>CM069858.1:40759159-43321659 GCA_036172795.1 Pelodytes ibericus | reverse complement strand
AAACAAAGCAGTTACAGGCCTGAGAACTGTATAGATTGTAAAACAAAGACAATTGTTGAGTTAACAAACAGACCATACACACACAATCTTTGTGTATCAGAGTAACCAGCACTATTGCAGAAATGTACTAAAACCCAATATTACACCAATTATTTAACCTTGCTTAAAGACCATAAATATCAATGTAAAACGGTGACTACTAATTTATATCTTTTAGTATTTTAGCATATAATGAGAAAAACCACACATGATAAATAAAATATTCTAACGTATTTTGTAAAAAAACAATATTTCCATACAGACTGTTGTTTCTTATGTTTCATCTGCAGTTTGAGGATTAAGAAATAACTGCAAACTAAGTCTAATGGCTTAGAATTTAAGTCAGTAAAGAATTTGATTTACCATACAAGTATGCAAAAATAACAAGTTAAAATATAAAATTCAAAGTAGAATATATTTGAGGCAAGTGTACAAAAGATTCTGGAGCTATTCCCTCTGGAATAATGTTGGATCAAGATTTTTCCCCAGCTTAGATCTTCAAGACTTGATCCTTCTGCCCTCGACTAGCCTAATTTTTTAGCCCAGCTTTTTATCTCAAAAACAAACCCATTGAAGGTGTGTCAGGTATATTTGTTTGTTATCTGGTTGGTTCTCTGAAAACACTCCTCTGTTAACCCCTTCCCGCTTGTAGGACGTTCCATGCCGTCCTACTTTTTAGTGCCTAGTGTGTGGCATGGCATGTCCTACATTAAACAGCTCATCGTGGCCCCCCGCGATGAGCTGTGTGCGGACCACGCTGCAGGGACTTGCAGCGGAGTCCCCACTGTCAGGTGAGGCCTCACTCTGACACAGAAAATAGAGCTGACGCTTAAAGTGAGAGTCGGCTCCATTTTACTGTAAAAACCTGCAGGACGGCATAGACCGTCCTGCAGGTAACAGCTTATCGTGACTCCCCGCGATGAGCTGTACTGAGGATCCCACTGCAGGCACTTGCAGCGGGATCCCCAGTGTCAGATGAGGCCACTTTCAAACAGATTGTTCGCTACATCTCCAGCATCCCTGCATGCCCAAACTTCACCCGTGATGTCACAAAGTGTCATGCCCCTCTGGCCCTTACCTGCAGTTCCAGTAGTTCCAGGCATCCAGCAAGTCCCTTAAGTAATCCGCGATCGCGGAGTAGGCCGAAGCCGGGGCCTGTAGTACAATCTTCTATCCGCAATCGCAGTAGCGCGGAAGGCCGAAACCAGGGCCTAGAGTTTCTACAAGCCCAGGATGCATCCTCCAGACTTCACCCCAATCAAGGGGAACCTATTTCCAGCTGTAGGAGGGAGGTAAACTCTGCCAAATCTCCTATTAACTCCAAGCACAGAGATAGAAGATTATGTGCTAGAAAAGCACATCCCTCTAACATCCAATCAAGTAAGGAGCTTGTCCCACTGAGGGGAGGAGTGGAGACCCACAGCACTATAAAAACCCCTCAAACTGTTTCTTCAATGCTCCAGTGTTCCAGAGCTTTGGTTCCTGTTTGTCCTTGGACTTCAGTCTCCAGTTTTCCCTTTGTTGCTGTGCTACAGTATCTCTTTTGGATTTCCCGTTACCTGACCTTTGGCTTGACTTCTGGATTACCCTGTTTGCCTGAACCCTGACCCCTGCTTGGATTACTACTCTTTGACCGCTGCCTGCCCTGATCTATTGGACTGTTTCCTGACTTCGCTTTTTGGATTATCCTTTTGTGGCACTCTCGTGCTCCTATCCTTACCAGGGTGCTCTGCCTATATATACTTGTGGACCACCTGGTAAGGGTTACCAGCAAGAGATAGCATCCCCTGCTCTATGCTCCAAAAACCTCAATCTTGACAATACACTGGAGCCATTATGGAGCTTGCAGGGATGGTTGATACTGTTAATACCTTGACACAACAGCTTACCACGCTATCTACTACTGTACAGGCCGTACAAGACAACCAAATGGCCTTACAAACCCAAATGCAGAATTTACAACCCATCCCAGTACCACCACCGGTTTTGCACCAACCAAACCCAGTACCTCAACCAGGACTTGTTCTTGATGGTGCTGCTGCCCCTGAACCACATGTTAAACTACCTGCTTGTTTTACCGGTGACCGCAGTCAGTTCCAAATGTTCATCACTTCCTGCGAATTGTTGTTTGCATTAAAACCAAGAACCTATGCTACAGACTTTGTGAAAGTGCGTACAGCTATTTCTCTACTCACAGGAGCACCTATGACCTGGGCACACCATCTGTTGTATAAAGACAGTCCTGTGCTTAATTCCTGGGAGGCATTTTGTCATGCTATGGGTATACTATACGATGACCCTCATAAGAGATCTACCGCTGAAACTACCATGAGATCTCTCAGGCAAGGTCGTCGCCCTGTTGAAGATTATGTGTCAGACTTTCGGAGGGTTGCGATGGAGACAGAATGGAACGAACCAGCTTTGCGTGACCAATTTCGTTTAGGTCTCTCTGAATCACTCAAGGATGAGTTGGCTCGGATTGGTATTCCTGACTCACTGGATGATCTGATTCTTCTAGTAACACAAGTTGATCGGAGACTCCGGGAGAGACGGATGGAACGTACTACCTCAACCAACCTTCCTTTTCGTTCAGTCTCTACACCACGCCTTCCTATACATTACACACCCACGCCTACTACCAGCACTGAGGAACCCATGCAATTGGGGGTAACCCGTGGTCCGCTTACTGAAACAGAGAAGTCCAGAAGAAGAAGGATGAATCTGTGTCTGTATTGCGGTAATTCCGACCATCAATTTCGTCTTTGTCCTCGGTTGGCTGCAAAAGGTAATCCCCATTCGGTACAGTACTCTTTGCACCTGGGTGGCATGACTTCTCATCTATCTCTTCTTGTCTCTCTACAGTGGACACATGACAAGGTACCACAAGATGCCATCATTGATTCCGGTGCCAGTGATTGCTTTATGGATATCAATACCGCCCAGACATTGGGTATACCCACACGACCAAAGAAACAACCCATTACCATCCTACTTGTCGATGGCAGAGACATCAATTCAGGACCTGTCACCACAGAGACTGTACCCATCACCGTATACATTGGAGAGAAACATAAAGAATCACTTAGTTTTAGTCTGGTGCATTCTCCCTTGTTTCCTTTGATTCTGGGACTTCCTTGGCTTAAACGTCACAACCCCATTATTGACTGGTCTACAGGACTAACCACTTTTTCCTCTACCTTTTGCAAAACACAATGTTTTCCACAGACTTTAGCTTCTTTTCTTCACATCCCATCTCCTGAGAACACTGAAATACCAACACAATATCGTGCTTTCAGTAAAGTATTCAGTGAACAAGAGGCCAATAAACTACCACCCCATCGTCCATATGATTGCCCAATAGACCTACTTCCTGGGGCACCAATACCATTTGGCCGTATATATCCCCTCTCAGAACCCGAATTAAAGACTTTAAAAACCTACATTGAAGACAATTTAAAGAAAGGCTTCATCAGACCTTCTACTTCACCTGCTGGAGCTGGAATATTTTTTGTTGGAAAAAAGGACGGTGGTCTCCGCCCATGTGTGGATTACAGAGAGATTAACAAAGTCACGATCAAAAATAAATACCCTTTACCTTTAATTCCCGAATTGATGGATCGCCTCAGAGAAGCTAAAATATACACCAAGCTGGATTTACGGGGTGCTTACAATCTGGTGCGGGTTAAGGAGGGGCATGAGTGGAGAACAGCTTTCCGATCCCGATATGGTCATTATGAGTATCTAGTCATGCCATTCGGGCTCTGCAATGCCCCTGCTACCTTCCAACACTTCCTTAATGACGTTTTTCGGGACATGTTGGATTTGTTTGTCATTGTATACCTTGATGACATTTTGATTTATTCACCTTCTCTGGCTACACATCGTCAACACATGACCCGCGTTCTATCTCGTCTCCAAGATCACGGACTATATGCCAAATTAGAAAAATGTATTTTTGAGACTACGTCTGTAGAGTTCCTTGGTTATGTCTTAACCCCTGGAAACATCAGAATGGATCCCAAGAAGGTATCTGCCATATTGGAATGGCCCATCCCCTCTTCCGTTAAAACCACACAGAGTTTCATAGGCTTCTCCAATTTCTACAGAAAGTTCATCAATGGATTCTCAAAAATCATCGCCCCAATCACTCAACTCACAAAGAAGAATATACCTTTTCGTTGGACTCCTGAAGCACAACAAGCTTTTGATGAATTAAAGCAGAGATTCACCACAGCCGCTATTCTTCTTCTCCCAGATCCTTTGAAACCATACTTTGTTGAGGTGGATGCTTCAGAGACAGCTGTAGGGGCCATCTTGTCTCAAGGAAAAGGAGATGATGGTACACTTCATCCTGTGTGCTTCTTTTCAAAACGTCTTTCTCCAGCAGAAATCAATTACAGTGTGGGTGATAGAGAACTATTGGCCATAAAAATGGCACTAGAAGAATGGCGTCACCTTTTTGAAGGGGCAAATCACCCAGTCACTGTATTCACGGACCATCGCAACCTGGAGTATTTACAAAGAGCTCGCAGACTCTGTCCACGACAGGCAAGATGGGCTCTGTTTTTCTCTCGATTCCTATTGCACATTACTTACAGACCCGGTTCACGAAATGGAAAGGCCGATGCCCTATCCCGTTTACATGGATCATCTACAGAACAAGAGCCAGACACCATTCTACAACCTGGTCATTTTCTTATCACTCATTCCTCTCTAATAAAGACTCTTAAACAACAATGTAAAGATGACTCTTACCTATCCAAATATCCTTTTTTGACCAAGAAAGATGATCTCCTCTACAAGGATACTCTGATTTTTGTCCCTCCTGCTGTGCGAACCAAAGTATTAGAGACAATACATGATCATCCGCTGGCAGGCCATGGAGGAGTCAAGAAATCCTTAGACCTTGCACATCGTTCATTTTGGTGGCCTAAACAAAGAAAGGACATTGAACAATATATACATTCATGCGACATCTGTGGACGATCAAAAGGGGTTAATACCAGACCTGCTGGCTTACTACAACCTTTACCTATCCCCACAAATCCCTGGACTGACGTGACTGTTGATTTTATTGTTGAACTCCCACCATCTCAACAACATACTACCATAATGGTAGTCGTGGACCGTCTAACCAAGATGGCTCACTTCATTCCTACAACCAAACTCCCTACTGCAGCCGAAACTGCTGACTTATTTATTAAAGAAATCTTCCGCCTCCATGGCATACCACAATCCATTCTCTCTGACCGTGGAGTACAATTTACCTCACATTTCTGGTCTGCTTTTTGTCGTGGTTTGGGCATCCAAAGACTCTTATCATCTGCTTACCATCCTCAAACTGATGGCCAAACAGAAAGAACCAACCAAACTCTAGAACAGTATCTTCGTTGCTATGTTACTCACCTACAGGATGACTGGCTTCCCATACTTCCAACAGCAGAATTTGCTTACAACAACAGCCTACACAGTTCTATAGGTTTGTCACCCTTCAAGGCCAACTATGGTTATTATCCTTCCTCGATTCCTCAACTACCTGCTACAACCACAGTTCCACAAGTCACCGATAGAATCCAACTTCTTAACCAAGGATTCACTCTCCTACAAGAGACTCTAAAGAAAGCCCAACAAGCCTACAAAGAACAAGCAGATCGCAAACGTACATCTCCACCTCAATATAACATTGGAGACAAGGTTTGGCTTTCATCCTCTCATGTTAAAATGTCTTGTCCTACCACAAAATTAGGACCAAAATGTTTAGGTCCTTTCCCCATCACAAAGATTATTAGTCCTGTAGCGGTTACTCTTCAATTGCCTACCACTTGGCGTATCCACCCTACATTCCATGTTTCACTTCTCAAGAAATGGATACCAGATACTTCCCAAAGGAAGACACCTACTCCTCCACTCCCCATAATCGTGGACAACGAAGAAGAATTCGAAGTACAAGAGATCTTGGATTCTCGTATTAGAAGGGGACGACTTTAGTACCTAGTACACTGGGAGGGATATGGCCCTGAAGAGAGATCCTGGGAACCAGCTGCCACCATTCATGCTCCCGCTTGTCTTCGTGCATTTCACCGTACACCTCCTGAACGGCCAGCACCTAGACGCACCTGGAGGTCGCGTATTGGAAGGGGGAACTGTCATGCCCCTCTGGCCCTTACCTGCAGTTCCAGTAGTTCCAGGCATCCAGCAAGTCCCTTAAGTAATCCGCGATCGCGGAGTAGGCCGAAGCCGGGGCCTGTAGTACAATCTTCTATCCGCAATCGCGGTAGCGCGGAAGGCCGAAACCAGGGCCTAGAGTTTCTACAAGCCCAGGATGCATCCTCCAGACTTCACCCCAATCAAGGGGAACCTATTTCCAGCTGTAGGAGGGAGGTAAACTCTGCCAAATCTCCTATTAACTCCAAGCACAGAGATAGAGGGTTATGTGCTAGAAAAGCACACCCCTCTAACATCCAATCAAGTAAGGAGCTTGTCCCACTGAGGGGAGGAGTGGAGACCCACAGCACTATAAAAACCCCTCAAACTGTTTCTTCAATGCTCCAGTGTTCCAGAGCTTTGGTTCCTGTTTGTCCTTGGACTTCAGTCTCCAGTTTTCCCTTTGTTGCTGTGCTACAGTATCTCTATTGGATTTCCGTTACCTGACCTTTGGCTTGCCTTCTGGATTACCCTGTTTGCCTGAACCCTGACCCCTGCTTGGATTACTACTCTTTGACCGCTGCCTGCCCTGATCTATTGGACTGTTTCCTGACTTCGCTTTTTGGATTATCCTTTTGTGGCACTCTCGTGCTCCTATCCTTACCAGGGTGCTCTGCCTATATATACTTGTGGACCACCTGGTAAGGGTTACCAGCAAGAGATAGCATCCCCTGCTCTATGCTCCAAAAACCTCAGTCTTGACACAAAGTATCGTGGGATGCCTGATCACTACATGATCGGCAGCCAGGAACACACAGACGTCGGATGGTGCTTTGGCCGTTAAGGACCAAAGCACCATCCGACTTGAAGGTGCTCCAATAGATTGTGCTCTTAGCTCACAATTCTGACCATGATTAAATCCAAAATTTTCTAGTATCCCACCTGAATACAATTTAATATATATGCAATTTAAGATTTTAGTCAATAGGACAAATTCTATAAACATGAGAGAAGCACAGAAATAATTTAACCTATTCTTTTTCATAGGCATTGGAATATCTATGTTTGAATAACTTTTGATTTGAAATAAAACTAATATAAACACTCCAAGAAAATAATGTTAATATCTAATCACTTCTAATACTCTACATATATAAATCATATTGTTATATGGTTATATTTGATTACAGCATAGTAACTGAATAAATGGATATAAACCAAAGGCATCATGCATTTAATGGATATAAACCAAAGTGTATATATGATCAATAAAATACAGAATATCTATCTATGCATTCATACAACCATACATGTACCAATAGATGTTAACAGGCAAAATCTCAATTCATGAAGCTTTTCACATTGAATTCCAAACTTTCTAAGATTTTGCTAATTAGATATCTCAGGTTTTTATTTGAACACCTGGTAAGGACACTTCTCACACAGAGTTCTCTCAGGATGGCCAGGTATCTATCTATGAGTTTCTCATCATAAAATAGACCTCTGCTAAGTAAGATTGCTAACTTAAATTGCCACATTGTCTTCTTAAATTCTTACCCAAATATACCTTCAGGAAGGATAGTGAACATTAACTTGTTTAAGTAACTAAGCAGAAAACAGAGGAACGGGGTCATTTAGAGGTTCTTCCTTTTGTCCCCTATAGTGTGAAATGTATCAAAATAACATGACAACAGCTCCCTGTTGTCCCGACAAGGAAGGCTGGCGCTCAATCTCGTGGAAGTAATGATCTAACACATAACATGGTGTTGTATAGCTCTGCCCCACATGTTGCAGCTACCAGTTACTCAAAGTTGACAGGTGTGGGTTTCAGAGATCGATATTATGCTAATATCTGTAGGAAAGGTTTGTCACAACCAAGGGCCTGCAAATTGCTGGTTGCCCAGCAGATGGCAATAAGGGGTCACGTAATTCAGATTACTGCAAGTGATCACCTAATTCAAATACAATTCTTTTTTCCATCATTGTCCTTACTGTGGGACTGTACAAATATGTGTACAGTCAAGTCAAACTATAGGGGCTGGTCAGGTGACAATAATAGCTGAGTTGGAAAGATAGGCAAGTTGGAGAATTATTCCTAATTTTTGCACTTCACTTGTTAGTTTAACATTACTGAATGTAGACCCACATGAGTTGTCATAAGTAAGATTAATTTAAAGGAATGTCTGATAAAAGGGGAATCTTCAAAAAGGGGAATGTTTATACATAAGGGCCCAATTGCTACAGGTACAAATGAAGATTCCCCTCTCCCTCCTTCAGAAGAGACAGATTTGACCCCCCCAATTAAGCAGTTCTCGTTCTCGTACCAGGCTTAACATGAACCAATGATTTTTTGTTTGACCAGTAGACAGAAAAGTAGTCAAGATCACTATTCAGGTCAGACGAAAAAGACGGAGAATAGTATGAGGAGTCAGAGGCATGGTTACAGGACAGAGGAATGGAGAGCAACAAAAGTTAGTGCTTGTACTGTAGACTTAAGAGACCAAAAACGGGGCCAGATCGGGATTCATAGGCAAACTGCTGAGAATATGCCTGCTCCAGGATGTCTGCAGGGTTTCTCCAGTCCCAGCCATAGAATACTGGATACAGCAGTTGCTTACGCAGGGCCTTGGTATGTGGCTGAATATCCTGGAGCCTCAAGGCAGTCACCCAGTAAAAAGGACATTACCATAAAAAAAATTTTTTTGCTTATTTAACATTCTTAATTATAGTAAAAATAGATTTTTCAGCAAAATAGTCAGATTTCATAATATGATACAAAATGGATTTGCTTGTGGTTTGATTTTGTTGAAAAAACTAGATCTTATTTTCTTTCTTTCATTGAGCAGGAGGGTTTAAAACAAGGTGGTGGAAAGGTTAACTCATTCATCAGTTTTGTCAAATTTGATATTTATACTGGTCCAAAAAGTATTTCACAATAAGTTACACTGTGCAAAAAGTTGACTACTTTAATTAAAATATTGCCACAGTAAACGCCCCTTTTTGACAGGGTACAAAACTGTTCTGTATTCTCGATACTGTCTCCTTCCAGCTCACATGGGGAGAATAAGGACAGAACAGATTATAATTTCTCAGATATTTTTGAACGGCATCACTTCGACAGTCTATATATACTTTGCTCACCTACCTCATATTCCATATTAAGCAAGATCATCTTTGAAGTTAGCAGGGCCATCATTAATGTCTATACGGCCCTCCTCCTAACCTTACATGTACAGGGTTTTTATTGATATTTTCTGTTTAGTTAAGAGCAGTCCACTGAGGCTCTAGGAATGATGCATTGTGGGCATACGGTTTAACCTGCAAACAACTCACCATCACCAGTGCAACCCAACATATTTAACATATCTTTCAATTACGTTAAAGTTAACTCATGTTGTAGACAAATGCTTTACTGTTTTATTTTCCAATCGTCTTAAACTGACCTTTATTTCCTCATGACACTCAAAATGCCTAGAGATTACAGCTGCAAACATACATGCTTTAGTCATATACAGATGAATCACTGAGAACCACAGGATATTCATGTTTTTCTTACACAGTGAGCGACCATCTTAACACTGAACATCCAAATGATCCTTCTTGTGTGGCCTTGATCTCCTAAGAAAGTAGAGACCATTCTTTACCATATTGTTATATTGTTACAACATTATAATCAAAAGTCATTTTTAAGTACCATATTTTAGATACTCATGCAATACAACACTGATAGTCCCAGAAAACCATAGCCCATAAAATTATTTTTAACTGCCCCACATTCTTGCAATATATGTGGTTACTGCAGCTGTGGCCTTTTGTATGAAAACAAATAGTATTTTCCATCACAAAGCTGTAACATTTTATTCTTCCATTGAGTATGGATGCCATTAGCATACAATTATCCACTTTAAGAAGAGTTAATGAAAAGCTATGTTCATCCTAAAAGAACACTATGGTCTGTAGAAAAATGTTATTATATATAATTTAAAAAAGCATTTTGTATGCTTTACCTTTAAAAGCAAGGTACTGTTATTTAGGCCATAGCTCGACAAATCCTGGGTGCCAGGTCTCATTTCCTGGTCGTGATAGCGGGATTTGTCGAACCTTGACCAAAATAACAGAATCATACCTTTAAAGGTAAAGCATGAAAAATGCACTTTTATTTATATCTTTCTCTACAGATCTTTGACCTCTTTTAGGATCAACCTAGATTGTATTGACCCTGCAGTGATCGTTGGGGGTGCTGCTTATACCAGCCCAGACCTGATGCTCTGCTAGTTGTGTTTTTATGCAGTGCGCCAGTATGTGACATGACACACGGCTCTCTGCACGAAGGATAGCTGCACATCAGATCTATCTATCTATCTGCACGTGTGAGCACATATCCATGCTTCCTTGCGGATACCAGCATGCATAGGTTCAATACTGAATTTAATCACTAGAAAGGTGCATTCGGAACGTGTATACGTGCATGTGGGTATTATGTTTCCTGACTGACTGGCATATTCAGAGAATAAGTGTCTATAAGAGCTAGAAAGCAAGTGGCCATAGAAGTATGGTATTTTTGTAACATATTCTATAGAGAATTTTAAAATACCCTTGCAGACAGTGAAGTGCCTACACGTAATGAAACAGCTGGAGCATATTATCTATTTGTTATTGCAATTTCACACACTCCCCACCACATCTACCAGGGATATAACTAAGCCCATTTATTCTTTATCGTCTTAAATGACATCTCTGCTATTACAGTATTTTATAAATTCAGAAGCAAGGCAATGTCTTAATGGAAGCAAAACTTTGGTGACCCTTCTTGTGGCAAACTCTCTCTTGATCTATACATTCTGTCTGGACTACCATTCCTACTTGTACGTTCTTAACGTTGCACTCTTTCAATCTGTACCTACAACTTGGCAGTATTAAAAAACAACACTTCTTCGCTTTGCATGGGACAGTCCCAATTTGGGAGGTATGTCCTGCTCTCCTGCCACACTCTACCTCTATCCTGCTTTCCGGGCAGGGGAGGGTTGGCAGCCTTAGGCCTGGGGGGCAAATCCAGTCAAGTGGCCCATTGCACCATTGAATCGCCTCCCCATCCACGGCCATCTTTTCCTTGTTTTATAACGAATATTGCCAGGATTTTCCCCCACAATATGCCAGGATTTGCCATTTAATATGCTAGAATTTTCCCTTACAAAATGCCAGGATTATGCCCCTCAGTATGCCAGGATTATGCCCCTCAATATGCCAGGATTATGCCCCTCAATATGCCAGGATTTAGACACCCAATATGCCAGGATTTTCCCCTCAATATGCCAAGATGATGCCCCCTCAATATGCCAGGATTTTCCCCTAAATATGCCAGGATTATGCCCCTCAATATGCCAGGATTATGCCCCTCAATATGCCAGGATTTAGACACCCAATATCCCAAAATTTGGGCAGCCCTCCTACCCACGTTGCACACCTACGACATGACCCATAACCCACGTTGCACACCAGGACATGCCCCATCACCACATTTACATGCCTCCATCACCCCATTACATACACATTTCTAATATTATTTGCCATTAATATTTCCAAGCCAATTTGTCCCATAATATGCCAGTGTTATTCTGCAATTTAATATGACTCAGTAAATTTGCCCAATAATATTCCAAGGTTATCTGCCATTTAATATGCCCCTGCTAATTTGCCCAATATGCCAGTGTTAATTGCCATTTAATATTCCCCAGCCATTTTGCCCAATATGCCAGTCTTATTCTGCCATTTAATATTCCCCAGACGATTTGTCCAATAATTAGCCAGTGTTATTCTGCCATTTAATATGCCCCAGTAAATGTGCCCAATAATTTTCCAGTGTTATTTGCCATGTAATATTCCCCAGCCAATTTGCCCAATAATATGCCAGTGTTATTTGCCATGTAATATTCCCCAGCCAATTTGCCCAATAATATGCCAGTGTTATTAGCCATGTAATATTCCCCAGCCAATTTGCCCAATAATATGCCAGTGTTATTTGCCATGTAATATTCCCCAGCCAATTTGCCCAATAATATGCCCGTGTTATTAGCCATGTAATATTCCCCAGCCAATTTTCCCAATAATATGCCAGTCTTATTTACCATGTAATATTCCCCAGCCAATTTGCCCAATAATATGCCAGTCTTATTTGCCATGTAATACTCCCCAGCCAATTTGCCCAATAATATGCCAGTCTTATTTGCCATGTAATATTCCCCAGCCAATTTGCCCAATAATATGCCAGTCTTATTTGCCATGTAATATTCCCCAGCCAATTTGCCCAATAATATAAGCATCCAAAGAAAACATTACTCTTTATATATATATATATTTATTGTCTAGACCTATTGCTATGGCCTTACTCATGTTCTATCTATCTATCTATCTATCTATCTATCTATCTATCACGATGCAGTACAATTCTAATTTGATGGTGATATAGTTAGAATATTAAGTGAATAAGTGTATTCACATCTGAAGGCACTGTCATAACTATTTATTGAAAGTCAGGACTTGGCCGTACAATGTGTTGTCAAAAACCAGTACAAATCCTGGACTCCAGGGAATCATGGATCATAAATTCCCTACGGCTGGTTCTGAATTGTTATTATTATTTTACACAGAACTCCATGGACCTTCCATTTCCCTGGCTTCTAAAAAGGACTAGGCTGGCTCCCGATTGGTTTGTTTGACTCCTAATATCTACAGAAAGTGGTTGAACACTGGAGACCCCACAGACACATTTAATCACAGTTTTCTCTTAATCTATATATCTGCATGGAATTCTGATAACATTTATAGAAAAGGCTGACATTTTTTTTTACTTCCTTTAATAGAGTGTCATGTGTCAAAGACTGGGTGATATAAAACATGCACATGGTACACAAAGGATTACCACCCAACCAGTATGAGGCCACTATTAAGTCTATGGAAGCCATATCATTTTTTGAAGAAAAGGTGACAATCCACATGACTCTACCAATTCAGCAAATGTGCAGAGATCAAGTCTACAGAGAACAGGCCAAACCCGAGTCAGAAACATGCAAGAAGTTGCAGCTCACTTGTTCCATTTAACGGTCCCATCAATATACTAACAAATGCCAGTCAACCTTCATTGAAACATTATTACAATCCATATTAACAGACCACATGTCTTAATTAAGCATGCTGTTCAATCAAGCATGCTGTTCACATTTGCAGAACTGTCATAATGCTTTAGCATTAAATTGGACATACTCTAGTGCCATAAAGGATCATTACCTAAATGGTGTGTTCCTCATATACTTCTCCAAGCCTCAATCAGTAAGCCAGTAAACCAACCTCATGTTGATAAGTCTGATTAAGGAGCTGTTCACAACTTTTTATCTGGCTTTTGCACCTCTGTCCTGAGCAGTGTTTAAAGTCTGTTCTGTACAGCATGCATATGCTCCTAGAGGTCCATATGTATAAGGATTAAGAGGCATAAGATGATCATTATTGACTGGATTGCAATATGCCTACCCAGAATCCCTTGCACTGGTGGTAGCACTGTGTGAATGTGTGATTTCTGTATGGAAAGCAGGTCTTCTGGCTTGTTTGGTGTTTGTTAATTTGTGTTTGATAATGCCTCTGCTACCCACTGAATTTCAGGGGGATTTCCATCAACTTTACCCCACCATTGCTTAAATGGTTAGTTCTTTATTAAGGACTTTTAAACGCAGAATTCAGGTGACTGTACTGAAGTAATGTGTCCTAAACAAGTTGACTATCAGCCTGCCTGCAATCACATGTAACTAGTGTGTAGTTATTCGCACATGTCAACTTCAATTAGTTGCTCTTTAGTTCCAAGACAGTGAAAAAATAATAAACTGTAAGCATATGAGAAGGAAGATACATAAACCACAGATAAAGTTAACAATGTCACAAGGACTATAGATTAAATCTTTGTGTGGGCTCCAAAATGTGCTGCTCACTATATTCTTTTAAAATGTTCAGTGGTTAGTATAAAAATCTAGTGAGTTTATATTTTGTGTGAAGTTGAAGTGGGAAATGTAGTTTTTATATGCTGATGAGAAACATTTTCCTCTAGCTTTAATGCCCTAAACCCCTGGGATAGTAAATTAGTAATTTGTAAAGCAGATGTTTATTTCCATCAGAGGTTTGTAAAGATGTGTCCTTAGGGAAGATATCTTTATTATTCTCTTTGTATATATATCTTAATTTCTATCAAGCAGGTCAATGAATATAGTTTTTTTTAGATCAAATGGCATAACATATTTGTGCCATTATTAGTTTTAAACAGGTGGGGAGAGATAGAAAGAGGGAAGACAAGGAGACGGATGAAGTGGGATTAGATCACATGAAGTATTTATTCATATATAATGGGGCGATGTACAAAACACAGCACACCCACAGATTGTGCCAAATCTAGCGCAGTCGGCGTGTGCGCCAATGTAAAAAGCAGACTCCCGACAAATTTCAGGAGTCTGCTCTATCTACCCCAAATACATAGATTTTGGTTTTGTTGGTGCAGCCTATTTATAAAAAATCATGTGCTGAAAAGTGACTGATTTGTGTCTGGGTATCTGGGGCCTGGCCTAAATTTTTACTGGCCTGTCGGTAAAATACCAGATGGGTGGCAACACTATGTGTATGTGACTGACTGTATGCATGTGTATGTAACTGACTGTTTGTGTGTGTCTATGTGACTGTCTATCTGTGGATATGATTGTGTGTGTGTATGTGATTGTCTGCCTGTGTGTTTATGTGACTAACTGTCTGTGCTGGTCGGTGTGTGTGTGTGTGCGTGCGTTTGACGGCCTGTGTGGACATAAATCTATTGCTTGGTATGAGCCTTTAAGTCTAAATTATTGTTCTCGTGAGAAGGAGGACAATCATGTTAGTGTCACTTTAAATCAGGGGTGGAGAACCTGCTGCCCTCCAGCTGCTGAAGAACTACATCTCCCATAATGCTCTTATATCTAAGAGGCTGGCAGAGGAGTATGGGAAACGTAGTCCTGCAACACATGGAGGGCCACAGGTTCCCCACCCCTGCTTTAAATAAACATTTCGAGAATTGCTTTTGTTGTTCTCTGTGAAAAAGCTTGAAGACTTACAAATGTAAAATACAGGAAACATCTCACCCACTCAGAAAGAAATCAGTTGTCAAAAGCACAGCAATGGGGAAAACAATCAATGGACTTTGTGATAATTTATGTCCCAGGCATGTTTTGGTTTATAGAGGAAAACAGTAAAAATAAATGGTCTCTGGACATAACTCACCACAATGCAGGCAATAACAGAATGGAATAGATTGTAACCCTAGTGTTGTGTAAATACATAGCACCATGTGAGTCCGGAAGGAACCCTTCCATTAACCCCTTCGCGACCTTATGACGAGTTAACTCATCATAAGAGCAGCAGCATTAGCGACCTTATGACGAGTTAACTCGTCATGCAGTCTAGCCGGCGGTGCGCTCAGTGTGCACCGTCAGCCAGTCTGCAACGGGTCCAGGACTAAGCCTCGCACCCGAGGCAAAGCTCCTGGACCCGATCGGTGGATTTCCGGGCATGTGATAGCATGCAAATTAGATGCAAAGTCACTGTGTTCACACACTGATTTTGCCTCTAATTCACTCTATGTGCTTCACGTTCTTATAGTGAAGCACAGAGAGTGACCTGTAAATATAAATAAATAACATAGCCGGGGGGGGGGGGGGGGGGATTAACCCTTTCATTGCTGATCACAGTTTGTAACTGTGTTCTTGTAACTGTGTTCAGTTTCCTTCCACTTTATGGCCCTCATTTCCTCATTTAGTTTTTTTTACAAATTTTTTTATTTTTGCAATTTATAAAGTTTTTTTATTAAATAAAGGTAATTTTAATACATTTTTAAATAAAATGTAACCCCTGCATGCCTGTTGCGTGATTTTTATGGATCTGACATCGCACTCTTTTTTTATTAGTTAGTTAATTAGGGGGGGATAAGTGGGTTAGTGTTGCACTAGTTGTGTAGCTTATTATTGGGAAAATAATGGGGGAAAACTTTTTTTCCCCCAAAATTTCCTCTTTTATATGTATTTTTTAATACTAAAATGTAAATAATTTTTATGTTTAGGGTATCAAAAGAAAGCTCTAACTGTCCTTTAAAAAACAACATATAACTTGTATGGGTGCGTTAAATGAGAGAGAGGAAAATTTTTTCAAAAACCGCATATTAAAAATTGAAAAAACGCTCTGGTCCTTGGCCTAGGAAAATCCCTTGTCCTTAAAGGGTTAAATATGAAGAGGGTTAAATAATGTCTGTTAATGAATAAGTTATAGGAACTAAGTATACATTTTACTAAAACTCTTGTTTTGTGAGTTTCTCCTACTAGAACAGAGTTGGCCCTGCTGAGTGCATTATTCAATCTGCATAGATTTAACTTGTGTTATGTTTCGCCTGTGCATTGCATAGTTACATGTATATCTTACCTTATCTCACCATATAGTGAATAGCTCCCAAAGAATTGCCTCTTCATTTCTTACTCACAATACACATGTGATTAGAATATGTGATTATGTGCGGTAATATGCTTGCATCATATCTTTAAATAATGACATAACTATAGAATATTCCTCCATGTCAACCATTAGCTGGTAAATTTAAGGTTTCAGTTACTGGCAAGATTTCTACTATTGGTTCCTAATGAGAACTAAGTATCTCTGCTTTCTTTCATATTTTCTACTGTACAGGGGATTTGCTGGGATTGGTGATCACAAACAGTGCAGAAAATTGTCTCAACATTTACATACAGACACTAGCCGGTGCGATAACTCAGTACAGTTAGGGAAACAAGTATTTGATCCCTTGCTGATCTTGCATGTTTGCCCACTGACAAAGAAATGATCATTCCATAATTTTAATGGTAGGTGTATTTTAACAGTGAGAGACAGAATAACAAAAAAAAAAAATCCAGAAAAACGCATTTCAATAACGTTATAAATTGATTTGCATGTCAATGAGTGAAATAAGTATTTGACCCCTTCGACTTAGTACTTGGTAGCAAAACCCTTGTTGGCAATCACAGAGGTCAAACATTTATTGTAGTAGGCCACCAGGTTTGCACACATCTCTGAAGGGATTTTGTCCCACTCCTCTTTGCAGATCCTCTCCAAATCATTAAGGTTTCGAGGCTGATATATGGCAACTCGAACCTTCAGCTCCCTCCACAGATTTTCTATGGGATTAAGGTCAGGAGACTGGCTAGACCACTCCAGGACCTTAATGTGCTTCTTCTTGAGCCACTCCTTTGTTGCCTTGGCTGTGTGTTCTGGGTCATTGTCATGCTGGAATACCCATCCACAACCCATTTTCAATGCCCTAGCTGAGGGAAGGATGTTCTCATCCAAGACTTGACAGGACAACTTCCATCGTCCTTTGATGCGGTGCAGTTGTCCTGTTCCCTTAGCAGTAAAACACGCCCAAAGCATAATGTTTCCACCGCCATGTTTGATGGTGGGGATGGTGTTCTTGGGGTCATAAGCAGCATTCCTCCTCCAAACACGGCGAGTTGAGTTGATGACAAACAGCTCGATTTTGGTCTCATCTGACCACAACACTTTACCCAGTTCTCCTCTGAATCATTCAGATGTTCATTGGCAAACTTCAGACAGGCCTGAACATGTGCTTTCTTGAGCAGGGGGACCTTGCAGGCGCTGCAGGATTTTAGTCCTTCACGGCGTAGTGTGTTACCAATTGTTTTCCTGGTGACTATGGTCCCAGCTGCCTTGAGATCATTAACAAGATCCTCCCATGTAGTTCTGGCCTGATTCCTCACCATTATCATGATCAACTCCACGAGGTGAGATCTTGCATGGAGCACCAGACTGAGGGAGAATGACAGTTATTTTGTGTTTCTTCCATTTGCGAATAATCACACCAACTGTTGTCACCTTCTCACCAAGCTGCTTGGCGATGGTCTTGTAGCCCATGAAAGCCTTGTGTAGGTCTACAATTTTGTCCTTGACTTCCTTGGACAGCTCTTTGGTCTTGGCCATGGTGGTGAGTTTTGAATCTGATTGATTGATTGATTGTTTCTCTGGACAGGTGTCTTTTATACAGGTAACAAACTGAGATTAGGAGCACTCCCTTTAAGAGATTGCTCCTAATCTCAGCTCGTTACCTGTATAAAAGACACCTGGGACCCAGAATTCTTGCTGAATGATAGGGGATCAAATACTTGTTTCACTCATTGACATGCAAATCAATTAATAACTTTTTTGACATCCATTTTTCTGGATTTTTAAAAATTTGTCTCTCACTGTTAAAATACACCCACCATTAAAATTGTAGACTGATCATTTCTTTGTCAGTAGGCAAACATTCAAAATCAGCAGGGGATCAAATACTTTTTTCCCTCACTATAAATTGCCTGACTACACAGTCTGTTCAAACCTCAAACAGGGTAAACTCAGCCTTTCATCCCTCTGAGGTCAATAAATGAGTACCATTGATTGGGTAATAATAATATATACTCTTCAGCTGCTGATTTGGTTAATTCCAACAGTGTGCGCTAAAAAGTGCTTTGAGTTCCACTGGAAGAAAGGCGCTATATAAATACTAGTTGTTATTATTATTACAGTTAAGTAAGAAGGCTTTAGACAGGGCCATCTTTAGTAGTAATTGGGCACTAGGCAAGCCTCTGGTGGTGGCCCCATAACAACTGTCCACCACCCATTGCTAGTCTCATAACTGTCTATACCCCTCCTACATCGACACCCATGCCCTTTCATCTCAAGACTTATAGCTATTCCGTTTATCTCAGCACTCAATTTATTCAATTAACAATTTATTCCTGCTCTGCATTTGTTATTAAATATGTTGCAAATTCTAGTGACTTAAAATTCTAGTGAATTAAAATTATTTTGAACAGTTACAGGCCAGCATCGCATAGTCCAGAATCTACTAACATTAGCTTCCTAACAGTATACCACTGCCTTATGAAGAAATTATAGGAGAAAAACAAACAAATATGAAAACATTTCTACACAGATAAAAACGAACCCCACAAGTAATAGCATTATCACTCCATATTCCCATCCTAGTCCAGGAAGCCCTTTTGCAGAATATCACCCTCATCATATTCAGGGCCAGTGCTTTAATGGGGCAGAGTGGGGCAGCTGCCCCAGGTGGCACCCTGGCAGAGGCGGTACTTTGCTGCTCCATGCAGCAGTCCTTTTCTTTTTTCCTGTGTCCGGGGGAGCTTGATAGAATCAAGATGAGACCTCTCAACTCTCCCGATTGGCTGAGAGTTCAGAAGCCTCCTGTGATTGGCTCAGTCCCTCCTTCACACGAGGAGCTAAAAGCAAAGAGATGCCTGGACCAGGTAAGTGTGTATGTCAGTGTGAGTGTGTGTATGTCAGTGTGTGTGTGTGTATGTCAGTGGGAGTGAGTGTGTGTGAGTGAGAGTCTGTGTGTGTGTGAAAGGCTGACTGTCATCGTGAGTGAGTCTGTGGATAAAGGGGTTAACTCCTCTGATTCTGCCTCCATCTGTCTAGCCACCCAAGGGGTTAACTCCTCTGACACTGCCTCTATCTGTCTAGCCACCCAAGTGGTTAACTCCTCTGACACTGCCTTATACCTGTCTAGCCACCCAAGGGGTTAACTCCTCTGACACTGCCTATATCTGTCTAGCCACCCAAGGGGTTAACTCCCTTGACACTGCCTAGATATGTCTTGCCACCCAAGGGGTTAAGGCAGGATTGCACAAGTAAGTATTTTAATATATAAGCAATAAAACCAACAAACAGTAAGATCTTACATTTAAAAACGTTTTAAAAGTCCCAGATGCTTGTCCATAAAACCAGTAGTGTTGTCTGTGCACTCCTCTCCTCTCACACAACGCGTTTCCCCTCTTGTTGAGGCTTTTTCAAGTGTCATACTTGTGTCATACACACACACACAGCTCTCTCTCTCACAAACTCTCCCCCCCCCCCGACAATATCTCCCACTCGCCCCATCTACCCTCACAAGCATGTTATCCCGGTCTAGTGTAATATGGAGGGTGGTTGGGAGCAGTTGGTCAATATGCCAGTAATATTTTGCCACTCAATATGCCAGTAATATTTTGCCACTCAATATGCCAGTACTATTTTGCCACTCAATAAGTCAGTATTTAGCCATTCAATATGCCAGTACTTTGTCCCTCAGTATGCCAGTATTTTGCCCCTCAGTATGCCAGTATTTTGCCCCTCATTATGCAATTCTTTTGCCATTTAATATTACAGTATTTTGCCCCTCAATATGCCATTCTGAATCTTTTCCCATTTTAATATGCCAGGATTTTGCCACTTAATTGCCATTTAATATGCCAGGGTATTGCCAATTAATATGCCAGGATATAGCCAATTAATATGCCAGGATTAAGCCACGATTTTGCCCCTCAGTATGCTCATTATGCCACCCTCCTCCCCCCTTTCCCAGCCAGTACTTACCTCCTTGCTGCTGTCTCCCGGTGTAGGTCCGTGGCTGTGAGGGAAGCGGTGTGCGCTCCCCTCCAGCCGCGCGGATTCAATAAAGTTTGTTGAAAAAAAAAGTTTAAACAAAATTTATTGAAGCCGCGCTGCTGAAGGGGAGCGCACAACGCTTCCCTCGCAGCCAAGGACCTGCACCGGGAGACAGCAGCAAGGAGGTAAGTACTGGGGAAGGGGAATTGGGAAGGGGGGAGCAAAATACCGGTACTCAGGATTAATAAATATGTTTAAACTATTAAAGATTAATTAGCTTTTAGAAAGATTTTTATGTTATATATCTATGTTGGTACATTTCTATTGTATATGCATCCTATTTTACTATGTATCTTATGTAATTGTATATAATTTGATGTAACTAATTATCACGGATATTTAAATATGCTGTATATAAAATGTTATTTATGTTTACCAATTTATTTATTTATATCTTCTATAGCGCACTTTCACATATTTCATTTTATAACACATATGTCATCATATATTTTTCACGTCTTTTCCTTTAAAAATATTTTTAATAATTTTTATACAACACATCTTTTACACAACACATTTTTATTCACATATTCGTAAGCAGCTTTATTTTTTTTTCTATTTTTTTTTTTATCTTTATACACATTTTCCCTCTTTCTTTACACATGCATAAAGAAATAGAAATGACACAAACACACACGTGAAAACAAGTGATATAATAAAGATAAAATTAAAATACTCTTCCTCTGATACTGCAGCACCCACAAAGTGCTCCTCAAGCACTTAATGCAATAAAAAAAACGGGAAGGAAGGGGCGCATGTATGGGGAAAAGAAAAACAAATGATAGTGCAACACTGTTGATGTTGATAAATCGCAATATATTGGTGCTAAATAGGTACACTCACAAACTGTGCAATAAAATCAGGCTCATCAAAGGGATATGTATGGTGATCTTTTATTCCTCCATCTGGAAAAAGCAAATTAAAAAAGCCATTCTCTGCGGTAAAGTGCTGGTCTTGTCAGTGGGAGGCTTGTCTTGTATATGTTTTCATTATAATTATCATTATCTACACCTGAACACAAGTGGCTGCTAAGTGGAACATCAGCCTCAGATGCAAGTGGGAGGGGATACACACTCTGCTTCCAAGGCTGTGTTGCAATCACGTGACCTGTACCAGAACGAAAAAAAACTACATCCCCCAGAATACACTCATCTTTTCTAGCTGGCCCATCAACAGCAGGCCAGCCCTCTGTGGCGTCGAAAACGACGTCAGTCTCTCACCTCTACGTGTAGAAGACGTTCAGGACACATGATCTCCCTCTCAGCTGGCCATATTATCGGTGGCTGACAGACCCACAAGCAAACCTTTACCTCAGTCTTCAAATCATTGTAAATAATGAGACATAAAATATGCGAAAATCTTATAAGATTTAAAAAAAATCTAATCATATGCCCTTACTGAGTAAAAATAAATTAATATATGCCAATAATGAGAAATTTTCAATTTTAGTAATGAACAATTTTATGATGAGATGAGAATAAAAGAAAAAATATATAAGAGATATTAAAATAAAACAAATCGATATTCATAATAAAAATGAAATTATGTATATCAAACATTTAATTCAAAAATGTATTTAATCTAAGAAAATTTGAACAAAAAATAATTTTTTTTTCTCTCTCTTTTTTCTTTACAAAAAAATGTATTTTAATAAAAAGTGGAATTATTGGGAAAAAATCTTTTAAATGACTATTGGTTCAGTGTTGGTCGGGGTCTGTGTACAAACTAATCACAAACACATGCTTCATATTCTCACATATTTCCAGTCAGTTCATACAGAAACCTGATGTATGTAAATCAGCATATTTTCAAAGGACCAATAGGTTTTAACATAAACAGTCATCAAACTAAATAGATACATGTACATTAAACACATGAATAAAATGATCATATCTTTTCGTTTCGTAGATTTTGCTCAAACTGTGAAGACATGGAAAAACCAATGTTAGATATAATGACGAGGATTAATCACTCGAAGGAGGGGAAAGAGGTTAACCCATATCCAGAAATAGACAAACTCAAATAAAAGCCAGGATGTCCAGTTCAGTGTTTAATCCCCCATTTTTAAAAGTCTTGAATTTGAATATCCATTCGGTTTTTTTTTTTGATAGTGCTATTTCATGGTTCCCTCCTCTCCAGTGGGGGTCTACCTTATCAATTGCAAAAGCAAGGAAACTATCAATCGAGAAGGCATTGCACTGATTACAGTGTAAGGGGATGCTGTGTTTTTTACTTTTATTTCTGATGCCCCCTATGTGCTCGAGTGCTCTGGTCTTACATTTTCTAATAGTTCTTCCTATGTATTGCGCTTTGCATACAAATTGTAATAAATAAATTACATTCTCGGAGTCGCAACTCAGAAAATGTTTTATCTTATAAGGGCGGCCCGTATTGGTACAAACAAAGTCTGCAACCTTTTTGGGTTGTTGTTTCAGGGTTTTACATAGTTTGCATCTCCCGCATTTGTGATAACCGTTGCTGGCATTCCCAAAAATCTGTCTGGTACCTAGACTGTTCCTGGGTAGAACACTGGTGGCTAACATTTGTTTAATGCTGTCGGTTTTTTTAAAAATAATTTGTGGTCTCTGTGGAATATGGTGTTTTAGAATGTCGTCCTGTTGCACTATATGCCAATGTCTTTCTAAAATCCTCTTGATTTTATTGGCTTCGCTATTATATTTAGTTAAAAATGCGAAAGAGAAATCATTTTGCTTTTTTTGATTTTTGGGCTTATCTGTAATGAGTTCTGATCTTTCTATATTTTGCACCTCGTGCAGGCTTTTTTCTAACAAAGTCTGGGGGTAATTTTTCTCTTGGAATTTTTTCACAAGGGTATTTCTTTGCTTGAGAAACTCTCCATCAGAGGTACAGTTTCTTTTCAATCTCATCATTTGGCCCTTTGGGATGTTGTTCAACCAGTAGGGATGGTGGCAACTGGAATAGTCGATGTAACCATTGCCATCAGAGGGTTTGAAAAAAGTTTTAGTCAATACCCTTTTATCCTCAATATACAGAGTTAGATCTAAAAAATCGATAGTGCTACTGTGAATGTTAGACGTGAATTTGAGACCGTGCCGATTGGTGTTAATGTGCACCAGGAAGTCCTCTAGGGACTCCCTGCTGCCCCTCCACACAATCAGCATGTCATCTATGTACCGGCGCCATAGCACCAGGTTCGCTCCGAAGGGATTGTTGTTCCAAATATGGTCCAACTCCCAATTTGCCACGAAGATGTTAGCGTAGCTCGGAGCGAACCTGGTGCCCATGGCCGTCCCGCACAACTGAAGGTAATACTGACCCTCAAACCAGAAATAGTTGTGGTTCAATATAAATTCAATGCATTGCAAAATAAAAGTGCTCTGTTCTTGTGTCATATTTTCATCACTAGAGAGTGTATTCCGAACTGCCGCAATACCCTTGTCATGTTCAATCACCGTATACAGTGCCGTCACATCGACCGTGGCCCATAAGAGGTCATCTGCCCATTGGAAATCCTTTAAGGTTTCCAAAATCTGCTTAGTGTCCCTAATGTAAGATGGTGCCCCAGAAACATACTTCTGGAGAAAAAAATCCACGTATTGGGAGTTATTACTCGTAAGTGAATCAATACCGCTTATAATGGGCCTACCGGGAGGATTATGGAGATTTTTATGGATTTTTGGGAGGAAGTAAAAAAACGCCGTTTTGGGTGGTTATTATTGAGGAATAGAAATTCGTTTTTATAAATAATACCCTTCTCCTTTCCATCTCTCAGTAGAGAGCCTAATTTCTCACCATAAATTTTAGTCGGATTGTGTTTCAATTTCCTATAAGTGGAGCTATCACCCAGGATTCTATTCGCCTCTGTGATATAGTACTCCTTACTCATAATCACAGTGGCTCCGCCTTTATCGGCGGCTTTCACCACTAAGTGATGTTTGTCTTTTAGCTCTTTCAGGGATGCAAATTCTAATTTAGACAGATTAAACTTTTTCTTATTGTCTTGATCGAATTTATCAAAATCCTTTAACAGGAGGTCTGTAAAGACCTTCAAATGTTCGCTCTTTTCCCCATGTGGGAAGAAACGGGATTTTGGGCGCAGACCAGTATGTGTAAACTGGCTGCCCCCTGAGTTTGTTATGACCTCTGAATCTTTTTTTATAAAAAATCTTTTGACGGCTAATTTCCTAAGAAATTTTTGTGTGTCCATGAACAGATCAAAGGTGCTAGGGCCCCTCATGGGTGCAAATTTTAGACCTTTGGACAGAAGTGCCAATTCCATTGGTTCCAAGGCCACTCCTGAGATGTTAATAATTTCCTTGTTGTTGATGTTATCTTTTAATCTGACTCTGCCTCCCCTTCCTCTCTCTCCTCTAGCTCCCTGTTTCTTCTCTTTCTCTTTAGGGGGGATTCGTATAGGGCCGAGAACCGATTGGTTCTTTGATGTTTGGGATAATCTACTTCCCAAAAGTTCTCTTTTTGGGAAGGCCCCTTCCCTAAAAAAGACCGGTTAGAGTTGAATGATTGTGTGGGTCTATCATCATCAATACGGGGATATTTGTATTGGTTTCTCCCATTCCTAGTCCCCATAGAAAAATCCTGACTGCCAAAATGGGATGGGGTACCAGGTTTCCTATAGCGCTCAGGCGAAAACCTCGGGCGGTATATAGAGTCCTGTTTGGAGTCCCTATTCCCATCATAATGATGTCTATTTTTAGTAAATGATCTCTCTTGGTGGTTATCATAATTAAAACTTCTCTGGAGCTTTTGTGAGTTTCTGTTGTAAAAACACAGCATCCCCTTACACTGTAATCAGTGCAATGCCTTCTCGATTGATAGTTTCCTTGCTTTGCAATTGATAAGGTAGACCCCCACTGGAGAGGGGGGAACCATGCAATAGCACTATCAAAAAAAGAAACCGAATGGATATTCAAATTCAAGACTTTTAAAAATGGGGGATTAAACACTGAACTGGACATCCTGGCTTTTATTTGAGTTTGTCTATTTCTTGATATGGGTTAACCTCTTTCCCCTCCTTCGAGTGATTAATCCTCGTCATTATATCTAACATTGGTTTTTCCATGTCTTCACAGTTTGAGCAAAATCTACGAAACGAAAAGATATGATCATTTTATTCATGTGTTTAATGTACATGTATCTATTTTGTTTGATGACTGTTGTTTATGTTAAAACCTATTGGTCCTTTGAAAATATGCTGATTTACATACATCAGGTTTCTGTATGAACTGACTGGAAATATGTGAGAATATGAAGCATGTGTTTGTGATTAGTTTGTACACAGACCCCGACCAACACTGAACCAATAGTCATTTAAAAGATTTTTTACCAATAATTCCACTTTTTATTAAAATACATTTTTTTTGTAAAGAAAAAAGAGAGAGAAAAAAAAATTATTTTTTTGTTCAAATTTTCTTAGATTAAATAAATTTTTGAATTAAATGTTTGATATACATAATTTCATTTTTATTATGAATATCGATTTGTTTTATTTTAATATCTCTTATATATTTTTTCTTTTATTCTCATCTCATCATAAAATTGTTCATTACTAAAATTGAAAATTTCTCATTATTGGCATATATTAATTTATTTTTACTCAGTAAGGGCATATGATTAGATTTTTTTAAATCTTATAATATTTTCGCATATTTTATGTCTCATTATTTACAATGATTTGAAGACTGAGGTAAAGGTTTGCTTGTGGGTCTGTCAGCCACCGATAATATGGCCAGCTGAGAGGGAGATCATGTGTCCTGAACGTCTTCTACACGTAGAGGTGAGAGACTGACGTCGTTTTCGACGCCACAGAGGGCTGACCTGCTGTTGATGGGCCAGCTAGAAAAGAGGAGTGTATTCTGGGGGATGTAGTTTTTTTTCGTTCTGGTACAGGTCACGTGATCGCAACACAGCCTTGGAGGCAGAGTGTGTATCCCCTCCCACTTGCATCTGAGGCTGATGTTCCACTTAGCAGCCACTTGTGTTCAGGTGTAGATAATGATAATTATAATGAAAACATATATAAGACAAGCCTCCCACTGACAAGACCAGCACTTTACCGCAGAGATTTGCACAATAAACACTTCTCCTGAGGAAGCCAACACAAGTTGGTGAAACGCGTTGAGTGGATCCTTTTCATCATTTCAAGTTTCCAGTCGTCTTTATCCTGATGTCAACAGGATAGAAATTTACTTATCTGGAACTACTTCATATACGCAAGTTGCACTTTATCAGTGCTTTTAATATTTGTACGTGTAATATTGTTTTTAAATGTGTCCAAATGTTTCCAGCCACTGCGCAATGGCTTTTTTAATTTGCTTTTTCCAGATGGAGGAATAAAAGATCACCATACATATCCCTTTGATGAGCCTGATTTTATTGCACAGTTTGTGAGTGTACCTATTTAGCACCAATATATTGCGATTTATCAACATCAACAGTGTTGCACTATCATTTGTTTTTCTTTTCCCCATACATGCGCCCCTTCCTTCCCGTTTTTTTTATTGCATTAAGTGCTTGAGGAGCACTTTGTGGGTGCTGCAGTATCAGAGGAAGAGTATTTTAATTTTATCTTTATTATATCACTTGTTTTCACGTGTGTGTTTGTGTCATTTCTATTTCTTTATGCATGTGTAAAGAAAGAGGGAAAATGTGTATAAAGATAAAAAAAAAAATAGAAAAAAAATAAAGCTGCTTACGAATATGTGAATAAAAATGTGTTGTGTAAAAGATGTGTTGTATAAAAATTATTAAAAATATTTTTAAAGGAAAAGACGTGAAAAATATATGATGACATATGTGTTATAAAATGAAATATGTGAAAGTGCGCTATAGAAGATATAAATAAATAAATTGGTAAACATAAATAACATTTTATATACAGCATATTTAAATATCCGTGATAATTAGTTACATCAAATTATATACAATTACATAAGATACATAGTAAAATAGTATGCATATACAATAGAAATGTACCAACATAGATATATAACATAAAAATCTTTCTAAAAGCTAATTAATCTTTAATAGTTTAAACATATTTATTAATCCTGAGTACCGGTATTTTAGCAGCAATATATTGCGATTTATCAACATCAACAGTGTTACACTATCATTTGTTTTTCTTTACACATGCATATCTTGATTTTTTGTTATTTCACTTTTTTTTCACAATATAAATTTTTTGTTTTTTTTTTAAATTTAAAAAAAAAAATTTACATTTTTTTTTTATTTAATTTTTTTTTCTTTTATCTTTATACACATTTTCCCTTTCTCTTTACACATGCATATTTTGATTTTTTGTTGTTTCACTATTTTTTCACAATATTAATTTTTTCTTATGCACCATTCACATAATATTTTTATTGTTTATTCTTCATCATTTATTTTTTTTATACACAATCTACTTTTCTTATACACACACACTTTCACCTTTTTTTATTTATTTATTTTTTTAATTAATTTTTTTATTTTTTTTATCTTTATACACATTTTCCCTCTCTCTTTACACATGCATATCTTGATTTTTTGTTATTTCACTATTTTTTCACAATATTCAATTTTTTTATATTCATTTTTATTTTATTTTATTTTATTCACATTATTTGTATTACCTATCATCACTTCCTCACAACATTCTTAGTCTTTATACTTTCTTAAACACTCTCAACATATTTTCAATACACTCTTCACCTTTTTTTTACATTCAAAACACCCCTTACACACCTTGTTTTTCACATAGTCACCAGTGTACACATATGAAATGCCAAAGATAAATCCTGGCGCTTAAACTATAACACAGCAGCACCAATCTATGTGTTATTCTGAAAACACACGTGAAAAGAACATCAGAATAAAATAAAACCAAATAATAGGAGTGATTGGTGCGCTACAGTAAACCCCACACGGTACAAAGAATATATGGAAATATAATAATTGCCTGAAAGTTGTTGGTATGGCAATGAAGTATGGACAAGGTCTTCAATGTTTCATAACATATATGAGGAGATATAAAAACAGAAAAAGACCATAGTGCAATTCAATATTATGATAAATATTGGTGCAGTATGAACAAATGCACTCACAAATGTAGTTGGTATATAGGGCACATCAGATATCAGATAGAATCTTCTCTCTTCCCCATATGGTCCTCACATATAACAGAGTGAAACGAGGAGATAGATGGTTAGTAATATGAAAAGATATTTAATAAAAATGGACAAATAGTATCTTACATAGAAGATCTCAGCATCAGGCTGGAGAAAAAAGTCCCAAGACAAAGTCTTTCAATCCCAATAATCTGGAAGGTATAGCAGTATTGGTGGGCACGCTACGCGTTTCGCCTTAAAACAGGCTTCCTCTCGGCGTGTGTCCGCTTGGCGTGTGTCTACATCTCCTTGTTTCACTCTGTTATATGTGAGGACCATATGAGGAAGAGAGAAGATTCTATCTAATATCTGATGTGCCCTATATACCAACTACGTTTGTGAGTGCATTTGTTCGTACTGCACCAATATTTATCATAATATTGAATTGCACTATGGTCTTTTTCTGTTTTTATATCTCCTCATATATGTTATGAAACATTGAAGACCTTGTCCATACTTCATTGCCATACCAACAACTTTCAGGCATTTATTATATTTCCATATATTCTTTGTACCGTGTGGGGTTTACTGTAGCGCACCAATCACTCCTATTATTTGGTTTTATTTTATTCTAGTGTACACATATGTGCTATAATTACAACTAATCACTTTGACCTTTGTTGCAATTGGTGAACATTTTGTATTTAAATGTAGTTTGTCCATTTGGTGTGAAGCCTATGAATAAGCGTGTTAGCACGCGAAACGCGTCAGGCGGATCGCTCTCACCGGTCCTCTGTTTTAAGTGTCTACGTGTATGTTATATTCAATACATTTTTCTATTTTTCACCATATCTACTTGGAGTGCATGCGTTTTTTTCTTTGTTTTCTGCAAAATACCGGGCCTTGCTTTGCCGGTATATTACATATACCGTCCCCGGCCCCAAGATCACAAATACCGGCTGTGCCGGTAAATTACCAGTCAGGTGGCAACTCTACCTGTGGGTGTTCTAGCAAGACATGTTGGGGCAAGCTGGGTACTGTGAAAATTCCCGTTGGTGAAAAGTTGCTTGTCTCAAGGGTGCATGTTGGAGGGGTTCAATTAAGTGTGATAAAAAACAAGGAATGCATTTTTTCAAACACCTAAAGCCAACCATCCATTAATCTCCCTAATCTCCTGCTGTCTTTCTGTTGAAGTGCAAGTGTCAGGTAGCAATATGGAAAATACTACCTTGGTGGTCAGTTTCCTAATTCTACATGCTGGATTGCTGAAATTACATTTCTGGTCTTTCCATCTTCTTTCCATTGACTTAGCCATAGGTACCAATATGCACCAAAACAGTTGGATCATCCCCTACCAGTAATCTGTCCAAGCATTTGTTTAATTGGATCAGAGGTAAAGATCAACATCCCTGTCCTATTAATAATAGACTACTTTAGCCCCCAATCTGCCTGGACTTTCTCTCCTTCTGGACCCCATGCTAGCTAGAGGAGATGTTCTACCAGCTGTTGCATTTTTCTCTAGCATGGTCACAAATGGTCACTTTTTTAAGTGTAAATACTCAGCACTGGCCCTGTAATAGAAATATTTCTTCCCTCCCCCACTGCAACTATTACCCAACAATGTACCTGGTTCTCATCTGAATGATCTCCTCGCTCATCAAAGTCAGATGGAAAATTGGGAGCAAACTTGATTTCAATTAAAATTCTAGATTTCCATGGGTTTTTTGGTAACATGCAATATAATATGTGAGTGAAAATGTAAACTTTGTCCCCCACCCATCACCTGAAGCAAAATAAAAAAGTCTCATGTGTGCTCCCCTCACAAAAAAAACACATAAAAAGCAGAGTGACCAATGGACTAGTGTAAGCCCACATATAAATAAGGTATTATTAATATTAAATATTACAACCTGATAAATCTTATAGATGCAATAGAAGTCTCAAGCTCAGTCATGATATGCAAAGAAAATTCAATGCACGGAGTACTATTGTTGGAAATAGTACATAGATATCCTCAATGGCACAAAAAACAGCACTATGTTTCCCTGTGTTAAATTAAATAATGCCAATTATATTATTTATTAATGAAATAATATTAAGTGGAACACTTGAGGGGTCTGTTCGGGGTCCTCTTGTTTGTAATTTGTGTATTAATGGTCTCCCATGTCTCAGTGTTTGCTGATGACACAAAATGAGGTATGGTAAGACAGTGTTCATTTTGTTGATGGTTTTTTAATTGTGTCCAACTGGTCTGGATATGACACTGTTTTTTCCATTTATTAAATGAGTTTATACATCACTTCATCCAACGGGTTGGTATAATATATATTCTTTACACACATTATTTTCACGTTGGTGTTTTTATGAGCACCTTACTTCTATTTTTTCATTTAGAGTCTGTATATCTGTGTGTCTGTCTGTCTCACAATCTCTGTACTTTATCTGTCAGCATATCTGGCTTACCTGTCTATTTGTGTCTGTCTGTGATGATTATGTGGACATCCGTACTATCGGCATCCTTTTCACAACGCATAGCATTGCTGAACTTTTTTTTTTCAGTAGATGGGGTTTGTCTTTGTGTCATTGCTACTATATGTCCCTCCTCCGTGCAGGAGGGAAGACTGCGCAGAGGAGAATGGCCCATGTTCACAGAGCAGCCAGGAGGTGAGTACTGTGGAAGGGGGAGGAGGGTGGCATATAATGGTCAAATAACACTGGCATATTAATGGGCAAATTGGCTCTGGTATATCAATGGGAAAACTAAGTCTGGCATAGTAATGGACACAATAACACTGGCAGTTTAATGGGCAAACTAAGACTGTTATTTTAATGGTCAAACTAACACTGGAGTTTTAATGGGAAAATTATCTGTGGCATATTGAAGGGCAAACTAACAATGGCATATTAATGGGCAAATTTGCTGTGGCATATTAATGGGCAAAATAACACTGGCATATTAATGGAAAAACTAACACTGGCATATTTTGGACAAGCTAACACAGGCATATAATGGGCAAACTAACACTGGCATTTTAATGAGCAGTGGGCAAATTGGCTGTGGCATATTAATGGGCAAATTGGCTGTGGCATATTTATGGGCAAATTGTCTATTACATATTAATGGACAAATTGGCTGTTAAATATTAATGGGCAAAATGGCTGTGGCATATTAATGGGCAAGTTGGCTGTGGAATATTAATGGGCAAATTAACATTGGCATATTATTTTTTTTATTACGTTAAATTCTTTATTTTATTTTATCACAAAAATAGTAGATCAAATACAGACAGACATGACATATTAATGGACAAACTAACATTGGCATATTAATGGGAAAATTGTCTGTGGCATATGTATGGGCAAATTGTCTGTGGCATATTTTTGGGCAGATTGGCTGTGGCATATGTATGGGAAAATTGGCTGGGGCATATTAATGAGCAAATTGGCTGTGGAATATTACTGGCAAAACTACTGTGACATATTAATTCGCAAACTGACTGTGGCATATTTATAGGCAAATTGGCTGTTGCAAATTAATGGGAAAACTGTGGAATATTAATGGGCAAATTAACAGTGGCATTTTAATGGATAAACTAACACTGGCATAATAATGGACAAACTAGCAGTGGCATATTAATGGACAAACTAACAGTGGCATATTTATGGACAAACTGGCTGTGGCATATCAATGGGCAATTTAATAGTGGCATATTAATGGACAAACGAAGAGAGAAATATTTTAATGGGCAAACTGTGGCATATTTTAATGTGAAAACTAGCTGTTGGATATGTTAATGGAAAAAAGACTGTGACATATTAATTGGTACCTGACAGTGGCTTATTTAAATTAATAAAGTGTCTTGTTCTGTGGGGCAAAATAGCGTACTATACGGGAAAGTGCTTGTGATGTGTGTATAAATATATATATTTATTGTTTTATAATTGTACAATAGATAAATGTAGACCACCATCACCTCGCAGGGATCCTGTGTGTGGCATAATTAATGGGGGTCCCATGTGTGGCATAATTAAGGGGGTCCTGTGTGTGGCATAATTAATTGGGGTCCCGTGTGTTGCATAATTAAGTGCTCCTGTGTGAGGCATAATTAATGGGGCTCTTATGTGTGGCATATTTATGGGGCTCCTCTGTGTGGTTTAATTTATAGGACTCCTGTATGGCATATTTTAATGGGCCATCTGACTGGCTTTACTAAGGAATCTGTTTGGCATGGAATTGGAGGAAATCCAGGGAGGTGACACCAGAAGTTACTGCACCAGGTGACACCAACCCTTGTGCAGCCAAATTACTGGAACAAGTTGCCAAAACCCGGGACTATCCCTGCAAAATGAAACAGCTATTCATATTATGTGATGAATACTTTCAACTTTTACCAAAATATGCTTTTCCCATATTAGCTCCCCAGAATTTGTGTGTGTGGAGTACGGGATTTCATACAAATTTAAACATCGTTCTTGAAATTACAAATTTCTTGTGTTTATTTCTTGTTATCTTTTTCATGCCTTCTAAAAAAAAAAAAAAAACAAGACCATACATGTGTAAGTCTGTTTATTACACTTTTTTTTAAGTATATTCTGATTATTGAAAACCAAAAATATATAGTTTTTTTCCCATTTAGTAATGGTATGCTTAATTGAAATATTGCACCAAGTGGAGGTATTTTAAATAGAAATGCCTTAATTAAAAAAATACAAATAAAGTACTTAAAGTACTTTATTGAGCCCTCTTTGCTTATGTAGCTCTATCAGGGGGCGTATCTTCCTTCATTTGATCCAAGATATTAAATAACATGTCCTGCCCCAATAGAACTTTACAAATAAAGTGGACTCAATAAGGTACTTTGTTTGTGTTATTTCATTATAGGATTTATATTTAAAATGTCTACACTTGAAGCAATCTTTCAATTGAACATAATTTAAGATTAAAATGAAAACTGTCCTTTTAAAGTGTTATGTTTAAAAAATAATAAAAAAATGATTATGCATTGTGCTAGCAGAATTGACAGAAAATGCATAATTTAAGAGACAAATGTTTCATAAATGTGTCAATGGTGTCTCCTTTTTGTGACTTAATATGCAAACAAATCTGTTCAATGGGAAATGTGTAATTTGCATATCAAGCCACAAGATGATGTCATAAACAGGAGACACCCCACAAAAATTTTAAATACATTTTTCTTTTAATTTATTGTTTTGCTTTGACTTCTGCTAACAAAGTATATAGGTATTATTTTCCTGATATTTTATTCTCTACATGAACAACATAAATAATGTTATAATAGTGGTAGAGTTCCTTTAATTATAACAAATTAAGAAAGCAGAATGTTAAATGTTTTATATTTATTTATTCCCCTCCTCCCCCTGTACTTTCTTTTTCTTTCTACCTCCTTTGCCCCCGTCCAGGAAGAATTCCATGACCGCATAACAAATATTTTGGATCAAAGTCAAAAGGTGATCTTTTACAAACTGAAAGCCCATACATTTTAAGGACATTATGCTGATTATTTAACGTATAACATATGCCTGCTTCTAATTAATATATCACTGCATACCATTCCCCTTAAAAAACCCTCTGTGGATGAATTCTTCCATTTTTTTTCTCCAGATGACGAGTGTTTGTAATTTGTCTTCACAGTCTGCACATGTTCTATGGGACATGTACTCCCTTAGCTATTATGTACATTAAGCTACATTACAGTCTGACACATGAACTGTCCTGTTTAAACAGATATCATTCTTTGAATGTTATTGTAAGTGGAGTTTCAGAATGGAAATATCCAGGTAACAGTACACTTCTAAGTCAATGATAAGGTCATGTAAGTCAGAAACTTGGAAATGCCTAATTGTGTATCAGAGTAAATACTATATTCCCTGACTGACATATTCATTTAAATAAATGTAATTTAAAGAGACACTAGTCTTTTTTACTTGTGCTTTTAATGTAGAAACACACGTGAAAACTCTAGTGGTTCTGAATTGGATAACTTTAGTGATTCTCTGACTGCAGCCTCCATGTTTCACTGTGATGCATACAGGTTAATATGAGGTGCCAAAATGGCCTTAAGTAGTGCAGCTAGTTCTCAGGATAAAGGGCCCGAAGCTACTTGCATTATCATAATTAAGGAGCTTGTGGGTCCTGGGCAGAGTTTCCAATGGTGGGCACCCACCCCTCTCAATCTCACACTGCTACAAAAATATGAAAGCATTATAACGTATGGTATCAGTAATACTGATAGAATTCTTATTCTCATAATCCCTTCCCCCTTTAAAATGTAAGTCTGGGAAGTTCTCCTTATCGTACCTGGAACCTATTAGACCTAGTGGTGAAAGAAGTGGGCCCCAGTTACAAAATATTTGCAGTTTGCCACGCCTTGCAGTCTTTTGCCACTGTTTTACATCCCCAACCTTTTTTGTCCAGTTAGCTTTGGTGGGACCCCCTTTGCTCCTTTGATGGTGGGCTGTGGGCTAATGGCTATATTGCCCTTTGGGTAAGATGGCCCTGGATAATAAAACACGTTGAGACATGGCTAAAATAATGGTGTAATGTCAGTGAATCTACTTACATTTTAAGTTTAAGCCCCAAAATGAAAACCTTTTATCCTTTTATCCTGGTCTTATTTGCTGAACCAAACAACTTACCTATGGATCTTCAGCATGTTTTGTGCTTCATCTTATACTACAGTTCTGACATCTTGTGTCTGTCTTACTGTCTGCCTGCTCCCTCCTACTATAGTGTCATACTTCCTAGCTGTTTATATCATCCAATGTCTCCCAACTGTACCGCTTTGCGCAGCTCAGCAAGTCTTAGTGGCACAAATCTAAGAAATAAATTTAAGTCATGGGTGTCTTGGACACTGGAGTGTGGCTACTGCGAATGCTCAGTAGAGCTTTCAGTTGGAGTGACAGCACCTACCAAGAATCCTGATTTGTCGGGGGCAAAAGTTGGAAGGTATGCTAACTGTTCACATTAGCATTCATATTTTCATTCACATTCTTATTCACACATACTTTCCTATTGTCGGAGTGAAACTGCAGCATTACTAATTTTCTACTCCCAAGTCTTTGTTGCTTCCTCTTTAAAAATATATCTACAACTTTCTTGCAATTCTTTACTAAAACACTTTAGTAAAGAATTGCAAGAAAAAACATTTTAGCAAAATTAATTTGGGGGGATAATTTTGTGTGTGTGTGTGTGCATGCTTGTATTCTCTTATGCTCTCCAGAAACGTGAAACTAAATGTCATGCTGTTGAATAATCTTGTTAATAATTAACATGGGTAACAATAAATTGTGGAAACGGTCATGCATTTGATAATTGCTTTGGAATTTCAGTTTCCATATGTTATTATAGGCATTTCTCTTCTCTACATGTCACATTATTGTTTTGCAAATACCTATGAGATTTATCCATTTTTTACTAAAGAGAGTGATAGATTATTTAAACCCATAGGTTGAGGCCTGAATCATAATGATGTAATATCATAAATACTGTGGCTATATTAGGCTAACTATAGTAGTATGCAGGGGGACACAGCTAGTACTCCAGTAAGGGGCCTGCTGTCCTGGAGAGCCCACAGCCAGAGGTGAGTCTTCTGAGGTGGAATGCTGGGGCTACAGAAGTCCGAATAGGGGAGGTCTGTGCACATGGCAAGTCCTCTGGGTGCATGGCAAGTCTTCTAGGTGCAATGGCTAGGTCCTCTAGGTACCATGGGTAGTCCAGTGGGTGCAGGGGATAAGTCCAGTGAGTTAAGGGGAAAATTCCTGTGGATGCAATGGCAAACCTATGGGTGAAGGGGAAAAGTCCAGTGGGCATTGGGGCAGGTCGAGTGGGTGCAATGGCAAGATTCAAAGTTTACGGGGTCGCCTTACATTCAGGGTCAGCTTATTTTCAAGCAAATACTGTATGTTTTTATTTTTTCATTATGTGGTGTTGGTCTTCCTATAACTGTGAGCCTCCTACAAATTAGCAGCACCCTAAACTACCAGGAAGTAAGTATTGGGAGTGGAGGGTGCTTTCATGGGGGATCGTAAAAAGATATACCGGCACATCAAACATCCATGTAAACATTTTTTACTTTGGTTTCCATAATAAATTATAACATTTCCATCGATGGTTGATGTAACATAGTAACATAGTAATTTAGGTTGAAAAAAGACACAAGTCCATCAAGTTCAACCCTTCTACCTATCATTACAGCTTTTGATCCAAAAGAAGGCAAAAACCCCTAAGGAAGCTATTTCGAATTTTGCCTCCTGGGGGAAAACATTCCTTCTTTATTGTCCTAACCGTAAAGAATCTCTTCCTTTGCTGTCTATGAAATCTAAATCTTTGCTCTTCCAGTCTGAGTGGGTGACCTCTTGTTCTTTGTACCTTTCTGTTAATGAACAGGTCACTGGAGAGCTCTTTATATTGGCCCTGCACAAATTTATATAATGTTATCATATCCCCTCTGAGACGCCTTTTTTCTAACGTATATAAATTAAATGTTTTAAGTCTCTCTTCATAACTAAGATCCTCCAAACCCCTTATTAATTTTGTAGCTCTCCTTTGCACTTTTTCTAGTTCCTTAATATCCTTTTTAAGGACTGGTGCCCAGAACTGTACTGCATATTCAAGGTGAGGTCTTACCATTGATTTGTAAAGAGGCAAGATGATATCCTCCTCCCGTGAATCTATACCTGAATCTATACCTCGTTTTATACATGCCAATATCTTATTGGCCCTTGCAGCTGCTGACTGGCATTGGGCACTGTTGCCAAGTTTGTTGTCTATAATTATTCCTAAATCCTTTTCATTAGTAGTTTTTCCCAGGGAAAAACCATTTAACGTATATGTTGCTTTGTTATTATTTTTCCCATAATGCATAACTTTACATTTGTCTATATTGAACCTCATTTGCCACTTTACTGCCCAGTCCCCCACTCTGTCCAAATCTTCCTATAAAGAAAAAACATCAAGATTAGTCTTTATTGCCTTACCTAATTTAGTATCGTCCGCAAACACGGAGACATGGCTCTCAGCACAATGTTGCAGATCATTAATAAACAAATTAAAAAGAAGAGGGCCCAAAACAGACCCCTGAGGTACTCCGCTTAATACTCTTGTCCAATTTGAGGATTTTCCATTCACAACAACCCTTTGTGTTCTATCTTTTAGCCAATTTTCAATCCAAATACACACATTTGCCCCCAAACCTATTTCTCTCAATTTGTAGAGTAACCTTTTGTGTGGAACTGTATCAAATGCTTTCGCAAAATCCAAATAGATCACATCAACTGCCACAACACACCATATTTTTACTGACTTCTTCATAGAATGTTATTAAGTTTGTTTGACAAGACCTGTCTTTCACAAAACCATGTTGACTTTTACTAATTATATTCTGGTTCAAGATGTATTCTTGAGTGTATACCATTAGCAATCCTTCAAATAGTTTCCCCACTACAGATGTCAAGCTCACTGGCCTATAATTACCTGGCAGAGATTTTGATCCCTTTTTAAATATTGGAATGACATCCGCCTTTCGCCAGTCCGTTGGCACTGTACCTGAACTGAATGAATCCCTAAAGATCATAAATAGTGGTCTGGCCAGAATTATGCTTAACTCTCTATGTACCCTTGGGTGTATACCATCTGGCCCTGGGGCCTTGTCTATCTTAACAGAGTTTAATTGCTTAAGCACTTTTTCCTGTGTCAGCCAATCCCATGTTTGCAGCGAATGTCCCATAACTTCCTGTAGCAGGGGCTCGTCCATCAAGGAAAAAAAGTATTTAAAATGTCTGCTTTCTCTCTGTCCTCACTTACCAAATTTCCCATTTGGGATAACAAGGGCCCAACATTTTCCCTCTTTAGCTTTTTTCCATTTATATATTTATAAAACATTTTGGGGTTAGTTTTACTCTCCTTGGCAACCCTTTTCTCATTTTCCAATTTAGCCATTTTAATTGCCTTTTTGCAGGCTTTGTTGGCCTCTTTGTACTCTATAAATGATAATGCTGATCCTGTGTTTTTATAATGTTTGAATGCCATTTTCTTGTTTTGTATTTCCTGTTTCACGTTACTGGTAAGCCACATTTGTTTTGATTTGTCTTTTGCATTTGTTTCCCAAAGGTATATATTGGGATGTGTACTTTTGTAATGTGTGCTTAAAGGCATTCCACTTCTCTTCTGTGTTTAGTCCAGAAAACAATCGTTCCCAGTCTAAATGTTCAATCGATGCCCTTAGTCCATCAAAGTTAGCCCTTCTAAAATTAAGTGTTTTGGTGGCGTAGTTACCAATTTGCTTTTTTGCATTAATCTCAAATGAGACCTTATTATGGTCACTATTCCCCAAGTGTTCTCTTATTTGGATGTTTGAAATAAGCTCCTCATTGTTTGTTATTACCAAATCCAGACAGGCATCCATTCTAGTTGGAGTGTCTACTAATTGTGCCATAAATTTGTTATTAAGCAGGTTCAGAAACTTGCTGCCCCTAGCTGAACTAGTTGTGCCACACTTCCAATCTATATCTGAGTAATTAAAATCTCCCATGATTAGAACTTCATTCATATTTGCAGCCTTTTCAATTTGTAATAAAAGCTGATCTTCTCCATCAATGCTAATATTTGGTGGCTTGTAGCATACACCTACAAGTAATGTGCTATTCTTTTTAGCGTCGAAGCTAATCTCCACCCACAGTGTCTCCACATCAGTTCCAGTTACATCATGTACACCTTCTTTAATACTGGGCTTTAATTTAGGATTTACATACAGACAAATCCCTCCCCCTTTTCTATTTACTCTAAAAAGTGAGTAGCCTTGTAAATTAACTGACCAGTCGTGGGTCTCATCCCACCACGTTTCTGTGATTCCGATTAAATCATACTGTTCAGCACTTACCAGTATCTCCAGCTCACCCATTTTGTTTGTCAAGCTTCTTGCATTTGCTAAAAGACATTTAAGATTACTACCCATTTTCTGTTTAGTTGACAAACACTTAATGTGTGCAGGTTTAATTATATGGACCTGCCTTTGGTCTATGTTAACCCCATGTGCCGACTTTTCTTTTTACCATTTCACTGTTCCCACGGATGGTTTGGAGCACTCTCACCTGCAGGCCTGCCATCAGGGGGTGACGGGTGATACTGGCATCCCGGGCCCGGTGGGTCCAGGAGGCCTGGAGGCCCAGGTCACGGCAGGAAAAAAAAAATCCAATGCACCCCTCTGTTAAGCCGGTCCGTGGCTGTGAGGGACACGTTCTGCACTCCCCTCCAGCCGCATTGCTTCAATAAAGTTTGTTTAAAAAAAATGAGGTCAGAGTTACTCGGGTCACATTTTTTTCTTTTTAACAAACTTTTTTGAAGCCGCGCGGCTGGAGGGGAGTGCAGAATGCTTCCCTCACAGGCGTGGACCGGCAGAGGAGAACACCAGGAGACAGCAGCAAGGAGGTAAGTACTGGGGAAGGGGGGAGGAGGGTGGTAAATAACGAGCATAACGCTGGCATACCGAGGGGCAAAATCTTGGCATACTGAGAGGGAAAATGCTGGCATATTAATTGGCAAAATCCTGGCATATTAATTGGCAAAATCCTGGCATATTGAGGGGCAAAATCCTGGCATATTAATTGGCAAAATCCTGGCATGTTGAGGGGCAAAATACTGGCATATTGAGGGGCAAAATCCTGGCATATTAATTGGCAAAATCCTGGCATATTGAGGGGCAAAATCCTGGCCTATTGAGGGGCAAAATACTGGCATATGAATTGGCAAAAGAATGGCACATTGAGGGGCAAAATACTGGCATATTAAATGGAAAATTGAGGGGAAAATACTGGCATATTAAATGGCAAAATAATTGCATATTGAGGGGCAAAATACTGGCATATTAAATGGAAAAAGAATGGCATATTTAATGGCAAAATACTGGCATATTTAATGGCAAAATACTGGCATATTATTTGGCAAAAGAATGGCATATTGTGGGAAAAATACTGACGAGTGGCAAAACATTACTGGCATATTGAGTGGCAAAATATTACTGGCATATTGACCAACTGCTCCCAACCACACTCCATATTACACTAGACCGGGATAACATGCTTGTGAGGGTAGGTGGGGCGAGTGGGAGATATTGTTGTTGGGGGGGGGGGGGGGGAAGGGGGCCCAGAACATTTGTTTACTAAGGAACTTTGAAATTCCTGGTGGCGGCCCTGCTAACCTGGGTCAACCCTGCCTGCATTTTTGCAAGTTTGTAGCCCAATTAGCCTGAGGGCAATTTCTATTTCTACCTGTTGCTTTCATGGGGGACCCAGCCCATTTGTTCTGTAAAATGGCACCAACATTTATGAAATGTGGTCATCCTAGTCCAATTGCTGTCCTCCAGAAGAAAGAGGACTATAACATGTCCTGATCATAGGGTGACCACATTTTATTTCTGCCATTCAGGGACACATTTTATATTATATAAATTATAAGGAAGCCTTAGGAACATGTAGATTTCATATCGAATATTTGTATTTATAATATACATACAGTCAGGCACCTATATTAGCCGATATGCAGTTTCAGATAACTTAACCCCTGTATTGCTTAATAGGCAGTTTCAAAGAACTAAACCCCTTTATCCATTACACGCACACTCACTCACTCACTCACTCACTAACTCACACAGACACACACTCACTCACTCACTAACTCACACAGACACACACACAGTCTGTCACTCACACATACACAGGCTCTCATTCACATATATACAATTTCTCACCTGGTGCTTTGAGCTCCTATGAAGGAGTCACTGTGCCAATCAGGACAGGTCTCAACCTGATTGGCTGAGACCTCCTTCTCTCAGAGCATTGTCCCAGATTGAGGTTGCCTGGGACCCAGGACATAATGGGGGGGACTGTCCCAAGCATTCCGGGTTTTGTGGTCACTCCACCTGATCAACCATGGATTATGCAGAAATATCTAGTCTAGTGGGATTATTCTCACATTATCTGTAAAAATTGAAATTTGAAAAATTGAACTGTATCTCCACTCATTCTCTGAATATGTAGTCTCTCAAGTGTGCAGTGTCTCTCCCTCTCGGAGAGGGTAATCCCCTTCATCGAAGGCTAGCTTCACTCCCATCACCAGGACTGTCCCCCATCCTGGCCCAGGCTTTTATTACACACATTCTGTGAAATGTAACCAGGGCCGGCACTACCATAAGGCAGCACAGGCGGCTGCCTTAGGGCACCACAAGGGGGGGGGGGGGGGGCAGGAAAATTGCCAGCGCCCCCAGGTCCGCCATCAGGGGGTTTACTTACCTCCTTGCTGCTCTGCAGGTCCGTGGCTGTGAGGGAAGCGTTGTGCAATGGCATATTGGAGGGGCAAAATCATGGCATATTAAATGGCATATTGAGGGGCATATTGGAGGGGCAAAATCCTGGCATATTGAGGGGCAAAATCCTGGCATATTAAATGGCATATTGGAGGGGTAAAATCCTGGCATATTGAGGGGCAAAATCCTGGCATATTGAGGGGAAAAATATTGGTGTATTAAATGGCAAACGAATGGCACATTGAGGGGCAAAATACTGGCATGTTAAATGGCATATTGAGGGGAAAATACTGGCATAGTAAATGGGAAAAGAATGGCATATTGAGGGGCACAATACTGGCATGTTAAATGGCATATTGAGGGGCAAAATACTGGCATATTAAATGGCATATTGAGGGGCAAAATATTGGCATATTAAATGGCATATTGAGGGGAAATACTGGCATATTAAATTGCATATTGAGGGGCAAAATACTGGCATATTGAATGGCTAAATACTGGCATATTAAGTGACAAAATAGTCTCAGGTTATGTGTGTCACTGTGTGTGTGTAAGTGGTAAGGGTGTGTGTAAGTGTGTCACTGTGTCTGTGTAAGGGTGTGTGTGTAAGTGTGTCACTGTGTCTGTGTAAGGGTGTGTGTGTAAGTGTGTCACTGTGTCTGTGTAAGGGTGTGTGTGTGTGTAAGTGTGTCACTGTGTCAGTATAAGGGTGTGTGTGTGTGTGTAAGTGTGCCACTGTGTAAGGGTGTAAGTGTGTCACTGTGTCTGTGTAAGGGTGTGTGTGTAAGTGGTAAGTGTGTCTGTGTGTGACTGCAAGGGTGTCTTTGTGTTTAAGGATTTCAGTGTGTGTTAGGGTGTCAATGTGTGACAAATTTAGAGCATGCGAGTTGAATATTTATATGTATTTATTTTCCACACTATACATTATACTTTTATATATATAAAATGTATGGAGGGTTGGTGGTGTGGGAGGCATCGCAGGTCAGAGGATGGGGGCACCAAAATGCACCTTCGCCTGTGTAGACGAAAATCCTTGCACCGGCCCTGAATGTAACTGTGAGCTACACCATCAATGCAACTAAATACTGGCATATTAAATGGCAAAAGAAGGGAATATTGAGTGGCAAAATACTGGCACATTAAATGGCATATTGAGGGGCAAAATATTGGCATATTAAATGGCATATTGAGGGGAAATACTGGCATATTAAATGGCAAAAGAATGGCAGATCAAGGGGCAAAATACTGGCATATTAAATGGCATATTGAGGGGCAAAATATTGGCATACTGAATGGCACAAGAATGGCATATTGAGGGGCAAAATACTGGCATATTGAGTGGCTAAATACTGGCATATTGAGTGACAAAATAGTGTCTCAGGTTATGTGTGTCACTGTGTGTGTAAGTGGTAAGGGTGTGTGTAAGTGTGTCACTTTCTGTGTAAGGGTTTGGGTGTAAGTGTGTCACTGTGTCTGTGTAAGAGTGTGTGTGTAAGTGTATCACTGTGTCTGTAAGTGGTAAGTGTGTCTCTGTGTGTGACCGCAAGGGTGTCTTTGTGTTTAAGTGTTTCAGTGTGTGTTAGGGATATGTGTGTGACAAATTTAGAGCATGTGAGTTGAATATTTAGATGTATTTATTTTCCACACTATACATTATATTTTTATATATATAAAATGTATGGAGGGTTGGTAGTGTGGGAGGCGTCACAGGTCAGAGAAGGGGGGCACCAAAATGCACCTTTGCCTGTGTAGACGAAAATCCTTGCACCGGCCCTGAATGTAACTGTGAGCTACACCATCAATGCAACTAAACTACCACAAAATCAACATTCATCATGCTGCTCACCTCCAGGGTGAAGAAACTGGAAAAATAATGTATTCCTGCCATATTCTTGTAATAGACACAAAGGAGCTACAGAATCAAAATGAAGGACTCTACAGGCAGCTGCATCAAGATTAAGGAAACTGATAATTAAGTGTTTAATAATGACCCAGTGAAAAGCATGAAATACGCAAGACATGTGAATTAGACGGTTTGCTAGTAATCTTGCATTTTGTGATGCAGCACTCTGCACATGATCTGTGTTTGGAAGATCTGAATACATGTAACTGGAGTGAGTAAAAAAAGCTATGAACAAACACAGTAAGTTAATTGATAAACGTCAGGCCTTTTTTCCAGTCTAAGCTTCCTACATGGGAGAATTGTGATTGAATCACAGGTAATTAATGATGTTACAATTTATGGATCCACACATTGGATTTATTCATGCATATGCATTTAACTTACCCTATTTGCTTGAATATAAGACAAGGTTTTTTCAGATCAAATGCTCTGACAAATTAATTACGTTGCATGCCTGAGCATGACAAAATACAGGAAAATGGTAATCCAACCTGCTCCATCACATGGGCTACATTTCCTGTTTAAAAGGGGATGTGTATAAATAATTAATTTACCTTGGCATATACAGTATTTCCATATTCTACCATTTAGAAGTGCCAGTCAGCCTTAAACATCTACATCTTTGCCTGAAAATGATCTCCATTGACTTACTGGGCACAGAAAGTTATAGAAAAAATGAATGCTGAGGGGGTTATGTATGAATCCACCCGGTGAAACCTGTGTATGTTATGTTTAATGGTGATTGCATTTTTTTAATATATGTTTCAACAATTGAGTCTCCACAATGAAAAGAGCATGATTCTTTATCAATGGGTTGAGTCATCGCCCAGAGAGCCGGAACAATCAGAAAGTTCCTGACCAGCACATGTATACATAACCTGTCCAATCAAAGTTGGTCTGTCCCTGCATTAATATTACCTATCCACTGTCCGTGCAAAGAAATGAGATACAGACACCTAGTACCTGATGTCACGGACCATTAACCATATACCCGTTATCGCTGACAAAGTTGCCAAGTATGACAGAGAGACTAGATTTCTTACTAGTAATCTTTACTCTAAGTGAAATTGGGTAGGACAGAGTTAACTAACATACCATATTTTTTCGTTCCTAAAGTTTTTGAAATTCATTAAAAGTCTTATCAGATCTGGCAAGATTTTTAGTTTTCTAATCTCTAGGAATTCCAAAAAACCTGGAAACATTTATAGTTTATCATGAGTTTGTCTTTATAATAGATGTCCTTAAAATGATTGCACTTACTATTAGTCATTTTATGCATGTGTAGTTTCCTTAGATGAAATGGGAGAACAATGTTTGTCTTCCCGCAATAAAGGATTGCTAATGGTAGATTTTTAGTCATTTTTTTTTTGTAATCAAAACATTTGATTCTTACGTTAACAGGTTCGTTTTCATATTTTCTATTGATGTGTTTTCTATTTTTATTTCGAAAAAGCATATTGATGCTAATCAATGCTTTATTTTTCTTTGAATGCAATTGTTTTCTATTGTATGTATTGTTTTGTTTTTTAACTTGTCTTAAAAAATTTGAATGGTTAACTATTTGTATGGGAGCTTCCATGTCATGGAGACAGCTAAGAGCCGCTGCAATGACCTTTGGTCTGTCTGATTTTTTTCTGTGTGAGTCAGGTTGCAGAGGCCCCACTCTAAAACAAGGCATAATGGAAGTCAAATCTTTCTTTCTGAAGCAATTTAACTTCTATCGGAAGTCAAATTGCTGACTTCCAGGCCGCCTTGATTTACATAGGGGTCTCCAAAACCTGTCTCACGCACAAAACAATCAGAGGGACCACTGGTCATCAGACCGTCTGTCTCAACTTTCTCGGTGACATGGAAGACCCCATAAAAGTAGTGCACCATTCAAATAAGACTTTTATTGACATTCTGCCTCATAAAAAGAACAAATAGGGTTTTACTACCTCCACTATGGGCTTCTTCAGATATGAAAGGGAACAGTTAGGGTACTTGCCGTCCCTGGAAATTGCCCACATGAGGTGTGATCTGGTGACTGGACACAGCAGCAGAGGGCAGATATGAGCTGGTTTGGGAGGGAAAACATTTCCTTTAGTTACTGAGCATATTTTCCAATTCAGGGAGCACGAGGTTGGTGTGTTCCTGTGTCCGCACACACCGTATCAGTGCCCTAGTGTGCTCCCCTGCACTGCCAAAAGAGTATAAGCTCTAGAGTGTGACATCATGGAGCAAAAAATAGATCCTGGGAAAACATCTAAACATTTTATTCTATGCGTTTTTCCCTTCAGCAGCCTAAACCACATCTGGAAGCCAAATTCTTGGGTGATGGTTGGGTTTAAGTATGAACAGAACTTCAGTATATTGCTACAGTTAAAAATCTAATGCCATACCCTACCTAGTGTATATGACGTGCATTTATTTGGGAGATTCTCAGTTTAGGTAGGTTATGGCATCAGTGCTCTCATTATGTGTATTCATGTTGAACATAAGGAGTAAGGGATACTGAGCATACAGATGAAAAAATATCCAGCAAATGGGAAAACAACTTAGAACAGGATCAGAACCATAATCTAGAAAAAACTAAGTTCTTGGACAGAAAATTCTAGAAGCATGTAGAGAGTGCAGTCATAAAAAAACAGCATCTTTGTAGATTCAGTATCCAGACCAGATGGTTCGATGACATATCCTAAAAAAAAGGTTTTGTAAACTGAGATTTCTTTTTGGGTGAGGGGAGATATGTATAAATATAGACAATGTTCTTGGCCTAAACATTGTGTTCAGATGGTAAATTGGAGAAAACATGACAATGCCATCCAAGTACAAAAATAAGGTCTCTTTCCAACAGATCATAAAATATAACGTTTATAGAGGAATGAAATTGAGTAATGTTAGCTAATGGTAAAAAGCCATATTCGTTTTATACAGGGAGTGCAGAATTATTAGTTGTATTTTTGAGGATTAATTTTATTATTGAACAACAACCATGTTCTCAATGAACCCAAAAAACTCATTAATATCAAAGCTGAATATTTTTGGAAGTAGTTTTTAGTTTGTTTTTAGTTTTAGCTATTTTAGGGGGATATCTGTGTGTGCAGGTGACTATTACGGTGCATAATTATTAGGCAACTTAACAAAAAAACAAATATATACCCATTTCAATTATTTATTTTTACCAGTGAAACCAATATAACATCTCAACATTCACAAATATACATTTCTGACATTCAAAAACAAAACAAAAACAAATCAGTGACCAATATAGCCACCTTTCTTTGCAAGGACACTCAAAAGCCTGCCATCCATGGATTCTGTCAGACACTGTTCAGAGAGGTGTACTGTTTTCCCTCCTTGTAAATCTCACATTTGCTGATGGACCACAGGTTCTCAATGGGGTTCAGATCAGGTGAACAAGGAGGCCATGTCATTAGATTTTCTTCTTTTATACCCTTTCTTGCCAGCCACGCTGTGGAGTATTTCGACGCGTGTGATGGAGCATTGTCCTGCATGAAAATCATGTTTTTCTTGAAGGATGCAGACTTCTTCCTGTACCACTGCTTGAAGAAGGTGTCTTCCAGGAACTGGCAGTAGGACTGGGAGTTGAGCCTGACTCCATCCTCAACCCGAAAAGGCCCCACAAGCTCATCTTTGATGATACCAGCCCAAACCAGTACTCCAACTCCACCTTGCTGGCATCTGAGTCGGACTGGAGCTCTCTGCCCTTTACCAATCCAGCCACGGGCCCATCCATCTGGCCCATCAAGACTCACTCTCATTTCATCAGTCCATAAAACCTTAGAAAAATCAGTCTTGAGATATTTCTTGGCCCAGTCTTGACGTTTCAGCTTGTGTGTCTTGTTCAGTGGTGGTCGTCTTTCAGCCTTTCTTACCTTGGCCATGTCTCTGAGTATTGCACACCTTGTGCTTTTGGGCACTCCAGTGATGTTGCAGCTCTGAAATATGGTCAAACTGGTGGCAGGTGGCATCGTGGCAGCTGCACGCTTGACTTTTCTCAGTTCATGGGCAGTTATTTTGCGCCTTGGTTTTTCCACACGCTTCTTGCGACCCTGTTGACTATTTTGAATGAAACGCTTGATTGTTCGATGATCACGCTTCAGAAGCTTTGCAATTTTAAGAGTGCTGCATCCCTCTGCAAGATATCTCACTATTTTTGACTTTTCTGAGCCTGTCAAGTCCTTCTTTTGACCCATTTTGCCAAAGGAAAGGAAGTTGCGTAATAATTATGCACACCTGATATAGGGTGTTGATGTCATTAGACCACACCCCTTCTCATTACAGAGATGCACATCACCTAATATGCTGAATTGGTAGTAGGCTTTCAAGCCTATACAGCTTGGAGTAAGACAACATGCATAAAGACGATGATGTGGTCAAAATACTAATTTGCCTAATAATTCTGCACTCCCTGTAGTCTTGTCTGATACAAACAATGAGGGTGGTGTGATGTAGGCTATAGCCTGAGGCCCATACAGTTGACAATGATTCATGTGCAAAGGTCTCTGCCCCTTCTGGTCTGCTCTATTGTGTCAAGCAAGTGGGGTGCAAAACTATGTTGCTGCACCAAACCTACCATGCAGAATGGAGAGGAGAAGGTTTCTGCTGTGAAGAGGCAAATAAAATCCCGCTTCCTCACCCCCAGTGAATGCTTGGGTAGAGCCCACAGGGAAGCAACAGGGAGGAAATGAGACTTAACCTGCTGAGCACCCCATGAAGGGCTGCCCCCCAAAAACTAGTGTAAACATTTTATGAATGTATTTTTCTTGGATATATTTAAAGTATCATATTTTTCTCAACAGCTGTAAAATTACTCTGTGCTATAGAATCTGTCTGTAGGAATAAAAGGTTCTTGGAGCATTCCATTAACAATTGAATTTCCTTTGGTATAGTCTTTCTTCAGAAGAGATCAGTTTGGCAGTTAAAACAATAATACAAAAAGTGAAAAGAATTTCAAACTATAGGCCAAAGTAGCTTTGTTAGAAAATGTCTCCAATGCAACTGAATGGGAGAATTCCCCCATTTATTTATATATTATTTCCTATTTAGAAATGTACAAACCTGGTGAGTGACTTGTTTGGCTAAAGCCATGTATAGAACCTGTGTTGACTGAACAACTGATGGTTCTTGCTCGTCAGTATTAACATTACACTTGTTATGGTGACAGTGAGCAAAAAATTGTTTATTCCTCTCCTGAGTAGGTCCCATCCAACATGACAGGCTATTACAGGGCTGTCCATTCTTGTGAGATGTAGTTCCCACTTCTTTTGAGTAATCAGGATAGGCCCAGACCTAGGGCCAGACTTCCCTGACTCACTGCCCCTAGAGGGACACCAGCCGTACCACAATAGAGAGACCTATGATATGCTGATATTTCTGTGGTTTTCTTCATGCTGAGGAGGCTCCCACTTCTTTTGTCTACACTTTTTCGAGCTGTGTGACTTGTTTTTCCGCTCTTTATAGGCTTTGCTTCCTCCTAGTTGCTTTCTCCTGAGCAACTTCTTTCAGTTACATTGATAGTCCTGGAATGCAATCCCCAGTGAGTATAAGTAGAGCAAAACTTCTGCTATGGGCTAAATATACAATTGAATTTCTATAAGTGTATCATAGAGTATTATCTTCAAATCTAGTCACCATTATATCATCTATTATTTTCTGTGTGTTCACTACACTTTCAATGTGGTAAGCGAATTTTTTGTACATATGTGCCCCATCTTTATCTTACATAAGTCCAGGTCACATTTCAGTTTTTTTAATTCTTTACTTGAGCATATGCAATATGTCCTTTATTTCTCGGTTTTGCACATGACCTGCCAATAGTATATATTTTTTTGTTTATAGATATAGGACAATTATAGATTATATTTCCCACAATAGTCCTGGTCACCCCCCAGCCTTAGGATACGGCCTTGGTTTGTCCCATTGCTTAGTGTGGTGGGATATTTATGTTACAGATTCAATAGCGGTTTATAGGCTTCACCTACCTGTATGGTGCAGAGAATAATGAATTCCAGGGACTCTTGTAATCTTTGTGCCGCTATTCTTCCATGTGATAAGCATACCTTAGATCTCCTCAATGGCACAATAGAGGGTCTACTCAATATCCTGATTTGTCCCGAATTTGATTTGGGTAGTGGACTTTAGCTGAAATGTACGAATCCCCGAAATGAGTCTACTCAATATCCCTCCCAATCAGCAGTTTGGGCCATACAGAAATCGAAGAATTTTAGGCGTCCAAATTGGGACATTTACTCCATGAAAACCATTGGTTTGTGGCCATCCAATATGCCCTGATCACCCCCAAACAAGCTCCGAATTCGGTTAAGATAGCCGCATTTCAGGTATTTCGGTTCTCCTTTTCTGAGATGGAGAATTGAAATTAAAATGTACAAGAATTAATTTAAAAAATAGATTCTCCGGTGCCAACTGACTGCCATTGGACCCATATATATTAAATACACCAGTTCCCAAACCTTGGGGTGTTAAGGACAAGGTAAGCAGCCCATTTAGGTGGCTCAAACCCGTTTATAGTTGGGGGTCAGGGCTACCAGGCCTGGCCCCTGATGTATTCTATAGGGGCTGCGAGCTGTTTGGGACTCTAGCCCCAGTTTTTTTTAGGCAGGGGCAGGGCTACTAGCCATGGCGCCCATTAAATTCCATTGGGGTCTGGGAGACTTTGGAGGCACCATTTCAGGCCAAATTGGGTAGACCCTTAGAATAACATAGAATAAAAATTTCAACAGGTTATATTTTTGATTGCTTTATGATGTCACACTCCAGAGCTCAGACTCTTATGGCAGTGCAAGAAAGCACATTGGGTCACTGTCAGCAGTGTATGTTGACACAAGACCCCTTCCCGTATTGAAAATAATGCCCAGCAGTTAAAGGAAACCCTTTTCTCTTCCTAACCAGCTCAAATCTGTCCTCTACAGAAGTGTCCATATCAGTCACCAGTTTCCACTGCATGGGGCCAATTTTGTAGGGGGTCAAGTACACTTTAGAGCCCCACACCACTGCCTGCAGATGTCTATGGTTGAAATACCACATAAAAGGGAAATACCATGTAAAAGAGAAAGATGAGTTGCCAGGCAAGCTAATGTACCCCCTACCCTACATAGCAGCAGACTACCTGGACAGACAGACAACTCAGCAACCATCTGAGCTAGTGTCACCCAATATCTATGTATCTAGGGCTCTAGGCTAACCACAGCTAGTAAGGACTGCACCAGCAGTAGCTGAATGGAGGTGTGATGGTACTGTAGAAATCATGCTGCGGAACAAGCCAAGTAGTCTACTCAGGAGGAGGGGGGAAATCCATCCTTAATTTCCTAAGGGGGCTACATTATTTTCCCATCAGCTGATTACATGGAACAAATATTTTTATTGCCAGATATCTGCATTGAAATAAATGAAACTTGGGAGCAGTGAGCTGAAAGTAATTTGTAATAGTACAGTTTCCTGTAGATAAATTCTCTTACAGACCAATTAAAGACAAAAATACATATTTTAAACACATCTCTATTATTGTAAAGTATCATTGCAGATAAAACCAAGCCCCATGAGACATGCATAAGGTTAATCTGAATCTAAACGTTTCCTGCTGGGAGATTTAAGTGGGGTAATGGCCCTTGACAAAGGCCGAGAGCGATATAACTAATGTAATTAGCCAGCAGCGCCAGTGGTAACATGAACGGACAATTAACAAAGTTTGGGAAAGCAGAACTTATGGATCGGTAATTCATATGAAATCACTAGTATATATTAAACTTTGATGGCTGAATCTATCATAAAGGAATGATAACATATTGAGCTGCTAGAGAAAGCTCTGGTGAACTATATAACAAAATCCAATTAATTGAATTTTATGCACAATATGATTTCATTGTTTTCGTAATGCCTCAGTTTCACAAAAGGTTATTGAAGAGAAATAAAATGCGATTTGAAAGTTAATTTCCTTGGCATACATTGAAAAAATAGAATTTCATTTTAAATGATGTATTTGGACTTATTTAAGATATTGTTTGTAGACAGTGATATTCATATCATACTCAATACCCCAGCTAACCTTTTAAGTTTATATATCTATGGTCCCCACGTATTATGATTTTGGTAACTCTTGTTTATATAATTCTTGTTTAAATAATTACTTAGTACCATCTTTATATAAGAGGATTGGAGATCAGTTAAAGTGTATATTAATGGAGGGAGGGATGTATAGGAAACACTAACTTTATACAGATTGCTTAAACAGAGGAAGAGACAGAACAGGCAGCTGATAGACTATGCATCACACATGTTTAACCCCTTAGTGACAAGACATTTTGACCTTTTCTTTCCTTTGGTGTTTTTACATTTCTGGGGTGTTTGTGTTTAGCTGTAATTTTCTTCTCTCTCACATACTGTACCCACACAAATTACATGTTGTTTTTATTGTCATCATATCTTATAATTTACTACAAAAAAATTCATAAAATATGATGAAAAAAAAACACTTTTTCTAACTTTGACCTAAAATATAATTTAAACAAATACAATCATTAAAAAAGACCCCATCTAAATAGTTTCTAAATGTTGTCCTGAGTTCCGAAATATGCAAGTTTCAATGTTTTTCCGCAGTTTTCTACGAGTTATTGGGCAAAAACGAAAAAGAGTGTTTTTTATTTTATTCCTATATTGAACTTTTGACCCTGACCCAAACCCTAAATTTAGCCCTATCCCAAAATTTAACCCCAACTCTAACCCTTATGCTAACCTTTAATATATTTTAATTTTAACCCTATCCCTTATGCTAACCCTAATTTAATTTTAACCCCAACAGCTAATCTAACCCTAACCCTAGATTTTTAGCTAATTAAGTCTTTTTTTTCATTGCAATGATGCTGACTGCCTGTAAGGTTGATGCAGAGCTGGAACCACTGTGCAGATGTAGGTATGGTATACGTAACAAACCCAGGCAAGTGAACAGAATTCTTCTGCCTGAAGGAATTCCACCCTACGGTTGAGCCTCAGGTTTCTTTCCTCCAGGACTTTGGCACTCTGACACTTACTAGGATAATGAAACGTAACCAAAATAAAACTGACACGGGCGCAAATACCAAAAACGAAGGTACAGGAGGGCTAGGCAAGAGAATGGTCAACAAGCAGGGATCAGGGCTGGCAGCAAACGATCGGAGTCAGGAGGCAGGCGAAGAGTCAAGACAGGCGGCAAACAGGCAGAGTCAAAAACAGGCAAAATCAGCAACAGGAGTCAAAGGTAGTCAGTGAAAAGGCTTGGAGCACTATTTCAGGCAAGGAGCAAGTGCACAAATGAGGTTTAAATAGCCCTCCTACCAAACAATCAACCAATGAGAAGCACAGGAAAAGTAATGTTTAAACCTGGCCCTTTAAGGATGAGTAAGGGCAGGAAGCCAAACGCAGAACTGCACATGTGCAGAACAGTAACCTAGGATTACTCATGAAAGACCTGTTAATGGAGACCAGATTGCAGTGAGACAGATTTCCGGAGGGAGTGATAGGCATTGTGACAGTGCTGTCCTGACACTGCCTCTAGGGTCAGTCAAGCAACATATTCAGAGCGACGGGAGTGATTTTTTTTTCACTTCCGAAGCTCTGACCACAAGAGGGCACAGCTATATTATAGGAGCATGCTGGCGATCGTGGGAGCCCCAGAGCCTGAATTTCAGTGCTGGCTATTGCCTCAACATCGAGGCAATAGACCAGCACTGTCAGAGCGTTTTTCGAGATCGTTAATCGTGAAAACCGCTCGTTTTACCGCAGGACGTGTCAGGCACGTCCATTGTCGGGAAGGGGTTAAGGCACAGTAAATTATAGTGTAATTTTCCATACAGAATGCAACATCAGATTGTCCACATAGTAGAGATCACATTGGGTGTATCAGTAGAGGTTCAAAACGGATATTTGTGAGTAAATTAAAGATACAGTATTTAGAATACTGATATTCACATTTTACTAACATAGTAACATAGTAATTTAGGTTGAAAAAAGAAACAAGTCCATCAAGTTCAACCCTTCTACCTATCATTACAGCTTTTGATCCAAAAGAAGGTGAAAACCCCTAAGGAAGCTATTTCGAATTTTGCCTCCTGGGGGAAAAATTCCTTCTTGACTCCAAAGGGCAATCAGATTTCTCCTTGGATCAATATGCTTTATTCTATTATTATTAGCCCTGTATGTTCTGCTTTTGTAAAAAAAAAAAAACATCCAGACCATTTTTAAATTAATCTATTGTGGTTTATAGCACTACCTCTCTTGGCAGTGAATTCCATAACGTTATTGTCCTTAGGAAAGAATCCCTTCCTGTGCTGTCTATATGTAGATTTTTTTTTTTTTAATTAATATGTTCCTTTAACCCCTTTGTGACACTGGATGTCCAGGTACGTCCCGGAAAACCTGTCACTTATTGATAGAGGATGTACCGAAACGTTATCACCTAGATAAAAACCATGGGTAGACAGTGACATGTTAGGACTGTCAATGGTCCTGTAGAGACATTTTATCCCCCAAAAAATTATTGCTAGTGGCTCCAGTGCCTTGCAGTACAGGGAGCACTACAGCTGCATGTGTCATCCATGCAACAGCAGGGTAGCAAGGGTAGCAAAGATCTGTGTCTACTATAGATTACATTTGCTAAGAAAACATAGCAGGGGTACTTGTTACCCAAGGTCAAACTAAATGTTCTATTGAATAAAGATAGAAGTGCAGGGAATTGAGACTTAAATTTGAAACTTTTCAATTCCCTGCACTGTATTTATTTGGTAGACCCGTTAAACCCAGGTTTCCTCTCCCATCAACAAACCCTACTGTAAACGTATCAGCTGTCAGGCTAATCCAATGAAACTTTCAGTCTGCACGATGAAGAAACCAGAAGCATTCCTCTTTATAATCCTGGTGGGATTAACATCCCACAATCTGACTTAATGGTTTTCACTGTGGGGCTTTAATAGATGCTATATAGGCTCAGCAAGATTTACTCCTCTTGCATCCTACTGCTGCGTGATTTTCAGCATCCACTTTTCACTTTACTTTTAAAGCCTCATAAAGTAATAAAAAAGATATTTTCACAAAATGTTATTTTGTTGGTTTGGCTCTGACTTCATTAGATTCCAATAAATGCATGTAATGTAATGGCCTATTTAGAGATGGAAAGATCTCACAGCTTTACATCACAACAGGCAAATATATTATAGGTGCAGCAGTGCAGCTTGTCGATGGTGTAAACATCCACCTTTACTCTCTGCTACTCATGCAAACTATAGAGCAGGGTTACCAAACTATGGCTCCCCAGCTGTTGATGGTGTACACATCCCATAATGCCGTGCCAGCTAAGAGGCTGCCAGGGATGTAAAGAAAATGTAGTTCTCAAACAGCTGGAGTGCTGCAGTTTGACACCCCTGGCATAGAAGTTTTTTTTTATTGGTTAGATTATCATGGATAAAGATTATAATGAAAAAACGTTTTTTTTACTCTGTCTCGGTCTTTACTCGGTCTGTTGAGCATTCCTTAAGGATGCAGAATTTTTTATTTGCACATGTTACATAGATATCATGAAACCACAGCAATAGTGTTGAGCGAACCCGAACCCCAATGTTCGGGTTCGTACCAAACTTTACGGTTTTTGGACCCCGGACCCAAACACGGCCATTTCACTGTATGTCCGTGTTGGAGTTCAGGGTTCAGCGATTTAATGGCGCATTTTGAAAGGCTGCAGGGCAGGGGCGTTGCTAGGTCTCCAAAACATCCGGGGCTGGAGCCCATGATAGATTTTATAGAAGTAGAGTAAATAAAATCACATGGTTAGGCAGCATACAGACTGATATAATTGACGCCAATGAACAATAGGTATATATGGGAATATATCGGGGCTCAACAAATCCCAGGCACCAGGAAATTATACCTGGCGCCCAGTTATTGTTGTCCCTGCATGGTGCCCTCGCCGCTGGGATCATTTTATTTATCCAGCGGAGCGCGGGGGAGCAGTGTGTGCACCGGCTGCACAGTCTTCCTGCTCCATCCCCACATGCACCGTACTATAGTGTCCGAGCGCTGAGTGTGCTCAGCAGGGCTAGAAACAACAGCAGGGCACAGACCAGGCTAGAATGAGGTATAGCAGCCAAGAGGGGGACATATTGATAGATGCACTTTTTTTTTTATCATAAACAACAACAAAATTGCTGACTTGTGCGTAAGTGTATGTGACAGAGTGTGTGTTTGTGTGTATGACTGACTGCATCTGTGTGTGTGTGACTGTGTTTATGTGACCCACTGTATGTGTGTGTGACTGTATGTCTGACTGTGACAGAATGTATATGTGTGTGACTGTGACTGACTGTGTGTGTGTCTGTCTGTGACTGTATGAGTGTGTTTGTGTCTGTCTGTTACTGACTATATGCGTGTGTGTGACTGACAATAAGACTCGCAGCACACAAAAAACTCACATTACTCAAAGTTACACTTATACACAAAAATACACAGCCACAAATACACACACATACACATGCAGCCACACATACACACACATTCACACTTGCACAGTCACACATGCAGTCACACATACATACACACACCCTTACACACAGAGACACACAATCCCACTTACACACACCAACTTACATCACACACACACACTTGTATGTGAGCAAATTCCCATGATTTAAAAATAACTGAGCATATAAAAATGACTCAACCCTGACCCCCCCCCCCACATAGATACCCTTACATAGACAACCTTACACTCACACACACATCCAGACAACCTTACACACAGACACCCTTATACACACAGATGGCCTTTCCCACACAGACATTCTGCCACGCAGACTCGTGTGTAAACCTGCAACTCTCACACTCACATCACAAATATTTTTAATTTTTTAATAAAAAGGGGTAAAAAACTTGGGGAGAATAGGCTGAGGTATGAAGGTATGCTCCTTCTAACAACCTAATAACAGAGAGAAGTGCAGGGAATTGAGATGGGAATTCAACTGAATGCGAGAATTTTTCCAGCTCTGCTACTTTAGCCTTAATTTTGAAATTCCCATCTCACTTCCCTGCAATTCTCTCTTTCATGAGTAAAGCCTATAATACAGGGGTCCTCAAACTTTTTAAACAGGGGGCCAGTTCACTGTCCCTCAGACCGTTGAAGGGCCGGACTATAGTAAAAATAAAAACTATGAAGAAATTCCTATGCACACTGCATATATCTTATTTTGAACAAAACGAGAACAAATACAATATTTAAAGTAAAGTTAAATCAACAAACTTACCAGTATTTCAATGGGAATAGTGTGCCAGTCAGAGCCCAGGAATATTATGCCAGTCAGATGCCCAGGAATATTATGCCAGTCAGATGCCCAGGAATATGATGCCAGTCAGATGGCCAGGAATATTATGCCATTCAGATGGCCAGGAATATTATGCCAGTCAGATGCCCAGGAATATGATGCCATTCAGATGGCCAGGAATATGATGCCAGTCAGATGGCCAGGAATATTATGCCATTCAGATGCCCAGGAATATTATGCCAGTCAGATGCCCAGGAATATTATGCCATTCAGATGCCCAGGAATATGATGCCAGTCAGATGGCCAGGAATATTATGCCATTCAGATGCCCAGGAATATTATGCCATTCAGATGCCCAGGAATATGATGCCAGTCAGATGGCCAGGAATATTATGCCATTCAGATGCCCAGGAATATTATGCCATTCAGATGCCCAGGAATATGATGCCAGTCAGATGGCCAGGAATATTATGCCATTCAGATGCCCAGGAATATGATGCCATTCAGATGCCCAGGAATATTATGCCAGTCAGATGCCCAGGAATATTATGCCAGTCAGATGCCCAGGAATATGATGCCATTCAGATGGCCAGGAATATTATGCCATTCAGATGCCCAGGAATATGATGCCAGTCAGATGCCCAGGAATATTATGCCATTCAGATGCCCAGGAATATTATGCCATTCAGATGCCCAGGAATATGATGCCAGTCAGATGCCCAGGAATATGATGCCATTCAGATGCCCAGGAATATTATGCCAGTCAGATGCCCAGGAATAATATGCCAGTCAGATGCCCAGGAATAATATGCCAGTCAGATGCCCAGGAATATGATGCCAGTCAGATGCCCAGGAATATGATGCCAGTCAGATGCCCAGGAATATGATGCCAGTTAGATGCCCAGGAATATTATGCCATTCAGAAGCCCAGGAATATTATGCCAGTCAGAGGCCAGGAATAGTGCTCGTTATCACTCCCTCCTCCCCCGCTTCCCCATCACTTACCTCCAGCTGCTGTGTCCCCGGACGTCTCGCGCGGTGTCCTCCCTTGGAGGAGGGAAACAGTTACCGGATCCGGATTTGACGTAACATCCGGTCGCGGTGAAATTTTTATTTTTTTTTCTTCCTGCAGCCGCATCCTTTGCGGCTGCCAGAAAGAAAAAAAAAAGTAAACGGGGTGGGTGCCGGCAGCACCCCCCGCGGGCCACATAAATGTCCTCGGCAGGCCACATGTGGCCCGCGGGCAGTAGTTTGAGGACCCCTGCTATAATATAATGAGCAGCTCATACACTCATAATGTATGGGTTTAATAGTATAACGAGGTCCATGTGATGTTTAATGCCATGTGTATGGACTCATTGCCATCAACATAAAGACTATATATAAAGATGAATCACTATTATTCATATTGAATGTGATAATCAGGTGTGAAAATAAAAATGGTATGAGCACTGTTTCACACTTGATTATCACATTCAATATGATTAATGGTAATTAATCACATTTTCTCCTAGTAATCTCACTGCCACTGACACACACTCCTAACTCTGCCACTTATGCTTTCACTCTCGAACACTTACACTCTGCCACTCACACACACTCATAACTCTGCTGCTCACACTTATACACTCCAAAACTCTGCCACTCACCCACACTTACACTCTGCCACACACATACACGCACACTCATAACTCACACTCTTCCAAACACTCACACTCTGCACACTCACTCATACAATCACACTCTGCCACTTACACACACTTACATTCTGCCACTCACACACATACACACTCATAACTCTTCCACTCATGCTTACACTCACTCACACGCACACTCATATCTCTGCTGTTCACACTTATACACTCCAAAACTCTGCCACTCACCCACACTTACACTCTGCCACACACATACACGCACACTCATAACTCACACTCTTCCAAACACTCACACTCTGCACACTCACTCATACAATCACACTCTGCCACTTACACACACTTACATTCTGCCACTCACACACATACACACTCATAACTCTTCCACTCATGCTTACACTCACACACACTCTCTTCCAATCACACTCTGCCACACTCACACACATACACTTACTTACACTCTGCCACTCATATACATACACATGCACACTCATAACTCTGCCACTCACACCCACTTACACTCAGCAAATTACATTCTGCCACTCACATACATACACATGCACACTCATAACTCTGCCACTCACACCCACTTACACTCTGCCACTCATATACATACACATGCACACTCATAACTCTGCCACTCACACCCACTTATACTCTGCAAATTACATTCTGCCACTCACATACATACACATGCACACTCATAACTATGCCACTCACACCCACTTACACTCTGCCACTCATATACATACACATGCACACTAATAACTCTGCCACTCACAGTCTGCTACTTACATACACATGCAGACTCATAACTCTGCCACTCACACCCACTTACACTCTGCCACTTACCTCACATACATACACCTGCACACTAATAACTCTGCCACTCGCACTCTGCCAAACACTCACCTGCAAAACTTGAGGGGGCGGAGTTAAACACGAGGGGCGGAGCCTATCGTGAGGAGATGGAGTCTGCTGCTGTTCAGCATACAGCATGCAGGAGGCGGGATCGAACGTGAGGGGGCGGAGCCGAGCGCGAGGGGGCGTGGTCAGGGTCTCCATTCGGGGCTATGAAGGGGAGATCCGGGGCTTCAGCCCCAGTAGCACCCCCCTAGCGACGCCTCTGCTGCAGGCCAGCCAATCAACAAGCGTTTTACTCGTTTGCCCTTAGAAGCCATTCACAGCCATGCCTACTAATGGCATGGCTGTGATTGGCCAGTGCAGAATGGACCCAGCCTCTATATATAAGCTGGAGTCACAGCACATCACATGAGCTATTCTTAGTGTAGGGAGAGGATGCTGTTATTTACCCTGGAATTGTTTGATTTTTAGTTATGCTGATTCTGAAAATGTATGTTTTATGTGAATGTGATGCATATTTTTAAAGTTATTAATATTGTATAAACCCTGTATATTTTAGCTTGGAGATAATTGAGCTGACAAAGGTTAACTCAATTATCTCCCAAGCAGAGGAATGTACTGTAATTACTAGGATCCAAGTCTTTGTCCCAAGTTAAGATTGGATCCTCTCCTTTAATCCCTTTAATTATTGTCACCTTTCCCATTGTCTTATGTAAGTCATTTAGTTTCCTGTGTGTATCTGAACTTGACACCTTTGTATCCTGAAAGGTGTGAGGCAGGATTTCCCTTTGTATGTCCTTAGGTTAAATATAGTTCCTTTGTCTAATCTGGTTTGTCAAGATGTTCAACATGTATATATTCTGTGTTTCTGAATCACTAAACAGTTCTGGTCAGTTCTTGTTTGACCTTCAAATCGCAGCCTTGACTCGTTTTGTGGGGAAAGAGTATCCTAGCTGTAAAATAGCTAGTGGGATTGATCTACACTGACAAGATCCGTCTGGATATCGAAACAAAGTGGCTTCTCTCTCTCTCTAAATTGGGATCCAGACTTTCTAGTGGTCCAGCTTCCAGCTAGCCTGGGAGTAACCGTAACAGGTGCTATACTACATATTTGTACCCTGCCCTGAGCCCAGTGCCACAGAGAGTGCAGTGCACTTGCAACTGCATGTGTGCCAGGCACATGACTTTAATCCTGTTCTGTTAGCTCAGTGGGCAACATCTAGGCATTTTTAAATACTGCAACTTGTTGGTGTTAAATATTACATTTGCGTCCTGCACTTCATATCTGAGAGTCAAATAGAACCGTCAAATACTGTGCTTACAGCGCACTTTGAAAAATTCTAATTGTTTTGGGTGCTAAATAGTACATTTGCATCTTGTGGTGCACTTCATATCTGAGATTAAAATAGAACAGTTCTATACTGTGCTTACAGCGCACTTTGAAAATTTTAATTGTTTTGGGTGGTAAATAGTACATTTGCGTCTTGCAGTGCACTTCATATCTGAGAGTCAAATAGAACAGTCCAATACTGTGCTTACAGCACACTTTGAAAAATTCTAATTGTTTTGGGTGCTAAATAGTACATTTACGTCTTGTGGTGCATTTCTTGCAGTCCAATAAACAAAAAAAATAAAAATACAAATAAAAATGGTTGACTATTGGTGGTTACATTGTCGCCTGACATAAACCATCTGTTATTTTGGTGGGTGATCTCAAAGAATGAGGAGAGCGTCAAACAAGGGACGTGGCCCTGGTCGTGGTGCTGCTGGGGTTGGTGGAGCTCATGTTGCAAGTAGGGGATGTGGTCGATCTGTGCCAGCTACACGCACAAGTGAAACACCTTGCTCAGGTGCTGGTACGCGACAGAACCTTCAGCGTTATTTGGTAGGCCCGAATGCTGCTCTTAGAATGGTGAGGCCAGAACAAGTACAGGCGATAGTAGAGTGGGTGGCTGACAGTGCCTCCAGTTTCTTCACATTGTCTCCCACCCGGTCCCCTGCTGAAAGCTCAGAGTTGACACCTGCAGCCCATGGCCATCTGTCTTTCACCTCACCCCCTTGCAAATCAGCCAAGCAGTCTTAGCCACAAGTCATGCAGCAGTCTCTTTTGCTTTTTGATGACTCTGCTGGCGGGGTCATCAAACCTAGACTTGCCCCAGAAGTGGAAGAGATTGAGTGCACTGATGCACAACCACTTATGTGTCAGGATGTGGACATGCGAGGACCACCGCAGCACGTCTCTGATGATGATGAAACACAGATGCCAACTGCTGTGGCTTTCGGCAGTGTGCAGACCGGCAAGGAGGGCAGGGTTGAGGAGTGGGTGGAAGATGATGTGGAGGAGGATGAGGTCCTAGACCCCACATGGAATCAAGGTCATGCGAGTGACGTGTCCAGTTTGGTGGAAGAGGCGGTGGTCGCAAAGAGGCACCAGCGCAGCATCAGAGGGAGCAGGTTGCAAAAACCGTAGTGGCCGTCCCCTAGACAGTACACCTGCTACTGCCCACCGCACCCAGGGGCCGAGCGCACCAAAGGCTGCTCCAAGGAGTTCCCTGGCGTAGCAATTCTTTAGACAATGTGCTGACGACAAGACATGAGTGGTTTGCAAGCTGTGCAATCAGAACCTGAAGCGAGGCAGAAACGTGCTAAACCTGAGCACAACCTGCATGACCAGGCATCTACATGCAAAGCACGAGCTGCAGTGGAGTAAGCATCTCAAAACCCAAGAAAGGTCTCAGGCTCTTGCTGCTTCCTCTTCTGCTGCTGTCTTGGCCTCTTCCTCCAGCTCTGGAGTCACAGTGGCACCCAGTGCTGTATTTACCACAAGGCATTCTAGGCGGATGCCTAGGGCGGCAAATTTTTGGGGGCGGCAGCGCCCCCAGCACTGAATTTTTTTTTTTTTTTAAAAAGACCGCTCTTGCAGGCAGAGGCGGAGGTGATAGGGGATCGGAAGATCCCCCCTCATGATCTCTGCCTGCCGGCAGGTTGCACACAAAGCCGAACAGGCAGCACAGAGAAACCTCCGTGCTGCCAGTTCGGATTCCCGTGCTGTGTGACACGGAAGTGCCGACAGTCACGTGACCGACACGCTGACGTCATAGTGCTGGGGAAATGGGGGGATTTGGGGAAATTGTCTGGGGCTTAATAAATGGCAAATAACACTGGCATATTATTGGGCACATTGGCTGGGTCATATGAAATGGCAATTAACACTGGCATATTATTGGGAAAATTAGCAGGGGCATATTAAATGGCAAATAACACTGGCATATTATTGGGCAAATTGGCTGGGGCATATTAAATGGCAAATAACACTGGCATATTATTGGGCAAATTAGCAGGGGCATATGAAATTGCAAATAACACTGGCATATTATTGGGCAAATTAGCAGGGGCATATTAAATGGCAAATAACACTGGCATATTATTGGGCAAATTGGCTGGTGCATATGAAATGGCAAATAACACTGGCATATTTTTAAGAAAATTGCCTGGGGCATATGAAATGGCAAATAACACTGGCATATTATTGGGCAAATTGGCTGGGGCATAGAAAATGGCAAATAACACTGGCATATTATTGGGCAAATCAGCAGGGGCATATTAAATGGCAAATAACACTAGCATATTATTGGGCAAATTAGCAGGGGCATATTAAATGGCAAATAACACTGGCATATTATTGGACAAATTAGCAGGGGCATATTAAATGGCAAATAACACTGGCATATTATTGGGCAAATTAGCAGGGGCATATTAAATGGCAAATAACACTAGCATATTATTGGGCAAATTAGCAGGGGCATATTAAATGGCAAATAACACTGGCATATTATTGGGCAAATCAGCAGGGGCATATTAAATGGCAAATAACACTAGCATATTATTGGGCAAATCAGCAGGGGCATATTAAATGGCAAATAACACTAGCATATTATTGGGCAAATTAGCAGGGGCATATTAAATGGCAAATAACACTAGCATATTATTGGGCAAATTAGCAGGGGCATATGAAATGGCAAATAACACTGGCATATTTTTGGGCAAATTGGCTGGGGCATATGAAATGGCAAATAACACTGGCATATTATTGGGCAAATTGGCTGCGGCATAGGAAATGGCAAATAACACTGGCATATTATTGGGCAAATTAGCAGGGGCATATTAAATGGCAAATAACACTGGCATATTATTGGGCAAATTGGCAGGGGCATATTAAATGGCAAATAACACTGGCATATTATTGGGCAAATTAGCAGGGGCACATTAAATGGCAAATAACACTGGCATATTATTGGGCAAATTGGCTGCAGGATATAAAATGGCAAATAACACTGGAATATTATTGGGCAAATTAGCAGGGGCATATTAAATGGCAAATAATACTGGCTTAATATTGGGCAAATTGGCTGGGGCATATTACCGGTAAATGGCAGAATAACACTGGCATATTATTGGGCAAATTGGCTGGGGAATATTAATGGCAAATTATACTGGCATAATATTGGGCAAATTGGCAGGGGCTGATTAAATGGCAAATACTGGCATATTATTGGGGAAATTGGCTGTGACTTATTAATGGCAAATAATACTTGCATATTATTGGGCAAATTAGCTGGGGAATATTATTGGCAAATAATATTGGGAATGTGTATGTACTGGGGGGATAGAGGCATATAAATGGGGTGATGGGGCATGTCCTTGGTGTGCAACGTGGGTTATGGGTCATGTCGTGGGTATGCATCGTGGGTAGTGGGGGTGCTCAAAATTTGTCTGCCTAGGGCAGCACAAAACCAAGATACACCACTGGTGGCACCTGCCACCAAGCAAATAGAGGAAGTGGCAGCAACGCCACCACATCCACCACCGTCCCCAAGCATCTCCACACTGTCCCATGGAAACGTTCAGCTGTCCATCTCCCAAACACTGGAGAGAAAGAGGAAGTATGGCCCTACAGACCCGCGAACACTGGCCCTGAATGCCAGCATTTCCAAATTCCTGGCCTTTGAAATGCTGTCATTCCGTCTGTTGGAGACGGACAGTTTTAAAAACCTGATGGCGGTGGCTGTCCCACACTATGTGGTTCCCAGCTGCCACTACTTTTCCTGGCGAGCCATCCCTTCCCTGCACAAGCAATTGGAGGACAAAATCAGGTGTGCACTGGGTAACTCCATCTGTGGCAAGGTCCACATAACCACAGATACGTGGACCAGTAAGCACGGGCAGAGACGCTATATCTCCCTAACTGCACACTGGGCAAATGTAGTGTCTGCTGGGCCTGAGGCAGATAGCAGTTTGGCGCATGTCCTTACAGCCACAGACGATTGCAGGGCATTTCTCTTTGCCTCCTGTTGCCGCCTCCTCCTACTCAGCTTCTTCCTTCTCCTCTACCAACTCCTCTACCACCTCCTCATCCGGTCAGCGTAACACCTTCACCACCAACTTCAGCACAGCCAGGGGGAAACGACAGCAGGCTCTTTTAAAACTCATGTTTGGGGGGGAAACCCCACAGCGCTCAGGAGCTGTGGACGGGCATGGAACAACAGATCAATGAGTGGTTGTTGCCACTGAGCATCAAGCCCGGCCTGGTGGTGTGCGATAATGGGCGAAATCTCGTAGCAGCTCTGGGCCTAGCCGGTTTGACGCACATCCCTTGCCTGGCGCATGTGCTGAATTTGGTGGTGCAGAAATTCCTGAAAAAACTACCCAGATATATCAGAGCAGCTGATGTGCGGGCTGTCTGTGCACACTTTAGGCGTTCTCACCCTGCTGCTGCTCGCCTGTCTGCGCTGCAGCGTAACTTAGGCCTTCCCGCTCACCGCTTCATATGGGACGTGCCCACAAGGTGGAACTCCACCTTGCACATGCTGGAGAGATTGTGCGAGCAGCAGCAGGCGATAGTGGAGTATCAGCTGCAGCACGCACGGGTCAGTCGCTCTGCGGAACAGCACCACTTCACCACCAATGAGTGGGCCTCCATGCGAGACCTGTGTGCCATTTTGCACTGTTTCGAGTACTCCACCAACATGGCCAGTGCCAATGACGCCGTTCTCAGCCTTACTATCCCGCTTGTATGTCTCCTTGAAAAAACGTTTAGGGCGATAATGGAAGAGGATGTGGCACAGGAGGAAGAGGAGGAGGAAGAACAGGGGTCATTTCCACGGTTATCAGGCCAGTCATTCACAAGTGGCTTGAAGGGTGGGTTCCTGCACCAGCATAGGCCAGGTACACAACTGTCAAGCCATGGCACAGTTTTGGAGGAGGATGAGGATGATGATGATGATGAGGAGGAACCGTGTTCACAGCAGGGTGGCACCCAATGCAGCTTGCGGGCATCACTGGAGCGTGGCTGGGGGGATACGGAGGACACAGATGATACACCTCCCACAGAGAACAGCTTGTCCTTGCCTCTGGGCAGCTTGGCACACATGAGCGACTACATGCTGCAGTGCCTGCGCAACGACTGCTGAGTTGCCCACATTCTAACTTGTGCTGATTTCTGAGTGGCCACCCTGCTGGATCACCGTTACAAGGACAACGTGCCATCCTTAATTCCATCACTGGAGCGTAATCGTAAGATGCGCGACTACCAGCGCACGCTGGTAGACGCGCTTCTGAGGGCATTCCAAAATGACACCGGGGGCTCAATGGAAGCACAAGGCGAAGGCAGAGGAAGAGGTCGCCAACGCAGACCTCAGAAGGCAGGGTTAGCATGGCCGAAATGTGGAAAAGCTTTGTCAGCACGCCACAACAAGCAGCAACACCATCTGATATGCAACGTCTTAGCAGGAGGCAGCATTTCAGCAACATGGTGGAACAGTACGTATGCACAGGTAAACATGTACTGACTGATGGGCCTGCCCCATTCAACTTCTGGGTCTCCAAATTGGGCACATGGCCTGAGCTTGCCCTTTATGCCTTGGAGGTGTTGGCTTGCCCTGCAGCCAGTGTATTGTCTGAACGTGTTTAGCACGGCAGGGCGCGTTATCACAGACAAGCGCAGCCGCCTGTCCACAGCCAACGTGGACAAGCTCACGTTTATTAAGATGAACCAGGCATGGATCCCACCAGACTTCTCTGTACCTTGTGCAGAATAGACATTTATAAAGGCCTCACCCAGTCATCCACCGCCACGGTCACCGCTTCCTCAACCTATGGGTCACTTAGTATAAACTGAAACAGAAACCGAAATACCCTGCACTCCAACCCTCTCTCAAATGGATAATTCTGTTGATCCTCCTGGCAGCCATGCTTTAGATTTATGTTCTTCCAAAGCTAAAATCAAAGATTTCCCTATCCACATTTGCTTGCAGGGAACTTGTCCTACTCTTACCCACATTTTACTTCCCTTTGCAGCCCTCTAGCCCTTTCCATTACTTTTTTAGAGGCATTTTAGTGGCCAAAAGTTCGTGTCCCCATTGACCTCAATGGGGTTCGTGTTCGGGGTCAAGTTCCAGCAAGGACCCGTACATTTTTTCGAAGTTCGGCCGAACCTGACGAACCCGAACATCCAGGTGCTACTCAGCATGCAATGTTTTGCTATTTATATGTGGACAGCATTTTTCCTTCCCTGTCCAAAATGATAGGTGCAGTGCTCACTTAGGATGATTGGGATAGTCAAGTGCTGTTTATTATATGTGTATTGACATGTCTTGTTTTCCAAAACCGCCTATTTACTGGCTTTTATGGCCTATCTATCATCCTATGTCTTGTGCTTCCCATATTCTCAAGTAGCCACTGGTTGTTTATAAACAAACACATTAAAAATACCTGGTACAAACATTGCTTAGGGATTGCCACTCTCAAACACACCAAAGGTTGACTGATGGTGGCTTGCTAAAGGAAACTCTTCCCTTCTTGACATCTGACCAGCCTTGTTAGAATGGCTCCAATCAGTATAAGACAACCAAGTAGCTGACCATTATTTTGTTATTTTTCTCAGCTGACCACCATTTTGCTTGTATTGTTTAACTTGTGCATTGATCATCAACAGTACTTTTAAGTTACAATATTGAATCTCTACAGAATTCTCTTTGAATATATTCCATCTTTGATAACGCCACAATCTGTCCTAGATTCCCAAGCACACTTTCTCGGATTTATATTCCACTGATATGTGGAGCTTCCAAGATTCAGCACTCCAGACCGTTCTATTTTGTTATTAAATCAAAGAGATAGGTCAGTTTGCCTGAATAAGATAAGAAAATCACAGACAAAAAATAAAAATAAACTATAAAGTAATAACTGCTGCTAACAGGCCTGCCATCAGGGGGTGACAGGTGATACTGGCGTCCCGGGCCCGGCGGGTCCAGGGGGCCCGGCAGGCTCAGGTCACGCCAGGGGAAAAAAAATTCCAATACACCCCTCTGTTGAGCCGGTCCGCGGCTGTGAGGGAAGCGTTCTGCGCTTCCCTCCAGCGGTGCGGCTTCAATAAAGTTTTTTTAAACAAACTTTATTGAAGCCGTGCGGCTGGAGTGGAGCGCAGAACGCTTCCCTCACAGCCGCGGACCGGCAGAGTAGACCATCGGGAGACAGCAGCAAGGAGGTACTGGGGAAGGGGGGAGGAGGGTGATACATAACGAGCATAACGCTGGCATATTCAGTGGCTAAATCCTGGCATATTGAGTGGCTAGATCCTGGCATATTGAGTGGCAAAATCCTGGCATATTAATTTGCAAAATCCTGGCATATTGAGGAGCAAAATCCTGGCATATTGAGGAGCAAAATCCTGGCATATTAATTGGCAAAATCCTGGCATATTAATTGGCAAAAGAATGGCATATTGAGGGGCAAAATCCTGGCATTTTAATTGGCAAAATCCTGGCATATTAATTGGCAAAAGAATGGCATATCGAGGGGCAAAATCCTGGCATACTGAGGGGCAAAATCCTGGCATATTGAGGGCAAAATACTGACTTATTGAGTTGGGCGAGTGCGAGATATTGTCAGGGGGGGTAGGGGGCCCAGAAAAAAAAATTCAGTAAGGGGCCCTGAAATTCCTGGTGGTTGCCCTGGCTACTAATCATGGAAAATTTACAAAAATCCTGTACAGTACAAAAATGTGCTGTACAAAAATAAAAAAAAAGAAGAAAAAATCTTAAATATAATATATGACTCTTTAACATCAGTTGTGTGTATAGTTAAAGCTTTTAGCATCCGTCAGCATCAGTATAGCAAGACCTGAAGCAATCAAAACCACAATAGTTCCACATTCCTTTTATGTATCAAAACATTTTGATGCCTAATGAGCAAATCATATAGGCATCCAAGAGTAATTAGCAAGTCAATCTCATCCGCATTCGCCACCATATGGGCTGCAACGTCAGACATCTTGAAGGAGGTACTGGTTCCCTCACCTATATCTCTTGAGGGATTACCCAGTAAACATAGGATTTCTGGAAACTGAGATGGGAATTTCAAACTTTGGACCATGATAGCTGGAAAAACTGGAAAAGTTCTCCAATGCAGCTGAATGGAAGAATTTTTCCAACATGGCTACTTCGGTTTTACGTTTGAAATTCCTGTCTCAATTCCCTGTAATCCTCTTTTTATTGAGCAGGTGGCCCTTTGATCTACACGGTGAATCAACCAGCAAACATGTAGATCAAGAGTATAAATGTATCTAAATCTGACAGGTTCACTTTAAGATATCTCAAAAGGGTGATAGTGATAAAACTTTCAATATTGCATTAATACAACACATGAATGGCTATCTGCCTAATAATTTACCTCCATGAAGAAAGATTAAAATCATTTTCACTGACAGAATTTGCTGACTGATAAAATTCAGCGTTAATTACATTTTTCTCACTGCCAGTACAATTACTGATGATTGACAGTCCTGTTTAGGATAATCTCCAAGTCTCTCTGTTTTGTGGTACCTGAGACGTAATTCCTTATAACAATAAATTTGCCAAATATCAAAAATGTATAACCAAGCCAACACTAACAATCTGCACTCCCTTATCCCAAATAACTAAAGTACCATCTAACTTAGAACCAGCTGTTACAGACATATTTCTTTGTCACTCATATTGAGTTGATTCATGTAAACTGTTCACTTCCTTCTTTGAAGTTGAAAATCTGTTTTATAGATTTTGCAAACAGATTTTCAACACCTCAAAGGTCATTTGTGCATTTGATGTACTATGTAGAAAAAAGACTCATGACACTTTTGTCACATGTTAAGTATTGCATAAATCCCAAAGGGACACACAAGAACAACAGTTTGGTGTTTGTTTTTAGTATATTCTGTAGCATTATCGACAGTGTAGAACAGTGCAGACACATTCAATAATATAATACATACACAATCATTAAAAATCCCTCTACGTAAAGAACAGTGTTTGTTGCATCTCTGTAGATAGTTAATATTTTTTTCATTGTGTGGAAAAGAGTATAACTGTTACACAATTAGTTGTTTTTTTTTGGATGGTATTTAGTTTTGACTTTTTTGCCAATATTAGTCTGAAACACATGTTGCACTTCAATAGTTCATACCTGAAGGTGATACTTTATGGCCAATTGGTAACTATTCATAAAATTTGATAAGTCAATAAGAAAATATTTAATTTGCACAAATTAATATTAAAACACATTTACTGCAGCTGAAACTCATTTTATTGCTCTGGACCTCTGTGACACAGTTGTATAAATTAAAAATCCCTGTCTCCAAGAAAAGGGGGACAATAGAGGGGGAAAGAAGGACAAGGGGATTAGGATGCAAAATAGGGACTGTCCCTCCGAAATAGGAACACTTGACTACCCCCTAACTTATTCTTTGTGCAGGACAGTCCCGATTTGGGGGATCTGTCCTCCCAAGCTCTAGCTCTACATTGCTTTTTGGGACAGAGGTAGAGATTGGCAGGACAGAGGGATTCAAGACCGCAATTCCGATGTCCTGCTCTCTCTCCAGTGTCGGGGGGGCGGAGCTTGGGTGGTCAAGGGCCAGCGCTACTGTGCCTGCGCCTATCACTCAAGCTGTCAGGACGTGATAGGCGCAGGGACAGTAGTGCACAGTAGCGCTGGCCCTTGACCACCCAAGCTCCGCCCCCGCCCCCCCTGGTGTCCCAATTTGCTTTGGGGTAATGGTGGGAGGTTTGCACTTGGGAGGTATGATCACCTAACAGATTCTTAGGACTCCTATTATTCTCTACGATTCTATTATCTATAATGCAGTATAGGGACCTTTATAAACATTCATGGCTAAGTGGCAACATATCTGGTTACCAGCTCTCATGGCTAGTGGTACCTATAAACCAGATAGGCTCCAACCCAGGTTGCATATTTTCTGACAGAGTGCCCCCCAGCAGCTGCTGACTGCTGTCAAAGAAGAGAGAAATCCCAATCCATCGCAGCCATAGCTAGATTCCTCCCTACCCACAATATATGAGGACATGGAGGCTGAGAGCGGGATGACTCCCCTATATGCGGGTGGGCTGCATTCTAAGTGCAAGATGGAGCTAAGGGGAGTTGTAGGATGATGGGACTGTTATGTGTGGGTGAGTATCACTCACAAATCACATTCAGGTGATAGGGCGGCAAGACTAATTATTATATAAATACGAAGCTCCACCATTTTCCCTAGTGGACAAGAGAGGAGAAAGATAATTAATGATAAAACTCCCGCAACACTTAGCCAGGGCTGTGTAATGCAATGCAAATGCTGCAACCCTGGAGGAGGGAAGGTTGTAACAGTACTGATGGTTCCAGACTCTGGCTTTCCAACTCTGATGAACTACAGTTAACGCCACGATCAGCCAATCACTAGATCATGGGAACTGTGGTTCTTAGTAGTTGGAGTACCAGAAGTCTGCCAACACTTTGCTGGAGTATCACACTGGAGAGGTGTATCTCCTACACTACTATAGTACTGTAGGAGATCAACATGATAGTGCAAATCTCTAGGAATATTACTGCATGGCTGGTACCTGCTGCACATCATGGATAATATAACTCACACCAGGGGTGTAAACAGTTAGCATCACTTTCATACACTATAAGACACTGGGTCTGTACTTCATCCTTTTGCAGTGGGGTACCACATTTATTATATACAGACTTTTGTCATGGAGGAGAGAAATCCTCCTGCCGTCCAGTCATCCTGGTGCCTAGTGGTGTAGAGTAGGAGGATGTCTGTGTGCAGTGTACAGATATCTTCCAATGCTGCCCCGCTAGACATCAGGAAGACTTGAAGACAGTAGTGGCAATGGCAAGCTTGGGACAGTGGCACTGGCAAGCTGTTTGGGGACATAGATGGCACTGGCATGCTGAACACAAAGATGTCATTGACAAGCTGTTTTGGGACAGTGGTGGCAATGTCAAGCTGTTGGGGGACATACATGGCAATAACATGCTGTTTGGGGGCAGACATGGCACTGGACATAGATGACAATGGCAAGCTGTTGGGGCAGAGATGGAACTGGCAAGATGTTTGGAGAAATAGAAGTGTGGGCTGAAGATTAGGGGCATAGCCAAAGGGGTGGCAAAATTATGTTTTGCATAAGGTGCCAAGAATCCTTGCACCATCCTTGCCAACCCTCCACCCAGTGCTGTATTTACCGCGAGGTATCCTAGGCGGATGCCTATGGCGGCAAATTTTGGGGGGCGGCAGCGCCCCCCAGCACTGGAAAAAAATAAAAAATTTAAAAAAAATAAATCCGGCCCTTTAAAAAAAAAAAAAAACCCCACCGCGCCTGCAGGCAGAGACGGAGGTGAGAAGGGATCGGAAGATCCCCCCTCACCATCGCTCTGCCTGCCAGGCTGCACGGGGAGCCGAACAGGCAGCACAGAGAAACCTCCGTGCTGCCTGTTCGGCTCCCCGTGCAGTGTGCCGACACGGAAGTGCCGACAGTCACGTGACGGGCGCGCTGACGTCATACGCGTGCCCGGTCACGTGACCTGTCGGCACAATGGAGGGACCATGCTGCCTGCCTCTAGCCACCAGGGAAAGGTAAGTGCTGATGGGAGACTGTGTGTGTGTGTGAGACTGAGTGTGATGGGAGTCAGAGTGTGTGTGATGGGAGACAGTGTGTGTGACTGAGTGTGATGGGAGTCAGAGTGTGTGTGATGGGAGACAGTGTGTGTGACTGAGTGTGATGGGAGTCAGAGTGTGTGTGATGGGAGACTGTGTGTGACTGAGTGTGATGGGAGTCAGAGTGTGTGTGATAGGAGACAGTGTGTGTGACTGAGTGTGATGGGAGTCAGAGTGTGTGTGATGGGAGACAGTGTGTGTGACTGAGTGTGATGGGAGTCAGAGTGTGCGTGATGGTCGTAGGAGTGTGTGACTGAGTGTGATGGGAGTGTGAGCTTGATGTGAGTCTGAATGATGGGGCATGTCTTAGGTGTGTAACGTGGGTGTGCAGCTTGGGTAGGGGGGTGCCCGGATTTTGTCTGCCTAGGGCAGCACAAAATCAAGATACACCACTGCCTCCACCCACTGCATCACCTTTTTAGTTGCAGATGCTATGGAGACAACATACAACATGTGCTACCAGACTGTGCTCTTGTTATCATGCAATATATTTTGTTCCCACCCTTCACTGAAATATTTAACAAACCTTAAATGTTTGCATCTTGATGTGATTTGGCCTCGTGTTAATATATTCATATTGTCTCTCTCTTTCTCCAGATCATTTTGGATTTAACTCTGCTCAGTGCTGACAATAGGGAAGCACTGCTAATATTGCTGGCAAAGTGCCTTTGGAAATGTTTTTTTTTATATAATCAAATGTGTATAGAGTCATGCTGCAGTTACTTGCATTTAGTAGGGACCAAGCGTGAAGTTCTGAAAGTAGAGCAATCACCCTGGAGATCAATGGAACCTTAATGCTGATAACTTCACTGGCAGAACTTTAGCTTATAATTACAATTGATATATATTTATGCCCCTGTGTCCTGAAAAACTCCAATATCTGATTTCAGTTAATGCGTCATGAGCCAGACTTAAAAGATAAAAAAAGATGCTAACTGAAACCAAATAAGGAAGTTGGGTAAAAAGAAATCATAGAAAAGCAGAACAAATACAAATATTTTGTGCCGTGCCATTCTGCCTGATTTCCCAACACTTTATTTACAAGTCTGATCTGAGGAGAAATGATGAACATGTTTAGAAAATGTGTCAGCTGAGAGGCAGTCCTGTGCTTTTGCTGCAAGGCAGGGGGGACTCAAGTGGGCTGTAATTTCCTTTCCAGCCTGGCTTGACCCCAAAGACTTTTTGCAGGAGGTTTACTCTCTCACTCTCTGGGAAGGAGAGAGGGGTGTTAACAAGAGATTGTTTCCCCCCTAACAATTCCCTGTAAAGGATCAGTGCATAGGACAACTTTTCATCACTGGTTAATAGGTTGGGATCTACAAACTGTTGGATTTTAATGGGATAAAGTGACTGTGGATTTTACAAGAGAGATGGCTTATCCAGGGAAATCTCGTCTGAAAAGGTCCTTAAGTGAACACATAAAGGTGTCAACTAACAAAGCATGGGATGTCTTCTGGAAGAGTGCAAGAGAAAGAAGGCTATCAGGTTAGATTTGCACATTTACTGAATATAGTATTGATATTCTGTATGCTGTGATATTAAAGCGGTATGCACATGCTTTATAACAATGCACACTATGCTTCTGACATAACTGTGTCGTAAATTTGGATAATATCTGTTTCATTGAATTATGCTGGGTTTTTTAAACTTCCATCACACACATGTAAGTTGACTACTCTGTCCCTTGAATTTGTAAGCTTTATATACAACTCAGGTTTTACTTTTAAAGGTATGTAATTAAAGAGAAAGTGTGTTCTTTAAATTCAGTTAAAGGGACTCTATTATCCTACACATTGCTTATACTCTCTCCACAGCTTCACCTATAGTTCCTTTAATTAATAAATATGCATCACAGAAGGTATCATTTATCTGACTAATAGTTCTGCAATATTTATTTTCCACATTTTTTAATAATACAAAATGTGTGAGATGCCCAACCTATGCATCTCCTGAGAGTGACTGTGATTGAGTGCTTCTTGTTTCACCAGTGTTAGTTTCTCTTAAATGTGATCGTTGTAAGCACTAAGTACAGTTGTAAGATTTAACCCTCTTAGTGGCTGAGGAATGTGCAAAGCATGTGGAACACACCCCTCTGCAACTCATTTTATAATTCAGAGCTGCTTGAAAATCCATACTAGCCTACTTTACAAGTGACCCTAATTAAAGGCACAGTATGCTTACCTGAGTTAGAATATGCTGCTGACAGAACAAAACTTGAATTTATGAAATGTCTGTTCTCAATTAGCACATGGAAGATGATAGGTGAATGTAAATCAAACAAATATGATACATATGTACTATGGGTTTTGAGAAAACTGTTGTTGCATTTTGCATTCCATATGTTGGTTATTATATATTTTTATATTATAATGAAATAATATAAATAATAGGGCATAAAACATGCCATGGAAATAAAATATGTGGTAAAACCCAATATGCTAAGAACCAGTAATGGGACATTTATATGGGCACACACATCCTGTTATCATGCCCTATGTGTGACATAAAGACAGGTTATACAATAACACAATTATTATTACATCACTGTGTACCACTTTAAACTAGGTGTGAACTTATTTAATGTTTTCTGAGAGCTCTCATTCCAATAGTTCAGTATTTTTGGGATATAATGAATAGAATATTATACATTAGTATAATAATATAGCCATGGGAATTAAATGTGGTCTCTTAATGTAGTCATTTTCAGGGGTGGAGCTAGAGCTGTGTATGATATCCATTGATGGAGAGGTTGTGGCACAGATTTATCATAATGTTTTATCATTATAATGTTGTCATATAAATGTTACTGTATGTGTTGTGCTGCTTGGTTTGTTTATAAACACATATCGTTTTGGGTTTTGCTATAGTACCTGGAGCAACCCTGCTAGGTATGCTACTTCTCAAATTGAAAATGGTATCAATTTATTGGCATTTTTAACACTTTTATCGTGTTTGTTGCACATTTTGAACACTGATGCGTTGTGTTCCAATACATTTATTACAGTGACAGACAGAAATTCCATGGTCGGAAATTTACGTACAATGGAGACCATTAAATCAACCCATTGAGGTTTTCTTTAATAAGCAACAGATAAATCATTTTACCATCTGAAATAATAGACACTTTATGTTATTATGTTTTATCTTACTATACTGTGACATTGTCTTTGTAGTGTGTATTAAAATTATATCTTATTATACTAAATAAAGGACTTGAAGGACATTACTTTTTATTGTTTTTTTTATGGCGACAGGACTGAGCCAAGGGGTCAGGAAAAAAAGTAGGCGGGGCTGGGGACTGAATGAAAGTAGAAAGTTTTTAAAAAAAAGTTCAATTAAGTAAATGTTTGACTCTGTTATAAAGCACTGAGTCCAAAAAAAGTTTAGCTGTCCTTTAAGCTACTTTTTGAATATTAGATAGGACTGTTGATGAATGCTACTACTTATTACATTACATTACTACATTACCATTTATTAATATAGCGCCAACAACTTACATAGCGCATGATACAGAGCATAGAAGAAATAAAGACAACATAATTCCTGCATTCAGGAATGAGATTTAGTTAGCTGTGTGAGAAACAGCATGTGTGTGGTGTTTAGGTTGGATGTTTACATTAAGGCTGATGTGTATCATGTTACAGATGTAACATTAGGGTAAACATCTTCAGAATCAACACAGGTATAGAATTACATAGTAAGAACCAGATAACTAAAACATGGTAAATTAATAAAATAATAAACAATGTTATTAATGTTTCTGAGAAAATAAATGACATCTATTACCAATGCAACTGCTTGCATGAACAGAACAACGCTACATTATTCCAACAGTGATTATGTATTGTGCCATTATTTATTATTTACTGTTGCCCGGTTTCTATATCTTGTGGGGTTAATTGTATTTCTTGTGCAATAATAAAAAAAACGCACTTATTGTAAAGAAGAAAAGTGAAAAGTAGTCCTAATATAGAGTATAGGCTCTATTGTAGTAGCTGGGAGCTTTATACATAGCCGCCACAGATTAGGTCCACACATGCCTAAATAGCTTGTGGTTAAGATTGGTCCCCACAAAATAACTGAGTCAGTTTAGTGGCACACTTAGGGTTAATACAGAGTTTCCACCTTTTCTTTAAAAAAAAATACTATAACTAAACTTAAGGCAAGACAATATTTTACTGTCCCGAAACTGAAATATCAGCTATGTGTATAATAACACCAACTTTCTCACTTTTGAAGGAAATATAATTTCTCCCATGTTATTTCTGACTGTGTGCCGCCTCTAACAGAAATCTACTTGCTACTGCTCAATGGTGGTCCTACTGTGTGAGAGAACCCAAGTCATGATGTCATGCCCCTGTCATTAGGTAACAAACATAAGGACAGTGAAGGAGCAGTGCTTTTAAAATAACTATGGTAGAGTATAAACAGATCTCTGCTTTCTCTGCTATACCACCATGTGTATGGAAACTTTATCTCAATTTTGTATAGATGATTAATTATTATGATTAATGCTGATTTCTGTAGTCTGGTGTCAGCTCTTGTGCCTGTATGGTATGTATAAAACCATGAGAGTGGGTTTTATATAAAAAAAAAAAAAAGTGTCAAAACTTTACTTTTTATGACTTTCTAGTCTCAATATGTGACTATTTAGTCTCACTTTGTAAATGTTGTGCCAATAATGCCAGAGTAGGCGTGGCAGAGAATTGTAGGCCAATAAAGTGATATAAAATAGGCACAATTTTGAAACTTTTTTCGTACATATATCTGTGTCAAACTTTTTAAACAATAATTAGATTGCTTTTTATTTTGGCACAGCTGACGCACATTGTTTTTGTTGGCGTAAATTATTTTATACATAGAGGACGAAGAGAATTATCCCACATTTGCGCCATATTTCTGACTGAAACACCTTTATACATAATCCCCTAATGTTTCTATATGTGTTGTGCTTCTTGGTTTCTTTACAAACACATATGTGAGAATCATCTTGAGATTAAGTGTTTCTAGCACTGTTTGGAACATATCACACTAGCATTACATAACCAAAAGTAGTATTTGATTAGACAAGAAGGAAGTATTTCAAATGTTCAGCAAAGTCTTCATGAGTTTACAATTTCTAACATGCATATTAATGGAAGCATTGTAGTGAACGGAAGCAATTCTGTATTAAATGAACCTGATATTTTTAAATTTGTGCACTTCCTACACTTGCTTTTATTAATAGTTTATTTGAGTGGCAGAATTGTGGCCAATTCCGTTTCCAATACACAAAATAAAAATCACCAAACACATGATTGCAAATGTAAAAGTGACAGTGCAAGTAGTGCGTACATTTTTTTATATATAAAGAATAATACCTAAATTATTCAGCATATTTAGGCATTTCATTAGTGTGACCTAAAACTCTAATTTTAATATTAAAATGCAGTTTGTAATGTATGTGGTATAATCTTTTAGAATCATTTTTTCATTATAATAAGACTTAACTAGGTCTATTCACAATATTTTACCTGTGGTGAACTGTAACGTCAAGTGCAAAAATCAGGCAGTATTAGGTGAGGTAGAAAGATTGGCAAGTTGAAGAATGTTTCCAACTCTAGCTAATAACCCCTTAGCGCTGGATGGTGCTTTGGTCCTTAACGACCAAAGTGCCAAACCGGCGCCTTTCCCTCTTGTCATTCAACGAACACAAGTTAAGTCATTTATATGCAGTTATACTTTGCTTATAGGCATACTTCTCAATATTAAATATTGATATATATCCTTGGTAAGTGAAAGCTATGTTTTGAAGTCCCTCCTTGATAGTCTCTTTTACACAACATTTATGAGCACTCTGGATATAGGGGTATTTTAGTATGGTAATTTTGAATGACTATCTCCAGCGTATACTGAGCTGGAAATTTTATATCCACATACCTCTTTGACTGCTAATACTTTCTATTAGAGCCACTTAATAGTGGCCCTTTTTTTTTACGCATAACCCAGTTTTTGGGTCTAATATAGTGTATTTTATGAATTTACATACATTGTGCCCTTTTTTAAATTCAGACATCTCGTTTTAAAAATAATTTCTTAAAATAATTAATAAAGATTAAGTTTTAAAGGCTTTTGTGATCAATCAATTGTCTACTACTAGATTCTTCATTCTCTGCGTTAGCCGCAATAAATAGATGACTGCAGTTAAGCTCATTACTTAAAGTCTGGCAGCTTCATCTTCTCTATGACAAGTAACATACACAAACATTTGAATATAAATACACCAAATAAACACAAAAATAAACTCCTCGGAAATGATTTTGTGGGGCTTTACAAATAATTGGCACACAATTTTTATTTTTCTACTGGAGCTACACTATATGCTGTTCCAGCTAAAGTGTTCCAAGAATTGGGCGTGATACAAAAGTTTGTCCTTTAAAAGATATTGTAGTAAAACGACTTGGGGAAAAAAAGATAGTGGTGTAACATGAACATCCCATCTGGAATTGTTTTTGGCTCAAATAAAGGCGAACGTTGAGGGGGGAGAATTTTGAATGGTTTTGGCAAACACACAACACTGTATGATGTATTGCGAAGATGGCTCACGAAACTTGCCATCTTAGAGTGGTTTAAGTGATTAGAACTATAAGCCTGTTTAAAAACTGGAAGTTAGGGGACTTACTCTGAGGGTTAGAGGGCTAAGTCTGGAGGGCAGACTGGCAAGTGTGTGAATGCATTGGCAAGTCTTTTTCTCTTATAAGGTAGTCTTATATTTAGGCTTTATCTTTTTCCCTAAATTAAAAGTTTGGGGGACACTAAAAAAAATACCAGCCATAGCTGTGGGCGGAGCCACAAAATGGTGGACCCACGACACACACACAGTGACAATCTCTGTCTCACACACATGTACAGTTTCTCTGTCCTCTCTCACACACATACAGTCTCTCGCTGTCTCTCACAAACACACAGTAACAGTCTCTCTCTCTCTCTCTCTCTCACACACACAGTAACAGTCTTTCACAGACGCACACAAACACAGCAGTTTTGAAGCTTTTTAAAAAAAAAAACAATGTTTATAATGTGTCCCCACTCTGTATTACCTGATTGCAAGGGAATGGGGCATTCCCACTGCTGCCTGGCTAGACTTCACTCCTACTGCTGAGTGTCAGGATGCAGTAATGCGTGATGCTTGATGGGGCAGAGTTTGCAGTCACAGTCATGTGGATGAATACCATGCACCAGGTTTAATTTCCTGTTGCCAGGTATTTGTCGTGGCCTGACACACTATGCAAAACCATAGTGTTTGCTGCTTACCTCTCCCCGCTGCCTGCAAAACAAATACGGGTCTTAACATGAGCGGTATTTTAGTTTTACTGGCACTGGCTTCTACCATTCAATTACCGGCTGTGCCGGTAAAATAATGGCCTGTGGGGCGACCCTAATAACAACTGGAGCTGGAAATATTCATATATATTTTATTATGCATATTTGAAGACCACATATTCCTACTGACAATGTTACCATTGGTGCCCTGTTTGGTTTAGACCTGGAGGCTGTAAACCATTAGAGTAAACTGATTTCACTGCCATGTTTATTGAACTAGCTTAAGATAATTCATGTATTTTTATGTTAAACGCTAAGGTTCTGCTATGATCAGTGGTAGTGCATGTGGTATTCAAATAATGGTATGTTGGTATTGCGGGGCATAATTGCGCATTCCCACTTCATTGAACATCCACTGCCAACCTGTACCATAGACAAAAGGCAGGAGTTCTACTTACTTATGATGTCACTAGTTAGCCAGAGGGATATATATCAGGGATGCAACCTGCCTTTAGGGATATAATTTGCCTGAGATTTGTAAAGCGAGATGCACAGCAGTGCGTGTATAATGTACCTATCTTTGTGAGAGTTGCTTCTCAGCTCTGGTCCATCTGAAGACAAAATATAGGAACTCAATGAACATTGAATACATCCTTATAGTTGTTTTGACTACCACCCCCCAGACTTTGAGATACTTATCGGGAGCAAAAAGCATCCCCAGCTTTCCCATTATTTCTAATTATTCTCATATGTTTGTTTTTGTTTAATATTTATTTATTGTTTTTTCATAAATAACAGAACATAACATAAAGCTACATGATAAACACACATGGGTGCAGCTCCATAATATGTCTCAAATAAACATGTGATACATTTCTCGGTGGTATACTATTCTTATATGTTTCAATCACTTTTTATTTTATTGGGTTTTTAGCTCAATACGTCTGTCATTTTCATTTCCACTGTGATTATTGCACTATTCATTTTGCGAAGAAGCCCTGTTTTTTTGTTTCATGTTTTTAACAGTGTATATGTACATTGTGGAATACTGTACAAATTGGTTTGTGGAATTCATTATAATGTTTGGGAAATTATATGTTTTTGGTTCGTGACTTAATGACCAAAGATAAATGTGGCTCCTGAGGTTAGACAGGTTAAGAACTAGACTGAGATCTAGATAGATACAAATTGAGATACTTGTAGAAATTTTAATACTGCTTTTTATTGTTGATCATTATTATTATACTACCATTTCCGTTTTTTTCACATGCACCTTAAATAATTAAGCTATATTATTATTATAATATTAAGATGTTATTGCTTTATTTACAGTATTTTATTTAACATCAGAAAAAATGTTTTTTTTTTGGTTTTTTTTTGTGTGTGTGCATTCGTGTTGGCTTGTATAAATTACCCTTTTGCAAATCCTCTTCTTAAGGAGAATTGCCATATAGTTATGTTTGATAGTTATCCTTAAGAGGAGTTGGATAATATTGGTTTCATTTATAATAAAATAAAAAAATAGATAGTCCACATTATTAGAGGATTCACATTTTGGTAAACTTTTGTACACAATATTAAACTCATTAAAAATATCAAGGGGCTTTAGTAAATAATGGATCACATTTTATATTTAATTTGAAAACGTTGTCCGGTATATTTATTTTTAAAGAACTGGTAACACCCTCATTCATTTGCATTTTATAAATATATGAGTTATATGTCCATCAACTCTTTATAGCATGACAATGAAAGCACTGTTCATCCTTGTAATGACCACACGCACTGTTTGTCTTTGCAAAGACTTTACCCAGGAGACACACAGATTGCTTTCCCTCTGGTCATACCATAATAGCATAATGATTTCAACGATTCTTTAAGTTTCTCATGGAAATGCTAAACACAAGTTTTTAATGAGAAACATATCTTAAATATCCCTGAGTTCTTTTTATTTTGGCATGATAAATGTGATAGAAGAAAGTTTTTAAAAGCTCGGAGAAATCACTCTACCAGGAATAAAGGAAAGTGACAGAAGGCTTGATTTTGATGGCAATGAGAACAAAGGATCAAAAGGAAAAGAAATTAGTGTGCTGTCATACACTTTGTGATTCATAGGAGTCTATTCACTATAGAGTGAGTTGAGGAGAGTTGCAAGTGAGTTGAGGCAATTGTGCAAGCATAAACCTGGTGAGCTTCCCTTGCTAAGCAAACTCACCAGGATTGTTCCTGCACAATGTATAGCTAAATTGGTGAGATTAAATGTTCATCTAACTTCAACTCACCTCATCTCACCTGAACTCACTTGCAACTCACCTTTTAGTGAATAGCCCCATCGAATCCTTCATCGAAGACAGTTGCATTTTATCATCACATTACATTTATTTATACAGCGCTAACAATGTTGGTAGAGCATAAAAGGAAAGTACATACTACATTAGACAAATAAAGATACTTGAGGTAAAGAGCCCCGCTCACAAGCTTATAATCTAGAGGGAGTTGGGAACAGGAGACAGATATATTGAGTGAAAACGTTAGATTAAAATGTAGTTGTACTAACAGTATTGAGGATATTGGGAGCTAGGTAGGTTTGGTCAGAGGTTAATTAATGGGTCTTCTAGTGAGATGAGTAGTAAGCTTTTTTTTTTATTACTAACAGTATTTGGGAATAGTTTATGAAGTTGGAGGACATACTTAGTTCTCTTGCAGAACATAGTGGTCGCACAGGGTAGTATCAGTTAATGAGGTAGGCAATGTAGGGAAGGGCCGAGTAGTGGAGGGCTTTGTAGGTTAAAGATAGACTTTTACATTTTATCCTAGAGCAGATGGGGCGCCAGTGGAGGGCTTTGTAGAGCGGAGTAGCGAACGTGAAGCTATGAGTGAGAAATATGAGCCTTTCAGCCCCATTTTGAATACACTGCAGGGAAACTCACTGAATTAGAGGAAGGCCAGACAGGTGAGTATTACGGTTGTTGAGACGAGAGATCACAAGCGAGTGCATTAGGATTTTGGAGGTCTGTTCACTAAGGAACAGGTGAATGCGTGCAATGTTCCTTAGGAGAGAGATCAGGGAAGTAGAGGAAGATCTGAGTGCCATATACATACACGGGGTACTAAAGAGCCAAAAGAGATTTTTCTGAGTGTTCCTTGAGAGTAGGTATGCAGGGAGAAGAGCAAAGGACCAACCCTTGCAGAACACCAACAGAGATAAAAACAGGCAAGGATGTTTCACCAGCAAACATCAGAGAGAAGGAGTGGTCAAAAAGATACGACCCTAACCAAGAGAGAGCCATGCCACCTATGCCCATTGAATCTAGTTTGTAAAGATTTTGCAAGTATTGGATGCATACTATGAAACAAAAGCAATCCCTACTGCATTTTGTTGGTACTATTAGTAAAATAAATATTAACCTATTAGTACAAATATGGAACCTCATTTAAACCATGTATGTCTAAGTGACATAAAAAGCTTGAAGCAGCCTGTAGGCTGGATCTCTTGTTTGATAGATCATGTGGTGTCATGTGACCTCAAATTTAGAAAAGAAAAACAAAAAAGAAAAAACAAAAGTGAATAAAACAAGCCGGCTCCACTGAAATGCTGATAAATTTCTTTCATTCAGTGAGTATAAACCACCGGGTGCTCCGTCCGTGCTGTAGCCGCAGGAAACATCACGAACATCAGGGATAACAAACAGATAAAACAGATGCCTTACGCGTTTCACGTGTCTGCACGCTTATTCATAGGCTTAACTAAACACATAGATATATTAAGCGTGGAGACGCGTGAAACGCGTAAGGCATCTGTTTTATCTGTTTGTTATCCCTGATGTTCATGATGTTTCCTTGATTTAATACAATCCTTTATCATTCAACCTACTCCGGAGTGTGTGTCCTTTTGTTGCTCATTTTCATTGTCATGTGACCTTATCCACATTTAGTTCGGTCCCACTGTATCTTGGGAATTTGGCAGTATGATTCTATCTCCATTGCCAGCAAAGGTGGGTTAACATTCTGGCATGCAACTTCATTGGCAGAAGATGTAAATAGCTTATTGTTTAGCATCATGAAGCATATCTCAGTAGGTTTGTGTAGTATTCTACTAATATTTTTAGGAAAGACAAACTCTTCATAAATTGAGTGAATACCTCTTACTAGACCTGCTCTACAATGGATTCTTTCTTCAGATAACTATGTAAGTAATATTTTAAGCACAGTTTAGCCTGAATGCCCTTGAATCAACATACCGTTGTGTTGTATTCTTTGAAGTATATATGAGAGGTTTGGCATTACTACCTTGATCTGAACTAATGCACAGCAGGTTTGGATCAAGACATACCAAAATAGGCCGTTTGAACCCTGAAACTGAATTTGATCTGGCATCAATTATCACATTTTTCTGCACACTTAACATAAGCCCCCCCAAAACTAATCTTGTTTCAGTCCTTATTTTTAATATATCTCAAACTTCATAATTATATTTAAGTCAATGTTTGTGGTATATGACTGGCCCTTTAATAGTCCTGGTATTTATGTATTTATACTTTAAGAACATAAAGGCCTTTTACAATATTCTTTGTTATTGCATTTCCAAACATATCAAAAACACGTTCCATTTATATCATATAGGTTATGTTTAATAAACATTTAAAATATCCTGCATCCATTTCATTTGGATTTTGTAACGGTATCTTAATAAAAGAAATAAATACTGTGTGGTTTTTAACACTGAGATGAAAAATGGTATTTTAAAATCAATCGGGTTTAAGCCTAGAACAATTGCACATAATGTATAAATAAATATTACATTCTTTTATAGTGAAAAGAGAGGAGGAACAGAATACATGTAAATAAATAAAACAATTGAGGGACTACATTATCTTTCTATGCAGTATTACAAGGCTGTTTTAGCAGTTAAGACAGATGCTAAGCATATGTGCTTAAGGGAGCCAAGTGATCAGTATTGCTAACACACTCCTCAAACGCATGCCATAAAACTATGTTGTAACATCTGTAACAATGCAATGGCTATTCTAACATTAAAGGCTGTCGAAAGTAATGTAACTCATAATTGAATTTCAATGCTAAGCACTATTGTGAAATCCACCTCCAAATCTAGATTGATATGTCCCTGCTTCATGCTGTGGAGATAACATTTTAAAGGATAAAGGATGTGTGTGTATATAATGCTTCTTTCACAAACTATTTATATACAGAAGTGGATTCTCTAATTACCAAAACACTGTTTCATCCACATCTGGTAAAGTTAAAAAAAAAAAAAAGTCAGTGGGGTCTATTCAATAAACAGTGAGCTGTGGTGATATGAAATCCGAATAGCAAAGATGATTCTAAAGTAGCTGAAAGAAAAATTATCTTGTTTGCAACATTCCAACTCAGCTATTAAAGGGGCAGTTCCACCAAGCTTATTTTCTGTATGTTGTACATGTCTTTGATATATGTAAATGCACTAAATTTACTTTTGAACAAATGATGGTTTACATTTAATAATATTTTCACTGTGTCCTCAAAAAGCTCCCTGTGCAGCAATTTGTACGGTCTCTTATAAGAAAATGCTTTCATTATATATTACTATATCGCCATGGTGTATTTTGTTTTTGTTTCTGGATCCAAGGGCTATTACTTTAATATAGAGGGTCTGGATGCACTTGGCCAGCCTCCGGAAGCCTGGGGGGCATTTTGTTTAATATACAGGAGACTTACCCTGGTCTACATTGTATTAAACTAAGGGCTGGGATCATTTTCCTGACTCCCAACCCGGTCATTATAAGGGGGAGCCAGGGCAAGTAGTCCTGGCCACCAATGTATTATATTGGGGACTAAGAGCCATTTAGGTGCCTCCCAGCCCCATTTATTATTAGGCTGCCCTAACTCCATAAACAAACTTTAAACATAAAACTACCCACTGTCTCTGTGTGAATAATACAAATACCAGCAAGGATGGAAGCCCTTAGTTATGTTGCTAAGTTCAGTTCCTTATTCAAATCAACAACACAAAACAAACAAAGCAACCGAAAAAGCAAAGAGTTCTGCAAAAAAAAACCCCAACATATTGAGATTGACAGGATCATGCATAAAGTTGGTATATATACAAAAATGTATCTAAAAAAGATATACATAGGACAAATTTATAGTTGCCAACATTTGGAAAAAATTTCCAGGGACCCTTTGCACCTCAGCTTCTAATTACTTATTTTAAGATTGACCACACCTACTGTCCAAAGCTCTGCCTACTCCACATAATTAGCATAATGTAACTCCACCTACTAGTCACAGTGTAGATTATATCACCGAGTTCCCACCAGCATTACCAGCATCCTTGGTATACAACAGATACATTCACAGCACATCTGCATCAGGCCTTTTATCACTTTTACATGAAAGATAGTAAGACCTGGTTTATAAATCAGTCAGAGAGCTGTGTGTACACCATAAAACATACATTAGTATGAACCTACCACTTCTGCTGGAAGGCCATTCAATGTATCCACTACCCTCTCAGTAAAGTAATACTTTCATTAGTCCCTGGCCTTATCTTATTTCAAGGATAGCCTTATGCCTATCCCATTAATGCTTAAACTCCTTTACTGTATTAACCTCTACCACTTATACTGGAAGACTATTCCATGCACCCACCACCCTCTCAGCAAACAAATATTATGTTTCTGACCACAAAATAAATGGTAAAATATTAAATATTTCCAGCCTTTTCAAAAGCTTGAGGTGGACCCCAAATATATGTATATAACTAGTTACATTTATACCAGGGCTTGACAAACTTAACTGAGTTTTAGGAGCCAGCAAAAAAATCTAGGAGCCAGACAACAGCACCTACACACAATCACATAAGGTCATATACAGGCACACTTACGTCACATACAGTCAGTCACATATATACATACAGTCAGTCACATACATCCATCCATACATACATAGTCTGTCTCATAGACACACACTCATACATACAGTCTGTCAGACACACACTCATAGATATAGTCTGTAACATGCACTTATACATACACACATACACCCATCCAGTCTGTCATGTAGATACACACACTCATACATAGTCTTTCACATACACTCATACATACATGCATACATACAGTCTGTCACAGACACACACACTCATACAGTCAGTCACATAGACACACACACACACACACATACAGTCAGTCACATAGACACACATACAGACAGTCCACACACTCATACATACAGTCTGTCACACACACACACACACTCTTACAGATTTATTACACATTTATTTGCCAGTTTTATTTTGCCCACATTCATTTTCCAATTTTATTTTGCCCACATTCATTTGCCAGTTTTATTTTGCCCACATTTGTTTGCCAGTTATGTTTTGCCCACATTCATTTGCCGGGTTTATTTTGCCCACATTCATTTTCTAGTTTTATTTTGCCCACATTTATTTGCCAGTTTTATTTTGCCCACATTCATTTGTCAGTGTTTGTTTTTCCCACATTCATTTGCCAGTTTTATTTTGCCCACATTCATTTGCCAGTTTTGTTTTGCCCACATTCATTTGTCAGTTTTATTTTGCCCACATTAATTTGCCAGTTTTATTTTGCCCACATTAATTTGCCAGTTTTGTTTTGCCCACATTTATTTGCCAGTGTTATTTTGCCCACATTCATTTTCCAGTTTTATTTTGCCCACATTCATTTGCCAGTTTTAGTTTGCCCACATTCATTTGCCAGTTTTAGTTTGCCCACATTTATTTGCCAGTGTTATTTTGCCCACATTCATTTTCCAGTTTTATTTTGCCCACATTCATTTGCCAGTTTTATTTTGCCCACATTCATTTGCCAGTTTTAGTTTGCCCACATTCATTTGTCAGTTTTATTTTGCCCACATTTATTTGCCAGTTTTATTTTGCCCACATTCATTTGTCAGTTTTATTTTGCCCACATTTGTTTGCCAGTTTTATTTTGCCCACATTCATTTGCCAGTTTTGTTTTGCCCACATTCATTTGCCAGTTTTATTTTGCCCACATTCATTTGTCAGTTTTATTTTGCCCACATTTATTTGCCAGTTTTATTTTGCCCACATTCATTTGCCAGTTTTATTTTGCCCACATTCATTTGCCAGTTTTATTTTGCCCACATTTATTTGCCAGTTTTATTTTGCCCACATTCATTTGCCAGTTTTATTTTGCCCACATTAATTTGTCACTGTTTGTTTTGCCCACGTTCATTTGCCAGTTTTATTTTGCCCACATTCATTTGCCAGTTTTATTTTGCCCACATTTATTTGCCAGTGTTTTTTTTCCCACATTCATTTGCCCGTGTTTTTTTGTCTATCATGTCACCCTCCACCCCAGCTTACTGCAGTCAAGCCATCAGACAGTTTCAAAACAGTGGTCATGCTATCAGACAGGTTTATTCACATAAGCAACACAAAAACCTGTCTTATAGCATGACCACTGTTTCGAAACTGATGGCTGAACTGCAGTCCCGGCTTCCCCAGTACTCACCTCTTGGTCCCCGTCGCATCCTCCGTGCTGCAAGCTTCCCTCCTGCACGGAGGAGGGAAGTACATTAGCCGTATATGACTAGCTGTCATATCCGGCCGAAGATTAAAAATATAAATAAATAAAAAAGTTTACAAAATAAAAGTTGCTGCTGTGAGCATAGCTCACACAGCCGCAGGTGACCCACCGCGATCGCGAGACAGCCCTGTTTCCCGGGACTGTCCCGCGATCACAAAATTCGCGGGACATTTGCATAGTTGCCGGGACTGTCCCGGCGGATCCGGGACAGTTGGCAACTATGAAAATCAAGTCCACATGGAACCACAGCACTACAGGTTTACAATAGCTTCATCTAAATGTACTTGGCTCCTATACTACCAGGGCCGGTGCCTCCTATAGACAAAGAAGGCGCCGGCCTAGGGCACATTTTTACAAGCCACAATTTGGCACTGAGGGAGGGAGGGAGGCGGACCTCACCGGGGGTCTTGTACTGCTAGGAACATGTAATGCTTTGATGAAAAGGAAATTATAACAGTAAGGCCATGCTTTTCAGATGTTATTTTACTGGCAGGATGGTAACAAATTGGCTTGAGGTATAATGTTAACAAGTTAATTGTTGTCTGCTGACAAATTGTATGGAAGTTATGTATAAAGAGAAATTTGGAGTTATAAAACATGAGCAACCACTGTGGAAAGCAATGGAATGGTTAAGCTGACTTCTCTATGCTTTATAACTCTGCCACATAATTACTCTTCATAAATAACCATCTATTGGTCTTGCGATTATTCACCTCAGAAGTCATGACATTAGTTGATAAAGTTTATTTTCACAATATATTAGAACACTGAAATGGACTGAGCTCAAATAGGCTTCAAGGCAAGAGACAACGCCTGCTCATCACTATAATATGCCTTTCTGATCCCTTGTGAACAGAAGATTTACAATTTTGCATGTTTAATTATTTATACAAATAAATAGGAATGCACTCTAGAAATCTGTTTTCAATAAGAAGATTAAGAGGCTTTATTTTTTTTTCTACTTGGAAGTAGTGTCAGGAAACATATGTTTGTTAACAACAAACAGCCTTGCAAACACAAAACATTTTCTGGAAAACTGTAGCTCGGTTTGGGAAATTCTGCTTTTAACATGGTGTGACGTCTGGATAGATAAACTTTCCCACGATATTGTACAATCTTTTAATTGTAACAGGATCAATAGAGCCTAACTGCATCACTGTGTCCAGGATTGCATGCCAGGTTGACTCAGCTGGGTAGTACAATCCTGATGAAACAATGTATATATCATTTTAGAATGTTTATAAATTTATACGTTCACATTATACACAATGTATAGGTGAGTCCTATTAATACAACTTGAGTCAAAATGCTTGGACCCAGATGTATTTTGGATAAGAAATCATTTTCATAAATAAGATATATTAAAGCAAAATATATATATAGAGCAAATAAATCACTTGTACTGTGATGTAGCTGTGATGTGAGACATCGTTGGGAACCTGCTGTTGGTGAGTCCGGCCTGTACACGTGCCATTGTATTACCCTTTGTGGGCATGGGTAAATCAGGGCATGTATGTAAAGGCTACATCACAGCTTAAGGGGGCTGCACACTGAATAAACTGTTGTGTTCTTGCATTCTGATCAGTGTGTGTGAAATTTGCCACTTGTGGCAAAATCCTAAAAAGTGTTTGGATAACAGATCATTATGGATAACGGATTTCTGTATAACAGATACTGACCCTGTACTACCATGCAAAGTATTGGGCTTTTACTAATCCTTCTAATGGACCAGTTAATACAGTGCTGTCTTGTTTAAAACTTATAAGATTACAAACAAGCTGTTACTAACTTTTATGGGCAGTTCCAAATGCCCAAAGAGAAATAGGATAGCTTACAATTGAATGGAAGTTAGTGCTTTAACACATACAGGGAGTGCAGAATTATTAGGCAAATGAGTATTTTGACCACATCATCCTCTTTATGCATGTTGTCTTACTCCAAGCTGTATAGGCTCGAAAGCCTACTACCAATTAAGCATATTAGGTGATGTGCATCTCTGTAATGAGAAGGGGTGTGGTCTAATGACATCAACACCCTATATCAGGTGTGCATAATTATTAGGCAACTTCCTTTCCTTTGGCAAAATGGGTCAAAAGAAGCACTTGACAGGCTCAGAAAAGTCAAAAATAGTGAGATATCTTGCAGAGGGATGCAGCACTCTTAAAATTGCAAAGCTTCTGAAGCGTGATCATCGAACAATCAAGCGTTTCATTCAAAATAGTCAACAGGGTCGCAAGAAGCGTGTGGAAAAACCAAGGCGCAAAATAACTGCCCATGAACTGAGAAAAGTCAAGCGTGCAGCTGCCACGATGCCACTTGCCACCAGTTTGGCCATATTTCAGAGCTGCAACATCACTGGAGTGCCCAAAAGCACAAGGTGTGCAATACTCAGAGACATGGCCAAGGTAAGAAAGGCTGAAAGACGACCACCACTGAACAAGACACACAAGCTGAAACGTCAAGACTGGGCCAAGAAATATCTCAAGACTGATTTTTCTAAGGTTTTATGGACTGATGAAATGAGAGTGAGTCTTGATGGGCCAGATGGATGGGCCCGTGGCTGGATTGGTAAAGGGCAGAGAGCTCCAGTCCGACTCAGACGCCAGCAAGGTGGAGGTGGAGTACTGGTTTGGGCTGGTATCATCAAAGATGAGCTTGTGGGGCCTTTTCGGGTTGAGGATGGAGTCAAGGTCAACTCCCAGTCCTACTGCCAGTTCCTGGAAGACACCTTCTTCAAGCAGTGGTACAGGAAGAAGTCTGCATCCTTCAAGAAAAACATGATTTTCATGCAGGACAATGCTCCATCACACGCGTCCAAGTACTCCACAGCGTGGCTGGCAAGAAAGGGTATAAAAGAAGAAAATCTAATGACATGGCCTCCTTGTTCACCTGATCTGAACCCCATTGAGAACCTGTGGTCCATCATCAAATGTGAGATTTATAAGGAGGGAAAACAGTACACCTCTCTGAACAGTGTCTGGGAGGCTGTGGTTGCTGCTGCACGCAATGTTGATGGTGAACAGATCAAAACACTGACAGAATCCATGGATGGCAGGCTTTTGAGTGTCCTTGCAAAGAAATGTGGCTATATTGGTTACTGATTTGTTTTTGTTTTGTTTTTGAATGTCAGAAATGTATATTTGTGAATGTTGAGATGTTATATTGGTTTCACTGGTAAAAATAAATAATTGAAATGGGTATATATTTGTTTTTTGTTAAGTTGCCTAATAATTATGCACAGTAGTAGTCACCTGCACACACAGATATCCCCCTAAAATAGCTAAAACTAAAAACAAACTAAAAACTACTTCCAAAAATATTCAGCTTTGATATTAATGAGTTTTTTGGGTTCATTGAGAATATGGTTGTTGTTCAATAATAAAATTAATCCTCAAAAATACAACTTGCCTAATAATTCTGCACTCCCTGTACAGGACACATAGTATATAGTTTTACACTACAGGGATTATTCAGAGGTCATTGTGCATAAGTTAATTTCCATGTGTTTGGAACAGATTGAGTCAGATGTTGGAAATGTCAGTAAGAGATAATGACCTGCCGATAATAAGGGGATATTTTGATCTCATGTGGATATATTGGATACTTTGGTATCTTTAGGCTGATCTCCTATTGAAACTTTGGTATCATTAGGCTCATCTCCTATTGAAACTTTGGTATCATTAGGCTCATCACCTATTGAAACTTTGGTATCATTAGGCTCATCTCCTATTGAAACTTTGGTATCATTAGACTCATCTTCTATTGAAACTTTGGTATCATTAGACTCATCTCCTATTGAAACTTTGGTATCATTAGACTCATCTCATATTGAAACTTTGGTATCATTAGGCTCATCTCCTATTGAAACTTTGGTATCATTAGACTCATCTCATATTGAAACTTTGGTATCATTAGGCTTATCACCTATTGAAACTTTGGTATCATTAGACTCCTCCTCTATTGAAACGTTGGTATCATTAGGCTCATCTCCTATTGAAACTTTGGTATCATTAGGCTCATCTTCTATTATACCAAAGTTTCACCTTCAACAAAATCCTATACACTGAGTCTCACCTCCGATATCTCAGCTTGGGATCAAAATATCGCCTCACTATCGGCATGTCATTATCTCTTACTCCAGAAAGAATTGGTTAAGTAGCACTCCAAAGGTTCAGTGCACGAGCAGGGCTCCACCAAGGCCCCCAATATAGAAAATAGTAGAAAACACTCAGCACTCCAATTCAGTGAGAAAAATGTCTTTAATCCATAAATGTTGTAGTTGCAAAGGAAAGACATTTTGACCCAGTTTTCTCACAAATTGAATCTATAAAAGCAGCAGGAGACACCTGATTCTATGGTCCATAGAGGATTTGTCACAAAAAGCTGTATAGAACTTACAGTACTGAAATGTTTATGCCAATTGTTGTTTACTCTGCCTCACCATTTATTAATTAAAACCCAGTCCAAGGCTGTTACCTTTAATAAATGGAAAGGACGATGAAAGTTGGACTGTTGTTTTGTGAGGGGTGCTGGCACCACCTCTTTTACTTCCTCTTTTCTCTGGATGTATCATATTTTTGTTCTAACTCACAGAGTTCCCTCTATATACCCGGTATTTTGGTTTTGGAGCTTTTTAGAAATACTGTTTTCTAGATCCTACATTCTCTCCAGCTACTAATATCTACCAACTTGGCCCTACCACAGCAATGTTTTAGTTCTGAAAAGCATATTTAAAAAATGTCTCTGGTTCATTCTGTAATGTCACATCTTTTATAGAGCAGGGGTTTCTGCAACAGAATAGTTCCAGAAATGTCCTGTTTATGAAATTGTGAAATTTGAATAGTATCTAATATGACAAATAATATAATATTAGTTTATGGATTTGTGATGATGGTTTTGGCTATTGTTTGAAGGCATTAAAGCCAGGGCTGGACTGGCCCACCGGGATACCGGGAAAAATCCAGGTGGGCAGTTGACCCTGGGGCCGCTTTGAGATGTGGCCACTGTCCATCCCGCTTCAACTAACTAATTCGGCCCCGGCCGGAAGTCAGCAGTCAGACAAATTTTTTTTTTTTTTTTTTTATGTTTATCAGTCTTTATTATTTTCAATGAGTTATTTACAGACAAGTTCACTGCATTAATAGTGCTTAACAATTCCACTTATCAGCTTTATCTCAATCCGTTACAAAAAAAGAAAAAATTCCATTGTTGCTTGGTTATTGCTTGTGTGGCTATCATCATTAATTCACACAACTTTCATACATCAGACATACTGAGCTCTGCTAAATTAGGAGGGGAGTTATCCACTAGGGGTGGTCAGGAAAGGCAGCTGCCCAACCATTCCACAGTCTCCTGAGCTCCTCTCTGGCCCATAAATTATGAGATTTTTTTTAAAAATATCTTTCCACCTCTGCCTGGAATTTGATTTGTGCTTTACACTCAATCCAAGTTGGATTCTCTGGTTTCCTCCAGTAACGGGACATAACTATTTTAAGGGCAGACAGGATGTTGATACAAAATGCCCTCTGGTACTTATCTCCATCCTCTAGTTCTAAATGAAACAAGAAAGTTTGTGGGGTGAGTCTCCCCCTATTGGGGGTAATCCACTCCAAAATATCGGACATCTTCTGCTTGATAACATTCAGTTCATAACAGTCCCACCAAATATGATAGTGAGAGCCCACTCCCCTTTGGCAACGCCAACAGAGGTCACTTGTGTTTGTATCAAATTTTGCCAATCGGCTCGGGACTAGGTACCATCTCTGCATACGTTTGTAATGTTGTTCATGGATATTAATGCAATGATTTACCTTCCTGACCTCTTGCCATGCCCCGAACCAAGTGTGGGGGTAAAATGCTTTTCCTAGATCCCTCCCTCATTGTATGACAGCCAGAGATTTCTCGACCGTCACCCCCCTTTCGAGAAATCTCTGTGTCGTTGATATAATGTTCTTTTTCATAGCTGTGGCTAAGAATATGTCCCAGTCCGTGTGTTCCGTGGGTGGGAATTCGGCCAAAAATTACTTAAGTCTTAAATAATTAAAGAGTTCCGTGCCTGGGAGGTTGAATATGCGCATCAGAGATTCAAAGGAGAGTATGTGACTATTTATGTATAAATCACCCAAGGCATTAATCCCAACGTTAGCCCATTTATATAAAGAAATATTAGATATACAGATTGAGACAATCTGTAGGGGTGCAGACATTGATAATGTATAGTTTACCTTCATTTTTTTCTTTAATTTATAAAATGAGGTCATGCAATCTGTAACCGTCTTAAGAGCAAAGCCAATCTTTTTATATACATTTTGGGGCAGCCAACACAAGAGTGACAAATCATGTTTTCCATTTATCCCTTTTTCTAGGCTATGCCTTCCAGTTTTACAGCTTTCATCCTTCCATGCAATCACATGGGACAATTGGTTGCTTCATATATTTTCCAAAGGTCTGGGTAACCTAGTCCATCTTGTTGTATTTTATCCTTAAGTAGTTGACATTTTATATGCGTTTTTTTGGCTGACCATACAAATTTTGCAAACATTAGAGTCAAAATTGGAACTCTGAATTGGATAGTTCTGAAAAGATAAAGTCATTTTGGCATAATATATGCTTTCAAGATGTTGACATGCCCTAGCCAGGAAAACTCTAACCTGGTTCAATGCGAAAGTTTTTTCTGAATATTTGTAAATAGGATATTATAATTTTCTGGGACAGTTCTATCTATTTGGCGCATAATCCTTAGATAGTCAGCTGAGTCACTTTTACCCTTTCTTTGGCCTAGGCACTCCAGTATTTGACCGTTCAGTTTTGGCAAAAAAAAAAGGGAATGATCTGTGTTTTGGACAGGTTAACCTTATAATTAGAGAAAGAACCAAATAATTCTAGGACTTCAAGCAATGCTGGTATTGAGGTTTGTGGGTGGGCCATAGTCAATAGCATGTCATCTGCATACAATGTAACAAGATGTTTGTCTGACCCAATTCTGATTCCCTCAACCAAGTGTGAGTTCCTCAGATATTGAGCCAGAGGTTCTATAGCAAGGGCGTATAGGAGGGGTGTCAAGGGACAGCCCTGTCTCGTTCCGTTACGGATGGTGAGAAATTCAGAAGCCAGGAAAGGACCCTTAATCCTGGCTCTTGGATTGGTGTATAGTGCCATGGTTGCGTCATAGAATGGACATGAGAAACCGAACACCCGGAGGGTTTCCGACAAGAATCTCCAGTCCACCCCGTCAAAAGCCTTCTCTGCGTCCAGAGCGACTATGACAGAGGGGACTTTCCTTTGTTGTACTGTCTCAATTATGCCGAAAATCCTCCTGGTGTTCTCAAGGCCCTCTTTCTCCGGGATAAAGGCTGCTTGATCCGGGTGTATCAAGTCCTTAATCACCAACTTCAAATGGTTAGCCAAAATCTTAGAAAAGATCTTGACATCCAAGTTGATGAGTGAGATGGGCCTGTAGTTGCTGACCATCTCTGGGATCTGTCCTGGCTTCGGAATGGGGGCAATAGAGGCCTCAAGCATCTCCTCCGGAAATGCTCCACCACCAATGATCGAATTATAAAGTCTTACCAGAATGGGTGAGACCACAGGTTCCAGTGGCTGATAATAAATTGATGGAAAACCATCGGAACCAGGGACCTTACCCCTTTTCATTTCCTTAATAGTGCTGGATACTTCTATAAGGGTGATCGGGTGGTTCATATAATCTAATCTGTCAGCCGAGGTAGATTGAGTGATAACAAAAACATTTTTAGTTCCTCTTTAGTTGTTTTAGGTTGAGGTAGATTATACAAGGTTTCATAGTAGGCCTTGAAAGCTGAAGCGATCTGATCTTGGGAAAGGCAGATCTTATCATCTTTGACTATTCTTTTTATTCTTGACCTGGTGGTTTGAAATTTCATTTTTTTTGTTAGGTCTTTCCCCACTCTTTTGTTACTGATATACCATTTACTTTAAAGACAGGTCATTTCAGCTTCTGCTTTGTTTCTGAGGCCCACTACGATTTGCTCTTGCACACTCTGTATCTCTCACTCTGTATCTCTTTTATTGTCTGGTCTGATGTATATGTTTTATTCCTAAACTCCAGGATCGCTAGTGTTGCATAAAGTTCTGCCAGGTCTTTGCCCCTTTTTTTATTCATCCAGGTATCTTGATTAAATAGCCCCTCTAGACGCACTTCATGGCGCACCAAAGAGTCTGATCTGTGGTGTCGCCCGTATCGTTTGTTTCTAAAAAAACTCTTGGCTTGTTCGATCAAATCTAGTCTACCTCTCTCTGAACTCAAAAGCTCTGCATTTAGTCTCCAGTTATCCCGTATTTTAAAATCTGGGTTGTCTTTTATAACCATATAGACTGGGGCATGATCTGACCAAGTAATATTCTCAATATGGGTGTCGATGCATCTGCGAAGCATATGGCCGATAACCAGTAAATAATTGATCCCGGAGTAGGTCGAGTGGACCATCGAAAATAAAGAGTAGTCCCTCTCCTTCGGAAAGTGCACTCTCCAGACATCATAATGGTTATGTCTAGACAGAAAAGACGAGAAAGCATCCGCTCTGGATCTCCTCTGTGCCTCCTGTTAACTCGCAACAACTGATTGCCTGTCTAAATCAAAGTTTGCGACTGCATTTAGGTCCCCCCGATAAAAGGAAGCCTCTAGATAATCTATCGACACATTCCAAAGCAGAATCCATAAACCTGATTGTGCCTTCAGAAGGAGCATAGAGGTTCACCAAGGTGTACAGGATGTTATTAATCCTACACACCAAAATTATTCTTCTAGCATCGGGATCTACTTCCTGATGTATAAGTTCGAATGTGTTTTTGTCCGATATAATTATCGCCACCCCGCACTTACTCTTGGCTGAAAGAGATGCCGAGTAGACATGGGGATACCTGGAAAACCTCCACAAATTTGCCTGGTCCTGCCTCCAGTGGGTCTCCTGCACGAACGCCACATCAATATTCCCCTTTACTAAAGTGTCATATAGATATTATCTCTTAAAGGGGGAGTTTAAAACCCGCGCATTGATTGAAACAAGTTTAATGGGCATTATAGCATTTATTAGTATCCAATCCGACCCTCGAGAAAATTCCCCCTCCTACCTCCCATCCCCCAAACCATCTCAAAACAGAGCAACATGCACACTCACATACATACACATCACATATATTCACTCCTGACAGAGATATTATCTCCGCCACGTGTGAAAAGAAAAAATCTCCATTTAACCGCCAGGGAGCAAAAAAAAAAAAAAAGGGGCGGGGGATAGGACCGCCTAAAAAAAAGAAAGGAAAAAAAGGCATACTAACAATAGGAAAATGGGGGAATCAAGTATACAGGCGGGGAAATACAGGGGGGAAATTAAAAATTAAAAAAGGGGGGGAAAGAGTACAACATTCTAGTTTAGAATTTCCTAAGCTATATCACCAAAAATAGGTTGAGTTTATACATTCTATATTGTGAATTGTGCAAATATTAAAAAATGTGTTAGTCTTATTTAGGGCGTCGGTTTATCATGTGTTGTTATAGTAAGTATTATAATTTGGTAGCCCAACAGCTACCATAAATATTTATTTCCCAAACTGGCTGTGGGAAAAACACATCTGTAGTAAGTGAATCTAACTTAAATACAATGGTGACTGTTAAAGTCAGTTTAGTGCCAAGAATCACATATTTACATAAAAAATATTAAATATTGAGAAAAAGAAAAGAAAAAAAAAAGGGGGGGGGGTGCGATAATTGAAGAAAATCCTATATTAAATTAATCTAATTTGGTTCCGAAAATAACTGTTAAAATTAGTTTAGTGCCAAAGGACATCTTGTAAATATTAATTAACCGTTGGAGCTGTTTACATAAAAAGTATTTCCAGAAAGGGAGAGGGTAAAAAAAAGGGAAGAATAGCCCTGTCACATAACAATTATATTAATATCTTTTGATATCCTTCGCCCAGCCATAATATCCCCAGCCTCCCGACAGGAGCATCACTGCTTAAGTAGTCCCCAAAGAGTGAGTTTGTCTCTAGCCTGCTGGACATCAGAGAATAAGTGAATTTTTTCCCTGTAGGTTATACAAAGTTTTGTTGGAAAGCCCCATGAATATAGAATCTTATGTTCTCTCAGACAGGCAGTTATGTCTCAATATTTCCTTCGAGTCATCCTTGTGGCAAGCGAAAGGTCTGCATATAATGATAGGTGTGAAAATTTCTCTACTTTTGCCGGATTTTTTCTGTATTCTCTGACGAGTTCTTCTTTTATTTTACAGCTGTGGAAACATACTATTACATTCCGAGAGATATTGCCTTGGGACAAGTTAGTCGGTTTTGGTAGCCGATGCAGTTTGGAGTCGGACCCAAGATTGTAGGGTCAATATATACAGATAAAAATTCCAGAAGAAAAGTATCGAGATCAAGTATATCTTCATTTATGCCTCTTATTTTTAATTTTGATCTTCTTGACCGATCTTCAAGGTCGGCCACCTTTAGGTTGAGTCTATCGATGTTCAAGTTTGCAGCTTCATTTTGTATTTGCAGATCTAGGATCTTCGAATGTAATGATTTAATTTCGGTAGATTGAGATTTTATCGACATCTTTATCTGGGCTTTATCCTCTCTATTATCTATAATCATTTTGTCTAAGTCGCCCTTGATTTTCAAATATAGCGAGTCTAGATCTGCTAGCAAGTTAGGCTGTGTTATGTATCCAGTTGTATCAGGAGGAGAAAGATCAAAAGATCTCTCCAGAGAGATTTTTTCTGGAGCTGCAGATGTATTCAGGAGGCTCTTCTGCGAATAATAAGAGTCCATTGGGGCTGATTGGCATTTTTGTTTGCATTTTTGTGTTTGTCACACTTGTCCTGTTTATCCAATTTAGGAGGCATATTCGCCAAAAGTGACAGACTGTCAGGTTGTTAATTTATATAGGAATCCAGTACCGTAGGGTAAATAAGTCCGAGCAGGTAGTAGAGGACACACAATATTGAATTACAATGCAGTATAAGGTATATGGATATGATTTTCACCGTAGACCGGATAATACAAATAGAACAGTCTCTATGGGTATAATTTCCCCAATAACTATTGAGGATGCGAATGTGAAGGCTTCAGGCCTTTGGCCACCGTCCTTCCAACCTGACAGACTATAACCTCTGTGATAAAGAACCCAGCTTTTTGGATGCTGCTTGGTTTAAAACGAGGTGAATGTGTTGTAAACCCACAGGCAGTGTATTTCCACACGAACAATATATTTCAATCGTAGTTAGTTATAGATGCTCAAAATAAAACAAGTCATGAAAATATGAACTTCTCATTTACGTTCTTCCTCAATTCACTAGGGTATGGATGATTTAATGTTATGATCCGCTGGTGTGAGTCTCTATATGTCCACGCTTAAGTTACCATACAGCATGAAATGTATAGAGATTGTTTTCACCATGGACCGTATATTACAGATAGAACAGTCTCTCTAGGTATAATTTGCCCAGTACAGGTAGATAATGCTTAGTCTGAAGCAGGGTAATGGTGTGAAAAAGCAGGCAATGTATTTCAGACGTACACAAAATATTTGATCGTAGTTAGTTATAGATATTCAAGGTATAACAGGTCCTGGAGACCTTACTTTCTGATTTGAATTTTTCCCTCAGTTCACTGTGGCCTAGATGTATTTATACAATGGCCTATTAAGGATACCGATACCCAAGATTCAGGCTTTAGCCCCCGACAGTCTGACCTTAAAGACAGTAACCTCTATCATGAAGAATCCGATTTTATGGGTACGGCTTAATCTGAAACGGGGTAGAGGTATAATAAACCCACAGCAGCTTTCAGTGTGTTTCCCAAGATTTTTTTTCTCTTTCCTCCTTTTCCTTCAGTCCCCTCTCCTTCCAATTAGTAGCAATTAGTCACCAATTAATCATACTAAATTGTTCATGATATATGGTAATTGGTTTGGTACACAATGGAGATAGGGTAACCCCGGGAAAATATGTTCCACAAAAAGTTTTCTCTGTGGGAGGACGGGCAGTATCTAGCAGAGGGTATGCGACACTCAATTATCGATTCCTTAATATAGGCAGAGACATTTTCATTGAAAGCTTCATCTGATGGTTTTGCGTCTATTTGTTTTAATTATGTACAACGTTTAGTTTGGTTTTACCGTATCAGCGTTTTCAAATGCAGCTCAAAGATACCTCTGGATGAGCGTGATGTGACAGCACCAGCCGACCGGTTCCCTTGTTACACCGCCCTGGCAATCAGCCTAAGTTCCAGCCGCAGTTTAGAGGAATTGTCTTTTGCTCAGCATGAGTTGTCTCACGGGTTCAGGTCGCATTAATACCAGGACAGAAAAAGATGATCCCAAAGGCTGAGGCTTGCACAATCATCCGTCAGAAGCCGTCCCAGAAGGATCGGTTGTCGTTTTGCATGTCCGTCAGTACACCACTCCAGCCTCGCGTCTTGTGTTGCTGTCTTCCTCCTCCTCGGCAGGCGGTCCCTCCCCCCTCTCTTCATGCACCACACAGGCTACGCTACGTCATACTCCACCGCATCTAGCAGTCAGACGAATTCGAAGAAGAGACTACAGGGGGGATAGAAATTTTATATTGACTACAGGGGGAGAGAGACTAAAGAATTGAGAGATGATAGAGACTACAGAAATGAGAGGGGGGGAAGACTTCACACATGAGGTGAGAGTGGAGAGAGAGACAGACATGGGAAGTGCCGGAAGTCAGCAGGGTTCTGGAGGAGGGGAAGGGTGAGATCGGACTCGCAAGGAGAAGAGGCACCAGAAATGAGGGGGATAAAGATATAAGAGTCTACAGGGGGGAAAGAGTCTACAGGGGGGAAAGAGACTACAAAGGGAAAGAGACAACAGAGGGAAAGAGACTACAGGGGGATAGAAATAGGGGGAGAGAGACTAAAGAATTGAGAGATGATAGAGACAACAGAAATGAGAGGGGAGAGAAGCTATAGAAGTGAGAGGGAGAAGACTACAAACATGAGGGAGGAGTGGAGACAGAGACAGACATGGGGGGAAAGGAAAAGATAGACAGACATGGGCAATGGCAACATACTCTTGATCCGCTCCTGTGGTGCAATCTCTGGAGTGGGCTGGGTGCTGAGGCAAGTCCTGTGAGTACCATCTCAGTGCTGGGGGTAAGTCCTGGGTGCTGGGTCAAATCCTGTCAATGACATCTGAGTGCTGGGGTAAGTCCTGTGAGTGCAATCTGCATGCTGGGGTAAGTCTTGTCAGTGCAATTTGCATGCTTGCGTTAAGTCATGTGAGTGCAATCTGCATGCTGGGGTAGGTCCTGAGCACTGGGGAAAGTCCTGTGAGTGCAATCTGCGTGCTGGGGTAAGTCTTGTCAGTGCAATTTGCATGCTGGCGTTAAGTCTTGTGAGTGCAATCTGCATGCTGGGGTAGGTACTGGGTGCTGGGGCAAGTCATGTGAGTGCAATCTGCGTGCTGGGGTATGTCCTGGGTGCTATGGCAAACCCTGTGAGTGCAATCTGGGTGCTGGGGTAAGGTTTTATCCCACATGCTGCCAAGAAATATACCCCTGCACAGGGCAATATATGTCCTAAGTATGTACAGAAGGTTATGTCTCACACACTGCCCTTGTATATATCCCTGCAAAGGACAATTCATATAACCTTGTGTACATACTGGGGCCTATGTATTGCCCTGTCTGTAAGTTATATATTAGGGTGTGACATATTACCTTGTGTACATACTGGAGGTATAAATTGCAATATGCAGGGGTATATATAAGTCTTATCTATAAATTATACACTCTGTGCTTTTAAAAATGTGTGGTTTTCCTTTTTGTGAACAAAAAAAAGGTTACGCTATGGGGCTGATTTAAAAATATTTCCAGGGCTGGTTTTTATTGCCAGTCCGGCACTGGTTAAAGCATATATCATTGTACACTGCATCTTGAGAGTGCACTGTAAAAACAATTATTTGAAGGATTTGCGTTTTACCCTAGCGACTTCAGCATCTAAACGCAGGCACTCTGTTTCCTTAACAGCATTACAATTTATTGTCGTCCAATGAAATAACATATCATTTATTTTTAGATTCGTTTGAAAAGCTTCAGAGAAAAGCAATGGAAAGTAAGATCTTGAAGAAACAAACCGTTTCTTCTACTTTTCCCAAATTATCAGACATCTTGGGTGGTCATTTTGTGTTTGCTTAATAAGGTCATGTTTGCTTATTACTTAATGTTAACCGATTAGCTGCCTTAGCAGTTTCCTGTGCTTTGTTGAGGTAGGTGTTGACCATCTCACAGGCACTGAATGCGTTAATGTAATCTAAGTAATATGATAACTCAAAAACCCTATGCACTATACTACTAGGTTGGAAAAAAAAAATCTGGAAAACAATGGAACAATTTGTAATTCAGTTTTTTTTTTACTCAGTGTGCATTTTTCCTTTGGTACTAATATATTGTATTCACAAAATATTTTTTTCATTCACAACATGAGCATGTTACTAAATAAGTCTTAAATGAGTAGTACATTGCAAAAGTAGCAAAGAGCAAAACTAATTTTTGCACATGAAATGTATTTGCATTTTTTTTTTAAACCCCCGTGACATGTGTAGACAGCAAGTGGTAATGGACAATTTATATATATTTAGTGGGACACGAAGTCTCTCTTTTTTTTTTTTTTTACAAATAGCCTCTTCCCTCTTTTGTTCTCTTTGCCACTTGGGTCATTTTTCATTCTCCAGTTTCTCTCTTTTTCTGTTTGAGTTTGTGCCAGGAAGTCTGTTTAAAAAAAATGTACCTTTAATTTATTCTAGAGCACCCTGACATCCATGACAGCCATTTTATAAGAGACATTAACTAGAAGTGCTAGTGGTATATCCTGAGTAAATAACTTAAAAACAACAACCTGTAAAACTCTTTTGCTGTACTTAGTATGTTTTACAAAGGGATAATGTATTACATTGGCATGTAAATAATCCCAGCTGGTTTGCAATTAATGAATTGTTTGAAGATACAAGTTTGTTTTTGTGAAGTGTCATGAAGGGCTCTGAAGTGAGAAATGTATGAACAACACTGACGGTTGCCATAGGGATTAGAGGCACATGCTATCTGAAATATTCAAGAGCAAGATGGCTGACAGCGGCTGTACATCAATACAGCTTTCTACCAGACACTACATAGCGAGCATGGAGATGAATGTTTTTGGTATGAAATTCCCCCACTTTTGTAAATGTTATGATTCACACTACACAAAGTAACAGGAAGCAGAAGTGTGTCAGCGCAAATGGAGACAAATGAAAAAACAAAACAAAAAAAATGGATGACGGATTGTGCACAGGAATCACAAAACACTAAATAGTGCAAGGAAGTGAATGCAAGTGAATCCCTGAAGAACTGCATTTAGAGATGCATCTCCTGAACTGTTCCTGGAATCCTGGTGACCAAAAACTCCACCAGGAGGTTCCTAAGTATGTATGTATGTGTGTATGTATGTATGTATATATATATATATATATGTATATATATATATATATATATATATATATATATATATATATCAATAAAATAAATCAAATAATAAAAAAAACAACAACAAACAAGCAGGAATTCTCAGGATCCCCTAAAACCATATCAACATGATGAGCAGGTTATCCAGGATTGGTGTTGTCCTCTGTCTCCCTAGTGTGAGCCTTCGAAGTTTAAATAAAGTCTTCCAAGCTGCCATGTCTCTGATAAAAACCCAGAGATTCAAGGGTCTTCTTAATAATGAGAGAATTGTATGGAATTGAGATGTGAATTTTAAACTTAAGGCAAAAGTAGTTGAGTTTGGAAAATGTTCCCATTCAGCTGCATTGGAGATATTTTCCAACTTGGCTACATTGCCTAAAGTTTGAAATTCCCATCTTAACTTCCTGTGATGCCCTGCAATTCTCTTTTTCTAAAGTAGACCATTATAGCTAAGAGAGAGATGCTGATCTCCTCTGCAGCTTTTGGTTGTGTGCGGTGGGACTGACACACCCACACACCAATGAGAGAAAGGACAGGTGCTTGCAAGATCTCTGAACCGCCACTTAGCTGAACTCTATGAAATGGCAGCCCCTAAATCTTTATTTAGGGCTTAATCCCTCTTTAACCTGTATCCTCTGCTTGCTTTGTTTTAGCAAAAAACATGTATTTTTTAGCAAGTACTGTAATAAGGAATATTAATGTATCATGTAATTATCTTAACACGCACCATTTTGTATTTGTGTTTAGTTTATATACTGCAATTATTACATGTTTAATTAATTAATCATTTATTTAACAAAATTAAGGTCGGTAGTTACACATTTGTGATTGTATTTGAAATTTTAATTAGAACCACAATTTTCACATCATATAGTGCATATCTGGATTGTATCACACTCCCAGCTCTCCTATTCTGTGTTACATCAAAAACACGTGTACCATTCAGGTTCCTCCTGAGTGTTTATTATAACTCACAATTCCAGGAACATAACACAGTAGAGATTACTCCCACCGTTCTATCCAACTGAAATGTTATCATTATTCTAATGTACCCCAGACGCAGTACATGACTGGATGACATATTTTAGTTATTTTGCATAGTTTGTGTGTAATGGCATCAGAGGTGGGCTAACAGGCAAGACAGTGGGGCAAATTATATGTGGAGAACTCTATTTGTTCCCTTTACGTGTAGTACCATATATAACCACTAGGAATACAATCTGTATTTCTTTTATTCATTTATTGAGAAAAATGCTTGTACATTTCTCTTTATAACAACCAGTAAATTATTGTAAGCTGTGTTGATAACACTGTTTACCTTTTTATTTTTATCTTGTGTTACATTGCTTAACTCGTTAATGAAAATGCCTGTACATGTACAGGCTCCCAATGCAATGCATTGGTGACAATGCCCGTACATGTATGGGCTGCCTTTAAAATAGAGCAGTCGCAATGTTTTTGCCACGATTCACGCTTTTGTCGGCTTTTCTGGATGCTTCACAAGTAAAGGCATCAGGTAAAGCAAAAAAATGGCCGCCGTGACCACCCATGGGGGTTCTTAAAGTGACAGGCCAGTGACAATCATCACAACCTGTCAATCACGCCTATGCAAATCGGGTGAGGGGTATTTCAGACTGCCTCTAATTGAGGGAAGTCTGAAACAGCCAGAAAAGGGGCTGTCTTACCTGTAATAGCTGAGACAGGCTGTCTCAGCCATTGCAGTGTGGATTGTGATTACTAAAAAGACTAATCACAATCCATTGCCATCCTCCCCAGGGACAGCATGGACAGCATGTTTTTTTCTTTGCATGCTCAACATAAAAATAAAAATATGTATCCAACAGGATCCATTGGGAATGTTTTTTCAGATTTTGCAAATTCCACACTCACTGCGATATAAACTTTCCATGCATGCTCAGATCTTCCACACCCGCAAAGGGTAATAAAATGGCATGTGTGCAGGTCTGATGTGCCAACAATGATGCCTCACATCAGGGCCACGATTAAACATTGTGGGGTCCCTTACAGACCAAATGGTCTTGGGCCCCTGACTTACATCCCTTACCAAAGCACCACCTTGCACACCCAGAACATGCCCCAGCACCCACATTGCGCACCCAGGAATTACCCTAGCCAGAACCCACTTTACATCCACATTACATGCCCCATCACGCATATTGCCCACCCTGGACATGCACCCTTTCACTTATATTGCACACCCAGGACCTACCCAAGCCAGCGCCCACTTTGCCCACTAAGGAACCGCCCCATCACCCACATTGCACACCCAGGACATGCCCAGCACCCACATTGCACAAGAGGACATGCCCCATCACCCACAAATCACTCCAAGGACATGCTCCATCACCAACATTGCACACCCAGAACCTACCCCAGTACTCAAGGGCATGCCCCATCACCCAAATTGCACACCCTGGACTTACCACAGGACCTGCCCATAACCACATTGCACACACAGAAATTACCTCAATACCACATGACATGCCCAACCACCACATTGCACTCCCCGGGCTTAACCCAACCAGCACCCATAGCTTCCTGATGTCTAGTGGCAGGCACCATCATGTCTGTATGCTGCCAAGGCACATAAGACATCCTAAAATGCTGCCTCTCACATTCTCTGTGTGGTGCCAAATCTGGGCACCGACAGGTCATGTGACCCTGGAATTCTGACAGGCTACCCAATGCGATACACCTGTCACCCCCTGATGGCAACTCTACCTCACATCACAGCTACATCACAGTAAAAGTGATTTTGGCTAAAAAGTATTTGCATTGATACTACTGTATTTCATGAGTGCTGAGAGGCTTTAATATATCTTATTGGTGAAAATTATCCATTATCCGAAACAACCTGTTATCCAAAATACTTCTGGTCCCAAGCATTTTATATAAGGGATACTCAACTTTATAAACCTGTTAAGAAAGTACAACAGAGTAAATATTCATTATCTGGCCTTAAAGTACACACAGGGGATGTTGCTATTACCTATTTGGCATTCATTTACACTGAAAGGGTTGAGTCAACTCCACCAAGGATTGAACCTGCTACCATGCTCATGGTGGACATTTACTGAGTTCTGTGGTGGACAATTTAATAATATTCTTTGGACCTTCACAGACCTTGCTATGGACACTGGTGTCCGTGTGGAGACACTTTGCTTATCCCTGCCTGAGATTTGAACAGACTCAGCCAACTGAGCTATCTCACAAGCTTATACACAGAAAAGATATTTAGAAAGCTACTCTTTAATTATTATTTCTTTCTTCCTTTTTTACACTTGTTTAACTTCACTGCCAGTGCAAGTAGTTATGGTTTTATTATAATGTTTAAGGTAAATATCCATGGTTTTCTCTAGCATTAAGTAGCATGTAGGTGTAGTCCTTTTTCTTGGCTTACCCCATATACTGTCTTGGAGAACTCTGGGACTACATTGTAATATAGTCTGGAATCTCTGCAGAAATATGGGGAGATTATGACATCTTGACTAAACACTAAGTCCTCCACCCAGAGGCGTCGCTAGGGGGGGGCTACTGGGGCTATAGCCCCGAATCTCCAGTGCATAGCCCCGAATGGAGACTCTGGGGCTAAAGCATACTTTAGCCCCGAGACTCCAGGGCTATCACTGTTAAAAAAAAAAAAAAAAAAATCTCCCTGGCAGAGCTTTCCCCCGTCTGGGACATATTACCAGAATCGGAGGTTTCTGCTCGTGCGGGGGGTGAGGAGGAGAGGCACTGCTGCTGGCCCCTCCTCCTGGAGGTGCGGCCCACAGGCAAGTGCCTGCGGTGACCGCACCTCCTGGCCATACTGACAGCGCGACGGGAGCAAGCTCCGCCCCCGTCGCACTGTGAGTCTGGCTGCGCGCCGGATGTGACATCCGGCAGAAGAAAGTGAGTGCCCCATCGTGAGTGCCCCGTCCTCCTCCCTGCAAACAGAGGTATTTAGCAGGGAGGGGGACCAACGCTATAAGGTTTTTTTATTTTTTTTATTTAAATATTAAAAAATGTGTGTTAGTGTCTGTGTGTAAGTGTGACTGTGTGGGTGAAGCAATGTGTATAAGTGTGTGTGTGTCAGGGTGTTTGCATAAGTGTATGAGGGTGTGTGTGTCAGGGTGTTTGCATAAGTGTATGAGGGTGTGTGTGTCAGGGTGTTTGCATAAGTGTATGAGGGTGTGTGTGTCAGGGTGTTTGCATATGTGTATGAGGGTGTTTGCATAAGGTGTTTGCATAAGTGTATGAGGGTGTGTGTGTGTCAGGTTGTGTATGTGTAAGTGTGTGTGAGAAAGATATAGACGCTGTGGGAGATATAGACGCTGTGGGAGAGAGAGAGACGGAGAGTGGGAGAGAGAGAGATGGAGAGTGGGAGAGAGAGAGACGGAGAGAGAGAGACGGAGAGTGTGAGAGAGAGAGACAGAGAGTGTGAGAGAGAGAGAGAGACGGAGAGTGTGTGAGAGAGAGAGAGACGGAGAGTGTGTGAGAGAGAGAGAGACGGAGAGTGTGTGAGAGAGAGAGACGGAGAGTGTGAGAGAGAGAGAGAGAGACGGAGAGTGTGAGAGAGAGAGAGAGACGGAGAGTGTGAGAGAGAGAGAGACGGAGAGTGTGAGAGAGAGAGAGAGACGGAGAGTGTGTGAGAGAGAGAGAGACAGACGAAGAGTGTGTGAGAGAGAGAGAGAGAGACGGAGAGTGTGTGAGAGAGAGAGAGAGACGGAGAGAGTGTGAGAGAGAGAGAGACGGATAGTGTTAGAAAGAGAGGGAGAGAGACAGGGTGCGTGAGACAGAGAGAGAGAGAGACGGGGTGAGATTGTGTGCGACTGTGCTCATCTGGGCTCAAGCCCCTGATCATTTGTTGACCTAGCAACGGGGCGCTGCCTCCACCCAATGAATAACCTCACAAGCTATCCCATAATGGGAAAAGTGAACTTTACTGAGGAATTAGGTATAACAGAAAAGAAGCATCCCCCAATGGTGGCGATTATCACTGTTGTAGCCGGAGATTAAACACCCACCATCTAAAAGAGTCCAGACAACCCACCCTCAAGTCTATAAGAGCACATGTGGATGCCTGGATCAGCATGACAGCTGCTATTCTGGACAGCAGGGATTCCTGCTGTAGCAAGAACTATAGCCCTCAGTATATCTCACTGGGGCTACACAATTGGGTCCCACCCCATTAAACGTATTTCCAGTTATTAGCAAGAAGGAGCAACATAATCAACAAAAAAGGGCTTGGAACAGCCTCTATTTCCAGGCAACTAAATTGAACATCTTTTTTGCAAAAGCAAATGAAACAATGATGTAGACTAGAGAACCGTTCCACAGTTGTGGTCTACATAATATACATTCAGCATTTTCTCTAGTTTCTGAGTCTGGTAACATTTACTTAGTCAGCAACTTATAAGAAACAGAATACAAATATTTACTCTTTCTTTTGTCAGCAAATAAATAGATTGTTCATATTCATTTGCGACAAAATATACAAAGTTCTCAATGTAAATACATTGTTATTAAATGCAGATATCTTATTCTGGTATATGATTAAATGTATATAGCAGTTTCAGTGGAATCTGAAAAAGGAGCTGTGTAATGTATATGCAATAAATCCAAGCTATAGTCTTCAGTGTCAGAATAAAACACAAGCAGTAAGGCTTTTTAAATTAGTCTTTAATCCAAGTTAATGCTACTTTAATATACAATGTTATACTGGAAATAAAGTATATATTTTGTATCCTTCTGGTACACTATGTGTAGACGTCTGTACACGTTAAATGGCACATTCAGCTTGAGCTATCAGTCTTACAGCACATACTAGGAAATATATCTTCAACTGAATGGTCAGAGATCAACTTTAAAAGGACAAATTTACCTACAATGTCTGAAAACATATTTTTAATAAGTGCTGCATTATGTAAAGTGCAGAAGAAGAAGCAGATCTTTCTTATCAGTTTTTTCTTCTCTTGCTATCTCCTAAAAGATTTATATAACGTGTAATAGAGTGAATCCTGTTGCTAGAGTAACACTCCAAAACCTCCTTATTGAACTGAATTTAGAGGATTATTTGCAAAGTTAGTTTGCAGGAACATTTTGTAAATTGTTTTAAAGTAAAAACAAGTTAATTTCACATATGTTAAACATGTGTACTATATTCAGAAAATATGCTACATGGAACTGTCCCTTCAGCTGGTCTACATTGGAAATGTGTTATGCTGACAATGCTGTTTTAAGTTACCAGTGGACCAGGCCTGAGAATACTTAATATTGTACCCCGCTTGTCTCTCATGACTCTAAAGGGTCGACATATGTGCCAATAATCGGCCTCCGAATTGCAGAGGGATTCGAATCATAGATTAAACAACAAAAAAAGTGGAACATGTCAGGAATAACTCAGTAGGCAATGAACTCTTCATATAAATATTTACCACGTCTGTTAAAATACTTGTTACCTGTTGTTACCTGTTGTGCTGTGTTATAAAACTTTCCCTCTCTACGGCTTGTGGTTAGCATAGGACCAAATGTATTCCCATGGTTTTCCTACATATGTAGTTTTCAGACAGTTTTAACATGATTCAGTTCCTCCTGGTGTGTGTATCTTGAGTAACTCTGTTTGAAGTTTTTTTTTAAATAAATATGTCACAATTATAGTTAACGATTATCATATTTTCACTTTTAAGGGTTTAATATTTCAAGGACTTTTTACGTATATATGGTAGGAAAAAAGACCAAAAATACAAATTTACTCCTTCAGTAGGATATCTTTCAGATGTTAAGGACAATATTTGATTTATTAGTGCAATGGCTTAAAAGGAAGTGAATCCCATGTTATTTCTATGGAAAAGTGTGCTAAATCTTCAGCCTTCTAAAGTTGTAAGAAACATTTTATTAGACAGAACGGGTTCTAGAGCAGTTACCTGTCAGCCGCCACCTAGCATCTTAGCTCCAGCAGGGCAACCTAAAGGAGATGTCTCAGTGATTGGGCAATTTGGATGCTGCAGCAGGTTTCATGAGTGTAATATGAGTGCTTGGGCTAGTCCTGTGAGTGCAATATGGATGCTGGGACAAGTCCTATGAGTGCAATCCGGGTGCTGGGGTAAGTCCTTGGTGCAATGTGAGTGCTGGGGAAAGTTCTGTGAGTGCAATGTGGGTGCTATTGGAATAGGTGCTGGGGAAAGTATTGAGAGTGGAATGGGTGCTGTTACAAGTCCTGTGTGTGCTGCCTTGGTCCTCTAGCAAGCCTTGTTGGTGCTGCAAGGTGATGTTGTGGCATTCACGGGCTGTGGGCAGGGCTGGCCCTTTAATGAGGCAGACTGGGGCAGTTTTGCTACTCCATGTATAGGTGAGAACTCTCAACTCCCCTGATTGTCTGAAAGTTCAGTAGCCTCCCGTTATTGGCTTAAATCCTCCTTCACACGAGGAGCTCAAAGCAAGAGATGCCTGCACCAGTTAAGGCAAAAACTGACACTGTCTCAGAGTGTGTGTATGTCAGTGCGAGTGAGCGTGTGTGTGTCAGTGTGAGTGAGTGTGTATGTATGTATGTGTGAGTGAAACAATTTCTGTGTATGTCTGTGAGTGAGTGGATAAAGGGGATATGTCAAGCAATCCAGTGGTTTACTCCTCTGACACTGCCTATATCATCTGGATTTTGTTATATATCATAATAATGTTTTATCATTAACACCTTCGCGACAAAACTCCCTGCGGTGAATCAAGCGGTTTTCGTGATCAACGATCGCCAGCACTGAAATTTCTATTTTGGGGCACCCAGGATCGCCCCACGGAGCGATCGTGGGGAGCCATATTGACGGAGCATGCTGCTCCGTCAATATGGCTAAGCCCTCTGCCGGTCTGAGCTTCAGAAGTGAAAGTAACTTCACTTCCGTCGCTCTGAATATGCTACTTGACTGCCCCTAGTGGGAGTCAAGTAGCATTGCAATGGAAAATATTTAAAATACATATTTAATTAATTAAAAACAGGTCATATAGCTATTTTAGCCTATAGGGTTAAAATTAAATATTTTTTAGCATAAGGGATAGGGTTAAAATTTAATTAAAATTAAACAATATTAAGGGATATAATAAGGATTAGAGTTGGGGTTAAATTTAGTGTTAGGGTTAAATTTTGGGTTCAGATTGGGGTCAAAAGGTCAATATAGGAAAAAAACAAAAACACTATTTTTGGTTTTTGCCCCATAACTCGCAAAAAAATACCGAAAAATATGGAAACATGCATATTTTCGAACTCGGGACAACATTTAGAAACTATTTAGACGGGGTCTTTTTTAATGATTTTATTTGTTTTGTAAAAATTTTCATCATATTTTATGATTTTTTTTGTAGTAAATTATAAGATATGATGAACATAATGGTATCTAATGAAAGCCCTTCTTATGACGATAAAAACAACATATAATTTGTGTGGGTACTGTATGTGAGAAAGAAAAAAATTACAGCTAAATACAAACACCATAGAAATGTCAAAACAGCCATTGTCACCAAGGGAAAGTCAAGGTGAAAATGTCTTGTCATTAAGGGGTTAATTTCTTTTCATCTTATTTTATTATGTATATATTAGAAATGCTTTAGTGGGCATATAAAAATAAAATATTTTTTTGCCCATGAGGTAAAAAGAGAGAAATGGTAAAACAAACATTATTATGACAATAGGCTGTGCAATTTCCCAAAAGATAATATGTGATTACTGACTTATAACATGACTTGTTCAAATATTGTACATTAAGTTTAAATGCCCAAACATTTAGGGTACACATTTCAATCATGGCCAGCCAATACTCGGGCCAATACAGTATTTTGTATCATTTTGCATAAAGAAAGGTGCTCTTGCATTAAATTATCACTTCCTGATAACATTTATTTTAGTTTGATTTATCATGACTGTGGGCTTTTTTTGTGGGGGGCAGCATTTTGTTTTTTCAACCCAGGCAGCACAATGTTTTTGGCCGGCCCTGGCTGTGGGTGCAATGACAATGAATGTGAGGGCAATAACGAAAGGATTGTAGGAGAAACAAAGATTGCATTTTTCCAAAAACAGTTTTGTTATCTAATAACTGTACCTTACCACCGCCTGTGACTGGAAGACTTGGTTAGAGCAGGCACATTGGAAGAATCAAATGTTTAGAGACAATTATCGAATGCTTTGATACTCATATTTTATTTAGTACGTTGTGACATTGTTTGATTTCCAAGTATATTGTATATTTTATTGAAATACAATGTGTTGTTGAGGCATTTCCTTCCTTATGCTTGAGAAGACTTTCCTGTGTGCTTTGCTCCAAGGGGTCAATGTATAAAGTGGATATTAATAAACAAAATGTGATCACTGTTGACCACTGTTGATACAAATGCCTACCCAGAATTGCTTCTGGTTTTGAATGCACTGTAAGATGTGTTAGGTCTGCTGACTTCTCTTGTGATTGTATACCCACTGTATTTTAAGTGGATTGGTTTTCCATCATATTTATCTGACCATAGCTTAAGTCAAATATTTCAAGAAAGTAATATGACTTAAAACATATAAATTATGAAATAAACATAGCTCCCAGCAAGTGAACCCAAACTGTTACTGACTTGTATTAAAAATCTTTCTTCACCCCAAAGACAGTCTAATTCTCCCAGGATCAATAAGCTATTTTTAATTGTGATAGTATGCCAGCTCTGCTGGAGAGGAACAACTGGATCCTTCAAATTCCAGTCACACAACTGCCCCTTTTCAACACACTGCAGATATTTGTTTCTAAGAGTAATATTTATTTGTAAGAGAGATTTTCATCCTATCAACACTTATCATGTTTAATTTAGAGGATTTAGGGATTTTAGTAAACACAGTATGATATGCTTTGCAACCAATATGAAACAACACAGATCTTCCATGAAACAAATATCCATGTGTCAGCTGAACATATGTTTTCTTTTTAATTCCTTGAGTCAGGGTTCCTGGAATTGTAAATAAATTGTTATTATTTTTATGTATTTTTAATTGGGATATCAAAAACGTAGAGACAAAACATTGTCAGTATAGTAATAACATGATGAAATGCCTGTTGCATGTTATATTAACATAACAATCATAATAGAAATCATCTAGTAGGTATTTAATCATTTATCAGTCGAGAAAAGATACTTTATACTTCTTACTTATAGTCCATCTAAAATAATACCAGTAACTACATAAAATATGAATTGAACAGCCTATGGGAAACCTGTCAAGCTTTCATCCATCATCATTCTTGGGTATCATGCTATCCACCCATGTGGGCGAAAGTGATGAGGCCCTATATAGGCCTGATAAAACATGTAGAAGAGTGTGGCAAACTATCAAAATTAGTTCTTCATAAATTATCTCCAGTCTTTTGACTATTGCCGTCAGGTTAGTACCCTCTAGCGGGCTGTTCTATAATGGCCATAACATCAACATGAGAAAACAGTAGAGGAGTGAAAATCGAGAATAAGTAGGAAATGGGCAAAGAGAGGTAGGAATTTAGAAAGGTGGTAAAAGAGAGAAATATAGGGAAAGGGTAAACCCAAGAGAGGTGCACCATTAGTGACAAGTGAGCGCTAAACAAAAATAGGGCCAACCAGTCATAAAAAAATAAGACCAAATTATAACACCATCCAGTTGGAGGAGTGGAGAACAAAATCGGGAAGTTAACAAAATTAAACTTATGTAAAGTTTTCAGCAGTAATCATTGCATGCAATTAAAATGTGAGTGTATGGTCAGGGTTTGGATAGTGAAATCATAGTTAAACAGAGTCTGAGCTTCCTCCAGGCGGGTTCTCCAGAGTTCGAGGAGACTTCTGGCACTTCTGGTATTTGAGGAATATTTAGTATGGAGTATATGTTCGCTTGCAAGGACACCACCTCTGTATGCACTGTTATGAGTTTAAATTTTTTTAGGTCAGTCTTAGTTGCAAGGCCGGTCCAAGACATTGTGCTGCCTGAGGTGAAAAAAAAAAAAATGCTGCCTGCCGCCCCCTAAAAAAGCCCACAGTCATGATAATGATAATTTTATGCAAGAGCACCTTTCTATGTGCAAAATTATATGGCGCGAGTATTGGCAGGCCATGATTAAAATACGTACCCTAAATGTTTGAGCATTTAAACTTAATGTACAATACTTGAGTCATGTTATATCTCAGTGGTAACTGTTTTGGGGAATTGCACAGTCTATTTTCATAATAATGTTTGTTTTGCTATTTCTTTCTTTTCACCTCGTGGGTGAGCTCTAAAATAATTCAGTGTCAGAGGTGTTAACCCCTTGTTTGGCTATAAAGATGGAGGCAGTGTCAGAGGAGTTAACCCCTTGGGTGGCTTGACAGATAGAGGCAGTGTCAGAGGAGTTAACCCCTTGGGTGGCTAGACAGATAGAAGTAGTGTCAGAGGACACTGAACCTAAATGAGGTTCAATATAAAATAATGAACAGGTGGTACCTGACTCCGGCTAGAATTTTCAAAATGTACCCCAAGGGAGATAAAAACATAGAGCTCTGTTGGAGGTGTGGCTCAGAGAAGGGAAGTTTGATACACATTTGGTGGCTGTGTCCCCTTATACAAGGATTATGGAGGAGAATTTCAAAAATGATCATCTCACAGTATGGGGCGAGTTGGAAGTTATCACCAGCTCAAGCATTATTACATCTAAACATGCCGAAGATAAAAAAGGCAGACGTACTTATTGCGACAAAACTTGTAATAGCAAGGAAGTGGAAGACCTCCTCCATAATCTCATGGGGAGAGGTTAAACAACAACTGCTACACCAATGTATAATGGAAAGAGGCATAGCCCAGCAGATAGAAGGACAGAGAAAGGATAATACATATTGGGGTGAATGGATTGAGAAACTGGAAGGGGGCAAATTAGATTAGTGATAATAACCCGGGACATAACCTCGCGTGCCGACTCTACCCATTGGCCCAGACTTAGAAATATAGGAAGAGTATTAAATCCACAATTATGTATAGGAGGATAAGATTTAAAAATGAGTTGTCATACTGTATTGTTGAGAAGTGTGAGGGAAGGCGGCAGGATAATGTGCCAACTACCCCGGAAAACTCTGGGTGGGGTGGAGAACAGACTGGGAAGGATACAGCTGCCTAAAATAGCATATGAAGATAAGCCAAAGGCACTATCGGCTGTTCCTCGCCCCTACCTGGTCTTTCTTTTTTTCTTACTATGCATGTGAATATTTATTGAAAATTTAATTTTGTACTTTCATAATAAACAATAAAAGGAAAAAAAAAAAAAAAGAAGTAGTGTCAGAGGAGTTGACCCTGGGGTGGCTAGACAGATATAGACAGTGTCAGAGGAGTTAACCCCTTTATCCACACACTCACTCACACACATACACAGACTGTCACATACACACACACACACACACATACACACACACTCACACTGACATACACACACACTCACTCATATACACACATTCACTCACTCACATTGACATACACACATACACTCACTCACACTGACATACACACACACTCACTCACATACATACACACATACACTCACTCACATTGACATACACACATACATTCACTCACATTGACATACACACACACACTCACTCACACTGACACACTCACATACACTCAAACACACACACAGTGACATACACACACACTCACTCACTCACAATGACATACACACACACACTAACTGTTTAACTTACCTGGTCCAGGCATCTCTGTGATTTGAGCTCCTCGTGTGAAGGAGGTACTGAGCCACGGGAGGCTTGACACAAAATTTGTGTCTATGAAGGGTTTTGACATAGCATCCCCATCACCATCACCACCATTATTATAAAGGTGTATCATTTTGATAATTAATCATAATGATAATACTGTTGGTATGCTAAAATTAGTCACTGTTACTGATTTATAGTATTGTTTTTGGCCAACTAAATCATAATTTGTATACATTTTATAAGAACTTCAGTCCTTTGACTCCTGATTTTGTGATTGGGAGACCTCTTGATCCCTGGCCAGTGGCCGCCCCTTCACTTCTGTCCCTTCACCTCTTCATCTTACCTCAACTGCATCATCCAAATGTTAATGCATATTAATGTGCTTTCAAAGTACTTTAAAATGCATGTTTTACTTTTTGCATTGCTTAAAATGTAAGATATTTACAGATAAAATTGTAAAATTACAGCAGTTTGCAAGAAACCAGGACTGCCAACACTAGCTTTTTTTGTCGCTGCAGGAACCAATGAGAATAGTTTAATTCAAATGAATGGAATTTCCTGTCCATTTCCACCCACCCCTCATAGGAGGTGGTAAGGTATAGTTACGAGGTAATAAAACTGTTTTTGAAAAAAATGAATTCCTTGTTTTTATTTCTTTCCTCTGCCTCTCTCCACTTCAGTCCTCGTTTCAATCCTCAATCCTTTTAATCCTACACCCACAGCACCTGATTGAACCCACATAACTTGACACAGCAAAACCTTCCAGCACACACATTGCGGGACTTTCCACAGTATCCAGCTTGCACCAACAGGTCTTGCCAGAGCACCCACAGGTCTTGCCAGACACACACAGGATTTGCGCCAGCACCCAGTTTACACACAAAGGATTTGCTCCAGCACCCAGATTACACATAGGATTTGCTCCAACACTGAGATTACACACACAGGATTTGCCCCAGCACCCAGACTGCATACACAGGACTTTCCCAAGATTGTATACACAAGATATGCTCCAGCACTCATATTGCACACACAGGATTTCCTCCAGCACCAATATTTTGCTCTTAGGACTTGTCACAAACCACAGATTGCATACATAGGACTTGGTCCAGTACCCAGATTGCACACAGAATATTTCCTCCAGCATCCAGATTACACAAACAATATATTTGCCCCAGCACCCAGAATGCATACACAGGACTTGCTCCCGCACCCAGATTGCACACACAAGATTTGCTCAGACACCTAGATTGCACACACACAGGTTTTGCTCCAGCACCCAGATTGCACACACAGGAGTTACCATCACAGTGTCTAGTGATAAAAAGCTGGATGTCGGTGTAATCTCTGGAGTGTCAGCAAGCCATGTGACCCCCAACGCTCCAGTCTTCTCCAGACATGTGGGGAGTGCAATGACCAGCCTGAGAGGATGCTTTATGCTTGGGCAGTGCACACGTGATAGAGCTGCCTCCCTCCACAGAGAAAGAGCTGGTAAGGCATCAAACAGCATCTCTGGCACCCTCTATCTATGCGGGCACACACCCGAAAGGCTGTGGTTGTGTTAGGCTCATAACCCAATGGAGTTTCTACACAAACCTACCTACCTTCTAAACATAAAAAGCAAATCACTTACAAATAGATTTTGTTCTGTAAAATCATAATTTTCAAACAAGTATTTGAAACATTTGCAAAAAAATATTTCGCAAAAATGGAATTTCACTTCATATTTTAGGTAGCTGTATGAACCTCATGTTTATATTATGTTGGAGGGCACAGGTAACAGCAAATATATTAATACAAGAATTATTTAAGAATTATTTTATTTGTATTTAAAACATTATTGTTCTTTTTTTACAGAATAGCTGGTGGCTTAACCTAAATGTATTTGTCTGTTCTATATAAATAGCCGTGGTGTACATAAAATAAAAAAACATTAGGACATGTCCTTTGATGTAGTTAATCATAATATGTATACATTGGTGTGTTCCTCTACTAAAAGGAGAATTCTGCTAGCACTGCTTCTTATTGCACACATTCCAAAGCTGGACATAATTTAATTTTATGCTGGTAGCATAAGAAAGAGCTATCATAAATGCTGTCAAACATAAATCATGGGTATGTCGCTGCTTCTATTCTTACCCAAAAAAACATGTGCTTCTTTAACTAACTCTAATGCACAAGTCCACATCTATGGAAATCATTTTGATACAAATATTTGAGGTTTGACCTTCACAGGAGACAAATAAAAAGGTCAAGAAAGGTATGAAGGAATTCCTTTCATGTATGCGGAATGATACTTTACTGTTTATTTGGTAGGGGAAATGTGCATTTAATATACTTCTCACATTTAGAGCACATATATTTTATTTATACCTGGATAGACCTAATACATATACTAAATAAATCGGGAGGTAGTTATATAGACGGTAATAGGGTATATAATGGGGTATATAAAAGATAGTAACTATTTATAAGAATTCTTTATGAAACTACAAAGTGGTATAACACTACATGTGCAAGTAATAACAAACAAATAATACTCCCCGCGCAAGATCGCAGCTTCCCAGAAGGGCTCTTTTTGTTTCCCGGAGTTGTGAAAGTGAGAGTACCAGATCATCTCTCTTTCATCCACCCACCATTTTGTTTATAGGCGAATTTGCACACTATCTGTGTGCCCTGACATTTTGTAAGTGTACCTATATTGTGTGTTTTATATATTTTATGGACACTGTGGTTTTCAATCTTTTTCTCTATATTAACCATTTTAGAAAGCTAAGGACCACTTATGTGTCACTATGTGCTGTTCTCTATAATCAACAATAAAATGCTAAACATACGCTATATTAAGTTACCCTTAATAGAAAGTGTAAATAAAATGCACGTTTATAGAAATAGTTCTTTCCTGATCCTTCTTTCTGTTGTGTGCCCACACATTTTCTATAAAACAGTCACACTGTACCATGAGGACCATTTATGAAAGGTCCTGAAAATCACTGGTGGTCCTAAGTACTACTGTTTGAAGGTAGATTAAACCAATTTCCAGAACTTAATCATTCAATGAATTCTGGGTCACAGCTAAACTTTGCTTTGAACTAAGCTTTGTTTGATGCTTAGCCAGCCTTTTGGATCATAGGCATCATGGACGTTGTAGTACATGGCAGATGAGAGCCATCCTATCAGTTCTCATGGGATGGGGCAACACAGATATGGAAAAGGAAACATGACAGTGGACAGGGACATAGGTGGGGCACTGGAGAAACTCTGAAAGAGAGAAGACCGATAAAAGCAGGAAATGAGAGAAAACAATGGGCTGAAGGGAGAGTTAAAACAAAGGTATTGAAATGTGTAGACAGTGATTACTAAATATGTATTTGCTTATGGCAGCAAAAATCCTTTCACCAGCCCCCAGTTTCCATGATTGTCATCTCACATTTTCTTTACACCAACATATAGTTCTTTCAAAACTGATCATATCCTATGTTGATCGTATTTAAAATCTCATATATTGACTATTTATGAGTAAAACACTGTGAAAAGCTCAATACAAAGGCTTAATAAACATATTTTGTAGGGGGTATTTCAAATAAAAAAAGTTATGTTAATTATCAGGCAATATAAATATGCGGAATATCATAAAATATACAGTAGGATTTTGGGGTGATAATAGTTCAACTGATTTTTAGATATAAATGTTAGAGTTAATATTAATTAATCTGTACTTCTTGTCATCTTTTGGGCATTCTTTATCTTCAGGTAGTTCAAACAATCCTTTCTAATCCCCTTCTGATTGGATTTTTGGGAGCTAATTAATTCACTTTACAAGATCTCTACAAAGTTCTCATTTACTGCTGATGAGCAAAGATATTGTAAAATAACTCTTAAAAGAAACAAATACCTTTCATATCTTAATTACAGCTAGATTGTGCAGATGAAAAGATTATTCTAATGCAAATATTATTTGAAACTTTATTTTAAACTTTATATAAATAAAGTGTTAGGTGATGGAGTTTATTTAATACCACTCACAGGGGGATGCCTTGTTTGAATACTCTCCCTGCCTTGAAATATTAACAAATGACTCATGATCACTTTTATATTCTTTAAAAAAAAAAGATCTGTTTTGAATTATATAAATCTTATAACTGTCACGCAGATTTTCACATTAAAACATAAATAAGTAAAGCTTATATTACTGTTATTTTACATAGACGCTCTCTGAAAACCATGATCTTGCATTAGATCTGTTCAAAAGAGATACAATTAGCAGTTACACTGGCTATGGCTAGCTACAGGGCAAATGTTATTCAATTGTAAAAGTCATTTTTCCATGCCTCCATGAAGCCCAGAGAACACTTGATGATAATCTATTTTTATTGACACTATTACTAGTCTATAACAAGGGTGTTAAACTCTGGCCCTCCAGCTGTTGGTCCCATATTTCCCTGCCATCCTCTTTGCTGACAGAATATTATGACACAGTTTGACATACTCTGTGCAGGACAGTGTCGGATTTGAGGCTCTGTCCAGTCAAGCTCTACCTCTGTGTGCAACTTTTCGGGACAAAAGCAGAGGTCGGCAGGACAGCGGGATTTGGGATCATGGAATTGTAGTCATTAAACCAAAAAATGTGATTTATGTACATCTGAGTTTTGAGAATTTTTCCAACTCAGCTATTTTGGCTTGTTTTGAAATGAATGTTCTACTTAGGTAATCTCCAAAAATGTATTACCTTTATTAGGTAACGACAGATCTTCAAATACAGCTTTAAGATGTACCTCTCTGCATCTGTGTCATGGAAAAGGTTAAATGAGAAGCCAAGTAATTGTTTTGTTTATAGATATCTGCCAAGGTGGATGAACAAGTCACAGTAGTAAAAAGGCATTTCAGTAATTTTCATCTGGATAATTTCATCTTTCCTGGCCATAGTTATACCATCGTCTTTCAATGGCTGCTGCACAGTCACTTATTCCTAACCTGGAGCTGCATTTCATCAGTTCATGGAAATTCTACATCCAAAACAGAAGCAGCCATATCGCAAACTAGCTCCTCTAGATTGTAAGCTTGTGAGCAGGGTTCTCTACCTCATGTACCAGTCTGTTCTAGTTTGTCTTACTTAATATGTAGTTCCCTTCAATGCTCTGTACCAAGAGCTACAAGGATTGTTGGTGCTGTACAAATAAATGTTAATGTAATGTAATAACATGTAGGTGTATATTGTCTTGTATTACTTTCTGGATAGTCTTTATTTCTACCAAATCAAAGGCAAGAGTGACAGGAGTCTGGCCGTTCAGTGAGTGAGCAGAGAATTACCCGGGCATTGAGATGGGATTTTCAAACTTTGGCCCAAAGAAGCCGAGATGAAAGAATTCTCCAATGCAGCCGAATCAGAGAATTTTTCTAACTTGGCTACTTTGGCCAAACTTTGACCTTCCCATCTCAATTCCCTGCAATTCTCTCTCTATTGAGTAGATCTTTATAAATGGAGTAAAATTTATTTGAGTCACTATATGTTAAAACGTATAAAACTGTTGCTTCTTTCACAGAAATGTTTGCTCCATTCACATTTTATAATGCACTTAAAATTTGTTGGAAAACAGCATGTGCTTTTCAGGGTACATACTGTTTTCCCCCTTCCTGGAATCTGTCTGCTTCAGTTTGTATGAGTGAAACATACTCTTTTCACATGAAATTAGTAAGGGAAATTCCTTCTAGTTCTAACGTAATGATTTTATGTTAAAATGAGATTCTCGCTCGCTACAGAGCCAATATGGTAAACACATACACTGACCATCTGATCTTTTCTGACTGGCTGAAAGTGAAGAAAGAACTACCATCAGGTACCTGTGTGAAGTGAAAACTGCTAGATTTGGAGCTGTTCCTATTTATAAACATTAGACAAAGTATTAGCACAGGTGCCAGTTTGTACCTTAACTGATACCATTAATGTTCAGGTGGTGGTAACAGCTAAACACTAGCTTAGTTCTTTTCTTAGGTCTCTTCAAAACATGGCAATTATTTAATTTTTACTTTATCCATTTGAATGATAAGGCCCATCAGCCGAATGTAATGTACAGGTACTACATATGCCTCAAGAAAACTTCACAAGCGTACATTAAAAGCCAGTTAATATTTCAGTCCAGAAAACACATGTGTACCCATGCTATTGTGTCAATGTGACATCAAGCTTGCGCTTCATCTAACATATTAAGCACAGACCGTGTGCTACAACATAACACTATCTTACAATGGTCCATAATAATATAGCAATAATTGTAGCAGGGACTTTGACAACCCAACTAACTATGGTATTTACTGAGGACAGGGACCAAACCCACATTCGAAAAACAGTGCAATAATTTACCTAAAAATTGACTATTCAATGTTTGCACATTGAAAAGTTTAACGAACTTTAATATATAATTAGCCACTCACAAACATATTTCGACATAGTATAACAAATGTGTGGCTTCTTCCAAATTATAGTTTGCATGATATTTCCTCATGTAGAAGATGTATACAACAGCCTTAAAGTAGAAGTGATAGAGGTTAATACAGTGAAATGGTTTAAGCATGCATGGGATAGGTATAAGGCTATCTTAGATATGAGATAAGGCCAGAAACTAATGAAAATATTCAGATTTTTTTAATAAATAATAAATTCAGATTAGATGGGCCGAATATTTCTTACCTGCCGACATATTCTGTGTTTTTATGTAAGAAAGGAAAAATAAATAGTTTGGACTTGTAGCAAAATATATATTAAAATGTATAATTAAAAAAAAAAAAAAAAAATCACAAAAGCAGTATTTTTAAGTGACTAAAATGCTAAAAGTGCCAGTTTTGGGCCTATTGCGAGTTCCCTCCTTTTTCAGATGAAGATCAGCATTGTTGCAAGAACCTGATGTCTGCCTCCACACAGTTATTTTAAAGGATAAGTGTTTATTAACATAAAAAAACTAAATATAAATAAATGGTCTGGCTCTTACATATTTCTTTAGTTTGACATTGGATTATTTCCATGTTTTTAAGTCTAGATGAAATTAAGCACCTACCGCTATAGAATGAACTTGCAGATGGTTCTGAGGATTTCTTCCTTATTTCCAACCCCATTTTTCATAACTGTCATGTGAGGAAAGGGAAAGATAGGAGACTCAGCACACCGTTAAGGGAGTTTAATCCACCAACAAATAACAACGTTTCAGCCCAGCACTGAGCTTTTTCAAGTCTTGAAAAAAAAAAAAATTGATAAAAGCTCAGTGCTGGGCTGAAACGTTGTTATTTGTTGGTGGATTAAACTCCCTTAACGGTGTGCTGAGTCTCCTATCTTTCATTTTGCTTTATGGGCGTGAATGACGCTCCCTCGTGGCACCCGATACTTGTAAGTGTGCAGACCCATTCATACTTTTCACTGTTATGTGAGGAATAGATTTCTCTTGAAGGGTCTGTACCACCTAAACATTGCTTTTACTGTGAATGTAGAGAATACCAAAGACTAAAAATGCAAATATAGATTGTATTGGTTAAATTGCAAGAAAATCGCGAAACTAGGAGAAAACTAATGTAAATGTGTCTGTGGAGTCTCCAGTTTATGATATCAGCTGTGGCTTGATATGAAAATTACACATTTTTACATTGAAAATCAGTTCATTTGCATATCAAGCCACATGTGATGTCATGAACAGGTGACTCCTCAGACACATTTAACCTCTTAGTGACAAGACATTTTGACCTTCACTTTCCCTTGGTGATATCTCTGGGGTGTTTGTGTTTAGCTGTAATTTTCTTCTTTCTCACATACTGTACCCAGACAAATTATATGTTGTTTTTATCATCATAAGAAGGGCTTTCGTTAGATACAACATATTCAGAGTGTCGGAAGTGATTTGTTTTTTCACTTCCGAAGCTCTGACCACAAGAGGGCACAGCCATATTGCCGGAGCATGCTGCACAGCAGTAGAGCCATTTTTATTTCCACCAGACCACCAATTGGTGGGTCGTATGGATTCCTGCACCTCCTTCAATTTTTTTTTCTCTCTCATCTGCATGTAAGGTGGGCAGAACATGTTTCCTACTTATGGCAAAATGTCCCTTAAAGCTAAAAATAAAAAAAGGTTTACCGCATCATTTAATACAGTTGAATGTTTATGATTGATGATGGAAAGCTCTTACGTTGTTGAAAATGTTTTAATAATTACTGACAGGCTACGTAAGCTCAACTGACTCAGACTTTAATTTTCCAGAGCTGTTATCTTAATGTCATGTTTCTTATTATTCTTATATAACTCATGGGTACTGCATTGTGTAACATGTATTCCCTTCAGTAATCTAACATGTGTCACTCCTTATTGCTTTTAGGATTTCTTTCTCAGCCTTTTCTTAATGAACTGCATGGAGAAATGCTGTCATCAGAAATTCCCAGAAACAGCTGTAATCAATAAAACTTAAAACATAGATACACACTTTCTACTTCTAGGATTAAATGTATTTTTTTTTTTTTTTTTACAAATGCAAGTGTTTTTCATTTGTCTGTTTTGATGTGCCCGGTAATTGGGGTCTGTTCACTAAGCTGTGAACTGGCAGTAGACAAGGAAGTGATAAAACGTCTGAGGTGAAATAATAGGCAAACTGGAGAATTTTTTCAATTTTAGCTATATTGCCTTGATTTTGACATGTACTTGTCAATTTACCACAATTAATTAGTTGACACTACTAAGTTATGGATAAATATTACTGCACAAGAAATACATCCTGACACTTCCACATGTCAACAAAATAGTGTGTGCTGAAATGTGTCTAATTCTGACTTCCTGGGTTGTGTTGATGCACAGAGAGCCAGAGTAACCATGAAGTTTGGGCAATGCCTACAAGGCACAGACAGAGGCGTAACTAGAAACCACAGGGCCCCGGTGTGAAAAGTACCCGGGGCCCCCCATGCATCTTCCTCCGCCCCTCCATTTGTATAAAACATACCCATACATACACGGACACACATGCTAATACACAGACACAGAATGACACATATTCAGATACACAGAATGACACTTCTACAGATACAAACACTGACACACATCCAGATACACAGACACACACTGATACATATTTCAGATACCCATACACATATACAGACAGACACACATAAAGACACACATGCAGGTACATAGGGGCACACACTGACACAAGCAGACAACCAGACACATACAAACTGTTAAAAAAAATGTAGTCACCCTCCTGTTTCCTACCTTTTAGGTGCAGAAGGGTGACTTCCCTGGGGTCCAGTGGTTGCCTTATGATGATGGAAGTCAGAGCTCCCACTCAGACTGCCTCCTCTCCTTCCCGGCAGTCTCTCTTCCCGCGTGGCGCTCTGCTAGCCGTCCTTTCCTCTTCCTCCCAGCGCGGACGTCATTACTGGGGTCCGGTCACACTCTTAAAGTGCCGCAGTGCTCAATGGGACTTCAAAAATCCATTGCCATCGGGTGGCCCCAAGAGCATCGGTCACCCGATGTGCCCCCTCAAAGAGGGCCGCACCACAATGCTGGTGGGCATCCTCGGTCGCAGGGTGGCCGGGCCCCCTGAAGTGATGACCCCAGTCGCAGCTGCGACAACTGTAGTTCCGCCACTGGGCACAGACTAGACACTATTATACACCGTTGGAGGCTCTAGTGCAGTGATGGCGAACCTATGGCACACGTGCCACAACTGGCACCCTAAGCTCTTTGTTGTGGCATGCATGGCTAAGGGAAGTTGTGGGGCTGAAGTCCCTAATCTTAGCTCCACTGGTCCAAAGTGAAAATTCACTGCAAAATAAATATCTACAGAAATGCTATCCTGTTGCCTCCTGAGCAATTACATCAGTACTATTGCTCAGGAGCCAGCAGGATAATCATTTCAGTAACTGCACACCCCTCCAGATCGTGTATGTTTGTATCCATTGCTGCATGTTTGTGTGAGTATGTAGGCGTGTGTAAGAATGTGTGTATACATGTGCTGTATGTAAGTGTGAGTAAGTAAGTGTGTATACATGTCCTGTATGTATGTGTGAGTGTGTGCATACATGTGCTGTTTGTATACATGTGAAGTATGTAGTATGTTGGAATACATGTGCAGTGTGTATACATGTGCTGTATGTATGTGTGTATACATGTGCTGTATGTGTGAGTATGTATGTGTGTATACATGTGCTGTATGTATGTGTGAGTATGTGTGTATACATATACTGTATGTGTGTATACATATGCTGTATGTATGTATACATGTGAAGTATGGGGGTATACATGTGCTGTATGTGTGTGTAAATGTGCTGCTTGTAAGTGTGAGTAAGATTGCGTGTATACATGTGCTGTAAGTGTGAGTATGTATGTGTGTATACATGTGCTGTATGTAGGTGTGTATACATGTGTTGTATGTATGTGTATGTTTGAATACATGTGAAGTATGTAGTATGTGGGTATACATGTTCTGTGTGTATGTATGAGAGTATGTATGTGGGTATTTAATATAAATCGGTGTGGGCTCTGAGGTCTGGAACTTGGTTGCATGCAGGAAATTGGCCACTCTGGCCCAAAAAGGTTCGCCATCACTGCTCTAGTATAAGGAACTATCCCTATGTATACCTTCTTCATACATCTACACCATATATGTTTCCCTTATGAGTCAATGGAGATTGACCCAAATAAGTTATAACTTATATTAGGTTCGATATATAAAGTATGTTGCCTTGGTCTTGTTCACTCAGGTGTTTATCAGTGTCCATGCATAATGAATTCATTACATTTCAGAATATGATTATGCAGTTAGAAGGTTCAGAAGGGAAGATACTTATAGAGCCATTTGTGCTAATTTTGCTACAGATTGCATAGCTATACTACAAGGCTGTTTGCATGTCATGTTGGTAATTGTGGTTTTCTTGTGAATAAATGTATTTGACCACAAGGAGGCGCTAGGAAGCCAAAAAAAGAGGAATTGAGATCTCTACAATATAGAAGCAATTTGTTACAGTGGCACAGGATGATTTTTTCGAATATTTGCTTATTTAAAAGAAGCAAAAGTTAAAACTACTATTCCACTTCAGTAGCAGAAGCTGAGATGATCTGGCTGCAGATCAATAGCAGTGTGCATACTATCATGCTTAGCCAATTAGAGATCACTTGCATTACAATTTAATGATGTTCTATGGACTTTCACAGACCTTACTACAGACACTGGGATCCTTGTACAGGCAGTTTATCTAATCCGGCCTTGGGCCATAGGAAAAACAGTTGAAGAACAGAGTAGTGTATGCTATTGTGTTTTTGCCAGGTGTGTGGCACAATACTGACACTAGATGTCACACTAAGTTAAATCATAGACAGAAAACAGTCGCTTCCAAGCCTGTCACAGACTCTTCTCTTTTTCTTAGGTTTGAATTGTTACTTTGATTTGTATAATTATTTGAATAAACTATGTTCTCCATATTGAAAATAATGGAGAAGTGTGAATACACCTATTTAACCCCTTAGTGACATGACTTTTTTGGCTTGTCCGACGCTTGGTGACATGGGCTGTTTTAACATTTCTGAGGTGTTTGTGTTTTGCTGTAATTTATTTCTGTCTCATTTAGTGTACCCGCACAAACTATATATCGTTTTTATCGTTATAAGAAGGGCTTTCTTTTGATACAATTTTTTTGATAATAGCATATAATTTGATGTAAAAAAAATAATAAAATATGGCAAAAAAATTATTTTTTTATGACTTTTATTTGAAAAATCGTATACTCATGTACAAGAGACAACAAAAAAACACTGCTAAAAAGTTTCTAATATATGTCCTGAGTTCAGAAATAGCCCATGTTTTTATATTTTTGTGCTTTTTTATTCATGTTACAGGGCCAGAACTATAAGTGGTGCAAAGCTATTTTAAAATCCTTTCTTTCAAAATTAGCGATAGTGACATTGTAACACTGATTTCTGTACTAAATCCATGAATGACCCCCAACATGTACATATTTTTGAAAACTAGACAACTCAGGGCATTTAACTTGGGGTATTTTGACACATTTCATGTAGCCATTTTACCACCAATCTATGCCAAAGTTTGCAGAAAAAAATCTTTTTTTTTAATTTTTCACATATATTGCAATTTAGGCAAACATTACCTTAAAATGTGAAGGGGTATTTCCAAATAACACCTCAATATGTGTTCAGCAACATCTCCTGAGAACAGGGATACCACCCATGCATAGGTTTGTTGGTTTGTTTTGGGGCTAAAAGGCCACATTTAGGGGGTGCGCATTTTGGTTTTCCAACTTGGAATTCTGACGTGCAGAAAACTTGTGCCCATGTCTCATTTGGGACATTTTTGAAGCCAGAAAGTGTATTCTACCCCACAAAACCATATATTTTTTTAAACTAGACACCCTAGGGTATGTCAAATGGTAGTATTTTAACACTTTCCATGCACTAATTATACTACCAGCCTATGTCAATGTTTTGGGTAGTAATTTTTTTTCACATACATTGTACTTTGGGCATGAATTCACAGATCCTGTTATATGTCAGTGCCAAACAACACCTCAATATGTGTTCAGCAACATCTCCTGAGTACAGGGATACCACCCATGTATAGGTTGGTTAGGTTATTTGGGGGTTAAAAGGCCACATTTGAGAGGTGCGCTTTTTGGTTTTCCAACTTGGAATTCTGACGTGCAGAAAACCTGCGCCCATGTCCCATTTGGGACATTTTTGAAGCCAAAAAGTGTATTCTATCCCACAAAATCATATATTTTTGAAAACTAGACACCCTAGGGTATTTCAAATGGTAGTATTTTAACACTTTCCATACACTAATTATACTACCAGCCTATGTCAATGTTATGGATAGAATTTTTTTTCACATACATAGTACTTTGGGCATGAATTCACAGATCCTGTTATATGTCAGTGCCAAACAACACCTCAATATGTGTTCAGCAACATCTCCTGAGTACAGGGATACCACCCATGTATAGGTTGGTTAGGTTATTTGGGGGTTAAAAGGCCACATTTGAGAGGTGCACTTTTTGGTTTTCCAACTTGGAATTCTGACGTGCAGAAAACCTGCGCTCATGTCCCATTTGGGACATTTTTGAAGCCAAAAAGTGTATTCTATCCCACAAAATCATATATTTTTGAAAACTAGACACCCTAGGGTATTTCAAATGGTAGTATTTTAACACTTTCCATGCACTAATTATACTACCAGCCTATGTCAATGTTATGGATAGAATTTTTTTTCACATACATAGTACTTTGGGCATGAATTCACAGATCCTGTTATATGTCAGTGCCAAACAACACCTCAATATGTGTTCAGCAACATCTCCTGAGTACAGGGATACCACCCATGTATAGGTTGGTTAGGTTATTTGGGGGTTAAAAGGCCACATTTGAGAGGTGCACTTTTTGGTTTTCCAACTTGGAATTCTGACGTGCAGAAAACCTGCGCCCATGTCCCATTTAGGACATTTTTGAAGCCAAAAAGTGTATTCTACCCCACAAAACCATATATTTTTGAAAACTAGACACCCTAGGGTATTTCAAATGGTAGTATTTTAACACTTTTCATGCACTAATTCTACCACCAGCCTATGTCAATGTTATGGATAGTAATTTGTTTTTCACATTCATTGTACATCGGGCATGAATTCACAGATCCTATTATGTGTCAGTGCCAAACAACACCTTAATATGTGTTCAGCAACATCTCCTGAGTACAGGGATACCACCCATGTGTAGGTTAGTTAGATTATTTGGGGGCTAAAAGGCCACGTTTAGGGGGGGTGCATTTCCAACTGGGAATTTTGACATGTAGTCAGCCTGCGCCCATGTTCCATTTGGGACACTTTTGAAGCCTGTCAAAGTATTTTACCCCATAAAACCATATATTTTGGAAAACTAGACATCCTAGGGTATTTAAAATTGTGGTATTTTAACACTTTCCAAATGCTAATTCTACCACCAACCTATGTCAAAGGGTTGGGATGTCATTTTTTCCCCACACACATTGTAGTTCAGGCAGGAATTTTCAGATTCTGGTATTTGCCACTGCCAACCAACACCTCAATATGTGTTCAGCAACATCTCCTGAGTACAGGGATACCCCCCATGCATAGGTTTGTTGGTTTGTATTGGGTCTAAAATTCCACATTTAGGGGGTGCGCAATTCCAACCTGGAATTTTGACATGTAGTCAGCCTGCGCCCATGTTCCATTTGGAACATTTTTGAAGCCGTCCAATGAATTTTACCCCATCAAACCATATATTTTTGGAAAATAGACATCCTAAGGTATTTCAAATGGTGGTATTTTAATACTGTATAGGTACTAATTCTACCACCAGCCTTTGTAAAAGTTTGTGGTAGTACTTTTTTGGGAGTTTTTTTTCCACATGCATTGTACTTCAGGCATGAATTCACAGATTCTGGTATATATCACTGCCAAACAACAACCCAATATGTGTTCAGCAACATCTCCCGAGTACAGGGATAGCACCCATGCATAGGTTTGTTGGTTTGTTTTTGGCTAGAAGGCAACATTTGTGAGATGCGCATCTCAAAATTCCAACTTGGAATTTTGACATGTAGTCAACCTGCGTCCGTGTCCTTTATGGGATATATCTTTGAAGCCAGCCAATGTAATTTACCCCCACCAAACCATATATTTTTTTATCGATAGACCCCCACCACTACTTGTGGCAAGGGCTCAGCAGCCATCGATACATCGCTAGATGATGTATCAGAAAGCTGAATAGGGTCAAAATCGAACCCTGAGTCCGCGGCCTCAGAATCAGTGCGTAAGTAGTGATCTCGAGCAAAGAAGGGGTTAATAGCTCTTAGAAGAGCCTATCTAGTACTGTAATACATTACAGTACAAAGGAATTAATCCATAAAACAGTGCAGACAGCAAAACATACTGTTGCTGTGCAAGATTACTGCTTACACAGTGATGAATGACAGGGAAGGGGTTAATACACAGTGAAAGAATTTCATAAAACCTGCCAATTTTATAAAATGTTATTTTATATCACTAATACTGATCTGTCTCTTTCCGTCACAAAAATGTAAGTGAGGAGAGGGAGGCAGATCAATATTTGTGAATATTGATCCGATTAATTTTGATCTGACCAGGGCGAATGGTGAGCTTAATTCACCAAACCGCCTTTGCCACTAATTCGCTGTTACTGATCGCTATGCGCTCAGGCAGCTTAAAAAAAAAAATCTCAAATATTTTTACTTTACATGTAATCCCCTAGTGGGTATGTGTAAAAAAAATAAAATAAAATAAAAATATGCAGACAGATAAAAATTGCTTTGGCGTCAATATCATTGCGTAAGCAGTGATCGACGGCAAATAAGGGGTTAATAACTCTTAGAAGAGTCTTTTTAGTACTGTAATAAATTACAGTACCAAAAAAATTAACCCCTAAAAAATGCACAAACAGCAAAAATAAATGCGCTGATGTGCACGATCACTGCTTATGTCAGTGGCAGGGAAGGGGTTAAACGCAGGGAATTGCTTTAATAAAATTTTTTTTATTGTTTTATTATTTGTGTGTTGTGTATTTATTGTTTTTTTTAACTTTTACTTACTTTTACAACTTTGATCTGTCTCTCTCCCTCACTAAAAAAAATGTGAGGAGAGGGAGGCAGATCATAACTGGTCAGATCAATATAGGGTTAATATTGATCTGACCAGTTAGTGGGGATGTTCAGGAGAGCATCCCCACTGCCTGTCAGTGTGCCTGGCAGTCACTGATTGCCTCTGTGAAGAGGCAATCGTGTGACAGCCAGAGAGCACAGGAAGCAGGTACTTCCTGCCTCCTGTGCTCTTGCCCTTAGAAGGGCAGCGCCATCTTGGTCACTCAGTGACCAAGATCGTGCATTTTTTTTGTGTGTTTCTGATTGCCTCGACTTGCGAGGCAATCAGGAACACTTTCTGAGCATAGGAAGCGAAAAATTCGCTTCCTATGCTCACTTTTTTAATGCACGTGTTTTAAAGGCTCTGTGCCTTTAAAACCGGCATTTCGATCGCTCTCCGGAGCGATCGAAATGCCGACGGGCATTTTTTTTAGCATTGTACGATGCTTCCACATGGAAGCATCGTTACAATGCCCTTAGAGCACTGAAAGCGGAAAAACTCCGCTTTCAGTGCTCGTTTTGACACAGGACGGACTAGGTCCGTCCTGTGTCACTAACGCCTCGGCACACAGGACGGACCTAGTCCGTCCTGTGTCGCCAAGGGGTTAAATAAATATTAACAATAGTCTGTGTGTTGAACAATGACAAAATAAATAAAATGACAACGTACTTTAGGTTACTTTATAGTGTTTTTAACATTTTTCCAACTCAGCTACACTGGCCTAAAGTTTGAAATTCCCTACAGTCCTCACTTTATTGAGTAGACCGTTTAGACCGAACAAGACCATACATATATATATTTTTTAATCTTTATAATCTTTATTGGTGATTTTCTTTCTCTTTCATTTTACAAGATAGATTTACTTATGTTTCCTTTTCTTTTTATATACACAGTATCCAAGATCAGTGTTCCAAGTCATACATATACATATCATCTATATCTTGACACTTTTTTGTGCATAACATGGTTGCAAAAGGTTAATTCTAGGATCTAATTTGCAGTAGTCTTGGAGCAGTTTACTTATCCGGAAGGAAGACATGGGGTGGAGTAAACTTCAATATAATCATGACCCCTCATATTTATTCCTTTTAGATCTCTTCTTTTAGGCCATACGTACATTGAGAGACAGCCAAGTATTCAGTGTTTCCGTTCGGGCATTGTAGTACCCGAGTGATAGCAAATTCAATGTAGAAAGAAGGGATCAAAACCTTAATAGCTAGACTCAGGGGATCTTTTTTTTTTAAATAATATAAACCTGATAATATCTTTCACCCTCCTTCTCCTCTCTCTCGTCTATCTCTCCCTCACCTCTCCCTCCCTTCGTTCCAAAGTTGCAAAACACATTTAACAATATTTGACCCTATTTAAGTTGTATTAGATACTGTTTTTTATATTAACTGCCCAATAGTTTTCCATTGGCCGGAGCGGACACAAGACATAAAACTCCAAACATTCATTCACCCATTTATACCATACCTAGGCTGAAGGAGCATGTGAGGGATTTGAGGTGGAGCAACCAGGGCCAGACCTCACAGACAACTTGAAATTTCTGCCCAAGGACTCCAAATGTCGTAATATATCAATCTTTGCCCCTGATTTTCACAAATAAACCGTTGAAAGTAAATTTGGGTAACTATCTCTATCTCTGCTGGGGCGTGGGGTGAATTCCAAGATTTTGCTTATCACATTTTTACAGCCATAGATGTATGTGTTTCAGATTTTTATTTGATTTTTTTGACTTTTGGGAGATCAATATGGAAAAGAAAAGCTTGGGAGGATATCTCTGCTGGGATGTGGATAAGCCTCTCAATAGCATCCGTAAGTTTCTGCTTAATGGCAGCTAGTTTAGACCAATGCCACCAGATGTTCTTCACTTCCACATCTCCAGCAGAGGCCATCCTCTGAGTCTTGGAATTTAGACCAAGTACCATCTACGTAGGATGTTTAAGTAAGAACTGTAAATGGTGTTGTCATGGACAGCTTTCCTCACCAAACTAAAGGTGAGTTTCCATTCGTCTATAGAGTAGTCTATACCTAATTCTGATTCCCATTTAAATATTACATTCAGCTTTCTCCTATCTCCTTCTTTATACAGAATTTTATAAATTTGGTAAAAAGGCATCATAATTAAAAGAATATGACTAAAACAATATCAAGATTTTCAGTCAAATTTAACACTGACTGTCTGAGGTGTTTGCTTTAATTCATAGGTTCTAAATCTACAAAAAGTGCACATATTGTGCTTTGCATGCTTTCATTAAATAGCAATTACTGAATATATGATGTTTAACTTTGATAGAAATATAACCAGAAGGTGAAACAAAGCGTACAGCACCATGCATGTTACCACACTATAGTGATGTATAATCAGAAGCAAAATATACTATTTAATGTGCAAATAAGGCTTAAATTATGAGCGATGTTATTTATCATGGTTTGTACTTCTAGCAATGAGCTTACATTGCCTAATGTAATGTATATGTTGCATTAATCACTAACTAAAATAAATAATTTCTATTTTGTATTCCATGTAACGTACACATTTTAGTTTTTCAATAATATATATTTTTATTACAGTTTAAAGTAAATGCTTTATATTACTGTAAAAAAAACTTTACATTTTCATTTCGTAAATAAACTGTAAACTGAGTGATATAATCATTGCTAATATGAGTTATTACCATTCTATTTTTTATTTTTTTTGCCTTATACTTGGGGGTTTATGCTTCTGGTGATTGTACTTTTTTCATACAAGTGGACATTGCATCAGAATGTCCACCAAACATACACGATAATAATAGTTATTACTTTTACAAGATGCTCATTAAAGTACTGCATTATACCGAGCTTCATGGTATAGAACAAGTTAGATACAGGTGAGTTAAAGTGAGATGAACATCAGCTATACATTGTCCAGGACCCAACTTGGAAATCTTCTCCTTCTAGTAAAATTCAGCTGGCTATGGATAATTCATAATTAAATATTATAAAAACTCTTCCTTTTTAAACACTGCATTACGTAAGGGTCCAAGTCTGTTCTTTTCGCAAGGAAGAACTTACCAGATTTGTCCCTAAATAATGTATAGTTAAACCGGTGAGACACCTCAAGTTACCTCAAATTTAATAGTGACTAGACCGCAGTATTTTTTTTGTGCATACCTAAAGTATAATCAGTTTTAAAACAAGTTAAAAGAGCAAACTCTTATATGTGGTTCACGCCAAGACAGATAAGGCATTACATTCCTTAATATAAAATTATTGAAACAAAGTATGTAATAAAAATGTTTCTTTATCTCCATTCACACCTTAGTATTGCCTCACTGTAATACTTACATGGAAACATTTGGCTCTGATTGGCTGATGGTTGGAATGCTATTCCCTGATGTAATCTCATAGCAACAGTAAATAGTTTATTAAGTTAAGAAACATTATTTATGTTAAATTGAAGTATTGCAAGCATTTGTGGAATACCATATCACACATTAATGTCTTTTTCTATTTGATTCAACATGGCTTTTCCAAGTGGTCTGTTTGATGAGTGGAACTTACTTAATGGTGTGCCAAGTTTGAGAAGTTGAGAGTTCTTTCATTCTACAAAAAAAGTTATGTATATAGAAAGCATCTTAGTATGTGAAGATTGCAAACAAATTGAAACTGGCTTGTGGTTATGGGGTAAGAAGTTCACATATTTGATATTTTTTGGCTTTTGATGTGTGGTAGGTATTTGAAAGAAACATACTTTGTGTTATGTTGTTGCTCTTGTGGGCAGAAATATTTTTTCTTTTTTTAGAAAAGATTATTTGTACACCCTAAATGTATATCTTTTATTCACTAAAATCTTTCATAAATTTACAATGAGTTTATCTCTTACAATGAAATATGAGCATAGTGATGTTTGTTTATATCTGGTAAAAAATAAACACAAAAAACAGCACTCTGTGTTGAAAGTGAATTTAATCTGAAAAGGCCAACATTTTAACCCCAAAAGGAGAACAAAACTCCTTTTGGGGTTGAAATGTTGCCCTTTGTGGAATAAATTTACTTTCAACACTGAGGGCTGATCTGTGTTTATTATGACTCAATTGATGGTTTGGTGAGACCATGTCCGAACACCTGACCTACTGAGTGCAAATTCCTATCGGGTCTTCTCGAAACAATGTCCTAAGACCTTTAACATGCAAGTAATTAAAAAAAAGACATCATCTTTGAAATAAAACACTATTTGGTCTATTCACTAAAATTCAGGAATAGCTAGAGGAGGTCGACTTTCATTTTTAGACTAAGTAAAATTAGGCACCCAAGTTTGACTTAGAAAAAAAAAACAGGTTCGAATCTTCCCTACTGAAAGTAATAGGAGGCAAAATGATTGAAGCTATTTTTGAGAATAAGTAAAAATAGGTGCCAAATTTTACTTTGTCTTACAATGAAAGTCGACCTCCAAAGTCACATTTAGTGAATAGACCCAATAGTCTCAAAAATAGCTTTGTGCATTACTTTCAGTGGGGAAGATTTGAACCTTTTTTTTTTTTTTTCAAAAGTCAAACTTTGGTCCCAAATTGCACTTAATCTCACAATAAAAATTGGCCACCTAGAGCTATTCTCGAATTTAGTGAATAGATCCATATAAAATCTGGACAAGGAAACCAAAACAAATAAAGTTTCAAAATGCAAGGAAGGTCAAAGCTTTGTTCATGTTATAAATTACAAAACACTCAAAAAAATTCTGTGATAAATAGCTTCCCGGTCTATTTGTGTATGATATAATTAGGTCTCTGTGTGTGTACACATATATATATAAATACTGTGACATAAATACTTTGATAATTAATTTAAAGTTTTTACCTAAAATGCAATTTGTAATTTTATCCACATAACCCAGAATATTCTTGTTTTGAATCAGCAGTTAGAAGTAACCTCCCCATTGAGTTTATGAGGCACGAATTTATTTAACTTCATAACATTTTTAGAGCTTGTGATAACAATGCTTATGTTATTTTATATGGGATGTTTAGAACCATACCAATTTAATAGATAACTCCTACCTGCAAATAGGCCTTTAATTCTCATATATAATTAAAAATATAATATTTACACTTGAATTTAATGTTGCATTAACAAAAATTACAATAGTAAATATTGACCATGTAAAATTATAATTTCTAGTAATACTAGTTCAACTGTATTCCACATCCCTCTAGATTGTAAGCTTGCGAGCAGTGCCCTCTTTGTCAATTATCAGTCTGTTCTTATTCGTTTAACTTAGTATGTAGTCCCTCTCTATGCCTGTACCTAGCACTAAGTAAATTGTTGCACAATATAAATACATATCAATGTAATGTACAGTGGGACACCATGTCATACAAGTCATTGGTGACATGACAAGTTTAGAAACACTTGAACTAAAGTGGTTACAGTCTTAATTCCATTGGTTTAGCATAATAAAATAAAATCCTATTAATGATCCTGAGTTTCAGTTGTTTCATTTGGCTAACAAGAGAATGTATATATTTAGAGTTCAGTGTAGAAAAGGGAGTGACAAAGTCCATGCTCCATATTTTTCACGAACAGGAAGACTAGACTGTCAAGTACTTCCTGTCGTTCATAATCTGATTTTTAAAGATCTATGTATTACATCAGGGAAATTTCCCTCATTGTATAAATCATGTCAAACAAATTAAGCAAAAAAAAAAAAAAAAAGACTATTCCTGGCAATGGAAACACTAACAGTAGAAAAACAGTGTCATAAATAGACCATTGTTTGGTGGTTGGAGACGCTCAAGAAACAATGCTATTTCCGAAGACAATGATGTTGGGATATCATAAAAATCAAACTGAAATTCGCTTAAAAAGACACTAATTAGTACATTTACAGCAGAAAACTGATTTAAATATTGTTGATGCACAATTGTAAATAAATGAATGATTTAGGTATTAAATGTGTCCATACTTTCCATTACTTATGATATCACATCCTACACAAACAATCCAAGAAGAGGTGAATGTAAATGCATGTGGGGAAATTAAAAAAAACAACAACTTAGCATAAAACTGTATGCAAAAAAAAAAATTCTCTGGTGTATGCTGGGGGATGATTGCACTCACAATATGCCAGATTCAATCAGACTCATCAGGAATATTCATGAAAGGCTTCAAAAATCCCACGTAGAGTTCCAATGAGGGTCCTTAGACAATATGATCTATTGTTCTCAAAGTTTGTATGGTCATCTAAAAGACCACGCATACCCAGGCAGATACTCAAACGGAATTTGCGATACAACGGACTGGGATATCCAGATCTGCGGAAGACCTATGAGGCATGTCAGTTGTCACATATTTTAGCTTGGAAAAATACGGGTCTTAAGGTATGTTGGTATAGTCTGGAGAGGACCGTGTGTGAAAACAATGATCTAGCACTACTGATGTGGTTGCTGTATAGGTTCTACCAAAAGCAGGGGTCCCTTCTTAATACAGTTATGGATGTGATGACTTCACTGTATAGATTAAAGAAAGTCTTAAGTATAAAAGACAACTTATCTATAGCTGCACCTCTCCAGACTATACCGATGTGCTTATCTAATATCAAGTTACACAATTGAACTAGTGCAGGAATTCGACGATCTATACATAAATGTGTCTTTTGAGACATTAATAGATTACTTTAATCTCCCAGATACCGAACTGCATAATTATTTTAGACTCAAATCCTTCTTGAGGGCAACCCCACCTTCCGTCATCACAGACTGGAAAAGGTTTTTGACCTCGGCTGGAAATAGGAACGTAGTAGCAGGGTCCCGGAGATTTCTCGACAGGTGGGTGATGGTCGAGAAGTCTCTGGCAATTACCCAATGGGAAAATGACATAGGAAAGACATTTCCCTTACAGGAATGGTTTAAGGCCTGGCAAGAAATTAGGAGAGCAAATCACTGTATAAACATCCAGGAACAGTACTATAAACTTAAGCATAGATGGTACTTAGTTCCAAATAGAATGGCAAAATTTGATGTAAATGCTAACGATCTATGCTGGCGATGTCAACGGGCTATTGGCACCCAAAAACATATATGGTGGGATTGCGAAGCACTGAATGAGATCAGATAGAAGGCATCTGTTTTATTAGAACAGGTGTCCCCCAATCGAGGTCAACTCACCCCACAAACCTTTTTGTTCCGTGTAGAATTGAGGGAGACTGATATAAACCGGAAAACCCTCTGCATTAACATTCTTTCGGCCTTTAAGCTATGCATGTCTTGATACTAGAGGAGAACAGAGATCCCGTCTTGGTCTGAGATTAAAGCTCAGATAAACCACCAAGCCGAGGCCGAAAAATATTTTTTATTAAAGACAAAATATAAGGAAGGTAAACAATCATATAAAGAAATCTGGACAAATTGGTTAGTTTTGGGGACTTGATTTATACCGTCTGATTAAATTTAATTACTGCATGCAAAAGGCCACTCCCTGCGAGTTTAAAGATGCCTAAGATAATGGTAAAGGTCTAGTAGCCCCCTTAGATCAAACTAAGAAAAATGTAATTTTCAGATCTACCCTTCCCCACCTCGCCCTGGCCTGACAATGAGAGAAAAATACTAAATACCATCAGTTCGGTGATGAATGGTTGAATGAATGGTGACTGTATGTGAATATGGATGTAGGACTTATTTTCAGCAGTAGGGAAATATAATCATAGATTAGTATAGCTGAAGTAAATGACAGAAGGTAACACTTTTATATAAAAGGGAGTGACTCGAAGCACCTCAATAATTCCTACGTAAATTTGGTTAAATGTGGAATCAGTAAGGTTGAAATGTCTCTGCTACCTTTCAGTTGTCTTTTTTTTATTTTATGTATGTTTGAAAATAGTAAAGAATTAAGATATGAAAAAATAATGTTTCACTTCTCTTTTCACCCAGTGGGCTCTTGTAAAAAATAATTTTATTAGTATATACATAAGAAACTCTAGGCTCCGGCTGGAATGAACTGAACTGTCTCTTATTATGTATATAATGATAAAATATTTTTTTCCAAGAGCTCACACTCATTCACGGCCCGCAAGTCTAGCACAAGACATTGTGCTGCCTGGGTCCAGAATTCAAATAATGTCCACTTCTTCCCCCCACCCCCCACACATGCACATACTACATACACAGTCACACAAGAACATCCACACACAATCTCAAATACATAATGCGTCATTTACATGAAATAAAATGAAAACGTAAAAAAATCACACAGATGAAAATATGTAATAACATATAAATTTTAATAAACAAATAAATATCTAACAAAAAAAGACAGTGTATAAATAAATACATACACCATTAATATTGTACAATAATAACACAGTGTATAGTCTGAGGCAAGGGTATAACTCACCACCTCAATAATAGTTAGCAAATAGATGCCATCAGGGAAAGAGGTACATCAATATAAAAACAAACGCACAAATAAACAGGTAAAATAGTCCGTACACACCTATTTATCAGCAGAGTGTTGGGCAGACTAGATGGACCGAATGGTTCTTATCTGCCGACACATTCTATGTTTCTATGTTTCAATACAATGGCATTAACCTGACCAGGTATGCAAACAAAGGGACGCCAATAGGGGCGCGTTTTGTTTCTTCATCAGCGTCAGCATGATAATCACACACAGTCGCACACATGAATGCACAGTTACATAAACACGGTCACATATATACACACAGACAGAAATACACACATACACATATGCACAGTCACACATACACAGTCACATACACACAGGGGCGTACCTAGAGCATTTGGCACCCGGGGCGGACCCCGAGTGTGGCACCCCCCCCCCACAATAAAAATGCAAGAAAACACCCACTATTTTTTCAATGTTTGAAAATTGTACAATTATAGTTACCAGGAATAGTGTGCCAGTCAGATACCAGTAATATTGTGCCAGTCAGATACCAGTAATATTGTGCCAGCCAGAGCCCAGTAATAGTGTGCCACTCAGAGCCCAGTAAGTGTGCCAGTCAGAGCCCAGTAATAGTGTGCCACTCAGAGCCCAGTAATATAGTGCCACTCAGAACCCAGTAATATAGTGCCAGTCAGAGCCCAGTAATAGTGTGCCACTCAGAGCCCAGTAATAGTGTGCCAGTCAGAGCCCAGTTATATAGTGCCACTCAGAACCCAGTAATGTGCCAGTCAGAGCCCAGTAATAGTGTGCCACTCAGAACCCAGTAATATTGTGCCAGTCAGATACCAGGAATATTGTGCCAGTCAGAGCCAGTATTATTGTTTGTGCTAGTCAGAGCCCAGTAATATAGTGCCAGTCAGAGCCCAGTAAAAGTGTGCCAGTCAGTGCCCAGTAATAGTGTGCCAGTCAGTGCCCAATAATAGTGTGCCACTCAGAGCCCAGGAATATTGTGCCAGTCAGATGCCCAGTAATATTGTGCCAGTCAGTGCCCATGAATATTATGCCAGTCAGATGCCAAGTAATTTTGTGCCAGTCAGTGCCCAGGAATATTATGCCAGTCAGATGCCCAGTAATATTGTGCCAGTCAGTGCCCAGGAATATTGTGCCAGTCAGTGCCCAGTAATAGTGTGCCAGTCACTAAAAAAAAAGGTAAGCAGCGCGGGGGGGTGCCGGCAGCACCGGTGGCACCCCCCTAGTCAGTGGCACCCGGGGCGGGCCGCCCCCCCTCGGGACGCCACTGCATACACACAGAAACAAGCACACATGCCTGCAGTCTTTTTTCTTTCTTTTCTTTTTAAGAAAATATTTTTTTTCAGTTTTTGTTCCTCTACTACTACTCTGAATGTAACAAATTAAATTTTGTCACAGAAGAAATTAGAAACCAATAAAGGTCTGAGCATGCAAACACCTTTTTGTGTGAATCACATATACAGGGCCACTTAAGGTTAGAAATGGCTTCTGATTAATTAACAGAAGCAGAAGTTCTTTTTACTGTGACTCTACTCAGAGATTGGACCAATGGTAGTAGATACATACAGTGCAGCCTCCCTTCACTCTGTTTGAGCGCTGGGGAGTCATGTGACACTGGGCGCTTAGACTAAAGAATGCTGGGCGAGGGGGAGGAGCCTGATGCGCAGATTTCACTCCTCAAACAACACTCAGTGGACATTTTAGATAGTTCTCACCAGTGGCCCACTCCATCCTTGCAAGTAACTTATCTCAAAACTTTTTGTCCAAAAGCTTTTGAGCTGATTACTGATCCTGATCCTCATCCTGATCACAAAGATAGTGAAGAAACTCTCTCAAGCTTCTTCCTTCATCTTATTAAAGGTTTTAACAGTAAGCAGGTCAGCTACAGAGGGGAACATTATGTAATAGACTAGCTACCAAAAAATACAATGTTTCTTTTTCTCCTAGTTTTATGGTAATAATATTTTACTTTTAACAGATGGGTTATTTTTTAATATAGATGTTTAAAAAAAATCTATATTTATTGTTGATTGTTTTTTTTTTTGACTACAAGACAAAAAATCCTCAATGTAATCCAACGCTTTTTCAAACACTAACATGCATAATGTTCTGAATATATATCCGTGTTTTGATCATTACAGCTACTAATCATTAATATTGTTAGAGGCATTAGGTAGTAAAAAATAAAGATTAATAAGTGACCTACAACATGTTTCTATCTAAGAATAATGCTAAGAAATAACTTTAGCCTCATTGCTCATTGTTCAAGTTACAGTCTGGTCCGAAGTGAACACACTGAGAAAGTTAATCCAATTATTAATGAGGTTGCCAAGTCTTAAGGTTATGGCTGTAATCTAAAGGGATATACTCTGCACAATGGATCCTGCAAAAACAGTCACGCATAGCAGGTCTGAAAGTTGTTTAGAAAAGACGCTTAATCTTTATCAATTCCGTTTTTTTCACCAGGTCATTGCCCGATCAGCTAATGTTCTTTGTTGGTTCTGTAAAACTCAGGAAAACTTATCAAGTGGCTCTTCCTCCACCCTTTCCTGCCTGTATACTATTTTAGGAGCAAACAGGCAGGCTGAATCCATTTCCCATTTCAACCTGTGATTTGGCAACTGTGTGTTAACAAGATCCATATCTATAACCTTGAGATGGAAACAGAAAACATGTATTTTTGTTCTCATTCCATGGTCATTACTAAGGCTGTTTCAGGGAAGAAATAGTCATTTCTAATATGCTTTTCCCAATTGTATAATAACCAGTTTTCAGAAAATTCATATTTAGTTTTCCCACTTTAGTAATTTCCTACAAAACAATTTTTGTATTGCCTGTATGGAGCACAAATAACGGGGAGAAGTCAGTTAGGGAAGATAGGCAGTGTGGGCAGGTCAAGGAAGGTGACCGGGAGGACGGGAGCAGGTCACATGGGGAGCTAGGTGGCCTGAATGAAAGGGGCTGTGTCTGCAAAGGGAAAGGGGATCATAGGGCATCAACAGCTAGGGACTAGTAGGGAGGAGCAGGTTAATCTACGGGAAGCATTGATGAGTACATGGTTTCTAGAGGAGAAGGAGATACACAGTAGCTTTCCGACACACAAACAAGCCACAAAGTCAAGAATATGAGTATCCTGACCTATGACTGGACAACCATTGTGTTTGGGAGCCAGAACTTTCAGGTTCTGAGTCGTGCTATGGAAGGAGGATGTGGAGGAGGTGCAAGAGGAGCAGCTTGCAACTATAAACAAAGAAAGGCATTTTGTTCTTCCATTATAGTAAATTGTCTCTCCTCCAGATGATTCTTCTTTCCAAAATCAAACATTGGTTGCTAGATTCTTTATAAAATAATTTTAGGTTTATTTCTTCTGCCACTGAAAATAATGGGAGGAAAATTGAGACTTATTCTCAAAAATCACATCATTTAATTTGTCCTTTGTCTCAAAAATGACATCATTTTTGAGACGAAGGACAAATTAAATGATGTGATTTTTGAGAATAAGTCTCAACCTCAGTACTGTAACCCTCCAAAGTTGACCTCCCAGGTGGTCGAATTGAACTTAGTCTCAAAATACACAAGTTTAATGAATTCCCCCATTGACTATAATGGGAGGCGAGTTGAAAACTGTGAGTTTAGAGACTAAATCAAACTTGACCTTCAAAATCGAACAACCTCCGCAGGCACATCTCGCTCAACCTCCACGTCACTTGTCTTTGCCACATCTCAGGCTTGAAAAAATGCTTTGTCCTACGATTAAGTGCCTGACTCTAAGGTATGAAACTTGTAAGGCTGGATATGTTGTCAATATCTGCCCTATTACTTCACAACCTCTGAATTCTGTTTTTAACGTATGGATAAAATAAAGATTTGAAGATTTTAAGAAGGCTTCTGGCTGGTGTTATAAATATCTTTGATCCGTTTGCAGCGGATTTACTGGATTTCTCTTGCTATTGTTTTCAATACAGCTCCGGATCTGCTATATATTTGAAAGACCGCAAGTGTCATATATATTCCCCGCAGTAGCACATTGTGCTTTTTGGTGTTACTTTAGAAAAATGAAAGGCTGTATGAGCTTGTCGATAAGAGGTGCCTGAGAGGGATATTATGTAAGCAAAGTCAGTCAGATAGTAAGCATCTAGCATGCACCAATCAAGAAAAATGTCTCTATATTCATTAGTCTAAAGACTTCAAATCAGCCTTTTCATTTGCATCTCAGAAAGTTGGTTGAGGAACTGGTCTTCTTTGTCACCGTTGTGATGAACCTCACAGACCCTTTAGCAATGAGGGAAAAAGGCATTTCCTCCCAGCTACAAGGTGTGTTCTGTGTGCCATAAACCAATTGTTGAACTCATGTCCTTTAGCTGCAGGTCAGTGGTGTGAAAGCTTGGAAGTATTTCCAAGTGAAGAACAATATTTCTTGAACATTGTTTGCTTGGAGCACCATTCGTTTTTATTCAGGCAGATTGATGATAGATACATAAATTAATAAGATAGGCACACATAAACATGATGGATGTAAGAATGGATATACAGATAGCCGGACAGACAGATGGCTAGACATATAGATAACACCAATCAATAAAGAGACAGTACAACTGTCAGACTCATGTAGTGAGCTAAGGAAGAAAAATGAAATAACATTGCAGCTTAGTACTTGGATGCTCAAAGATTAATGGCTGCATTTGTATATAATGAGAATGTTTGACATTCACCTCTCTGAATAAAAATAGGCAATTCTTCAGAGATGCAGGATGCATAGAATATCCCTGCAGGATACATAGTACATGTGCAGGAAAGTTTGTACATGAGCGTCCGCAGGAGGCGGCAAGGGGGTGTCTGCACGGAGGAGATGAGCATCCAGGAGGTAAGTACTGGGGAATTTGGGGTGGGGGTGTGGATGGTTCATTGTAACGAGCAAAAATCCTTGCATATTGAGTGACAAATGGCTAAATCCTGCCATATTGAGTGGCTAAATCCTGGCACATTAAAGGGATAAATCCTGGCCTATTGAGTGCCAAAATCCTGGCATATTGAGTGTCTAAATCCTGGCATATTAAATAGCTAAATCCTGGCATATTGAGCGGCAAAATCCTGGCATAATGAGTGGCTAAATCCTGGCATACTGAGTGGCTAAATCCTGGCATATTGAGTGGCAAATCCTGGCATAAATCCTGGGCATCTAGGATAGTTCAGCTCGGCTGATTCACTGCTGATAGTTCAGCACGGCAGTTTGAACGCTGAACTGTCAGCGGTGAAGATGGCAATGTAAGTGCTGACAGTTCAGCGCTGAACTGCCAGCACTTACAAACGTACACCACCCAATAAATTATCCCACCCTAATAAATGAAACCCCCAAAAGTGACCCCCCAAACCCTAATACTAAAATTAACCCCCTAACCCTAATACTAAAATTAACCCCCGATCTCTAATACTAAAATTAACCCCCGATCTCTAATACTAAAATTAACCCTAATACTAAAGCTACCCCCAATCCCTAATACTAAAATTAACCCCCGAACTCTAATACAAAAATTAACCCTAATACTAATGCTACCCCCAACCTAATACTAAAATTAACCCCCAAACTCTAATACTAAAATTAACCCTAATACTAATGCTACCCCCCAAACCCTAATACTAAAATTAACCCCCAAACTCTAATACCCGTATTAAACATTAATAATACTCACCTTTAGCGATGAAATGTCCCGCGATGACCTCTTGCGCAATGAACTGGCCATCGCACGAGAGGGGGCGGTGATGCGGTTGCATTAATGCAGCCACAATGAATGGTCCCATCCCCAAATCCTGGCATATTGAGTGGCTAAATCCTGGCATATTGAGTGGCAAAATCCTGGCATACTGAGTGGCTAAATCCTGGCATATTGAGCGGCTAAATCCTGGCATATTGAGCGGCAAAATCCTGGCATATTGAGTGCCTAAATCCTGGCATATTAAATGGCTAAATCCTGGCATATTAAATGGATAAATCCTGGTATATTGAGTGGCTAAATACTGGCATATTAAATGGCTAAATACTGGCATATTGAGTCGCTAAATCCTGGCATACTGAGTGACAAAACCTGGTATTTTAAATGGCTACATCATACTGTCATATTATTGGGCAAATTGGCTATGGCTTAATAAAATAACACTGGCATATTAATGGCAAATAATACTGCATACTAATGGGTAAGTATCTGTGTGTGTGTGTGTGTGTATGTGTGTGTGTGTGTGTGTGTGTGACTGCATGTGATTGTGTGTATGTGATGTTGTCTGGCTTCTAGTTTTTTTAGCTGGCTCCTAAAAGTCAGTTAACTTTGTCAAGCCCTGATTTAATGGACAAACGGTGGCATATTTTAATAGGCAAACTGACTGTGGCATGTTAATTGGTACCTGACAGTTATTTTATTATAACTGGCAAAGTGATGCTGTGGCATCACCGTTTATCAACCATTTGCATGCTGCACTGATACAGCTCCTCCACTTCATGACATTATCAAATTATCAAAGAGGCGCGGCGCAGCATGGACGACGGTAAAGGTTTGCCTCCCCTGAAAAAATTTCTGCGGATGCCCATGGTTTGTACCATCTTGCTAGTTTATTTAAGTAAACTGGCCTACTATGTGTTACTCATTTTCATCACGAATATAAATAAAATGTTCCCGTATTTTGATGGTTCTGTTTATTTATGAGGTATGACAGTCCTTTTCCCTACAATAGTTACATGTTTGTCGTTGATCAGGAAGTGTCTTCTGAATAATCCCACAAAACATATCCAGTGTAAACAAGAACCCAGCAATTAGCATGTGAAAGGGCGTATACCTGTAGGACAAAAATAACAAGTACACACTGGAACAGTTAGTTATGGAATTTTATGGTTTTCTAAAGTCGGAATCAAAAGGAAACCAATGGAATGTTATGTCTCTTATTAAACTAGCTACTTCCTCCAAGTGTTTGTGAAACCCACTTTTGCCCCATAAGGAATCTATGTTTAACCAGAGCCTGGAAGTGTGAAAATAATTTTGTTACTGCCTTTATTTTATGAAGCGACACATACTTTTTGGACTCCTCTTGACCCTATACAGATTTAGCAGATGAGGAGTGAGGCTTCATAACATGTGAATGTCCGAGCTTCCTATCATTACTTTCTCACATGAATACTATGCAGGGAATGGCTGCGCTACTTTACAGTGCATGTGAACAGCTATGTTTCATGGCAGTACAGGCTCTCATCAACAACTGGGCCTCTAACCCACACCTATATTCGAATGCTTCGTGCTATATGACCTATATGGGGAGGTTTGAGCTTATGTTCTTTCTCATCTAAACTTAGTGCCAATATGCTTTTAAGTGATCTGTAGGTGATGATGGCATATTTCACCCACTCAAAATATATTAATGTAAAAAAAATGACATTTTATTTTATAATTTATGTAAAAATATATGTTTATTTGTTTGTGGGAGTTTATTTTTTCAATACCTCTAAAATGTACATATTACTAGGTTTCTCCCAGGTATTAATCTTCTCAGTTGATTCCTCATATAAATGGTACACTCAAAGCTAGCAAGATGGTTTCCATAGAGATACATTGGGACCCCCACAGCATATGTGGGTGACACTAGCATTGTATATGTTATTTTGCTGCTACTTGGAGAGACATGAAGGCACATTGTTCATGGGGACACATTTTGGGCAGACTAGATGGACCGAATGATATATATGTTTCTGACCCAAAAGGAGGAGCATTTGTTTCCAATTGTGTATATCTGAGCATGCAAAAAACAAAGCATCCTGATTAGAAGATGCAAGATTATGCAAGATACTTCACCATGTACAATAAAACTGGCAACTGATAGCACCCGTTAGCATTAATATAATTCTATGTCTACATCCTTTATACCCATATTATGAATGGTTCATGCTTCAAAGTAATGAATGTATCACGATCGTGCAAAAGTATGCTTTCTTTGGACCAGTGTACTTTGTTGTTTTGAACTGCATTAGTAATTATTCTGTTATAAATGTTTCTTTTTTTAATTTTGCTGTTGAGTTCATTTGGCACTGTGAATTTTTTATGTTAACTGTTCTTACTGAAATGAGCTCTCTGAATTTTTAACAATCTCGATTGTGCCCTTCTGCCATTTGGTATCAATCAGGGTGAAATATATATGTATGAATGTATCATTTCCTGATTTAGATACTTTTTTTGCGATATAAACCTTTATAAACAGCCTTACATGTCGTTTCAAGCTTGGAAAACAATGATGTCATTCTTATATTAGCTTGTATAATTCTGTTTTATGAAAGAGGCCAGGTTGTCAAAATGGGGAACATGTAAGATCTTGATAGCTTGGCTCATCTTTCTATGTACATGTTTATAACCCCTAAATAATACCTTTTGGCATTTTAAAATAGACAGGAAAAGGGAAGTCAGTGATAAAACCTTAGTTAACATTCATAGTGTACCATGCGTGAGCTCTCCTAATTAACCAATTCCAAATTGAATCAGTCCTCTTCAGAAAAAAACAAATGTTGAAAGAAATGTATTAACTGTGAATGTTAATGAGTGACACAGTTGGTGAACACCCATTTTCAGTTTATATATTTTTATGGATAAGGCCTTTTTAGAATTCAGTGTGTTTCATTTTTCCAATAGCTTAATTAACTTATTACTTGTTAGAGACATGTCACTGGTTTTATATAAATCATTCTTCTATATACTTTGGAACAATATCCAGATAAAATCAGTCATAAATGTATACCAGTCACAGAGCTATTTCATAAGATAGTATGACAAATTCATTAGACGGTATGTCGCGGTAACTTGAAAAACAAATTATAAAACGTAGACAGTGCTGTATTTACCGCGAGGCATCCTAGGCGGATGCCTAGGGCGGCAAATTTTGGGGGGCGGCAGCGCCCCCCAGCACTGAAAAAAAAAAACAGAAAAAAACCCAAAAAAAACGCGGCCCTTTAAAAAAAAAAAAAAGACCGCGCTTGCAGGCAGAGACGGAGGTGAGAGGGGATCGGAAGAACCTCTGTGCTGCCTGTTCGGCTCCCCGTGCAGTGTGCCGACACGGAAGTGCCGACAGTCACTTGACGGGCGCGCTGACGTCATACGCGCGCCCGGTCACGTGACCTGTCGGCACAATCGCCGGGAAGCCGAACAGGCAGCATGGAGGGACCATGCTGCCTGCCACTAGCCACCAAGGAAAGGTAAGTGCTGATGGGAGACAGTGTGTGTGTGTGTGTGTGACTGAGTGTGATGGGAGTCAGAGTGTGTGTGATGGGAGACAGTGTGTGTGACTGAGTGTGATGGGAGTCAGAGTGTGTGTGATGGGAGACAGTGTGTGTGACTGAGTGTGATGGGAGTCAGAATGTGTGTGATGGGAGACAGTGTGTGTGACTGAGTGTGATGGGAGTCAGAGTGTGTGTGATGGGAGACAGTGTGTGTGACTGAGTGTGATGGGAGTCAGAGTGTGTGTGATGGGAGTAGGAGTGTGTGACTGAGTGTGATGGGAGTGTGTGTGTGATGGGAGTATGAGCTTGATGTGAGTCTGAATGATGGGGCATGTCTTAGGTGTGTAACGTGGGTGTGCAGCTTGGGTAGGGGGGTGACTGGATTTTGTCTGCCTAGGGCAGCACAAAATCAAGAAACACCACTGAACGTAGACCAAAATAGCTGAGCTGAGTGTTTAAATTTCTATATTTACTATTTTTGGCCTATAATTGTTGAAAATTAAAATATCCTTTCACCACAATTCACTTTTTACAGCATAAACCCTTTGGAACAAGTAGGGAGGAGAAACATCTGTGGCAAAAAAAAATCTTAATTAAGAAAACAATAAAAATAACATTCAAATCATTTAATATGCTAAGCAGATGTTGCCACTTTGTTTACATATATTGTATCTCAATTTATCTTTTAAACTGTTTACATGTTATGAAACTTGCAATAAAAATATATTTCGTAAAACAGAGTAAAGTTAATACCGGATAAATGGTTTTGTATATTGGAAAGTTTGATGTGCGTAGGAAAGAATTGGAATCCATGAGTCTTGGAGGCTTTGTGCCTTTTAAGCAGCAAAAGCACAATATCACCTACATATCTAAATCTTTAAACTTCTAAATCACACATTTAATGCTAGTGCCAACAAGCATTGAGTTTGAATAATAATTATTGTACACTTTAGTTTATTCCATTCCATTCCACTAGAATACCTGACTAAACAGTGGTGAACTGACAACCGAGTTTTGATAATTAGAACCTGAACATATGGAGTCTTTTCAACACAGCTATTTTGGCCTGATGTTTACCAAAATTAGATGTTAAGTGAACCGGTCCCATCTTCGTTCCCTAGATGTCTTCTATGCACTAACTCACTCTGGTGAAGAATTTGTAATCCAAGCTCTATAGTTTCTACATTTATTAAATTACGAATTGGGATTAAATACAAAATGTTTTGATCTGTTCATTAAAGGACATTGACAAGTAAATTTTTACCAACTATGATCCATTTTGAGTTTAAAAACATATTCTGGAAAGACAATCTGTAAATAGACAATTTTAACAATTTCCGCTCAATCAAAATTTTGTCCACTCAGTTAATAGATTTTTTTCACAAAAGAAAGACTCACAACAAATATTAGTCATTGCAAAACAATGGTAACTATAGATCATTTTGGTTACAATAGGGATGTTGGGGTTTGTGCAATATCACCTTGTGTCTCTCTAAGCAATTAAGAAGTTATCATTGTCTGGCAATACCCTTAATGATTGTAGGTGTGTCGCTGATCAGTGTTATCATTATTTAAAAAAAAAAGTGATCTAAATAGATTTAGGCCTAGTAAAATGCTAGGAGTCAGGGATTCCCCAGTATCTTCCCAGTATATCTGTGAAGTGAAATAGTGTTGTTCTCCTTTTCTTAACTTAACCACTGTGGCTGAACTCACAAAAGCAAAATGTTGATATTTGCAAAATCCCAAAATAATGTATGAAATAAAAGATTAGTTATTGTATTTTTTTATTCTTAAAATTGTAATACATTGCATGAACCAAATAATATGTAACAATGTTTTGTAAAACTATTTATGTAATATTCAATAACGAAAATTGAAAAGAAAAAATAAATAAATAAAAAGGTGAATAAAGTTGACTCGTAATTGAAAGTTCTCTTCTTTTATGGGAATCTGCGTAGCAGAAGAATAGCGCTGCCTCAGTCCTGAACCAGTAATACACGCCTTTCGGAAATCTGTTAGGCTTTGCAGAGATAGATAACGTATTGTTTACAGTCAGAAACTTCTTGCTAAAGGGTAATGAGCTAACTGGAAAAAAGGATCTGCATGCTCATTATCCATTCCCAGGTTATCGCTCAATTTCCCTCCACATGATTGTCTCTGTGACCTCCTTCATTTATAAGGAAATATGAACGATATCATTGATAAGTGATTTATGTAAGTGTTTTTTCCTGCCTCTATCACTTTAACGTGAACTTTATTCAGTTTGTCATGAGCTTTTGCAGATCTTAAATTAGAACTGACACAAAACCAAAACTATCCCTGTCATGTTGGCAAAAGCTACGTTTTTTTTTGTAGTGTAAAATTTTTTATTTGTCGCATATCAATTAATCTAGCAAGATATTTTTGTGTGCAAATGTCTGTCGTTCAGACAAAAAACAAAAATTTTTGCAAGTTTAGATGTTAAGGCAGTATGATAATTGTGTAGACTGATAAAACAGTTCAGTTTAATCATATGTTGTCAAGCAGCGAAATACACATATCTCCCTGTATTCTGGCCCATACTTCCCAACTTTCCCATGTTAAACGGGACAGTCCTTATTTGAAAGGTCTGTCCCGCCAAACTCTACCCCTGTTTTTGGGACAGAGGTAGAGCTCAGTGGAACATCAGGACTCAGGATCGCAATTCCGCAGATACATACTTCTCCGCTATCACTAACCTGCCCAGACTCCGCCCCCATCGACCAGATTTCCCAGGGGGCAATGTTGGAAAATATGTCCACCAATCCTTTTCGTATCTATGTTTCCACTTCTGGCCTGGGCCAGGACCATTAATTCTTCTTCCTAGGTCATCTCCAACCGTTGACACCAATAGTGCAGATTCTGGAAATTCTGATGGGTAGTGCTTCTGCTTAGCTGGGTATCTTGAACTATAAAATTAACTATAGAAGTAGAATACAGTGTAGAGCAAATGGTGAATAGTACCCAATATGACAAACATTAAAATAAATATTAGTCGACGCTTCAGCAAGATGGTCGCAGGTTGTTGAAGCTCCTGAGATGCGGTGTATCCATCCGGGGATGCTGACCGTTAAATCCATCTAATACAACCCGAAGAAAGAGTATGGCTTCGTCGAAACAAGACAAACACGCAGACAAAGTTTCGGGATTTTTTAATCAGAAGCAAAAGCATAAATCCCAAGCTGATCTGCTAGATGACAACACGTCTGATACAGAAGGTCCCTCGATGTATTCGGGAGGTCCAGCCTCGATAAAAGAAATCAAAATCCTATTGAAAGATATGAAAAAAGAATTAATCCAAGATATTTCAGCTCTCACTGAAGACATAAAAAAAGATTTACAAGAAATCGGAACGAGAACAGACCACCTTGAATCAAAGATGGCTGAACTAACTGGTTCACATAACGAATTGGTGGATGGGCATAATGCACTAGAGTTGGAAATGGATGCCTTAAAAACCAAAATTGCTGATGCCGAAGATCGTTCTCGGAGAAACAACTTGAGAATTAGAGGCATACCAGAGGTGATTACCCAAAAAGATCTGGAAGAGTATCTGACCAACCTCTTTAAAAGTCTGGTGATCCCTACCCACGAAACAGAGGCAGCCATTGACAGAGCTCATCGTATTCCTAAACCTAGGAATATATCTGAAAATGTTCCGAGAGATGTGGTTGTAAGAATCCATTTTTATAAATATAAAGAAAAGATTATACAAGCAGCAAGAACAGCTCAGAAACTACCAGATCACTTCATAAACATACAAATCTACTCTGATTTGTCTGCATACACTCTAATGAAAAGAAGAGCATTTGCCGCTCATACAGCGAAACTAAGAGAAATCGGAATCCAATACAGCTGGGGATTCCCGGTGAAGCTAATCGTTCATAAAGACGGGGAAAAGAAGATCCTACACACGCCTGATCAAGCAGCCGACTTCATCAAAATATGGAATAAATCCCTCACTGATCGTGAACCCCCAAACCAAGAGTTCACCATCCAAGATCAACAGAGAATGGAACCGGATTTCGAAGAAAAAGAAAACTTAAGATTGAAAGTTAACTTTCAGCTTGGACAATGTTATGATCTGTGGACATTCAATTACTTCATATATGAATGGACCCATTAATATCCTGCAAGGGTAACGTAACATCATAACATGTAGTAATGTTGTTATGGGATCGAATACCCCATTATAATTGTATGTTATGTTGATATACTCTATATAAATAATCTAAAGATCCTACTAAATATCTCTAAAAAATATAGAAAGAGATATTTTGAAGGATTATGGAAAGTAACATATCATTAATACATAGAATATAATGTAGTTATGTTTATAATAATTCAATGCCTCCCCGGATGGGAATACTCATCCCCACCCCCCAGTACACTCTCACTATACTAGTGAGTAGGCTGGATCTTTCCCCCAGCCTTATCTCAACACTCTGTACCTAGAATGCAGAGCCTCGAGATTTTCTGGCAAATAATGCCATTTTTAGATCCCCGTTTGGGATCTACTGTTTTCTATTACCTGTTTTTTGGTATTAATGTTCTCTGGTACGTATGTTACTTTTATTTTATTTTACTATGCACACACACCATATTAGAATATATGTTTTTAACATTGCTCCTCGACATTAATGTTCAAAGATGTTATAACTTGAAAGCTGCCACTTTGACTAATGTATGTCTACAAAAAAAAAAAAATATCAAACAAAACTGAGATATACACCCTTAAATAATACGTAATATGGGACTTAAAATTATTTCTTTAAATGTGAAGGGACTGAATTCCCCTCATAAAAGACGACTAGCCTTAGACCTAGCAGTTAAATCAAAGGCAGATGTATGCCTCTTTCAAGAGACCCATTTTATAGCTCCAAAAAATATACCGCTCTACTCACAACATTTTCCTACTATGTTTCATTCATGTGCAAAGACCAAAACAGCAGGAGTATCTATCCTCATTAATAAAAATACGGCATTTTCCCTCATAAAAAAAAAAAATAGATTCCCAAGGAAGATTTATAATTCTAAATTGTATTATTAATAATAAACCTTTTACGCTAGTAAATATCTATTAATCTAATGAACATCAGATCAAATTCCTGGATAAAATGTTCTCCTTAACTCAGACTAGGAAGACTGGCCCAGTGATAATTGGAGGAGACTTAAATTTGGCTATAGACGCATCAATGGATACAACTGTTAATACACACTCAAAAAGATCATCTCAAATAAACAAGAAAGGGAGAAAGCTAAACGAATTACTGGACCAGTATTCATGGTTTGATTCTTGGCGATTGCTTCATCCAGATGACAAGGAATATACATTTTATTCTAATCCACACGATACCTATTCTCGTATAGATTATTTTATTGTTGACAAATCGCTAATTCATGCTATTAATAACTGTAATATTGATATAATAGACTGGTCAGATCATGCTCCAATAAGCATGGAATTAACAGAAAATTATCCTATGAATATATCTAATCCATGGAGACTTAATGAATCTATTTTTAACGATTTGAAAACTAAAAAATCTATAAGTAAAAGCATTATACAATATTTTGAAGATAATAACACCCCTGACATTAATATTAACACATTGTGGTTAGCTCATAAAGCCGTTTTAAGAGGTCATATAATAAAAATTTCTACCCAAAAAAAAAGACAGCACTTAAAACTCAAAACTGATCTTTTAATACAATTACAAAAAGCCTATTCAATTCATAAGTCTAATCAATCTGTTTTAACACTTATAACCCTGAAAGAAATTAAGTCTAAACTAGCAATTTTAAGAGCACAGGAAACAGAATTCATGCTTAGGAGGTTGAAAGCCACCTTTTACTCACAAAGTAATAGATTAGGAAAAATGTTAGCTAAACGCCTTAGACATAAAACAGCTTTACAAAAAATAGCCTACATGACTACACCACAAGGCAGAATAATTAATCCTCAGGACATTGCTAATTATTTTGCGTCTTATTATGCACAGCTTTATAATCTTAAAAATGATGGTTCAACATTTCAACCCTCCAGGGAATGTATACAAAAATTCTTATCTTCTATTTCTATACCTAAAATAAATCAACAACAGGAAAATATATTAAATGCCCCTATAAATACAGAAGAAATCATCTCTGCTATTAAAACTCTCCCTTTAAAAAAAGCACCAGGTCCGGATGGCTTTTCCAATATTTATTATAAACTATAAAGTAAAGAACTATCCCCATTTTTAAATACTCTTTTTAATTCATGTATGAAAGTAGGTAAACTTCCTCAAGAATTGCTGGAAGCACACATAACAACTATACCGAAACCGGGAAAACCCCCAGATATATGCCAAAACTATAGACCGATCTCGTTATTAAATTCAGACGCTAAATTGTATGCTAAAATTGTTGCAAATCGTATGTCAATAGTTTTACCTTCTTTAATTAATAAAGATCAAGTTGGATTTATAAAATCACGTCAAGGCTCAGATAACACAAGAACATTAATAAACTTAGCCCATTTCTTAGAGAAGATAAGAACACCTGGTATTTTCCTATCACTAGATGCAGAAAAAGCATTCGATCGTCTAAATTGGGTGTATATGAATGAAACATTACTAAGATTTGGAATTCCCCAGATATTTATATCAGCAATAATGGCGCTGTATAATTCCCCTTCTGCTAGAGTAATCACATCAGGGTTTTTGTCCAAATCATTCTTTCTAACTAATGGTACAAGACAAGGGTGCCCCTTATCCCCGTTGTTATATGTTCTATCTCTAGAACCCCTTGCAATTAAGATACGACAAAATTCTAACATTACCGGTATTAAAATGGCCAATTCTAACCAACAAAAAATTTGCCTTTTCGCAGACGATATTATCTTAACCCTATCAGATCCACAACAGTCCCTAAAAAATTTACATTATGAACTAGAAACATTTAGTCAAATATCATATCATAAAATTAATGTTCAGAAATCTCAAGCACTGCCTTTCTATATTCCTGAAACTCATTTGAAGCAATACAAAAAACAATTTAAATAAATTGATTATTTGGGAATAAGAATTTATAATAATACAGAGGATACAGCTATTCTTAATATACAAAAACTTATAAAAACTGTAAGACAAGATTTATACTCTTGGAACACATATAACCTCTCCTGGTCAGGAAAAATTGCTGCAGTAAAGATGTCAATTATTCCTAAATTTTTATACATTTTTAGAACTATACCATTACACATTCCGACCTCAATACTAACACAAGCACAGAATATAATATCCGAGTTTATTAATGGATTTAAAAAATCAAGGATTGCAAAAAATATCACCCAATTACCTATTTCTAAAGGAGGAATGGGAGTTCCAAATCTACAGTATTATTATTTGGCCTGCTCCTTAGCCCAATCTGTGGTCATGCATTCTCCACCAAATACTAAGACGTGGCTTGATATGGAAAATCAAGTATTGGCACCAGATACGTTACAAACCTTATTATGGTCCCCCTCTTCACTTAGACCAAAGAAAAGGGATTATTATCCACCCAGTTTAAACTCCATAAAAATTTGGGACAAAGGGTTTAGTTCAAAAAAAAAATTTTCACATACCAGTATGGTAACCCCACTTTCTTGCTTACATCTATATATCCCAGACTTTAACTATATTAGATGGCAAAGAAGAGGTATTCACCAGCTTAAAGATTTATATATAGGAGAACAGTTAAAAGATTTTGAAGTCTTGAAAACTGACTATCTGTTGAATAATACAGATTATTACTCATACATGCAGATAGTTCATTTTCTGAAACATGATCATTCTAAATCTATGCAGAGACCAAATCCCCAGTTATGGGAACTAGAACAACACTGCTTAAAGGCCCCAACGTCATATAAATCAATTTCCTTCTGTTATAATATTTTAAATAGTCCCAACGTTAAGACTACATATTCATATACGGAAAAATGGGAGAAAGACCTGGGACAGAATATCTCCCCACAAGAATGGAAAAATGCGTCCACTCTAATTTCAAAATTTTCTCACTGCACCTCTCATAGAGAACTATATAAAAAATTAACATACCGCTGGTACAGAGTACCCTACATTCTATCCAAAATACATCCCAGATATTCTAAACTATGTTGGAGAGGTTGCGGTCAAGTTGGGTCACTTTTACATGTGTGGTGGGATTGCCCACTACTGTTACCTCTGTGGTCATCCCTCTTTGGACACTTAAATAAATGTCTAACATTAAAAGTTGATGCAACACCAAAAATGGGGTTATTGGGAATGATACCCCTTACTATCCCTTATAATAAACGAATATTAATCCTTCACTTTTGTATAGCAACCCTAACATTAATAGCAAGAAAATGGAAATGTGTAACTCCTCCGACTATTAAAGAATCTCTTCAACTCATTCAATCAAATTATGAGAACGAACGTTTATTTAGTTTTTCAAATAATTCATGTAAGAAAATGTATAGAATCTGGGATTTTTGGTCCTCCTATGCACGAAATGTGCTGTAATACCCAGGTTGTAGTGATATTTGAGTTGTGTTATGTAACAAACAAATGTTATGATTATTCTCAGGTGTGAATTGCATATTGTACCCTTCCCTTTTTTCTTTCTGTACCCCTTTTTGCGTTTTTTCTAAACGACTGTTATTCAAAAAAACACAAGAAAATAATAAAAACTTTATTATTAAAAAAAAAAAAAAATATTAGATAAGAACAATGTTTCGTACCTTAAAGGCAAGGAATGCCAGCTGGTCTTTCAATGGCTGAAGTATATCTGTCTATTTAAAATGAGCAAGTCTCTGTCAAGACAATCAATCTCCATGGGTAACAATAAAAATACAATAAATAATAAAAGGGTGACAAGATCCATTACAGTGTAGTGTTGTATGATAAGCAACAATAACTGTGATGTGCCTTTTCTCATATAGTGTAATGCAGAATTTTGATAATCTTGGAGGAATAGGGAAATGAGACTTGATGTAAAAGATCCTGGACATTGTCTTCAGTGTGCTATATATCTTATAATTACCAAGTGTTTCCCAAAAAATAGCAAAGCTTGGGGCTGTCATGGCAATTGTCGCAATTTTTCCTAGTTGTTGTGAACATGTGAGTAAAATTCCATGTGTTGAATTAGAGTTCCCTAACATCACCTTCTTTAATACATAAAAAATGTGCATATTACAAGGACAGCCTGTATGGTATTTTCTAAATAAGTACAATGAAATAATTTATGTATTAAAGCAGCCCGTAACATGTCCTGCGTACAGTTAAGTACTTGGCAGAGAAGAACATGTCTGGTGCCAAAAAAGGAAAACAACTCAGAATGTTCTCTAGTTCACTTGTTTTAATTTGTTTGTAGTCACCTGAATTCAGGCTTAAGTAAAAAAGGTATTTTGGTGTGTAACACGTGCAAAAGAAATTAAAAGTAGAGTACAATTTGAGCCACGTATTTGTTGCTTTCTGTTGCCAAGTATAAGCCACAATTGTCATAAGAACCCTTTGTTATGTGCCAAATTATAAATATTCATATAATACTTTTTTTTCCCATTATTATAAAGTTCCATATTTGTCTCGGACCTACATTTTGCTTATAGCAGTTCTTCCTCTTATATAAACAAAAACGATTGTTCTCTGCATAATTTGGTAAAGCAGTACATTTAAACTTCCACAGCAGACTAGGAGGCTGCCATTTTGTGGTGGCAAAGAGAGCTGAAGGTGTCACTGGCATAGCTGGGGGGGGGGGGGGGGCAGAGGGGGCCATGGCTACCCCTAGATCAGACCATGCTCCACCTTGTGTTCCCCCCAATTTATAGTGAGTTATGGCCTGCTGGCCTGCCTGCCTTCCGCACTGCGCTGCTGCCTTGACATCAAGGCCGCTTTAACGAATACGCAAACTGGGCACTTGCCCAGAGCCCACTGGTTAAGGGGGCCCCCGCTGGCCAGGGTGTCACCCCTTGCAGCGAATCGCAGTACTGAACTTTGGGGGGGGGGGGGGCAGCCGCATCTGCTGCGGGAGCCGGAAGAAAAAAAGTTTTTTTTTAAATCGTTGCAAACTACTGGCATATTCTTGGGCAAATTGGCTGGGGCATATTAAATGGCAAAATAATACTGGCATATTCTTGGGCAAATTGTCTGGGGCAGATTAAATAGCAAAATAATACTGGCATATTAATGGCAAAGGTAATACTGGCATATTAATGGCAAAATGGCTGTGGCATATTAATGATAAAATAACACTGGCATATTAACCCCTTCGCGACACAGGACGGACTAGGTCCGTCCTGTGTGGCGAAGCGTTAGTGACACAGGACGGACCTAGTCCGTCCTGTGTCAAAACGAGCACTGAAAGCGGAGTTTTTCCGCTTTCAGTGCTCTGATGGTATTGTAACGATGCTTCCGTGTGGAAGCATCGTACAATACTTTAAAAAATGCCGTCGGCATTTCGATCGCTCCGGAGAGCGATCGAAATGCCGGTTTTAAAGGCACAGTGCCTTTAAAACGACGGGCATTAAAAAATGAGCATAGGAAGCGAATTTTTCGCTTCCTATGCTCAGAAAGTGTTCCTGATTGCCTCGCAAGTCGAGGCAATCAGGAACACAAAAAAAAAATGCACGATCTTGGTCACTGAGTGACCAAGATGGCGCTGCCCTTCTAAGGGCAAGAGCACAGGAGGTAGGAAGTACCTGCTTCCTGTGCTCTCTGGCTGTCACACGATTGCCTCTTCACAGAGGCAATCAGTGACTGCCAGGCACACTGACAGGCAGTGGGGATGTTCTGCTGAACATCCCCACTGACTGGTCAGATCAATATTAACCCTATATTGATCTGACCAGTTATGATCTGCCTCCCTCTCCTCACATTTTTTTAGTGAGGGAGAGAGACAGATCAAAGTTCTAAAAGTAAAAAAAAACAATAAACACACAACACACAAATATTAAAACAATAAAAAAAAATTTATTAAAGCAATTCCCTGCGTTTAACCCCTTCCCTGCCACTGATCTTGCATAAGCAGTGATCGTGCACATCAGCGCATTTATTTTTGCCGTTTGTGCATTTTTTAGGGGTTAATTTTTTTTGTACTGTAATTTATTACAGTACTAAAAAGGCTCTTCTAAGAGTTATTAACCCCTTCTTTGCCGTCGATCACTGCTTACGCAATGATATTGACGCCAAAGCAATTTTTATCTGTCTGCATATTTTTTTTTTTTTTTTTTTTACACATACCCGCTAGGGGATTACATGTAAAGTAAAAATATTTGATTTTTTTTTTTTTAAGCTGCCTGAGCGCATAGCGATCAGTAACAGCGAATTAGTGGCAAAGGCGGTTTGGTGATTTCTCAATTAAGCTCAGCATTCGCCCTGGTCAGATCAAAATTGGTCGGATCAATATTCACAAATATTGATCTGCCTCCCTCTCCTCACTTACATTTTTGTGACGGAAAGAGACAGATCAGTATAAGTGATATAAAATAACATTTTATAAAATTATCAGGTTTTATGAAAGTCTTTCACTGTGTATTAACCCCTTCCCTGCCATTCATCACTGTGTAAGCAGTAATCTTGCACAGCAACAGTATGTTTTGCTGTCTGCACTGTTTTATGGATTAATTTCTTTGTACTGTAATGTATTACAGTACTAGATAGGCTCTTCTAAGAGCTATTAACCCCTTCTTTGCTCGAGATCACTGCTTACGCACTGATTCTGAGGCCGCGGACTCAGGGTTCGATTTTGACCCAATTCAGCTTTCTGATACATCATCTAGCGATGTATCGGTGGCTGCTGAGCCCTTGCCACAAGTAGTGATGGGGGTCTACCGATAAAAAAATATATGGTTTGGTGGGGGTAAATTACATTGGCTGGCTTCAAAGATATATCCCATAAAGGACACGTACGCAGGTTGACTACATGTCAAAATTCCAAGTTGGAATTTTGAGATGCGCATCTCACAAATGTTGCCTTCTAGCCAAAAACAAACCAACAAACCTATGCATGGGTGCTATCCCTGTACTCGGGAGATGTTGCTGAACACATATTGGGTTGTTGTTTGGCAGTGACATATACCAGAATCTGTGAATTCATGCCTGAAGTACAATGCATGTGGAAAAAAACCTCCCAAAAAAGTACTACCACAAACTTTTACAAAGGCTGGTGGTAGAATTAGTACCTATACAGTATTAAAATACCACCATTTGAAATACCTTAGGATGTCTATTTTCCAAAAATATATGGTTTGATGGGGTAAAATTCATTGGACGGCTTCAAAAATGTTCCAAATGGAACATGGGCGCAGGCTGACTACATGTCAAAATTCCAGGTTGGAATTGCGCACCGCCTAAATGTGGAATTTTAGACCCAATACAAACCAACAAACCTATGCATGGGGGGTATCCCTGTACTCAGGAGATGTTGCTGAACACATATTGAGGTGTTGGTTGGCAGTGGCAAATACCAGAATCTGAAAATTCCTGCCTGAACTACAATGTGTGTGGGGGAAAAAATGACATCCCAACCCTTTGACATAGGTTGGTGGTAGAATTAGCACTTGGAAAGTGTTAAAATACCACAATTTTAAAAACCCTAGGATGTCTAGTTTTCCAAAATATATGGTTTTATGGGGTAAAATACTTTGACAGGCTTCAAAAGTGTCCCAAATGGAACATGGGCGCAGGCTGACTACATGTCAAAATTCCAAGTTGGAAATGCACCCCCCCTAAACATGGCCTTTTAGCCCCCAAATAATCTAACTAACCTACACATGGGTGGTATCCCTGTACTCAGGAGATGTTGCTGAACACATATTAATGTGTTTTGTGGCACTGACACATAATAGGATCTATGAATTCATGCCCGATGTACAATGAATGTGAAAAACAAATTACTATCCATAACATTGACATAGGCTGGTGGTAGAATTAGTGCATGGAAAGTGTTAAAATACTACCATTTGAAATACCCTAGGGTGTCTAGTTTTCAAAAATATATGGTTTTGTGGGATAGAATACACTTTTTGGCTTCAAAAATGTCCCAAATGGGACATCGGCGCAGGTTTTCTGCACGTCAGAATTCCAAGTTGGAAAACCAAAAAGCGCACCTCTCAAATGTGGCCTTTTAACCCCCAAATAACCTAACCAACATATACATGGGTGGTATCCCTGTACTCAGGAGATGTTGCTAAACACATATTGAGGTGTTGTTTGGCACTGACATATAACAGGATCTGTGAATTCATGCACAAAGTACAATGTATGTGAAAAAAAATTACTACCCAAAACATTGACATAGGCTGGTAGTATAATTAGTGCATGGAAAGTGTTAAAATACTACCATTTGAAATACCCTAGGGTGTCTAGTTTAAAAATATATATGGTTTTGTGGGGTAGAATACACTTTCTGGCTTCAAAAATGTCCCAAATGGGACATGGGCACAAGTTTTCTGCATGTCAGAATTCCAAGTTGGAAAACCAAAATGCGCACCCCCTAAATGTGGCCTTTTAGCCCCAAAACAAACCAACAAACCTATGCATGGGTGGTATCCCTGTACTCAGGAGATGTTGCTGAACACATATTGAGGTGTTATTTGGAAATATCCCTTCACATTTTAAGGTAATGTTTACCTAAATTGCAATATATGTGAAAAATTAAAAAAAAAGATTTTTTGCTGCAAACTTTGGCATAGATTGGTGGTAAAATGGCTACATGAAATGTGTCAAAATACCCCAAGTTAAATGCCCTGAGTTGTCTAGTTTTCAAAAATATGTACATGTTGGGGGTCATTCATGGATTTAGTACAGAAATCAGTGTTACAATGTCACTATCGCTAATTTTGAAAGAAAGGATTTTAAAATAGCTTTGCACCACTTATAGTTCTGGCCCTGTAACATGAATAAAAAAGCACAAAAACATAAAAACATGGGCTATTTCTGAACTCAGGACATATATTAGAAACTTTTTAGCAGTGTTTTTTTGTTGTCTCTTGTACATGAGTATACGATTTTTCAAATAAAAGTCATAAAAAAAGTATTTTTTCAATTTTTTTGCCATATTTTATTATTTTTTTTACATCAAATTATATGCTATTATCAAAATAATGGTATCAAAAGAAAGCCCTTCTTATAACGATAAAAACAATATATAGTTTGTGCGGGTACACTAAATGAGACAGAAATAAATTACAGCAAAACACAAACACCTCAGAAATGTTAAAACAGCCCATGTCACCAAGCGTCGGACAAGCCAAAAAAGTCATGTCACTAAGGGGTTAATGGGCAAGCTGTGGCATATTTCACGGACAAACGGTGAGATATGTTAAAGAGAAAGTGACTGTGGCATGTTAATTGGTACCTGACAGTGGCTTATTTTAATTGGCAAAGTGATGCTGTGACATGTTCTGTGGGGCAAAATATCATGTACTATGGGGGAAAGTGGCACTGTGGCTTGTTCTTCAGGGGCACTTCTGTGGGACAAATTAACACTGTGGTATGTTTTGTGGGGCAAACTGACACTGTGGCATGCCAAATTGTGTGGGTGCAAAATGAGTGCAAGCCAAGTGCTGTGGGTCCAATAAAGGTGCATGGCAAGTGCTGTGGGTACTGTATGGTGCTGTGCTAAGTCCTAAGGCCACACCTTATTAGACTAAAGAGCATAAGCAGAGAGCAGAGCAAGATCAGTGAGGAGAACAGTAAGCAAAGGTTGAACAAAGCAAGCAAAGGGGAGCAGAGTGAGCAGAGCATAGCATATAAAGCATAGCACATAGCAGGAAGACTTAAGCATATTTCACAATGTTGCTGGAAATCTGAATTTTATTAAATTATACATGTTCTCCACGGTGTGTGTATGTATGTATGTATGTATGTGTATATATATTTGTATGTGTATATATATATATATATATATATATATATATATATACATACACATATGCGTTTTATAATTCCTCCCCCTTCTTTTGTCACTGGCACCCATGTGCCACCCCCCCTAAATATGAATGCTGGAGACGTCATTGTGTTTGGTGTCCCAGATGCCACGCACGAATAAAAGAGTCACAAAATTGCAAAAGAAGTTCCTATGAACATCATTATAAAGCCCTTTTAATCTGAAGGAAGTGGATTTCTAGTCCCTCTTTAAATATATTTTAAAAAATAGTCTTCGTAATTAATAAAGACAATAGGCAAATCAGTGCTCACATGTTAGAAAAGCCCCAGTTTGAGTAATCACCTCAATGAACTGAAATTAATGGTAGGCCAAAAAACTAAAAGTCATTTGAGTTTGCTTAGGAGGGAAACTCACCGTGTGTCCCTGCACAATGTATTACTGAATCGGTGAGCTAAATGGTCACCTCAATTCGCCTTATAATATTAAATATAATTAAATACTAATCAATATATTAAATAGCACAGTGGAAATCAAGTTTGTCTCAAAGCCATTGAACACTGGGTTTATAAACATCTATTTTTAAAATTAACAATACAATTTGTTGTGCCACAATTCATTTAACACATTGCGATTTGAAGCGCTGCCAGGTGTTTCTGCTGTTTCTCCTATGGCGCCAAAGAGTACTACTCCCACAAGTTATATCTTCACAGGCAAAATAGTTCTTCCCTTACTCAGAAAGTTGGCATTGTCATCAGTTCCCGGTTCCAGATAATTGAATGTTAGATGATAAGTGAGAGATTTGGCCAAATGTGATTTTCATTTTAGTTGTGGCTGGAAATGGAAGTCATATGTTATCTTATCTTCTTTACACTTCATAAAGCAATACATGTTGTATCTTTTCATTTGCTATAATCATTAATCAGGTTGTTTTCTTTAAAGGGCCACATACCACTTTTCTACAGAGTAAGATTATTTATCTTTATATTTAAAGGTATCGATGATATCCAAAATATTTCTACAATCTTATTTCATTAATGTTTTTGGTTGGCAAAACACTATATTATTATTTGGTTGGCGAAAGCATTATATTATACAATTATTTTGTTTTCTACTTTACATGTGTCTTGACACAGATCAAGAAAACTACTCAGCAAATTAAGAGTTTTTTTTTTTGTATAATGGTTATTTTCATTCTGTTTAGGGTAATTACTTTTTAAAGAGCATTTCTATGCTTTTTAATGTAAAAATAAACAAAAAAAAACATATTCTGCAATACATAGTATTTGTCATTTTTTTTTGAGAACACAACACTGGGATTACATTACTAATACAAAACCCTAGATCAAACCACCGGCATTGCTAGAGGAGGACCTTTGTGACATCAGTTCTGATGCAGAAATAAGCAATAAAGCTATTAAACAAAGATCTGACTAAGGACATATTTTTTATACATTTTAACATATTGGTGGACCCTCTGCTGGTGGATTTAATGATTTTGACTGTTTAAATTAATAATTACATTATAACATCTGTGTTAACTGTTAAACTATACAAAAATCAAAAAATGAATTCTTCATTTTAACTTATCACAAATTATTCAAATTATTGGTGACAATAAAATGTGAATCTTTCCTTGTTTTCTTCAATGTAATATCCAGTATAAGAGGTCCCTTGTCACCTAGAGTTGAAGATGGGAATAGGAGGGAATCTTCAAGGGATACACTGATCTGTTGATTTCTTGAGCACTGGTTTTGGAAGAAGTGGTCTAGGCTGACCATACTCTCCCCGAAATCATTATTTCAGGACAGACTTGGATAAAAAAAATTAACCGTTTGCTCTACATTTTATTGAAATAAAGGCCTCAATCTAGGGCCAATGGTAGTAGCAGCAACTGATATCCAGCCCTAAGGGTTGAGTGTCTGGCAGTACCCTGAGATTCCTGGAACCAGGCTTGAGAGATGGAACCACGGGTGCAATGGACAGGATGTTGCAAGCTGGGAAAGGCAATGCCAAACCAGAAAAGAGAGGCAAAGGCAGAAACAGGGCTAAAGGGTCAGGGACTGGGCAGAGCTAAGAAACAGGACAAAGAAATTGACAGGGCTCAGGCAGGGCAGAATACAGTCAAGGCCGAGACAGGAAAAGGGCTTAGACATAGCAAAGAGTACAGCAGTGTTAATTTAGTCGACTAAACATTTTCATCATAGTTTTTGTAAACTGCATGTTTTCAGTGACTAGAACTAAAATATAAATAAATAAGAACTAAGTTAATAGGACTAAAACTATGGCTAAAATCTACTGGAATTTTGGTCAACTTTGGTTCTGGTTCCCTTGGATCTCTGTCAAAGCCCAGTCCCCTGACTCTGTCGGCAGCTGAGATGGATTGGCTCCCTGTGTCTGATCAATGCCCTGCAAAAAAAAGCAGAGGAACAGGATACTCCTCCATCTGATTCACCTGGTACTGTCATGTGATTTGGAGATGTAGTCGACTAAAACTAAAACAATTCAGATGACTAAAATACGAATAAACTAAATTTGCATTTAAGTCAATACAGTATGACTACAACTAACAAAATTTGTCATCAAAATTTACACTGCAGCCCAGGCAGGGATACAAATAAACAAGGAAAGTAAACAGTAAACAAAACAGAAACTGTGGCAGGCAAAACTAAGACATAGACATAAAACACAAGACTAGCATAGGAGCAACATAGATGGTAAAAGTTGAGGGTTTAATTATACCTTAAGCCATGATATGCTAGCTTGCCACCATGTCAAGGAGCACACATCAGGAAGTCCTAACATTAATCTGCCAAGTAAATAACTAAACCTTAACTAAAACAAGATGTATAAGAACAAAGGACATTCCTAAAGCTGACCAGACTCCGACTGAAACACACGACAGCAGGATGGGGCACATTTAAAGGACAACTGTCAGCAAAGAAATAAGTTCTGTTAAGCCAATTTGTGAAAAAAGGTCACTTTTTCTTATTGGCCACTGAGGCGATTGGTAGCCAGGGACACAATGGAAAAGACCCGATCAGCCATTCTATTCCATTCTAGCGTCTTTTGGGACCTTTAAATTAGAACCGCATTGAATGTACTAGTGTCACAAAGGGGTTAATATGAATGTTAGATCAAATCTAGGCATTTTAAGTAGAAATGCTTTAATGAAAGCATGGAAATAAAGCAACTTATTAAACAAAATTTATTTTTTGCTGACAGTTGTCCTTTAACCCCTTAGTGACTGAGTGCTATGCTGCATTTGATGTACCTTGAAGACCAGAATTCCATTATTTTTGTCATATGTTTACTGAACTGTGAATTTCTTTCTTTGTCCACCCACACAAATTATATATCATTTTTTAAAGGACGGATAGGGCTTTCATTTGATACTATTATTTTCATCATATGATATAATTTACTATTAAAAAAAAAAAAAAATATGTTGAAAATATGCCATAAAAAACACTTCTTCTAACTTTGACCTGATTGTTTTTTTTAAACAATTACAAATGGTAAAAAAGACCCCGTCTATATATTTCTACTATTTGTCCTGAGTTTAGAAATACCAATGTTTCCATGTTTGCCTATGTTTTATTTCAACTAATAGGGCAATAAACAATATTAGTGTTTTTTTGTTTTTTTTCCTAACCATTTTCTTCTACAGTAACCTTTTAACCCCAACCCTAAATTTACCCCAACTCTAAATTCACCCTAACCCTAAATCTACCCCCACCCCTTAATCTAACCCTTGTACTCACCCGAACCCTTCTGTAACCTTAATTATAACCCTATTTATGACCCTAACCCTAGATCCAGGTTTAGTAGATCAAGGGTTAGCTTTTTCCATTTATTTATTTATTTTATTTTATTTATTTAATTTTCTATTTATAACGGTAATACTTTCTAACTGCCTGTAGGGGCAGTCAAGTAGCGGTTTCAGAGCGACGGAAGAGATTTTTTTTTTTCTCTCTTCCGTCGCTCTCCTCTGGGCATGCTGTATTGGAGGAGCATGCTCCTCCGATACAGCACACACCCGCGATCACTGTGTTGATTCCATAGCACGACAGGGAGAGATTGCATACTAATAGTATTCCTCACAAATGGGTAGGACTGTGACATTACCCCCTTTTTAAAGATCGACCTTCATACATGACCAGCACTACTGCTTTTTAGAAACTAACTCCAAAAGCACAATTCAGGCCTAGTTTTCCTGGTCTAAATTAAGGTCCACTTAGTAGCATGGATTAAGGCACAGGAGCATGCATAGGTTGGAAAAACAGGCTCCTTCGCCGCATCTTCATCGCTGACAGTTCAGCGCGGCAGTTAGAACGCTGAACTGTCAGCAATGAAGTATAACGCGGCCCTTTCACCGCGGCTGCAACTATGTAAGAGCTGACAGTTCAGCGCTGAACTGTCAACTCTTACAAATCTAAAAGTAAAATGAAAATAACCCCCCCTAATAAATGATTCCCCCCCCAATAGTAACACTAAACCCCAATACTAACACTAAAATTAACCCTAATACTAAAATTAACCCCCTAAACCCTAACCCTAATACTAACCCCCAACCCCTAATACTAAAATTAACCCCCTAAACCCTAATAATAACCCTAATACTAACCCTAATACTAACCCCCGACCCCTAATACTAAAATTAACCCCCTAAACCCTAATACTAACCCTAATACTAACCCTAATACTAACCCACGACCCCTAATACTAAAATTAACCCCCTAAACCCTAATACTAACCCGCGACCCCTAATAGTAAAATTAACCCCTAACACTAAACACTAACGCTAAACCCCAATACTAACACTAAAATTAACCCCAATACTAAAATTAACCCCCTAAACCCTAATTCCAACCCCCTAAACCCTAATTCTAACCAAACTAAAATCGGTAAAATACTTACCTTTAGCGATGAAATGTCCCGCGATGAAATCTCCAGTGACGATCTGTCTTGTGCTGTAGAGTCGGCGGTGAAGCGGCTGCTCGGAAGCAGCCGCGATGAAGAGTCCCATCCCCCAGGCTCCAGGCTTACTGAAACTGTGACCACTAGCATAGCAGAGGGAGCAGAGAATCTTTGTTGGGCGGCACTTAGCTCATCACGGTCCCTGGCGATGATCTGTACTTTTGATCCCACCTGTCAGATGAGGCTAATTGAGTGGCCTCAGTCTGACAGGGAGGACATGGCCGAGCTCCGGCTACATTTTACTAAAACTCGCTGTGATCAGGTCTCTGCTACTGTGTCCCTGGTTACCGATCACCTTGTGATCGCGTCCAGGAACTAAAAAACGAGAGCGGTTGGTAAATTCAGGGACTGCCCCCGACGGCAAAAGCTATCCCACTGACTGTGACACTACCCTAGCGATCAGATTTTTTTTTTTTATTAACTATATGGGTCCAAAAAAGAAATAGAAACCACAGATTTATCATTGTTATGTAATGTCTTCAATTGCATTGTTCAGAATTACTACGTTTTTAGCTGCCAGCTGTTTCCTAAACATCAAACTATAAAAAAATGTTTGCAGCGATAGCACTTGCCCAGAGTTAACCATGCATCCACTATAAAATTATTCTCGACATCTGTTTGAAGTTGTGTAATAAATGTGTTTTGAATTGATTAATTCAGCTTAAAATATGCTTACTGGATAAGCATAAAGATCGCTAGATCGGTTACTATACAAGATGCCTTAACTGTTTGGGAAAACACACATTTCAAAGTGTGGGATATATGGGAAAATAGATTATTTCCACTGACCTGAATGTCATCACATTCACTAATGGGAAAGTCCAAGATAAATCATCCAACCCTGTCCTGGTATTCTGACAACACATCATGATAACTCTTTATTACAAAATAATTTTGTCTCTCTATTTCAAAATAATTTGATGTGACATTGTAGGCCAACATGCTATAATTAGTTTACTTGTAACCATAATTTAACCATCCATGTTGGCTAAAGGTTGGTGGTTATAAAGAATGCCATGCAGTGGGGGTTGGAATTCAGAGGTCTGAATAAAAGTCACAATATTCTCAGAAAGCAAACACACATAATTTACAGGGCTAAAAAAAAGTCTAAAAAAATAAATAAAATAAAGTCAACAGGCATAAATGTGAAGCATCACTAGAGATACTTTTGTGGTCACTACACATTTTGAGGTTTACAGAAAATGTAAAATATGGTTTTATGAAAATATTTCATAATGTTGGTTTTCTGCAATGTGTTAAAGAGTGATATTGCAAAAATGATCATAGCTTAAATAAATATCTATCTCTCCACTTAAAATAGCCATATTGTCAATATTTTTGAAATACCAATAAATATATAAATACCATTAACGTTTCTTTAGGTAAAAAAACTTCAGTCAACCCTGTGTAACGCATAGTGAAATCTTTAAATATTACATAAATGTTCAGGTTACCTGCATCTCACATTTAGCACATAGCTGCCATAGAGTTATAGTTAAAGATTCGGTGTAAGAATAATGCAAAGAGAATTGTAATAATTCAGTAAGTGAGATTGGAAGTAATGGCCTGATACTCTGCTTGATCTGGGCCTTTAAGGTAATGAAAAAAAAAATATCTCAAACTCACCCTATACACCACAGACAGCCTTACACGATATTTATACACAAAGTCAAATAGCTCAATGAACTATAAAGTGGTGATCAGAGTCATCGACATACCAATGGTTTGTACCACAGTAAAATATGGCAGTTGAAGTCATGACCAATTGAACAAGCCACATATCAGATTACTTTTTTTACTAATTCTATTAATGGCATGGTATTTAAGTCCTACAACTGTTGATACTTTTCAGGATGAATATATGTAGGGTGGCTTTATACACGAAAGAGAGAATTCAGCTTGAATGGGAGAATTTTTCCAAATCAAATTTGTCCTTCTCAATTCTCTTTTTAATGACTAAAGCCCTTAGACATAATTAAATAGATGTTGTTGGATAAAGACAGGATTTACGTATTTTATGTATAAGCTTACTACAGATGTTTTAGCAGCTTTTGTGTCAAGATAGGGCACAAAATCTTGCTCCTTCACCCAGAGCCGGACTGGCCCACCGGGATACCGGGAAAAATCCCGGTGGGCCACCTGCTGCGTGGCCGTCTTGGCCACTTAAAGCCAAGCGGCGGCAGCCACCACTATAAGAAGTTCGGCTGCTGCAACATCCGGCGGCAGCAGGCGAATTTCTTAAAGTGGCGACGGCCGCCGAACTGCTTAAAGTGGCGGCAGGACACTTTAAGAAGTTCGGAGGCTGCCGCCTCTTTAAATTTGCCTGCTGCCGCCGGATGTTGCGGCAGCAGTTCCTGCGCGGTGCCGTGAGGAGGAAGAGACAACAGGGTGAGTGAGAGCACGGGGAAGGGGGAAAGCAGAAGAGACACTTCGGGGGAAGAGTGAGACTACAGGGTGAAGGGGGGAGAGACACTACGGGGGAAGAGTGACACTACCCGGATAAAGGGGGGAGAGACACTACGGGGGAAGAGTGACACTACAGGGTGAAGGGGGGAGAGACACTACAGGGGGAAGGGGGGAAGAGTGACACTACAAGGGGAGGGGGGGGGAGTGTGACTCTACAGGGGGAAGGGGGGAAGAGTGACACTACAGGGGGAAGGGGGAAGAGTGACACTACTATGGGAAGGGGGAGAAGAGTGACACTACGGGGGGAAGGGGGAAGAGTGACACTACTGGGGGAAGGGTGGGAAGTGTGACACTACTGGGGAAGGGGGGGAAGAGTGACACTACTGGGGTAAGGGGGAAAGAGTGACACTACAGGGGGAAGGGGGGAGAGACACTACAGGGGAAGGGGAGAGCGTGAGAGAGAGAAACTACAGGGCAAGGGGGAGGGTGAGAGAGAGACACTACAGGGGAAGGGGGGATGGTGAGAGAGAGGTGCTACAGAAAGGAGAGAGAGAGACGCTACAGAAAGGAGAGAGAGAGACGCTACAGAACTGAGAGAGAGAGACGCTACAGAACTGAGAGAGAAACGCTACAGAACTGAGAGAGAGAGAAGCTACAGAAAGGAGAGAGAGAGAGGCTACAGAACTGAGCGATAAAGACGCTACATAACTGAGAGAGAGAGAGAGAGAGAGAGAGACTCTACAGAACTGAGAGACGCTACAGAAAGGAGAGAGAGAGGCTACGGAACTGAGCGATAAAGACGCTACATAACTGAGAGAGAGAGAGACACTACAGAAAGGAGAGAGGCGCTACAGAACAGAGAGAGAGATAGACACTACAGAACTGAGAGAGAGAGACGCTACAGAACTGAGAGAGAGAGAGAGGCTACAGAAAGGAGAGAGAGGCTACAGAACTGAGCGATAAAGACGCTACATAACTGAGAGAGAGAGAGACGCTACAGAACTGAGAGTGAGAGAGACTCTACAGAACTGAGAGAGATATGCTACAGAACTGAGAGTGAGAGAGACGCTACAGAACTGAGAGAGAGAGAGACACTACAGAACTGAGAGAGAGAGACGCTACATAAATGAGAGAGAGAGAGATACTACATAAATGAGAGAGAGACGCTACAGAACTGAGAGTGAGAGAGATGCTACAGAACTGAGAGAGAGAGATGCTACAGAAATGAGAGAGATGCTACATAAATGAGATAGAGAGAGAGATGTTGCATAAATGAGAGAGAGATGATACAGAAATATGTACACAAGGATATGTCTCACACACTGCTCCGATATACAGAACTGAGAGTGAGAGAGACGCTACAGAACTGAGAGAAAGAGAGACACTACAGAACTGAGAGAAAGAGAGACACTACAGAACTGAGAGAGAGAGACGCTACATAAATGAGAGAGAGAGAGACACTACATAAATGAGAGAGAGAGAGACGCTACAGAACTGAGAGTGAGAGAGATGCTACAGAACTGAGAGAGAGAGATGCTACAGAACTGAGAGAGATGCTACATAAATGAGAGAGAGAGATGTTGCATAAATGAGAGAGAGATGATACAGAAATATGTACACAAGGATATGTCTCACACACTGCTCCGATATATACCTCTGCACAGGGCAATTCATATAACTCTGTGTACATACTGGAGATATATATTGCCCTAGGCAGGCTTATATATCAGTCTTATCTATATATAATACACTGTTCAGATGTGTTTTTTTAAATGCATGGTTTCCCCTTTTATGAAAAAAAAAATTATATTATGCAATGGGGCTGGTATACAATTTTTTTCCTGGGCTGGTTTTTGTTCCCAGTCCGGCCCTGCCTTCACCGAAAACTCATACAATCTTTGCATACCCAGCCAATACTATAGGCACAAGCAGAACAAGACAAGTAAGGACATAAACGATTTATGGGCCATCCATAAGGTCAAAACAATTCTCCCAATGAAGCTTCAAGGGACCTGTCTGGGTGCATTGCCTACAAAACATCAGTGGCACAGTTGCATGTGTTGGAATTCACCATTCATTTTTTTGTGTGGAGTTGTATTGCCCTCTGTATTGTCCCATGTACATGCTCAGTTTTTCCACCATGATTTTCGTTGGTGGGAACTCTAAAAATGCGCAGAAGTTTTAAATACTGTCTAGGAGATGGAGTTTAGAGATTCACTATCCTTTTTATGCGTATATTCTTAAGAAAGTACATAAAAGAGATCGTTGATTGCAACCTTTTCTAGAATATGTAAATGCATTCAACAATCAGATAACAAAACGTGCAGTGGAAATGTATTCATTTAACTTATACACAAAAAAATTACAGTAGTTTGACTTTTACAAAAGCGTGATCTGCCACGTGCACTGTTCCTGTTGTAACACATAGTTTCATCTGCACTGGTTTAATTTCCATTGTTCTTCTTTCAAATACTTTATAAATTGTACTGTACATACCAGTCCCACGTTATCCGGACATTCCCTCAGCTTCCTTAATGATTTATTAAATTCATTTTACATGAACATAATTTCTAACAAAAGTAATCAGATGTACCAGGCATCATGTACTGTACTTTAAGTCACGAAAAGGTATTCAAAATATTAGTAAATGAACCACAGTATCAATCCATACAGTGCATGGTTATTCTGCAAACAGTGGCAATTTTTTAACTGCTAAAGTGCCTAATTGTAACTTAAAGGAGTAGTTAAGTAAATCAAACCTTTTGGGGGGTGCAAGATATATATGAATGCTTCATTATGTCATGTCCACTGACAATTCTGGCTTAGGGGAGAGGTTCCCTGGTAGGAGGCAAACATTAGTTACCCATTAATGAGAAAGAAACAATACTGGCTAACAGTACCTATGATGCTCAACTACTATGATCTTGAGCATTATGGGATCTTAGCCATTAGCTAAACTTCTGCCTTAGTCTACAATTAACTGCGATCCCCATGGTGTTTAACCAGTAATGACTGGCTGTATATATCATGGGAACTGCAGTTAGGGTTGTCTGGCCGGTATTTTACCGGTACAGACGGTAATGAGGGTCTTGCGGCTGGGCCGGTATAGCAAATATACTGGCAACTCAAATCCCGATATTTTGCTTGGGGAGAGGTAGCAGCTGAAGCCGTATTTTCCTCCACGTGCAGGGCCCTCCTCCCTCCAGAACACTGTTCCGGAGAGGATTCGGCTCTCGCAGGGGGTGAGAGGGGAGGCATGCCTCCTCACTGCCATGCCGTGACCTCTCTGCTCCTGACCTGCTCCATCCCCTGCAAACCTACAAACAATGTCACAGGAAGGAGCAGCCCAGACAACGTTCCAGAGACCCCCTCCCTGCAGCTGCCATGAAAGTTACAGGTTGTGTGTGTGTGTGAGAGAGAGACTGTAAGTGTCTGTGTGTGAGAGAGACTGCATGTGTGAGAGAAACTGCATGTGTTAGAGTGTAAGGTTGGAGTCTCTTACCGAGCAGTATGGAGTCCAGTTGCAGGAAGACAAGCCGCACACACGTGCAAATATTAACACACGGCCTACTCACTGGAGATGGGAACAATGAGTAGGTGGGTGAGTGAGTGCACAAGGTAAATTATTCCAAAGGCGAGGTACAGAAGGATAAGGCAGAAATCTTGGACGAATCATAGCAGAGGTTGAGGCTGGCTGAGAAGGTGCGAGGTCAGGTGGAGGCAGAAGGTCAGGGTTGGCAGCAAGAATTGTGGTCAGGTGTCCGGACAAGGGTCAAACACAGGTTAGGCAATCACAAATAGGAAAGGTCACAGTAACAAGAGAAACTTGGTAACTGACAGATTCTATAATCAGAAAGCACTGCCGATCAGGAAGAGGAGGTTTAAATAGGGTAGCCAATTACTTTAGATAGAGGGATGTTCCACACAGGTTGATTGCATCTTGTCACTACAAAACCTTGGTGTTTGGTGAGGTTTTCCATGAAGCCACGCCCACTCGACGATCAGGATGTGGCAGTTACTTCCAGACCAGAGAGAGGTATTTTAGAGGTTGGGGTTTGTTTCGTGCCCAACATCTTGGAGGAGACAAGTGTCGCGCTTGTGTGTGAGACAGTTTGTGTGAGAGACAGCTTGTGTATGAGAGTGACAGCATGTGTGTGTGAGAGAGAGACAGCATGTGTGTAAGACAACTTGTGTGAGAGACAGCTTGTGTGTGAGATAGAATGCATGTGTGTGAGAGAGACAACCATATAGGGTTTCTGTCAACAAGAATGAGACAGTAAGTATCACAGGGAAAGTGACAGTCTTTTGAAAAACATAATGCATTTCGCATCTACACCAACACTTAATAATAAGTGAATTGAAACACAAAATATAAACTGGATGCAACGGCAAGTCTGTGTGTGTAATGGCAAGTCCTCTGGATTCAACGGCAAGTCTGTGTGTGCAATGGCAAGTTAGTCAGTGGGTGCAGTAACAAGTCTGTGGATGCAATGGCAGTGCTATTTATTTAAACTTGTCTAATTTACTTGTAAGTTAATATTTTATTTTTTCATATTTCTATTTTTTTCTGTTGACATAGAGTTTACAAATTTGGGCAATAAATATTTTTTGGGGGGGAGGGAATATTTTTATATTTTAAATTGGCGCGATGGAGGGGGTAGGAAGGAAGGGAGGGTATGTCAAATATAGGATCTGGTCTGGGTGGTGCAAAGCCATTGGGCTCCTTTGAACTCTGGGTGCAGTTGCAGTTTGATTATATGCCCCTGCTCCTGAGCTTTTTTATAGTCACAGGCTATGATGCTACAGTGTATTGTGCATATTTTATTAAACGGTTTGACTGAAAGGATGTTTGTCTTATTATGATAAATACATCATGTTCATTTTTCTCACTAAAGTTACATAACAGACCTATTAACTACACAGCAGTAAATTAAAAGATAATCCATCTGGTCTGTAGATGATCTTGACTTGGCTTTTGGCGATTGTACTGCATACCTGCCACCTACATATTTGTATCTTTCCAATTAATCTTCCAGGAACTTGAATATTTTCATTTTATAATGTGATCTCAATATGCTTGAAGCCATCTTGCATCTTCCGCTACCCTGTCCTGTCATTTGTGCATGCATAACTGTCGGGGCACATATTTTATTAAAACAAAGGCCAATGTGAGTGAATTGATTCTACTTATCTGTAGCCAAATGAACACATAAGATTTTCTTTTTTTTGGTAGGTTTTGGAGGATGTTTCACATTGAGATTTGTATGGCATTCAAATCTCTGAGGTAAAACATAGGTTAAAGGCATAGGAAATATTCCTCCCCCATTTTAAACATAAAAAAAAGAAAAGGGAAGCAAGCCTGTCAGTATTCTTTTCATGGTTTTCTTTATTTACAGTCTAGTTGGCATTGCAGTAGTTAGTAATGCTATATGTGCATAAAGGGAATCCAAAATGTGTCTTAATTAAAGGGAACCTGTCACCTGAGCAGTATTTATACTCCTCATGTAGAGAGTAAAAACATGATAAAAAAAAAAGGTATATACATTGTGTTAGTAGATTTGCAACCACATAATTTGAGAGAAAATGTGTATTTGGTGTCTCTTGTATGACATCACCTGTGTCTTGATATGCAAATGAGCAAGTGGGAAATGTGTCATTTGCATATCAAGCTACAAAGGGAAGTCAAAAAGAAGAGCTATCACAGGTACATTTAAAACATATCCATCTCTTAATTAATGCATTTGCTTGCAACTCTGCTAACAACATGTATAGATCCTTTTTGATCATTTTCTATTTTCTATATTCACAGTAATATATTTGAGAAATAATGGTCTCCAATGAAATAACTGGTGTAGAATTTGCTAGGATTTAAAAATTACTATCATATTAATATATCATTTCAAACCAACTACTGTTTATCAGGTAGTAAACATCCACACTGTAATATCTGGTGCCATAGACATGTTCTGCAGTAGGACTTTCAGTGTTATCTGCAGCATTTCATTCTTAAATGCTCCTTCCCTGAACAATAAAGAAAGCAGAGAGCAGAGATGCATGCACATTGCATCAAAAGAACAAAGGAATGTCTTGTGCGCCTGATCCATGATGGCAGCAGCCGGGATAGGCAACCCCTAGGCGCCAATAACTATCAGTGAACCCCTCATAGACACCTAGTCATGCTGGAAGCATGGAAGCATGTTAGATAGGCTCAGGGTACTTGCATCATAAAACAGTAGCAGCCAGGCAATCTTCTTAGGAATTCCTGGAAGTATCCTTACATGAATGTCCGTGTGGATCAGTAAAGTGGAAGCTGTTGACTATTCCTTTTATCATTTTAAAATATGTTATAAATATGGTGTAGATTTGATTAATAGTTTTAATTATGGTGTGTTCAAGATAGTTTCAGTATTTTTTTTTTAATTTTGTATAAACAGATTCTTGCACAATGTTTAATGATACTTAAAGTGACCATTCAAACTTTGAACTAAACTTTAATATTGCAACACAATAATCTAACCTATTTAGTGCCAGGAATGTTTGAAAAACCATGTTATTGGAAATAAGTGTTTACAATATCTGAAACGCATTTTTCTAATGACTTTAAATTATTATTCAATTAAAACATTACAAACATCAAGCAAATTCCATGCAAGTTCATGGAATTCTGGAGGGCCTAAAAAGGAAGGAGGAGATAGAGATAGCGCCACTTGTCAAGAATTACAAAACTTAAAGTAGTTTCAGTGAATGTCTGGAGCTTGTTTTTAAGGGGAAATTTCTAAACACAACGGATGATTTCCCTTTTCTAATGTGTGTAATATAGTATCTATACTTTTCTTTTTGGTTAACAATTTCCGTTTTTGCTACTAGCCGGTCATTCTTACACATGCTTAGAAAGACTTTTTAGTGGGCTGATGAAAACAATGGTTAGAAATAGTAACAATGGAAACATTTAAGTGATTCACTGGATCGGTTTACTCTTCAGACAAATGTATGACTTGTTTCTTCACACACACACATATATATATATATATATATATATATAGTGGATCTCATCACCTATGTGGTAACCTATCTGATAAAGTTATATTGTAATGGTGGGAAATTTAGGATTTCAAAACCTATTTTTTCTATCTCTCACTCAAATATACAAATGCATTTCTTGAAAAAAATCACTGGCCAAGGCAATATAATCAGTCTCTGTATTTTGCTGAGTGGCAAACATGTTGAAGACAAAAGAACATGTTGGGGGGAGCTTCCCCAAATTCAGACTACGTTGAGTTCATTTCCTGCTTTTCTGAGATGCGACACATGGTTCATCATTAGAAAGAGGTTGGATTCAAATCATGTTCTTTATGGATTCTACTTGAACCCCTCAGTGGTGTAATATTTATTAGGCTTATCTGTTTCTCTGAGAGAATGGAATAAAGATTTTCACTTAGAAAATATTAAGACAACCCTGGAATAGCAAGTATTAATAAGAATGAGTTCAGATTAAAATGTTATCCAAAATGCAAACTTGAATAGGCACTGTACAAAGGAACGCAATCAATGAAGAAGAAAAAAAACAGGTGTGGAATGAAGGGGTATAACATACTTAACATTCTTGAATGTACTTTGACTTACTATGATAACGCATGTAAAACATATTTAGTAACTTTATGGTAGAACAATAGCATGGTTGGCAATAGAACATCCCGTGCTGACAAATAATGTATATATAATTGAAGACTTGCAACATTAACATTTCCACCACATTCATCATTTCAGTTTGAACATTAAATAAAGAGGCACCTTACACAATCTGGATAACCGGAATGTATATTTTTGACATCGATCATAAGGAATAATGAGAATATAAAATGTAAATATCATATAAAGAATGAAAACATTTATTTAAATAAACATAACGTGTATTTTTCCGTCTCTACAAAAGAGCTGGTGATCTGGTCATCTACAGGGGCGTCACTAGGGTTGGTGTCACCCGGAGCGGAAACTCATGGTGTCACCTTCCTCCATACAATGCCAAACAGATTACTTAGTAATGCCAGTTAGAAGGCCTATTAACTATGCCACACACAGGAGCCCCATAACTTATGCTACACCAGGGCCCCATAACTTATGCAGCACCAGAGCCCCATAACTTATGCAGCACCAGAGCCCCATAAATTATGCCACACCAGAGCCCCATAAATTATGCCACACCAGAGCCCCATAAATTATGCCACACCAGAGCCCCACTATTTATGCCTCAGCTCTGCCCAATTAATTATGCCACACACACAGGTGCCCCATAATTATGCCACACACACACACAGGTGCCCCATAATTATGCCACACAAAAGAGTCCCTTAATTACGCCACACAAAAGAGTCCCTTAATTATGCCACACATGGGGCCCAATAAATATGCCACACACAAGTGCCCCATAATTATGCACACATGAAACCGCCATTAATTATGCAACACACAGGAGCCCCACGAGGTGACAATCTTACAATTATAGATACCAGTAATATTGTGCCATTCAGATCCCAACAGTATTGTCCTACTCAGAGCCCAGTAATATTGTGCCACTCAGAGCCCAGTAACAGTGTGCCAGTCAGATACCAGGAATATTGTGCCACTCAAGAGCCCAGGAATATTGTGCCACTCAGAGCTCGGTAATAGTGTGCCAGTCAGATACCAGGAATATTGTGCCATTCAGATCCCAATAGTATTGTCCCACTCAGAGCCCAGGAATATTGTGCCAGTCAGATACCAGGAATATTGTGCCAGTCAGAGCCCAAAAATATTGTGCCACTCAGAGCCCAGTAATTTTGTGCCAGTCAGATACCAGGAATATAGTGCCAGTCAGAGCCCAGTAATAGTGTGCCCGTCAGAACCCAGTAATATTGTGCCAGTCAGAGCCCAGTAATATTGTGCCAGTAAGAGCCCAGGAATATTGTGCCAGTCAGACACCAGTAATATAGTGCCAGTCAGATACCAGGAATATTGTGCCAGTCAGATACCAGTAATATAGTGCCAGTCAGATACCAGTAATATTATGCCAGTCAGAGCCCAGTAATATAGTGCCAGTCAGATTCCAGGAATATTGTGCCAGTCAGATACCAGTAATATAGTGCCAGTCAGATACCAGTAATATTATGCCAGTCAGAGCCCCATAATATAGTGCCAGTCAGAGCCCAGGAATATTGTGCCAGTCAGAGCCCAGGAATAGTGTGCCAGTCAGAGCCCAGGAATATTATGCCAGTCAGAGCCCAGGAATATTATGCCAGTCAGATACCAGGAATAGTGTGCCAGTCAGAGCCCAGGAATATTATGCCAGTCAGAGCCCAGTAATATAGTGCCAGCCAGATGCCCAGTAATATAGTGCCAGCCAGAGCCCAGTAATATAGTGCCACTCAGAGCCCAGGAATATTATGCCAGCCAGAGCCCAGTAATATAGTGCCAGCCAGAGCCCAGTAATATAGTGTCAGCCAGATGCCCAGGAATAGTGTGCCAGTCAGAGCCCAGGAATATTATGCCAGTCAGAGCCCAGGAATATTGTGCCAGCCAGAGCCCAGTAATATAGTGCCAGCCAGATGCCCAGTAATATAGTGAAAGTCAGAGCCCAGTAATATAGTGCCAGCCAGATGCCCAGTAATATAGTGCCAGCCAGAGCACAGTAATATAGTGCCAGCCAGATGCCCAGTAATATTGTGCCAGTCAGATGCTTGTAATATTGTGCCAGCCAGAGCCCAGTAATATAGTGCCAACCAGAGCCCAGTAATATAGTGCCAGCCAGATGCCCAGTAATATAGTGCCAGTCAGATGCCTGTAATATAGTGCCAGCCAGAGCCCAGTAATATAGTGCCAGCCAGAGCCCAGTAATATAGTGCCAGCCAGATGCCTGTAATATTGTGCCAGCCAGAGCCCAGTAAAATAGTGCCAGTCAGAGCCCAGTAATATAGTGCCAGCCAGATGCCCAGTAATATAGTGCCAGTCAGATGCCTGTAATATTGTGCCAGCCAGAGCCCAGTAATATAGTGCCAGCCAGATGCCCAGTAATATAGTGCCAGTCAGAGCCCAGTAATATAGTGCCAGCCAGATGCCTGTAATATTGTGCCAGCCAGAGCCCGGTAAAATAGTGCCAGTCAGAGCCCTGCTCGTTTTAAACCACCCTCCTCCCCACCTTCCCCATCACTTACCTAAAGGCTGCTCTCTGCTCCCGGACGGATGCCTCCTCCGTGCAGTCTTCCCTCTTGCACAGAGGAGGGAAACACGCTAACCGTAACGTCACATCCGGTTGCTGTGATTTTTTTTGATTTTTTTTTTCCGGCGGCCGCGTCCAGTGGATGCGGCTGCCAGAAAAAAAGTTAAGCAGCACGATGCGGGGGGGTGCCGGCAGCAAGGGTGTCACCCCCGCTGGAGCTGTCATCCGGTGCGGTCCAACCCCCCGCCCCCCCCTCGGGACGCCACTGGTCATCTATTTTTTCCATACCTGTTCCCCACTACAGAGGAACTATGGCCAGGTTAACCCAACCCTTCATGGCAGAACTTCCACTGCAACATTTAACCAAGCAGAATTCCTTTTTATCTGATTAAGATGGCTTTTGAACATGCTTCTACGGCATGTTCTGCCTATTTTACATTTAAGCTCCACCTACTGTTCACCTAACCCCATCCACACACCTCCTTCTATTTTAGGCCTGGGACATAGATTCCCCCATGTCTATAATTTGTAATGGATTCCAAAATACCACACATTTGACCATGGTACTCATTGTGCCCTCTCAAGGAATAAGAGGTGTGTCTTGCACACATAAAGTTTGTGCTTTTTAACATGTCATAGTGAGACATATACTTACACTATATTCATAGCACATTTTTTCCATCAACTACAAGGCAAGAACAAATTCATAGGAGTTAAAACTATATCACTCATGTATATATTTCACTTTTTTTTTTAGCATACTGTTGTATTATGCTTATCATCATTATGCAATGCAGTGCTGCTCAGACTATGAAAAATATTCCGAACATTCCAAGATGATAGTAATTGTTTGATTCAAAGTCAGCAAGCGGTAACTCAGTGACCTCAGTGTTTAACTGTGATTCCTCTGTGTATCAAATCAATTGTTATCAAGACACAATGTTGTACTAATAGATATGTAATATGCTATAACTACTAAAATAACTCAATAAAGTGTTTAGTGCAATGAGATTTCTCAGATAAACTTATATTTATACCAATAAGTACTATGTACCATTCTACGGAGAAGACATGCAAGCAAGCTTACAATCTAGAGGGAATGTGATACATGAAACACATAAGGGATTGTAGAGGTCAGAGGGAAGGTAGTTGTAGTAATAGTAATGTGGATGGTTGGCCCTTGGTTGGTTTAGCCAAAGATTACCGTATTTATCGGCGTATAACAAAAAGTGCGTGTTATACGCCGATAAATACAGTAATTGTGTGTGTTCTAGCTGGGTTAGTTGTAAGCTACCTGATACTAACATTGATTGAGAGCTAGGTGGGATTAACTAGAGGAAAATTAACCGGTATGCTAGTGCGATGGGTAGTAAGCTTTGAGGGACTTTTTCAATCATGTTTTATTCTCTACATTTGCAATAAAAACAATGTTTAGGTGATACAGTCCTTTTAAGGATGCAAATTTGCCGTTGTGGAATATCTTACAATAACTCTTATATTTCATGCTGGACTACGTTTATTTTCCTTTAATGGAATCCAGTTTTATTTCTCTTACACAGCTGTTTCTGTTTGGGTTAATGGTTGTGTTTCAACATACATATTAAATTGATGATAGTTTAATCATCCACCTGACAATATACCTACAAAATCCCTGACTTTGTGCAAGTGTACTTAAAAGAATTTATGCTATTTTTAAGGAAAAGGGTGGTCACAGAAAATGTCTTTTTTTTTTTTCAAATCATTCTTACTTTAAAGTATTTTTCCACACCTGCCTAAAACCTTTTACACAGCACTGTATATATTCTACATACTGCTGGGCCACATGTAAAAATGGAAGGTGTCCAGGCAAAAATTACTTATCCAGAAACCGTATTTACTGCACTTGCTAAATCAGAATTGAAAGGTCTATATACGCCTATAACATTTTTAACAATAGATTGTTTTTTAACACTTTCCTGTAAGTAATGAAACTAATGACCATGTAATAGCAGCGATGTATTTATTTTAGATTCTTTGAAAATGTAATCACTTTTCATGTTCAGCTGTAGTCAGAGGAGTCAACCCAACAAGTATTTCCTCAGCTCTTTCATTCCTTGCCCGGCCTTTGTTGGAGGAACAATGAATGAATGGAAGAAAACTGGAACTGACCTTTATACGTTCTTCTATTAGTGTTTGACTATGTAGTGACACAACACAGGAGGAAATAATTAGGCATTTAATTACTTAGTGAGACAATACAGATACATAAATCCATGAAATATCCAAGATCCGTGGCGTGTACAAAGGAAACATGTAATTCATTTACTTTCTCATTTAAACATTACATATTTACATAGCTAATTTGGTTCAAATAAACACCCAGAGATAATTTTTACTAATGTTTACTAAGCCGTCCCTCCTTCAATTAAAAAAACAATCAACACGAAACTTCAAGTGTCAATTTCACCTGATTTCTATTCTCATCTCTTCCTGCTCATTGACTTTGATGATATCTCCCTTAACCTGGGCCTCCAACATGTCCCTATTTTCTCCATAATGCGTCTATCATGCTAACTCCTCTAACAAATGCAATATGACAATGTTCTGGACTGCATCCCACTGCTGACTCAAGTACCTGGCATGGGACCAAATAAACCTGGGGGCGTAATCCCTATGGTTGAGTGGTTACTTTCCACTAGGCCTGTGAACCACTTCTGCTTATAACCCAACACCTTGACATGCAGGGTCCAGACTATAGTACTTTAACCCCTGTAGGACGTCCCATGCCGTCCTACTTTTTACTGCCTAAAGGCTAGTAGGATGGAATAGAACCTCCTGTATATTTATCAGCTCATCGTGGCTCCCCATGATGAGCAGTGTGCGGATCCCGCTGCAGGGACTTGCAGCGGGATCCCCAGTGTCAGCCTGACATAGAAAATGCAGTGAACGTTCAAACTGAGCATCCACTACATTTCCGGCATCGCTGCGCCTCTGCGACATCACAGTGTCTCTGGATGTTGGCAGGGTCCCACAGGGTCTATAGAGACCCTGATCGGGCCTCTGCTTCCATGTTCCTGGTTCCTGTTCACAAAGTGCTTGGTTCTTTGGTCGTTAAGGGTCAAAGGGTTAATAAATGTCATTGTGTGGGCGATCAGTAGTATTATACATAATATCGCTTTCTAATTGTTTTAACATGAGTTTATTATAGATTTGTATCAAATTTATATATATATATATATATATATATATATATATATATATATATATATAATTGTTGCTTCAGATTATCAAAGAAAATGTTTGCTTTTTTAAGAGAAAAAAAGGTGCTGAAGTTATAAACATGATAAACCTCATTTAAAATAATTGGTATAATCATGGGTCATATATTTTTGACGTACGCAAGAGTTTCCTGGCCCTCACTTTGAAGATGTATTTACCATCAAAAATTCCTTTGGTTGTGAATTCCACATCTTTGATTGTTTTTACAGTAAAGAGTCCATTCCATTCATGAACAGACATTGACTTATTTCCAGTGCTACAGTGCACTCTCTTGTCATGTGCACATTTGGAAAATTTGATTGTTAAATCATATTTATAATAGCAAACATTTCACAGTGCTATATAGAGAGCGCATAACATGCAAATACCTTTGAAATGGATCAAAATATAAGTAGGATGTACCATTGAGCCAAATTATGATTAGGCAATATTAGTACAGTGGCTATTTTTTACATTGAAACCTGCATGGATCAATGCGTAATGTCAGGAGGTGTGGCTTGGGAGTGCTGCAACTAAAGGACCAGTGCTACTAAATATGCACAAATCTGTGCACATGAACAGTATTATTTGTTGGATATCCTGGTTAGAGTTGGGGTTAAATTTGGGGTTCAGGTTGGGGTTAAAAGGTCAATATAGGAAAAAAAAACAAAAAACACTAATTTTGTTTTTTGCCCAATAACTCGCAAAAAAAAATGCAGAAAAACATGGAAACAAGCATATTTCTGAACTTGGGACAACATTTAGAAACTTTTTAGATGGGGTCTTTTTTAATGATTGTATTTGTGTAAGTTATATTTTAGGTCAAAGTTAGTTATTTTTTGATCATATTTTATGATTTGTTTGTAGTAAATTATAAGATATGATGAACATAGTGGTATCTAATGAAAGCCCATCTTATGATGATAAAAACAACATATAATTTGTGTGGGTACAGTATGTGAGAAAGAAGAAAATTACAGCTAAACACAAACACCCCAGAAATGTAAAAACAGCCCTTGCCACCAAGGGAAAGTCCAGAACAAAATGTCTAGTCACTAAAGGGTTAATAATAGATCTTGATCCAAGGAGAAATCTGACTGCCCTTTGGTCCTTTAGGGATTTGTTGCCTTCTTTTGGCTCAAAAGCAGGAATGATAGGTAGAAGGGTTGAACTTGATGGACGTATGTCTTTTTTTCAACCTAAATTACTTTATTACTATGTTACTATGTTCTTCACCTCACCATAAGTAACTTTATTGATTGCTCAGCAGTTTTATAGGAGATAGTGCAGATGGGAGAGCAGGAGAAGGTATGTTTCAAAGACAGATAATGTTACAAAAACAAAATATAAAACAGAGCATAGATAATTATCTATAAATTGACTGTACCTTTGTTTAAAAAGGTTGAGCAATCTATTAAAAAGAAATGCTGTTTGTGATACATTTTAATGTTCCTGCTATAAAGATTATTATGGACACATCTGACCCCTTCTAATCTTCCCTAATCTTGGAACATGGTGAAAAATATTATGTTCTAAGGGCAAATGTATTATTAAAATAACTCAAAGACTGCTGAAGATGTAGGGAATATATTGATTGTTTCTGTGGGCTATGGTGATTAATTTACAGGGTTTTTTTTCAGCTGACAGGTCCGCTTTGGTAAGAGGTGAAAGGTTAAAGTAAAAACTCCTCTGATGGTAATCACATTCAATGTCCTAGATTAATGGCCCAAACGTTTACCAATTAAGTTGTCAAATATATCTGTCAGTGTATGTGTGATAACCTTAAATAGTTCATGAATGCACATATTTTTTCAATAAATATAAATTTATGTAGGTTTTACCCATAATAAGATATTTGAAGTTCAAGCATTTGCCTCAACTTGTATTGTAATTCAGTTCAGTTGAAATGTGCACATATAACTGTTTCCCGTATTGATCCTTTCCTTTTATCCTTCTCTGCCTAGAATAGTAAAAATCCTTGAAAGGCTGGGAGAGTTGCTTAGTTTAGAATCTTTGTTTAGTTTAATGTTTCCTATTCATACTTTGACTTTGTGAATTAGTAAGCCTCATTAACTCTTCAAGGACAAATGTGGGTCACCCACATTCTCTAAAAACTCTGCTGGCAAGGAAGATCCTGCTTATTTAACTAATAGTCCCGTACATTGAAAAAAAGAACATTTGATGTCAAATTTGGGCATTCAAGGCCTAGATTGGGAAGTTGGGATAACGGAGTATCATTGGTCCTTAAATCGATAAGTATATGCTTGTTGTTTAAAGTGTCTTTTGTTGGTTTTTGTTTTTTTCTGAATGATATATATTTAAATACAAATAGGCTGTATATTAAAATATAAGTCTAACTTTTCTTCTGCTTCTTGGTACTTCAGAAATAACTACCCATATTGTGAAACAGTGGAAAAGATAATTATTTTCATTGAGATTACCATATTACCACTATTATAAATAGTAATAATAATAGAACAAAGGTAGCTACATAACTAGGAAAAGGCAGGGGTAACCCGGGTATAAAATTTATAACAAAGAAAAACACTTGTGAAGCTTTACAACAAAAAATGGCGTTTAGAGAGCTGATAAAAGAATATATATAACTTTAATAGTAATAAGTTAAAAAGCAGAACAACACAAAATCAGGTGGTTTGCCATATATCACCACCAACTACTAAGACACTAAGACACAACAACATACACCAAAGATAACGAGATAAGAAATGTCCCACTGAATACTAATTAATTCAATACAAGCACAATGGTAAGTATGAATGGTGGTTCACAACACATAAAACATTAAAAAGCCAAAAGTTTACAATAAATATGCAGCAACCTTCCCAAATCATATTGTCATAAGCTTAGGGTCAAATTAGTGGTAGTAATTCCCTTAACCCAGATTCAGCCAATCTTATCCAAATTAGGCAGTTAGTGGCAGGGAATAACACACATGGATATTGCAGGGATTTAGAAAGGAAAAGATAGGTACAATGTATCAGACAGAATACCTGTTAATACCAATGGCAGCCTTCCTACATCTAATCCCTGTACACTAATACTGATGCACTAGCTAGATAAAGACAGAAAAAGGCATGGGGAAGTAGCAAAGTAAATGAGTGATTCAGTGGACAGTGATCGCATTCGAATGACAGTGCTATCATGCATGGGCGATACATCTTACAATCAACATCCAAAGCTCCATCCCCTGGTGCCCCGACTCGCTGGGGGGAAAGTTTGGAGATATGCAGTCATGTTGTTCCCATTTCATCCTATTGATTACATTGTAATTAAACCACAACCAATTCCTTTAAAGTCACTTTAATATAGTTAAGTCACTATGTATAAAAAAAAAAGCTTATTGTGGAAGATATTATTAACTTATTTGATATAAAAATATTTCTGTGTGGGTGGGGTGTAAAACTATAATTTTTAATCCAAACCCAACATCCAGTGGTTAACACAGTGAAGGCATTTAAGCATGTATGGGATAGGTTTAAGGCTACCCTTGATATAAGATATGGACTAATAAAAGTATTGACAACATTAGACAGACTATATATGGCACGTCCTGCGGTGAATCAAGTGGTTTTCGCGATCAACGATCGCGAAAACCGCTTTAACGGTGCTGGTCTATTGCCTCGATGTCGAGGCAATAGCCAGCACTGAAATTTCTGTTTTGGAGCACCCACGGTCGACCCACGGAGCGATCGTGGGGAGCCATATTGACGGAGCATGCTGCTCCGTCAATATGGCTAAGCCCTCTGCCGTTCTGAGCTTCGGAAGTGAAAGTAACTTCACTTCCGTCGCTCTGAATATGCTACTTGACTGCCCCTAGTGGTAGTTAAGTAGCATTGCAATGGAAAATATTTAAAATACATATTTAATTAATTAAAAACAGGTTATATAGCTATATTAGCCTATAGGGTTAAAATTAAATATTTTTTAGCATAAGGGATAGGGTTAAAATGAAATTAAAATTAAAAAATATTAAGGGATATAATAAGGATTAGAGTTGGGGTTAAATTTAGTGTTAGGGTTAAATTTTGGGTTCGGGTTGGGGTCAAAAGGTCAATATAGGAAAAAACCAAAAAACACTATTTTTGGTTTTTGCCCCATAACCTGCAAAAAAATACCGAAAAATATAGAAACATGCATATTTTTGAACTCGGGACAACATTTAGAAACTATTTAGACGGGGTCTTTTTTAATGATTTTATTTGTGTAAATTATATTTTAGGTCAAAGTTAGAAAAAGTGGGTTTTTTAAATTTTTCATCATATTTTATGATTTTTTTTGTAGTAAATTATAAGATATGATGAACATAATGGTATCTAATGAAAGCCCTTCTTATGATGATAAAAACAACATATAATTTGTGTGGGTACTGTATGTGAGAAAGAAAAATATTACAGCTAAACACAAACACCCTAGAAATGTCAAAACAGCCATTGTCACCAAGGGAAAGTCAAGGTGAAAATGTATTGTCACTAAGGGGTTAAAAGAACATTGCACTTTTTTTTTTAACAACAACATGTCCCGGACTTTGAAGTAAAGCCAACGTGTGTCTTAATAGATACACATGGGTTTACCATCTACTGTGTCTCACATCTGAGGCACAGCAGTTCCTGGTTTTCGCATGCTGTCTTTGTCAGAGCCGCGCTCTATCTGCCGAATGCGAGGGTCTCAATGCTAGCGCAGAGAGAGACCCTCATTTTTGCAAGGGATCAGCAGGGGGGACCTGGTTATGGTACCCCTGCTGATCCCATGCAAAAATGAGGGCCAGAGAGAGCCGGTCGCTGACCAGCTATGGAAACATATGGAAACATGGCATCTGTCGTTCAAAGGATAACACGGTGTGTAATATCAAAAGTACACACCAGTTGATCCTCACAATAGGAACAACTAACATTTCACTTGTGCTTCTATATTAGAAGAACAAGTGAAATATAAAGTTAAGCTTTCCTTTAAATCCTAACCAAAAAAATGGTTGGTATAGAACTAAAACATTGGAAACTATGTCAACCTAAACACTGCTTATATTGTGAGGGTAGGGAGTGACAAATAATGACAAGTATAGATTGTGTATAATTCATGGTTTATTGTTTAAAGGATAGCTGAACAGTTTTGTAGACTTTTTCATTAAACTTGTTTTTGAGATTTTTAGCAGAAAGGTTAAAATGGCAAGCTATGTGTACCATGCATGTCAAAGTTACAGTGGCAAACTATGTGTACTAGGCATGTCAAAACTACAATGGCAAACTATGTGTACTATGCAAGTCAAAGTTTCAATGGCAAACTATGTGTACTATGCATGTCAAGACTGTCTAAGTATTGACTTTTGCTACTCTTTCCTTTTTCACATTCCTCATTATCCTGACATTCCAAATCTTTTGAGTCATTTGAACAATGTAAATCAGCAGAATTCTCTCAAAGCCAAAGATACAGTCATGTCCTAAGGAACAAGGTTATTATTTCAAATCTCTTGAAATCCAGCTTAGCCACTTCAGCAGTGCAGTTCTTTACAAAGTGTATAATTAAGCTGGCTTTGATAAGAGGATCAGAGGTCAAACACTGGCTACTGTTTCCCTCTCTCTGATGCAATTGTTGTATTGTTTAAAACTTTCATATGACTGGTTAGTTTAATCAGCAATATCTCTCTAAAAACAGAACCTTGGTATGTTTCAGCAATAGCTTTCATCCAGTCTGCTGACTGACAGAATAAGTTGTCCATTTTTCTATGGTTTTAAAACTGACATACTTCTTTGATCACATTGTATTTATGGATCAATAGATTTGGTTACAATAATAGCGGCCACAATATTGATCACAAAGGGAAAGTAGTTTAAATTCAAACATTGTATGTGATTATTAATTCACTCTTTGTAGAATTGTTTGTAAAAGTTCTGTGAGTTTAGAATCCTCCATTTTCTTTTTTTGAGAGACTGGAGACTGTAACATTCAGTTTGGTACAATATATGTTACCAGTTAGAAACCATGTGGGGGCGGAGCTGTCTGGCTTCCATGGCGGACACACTTCCACATAGCTCCGTGTCACACAGATCTGACAAGCGGATTGCACCTCGCTTAACCGCAATGGGGAAGCAAAACAAACCCTCTGAGATGCCTAAAATGCAGAGGAACAAACCGACCACACAACAATTACCGGTGGATGACTACTTTGCTAGATCCAGGAATCCGGAGGTGACCGCGAGCCCATCGCAAGCTCAAGCGCCAGACACATTTGTAGACAGGGCCCCTCCAGAAGACTGGAGAGAGGCTCTGTGACATCTGCCCACCAAAGCAGAATTGTCAGTATCATTGAGTGGGCTATACAGCCCCCTCGGACGGATATATTGGATCTTAAAAAGGACTTTACTCACCTTGGTGACAGGGTCCTCGAATAAGAGGAAGATACTTGTCAGGTCCATGAATCTGTGGACTTGCTTAACCAACATATGCAGCATCAAGAAGCATAGATAATTACCCTTCAGCAACAGCTAGAAGTGCTCGATAACCGGAGCAGTATGAACAACATCCAGATTCAGGGGATCCCAGACTCAATTGCAGAGGAGGAATTAGAAGCCACCATCCAGGAGCTACTCAACACTATTGCACAAAAAGGGCATGGGAACCCAATAGAAATTGACCGAGTGACTAGACCCCACAAAGCAAGAGGGTCTGCAGTGGCGCTCACCAGAGATACGGTGTAGACTCTGCATTACCCGACTGGGACCAGATCCTCGCTAAATACAGGGGTATGACCAGTGCTGTATTTACCGCAAGGCATCCTAGGTGGATGCCTAGGGCAGCAAATTTTGCGCCCCCCAGCACTGAAGAAAAAAAAATTAAGAAAAAATGTTTTTTTTTTAAATCTGGCCCTTTAAAAAAAAAAAAAAAAATACGCACTTGCGGGCAGAGACGGAGGTGAGAAGGGAATCGGAAGATCCCCCCTCACCTTCCCTCTGCCCACAAGCTGCACAGGGAGCCGAACAGACAGCACAGAGAAACCTCCGTGCTGCCTGTTCAGCTCCCCATGCAGTCTGACACGGAAGTGCCGACAGTCACATGACCGGCGCGCTGACGTCTTACGCGCGCCGGGTCACGTGACCTGTCGGCACAACCGCCTGGGAGCCGAACAGGCAGCATGGAGGAGACCATGCTGCCTGCCACTAGCCACCAGGGAAAGGTCAGTGCTGGGGAGATGGGGGGATTTGGGCACATTGGCTGGGGCTTATTAAATGGCAAATCACACTGGCATATTATTGGGCAAATTGGCTGGGGCTTATTAAATGGCAAATAACACTGGCTTATTATTGGGCAAATTGGCTGGGGCATATTAAATGGCAAATCACACTGGCATATTATTGGGCAAATTGGCTGGGACTTATTAAATGGCAAATCACACTGGCATATTATTGGGCAAATTAGCAGGGGCATATTAAATGGCAAATAACACTGGCTTATTATTGGGCAAATTAGAAGGGGCTTATTAAATGGCAAATCACACTGGCATATTATTGGACAAATTGGCTGGGGCATATTAAATGGAAAACCACACTAGCATATTATTGGGCAAATTGGCTGGGGCATACTAAATAGAAAATAACACTGGCATATTATTGGGCAAATTAGCAGGGGCATATTAAATGGAAAATAACACTGGCATATTATTGGGCAAATTAGCAGGGGCAAATTAAATGGCAAGTAACACTGGCATATTATTTGGAAAATTGTCAGGGGTATATTAAATGGCAAATAACACTGGCATATTATTGAGCACATTGGCTGGGGCTTATTAATGGCAAATAACACTGGCATATTATTGGGCAAATTGGAAGGGGCATATTAAATGGCAAATAATACTGGCTTAATATTGGGCATTTGGCTGGGGCATATTAAATGGCAGAATAACACTGGCATATTATTGGGCAAATTGGCTGGGGAATATGAATGGCAAAATATACTGGCATAATATTGGGCAAATTGGCATGGGCGTATTCAATGGCAAATACTGGCATAATGGGCAAATTGGCTGGGCATATTAATGGAAAATGATACTGGCATATTATTGGGCAAATTAGCAGGGGAATATTAATGGCAAATAATATTGGCAATGTGTATGTAAATGGGGTGATTGGGCATGTCCTTGGTGTGCATCGTGGGTTATGGGTCATTTCGTGGGTGTGCATCGTGGATAGGGGGGGTGCCCAAAATTTGTCTGCCTAGGGCAGCACAAAACCAAGATACACCACTGGGTATGACCCCTATCCAACTCCGAGTTAGCAAAATCTCTCTTTATGCGGCCCTCTCTAGGTCGACCCTACAAGCACGCAAAGCTCTGAAGCCTATCACAACAGCTCTCCGAGCAGCCTACATCCCGTATTCATGGAATACACCAATCGCCATACAGGTCAGACATGTTTATAAGAGCTATACCCTGCATCACCCCAGGGAAGCTCTGAAGTTTCTTACCTCTCTGAACTTGCCAAGCATCCCGATACCAGATTGGGCTACACCATTCCCATGCCCAGCTCCTCTAAGCAGAACGACAGCAGATAACGGTGCGAATAGGCAACAATGATAAGTTCATTTCTCCATTTACTCACTTAACCCTATTGAAGGGAACTGAACGTTAGACTGCCACTGCTTCGATACAGGACCAATTTCTCAACCTACACACAGGTGAAGAGGTTTCTGTGGCCACTACCCAATTAGAGTACAGCTCTTTCGATCAAGCCCACCACCTTGGGCCAGCCCAGGAATCCGCACTATGCTTTGGAGTACTGGACCCTCTAGATGCGCCTATTCACCTCTCCTCTTTGGAGAAAACGAGGTCAATGCCAACAGCAATGAACTCTAACATGTTAACCCCACAGTCTGCTAAGACTGATATCCGTCCCCTACGTAGTTTTTTGCAGTGGTCTTTCTATTTACTACTTTTTAGATCCTTTCCTTTATCATGCTCTGCATATGTTCTGTATACACGTAATTGTTTTTCTTATAGTCATAGTGCCTCTCCCCTTGGGGCACTCCACCCTGTCCAAGACTTAGACGGGAGGGGAGTTAGGTCGCCCCTGACTGTTTTGCCCATTTTTTGCAGTGAACATCTCGCTGCTGGTGGTCTATCCCACCTGAGGTTTATCTTCTCCCTCTTTCTCCCTCTCCTTCATATGTTATCCTACTTACCTACTCTTTTTTGCTCTCACTTTACCGCCCATATGTTTCTTTACCTTTTGCACCCTGACTTTCCCTGTAATTTACAAAAAAAGAAAACACGTATAGGCAAACACGTCAAAAGATTGCACTTATAAGATTTTCTGAACCAAACAAGAGATTAGAGATGGATTGCTAGTACTTAATATATTGTATACATGTTTCTATAAATGTCCTATCTGCTAAAGCCAACTATCTTCTGCTGTAAATTGACGCAGTGGTAATGTAGCTGTCATAAAACTTCAGTCTCAGTCTCAGCCATTATCCTGATAGCATCATATTGATCAGCATTGATATATTTTTATATGAATTTTCAAGCAAGTGGTGGAATTGTACAGTGGAATATTATAAATATGCTCTGGTTTTGTAGTATCACATCCTAATTTTTTAACCTTTTCTTGGGTCTAGCTACCGTGTAGCCCATAGTCACATCACTTTATGTAAAGGGCATACCTCCCAACATTTCAAATGACATTATAGGAATGTTTTAAATGGAATTTCAGGCAATTAGTTGCTAGTTTTGTAATTTGGTATTCAATTTATTAAAATAATACATTATTTTAATTATAAAAATGAATATATAAACACATGTACTGCTGTCTAAATACTGAGTTTTATTAGTGTAGAGCTTTGTGATACACTCAAGCACACCAGAGTCTGAGCTCCTAGAAAAGAGGGATTTGGATTCAGGACTAGGGAATTTTGGAAAGTATGATAGAGGAATTTATTATTTATAAAGCACTTTACCAGGAAGCAGGGGCGTACCTAGAGCATTTGGCACCCGGGGCGGACCCCGAGTGTGGCACCCCCCCCCCCCCCCCCACAATAAAAATGCAAGAAAACACCCACAATTTTTTCAATGTTTGAAAATTGTACAATTATAGTTACCAGGAATAGTGTGCCAGTCAGATACCAGTAATATTGTGCCAGTCAGATACCAGTAATATTGTGCCAGTCAAAACCCAGTAATAGTGTGCCACTCAGAGCCCAGTAAGTGTGCCAGTCAGAGCCCAGTAATAGTGTGCCACTCAGAGCCCAGTAATATAGTGCCACTCAGAACCCAGTAATATAGTGCCAGTCAGAGCCCAGTAATAGTGTGCCACTCAGAGCCCAGTAATAGTGTGCCAGTCAGAGCCCAGTTATATAGTGCAACTCAGAACCCAGTAATGTGCCAGTCAGAGCCCAGTAATAGTGTGCCACTCAGAACCCAGTAATATTGTGCCAGTCAGATACCAGGAATATTGTGCCAGTCAGAGCCAGTATTATCGTTTGTGCTAGTCAGAGCCCAGTAATATAGTGCCAGTCAGAGCAAAGTAAAAGTGTGCCAGTCAGTGCCCAGTAATAGTGTGCCAGTCAGTGCCCAGTAATAGTGTGCCACTCAGAGCCCAGGAATATTGTGCCAGTCAGATGGCCAGTAATATAGTGCCAGTCAGTGCCCATGAATATTATGCCAGTCAGATGCCAAGTAATTTTGTGCCAGTCAGTGCCCAGGAATATTATGCCAGTCAGATGCCCAGTAATATTGTGTCAGTCAGTGCCCAGTAATAGTGTGCCAGTCAGAGCCCAGTAATAGTGTGCCAGTCAGATACCAGGAATATTGTAACAGTCAGAGCCCAGTAATATAGTGCCAGTCAGTGCCCAGGAATATTGTGCCAGTCAGTGCCCAGTAATAGTGTGCCACTCAGAGCCCAGGAATAGTGTGCCAGTCAAATGCCCAGTAATATTGTGCCAGTCAGTGCCCATGAATATTATGCCAGTCAGATGCCAAGTAATTTTGTGCCAGTCAGTGCCCAGGAATATTGTGCCAGTCAGTGCCCAGTAATAGTGTGCCAGTCAGAGCCCAGTAATAGTGTGCCAGTCAGATACCAAGAATATTGTAACAGTCAGAGCCCAGTAATAAAGTGCCAGTCAGAGCCCAGTAATATAGTGCCAGCCAGAGCCCAGTAATATAGTGCCAGTCAGAGCCCAGTAATATAGTGCCAGCCAGAGCCCAGTAATATTGTGCCACTCAGAGCCCAGTAATATAGTGCCAGCCAGAACCCAGTAATATAGTGCCAGCCAGAGCCCAGTAATATAGTGCCAGCCAGAACCCAGTAATATAGTGCCAGCCAGAACCCAGTAATATAGTGCCAGTCAGAGCCCAGTAATACAGTGCCAGCCAGAGCCCAGTAATATAGTGCAACTCAGAACCCAGTAATGTGCCAGTCAGAGCCCAGTAATAGTGTGCCACTCAGAACCCAGTAATATTGTGCCAGTCAGATACCAGGAATATTGTGCCAGTCAGATACCAGGAATATTGTGCCAGTCAGAGCCAGTATTATCGTTCGTGCTAGTCAGAGCCCAGTAATATAGTGCCAGTCAGAGCAAAGTAAAAGTGTGCCAGTCAGTGCCCAGTAATAGTGTGCCACTCAGAGCCCAGGAATATTGTGCCAGTCAGATGGCCAGTAATATTGTGCCAGTCAGTGCCCATGAATATTATGCCAGTCAGATGCCAAGTAATTTTGTGCCAGTCAGTGCCCAGGAATATTGTGCCAGTCAGTGCCCAGTAATAGTGTGCCAGTCAGAGCCCAGTAATAGTGTGCCAGTCAGATACCAGGAATATTGTAACAGTCAGAGCCCAGTAATATAGTGCCAGTCAGAGCCCAGTAATATAGTGCCAGCCAGAGCCCAGTAATATAGTGCCAGTCAGAGCCCAGTAATACAGTGCCAGTCAGAGCCCAGTAATATAGTGCCAACCAGAACCCAGTAATATAGTGCCAGTCAGAGCCCAGTAATATAGTGCCAGCCAGAACCCAGTAATATAGTGCCAGCCAGAACCCAGTAATATAGTGCCAGTCAGAGCCCAGTAATACAGTGCCAGCCAGAGCCCAGTAATATAGTGCCAGCCAGAACCCAGTAATATAGTGCCAGTCAGAACCCAGTAATATAGTGCCAGCCAGAACCCAGTAATATAGTGCCAGCCCCCCCCCCCCCCCCATCACTTACCAAATCGCTGCTTCTCCCGGATGGACGACTCCTCCGTGCAGTCTTCCCTCCTGCACGGAGGAGGGAAACACAGTCGCCGGATGTGACGTATCGTCACATCCGGTCGCTGTGATTTTTTTTTCTTTTTTTCACCCGGCGGCCGCATCCAGAGGATGCGGCCGCCTGAAAAAGAAAAAAAGGTAAGCAGCGTGGGGGGTGCCGGCAGCACCGGTGGCACCCCCCTAGTCAGTGGCACCCGGGGCGGGCCGCCCCCCCGCCCCCCCCTCGGGACGCCACTGCCAGGAAGGATACATTAACATTTCTCCTGTTTCAAAATATGTTCACGGTCCACAATCATTGCATTGTTATGATACTTACAAAATAATATTAAAAATACAGAATAATTAAAAATACAACTATACAAATTTCACATAGAATACAAACAGGTAATAAAGCAGGGGAAATATAATCAATCATGATTACAGGCGCATTCTGTATTGAGGTATATCAACAGAGATCTTGTAAGCGATTTTAGACTGGAGGAAGACTTGATGGTACACAGTTATGTCACAGTTGTGTAATATGGTGTCAATTTGACTTTCTATTTTGTACTACATATTCTACACTCTCCCAATAGCACATACCAGAAGAAGTACTTTAGATGTTCTGCATGCCTAGATTTTCTTTTGAGTTATTTTATGTGTACAGGGATATTAAAAGTTCAGTAACAAAAGGTATCCAGGCTCACATAAGTTATTGCTCAATGATAGCTATGCTTCAATAACTGCTATGTTTTCTCAGATAGTGCAATAAGTCATAAATGTGTATTTGTAATTCTTTGAATTCTTCATAATCAACTGTACCCACTTGGCAACAAAATGCCAGTTCAAGAGGGCAGAACTCTTTAAGCATGTTCCTGGCATTGAGTGTATCTCACATTGATTTAGATAGCAATGCATTACATACCATACTTCCAGCCAAGCATTGCTTCCTAGCTCATGACTAATCATGGCCTCATACATTTTGTGATTCACCTACAGATTCCGTTTTTGTTAGGACTCCAGGGAACATACGTGTACTTGTTCTAACAGCTTCCACCTATCAGATCTCCACAGTTGTTCTTGCATACAGATTTTACAAATTGGCCTGGTTGAGCTTGTTGACTTGATAAGCTTTAATACCAAGAGTAAACTGGAACAATTGTGGTAGATTATTGTTGTAAATTTTACAGCAGTTATCGGTTGCCACACTGATAAACAATACACATCTTATACATGGATACCACTCAGGTAGTTGTGTTGTTGTTTCTACTTTAATCCTCAAGTCAAAGTTGTAGGACCACAAGATGACTAAAGGAAAAAACTCCACACCCTTAATTGAATTACATAAACAATTTCTTCTTTCGGGGTAATGAAATCCAATTGTTGGGTGCATAAAGCACATTATCTTCACATAGGACTCAGTATCTTACATCTATATATCTAAACATCTAGAGTTAATATGCCACTACTAGTATGCACATTAATATGACACAGCCAATTTGCCCATTAATATTCCACTACTAGTATGCCCATTAATATGCCTTAGCCAATTTTCCCATTAATATGCCACTTTAGTATACCCATTAATACGCCACAGCCAATTTGCCCATTCATATGCCATAGCCGTTTGGCCCATTATTATGCCACTATTAGTATTCCCATTAATTTTCCACTATTAGTCTTCCCATTAATATGCCACAACTGGAGACTAATAAAAGTATTTAGAAAAATGGGCAGACTAGATGGACCGAATGGTTCTTATCTGCCGACACATTCTATGTTTCTATAGTACGCCCATTAATATGCCACAGCCAATTTGCCCATTAATATGCCACCATTAGTCTGCCCATAATATGCCACTATTAGTTTGCCCAATAATATGCAACACTAGTATTCCTTTTAATATGTCACTATTATTATGCCCATTAATATGTCACTATTAGGATGGCCATTAATATGCCCCTATTAGTATGCCCATTAATATACCACTATTAGTATGACCATTAATATGCCACTATTAGTCTTGACTGGTCAGCAAAAGGGGTTTACACAATTTTAGCAGGGGTTCACAATGTTATGGCTGATCAGTGTATATTAAAATATGTGGATATAAATTATAATAAATATAACTAAATGCTGGTCTTCATTTCTTGCTGTTCTGTCATCGGTGACAGTAAAAGTTTGGAAAGCTAATGCAAGTACGAATCCAGTACTGAGTTTATTCTTGCTACCTATACACATGTTCATCAGTGGTAGCTGTGACATAAAAGCCCACTGGTGGGGAATATATTACATACAAAATTATTAGTATGCCCATTATTATGCCACTATTAGTACCCCAGCCTGCAGGCCCAAATCCAGCTAGGCAATGTGGTGTATTAGGTTTTATCTGCTTGCCCAGAGTCACCTGTCTAGTTGCAAGTACTAGTGACTAGTCAGTGTCCATTGTAATGGTACAGTTGCTATTTAGTCACTTGGCTAGGTAGCAAGCACTCTAAATTTCTAGGGTACCCACATTACTAAAACCCCATACATACAGCATGATTTTATGTATGTAATAATCCAGGTTATCCAGATATATTACATTGGGCAGTGCAGAACCTTGATTTACATTTACCAGATTAAACAAACAAACTTACTGTTTAGTGAATAAGCCTCTTGCATCTGTGATAACATCAAAGCACACCACTCTCGTCGCAGCGTGATATTGACACACAAAAATGGGAGGCTTACTGACTAAATCACACTGGGAAAATATTAATTTATCAAACAATTCTAAAAAATTAATTTTATAAAAAAATATTACAAATTAATATTTTTGTAAATTTGATTATTAACTGCCAAAATTCATAATTCCGGCAGAATCCTGCCGACTACGCCAGTTGTATTGGATGGTGGAGATTAGTAAATGCTCAATTCTAAATTAATACCAGATATGGTCTCAATTGGTGTCTGTTTAACACTTTATAGTTTGGTTCCCACGGTTACACATAACAATAGGAGCCAAATAAGCATAACCTCAACAACAAATTTATAAATGGAAATAATGTAAAATACAACAATTACATTATTCCATAAGGTATTATTAGAGAGTTATATTCAATAACCAAATAACAGAATAACCACACACTTGAATATGTTAAAGCATAACAAAGTTTAATGATAACTCTACAACAATATCTACTATAGGTTATACAAATAAACAATGCTAAAATACTCAATCTATTAATATAAACAAGAATAGTTAACTCTATTCAAGTAAAAGAAAGTAAAGTAAAATATATAAATGCTGATACTTAGATTTTACAGTGCCAGGAGAACTCAGGTGGAAAGACTGGCTTCAGCAGCAGCTTCTTATGTGGTGTCCATTGTTGAAGCTTCAGGAGAGTTCTGAAATCTCTTTCCTGTGTATCTCTTTACATGCAGGCCCTTGTTGGTACAGCTTTTCCATAGTAACACTGGCCAGGTGACCAGACTGTCAAACTGTCAGACTCCATGTTGTTTACAGTACAGCCTTGAACAATAGCCAATATATATATATATATATATATATATATATATATATATATATATATATATATATATATATATATATATATATATTGGATATTGTTCAAGGCTGTACTGTAAACAACATGCTATTAAAGTGATATCTGTGTATAAGATCAACAAACTAGCATAAATAAAATGCGTGTCTATAACAGTATGCCTACCTATATGCCATAGCTAATTTGCCCATTATTTTGCCACTATTAGTATGGCCATTAATATGTTACTGTTAGTATACCCATTAATATGCCACTATTAATATACCCATTAATATGCCACTTTTAGTATGCCCATTAATATAGCACAGCCAATTTGCCTATTAATATGCCACTATTAGTATGTCCATTAATATGCTTCTATTAGTCTGCCCATTAATATGCACTATTAGTACGCTTATTTATATGACACCATCAATTTGCCCACTAATATTCCACAATTAGAATGCCCATTAATATACCACAGCCAATTTTCTCATTAATTTAACACTATTGGCATTCACCATTAATATGTCAGAATTAGTCTGCCACCATTAGTATGGCCATTATATGCCACAGCCAATTTGCCCATTATTATGCCACTAATAGTATGCACATTAATATGCCAGAGACAGTTCGCCCCCCTCCCCAGGCCCCAGTACTCACCTTCCTTCTGCTCTCTGTTCCCAGCCGTCTCCTGCACTCCCCACTACTCTCATCGCATCTTCCGATCTCCCCAGCCAGTGCCTCTGCGGCTAGCTTTTTTTTTCATCAGCCAGATTAAGGCTGCAGCCCTCGAGGCCCCTATTTTGCAGAGGCACTTGGGCTGCAGCCCCTAAAGCCCATGCCTTAATCCGGCCCTGAACATCATTCATGTAGTCTGGAACCAATGTTAAAATGAAGATGGTGTGTATATGATGTAAAAGTACATTCTGGTATCTATGTGTTTGAGAAATGATCAGAGAAATAATGAACTGCGCTGTAGGGAAGCCTTATGCATGCATAATTCAAATGACCAGATGGCCCCTTTACAGAGAACAGTTGTTGAAATGTATATTCCAGAAATGCATTAAAATCAATAATTGACCTATGAAAATGCTGTCAGTCTTTCCATCCGTGAAAGGGTGTCTTCACATTGGTATTTAAAAATGTTTTTGTGTGTCACATCATTTTTTTTCTTAACTCACAGTTAGATTTGTGTAATAATTCCTATTTGTTTCTCTAATCTTCTAATATAAATTATGCTGCCATCAATAGTCAAACACAACATCAAAGAGAGATACTGAAAGAAAAAATATGCCTGCTTTGAAAAGTTAACTGCATAGCGACTAAATAAACACTCCAAACATTTACTTAGTATGAAGACATTAAAGGAAAATTTCATTAAACCCAGACTGCATTTGATTTGATCTTACATACACCAATCAGCCATAACACTATGACCACTGGCAGATAGAAAATCGACGAAGGCAGTGTGATGCTTTGGGCATTGTTCTGCTGGACGACCTAAGGTCCTGACATTCATGTGGGTACTTTGAAACGTACTACCTACCTAAGCATTGTTGCAGACCATGTACACCTTTTCATGGAACTGGTATTCCCTGATGGCAATGGCCTCTTTAAGCAGGATAATGTACCCTGCCACAAAGCAAACATGGTTCAGGAATAGTTAATTTGGGCGCCAAATTCAACAGATTTCAATCCAATTGAGGATGTTCTGAACAAACAATTCTGATCCAAGGAGGCCCCACCTAACAACTTACCGGACTTAAAGGATCTGCTGCTAACGTCTTGGTGCCAGATACAACAGCACCCCTTCAGAGGTCGAGAGGAGTCCATGTCTTGACGGGTCAGCAAATGGGGCTTACGCAATTTTAGGCAGGTGTTCACAATGTTATGGCTGATCAGTGTATATTAAAATGTGTGGATATAAATTATAATAAATATAACTAAGTGCTGGTCTTCATTTCTTGCTGTTCTATCATCGGTGGCAGTAGTAGTTTGTAAAGCTAATGCGAGGCAGAATCCAGTACAGAATTTATCCTTGCTATTTATACACAGGGCCAGCGCAAGGATTTTTGTCTACACAGGCGAAGAAAAAAATGGGAAAAACTACGACTTTTTATTCCCAATATTCAACTTTTTGTTCAGTGCAGATAACGCAAGATTACGAGTGGCAGAATATTGTAGTACAATACAGTGATCTAAAATAGGCACAATTTTGTGACTTTTTTTATACATAGTCTACAATAGAATTCTTAATAATTAGATCACTTTTTTATTTTGGTGCAAGAGACACACAGTGGCTGTTTGCTGGCAGAAATAATTCTAGGGGTTGGTCAGACCGGGCCCCGTCGATTGCAGATGGGCAAGTCACAAGTCTGAGGGACAGATTGTTAAGTCGAAAGTCTGAAGTGCAGAAAGTTAAGTCACAAGTGAGGGGCAGATTAGCAAGACTTTGGGACAGATTAGCATGTCTGGTAGCAGAATGGCAAGTATAGGGACATAATGGCAAGTCTGAGGCACAGACTGGCAAGTCTGTGGATGCATTGGAAAATCTGAGGAGACGATTGGCAAGTCTGGAGGGCAGATTGGCAAGTCTGGGGGCAAAATAGCAAGTCAGAGGGGCAGATTGGGTGTATGGTTTTAATGGGCTCCTGTATGTTGCATATTTATTGGGCTCCTGTATGTGACACATTTATTGTGCTCATGTGTGTGGCATATTTAATGGGATCCTGTATGTGGCCTATTTAGTTGGCCCCTGTATGTGGCATAATTAATGGGCTTGTTTATGTGGCATATTGAATAGGCTCCTGTATGTGGCATATTTAATGGGATCCTGTATGTGGCATATTTATTGTGCTTCTGTGTGTGGCATATTTAATGGGCTCCTGTATGTGGCATACTTAACGGGCTACTGGATGTGGCATAGTTAATGGATGTGATACTACATGTTTAGCCGAAATTTTGTGTATTATTGTAAGCAATATATGTTTTTGACTCAATAAAACTCAGTGGAACTGTATAACCTAAACATTATTTTACTGGGAAGGCAAAGAATAAAAAAATGATTGAAAATTATCATTAAGAAAAATGACATTTTAGGTTTTTTTCGTGATTGGGTGCCGAACATTATGTCAACTATGTAGGCTTACTACTTACTATAGTGGGAGTGCTTCTGTGTCCCATGCACTGATATAATGTTATCTAGAAAAGACAAAGGATTTAAGACTCCAAAGAGAGAAATAATCCACAATAATGAAATCTTATTCTACATTTAGTTTTGAAAATAATTTTAGATGACAGAAAGAGTAAATAAACTGCCCAGCTCATGGGGACACTCACCAACAGCTCTAAAATATATGTTTCCTACCTTAATTTCTTAGTATTTTTATATTGTTCTGATATAACATGCAACAATGAATGCTGTTTTATATATTTCCTGTGGTGTGCCAGATAACCAGGTTTTTTTTGGGAGGGAACAGAACAATAGGAGGGTCCATTTACAGACACTCCATGACAGACACTCTGTCCAGTATCATAGCTACTGGTCCCAGAAATGGTTTCTCTACCAGGGCTGTTGAAGGACTTGTCACTGATATTAGATCTAATACTAGCTTTCTTATTGGAGTAATGCTGCATCTAGGTACAGTAGCAGGAGAGTTATGCTACAGGAAATGTGACTATGCTAAGCTAACTCTTTGACCAGGCATAGATGGTACTGAAAGGATTGCGGCATATGTGGCAACAAAATGAAGTCATAAACAGGGGAAGCATGGACAAATGAAAAACCTTTTTTGCATTTTTTTCTTTAATTCTGCCAATATTGTGCAGAAATAATTTTTCAGGTTCTAAATTCACACTGCAATGTTTAGATAACCTGACACAGCATCCAATTTGAATCCACAAGAGAAATGGAGTTATTTTATTTTAAATAAAGTTTAGAAATAAATTAATTTGCTGCCAATGTTAACATCATCATTTAACTCTATAAGTAAAAGCACGGCTCTGGCCATCCTTATATAGGTGACCACAAAATAAAGATGTCAAGCATACATAGTATAAAGTGACGATAATGCCATTATTTAGCTCAATTTCTGTGCTGTTTTTATACAAAATCCCCCTTTATAAATCCTTCACACATACTAATTTAGGGTAAACAAATGAGGTAATTCAGTTTATATTTTGATAATATTGTCGAATTTCCTTTTAATATACATCACACATACAAATTTAGGGTAAACAGATCAGGTAAATCGGTTTATTTTTAGATAGTATTTCCAAATGATGGAACAGAAATTGTGATTAATGGCCAAAAGTAGCACTTCACTAATACAGCATTGCGAAGAAGACAATTTCCCACATAGATATAAAGAATATACATCTGTGACGTCTGTGATGAGATTTACAGTTTGTGGATGTCGGACGAGTAGCAATAAATGCCGGTTGTAAAATGTTTTCACTAGAAATTCCGCTCATTCTTGCTCTATTTACAAGGTTCCTAGTTCCTTCCTAGTTCCTTCCAAACATTGGTTTTATCAGCACACTTTGTAGTTCAGTCTTGAGTACCATCTGCCCCTATTGAAAAGTCTATGCCTGTGTGGGGCATTAGAGTTAGAAGAAGGAGGGGTATCTCACGCTGAATGAATACAGGGCAAAGGAAAGCCCTGTCTAAAATGCTCAAATTGCTCAGCCAGCTCTTTTGAGTCTTTATATGTCTTTGTTTGTATAAATAAAGTTTAGATGGTTGACGCCAGTTCAGTCATATTTATTGTTATTTTGATGAGCACTGTTGATGTCTCATGAGCAGAATTATGTCTGGCTCCTAAATTAATAAACAAATCTGTCTTCTTGCTATCCTGAGGACAAGGCAGAAGAGGATGAAAAAGAGGCTTTTTTCCCCTGAGCAAATTGTAATTCTGGTTCCCATCATTGGTTAATTAGATGATTTCTCTATGGACATGCTGCCAAGCACAATATAAAAGCAATGTTTGTAAAAATGGCAAATTGGCAACTCTGCCAGGGATCATGAGCACTATAGTTTGAGATCAATTGGAGAACTAGTTCTTGGCTATCAATGAACTATATATTAGTAAACATAGTAAATGGTATTTTTCATATTTGTCATCAGCTTCCTATGGAAAGGTATTTGCAAAATGAAAACATAGCCAATCCATGATTTATTGTGTGACTCAGAAACAAATTACAAATAACAAATTACTCATTAGCTGAATGGGATTATACGTTCCCTAGACACAGAGTCTGCAATACCTTTTTTCCTATAAACTTTTTATAATAGCCTGACTAAAACTCGAGTATGGACAACAAGCCTAACTACTGCAACACTGTGTAAGGCATTGCTCTAATTTTTAAATGCAGACCAAAGTAGCTTTTTAAGTACCGGGAGAGTTCAAAATGTTTATGATCGCCTTATGTCCAAAGATATTTGTAGAGCGTCCGGTCTCTCTGAATCTAACATCATGTCCTGGCATGCTCAGCCTGTAGTAGAGCCTTGCGTGTGAAAAGGAGCAGTGTAAATCTATACTTTCACTACACATCTTGTGACCCAGCTAGTCTAACAGGGACTATGCTTCTACACCACTTCCTTCCCCTTCCTTCCACCTCTTGGAGAGTAAGAGGCATATAACTGGTGCCGTGGGACCAATCACACCACAAGGGATATACTTCACTGTGTCGAAGTAAAGTTATATGACTGGGGGTAGAAAAAGTATATCAAAGAAGACAAGTACAATATTAAGCTAAAAGGAGCTAAAGGTACATTATGTTATTAATATATTTATCTGCATGTTGTAATGCCTCTCAAACCTCTAGCCTCACCAGTAACCCCACTATTATCCTTGTTTATGAAAATATATATTTAAATTACTGATAAAGCACATGGTTATTGGCAGTTTAGTAGAAACAGCATATTAGCATATTTTGTTTGACACTTGCTCCTGAGGTGTTGGAAATGATACAAGCCTAGCCAAGTACTTTGTTAGAGGTTTTGTCAAACTTTATTACTCCTTATAATGCCAAGATGAGAAATCATGCTCACATAAAATTGCTGTTTATTGGGTAGTGTTAACCTGGAGGGAAAATGAGTAGAATACTGAGATCGACAACAGAATTCCAACCTTTATTACACTTGGCTACCATGCAGTACTGTGCAGTACTGTGCGACTATGATACCAATGTTTTTGTGGAACAAAGTCAAATAAATAATTCTCTTAATCTACTGTATAGCTCTAATTTGAGTTGTGATAAGGAGCAGGAACACTCTCTGTAACCAACTTGTGAAGGATATTGATATAAAGCTGGATAACATAATAGCCCTGTAAAGTATACTTGGTCAAGCTAACATGTTGCTTAGTCATGGTGCTGCTTTTGACAGAACGCGTTGGCAATCTGTTTTCACCACACATTCCACCTTCATTAGCTAGTAAAAGGGAAGATTTAGTCATCATTTGGAAAAGTGTGAGACACAGAGTTGGCCGCATGAGACCTGTAAGGTCATATTTTTAAAACATTATAGTGGTATTCATCAAATAAACAGACCCTTTTCCCACTTGTTTTGTAATGACTGGAGGCTAGTCACTATAAAATTAGCTGACACGTAAGCTGCAGTCAGTAAAAAGTCATTATTAATAGTTGGAAGTCAGAGAATATTTCCAACTCTGCTATTAATTCCTGATTTGTCCAGTTTAGTTTAAGTGAATAGCACAACATGTCTCTGGTTTAAATGCATTGCTTTATAGTACTGTGGTGTTATTTTAGCACAGGGGTATAGTTCATAGTGGACATTTACTTGACTTTTGTGATGGACAATTTAATTCCATGGACTTTTAGGGATCCTACCAAAAGGGAGATGAGTTCCTAAAAGAGTCAGAAGTGGACTATTTCCTTAAAACAGTTCCAATTATATCCAGGTTGCTGTATGGCGAACACACACACCAATCACAGATCTCAAAGGTCATTAGACTGTCTCTAAAAGCTGCCATGGAGTTATGCGCCATGAGATGGAAGGCCAGTAGGTGTGCCGCGGATGAGTAATCATTCAGTCAGTGGTCACCGCTACTATCAGTTACTTGCAAGTAAGTTTACATATATGTTTGCTTGCCTCCAAACTGTCCTGCATTGCGTGGGACAGTCCAGATTTTGGTCGGCATTCCCCAATGCCTGGAACACCGGAGACTGGTTAGTGGACAGTTAGTGCTGCCAGTTTAACAGTTAGTGGACAGTTAGTGCTGCCAGTGGATCTTGGAACCTTCCAAGATCCATCCCCCGGCATCCTGATTTGCCAGGGTCAAGAGTTGGAGAGTTGAGTGCCATGGAATTCTGAGAAGAACTTTGGTGTGGCTATGGATGAGAAAAGGTTGAGGAGCACTGCATTAATGCAATCCATATTGAGTTATAAAACTAATAGGGTATTAAATTAAATATTTTACTTATATACATCTGCAGATGTCTCTACAAAAGAAACCCCTTTATTCACTGCTACTAATGTTAACTGTGCATAATAAATAATATAAGCCATATTTTGTTTTAAACATTTATCTCATGACTGCTTGTCTACTATTTTGCATCAAAGCAAAAATATGAACTATAGTGGCCTGTTCTTTTTCTGAAAATTCCTGTCTTTTTACTGTCTGTATGGTTATGATAAGATACAGTCTGGCTTGTGTAGTGCAAAATGGGCAAAAAGCAAACAAATCGATCAATTGTAGTTATTAAAAATATTATCACCATGAACTCTATATCTTGGGTACCTTGTCACTTTAATAGTATTTTGCTCTATAAGTGGATAGCATGACAAAACTGTGTTTGCAGAACTACCAGAGCATAGAAAAAACAGTGTCATCTATTTGTGTCACCACCTTGTAGATTGGTAATAGTGATTGTTGCTGCGAAGCAGAGCTACAGGAGCTGTTCACCGCATATACACCATATTAAAAGGGCTTTTCACCTACCCACCACCTAATAAAGTTTCCCTGCCCCGTCCCCTCTGTGCCCTGCTACCTCCATCTAACAGGAGGACTGCAGGAATTACCTGGCGCTCTCGGAAGGATCACAAATCTGTCGCTTCTTCCCCCAGCATCCAATCTCATATCCTAGTGGAGGAGGGAGGCAATGGTGAGAGGCATCTGGGGATATGTTGGGTTTAGGACCACTCCAAGGGGATCTCCCTGAAAAGAGGGTCAATGTGGAACCGGCTGATACTGGGCTGTGGGCCTAGCAGAGGCTCCTGCCAGTCTAGAGTGGGCAGATTTGCAAAATGTGATTAAGCTCCTTATCGAATCGTGTGTGTGTGTGTATACACCTCTGAATTGGTTCAATAAATGTCCTTTCCACCCCACAGTAGTGTTTTACAGAGATACACAAGAAATACAGCGGCACTCTTGGATCCAGTACAAAATGATAAATGTAATAGTCAGGAGGTATAAAGTGCACACGCATGCCAGGGTACCAGGTAGTCTGTCTCAGTTATATTGCCAGGACATAATAGAAAACAAGACCTTCCTGATAAAATAATTTGTTAATACACATTTGTATTACAATATTATCTCTTTTTAAAAGGTTGTTAGATAATAACATTGCAGAAACAGTTTCATTTTTTTTTTAAATTCTACAATCTACTGATTCAGGGAGCATTATGCTTTCTTGGTTTATCTTGATCACACTTTTTTTACACAGTCGCCATTATTCTGAAAATACTGATAAGGAGGCATTGAAATAATGTTTACTTTCCACTTCTAAGTGTTTTCTCTTTGGTGAATATCTTTTAGATTAGCCATGAAGTCCTTCTCATAACAAATCCCTTTTTTTGTAGTCCAAATTATATTTGCATTCCTTCTGAAGAAGAATTCCTGGCTCGAGTAGAGACATGTGACGGTAACTTATAATGATGTAATTTCTATCGGTTTTTGTTCCAGATCTATTACTTTTCTTTAACAGAGTAGTTTGTTGGTGGAAATGTATTGTTCCCTCAGAAATGTAAAGGACAACTGCTGGCAAAAAAAATGAAAATATGTTTAAAAGTCCAGTGAATGACCACCAGGATTAATGTTGGTGCCTGTCCCTGCAAATAAAGTATCTAATTGAGCTCTCTTTGCGCTGTATAGCTCTATCAGAGGGTCAGACATGCTGTTTAGAATCTTGGGTCAGATGATGTAATATCTGACTCAACATTCTAAACAACATGTCCGCCCCTGATAGAGTTTTGCGAGCAAAGATGGTTCAATAAGATACTTTATTTATATTCTTTTATCACAGCTATTTAAAATGCCTACATGTGATGCAGTTTTTCAATGAAACATAACCAAAAGAAAAAAGTATATGTTGCAGAGAGTTGTCTGTGTGAATAAAAAGGGCTTTCGGGCCTACTTAATAAAGAGAGAATCACAGGGAACTGAGACATGAATTGCAAACATGATTGTATAACCTGAACATTTTGTAACTATGCATATAGATCATAAGAAAACAACTGTAAATTATCTAACATGGTATTAGCAAAATTGCAAACAAATACCGACATTAGGAGAAAAGTGTAATTAAATGTGGATTCTCCTGTTTTTGACATCACCTGTGGCATAGTTGCCAACATCGGCCATGTTTCCAGGGACACATATTTGTTCCACATGCTGCAGAAAGAGCATGCAATGTGCAGCCTGACAGTATGTAGGATGGATATACACACAGTCAGAATCTGATTAATTAATCATGGTAGGTCCTTGAGATCTCCACGCTGATTAATTAGTTGGATTGTGTCTGTGCGTATATCCATCCTACATACTGCAGGGCTGCACTATGCATGCTCTTTCTGCAGCATGTGGAACAAATATGTGTCCCTGGAAACATGGCCGATGTTGGCAACTATGCTGTGGCATTGTATCCAAATTAACTGCTTTTCAATGGGAATGGTGTCATTTGCATACCGTGCCACAAGTGATGTCATATTTAAAACACATTTTTCTCCTAATTTATGCATTTGTTTGCAGTTTTGTTAATACAATGTATAGATCATTTTCAATTATTTTTCATGCTCTACATTCACAGTAAAAACAATGTTTAGGTGATACAGTCTCTTTTAAGGTCAAAGTAGCTGAGTTGGAAAAAGTCTCCCATTCAGCTGAATTTGAGAATATTTCTAACTTTGCTACACTGGCTTAAAGCTTGAAATTGACATCTCAATTCCTTGCTATTCTCTCTTTATTGATTAGACCCTGATGTTCCTTTGGTGCATCGGTCAGAAGCAACTTAGACTTCTCTAGGCATCAAAAACAGTCTTCCAGGCTGCGACGACACCTAACATACCTCAAGTATGGGAGGAGTTAACCATGATTGGCACATACGCAAACCAATGACAGAGTGTGACAGTCATCGGAATCATCATTTGAAAGCAAGTAAAGTTAAATACATTTGGCAACATATAGCAAAGGTAGGTAACTGCTTGAATAGCCTATATTACCTCATATGTACACATTCAAGCATTCCTGATCAGACAATCAAAGACAATTGCATTACTCCCTGGGCCCTCCTGCCACTTAAAGATTTGGAGGGGAAATGGAGGTTCTATGAAAGACCAGTAAAACAGTTTCTTCAAAAATTTATTTTCAGAATGCCTTGATAATATTGTGACTATGGGTGTGATTGACAGGAGTAAAGGCCACTATAATGAAAGTTCTGTGTGGGGCCCACTGATGCCTTAAAGGGGCGCTGCCCAGAGTAATGAGGACTCTTCTCTGAAGGTCATGGCGTTTCAATAAGGAGTTTACATGACAAAATCTTCCCTCTGTTCAATATACATATACCTTTTACAGACCTTTTCCATCAGGATAATAACAATGATTATGAATATGTTACTATGTATCACTCAGAAACATATAGATGTAAACATATATATATATATATATATATATATATATATATATATATATATTACGATATCAATTGTATCAATCTCATAGAAGAAGTGTTTTGAAGAGCAGAAATTTATGATCACAATCCTTGGCCACCAAGTAATCAACATACATTTTATCCAGCATGATTTACTAAATATTTCTATATGTTTTCATTATATAGTCCCTTAATCTCTTCACAGCTGCATTTTTTTTAGTAAATATGGTCATGTTTCATTTTTATGAGAGCACTAGAGCTATCAATGTTTCTCCAAACAATTTTAATGCTTTTTCCATTTCTACAAAACACATAGATATTTTTCTGTTCCGTCTCATCAAGTCGCAGGTGGCGAAACCTTCATTCTATAGACTTTAGGGTCCCATCCATAACGAGAGCATCGCAGGGAACTGAGACGGTAATTTTAAACTTAAGGTCAAAGTAGCGGAGTTGGAAAAATTCTCTAATTTATATAGAGTTGTATGCAACACAATATTATTAGTTTTCATTGTGTTTATGTTTATTTTGCAGGATTACATTTCTACTACTATTAAACACATTTAATAGCACATTATTTAAAATGTTATATATCTGAACAGTATGTGAATACACTGATCAGACATAACATTATGAACAATGACGTATCAAGCCGGCGGAGGCAGTGTGATGGTTTGGGCAGTGTTCTGCTGTGTTCTGTCATTGATGTGGATGTTTGACAAGTACCACCTACCTAAGCATTATTGCAGACCATGTACCAACTTACCTGGAATTCCCTGATGGCATTGGGCTTTTTCAGCAGGATAATGCGCCCTAGCACAAAGCAAGAATGTTCCGGAATGGTTTGAGGAACACAACAATGAGTTCAAGGTGTTGACTTGACCTCCAAATTCCCCAGATCTAATAGAGGATCTGTGATATGTGGTGGACAAACAGGTCCGATCCATGGAGCCCCACCTTAACATCTTGGTGCCAGATTCCACAGCACACCTTCAGAGATCTAGTGGTGTCCATGCCTTGAAGAGTCAGGGATGTTTTGGCATCAAAAGGGGATCTACACAATATTATGCTGGTGGTCATAATGTTATGGCTGATCGGTGTATGAAACGTGTGATCTATTTGATATATGTAGCTATTTGTCATGACAGAAAATAATCATTAACAAGATATGTAAACATAATGTACCTGATTTTCAGAACTAGTAGTTCAGATTCACAGAAAGAATTTAGTTTGTATTTTGCAATGCCTATATTGCAGTGTTCTTTAACCCCTTCGTTACCAGACTGTTTTGGAAATGTTGTACCCTTCGTGACAATGGCTGTTTTTACCCTTCTGTGGGGTTTGGTTGCAATTTTATTTTTTTATCATTTATCACTATACCCACACAAATAATATATTGTTTTTTTTTGAGGTGATAAGAAGGGTTTTCAATAGATACCATTATTCTGATCATATCATATCATTTATTACATGTATAATTTACTATAGAAAAAAAGATGATGGAAAATGATTTGGTTTTTTTTTTCATAAGTTTTACTTGAGGGTTAACTCTAGCCTTACACTAACCCTAACCCTAGGGATTACTAAATACAATTTTAAAATTGTTTATTATTTACTTGGATGTTTCTGACTTGCTGCCAGTAAACCACTGCCAGTAAAATATCTTCTGGGTGGCAACCCTATGTGCCAGGCACATCAATTATCATTAAGGGTGAAGAGGCTGCACATAAATTGTCGAGAAGGGATTAATAATACACATTTTATGGATATTATTGTTCTATTGTCAATTGTTTATGTATAGATTAATAATGTCTATTTTAATTAAAGGGACAGCATCACCAAAATAGTATTTAATATGAGATGTGTTGCAAAAATATATATTTCTTATTTTGCTTGTAGAGCAGGGCTACTGTTATCATTATCATTACTGTTATCATTATCATTATCAAACTAGACTAAGTACTATTTTAGTACATTGTATATTAGGTGAACTAGGGCAAGATACAGTGGATATAAAAAGTCAACACACCCCTGTTAAAATGTCAGGTTTCTGTGCTGTAAAAAAATGAGACAAAGATAAATCATTTCAGAACTTTTTCCACCTTTAATGTGACCTATAAACTGTACAACTCAATTGAAAAACAAACTGAAATCTTTTAGGTAGAGGGAAGAAAAAATATAAAAATAAAATAATGTGGTTGCATAAGTGTGCACACCCTTAAACTAATACTTTGTTGAAGCACCTTTTGATTTTATTACAGCACTCAGTCTTTTTGGGTATGAGTTAATCAGCATGGCACATTTTGACTTGGCAAGATTTGCCCACTCTTCTTTACAAAAACACTCCAAATCTGTCAGATTGCGAGGGCATCTCCTGTGCACAGCACAACATCGGATTCAGGTCTGGGCTCTGGCTGGGCCATTCCAAAACTTTAATCTTCTTCTGGTGAAGCCATTCCTTTGTTGATTTGAATGTATGCTTTGGGTCGTCGTCATGCTGAAAGATGAAGTTCCTCTTCATGTTCAGCTTTCTAGCAGAAGCCTGAAGGTTTTGTGCCAATATTGACTGATATTTGGAACTGTTCATAATTCCCTCTATCTTAGGCCCCAGTTCCAGCTGAAGAAAAACAGCCCCAAAGCATGATGCTGCCACCACCATGCTTCACTGTTGGTATGGTGTTCTTTTGGTGATGTGCAGTGTTGTTTTTGCACCAAACATATCTTTTGGAATTATGGCCAAAAAGTTCAACCTTGGTTTCATCAGACCATAACACCTTTTTCCACATGCTTTTGGGAGACTTCAGATGTGTTTTTGCAAAACGTAGCCTGGCTTGGATGTTTTTCTTCGTAAGAAAAGGCTTTAGTCTTGCCACTCTACCCCATAGCCCAGACATATGAAGAATACGGGAGATTGTTGTCACATGTACCACACAGCCAGTACTTGCCAGATATTCCTGCAGCTCCTTTAATGTTGCTGTAGGCCTCTTGGTAGCCTCCCAGACCAGTTTTCTTCTCGTCTTTTCATCAATTTTGGAGGGAGCTCCAGTTCTTGGTAATGTCACTGTTGTGCCATATTTTCTCCACTTGATGATGACTGTCTTCACTGTGTTCCATGTTATATCTAATGCCTTGGAAATTCTTTTGTACCCTTCTCCTGACTGATACCTTTTAACAATGAGATCCCTCTGATGCTTTGGAAGCTCTCTGTGGACCATGGCTTTTGCTGTGGGATGCGACTAAGAAAATTTCAGGAAAGACCAACTAGAGCAGCTGAACTTTATTTGGGGTTAATCAGAGGCACTTTAAATGATGGCAGGTGTATGCTGACTCCTATTTAACATGATTTGGAATGTGATTGCTTAATTCTGAACACAGCTACATCCCCAGTTATAAGAGGGTGTGCACACTTATGCAACCACATTATTTTATTTTAATATTTTTTCTTCCCTCTACCTAAAAGATTTCAGTTTGTTTTTCAATTGAGTTGTACAGTTTATAGGTCACATTAAAGGTGGAAAAAGTTCTGAAATGATTTATCTTTGTCTCATTTTTTTTACAGCGCAGAAACCTGACATTTTAACAGGGGTGTGTAGACTTTTTATATCCACTGTAGATAAAATGTACATTTGCTTTGGATCACGGCCGCCACCAGGAATTTCAGGGCCCCTTACTGAACACATTTTCTGAGCCCCCCTCCCCGATATCTCCCACTCACCCCACCTACCCTCACAATCATGTTAGTATAATATGGAGGGTGGTTGGGAGCAGTTGGTCAATATGCCAGTAATATTTTGACACTCAATATGCCAGTATTTTGCCACTCAGAATGTCAGTATTTAGCCATTCAGTATGCCATTATTTTGTCATTTAATATGCCAGTATTTTGCCCCTCAATATGCCATTCTTTTGCCATTTAATATGCCAGTATTTTGCCCCTCAATATGCCAGTATTTTGACCCTCAATATGCCATTCTTTTTCCCCTCAATATTAATATGTAATATGCCTCAATATGCCAGGATATTGCCCCTCAATATGCCAGCTAATATGCCAGGATTCTGCCCCTCAATATGCCATTCTTTTGCCCCTCAATATGCCAGGATATTGCCCCTCAATATGCCAGGATATTGCCCCTCAATATGACAGGATATTGCCCCTCAATATGACAGGATATTGCCCCTCAAAATGCCAAGATTTCCCCCCTCAATATGCCATTCTTTTGCTGATTAATATGCCACTCTTATGCCCTCAATATGCCCCTCAAAATGCCAGGATTTTGCCCCTCAATATGCCAGGGTTTTGTCCCTCAATATGCCATTCTTTCCCCATTTAATATGCCAGTATTTTCCCCCTCAATATGCCATTCTTTTGCCAATTAATATGCCATTCTTTTGCCCTCAATATGCCATTCTTTTGCCCTCAATATGCCAGGATTCTGCCCCTCAATATGTCATTCTTTTGCCCTCAATATGCCAGTATTCTGCCCCTCAATATGCCAGTATTTTGCCTCTCAATATGCCATTATTTTGTCCCTCAAAATGCCATTCTTTTGCCATTTAATATGCCAGTATTTTGCCCCTCAATATACCAGTATTTTGCCCCTCAATATGCCATTTTTTGCCCCTCAATATGCCAGGATTTTGACACTCAAAATGCCAGCGTTTTGTCCCTCAATATGCTAGTATTTTCCCCCTCAGTATGCCAGGATTCTGCCCATCAATATGCCAGGATACTCCCCCTCAATATGCCAGGATTCTGCCCCTCAATGTGCAAGGATTTTGCCCCTCAATATGCCATTCTTTTGCCCTCATTGTGACAGGATTTTGCCCCTCAATATGCCAGGATTTTGCTCATCAATGTGCCAGGATTTTGCCATTTAATATGCTAGGATTCTCCCCCTCAATATGCCATTCTTTTGCCCTCAGTATGCCAGGATTCTGTCCCTCAGTATGCTAGGATTCTGCCCCTCGATATGCCATTCTTTTGCCCTCAATATGCGAGGATTATGCCCCTCAATGCCCTCATTGTGACAGGATTTTGCCCCTCAATATGCCAGGATTTTGCTCATCAATGTGCCAGGATTCTGCCCCTCAATGTGCTAGGATTTTGCCCCTCAATATGCCATTCTTTTGCCATCAATATGCCAGGATTCTGTCCCTCAGTATGCTAGGATTCTGCCCCTCAATATGCCATTCTTTTGCCCTCAATATGCGAGGATTATGCCCCTCAATATGCCAGGATTCTGCCCCTCAATGTGCCAGGATTTTGCCCCTCAATATTCCAGGATTTTACCCCTCAATGTGCCAGGATTCTGCCCCTCAATGTGCTAGAATTTTGCCCCTCAATATGCCATTCTTTTGCCCTCAATTTGCCAGGATTCTGCCCCTCAGTATGCTAGGATTCTGCCCCTCAATATGCCATTATTTTGCCCTCAATATGCCAGGATTCTGCCAATCAGTATGCCAGGATTCTGCCCCTCAATGTGCCAGGATTTTGCCCCTCAATATGCCAGGATTTTGCCCCTCAATGTGCCAGGATTTTGCCCCTCAATATGCCAGGATATTGCCCCTCAGTATGCCAGGGTTTTGCCCCTCAATATGCCCTTCTTTTGCCCTCAATATGCCAGGATTCTACCCCTCAATATGCCAGGATTCTGCCCCTCAATATTCTTTTCTTTTTCCCTCAATATGCCAGGATTCTGCCCCTCAATATTCCAGGATTCTGCCCATCAATGTGCCAGGATTTTGCCCCTCAATGTGCCAGGGTTTTGCCATTTAATATGCAGGATTTTACCCCTCAGTATTCCAGGATTTTGCCCCTCAATATGCCATTCTATTGCCCTCAATATGCCAGGATTCTGCCCCTCAGTATGTCAGGGTTTTGCCCCTCAGTATGCCAGGATTTTTCATCTTAATATGCCATTATTTTGCCCTCTATATGCCAGGATTCTGCCCCTCAATGTGCCAGGATTCTGCCCCTCAGTATTCCAGGATTCTGCCCCTCAATGTGCAGGATTTTGCCCCTCAATGTGCCAGGATTTTGCCCCTCAATGTGCTTGGATTTTGCCATTTAATATGCCAGGATTTTCCCCCTCAATATGCCATTCTTTTGCCCTCAATATGCCAGGATTTTGCCCCTCAATGTGCCCGCATTATGCTTGTTTGCCACCCTCCTCCCCCTTACCCACTACTTACCTCCTTCCTGCTCTGTCTGTCTCCCGGTGCAGGTCCGCGGCTGTGAGGGAAGCGCACAACGCTTTCCTCACAGCCGCGGACCGGCTTGTACGAGGGGGAATTTTTTTTTTTATCCTGGTGTGACCCGCCCGGGACATCAGTATCGCCCGTCACCTCCTCTTTGTAGCCTGAAATGCAAATTAGAGATGTTCTCTAATGTAGCAGTTAATTTGCATATACTGCCTCAAGGTGATGTCATAAATAAGAAAGATCACAGTCAAAGTCACAGTACTGGTTTTGTTTCATCTATGCAATTGTTTGTGATTCTAGGATATATATATATATATATATAATTGTTATGCTCTTTAATTAGAGTGCAAACAATTTTTAGGAAAAGGGATCCTTTCAACTATACATAATGCTTTGTTTGGTTAAAAAATTTTCAAAAGGGAACAAAAAGTTCTTATACTCTCATTCGTCTAGCATGACTTTCTAAGACATGCCGTGTTCATTCCTAAGGACCTTCAGTAAAAAAAAAAAATGTGTTGGAAAATGAAGTACACACAGGTTAGCATAGGATTATGTTGGTTTAGGTTGAACATAAATAGAAAAGTACAGGGTTATGGAAACTCCCCTGCTTGAACGATCATGTCATGAAAACTGTCTGCTTGTTCTTGGGTACATTTTCCCATAAGTTTTATGGATACAGAACAACGTATGTAAAAGATATCCATAATTTAAACAAAAATAAAAATTAAAGAAAAAATATATATATTTTTTAAATCACATGAAAAGGCCCTCGTTTTTGCATGGGATCTGCAGGGAGGATCTAGGTCTGCGCTAGCATCATCACTGCCAGCGCGTAAAAGTCCGGAACTACTGTGTCTCAGCTGTGAGACACAGCAGAGAGTAAATCTGCATGTATCTATTAAGATAAACGTTGTGTTTATGCCACACCAAAGTTGTCCTCTTGGTGACAGATGACGTGCCAGGCACGTCACGGCAAATCGTGGACTTCCCGACAGGTGACGTGCCTGGCACATCATGCACTATATAGAGTAAAGAAAGCGACCAGCAGTCGCTTTCTTTACTCTATCAGTGTTGCTACAATGCCTCTATGTAGAGGCATTGTGCAACACTAAAAAAAAGTGCAGGGCGCGCTACGATCACTCCCCGGAGTGATCGTAGCAGCCATTTAATGGCTGCGCCGCCTGCACACATTTGCTTAGGAAGCGAACAATCGCTCTCCTGAGCGACCCCATCGGCTCAGTAGAAGGGAACGCTGCCTGTAAAATTTTAGTAACCAAGGGCTTTTATAAAAGCTATTTCAAGTGTTTAACCCCTTCCCTGCCATTGATCGCTGTGTACGCAGTGATCATACACAGCAGCACATGTTTTTCTGTCTGTGCATTTTTTAGGCGTTAACCCCTTACTTGCTGTAGATCACTGCCTAAGCATTGATCTGGCGCAAATGCAGCAATCTTGCTGCAGAAGCATTTTTTATATATTTTTTAACTTTTTATTACACCCGCTTCGGGTTAATTTTAGCCGTTAGGGGTTACGTTTAACGTCAATTTTTTTTTTTAGCTTTCTGATTGCATGGATAGCGATCAGTAACAGCTGATCAGTGGCAAAGGCGGTTTGGTGATTGCTCACCATTCGCCTGGTCAGATCAATATTTGTTGGAAATATTGATCTGACCCGTGTAGATCTGCCTCTCTCTTCTCACTTGAGTTTTAGTTAGGGAGACAGACAGAGCTGTATAATGTAAGTTTGTAATAATAATAAATTTTTTTAAAAATTGAGACCCAAGGGCTTTTATAAAAGCCGTTTCCAGTGTTTAACCACTTCCCTGCCATTGATCGCTGTGTACGCAGTGATCATCCACAGCAGCACATTTTTTGCTGTCTGTGCATTTTTTAGGGGTTAATTTTTTTCTGCCATTTATTTCAGTGTATCAAAGGCTCTTTTAAGAGCTATTAACCCCTTGCTTGCCGTATATAACTGCCTAAGCAGCGCATATGGTCACTGCCTAAGCAGCGTATATGGAGCAATCTGGCTGCAGATCGGCATTTTTTCCTGTCACACTCGCTATGGGTTAATTTTACCCACCAGGGGATTACTTGTATTTCTTTGAAGCTGTCTGAACGCGTATATAGCGATCAGTAACAGCCGATCAGTGGCAAAGACGGTTTGGTGATTGCTCAAATGAGCATCACCATTCATTCGCCTGGTCAGATCACTATTGGTAAATATTGTTCTGACCCATATGGATCTGCCTTCCTCTCCTCACTTGAGTTTTAAGGGAGAGAGACAGATCTGTATAATATGTTTTTATTTAAATTAAATGTTACAAAATTGTGAGACCCAAGGGATTTTATAAAAGCCATACCCTTTGTATTAACACCTTCCCTGCCACTGATCACTGCAAAGAAGAACATTTTTTCTTGTATGTGCAAAGGCTCTTATAAGAGCTATTAACCCCTTCCTTGCCCTACATGTCAAAATTCCAAGTTGGAAAATCAAAAAGCACACATCTCAAATGTGGCCTTTTAACCCCCCAAAAAGCTGACAAACCTATGCATGGGTGGTATCCCTGTGCTCGGGAGATGTTGCTGAACACATATTGGGGTATTGTTTGGCAGTGACACATACCAAAATCTGTGAATGTGTGTCTAAATTACAATTTATGTGGGAAAAAATACACAATAAAATTACTACCACAAATTTTGACAAAGGCTGGTGTTAGAATTGATGCATGGAAAGTGTTAAAATACCACCATTTAAAATAGCCTAGGGTGTCTAATTTTACAAAATATATGCTTTTTTTGGGTAAAACACACTGTCTGGCTTCAAAAAAAAGTCCCAAATGAAACATGGGGGTGCAGGCTGACTACACGTCAAAATTCCAAGTTGGAAATGCGCACCTTCAAAATGTGGCCTTTTAGCCCCCAAACAACCCAACAAATCTATGCATGGATGGTATCCCTGTACTCAGGAGATGTTGTTGAACACATATTGTATTGTTGTTTGGCAGTGAAACATACCAAAATCTGTAAATTCATGTCTGAATTACAATGTATGTGAATAAAAACCACAAAAGAATTACTACCACAAACTTTGGCAAAGGCTGGTGGTAGAATTAGTACATGGGAAGTGTTAAAATAGCACCATTTGAAATAGCTTAGGGTGTGTACTTTTAAAAAATATATGGGTTGATGGGGTAAAATACACTAGCTGGCTTCAAATATGTCCCGATTGTCTGCATGTGAAAATTTCAAGTTGGAAAACCAACAAGCGCACCTCTCAAATGTGGCCCTTTAACCCCCAAACAAGCAGACAAACCTATGCATGGGTGGTATCCCTGTACTCAGGAGAAGTTGCTGAATACATATTGTGGTCTTATTTGGCAGTGACACCTACTGTGTCACCTACTGTGTGAATTAATGTCTGAACTACAATGTTTGCGAAAAAAAAACACACAAAAATTACTACCACAAACTTTGACAAAGGCTGGTGGCAGAATTAGTGCATGGAAAGTGTTAAAATACCACCATTTGAAATAGGCTAGGGTGTCTACTTTTAGAAAATATATGGGTTGATGGGGTAAAATGGGACGTGGGTGCGAGCTGTCTGCATGTCAAAATGTCAAGTTGGAAAACCAAAAACTGCACCTCCCAAATGTGGCTCTTAACTTAACTCCTCCTACTTAGAATTCCATGCAAACCCACATGTTAAGGCTTTTTTTCAAAGTAACATATCTAACGTTTAGAGACTGCCCTGCAGAATGTATAATTCATATGTGTTTAGAGGGAAGTTAGTTTAGTTATCAAGGTAGTTATTATGGGATTCCTGTTGATTAATTAATTGGACCTGGACATGTGTGCTCTGTACAGCCCACTGTCCAATACATATATGCATGCATTGCAAGTGTAGTTATTATTTGGAATATTACAATTTATTTTTTTGAATGGGGGGAGGTCAGTAGAGGTTGAATACCTGAGATTTGTGAGTAAATTAAACACATTTAAAATATAGACATTTTCATTTTAATACATACATGTTTATATTTATGGTGCATAAATAAGTGAAAACAGCGCTAATTATCAATTTACAGAATAACTGGTAACTGCAGCAACCCCTGGCACACTAACCACAAGTGTCTCTGTCTGGACATTTTGTACATCATAGTAAACAGATTCACACTACGTACTGTTTGTTTTTTTAATATATTTTTCACATGCTACTTCTGAATAACTCGGAGGAAACTATTCACATGGTGACAATTTAAGTATTTTTTATGTGTATATATGTTGTTTGCACACACTGGTGTTTCACAATGATTTTTCTGTGCAGCATTTTATTTGTATTACAATGTTTATAATTATGAAACTTTAATATATGTGAAAAAAGGTAGGTCATTTTCAAGTCAGAGTGGTCCTGTAAATGGGGCTATCCATCGAGTGTCGAAATAATCAGAATTTTGAAATAATGTTTTAGAGGGGCACCATGGGATGTTAGCTTCATGTGTTTGTGTGTTTAGCTGGAGACTTCTTCAGAGACTGACTATGAGAACTTACTGCAGTACGGATATGCCATAAATGTCCGATGGGATTTGGAAATTACTTAGTAACTGGAGGAGGATTCTGTAAATTCCATGTGTGTAAACAGTTGGGTTTTTCAAGATTAACACAGAGTTTTCAAGTTATTTAATTTACTATGTAGAAAGGTTGAACTTGATTAAGTGCCATTCAGGCACGAAACGCGTAAGGCGACCATGTCCTCACGTCTCCATGTATTCCTGTATTTTTATCGAATAAATACCACATCTTTTTCCATCATCACTTTACGGATATTCCTTTTGTCTAAAACCGGTGAGTGCTCGAATCAACCTTTTTATCTTGAACTTGATGGACTTGTGTCTTTTTTCAACCTAAATCACTATGTTACTATGTATGTTAATTTTCTTACATCAGTGTATGTAGAGAATATAACACAATTTCCTCAGCAGAGAAGTAGCGGGGCTGAGGTGACTGAGGCGCTCACACAAAATTGAGGGGGCGCATTGATGATAGCATTCAACCATCATGTGAGCTGTAGCTTCATGGGAATTATAGTCAGCAGTAGATATTAGCTGTGAACATCAGGTCCCATGATGCCCAGCAAGCTAGACGCCTCCCAAAATGTATTTTAAGAAAAAATCTAATATGAGCCTCTCTCCCAGGTGCATACCATCTTGGGGTTACTTGGCTAGTTGGGGGTTAATTTCTTTGTCTCATAAACCATATACTGATGGGAGCTAAATTGCACCACCATTAATCTCTGGTTAACTACATACTGATGGGAGCTTCACAGTACCACCACCTATGTTCCTCTAAGGAAGCTAGGGTTAAAGAGAAGTGCATGCCTCCTTTACAAGCTGAACTATATATCCCCCACCTAACGGCTGCTGCTTGCTCTATAGCACATGAAATCAGCACTACTCTAGCAGCCAATAGCAAACCAGAGCATCTCTGGGACTCACAATGTGCCCCTCTCTCTTTGGTGCCTCTTAAAAATTTATTGGATTTAAATACAGAGTTTGGGGCTGGGATTCATCAAGCTGTAATGCTGTCAAATAACCTGATCACCAGTCTCACACAAGCCAGGTGAACCACATTTGATGAATGCCAGGGCTAATATGTTAACCTCTTGAAGGCCAAAGACAGCTTATGTGACTTTTGCATGGCACTATGCACTTTAATGCAGAACTAGGATGAGGGAGATGGGAGGTGTAAACAAGCACCAACTGGAAGGCACAATGAAATATAAATCCAAATGAATAATTAATGCCAGATACAGGGTGGTAGCCAAGCAGCCATCCCAACAACCCAAAATCTTACATAATCCATCAAGGGTCTGGAGGGTTCAATTTGTCTTGTGTGATTTTTAGCTTTTGTGATTTTGTTTTTATTTAATAACACTAATAGTCAGGTAATAATCAACTGGTGGGATGATTAGTTAACTTGGTTAATTAATAGACTCATAGAAACATAGAATGTGTAAGATAAGAACCATTTGGCCCATCTAGTCTGCCTAATTTTCTAAATACTTTTATTAGTCCCTGGCCTTATCTTATATCTTGGATAGTTTATGCCTATACCTGTCTGTGACATTTTAATGGTGGGGGGTGGGGGTAGCATTTTTTTCAATAATAGGCAGTGAAATTTCTGACGGTGGCCCTGACCCTCCCGGTAAAGTAATACTTCCTGATATCCCGCTAATTTGAGTACCCAGGAAATGTTGCCTGTCAATGAGTCTAGCTTTGGTTCTTATCACTGGCTTGTCTGAAAATGTTCTGGACCTTCGTTAATTCTCAACATCCACTGGTTCTACTTGCTCTTATTTTTTATTATGTGATGCTCTGCATATATATGTTCATACGTGCACTGGTATGTATGTAATCCTGTTAAATTCGCAATCTTACACACAGAATCAAGGCCCACAGAAAGTGATTCATATTTTGGCCACATTGTATGTATCATCAGTTTCGATCAGTTCAGACTATGGACATTGTGCAGGATTACCCGGTTAGATGATAATGTACTTGGTGTTTTATAATAGGACTTGACTTTGTCAAAACAAATCACATTGATAATGGCTGCAACAGCTTCAGAACCTGAGCCAATTAACTTACATGTGTAATAATAGCTGAAGTTTATTTCTAACATGTTACTGACTCCAAAAAGGAATGCAAAGAGTCATGTCACAATGGCTTCTCTTTGACATCCTCTGCTCCTATTTCTTAGCCCTGCTAATGGCCTAATACTGGTAACACAGGACATATGGACAAGGATAAAGTAATACCCTACAAGCAAATTTGGAAATTAATTGTATCATCTGTACAGGAATTTTGCTTCCATTTTAGTGGGAACCAGGCTAAAAGGGCCAACATAACTCTTTCCTATCAGTACCGTATACGCAGAGCTTTAAATCTTTCAAGATGAAAACTTTTCCCATTGTGCTGGGTCCAAGGTTTAAATACTGCCCTCTCCCGAACTACCACACCCACCCACCAGAACCACGCCTACACCCATTATGTTGTTGCACCATAATTTTTGGCAGTGGTCAAAATGCTTCTTTTCCCAGATGAAACGCTGGGAAAAGTGCAGAATGTAAGGTGCTGATTTGATGTCCCCCCATAGAATACCCTATGGATTAAAAATTAATAAAAAAAAAATATATATTTTTGAATGTCTATCTAAGACTGTGACTATCACCCACACCCTAGGTGTTTCATTAGGACTGAGAATGTAGATTTAGTGGCTGTTACTGAGACATGGTATAATGAAAAACATGACTGGGACATATCAATACCAGGGTACTCTTTATATAGAAAAGACAGAGAAGGTAAAAAAGGGGGAGGGGTGGCCCTGTATGTGAGGGATAGCTTAAAATGTAACGTAATACAAGTTAGTGAGGCGAACATAGAGTCAGTTTGGGTTACATTAGAATTTGGTAATCATATGGTAACTCGGGTAGGTGTGATTTATAGGCCCCCTGGACAAATAGAGGAGTTAGATAATCTACTAGTTGAGGAAATAGCTAAAATGACAATGAAGGGAGAAGTGATCATCATGGGTGACTTTAATCTTCCTGATGTGAACTGGAAAAACAAAATAGCTACTTGCGCTAGGAGTACGCATATCCTAAACTCCCTACTGGGATTATCTCTAAAACAAGTAGTGGAGGAGCCAACTCGAAAGCAGGCCATACTAGACTTAGTGTTCACAAATGGAGATTTGTTATCAGATATTACTGTAGGTGAAAGTTTAGGATCTAGTGATCACCAGACAGTGTGGTTTAATATAAGAACAGTGACGCAGTCACACCACACAAAAACAAAAGTTTTAGATTTTAGAAAAACAGACTATTCTAAAATTAGATTAGGTGTAAAGGAGTCATTATCAGACTGGAGCAATTTAAATGGAGTCCAGGAGAAATGGGATTATCTAAAAGTTGCACTACTGAAGGCAACAGAAAATTGCATAAGGCTTGTCAGTAAGAGCAAAAAATTGAAGAAACCACTGTGGTACTCTGCAGAGGTGGCTAAAATAGTAAAAAATAAAAAGCTAGCATTTAGTAATTATAAAAATACTCAGAGTGAGGAAGATAGAAAGATCTATAAGAGTAGGCAGAAAGAGGCAAAGCAAGCTATAAGAGCTTCCAAAGCACACACAGAAGAGACTATAGCCCAGTCAGTGAAAGGGGGGTATAAAACATTTTTTAGATACATAAATGAGAAAAGGAAAGTAAAACAAGGATTAGTTAGATTAAAAACAAAAGAAGGATGCTATGTAGAAGAGGATAAAGGCTTAGCAGAATGCCTTAATGAATATTTTTGTTCAGTTTTTACAAATGAAAATGAGGGTAAGGGACCTCATTTAGGGAAAAAGACTAATGAGTCTTTTGATGCATGTAAGTTTACAGAGGAAGAGGTTTTACTTCAGCTGTCTAAAGTAAAGACAAATAAGTCGATGGGACCTGATGGGATACATCCAAAGTTATTAAAAGAACTTAGTGGTGTACTAGCAAAACCGTTAACAGATTTATTTAACCAATCATTGTTAACGAGAGTAGTTCCAGAAGATTGGAAATTAGCTAATGTTGTGCCCATTCACAAGAAAGGTAGTAGGGAGGAGGCGGGCAACTATAGACCAGTAAGTCTTACTTCAGTAGTTGGGAAAATAATGGAAACCTTGTTAAAGAATAGGATTGTTGAACACAGGGGCGTCACTAGGGTTGGTGTCACCCGGTGCGGAAACTCATGGTGTCACCCCCCTGGATTTCCTCCAAACAATGCCAAACAAATTCCTTAGTAATGCCAGTTAGATGGCCTATTAACTATGCCACAAAAATGAAAGACCAGCACTCGGTTGTAAAGTGATGAATTTTTAATCACACATAGGCAACGTTTCAATCCTTGCAGATCTTTCTCAAGCCTAGCGTTTAAGTGTTTTGTCACAGCCTTATATAATGGATGTAATTAACGCTAGGCTTGAGAAAGATCTGCAAGGATTGAAACGTTGCCTATGTGTGATTAAAAATTCATCACTTTACAACCGAGTGCTGGTCTTTCCTTTTTGTTGCTATTTGAAGATTTGGGAGACATCTTAACCCCTTCCCGACCTTATGACGAGTTAACTTGTCATAAGAGCCGCAGCGTTAGCGACCTTATGACGAGTTAACTCGTCATGCAGTCTAGCCGGCGGTGCGCTCCGTGGGCACCGCCAGCTAGTCTGCAACAGGTCCAGGACTAAGCCTCGCACCCGAGGCAAAGCTCCTGGACCCGATCGGTCAGTTTCCGGGCATGTGATCGCGGTGATTTAGTCATCACCGCGATAACATGCAAATTAGATGGCAAAGTCAGTGTGTTCACACACTGACTTTGCATCTAATTCACTCCCTGTGCTTCACATTCTTATAGTGAAGCACAGAGAGTGACCTGTAAGTAAAAATAAATTAATTACATCCACATAGGTAAAAAAAAATTTAAAAAATTAACCCTTTCATTGCTGATCACAGTTTTTAACTGTGATCAGTTTCCTTCCACTTTATGGCCCTCATTTAGTTTTTTTTTTAACAGATTTTTTTTATTTTTACAATTTATAAAGTTTTTTTGAATAAATAAAGGTAATTTTAATATATTTATTTAATAAAATTTAACCCCTGCATGCCTGTCGCATGATTTTTACTGATCTGACATCGCACTCTTCAGAGTTTTTTTCTGTCTTTTTTGTTAGTCGGGGGTTTGGGAACCAATATTTTTATTTTTTATTAGTTAGTTAATTAGGGGGGATAAGTGGGTTAGTGTTGCACTAGTTATGTAGCTTATTATTGGGAAAATAATGGGGAAAAACTTTTTTTTCCTCAAAAATTTCCTCTTTTATATGTATTTTTTAATACTAAAATGTAAATAATTTTTATGTATAGGGTATCAAAAGAAAGCTCTAACTGTCCTCTAAAAAACAACATATAACTTGTATGGGTACGTTAAATGAGAGAGAGGAAATTTATGTTTCAAAAACCGCGTATTAAAAATTGAAAAACGCTCTGGTCCTTGGCCCAGGAAAATCCCTGGTCCTTAAAGGGTTAAAGTCCGTGCACCGAGACTTTATATCTTGTGCGGATCTGGGACTATTTTCTGTTTGTATTAACTATGCCACACAGAGGAGCCCATAACTATGCCACACACAGGAGCCCCATAACTTATGCTACACCAGGGCCCCATAACTTATGCAGCACAAGATCCCCATAACTTATGCAGCACCAGAGCCCCATAACTTATGCAGCACCAGAGCCCCATAAATTATGCCACACCAGAGCCCCATAAATTATGCCACACCAGAGCCCCACTATTTATGCCTCACCTCTGCCCAATTAATTATGCCACACACACAGGTGCCCCATAATTATGCCACACAAAAGAGTTCCTTAATTACGCCACACAAAAGAGTCCCTTAATTATGCCACACATGTGGCCCAATAAATATGCCACACACAAGTGCCCCATAATTATGCACACATGAAACCGCCATTAATTATGCAACACACAGGAGCCCCACGAGGTGACAATCTTACAAATATAGATACCAGTAATATTGTGCCATTCAGATCCCAGTAGTATTGTCCCACTCAGATCCCAGTAATATTGTGCCACTCAGAGCCCAGTAATAGTGTGCCAGTCAGATACCAGGAATATTGTGCCATTCAGAGCCCAACAGTATTGTCCCACTCAGAGCCCAGGAATATTGTGCCAGTCAGATACCAGGAATATTGTGCCAGTCAGAGCCCAAAAATATTGTGCCACTCAGAGCCCAGTAATGTTGTGCCAGTCAGATACCAGGAATATTGTGCCAGTCAGAGCCCAGTAATAGTGTGCCCGTCAGAACCCAGTAATATTGTGCCAGTCAGAGCCCAGTAATATTGTGCCAGTAAGAGCCCAGGAATATTGGGCCAGTCAGACACCAGTAATATAGTGCCAGTCAGATACAAGGAATATTGTGCCAGTCAGATACCAGTAATATAGTGCCAGTCAGATACCAGTAATATTATGCCAGTCAGAGCCCACTAATATAGTGCCAGTCAGAGCCCAGGAATATTGTGTCAGTCAGAGCCCAGGAATAGTGTGCCAGTCAGAGCCCAGGAATATTATGCCAGTCAGAGCCCAGGAACATTATGCCAGTCAGATACCAGGAATAGTGTGCCAGTCAGAGCCCAGGAATATTATGCCAGTCAGAGCCCAGGAATATAGTGCCAGCCAGATGCCCAGTAATATAGTGCCAGCCAGAGCCCAGTAATATAGTGCCACTCAGAGCCCAGGAATATTATGCCAGCCAGAGCCCAGTAATATAGTGCCAGTCAGAGCCCAGTAATATAGTTCCAGCCAGATGCCCAGTAATATAGTGCCAGCCAGATGCCCAGTGATATAGTGCCAGTCAGAGCCCAGTAATATAGTGCCAGCCATATGCCCGGTAATATTGTGCCAGTCAGATGCCTGTAATATTGTGCCAGCCAGAGCCCAGTAATATAGTGCCAGCCAGAGCCCAGTAATATAGTGCCAGCCAGATGCCCAGTTATATAGTGCCAGCCAGATGCCCAGTAATATAGTGCCAGCCAGATGCCTGTAATATTGTGCCAGCCAGAGCCCAGTAATATAGTGCCAGCCAGATGCCCAGTAATATTGTGCCAGTCAGATGCCTGTAATATTGTGCCAGCCAGAGCTCAGTAATATAGTGCCAGCCAGATGCCCAGTGATATTGTGCCAGTCAGATGCCTGTAATATTGTGCCAGCCAGAGCCCAGTAATATAGTGCCAGCCAGAGCCCAGTAATATTGTGCCAGCCAGAGCCCAGTAATATAGTGCCAGACAGATGCCCAGTAATACAGTGCCAGCCAGAGCCCAGTAATATAGTGCCAGCCAGATGCCCAGTAATATAGTGCCAGCCAGATGCCCAGTAATATAGTGCCAGTCAGATGCCTGTAATATTGTGCCAGCCAGAGCCCAGTAATATAGTGCCAGCCAGAGCCCAATAATATACTGCCAGCCAGATGCCCAGTAATATATTGCCAGCCAGAGCCCAGTAATATAGTGCCAGCCAGATGCCCAGTAATATAGTGCCAGCCAGATGCCCAGTAATATAGTGCCAGTCAGATGCCTGTAATATTGTGCCAGCCAGAGCCCAGTAATATAGTGCCAGCCAGAGCCCAGTAATATAGTGCCAGCCAGATGCCTGTAATATTGTGCCAGCCAGAGCCCAGTAAAATAGTGCCAGTCAGAGCCCAGTAAGAAAGTTCCAGCCAGATGCCCAGTAATATAGTGCCAGTCAGATGCCTGTAATATTGTGCCAGCCAGAGCCCAGTAATATAGTGCCAGCCAGAGCCCAGTAATATAGTGCCAGCCAGATGCCTGTAATATTGTGCCAGCCAGAGCCCAGTAAAATAGTGCCAGTCAGAGCCCTGCTCGTTTTAAACCACCCTCCTCCCCCCCTTCCCCATCACTTACCTAAAGGCTGCTCTCTGCTCCCGGACGGACGCCTCCTCCGTGCAGTCTTCCCTCTTGCACGGAGGAGGGAAACACAGTCATCCGGTTGCTGTGATTTTTTTTTTCTTTTTTCCGGCGGCCGCTTCCAGCGGATGCGGCTGCCAGAAAAAAAGTTAAGCAGCGCGATGTAGGGGGGTGCCGGCAGCACGGGTGTCACCCCCGCTGGAGGTGTCACCCGGTGCGGTCCGCCCCCCCCGCCCCCCCCTCGGGACGCCACTGGTTGAACATCTAAAGTCGCTTGGATTTCAAGATCAGAGACAGCATGGGTTTACTTCAGGGAGATCATGCCAAACTAATCTTATTGATTTTTTTGATTGGGTGACTAAAATAATAGATCAGGGTGGTGCTGTAGACATTGCTTACCTAGATTTCAGTAAGGCTTTTGACACTGTCGCACATAGAAGGCTTATAAATAAACTGAAATCTTTGAGTTTAGATTTCAATATTGTTGAATGGATTAGACAATGGCTGAGTGACAGGCAACAGAGGGTTGTAGTCAATGGGGTATATTCGATGCAAGGTCTTGTTACTAGTGGGGTACCTCAGGGATCTGTACTTGGACCCATTCTCTTTAATTTTTTTATTAGCGATATTGCAGAAGGTCTTGTTGGCAAAGTATGTCTTTTTGCTGATGATACAAAGATTTGCAGCAGGGTTGATATTCATGGAGGGATAAGCCAAATGGCAAATGATTTAGCTCAACTAGAAAAATGGTCAGAGCAGTGGCAACTGACATTTAATGTGGACAAGTGCAAGATTATACACCTTGGGCGTAAAAACCCAAAAGCAGAATATAGACTATTTGGTACAGTCCTAACCTCAACATCTGAGGAAAGGGATTTAGGAGTAATAATTTCAGAGGACTTGAAGGTAGGTAGGCAATGCAATAGAGCAGCAGGAAATGCTAGCAGAATGCTTGGTTGCATAGGGAGAGGTATTAGCAGTAGGAAGAGGGAAGTGCTCATGCCATTGTACAGAGCACTGGTGAGACCTCACTTGGAGTATTGTACACAGTACTGGAGACCGTATCTCCAGAAGGATATTGATACTTTGGAGAGAGTTCAGAGAAGGGCTACTAAACTGGTTCATGGGTTGAAGGATAAAACTTACCAGGAAAGGTTAAAGCATCTTAACATGTATAGCTTGGAGGAAAGACGTAACAGGGGGGATATGATAGAAACATTTAAATACATAAAGGGAATCAACACAGTAAAGGAAGAGAGTATATTTAAAAGAAGAAAAACTACCACAACTAGAGGACATAGTCTTAAATTAGAGGGGCAACGATTTAAAAGTAATATCAGGAAGTATTACTTTACTGAGAGGGTAGTGGATGTATGGAATAGCCTGCCAGCAGAAGTGGTAGAGGTAAACACAGTCAAGGATTTAAAGCATGCATGGGATAGACACAAGGCTATCCTAGCTATAAGACCAGGAACGGGGGACTAATAAAAGTACTCAAAAAAAATTGGGCAGACTAGATGGACTGAATGGTTCTTATCTGCCGACACATTCTATGTTTCTATGTTTCCTAACTTCCACAGTGGCTAGGTTAAAAGACATGTCTCCTGTCATCTTTTCACCTAGCCGCTGAGGAAGTAAGGACATCCTAACAAAACGCGTAGGGTGTAGGTAATATGGGTCTATTCACTAAAATTCTAATACTAGTAAGAGAGGAAATTCTCTTCCTCTCTTACACTGTTTACAGTCAATCTCTGTCTTTCTCCCTCTGGATCACACTGTTGTCACTGTCACACAAAACCCTCTCTATTTCTTGTCTTCTGTCTCTCTTTCTTTGCCTTGTTTTTCTTCCTCTTGTGGTTTTTCCTCCTCTTTCCTTGTGCCACTATAATATTTGTCACTGTCATTCTATGGTTGGTCTCTCACTGTCACTCTTGTTTTGTCCCCCCCCCCCCCCCTCTCTTGTATTTTCTCTAAAAGCCTCGCCATGCTAAAAGATTCATTGCCACAAAAATGGCTGGCGGAATTCAATATGTAATATGTGAAGCGTTGTCATTAACCATCTTATCTTGATTTCTTATGAATGGGGATTCTAGTTCGGTTTATAGATAGCCAATAGCATTACATGTATTCTATAAGCCGAAAGTCTATAAACCGAACGTCGTTCGGTTTATAGACTTTCTTTTTATAGAATAGCAATAGCATTAAATGTATTCTATAAAAACGAAAGTCTATAAACCGAATGTCTTTCGGTTTATAGACTTTCGGTTTATGGAATACATGTAATGCTATTGCTATTCTATAAACCGAAATAGAGTCCCCATTCATAAGAATAGGTCAATTGAGAACCGTCAAATACTGTGCTTACAGTGCACTTTGAAAAATTCTATTAGTTTTGGGTGGTAAATAGTACATTTTCGTCTTGCGGTGCACTTCATATCTGAGAGTCAAATAGAACCGTCAAATACTGTGCTTACAGCGCACTTTGAAAAATTCTAATAGTTTTGGGTGCTAAATAGTACATTTGCGTCTTGCGGTGCACTTCATATCTGAGAGTCAAATAGAACCGTCAAATACTGTGCTTACAGCGCACTTTGAAAATTCTAATAGTTTTGGGTGCTAAATAGTACAGTATTTTTAATTTGTATGTATTTTATGTTTTTTGAAGTTATTTCCCTATCCATATTTGTTTGCAGGGCACTTGTCCTACTCTTACCCACATTTTAATTCCTTTTGCAGCCCTCTAGACCTTTTCATGACTTTTTTAGAGGCATTTTAGTGGCCAAAAGTCCATGTCCCCATTGACTTCAATGGGGTTCGGGGTCAAATTCGGGGTCAAGTTCGAGCACGGACCTCTCGAACCCGAACATCTCGGTGTCCGCTCAACTCTATTGATGATGTCCATGATGTTATTCCAAAATGGTGGTGCTCTGTAGGAAAATGAGGATCGAGCACCTTTCTTTTTGTATTGTGGTATAGTAAGTAAACTGCTGGTACTGGATCGGGTAGGATGGGAGCTTCCCAGAAAAGCTCTTAAGCACAAGGCCAGAAATGTGAAGGGTGTCTGGATTCCAGCAGTAACCAGTTTGCATAGTAGCATAAAGTGACAGAATTATTTATAGTAAGTTTCTGAAGGTTAGTTTGTGGTGCAGGTGCATACACTACATCCGCATCAATGACTGTCATTAGCATTTGTTGTACAATCTGTTCTTAATGTGGGCTTTAGGCAGCATGTGTTTCTAAACAGGGCACCTAGTTTTGTATAAAGCTTATATGAGTTTTACAATGTGGGGGCCAAAAGATAGTTTGGGGTCTAGCCACATACCTAGATATTTGAAAATTATCATAATAATATCCCACATTCAGTATGTCACATGGGACTTTCTAGCTGAGATCTGTTAATGGATTTTATGAAACTAAAGTACATTGTAAAATACAGTAGCATGGGATTTAGGATTTAGAAAGTCAGTCGCTCTTCAAAAGGAAAAAACGGTAAAGAAGCTAAACTACATATCTGTGTTTACCTATACTATGAATATACGCTTCTACAATTTGCACATGGGTTAACCTAAGAAGTAAAGCCCTCTCATGTTAAGCACATAAATTAAATAACCCTTCAGATCCATTTTAGGCCATACAATGCCAAGGAATAGAAATAAGAATCTAAGGTATTCTGCTCTGTTCCTTTTGCTGAGGCATACAAAGGGGAGATATTAACCATTGCCATGGGTACTTACAGACCATATAAGGGGGGGGGGGGGGACTGCTTAAAATGGGTTTACAACATGTCTACCTTTGCAAATGAAAGGCTCAGTTATAATTATGTGGTTATTTTTTGTATATAGCTATATTCTTATAATCCACATTCTCATAACATAAATCTATTCAAGATGTTTCTATGTTTCTATGTTTCTATTTATGTTCCCAGAAGCTTAGCTTGGGAGGGACAAATATACTTATGTTAAACCAGTAATACAAAGGGGTTTAAATATGAAGAAGACTTACACTGTGATAGCGCCTAATACTGGCCATGTGCGTGGTCCCAATATCTGTATCCTGAACTACACAGTAACATAGTAATTTAGGTTGAAAAAAGACACAAGTCCATCAAGTTCAACCCTTCTGCCTATCATTCCAGCTTTTTGAAGCCAAAAGAAGGCAAAAGACCCCTAACTGGTACTCTGTGCCCTGGCGAAACCCATGTATAACGAATCAGGCAGTTTTCATTATCTGATAAGTGTCAGAGATCCACTGTTTAGTGGAGGTTCTATTCCCGCACAACAAGGAGGGATATGTATAAAGATGGCGCACAAGCTGATAGGGCCAAATAGTGACGCTATCGACATGTGTGTCTATGAAAAAAGCAGACTCCTGACAAATTTCGGGAGTATGCACCAGCTGCGCCACAAAGGCACTTCAGAGTTGCGCTGTGCACCATCACATAAATGTAAAGAGAATCAGGCGGTTAAAAGTGCCTGATTAGTGGCGAAGAACCTCGCCAGAAGTGTTGGGAGTTATAAAAAAGGTGCAATCTGAACTTTCAGTGGCTGCTTGATCGCGGCAATGTAAGCGCTGAACTGTCAATGTTTACAAACATGCACCTTTACAATTAAACCCCCATTAATGTTCCCCCAAAACCCCATACTAACCCCCCAACCCTAATACTAACCATCCCGAACACAAACACTAATCCTCCTAATATTAACACTACCCCTTGAAGCCTAATACTAACACTAACCCCCCGAACCCTAACACTAACCCCACTGAACCCTAATACTAATACCTAACCGCCCGATGCCTAATACTAATACCTAACCCCTACTAACACTCACCTTGTGCGATCCCGTGATAAACTGTCCCATGAAGAAAAGTCCGGCAATGACCTCTCGCGCGATGAACTGGCCATCGCAAGTGAGGTCACAGTGAAGCGGCTGTGTTCAAGCTGCCGAGATGAACCGTCCCATCCCGTATTTGAATTACACACAGCCATCCGTTTATGGTGTACTGCCAGGGACTGTGCTGCAGATGGACTTTTGCTTATGCGAATTCTTGATAAATACGACTGATAATAGGATAGTTTGGATACATATGAAAAGCGGATGCTTCAGGGCTGCACATCAATAAACTGATAGTAGGGTCCACCATGATGGCCATAATTTGGCCAAATCTGTTCCAACACACATAACTTTTAGATGATAATTTAAATAGTGACCTAGCATAGGAAGTATCTTCTTATCCAAATCTCAAAGGGTATATTGTATTTTGAATTGATTTATGAAAATATCTTTTTTAGATTTAATTCACGAAGCAACAAAACTTATCCTCTAAACATTTGTTGAGAGCAGTCTGACTTTTAGAGTAAAAACAGAACGTGTTCTCAGAGGAATCGAATGAATCAAGTAGATATTAAAGAAAGTTTGAGCCAACAATATATTAATTCCAATCTGGTAACAAAGAATGATGTCATGTCCACCACGCATTTGTTGTTTTTCTGACATAGCTACAGAGATCACAAATTAGCCTTTTTAATGTTGATAAAAAACTTTTTTTAAAAAGCTCCGCTTAAAAAACAGAAAAATAAAGAATTAAATTAAGTACAAAAAAATCATATGCCAAATTCATTATAAGTCAAATTGTTGCTAAGGAGGTATTTTAGATTTTGGAATGACATCCTCAGTTTCCTCCCATGATTCTTCGAGAAAAAAAAATATATAGAAAAAACATCTGTGGGATCTCTCGTGGTAAGAAGTTTACATGGGAATATTTCCAATGACATGGAAGCTAAAATATGCAAAGGGTTCTTTTTAATAAGTCATGACTGTTGGAAAGCAGCCTGTCTAAAAAATCTTTTGGTCGGCAAGAAAAGCTTTCTGTGTACTTTTTGTCAAGATTTAGATGTAAAAAAAAATAAATCAAAGAAACATGGAAAATGACTGTTTGTTTTTAAGACTGGTCAATTGCATGCAACCGTTCATTTACACAGCAAAAATAAAGGGAAAGGTTGTTACCTTTTTTTTTTGTCAAGGAATTCTTTTTAGAATCTAGAATTTCAAAAAAAGTATTTTATAGAAACTATAAAAGTTATATAAAAGTTATAGAAGACTAGGGCGTTGCTGAAATGTGCAGAACACATTTTTTTTTTTTTTTTTTTTTTTTTAGAATAAAAGAAATATAGCAAAACACTATATGAATAAATGAATATCAAGAAAACATACAATGTTACTATATTGGGTCTTGATACCATTACATTTAAAGCAGTCCAAAATCTATCTTTCTGTACATTAACCACCAAGTTCCTTAGGTCAAAATGCACAATCCTAGACATGGATTTGATATTACACGGTAATACTTGGCATGCCACAGGCATTGTGGTATTGTAATATTGCTACATATACACTGTTACCCTGCACTTAACTTAAAGTAGTAAGAGCAAGTTTTGGTAGTATGTTTCACTTATTAGAACAGTGACCTATCCTACCACCATGCCCTCTCTCCTGATTTCATGTTCCCTGAATATCCATTTCATGTCCCACCTATATAAAAGCTTTGATTCTATGTGTACCATCTCTCCTTTCCTCATCTCCTCTAATTTAGACCCTTTAGTATAGCCCCTGTTCATCCATCAAGTCAATTTTAGTTTTCCATTTTCCCTTTTCTCCATATCAGTTCTACCCCATATTAATATCCCACATGTGGCAGGAAGAGGCTTATCTTTCAAAGTCCCTAATTGCAAGCGAAAGCATCATCTTATGCATTATGCAAACACAGCAAAGAAATTGAAGTTTACGATCTTCCTTTAAAAAGCAATCTTAAACAATACTGCAACTTATCTTAAAATGTATAACTCGCAATATAAATTTATAAACAAGTGTTCAAGGCTATTTTAACTAACTGCTAAATCTCTTATGTTCCCTTTTGCAAGTTACCATAAAAGTACAATTATTGTTGTTACAATATATAAACATATAAAACATATTTAGCTAACCAATCACAGGTGTCTTCTACTTGATCAGGAACACCTTTTTTCAAGCACGACACCACAGAAGGATCTAGAACAGGAAGACTTATAAACTAAATATACATCAGATTTTTTATATTTATATATATTTAAATGTTATGTTAAATATATACCGTATTTATCGGCGTATAACACGCACTTTTTCTCCCTGAAAATAGGGGGCAAATGATGTGTGCGTGTTATACGCCGATCGGTGGCTGAAAAAATAAAAAAAATAAAAAACTTACCTCGTTCCTGCTCTGTCACCCGGTGCTCTGAAGCTGCGTGGCTGTGAGGGAAGCGTTGTGAGCTCCCCTCCAGCCGCACGGTCAACAAAGTGTGTTTTTTTTAAACAAACTTTATTGTTCCGCGCAGCTGGAGGGGAGCTCACAACGCTTCCCTCACAGCCACGCAGCTTCAGAGCACCGGGGGACAGAGCAGGAACGAGGTAAGTACTGGGGTCTGGGGAAGGGGGGGAGGAGGGTGGCATAACGAGCATACTAAGGGGCAATATCCTAGCATATTACATGGCATATTGGGGGCAATATCCTGGCATATTAAAACGGCATATTGGGGGCAATATCCTGGCATATTAAAATGGCATATTGGGGGCAATATCCTGGCATATTAAATGGCATATTGGGGGCAATATCCTGGCATATTAAATGGCATATTGGGGGCAAAATCCTGGCATATTAAAATGGCATATTGGGGGCAATATCCTGGCATATTAAATGGTATATTGGGGGCAATATCCTGGCATATTAGATGGCATATTGGGCTTCAAAGTTCTTTATTTGAAATTTAAGTTTTTTTCCCTGAAATTTCCTTCTTAAAATGAGGTGCGTGTTATACGCGGGCGCGTGTTATACGCCGATAAATACGGTAGTTAAATGGAAATATGGTAGGTTAATGCTGTGTTCCAACTCAGTGGGTTATTTAACATGTGTAGACTTACTGTAAACATGTGAGAGGGCTTAATGGGCCATGTATCAACAGCAGAAACTGATCATTAAGGGTTACAGGTTTAATTCACAGTATATAAAAGGACTACCAATAAATTATGTAATAGTAACATTCCCTGGATATTGGGCAATTGGAACAAGCCCTGGATAAACTTGAAAGTGAGAAAATATCTCAACTAATCCTTACTGTGTAAATACCTTTAAACTGTTATTATTAATTCAAAACAGTATGCTTAAGTTATAGGTAACGGGGTAATTAATGTCTACACAGTTTGCAACATGATTACCAAGAGTTGAAAATGTTTTTTTTTTTTTTTAAATATATTGTAAACTACTCAAAGTAATAGAACTTACAGGTTAAACAGTTGAATGCGTTTATATAAATCTAATAAATCTAATAGAAGAATCAAAAGAAATGTGGATTAAAGTAATATAAAAGTTGTAATGCAAGTACCTTGTATTTAAAAATTATATAAAACAAAGAGAAATTGCCTTTCATGCATAACATTTGTTTTATTTTGGTGTTTATACTTCTTCTTTAACGCTTGCTTGTTGCAGTTCACTTCCAGTTCACTTGTCGGTTGAGTTTTAATGAATAGCCCCCTATGACTGTTAGTTCTGGCTTGCAGCAGTCACATTTTGGTTTGTTTTAGTGTGCTTGAATTCATGTTGTTTTTCACATTGTACTAAGCTACACAACTTCTGGGTGGATGACTATAATAATAATGTGATTCACAAGTAATATTTTCCAACTCCTATGCAAGGCAAGATCTGTAAGCCAGTTTACTTACATCAGTGTATTTAACTTAGCCAGCTACAGAATAAAATGGATTGTTAAAAACAAAACCTCCAAATTAAGAAAACAAAAAAGGATATAATAGAAGACACAATAAATCAATTTACTTTGGATGACAACATTTCCTCTTGACGTCATTTGAATAACAATGACGCATTTCTCAATAAATGAAGGAATCAATATCAGAATCAGTAAACTGGTGCAAAACAATGGAAGAGTAGTTGAAAACATAAACATGGTTGCTACAGGTCCCAGTGCCCGGATATGATGGAGCCACAGTTTGGATTTTTTCAGTCAGTCTCATCTGGAAGTGATTGGAAGTGATCGCTTCATTTGGGAAATCTAATGAGTAGGATGCAAGCAGGACACTGCCAGAATGGAAGGCACAAACCACAAGTGAGTTTCATTGCCAGTAGCAACTTGGGGAAGCGTCCAATAAAAATATATATTATATATGACTATGTATGACTTGGGGAAGCTTCCAATAAAAATATATATTATTTATGACGATGTATGACTTGGGAATGCTTCCAATAATTATGTATAGAAATATGTTAGGTTTCTATTTTTACAGAAATCAGGGCTACACAAATATTTGTAGATTCTAGGATGTAAACATACCAATTCAGGACCCTACCTAGTTATTTTGTATGTATGTAGTATTCTATGTGGCAGTGACTTCAACCTGGACCTGGTTTTCTCCCAGAGATGGTTGTAGTTGCCCCATAAATTATCCAGCGATGACAATCGATGAGAATATACCTGTTGGGGCTACTGTAATGCTAACTTGGACTTTTGTAAATAACAATTGACTGCTCAAAAATAGTTTGCAACCTTAGGGATTTTAGTAAACATACGTTGGCAAATGGATATCAGTCGCAGCCGCCATAATTAACCTACGTGCTGTTTTAAATTAGTTGATATAGCCAGTTTTACAAGTACTCCAAAATACAAAAGATGGTTTCACAAGACGAGAATATCCATAGAAATAAAATTTATTATTTACATCCACATTTTAAAATAGTCCACAGCAGACCATCGGTATAGCACAGTTTAGTGTTCAACACTCATGCATTTCATGAGTTTCACGCCCTTAGTCGTAGTTTGAAAAGTACAAATATACACGTACATGTGAGGGTTTTCTCACATTAAACACAACCCTGTAAATGAATATAATCATTATCAACATTGGAAAACAAAATGAGAGAATATTATATTAGTGTTTACTGTATTAGCAAAAGCCCCTTTATGATAAGTATAGTATAAGATAAATTCCCCAAATCCAAATAACTCCTGCATGAGATCATAACAAAGCTTGCAGTGTGTAATTCACATCTTGTGTAGCACTGCACAGTTATGGGAATATTCATCTAACAAATCCTGAGTGGCATTTAGATTGTAATGTCGCTATCTAATGCATAGTTGCCAACATCGGCCATGGACACATATTTGTTCCACATGTTGCAGAAAGACCATGCAAAGTGCAGCAGGGTGAAGATCTCATAGGACCTACCATGATTAATTAATTGGATTGTGTATGTGTGTATATCCATCCTAAATACTGCCGGGCTGCACTTTGCATGGTCTTTCTGCAGCATGTGGAATAAATATGTGTCCCTGGAAACATGGCCGATGTTGGCAACTATGCATAGTGTAATGTTTACATGCGAATCTAGCAGACATAGGTGCATCCAATCACAGGTTATTTTATAACCTTCAACATGAAATGATGGCAAAACGTGGAAACTCTCCTGTATCCAACCCATAGCCCTTTTTTAAAATTATAAAATACTATTACATAATGCTTTCCAAGGACAGTTACTAACCTATGTATTTGCTAGCACTTAATACCATAATGTATAGATCAAAGTGCTTGCTCTTTAAAGTGCAGCTCTCTTATTTTTTGCCTGGCCGTCTTTTTTAAGTGAATGAATTACTGCTCTACAAACTTAAATCTGAATGAAGAGTCATATCTAGTTTAGTTGTAGTTCTGTCCTTTGAGCATTTTCCACAGTCAATCATAGAATGATGGTACAGATGTTGTACATACCTATGTTATCCCATTCATCTTCAATTGACCAAGAAGGGCCAACTTTATTCTGACAAAAACAGATGTGAAGGAGTCCTATAAAGAATGATTTGTACAAACCCATGGCATGTAAACAGCAAAATAATTAACTTAAAAGAAAGTTTTGGGAAGAAGGGAGGGAGGGCAGGCAATAAAAAATGTAATTTATAGATTAGCTGACAACAAGCTGACATTTGAAAATTGATAAGTGTATTATCTAAGCACAAAGGTAAAAGTAGGTAAATTATGACTGGAAAATAAGCAAAGCTAAAACACAGCAGGAATTCATAAACAAAGAAAATAAATCAGTAATACACACAAACCAGGTTTTAAAAAAAAATGTATTTAAAAACATATTATCTGTTGTGTTGTGCATGTGTTGAATGTATATGTGAAATGCACTTGTATTTACTTTTAAAACAATTTACAGCACTCCTATAGTTTCCGTTGCCTCTTCAGTGACATCCAATAAGAAGGACTTGGAGACATCGACAGAACTGTTGCTGGTGTATTGTAGCAACAGAAAAACACCTATTTCATGTTAAATGTTATAATTTGCAGTTTTTAGGAGATAGGAAGTGTTGATGAAAAAGACGGATATCAGTGTTTTCTCTTTGTCGCTTCTTTACGTTATGTAGTCCATATCTAAAAAGGTTGGTGCGCTAAGCTAGTCACATGCTCATAAAATATAAATGTATAAAATGAAGCCTGTGACGAGCTTCTAGGACAGTTCGTTGAGGCCGTTTTACCGCTGACAGCTCAGGGCAGCAGTTTGGGCAGTAACCCCCCCTCATAAATTAAACCCCCCTGATAAATTAACTCCCCCCCCCCCAATAAATTAAACCCCCACTAAAAGTTACCCCTCCCCGAACCCTAACACTAACCCCCCAAACACTAATACCTCTAATACTAACAATAACCCCTAAGCCCTTACACTAACCCTCTAAGCCCTAATACTAACACTAACCTCTAAGCCCTAACACTAACCCCTTAAGCACTAATACTAACACTAACCCCTAATACTAACACTAACCCCCTAAGCACTAATATTAACACTAACCCCTAAGCCTTAATACTAATAATACTCACCTTGTACACGATCCTATGATGAACTGTCCCACAAGGAAGTCTCTGCGATGACCTCTTGCGCAATGAACTGGCCATCGCACGAGAGGTTGCGGTGAAGAGGCTGCATTGAAGAAGCTGCAAAGAACAGTCCCATCCCCTGTGACAGAACCATCCATTACTGGGGGGTTTTGAGAGAGCTAATGGCCCACCTCCATCCCCTTAGATTATGGGCCCTGGCTTTGAAAAGGGGCTCTGTTTTTGGGAAGGTGGGCAAGTTTGCACTTTGCACTGTACAGTGGTTGTCCACTATATATTCTTCATCCTGCACTAAGTCTCGGCTAGTGATTTGGATGGCTTGAGTGATCAGGAGATCCGGGGGCTTAAATCACTGTTCTCAGACCTTGTGAGGGCTGAGGGTCCCTAGGAAGCAGAGAATGAGTGGGTACCAGGGGGTTCCATCAAAAAGCCTACCAAACAGGTGTGAGCATGCTGCACCAATATTTTTATTTTCCCTGCTTGCGCATAGTTGAGGTTGTTGGCTCCTCATTGTCTGGTTGAAGCTTGCTGTCAAGGGGTTTATGCTGCTACCACATTAAAATGTTTTGGTAGCAGCATAAACTACTTTGTGTGCCCACTATATAGGAGGTGAGAGTAGGTTCAATCCCTATTGAGAGTGTCCCTTGACATGATGGGTGCAGCCTAGGTCGGCACTTATCTTGTTTGCCTGGAGGGCACTGCCCCTTTAAAAATAAAACTAACTTGCAGGCAGACACAATAGCTTGGGAGATCAGAGGATCTCCTCTCACCATCGTTCTGCCTGCAAACAGGCAGCATGGTATCTTTGAGCTGACCTCCATGACTGTCTAGCCTCCATGCTACCTTTTCAACTCCCCGTGCGGTATGACGGGGGAGTGTCAACAGGTCATGTGTGCTTTGATGTCAGACACATGCCGGGACACATGACCTGATGGCACTCACCGCGTGGGGAGCCAAACAGGCTGCATGGTAGGACACCATGCTGCCTGCCACTAGACATCAGGAAATAGCACTGCCCGGGTAACTACTGGACTGATGGGAGCATGTAATGGGGGGTGATGGGGGCATGTAATGTGGTGATGGTGGCATGTAATGGAGGTGATAGGGACATGTAATGGTGGTGATGTGGGCATGTAATAGAGGTGAAGGGGGCATGCAATGGGGATATGGAGGCATGTAATGGAGGTGATGGGGGCATGTAATGGGTGTGCAATGTGGGTGAATGGGTATGACCTGGGTGTGCAACGTGGCTGGGGGGGTGCCAAAATTTTGTCTGCCTAGGGCAGCACAAAACCAAGATACACCACTGGGCGGGTGAGCTTAATTATACTTTGGCCAATTCATATATAACAAACCTCTCATTTTATTTTATATTTATATATTTGTTTCCAACTTTATTAGGGTGAGAAGTGCAGACAGTTTTTATTTTTTTGTATACACTGTACAGCCAATCATACTGTATTTGCAGCATGCTCACACCTGTTTGGTAGGCTCTATTTCATACATTTATATTTTTTGAGTCTGCTTAGTGCACAAACATTTTTATTTTCCATTTAACACCTTGAACTCATTATTGTGTTCCTCAAACCACTCCAGAACCAGTTTTGATTTGTGGCAGGATGCATTATCCTGTTTAAGCCAATGGCATCAGGGAATACCGTTTCCATGAAAACGTGTACATGGTCTACAACAATGCTTAGGTAGGTGGAACGTGCAGTGCCGTCTATCTGCATGGGCTGTTTGGTGATTGCCCAGGGTCCCCCGAGTTCTAGGGTGCCCTGTCCGAATTTTTGAAAAAAATATTTTTTTCTTTTTACTTTTTTTTGAGGGAAATGCCTGTGCGTCTTATGGAGTGAATGTAATACTTACCTCCATGCTTCTCTCTGTTGTTTTCTCTCCGTCGTTTCCTCCGTGCAGTCTAACCTCCTGCACGGAGGAAGGAAGCTCCAGTCGCTTTTTTTTTTCTTCTTAACTTTATTGATGTTGCGCGACTTCAATAAAGTTAAGAAGAAAAAAAAAAGCGACACTAAATGGAGCAAAGCGGTCTTGGTGCTTTCTTTATATTCTTTCATTACATTCGATTTTAAATGTCTTTGCTTTGTGCAATCTTTCAATGTAACAGAACTTCATTATAGGCCAGCAGTTGTCATTGCCATATATATGTTGAAATTGTTTCGAAACCAACTTTCTGATGAGTAATTGTTTAATATACGCAATTAATAAATAATTATAATTTAACAATTAAACTCATAGTTTTGGGCGATTTTTCAGTTATGCACATCCATTGTGGGCGGGGTCTTGTTGTTATGGGCAGGGTCTTGTTGTTATGGGCGGGTCAATGGGAGGGACCATGGGGGGCCCCATTGGCTTGTTTTGCCCAGAGGCCCACACAGTTCAAAAGACAGCCCTGGGAACGTGTCAAAGTAACATCCATATGAATAGCAGGACCCAAGGTTTCCCAGCAGAACATTGCCCAACGCATCACACTGCCTCCTCCGGCTCACCACCTTTCAGTGGTCATAATGTTATGGCTGATCGGTGTATACATGTTCAATGTGCATAACATTTTCACAAGTGCCCATAGTTCATCTAAAATTGCCAGATATGACAACATTCACACAACATACACAGAAGAGGCTTGATAAAAATTGTCTAAGGCAATAGTCAGGCATTTTATAATAGTCATGTGGAAACTGGTGTTTGGCTTAAATGTCATATATTTTTTTACATATAAATGGAAAGTCACAACAACACAGATGGAAGTTCTTAGGGATAAAAAAAAAACAGTTGCTAACTGTGGAGGAAGGTGTCATAAAAAAAATTTACTCAATGATCATAACGGAGCAGGTGAAACAACAGAGGCAGGGGGGAGAAAATAACACCATTAATCAAAAGAAATTAAGAACATTGAAATACTAAAAGACAACATGAGTTAAAGTGTGGTAGGAAAAAAGCCAATTTCGTCTTTTAGCATTTCATTGCTTACGATTAAGGACTCTGTGTAGCCCGAAACGTGTCAGGCATGTTGTTTTCTTTTTCACCCCTGCCCCTGTGTGTGTCACCTGCTCCGTTAAACGGCACTGCTGAGTCTCATGGATTTTAAATTACACATCCACAGCACTGGTTGGCAACTGTTTGTTTATTTATGAAGTTCTTAAGCGATCACGTGATACATGACTTTCACAGTTGTGTCTAGGGTTGCAATCTATTCTCCAAAAAAAGTCCGGCCATGCGATTGCCTTAACATTGACAACTTTGTACCAGCCTGCTTGTAAAATAACAGCTGGGTGGTAATTTTATTTTTATCCAATCTTGAAATTTAGTCAAATCCTGTGAAATATATTTTATGTCTAATGTTCCATTGATGCAATGGTTGGAGACCCATCATCTGTTTTACTTCAAAACGAAATGCCTTTTTCTAGATAGTACTAGTGTGTTGTTCCTTTTATTGATGGGCCTACACGGCATGTGACTGTTCTTCACGGCCTCTTCATCACGGGACTGAGAGTGCCTGACAGATCATCTGTGTCAATTGTCAAAAGAGTTGAGTTTTAGGGGGCCAACTTTTAGGGTTCGTTTAGGGGTAGGATAGGGCAAGGAGTTATTGTTAGGGTTAGTATTACGGGTAGTTTTACAGGTAGTATTATGGTTTGTGGTGACATTTCATATTCAGCTTTGAGTGCATAAAGAGCTAGTTACAGCTCTGGGTTTAAAATTTTCTTCCCTAACCTTAATGTTATAAATATCATGTTCCCATTATTGTTCTATAAACACATTTCCTTAAACAGATGTGTTATATAGTCATACTTATTGATATATGATGGTAATGTAGTGATGGTAATGCTTACCAAGGTCTCAGACAAGAGCCGGCATGACGAATCCCCTTTACACTACTTAATTGCATCCAGACTAAGAACTGATAACCTTGCTGACCAGTGTAACATCTCAAGAGGAACATGAGGTCGGCAGAGGTGAAGGACAATTACCATTTAGCAAATTCAACAACACAATGCAGTTCTACTCTAAGGTTTTCTTACACTAGCAGTGGGGATTTCAGTTGTTTCTATTTTAGGTAAATGCTTTACATTCTTTTCTGGGATTTGCTGATATTAGTATTAATTCCCATACATATATCACCTCTAGGACAGCTCTATTGCCTGGAATCTTTCAGGAAAGCTTAAAAAGTTTCCAGACCTTTCTGCCACCTTTTCTTTAATACGTTTACATAAAAGCATAACTAATCTCTGTCCAAAAAATATGTATTTGCATAGTAGCAGTGTGTGCCATCATGTATATTGTTATTTTCATGGCTCTGTTCTGTAAACAGAGCATATTAAGAAAGTTGTGAACGATATAATATATAGCCCCTAATAGTGGTCAAATATTTGTGCATATTGTGTTAATGTACAACTCCATGGAAATCTGGGAGTATATGCTACCTTCGCCAAACTGAACCTCTTGGCGTCCAGGTATTGACACTATACCTATCCCTGGCAAGAAATACAGTGTTGTCCTGTAAGTGGCATTACCTTGTGGGCAAGAGGTTGCCAGTACTTTACTGATCTATGTGTGACTTGTTATATGGAAAGATTTAGTGAAGATTGAAGACCGAAATTGTTCTTTGGGCACATATTTGGTATATCCTTGTGAGTGCAGATCGTCGGGAGAGCTCACCATGTAGTAAACTTGGTACTTCCGCACTGGCATATGTGAAGCAGAATGATGGTCCATCCACGGATCCATACAACAACAATGTTAAGCAATAGCTATACAATAAACAAGCTGCTCAGGTTGTATTTTCCACAACGGAATTGCTTTATTGAAATAAAAAGTCAAAGTACATAAGAAAAGTTATACACAGTGCACAAAACTCAGCTCTTAATAGGGCACGAAAAATGCCTTATGAGTGCACTATGACATGTTGTATTTCATCACCCATTGTATAATACACTATTGTGTGGTTTATGTTTTACATTCACATATTTCTCCTGCGCTACTCCATTTGTGTGGTTGTACCTGGCTGAAAATCTCAGCCACCCAATTTCAGGAGCATAAAACGTTGCATTGTATAAAAAGATGCAAATCACTATAACATTTAAGATCACTGCAATTGCAGCTTTTTTTTTTTTTACTTACACACTTTTGTGGCTCCAGCTGTATATATCCAACCACCAGGGCCGGACTGGGAACAAAAACCAGCCCTGGAAATATTTGTATACCAGCCCCATAGCATTGCGTCAATAGATTATTGTTTAGAAAAGGGAAAAACATGCATTTTTAAGCACATTTGAAGTTATAGTTAAGATTTATATATACACCACAGGGCAATACATAGCCCTCAGTATGTACACAAGGTTACATATATTGCCCTGTGCATGGGGTATATTCCAGGGTAGTGTGTGAGATATAACTTTGTGTACATACTGGAGCATATATTGCCCTGTGAAGGGGTATATATCAGTGCATGAGCTATAACCTTGCGTACATGCTGCGTGTAAATATAGACTTATCTCAGCATCCAAATTGCACTGACATGGTGTGCCCCAGCTCCCAGGACTTGCCCCAGCACCCAGATTGAACTCACAGCACTTGCCCCAGCATCCAGAATTTGACCCAGCACTAATATTGCACTTACAGGACTTGCCCTATGACCCAGGAGGAATTACCCTAGCATGCAGATGGACACCCAATCAATGGTGCATGCAGGAAAGAAAAGGTGCCAGATATGACATATTGTGCCCTGCATATTTTGCCACCATTGACTGATCCTACCCTCAACAACAAATATAGTGTCTCACACGTACAGTCACACACATACACAGTCACATACACTCACCGACACACACAAACATTCACAGTTGTCATAACAGAGCTACAAAATCAATAGAGCTGTCAAGAGCGAGTCCCCTGCTCTTTTTATTGACCGGGAAGCACTGTGATATACTTATTTATTACACTCTGCTGCTCTCTCACACACCTGCACTCTGACACTCACTCACATACACTGCCACTCACACACGCACCTGCACTCTGAAGCTCACTCACACACACACATACACTGCCACTCACACACATACACTGCCACTCACACACATACACTGCCACTCACACACATACACTCACTCATACATTGCCACTCACTCTCAGTCCCATGTTTACACTCTGATATTCACTCATGTATGTATTTTCTCCCCCCACTCCTATCATCTCTTCCTTCCCTTGTATGTATATTTTTCTCCCCTCATCACTGCCCTCTCTTACCCCCTGTATATATATTTTTCTTTCCCCACCCCTGTCATCTCTTACCCCCTGAATATATTTTTTTCTTTCCCCACCCCTATCATCTCTTACCCCCTGTATATATATTTTTCTTCCCCCACCCGTCATCTCTTACCCCTGTATATATATTTTTCTTTCCCCACCCCTGTCATTTCTTACCCCCTGTATATATAATTTTATTCCCCCACCCGTCATCTCTTACCCCCTGTATATATATTTTTCTTCCCCCACCCCTGTCATCTCTTACCCCCTGTAGATATAATTGTATTCCCTCACCTCTGTCATCTCTTACCCCCTGTAGATATAATTGTATTCCCCCACCCCTGTCATCTCTTACCCCCTGTAGATATAATTGTATTCCCCCACCCCTGTCATCTCTTACCCCCTGTAGATATAATTGTATTCCCCCACCCCTGTCATCTCTTACCCCCTTTATATTTAATTGTATTCACCCACCCCTGTCATCTCTTACCCCCTGTAGATATAATTGTATTCCCCCCTGTCATCTCTTACCCCTGTAGATATATTTATCTTCCCCCACCCCTGTCATCTCTTACCCCCTGTATATATAATTGTATCCCCCCCTGTCATCTCTTACCCCCTGTAGATATATTTATCTCCCCCCACCCCTGTCATCTCTTACCCCCTGTATATATAATTGTATTCCCCCCCTGTCATCTCTTACCCCCTGTAGATATATTTATCTTCCCCCACCCCAATCATCAATTTTCCAATCGGCTCTTCTTCTTTTTTTCCCCATTATATTTTATTCCCCTTTAATCCCCCTTGCCCTTCTCCCTAAACTCCCAAACACTCGTTATATCTTCTTACCTTCTTACAGGCTGTGGACGCACGTGAAGAGTGGTGCTCCAGCGTCTTAGTGCACCCGTGGCCGCACGTCTTAAAGCGGCCGCGGCTTTAAAGCGGCTGCATACTTAAAGCAGCCACAGGGCCGGCGGCCCACAGGGAAATTTCCCGGTATCCCGGTAGGCCAGTCCGGCCCTGCCAACCACTCCCACTAAACATGGTGGACATGGAGGAAAATAATTATTCCAGTATTAACAATGTTACTGCTTTATGGTATTCGAAAATGACTCCTCTGTGAAAAAAATATTTCTGTAATTTGAAAGCTAACCAGCTTTTACTTCATTACAAAGAAGAACGGTACTTTCTCTGATAGTGAGACTCTGTTACCCAACCTTGTGTAGGTGACATAAATCAGATACAACCATTGCCTAAAGCTACCATTCTTGATGCAGACTACAGTCGAAGGAATTCCAGGGACAGTCTACATTGTCTTTCCTGTCTACAAGGCATTAACTCCAGCCAGAGGCACTGGAAACAATTAGAACACAAGAACATGCCCTGTTTATGTGGATTCCAGTTGAGTCCTTCTTTCTAGCTTTAGTCTCCATAAATATTGTGCTTTTACAGTAATGGTGGAGCAATTTTTTGGGGGCTTATGTTTGGCTATCCATCTGGTTTGGACTGCATTTCTCATGATGCTCAGTCAGCTTTAGTGTACCCTGAAATTCACACATGCTACCTGGTAATTGTGCAAGTGTGTGTCTCCTTTTAACAGGAAATTGTTCCACTCCCCTCTCCGCATGCATACCTTGCCAAGCATAAGAGCTGGTGAACGTGGACCACATCTGTTGTAATTAAATGACATGGACCCCTCAAACAGACACTGCTTGTCTTCTAAAACTGTCCTCCTTCATGATGGCAGGCCACAATGGAGACCAGGGCTCCACCTTTTAGGACTGTTGAGGAACTCCCATGTAATCCTGACTATTCCAGATGCCACAAAGACCTTCTCTACCAACGCTCCAGGTAGAGGCATCATCTGCACCTACAGTAGTCCCACTCTGGAATATAGAAACAGTATTGCATTTTCTACAGCATCAGATCTGAAGTCCAAGTGTATTGCACCTACTTAATGAATATAATTCCCTATATTTACACTCTACACTATGTTCATGCTACAGAGTTGCTTCAAGTAGAGAATGGGGCACTGATGGAGACACATAAGTTCTTGTTACTTTATTATGACATCTAATACTATTACAAGAGAGATATTATGTGCAGATTAAAACTCTGGTATTTAATTTATCCATTATGTCTACCCATCACTGGAATGTCAAAATCAGTACTATTATTTCTTGACACAACATAAAGTTAACAATGAAAGATCAAATTAGGGAGTATTACATTTACGAGTTAGAAAGAAAAGTTACCCAAAAACCATTTCATACGCAGAATATGTTTGTAAATAAAAACTTTAAAAAACATACTTTTTAAATATAATAAAAAGTTGGGACTGTTCCTTTAAAAGTAAAATAGATCTGGTTTTCTTTCTGTTTTTCTAGAGCTGTGCAAACTTGATGCAGCATCATTCTAAAAAAACATCAAGCATAATATGTTAAGGGACTGTATCACTTAAACATTGTTTTTAGTGTGAAGGTAGAGAGTAAAAAAAATATTGAAAGTAATGTATACATTCTGTTAGCAGAATTGCAATCAAATGCCTACGTTAGGAGAAACAATGTTTATTTGATACAGTACTTTTAATTTAAGTTTAAAAGGTACATTTCTTAAATCACCACTCCAACTTCAATATAAGCTAACTTTTTTCATGCACATTAAAGCTAAATAGTTTTAAACACGTTTTAATCAAATTTGAATATATGTTTAATTTACTCACAAATATCAGGTTTGCACCTTCTACATTTGGTGGTCTGGGAGGAAAAAAAAACAACATTTTAAATAGTTTCAAACATGCAAAAATCACAGTCTCCCAAAGGATAACTATAATAACAATGCCTTTATTAACATATTGCACAGGAGTATTTATTGTACAAAACACACATCAGCTATATAGCAAGAATGGCTAGGTCAGCTAGTATTTTGCTGGACACATATAACTTTTACATTCCAGAATGCAAGTGTGATCGGAATGAACCAATTAGTTAATTAATATGAGCATCCAACAGGCACTACCTTGATGAATTAACTGACTTCCCTCTGGTTATACATTCTGTAGGGCAGCATGTAAAAGTTATAGGTATCCCTCAAACAAATGACCAGACACACGTATGCATGGAATAAAAAGGAGAAGTTAAAGGGATGCTGTCAAACTAAGCATTGCTTATACTGTGAATGTAGAGAATAAAAAAAATATGAAAAATGATCTATGCATCATGCTAGTCTAATTGCATGCAGAAACATAAAAGAAGAGAAGAATGTGTTTTAAATATGTCTGTGGTGTCTCCAGCTTATGACATCACATGCAAATAAACTAAATTTCAGTGGGATATGTGTAATTATCTTTTTTGTGTGGAGTGGGCCTTTAATCATATTCCCTCCCCAATCCAAACACAACCTTAGGACAATGTAATGTTAACTTTCCTGGTGGATTGGATTTAGATATTGACTAGCACAGCCTTAATTTACATTGACTGTCTTTCTGGCTGTGAACATGCACTCAAACAAATTAACCAGGTGAAATGATTGTATTAAAGAGCTCCTGGAGTGATTATATGTAAAATCTTACAGGGGGTAAGGGCAACTCATGCTCTAAGGAAACAGCCAGCATGTGTATATGGTAAGAGAAATTCCTTCTGATTGCTTGAATCTCCTATAGTAGTCATGCTATGAGACTAGGCCCAGATTTTACTTCTAAATTTACTTCCAGATTGTTCTACTCTGAGAGACATGCCTTCCCAGTTGCTCATTATTTACTTATTATATGTTAATATGTAATTATTTGATTTTAGTGGCTTTAATTGAATTTACTATGTAGAATGTTTAATGAAATTGCCTATTGCTGTAACTATATTCAATTTGTTTAAAGTAACTTTGACTGTTTGTGTCATTAGATTTGTGGAAAGAAAGAGGTTGCCTGGTCTAGGAAATTGCTCTAATCTTTCCCAAATAATTATGCTAAACTATTGTTTTGTTTCATAGTTTGTAACTTAGTATATAAACACAAAATTATTATTTTTTTTTTTTTTTTTGTAATTAACCCTTTCAGTTCCACTACTTTTTATCCACTAGAATTGAAAAGTTGAATGATTAAAATGAGGGGAGGTGTGGGGTTACTGTTGCTGAGCTTTTTGATACACTCACATACTTCATATTACTTCTGCTGGCTGGGAATCATGGGAAATGTAGTCCATGTATGTTTAAGTTTGTATTTGCCCCATTTCAGGTTCCTATCTAATTGGAGGCTCACACCTGATGGTCCATGGGACTCGTGTGGCTCTTTAGGATCACATCCACCTCCCAACCTGTCAACTCCAACTTTTCTCTGCTCCACTCACCTAATCTGTTTTTTTGTTTTTGTTTCAGCAGCATGGAACCCTGGGCACCTGCCTAGAGCCGGGTCATCCTACCACGCTATATATGTGTGGCATGATGGGCTCATTGTGATTATTATAGTGAATTAATATAGGGAATTGAGAACACTAATTTTATGTGAATGTCAAGTAGAAAATGTAATTTTTGTAACGTGACCTGGTTCCTTGATACTCAGCCCTTTTGAGGCTTAACTAAATACAGGATATGCTTGAATATAAGACAACCCGGATTGTAAGATGATCCTCCAAACTTTAAATATTAATTTAGGGGAAAAAAAGTAAAAAAAACTTGTCTTATATTTGAGCAAATACAGTAATATAGTAAACCCCCTTAAATATTGGTTTTCTATTACATTTTGTCTTTAGAACAATTCATCCTTCGAGCTCTAAAAATGCATTGTTTACTTCATCACTCCATCTGTTATTATCAGAGATGGACAGATGAGGTATATAGATTGATGGATAAGATAATTGTATAGCAAGGTAGAAACTGTTGTGCATGAGGACATTTTGAACCCCCCCATTGTCCCCACTTGTAGCCCTTCCTTGGTTGATCCATTACCTTTTGCAGTAAATAATTTAAAGCAAAAACAAATCCCAAAGCAGTGAAAAGTTTATTTCTTTTTTTTTTTTTAACCCAGGAAAGATGTTCATAGAGGAAACATCTGGTTTCAAGTCCTGCTTTCGCCCGATTTTACTGCGAGAATTAAATGACCTTGTGGATAGGGTGAAATCACTTCCAGAGGCCACACACAGTGTAGTGCACATTAAATGTGTCCGCTCTTTTCCATTGTCCCCAATCCTGTAGCTAAGTGTTATTTATATAAATAACCAGTTTGTTAAAATGGGAGCCAGCATATGAGGTAAACTAGTTTTATATTTGATTAAAATGTTCTATATGATTTCACCCTTGGCAAAGTTAGGTTTTTTTTTTTAAAACAATGGCTCATTCCAGTTTCCATGATATAATGGGTCATGTCCAAATAACATCTGTGGAAAATAAAAGGTGTAATTCACCATATTCTGATATTGGATTAGAACACCAGGCTGTATGTGTATTGTGGTGCTAAAGTTTGTACAGGCTGCCTCAGGCAAAGGACACAGGACAGGAGTAAATATAAACAGAGAATTAAACAGTACATTGCACACTGAATAGAAATACAGTGCAGCAGAGGATTATATAACTGAATGAATGGAAATGTACCCAAATTAAGCAAATATAAAAGAATACTCATATTGCAAGAAATATACATTTTGATATATGGGGGACTATTTATGTAGAAAGTTGCAGAAACCCAGAGAGTGCATGTACTTACAGTATACTTTAAGTATTTTTCTGACTTATTTTCTCGAGATAACAAATTATCTTGCGAATACAAGTCAGAAAAATACATATCCTCTCTGGACTTCTGTAGAAAGTTTTTTTTAATTTATGTCATGGCGAGCGTGACACGTAAAATGCTGCATTTCAATATTCAAATTTATCGCATCAATACCAATATTATAGCGCATAGAAGAACAGGTTAGACATTTTAAAAATATAAATTACATGGACACATATTTCGAGTTACAGAGATGAACCTGTGGTGCAGATGCATACCTTGCATCCCACAGTCTATGAACAGCATTATCATTTGTTGTAAATCCATTTCTCACAGGGGGTCTAAGCAATATCTGTTTCTGTAAAAGCACCAATTCTATGATATGGTTTGAATGAAAGTTTATCAATGTGGAGACAAAAAGAGAGATGGAGAACCATCCACATTTCAGAATGTTTCTATAAAGAAAAAACAAAATCGATTCGGGTCACGTAAGAGTTTGAATTAGTTATATTGTTTAGTTGGGGATTGTTTCAGTAGTTTAGGATGTGTTACAAAGAACATGGGCACCATTTTGTCAGCATTCAAAATTCATATTTCAACCATTTGAAAAATGTTTCCTATAGCACAGCTTCAAGTTATGATAGATTTGGCTTTTTTTTTTATAAATTATCATGCCATCGCCAGAGAGGGCTTCAGTTGAACAATTAAATACCTTCAGTAGTGTATCTTCCACAAGGCAAACAAGGCACTCACATAGGGCGGCACTTTGCCAGAGGGTGTTACACCACACTTCTGGTGGTTGAAACATTTTCGCTCCCTCCCCCACCATTCAGCAAGCTTTAGCTCCTTCCAGTTAATCGGGGTGATGGGGGCATGTAATGGACGTGGTGGGGGTATGAAATTGGGGCATTTAGTGAATGTGCGCGATGGGGCATGTGATGGGGCATGTCGTGGGTGTGCAACGTTGGTGGGGGGGGGTGCCCGAATTTTTTCTGCCTGGGGCAGCAGAAAACCAAGAAACACCACTGCACACCTTAAGGAAAGCAATAATTAATAGTGAGAATACTGAGTTCTCTCAGATAAATGGGAGTGAAACCACATTCATGGCTGATCATGTTCATTTGAATATTTTTAAAGGGATTCTGTCAACTTAAACATTTCTTATACTGGGAACATAGAGAATTAAAAAATGGTGATAAATATATTATTTTAACACAATTGCAAGCAAATGCACAAAATAATATGTTCTGAAATGTGGCTGTTTGTGGCCTAGGGTAGCAACCCAGCCAGTATTTTACTGGCAGGCCAGTCAAATATTTAGCTTCAGACCAAAAGTCCATGGAGGTGATGGCATGTCCAGTATTTTCTTGAAGAAAAGGTGGCAACCCTATTTGTGACATCACCTGTGGCTTGATATAGAAATTAACACATTTTCAATGGAAAGTGCATGTTGAGGTACAAGGTAATATCGTAAGCAGGAGGCACCACAGCCAAAAGTTTAAAACCTATATTTATTGTATCCATTTCCATGAAATTTTACAAACACAACGTATAGATCATCTTCATCATTTGTTACTCTCTACATTCACAGTATAAGTAATCTCTTTAACTTGACATCATCTCTTTAAGCTTATTTAACAGGACGTCAAGACCTTTGCCAGGAAAAAAACAACATTCCAGTAAGCTCACCTTGATCCATGCCTCTTTGGATCTCATTGTATAAAAATTTTTCAAGGACAGTAACTGTAGTGTTATTTGAATGAAAGACAGGTTGAAGTCGGTTCAAAAGTAGAACTGTTTTTTAATACTTGTCTCAATCATACCACAATGATATCGGTGGTCGTTATCATGGGAATTAAGTATTCGTAACATTGTTGGTCAAGGCACAGATTCCGAGTAGGTTAAGTAGGTGCTATTATTTAACTAATTGGTAATTACAAGAATTGATACTCTGCAATGTATTTGGGTTGGTGTGAGCTTTCATATATTACTTGCAAGAAAAAAAAGACGGAAGTTCATGCCACGAAAAGAAAGGCAAACACCTAAAGTAGTTCCACTCTACTTCAAATAACATAATATTACACCATTATCCATCAGACTGTGCAGCATGTCTGTAAAGTAATTTGCCTTGTTAAAGGGTCTACAAATGCACCAATTGGTCCCGATTGGATTTGGGTTGTGCACTTTAGCCAAAATGTTGCTATTCCAAATCCCTGATAACTGGTAATAGATAATTTTGCAATTAATGCTGTATTTTCCTCAAAACTGAATTTTGTGCTCGTTTTCTCTTTTGCACTGAACACATTTTGCTATTCACACAGATGTTGCAGCTGGAATTCCAATGTCTTCTTCAATTGAGCATTGAACTATTCTGAATTCAAGTGGAATGTGCTTATCTCACAGCTTGTACTCTGATCTTGTCAGATATTGGCTGTGTGTGGGTTTTCAACCTTCAAAATTTAACATTTTGTTGCAAATATGTGCATTTCTGATTTTCCTTGGGTTTCAATTCGGTTAACTGCTTTTCTCTGTCCGAATGGTCCCATGGGATGGAATGTAGATTTTGAGGCTACCACTACAGTTTGGTGGGTTTCAGACATGTTTTGGCTACATACGGTATCAGTGTGGAATCTACTACAATTTCCCAATTGCGAATGTATTTGAAGGCACTTCTGGGCTACCTGTGTAGCTCAACATTCAGGTGCCATTGATGTGCCCCGAATCTATCTGCAATTCGGAGACACCATTCAGGGACAAATTATCTGCACATATTGCATTGACCATTAAGTTTTTGTGTGTTCTTAGAGGTAATGCCAGATGGCTGTACACTTGTATGATCGTACAGTAAGACCATTTTCTCAAAGTGCATATCAAAAGTTGCCCCCGGTTGCTTACATGAGCTGTGAATGTAGAGAACAAAAAAATATTGATGCTATACATACATTGTGGTAGCAAAATTGCCTCAGTTAGGAGAAAAATGTGTTTTAAGGGTGTCAGTCGTCTCCAGTTTGACATTACATGCGGCTTAATATGCAAATCAAACATTTCCCGTTGAAATTCAGCTAATTTGAATATTAAGCCACATGTGATGTCATAAATTGGAGACTACTGACACCTTTTAAAACACAATTTTCTTCTAATTTAGGCTTTTGGGTACCATTTTTCTAACACAATGTATAGATTATTTTCAGTCAATTTGTATTCTCTACATTAACAGTAAAATCAATGTTTATGTGAATAGTCCCTTTTAATAAAGGGAAACACACTGGCATCTTGACTTCAGTGAGTTTCTCCTAAAAAAAAAAAAAAAAAAAAAAGCCAGTGAGGATCCAACTAAGGACTTCCAGCTCACTGGCAGCAAAGCTAACCTTTTGAAGGTCACAGAATAACCCAGGATGCATTGCTGAATGCTTTGAACGTATGCCTTAACAAGGAACCCCAGGAAGATCAATGTGGCCAAAAAAAAGTGAGGAACACTTATCAAGAGGTTTATGCGAATATTTCCATTTGATCAGAAATAAAACTAAGTTTTCTGTTCTTGGGTGGATGTGCATATACTTACTTACCAAATTGCACATGCATTGGTTTTACAAGCAGAGGTTTGGCAGCCATTTTCAATACGCCATTGCACAGTCCTTCTTAAAAGTTGTTCAGGGTGCTAGGAAAGCTACACCTATTCTTTCAGCACACATTTTGCTTAAGACAACCATAGGGTCTACTCAATTAAAAGAATTGCAGGGATTTCAGATGGGAATTTTAAACTTAAGACCAGAGTAGCCGAGTTGGAAAAAATCTTCAATGCAGCTGTCTGAGAGAATTATTTCCAACTCTAGTTTAGCCTAAAGTTTGAGATTCCCATCTCAATTCCCTACAATTCTCTCTTATTGAGTTGTATGTTTTGTATCATGGCTAAAAAAACTTTAATAAAAAAAAATGTTTACTTTGAATCTATATATGTAGATTTTGCCTGTGACAGATGGCGTTGTCTGGTTACACTTTTTTATGTGGGGGGGGGGAGTTGGGGGTGATGTGAAATAATATATTTTAAGGAAGTGGCACTCAGAATGCCAATAACATTTTTTTTTTTCTCCAGATTTTATAATGCAGTAGTAAACATGCGTAGGATTATTCAAATGGTAATCTATTTTCACCATTTTATTACATGAACTGCTGAGTTATACTTTTTTTTTTTTTTTTACAGTATATTCATTAAACAAAATCAAGTTGTGTTGCTGAATTTAAATAAATCTGTCACCCAGTAAATGTATTGGCCTGATTACTTTATTATTAATAATAATAATAATATTATTATTATTGTGTATATTTTTTGGTAGACATGCAAGGGGAATATGGAATACTTAATTGGAATTGTTATATTGTTTCCCTTTTTGCAATTGTGTCTCCATACAACATAACAAAGCCTGTGAGATGCATCCTACCAGTAGCATAAAACGTGTTCCTTACTACTCAAGTCATCAGGGATCATAAACAAGTCAGGTTTTAGGAATAGCCATGTTTTATCTGTTATTTAATCCCATCGATTAACCAGGTGAGAAGAAAAACTGTAATCGCAGGACACTAGGTGAGCTCTTCACTAAAAGTGAGGTGCAGGTGGGTTGAATTCTTAAGATCTACCAATGTTTTATGCAGGGCCATGTGGAAGAATAACTCCCTATAGAGTCAATCCAATCGGCACTGTAATGATGCCTCCAAATTGCGGACGGATTCGGATCACATCAGTGGCACCTTATTATTCGAACAAATTCAGGCATATTGAATAGCCACATTTTGGGGATTTGTGAAATTCAGTTAAAGTTCTCTACCCAAATCCATTAGGGCAGATATTGATGGTTTTTTGAGCCGACACTTATACAGTCTTCATCAAACTACATATATTTATTGCAGCCAGTAGTTCACTGATTGATGATTCAGGTTCTATAAAATATCACTGTTCCGGAACATATACGGTTAGAGCACAGGTAAGACTGAACTTGCAGTTCAGAAGACTGTATCTCCAGAAGGATAGAGTTAGAGAAGGGCTACTAAACTGATTCATGGACTGCAGGATAAAACTTACTAGGAAAGGTTAAAGGATCTTAACGCGTGTAGCTTGGAAGAAAGACGAGACTGAGGGGATAAGAAACATTTAAATACACAAAGGGAATAAACACTGTAAATGAGAAGAGTATATTTAAAAAGGAAAGACTAACACAACAAGAGGACATAGTGTTACATTAGAGGGGCTAAGGTTTTTAAAAAGTAATGTCAGGAAATATTTCTTTACTAGATGCATTGAATAGCCTTCAACAGTAATGATGGAGGTTATTACATTTTTTTTTTGTTAGAAATTTGACTAGATGGACCAAATGTTTTTTATCTGCTGACACATTCTATGTTTGTGTTTTTGTACGCATATAGTTTTGTATGAACTACACTGAATTAAAAAGAGGAATACATTTTTTTCGGCTACCCCGATTGCATCTAAACATGCACAGAATTCGGCTAGGATAGCCGCATTTCACGAATTTCAGTTCTCCTTTTCGGAGATGACAAACGGAAATGTAAATAAATTAATACATTTTAAAAATAGTCCCACATTCAGGGCCAGCAGACTGCCAGTGGCCCCATCAAAAAAAAAACTTTTTTCTTTGCCTGTATTAAAATAAGGGGGGCAGAGCTAGTTGCCAACCCTAATAATGAACAGGTCTGTGAACTGACAAAATGGTTCCCAGCCCCCATAATATATATTGGGTTCCAGGGCAAGTAGGGCTCTATGCCCCCTGTTATACACATAGGGGGTCAAGGCAGGTAACTTTGACCCCCCTAAATAAAATCGGGCTGGGAGCTTGGCAAATGCTTTTATAAGTCCTATCTGACCCTGTCAGAAGGCATTTTCATCATCTGAAGATGGGGACAACAAAGGGGCTCCACTTTCAATAACAGAATCCACTATATCAATCATTGTTCTTATATTGTTTACTGATGATCTACCGGAACCAAATCCCACTTTGTCTAAATGTGTCAAGGAAGGGATTATGATTTTTATCCTCTCTACCAACACTGCTGTGTAAATCTTTGTATGGACATTCAGTAGTGATATTGACTGATAATTGGAAATTAATCGGGGATCCTTATCTTGTTTAAGTATTGGTATTATGTTCTTTTAGAACTATTCCTGTGCTCAGGATCTCATTAAAGGCAGTAGGAAGATCTTTCTTTATATTATTGCTCACTAATTTAAATAATATGTTGTTAAATCCATCAGGACAAGGCATGTTATTAGATTTTTGCTTGTCTATACTCATCGAAAACCCGTCTTTTGAGATGGACGCATTTAAAGTCAAGCGGTATATCTCCAATATTTTAGGCACAATCTTATCTATGAAATATTCGTCACTAGAAGATTTAAATAAATGTGCCAAGAGATTATACAAAGAGAGAATTTTTTTTTTTTTTAAAACAGAACCAATTTTATCAGGGCCAAAACTACTTCCTCCTTATCTCTGATTTTGGTAATAATCCACATTGCTTTATCTTTTCTGAGTTTATTTTACTTTAATCTATCTACTTTATTGCCTTTTACTATACTAATTACTTTTACGATGTTCCAAAGCCTTATCGGCCATACTTATTAAATGCTCAGTAATGGACATTTCTACCTGCATTAATTTTAGGAACTGATACAATGGTTTACTTTTATTCTACTTTCTTAATCTATCCAATAATATATATATATAAAGATTTGATTGGTCAAATTTGAGAAGTCTGACCAAGTCACCTCCCTAATCCATACTTTTTTAGTCTGCAGAGTCAGAAGTATATCGCCAATTATAAGATGAGTTCTGGAGTACATGTGAAATCCTTTTCGTCGTCAGATAACCCAGATGTCAAATAAAAAAATAATCTTTCAAAAGACCTTGAAATCTGCAAGCTAAATCACAAATATTTTTTTTCTACAATATTGCTGTTGTATATTTCTTGTCCATATAAGGATCCAAAAAACAATTACAATATTATCTATTTTGTTAATTTGGATATGAACCCAATGGGAGGTCCTGTTATTAATTTCACATAGAAATATAATGTAGTGATGTTCTTGTAAGAGACAAAAACATTTTTTAACTATTACTACACTTTTTTTTTTTAAATGTCCTTCCATAGTAGAACTAATTATTGTTGGGAAAATGCTTAGATCTTTAGTGTATTTTATCTGATTCTTTCCAATGAGTTTCTTGAAGTGCCCAAATTTTGTATTTTTTTTTTTTTTTTTTGAAAATCCAGCAAAATAAACCTGTTTTCTTGTTGCAAGTTCACCCCTCAATCATTGATCATGAATATCTTAATTTGTTACAGGATTTCAAGGCATACAGTGATTCAACAAGTTGCATATGTACTAACAATGTATTGATAGCTTCTATCTTTAGGCTCTCTGCTGGATTGAAATGTACTGAATTCCTTTTCCTTTGTTCCTGTACTCTCCCTCATACCTTTTTCAGCTAGACAAATATTGCTGCATTTACCTGTCGAGCTCATCCATGGAGACTGTGATGTCATTTTAAATCTGGTTACAGAGCAGTGTTCTGTGTTCTGACACTCCTTTTAACAATGCTCTTCGTATCACCTCACTTGTGTTGAAACAAGCACTGCTATAGCCACGTGATTGTTCCATACACAACAGATGACCTACAATATTTCTTGCACCATAATAGTGGACACTATCTTGTCATAGACAACACCACAAAGTAGTAATGTTCTATGTATATTCACAGAGCTTGCAGCGGACACTGTTCTGCCTGTACAGACAAGGTTCACTAAATGTCCACCATGAACAATGTCTGGCTTCATGTTTTATTAGAGCAGGTTTCAGGAGAAAATGTATAAATTAACGAGCGGTGTGGGTACTGTCACTTTACATTTTCTTCTGTTAGCTACTGCTTGGCTCTGAACTCTTTTTTTTTTTTAAACTACTTTTTAAGATTGAGAAATTTGACAGTGGGATACTTTTTTACCTCAGAGTTACAGTTACACTGAATACAATTTATAAGGTTAAATAAATTATAGTTTTATTATATGCCTGTATTACAAAGATACATAGTTATAATACTGATGGCTGAGTTTAACAGCTTTATGTATGCAGCAATGCTAATCATTTGCATTTTGTAGTGGTTACTATGCTGCTTTTGATTAGCTGTGGTGTTGAGCTTAGCCAATTTGTTGGCAGTAGAATAGAGTAACTGGGGGGATATTTTTATGTTTCTTGATATGTGTAAATTATTTATGATATAACTGGGGTGTGTGGGGTTATTGGAGAGACCACAGTCCAGTTGACCTTATTTTTCGAATAAATATTTGTCTTTTCTAATTTTGTACTTATTGTAGCCCTCCCATCCTTGAGTGCTGTTTAATAGACTTCTTTTTGGATGGGCTCTGTCCCATATTTGGGTTTTGGATAAATGAACAATGTTGGTGCCTACCCATGACTTCTAATATGGGAAAAAAAATACACTAGCTTTCACCTATCATTGATGGAAAATCTTCCAATAAAGTCGGAGGAGGCATATTTAATACAAAGTGTAAAGGTCACAATCGAGAGAGAATTATTGGAGCGACCGCTCTGTAAATTCTGTTTTATAGACGGTATATTGGATACATGGAATGGGCTGCTGATACTAAAGACTAAAGATTATCCAAATGATAAACATAAACTTAAAGATAAGTAAACTGAGATTTTGTTAAAACTGACAATATGGGCCATTATCTGTCATTCAAGGTGGCTCATCACGTTTCTATACGCAGTACTGGAGACCGTATCTCCAGAAGGATATTGATACTTTGGAGAGAGTTCAGAGAAGGGCCACTAAACTGGTTCATGGGTTGAATGATAAAACTTACCAGGAAAGGTTAAAGCATCTTAACATGTATAGCTTGGAGGAAAGACGTAACAGGGGGGATATGATAGAAACATTTAAATACATAAAGGGAATCAACACAGTAAAGGAAGAGAGTATATTTAAAAGAAGAAAAACTACTACAACTAAAGGAAATGGTCTCAAATTAGAGGGGCAACGATTTAAAAGTAATATCAGGAAGTATTACTTTACTGAGAGGGTAGTGGATATATGGAATAGCCTTCCAGCAGATCTCTGCCTTCACAATGTCCTTCTCAATTGAGCCAGCAGGTGAATGTATACATATTGCAAGAATGCATTTATTTGCTTTATTCTCCTTTTGGTGTGTAAAAGTATTTTCAGAATGTGTTGGTTTCATATAAATATTATAACCCATGGGAGACAGAATGTGAAATAAATAATCAATCACTGGAAAATATATATTTTTTTTTAATGCCAATAATTAATTTTCTCTATTAAAGTATGACACTAAAACCATGGGGGTTTTTTTTCGGTTTCATGAAACAGCTGATTTTAATTGCATTCCCAATATTCTTGGCATTTGTCTGTTGGTTTACTGTAACTGATTGTGCATGTGTGAGTTTCTGAAGCTTATCTTTGCAATAAGTACGCAACTTGATTAACTTTACTGCTAGACCGCGAGTGTCTGGAAGAGCTATGATTATCTATTGATAAGTGAAACTCAAATGCTTCTGTGAATTAATCACTAAGGTGATGTTAATGTGATCTCTTCAATAAATAATCAATAGATTTGTGATTGCAGATTGCAAGCTTTCCTTCCCCATCTGGGTTTAAACTATGGGATTATATCAGTTTTGCTGCTTATTTATTATTATTATTAGTAGTAGTAGTTATTAGTAACTACCATTTGTATATGACAAGATACAATTTTGAGGCCTCGTGGGGGAAAGGATGACCATAATTATTAATAATAAATATCCTGGTTAATTTTCATGGTATTTTTTATCATACATTGTCAGTCACAAAACAGTATCCCATTTGGACTCTGTTTAACCCAACTAAGCTCTTGTATGGAACCTGCAACTTGAAAGCACTGAGGTTAATTTCATATGGTCTGTTCGTGGGAGACACATACTTTACAACAGGCAGCTTTCCTTATCAGTCTGCACCTCTGGGCATGAGATAAGTTAACAATTGCCCACATACTGGACACAGCTGGTTTGTTCTGCTCTTCAGAAGACATAGAGAGTGATGGTTAGTGCAGACATTATCTTAGTGCAGACGCTGATTCAGTATACATACACTCCAATGTATATGGTCTTTAATATGTGTTAGAAGTTTAATATTTGGTTTAAGTACAGTATGAAGTATTCTGTGTCTTGGTTATCAGGTAAAGTGTTTAAAAGACTTACAAAAATACATCCAAAGAAACCAACATATTCCACAGTGAAAGTGTATCAGGTTCAAATGGTGATACTTCTGCTCAAGAAAACAGGGTTGCTGGCAGAATATACTGCATAATGGACAATTGTATACGTTTGTAATTGTTTCCAGTACTGTGAAGGATGTCTGGCACCACGTAGCACCAATGTTATTTTTTTTTATTTATTTTTTTATTTTCAGAATAAAGGAAACAAAACACGAAATGAGCTGATGACTCCATAATATAGATGTTACATTCAGTATTTGACTTATTACCACCAGTTGAACAGTGCTTTTTATGACTCTTAGTCATTCCCCTTCTTTCAGTACAGAAGCTACAAATTGCAGTAAAAACTAAAGCATCTGACATTTTAGTAACTGGGCAGGCTGTACATAACAAAATTAACAAATTATAGAGACATCAGTGAAACTCAACAGACAATTCCAACAATTACAACGAGAGGGTTGGAAACACAGGGCATTCGTATGGATCTAAGCTAGGATTGACTATGGAAAGAAAATATATACAACCCAAAGGAAGTATGAGAACAAAGTGCCTAGGATAAAAATGTGTAGATATAAATAATATACAAACCCAAATATAGATAATTACTGAAACGGAGCTTGAAATATTCCCGTAACAGGTCTTCTGGCGTGAGCAGAGGGAGTGCACCACTATAGACTAATAAAAGATATATTGATTAGTTAGGTAGCCGCTGGTCTTATGTACCTCGCAGTGAACCACTCACTGCAAGAGAAACAGGAGGAAATAGGTGAAAAAAGGGGAAGACAGCGCTGTATAGGCACAAAAATATAATCAAAAAAAATAATTAGATGAATAAAACACAAAAAACAATAATACAGAGTATATAGAAAAATATAAATTTAATAGATAATACAGACATATAAAAATAGACCCACCCTATATAGATGGTGGGAATACAAATGACACATACACTGAGTATAATAAAAATAGAAACAATAGCAAGTATATAAATCAAAAGGTAAAAACACAATAATCAATTGGGGGAAATGCAAAGTATGTAGATGGATACACACCTGATGATCCACCCGAGACACCACTGGACTCGAAAAAATCAACGAATCCAAGGGGAGAAAAAAGCGAAAAAGAGCCTGGCCAGGTCTTTCGCAAACTAGAGAGGACGCCAAAAAGGGATTGACTATGCTTTCCTTGGTGGGATGAAGGGGATTAGATGGTATATACCAATTTAACCTTCAGAATCAAACCACGGTAGTTTATATTTATTATTATATAAGTTTATATCATTTTTATTATGTCCAGGGATTATAGTTTCCCTCTTTCCCTCCCCCCCCCCCCCTTTCCTTCTTTAGCTGAAATATTGTTATGATCGTTCAACCACTTGATCCATGGTTGCCATTTTTCCTCAAATTTGTTATCATTTTGAAAAGAAATACCCCTTTCCATCTTATATTGGTACTCCACCTGCAATTCTACTTGAAGCCATGATGGTTTAGTCTCTTGTCTCCACAACCTAGCTAGAACAATCTTCGTGGCTGATAATATCTGTTTAATTAAGTATCTCTTTTTACAGGGAAAATGTGATATATTTAAGTGTAATACTGCAATAGCCATTTCAGGATCAACCCGGCATTCCATTATATCGGAGATATTTACAAAAACCTGGCGCCACAAGGGATCTATGACTTTACAGTCCCACCATATGTGTCTGGACGTACCCTCCTCTTGCTTGCACCGCCAACACATACTTGAAGAATGGGGATCAATTTTATTCAAAATTTTTGGAACCAGATGCCACCGATGTAAGATCTTATAATGCAATTCTACAACATTTATACAGTGAATGGCCTTCTAAACATCTCCAATTGATTTCACCCAGGTCTCTCTTGAGATCTCCTCCCCTCTATCCCTTTCCCAGTTTAACTAGGATCTTGGTTTAGTATCTTTATCTTGAAAACTAAGAATCTCTAGGCATCGTCCAATTTTAAGTTTTCGATGTTAAGTTCTAATATTTTTATTGTGCAGAAAGGTGATATTTTTTCCAATAGATTGTTCACTTTTTTTAAGGAGGAGCCAATCGGTTAGCAATTCTCCCAAATGGGGACAAATAATACTTTCAATTATTTTTTTGGTAGCCCTCGTATTTATCCAGAGAACTTGATCCTTAAGTCCCAGAGCGGATGATTCAGTATCATACCATGGTTCATTTATAGCCGTAGGGTCCTGCCATCTCCCCAGATGGAACAAACGGGTAGCCTGGTAGTATCTGATGATATTCGGGACGGCTAATCCTCCCTTACTAGATTGTTTCAGCATATGAGACATGGCTATTCGAGGTCTCTTTTGGGCCCAGATGTAATCCAAAAAAAGCTTTTGTAATGATCTAAGCTTACAGATTGGAATCCTAAGTGGGAACATTCTGAATAAATAGGACCACTTTGGTAGTAGGTAAGATCTTATTATATTTACTCGTCCCAACCAAGAAATACCCAATGCCTTCCAATCCTTTAACAAGTTTTCTTGAGAATATTTATTTGAGGTTTACATTTTTGGTCACTAGATCTTCCAATTTTGATATTCCTAAGTAGTCAAAACCGTCTTGTGACCAGGCAAAGGGATGTTCTTTTGAAAGTTGTTTTATTGGGTAATCGAGATTAATAGGCCTTATGTGGGATTTCCCCATGTTTAATTTATAGCTAGATACCTTGCTGTATGCCCTAATTTCTGATATCAGGACCTCTAAGGAGTTTCTAGGATCTGGCAATGTAAGGACAATGTCATCAGCGTAGAGGCTAATCTTAAAGCTACGCTGGCCCACTGAGACACTTTATCTAAGGATTATTTCTGATTTTGGTTGCTAGTGATTCCAAGGTTAAGACATACAATATTGGAGCAAGGGGACAGCCCTGCCGAATACCGTTACAAATCGGAAAAACCAATCCACGGAGATGCCAGGACCCACGGCATTTTATTAAGTAGCCTCTGGCGACACTTTTAAAGGCACACCAAACTGATAGGCCAGATATTTCTTTAGTTATGTTTTTCTTTAAAATAGAACTTAAACATTGAGGAAAGGAAAGCAATATTTCTCTCACCGGCAAGCAATCTCTCATTTAATCTCCAATTTGAGCGCTGCTCACTTTTATTGGTTAGCACGAGCTCCAAAACAACTGCCGAATGGTCTGACCATGGAATATCTTTTATGTCTATTTTACAGTAGTATCTCAGTAATTAAGATCTAATCAATAAATAATCCAGCCGGGAGTAGGACAGATGAGGATTTGAAAACAAAGTATAATCTTTTTCTCCCGGATGTAAAGATCGCCACACATCGTATAAATCAAATCTAGAAATAATTTCTTGAGCCACTGGGAACTTTTTTATCCATATTGACATCTAATATACAGTTTAAATAATATGGTTTATAAATCTGTGTGAATTTTCATTTGGGGCATAGATGTTTAAGAAGGAATATTTATGGCCCTGTATCTCACAGATAAGGAATAGATATCTGCCGGAACCATGCTGCAGTCTTAATATCTCCTTGAATGCCAAGTCTCTTGAAATAAATATTGCAACTCCTCTCCTTTTCTTGTTGTAGTTAGAAAAGAAGATGTGTGGAAAAAGGTTATTCTTTATTAATGAGATATCTCCTTTCCAGTGGGTTTCCTGTATGAAACCCACCGAGATGTGATCTTGATTTAGCTGTTGTATCAAGAGTTATCGTTTTTGAGGCAAATTTAGCCCCTGGACATTTAGCGAAACTACCTTGAAATGGTTAGTATCCCCTCCATCCAACCCGGGCGGCCAGTGTTGTGACCAACTCTCTCTCGTAAAGCAAAACATAAAAAACATAAAACCTTACTGGATTATCCAGTGTCAAGTTCTTACCCAGTTTGCACTTGGAAACCATCTTTTTTGTGTGTCCATCCCCTTTTACCATCTGGACACTTATTTGAGCTCGACAAAGAGCCAATTTTGTGGGCCGGAGAACCTCAAGATACTAAATAGAACACTTATGATCGTGAAAGGGTAAGATAAGCTTATAAATATACCCTAATTATAATATACGACCGTTTTATTGATGATCCCACCCCAATTTACTACTAATTATCTAAATTGATCCTCTCTTATTATATGAATTGTACTCCCTCTCCCCCCTTTTTTTCTCCTTCTTTCCTTCTTTCCTTCTTTCCTTCTTTCCTTCTTTCCTTCTTTCCTTCTTTCCTTCTTTCCTTCTTTCCTTCTTTCCTTCTTCCCTTCCCTTCCCTTCGTCCCATCTCGCTTAACTTTCTCTCTCTCCTACTCGTTTCTATTTTAGATTGCCTCTATGACTCTCCTTACTACAGGACCTTTATCTCCAGCTGCATTTGGGTTTGATGCTTTTTTTTTTTTCCCCTTTTGATACTACCTCTCCTCTCCCCTTCAATCCTCCCAGCGGTATTTAAATCAATATATCTTTAACTTATTAAGAAGTGATTTTCATTGTATATGTAAGGGGTATCTGTGCTAATTACTAAGATTCGTGTGCAAATATATTATATCTTTAGTTAGTGTAATAAACAATGCTGTAAGTGAAATTAATAATTAACTTATTGTGTATTCCTATAGTATTTAAGATTATATATCTTGTGAAACATAATTGCTAAAAACTGTTTTGTGTGCTGAACCGGTTTTATGAGAAGTAATTAATTATATTAATATGTGGATCTACATTATATACCCCATAAATTCGTGAGATGCGATGTCAGTGTATGTGCTTTTATAAAATAATTCATTATTTAATTAATTATATAACTATAATATGTGTTTACTTAACTAAATATGGGAGTAAAATGCCAGATACCTGTAAGGGGGAGGGTTTTAACTCACTTTATGTCATGGGGTATTTCTATTAACAATTCTATTAACAAACTTGTATCTGCACCCATGAAATTGAAGGAAATAATTTTCTTTTTTTCCCCCTTTTCTCTTCCTTCCCCTTCTTTGTCTTCTCCGTTTTTTTTGTCAGGAAACTAAACTACGTTCCTTTTGTGTCATAGTCTTAATTAAATCTAATTCCCTAGGGTTGCATTCTGGGTATGACTATATAATCACAACCCTTATCGAAACCTGGCAATCTTCGGAAACTTAAATTAAACATAGGCGAAAGGGGGAGAAAGGGAATAGGAGCAAGCTTTATCAGCAGACTGTATATATCAGGGTAATAGTTCTCTATGGGGCACTCCTTATCATAGAATAGGCCCCAGCTAACTATGAGATTCAACCCCTCCTGGGATATAGCTACAACATCCACCCAGGAAAAAAATATCCCATAGGTCATAGGGTTTACCCCAAATGAGGATTATACTCTCAAGAACACCAACTATGGGTATCCCTAGGAGTCCTCAACCGGATATAAATCTCCTACAGTCTCAACCCACAGGATGAAGGTGTATATTATGGTGTTCCAAATTGCAGAATTATCTATGGTAGTAACAAACAAATATCATCACTTATAACGTAAAACGCAGGACAACAGTTTTATATCTGCTATGAACCCCAAAAAGGTCGTCTAGCATTTGCCAAAGGTAAGTATCCATTTGTATCGTGTTCTAAAACATATCTGTACCTATAGGAACTGCCCTAGGCAAAGTATAGTCAGATCACTTAACTAACATTGACATCCTTCAATATTTTAGATGATTATAATTATTAAGAGATGATGGGCAAGCGTTTTAGCAACAGTTATTTGGCCAAAATCAAATCGGAAGATATGAGAGGTTCTAAAGGAAACCTGTCATATCCTTCCAACTTATGAGTTTATCCCCAACAGTAATATACAATATAATCAGAGAGGAGATTACCCAAAGGTAGATGGTGAAATCTCTCTGGGAGCTGTGATATTTCTCTAAAAGCCAAGTTTCTCTTATTTTAATAGAGTGGAATCTTATTATAATGTCTCTTGGCGAGTCTTCAGGAATTCTCCTTGGCTTTTGAATCCTATGAAGCCGTTCAAATAAAATATCCGAGTCCAGGCCACTTATCTTTGCTTCCATGTAAAAGTTCGTGAAGTATTGTTCCAAAGCCGATTGAGATATATCCTCGAAGACTCCTCTCTCCCGCAGATTGATTCTTCTGTCTCTATCTTCATAATTTTGTAGTGTGACTTCAAGAGATTTAATTTTAAGATTCATCTTCTCTAGCTTATCCTCCACTTGCGCAATTCTCTCTTGAGACTTTTCTAGTATCTTCATTTGTTTCAATTTTTTTTTTCTAGTTATTTTAACTTTGTGGTAATCTCTTTCGTGTTATTATACATCTTTGTGTAAATTGATTTTTAGGGAATCCATCGTTGTTTCTCTGTGTTCGATTTCACTGGAACTGTCAGAGGATATCTTGGAGTGTTCCATTTCATTGTGTACTATTGATGTATCTATTAATTCCTGTGACATCTCATAATTGGTACTTTTAGGTGAAAAGATCGAGGCCAATTTTTTTTTCTTTATCTTTCAGATCATTTTTATCGGACCCTTTTTTCTATTTTTTTCCTTTGGGATTTACTGTCTGGTTTCTTAGATGCCATTCTCCTTTTTATTTCTTTCCCTCTTATTAGAGGAGAAAGCAACCTGAAGTATTCAACTTCTACCTTCCACTGGCAGTTGGTAGTTGCTTAAGGTGTTACTGTTTCTATTTATGTCGTCAGTTTCAGCCAAAGTCTGGCAATCACTTGATATATTGGGAATTTAGAGCGCTTCTCCAGACGTAATTGACCTTGATTTTAATTGCAACTTTACTGTACAAAAGTTCAGAGTTCCGTTACCAGTATATTAAACGGATGGAAAATAGTAACAGATTTAATCTTATTTGAGCAAACTTATTTAGGCAGTATTAATTTCGAAGAAGTTGTGATGCAATTATGTAGTAGATATACGTCCTTAGCAAAACTGAAAAGAGTATTTGAAGTCTACTGATTAAACTTGATTGCAGTTATTGTAGTTGTGATGCAATTATGCATTAGATATATGTCCTTAGAGAAGTTGAAAAGAGTATTTGCAGTCTACGGATTAAACTTGATTGGAGTTATACCATTTAATTAACCTTGATTTTAATTTCAATTTGAGTTAAAAGTTCAAAGTCCATATAGTAGAAGTGGGAAGTAGTATCAGGATCTAGGACACCATCGCCGCGGCGTCATCGCTGACAGTTCAGTGCGGCAGTTAGAACTCTGAACTGTCAGCAATGAAGAATAATGCGGCCTTTTCAACGCGGACGCGGTTACCCCCTAAACCCTAAGACTAACCCCCTAAACCCTAATACTAAAATTAACCCCGAACCCTAAAAACGAATTCTAACCCCCAAAACCCTAATTCTAACCACCCTAGATTAAAGATCTCATAAAGATTTATAGCGACTGTGTGCTTGAGGCTTGCGGATTAGACCCAATATACAGTAATATCATACGTTAAATCTGTAGTAATAGTATTTACAAAAGGCCAAAAAAAAAAAAGGAATAAGGATCTTGCTGTTTTCAGCTCTCAGCCAGGAATCTGCTAGTCATATAATATCTTTAAAGTTTAAAGAGCTTCTCGAGGTGTGCGTCGGCTTGATATAATATTCTGCTTCCCATTTGGTGAGGAAATAGCAGACACTGATTTAAAGTAAGCTCAATACTATTCCACTCAACCCCTTTTTGGTATGTTGATTTTAACAGAGAGTAATATTTTCTAATGCAGTAAAATAGCTTGATGACTCACGGTTTGTTGTTCCGTTCCTACTGCACTTCGCCTCCTCAGGGTATCAGGGTATGTTAATCTTAACGGACATTAATATTTTCTTGTACAAGTAGAATAACTTGATGACTCACGGTTTGTTGTTCCGTTCCTACTGCACTTCGCCTCCTCGGGGCATCAGAGTGACCACTGTCTCCCTGTCCCCCTGCAGAAAGGGTGCGCTGTAGAGTCCTGTTAACCACAGATGCAAGAAGATTTCCACCGTTAAGTTGTAAGTCCAGTATGGAATAACCGTGGGGGGAGTTGCGCTACTTCAAGTTAGACGTAGCACCAATGTTGGACATTTTGAACACAGTATTTGGTAGAGCTAGAATTGCACCTGTCCTACTAGCACACATCTCTACAATGCATTGAGGCACAAGTAGTGACGTTTAATTAGAGTGTATTCAATAATTAGTGTTGAGCGAACCCGAACCGCACTGTTCGGGTTCGTACCGAACATTACGTTTTTTGGACCCCGGACCCGAACATGGACATTCCACTGTATGTTCGTGTTGGAGTTCGGGGTTCGGCGATTTAATGACTCATTTTGAAAGGCTGCAGGGCAGCCAATCAACAAGTGTTTGACTCGTTTGCCCTTAGAAGCCATCACAACCGTGCCTACTAATGGCATGGCTGTGATTGGCCAGTGCAGCATGTGACCCAGCCTCTATATATAAGCTGGAGTCACGTACACGCACATCACATGAGCTCTTCATATCTGAGAGTCAAATAGAACCGTCCAATACTGTGCTTACAGCGCAATTTGAAAAATTTGAATAGTTTTGGGTGCTAAATAGTACATTTGCGTCTTGCGGTGCACTTCATATCTGAGAGTCAAATAGAACCGTCCAATACTGTGCTTACAGCGCACTTTGAAAAATTTGAATAGTTTTGGGTGCTAAATAGTACATTTGCGTCTTGCGGTGCACTTCATATCTGAGAGTCAAATAGAACAGTCCAATACTGTGCTTACAGTGCACTTTGTTATTTTACACAATTGTTATGCTACATAGTACATTTACGGCCTCCACTTCATATCTGAGAGTCAAATAGAACCGTCAAATACTGTGCTTCACCACCAATGAGTGGGCCTCCATGAGAGACCTGTGTGCCATTTTGCACTGTTTCGAGTACTCCACCAACATGGCCAGTGCCAATGACGCCGTTCTCAGCCTTACTATCCCGCTTGTATGTCTCCTTTAAAAAACGCTTAGGGCGATGATGGAAGAGGATGTGGCACAGGAGGAAGAGGAGGAGGAGGAGGAGGAAGAAGAGGGGTAATTTCCACGGTTATCAGGCCAGTCATTCACAAGTGGCTTGGAGGGTGGGTTCCTGCACCAGCATAGGCCAGGTACACAACAGTCAAGCCAGGGCACAGTCTTTGAGGATGATGAGGATGATGAGGAGGAGGAAGAGGTCGCCAACGCAGCTGGGGCACCGCCAGCACCTCAGAAGGCAGGGTTAGCATGGCCGAAATGTGGAAAAGCTTTGTCAGCATGCCACAAGAAGCAGCACCACCATCTGATATGCAACGTCTTAGCTGGAGGCAGCATTTCAGCAACATGGTGGAACAGTACGTGTGCACAGGCCTACACGTACTGACTGATGGGTCTGCCCCATTCAACTTCTGGGTCTCCAAATTGGGCACATGGACTGAGCTTGCCCTTTATGCCTTGGAGGTGCTGGCCTGCCCTGCAGCCAATGTATTGTCTGAACGTGTGTTTAGCACGGCAGGGGGCATTATCACAGACAAGCACAGCTGCCTGTCCACAGCCAACGTGGACAAACTCACGTTTATTAAGATGAACCAGGCATGGATCCCACCAGACTTGTCTGTACCTTGTGCAGAATAGACATTTATACCGGCCTCACCCAGTCATTGTTATACTCAAGTGCACTTATTCTTTGTTTTCTGTTATATTTCCCAATATTTTGAGGGCTACCCCAATTTAAAAAACCAAAAACAAATAAAAAACAGTGTTGGCTACCTCGTCCTCCTCCTCCAGCGCCGCTTCCACCTACACCGCCACGGTCACCGCCTCCTCAACCTATGGGTCACTTAGTATAAACTGAAAGAGAATACCCTGCACTCCAACCCTCTCTCAAATGGATAATTCTGTTGATCCTCCTGGCAGACACGCTTTAGATTTAGATTTATGTTCTTCCAAAACTAAAATCAAAGATTCCATCTAGTGCTATTTTATGGCTCAGCTGTATTTGTAATTTGTATTTATTTTATGTTATTTTAAGTTATTTCCCTATCCACATTTGCTTGCAGGGCACTTATCCTACTCTTACCCACATTTTACTTCAATGGGGTTCGGGGTCAAGTTCGAGCACGGACCCGGACATTTTTTTGAAGTTCGGTCGAACCTGCTGAACCCGAACATCCAGGTGTCCGCTCAACTCTAATAATAATGTTACCCATACTTATATCTTCTATAACCAAAAGTGAATGTGTGTGTGCCAAAAAAACAATTAAACAAATATGGATGCTTCCAAGAGAAATGCTGCCCACTATCACACTCTATGAAATGCTTCACAGATTTAAATATAGAAATCTTAGTCTATGGCCTCCTGATCAGTAAATCAATGGATAGTACAGCAATGCAAATGTCCTGTGTTCCTGTCATTATTCTCCTGAACAGAGGCAGCTCATCATCAAAAGTGAGATTCAATTGAATATGTAATGCTAATGAGAAAGGATTCTGGGGGAGCAAGGGATTACATGTGATAAAATGGAGAGGGCCTTGAAATTGAAGGCTCAATGGGGTGCCCAGTGTCTGATATATATTAAATATGACACTGATTTAAGGAAACTACTGGTAGAAACGGTGGAATTGCATTGCAAATGAGTGGCATTGCTGGTATTGTGAACTACATTTTCAATGATGCTCAGCCAATCAGTTGCGAATTCTTGTCCACACCAGCTGGATATCACTACTTACTGAAGGCTAATCTGTGGTATCTCTGCTGTATAGGCAACCATGATTCTTAGTCATCTAATAACTACATAAACTGTAATACACATCAACTGGGATATCAAATCACTGGTCTGTAAAATTCCTCCTCTAATTCTGTAATGGCTAATCTGAGGTACTCCCGCTGTTATGGACTATAGTTACAATGATAGCCAACCATTTAGCTGGTTCAGTATGTGTGTGTGTGTGTATAGATATAGATGATAGATAGATATGTATGTATGTATGTATGTATGTATGTATGTATGTATGTGTGTGGGTGGGTATATATATATATATATATATATATATATATATATATATACATACATACATACATACATACATACATACATACATACATACATATCTCTCTCTCTAGATATCTATCTCTATCCGTCTCTCTCTCTCATATACATATATATATATATATATATATATATATAATTATTTATTTTTTTTATTTAGTGGTGTTGGGAGCACTTTTTAAGTTTTGCTTACTTTTATGCCCTCAAGTCTAAGATGTACTAACCAGGTGAAACAAAGTATACCCACTATATTGCAAAAGAAATGTGTTTTTTATATAATACCACTTTTGTTTATTGCTACCTTTCTTAGCACCAATATAAAAACAAATATCTGACTTTCGAAATATAATTAGACAGCACAGCATATATGTAAATATAGTTTTCCAGATGATACCCTATCTAAATATTTTACGTTTATTATCAGGTAAAGTGAAATTATAAGCTCCAACTAGAATTTATTATTCGCATTCCACGAAGACACAGATACTCTGATTTGTGGTAGATGATATTCTCGTTTCCCTTTCCCATCAATAGGCTGTGAAACTACTTTTGCTTCCTAAATGGTCAGCAATCCGCTGTCTATTGTCAGAGAGAACAGATCCTCTCACTATCACAAGTTTCCCCCAGCTGACATGACTTTAGTAAATTAAGCAAATTATCACTTTTTTTGAGGGAACAATGAGTGCAAAGTGACTTCCCATTGTACCGAGAGCCAGGTGTGTGTGTGTGTGTGTGTGATCGTATCCTTGTCCTCTGCTTTTAGATATCACTATCTGTGGACCACACTATTACTTAACCGGGGGGGGAGGATAAAATATATTGGTTTATCCGTGTTAACATAATAAGGATCATGGTACTAAATCTTATCAAAGTACAGTTACCTAATCAGTGAAGCATATTTTGGATTATGTTTAGACGTCATAGACCGGGAAATATGTTAAAGCAGGGAGTTTTGGTTACTAAATTCCCCTATAGTGCATCATTTGGTACCGCCCATGTTAGTTTTCTCCTTGCGCTCGAAGTTTCTTGCCTTGTTGTTTAAACTGGCTGAGCTGGAGAGTTGCTGTGTTTTGGGGGCTGAAGTCAAATATTTAAGCATGAACAGGAGCACTTCCTGCTAAGCCTGCAGCTGGGAAAGGATTGTGGAGTCCAAATCACCACCTCTTTGGAGCATTCTATTCTGGAATATGGATACCAGTGAGGATCTTGTTTGAAACCTCTTTCTTTCTATGGTTTTACTGGGGAGGATTGAGCAAAAATGATTGTAACACGTGAGTGAATCAGCCTTCTTTTCTCATTTCAATGGTTAAGATTCCTGCTGCAGGGCTTTGCCATAGCAGCTCAGAGTAGGTGAGATAAAAATGCTGGATTCAGGGGTTGAATGGGATTCTTTTAGACTTCTTAATGAAAACCTATGACTCAAATAACCTGTCATTTAATACAGGCTTTATGTGTGTATAATACGTGTATTATTTTGTTTGGCACATTTAGTAAATCATATTGACATCTTCTATATAGCAAAATATATGTATGTGTGTGTGTGTATATGTATATATGTATATATGTATATGTATATGTGTATATATATATATATATATATATATATATATATATATATAAAGTATGTATGTGTATATATATATATAAAGTATGTATGTGTGTATATATATATATATATATATATATATATATATATATATATATATAAAGTATGTGTGTGTGTATATATATTTTCACTTCAAAATTGAAAGTGTAATGTCCATGTAAAAGCTGATCTGAAAAAAAAATAAAATAAACCCACCCAGTGTTCCCTGTCTCTGTCATTTTGGAGAGCTGATGATCTTGACTTGATGAATTGGGAAAAACTGGATCATCCTCTGTTTGCCTAGCATGATCCTTTCATTAATCAGCTCAGTTACTCTCGAGGTAACTGCAGAGTATCTGTAATTCTTGCCACCTGTGGAACTCCGATGTAGATTCTAGTCCAATATACTACTGCTGAATTTGCAGTGGGCTTGGCACACAGATTCACTGTACAGTGGAGCCATCTGCTTGATTTTAGCCTGACAGATCAGGTTTTTATTGCTGTGGTTAAACAAACCACTGTGACACAACTAAATGTTCCCTGATTCATGGATTTGTGCAGCTGCAATTGTCTGATTTTGTATTGTCAAACACATCCCTTTTTATTGGGGGTCTTTTGGCTTCTCCTTTTAATTATCAATCTGTCTTCTGTGGACCTGACTTGTTTTCTTAATTTCCTTGTGCTGTAGATTGCTTCTCATAGTGTAATTAAGGCATATCTCTGTAAAATCCATTTTCCAGGGCTTTGAAAACTAGAACATAAGAACTAGAATTTATAACAAAAAGTGTAGAAAGTTAATTTGCAAAACAAATGGAACCAAATGACAAAAAATATTATTTACTATACTTTGTTACTAATAAAAGAATAGCTTTTATTCGGAGAGTTATATATAACATTGCTATGTCCCCATTGTATAACATTGATATCTCTTTATTCCTAGACATATTAAGACTTCTCTCTTTGAATTCGTTTTGAGTCCAGTAAACGTCTTGTAACATTTCTTACATAGCAGTCGGTTTTAAAAAATGTTTTTGTTAGAGGTGTATTATTTCATTTTATAATATTAACCTTATATATAGCACTGGGTGTCGGGCATACTGAGTCATTGACCTGTGTCTTCTGGAATTTTAATGCCTGAGGTCATAGGTGTGCTTTGCCTAAGGTCATAAGAAGCTGATACAGGAATTAAACTGATTCCCTGACCTTGTCTCAATTAGTATAGATACCAACTGCATCACTCCCTTTCTGGAGCTCTTTTTATCATGTCAAATTCCTGTTAAAAGTTATTTTTATTAATTAAAAATGAATGACTATATAACTGCATGATTTATTTAAATATATGGTACAGATGATCAAAATACCTTTTTTTTTTTTTTTTTTTTTTTTTTTAATCTCTTGGAAACTGTACAACTGACCTAATTCATGTATGGATAGTGGAATTTCTTAAGGTTTTCTTTACCTTCTCTAAGCAGACACACACACATACCATACATTTTTCCACTCCCTGGCACATTTGTGAACAGTAGTTTTTCTTTAAACCTTTGTAGACCTGGTCTTTGTTGCAGCATGTGTGGGGCTAAAGCACATCAATCTCTAAACTCCTTCTCTTGCCAAAATATTTGCTATATATTCATGTGAGCCTTTCATTTTATATAATAATCACAATGCAGTTCTGAATGGCCATTTCGTGAACGATAAGGGTATTGGTTATAATTTGTATAAACCTAGCTTGACAAATATGTATAGACTTTGGTATCCAGACAGACCAGTTTAGTAAATGGTACTTCCACAGAGTTCTGGGTAAAACAGTGAAAATTGTTCAGGAGCCAGTAGAAGGGATTTGAGGAGCCATGGCTCCTAGGATTTGTCAGGACTGTGATCTATTCTTTATTCTCCTTTTTTGTTTTCATGGTAGTCCAGCTTTATTTCAAGTGTTTTAAATGGAATTTGGTATTGAGCCTAAATATTGTTTTAGTCTTTGAATGTAGAGAATAAAATTGATGAAAATTGTTTTTTACATTGTTAGGTCTATTATTAAAGAGGCCAGTGTTTTTGTGTGTATGTGTTGCTGCCTCATGCTTATGACATCACCTTGTGACTTCATTTGCAAATTCCCGCTGTAAGTCATTCTTGTGCATATGTTACAAGCAGGAGACCCCAAACTTCCTTAAAATGTTTTTTTACATGCAATTTTGTGAACACAAAATACAAATAATTCTTTATCATTTTGTGAATTCACAGTACTCCGTTTGACCCAGATAAATGTTACATCAAGATTAGGGAGAATGCTCTATAGCTTACTATCTAGGGCAAATTGAGCAATGAGAACAAACAAATAAAAACAAATATATGTGTGTGTATGTCTTTTTCCCATATGTGTGAAGGAAGTGTTTTTGGTATGAAGTAATGTCTTACTAAACCTATATTTATAGCCCTTTTTACAAGTATAATTACCATGGGCCATAAATGGTAGCCTGTGTATACATAGACAGCACGAACACGGTTGCACACAACTGCTGCACCTCTGATGTCTAATTTACCTTTAACTTGTCATGAGTCTGACAACTTTCATGGATCTGTTCTTCAGATTAGCACTGCAACCGTGCAAAGGAAGGCCTTGCATAATTTATTGGGCTATTCTCACACCATACTCATGAAAATGAACAAGAAGGGAGCTTCCCCCCAGTTTGCTTCATTGTATAATGTACAGTTTCCTTATGCAACTGATGAAGAGGATGGGACCATTCACCAATTTTATCTTAAGTCAGTCCCCAAATATTCCTTTAACAGAGAAATTGTTCTTTAGCCACTTTTCCCGAATCTACAGCATGTTTGAGACAGATGCTCCATGATCCCTGATGCCACCTCTCTTTCTCACATCCACGACTAAGGTGTGTGTGCCAAATATAGCAATAATCTTTGGATCTGACTTTTAAGAATCCTTGATTTTACTCTTTATTCTTTTTACATTTTTTAACGCATTACAGTTCTGTACAGAGTAACACGTATAAAAAAAAAAGTAAGAAGTCAAAGCAAGTGCTTATATTTAAAGGCACCCTACTTAAACATTGCTCATACTGAATATAAATACCGGTAATCTAAAATCTCAAATGATGAAAAATGGTCTATAGCAGAATTGCAATCAAATGTATTAAATAAGGATAATTTATTTTTTAAATGAGTCACTAGTCTCCTGTTTATGGTATCACCCATGGATTGACATGCAAATCACGCATTTTCCATTGAAAATTGGTTCACTCTATATCAAGCCACAGGCGCTGTCATTAAATAAGAGATGCTAAAACATTATTTTTCTTTTGTTTTGCATTTTCTTGCAATTATGCTAACACAATGTATATAGAATTTTGCATAGTTATTTATTCTCTACATGGTATAAACCATGTTTAGGTGACCGTCCCTTTAAAGATGCTATACTTTGTCACAATGGTCATCCGTAAAACTTTGTCTCGCACACCATGAGTCTTTTCCTCTTCCTAACCCTGCCCATCTTCTTTTCTTCACTTTGCTGTGGGAATGAAAAGGTTGTCCCCCCCCCCCCCCCCCCAGTATTTTACGACCCTTTACATAGACTGGCTGCAAGGACAGTCAGTGTGGCAACTATGTCTGTATGTCACAATCTGAGCAAATGGAATGTATCTTTCTCAAAAATCAAACAAACTGTCCCTGAACAATACACTGCCATGGAGACATTTGTACAGCATGGACGTGAAGACGAAAGGGTGTGAGGGACAGCACCTTTCATTGAGGTGAATTGCAGGAAACCATGGTTTCTGGTTCACAAATGGGCTGCAGTTCAAATCCTTGCGGAAATTGGCAGTCTTGATTGACAGACTGCATGGTTTTTAAAAGGAGCTTAGACGGGCTCAATGTCTTCAACACAATAGTATTGACGCAAGATCCCCGAAAGAAAGTGAGAAGGTCAGGATAACAAGCTGGGATTAATATGGAGATTGTAGAACAGCAGTCACATTTGTTACTAGGGTTACACATTGATTCTAATGTATTTTTTTTAATAATGTGTTCTAAATTACAGCCTATATAATGCATAGTTCTTATATTGTATGGTGTCATTCGTAAAATGTAAATGTTCATTCTCTTCTTTTTAATAGCCCAGTTAGGAAAGGCAGGAAACTCTCCCAAATATCCAAAGTTATTTAACAGTCTTTGGTGATGACGTAGGTTTCTTCTGAGATCCTGGGAAGGACGGATACTCTTTAATCTTTAACACTGGTTTGCTTTTGAAGTATACATCAGTTCGAGACTGTTTGTATTTTCAGTGTACTTGTGTTTCTTTTATAGTCTTATGCATTTGGATAACATTTATTCAAGATAACAAAGACGTCCATTCTGACTAGTTACAGACCCGTGCGCCAATTGGTTTCCATAGGAACCCAAGACAACTGTTGATCTGTAGAACATTCCCAGAGCTCTGGATTCTCCCTAGAGGCAGAGAACTCCGCAATAAAACCTGGGGATCCATTGATCTTGTTTCTATTTTGGCTCTTGTGCCAAAACCATTTTTCCAGGCATTCTACTCCAAAAACCTGGGGCCTAATGTATGTTGTTACTTCCTTTCTACAAACATGGCAATCTTAATATTGCAGATCTATTAAATCTTTTGTAAACCTTGGAACAGCCTTTGTTATTTCTTTCTTTCATCGTTGCCAAGATTTCCACAGTCACAAATACATTTAGGTTTATGATTTACAATTTGGAAATGGTTGCCTCTACTTGTGAAGATTAATTTGGCCACTCTCTTGGAACTAAAAGACATTAAACAGAGGTTTAGCATTGGTAAGAAGTCCACCCTGCAGTACTTGATAATGGGGGTTGTTGTGCTGATTTAGAGGGGCAAGTTGTTTCATCACCTTGGTCAGCATGCCAGAGTGGCTATTATGGTTATGGGACAGTGTGTCTGTGCCCTTGTTATGTGGTGGCTCTGTTATGTCCAGACTGCATACACTATGGCTTCTCCCCAGTGAACATCCAACACTGTGGGTGGGAGAGTATTCCAAATACCGGTAATATTCCTAACGGTGAATAGTTGAGTTCATCTCCCTGATTTAGCTATACATTGCTTAGCAGGGGAAGCTGTGTCCATGTGTAATGTTCCAGTAAAATCCATGAGATGAAATGTTAATCTCAACTCACCAGTGTGTTGGTGGAAATCACAATCCAGGGGGACTGTTCACTTGGAACAGTTGACTGTTGTTTGTATATTTGTTTTGCAAACTGGATATAGTGAGTGCTGTCTGTGACTGTACATTTTTTAATCAGGGCAGTTAATTTCAGGACCCTGTGTCTCTTCAGTAGGGTAAAGCGGAAGAGAAAACAGTCCCTTCTAGTTTGAGGTTCTGTTTTAGCTCCACGCCATTTCCCAGGTTGGCCCTAAGCACTGACCTTTAACTGGGGCTTAATTCAGTAGAAGAAAATGTGGTGTGTCTACAAGTTATGAGAATAGCGTATGAGTCTTTTTTTGTTACTTTTCCAAGTTTAGCAGAATACTTCCGCAGTGATGTAAACCAGCACATTACATTTTACACAAGAGAGGGTGTTTGCACATGCTTTTTCAGTTTAGATGTCCTGCTGCCGTGAAGAGTGGAATGGCTGAGACAGATCCAAAGACCATGCACAAAGGCCTTGTCAAATAGCTGACCAATGGTACAGTGACTAAAATTGTTTCACAGCTTGGCATCTGGGAGAAGATGGAGCTGCCAAGCACTTTTACTATATGCAAGATGATGTACCAAAGAAAAACTGGCCCAGGGATGATTACAAATATCTGTTAGCAGATAATTCAGTCTCTTATTCTTCATCTTGCCACTAGCTTTACATTTAGTAAAACCAAAAAATAAAGGTCTAAACCATGAATTTGTGAAAATCTGGTACACCATTACCTTTTTTTTTTTTTTTTTTTTTTAGCTCAAATACATACAGTTTTGCATGTTTCTACATTCAGTAAAATTGGCATGTTCTGCTCTCTAGCAAGGGTTTACTGGTTCTGAGTGTGTCCCTATGTTGCTTCATGAAGAGTCATGGGAGCATCTGTTATTGGGGAAATCTTATTCCAGTATGACTTGATGCGGAAGACTGAATTCTCAATAGACCCAAAAAAAGTGAACTAGCTTTCACTGCATTCCTTATGGCAACCGCATTATCCGTCCCATCCTTATTTTTAGGATAGCTTGGAATAAACACACGTATAAATCAAAACCTCATATTTACCCATATATGTAATACAAATACAAATGGGTCTTCCCTGAGCTTTTAAAGGTGGCTGATAATTAAAAAAAAATGTAGACTAAAAGGGATATATAAAAATCTAAGGTAACCCTGATTGTAAAATGTAGAGTTTCCCTTTGTCGAGGAATTGTTGGTCAAGCCACAAGTTGTAAGGACCAGATTTATTTATAAACAAACCCCAAATGGAAAAAATGTGATATTGTCACATTAGATGGCCATATCTTTGTGTAAGTTAATGGTAAAAATGAATAGTATGTTACTAGTATGAAATGTGTGCATGGTTCTCTTGTGTATTGTATCCAAATGTTGGTGATTTCAGGACCACCCTTTATTATGTTATTAGCATTATTATTACTATTTTTATTACTTTATATGTTTTGTGTAGATGAATGTTCTAGTTTCACTTATTTATAAAATTATATATGAGTATGTGAGTCCTTTGACACTGATGGCTTTAATATGATATGGCTGGATCTCCAATGTTTTCATCTCTTAAAGGTATTTTTAATGTAACCTTAAAGTCTGTAACTTTAAGATAATGATCATGTTGTGCATTGCTGTACGCTGTTGTCTTTGTGTAACGATTATAATTTATAGTCGTATCCACAGCACCCCTTATTAATGTTTGCAGAGCAAGTGAATGGGAGCTCGGACACTGTTAACTGTGTTAAACCTGTCTATATGAGGTTATGTTCCACAGAACACGCCTCATTGAACAGGCAGTTACCCCTCATTTAGCATTGACAGATGTTAAGATAAGGATGGTAAAAACTGCACGTAGGACTATAAACACTCTCTCGTGGTTCCTGCCAACTTTTCAACAAGTCTTTGGACTCCTATTTGTTGTAAGGAAAGGCATGGCTGCTCCCACCCAACAAACACTCTGATTAGTTATCTCTACACCATCTGACTGTAATAACATCCTGCAGTCTAGAACCTATACGTGGTAAAGAACGTCTTCCTTGTTGAGAATGGTATTAATTCAATTGTGATCTCACATTTCACTTTTATTTAATGTGATATGCCTTTTAATGTACTATGTTTTTTTTGTTTGTTTTTTATACTTGATCACATGTTTGACAGTTGTTTACTACCAGTTGGATTGAAAGTGCCTCTAACAATAGCGCAAATATGGGCTATATTAACCTTAATACACATTGTTGCCGTTTCATTGTGTTATTTAAACAGCTCTGTGTTCTGCTCATGTTAAGTCTTATGGAATGAGAATGGACAACTTATTTTTTTTATTTTTGATATTTAAATCTTTACACAGACCGTTACATACATACACAGCCAGTTACATACACACCATTTTTGTGTTTTTATTTTTTTTTTTTAAAGAACAAAAATGTATTTCTTACGGTGTCCTCCCTCCCTGCTGCTTACCTCATTGCAGGGGAGGGGGACATTTATGCTGGAGCCCGATCTTCTTTCGGTTCCTGCTAAGTGCCGTGTTGTCACGTGACACTCGGCACTACAGCGTGTTGCGCGAGGGGGCGGAGCTTACAGTCTGTGTGATCCGCACAGACTTTCTCCCCTCGCGCTGCGCTGAAAGTAAAAGAAAAACGGATGGCAGCCGGTGTTCTGTCAAATTTCTGGAGCAAATTCTCCTGCGCAATCGCAGGAGAATTTGCTCACCGCGCATGCGCCAGCTGCGCAACCCACATCCCGCCCCCCGCACACCCCTTCTTACCAGATGCATGCGCGCGGCTATCAAGCCGTGTGGGAATGCGCGCGTCCGTGGCTGGATTCAAAACGCTGGTAAGTAACACGGGGCGGGGGGGACATAAGGAGCCAACAGAGAGGCAAGCACCCTGGTGAGGGCTGCCTCATCTTGATAGGAGTTGTGATCCCCCTGCTGCATCAATAATACAGCAGGAGGATCACAACTCCCATGAAGATGAGGCAGCCCTCACCAGGGTGCTTACCTCTCTGTTGGCTCCTTATGTCCCCCCCGCCCCGTGTTACTTACCAGCGTTTTTAATTCAACGGACGCGCGCATTCCCACACGGCTTGATAGCCGCGCGCATGCGCTGTGTACCGCTGTGTCCGATCATCTGGTAAGAAGGGGTGTTCGGGGGGCGGGATGTGGGTTGCGCAGCTGGCGCATGCGCGGTGGTCACAAAGTTACAGCTGAGTGATCAGCTGTAACTTTATGCGCATGCGCAGTGAGCAAATTCTCCTGCGATTTGCGCAGGAGAATTTGCTCCAGAAATTTGTCAGAACACCGGCAATGGCACCCTGTGACAAACAGCACCTGGGCGCCAGGTCTGATTTCCTGGTCGCCATGGCGACCTGGCGCCCGGGGTTTGTCGAGCCCTGCTATAGATGACACTCTGGTCGAGGAAATCTTATTTTTTTTTTTTATGTGTGTTTACAGTTCCTTCCCTTGTGATTTACGTTACTTCACCTCAAGAAGTATTCTAAAGAAACCTATTGTCTGTGTGTAGGTATATGTTGAACTAGGGGGGCTGCAGGCCAGATGGGGTCCTAAGGTATTGTTGTGTAGGCCCCTACCTGGATTAAACATCTCATAGGTTCCATTTTATGATTTCATGACATGAATATCTGCACCAATCTCCCTCCAACCTTAGCTGTGAATGCTAGGCAGCCCTCCAGATGAGTTGGACAACACATGACAGTGTGTGTGTGTGTGTGTGTGTGTGTGTGTGTGTATATCTATATATCTATCTATATATCTGGGTTTGATGGATGTCAGGAGAACATTACCTACCTGACTGCATTGTGCTAACTGTAAAGTTTGGAGGAGGAGGGATAATGGCATGGGCTGTTTTTCATCAGGCTAGGTCCCTTACTTACAGTGAAGGGTTATCTTAATTCAGCAGACAAAGACATTTTGGACAATGCTATGCTTACACTTTTTTGTGGGAACAGTTTGGGGAAGGCCCTTTTCTATTCCAGCATGACTGTGCCCCAGTACAAAAAGCAAGGTCCGTAAAGACTTGGTTTGGATGAGTTTGATGGAAGAACTTGACTGGACCACACAGAGCCCTGACCTCAAACACTTTAGGGATACACTGGAACAAATGCTCTACTGGATGAATGCTTCAAAATCTTGTTGAAAGCCTTCAAAGCAGAGTGGAATCTGTCATAGCTGCAAATTATTGTTTATGTATTTTAGAATGCAGTATCCTTAAAGGCCAGGTGTCCCAATACTTTTGTCCATATAGTATACATATTACATATTTGTTCTCGCTGCTCTTTGCTTCCACGCAACCTTACACAGCTGACATCTGCAACAAATTCCAATTGCCAGAATACAGGAACGACGTAACCAGCATTTTTTGAAGTCTGTGCTTCTTCCTCCCCATCTCCCTTTTTTAGGCCTCCCTAAACCAGATGGACAGGCTGAAACATCTTGAAGTTTGTGTTGCACCCGTTAGATTTTTAGTGGTGTGCTTTGCCTCCGAAACCTACTAAACATATTGTTTACATTTTTCTTCAGGCATCTGGTGAGTGCTCTGTAATTCGGTAAGGTTAGGCTTTGACCCTGCTCCTGTGGGAATGTTAAAGTGTTGGCTCTGGAGTTTTATTAATTGCCACAAAATGAGTAGTTAATTCCGAACATCTGTTGGCCACAGAGCAAGTGCCAGAGTGATGTGATACTTGGCTGGGGAGAAATTCCTGTCAAAAAACCAAGGGCAGATCTTTTTTTTTTTTCTTGTTGTTTTTAATATAGAACACTATAGATTTACAATGTTTGATTGGAAGTGGTGCTTGCCAACTGTTCGTTGCTGTGTATTTTTTAAATGAATAAACGTTTTTCATAAGTAGCAGTGTTCATGATTTTCTTTGAAAACAAAGAAGAATGTGCTTTTTCAAAGCTGTATAACTGAATACTCGTCAAGACTCTTAACTTTCAGTCCAGCTTGTGGATATGATAAAGGATATAGGGCAGGGTTCGTAGCTTGTACAGTTGTGGTTTATTTTATGTGTTGTTTTAACTTGACATTCCTTTCTGTTGCAAACATACAGTATATATGTCACATTTTCTTGGGTTTCCCTTATTGTATGGTTTAAAATGATGAGAATTTGAAAACAACAAGTCAGTATTGTTAATTCTTAAAGCCTAACAGAGATTCAGCTGCTGGTATAGGGAAAATTTGTCACAGAAACTACCAATATAAAAGATGTAATGTGATGTAGCTGGAAAGCTTGATTCTGCCTAAACTTTTTTTCTTTTTTTTTGTCTGCTAGAAATTGAAGCCAAGGAGGCCTGTGATTGGCTGAGAGCAGCAGGATTTCCACAATATGCACAGCTTTATGAAGGCAAGTATCCATATATAATGTTGTCCTTGATTTAAGAAAAATACTGTACTTCTAAAATAACTTGCCATCTTGAAAATTAAAGATGACTGGGATATCCAGTCAGTGACTGCTTCCTACGAGACAGTGGCATTTTTCATGGTTGTTTTTTACAGCTCATTAACACTCAAACTTGAGTGAGTAAATAAAATACTTGCCTAATGCACATGAAATGAATGTGTGTGTGTGTGTAGATGATGTAGATCAAATGAGAATGTATGGTTGCCTCCTTTTTCTTAAAATGATTTACTCCATAGACTTATCCCTGGTTTTGAGCCATTTTAATACTGGCCTGCCTGTGCAATACTGGCTAGGTGGCAAAGCTATGAGAAACCAATTTGAGATTAGTTTTAAAAAAAATTGTAACTTGAAAGCCGATTTTAGGTTAGGGTTAAAAGGTCACTGTAGGAGAAATGGTTCGCAAAACGCTAATTTCAGTTATTGCCCTAAAATCAACAGAAAAACATGTTAACATTGGCTTTTTCTAAACTTGGGACAAATACTAGAATCTATTCAGCAAGTTTTTATTTTTTATTATTGTTTGTAAATGTGTAATATATATATATATATATATATATATATATATATATATATATATATATATATATATATATATATATATATAATGATATGATGTGATTAATATAATGGTATCAAAAGAAAGCCCTTATGTTGATAACAACAATCTATCATTTGTGTGGTAGAGTAAAAGAGAGAGGAACATTACAGCTAAACACAAACACTGCATGACTGTTAAAACAGCCTGTGTAAGAAGACATGGCAAAAAAAGCTGTGTCACCAATGGTTAGGATCTGAATTACTCTGTTCTCTTGCTTATGTTTTTGTTTTATTTGTATTTAGATTTACAGTTTCCAATTGACATTGAAATTGTGAAGAATGATCATGAATTTCTGGATCGAGATGCAATGGAATCATTATACAGGTATAGATCGTGTACTTTTGTACAAATAGACCAATGTAACGTTAATGGCCACAATGGCCATGTTTATGTTTCTGTGTGTGTGTGTGTGTGTGTGTGTGTGTGTGTGTGTATATATATATGTATATATATGTGTATATATATATGTGTGTGTGTGTGTGTGTGTGTGTGTGTGTGTGTGTATGTGTATATATATATATAAATTTTATTGTGTAGAGGTGGTAGATGGTTTAAAAATAATTGACAAAATAAATCTATTTCCTGTGAATAACTTATCCATCATGGTAGAAAGTTTAATAAATCAAATGCTATGCAGTCATCATATTATAATAATGGCCTTGTGCAAGTTAATTTAAAAGTGCTTTTTGTGTGTGTGTGTGTGTGGGGCAACCATAAGATTCTAGGTATATCTAAGTGTAATTAATCATTTTCACACCTTTTTTCTTTTTATATTTCAACAGGCGTTTGAACACTTTGAACAAATGCGCCGTAATGAAAGTTGAAATAAGTCGTCACAGAAAGCGGGTGTGTACTGATTTACACGTGTCATTTGTTGTTTTTATCTGTGTGTAAATTCGAGGTGTTATTTTATATTATGAGATGAACCCTAGGATTGCCAATCATTCTGGTTCTCTGTGTCCGTGAATCTAAATATTGGCAAACTTTACAGTACCATTTAACTGCTATGGAAGTAAAGGTTTTTTTAGGACTCATATGTAGTTAAAGTACTTTCTGAGATCTACACTACTATGCAAAAGGTTTTTTTAGGTAGGGATGAGATAATGCTGTTAAGGAACAATCCTTTAAAAAACAGACAGGTCCATAGTTTTTTTTTTTTTTTTTTAATCAATTAACGAAATGTGAGTGAACAGAAGAAAAATAAAAAAAATCAATATTTGATTTCTTTTCTACTGTTAATTCACTGTGCATTTTGATAATAAATTATCATTTACAGCATTTTTTTTCACAGCTGCCTAAAATCTTTCAAAGTTCAATGTATTTAATCTGCAGGCTGAATCTTCCTACAGTTAGATTTGACTAGCTCCCTAAAAAAAATCTCCCTAAACACACCCGGGTCTCACAAAGCAGTCACGGAATGAAAGCCCTCTGCTCTCTTGACAGCAGTAGTATCCTTAGCATGTGTCCTATCTGATCAACAGTGACAGGTGTTGATGGAGTGGCAAGTGGCAAGTACCTTCCAATTATCCCTCATAATTGGAGCATTGATGTTCTTTGCTTTTTTCTATGGAGAGAAGACATACTGATTTTTAGGTTGATGTTACAAGTACATTTATAGAAAACAGCTATAGACCTAACAAAACTAGATTTGTTGACTTCATTAATACGAAGGGGTCTAGGAACTTGGTCTTGGAAACTTGCAGATATAGCTAATAAAGTGAATCATTTTAACACCTTAAATTATTGAATATTATGTGTTCTCATTTTTAATTTAGTCTTGGTACAAATTATATAATTTTTTTTAAAATAAGTTCATTAGCTCTAAAGGTTTGTTTTTTCCATTTTATTCTAAGAGTGATGAATCTGAAGAAGATGAACCGTGTGCCATAAGCGATAAATGGTCTTACCAGAGACAAAGCCAGAGGTGGTCGCGATTGGAGAATTTAGACTGTCTTCCACCTGAGTTAACTTCAAGTCTGTCATTGCCAAATAGTCCTAAGCTAAAGAACCTGAAAGATGAGATGTTGGATCTGGAAGAGAAAAATGATGCAACTTCCTTACACAGCTCTAGTAGTGCTGAGAGTGATAGCTTTCCCAAGACTTACGAAGACCTAGAGACTAGTAGAAGTTCTTCAAGATGTTCATCATCACTTAAACTTGTCTCTCCGGACTCCACTTTTCGCTGTTCCCCTTCTCCAAGTGACATGCTAAACATAATCAGTGAGGAAAAGTTGCTTGACAAGCCACCCAATAAAAAAGGCAAAAGCTTGCTGAAGAAAATGGAGAAGCTGCGCTTACGGAGCTCGACTATTAAGAGGAATGCACTTCCAAAGGAGAGACCTAGCATTAGTGCCCCAGTTCTACTCGATGGATTTGATGATGATAAGTTACGGAACCTAAACTGTGTCAATATTTCTGATATGGCCGATACCCAGAGTAAAGAGGTCCTTTCCAGTTCTTCTCACACATGTAGTAGCAGTAGTCCATCTGAAAATAGCAGCACCGTAAGTACTCCAAGTCCTGTTATAAGAGTAAGAAGCCACATGAAAAGAGGTGGCATCTATTCAGAAGACTTTGACCCTACTAAACTCTCTCTATGGAATGAAATATCAGAGCAAAATTTTAGGAATGAGAGACACTTGCATGAAAATCAAGTTTTTCAGATACCACAGGGCCATAAGCCTGGGACATTTCCCAAAGCTCTTACTAATAGTATCCTAGTGCCTATAGATAATACTTCTGTAAATTGGAGAACTGGAAGCTTTCATGGTTGCAACAGAAACAGAATGAGGTCTAGTAGCTCCAAAGACACTGAAGCACCTCCAAGTCCACTTTCACTTGCTGATAATCGCTTAAGCATATACGATAATGTGCCCGACCTCCCCTTCCATTTTAACAAGCTTGAAACCCCAGGAGATGATGATGTCTTTTCAGAACTAGACAATGTCATGGAACATGTTAATGGGCTTCGGAAACTTGTCAGTGAATGGTCTGAAAAATTCTCAGATGATGGGGACTCCGACTTTGCCAATGACTCTCCTTGTCCGTCTTCACCAAAAACCATTCACCTTGAAGTAAATGAACACTTGCATGGCAAATCGAAAAACAATGATATTGGAGATTCAGAAAGTAGCAAACCTTTCACGGACAACGATTCCCCAATTCTGCCATATATAACCGTGTCTGAGATTGGATCCTCGTTAACAAACTGCAGCAGGTTAGTTCTAAATATCTTGTAACAACTATGATTGTTATTACCCTCCACTGTATTCCTCTAATGGCTTTTGAAACCTAAATATCACCTAATAATGCAAAAATTCTCTATGGCATCAGTTTAAAGAGAACACAATCGAAATCATATCAGGCCATTAATTTGTTTTATATTGTCTTTTAATGGTACATCTGTAAAGTAGTATTCAAAATATATTCCATAGTCAAAAAACCAAGAGCAAATCCTTTTGTGAAGCTGCTTGTTTCACTGAGATGGTCCGGCGATTGTCAGTTGCCCCTAGTGGGGTGCTTGTGTGTCAATCATGTAAGCTAGCAGGGAGGAAAGTATTTATTTGTGAATGGGCATTCAAATGAAAATGCAAATGTCTATGCGAGCATTTGTATACACATTTGTGTTTTCATTACCATTCACGAATACTGAAAGGATGACACCAGTGGCAGATGCTCCATATGTGCTTGGTGTGCGCCACACACGGAGCACCCACGCTGTGTATTTCTGGGGTTTGTGTGCCCCGAACAGAGCACACAAACCATGGAAATACATCCAGGAGACAGATGGCAGCTGGGAATTCGGCAACAGAGTCATTTACTCTGTTGCCAATGCGACAAGCACTAAAAGTATACACATTTTTGTATACTTTTCAAGCTTGTCCAGTTGCAAGTGAGTGACTCTGTCAAATTCGTAGCTGGCGTCACCTTTCGGATGTAACTCATGTATTTCCCGGGGTTTGTGGGCTGGCTGTACTCGGCACATAAACCCCTGGAAATACACAAGAGACATCCTGCCTCCGAGTGACGCCTGTCACTAAGGGGCACGATACGCCCCTGGATAACAGTGGAGCCAGACTGAGTGCGACCATGGGAAGGCTCATATAAACATCAAGGAGGCATGACAATGAGATGCAAAATGTCAGCACCGTAGTATAAGAGAGAGCACAGAACACAGTTGTTTGTTCCAACACATTAGAACGGGATAAAATGTAAGTATCAGGGGAACCCTTTTATAGAGGCTTTAATCGCTCTTTAATTATATAAATATATATATATATATATATATATATATATATATATATAATTATATATAACGCTATACAGTTTGCCAGCAGTTTCAGTGCCAGCACTATGTACAGGTTTCATGTTGCATACGTACTTGAATGCACCTGGTTACCTACATTTATTTGGTTGACCAACTTTAGAATGATCTTTACCACTTTACATTATAGTTTTATATGGTTACTAGTTTCTCTTTTTTTTTTACATTTTTTTTTTTTAAATAATGTATCTTGGTATCGTGGTAAGTCACATGAAGGAGCTACAGAAGTCATGTAACATATTCCAGCACTGTACAACATACTCTCGTTTTGATCTTTTTATTGCTAATAGATAGCCAGCAGTATAAACCAACAAAGCATATATTTTACAACCCTGTTTAAAAGATTTCTAGTTCATAATTTTGACCTGAGCCTCCAGTTTCTAAAGGGCTGTATTCTATATATGGAGATTTTGGCTGACTTGGCAGTTTTAGTCCCATTAATCCTCATTGACAGCAATGTGATTTAACAGTAGAAAACCATCCAATCTGCTTTTCTTCTAACACAGGACAAGTATTTTAAGTCTTTAAAAGCAGCAGAAACTGTTGTCTTGATTTATTTGTGGATTTTCTTACCCTAAGCCGACACTGTTAGTGTCTTTTCATATTTTTTAACCAAGCTTTGGAGAATGTATAATTGACTGTTCTTTTTCCTTTTATTGTTCTAAAGCTGGTTCAAAATGATCCACTAGTTATGTCTCCAGAGAGTAAGACACTTTTTTAGAAAGAAGGCAGAAGCACTGTAGACATTTTGCTGATTTGCTATTAATTCTTTCCTCTGCAGACAAAGTCCAGAGCCTGAGAATCCATTCTTACACGTTGACAGCCAGTCGGCAGCCCATCTAAACCGGATTCAGAAAATGGCTTTGCTCAAGCTTACAGCTCTGATGGACAAATATTCCCCTTCTAGCAAGCAAGGTTGGAACTGGTGAGTTTGGGAGCATGAATGGGTTGATTTCCAAAGCAACATTGGCTTAAGAACCAGAAAACAACACTACTCGAATAAATGCCAAGCCTCGAGGATTTTTATATTGTAGTAATTAGATGGGTACCATTGGCAAAAGAAGTTCTAAAGCATGATTTGTAAAATATCACTTTTTTTTAATCTTGTGTTCATTGATCATGTGATGAAATCTTATTCTTGGTTCGCAAAGAATTGCCAAGACGAACATTGCGTAGATGAGACTGTGGTCTTATTTTAAAATAATTATTTATTTTATGTTTTTGTACTTCTGAAACAAGGCTTATTCATTTTTGTTCCTAGGACTGTTCCCAAATTTATCCGTAAAATTAGAGCTCCAGACTATAAGGATAAGAATGTTTTTGGTGTTCCATTCCTACTGAATGTCCAGAGAACTGGTCATCCTCTTCCCAAGAGCATCCTCCAGGCCATGGAGTATTTGCGGATACACTTTCTTGATCAGGTTTGTTTCGCTACCCCCAAACCCACACGTCATCTTTATTAACATTCTTTAAGAGTGATTAAAAATCATTTAAAAATAAAACACGAAATTACTGGATACATATCTTTTTGTGCTGGAACAAACAACTTGCCTATAAATCTTTAGCAAGTTCTCTGCTCCCTTTTCTGGTTCAGTGCCGACACCTTGTTTTAACTCCTCTGGCCTTCCGCCTCATTTTACTCTCTCTTATTTCACTCTCTTGCTTCCTAACTGTTCGCATTCATGTTATCCTTATTCTTCAAATTGTTATTCCCATTCACAAATATCTTCCTCAAAATTATTTCTTCAAAGCCTTTTTTGGACAGGCAATGTCTTTCAAGTGGTATAACTAATAAAATATGTAGAAGATCGGGAGAGAGAGCATTTCATGTATAAAAAAAAAAAAAGGGGGGGGGGTTCATTTGGTTTGTTTGTTTATTTACTACCTGCAATGGTACTTCATTCAGAGGGCTCAGAAAGAAATAAACAACAAATATTTAATCTGCATAGTTTTGAAAAATATATGAAGTTTGACCTTTTTCGGACCTACTATTAAGTCCAGACAAGGGCCGAAACACGTAAGGTATTCCTTGTATTGCCTTGTGGAGGACGCAGTCTTGTCGATATTCTTGTTCTTGCATGTTTTATATCTAATAAACTAGTGAATATTTTCTACTAACAAGCTGGGTCCATTCTCCGTATTCTCTACTATTGGAAAGTTCCTGTTTTTTGCAACCACTTTTTCTTTGGCATTTTATAAATGCAGAACCCTGTTTAAATTAACTAATTGCTCAACTATAGGACTGTTATCTTTTCTTTAAAAAACAAACAAACAGCCATGCTATTGCCTCGTAGGCTTAACATTGACCTCAAACCATTTTTTTCCCGGCCTGCCAGTAATATTTTATTTTGGTGGCAATTCTACTGAATGTAAAATGTATAACAATTTACAAAATGAAAACCTATAATAGTTTGCTTTTCATTTAGCGCCAGTGTTTAATCATGCCCTCAAACAAACTGTACTGACATTTAAATAGTATGGGGGTAATATATTCATCAGACTTGTGTAACCTCCAATTTATTTTCTTCAATTAGGTTGGTCTATTTAGAAAATCTGGTGTCAAATCGAGGATACAGTCGCTTAGAGAAATGAATGAATTGGATTCCACGTTTGTTAACTATGATGGACAGTCTGCGTTTGACGTGGCTGACATGGTGAAGCAATATTTCCGAGATCTGCCTGAACCCATATTCACTAGCAAGCTGTGTGAATCTTTCCTGCACATTTACCAATGTAAGACTTCAATAAATAATTTTACATTGTTAGCATCCTAGTGTGCAACTTCAGCCTAATTGTGTTTGGTAACACCCAGATTATAGCTGTTGCTCAACAATTGCCAACCTTTAGGTAAAAAAAAATCATATATTGGCATTCTGTTCCATACATGGCTTTTCAAAACATTCTGGGCTTTGTTGCATTCTGCCGTGATACATAGGATTATGATCTTATTTTTCCCTCTCGTGTAATAATCCACATGCATAGTTTTGTTTTAAAATGATTCCATAACCTCGCAGAGTGGAACAGTTGGCAGCCATGCATCTGTAATATAGTGCATGAAAATAATAGATGGATTTGGGATTGCAGGACTGCTCCTAGATATGTGAGCAGGGTCTAGGACTGTTCTTTGTGGCAGTTTCATCGCAAATGTTACAGCGCTGACCGTTCAGTGCAGTCGTTTCGGAACTCTACTGTCGGCGCCGATGCATAACCCGAACCCCTAACCCTAGTATAACTCTAGAAATAACCACTAACCCTAAAAGTAACTCCTAACATGAACCCGAAGTTCAGCGCTCAGTGAGCAATTTGCTGCGCTGAACTGTCAGATGCGCTGAACTGTCAGATGCTGAAAGTCCCGCGATGAATCACAGCAAAAAAAACAGTCCCAGACCGATATGGGTATTGCTTGGTCACAAAATAAGAAGCCATTGTATAATGTTCTGCTCCTTTCTCTGACTGGCAGATTTACCAAAGGACCAACAGTTCCATGCAGTTCAGGCTGCGATCCTATTGCTCCCAGATGAAAATAGAGAAGCCCTTAAGGTTCTTCTGTACTTCCTGCGAGATGTTGTCGCCTGTGTGACTGAAAACCAAATGACTCCAACCAACATTGCAGTGTGTCTGGCCCCAAGCCTCTTTCATCTGAATACACTTCGAAGGGAAAGTTCATCCTCCTCTTCTAGGTATGCTTTGTGATTTGTATCATTTGTGTACCTCAATTTAACAAAATTATAATGAGACTATGCTGCAACTAATCAAACTACATAAACTATTTGTGACAATTTTCCAGTACTTTGCAAAGTTTGGTGACTTAAAGTGACAGTAATGGTTCAGAAAGAAAGCTCCACATAACATTAAATGGCCAGCATTCTAAAACTGGAAAATGAAAGGAATGGAGATTCTAAATTATGAAATAATGCACCCTGTGCATCTGGACAACTCTACCTGCAACATATTGCCATGTATTTGTTTTGGTTTTTTCCTTTTTTTGTTGTTTTTTTTACTGAAGATTTCTGTTATGTTAAAATTTTGTTTGAAAACTAACAGAAGCCCCGGGTTGCTTGGCCGACTCTGTCCTCTGCCACTTTTAATGGCAGACAACTGGAACATTGTTTTAACATGCCATTAGATCAGGTAAAAGTGTCTTTCTGCCTGGTTAAAACTGATTTTATGGTTTCGTCCTCTCTTAAAAACCCTTATTTTAAGATGGCTTCTATTTTCAGGTTTGCTGAAAATAAGGGTCCTTTAAAATTGTTTGTATTCTGATCTCCTAACATACTGCTCCGTATTACTGATACCAAGTTTTGTAGGAAGCCATTAAAAAGGATTAAGCTCCTATTATTTTCATTCAGCTAATCATCCCTTTTTACATAAGTCCATGAGTGCTTTTTTATTTTTTTTATTTTGTTACAGGCTGATTAAATCGGTTCTTTATTTCTCTTTCCTAAGACAAGTACTTTGAATAGATTTGGCAGACATTCTGGTTGGTAATGTTTTACCTTGGGATTTAGACTTCAAAGTACAATAATCTGAAAGGCCTTAGCTCCAAGGATTAAAGTCTTATCACCCATGGCTTTTGTGTAAAGTTCTCCAGTAGAGCTGTTTTTAGATAACAAGACAGGAAATGTGTTGTAATCATGTTATATAGAACATTTGTTTTGTGCAGTTTTTATAAAAAGAAACTTGCAAGAATGACTAAAATAATGATAGCAGAACCCATGCATGATATTTATTTATTTCTTTGGAATAAGAGAGAAGGGAGGGAAATGATTAAAGGCCTGTTCGCGCTATCAGAAAATCACACTACGTTAGATGAACTGGTTCACATGAGTTACCATGAAAAAGGCTGTAACTTCCCAGCAGCTCCTTGGTATATAGTACATTTGGTGAAGGAGATGAAAGGGAAGTTGCATGGGAAAATACTCCCCACTTTAACTCTAAACATGGTACGATCCACGCCATGGCTGATGGTTGGTTCTAAAAACTACTGCAGGAGCGTCCATGTTTCTTGAAGTGGACCGCATAATCAGAAATGCATGTGTGTGTTGGGCTGCATTACATTTTAATTTTTTTTTTTTTTTTTCAGTAATAGTGAAAAACTTTTTAGCCATATAAAAATGTTTAGTTATTAGCAGTAATATAAACACACTTCAAAACAATGTTTGAATTCAATTGATTTACTTGGCGGCAGGATAATGGTTTCTAATGAAGGTTCTTATTAATATTTGAATATTCTGATTTGTCTTCGTCTTAAGGTCAAGCCAGAGAAAATACAGTCTTGGAAAACCAGACCAGAAGGATTTGAGTGAGAATTTGGCAGCAACTCAGGGTCTTGCTCATATGATTGCGGAGTGCAACCGGCTGTTTCAGGTACATTTTGGTTTAACATGTTTCTAATGATTTGTCCATCTCTAGCAGTAGTGGCCTCCAACACTTTACTAGACTATGGAATTGAACTTACAATGGTATCTGGGCAATGTGGCATGTGGACAAGTGCATATAATTGTTTTAATTGTGCTCATTGCCACATCTTTGAGCAATACATTCATATGGTGCACTCTTCAGTAATTAATATTGCAGGATTATCTCTACATAAACCATTAGGGACCATGGACAGCCATGTACATCTTAACAGAGAAAATTATTCTTTAAAGGAAAAATATGGTCACCCTAAAAAGACCCCCCCCCCCCCCCCCCCCAGTTACCAGGGTTACTCTTGCTAGTTACAGTCTTCACCAACCCTGGTTCCAGAAAAAAAAGATATTTAGAACTTGACTATTCTCTCCTGTATTACATCTACGAAGAGGTTAAATGGAGAATATAAAGGCCTATGTTATTTTGTGGTGCCTTTCAAACCAGTATATTTCTCACCACTCCGGCAATGACGAAGTTGCATATCACATTTTTAGAAGTATTCATCATCATCGTATATATTCATGTTCATAAATACCAGTGCTCTTTAGCAAATATTAATGGATTGAAAGGAAATATGTGATTTTATGATCTACTATGTCTGCTTTACAGTACATGTGAAAGTTCAGGGGGTTCTCTACTGTATGTAATTAACATGTTGCAAGTCATCTTGACCACAGAATCATTGAGGCCTTGCAGTATCCTTGTATAGTGTTTCATTATTTGGCCATTTGTATCTCCAATCCACTACATCTTAATTTATTTTCTTTATTTACTTCAACTTTATCACACAGCTGCCTGAATATTGTCGTGACCTGTGTTCCAGTTTTTATCAAGCACAGACCAGCCTTTCTGAAGCAGCCATAAACACATCCACAACCTCATTAGCCGCTCATTGCAACACACTTATCTCCTTGGAGAATTCAATGCAGAGTCTTCTTCGAGATGCCAAGGACAAGTTCCGAAGCTGGGTAGCTTGTTCAAGCTTTGAACATGTAGATTTAGCTCACAAAAAGGTTGGTGCTTCATTTTGAATTCCCTATTATTTTAGTGAATGGTTACTATAACAGACCTCTATAAATATTTATATTTCAAAAAGTTCAGTCCAGTATTGTAATCGACCAAATCAAAACTGATTCAAAGGGTATGGTTGATTAGTTCAGCCTAGTATTGTGATTGGCCAAATCAAAACATTGATTCAAAGGGTATGGTTGATTATTTTAACCATCTTTTCCTATAATGGTGGTTGTACTCTGCACTATGATTTAATAATGTTCTCTTTATTATTTATTTTACTTGTAGGTGGAAAGTAATGACTATCCACTGAGGCTGTGGAAAGTCTCTGTTGAAATTGAAGCCACCCCTCAAATGGTCCTACAGCACATTCTACGAGAACAGCACACTTGGGACCCGAACCTTCAGCAGTCTAAGATCATAGAGACATTGGATGAAGACACTGAAATTTACCACTACACAACAGAAAGCATGTCCTCGTTGCCAGCCAAAGAATATGTGGTTTTAAGGTAAACCATTGTCTCTCATACTTGTGATTCTTCCAGTCTGTATCGCGCAAAATGTTGATGAAGACCTTAACTTGAGTCAAAATGAATATTGCTAGTTTTTGAGGACCTAATAGTTTAAACAAATGCCAGCTTTTTACCCTTTGTGTTGAGTTCATTACAACTTCATCTTTTGTCAGCATTTATTCTCACATAGTATATGTTCTATTTTAAAACATAAAATGTAGTGTCTGCATAACATTTCTGCCCCAACTAAACACCAATCAGTTGACAAATGACTTCAAGTAGCTCTGATATCCTATTCCATTTGTACTGCAACTTCTCTGAGATTTTAATGCTTGGCCCTCCATCTTAAGTCTTTACCTCTTCATTCTACAGGACGTGGAGGACTGATCCACAAAGCGGTACCTGTATTTTGGCAGCTACTTCAATTGAATGTGAAGATGTTGCAATCACGGGAGTTCTAGGGCATGTCATATTGTCCCAGCACCTCATAGAGAACATTGGAACTCAGAAGTGTAAAGTGACTCAAGTCTGTAGGACTGACACAAGGTAAGATTTTAAACCAATACATTTCATATGTATCCTTAATTCCTTGATTCATAGCACTTGGCAACTGTGGTATACATTTTCTTTGATGCCCAGTCAGCAACATTGCTCCCAGAGCATTGTGGGAAACCTAGTTCACAACAAGCTGAACTCAAAAATAGCTGTCACAAAACTTTATTGGCTCATGTTAAAATCACTGTGACCTGAATTGGGATGTGCGCTCTTCAGAGTGACATTTAGCCGATATTTCTAGCTCCCTGAATACTGAGGAGGTTCCACAAATAAAATGGAGCCAAACTTCCTTGCATTTTATCATTGTGATAGCCAATCACTTGCATTTAGCTGTTAAAGCCAGTGCTGACAGCTTTAGTCCTCCCTGCCCCACATCAGTCATGGTGCATGGAGAGACTGAGCACACTATGGTCAGCTTGCTCATGTCCCTCAAGCACCCCCACAAACCCATTTTGTATTGTGCTACTAAAAATGGGAAAACATGTAGTATTTCTGAACTCAAGACAAATATAGTTTATTAGCATTTTTAAATGTTATAGAATTGAGGGGGTAATGCATTTTCTATTATTTTATGTTTATAGTAAATGATATAATCAAAATAATGGTATCTAAAGCCCTTCTTATCCTGAAAAAATATATATATTATATATAATTTGTGTGGGTACAGTAAATGAGAGAGGAAAATTACAGCAAAACACAAACACTGCAGTAGTGTAAGCAGCCACTGTCAAAAAGCTCTTGTGCTTAAGGGGTTCATTCCAGATGAGACTGGTATCCTAATGGAATGTATCCCAGTCTACACAGAAATTAATTTTTTCAGGTTATTAAAAAAATGAAATATCCAAGTTAGAAACAGATGTACAGTGTAAATATCCAATGATCTGAAGCACATTTGAATCTGGTTGTTAATTATAATGGAATTAAAGGTTGAACATTTTGTTTTCCAGGGGGCGAACAACTGAATGGTACAATAGAGTGTTTGGTCACATGTGTGCTGCAGAGATACTGAGAATAAGAGACTCTCTTAACAAGAAGCGATCGGGTAAACCATAAAATGAACACTCCTGGCCTTTTTTGGTGCTGAAGAAAAATGCACCTTTTTCAGTTTGGCGCAGGAACAGACAATAACAATTGGAATACAAGGAAGATGATTTATCAGCAGGAAAACAAATCTTTCAAACGGCGTCATAGAAAAATCACTTGTACAGATAGGAATTATTTTTTACTGTTTTTTTTATATGTAATATTTTTATTTTTCATAAAAAGGTACTTGAATTAGACAGCAACAAAAATCCATTTATCTACAAATTAAAATTTTGCTAAGGGAAAATTCTAATGTATAGTTCACCATATGCAATAACTTATTTATACGCTTTCCCACACATCCCTTTTACAAGGTAAACAGGTGCCTTTGCACCCTTTCAATTAATAGAAATATATGCTGAATTTATATGTATATAGAATCACAAAGATGTGCAGGTTTTGGAAGCAATGATTAAGATTGTCCTACCCACAGTGCCAGCCTATCATTAAAGTTATTTCCCCAAAATTTCCATAAGCGTTCTAGTCACACAGATCTTTCAATAAAGAAGCTGACAACAGATGGATACTGTTCTGTAAAAAAAAAAAACAAAAAAAAAAAAAACTGGTGAATCTGTTACAACCCATAAAGAAGTAGTAGTTAAACACAATTCTTTGAAGGTCAACTGTAGACCATTTTTCAGAATAGTGTTTCATACCCAATCCTATCAGGCTAACGGTTTAGGTGACCAATATCCGTAAGAGGTGAGGATGCTACACGTCATTACCAGACGTTAGTTGACATAGTAAGTTTTAGCTGTGTGGACTAGGCAAGCAGTGTTTTCTTTAAATACCAGAACTTGTCACTGCGGTGGTTAGCATCTTAGCGTGTAAAGGGTATTCTATTTGGAACATAGAAGCACGTGATATAAATAAAGTTTAGTTAAAAGAATTGGAGGGAAAAATCCTCTTGAATCTCCACTTGTAGTATTGCTTTTGTAAGTTGTTCAGTAATTCCTCCCCTTTTGCCAGTTAGTCAACTTTTGACCATCTTACCCTGAATGAGTGCAAACAAAAGGCTTTTTACATCAGAGCAAATTTCTGTAGCCTTTAGGAGCTAGATAGACCAATTCATTAGCCAACCTAGTTATTTTTAGAAGTCTGGGCAATGGTATTTTCCTTTTTTTTTTTTTTTAAATTTAAGTGCCCGGTTTTACATAATATATACATTTGGGTTTCCCTCCTAGTTGACCAACTACTAGAATTATCTGACTTCTAGTTCAGCAGAAGTTGGACACCAAGGCTCTAGAGCAGTGATGGCTAACCATGGCACTGCAGATGTTTGAGCATCATGGGACATGTAGTTCCAATGTCTCAAGTACAGCTTTTTATGCCCATGAAATATGATAGGCGGATCCTAAGGCTTTGGTAGGAATTGCTGAACACACTGTATTCACCAGTTGGTACACTGATGTTTTGCATTATTGCAGTAGTTTGTGAATTGGTGCCCAATCTAGACCCATTTAAAGTTACAGCATTTTACTGCCTACATTTATGACTTTGTAAAGCAGCCTGTGTGGGGGATTCTTTTTAATGAGTCCACATTCAATTTTAAGCACAACTGTCTTTTTTTTTTTTTTTTTAACTGAGAATAGCTTCTTCAGTTGCTGATGACAAAATTGCAAGCTGGATTCTAATTGGACAGTGGCTTTGCAGAGTTTAAGTATCTGTCCAATTAGAATCCAGCTTGCTTTAACACATTATAGCTGTAAAGTGTGTTTTAATAGTACAGATTGAAATTGCAAAAGGCCTGTCTTATCGTATTTTAATAAAAATCAATGTACATATATTATTTAATACCGTGCATCTGGTTGTTTGTAACAGTGTTATCCCAATAAGCATCTCTCAGAATCCATTACATGCTGCTATTACGGGCTAATTATATGTACAATGCAGAGTGCAAGGGAAAAGCATCCGCATTTAATACTCATTGTAAAATATGCACAGGTTAAATAAATTGGTATATAAAGTTACTTTTACACTTTTTTGTAATATGCTGCATTTTTTTCTTTATTGAAGTGCTGACAGCCTGCCGCACTACACATTTTATTTTAATGCTACAGTTTAAAGGACAATAGATGGCATTTTTTTTTTTTTGAGTGTATAATTTTAAATATGCAATAAGTATCTTATTGATTGTAGAACTCTGAGAAGCTGACATGGTGTTTAGAATCTTGGGTTAGATGAAGGAAGAACTGACCCAAGATGGTCATCAATAGTAGCTTTGGTGTTTTATTTGTAGTTTTTCTTTCTTTAAGGTTAGTCATTCTAAACAAAAAATGTCTTTAATGCAAACTTTCAATTCAACATAAAGTAATGATTTTTTTGTGTGTTGTTGACAGTTCTTTAATTAAGGCTATCATCTTCTAGGGCTTCATGAAGAATTTTTTATAGACATATAGTACAATATAAGTGAGGAACCTGATATGTTTTCAAAATAGGGAAAATGAGGTGCTGGATACACCTCCATTTCAAAATGCACCCATAATGAGGAATTTAGACTGTCACTAGCTGTATGTTCTTAAATTTATATAAATCTGTAGGTGTGCCAAGACAATGACATCGTCAGTTTTATTATTTCAGTATCTCTGTAGGCCAAAATTCAGCAATGACATCTATATTTTTATACATTTTAAAATTGTATATTTTGCACTGTAAAATGTTAATCTTAGTTTATAGATTATATAAATATATTTTTCTTCTCACAGATGGCTATGCGTATATATTTATCATTTAAATGAAGCTTTGCAATAAATAGTGTACAAACTGTTGGAAATGTTCACTGCTATGTAACAGACAATGTACATTAAATAAATGGTACAGCACTTGTTTATAGCTTGTTTCTGTTTTTTGTATTGTACTGTAGATAGGTTAGAGCACTGGAGCCTAACTAGCAGGCTAATGGGCACAAGGGTTCCCATGTCTTGCAGAATAAGTACCTCATGAAATGAATGATAGTCTGCATTGTAGGTGGCCCTTGGATCCTTTAAAGGGACTGTATCACCTAAAGTTTTTACTGTGAAATATTGAAAATGATCTATAAAAATGTATTTTAAATGTGTCTGTGGAGTCTTCTGCTTACGACATCACATGTGGCTGAATGTGCAAATTACACATTTTCAATTGGAAATAAGTTAATTTGCTTATTAGGTCACATGTGATGTCATAAGCAGGAGACTCCACGGGTGCATTTAAAATACATTTTTTCAAATTGAGGCATTTGCATGCAAATGCGCAAACACCATGTATAAAGTTTCTTCAGTCACAGTAAAAACTGTAAAAAAAAAAAAAAAAAAAAAAATTATTAAATAGTCCCTTTTAATCCAGTGTTGTCTAACCTATTTAATGTTTATGTATTTAAACACACATCGTATTCACTTAATGTGATCTGCAAAATTCACACATTGCTGGAAACCTTCTCCAATTAGCCTCTTTCCAGTTCTTTGAATAATGGACAACTTTTTAAGTTGTGCTTAAATGAAAAAGATTGCATCAATAAATATGAATGTATTAATGAAAGAATAAAGTACCTTCTTGAGCACTTTGTGCGTATGGCTGTATTAGGTGGCAGACATTTTGTTCAAGATGAAGGAAGATCGGAGACCATATGCAAAATATGAACCCTCTTTGCTCTGTATAGCTCAGGGAGAAAATACAAGATGCTTTGTATTCTGCCATTAAAGTATTAAAATACTTGAGACAATCTTTCAATTAAACATAAAACTTGTTTTCTTTTCTTAGAAATACCGGTAAGTCAAACCTGTTGATCTTACAGAAGAAACACACCAGCTTTCTTCTGCCCAATGCACAGACATTTGGCTAGATGAAACATTATCACGGATAAGATTATGCACGTTTTAAAAATCATTCAACAAACCAACAGAAAAGAGTGTTATCTCTATTTCTAAAAGGTTGAAGGAACATGGAATCTGGTAACAGAAGTGAGGCTAATTAATTTTGCTATCCAAACAGTTCTGTGAAACTACAGGCTGAGAAAATAAGGCCTTTTCATGTTCTCTAGTTTATCTACCATTGTTTGCTCAGCAAGTGATTTTGCAGCCACCATTTCCTTTCCGTCTGTGATTTTGTAAGTACAAGGTGGTTTAGTGTAAAGTAAATAGGAAATTCATTTTTTTCTTATTTGCTTTTATGTAGATTTCAAATGGAGACACTTAAAACCTGTGTTTTGTTTTTTTTTTTGTCCTTCTCCAATTGCTAAAATGAAATAGTATTTACACATGGAATGAAGAGCATAAAGATCTATATTTTAACCCCTTAAGGACAGAGCCTTTGAAACATTTTTGTCCTTTCTGGACAATGGCTATTTTAACATTTCTGTGCTGTTTGTGTTTAGCAGTAATTTTCTTCTTCGTCATTTGCTGTACCCACACATATTATATATTGTTTTTATCGGGACAAAAAGGGCTTTCTATGGATGCCATATTTTTGATCATATCATATCTTATCATATTATTTTAAAAAAAAAAAAAAAATATGGTAAAAAAAAAAAAAAAAACACATTTCTTTGTTTTTATTTGAAACAACTTCTCCTCATCGACAAAAGCGAACGAAAAAACATGCTAAATAGATTCTACTATTTCTCCTGAGTACAGGGATACCACCCATGCATAGGTTTGTTGGGTTGTTTGGGGGCTAAAATGCCAAATTTGTGAGGTGCAGTTTTTTGTTTTCCAACTTGAAATTTTTACATGCAGACAGCCTGCACCCATGTCCCATTTGGGACATATTTGAAACCAGCCAGTGTATTTTACCCCATCAACCCATATATTTTTTAAAAGAAGACACCTTAGGCTATCTCAAATGGTGGTATTTTAACACTTTCCATGCACTAATTCTACCACCAGCCTTTGTCAAAGTTTGTGGTAGTAATTTTTGTGTGTTTTTTTTTTCACAAATATTGTATTTTAGACATAAATTCACAGATTTTGGTATGTGTCACTGCCAAACAATAACCCAATATGTGTTCAACAACATCTCCTGAGTACAGGGATACCACCCATGCATAGGTTTGTTGGGTTGTTTGGGGGCTAAAAGGGCCACATTGTGAAGGTGCGCATTTTCAACTTGGAATATTGACGTGTAGCCAGCCTGAGCCCATCTTTCATTTGGGACTTTTTTTTAAAGTAGGACAGTGTATTTTACCCCAAAAAGTATATATTTTGTAAAAGTAGACACCCTAGGCTATTTTAAATGGTGTTATTTTAACACTTTCCATGCACCAATTCTACCACCAGCCTTTGTCAAAGTTTGTGGTAGTCATTTTATTGTGTATTTTTTCCCACATACATTGCACTTTAGACACAAATTCACATATTTCGGTATGTGTCACTGACAAACAATACCACAATATATGTTCAGCAACATCTCCCGAGCACAGGGATACCACCCATGCATAGCTTTGTCAGCTTTGTTGGGTGTTGAAAGGCTACATTTGAGAGGTGCGCTTTTTGATTTTCAAACTTGGAATTTGAACATGTAGAGCAAGGAAGGGGTTAATAGCTCTTATAAGAGCCTTTGTAGTACTGTACAAAAAAATGAACCCCTAAAAATGCACAGACAAGAAAAAAATGTTCTGCTGTGCAGTGATCAGTGGCAGGGAAGGGGTTAATACACTACACTATACAAAGGGTATGGCTTTTATAAAAGCCCTTGGGACTCACAATTTTTTAACATTTTATTTAATTTATTACAATTAAAAAATTATGTTATACAGATCTGTCTCTTTCCCTCACTAAAACTCAAGTGAGGAGAGGGAGGCAGATCCATATGGGTCAGAACAATATTTACGAACCAGACGAATGGTGATGCTCATCTGAGAAATCACCAAACCACCTTTGCCACTGATCGGCTGTTACTGATCGCTATACACGCGTTCAGACAGCTTCAAAAGGAATACACGTAATCACCTAGTGGGTATAACTAACCCCTAGCGAGTCTGACAAAAAAAATGCTGATAGCAAAAAAAAATCCTTCTGCGACTAGATTGCTCCATATGCGCTGCTTAGGCAGTGACCATATGCACTGCTTAGGCAGTGACCATATGTGCTGCTTAGGAAGTGATATACGGCAAGGAAGGGGTTAATAGCTCTTAAAAGAGCCTTTGATATACTGTAATAAATCAAAGTAAAAAAAAAGCACAGACAGCAAAAAATGTGCTGCTGTGTAAGATCACTGCGTACACAGCGATCAATTGCAGGGAAGGGGTTAAATACTGGAAACGGCTTTTATAAAAGCCTTTGGGTCTCAATTCAATTAAATATATTATAATTAAAAACTTACATTATACAGCTCTGTCTCCCTCCCTCACTAAAAATCAAGTGAGAGGGAGGCAGATCTACACGGGTCAGATCAAATATTTACAAATATTGATCTAACCAGACGAATGGTGATGCTCATCTGAGCAAACGCCAACCTGCCTTTGTCACTTATCAGCTGTTACTGATCGCTATACATGCGGTCAGACAGCTAAAAAATTTTTTTTTACGTTAAACGTAGTCCCCTAGCGGGTATAATTAACACGTGACGGGTGTAATAAAAAAGTTTAAAAAAAATTAAAAATGCTTCTGCAGCAAGATTGCTGCATTTGCGTCAGATCGCTGCTTAGGCAGTGATCTACAGCAAGAAAGGGGTTAATCTCTCTTAAAAGAGCTTTTTTTTATACTGTAATGAATTACAGTAAAAAAAAAAATGAACCCCTAAAAAATGCACAGACAGCAAAAAATGTGCTGCTGTGTATGATCACTGCGTACACAGCGATCAATGGCAGGGAAGGGGTTAAATGGCTTTTATAAAAGCCCTTGGTGGTTAAAATTGTATTAAATATTTTTTTTATTATTTTATTTTATTTTTTTACTTTATCTGATCTGTCTCTCTCCCTTACTAAAACTAGTAAGGTGAGGGAGGCAGATCAATACTTGTCAAAGGCAATATTTACTAATATTGCCTTTGACAGTATGATAAGTGCTCATCAGAGCACTTACCATACATGCCTGCATACAGATCACATAGATCTGTTGTGCCGGCATCGATTGGCTCCCCCTAGAGCATCGGAAGTGAAATACTTTCACTTCCGATGCTCTTGCCATTAGAAGGGAAGCGCTGCCTGTACAGGCAGCGTTCCCTTCTACTGAGCCGATGGGGTCGCTCAGGAGAGCGACCACCATCGGCTCTGGGGAGCATCAAGGTGTTACTAAGTGCCTCGCTAGCGAGGCACTTTAGAAACACCGCAGATGCTTAGAAAGCGAACGATCGTTCGCTTTCAAAGCACATGTGTGCAGTGGGCGCAGCCATTTTTAAATGGCTGCTACGATCACTCCGTGGAGTGATCGTAGCGCGCCCCTGCACATTTGGGGGGTGTTGCACAATGCCTCTACCTAGAGGCATTGTAGCAACACCGTTAGAGTAAAGAAAGCGACCGCTGGTCGCTTTCTTTACTCAGTTTAGTGCATGACGTGCCAGGCACGTCACCTGTCGGCAAGTCCTCGATTTGCCGTGACGTGCCTGGCACGTCATCTGTCGTTAAGGGGTTAAAATCTCTGGGCTGTTCTAACTATTGTCATCTTGTGGCATGATTATGCAAATTACACACCACTGAAGTGTTCATTTACATACAAAGTCGTTAAGGGATGTTACAAACTAGTACAGAGCTCTCTAAAACACAATATTCTATATGTTAGCTTGCTTCTAAAAAGGCTTTGGTGACCAGGGCAAAATTAAAAAACAAACAAAAAAAACCTATGGCTGCAAGGTGCAATGGTATGTCAACAAGAGAACCAATAACTTAAAGAGACCTTTCCACATAGCTTATAATTTGTATATTTTCTCTCACCTTATGTATATATGATTTGGATAATGGCGCAGATTGTCACTCATGTCGGTGTGGGCCTGATGGATGCAGACAAACTGCTATTTCTACTGATATTACCTTGTGAGGTAATTTCTTGCTATTTAGCAATCACTGTTGAATGTAATCAACTGTAATACACTATTGCTTGCAAAATAAGTCAGGATTCAGTGGTGAGTGTAATCCACTTTCCAAACTATAGGATTTACCTTGTCAGCGTTTCTTGCTAAACACAAATCATTACACAATAACATGTATGTGGCAAAACGTCCTGTCAGATTCTGCAACCGTTATATGCCTGCATTCATTTTACATAAAACTTGTCAGAATACTTTCCTGAATTGACTTTTACAATGCTGTTAGGCAGACTAAAGTGTCCGCACAGACGTGAGATGTACTTCTCAGACATCAAAGTTAATTGTGGCTTTTACAGAAAATAAACTTTTTTTTTTTTTTCATTTTACCTATACAAACCAACTTCCAAACCGCCCTAGATTTAAAAGTCTGCAACCATTTTTCATCAAATAATTTTATTTTCATAATCTTTGTTAATTATTAGAAAAGTAAATGTTTATGCACACCAGAAGAGGATTACATCCTCTGCACAGGTTTAATCCCCAAGATATCGAATCCTTTGGCCATGATTGCAGCGGTTGCATCACACAGGAGCATCCTGCCCATGTTCACCTTTAGTACTTGACCTGCAAAATATAAAATAAATACTTGTCGGAATACAGTGGAAGCTTTCTACAGCCAGGCCCTTCAACACATCTCTTCCTGCATAGTCGTCTGTTTTTGTTTCTCTATTCATTTCTAATTCATATCAATAAAACACAGCAGAGTCAAGGTTGGAGGTGGTGCACAAAATGAGTGGCTGATTTGTGTTCGGATCTAATAAATAAAACTGTGGTCATTGGACAGTAAAATCCAGAATTTCCAGGTAGGCCTAAAGAAATCCCAGCTATGGTTATCCACCAGCAAGCATCATGATGAGAGAAAAACAAATGGTATTTTCCCTCAAAATAAAACATTTCTTATTACACTTGAGCCCTAAGGCATTTTCAATCCAGTACTTCTGCTTTACATAGCAATCCAGAATAGTAGGTAATATACTGGTATCAAAAACAGTCCTCCATAGAGCAGTTTTGGGTGTAATCATCAGAAATCTTAAAAAGGACTGACACCTAAACATTGTTTATAGTATGAATGTACTTATTAAAATAGCTATACATTTTGTTAGAGTTGCAAGTAAAAGCATATAATAATAATAAATAAATAAATAAATATATATATATATATATATATATATAAAAATTTTAAACTCCACTTTGGATGTCTGTGGTGTCTCCTGTTTATGACTTCATCTGGTGGCTTTTCTCATTGAAAGCAGTTCATTTGCATATTAAGCCAAAATTTGATGGAGAGACAGCCATTGTGGAGTTTAAATCACATCTAAAAGGGATAGACCATTTTGTATTCTCTTAATCACCTAACCATTGTTTATAATGTGAATGGAGTTCCTTTAAGAGCAATGCTGTAATCAAATCATATACAGAATAAAACACGGGGCCCGCTACAAGGTGATCAGCTTGGTTCTTTGTTAACTAAACTACAGGATTAGAAACTTGGAGGATGAAGTGAAGTGTAAAGCAGTGGAGCTGAAAAAGCAATACCTGTATGCAGATAAAGAATAACACCCACACATCCACTGTAAACCCCTGAAACCTCCACAACACACAGCAAGACTTCAAGTATTATATAGATATATATTTATATATATAATCCTAGAACTCTGCAAGCATCATGGGTCACATACCAATAACATCTCAGGGATACATTACCAGACACAGGGTCACATACCAATAACATCTCTGGGACACAGTACCAGAGACAGGGTCAGAGCTTTTGTGTCTCTGACACAGAAATGAAATGTCCTGCTGCACTACTAACTTCTGGATTCATGCAGTAATTTCACTAAAGCGAATCAGCACTCAATTTGAGCATTGGTTAAATTTAGCCTGTCAGAGGGAATCCTGCCGCAGGATCCACAGCACTGTGTAGAGTGGGCCATACAGCGCTGTTAGGACATGCTTGGCTAGCCGCATGGCAGCTGGAGACATGCATTTGAGGATGGCAGAGCACATCCACTCGTGCAAAGTTAAGGAACCATCAGTAATTACACGTGGGGTCACTTACCAGTTTGCCTGTCTTTTTCCACACAGTAGCAGTTATCGTAGAACTCTGTAAATGTTGTAGCCAGTTCATACAGATAGTCACACAAGGTGTGCAGTAGAAGGTCATCCAAGATCTTCTGCAGGATCTCGGGGAATCTCAGGATGCACTTCCCCAGCTTCCACTCTTTCTCATGTTCCAAAGGGATCTCTGTGTTCTGGGCTGCACTGCGCAGAGTCTCATCACTGATGTTTGCCAGTCTTGCAATGGACCTAGAATTAAAAGAAATGACTTATTACCCAATAACTTAGTTCAATAATGTGTAAATACTGGAGGAGAAGTTTGGTACATGGAAGCAATGTTATATTCTGTTGTAGAACATTTTACGTAGATATTTATTGTTTAGGTCTAATTGAACATTTCACTTCAAGGACTTAACTAAACATTGCTTGGACAAAACTAGAACAGCTCAGATGGCCATGGATAATATAGTGCTCAAGGTTCAAAAACCTCCATTTTTAACAATGCATTATATGCTAAGTCTAGGACCCTGGAGTAGGAGCTGCCATTTTACTCAGCCCTTCTGCATGTCACACACATGTGCAGTGAATGGGAATGCACAGGTGGGAAAATGGTGGAGGAAATTAGACATCTTTGACCTGGCTTCATGCAGAAGGCTGTACAGTTGTGTGGACCCTACAGTTCTTATACCATAAACTGGTTATGAGACCTACTATTTGTATATCGTCTATGTGCATTGTACGTGAGTGAGATATCATGATGCTTAGTAAACAAACAGCAGGAGTAATAGTGGTTAATACCGTATTCTGGTAAAGGCGTAGAGAAGGTAAGCAGCTGTGTTTCCTCGATCATCTAACATCTTGTCAAATGAGAAGATGTAATCGTTCATACGGTTGTGGGACAAGTCAGCGTACTTGATGCACCCAAAGGCAACTGATGTCTGGGCAGCTTTCAATTCCTCAGGAGTCAATACCTTGTAAAGAAAGCGGTCATTAATGCACTCAAATAAACCAACCGAAAAGAGGCAATACTGCTGCAGAATGGAAATCAAAATTCTAAGTGACAGCATTAGAAGAATATTTCACTAAAGTACTAATTTGTGAGGGGAAAAAAAAACAACTTTCTGAGAACGTTATATGTTACAGGACTAAATCCTATTTAAACTAGTAATGGTTTATTTCTGGCAGTCTGTGTATTTAAAAATATTCAGGATTTGATCCTGTGCTCCCAGGTTAAACTGGAGATGGCTTTTTCTTTATATTATTAGTAGGTTTGATGATACAGATGACTAAGTTGATGTTCCACTTTGCGCACAAAAAAATACTTTGAATTTCTACCCTGGCTATGTTGCCTTTAGAACTTATTGATAATAAACATGTGTGAATCACAATCTAAAAATACATTGGATGAGCTAGTAAAAGGTTAATATTTTAAAAATTCACCTCTTAGATAAGTATTAGGGTTTGGGGAGGGTAGTATTAGGGTTCGGGGGGAGGGGGGTTAATGTTAGTATTAGGGTTTGCAGGGGTTAGGTATTAGTATTGGGGTTTGGGGGGTCCATTTTAGTTTTAGGGTTCGGGGGGTAGTGTTAGTATTAGTGTTAGCGCTGAACCGTCAGTTGCTATTCACTGCTGCCAGTTCAGCCTTCAAACTGCCGCGAAGAACTGTCCTAGACGCTCTGTACATAGAGGTTAGAGACACACCTGGCAAGGAAACCAATTACTTTGATCATATCACACAAGGCAAGTCCAAAACAAAGGGAGCTATTCACTAAAAGTGAATTGCAGGTGAAGTACAGGGACAAAGCTGGAGAGTTTCTCTTGCTACAAGAGGTCAAATTGACCATCCATATTGCATTGGTAAATATTTAAATATTGAAGAAATGTTCATCTCACTTTTAGTCAATAGCTCCAAAGACTCTGTACAATGACTGCCTGATGTCTGTTGCCACTGAGGAGAATAGGAGGTCTTTCCAAAGAATGTAAAGAGTAGGATTATATAGTAATAGAGAAATGAATGTGAATTCCAGAATGACACTGGAAGCCAGGAAGAAGCCAGGCCAATACTATTCAATGGTTGACTGACGCCATCTGCTGTGCAGGAGGCAAATAGCACAACAAAAAAATATATACATTTATAGAAGAAAACTTGGTACAATAATGAATACAGTAATGTAAATTTATAAATGTGTATATAATATACTATAACTAACTTTCTTTCTAATACACATTGTTATTAAAAAGGACAGAGAAAACAGAAAAAAGTGTGGAGGAGTACAAAGAACACCACGATTAAACCTGAAAGGCAAACACACAAAGTGGTAAAATCTTGCATAGAAGATGTTGAATAATGGCAAATATGTGACCATCAAAGGCAATAGAAAATGGTTCATTCAAAAGCTGTCCAATAAGTAAACTAATTTTTCAAACACAACACTCACAGCAAAAATGTATATAGCTAGGTATATGTGCCAAACTACACTGGGATATAGTAATTTTATCTCACAATACTTGATTCTGTCACTGTTTAATTGCACTTGATTGATAAAAACTGCCTACAGTAATTATAAACAACAAATTAGGTAGTCTGTTGATGCACATCACTACAGGCTTGGCTTACACTGCACAGATAAACACTCCTGAGAGAAAACCCTGCTGAGAAATTACAGAAGATGCTCAGAAATGGAAAAGTGTGCGAGATCTATTTTTGTTTGTTTTGTTGTTTGTGTTCCCTCTGGAAACACGCACACCGCCTTATTAGCTCAGATCCTTTCTAGTATCCCTTCTAAGCCTGACGTGAGAAGTGTTACCCAAAGACTACACAAAGGGTTAACAGTACAACCGCTTTTGAGTCAAACCACAAAATCAAAGAACTTTTTAGTGCCACTGTTCTATAGATTAGTAAGTAGCACTTAAGTTTGACCAGAAGTGACAGAGATAATTTCCTTTTCCTGGAAAGTTCACTGAAGAATGTAAAGCATGGTGGGCGTAGAAGAACATCTAGAGGAGGTTGTAAAGGCCTTTGATTATTCCCAACAGAAAAAAAAAATGACATTTTTCAAGTTACAGAAACCCGTGCAAAGATTTCCCGTATTACAGTTTCCATACCTTTAATTAAAGGCGTGCAAAGCATCAGTCACTCGACTGGTAAACAAATAGTTAAGAACCTTCTGGTCCATGCCACACAAGCAAAGTGTTAGCACACCTGCCCCATTCATTACTCAGTAGCATGCAGGGTTTCCCAGAACTGGGAGACATTATATTCTGCTCCAGGAAACTTCATCAAAGTATCTTTCTATATAATGCTGTATAAACCGTGTGATTGAGTGTGATTTTCTATTATATAGAAAAAAAAAGTTAAGGAAAAGGGTGACATCTCGTTTCACTGGCTGACTAGTGCCATCTAGTGTAAAGGAGGAGAACTGGAAAGGAGCTGTAGTAGAACCCAGCACATATGTGTATAATAATTTGGTAATCTTAAGGATTACTTTTCAGCACGGAAAAAGGGCAATTGGTTTGCCCGAAACATTGATACCATTAAAGTGATTGATACTGTATCGTAAGTCCCGTGAGTGCTTTCAATTTGGAAGTTTAAATCATGTTTTAAATGTCTGTGATGTCCCCTGCTTATGACCTCATCTCTGGGCTGGTATGCAAATTACACATTTTTCATTAACAGTTAGTTTCTGAACAAAATCATGCGTCATTTATTTACTAATTTCTTCTTAAAACTGAATATGTTTATCAAACAAATGTGAAAGTATTTCAAGTTCTGTTACATGAATAAATGTTCTATGGGTTTACACTGTCACTCATTCTGCACTTCTCTCAAGGCTCCTGCACAACCCCGAGCTGACAAACCTGCACCTGGGAACCATGCCAGGACTACATCTCCCATAATCCTCTGACACGCTCCTAGCTGAGCCAGTTTGACACTCTTGACTTAAAGCCTGTGGTTGGCTCTGGAACAAGTTAATTTTATCCTTTATCAGGACTCAATCGATCTTGTGTTTCACATGTTGAACACTGGATATTGAATACATTTGTGCATGCATGCACACATCAGGGGGTGTATTTTGGGTGTGAGACACACACGATAGCAGAACCTGTTTTTGAAGTGACCACATTTAAAATCACACTGTCTTATTTCATTGGCTATGGTTTGGTTATATGTACTTTTTAGATTTAATCAGATACAGGAATCTATTAACCCCTTAGTGACATGACCATTTGACCTTGTCTTTCCCTTGGTGACAAGGGCTGTTTTGACATTTCTGGGGTGTTTGTGTTTAGCTGTAATTTTCTTCTCTCTCACATACTAAACCCACACAAATTATATATTGTTTTACCATTAGGTTCATCATAATTTACTACAAACAACCCAACCTTTTTCTAACTATGACCTAAAAATAGATTTTCACAAAAGACCCCATCTAGATAGTTTCTAAATTTTGTCCAGAGTTCAGAAATATGCTTGCTTCCATGGTTTTCTGCAGTTTTTAGAGAGTTATAGGACAAAAAAAAAAAACTAGTGTTTGTTTTTTTCCTACAGTGAACTTTTGACCCGAACCCTAAATTTAACCATAACTCTAATCCTTAATTTATTGTAACTCTTACCCTTATGATAACCTTAATTTAATTGTAACCATAACCATTATTATTACTTTTAGCTAATTAAGCATTTTTTTTATATTGCAATGTTGCTAACTGTCTCTAGGGGCAGTCAAGCAACAGCATCAGAGTGAAAAAAAATTCCCACTTCTGACGCTCTACCCACAAGAGGGGAGCAGCAATATTGGAGGAGCATGCTGCTCTCCAATATGGTGGCCGTGATCACTTCGTGGGTGCCCCCAGATTAAAAATTTCAGTGCTGCCTAATGCCTCGACATTGAGGCAATAGATCAGCACTGCCAGAGCGGATTTGGCTATGACTGAATGGATTTCCAGGCACATCCTTTGTCAGCAACGGAGTTGCTGGCTGGACGTGCCTGACACGTCCATTGTCGCAAAGGGGTTAAATTCAACAGAGTTTATTTTAAATGTGCGCTTTCAACACCCCTTACCCTTAAGACGTCACATTATTGAACACCTTACCTTGTCCCTTTCCTTGTCCTTTAACTTCTCCATTGACCGTTTGAGCCCTTCGTCAAGCAAATCTATTAATCGCACAGTGTCACCTGATCGAGTCTTAAATTTCTTTCTGAAATTAACATAACACAACTTTTTAGTAATTAAACGCCCAAAGTGCACCCCATTTTATCCTTCACCTTTACACACAGGTAAATCTTCATGTTGTAGCTGTATATAAATCTTTACTACGTAAATAAAGAGACAAAATGTGTTTTACATGTGTCTGTGGAGTCTCCTGTTCATGACATCACCTTTGGCTTGGTATGCAAATGAACTGCTTTCAATAAAAAATGTCATTTGCATATTAAGTCACAAGATGATGTCACAAACAGGAGACACTCCAGACATTGAAAACATATATTTCTTTTCATTGATGCCCTTGCCTGCAATTATAACACAACGGGGGAAAGTATAAAAAGACAAAAGACGCCATTCCTAATGTATAACGCCTACTGTGCCTTTTTAGGGGGAAAGAAGGACTCCGACACTAACCAGACACTTGTCAGTGCTTGTTTCTTTATGTGCTGGTCCGATTTGGAACTGTAAAACCGGAATTTGTCAGGAATCTGTTTCATACATAGGCGCACAGGCTGATAATACCGGTGTTTGGAGCTATCTACATGTGCACAGAGTTTATATATGACCCCCAATGTATAATATTTATTATTCGCTACATTCCCAGTGTAAAAAGTATTTGAATCTCTCAGATGTACCATAGCTACATAGTTAATTAGGATGAAAAGAAACAGATAGTCCATTACACTCACAGAGTTTTATTGATCCTTTCAGTAAATAAAGACCAACACTGCTATTCCATGAACCATGCTAATTGAAAGCAGTGTGTTATTTTTACTTACTTGTCTTCTCCAAGGACAACACCGAAACCAGCGTGTTCCACTCGGGTCTCTTTGGGATTATACCAGCCTATCATCTGACCTGCTGCATATATGGTCTGCAAATGTATACCCTATAGAGCAATACAGATAAGATAAAGATCTACATTTTCATTTAGCTTTTGCTGTTCAGCTGTGTTTCATTCACAGTGAAACAAAGAAACAAAGTTTTAAGGGTCGTGCTACTACTGTGAAAGGTTACAGTCTAAAGCAGGGGTGTATCAACTGTGGCCCACGAGCTGTTGGAGAACTATGCCATCCTAGCATGTTTTAGGACCAAAAAATAGAATGTCCTAGCGACGTGAAGTGGTAATAGAAAATCGGAGACAAAAGAATGGCCCCTTAATTCAGGTTACTCAGGATTCAACGAGTTATCCCAAATTGCCAGAAAAAGCGGCCATTGTGGCCATCCTCCGGCTAGCCGAAAATAGTAGCCTCTATACATATTGAGTTGCAAGATTGCGGGCGTCTCTGTAATTTGGCTACAAGCCACAATCTGGCCTGATTACTGTGAGAGGAATGTGTCAAATAACTTATTATTTTATGGTATATATTACTAAGGCAATTAACAAACTAAATATGAACATATAGAAGGTTTTACTAACCTTTATTGTGACTGCAAAGGCATACAATAAAAGAAACATGATTTTTAAATAGGTCTGTGGTGTCTTCCCATTGGAAGTTTGCATATCAAGCCACAGATGTCAAATAGGAGACACCACAGACATATTTAAAATCATATTTTACTCTTAATTTATGCATCTGTTTGTTAATACAATATACAGATCAGCTTTTAGGCGACTGTGTAGGTTTAAGACAACACACACACACCTTTTAAAAAATGAAACCAGTAAAGATAAATGATTCCAGCACAAACCAGACCTGTCCATTGTCCACCACGTAGATGATAACATCTGCTTTCTCTTCAAACAGTCTCTGCTTTAAAGCAGCCAAGTCAGACGTATCGTATGTGAAACCGCCATCAGACTTCTGAATAGTTAAAGGAATTGAGCAACCTGGGATAAACACAATCTTTCTGCCTTCATCCATCTCAACAAAACCTACAGAAGAAAAAAAAAAAGATTAAATATATCGCAATAGTTTTTTCTTCCAAATACCTATGTCACCGTAAAAAATGTCTTTTCAGGGCATTAGTACCTGAATTCATACAAATATGGGTCATTTGCAATTCCATTTCTAAGCATATTTTACTTTATATTTTATTACTGTGCAGCTCTGGGATACACTAACATACTGCACATTACTGTGAGTTTTATAGCTTTGGAGCTCTGGGATACACTAACACGTCATATTACTGAGTTGTATTACTGTACAACTCTGGCATACACTAACATACTGCACATTACTGTGAGTTGTATTGCTGTGGAGTTCTGGGATACACCAACGTACTGCAAGTTTTATAGCTGTGGAGCTCTGGGATACACTAACATATGGCACATTACTGTGAGTTTTACTGCTGTGGAGCTCTCTGTTATATACATGGTATGCTGCTGCGGACAGTGTTTCCTGTGATGCCAAGCCAGAATTATCCGAGCCTCATATCTGCTGGCCCTTAAGACACCCCTAATGTTACAACTTCCATTTCCTTACCTTGGTGGAGGAGGGTCATACAATACCTAGGCTGTGCAGCCTGGACATTGCTTGCTGCCTCTACCCCCACAGGTAAAAAGGCTGTTTAAGGGAGAAAACTCCTAACCTTGTTCTCTTTCTTCCCAATTACGGGATTAACGTTAATATATATGTAGCACATACATCTAAAGTACACTTGGTACCATCGCAGAATGCAATGCTCACTTTACATAATAAGATCACACACACAAAAAGCTTACTGGCAAAGTTGTATTTCAAAGACAAATAATACAAATAAAAATGTCTCCATACATTTGACAATTAGGCTACAGAAATATGAAGACCATCCCTATAGTGCTTTTATTGCTGGCTACAGATAACATTTTGGAAATGATTGTCTGGCACTAAAATGTTTCAAATGCCTCAGATTTAAAAAATATTGCAGGCACACATGACCATGTTATATCTGTTTTTGTATTTATTATAATGTATGCAGTAATTCTTTTCAGAAGGTGATACGAGTCTCTACAAGTAGTAATAAAGGTGAATGTTAGAGAAATCATCTCATAGGTTTTTTTTTTTAATTACGGACTTGTGGGATATGCTAATCTGACCACAAACTCATAGTCCCTTATACATGAAATGAAGAGTATATTTCCATTTTACATGTGAGTCATCACATTAGATTTCTTGTGTAAATGTCAGGGAGAAAACAAACAAACAAACCCCTCAATTTCAAGGTTTATAGTTACAATACTTTTGTGCGTATCCATGTATCTGTATGCAGTGGCTTGTTCTTTTTGTTTTTATTACAAACCATTTACCACTTTACGGCTAGTACCAAAGGTAAGTAAGCATCATATTCACATAGCCAGTGATGGAAATAAATCAAAGCTTGAACTAAACTATATAAAAGAAACTATAATAATAATATAAATAAGTTAATGTACCTTTCTCTTCCAACTCCTTCACTATCTTTATCATTTTGTCCTGGTAGTATGACTCTCCTCGGTCAATGATTTTGATGTCCAGGCAGTCATAAATTTTCTGAAATTCTTTAAAAATAAAAAAAAGGGGAAAAAGTAATATTTTGCAGATTAGATGGACTAAATAGCATTGCTAATAACATAAGTGACTCCAGCACCTAAACACTGTTTAAACTGAAACCAAAGAATAAAAAAAAAGGATAAACAAATGATCTATACATTGAATTAGCAGAACTGAATGCAAATGAATAGATTTAAGAGAACATGTGTTTAAAATGCTTCTGTGGTGCCTCTGGTTTATGCTGGATATACAAACAAACTACTTTTCACTGTACCCCCAAGTTCCAACTCTCGCATATATACAACATGTAATGTGCATATAAAGGCACAAGCCAATGTCATTAATACCCCACGCACTTTGCTTGCATCTCTTCTGACACAATGTATAGATTATTTATTCTCTAAAGTCACAGTAGAAACAATATTTAGGTGACGCTGTCCCTGTAACTAAAGTAGTAATCATAGTAAATTGTACAGTTCACCGTTGATTCATTGTAGAGAAGTCTAGACAGTTGTGGTTCTCTCAAATTGTGGTCTCCAACTGGCTAGCTGCCTACAGTACCTTTTATAGCTTGGAGGAACGTCGTAACAGGAGAATATGACAGAATACATTTAAATACATAAAGGGAATCAACACAGTAAAGGAAGAGAGTATATTGAAAAGAAGAAAAACTACCACAACTAGAGGACATAGTCTTAAATTAGAGGGGCACAGATTTAAAAGTAATATCAGGTAGTATTACTTTACCGAGAGGGTAGTGGATGTATGGAATAGCCTTATAGCGGAAGTGGTAGAGGTAAATACAGTGGAGTTTAAGAATGCGTGGTATAGGCACAAGGCTATCCTAGATATAAGATAAGGAACTAGGGGACTAATAAAAGTATTCAGAAAATTGGGCAGACTAGATGGCCCAAATGGTTCCTATCTGCCGACACATTCTATGTTTCTATGTTAATGTATACAAAAGAGAGAGGAGGCACCTTTAGAAGAAATGTTAAAGGTGTATAATGTACATGAAGATGAGATTTACTTCTTTTTTGATTTTGTTTGAGTACAGCAAATAGTGGGCATTAAGTCTTTGGATTCCTAAAAATAAACGTATTATGTAAAATAAAAGAAAAAGAAACAGACTGGTGTTTTTCCTCAACTCTTCCTACCGCTAAAAGCTGCAAAAAAAAATGTAATAGAGTTACTCTACTAATAGAGCGGAGCTGTGCTTTTAAAACAGAGGATCTAGTCTTATTTCTATTCTGCAACCTTAGAATTCTAAGATATATGAAGGAGTCTGGCACATTTGTAATTCCTTTTATCCAGTTTGTGCAGCCAGATTGGTATATAAGCCATACCTACATTGAAGCTCTTTTTTTACAATTGATATCAGTGTCATTATTACTTTGTAGGATTGTGTACACGTAAATCGCATTATGGATACCTTTTCGCGACACGTCACATATCAGGTTCCAGGCTTTGATGATATCAGGACTCTTGCTTTGCAGCAAGACCACACACTGATAGGCCCGTTTTTTAAATTCTTCATCTTCATCAAATCTCTTCTTAGATTCCTATCTCCCCAACAGATCATGCAAAAAAAAAAAAAGCAAACAAAAATCGAGATTATTTTTTAGAGAGTCATTAAACTAAAGTAATGGTTTCATACAATAATGTTTGTTATTAAATGTTTACTTTTTATGCACCAACTTTATACTATACCTTGTAAAATGACTGAAGATCTCCAATCGGGGGTGAGATGGTTACATAATTTGGGAATTTATCCTGAAGGTGGGCAATCAGCATTCCAAACTGAGTACCCCAATCTCCTAAATGATTCAACCTATGTACAAAGCAAATTTACTGTAATTAAAGAAATGTTAAATGTCTGTCACTATACAATATTCTCTTCTAAATAGCATTTTGACATTTCTTTCTGAGAGTAGTTAGATGGTGTCAGATGGCAATTTGAGTAATTAAAAGGAGTCTGTCAACCTAAAGGTTTTTTATACTGTAAATATAGAGAATAAACAATGATGAAAATGATCTATATAGCGTATTATCAGATTTGCAAGCAAGCACATGTACATCTTAAGAGAATTATGTGTTTTCCATGCGTCTCTTGTTTATGACATCACTTGCAGGTTCTTTTGGAAATTACACATTTTCAACTGAAAAGGTAATTTGCATATAAAGCCACAGATGATGTCATAAACAGGAGACTCAACAGACACATTTTAAACACATTAAGGGATAGGTATAAAAATTCCTGCACTGTGTCGGAAGTTTTATTTTAAAAAAGTGCAATCGCCGTTTGATTTGTATAACGGCGATTGCACTCGTTTCTTTATAACTCCCGACACTTTGCAGTGAGGGAGAGAGGGACTTCCGTCAAACTGTGTTTGACTGAGGTTTCAGCACCTGAATTTTTATTACTAGGCTTTGCAACACAACGAGGGCCAACACAACCTAAATCTACGCATTCAGCGTAGATACTGCAGGCTCCCATGAGTCTGCTTTATACATTGACGCACACGCCGATTGTGCCAGTATATGCCCCATTGTATTTTTAAGATGTTTAATAGTTGTTTTAGACCTACATGCTGACAGGAAATGAAAAGATTCTCAGAGAGTGAAAACTCACCTCAACACATCATGACCGACAAACTCAAACAGCCGACATATACTATCCCCAATGATTGTGGAGCGCAAGTGACCTACATGCATTTCTTTGGCAATGTTCGGGGAGGAAAAGTCTACCACTACCTGAAACAAAAATAGGTTGACACGTTATATGGATTTGACAAGCAAAAATGTAGGGAAATGTTTCTAGGAGAAAAACTACAGCAACAGACAAAAAAAGAAGTCTCTAGAAAGATTTTATTTCTAGAGACTCATTTTAAAGGACCAAACCAAGGGCCTGTAAGAGCAAAGTTTTCTTTGCCAAATGCCTTGTTAAATCAGTGAGTTTCCCCCCCAAAAGGTTTAACTATACATTATGCTGGGCTAACTGAGCTCTTTGAGCAGAATAAATGAACCAGATTTGATCCTACACAATGCATCATGAGATATGTTCATCTCTGAATATATGTTGATGGGATTCAGAGAGAATAACTATATTATCTATTCATTGCTGGAACAATGAACAGGTGACATTTTTCTTTCATCCAACAGTGTTTGTATCTTTGCATGGCAGGTGATCATGTACTGCGATCTACTGGTATAGAACAACTGACTAAAATGGTTGTACGTGTGAACCTTAAATAATGTTCAACTAGCAAAGCTATTATTTTTCCGGATTGTTTTTGATTCTATGGACTAAAAGGTGTGCATGGCCAATCTTGGCGGGTTTCTCTTGCTAGAATTTAGGCCATGGGCAATGCATTGTTAAATATTGAAGACTCCATTTTTTTTTACAATTCATTATGTAGGGCCAACTCAGTAGTTCTTGAATTTATTGCAGTTTCACCATATTACTAAACTGATTTTTAAACTCTTAAATCATAATCAGGAAACACATTCGCTGGGGGCTATTCACTGGAAGGTGAATTGGGGTGAGATGAACATTTTAATCACACCTATTTAGCTATACATTGTGTAGGAACAAATCTGGTATGTCCCACACGATGCATAGCTGATTTGGTGATAAGATGTTTCTTTTACCTCACCTTACTCAAATCACCCCCACTATCTTTATTGAGACCTTGAGTATTATACCGGTGTCATCAGTTTGACTTCTCAGATTTTTATCTCCCTCTGGGTACAGAACAATCCTATCAGTACAATTAGCTGTACAACTTGGTTTATGTGTACATGTTGACAGAACTGATGATTCAACTGCTTGTGTAGTGGTTGGTCTGTATCTCCCACATGATACATACTGTGTTGGATGACTTGCAGGTAAAGCAAACATTGATCCTGTGGTAAATGTGCGAATCTCGTATAAGTAGTCTGGGAAAAATGTAGCCAGTGCTTACTTTGAGTGTCTGTTACATTTTCCCTGTCAGACTGATGCTCCCAAAGTGGCCTCATATGACAGGTGGCTCTAGAGCATAGATCATTGGAAGAACATTTATGTAGTCCTACAGAATGGCCAACCGGCATGATGGGGTATTTGTACAAAAGTATTGGGGTTTGTAGAAACATTATCTTGAGTCTTTTCCTTTCTGATTGTCGGTTAACACGAATGGCACTCCTTTTTGTAGATTACCACAGTCTATGGTACTGGAGCAGATGTGATTATATCCAATGGACTGACTTTTTATATGTATGAGTTTGGGAATGGAGAGATAATTAGGTTACATTGTATGCTGTACGTTTAAGTCTCTAAATTACTGCCAGACGAAGGAACCTAGCAACTTGGTCTTGAAAACTTGCAATCAAATGCTCAGTTATAATTTTATTTTAATTCTACTTGTTTCATATCTAAGTAGCAATGCCATAATTATATGTTCAGACCTAGCAAATCAAAATTTAAATCTGAACAAAACAATGCAATTATCCCATTCATCCTTTTTTACATCATTAGTAACCAAAAGTTGCAATGTTCCCAATGAAGTAACAAAGATTAAAAGGACACATTGTCTGGAAACCTTACCCTTTTCCTTTCTCCAATGACAGGAGGCTGAACTCCATTCACTAGCAGTTTGGACAGTTGTTTTGATATAAAATCCTTTCGCATATGGACATTGATGAAACCTTTAGAAACGATGATAGTGAGTGTTAGAGGCATTTGAACTTGGGAAAAATACTCAATATAACACAAATAACAAAATTGCTTACATCTCTTCTACAAGCTTGAAAATGATTTACATACCAGGACCAGCAATCTCCATTTTCTCAATCAAGTCATTGTCAGGAACATTTTTAACAATATTATCAGCAATTTCTCTTGGGCTCACTTTAATATCCTTAGCTTTTAACATCTGAAACAAAAGAGATTGAGGTCACTCATCCAATATTAATTTCTAAAGTTTATTATGTTAAGACTACAAAAACTCGCTATAAACACATTTAGCGATATTATTTAATAGACATACGCTAAAGAATATAAATAAATAAAAAGAAACTTATTTAGGTGATTAAGGTGGTTTATAGTAATTTAGGATTTTAAAAAAAACGTCTCAAGTCATTTAAACTCCATTTTAAAGTGCAAAACCCTTACCTAAATATAGAAGCACAATTGTAAAAAAAAAAAAAAGACAGCATTACTATGAGGAAAAACTGGCAGGCACTTTTTAATGCCTTACAACCATGATGTTACCATAGGACGCGTCAGGACTGCGGCTGTCACAGACAGTCTTTCTCTCGTTGTGCAGAGAAAGAAATCTTTATTTTTGAAGGTCATTAAAAAAAATCCAAAAGGTCACTCCACTAGCAGACAGATTTAGAGAGCTGACAGACCTAGACCAAACGGTGGAGGGTGAGCTCCCACACTGATTGGCTGAGCACATGCTGAGAAGCAGAGCTCAGAGTTAACCAGAGTGTATCTGGTTTACCTGAGGAAAGGGTGGAAATCCTGCTTTCCACTAGAGGTTAAAAAAAAAGTTAATTTGTTATTTTAGGCATTTAAAATTTTTCCTTCTAACGCCACAAGACAACCAGGTCCATTTAGTTTTTAGAACATACAAAGCCATTTTGTTCAATGCCCAAATGGTGGCTAAACATCAGGGCTATCTTTGTGGAATGTTGTATTTAGAGGAGTTGGCAGCCTTCAAATTCAATAACAATTCTTTAATCGCCATCAACCACACAAATATTATGTCAATATGACCGCTTTCAATTCACCTGAGTCATTGCCATGGCACTGTTGCATTGATAATCGCCAAACTTTGGCTGCTGGCTCGGTGTGACTGCCGAGGGTGCATTTTCCAGATCAGGATATGCTGTTCTGATGGCCCTGCCAAAGACTTCTTGAAGCTGGCCATTGATGTTGATCATGCTTTTTGAAGACTTGTTTTTTTCCTCTAGAAGACTCTGCAAAAAAAAAAAAAAAAAAAAAAATTATAATTTAGGCAGATAATAAAAATTGTTACAAAAATATGTCAAAAACAATATATGAAGCTGGGTCTATGAAGCACTTCTAAAAGTGTGTATGATATTGTTAAAATACACCCTGTTCCAAATCATTATGCAAATTATATTTAAGTGTCACAAAGATTAAATATTTTGTTTTTCAGTTTAATGGATGGCATTGTGTCTCAGGGCTCTTTTGATCACGGAAAACAATCTCGGACACCTGTGATAATTAGACTGCCAGGTGAGCCCAAATTAAGGAAAAACTACTAAAGGAGGGTGTTCCACATTATTAAGCAGAGCATCATTTTCATGCAATATGGGGAAGAAAAAGGATCTCTCTGCTGCCGAAAAGAGTGAAATAGTTCAATGCCTTGGACGAGGTATGAAAACATTAGATATTTCACGAAAACTGAAGCGTGATCATCGCACTATTAAGAGATTAGTGGCTGATTCAGAGCACAGACGGGTTCGTGCAGATAAAGGCACATTGAAGAAGATTTCTGCCAGATCCATGCATGGGATCAAGAGAGCAGCTGCTAAAATACCATTACATAGCAGCAAACAGATATTTGAAGCTGCTGGTGCCTCTGGAGTCCCACAGACATCAAGGTGTAGAGTCTTCTAGAGTTTTGTAACTGTGCATAAACCTTCTATTCGCCCACCACTAACCAATGCTCACAAGCAGAAACGGCTGCATTAGGCAGAAAAATGTGGAGTTTCTGACTGACCACTTTCTTCCCTGGTACAGAAGGAAGCACTATGCTTTCCGTAATAAAATCATCTTCATGCATGACAATGCACCATCTCATGCTGCAAAGAATACCTCTGCATCAATGGCTGCTATGGGGATAAAAGGAGAGAAAATAATGGTGTGGCCTCCATCCTCCCCTGACCTCAATCCTATTGAGAACCTTTGGAGCATCCTCAAGCAAAAGATCTATGAGGGTGGGAGGCAGTTTACATCCAAACAGCAGCTCTGGGAGGCTATTCTGACATCTTGCAAACAAATTCAAGCAGAAACTGTCCAAAAACTCACAAGTTCAATGGATGCAAGACTTGTGAAGCTGCTATCAAATAAGGGGTCCTATGTTAAAATGTAACGTGACCTGTTAAAATGTTTAAAAAGTTAAAATGTTGTTATAAGTTTGATTGAAGTAGCTTTTGATTTCAGTAAATTTGCTGCAAACACAACAAATGACAATTTTCAGTTCTTTACAACCTATAAAGTGTTTTGAAACTTACTGTGCGTAATAATTTGGAACAGTGCATTGTAAGTTTTTTTGTTTAAAAAAAATACTGTTATTAGGAGGTTTGTTCAATAAAATTTGAATTGTACTCTTAATAGTTGATAACATGAGAATTATGCTGACTGTTATTTACATCAATGACTTAGGTAAATGAGAAAAATATAATGTGCACTTATGTATAAAGCAGACTCCCGACAGAGACACAATGTTTGGCAGTGGTCTCGTTCCCGCATGCCAAAGTGGTGGGATTTATAAAAAAGGTGCAATCGGCATATACATTTGTTCTACAGGAAAGCATTATATAAATCCCAAGCATTTCTATCTAAAGGTGAATTCTCTATATTGAAAATACTTCCTCCATCAACTTTACTTAAATGCCAATTGTATTTGTGATAATAGTATTAATGCAGGGCTCGACAAAGCCCGAGCTTCAGGTCGCCGTGGCGACTAGGAAATTGTACCTGGCGCCCGGGTACGTTCATCTGCACATGGCGCTCCTCATCCGAAGCTCAGTTTAAAAAAAAAGATGTATTTTACGATCGCAGTGCGTGGGATTCCTGTTCCGCCCCCTTGCGCTGTAGTGTCGGATCGGTGTGCTTCACATGACATCCCACAGCTCAACAGTAGTGCGCAGACGGTCTGTGCCTGTGAGGGGGCATGGACCAGGCTGCAGCAGAAATCCCCCCTCCAATGCAGAGGTAAAACAGCAGGGAGGGGGGAAGTCATTGATAAAATTACTTTTTTTTCCTCTTCTTTTAAAAAAACAAAACCCTGATGGCTTATGCGTGTGTGTATGGCTAAGTGTGTGTGTATGTATGTATGTCTCTGAATGTACGCGACTGACAGACAGTCTCTGAATGTACGCGACTGACAGACAGTCTCTGAATGTAGGCGACTGACAGACAGTCTCTGAATGTAGGCGACTGACAGACAGTCTCTGAATGTAGGCGACTGACAGACAGTCTCTGAATGTAGGCGACTGACAGACAGTCTCTGAATGTAGGCGACTGACAGACAGTCTCTGAATGTAGGCGACTGACAGACAGTCTCTGAATGTAGGCGACTGACAGACAGTCTCTGAATGTAGGCGACTGACTGACAGTCTCTGAATGTACGCGACTGACCGACAGTCTCTGAATGTACGCGACTGACCGACAGTCTCTGAATGTACGCGACTGACAGTCTCTGAATGTACACGACTGACAGTCTCTGAATGTACGCGACTGACAGTCTCTGAATGTACGCGACTGACAGTCTCTGAATGTACGCGACTGACAGTCTCTGAATGTACGCGACTGACAGTCTCTGAATGTACGCGACTGACAGTCTCTGAATGTACGCGACTGACTGCCCGTCGCTGAATGTACGCGACTGACTGCCCGTCGCTGAATGTACGCGACTGACTGCCCGTCGCTGAATGTATGTGACTGACTGCCTGTGTGTGTGTGACTGACTGCCTGTGTGTGTGTGACTGACTGCCTGTGTGTGTGTGACTGACTGCCTGTGTGTGTGTGACTGACTGCCTGTGTGTGTGTGACTGACTGCCTGTGTGTGTGTGACTGACTGTCTCTGTTAGAGCATTTGGTTGAGTGAAGGTGCTGTTGTCTGGCTCTTAAAACTAAATTAAATTTGTCAAGCCCCGTATTAATGCATGATCATTTATCTTCATACTAAGACAGCAGGCAAAGAAAACCGTGCAATCCTCCCTTACAGACTTTGGAAAAGCCAACAAATAAAATGGTGGTGTTGTTAAACAGTTCCAGTTAAGTGTATAAAGATTCCATTATATTGCTGTCAATGGCTGATGCAATACTACACCATTATTACCACAGAAACAATTCCACTTCCTTTTAATGTTAAGATATATTTTGTACCAGCAGACAAAGTTCATTAAGCACAATTTAATTTAGGCTAATCTGCATTCAAAATACCCAAAAAGATTGTGTTAGCAGAGAAGAAACAAATGACCAATATAAACCTGCCTCAAAATAAAATATCAACTGTCTTACTTACTTGTCAGAATATCTTGCTGCATATCACAAGTAAAACATTTTGATATTATTCCAAAGTTAAACCTTATGTCCAAAACTATTGTCAAAACAAAACTATGCAGAAATGTTTCTGAGCGTCTCTCCATCTATCCCATTGTAGACCACAGAAAAAGAACCCAGTCATCACTGACAACTGTTTGGACTATATTTCTCATGATGCTCAACAGGCTAGAAGGTGACTGAGCATCGTGGGAAATGTGGTCCCCGTAGCTAGTATGCCATAATTAGCCCTTAACGGATTAGTCATTCCGGATGTGTGTACTACATTTCCCATTATGTTCAGTTGGCTACTAGTTGGGTTAGCATCATGGGAAATACCCCACAATAGTTCACATAGTTGAAAACAGTGTATGAATTTTTGGTATTTATCCATGATAGCAGAGTACTGGACCGCAAGTGCTTCTGTCTAATTTGAACTATTCCATCTCAGTCTTAGACACAGGTTTCCCTCTCTGACACAGGCCCCTTCGCTACTTGCAGGCCCTTCTGCTGCACAGCTCTGCATATACTACTACTAGTTCAAACCCTGTTCCAAACAACATACTTTTACTCATTTATTAACCTCCTCCTCCATCAAGTTGCTTTCATTATATTTTATTTGCACTCACTTTACGCAGAATGTTCAGACGATACTTGAGTTTTGCGTTTTCTTCCCTTAGTCCGTCTAAGCTTGGCGTCTCTCCAACAAATCCAGAGTTTTTAAGGATTTCTATCTCAGCAACCAGAGACTTGATCTCGGTTTCCTAAAAGAAGAAGAGAAAGTAAAACAAGCATGTGACTGTGAAACTGCCTTTTCTGAATATGTATCTGCTATCCAACACCACCTTCTAACCTTACAAGCTAACCCAGCTCAGCCTTTCATCATAAATATTAACAATGTAGTTAATGTGTCACACCTCCAAATCATAAACGTTGTACTGTGACCAGTAGGATTAAATGAGGAGTCGTCAACAAGAAAACATAAGATTAGAGGAAAAGAGAAAAGGGTGTGGGCTTATCATTGCAAAGCATTACATCAGATGAAGACTTTGAAAATTCCTTCTCCCAGGAGAAGCATGGACAAATAAACTCCTTAAGGACCAGGGATATTCTGGGCCAGTGACCAGAGCGACTTTTCAATTTTTGATACGTGGTTGTTGAAACGTAAATTTTCCTCTCCATAATTTAACGCACCCATACAATTTATATGTTGTTTTTTAAAGGATAGTTAGCTTTCTTTTGATACCCTATACATAAAAATTAGTTACAATCTAGTATTAAAAAATACATATAAAAGGGGAAAATTTCAGGGGAAAATGTTTTTCCCCATTATTTTTCCGATAATCTACACAACTAGAGCAACACGAACCCACTTATCCCAACTAGTTAACTAATAAAAATATAGGTTCCCAACCCCCCCCCCCCCCCCGTTTTTTTTTTTTTTTTTACAGAATGTATTTTATTTAATTGTTTTTACTTACAGGTCACTCTCTGTGCTTCACTAAAAGTATGTGATGCACAGGGAGTGAATTAGAGACAAAGTCATTGTGTGAACACATAGACTCCATCTAATTTGCATGTTATTGCAGTGATCACCGCGATCAAATGCCCAGAAACCCGTCGATCAGGTCTAGGAGATTTGCCTTGGGTGCGAGGCATAATCCTGGACCCGTTTCGGAACGACTGGCTGTACGCACCGCCAGCTTAACTACAGGTGCCCAACGCTGCGGCTCTTATAACAAGTTCATTGGTCATAAGGTCGTGAAGGGGTTAAAGGACAACTTTAGCAACAAATTAACTAATGTTTATTTGAAAGACTGCATCACGTGCAGGTAGTTTGCATAGAAATTCTTTAATGAAACAATTTAAATAAGGTACCTTACTGAGCCCTCTTTGCTCTGTTTAGCTCTAACATAGAAACATAAAATGTGTTGGCAGATAAGAACCAGTCGGTCCATCTAGTCTGCCCAATTTTTCTAAATACTTTTATTAGTCCCCAGTTCCTGGTCTTATAGCTAGGATAGCCTTGTGCCTATTCCACGCATGCTTAAAATCCTTGACTGTCTTTACCTCTACCACTTCTGCTGGAAGGCTATTCCATGCATCCACTAACCTCTCACTAACAGGGGGTAGACATGTTGTTTAAAATATTGGGTCATATCGGTCAGCTCTTCCTTCATCTGAACCAAGATGAAGGAATAACTGTCCTAAGATTCTAAACAATATGTCCACTCCCTAGAGCTATACAGAGCAAAGAGAGGTTTAGATAACCTGACACAGCACCCTCTAATTTGAATCACCAGGAGAAATTGAGTTATTTTAATTCAAATAAAGTGTAGATAGAAAATTACGTTATTATAAATGCTTTATTTGTGATTTTAACCCTATATGTAAAATGCTAGTATGGCTCTGCAGTGGTGTATCTTGATTTTGTGCTGCCCTAGGCAGACAAAATCCGGGCACCCCCCTACCCAAGCTGCACACCCACGTTACACACCTAAGACATGCCCCATCATTCAGACTCACATCAAGCTCATACTCCCATCACACACACACTCCCATCACACTCAGTCACACACTCCTACTCCCATCACACTCAGTCACACACTCCTACTCCCATCACTCAGTCACACACACTCTGACTCCCATCACACTCAGTCACACACACTCTGACTCCCATCACACTCAGTCACACACACTGACTCCCATCACACACACTGACTCCCATCACACTCAGTAACACACACTGTCTCCTATAACACACACTCTGACTCCCATCACACTCAGTCACACACACTGTCTCCCATCACACACACTCTGACTCCCATCACACTCAGTCACACACACACACACACACACAGTCTCCCATCACACACACTTACCTTTCCCTGGTGGCAGGCAGCATGGTCCCTCCATGCTGCCTGTTCGGCTTCCCGGCGATTGTGCCGACAGGTCACGTGACCGGGCGCGCGTATGACGTCAGCGCGCCCGTCACGTGACTGTCGGCACTTCCGTGTCGGCACACTGCACGGGGAGCCGAACGGGCAGCACGGAGGTTTCTCTGTGCTGCCTGTTCGGCTCCCCGTGCAGCCTGGCAGGCAGAGCAATGGTGAGGGGGGATCTTCCGATCCCCTGTCACCTCCGTCTCTGCCTGCAAGCGCGGTCTTTTTTTTTTTTTTTTAAAGGGCCGGATTTTTTTTTTTTTTTTTTCAGTGCTGGGTGGCGCTGCCGCCCCCCAAAATTTGCCGCCCTAGGCATCCGCCTAGGATGCCTCGCGGTAAATACAGCACTGTGGCTCTGGCCATCCTTATTTAGGTGAACTTATGAGGAAAAAGCCATCAGAAAGAAATTGTTTTAAAAACGTTTGGTTTGATTACAAGAACAATAAGAGTCTAAACAGACCACAGTAATTCATGTGATTAATATCATGCCATGTAGACACACTGAAATAAAATTACATATATGTGCATGTGAATGCGACCCTATTACATTAGAGGCATTCCTCAGAGTCAAATTCCACAATAAATTGAGTCACATAAGCCAAAATAATTAAGTACAAAAAATATGTACTGTACATACTTTCATTTGAGGCCACTGTAAGTGATTAATTGGTCTAATATTAATAACATGTTGTTGTGTCTGCGTTCAAGGACTTGCTCGGTGGTTAACTGACACATCCTGTCAAGAGCAATAACTATGAAGTGCAATAAAACAAGGTATACTTGTACTTTCAAAGATAGGTGTATCCAAGTTAATATAGTTGTCTGTCCACTGCCACATGCAGTAACCATGTTCTGTGTGGCACATGCATGTCAGGATTAATCAGACTGACCAGTTAATGTGATACCCCTGAGTGCAGACAGCCTGCCATAAAGACTGGCAGCGAGTACCACAGACTACTCAGCCTGAGCTAAACATCTATCTATGGTTACCGTGTAATAACATTAGGTGGAACACATGGGACAGATGAATATATTGCAGCGTCTATTGCTCAGAAAGTTTGATGAGTTTGTGGTCACAGATCATTCATTCATTTTGCCTGATATCAGGAGCCCATGTGGCTCTCTCCATATCACAGATGTCTGATCCAGGGATGAGACAATCTCTCACACATCAGATGCAGTGGACTTTATTTCCCATAACGCTCAGCCAGCCAAGCGACTGAGTGAAGCATTAAGGGCTCCACAATAACTGCAGTGATACATCGTAACCACTGTCACTGCTCCGCCCAGTAGCTCTCAATCTCCGTATTTGCGGGTCTCTGTCTGACCTGCTGGCGCAGCCTGTCCTCATAATGGCCAAGCGACACATCCATCCTCTGCACACAGTGACACCGGCTGGAGAGAGAGGCCGGGGCGGATCACAGGAAGCTACGTCACCCGCACGCGGCGATTCCCGATACGTCACGGGAAGTAGTGATAACTGCGGGGTGGTACTGAGATGCACAGCATTGCACTGAGTGTGTCGGGAGGCGAATGGAAGACTGGATGAATGGCAGACTGAGGGACGGAATGTGTTATTTTATTTTCTGACTGGCAAGAGCCGTATATGGGAAAGTGCTCTAAGGAGTATCGTTTATTTTATTTTTCTCTGCCATATGTTGGCTGCAGATTCAGTCTTACTAAAAACGGTTTACTGGGCATTTAGAAGATAAAAACGATTAACAATGATCTATACATTGTGCATAAACCACACCTGCAAGCACATGCCTAAATTAGGAGAAACAAATGTGATTTAACCCCTTAGTGACCGAGTGCTATGCTGCATTTAATGTACTTTGAAGACCAGAATTCCATTACTTTTGTCATAATGTTTGCTGAACTGTGAATTTCTTTCTTTGTGTTCAGTCCACCCATACAAATTATATATCATTTTTTAAAGGACGGATAGGGCTTTCATTTAATACTATTATTTTCATCATATGATATAATTTACTATTAATAAAATATGATGAAAATATGCCATAAAAAACACTTTTTCTAACTTTGACCTGTTTTTCTTTTTAAACAATTACAAATGGTAAAAAAAGACCCTGTCTATATATTTCTAATATTTGTCCTGAGTTTAGAAATACCAATGTTTCCATGTTTGTCTGTTTTATTTCAACTAATAGGGCAATAAACAATATTAGTGTTTTTTTTTTTTTAACCATTTTCTTCTACAGTGCCCTTTTTACCCTAACCCTTGTACTCACCCAAATCCCCTGTAACCTCAATTATAACCCTAATTATCACCGTACCCTAGGTCTAGGTTTAGTAGATCTAGGATTAGCTTTTTCAATTTGTTAATTTATTTATTTTCTCTTTCAAACTGTAATATTCTTAACTGCCTCTAGGGGCAGTCAAGCAACGGTTTCAGAGCAACAGAAGAGATTTTTTTTCTCTCACCTCTGGGCACCAGCTTGCGATTTTGCGTACACAATGTATAGATCATTGTCAATCGTTTTTTTTATCCTCTACATGCGCAATAAAAACAATGCTTAGATGATACAGTCCCTTTTAATGTAAGAGCCACATATGATAGATTTCAGAGGTTTGAGAGCCACAAGACATGCACATTGCTACAAAATGATATATAAATATTAACCCCTTAGTGACAAGACATTTTTACCTTGACTTTCCCTTGGTGACAATGGCTGTTTTGACATTTCTGGGGTGTTTGTGTCTAGCTGGAATTTTCTTCTTTCTCACATACTGTACCCACACAAATTATATGTTGTTTTAATCACCATAAGAAGGGCTTTCATTAGATACCATTATGTTCATGATATTTTATAATTTACTACAAACAAAATCATAAAATATAATTTACACAAATACAATCATTAAAAAAGACCACGTCTAAATAGTTTATTTCTAAATGTTGTCCCGAGTTCAGAAATATGCATGTTTCCATTTTTTTTTTTTGCGAGTTATGGGGCAAAAACCAAAAATAGTGTTTTTTGGTTTTTACTATATTGACCTTTTGACCCGAACCCAAAATTTAACCCTAAACCTAAAATTAACCCCAACTCTAACCCTTATGCTATCCCTTGATATATTTTAATTTAATTTTAACCCGACCGTCATGAGGAAAAACTCCCTTCGTGACCAATGATGGTCCAGGACCGTCATGCAGATACGATCGATCGTGATTTAAACGACATGGCTAAGAGTCTCGATATCGAGACACTTCAGTCATGTCGGCTGAGGCCCCCCCTGGAAACATCGAAACATCCGGGCACCGTGACAGCCAATCACAGTGCCCGGATGTTAATAGCTGCCTGCTTTGACAGCTATAGTCTCTCCTTGCTCCACAGCGATCATGGGGCATGGAGAGACTAAATATAGTGCTGGAAGCCACCCCTGGTCCCCCCAAGCCCAACCATGTTTTTTTTTTTATTAAAAATTATTTATAAATTAGGGTTTGTACTAACCATAACCTTAGGGATAAAGTTAGAGTCTAATATAAATAAAAAAGTAAATAAAATTAAAAAAAAAAATAAATACTATTTAATTAAATAAAAATAAGACGTTAATCCGTAGAGGACCGGTGACATGCTAGGTCTGTTGGTGGTCCTCTAGGGATATTTTATATTTTAAAAAAAGACTGCTAGTGGGGCCAGTGCCTTGCATTGGCCCCCCAACAGTAGATAGGAGCCCGCAGCAGCTGGATATATCATCCATGCAGCCGCAGGATAGCAACAATTTGTGCTTCCTACTATAGACTACATTCCCTATGAGGCTACGGTCACTTTTGGCTGTCTGAGCATGATAGGAAATGTAGTCACAAGCATTACATAATAAATACTTGTTTTAAAGCTGCAATGACCGTATCCTAAATTTGGCCCTTTACCTGCCACATAACACTAGCAAACCTATACATGTGGGGTACCGCTATACTCGGGGGAAGTTGCTTAACATATATTGGGGTGTATGGCAAAAAAAAAACAGAACAACCCCTTTAAATTCTTACCTAAATACAAAGTGGTTGGGAAAAAAACACAAAAAAAATTACTACACCAAAATTACTGCATGAAAAGTGTCAAAATACCCCAATTTGAATACCCTGGGATGTCTACATTGTGTACATGTGGGGCTGATTCAGCGATGCATGTCAAATATCGATGCTACTTGTATTTATTACACTACAACATAAAAAAAAAAAGCAAAAAAACATAAACATTGGGTATTTCTAAACTCAGGACCAATATTAGAATCTAATTAGCAGGTTTTTTTATTTGCTTTTGTATCTTAGTAAAAGATTTTACAAATAAAAGTCAGGAAAAGTGTTTTTTTTATACATTTTTCAACATATTTTTTTCATAATAATATAAATGATATAAACAAAATAATGGCATCAAAAGAAAGCCCTTCTTGTCCTGAAAAAAACCCCAATATATCATATGTGTTGGTACAGCAAATAACAAAGAATAAAATTACAGCTAAACACAAACACCTCAGAAGTGTAAAAACAGCCACGGTCATTAACGCACAACATTCTTAAAACAGTCTGGTCTTGAAGGGGTTAACCCTATAGGCTAATCTAACTATATAACCAGTTTTAAGCTAATTAAATATATATCTTTTTACATTGCTATGCTGCTTGGCTACCTCTAGGCGCAGTCAAGCAGCATATTCAGAGCGAAAGAAGTGAATTTACTTTCACTTCCAAAGCCCAGACCACCAGAGGGCATAGCCATATTGATGGAGCATGTTGCTCCGTCAATATGGCTCCCATGATCGTTCCGTGGGGCGATCGTGGGTGCCCCAGAAAATACATTTTGGTTCTGGCTATTGCCTCGACATCGAGGCAATAGACCAGCACCGTTAAAGCGAAAACCGCTTGATTCACCACAGGACGTGCCAGGCACGTCCATTGTCAGGAAAAGAGTTCCCAGCAGGATGTGCCTGACACGTTCATTGTCGCGAAGGGGTTAAGAACTACATGTACCTAATATTATTTATTAAGTATTTTTTTTATAAACTATATATATGAATAAATTATTTATACTGTCAATATTTGTTTCAATAATCACAAAGTAAACAAACCAAATATTTTCAAAGGCTATTTACTTATAGTAGAGTTCTTGGGAGTTTCCATCGTGGAACCGAGAGACTTGCCATTTGCACCGCCAGGAATTGATTACTTTTTCCCTTGGTGTTCTAGAGGGTGTTCAAACCACAAGAGAACAGCAGGACATGCCTCACAATTTTCGTGCCAGGTCTGAGTGACCTGGCATTAAAATATGTTGGTCCATTACACGTGGAAGAGCTGCGGTCTGGCCACCCCTGATATAGAGCATTCTCTAGACCAGGGGTATCCAAGTTTTTTTTTGCAGTGGGCCACTTCACCTGAAATCTATGTGTTTGTGGGCCACATTCCAGTAATGTGCGGTTATAGCTTCACCTCTCACGCGGCCGCACGTTTGAAGCCCCTGCTCTAGACCATAACTAAGTAAAATAAAACACAGCACACACAATGAATCTTTAGCAATGGTGAATAGGCCTGTGACCTTTATTGAGAATTTACTAAATTAACATCAAATAAACATCCAATCCTTTAACCACTACTCTGCCCCCCAAGTCAAGAATCACCCAATGTGACTGCCTCCACAATCCCAAGTCCAGCATCTTGAAACCCAGGAGGATTACTTTTATCCCCATACAAGGTAAACAGCATTCATTTTCCTTGGTGTGGGCTGCTATAGTGAATTATCTCTTTTGCAGCCAGCCACCTTCTTAGATCAGTCCAAGGTTAACAGAAAATACACCTGGCGCATGTTCATTTCTAGACTCAATTGTCACGTGCCACAGAGCACTAAACTGACCAATAATATGTTGGTTCTAACACACACGGCTACCCTTCACGCTAAGTCTAGCATCTTCCAGAATCGTCAAAACGTGTGCAAATGTTCAAAAATGACTCCCCAAAATCCCTAGCTCCAACAAACTCCATGTAGAAGGTCTAAGACATTTCAGCACGGCCAGTTCACTGTGTCCGTTTCATTGCGATGAACTGTCCCAGAAAAAGATGACTGGGTCCTCTCTTGAGTTTGCTGGTCTTGGGTGGAAGGCCGGGGGCAGATCCAGTTACTCTTTGTTATTTTTTGTTCACTAAACAAGTCCATTAAAGTGATCTAAAATGTTTTATATCTATTCTGTGACAGAATTCTTAAACAATAATTAGATTATTTTAGTGCAGCTAGGGCATTGTGTCTTATCTGGCGGAAATCATTTTATACATAGGCGTAGAATTGCACGTTAAAAAATGAGACACTAGTGCCCTACATTTCTGACTGAAACACCTTTATACCTATTCCTCAATAATCTGAATATGGGGAAGTGAAGGAGATGGTCAGTTAGAGAGAATGGGGGTGAAGTTATTACTCCATTCTTTTATTTATTTAGAGATATAGAAACATAGAATGTGTCAGCAGATAAGAACCATTCGGTCCATCTAGTCTGGCCAATTTTTTTTGAGTACTTTTATTAGTCCCCTGTTCCCGGTCTTATAGCTAGGATAGCCTTGTGTCTATCGCACGCATGCTTAAAATCCTTGACTGTGTTTACCTCTACCACTTCCGCTGGAAGGCTATTCCATACATCCACTACCCTCTCAGTAAAGTAATACTTCCTGATATTACTTTTAAATCGTCTTCTTTTAAATATACTCTCTTCCTTTACTGTGTTGATTCCCTTTATGTATTTAAATGAAAGAGACTAGCAGAGGATGGTTTCGATCCATCAACCTCTGGGTTATGGGCCCAGCACGCTTCCGCTGCGCCACTCTGCTCCATGTGCTCACATTTTATGCCTTTTTTATGGCAAAGATCTTTATATAATGCAGGACAGGACAGACATGGCATGTAATGAAACCACAGGCCAGCATATCTGCGAACACGCTAATCCCTACCAGAATGAGTCAGAGGGTGTGAGTGAAGCAGAGGGCAACCACTCCCGTATCTACCCCATCCTGTGGAGTTGATGGCATCAAGATTGGTAATGGGATATTTCAGCATGGGCAGTTTAGCATTAGTGGTTAATGTTATCCTCTCTTGCTCAGTATTTTTTGGGACATTTCAGATTTTCATTACATGGTTATAGGTTGAGGGTGGTCTTGTGAGTTTACATTTGTGGAATGCTTATACCATATGCATTATGCAGGGCAGCAGATGATTTCACACAGTCCTGATTTGGGGTGCCTATCCTGCATAGTCTGCAAAAACAAAAAGACCCCCCCCACTCCAAATTATACCTGTTAAAGTCTGTAGGTTATTTCTGCATAGATAAGGTGCCAACCATGCAGTAGTGTATCTTCCACAAGGCACTCGCCTGGGGCGGCACTTTGCCAGAGGGTGTTAAAGTACACCGCCGCCACCGTTTAGCAAGCTTTAGATCCTTCCAATTAATTGGGGTGATGGGGCCATGTAATGGACGTGGTGGGGGGATTGAAATGAGGGTGATGGTGTCATGCATTGGGGGTGATGGGGCATTTAGTGTGTGTGTTTAAAATACACCACTGCAACAATGAAACCACTTAATGCATTTACATCTATTGATGCTTACTCATAAATGTCTGCAGTGTATTTGTATGCTATGTGCAGTCGTAGCTGGTTGGCACTATGGTGTCAGCAAAACCATGCATGCAAAACGGGCACTTTGTATCAGTGCAGCTGCATATGTGCAATTGTCCGGCACAACAACCAAGATTTTACAATAACAAGCTTTGGTAAGGACACAGCTCACCACATTGCTGTAGACAAGTCTGCAGTCTTCCTTTTGTCCAATGCTAAGAGTTCCTGAATAAAACGGCACTGTGGTCTCCCTATTAAGGACATCATTGCTGTATGTCTGTGAAGAGCAGTAGCATGGTAAAATGGTCCACAGCAGCAGAAGTACCAAGCCTTATGTAACACAATCACGATTTTCCCTCTTCTAACAGGATAGCTTGAAATTTCCTTCTCAATTGCCTGCAATTTTTCTTTCATATCCAAATTTCTAAATGTTGAGGGAGATCTTCTAGCACACTTGTGATAGGGCAAATGGTACATTTATGGTAGAAGAAAATTAGAAGTTCCAAGTCCATTTTCCAACTTTGGAGTGAAGATCCTATTTTTTTGCTCACTCCTTTTAAAAAAAAACATAGAATGAGATGAGAATTTTGATTGCATAACTGCATTCTCCCCATTTTAATTGAGGGACTAACCATTTTTTTTTTTTCTTTTTTTTCTTTCGAACTCAGAGAACGGGAAGTTAGAGAAAATTGAGTAAAACGATAAACTGCTTCGATACTAACCATTTGATTAAACCAACCATTACAACAGCGCATATCAGAATGTTGAAGATATCTATGTTTCCTAAGAAGAACAGCTTAATTAATACTGCAAATAATAATTGATCAAGGAAGCAAATTGTTTCATGAACTGAATCTGGCATTATTATGAACACACTTGGCTCACTTCTACTTCCCACAGACACTGCACATGGATCATTTTCCTCCAGTGTTTTTTGATTAAGTTCAGTGTCTGCCAGAAGAACTTCATGTGCCCATGATGTCAATCAATGATGAACTTCATGTGCCCATATTGTCCATGTCGTCCTCTGAACATTTCCAAGTTTGGCTAACCTCAGCCACCAAACGTTTGTGCAATTTTATTAAATTATTTTACTATTAAAAGGTCAGTGGAGGAATTTGTCTGTTCATGTGTATTATTAAAGGTTAACCACTTCGTGACACAGGACGTACATGTAAGGGAAAATAGTGTTTGGGTTGGGGGGGGACGCTGTTTTTGGTTATCGTCCCCCAAGTTGTAAAAACAACAGAAAAACATGCTGGCTATTAATAAACTTACAATAAATGTTATAAACTATTTACACGTGGTCTTTTTTTAGAATTTGTAATTGTGTAAAAGTTTTTTATTTTTTCATCATATTTTATGATTTTTTTTAATAGCAAATAATAAGATGATGAAGATAATGGTATGTTAAGAAAGACCTTCAATAAAAACAAGAAAGTGTAAAATGGAAGCTAAACACAAACACTGCAGAAGTCACTAAGAGTTTAAAGAGATAAATTGCAGGGTATACTTTCAATTTACCAATATGTGTTTTTTCTATTCTCTAGGAGACCACATGCACTCACAGATGATACTTCACAGCCACAGGACATTTCTATATCACAGCGTTTGTGATCCAATGTTAATCACGATCAACATTTATGGTGGTATAGTTTAATGAAACAGATATTTATTTTACTCCAAGAACTTTAACAATAATATAGTTTGTCAACTAGGTAACATATCCAAAATAATGGTTTACTCTTTTACCAAATACATAGTCATAAAGTGTGTTCCTACCAAATACTCAGAAAGAAAGGATAGGCATATTGAGCAAACCTATATTTAAAAAGGCCAAGAGCGGTAGAGCTAAATGACCCTACGGCGCCAGTGGTTAAGAATATTTAACAGTTAGCATTGGACAACATTGCCATGTTGAGGAGAGTGATCTCCACAACCTGGCAACGCCGATTGGTGTGCAGTGTCCATAATACATATCTCCTTCCTATTCATTGGTTGTCTTGCACATGATTGATGCGCGCACACACCAATCAGAGCGACCAACAGTCCTCAGATCCCATCACGGAATATAACTCTGTTATATGGAAGCCCACTAGTCTTTACTATAGCAAGGACTAGTTGAGAATATCTTTTGATGAGTTGCCTTCTGCCTCATTAAAAGAAAAAATAGGACCTATTTGTTATAACTGTCCAATAACTAGTATATAGACCTTGATCTCGAGTGTTCGCATCATATTCCCCCCCCCCCCCCCCTCCCCTTTTTTTGCTTTCCTTCTTCTTTCTCTTCTTTCTTTTTGGGGACACAATCATTTTTGTGTATGCCTTTTTTCATTTAGTTTTTATTGTTGGTGTTTATTTTGTTGTAGATGTTGTTTATCGTTGCTTGCTGGATAACAGGTGAGGTACGAGGTATCTTTTTGCAGATGTTGTCATTGTTCCATTGAACTACCATAATTAAGTAGATTCTGGTTAAAAAAAAAATGGCTTGATGCCAATGTTAAGTATGGAGACAATAAAATGGGCAGCATTTTATTTCCAAGGAAAAGGTGGCAACCAAGAAAGCTGGGTCCAAGAAACGTATCTATTTAAATTTTATTTAATTTGTGACATAAACCTCTATACATTTAAATATATCAAGCATACAAACAGCAAGTGTTTATGCAAAAAAAGAATTGGTCATCCTACCTATCTTATTCCACATGTCCCAGGCGGGAGGAAGAATCTCCACAGAGGCCTTATTTAACTTGATGATAAATAACGAGACAAAGTGAACATAAAGATTGATTTTATTATAAAAGTTGATTTTGACCTTGAGTATGCACCTTTAAATTGTATAATGCTAGTTTTTGTTTCAACCAATTTAAAGTATAAAGTGATTTAAAAATTTTAATTTTATAGTTCCATCAGTACAACAACGTACTATTAACCTCTAAAAATACATCTGATAGCTTAGTGTGTCAAAAAACTTTTATACACCACTTAATTATCTAGAGCATATCTTATGAACATTTGGTATAAAATACTTAGAACCTCAGTCTATTTCCTGTGGGGGAAAAAATATCACTATTTTTAATCTCCACTTTTCTGTTAAGGGCTTTTTAGAAAATCTGAGGTAAAAAAAAAAAAAAAAAACAACTGTGATAGTATCATCTTCAAAGGTTTGTAAATTAAGTCCTGTAGTAGGAAAATGTATTGTGATTTTCTTTTGGTATATCACACAATTTATTTTTGTCTTATCATTTTTAAAAACAAGGTTTTTTTTTGTTTCTTTTTTATTGCAGTAAAACCTCCCTAGTGTATATCTGTACAAAAATCTGAATTTATCAGCTGGCACCACATAATCGTAAGTTTTTGTTTTTGTTTTGAAAATATGACCCTAAATGTACAAGCTTTACAAGCTTTGAAACGTAATGCTGGTTTTGTAGTAATGATAAGACAAAACAAAAAAATTAAGCAGTAACATTTTTTTAAAAACATACACAGTCTGTTTCTCTGTTGGTAGGACGTTTAACATATTATTTTTATGTTCTTCCCAACATAATGAATGGGCTTTGACAATGAATTCTGTACCTTCATGACACCACTTTTAAGTTTAGCGGCACCAGATTGCATTTTCGTTTGCAGCGGTGCTCAGAACAGAAACACATAAAATACTTTATGGTGATAATTAGACATCATCTGCGGTGAGAGTCGGGATGTTTATTCTTGGCCGGGTGAAAAACGCCATCTTCTCCCTGAGGTAAAAAAAAGAAAAAGAAAAGACAAACGTGTTAAATATGTACAAATCATTTTTCTGATGCATGTAAATAGTGTTTGTGCAGTTAGATAATGTATTTTTATTGACATTTACACTACCATTCAAAAGTTTGGAGTCACTTAGAAATTTCCTCACTAGCCATGAAAACATAGATAAAATGAGTTGCAAAATGAATAGGAAATAGTCGAGGCAAGGTTACATTCTAAAGAAGGCCAGTTTTATTGGTTCTTAATTAGCACAGCAGGTTTATACTGTATATTATATATATACACTAATGTTCAATCATTTTTAAAAGAAAAGCAGATTTTAAATAACATCATTTAAAATAACATCAAATGGATCATAAATAAAGTTTCGACATTGTTAATGTTGTAAATGATTATTGTAGCTGGAAACGGCTGATTTTTTACTATATGTATATTGTATACAGCTGAAATATGTTGTGCTGATTAAAAAAACAATAAAACTGGCCTCTTTAGAATCTAAATCATTATTTCCAATCAGGGCCAACGCCACCTGTAGGCGAAGTAGGCGCAAGTCTAGGGCACATGTTTACATGGGGCTCCTGCTTGCGCCTATATTTGTGCCACGATGTGGCACTGAGGGAGGCGGACTGCACTGGGTGCGAGGTGAAGATCCACCCCCACCTTCTGTAGCAACGAGGTGCATGTTTCACTTGGGAGCAGTGGGCCGCATAAGCTCTGTGTGTTAAACACACTGAGCCCTCAGACAGTGCTGAGCGCTCCTCGCGCATTGTGATTATTCAGAGCATCGGAAATACAACACTCTGAATCAATGATATGCGCGAGCAGCACTGTCTAAACTGTGTGTGCTTTTAATACACATAGATTATACAGCCCGCTGCTCCTAAGTGAAGCACAAAGCTTCCAAAAAAATTTGCAATGGGACCACAGACATGGGAAGGGAGAGGACAGACCACAGACATGGAAGGGGGGAAGAACAGACATTTCAGACAACAGACATGGGAGAGGGGAAGGACAGACAACAGACATGGGAAAGGGGAAGGACAGACAACAGACATGGGAGGGGGAAGGATAGACAACAGACATGGGAGGGGGGAAGAACAGACAACAGACATGGAAGAGGGGAAGGACAGATAACAGACATGGGAGGGGGGAAGAATAGACAACAGACATGGGAGGGGAGAAGAACAGACAACAGACATTTCAGACAACAGACATGGGAGAGGGGAAGGACAGCAGCCATGGGAGGGGGGAAGGACAGACAACAGCCATGGGAGGGGGGAAGGACAGACAACAGCCATGGGAGGGGGGAAGGACAGACAACACCCATGAGAGGGGGGAAGGACAGACAACAGCCATGGGAGTGGGGAAGGACAAAAAAGAGCCATGGGAGGGGGGAAGGACAGACAACAAAAACTAGATTGGGGCAGAGGACACCTTTTGGATTCTGTTTTCTCATTTGTTTAGTGCATTGCATCTATTTGTAGGAATAAATTACAACCAACTGGCAATTAAAGCAAGGAGTACACATTAGTGCATTGCTAGGTATAGAATTATAGAATAGTATAGTTATAGAATTATCTATAATAAAATGGCAGGTTATTTAAAGGGGCAGTTCCACCAAGCATATTGTCCTGTATGTTGTATATGTGTTTGATGTATGTGAAATGCACTTTTAAACAATTTAAAGTTCTTCCATTTGAAAATAATTTCGATGGGGCCTCTAAATTCAGTGGCATCCAATAAAAATGGCTTGTAGGCCGGACTGTTGCTATAGTAGCAACAATAACTATTACAATGTATTAGCAGTTTTTTTCTTTTTAATTACTTTACATGATGCAGGTGCTGTAGGTGGAAGTCTTCCTTTAAGGCCTAATGTCTAGAAACATGTGTACAAATGTGAAGAGAAAGTACTCTTGACATTGCTCACTCATCACTTAAAGGTAAGTGCTAAAATGCTTTTTTTGACCCTGAAAGCATTCCTCCTGGTTACATTTAAACATATGCTGTGGTTTATGATGTAGTCCAAGACAGTAATTTCTCCCACTTTACACACAGGTCAATAAAAGAGAAAATAAATAAAAACCCAACAGAATAGTGAATCAGGATATTACAAGAATCGGCCTTGTTTTGACATGTCATATAAAGTTCTATAACACAATGTTAGAACGGAATGTATCTCAATATATGAAGACAAGTGTCAGGTGCAAATACACTGCTCTGCACACAATATTAAACACGGAATAAGTACAAATGAGTAATAATAAAAGGCCATGTAAAAGTGACATGGTGGCAATTCATAAGTAATAAGGTTTCATCTTCACGCTGTGGGAGCCAAATTGCTGTCAGATTTAAAGACAGTATGATGTTTCTACTTGAATTTAAAGTTATGCTTTGGCAGGACTGTGGAGTGCATGCGTCTGAGCATAAAAGCAATCCCAGAATGCAATATGTGCAGCTACTAAGCATTCTGGGCTTGGGTGGATACTTGTGCACTCTGCACTGACAAGGGCTGACACCTCAGCTACCAATATCATATATGCAGGGCCGGATTAAGGCATGGGCTTTAGGGACTGCAGCCCAGGGGCCTTGGCAAAATAGGAGCCTCGAGGACTGCAGTTCGAGGCCCATGCCTCAATCCGGCCGATGAAAAAAACAAATCTTGCCGCAGAGGCACTCCCGGTCACGTGACATGACGCTTTTAAAACGACGGGGAACACTGGAGACAGAGCAGCAGGAAGGTAAGTACTGGGGAGGGGGGAACAGTATTTTTAGGGCATACTAATTGTGGCATATTATTGGGCAAACTAATTGTGGCATATTATTGCACATTTTAATAGTGGCATATTGGGGCATATTAATTGTAGCATATTATTGGGCATATTAATTGTGGCATATTATTGGGCATATAAGTGTGCTTATCAATAGATGCATATTGGGGCTTATTAGTGGGAATATTAATAGTGGCATATTAGTGGACATATCAATAGTGGCATATTAATAGTGGCATATTATTGGGCATATTAATGGCATACTAATAGTGGCATATTATTGGGCATATTCATTGTGGCATATTAGTGGGCATCTTAATTTTGGCATATTAATTGTGGCATATTAGTGGGCATATTAATTGTGGCATATTATTGGGCATATTAGTGGGCTTATCAATAGTGGCATATTGGGGCTTATTAGTGGGAATATTAATTGTGGCATATTAGTGGGCATATTAATTGTGGCATTTTAATTGTGGCATATTATTGGCATATTAATTGTGGCATATTAGTGGGCATACCAATAGTGAAATATTAGTGGGCATATCAATAGTGGCATATTAGTGGGCATATTAATTGTGGCATATTAGTGGGCATATTGTTGGGCATATTAATTGTGGCAAATTAGTGGACATAGATGTTTGGAGGGACCAAATTATAAAACGTTAAAATTCATTCCTATTTCAAAGATGATTTGTAGCTAGATTGTAAGCTTGTGAGCAGGGCTCTCTACCTCACTTACCAGTCTGTTTTAGTTTGTCTAACTTAGTATGTAGTTCCCTTCTAAGCTCTATATCTAGCATTATGTAAATTGTTGGCGCTATATAAATAAATTAAATAAACACATTGGGCCCTAAGGGAGAGAAATGTACCATATAAAATAGGTTATCATTAATTGTGCTTTTGAAGAAGCTGCAACATTTTTTATTTTTTTTTTAACATTTCTATAGCGCAATAATAATATGTGGAAAAAATAGTCAAGGGCCTGCTAGAAGGTTGTGTCCTCCTGCCAGCCCAGCACCATAAGTGGTTTGGAGCTCATCCCTGAAGGCTTTACCACAAGATAAATTGTAATATGCGTGATTGATCCCACCGACTAAAAAAAGTCATATGGAATCAATACTTTTTATTGAAAGGTCCAAACAATTCTCACCTGAATGACTGAACTTCCAAAGGCTCTTTACAGCTCTGCCCACGCAGCCTGTGAACATCCTTAGCTGCTGCTCTCATCATTTTATCTGCTTGCATCTCATACTTCTGTTCAATTCTTTGAACCTGTTGGTTGGAATGATACAACAATAAAATACTACACAGTTGATGTTTTATTATGTACAACCAGAGGGAATTTAAAATGAAGTTATGAATGTTCTTAGCGGAGTTGTGTTTAGTAAAGACTATGTTATATCATCAATAAATTATTCAAAAAATGGTTTGGTGACCTTTAATTTGTATTTCCCTCATAGGCTAAACCATACAATGCGTGAACACAGCTGCAAGGTTGGGAATTAGAAAATTAATTTGTATTTGTTTTCTATCACTTTTGGGTTTATGGAATGAGCCGTACCTTATAGCTGAAAGAAAGAACCAAACACTTCTATTGTAAAACTTTTGTTATACTTATATATATTAAAAATAGAGCAAGATGAGGTATTTCTAGGACTTCCTAAAACAGTGGAGGAGTTCATGGGATAAGCAGAGGGCTATACAAAGCATAAGATAAGGCCAAAGAAGTTATGAGGATTTTGCAGCAGGTAGATCTACTGGCAGACTAGATGAGTTGAATGGATCTAATCTGCCCACACCACCTGTTTTTCTACGACATTGAGGGCACCATTTCTGTCACTGACTGTTTAGCTACATTCAATGTCAACCAATATATATGCTCTTTTTGTATGTTTTAGAACATGTTGAAATCCATTGATATAGCAAACACAGCAGCTGTTATGTCTGAGAATTATTTTTTTTAAATTAAAGTCATAGGGGTCTATGTGTATATGGCTTATAATGGCGCCATTGTGTACTGTATTGTAATGCTGGTGCTATTTGCATCATAGCCATTTATTAAGGGTGGAAAAGTGTAGTATTGAAAAACAGGCACGGATGTTCATCCACAATGTTGTGGATAATTATCATCAAATCCATTTTGGTGTCGGCACATACACAGTTCATTCATAAAACCCCCATATCCCTTTCCTATACTTTGCTGGGCTCCTGCCATACATATACACACAGCACTTGGTACTGAGCGTTAGATGAACGAAGACTGATACGGGGGAGAGACCTCTGTTGGCAACATAATCCCCGCAGAGTCCAGAAGATTGTGAAATGCAATACTTCTACAAGTTTCATCAATGTGACCATACTTTATAGCAGCTCAAGGAAATATAAGTGAAATAAATCAAAATTAAGAGTAGCATCGATTGCTACTGTAAGGGCCTGGTTGTCAGAATCACAGAGGGGAGGAAATCAAAAGGAGCCCTTATTACTTACCTGTTTCTCCACTTGTCTGAGCAGAAGCTTAAATCTGTCATCATCGTTCACCTGCTGAGGCAGCTCATTTTCACCTTGACGTTTCGCTTGCTCTAGCTGTTCTTTCAGTTCTCTCAGGACGGCAATCTCTTGAGTTAGCTGATTATGCCACGTCCTTGAAGCCTGCAGGTCTAATTCCAAGTCTAGAGATGTGCGAATTAAACGCTCTGTGCCAGAGGACTTCACGGATGGCTGGAATAGAGAATGTCCCGTGATTCTCTGTTTAGTGCAAAAGGCTTTGATTTGTTACAACAAATTAAACAGGGAAGCATGCTGGAGCTACATTTTGTGTGTTGCTCTTTAAACAAGTGACCTACTAGTGTCCATTGGGCTCGGGTAAGAAAGTTGTAGGGGCCAATGTTTTGCAAGTCTCTAATGATAATCACGTACACAGTTCAGCAAAACAGTTTTGTGTTTAATTGAAATATTGTGTAGACATTTCAAACAGAAACGCGTACCTTCTAACATTTCCCTCTGGCGAATCGGGAAACCAAGGGAGGAGCTTGGGAGGTAGAGGGTCACCGCAACTGCGCTGTCACGGAGACTGATGGTGCTACTATGCCTGTGCAGTGGCGCTGTCACCTGTACAGCACTGTACATGGAAAGTACACCATACACCAGAGAATCAGCTCAAGATTGGTTTTAATCCCGCTTTCCTGTCTAACTCCATCTCTGTCCCTGAAAAGTGGGACAGAGGTAAAGCTCGGTAGGACAGACCCCCAAAACGGGAACATGGGGACATGCTTTAATGAAAAAAAATAGAATTAAGAATATTGAGCCGTCTGTCTGCTTAGCACATATTGGTACTGATGGGTCAGATCTTTCTTCATCTGACCCAAGATTCAAAACAATATGTCTGCCCCCAACTGCACTATACAAGCAAAGAGGGTTCACTATGGTACTTTATTTATATTCTTTCAAGAATATTGTAATGCCTACACTTGATGAAATCTTTCTGTTTGCTATATTTTTGTTGTGCTACTAGTAGGTTTAATGTCAGTTAGATGGCAGTATGGTAAGAATGTCATAACTTCCATACAAAAGAAAGTGGTTTAACTATAACTTGGAAAATAATGAGAACAGACCATCATTTCCTGTCAGTGATCATGACTGGAGGAAGCTGCTGAGAGGTTTTAGGCAATGGGAAAAGATGCACCTTTCAGCACTGTAGGGTTTTAATGCTCACTGTGCTGGCATGATTCATGAATATGTTATCTGTAGTGAGCCTCAAGTATGAGCCACTTGGTGTTTTCAAGTGATGCTTTCCAAAATGTGCTCCGTTATCCCTAAGGATTTTCCTCCAATCCCAACATAGAATAGAAGAGAACTTGTAGAGCCACAGGAGGAAGAAAGCACCATGCTGTGAGACGGTGCATAGACATTTTTTTTTCTATTATAGTACAACTATTGGAACAGAGCTGGATCACTGCCAACCCAATCTCCTTGTTCTAACCACAACACCTCCCCTTCTCAATGTCTTTCTTGCTTCCTCCCTTGTGTGAAAGAGGAAACAATTCTTGTCTGTATGTGAATTTTAATAAATATGCAGCTATGAGACCTGTACGCTTTTCTATTCTGTGATAAAGTTTTAAATCACAATGTGATGAATTATTTATAACACATTGCTAAGGGGCAATGCGATATGCTTGAAGACTCACTGAACTAACGGAGATCCAAATCCTATCCTAAATTCCCATTGCTGTCTGCTTCTAACAAAATAATACAGCCTGCTTTAACTGTTCTGGAGGTGGAATTGCCCTGCTAACACTTCCATAGCAGGGCAGATAAGACAGACATCCTTAAAAGTCTACTCAGCAAGAAATAGAGACATCTTATAGTTCATCCATTTGTTTAATTGACAGATTGCATCAAGTGTAGGGATTTCAATAGAAATGCTTTAATGAAAGAATACAAATACTGATCCCTCTTTGCTCTGTAGAGCTCTATTACGTGGCGGACATGTTTAAAATGTTGGACCATATGGTGCAAAGAGGGCTCAATAAGGTACGTTATTTGTATGCTTCTATTAAAGCCTTTGTATTTAAAATGTCTACACTTGATGCAATCATTCAATTAAACACAACTTCTGACATTTGTCCTTCAGCTATTGGATATGAACTTAATAAGAATTCTTCTGAAATTTTGGCTTGATTGCAGACCTGGAAGAAAGAGTTTGGCAGCTTTGATCTTCAATAACATTGATATTAACTTTAAACCTATCATCTTATATCTCAAAAACACTTCTGTTTATTTTAGGTTTCACATGGAGTTTGCACACAAAAAAAAAAAAAGAATAAAATGGACCTTGTCAAAATACATTGCAAAGTTCTACTCAATTTATCGATCAATGCAGAGAAACACGTCATACTAGCTGACATAGCATATTAGCGTTGTTTATCCTCACTGGACAATAAATTGGATATATAAAGAAATGCTGTAGTGTCACATAATAACTTATTTTTTTATATTCTTTCATGTTATATAAATACATAAAAACAAAACAATACATAGAGACGAGCAGAGACATTTACATTAATTTACAATACATACACTAAGCCCAGGATAAGAGAGGAAGAGATAAAACATTGATCGTCACTCCGTAACTGGTATTGTCAAATGTTCAACGAGGCCCCAAACATATTTTAAAAATGCGGAAAGGGGAAAAAATTGTCAGTGCGTATCCACAGTCGTGCCAACCGTCTTCCCCCGAGTTTCACAGGCCTGGTTTACTCAGACACTACCGTCTCTTCCAATCTATCCCGGGATTAAACACCATAACAAACATACATTTATAAAGTGAGATGCACCACCACGAACCCACGGTCGAACTCTGTCCTAAACCACATAGAATTCTATCTAAGTTCTCTTTCTCTCAGAGGAAAATGTGCAAGCCATGGGGCCCATCTTTTCCTGAATTTTCCAGTATAGCCCTCATTATATGCTATGTTTTGTTCCATTACGTACTGGTATTCAACTTGATTCTTAATCATTGTCCAGGTTAATTGTTTGCTTTTATTCCAGTTACGTGCAATAATCATCTTAGTAGCCATCATAATATGAATTAGGAGGTATTTTTTTTGAAAGATCAGGGACGATGGTACAATATGGAAGAGGGCCACTTCTTTGGTTTTTTCAAGCTTTATTTCTAGAATTGTATCCACTATTCCCAATACTTCCTTCCATAGTTTGTTAACTACTGGGCAGTCCCACCAAATGTGGGAGTGGTCCCCTACTCCCTGCGAGCACCTCCAGCATTGAGCCGAATAATACTATTTATTTTATGCATGACTTTAGGAACTCTATGCCATCTATAGTTTATTTTTATTTGTAGTTCTTCTAAATTCAGGCATTTAATTGATCTCTTAAGATCTATCATTATAGAATACCACTGTTTTTTATCGAGCCTCTTATCCATATCGATCTCCCACGAGTCCCATGCTTTTGGTTTTTATCGTTTTTATTCATTTGTAGCAGGTTGAATAACCTGGGCATAACCTTCCTCTTTGGTTTTTGATCATAAATTTTATCAATTTCACTTTCAATTGAATTCACTTTACTGGCTAATAATCTATTTCTCAAGTAGTGTTTCAGTCTTAAGTAAGTGAAAAATTCCCTTGAGGGGAATCCTATTTCTATTTGAAGTTGAGAGAAGGGTTTTATTTGATCTCCCTCCATTAAATCCCCTATTTTCTTTTGCTTATTCCAATTTTCCAAGGATAGTTCATCCATATTGTATTCTAAGATTTTAATTGATAATGTCCTAACAATTTTATGTGTAATCTTGTGCTTTTTCTTAAAACCTCTCCAAAACCTTAACAGGTCCCATGTATACACTGGTGCCTCCTGTTTGATGCATTTTCTTTCCGCTTCCCATTTGAGCCACAATATCATTGATAAATCTCCTATTCCCATTAGATCTGCTTCTATATTGTACCATGGTTCAAATTAATAATAACTTATTTTTAACCTGAAGATCGATCTCGTCTTGTGTATGTGAGGAAGTCACCTTCTCAAGAAATTTAAAGTTTTTATTTATTTTCACTCATCGACCAAACTACCCAGTGAGGGTCATTTCTTTAAATTTTTGGAAATTTCTCTAGTGCTCTAGAAACTCTACCAGTTTCCCCTCAAGCTGACTAAAGAGAGGCAAATGATTCAGCTAAATTAGAAAAATGGTCAGAGCTGTGGCAACTGACAAGTAATGTGGACAAGTGCAAGATTATGCACCTTGGGCGTAAAAACCCAAAAGCAGAATATAGACTATTTGGTACAGTCCTAACCTCAACATCTGAGGAAAGGGATTTAGGAGTAATAATTTCAGAGGACTTAAAGGTAGGTAGGCAATGCAATAGAGCAGCAGGAAATGCTAGCAGAATGCTTGGTTGCATAGGGAGAGGTATTAGCAGTAGAAAGTGGGAAGGGTGATGGGACACTTCATCGCGGCTGCTTCCACGCAGCCACTTCACCACCGACTATGCACCGCAAGACAGCTTGTCGCTGGAGATTTCATCGCGGGACATTTCATCGCTAAAGGTAAGTATTTTAGCTATTTTAGTTTATTTTAGTAAGGGTGGTTAGAATTATGGTTTAGGGGGTTAGAATTAGGGTGTAGGGGGTTAATTTTAGTATTAGGGTTCAGGGTTAATTTTAGTATTAGGGTTTAGGGGTTAATTTTAGTATTAGGGTTCGGGGGTTAGTATTAGGGTTTAGGGGGTTAATGTTAGGGGTCGGGGGTTAGTATTAGGGTTTAGGGGGTTAATTTTAGTATTAGGGTTCGGGGCTAATTTTATTATTAGGGTTTAGGGGATTCATTTTAGTATTAGGGGTCGGGGTTTAGTATTAGGGTTTAGGGGGTTAGTATTTGGGTTCGGGTGTTAGTATTAGGGTTTAGGGGGTTAATTTTTAGGGGGTGTTAGTATTAGGGTTTAGGGGGTTAATTTTTAGGGGGTGTTAGTATTAGGGTTTAGGGGGTTAATTTTAGTATTGGGGTTAATTTTAGTATTGGGGTTTGGGAATCATTTATAAGGGGGGGTTATTTTCGTTTTACTTTTACATTGGAACTGTCAGCTCTTACATAGCCGCGTCCACGATGAAATGGCTGCGTTATTCTTCATTGCTGACAGTTCAGCGTTCTAACTGCCACGCTGAACTGTCAGTGATGAAGATGCAGCGCCGAAGTGTCCTAGACCCAGTGGGAAGTGCTCATGCCATTGTACAGAGAACTGGTGAGACCTCACTTGGAGTATTGTACGCAGTACTGGAGAACATATCTCCAGAAGGATATTGATACTTTGGAGAGAGTTCAGAGAAGGGCTACTAAACTGGTTCATGGGTTGAAGGATAAAACTTACCAGGAAAGGTTAAAGCATCTTAACATGTATAGCTTGGAGGAAAGACGTAACAGGGGGGATATGATAGAAACATTTAAATACATAAAGGGAATCAACACAGTAAAGGAAGAGAGTATTTTCAAAAGAAGAAAAACTACCACAACTAGAGGACATAGTCTTAAATTAGAATTAAAAGTAATATCAGATAGTATTATTTTACTGAGAGGGTAGTGGATGTATGGAATAGCCTTCCAGCGGTAGTGGTAGAGGTAAACACATTCACGGATTTTAAGCATGCATGGGATAAGCACAAGGCTATCCTAGATATAAGATAGGGAACTAGGGGACTAATAAAAGTATTTAAAAAATTGGGGAGACTAGATGGACCGAATGGTTCTTATCTGCCGACACATTCTGTGTTTCTATATGTTATAATGATTTCATATGGAATACTCAAAAATGATCTTACCTGTTTCACTCTCATGCTTCTCCTTTCCATTGCATTTCGGACAAAGGGTGGCTTTTTAGATAAGGTTGAACTGTCGCTGTCACTGCGATTCAACTAGAAAACAGAAAATGATTGACACTGTTTAGAGAACAAGTTATTTTTTTCTCATGTTATATGACGGTAATTAGGAAAATATGCAATAGAACTTTCTAAAATTGAAAGGTACTATACAGTGCATCTCATTATGAATCCCATTATAAATTATTATTCAGATGGTACCTAACCCCCTCAGAATTACACAAATTCAGATGATTCAATTCAAACAAATGTTGGAGGCATTGTGGACAAGTGAGGTCCTTAGGCCATATTTTTTGGACGTGCCCTTTAATAAAACAATATTGGAGTTCGATTCATAAAAAAATTAACACAATTACAGATTCAATTATACTCCTATCCCCTGAAATTTGTTTGTTTAAAAAAAATCCTCCCCCAAATTTACCCCAAAACAAATCAATTATATTGAAATATTTTTTAATTCCAGACAACTTTTTAATACCCAAATATTGGAAATCTACAAATATCCCATCCATTAAAGAAGTCTTAAATTTGGCAATCAAAAATAAAATATCTGGATTGGTTTTTAGACAAAAAAAACTATAAAAAAAATATTAATTTGCATCATGAGTGGGCAATGTGAGAAGAGGACATAGCAAAAAAGGACAGTCGACCAACATGAATTTTTTTTTTTTTTTACATTTTTTAGTTATTTTTATTGCATTTTTATATATTTCTATTATCTTCTGTACATATACTTGTGATATTATAATAGTTTCTATATTCCGTGTAAATATATATATATATATATATATATATATATATATATATATATATATTATCTTTTCTCTTACGTATTATGGATGTATATCTTGTTATTGTTATTTCCCCCATATTGTTATCTATATTCAACATTTTTTCAAATCATTTCTGTAACTTAGTATGTCTTTTAACCCCTTCCCGACGCTAGGAAGTACTATGCCGTCCTGATTTTCAGTGCCTAAAAGACGCTAGGATGGCACAGTACGTCAAGAAAGGGCATTGAATCTACCCCAATGAGTTGACTGGCAAGTACCAGGATGTGAAGTAACAGACATTTATATACCAGCAATGGACGCTGAAAGGCAAACTAGAACCAACCGCAAATGTATATAAATAATTCACATTATTTTATTAAGCATGTCATTTTGTTTCCTCTTAAAGTGACATTACATTTATAACTGTATCTAACAGCACTAACACATAGAAAACGGAGTGAAGGGCTTGAAGCAAGTAGTGGCCATTACCATGTTCCCAGTGACATATTAGGTTCCCACTATTCAATTAGAAGGGTTCCTGCTGACATTGAAGCAGTGCGGGTTAGTTGATATGAAACACATTCATTCTTGGGAAGCTGGTCACCATGGAATAAACTCTGGTATTCACTAAAGTGAGCCTATGTGCACCTCATGTGTAATCACCAGAGTAACTGCAGACCCACTGACAGATGCAATGTGAACATTAACGAAGGAATAACATGGTCATGGTGAATTGCTGGAGGATGTTTTTCTTACCCGGCAAATGTATTGGCTTTGTGGCCCAGGGGAGAATGTCTTTGAGCGTATGATATTACTGCCTCTCAGGAACGGTGCCTGCATTGGATTCGCAGGTCGCTTGTCTTTTGGGCGAACAACAGTAGAGGGCTGCGTAAGACCTTCTGTGTTTGTCTCTTTGTCCACCTAGAAAACACAATTTTGACACAAATCAGGGTCAGTGAAAATGACTTATTGTACCATACCTTAAAGTTCATTTTACAAATTGACAAAATAAAAACATTTGCTCACGGATGCATTATCACTTGCATTAAGTATTAATGTTGAACAAGACGCCAATATCCACTATCTGAATAAGTATTCCCTGTTTGCATGATGTCACTATTACTTAGTACAGTCAAGAGCCCGACCTTATTCAGTCTACAAGAGCCCACAATTTAAATTAATACCACTATTTGCCGAATTCCATCATTATCTACAATCTGAAGTTGTCGGATATTATCCGCTGTCTGTAGGATATTAAAAGCACTCTATTAGCTATGCTTTGTTAGAGTAATCATCCACTAGTAGTCCATTAACTGAAGGAATTCACTACTACTACAACGTGCAAGGAGCCATCATTCTCAACTAGCTACAGGCACCTCCTAATCACACTATAAGTAAAAGGTACTGATTATCTTTCTACCTATCAGTGCTCATGTTTCTTGCTCCTAGAGCTAATTACTTACTATCTAGGAGTGTTCTTATTTACTAGCTATTATTTTCCACTGTCCTTCTAGTTATCAGCTACCTGTAAGAGTTCACTATCCACTTAGTGAAAGAGTCTCCTATTATAGATTATTTGCCAGTCCACCATTATCTAAATTATTGGTTATCTAAGTTGTGCAAGATCCCATCATTATCTCTAAGACTTCATCAACAGCCACTATCTGCAGAAGTTACATATTTTCCGCTACTTATAGAAGTTACTAACTGTCTATCACTTACATGTCTTTGAAGTCCAGACAATCTCCAGGAGCAGATCATTATTCACAATCTGCAGAACCCATTACCATCCTCAATGGGGTATATTCACTAGAAGGTGAGGTGAGTTGAGATGAACATCTCACCAGTTTAAATAACATTGTGCAGGCACAATCCTGGTGAGTTTGCTTGGCAGGGAAAACTCAACAGGTTGGTACTTGTAAAATGGTGATATGAAATGTTCATCTTATTACAACTCACCTTTTAATGATTAGACTCCTATGTGTCCACTCCCACCACAGGTTTTATTGATACAAGCAGCTAATTTAGGACATACAGATACACTCGGTGAAAGGTTCAGTTTTCAAGACACATAGCACATGTTTAATGACTTTAGTATTACATTGATCTCACGCATGAAATAAAAACCAAGTGCAGTTCGGCTTGTATTTTATACTACAACAGAAGTGTCTACATTTTTTCTGAAGTAGGTAGCATAATCAAAAATGCATCTACGTGTTTGTATACACAATAATGTTTTTAATATATAGTAATGGTGAAGAATAACTTGTCAGCCATATAATTTGTTTTGCTTACCTAGAAATAATACAAAAACAGTTTAAACAAATTTAAAATTTACTTTTTTCAAACAAAAGTATACATTTATAGGGATAATGAGAATATAGGCAGTTAAGTCTGTACTGCACAACCCTGTACTAAAAGAAGTAAGTGGCCTATTTATTCAGTACTGTAATATTCAGTTTACATAACTGTATTTGTTTAAGATAAGTCAGCAAAGTAGCGACGATATAAAGTTGGTTTTAAAATGCTGGCATTACAATCTCTTTAATGCTTGATCTATACCTTGACTGGATCCGACTCTGTGTTTGATTTTACTGTGTCTTCTGTTTCACATTGAACACTTTCATCATACTCTTCCTCTTCTTCAATCTCACTGCTACCTTCTTCATCTAGGCCAGTGCCATGATCCTGCTGCCTGTTAAAAAAGAAAGATACAGTTAGTAAGAAAACATATAGGAATAGCTATACAAAAGACAATTAGCAATAATAAATAGTTCTCTTTCTGGAAAAGTAAACCAATTGTAACCTCTATAGAGACTGTATTTGGAAAGCCTGAAAAAGCAGTAGGTAGCAGTCGTAGTCCTGTGGATATCCACCACACAAACACATTTATACGAGATCAATAAGTAGACGGTTAAGTATCAAACTGGTACAGGAACTAATAGCGCCAACTAGTGGCACTACCAGCGCATGCACCAATTTATAACACTAACAACGTTAGTGCACGTGTAAACTTAGCACCAGCACAGCCCATCTATATAAAAAAAAGAAAAGAAATACAGAAATGCTCGTAAAAAGTGGAGGGCTATCAAGATTGATAAAAAGGTGTAATCGTTAGTGTTATCTGAACACAATAACACTTAGAGGGACTGTATCACTTATATAATAACTGTATAACACTGTTTTTTCTGTGAATGTAGAGAATAAAAAATTATTTAAAATTATCTATACATTGTGTTAGCAAAAAATTGTAAGCAAATGCCTAAACTGGGAGAGAGAAATATGTTTTAAATGTCTGTGGTGTCTCCAGTTTATGACATCATCTATGGCATAATATGCAAATGACACATTTCCCGATGGAAAGCAGTTCATTTGCATATTAAGCCACAGGTGAGGTCATGAACCACAGACCATTTAAAACATATTTTTCTCCTAGTTTAGTCATCTGCTTGCCATTTTGCCAATACAATGTATAGATTATTATCAATATTTTTTTTATTCTCTACATTCCTAGTAAAAACACTGTTTAGGTGATACAGACCCTTTAAATACTTGGGAAAAGTTAGTGAAAACGTACAAACCAAACTGTACTTGTCCTTGTTTACCAGCAGATGGAGCAATTACTCAATCTTTAAAATTCTATAAGCGGCACTAAAACGAGGATGCACATATGAGAGTATAAAAATTACTGTCAAAGTTTAGGTATTGCTACAATCCACTGATTTGTCAACACAAGAGACTTCATTAAAGGGGGAATTGTACTTACACAAATCTTTTAACATTATCTCTATGCTATATGTGTTTTTAACATATATTAAATAAACCTGGGGTCTAGGGACTCCTAAAGTTTTATATTAAAATAATTTTGATGGGGCTACTAGATTCAGTAACTCTGCTAATGTAGACACATCCTGATGTGACATTAGTGAGAGGGAGTATGGAGGTAGTGGGCTGTCTGTCACAGGCTCTAATAACATCATACGTCCCCCAGCGAATCGGGCCACCGGGGGGGTGGAGTCTGAGGAGCGGGTGGTGGGACACAGGGGGCGGAGTCTGGGGAGAGGGGTGTCAGTGCTACCGCTCATGTGCGGTAACACTGTCACCCACTTTAGAGCCTGGCATCTGAAGCCAGGATCGCTACTGTGAATGCCAAGTTAACATTCTCTGGTGTCTGGGACACCGGAGAATGCGAACAGGACCGCGGGATTGCAGTCCTGAGTCCTGCTGTCCCACTGAGCACTACCTCTGCCCCAAAAAGCGGGACAGAGGTAGAGTGCGGCGGGACAGTGGGACATAGCTCCCAAAGCTGGACAGTTGGGAGGTATGTAACACACATGTGGAAAATGAAGCCTATCAAACACGTGTGAGCATGCTGCAAATAAACTGTAATTGTCTGTACAGTGTACACAAAAAACTAAACCCGTCTGCGCTTCTCACTGTATAAACCTACTATAAATGAGAGGTTTTGGTTATATGAATTAGCCAAAGCTCACCCACCACGTCAAGACACATGCTCAGTAGGGTGAAAAAGTTATCTCACCTCAACTTTTTTAACGTGCTGGAGGAGGTGCAACTAATTCTACTCCCAATTAACCTCTGGACAGCAAGCTGCAACCAGACAGAACCACCTCAAAAATGACTACAGCAGTTTTAAGTGGCATGGAAGGTGACATGGTTTCTGCCAGAGCAGGATGCTGTGATGGAACACAAAGGAAGGTTTGCGATGATAGGAAGGGCTGTTGCTACTGTAACATGAGTAACTATGTGGCTATTAAGAGAAAAAGTTGAGGAAACACAATAAAAAGAGATTGGTTTCCTTTTCTTTACATGCTGCAAAAAATAGTTGTTCAGACACTGTAGATGGAACGGCCCCTTTAACACCCCACAGCGAATAAGAGGGCAACTTCAAAATGAAAGCCAGTTTCATCCACACAATGGCTAGCAAAACATCCAGATTTTACTTCTTTTACAGAACATTGCTCACTAACAGGCATACTTTAACCTGTGATATATATTAATTATTAAGCACATTTCCAAGGTTACACTGATAAATTCAAAGGTAAACAAGGCCATTTTAATCCAGGGAAAACTGGAGCAGTCTGAAGAAAATGAGCAACAAAGGAAAGCACTACCCAAAAACAGATTTCACAACATTATTATTGGGTGTGCAGCTAAAGTCACAAAAACCAATACACAGAAATATCCGCTCACAACAAATAAATGTTTTCTTACAGATTCCCTTAATGCTATATAAAAGCTATATAAAAGCACCTATCGAAGTTGAAAAATGAACATGTACGAACATCACACGGCCAACAAACTGAAGATCTATTTAGCCAAAATGGTCATAAAACATCAGCGATTTTAAATATAGATAAAACAAACTATAGCTTCAAGAACATTTGCAATCTTTTCTTGTGTGCTGATATTTCAGTATAAAACTAGCGGCAGAAATATTTTCGTAATCTCTGTGGTGATTTTGCAAGACATATACCAATTTGCCCCAGGATTGGTCCAGTGTGGCCCTTAAACACTTAATTAATAAAGTAGAAAAAGAGAAAGGATGAGTAAACAAAATCTTTTGGAATGACAAGGGAATAAGCAGGGAGATTAGAGAGGGAGAGGTTAATTGAAGCCAAAATTACATGATAATGTAAAGTAACTGATAGACAGGTCTGGAAATTGTTGAATAGGAGACATGGATGAAAGTACAGTAGTTGGCCAAGAAAACACACATCTTATAGCCCTCTTATTGACTAATATCACCTACCAACTGGATTCTTCAGTTTCACCTTCTCCAGTTTCGCCAAACTGCTGTTCTACAGCTTCAAGTTCAACAGCAGTCTGCTCTAAAAGTGCAGACACAGAGTCCTATAGAAAGAACATACAATGAGTTGCAGAATAAGCATGAAGGCACCTACCTTAACATCACTGCCATTATGGGTATACAGGTCGTAATGCTGTGGGATGCCCAGGCTAATAGCATGTGCCCATTAATTCTATCCACATTGAATCCACTGTTGCCGCTGGCTGCTTAGATGATGTGGACTCCATTTCCCATTATGCTCAACCAGATATTATCTGGAGTGCCAAATGTATGTCTCTGTTTCAGTGACCTGTGATATGCCCGATATTATGGAACACAGTTCTTATTATGCTCAGCCAACCATATCGTCTGCTAAGTGTCATGGCATCAGATTGAGTGCCAAAGTTTAGGTTGTTCACTCCATTTGCCAGAATGGTTGTACATGTTAGGAAATGCAGTCCACAGCAGCCTGTTGTGCGACAAGCACCATTTCAGACAGGAATAATAGAGGTGGGAGTTGGTTGACTAGTAAGGTGAAGGGGGGCCCAGGATATCATCTAGTACTGGGCTCCATGATTGCCAAAGACAGAGGTATAGACAGGACCCTTACAGACAAAATATTTCCATTGGTTCAGGTATACTAAATCAATAACTATAATATAATACAACAGATAATTTATGAGAACAGTTGCTATTATGTTCAGCCCAGCATTTGACTGAGCATAACTGGAACTGGTATTCCGCATCATTTGGAGAGCAAACCTGCCTTACGGTCACACTGCAGTAAGTACATGATATTACCTATTTAAGATCTGTGTCTGTTTTGCACATCATAATACTCCCAAGAGCTCACACCCTATATCATCTCCAACCCCTAGAGAGAGAACCAAATGTACCCAGTAAATTAAGATTTATGTTCATCAGTGACCAATATTTTCATTACTGACCATCTTAAAGTGAATATTTCAGAAAATTGCTACTGAAGGGATTAATTAATCCATTAATTAATTCTCAGTCCTGTGTTTCCTTTATGATGCTTCATTACCCCATGATCACAACTATAAAGTAGCTGTAAGCATATCATTGTTTATGCTCTTACTGGATTCCCAGGATCCTCTTCTTCTGGACCACTCTCCCTCTGCTTCTTTTTCCTATTTTGCTTCTTCAGGAACCGATAACTCAGGAGATTGTACCATCGGACTTCTTTTTCTCCAGATCTACAGATATCAGCTAAACTTATCTGTGACCCACCCTGTGGGAAAAAAATGTTTTTAAGACTAGTTTATTAGCCCAACTTAAAAATATATCCTTACTTATTTCAAGGTTAGTCAAATGATGACCTCCAGCCACTACTGAACTACAATTCCCATACGCCTTTTTTCAACCAAAAACACTCTACCCTCTCCTTGACGGAGACTTGTAGGAGTTGGAGTCATCTGATAAAATCAGTATTTGCTTATATCTGATTCATACACTGCGGTATAGCACCTTGATCTTTGGTAGTAAATTACAATTTTCTGTAACAATGTAACACCCATTTTTGATCCTAGCTTCTGAAGCCAGGATCGCAGTTGCGCATGCCCAAGTCTGGGACACCGGAGAATGCGAACAGGACCATGGAACTGCGGTCCTGATTCCAACCTCTGTCCCAAAAAGTGGGACAGAGCTAGAGCCCGGCAGGACAGCGGGACATACCTCCCAAATCGTGACTCTCCAACGAGGTATGAATAAAGTATCTAACTCAGCCCTCTTTGCTTCTTATAGCTCTATCATAAGATGGACGTATTGGGTCAACAGAACGAAGATTTTACCCATCTGACCCAAGATTCGCAACTGCCTCTGATGGTGCTAGACAATAAAATGCTTTATTTGTATTTTTTCAATAAAGCATTTCTATTTAAAAATGTCTACACTTGATCCAATCTTCCTATTCAATTTAACCATAACTCAATTTTTTGCCGACAGCTGTTCTTTAATGTAGATTCAGTTTAATTAGCTACTTCAAAGATGCCAGGTTTATATTTTATAAAATAGTGGAACTTAATCTAGATTAATATCACACTTCAGCTCACGTGCCTCTTTTGCTTAAAAAATAATAGATTAGTTAGCAGCAGTAACACAAAAGTGAGATCCATTTCTGGAATTAGAGATTGCAACCTGTAATAGTTCCATAATGTAATTTATCCTTATTTGTAGCCACTGACCAAATATGCCTTAAAACGGATATTTTTTCCCAAAAAATATTTAGCTGCGTTTGTAAAGTGTAAAAAAACCCCAATTGAGTTAGCTTGAAGTGAAAATGTCATTTACCAAGCATTCCTCCCGATGATTAGTTTGCAGAGTGCACACATCGACGCGTAAGGTCTTTTGATGTAAAGCCGCATGCGAAACAGACACCAAGAACATTTCATTAAATATTAGACTGTCTGACTGTTCCATGGTTCTTGTCCGGAATAAGCAACTTGTACTTTCAGAAGAAGGAAGAACGGCAACTCGAATATACCTGTGAAAATAAAAAGTCATGTTCTCATTTAAACTGGCAACCAAACAATACGGCCATTTTAATTTTTTTAATTGGCCACATATCAGATCTATATGCGATTGGATCATCCCTGATTGGTAGGCATGTAGAATAGATGCATAGAGTAAATTAATTGAATGTGGGGGGTGATCCCGTAATTAAATCGATCATGCATTTCCCTTGCAAAAAATGTAGATCCAACTGCAGTATTTTTTGTGGTATCACCTGCGGTATGTACAGGTTACATGTGACCAGGGGCGTATCGTGCCCGAGTGACAGGCGTGCTGCCAGCGCGGAGCACGCCTGTCACTCGGAGGCACAACGTCTCTCGGGTATTTCCGGGGGTTTGTGTGCTGAGAACAGCCAGCACACAAACCCCTGGAAATACCCGAGACGTCGTTACATCCGAAAGACGACGCTGCATTGATTTTGGCAACAGAGTCACTCACTCTGTTGCCAATTCAACAAGCACGAAAAGTACACAAAAATGCCGAATTCAACGCAGCGTCGTCTTTCTGATGTATTTCTGGGGTTTGTGTGCTCTCTGTTCGGAGCACACTAACCCCAGAAATACAAGCGCGGGTGCTCCGTATTAGGTGTGCGGCGCACACCTAGCACATATGGAGCATCCGCCACTGCATGTGACTAATTTGATAGACATGCCACCCAGTCATGTATTTATGTCTAGACCAACCAGGCCTAGGGCAGCATGCCAGAGAGCCCCTAGATGGTGTAGACGCAGTAGGAAATAGTTACAGGAAATAGTGAGTTGGCTGACATATTAAAAACAAAGATGAATTTGAAGTTTGAATTCAACAAAGCCTACCCTATCTGAAGACTCAGTGACTAAAGTTAAACCGTCCCAGGTATAGGTTTTATCCATTTTCGATAACGTAATATATTTCTGACTAAACAGGACAATGGCCCTTGTCTATTATTTTTCTTGGGGCACATTCAGTATCAAGGGAATGATGATGCAATGGTGAGAAGTTATGGGAAGTGCTACCATGGGCATTTAATATGAAAGTATTCCAGTGAGTTTATGTAGACACATATAAGGGATATCTATATGCAAAAATGTTTTCAGGCCTAAAAAAAACATGATATGTTTAACTGTACCTAATGTACAATTTTACTATGACTTTCTTTTTAGTAAACATCTCTTGTGTGGCATGACAAAGAAATGTGTTTCCACTTGTCTGTTGAAAAAACAAAAACAAAATATAAAATATGTTAAGAAAAATATACCAAAAACAAAATCATGCATCAAGTTAAAATCGAAAAGGCTTTAAGTTGGACACTTACAAAAAAATATGATGTATGGGATAAATGGATGAAAAAAGTTGAGTCATGTCTTAATGAGTAGAATCCATAAGTTTTAAACCGGAGAGTTTGGATATGTCTATACCCTTGTCCTCTCGGCAAAATAGCAATAACAACAGAATGGAATATGGAATAAATAAATAAGATGTTGTTACATTTACAGCTATCTCACCACGGCGTACGTAGGTATTGTTTTATGTTGTATGTAGATATATGTCCTTTTTGATACAAGTTATAGAAATGGGAACTTATGGAAGGACTCACAGTACAAAAGCTATTTCTTTTTCTTTAAAAGTTGTCATGCCACGCTATGAGTAACCAACTACATTGTCATGGAATGGTTGCCATTTTGTCTGCCGAGCAACCCTTCAAAGTGTCATAGTAAGTATATCTCACTGATAAAAAAAAATGCTTGTTCCCAACCCAATAATAAATGGCAATAATAACGCCACAAATAGCTTTTTTCTGTTCAGTGAATAAACTCTGATGCTATTAGGCGTAAATGACATCATATAAAAGAGCATGGCTGCCATGCAGCATACATGAGGCCTATAAAGATACTTACACTTTTTGGTCTGCCTGTAACAGCAAAGCAGCAGTGTTATCTAGCTGCACAATAAATACTGCAAACTGTTTGTTTTTCTCATCATACCTGAAATAACAACACAAAACAAAGCAGATGAAGCAAGAAAATATACCAACAAATATTAGCCACTATTAAGTACAATAGGAAGGATAGAGCGAACTACATCAAACAAAGGTTAGGTGCTGTCAGCTCTGCTTTTGTCAGCCTGTCTGCTGGCTCAGCACTATAGGAAACGTAGACTAAAAGCAGCTGTGGTAGAAGAGGCTGTTTGTCCTATAACTTTTATGATTCTAAAGCATACTTTGAAGTTTACAAAATATTTTACATGTTTAATATAAAACACACTGAAAATAAATTAATTTCTTAAATATATACACGTGCATTATTTTATAAATATATATGTAAAGTATTGCACAAAATTGTAGCAATTCTAGCAAAATGCTCAATGAAGTAAAAAAGAATCATAGAGCTAAAGGCTTGAAGGAAATGCTGGAACTGGTTAACATCTCTACCACATGTAGAGTCATTGTAACCAGTGGTGTATCTTGGTTTTGTGCTGCCCAAGGCAGACAAAATTCAGGCACTCCCCTACCCACCTACTGCACATCCACAACATGCCCCATAACCCAAGTTGCACACCCAGGACATGCCCCATCACATTCCTCCATCGATTACCCCCATTATTTGCCCCATCACCCCATTACATCACCTCCATTACATGGCCCACCACATCAGTCCATTACACTCACCTCCATAACCCCCATCATCCCAATTAAACGTCTCTATCAGCCCCATTACATGCCCTCATCACCCCCATTACAAGGCTCCATCACCCCATTACATACCCCCATCACATCATCCCCCTCACCTTTCACCCCAGGACTTACCCTGATCCCTGGTGGCCTGCGGATTAGTGCAGATAGGTTAAGTAACCAGGCGTGCGTCAAATAGCGGGGGAGCTGAACAAGCAGCGTGGAGGTTTCTCTATGCTGTCTGTTCGGCTCCCCATGCTGCCTACTTGCAGGCAGAGTGGTTGTGAAGGGAAATCTTCAAATCTCCCCAGCCACCGTCTCTGCCGGCAAATGATTTTTTTTCTTACAGGAGTGGCTTTTTAAAAAAATTTGTGCCACCCCTCAAAGGCATCCATGGCAAGTGCCTCCCTAGTATTGGTAATTCTTCCTTCAAGCATTTTCACTATCATGTTAAGCTTCAAACTAGAATTTTTCTGTGAAACACTGCATAGATCTGAAAAATGATCTGATATGACATATGACATCGGGACTGCAATATGCCAATTACTTGTAGGCTCTTCTTGGGTGCATCTGAGGAGGACAGTTATGGAAAAATATCTGAGCACAGATGATGATAAAATAGGGAGCAGTACCGGGAGAGCGCACATCAAGGATGAACAATGTCCATACAAAAACACCAGTGTCCTGGGAAAGGTCTGTGAAGAATATCTTCACAATGTCAGCCATAAAGTCCATTACATGATCACCATGAATAGCACTGACTGACCCAGGAGCGAAGACGCGAAGGCATGGACCTCTTTAGATATTTACTGTCAATCTTTACCACGTTGTTTCTTTCTCCTTTTCCTATCTTGCCAATTCAATGGAAATTATGCTAGTTTAAAAATCATTACGCATGTTTGGCTGCTGTTGCCTTGAACTAAATTCATGTACAATCATTTTTTTTTTTTTTCAGGTACACTATCCTTGAGCCCTGGAAACAATATATCTGTGCTACAAAGAAATAAGAGGATTGTGAAACAAAGTTTAAATAAAATAGATAATATCTAAACTACACTTATGGATGTAAATATGTCTGCTATGCAATGAGTGCAGGGCCGGCGCCACCGTAAGGCTGCTCAGGAAGCCGCCTTAGGGCGCTGCATCGACGGGGGCGCCAGCCCTGGAGAAAAAAAAAAAAACTGCCGGTAGAGATGATCTCCCCTCACCAGCCCTCTACACGGCCGCTGTGGAGCAGCCTAGGAGGATCTCACCAGGTGCGAGGTCCGCCCCTCCCCTTGAAACAGAGCGGTGTCTGCTTCAGGAAGCTGAGCAGTTCAGTAAGAACTGCTAGCGCTCCCCGTGTTTAGAGATAATGCAGGGCATTAACATCTCTGACCTTTGCGAGAAACCTTAATAAAAACACCTGAAACAGTATGACCAAAAACAAAAAAGAAACAACAACTTAAGAAAAGTTTGAGTTTTGAGTTTTAAACTGGTAATAAGAAGATTGGCCTTACTTCATCCCAATTTTGATTTTAGCAGTACCCACAGCCTCGGGATCTTCACCGTCAAATTCAGAACTTTCCAAAACCAGTCTAAAAAAAAAGATAAAATAAACAATGTCAGGCAATGTAAATGAAGGAGAAATTACCTTAATATTACAATACACTGGGTACGTAATTGAAAATAAGATACTTTATTAATGGAATATTTGCCAATATTAACCTTTTTTGGTAATTATGTATCTTTTTATCGGTTGATGAGTATTTCCATGGTGTAAAATAGGAAGTCGATGAGGAAATTAGACTTCAGTTAGAAATAAGGCTGATAACAGCAGGTTACTAATGTTAATTTGTTTTTAAATAATATCAGAAAAGACTGAAATTGCCATTACGCCACATAAATAATAAAGCACTTGTAACATATTACCCACTTCTCCTGTACAATTTGGGGAAAATGTTCTTTATTTTTCCATTTTAATGTAATTTGGCATTGGAGGTAGCATCTGTAACATTTTGGCTGGTATTGTTCTAACCTTAAAAGCAACCTTGAAAATGTATGCAGCAGGTATTGTGTGGAACTATGGCTCTTTGGATTTTCAAATTATAATGCAAACCAAGTCATATTATGTATACAAGAAATTTAGCTAGGGAACCTCACCTTAATTATCACACTGTGTGTGTGCATAGTGCCTCTGGTATAGTGCATCTAGCTACAGATCTTTGAAATATTCAAAATGCATAATAAAAAAATAGTTCTATTTCCATTCTAGTGTCACCCGCTATGCATTTCTTGATTACTTTATCTCCAAATTGTTCACACACAGAATATCAAAGGGAATTCTAACATTAAAGCAGGAATAACCCTCTCCCTGATAATAGAATAAAGCCCTGTGTTTCAAAGAGATTATCCTCAAAGCCTCAGGAAGATGGAAGATTGATACTTTTGTTTGTTATGCAATTATACAGGCAAAGTAGAGAAACAGATAAAAAAAAAAAATAGCTTACAAATTATACAACAGAACTGATAAAAAATACAAATGATTGCTTAACTAATATTTAATAATTAAGACATCAGTTTTAAGGAGGATTATGTTTTATGGCACTCTCTGTAAGGTGTAGCTAATGTGCAAACTGTTTGTTTTTACTGACTGTATGTATTTATATATTTGCCTATCATCAATAAACTTTGATTTTTTTTTAAAAAAAAGGGGGGATTAAACTTCTGCCTACAGCATTGTTTAAAATATATTTAAGTTAACACCAAGATAAAGTGAGCCATGGAGGCTTCCATTTACATTTATATATGTACAACATTTATTCATGGTATTTTAAGATACCTCTGTGTTGTTGACTCGTAGACTCCACTGTCTCCAGCTACCGATTCATCCGACACAGCTGCAGATACACCAACTGCCTTTAACCCAGGGGCTCCAAGACTGTTTAAACCTTTTATGTATATAAAAGGACAAAGTGAGATTACATTTTATAAACTTACTTAGTAACATGTTTAAGTGGTTTTAAAAGGAAGGAGGAACTGCAAGAAATTGCAAAATTAGTTATAAGCATAGGTCAACTGGAGAATTTTTCCATCACTTTGACCTTGAGTTTGCCATTCCCTTGTCAATTCCCCTCTTTCTTTTGCACACTTCTTTCAATCATTCACCTGTACAAAAGACTGCTAAACAAACATTCCAAGACTTATTAAACTAAACAACGCTTGGGTTTTAGCCAACGGTGTCCAATGGACTGATGTCGGTTTGTGCTGTGACAACAGAAGAAAAGAAGAAGTATTGCTCGATGGAAAATAAGAACCAACAAGATCAGCAAAATACAAACTAATGTTTACGAGACATTGCTCATTATATTCTTTGTAGAAGGTATTTTTCACTCTTCAATAAACCTATGATTTTATAATATAAAAAAGGATAATTTTCTATTTTTCTTGGTTAGGATTGCCAAATTCAACTTGTCTTTCAGTGTGTAGAAGCCATATGTGACTAGATGGAAACCAATGAATTAATGAAGGAGGGGGTACCACAGACCCATGATTAGTAGTTAATAGTTTTCCATCTGGTCGCATATTATTTTACATACTGCAAGGCAGCATGCAAAGGGCATACGTGGCTGGTAAAACATGGCCAAGGGGAAATCCTACTGTACCCTTCTTCAGTCCACATCCCCCTAAGCTGTTCAGCTAATCTTTGGCCCTCCAGATGTTGCAGAACTACATTTCCAATACCCATTATGGGAGATGTAGTTCAGCTCACCAGGCAAAAAACAGTCATTTGTAATTTAAGAGAGGATCTAAAACTTGCTTGAAAGAACATTTTTGGAAAATAAATTGCAGCCATTTTGGGTACAGGTTTGTACATTTCTGGAATGTTTTTACTTTCAGGGAATTTCATAAAGCACAGTTTCAAGAATATTTTTTTGTAGTAATAAAAAGTGAAAAACAACATACTTAAAGTGATTGTTTTTTTTTCTCACTCCAAGCTTAAGAATCGAAACACATTTAACTAGCACATAACTTAATTTACATAATTAATATGATATTATATCATTAGTATTAACTTTATGTAATGATAATGTTATTTGTCACCTTCTCCCACAGCTTTGTTTTCTGCTTCAAAAGGGTAGTTACCGCCACCAGCATCTAGGCCAAGCTCCGACAAATGCATGCTAAGTTCAATGTCATCTACGTCTGTGTGGCTCAGGAACACATCTCCAGTTAAAAATGGGTCTGTAACTAGTGGCGAACAAGGAGGAGAAGGTGATGACAGTGACGACCTTGGAGACAACGAAGTCATTGATTTGGGCGTACCAGATAAAGACCTCAAAACCTGTACACGGTTTGTGGAATCAGTCCGCTGAGATTTTACCACCTCATTTTCATGAATGGTTGTGATGCATCCAGAGGGTCTATAACCAACTGCTCCTTCTTGAAGCAAAAAGTCAACTTTGTTCTGGTATTCAGAGTCCAGCTGTTCCAACTGTTCATGGTAGAGATCAGTGTAGCTGGTATACGTTGAGGAGTCCTGGCTGGATGTGGCAAGAGAACCTCTACTTGAAGCTAATGAGCTCGGACTGCTTCCTGACGAGAGTGACTGTGTGCTGGCAGAGAGGCTGAGAAGGAAAAGTATATGATTGTAAAAACTGGAATATTGCAGTGTTCATTGGTATCATAAGTAATTTACTTGTTTTGTTAATTAAAACAAACAAAAGCAGTTTATTTCTCTATTATGTGGTGTATCGATAGCATAGTACAAACATTTTATAATTTAAAAACACAGAAATAAAAATAAATGTACAAAACAAAAGGTTTAAATTTATTTATTTATACACATGAGAAGAAACCACAATAATTAGTGCTATAAGTGACAATATAGTCAAATTAACTATTAATTATTATTAATTATTAAAATTTATTTTGTGTGGTAGCCTTGTGGAAAAGTGCTCTGTGACTGTATGTGTAAATAATTTCTTTATTTCTTACAGGGAAAACCCAACGGAACCGCTGCACAAGTGCTGTAGTGAACATGCAGTTGTATATTAAAAATGCAGAGTGAATATTATGTAAATACAAACTACATTTCTTTCCTTTAACAGATTTACTAACGTAAAACAATATGGCTTTCACAAACTACCTAACCTAAACTATCAATGCTACCATAAATTAACTAAAATCCCTGTAAATTACTAAATACAGAAAAATGAATCACGTTGATCCCTAACATAAAACACTTTTCATAACATTTTTGTAGCCATGGTTACTAAACATGACACCTTCTTCTTAAGGGAGCATATAGACAATTCACTGACCTTAAATGGTGACATGGTGACAGTAAATCTAAGCTGAATTTCAAGCACAATTTTAATACAAGGTTTTAAGAGGCCATTTCATGTTGACAATCACACGTAGGAAAATGTCACCTGCGATATATATATGTAAGGCCGCTGTGCTCTATAACCGACCCTTTGAAGACACATCACTGTATCACTTTATCACAGATGATGTGTTTGGTAATATGCGTGGCACAAGAAAACTAGTACTCTACAGCAGATGAGTAACCTAGGACAATACGCATCATTTCAAAGTGAAACAAACCTCTTTAACTGTGTGTGCAGTGTAGTAATTAATCTTGCGGCCTCTTCCAGTTCTCTGACCAGCTGGTTCCGTTTACTGTTCATCTTCAACCTAGAAATGGGCAAATATTTGTAAACGCTCACGATGTACAGATTAGGTTACTTTTTACTTGAAGAAGATTCAAGAAGATGTACACTTTCTGAATAAACAGGCAACAAACACAGTGTTGCCAAATCTCTCAAATAAGTGAGATATTAAAGAAATGCCACATTGAAAAGGGTTTTGGTACTTTTGCTGTCACTGGGATAAGTCGCATTCTCTTATTTTATAGCAGAAAACTTTAGGGCTGGAATGTAGACTGGGAAAAAAAGAAAATGGAAAAAAAAAAACATTAAAAGAAAAAGATATTTTAGCACTTTGGGTTTCAAAAATATTTTTTAAATACATTTGTGTGTTTAATTCTTGTCTCTATTATTCCGCCTACCCTTTTTTCTCCATGTTGCACTTGTTTTAATATAGGTTAAATGCACTTATTTTTAGAGTCCTGCCATTTTTAAATAAAACTAATTTCAGAGGGACCTGTAAATTCAGTCTGTCTCCCTTCCTCTGTAGCCGTTTTCATGTTCACCTCTGAGAAAGGGCTATCATTAGTTACTCCATTAGAAACAGAAATTCAAATTTGAATGTAGGCGATAGGCAGGATTGTTGCTAGAGCAACCACAGTAAATGATTTCCACTTTAAATGCAGGTTTTCAGAGTGCTGAAGCAAAAACGGATAAAACAGATCTGTTTCTTTCTTTTTTGTACTTTACAGCATTCCCAGCATGCACCTGCCTGACTGACTTTAACAGGCTGGTTCATAAGTTGAAACTAGAATTCGGATGCCAGAATACTAGGTGATGCCACTATCCTATACTTTATATCTCTGACCTTGACTCCATAACATTTTTAATTATTCTAAAAACAATATGGAGACAAGATCAAGTATCATTAATACTTTCATGAGAAAGTATCACTACAAGGTAGAAGAGTAAATAATAAGAAATGAGCATACATTTCAGCATGTAAGTGGAATCCCAGTGGGGCCAAGGGTTGTGTCTATCTGGTCCTGCACATGTGTGTTCTCTTTTACTTTTTTTTGCAGATTAAACCAAGTTTTATACCCAGCCATTTGTGACAAGCTCCATCTATACTTCTGTCTGTGAGTGTAATACTTACCTATTCAGATTATTTTGGGTCTATACTGTATCACACTATTAGTGTTTTTGCATTTATATTTTAACGTTCAACTTGTTACTGCACCTTCCTGATCCCCACCCCCTGGTTTTATCTGTATATTTTGGCACTTGGGAGAGTGCAATAGGCCGCTGTGTTCAAGTTACTCAGAAAGTATAATTGTAATTTTTGCACGTTTTGTTTACACACACCGTTTTTATCCACATACATTTCATTAGGAAGGTTTGTAGTTTGATACAAGCTCATCTTGTTTAAATCGTTTAAATAACTTTTGCATAGATCAGTGACAGGCCTCTCTTTCTCTGGTCTCTTTAGCGGAGATCTTTGTGGCTTATATCCACAGTGAAACAAAGCTGCTTTAATTGTAACATCAGATCCACAGGCTTTACTTATTGGACGGCTAGGGGAAAATGACATTAATTGATATGCGAACAAGCCAAAGTCATTACATCCGCTATTTCTACTGAACATGAACACACAGGATACAGAGATAATGTCCAACGTGAAATCTAGCAGTTTAAAAAACAAAGGACTTGGGCCTAATTTAAAGAAAGCGACACCAATAACAAAATGTACTTCATCTCAGTGTTGGCAGGGACGAGCTCAATGTGTGTTCCAATAGATAACCTATCTGTTGCCCCGAAACAAAAGTATCAGTTCTCTGTTTAGAAGAGCCACCAAAATGATTTACATTTTATAATTGCACGGTAAATGATAAGGCCGAGGGGGAGAAAGGAATTAAAATAAATTATAAAAAAAGATAGTAGGTTAGTTCCTTTCATGTGGAAATGATTATAGAATAACATAAAGAAAGCCTTGGCCTTATTAAGCAGGAGGAAAAAAACGCTAATGAATTTGTTTAAAAACAATTGAGGGAAAAAAGGCAGGTAAAATATTAAAGGGTGTCTGTCTACCAAAACATTTCTTATACAGTTAATGAAAATAATAATAATAAAAAAATTATCTATGCAATGTATTTGCAGAATTGCATGCAAATGCATAAAATAGATATATCTTTTAAAAGTGTCTGTGGAGTTTTCTGCGTATGACATCACCTTGTCGTGTAATTGAAAATGAGTTAATTTGCATACGCAGCCACAGGTGATGTCATAAGCAGGAGATGCCACAAATACTTTAAAAACATATATTGCCCTTCTTTTTAATGAACTGGCTCTTAAATTTTTTTACTGTGAATGCAGAGCAGGGCGTCCAATGTGGGCCGAATGCGGCCCTTATGACAGCGAGTTTGGACCAACTGATTTAACTATTTATATTCTCATTTGCTCTATAAATGTGAACTTTTCTTTGAATAAAGCTAATTTAAACTCATTTTGGATTATTTTTGTATTACTGCAAAAGGCCTAGACAACTCTTGTCTAACAAGCTATTCTTCACCATTACTTATGGTATTTAAAAACATTTGGGGGCGTCCCTGATGTAGAGTATAACATGATGGACGTGAGCTATAGATTTGTTAGTAGAATTGCAAACAAATGTATGACGCTGCACACACCTCTGACCAGGGAGGAGATCATTATCATTGACATGTGCAATCCTTGAACAAGAGTGCCTCACTATTTCCATAAAGAGATTATACCTGTTAATAATTTACAACCTTGCTCTTTCCTTTTTGTGTATGTTTTTCGGATTGCGCCCCAGAACCTACTTGAAACTAATTAGAGGAATCTCCATTTATTTTTCCTGGTAAAAAACATTATACATTTTTTTTATGTCTCTAGGAGCCTTTTTTTTTTTTTTTTTTTTAGCACCGAAGGATTCATTACATGATGAACCATTACATGCCTCTTCTTGCAAAAAAATAATGTTCTGGTGTGGAATAGAAAGGGAAATATGATTTATATCCAGAAATCATCCCATGTTTCACAGAGCAGACTCCTCACGCTCCCTTGTTGATATGAATACCTCTCTTGACCTAACATGTCTGACTATACAGCAGACAACCAGACTAGACTGGTACAACTGAGCACGAAGAGATGCCATTTCTAATCTTTATGTCTCTTCTTGCAGGCCTGGTGTGTTTCAGGACAAAATACTTGGCTATATATTTACAGAATCACTTCCTGACTTCTGGAAATTTGAAGAAAAAAAAGAATCTATGTATAGTTTATGTACCTGTCAGAAATTCCAGCGATTCTATAGGATGTGTTTCTACATCTTTTAATCGTTGATACTCTGGTACAGTATTTATAAAGCTGCTGCAGGGATATACATTGTCATTCTTCTAAATCACCTTCCCCAGACTCGAAGGCCTCTTTCTTTTGAGGATTCTAATGCTACGAAGTAAACTAATGTGTCTGGAGATAGTGCTTTTGATAATTTGTCTGAGAACACACAATACATCTCAAAAAAGAGTATTTATTACAAACTTTAACAATTTGACCTGAAGAATTCCAACCCTTTTTCTGATCTCTAGTACAAACATTGCTGCGAGGAGTTGGGTGGGAAGTTTAATTTGTTGTCATCTAGAAGTAGTAGGGAAGAAAGGGGTTTCCTAAAAAAAAAGATCATTAGTTAAGCCCATACTTTACCTTTGCCTCAACTAAGACAGAAATTGGTTTGTTTATAAATATTTATATATTCAATATATATATATATATATATATATATATATATATATATTGAATTTAAGAAACTACAACTTTGTTTTTTCTAGCTGAGGTCAAAGAAGCCATCGATCAAATAAAACCAAATAAAGCCCCAGGTCCGGATGGATTCACAGGCCTCTTCTATAAGATCTTAAAGAACAATATAGCTCCACAGATAACCCAAGTCTTTAATGGGATTGTCAGAAGAACTTTTACAAGCCAATGTGCTACCTATTTTATGAAACTTTTTTTTGCCATATTAGCAGAGAGACTTAAATCTATGATCCCTTGTTTGATAAATCCAGACCAAGTGGGGTTTGTGACAGACAGATCCTCTGTGGATAATATGCGCAGACTGATAAATGTTATAGATTATAGTAATAGACATGAAGTCCCAATGGCCATTATAATTTAAGATGCGGAAAAAGCTTTTGATAGGATAAACTGGGACTTTATGTATCAGGTATTGTCAGCGTATGGGTTTTTAGGATGGATTCTGGATGTTATTTCATCCTTATATTCGCACCACATGGCCAGAATTGAAGGCTCAGGATTGGTATCCCCCTGGATTAGAGTAGGGAATGGGACACGGCACGGATGTCCATTATCACTGATACTTTATATCCTATCCTTGGAACCCCTGGCCCAAAACATCAGAATGAATCCTCAGATAAAAGGTCTGGAAGTAAATGCACAAGAGTATGTTATCAATCTCTATGCAGATGATATAATATTGACACTAACCGACCCCCTTCAGTCTATAGACGTACTTATGGAAGAAATTAGGAAATATGGACAACATTCCAACTATAAACTAAATGTAGATAAATCAACCATAATGGGCATAAATATACCAGTGGCAGACAAAAAAAGAATCAAACAAGATCATGAGTTTAGTTGGGCGGATCAATAACTTAGGAGTACTATTGACTCCATATATAAATACAATTAGGGATAAAAACTATACAGCAGTACTCCAACGTACGTCAAGGGAGCTCAAAGAGTGGGTTAATTTAGAGATTTCGTGGTGGGGATGTATCACTATTATTAAAGCATATACCCTGCCAAAATGGTTATTCCTTCAGTATGATACAACTAGCTCTACCTAAGGGATACCTTAAAGCAGTGGTGTCCAAACTTTTTTCAAAGAGGGCCAGACTTGATGAAGTGAACATGCGTGAGGGCCGACCATTTTTCCTGACAGTTAAAATTAAGTACAAATGAACTATTTTATGCAAACTTTATTGCAAACGATTTGAATGACAATTCTAAACAGTAGTAAAATCACTCTGCCTTTCATATCTGAAGGCCAGATGAAAAAAAACAACAACACAAGATGCTGAAATATATGTCAGGAACACAACTAACCCTTCCCATATCTGTCTGTCTCTCCACTGCCATCCCATATCTGTCTGTCTCTCCTCTGCCATCCCATGTTTGTCTGTCTCTCCTCTGCCATCCCATATTTGTCTGTCTCTCCTCTGCGAACCCATGTCTGTCTGTCTCTCCTCTACCATTCCATTTATGTCTCTCTCTTCTCCCTTCCCATGCATGGTTCTCTCGGCCAATTTGCCCAATAATATGCCAGTGTTATATGCCATTTAATATGCCCCAGCCAATTTGCCCAATAATATTCCAGTGTTATTTGCCATTTAATATGCCCCTACCAATTTTCCCAGTAATATGCCAGTGTTATTTGCCATTTAATATGTCCCTGCCAATTTTCCCAATAATATGCCAATGTTATTTGCCATTTAATATGCCCCTGCCAATTTTCCCAGTAATATGCCAGTGTTTTTTGCCATTTAATTTGCCCCTGCCAATATTCCCAATAATATGCCAATGTTATTTGCCATTTAATATGTCCCTGCCAATTTTCCCAGTAATATGCCAGTGTTATTTGCCATTTAATATGTCCCTGCCAATTTTCCCAATAATATGCCAATGTTATTTGCCATTTAATATGCCCCTGCCAATTTTCCCAGTAATATGCCAGTGTTTTTTGCCATTTAATTTGCCCCTGCCAATATTCCCAATAATATGCCAATGTTATTTGCCATTTAATATGCCCCTGCCAATTTTCCCAGTAATATGCCAGTGTTATTTGCTATTTAATATGCCCCTGCCAATTTGCCCAGTAATATGCCAGTGTTATTTGCCATTTTATATGCCCCAGCCAATTTGCCCAGTAATATACCAGTTATTTGCCATTTAATATCCCCTGCCAATTTGCCCAGTAATATACCAGTTATTTGCCATTTAATATCCCCTGCCAATTTGCCCAGTAATATGCCAGTTATTTGCCATTTAATATCCCCTGCCAATTTGCCCAGTAGTATGCCAGTTATTTGCCATTTTATATGCCCCAGCTAATTTGCTCAGTAATATGCCAGTTATTTGCCATTTTATATGCCCCTGCCAATTTGCCCAGTAATATGCCAGTTATTTGCCATTTTATATGCCCCAGCCAATTTGCCCAGTAATATACCAGTGTTAGTTGCCATTAATATTCCCCAGCTAATTTGCCCAATAATATGTCAGTGTTACCTTATCATTAATAAGCCCCTGCCTCTTTCCCCAGTACTTTCCCCCAATCTCCCCAGTCCCCAGCACTTACCTTTCCCTGGTGGCTAGTGGCAGGCAGCATGGTCTTCTCCATGCTGCCTGTTCGTCTCACAGGTGGTTGTGCCGATAGGTCACGTGACCCGGCGCGCGTATGACGTCAGCGCGCCGGTCACGTGACCTGTTGGCACTTCCGTGTCGGCACACTGCACGGGGAGCCGAACAGGCAGCACGGAGGTTTCTCCGTGCTGCCTGTTCGGCTCCCCGTGCAGCCTGGCAGGCAGAGCGATGGTGGGGGGGGGATCTTCCGATCCCTTCTCACCTCCGTCTCTGCCTGCAAGCTTTTTTTTTTTTTCAGAGAGAGACATTGATCAGCCGTGTCTCTGGGGCCGTATGGAAGTAAAGGACGGGCCGCAACTGGCCCGCGGGCCGGACTTTGGACATGACTGCCTTAAAGAAATACAAAATGGTTTCCAGAAATATTTAGGGAAAGGGAAATGTCCCAGAATAAATCAGAAAATTATTAATAAGAAAATAGAGATGGGAGGACTAGCTATGCTAGATATCACAGTGCCTCCCTGTTCAAACATATGCCAAGATGGCTGAACGAGGACGCAAATACAATTTCATGGAAACATATTGAGGAGAGCATGTCTCAATCATCGGATCTAGAAGTGACCCTATGGAGGAGTTTACTTAATAGAGGAAAGGAAAAGCTACCAGAAAAGGGGATGTTGTCGTAGATCAGATGCTAAAGTTCAGGTTGCAGCTTGCTGCTAAACAAGGATTTGATGGTTTTATTTTAAGTGATGCCCCAGTTAAAGTATTGAAGCAAGAAATCCAAGATCTAAACCTCAGAGCTGGCAAACATTGGGTATAAAATATATAGCAGACCTTATGTCTGATAATTAACTTAAAGACTTTCCGACCTTAGCACTAAAATACTCAGTACCGCCTAAAGACATATTCAAATACATACGGATAAAACGCTTTATGAACAGTCATAACTATAAAGAAATAGAGAATAGGGCTAAATGGGCAAAGCTATCAGGAAAACAAAACTTTTACACAGCAACCTATTCGAAGAATCTACAGAGAAGACTAGAATAGACCTAGTAAGCAACATCAGCAAGTGGGAAAAGGATCTCAATATTAATATAGCTCTGGATGCCTGGCTGAAAATTGGCAAAGGTTCATATAGGTCACCAGTAGAAAGAAGCCAGGATAAGGTCAAGAGAAGAGTGGAGAGCCCAGAACCCCAAAATAGTAAACATCAATATAATTCAAGGAAGCATCATATACTCTAGCCACATTTCCAAACTCATTGGGGAAGAAGACATCATTGGGCTTGTAAAGTGTTTGTATTTTGTATTATTTTGTTTGTAGTATTGTAATTGTATATGTATTTTTAGGCATTTTGTGGGTATGCTGCATATTTTGTACTTTTGTATGGACCCCCTAGGAGGGTTAACACCCTGATTTAGTATAGTCAATATTATGAAGGAAAATGATAAGAGGGTATGCCCGGAGCACGCCTGTCACTCGGAGGTACGATGTCTCCTGTGTATTTCCGGGGGTTTGTGTGCTGCAAACAGCCAGCCCACAAACCCCCGAAAATACACGAGTTACATCTGAAAGGCGACGCCAGCTACGAATTCAGAAACAGAGTCACTCACTCTATTGCCAATTCGACAAGCTCGATAAAAGTATATGAAAATTCGTGTATTTTAGTGTTTGTCGAATTGGATACAGATTTAGTGCCAGCTGTCTGTCTCCAGGATGTATTTCCCGGGTTTGTGTGCTCTCTGTTCGGAGCACAAAAACCCCAGAAATACACAGCACTGCTGCTCCATGCTAGGTGTGCAGCACATACGGATCATCCGCCACTGATATACATACATATATCATAATAATCTGCTATTTCTAGCTACAATAGTCAATTACAACACTCTATTTCTGATCCATTTGATGATATATTTTTTTAATAGACACAGTTTGCACGTCTTTCAAAAGACAAACCACATCTTTCAAAAGACAAACTTTTGAACAATAGTGTGTATATATATATATATATATATATATATATATATATATATATGTGTGTGTGTGATGTCAAAGTGACCCCAAACGGTAGCAATACAATAGAAAGTGTTAGACAACCTCCATCACATCCCGAAACACCTCCAGCAAACTATCAGAATGAATAAAAAATGAATTTAATTTGCACTTATTTATCTCTTTCAGAACGCTGTGCTCGGTTTCTGTTTCATAACTAGCCCCAGTAGTGTATACCTGCAATAAAATAATAAGTCAACTCATAAAACAAGGGTAATTAACACAAGCCTAGTAGAACTGGTTGAACCCATTGTATTTACAAACCCCCTTATATAGTATTTTCTATATGGTTTTACCTCTCTGTAAGTGCTTTGCTCTGGGAGTCTCTTGCAGCTTGTAAATCTTTCTCCAGGCGTTTCTTTTCACTCTCTAGTCTTTCCACATCAGTCTGGCTCCACTTCCTTGGACTGATAAACCGCATTTCCTTTAAGAGCTCTTCTTTCTCGTTAATTAAAATTAGCCGATCTCGTTCAGAATCCAGAACTCCCGGCCAGGCTTCGCTGTCTAATTTAGACAGTTGTATTTTTATATTAGCTATCCTAGAAACAAGATAATGTATATTTAGAGTTACTTCTGATGCAATGGAAAGATGTTTGGTGCGGAGCAGTTATCTATTGGACGCTGCTATTGCAAACCTTCATAGATCATATGAAACTGTCTTTCCTAGCTAGATTAATAATTTTTTAAACCGAGGGAGCAATGAGGGAAAATATACATAAACATTTTTAGAAAACTCTGATGGAGAAATTTTGTTTTGTTTCCCAAATGAGAGCTGGACATCTGTTTAAAGGGACACTAAACCTTGTAAGTTATAAAAAAAAATTTATTATTAAGAAAGTATTTTACCAGGAAGAATACATTGAGATTTCTCTCGTTTTCAAGTATGTCCTGGGGACCCAGTCCAGAATGGAGTTACACAGATTTACACATTTAACAGTAGATTAAAAATTAATACATACATACATCCATACATATATTTAAACAAGTTGGAAGTAGAACATACAGGGTGAATCATTACTGATACAAAAAAGGAACAGCATATCCCGTATACGAAGGAGTTTATAAACTAATAACAGGTACAATCAGTTTACAGTACATTCAGGGCCGGACTGGCCTACCGGGATACCGGGAAAAATCCCGGTAGGCCGTCTTCCATCGGGCCGCCGCAGGCTTTAAGAACACGGCCGTGGAGGCCGCTTTAAGAATTTGTCCGCCATGGCCGCTTTAAGAATTCGGCCGCTGGGGACACTTTAAGAGTGCGGCCGTGGGGCCGCTTGAAGAAACCCCCGCCCCCCAACTTCCTTCGAGAGGGTGCCCTCCACCGAAAGAGATGTAACTAGTCCAGGCCCTCACATCCCCGTTACCATGCAGTTGTCCTGGGGGTTTTCCCCCTCCCATGCGCAGATAGTATTGCCGGCACTTACCCCTAGCGGTCCCGTTCACTGAGTGCCTGTGAGGTCCTTCCCCTCACAGTGGGCACTCTTTAGTTGGAGCGCGTAGTGCTCATACAGAGCCAGGTGACATGTGGTGCAGCACTGTATAGAGTGCCATGCACCATGAAGAACTAACTGTCAGAGCTCACCATGGCTGACCCATCCACCCACCCACTGAGTGTACCAGACCATCATCCACGGTAGGAATTGAAAAAACAAGTGTTCTTAAAAAATAAAAGATTGCTGGCATGTGTGTGTTTCAGTGTGTATGTATGTTACTGACTACATGTGTGACTGTGTATGTGTGGTAATTTCTGTGTAATTTTTAACACATACAGTTTATTAATCCTGTTACATTTAGACATGATGCAGCAGTGAAGATACCCTTAACTCCTTCATAATGCATCATGTATGTAAAAAAGAAAATGTCCCATGAGGGCGAGTGATATGTATGGTACCTCAAATGTTAACATTCCTGACATATATTGGTGCGTTAAGTGGGTTGTGTATAATTAATGGCGCTATTTTATGTCTAATTCCTTTAGACAAGATCTTGCTCTTGTGCCTCCATGTTATGTATATAACTGTCAGAAGGGGTGTATATATATATATATATATATCGCTAAATAGACACACTACTGGGGCATGCCCTGGATGTACATATGGGTGATGGGGCATGTCCTGGGTTTGTAATCTGGGTGATGGGGCATGTCCTGCGTATGTAATCTGGGTGATGGGGCATGTCCTGGGTTTGTAATCTGGGTGATGGGGCATGTCCTGCGTATGTAATATGGGTGACGGGGCATGTCCTGCGTATGTAATATGGGTGATGGGGCATGCCCTTGGTGTGCAAAGTGGGTGCTAAAGTTTAATTAATTTTTTTTAAAAAAATATGGTTCTATTTATCCACCTTTTCAGCATGGTAGAATTAAAATAAAAAAGGGTGAATAAATAGAACCATTTATTGGGGCTTGCACATGGGCACACATTGTATATACATGTGGCGGGCACAAGGGGGCCCCATGACTATCTATTGCCCAGGGGCCCCATGCTTTGTCAGTCCACCCCTGCCCGAGAGTGTCTGAGCGCGGGATGTAGGTGACAAAAAAACTGGAAAAAACTGACGGGGTCATACCTCTGCAGGTATACGAGGCAGACACCGTTTAAAAAAAAAAAGAAGAAATCTGTGTGTATATGTAAGTGTGTCTGCGTGTGACTGTGTGTAAGTCTGTATGTAAGCGTGACTGCATAACTGTGAGTGTAACTGTATGTAAGTGTGTATTTCTGCATGTGTGTACACCGCCTGGTCTGAACCAGCCACCTCCCTGCAAACAGCATTTAAAAAAAAAATGTGTGTATATGTTAGTGTGTCTGCGTTTGTGACAGTGTACATGTTACCGTGTGTGATTGTATGTCTATAAGTGTGACTGTAGGTGTGTCTGTGGAACTGTAAATGTATCTGTGCGTGTGTGTGTATTTCTGTATGTATGTGTGACTGTGTGTGTAAGGGTTTATGTCGGTGTGTATCAAACAGCAAACAATATCAGTAAAAGTAGCAGTGCAGTGTCCGCTGTGTGCCAGCCTGATAAACGTCTTCTGTGCTGGGGCAAGTCCTGTATGTGCAATCTAAGTGATGGGGTAAGTCCTGAGTGCTGGGGCAAATCCTGTCAGTTCATTCTAAGTGATGGAGCATGTGCATGTCATGTAAGTGCAATCAGCTTTCTGAGGTGCTGGGGCAAGTTTTGTGAGTGTAATCCATGTTCTTTGGAAAGTCCTGTGAGTGCAATCTGTGAGCTGGGGCAAGTCCTGTGAGTGCAATATGAGTTCTGGGGTAAATCTTGTGTGCTGGGGGCAAGCCCTGTGACTGCAATATGCATGCTGTGATAAGTCCTGAGTGCTGGGTCAAGTCCGGTGAGCATAATGTATATGCTGGAGTAAGTCCTGGCTGGAGCAAGTCCTGCGAGTCAATCTATGTGCTAGGGTAAGTCCTGTAAGTGCAATATGAGTCCTGGGATAGGTCATGGGTGCTGGACACGATCTGTGAGTGCAGTCTGGGTGCTGAGGTAAATCAATATATCCACCCAGTATGTTTACAAGTTTATATAGTGAATAGAGAATAGTGATATAGGGTGTGAGTGAATTGCCTGGTAAAAAATTAGATGGCTGCAGTTAAGAACAGGGAGAGGTTTAGTGTCTGTACGAGGACATCAGTCTTTTTGTCATTCTGTGAAGTTTCATAGATCATTTATTTATCCATCACAAAGACTGGTAAATATCCACAATGTTGGTTACCGTAACTAAGAATATATAAAATATCTCACACACTGCCCTGTTATATACCCCAATGCACAGGGCAATTCCTATAACCTTGTGTACATACTGGGGCTTATGTATTGCCCTGTGCTTGAGGTATATATTAGGGCACTGTGTTCAATATAACCTTGTGCACATACTGGGGATATATATTGCCCTTATGTACTTTAAAATGCATGGTTTTCCATTTTATGATCAAGAAAATAATGTTATATGGGGCTGGTATAAATATGTCATGCTATGGGGCTGGTATACAATTATTTCCAGGGCCGGTTTTTATCCTCAGTCCGGCCCTGAGTACATTACAATGTAATGTAATGTAATGTAATGTTTTGAGGATTTGGGAGACACTTATTTTCAGGGATTTTAGACTAGATGTTGATTTGGCAGAAACAGGGAGGCTTATTCCACATATGAGGAGCTCTGAAAGAGAACGCACCTCGACCTGCTTCCTTTTTGAAGTGAGGGATTGCTAGTGAAGGGTTGGTGCAGGATCTGAGATTGTAGGAAGTGCAGGGAGTAAGAGCGAGCATGCCGCTCAGGTAGGGGGGGGGAGCGTTCCAGAGAAGTGGTTATGCACTAAGCAAGCTAGGTGGAGAGTGCGCCTGGAGGCAAGCGTCAGCCAATTTCACTCTTTTAACATTTTACAGTGATGAGTGTTATAATCATACTGAAGGGCAAAACGATACAATGTATTGTACAGAGTGTCGAGTTTACCGAGATGCGTCTGCGGGGCAGAATCATCCCTAGTGTGAGGATCAACTGGCATGTACTTTTGTTAGTACATGCCAATTCTTCCTCTGAGAGGCAGCTGTTTAGACACAGCAGTTCTCGAGGTTGGCACACGCTGAGAGCTTGCCCCGCTCATGTGATTGAAGTCTGAATATAGCGGGGGTTTCTCTCTGTTAGCACAGAGAGGGATCCTTGTTTTGCATGGAATCATCAGAGGGGACCAATTTTAGCCAGCCTTGAAAACTTCTAAACTGTGAGAAAAAGCAGATAATAAACTGGCGTGTATCTATTAAAATACACGTTGGGTTTACTTGGGACGACATGAATATCTTCTTTAACCCTTGCTTCCTTTATGGAAACAAGGGTTAAAAAAAACAAAAACTTTAGTTGTCCCTTAAAGAGGCACAAAACATCCAATGTTAAATTGAATCAGACAGAAGGCCAGCTTCACTTAGGCTCCTTGAGATTGGTGTTCAGCGTTTGTGATGCCGAACACATCTCCAGGGGGAGGAGATGATCATATCCACCTCCGCTACCAGCTGTGTGATGTGCGCACACCAATGAAGGACAGAGGTGGCCATCGGACCATGTTGCTCTGCTCCCACAGAGCAATGCCTCTTGAGATGGAAGCCCTTTTGCAGTAGCCTTCAGCCAGGGTGTAGTCCCTTTCTAACCCCTTATTCCCCTTAACGACCAAAGGAATTGTGTGTCCCTGGTCCCTTGTATATCGTGCTCGAAGCCAGGAACAGAAAGGCTAATTTATTACTTACACAGATTTCTGGGCTTAAACCCAAATCTATAACAGAATTGACAAGAGATTTAAAAAATCAGGCATAAATAGCCGATTTCTATATCAGGAAAAGTGGAATATTTTTCCCACTTGGTTAAAAATTCCTGATTACTGTATTAACCTTGTCAGCTCAACACCATTCATGTTTAGTTAATGGACGTCAAGTTACTCCAAGGCATCTATTTACGAAGTCCTTAGTTTTATCAAGAGAGTTGGGTACCGAGTCAGATCACTCAGAAAATTCCCTATCATTGATTGAGCAGCTGTGATTTTCAACAAACTGGCCTAAGTTGATTCCATGCTGACTTCATAAGGGTCAGCCTGTCTAACAGGCTTCTGTGCCACAGAATTCAAGGGCTCAGTGCTGAAACCTGCCACTGTAAAGAGTGCATTAGGAGCATGGCCAGACTTGCCCACCGGGACACCGGGAAAAATCCCGGTGGGCTGCCTTCCCTTGGGCTGCTGTGGCCACTTGTGACCACAAGCGGCCGCCACCGCCATAATGAATTCGGTCGCGGCCCAATCGCTTTAATTAATTTGTCCCCGCTGCCACCAGATGTTGCAGCGATAGTATTTCGGCACGCAAAGGCAGGCAGTAAAAGAGACACGGAGGAGGAAGAGAGGGCTAGGGAGGAAGAGAGGGCTAGGGAGAAAGAGACACAGAGGAGGGCTGGGGAGAAAGAGACACGGAGGAGGGCTGGGGAAAAAGAGAGAGACATAAAGGAGGGCTGGGGAGAAAGAGACACAGAGGAGGGCTGGGGAGAAAGAGACATGGAGGAGGGCTGGGGGGAAAGAGAGAGACACAGAGGAGGGCTTGGGGAAAAGAGAAAGAGAAACGGAGGAGGGAGGGCTGGGGGAAGAGAGAACGGGGGGGGGGAGAGAAATGAAGAGACACTTCAGAAATGAGAGAGAGAAGCTACAAAAATGAGAGAGAAACGCTACAGGAATGGGAGAGAGAAACAGACACACTACAGAAATGAGAGAGCGAGACAGACACACTACAGAAATGAGAGTGCGAGACACACTATAGAAATGAGAGAGAGAAACACTACAGAAATGAGAGAGACAGATACTACAGAAATGAAAGAGAGAGACAGACACACAACAGAAATGAGAGAGACAGACACACTACAGAAATGAGAGAAACAGACATACACTACAGAAATGAGAGAGAGAGACGTACACTACAGAAGTGAGAGAGACGTACACTACAGAAATGAGAGAGACATACACTACAGAAATGAGAGAGAGAGACTACAGATATGAGAAAAATACAGACCAACAGTGCTGGGCTGGGGTGAATCCTGTGAGTGCAATCTCACTGCTGGGATAAGTCCTGGGGGTTGGGTTAAATCTTGTGAGTGCAATATGGGTGCTGGGTCAAATCTTGTATGTGGAATATGGGTGCTGGGCCACGTCTTGTGAGAGTAATATGGGTGCTGGGTCAAGTCCTGTGAGGGCAATCTGAGTGCTGAGGTAAATTCTGGATGCAGGGTCAAATCTTGTAAGTACAATATGGGTGCTATGGCAAGTCTTGTGAGAACAATATGGGTGCTTGGTCAAGTCCTGTGAGGGCAATTTGAGGTAAGTTCTGTGTGCTGGGTCAAGCCCTTTGAGTGCAAACTGGGTGCTAGGGTACATCAATATATCCAGCCAGTATGTACATAAAGTTATGTTTTACACACTGCCCTGATATACACCTCTGCACAGGGCAATTCATATAACTTTGTGTTCATACTCTTCAGATGTGCTTTTAAAATTTCCCTTTTACGGGAACAAAAAAATTATATTATGCTATGGGGCTGGTTTAATAATGTTATGCTATGGGGCTGCTATACAATTTTTTTCCAGGGCTGGTTTTTGTTCCCAGTCCACCCCTGATTAGGAGTGCAAACCTTTACTGGAATGAGCAACAGACATTTCATTTTTTTTTATGCCTCAATTATTTTGAGAATACTTTTTTTTATGCAGAGTCTGGAGTGCACAGGCTGAGCATATGTGAGTAGGAGTACATCTTATTCAAACTAGAATAGTAATCTACGCATTAAATGTTGAGAGAGAAAATTACCCAAGGTGTCACATTACAAACAGATGAATGAATTGTGTTGTAATATTCATCTATGATATTCCATTCTTGTAAGACTCTCCGTGAGCTATTCTATTACTTATACACCTACACATTGCATATAAATCTTCTACACCAGTGCAGCCAAAACATGGCTTTCTAACAACCAGCTCCCTATAAATCTTTCCACCGGCTTTTAATTATCAAAGACATTCTTAGATAACGCTGAAATACCATTAGGGTCTTACTAAACAATTAGACACACTATTTACAACTACAAATAAGATCCGATTCCACATAGGTCACCCATTGTGAAATACTAGGCTTGCAAACTATTATTTTAGAAATAAATACACTCATGTGTGTCTATGTGTATAGTTACTTAGGTTGAGTATCCCACTCAAAAATCCTTTATCCAAAATGATCCGTTATCCAATTATTTTTTCCTGATTTGGACACAAGTTGCAAATTCCACACACACCTGTCAGAATGCAAGCGCACAACAGTTTATTCAGTGTTCAGCCCCCTTAAGCTGTGATATAGCCTGTTCGTGCACACCCAGATTCCCCAAAACCCACAAAAACTAATACAATTACAATTGTGCAGGCCTGACACGCCAACGGCAGGTTCTCAATGATACCTCCTATCACAGCCACATCACAAGTGAGTTTTTTGCTCTATACAGTATCTGCATTGATACTATTGTATTTCTTGAGTACTGAGATGCTGTAATATATCGTATTGCTGAAAATGATCAGTTATACAAAAGGACCAGTTATCCAAAATACTTTGGGTCCCAAGCTTTTTGGAAAATGGATACTCAACCTGTATACACAAAGTTTAAATTTTTTCATCTATACAAGTAAAACACTAGTTTAACAGTGATGCCGGGCTTGCAGGGATACATCAAAATTTATACAGCACTTACAGAATTACTCAAAAAAAAAACTAACAGTGTCAGTATTAATCTCGAACTTAAAGCCTAGTCTTAATTATATGGCCAAGACCAATAAAAGTCGCAAAACACTCAAACAATTGCCACTTCTTAAAATGTTTCTGTCTTTCTAATGGATTCCACATTCCGTTCCAATTGTGTCAGATCAGTATTAATGATATTGGAAAGAATGTAATGGAAAGAAAGAAAGAAAGAAAGAAAGAAAGAAAGAAAGAAAGAAAGAAAGAAAGAAAGAAAGAAAGAAAGAAAGAAAGAAAGAAAGAAAGAAGAACAAATAACAGGACCTAATAATACATATTCATATCTGTTATATTGAAATGCATACATAGTTTAGGTTGTGTTATTCTCTATTCTTCTTTGAGCATTGGAAACTTCCATTGGGTGGTCTGCAGCTGCCATCTTCTTTTGTTTTCATCCTTTCTCTATTTCCAGGCACAGGTCTACATCAAATACCTTATCTCAAAGGTTTAGGAGTGCATTTGTATTGACGTGCCAATACATAATGTGTCTTCCGTTTTAATTGTTAAAGATCCACTTAAATGAATCATGCTTGACTGCTCCTACGTATATATAACTACTGTTAATGTGGATTTTAAGATGAATCCTAGTTGGCCGGTGAGGAGGACTTATGGAAGTGACGCCAAGAATGTCAAATGGTCATCTGACTGACCTAGAACTTGGAAAAGTGAAGATACAAACCTTAACATGACACTAGAAACACAGAAGAACGGGTTTAAAGTCATAATTTGGGAAGCTGAAAATGTATCTGGTCAGTCGCTTTCTAAGCTGGTGCAAATCCTTGGTACCAAGGCATCACGGCATGATGATTATATGATAGGATCAAAATAAATCCTGGTATCTAAAGAAAGCCCTTCGTATGACGAAAAACACGATACAGCTAAACCCGCTATAGCGAGATCCACTACACCACGCTGCTCTGATTCCTTCCAGGAGCCATCGGGGGACCGGATCTCACAAAAACCTCCGCAAAAAAGAGGAATTTTAGTGAAATTGCAGTATAAACTTCCACAGTAACACAGCAAAGTTATTCTGTGGCTCCAGAGCCCCGCCTTATTATTTGTGTGGGTACAATCACTGAGAAATAGAAAACACTGCATAAATGTTAAAACTGCCAAGGGCACAGTATTTTCAAAATAGTCCAGTCACAAAGGGGTTAATTACAATTTCTAAAGCAGAAGGTATAATGTATCAATGGCACGGCAACTATGAAACACTAAATTCCAACAGATCATATATGATGACTTGTTTGGAGCTGTGCGTTTCTGTTTTTGTTTTTTTTTATAAACAGCACAACAATTTCTATCAACACATTTGCACCTTCTAAAGCAACCTGTATATCTGTTTACAGAAAAGTATGTATGTGTCAACTAACAATATGAACAGCTGCAAAAACAGCAATTACCTTCTCTTCGCTTCTTCATATCGTAATCGTAATCTGACCTTCTCAGCCAAGTGGTTATTACCGATCACAGCAGGCTGGGGAAAACAATAACATGGTATGAGTGTATCGCATTCTGTCTAACTTCTTAAACTAAAAGAGACAATCTATTAGGAAGCTGCATTGGACTTTTTTCCTACTTCGTTCCCACTTTCTTGTCAGGAGAGCAGGGTTTTTATTCACGGCTGAGAAATGTAGACTCTGTTATCTCCAGATTCTATTGCAAGACTTGCGAAATGAAAAGGGTAACAAATGCAATAAAGATGGCTTTTTGGTCAACTTGAACGGATGACAAGGGCTTTATTTCCATCCAGGTTCTTAGTCAGGTATTTATTTCAATTAACCATAGGTTTATTAAAAGAACAGTCCCTTCCAGGTGATATCAACCATAATTAGAAATTCTAATAGGCCTTTTCAACTTTTGAGACTTTGGAACAATAATAGAGTGTGGCAGAACTGCAATTTCAGGTTGTGTTGCCGCATTTAGCAGGCACAGAAATCCTGTTTGGCAAAGGGTAGCGGCAAAGGGACAAAACTGATGTATTAAAAAAAAAAGGGGGGGGGGCAATCACGTTTCTACTCCATTTTTAGTCCCTTCACGGTCTGCTCATACATAACCCCATTATGTTCCTCTTTCAGAATGAACGTTTACTAAAATTTAAAAAAGTTAGGCACATGACCTATGTCTCAGTACATGACGTATATAACATTATTGTAGCATTCGTGAAGGTCTGAAGCGTTGGCGGATACGCAGTCGCCATTAGTTGGAAGATTGGAGGGGGTAAGCTGACTTCAGCATGTTTATAATTTTTTGCACATTCGTTATGGCACCAGGAGGTATACTTTGTATCATTTCTCAATGAATTGTTGAAAAGTACATTCTACAGTTTATGTCAAAGTATACAAACAACCAAAAACTACAAACAACTATTAGAAGCTTTGTAACATAGATGAAGTTGAGTGGGAAGAAAGAAGCCAGGACACACATAAATCAACCCATTAGAGTGTGATTAAAGGGCATATTTCAGCAAAAGACTCAACTTCTGTTTAAATGAAAGTTTGAATTAAGTTTAGGCATCTTAAGTAGAAATGGTTTAACTGAAGAATAAACATAAAGTAGTTTATTAAGCCCTCTTTGCTTTAAGGGGGGCAGACATGTTGTTAAGAAACTTACAGCAGATGGGTGGAATTTTCCTTGATGGAGCTGAACAAGCAATAAGGTACTTAATTTGTATTTTCCGACAGTTATCCTAAACATTTACTATATAAAATATTTTACTTACATTCCCTGAAACATCAGTCTGTGAGCTAACATTGAGATACTGCCTGGGGAGAGAAATATTTGAACCTTCCAAAGAAGTATTACAGGTCCAAAGGTCGGACTGAGATCCTTTGTCAATGCAGAAGCCATTTTTCAATCTGGCAAGACTCTAAAAAGTAATAATAATTATTAGATTATGTTTTGTTTATATAAACTAAAGAGCACATATAAGATTCACCCAGTGTTTGAGGTGTGTGCAAAACATACTTTTTCACCATACATAATTACACAGTCAGGAGATAAGCATAACATACAAAAAGAACAAAAGAATATGCTCAATAAAACAGATTACGAACATGCAGAACATGGCTATTCACATAAGAGGGATTTAGCTTACAATAAAAAGTATTTACTGCTCTTCATACACATTTAGGCAAACCTCATGTTGACAACTTGTATCTTACATGACAGACAGCTATATAATGTTGCATTTTCTATGTATAGCAACAATCTGGTCTTCCTCATGCTATCAAGCTAATCTTGCAATAACACAGGACATGGTATCCATCCATGGTCATACATCATGATATAAGCGGGATTGTGATGCGAGTATGGAGACCTCACTAAACGTTTGTTTTAAAGTGAAATCCGGGGAGCCACAGATTATAACAGGAACTGCTTTATAATGTATAAAGTTATTGTTTACCTGTATCACAATTTTATATTTAGCAGTATTCTTAAATTGTATAGGGGCTCCCCTTGAGGTTGCAATGAACCAGGATTACTAACCTTTTACCATAATAAACCAGACTGACTATCATTATTACATAGACAAGATGGCTGCCCAGAGTTAAGTGTTATAATAGACAATACTACAGGGAAATAACTGGATTCATGCTATAAACACATCTACGGAAAGGAGAAAGACTTCCTGCTGATTACTCATAGTCTGTAATTCGAGATTGAAATTCTGGATTGGAAGATCCAGTTAATCTTGGAGTCTTAAATCTAAAGCAAGCTCTCCAGAGTTTCGTGGACTACCACTACCATAAGTCCCTGCAGCCTTAAAAAAATAGATGAAAAATATGGACATGCTAATCCATCAACTGCAGGAAGGCATAGATATTGAGCAAAAAGTAATGCAAAATTCCAGGCTGCTTTTCTTTGAGGTAAATATTAACATGTTTGCACTCAAAAGAATGTGGTCTGTATGTAAAATTATATTTTAAATAAATAACTTGGAAGTGGAATAATAGTTCATGTACATGGGGCGTTTCCCATAAAAAGGAGGATTATGAAATATTAGTCTGACATTATTAAAACACTTTTTCACACAGACATGCTATTAATATGATAATATTTTATTTATTTCACATCCGTGTGTGTCATATTCATTACTTTTTTATTGCTGCCATATGAAAGCATCTTGTAACATTATTTGGAGGAATAACTCTTTTTGATTCCATAAGGAGAGAAAACAAAGAAATGGGGGCCACATCTCACCGAGAATGGACAGCACTAAAGAAGCTTGTATTTACCTACTTGGGAGGGCCATCACCATTCTTTGCTCCCTGTCACCATTACAGAGGAGATCTCTCCATTAGCATATCAGACTGGTCCCACCCATAAGGGCAATCCAGACCCGGAATGCCTGGCAAGCCTCCTCTGCACGAGGAGCGCACAGACGTACATTTTCAACCTATCATAGGGCTTGTCAGTGTGGTACAGCTGGTATCCCTCTAGGTGCAGTGAGCCAGGGACCTACGTCTAAACATAACCTGATTAACCCAAAGAAATGGGAGCCCAGTCTCAATCTCTCCATTAACCCAAAGTAATGGGAGCCCAATCTCAATCCCTTCTTTAACCCAAAGTAATGGGACCCCAGTCTCAATCCCTTCTTTAACCCAAAGTAATGCGAGCCCAATCTCAATCCCTCCATTAACCCACAGAAATGGGAGCCCAATCTCAATCCCTCCATTAACCCAAAGAAATGGGAGCCCAATCTCAATCCCTCCATTAACCCAAAGTAATGGGAGCCCAATCTCAATCCCTCCATTAACCCAAAGTAATGGGAGCCCAATCTCAATCCCTCCATTTCCTTTACCAACATTATTAATCTTTCTAAAGTGTCTAATGCTACAATAATTTCCTACGATATACCTGATAATGAGAGAAATATCAACGTATTTAACCATTGGTATAATTGCCAACCGCCATTTTAAATATTTGTCGGGAATTGAATGGATCCAAATGATTTCAGTGTCATTTTTAATAATAAATAAACAAAGCCAAGTTCTGGAGATTCCAAAACCAAAAATATTTTTGTAACCCTTGTGGATATAGTTCTACAAGCTAGTGCTCTTCCTACAGATAAATCAATTTTATGAAGTACTTCAACAGATTTTCCTTGCACTGATATTGTTCTTGTTAACAGGCCTGCTGGCAATGACAGATGGTAACAGTGAATGATGTATTTATATCTGTAATGAGGAAACACGCGTTCTGGTGTGCTCTACAAGGAAGCTTACTGTACCAGTCACCACGTTAAACGTGCAAATGCTATTTTTATTCAAAAGCTTTGGCCTTCAGATCTTCACAAGGCAGGGGAACAGGAGTTGACTGAAGGGTCTACTCAATACATAGAGAATTGCAGGCCAATATAGCAGAGTTGGGAAAATTGTCAAATGCAGCTGAATGGGAGATATTTACCAACCTCAATTCCCTGCTATTCTGACTTAAGTTAAAAAAAAAAATAGTTAAAAAAAAGCCTTTAAGCCACACTTGTTTATAGATTATACAACTTTTGTCTGTATAATTACTGTAAACATTTGGAAGTGTGCTTTGTTTAAGCAAGTCTGTGATATGATTCATATTGTTTTACATGTACATTAAAAGATGGACTGAGTCATCACAAAGCAACAGGATCAAGTATCTGACTTACCGGGGGCTGTAGACAGAGGCCGGGGATTATTATCACTTAAACAAGTCTAATATATAAACTGTACTATTTATATGTGATTTCTTCCAACAGATTCATACAGATATTTATTAAAATTTGAAAACGGAGTATTGCTGTGTAAAATAAATGCTATAAAGCAGGGCTTGGTATCCACAGACTAACATCGCGATCTAAGCCGGATAACCATGCTAGTCCCGAGATATCACTACACTACCTCACAAGTTTATAGTCAGATCTCATTATACTTCCTCATTACTGCGGACGTTTATAGTGAGATCTCACTATACTGCCTCATTACAGCGGAAGTTTATAGTGAGATCTCACTATACTGCCTCATTACAGCGGAAGTTTATAGTGAGATCTCACTATACTGCCTCATTACAGCGGAAGTTTATAGTGAGATCTCACTATACTGCCTCATTACAGCGGAAGTTTATAGTGAGATCTCACTATACTGCCTCATTACAGCGGAAGTTTATAGTGAGATCTCACTATACTGCCTCATTACAGCGGAAGTGTAAAGTGAGATCTCACTATAATTCTTCATTATTGCGGAAGTTTAAAGTGAGATCTCATTATACTATCTCCCTACTGCGGAAGTTTAAAGTGAGATCTCATTATACTATCTCCCTACTGCGGAAGTTTAAAGTGAGATCTCACTATACTTCCTCATTACTGCGGATGTTTAAAGTGAGATCTCATTATACTATCTCCTTGCTGCGGAAGTTTAAAGTGAGATCTCATTATACTATCTCCTTGCTGCGGAAGTTTAAAGTGAGATCTCATTATACTATCTCCTTGCTGCGGAAGTTTAAAGTGAGATCTCATTATACTATCTCCTTACTGCGGAAGTTTAAAGTGAGAACTCATTATAGTATCTCCATACTGCGGAAGTTTAAAGTGAGAACTCATTATACTATCTCCTTACTGCGGAAGTTTAAAGTGAGAACTCATAATATTATCTCCTTACTGCGGAAGTTTAAAGTGAGATCTCACTATACTTCCTCATTACTGCAGATTTTTATCCGAAAATTGACAATGATGTACTGTTCGTTAATGAGGCAAAAGTGGTCTTGGTTTAATATCTGCATAACAAATAGGTACCAACGTACGGGGTAGGGCTGTTAACTTTTGGCCCAGGGAACTAAAACTATTTAGCGGCCCACAGTGCAATTTCATCAGCCCAAGCCGAGATAGACACAGATAGAAAGGCAAGACACATATAGTGACAGATAAAGTTCAGAGACAAACAAGAAAATTGTATAGAAAGTTTTGTGCACTGGGGAATTTAGAAGTGAAATGTGGTGCAGCCCTAGACCTTTGAGTCAGGTTAGAGAGCAGTCCATGGGGCACTTGCACCATTACCAGCCCTCCATGCTGAGGTAGTTTCCCTGAACAGCTATTGTCCTATTTGTGCGGGGTTATTTGTGTGATGATTTAGGCCAATGGGTTGACTCCACGGTCAAATTTACCTCAAATATTCTAATGAAAATATTTTCTATTTTTGTACTTAATATTGTCCTTCCTATTTTTCACTATGTGTGCTGCCTTTATAGACCTACTTTTGGTGGGAAGTCTGTCCTGCACCATTTGCTTGAATACATTGTCACAACAGATTCCAACTGCCTGGTAGGAGAGCTACTGCATAATATCCACAAATAAAATTTAATCCGGGACTGCCTTATCTTAGCCCCTCAAATTTCGAATTGGTGAATTTTACCAATGTTTGTTTTGATATCTACATGATGATCGAGGTCAAGCCAAACGTTCATCTTTGTATCCGGTATCCAAAAAGTTGCCTGGGAAACAAAATTATAAGGGTCCTGATATTTTCCACGTTAGATCACTCAATGATATATAATCAATGATATAGGTACACAATTTGGAGCTACGCCCCTGATATCAATGTTTCAGAATACAGACTTGACTTGATCATTGAAAAAAGATAGGATGGAGTCATCGATTTAAAAGTGGTCTTTGTTTATTAAAATGTATTTTCAGGTATGCAGACAGGTCGCTCAAAATGGAAAATTATTTCTGAAAAAGACAATAATGAAATCTCCCATGTCTCAAGTTTTCTTTAGAAATAATTTTAAATGTAAAAAAGTTGGTCTTTTAAATATCTCCTTCTATGTTTTATGATATATTTGTATATACACATTTAGTATTGTCATTGTTCCTGTTCTTTCACATAACTTTGAAAATGTATGTTGAAATACGTTCAACTGCTTTATATGCTTACAGAAATATTTGCATCCTCGCAATTCACGTAAATAGTTGTTGGCAGAGGAGAAAACTATAGTAAATACCTAACGCACTGACAAGCATTAACAGATTCTGCCATCACATACACAACCTCATGGGCTTGTCATAGTTGGCCTGTTTTTCCCTTTTCATCCGCAAACAAACATGCTTTTCCTAGAGCAACAGTTGGCCAGCTCCTGATTCTCTGTGCTCCAATTGGCTACTGAGTGAATGGTTTGTCAACATTTCTACCTCAAAATGTTCCCAGGTTTGGACAACGATTACAGGGAAAATATATTTTTGTAACCAAGTCTGTAATTTCCCATGCTGGTTAAAATTACATTGTAATCAATACTGTCAGCAGGAGAGGGCTGGCAACTTGTTTAAAGTTGCCCACTCTGCAATTTCACTAGCCAATTTGTTATCAGAGACAGACTTTGATTGACAGCTTAGATAGACTGACTTACAGAGACTGACTGACTGACTGACAAGACAAATGGATGGAAATACAGATAGAGCAGTAGTTGGGCATGAATACAATTTTACCCATTGGTGTAAAAAATGGTGCCCATTTTGAAATATATATATTCAGATAAATACATGAAACAAAATAAGTAGTTTACCTAGGAAACAAGTGATCATTGTTAATTACAACTCTGCAAAATACCTGGATTAGATCTTGCTTCTCCCGCTCTCCAGAGCTGATGGCTTTTTTGATAGCCTTCATTTCATTCAAGATCGCTTGGGCTTCATCCAGTTTGTAGCCAATATGATTTCCCGACATTTTCAAATCAATTCTGGATTAGAAATGTCAAGACATTTAGTTTAATTCACAAACAGATATGTACAGTCAAAATTAATCCAAACTGGCTGATAAATTCTCCTGCTTACACCACAGAATTAAACAGATCAACAATAACACACTTTATTGGTCAAATGCTGACCCATAGGCCATCACTATAACGAGAATTGACTTTCATTATTTGTAAACAAGCATAAAGCTAAGTATAAGGCAACCATGATAACCTTTTTTATAAAGCATGCATTATCGACTTCAATTTTTTTAGATCCATCCAGTGTTTATATTCTGTCATACATTGAAACACTTGGATTTGGCCATATATATTCTCAAATTCACCTTTAATTTTCAATACACGGGCTGAACCCAGAAGTCCTACTGTGGTGAAAATGATGCCAGTTTCCAATATTTGTCAGAATCTAGTGTTCTACATTGTCACATAATATATATAATACATAATACCTTTAATTCTGAGGAAAAGTTGTAAAAGTGAAGCAATCACATGAACGCCGCTTTCACAACTGCAACAGATTTACCATTTATACATAACTGTCTCTTTTTGTTCATGTAAATACAGATGTCTGTAAAAACAATACTCTGAGTTATATAGTGACTCCCAGCATGAGAATTCCTTTAAAGATGGTGACTGTATACTGTAAGAAACTCTGGTTGTCAAATTTTCAAAGGCCCAAGTAAATAATATTCAACGGGAAATATGAACATGGCAGCAGGAAAGGTGACACATGTTTATAGAAAGCGAAATATCACTTATTTTTACGGTATTATTTACTTTAACTCTGTCACCTTTGTGACAATACTGATAGACTGGTAAACACACCTATGTGTTCTTATAACAAACAATTTCTGTGATTTTCTGTCCATTTTACAAGAGTGGTGCAGGAACCAACATTGTGTCATAGATTAGCAATAACAATACAGGACAGGTTCAAATGAAATTTTTGCAAAGCTGTCTAACCTCTTACAACAGTCAATTATAAGACTGGAAAGCCTTTTCATTAATGTTAACAGTTTGACAGGATACATTTTTTTGTTTTACAGCGGCTGAAAAATCTGATTAACTCCAAGCTTAAAAAAAAAATATTTATTGGTAAGTATAAAGCTGGGCTTGGTAAAGTATTCAGCTGCTGACGAACTGTGTACAACTCCCATGATGCTCAGGGAGCCAAAAGGTTAACATGTAAACCTAAATGTTTGCTGCTCAATGTAGACTCCAGTGTTGCAAAAAATAAATAAATCAGGTAGCCAGATAAGGACTGAAAGTGGGTGAAAGTCTGTCATGATTACCTTAATAAGAGAATCACATGTGTGGTTTCACAGACTGATGTATAAAAATAGCAACAGAAAAGTTTAGGAATATTTAGGCCAATTCTTGGCCCGGAAAAAAACAAATAAGAAAAATATACTTCCAGAAATAATCGACATACAATTACTAGCCATGACTAACGTCTGCCATTATGTTACAAGTTTTTTTCACAAAGGAATGCATTGTGGTTATGTAACTATGTACAGAACAATAAAGTGTGGTGAGATCAGCTTTTAGAATGCTACATTAACCTGTTGGGAGCTACAGGGTGAATCAATCCCAGCCATTATACAAAGATACTCAAAAACAATGCTGTGCTCAAACTGGTAGCCTAGGGGGCCCACCATATGGGGTGTACTAATAATGTAGACTGAAACGGTTATATATACATTTTTCATGCATAGGTCCTTGCCAAGTCTGGACCTCTTAGTCGTGCATTTGAGATACTGCAAGACAGCTGCATACCAGATCACTAAAGGACTCTTGGGGTAACTGCCTCTTAACTCCATTACTGGAGTTAAACTCAGTAAGTAAATCTGGTGATTTAATGGTTCATGTGTATCTCATAAAAGTCCTTGTGAGAATGCATTTCGACTTGTTCATTAGAACCATCCAAACATTGCCAACCTTTGCTAAGTATGCATGTTGGTTTAAGCTTTAAACCCCAGGTATTATCATCATCACGCCACTTCAACGTGAATTCTTAGAGCAGAGCTAAAAGGCGTAGCTAGGGCCAGAGTTTAGTGCAGTGGTAAAACAGGTTTAGCAAGAGTGCTGGAACAGTAGGGCACATTCTTCTTAGATCCACCTGGGAAAAAAAACTCTGAAATATTATATGATGAGTTATTCAAATAGTATTTATAAAGGAACAAGTCCAAAATTTCTATTAGGCAAAAGCGGAAGTCTTGTTAGCGCAACAAAGCCTTTTTCAGCATAAGATGTCAATCACAACAAGATCAAAAAAGACCTCATTAATCCCTCGTTTCAGTGTGATCTCTGCAGAAATGTTAGATTCTTGCATCTTGGTAAAAGACACACTACTCATTCATTGTGTTTTTAAATATCAGTGACTTGGACAGTAGCTCACAAAGATGCATTTTACACCTTTAGTAGCAATAAACAAATAAAATAAAAAGCCATTTTTTAGGGATGTAAATGTTCATGTAGGACACAATCATTATTGAACTTCAAATGAACCAGATACTCAACAACTTGGCTACAAAAATCTATTAAAAAAATCTATAAAAAAAAAAAAGAAAAACATTGTGGAAGTCTGTAATTAGTTAAAAACGTTTGTTAAAGTACAGGTCCCATCAGACTTAGGCACATAATGCTTGGCACAGTATCATAGGAGTTAGTATGGTCCGGTCCTGGTATTAACTGAGAGAAAAGCTGATATCAGCTATGCTTTTTATCAAGTTCTGAAATGTGCTTCTTCCGATGCAATATGTAAATAACGTTCCTTGCATAAATAGGGATCACCTAACTCATAAAAGGGCAGTAGTTTGACAACCTTACTCAGGATGGCCCAGAACTTAATTTCCCTGCTCCTTCATTAGCACAGACTGACGATGTAGCTATACAATGACATCATATCCTGTCACCCTGAAGTTATATTCAGGGGTCCAAGATTTGACAAGTTGAAAGCGAAGACACTTATTATTCTAGTTTGGTGGCTCCAATACTCTCTATCCATGGTGATCAGGATTGAGAATCCTTCAAAAGGAAAACCAATGTAGGTCTTGATGATGATGTGAAAATATGCGAAACTTACTGTTTGAGTGTTTGGTAACCATTTTCCTTGTACTGCAGTTCTTGTCGCATGTAAACTACTTCTCTCTTCAGTTTGTTAACCTGAAAAAAAATTAAATAATGTTAATAATTTCATACCATTGCAAACACTACACTAACAATCTAATTTTTAGGTGCATGTTTCAACAGTCATATATGTTTTTACCTAGTGCAAAAAACTTACGACTGAGTCTGTAATTTATTTAGACAGAAAAAAAGCCTTAATGCTTTATTTCCAAATCAAATATCATGCCAAAAATAAAGTTGGCATAAATCTGAGAAACATAAAAAAAAATGTAAATACATTTTCAACCTATTGTTTAATATCTGACAAAACTCAAGTCTGCCATCAAGAGATAACAAAGCAATATGCTGATAATCATAATGGGTAACTGCGTCATATACCACTTATTATCAATCTTAATAAACTTAAAGGTGTTTATTCTGGATGAAACTCTTCCAAATCTACCTTTGAAGTCAATTATATATTTATACTGAAAACAACATCAAAGGGTCTGTATTAAATGTATCTTGACTCTACTCGTTCTGTAAAGTATTATATATAAATCAAATCAAGTTATTCTTCTTTCCATTATGATTTGCATTAAATAATCTTAGACAGTGGGGTAGCTATAGAGAGATCCCATGGGAAAGCAGGGATACCAATGCTTCCAGTGTCAAATATAACTGCCCTGTTGTTCTCTCATTCTGGTACGCACTAGGATATGATGTAATTCCCTCTGTTTCACTTCTGGGCACCCAAGATTTCAGGGGTACTGTAGCAGGGGACATTATCCCCTGCTGTTTTGCCAGTGTGGTTGGGTTTGTGTAAGTTTTAAGGTATAGATTGAAAACAAACTGGTAAAAATGTGAAAGGCTGTTATGTCTTAAACTGTAACATGGCATGGTGGCACGCTAAAATAGGTGATATCTAACCAACATATTGTACTATTTGAACTGTGAAATAGATAAATTATCACTATGGTGAGAAAGTTGGCATATATTCACTTAATCTAATAATGCACAGTTTGTAATCCCAAACTACATTGCAAACAGCCATGACGTTGTATTAGTCGATTGAGCTATTCATAAACCTATAAACAAATCACAATCCAGTCTAAGCAGCATTAATGAGATTCAATTTGCATTGAAAGGAAATGCTTTGGAAAACTTTTATATGGAAAACGTTAACTTCCATTACATAGCTGACTGGATTGCTTAACTGATTTGTTATTTAAGTGACAAAATAAGGGACTTAATAATCAATTGGCTGGTTTAGTTACTAAAGAAATATCAACCTTCTTAACATTTATTGCATGACCCAACAATCCTGGCCATAGTCACAGTAAGTAAAACAAAATATAATTAACATTTAAATCGTTTGATAAAGTCTTTTCCTGTTCTAGAATGTTCTGGGCCTTTTACCAGAGTTTACCAAATATGTGTAGGATTTTGGAGCCAGACCAGCTAATTCAAGAGCCAGCCTGGTTATTTTTAGGAGTGCCAAATGTATAAGCAGTAGTTTTAAATAAGCAGCATAAACATATTGACCTACATAGGGATTACATGATCATACCCACAGGTGAAAATCCTGGTGGTTCAGCCGGTCCAGTGCACCAATGCCCACCAGTAGCAAGGGTGTCACACCAATTAACGGAATGAAAATGACAATTCCCCCATATCTGCTTCAACATCACAACACGCGAGATACCAGTGATGTTCCTACTACTCCACTTTACAGCATGCTGTATAAGGGAGCAGGACCAGAAAACCACTAGACAACTGGGATTAAGGCCAGGTATTTACTAGTATTAAATTCACATCACTTTGGTTCCCATTTCCCATCATGCTCTATCAAAGTTCTGATTACTAAGCATAATCCCATTAGAGGAGCCCAAGGCAAAAAAAAAACAAGGGTGGGAGTGGCCAAGAGATCCTGGCCGACAGATTTTTACTCCGCCAATTATCATACCTTCACAAATAAAGCAATATTGCTCTATTTACATAGATACCTTTTAACAGAGTCTTAAGACTGAAAATTAAAATGAAAAAGTACATGTTTCAAATATATGTAAATATACTTTAACCATACCCTGGATTTGGTTGTAGCGATTTCAGCTTTAAGGATGTCAGGATCGTACTTCGAGCTGGATGAGGATCCAGAGACCACTATGAGAAATAATATATCAACATATACAAATTATTAATCCATATAAATCATTTTAGTCTATTAGGAATTTATTAGAATTAAGCTGACATTGATGTGACAACTTGTCTACAGTAAAAATGAAAAGAAAAGGGAAACTAATCTCCTAAAAAGGTAGACAGGTAGAAAGCCACTAGAGAATAAACTGCTACAGGGCTTACATTTTGATGAAAAAGTACTAAGCAGTACTACTGATAAGAGGAAGTGTATATAAAAAAAAAAATACAGACGGAAGAGTGATTTGGAGGAAATTGCAAAATAAATAGGCCATGAAGGTTTATGAAAGCCAGAAGAGGGTATAGAGAGCAGACACTAGCAAACAAAGAACAGGTGGTATATGGGGCCCCCCACATTTCTGATAGTATATGGCGATAATGATGATCTTATTTATTCCAAAATGTTGGAAATAATAATAATTAAAAAAAATGATGATCTTATTGAAATAGTGTTTGGAGGGAAATCAGGCATGCATTACTCAGCGAGTAATGCATGCGAATAGGGTGAATAGAGGATGAATAGAGGATACACAGGTTACTAGTTAAGAGCATCTAGTAGTAATGTTGTACATAATATTTTTTGGGAAGTCCCCAATTGATAATATTAAAATTTCAGGTTATATCAATAAAAGTACTTGAGAGATGTGTAGATGTATATGTGGTGTGTAGGTTGGGGCGTATGTCAATTAGACATGATTCCCCATTAAAGGGGAGTCTCAATATGGAGAACTATATAGCATCTGTCTGCACAGAGATAAATAAACCCCTAAACCAGAGGTCTCACAGGTAAGCACTCCGCTAACCCATCCCTAAGAGTAGCCTTAATTACAGGGAAACTGTTGGCAGAAATGTAAGTTATTTTTAACTGAAAGATTGCATCAAGTGTGCATTTTTAACAGAACTGCATTAATGAATGTAATCTTTCAATTAAACATATATTAATTTTTTGAATACGGTTGTATATAAAGAGAGACGGCACAGTGTGTACCTTCCAGGTAAGCTGAAATGTTTTTGTTTTGGAAAAATACAGTTGTCACAGATATTAAATATTTTGAAATCAAACGCCAGCAAACAGCTTACTGGAAACAAAACATTTTGCCAAATTCAACAGTGACTTAATGCCCATGTAAATTGCTCACTGGATCAGTGGTGGTCCCAAATGGCAATACTCACAGCTTGTCTGAGATCCTAATTTATGTTTCCAAACATCATTCAGTTGTCTGTATTCTTGCTGAGCTAATTCCAGTCTCTGTTGTTTGACTTGGTAAATCTCCTTCTGTGCTACCAGGGCTTCCTGAGCAAGCACCAGATAGTCCTTCAGCATACGCTCTTGTTCTCTCCGCCATTGCACTCGAGGGTCCTCTATCTGTGTGGTTTCTGGTATAGACATAAAAAAGAAGCTTTTTTTAGTCACTATGCATTCCCAGTAAACATGTCTGATCAATATTGAAACACTAGGTAATTACATGTATTGAGACAAATGTATAACAATTTAAGACAACTGTCTGCAAAGATATTGAATTATGTTTGATTGAAAGATTGCATTAAGTTTACAAGAAATGCTTTAATGAATAGAACAGAGGTCTCTTTGCTCCATTTAGCGCGAAAGGGGGCAGACATGTTGTTTAGATTCTTCATTCAGATGAAGTTTGATCTGACCCAAGATTCTACACAACATGTCTGCCCTCTGAGAGAGCCATACCCAGTAAAGAGGTCTCAATGAGATTCATTTGTATTCTTTCATTATAGCATTTATATTTAAAATGACTACACTAGTTGCAATTTTTTCAAGTAAACAAAATTTTTTGTATCTATTAAGAGGCCAACACTTTTTGAAGCTTCAATGGTGAAATCTAAAAATTGTGCCAGCAGCTGGAATAGTGCCATTTCCCCTGCTTAATTTAGCGCTATCTTGGGGGGGGGGGGGGGGGGGAGGGGGGCTTTAATTGCTAAAAATGAATGCGTCACACTATTTAAGAGCTTATCTTACCTATAAAATATGTTTGTACAATCAATGCTTGCATGTAATAATCTGTAGGAAAGCCCCGTGTCAGAATCCAATGAAAATACATGGGACGCAGGAATAAGAAGGGATTGCAGGAACCTTTCCGTGATATGATTGTCTTGATTGCCAACAAACAGAGTAGAGTATAGTAGGGCCCCCTGTTTGGCCCTCTCTGCAGGTAGACCAGGCTTTAATTTCAGGCACATTTAATATGTATGTATTCAATACAATGCAGTGTGAACTCCATGTGATTATACTCTGACAAACCCGATATCCAGCTTATCCTACTAAATATTTAATAACCGCTCCATAAAACAATGCATAGCAATCCAATCTGCATAGCTTTTCACTTTCCTGAAATATTTAGAAAAAGCTGTCACAGCTGGAGTTAAAGGACAGCTCTGAATAATTGACATGAGTACTGGCATGAGTTTGAACATGCACATCCAATGTAATGCCATACATATCCCTTCTGAAAAGACTAAATCAGACACCAGTATAATTCTGTATTTTGTTTATACAGATGTAATTACTATGTTATTCCCCGTGTTTTTTGTTATTTTACTATGATTGCTAAAAAAAATAAGGATATGTTTACCAATCAATAGAAAATGGCTCCATACCATGAAAAGAGATATTGAACAGCAGACAAGGGCTAACACTCTGAAACAGTTCCATTAAAGGGCATGGTTTACTCATTAATGTGGAGATTACATGATTCATTTGGCATCTGACAATGATTACTCATAAATAGTTTGCACCTTCCACGGTAATGGATTTAAATATTTATGTATGCATCAATAAACCATAAGCCTTTTTTTCTGCGGTTCACAATATGCTCTGGGATCCACTTTTGGGCTCCATCAGCATGTGAGTGCTGATGTGAGCGTCTTTTCCACAGGGAAGACTCGTAATATCTGTCTCTTGAACAGGGTAGTGAGACGGAAAAGTTGTGCAATTTAATTGTTGACATTATCTTCATGTACGGTGGGCATCCCTACCCCATTTCTATGGGTGCCCTACGCATTTCAATGGGTGCCAGGACATGCTGGAAGCACCCATTATTTGCACAGAGCAGCAATTGTTAGGGTGGAAGGTTAAATCCTATGACAAAACCTGAAAAAGTACATTTTCAAGATAAGTACTGGCAAAATGTAAAGTAAAAAAACCCGGTGTCAAATATATGCATATTTATTTTGAAAGTGTCAGCATCTATATGCATTTATTTGACCAGTTGATTTTGTTTTGTTTTTTTAAACTGTATTGTTTCTCTAAATCAAACAGATGAGTTAAAGCTGAATTTGGCTGTTGTCTTTGGGTAAAGTTAAATACTATGTTTGCAGCGAAGCAAGGCATGAATACAGTCTGAAACTGAGGCACAACAAAAATAAAATTAAATCATTTGTACCATAAACATCCTAAACATAACAGAATAATACCTGTTGAATGCACAGTAGGACATACTTTTAATATTTGTATTTAGATGTTATTATAGAAACTCCACAAGTCCTGTCCTTTTCATTTCTTAAACTACGGAGAAGTACCGTAACTTAGAATATTGGCTGTGAGACAGATTATTACTTTTCTTTCTCTCAAGAAAGCAGCATAAATATGGATGACAGAACCTAGAGAAAAAGCTCGTCCATCAGTCAACATTTGAATAAGTCATGACTATACAATGCAAACGGTTTTGGGACAGGAAAAATACATAAACACATTTCACACTTAACTGCCTCGCTATTCAACGACAGGCTTTAGCAATATTTATTCTGTTTATTTATATAAAGAGCTACTTCTGCTTAAAAACACTATGGTTACAGGTATAGTGAAAATAGTTATCTTTTATTTAACACTACACTTACAGAGGGACTAAATTCCTCATTTAAAAAAAAATATTGTGTGAGGAAGATGGTCACGTCTGCCTCCTTAAAACTGTGACTTGAATTGTGTACCAACTGTGCAAAAGCACAGTCAGGGAGAACAAGCTAAGCATGCTGGCTCTGTGAGCTGCTGTGATTTGTTAGCTTGAATTAAATACTCGCTTATATGATGTAAACACCATGTGGATTATAGTTTCTGAGGAGGTTCATGGCGTGCCGTTGAACATTTTCACTTTATATAACAAGTTAAGCAAAATGGGCGCCTACAAGTAAATGGAAATCCCTTCTGAATGGTGTGCCATATGACCGTCATTCAGAAACCTTTTTAATCAGATAAAAGATGTTTTAATCAGATAGAAGATGGCTAATAGATATTCTGGAGGGTTTAGTCCCTCCTTAAAAAGGTAAGACGTAGGTAACAATGTCTAATAAATATAGCCAAAACCTAAACAATCTACATTTTGTTTGTATACTGTATAGTGCTGTATGTAATATTATGCTTTACAAGTAATATTTTTTTTCTTTATGGCTCCACCAACTTACATGTAACGCTAATTTCTTGTAGGGTTTGCGTATTGAGTAAATAACGCCTTACAGAATTTAAGCTTTTCTATTAGTCTTCCTGCTCCCAATTATGTTGATGCTCTCAGTAAATAGGGTTGGCTTATCACATAAAGGTCAATCATGCTAGGATGTCTCATTAACCTCTTCCTGCTTGTAGAACTATGCCTTCCTACTTTTTAGTGCCAAGATTCTATTAGCACGGCATAGAACGTCCTACATTAAACAGTTCATCGCGGCCCCCCGGGACTTTCAGCAGGGTACCCACTGTCAGGTGAGGCCACTCTGACACAGAAAATGTATTGCAGGTAACAGCTCATCACGGCTCCCCGCACCACTGAGTGGCCTCAGTCTGACTTAGGAAATGTAGCGAACGCTGAAACAGAGCATCCGCTACATTTCTGGTATCCCGGCGTGCCCGAACCTGGCCTCTGTGACGTCACATGTGACGTCACGAAGTATCGAAGGATGTCGGCAGGGACTGGCAGGGTCCATACTGATCGGCATGCAGGAACAAAAAGACGCCAGATGGTGCTTTGGTTGTTAAGGACCAAGGCACCATCTGTCGTGAAGAGGTTAAGTTAATCTCTTGACAATTTGGCAGGCCCATTAAACAAAGTTACAGTTATTTAAAGAAATATAGAGTCGAGGGTTACAACTTTTCTCAAAAATACCAACCAAGCTCCTGCCTCCATCGACTTAACATTAGGATCAACACAGATATTTACTGGCCTGCCGTTAAAATACCAGCTGGGTGGCAATTACAATTCAGGCTTAAAACAGAACAAAGCTCCGATCATTGAGTCTGTCTGGGATTACACGAAGGGACAGAAGCTGCCTAAATCCACAGATGATCTGCGCTCAGTTCTCTGTCAAGTTCCTTCAATAACTGTGTGCAAGTATACCTAGAAGAGTTCATGCTGTTTTGAAGGCAAGGGTTGATCACACCAAATATGAGTTTAATATATATATTTTCTTCTGTTCATGCACTTTGCTAATTGTTAATTGATAAAAAAAAAATGTAAAATTAACATGTCACTTTTTGTATGCCTTCTTACTGCATTTTTTCCACAACTGCCTAAAACACTTTTGCATAGCACTGTATAATAAATATATACTGCAATACATACCTCTAGGATTTACCATTAAGGATAATTTTTCCCAGCAATGGATAACAGTCTACTTACTGCTAACCATGAGCATTGCAACCATGAGTACATTTGTAAGTTCAGTGTTTCAACATAGTAAGTCAATCAAAGGTTTGCTCCACAATGCAAAAATCTATGCACATTGAAATGAACCAATGAACCCGGCTCCAACGTATGGATTAGCACAATGTTTTGACTGAAATGGCACTTTCATCTTTAACATGGATGAACCATATTGGTGGAAGAACATAACAGAATTCATGTCTGATATTCAACTGGTATTAACAAAACTTACAAATTATAGGTTCCATCAAAGCTGCAAAATACAGGTATACATTTGTGAATCTTCCTAAAACTGGTTGCCATTTCTTTTATATATCTACTAGAAATTGAGAGAGCATAAATACCCATCTAGGTTTATTAAAAAAAAAAAAAAAAGAATCTCAAAAATAAACTAGTAATGAGTTTATATTCTACACACTAAATTGCAGTGAACAGACAACAAATCTATACAATATTTAATCGAAGGTTGAATTTAAAAAAAGAAATGTGTAAATGCAGACACACATATATAATTAAGACAACAATTACTTCTTGGAAAATGTGACACTGCTGGTTACTTACGACTGTTGTGGTCCATGTAGTAAACACCAACTTGAGGGTCATAGGACTCTTCCCAACCCAGTGGGAGCTCATCGCCAATACAGTCAGCAAAGGTTAATGGCTTTGTATACCTGAAAAAAAAAAAAAAATAATTAGATTTCAGAATACGCTCTGTTTTGTTTTTTTTTACCAACTAAATGAGGTGGTTAAATTGTTTTGCTAAGTTTACATAGCTCAGAAGTGTCTGGAATTGGTGGGACCCAGCCTTGGTTTAATTTCTGGTGCCACTGTGCTAGCTCAGTGCAAATTCTGGCATCGTTGTGTAGGTCACTGGCACACACAAGGAAGCTGTGCCACTAAGTTTTCCTTTAGCAATCATTAGGGTATAATAATTGTTTCCTCTATGTTGCTGAGGTAACTAGTCATTGCACACTGCATCCTTGGGTTACAATGTGACTGATTGGTACAGAGTGGCTGGGCCATACAGTTCAACCTACATGGTCTGATCAAATATTTGAATAAAAGTATTGCATCATGTACAATAAAGACAAAATCAACTGATGTTCTCCTATTTTCAAAAATATAAAAATAAAATAAAGTGTAATACATGTATTGTTGCTGCTATAGTAAAAGTCCTGCCTATCTCTTCAAGAGCTCATTGTTGAATGTCACTGAATTTAGAGATCCCTGTGGAAAACTGTAAATTGTTTTAAAGTACAAATAAGTGCATTTAACATGCAGAAAATAAGCCAGGTGAAACTGCACTGTTCACTGAAATTTAAGCTATAATGTAGGCCTTACTCACTTATTCCTATAAGATGCAGAGTATTGGCCACTAGGGTTGCCACCTGGCCGGTATTTTACCTGCAGGCCGGTAAAAAAAATTGGCATCAGGCCAATGTTAAGTCTATGGAGACAGTACCAAGGCCGGTATTTTTCTGAAGAAAAGGCAGCAACCCTACTGGCCACTGATGCACCATTGCCATCACATAGACAATGGAATCTTAATAATTCACTTACCCATTAGCTGAAGTAACATAGGTTTATTAAAGTCGAAGACTGTGAAGCCACAATAGGTAGTTAATAAAAAGTGTATTTAATATACATTTATTCATCCATTAACAGAACAATGTATATTAAAAGATTATATATATACATATATATATATAAAATATGCCAAATGTAAGACGCCATCGATTCTAAGAGGCACTGCTTCCCCAGAGCTATTTAAAAAAATGCATCTTAGAATCGAGGAAACAAGGTGTGTATATATATATATATATATATATATATATATATATATATATATATATATATATATATATATACTGTGTTTCCAAGATTCTAAGACACACTTTTTTGCAGATTTTAACAGCTCTGGGGACTGTGAAGGACTGTGCTTAGGAAGTTAAGAACAACATACCTGCTGAGTTTAAAAAAATAAATAAAATCTGTATGTAAGTGTACCTAGAAGAATTAAAGGCAAAGAGTGGTCACACCAAATACTCAATTCAATTTGTCTTATTTTCACTCATTTTGCATTGTGTTAATTGATAAAAATAAACGTCTATTTTTGAAAGCACTACTTATTTACCGTATTTATCGGCGTATAACAAGCACCGGCCAGTATGCCAGTATAACACGCACCTCATTTTAAGAAGGAAATTTCAGGAAAAAAAACTTAAATTTGAAATAAAGAACTTTGAAGCCCAATATGCCATTTTAATATGCCAGGATATTGCCCCCAATATGCCATTTAATATGCCATTTAATATGCCAGGATATTGCCCCCAATATGAAATTTAATATGCCAAGATATTGCCCCCAATATGCCATTTAATATGCTAGGATTTTGCCCCCAATATGCCATTTAATATGCCAGGATTTTGCCCCCAATATGCCATTTAATATGCCAGGATATTGCCCCCAATATGCCATTTAATATGCCAGGATATTGCCCCCAATATGCCATTTTAATATGCCAGGATATTGCCCCCAATATGCCATTTAATATGCCAGGATATTGCCCCCAATATGCCATTTTAATATGCATGGATATTGCCCCCAATATGCCATTTAATATGCCAGGATATTGCCCCCAATATGCCATTTTAATATGCCAGGATATTGCCCCCAATATGCCATTTTAATATGCCAGGATATTGCCCCCAATATGCCATTTAATATGCCAGGATTTTGCCCCCAATATGCCAGGATTTTGCCCCCAATATGCCATTTAATATGCCAGGATATTGCCCCCAATATGCCATTTTAATATGCCAGGATATTGCCCCCAATATGCCATTTAATATGCCAGGATATTGCCCCTTAGTATGCTCGTTATGCCACCCTCCTCCCCCCCTTCCCCAGACCCCAGTACTTACCTCGTTCCTGCTCCGTCTCCCGGTGCTCTGAAGGTGCGTGGCTGTGAGGGAAGCGTTGTGAGCTTCCCTCCAGCCATGCGGAACAATAAAGTTTGTTTAAAAAAACACACTTTATTGACCGCTTACCTCACAGCCACGCAGCTTCAGAGCACCGGGGGACAGAGCAGGAACGAGGTAAGTTTTAGATTTTTTTTATTTTTTCAGCCACCGATCGGCGTATAACACGCACACATCATTTGCCCCCTATTTTCACAGAGAAAAAGTGCGTGTTACACGCCGATAAATACGGTAGCTTATTTTCACAGCACTATATGTGTATTAATGGGAGGTTGTTATATATTCTCATTAGTCACTTTGTGTTTGTAGTCTTTCCTGATTAAGGTTCCGTTTGAAACATTGATGTCTACCTTTTGCATAAATATTTCTTCTACTTTGGATTAAAGACACCGTGAGTGCCACAATTCTTTCGATGTGTGATTATATAAAATACATTAAAATATTTCGCAAATTATTCAACATTTCAAGGTCTAGATAATAAATGGGTTATCAGAAGCTCATGGTCCATTACTTAAGGATAGTTTTTTTTAATTATTATTTGGTGATGTTTTATTGGACTGAACAAAGCCAAACATTGCATTGAACAAGCCAAGCTATTATTCAAACAAAAACGTTTTTCTGGACTTGGTAATCAGAGGACAGGTTGGTTTATGGAATAGTTGTGCAGCAGCACATTTTGGGTGTGTTTTGTAACCTAACAACATGTATTTGGTGTATCAGACTAAACTCTGTGTTTATAAACAGATGTGTAATGTATCAAGTAATAACAGTACAAAAATGGATATTAAAAGTAGGTACATTATTAGTCAAATTAGCCTTCAGCAAGAAGTGCTAACACAATAAAAGCTAGAAACCAGTGCATTTCTTTTTCCAGATTTCATGGTACAGCCTTTCGCAGAAAATAGATCTGGAAGGTGGCTTATTTTTCTAAACAGTATTTAGTAATATAAAACACAAAAGCAGAAACAGAAGAAAGATTTAGCTCATCTATATTGGCCTCATTTCTACTGCGTTGGTGGGGTTAGTTGTGGGTGCAATCTGGGGGCTGGGGCAAGTCCTATATATGCAATATTGGTGCTCTGGCAAGACCTGTGGGTGCTCCAAGGTGGTGCTGTGGCAAAGAACTGTGGGTGCAATGGCAAGGGATATGGGTGCAATGATGAAAGGCTTGTAAGATAAAGCGATGGAGTGAAGGGAGCAGAGGAAGGAGATAAAAAAAAAAAATATATATATATATATATATATATATATATATATATATATATATATATATATATATATATACCGTATATACTCGAGTATAAGCCGACCCAAATATAAGCCGAGACACCTAATTTTACCACAAAGAACTGGGAAAAAATATTGACTCGAGTATAAGCCTAGGGTGGGAAATGAGGCAGCTACTGGTAAATATTGCCACGAATCTGCTATTTAATATTCCAGGATATTGCCCACAATATGCCATTTAATATGCCAGGATTTTGCCCCCAATATGCCATGTAATATGCCAGGATATTGCCCCCAATATGCCATGTAATATGCCAGGATATTGCCCCCAATATGCCTTGTAATATGCCAGGATGTTGCCCCCAATATGCCATGTAATATGCCAGGATTTTGCCCCCAATATGCCAATTTAATATGCCAGGATTTTGCCCCCAATATGCCATGTAATATGCCAGGATATTGCCCCCAATATGCCATGTAATATGCCAGGATATTGCCCCCAATATGCCATGTAATATGTCAGGATATTGCCCCTTAGTATGCTCGTTATGCCACCCTCCTCCCCCCCTTCCCCAGACCCCAGTACTTACCTCGTTCCTGCTCCGTCTCCCGGTGCTCCGAAGGTGCGTGGCTGTGAGGGAAGCGTTGTGAGCTCCCCTCCAGCCGCGCGGAACAATAAAGTTTGTTTAAAAAAAAACACTTTGTTGACCGCACGGCTGGAGGGGAGCTCACAACGCTTCCCTCACAGCCACGCACCTTCAGAGCACCGGGGGACAGAGCAGGAACGAGGTAAGTTTTAGATTTTTTTTTCCCCCAGACACTGACTCGAGTATAAGCCGAGGGGGTCCGTCTATCTCATCAACTTGCTATCACCTATGACCAATTATCCTGGTAAGAATTTTAATCCATATTGACATCTTGCATGGGTTTGAATAGTGTCCGCAGACCAGCATCAGAATAAGCCGCACTTATAAAATGCCCAGTAGACAGGGTTTTCGTTTTTTTGATGGTTCACTGCAGATATCTATGCAGTATATGCATCCTCCGCAGCCATGACCAATTTGTACATTTACTCAACAAAAGACAAACCATGCCTCTCCCATTTTGTCAATAAGCCCTGCTATTGTTTAATTAACTTTGGGTAATTATACTTTTTCCCCCAGGGCATCATTTGGCAATCCTGTTTCCTTTTTTTTTTTTTTAAATAATCCATGCAATTTGGCTGTCACTTATAATGAGGAGATTCCACATAAATACACAAGCTGAACGATTAAGTACTATGTATTTCTTATGTTTTACAAAACAGTTCCTGCAGTGCTAAAAAACATATGAACTGCACCAAATTGTTGGGCAAATTGGCTGTGGCATATTAATGGTCAAATTATCAATGGAATATTAGTGATCAAATTATCAGTGGCATTTTAATAGAAAAAAAGATAAATGGTATATGAATGGAAAAATGATCAGTAGCATAGTAATGATCAAATGATCAGTGGCATATTAATGGTCAAATGATCAGTGGCCTATTAATGGTCAAATGATCAGTGGCCTATTAATGGTCAAATGATCAGTGGCCTATTAATGGTCAAATGATCAGTGGAATATCAATGGATAAACTAACACTGGCTGTGGCATTTTAAGTCTTGGATGTGCAATGCGGGTAATGGGGCAGCAGCAAATCCTGGATGGGCAATACAGGAGATGGGTCGTGTCCTGGGTTGTATTTAAATGATTGGCATAATATACAAAGACCTCAGTAAAATGACTTTGGGAGATATGGGGGGGGGGGGCAGAATTTCTTGCCGTAAGGGGCCCTGAAATTTCTGATGGTCGGTCCTGATGTCCCACACTGTCAGCTTGAAAACGTTTTTTGTTATATAACAAACAAACAAAACGGTTTGTGTTATATAAAAAAAATACAGCACTTGCCCATATAGCAAATGCAAAAGACTTTTTAGCCAAAGGTAACAAATTTCAGTAACATGTAAGTGGACCACAAGGAAGAAATGACTCATGTATTTCGCACTTCAAGAAACAATTAATCATAGACCCCAATATATAGTTACCATGAATCCAATGGTAGCTGGCTGTACAACCTAGGCCTTTCTGTCAAACATGCTATTATATTATAGAGATGTAAAAAAGAACATGTTGATATAGCAGATTATGGATTTATGCACAAATTATTAGTTTTTTTTAAAGGATTCTGCATTATCCATTAAAACCATAAAAACAAATTATCCTATGTTTTCGCCACTAACATTAGCTCAAGAAAAGGATTCATTCATTATACAAATTAAGTACAATAACCACACTCAAAGCGGATCACATTTTCCCGTCTACCCTGACAGGAGCCAGACATCTATTTTGTATGGGAGTGGATTAACACCAGGTGACCTTTGCAATTGTTGCATCCTGGACAAGAGAACAAAGGTTTTCATTATGGGTAGGTAGGATTTCATTCAAGAAGCATGTGCTTTCTCTGTAGTATGTGCCTTCACAATGCTACATTTCATCTGGGTGTAGGATGCGTCATACTAAAAATGTCAGACAAAGGTTTAGCCAACCAACCACAAATGGAGATACACGGCAACCGAGTGAGAGAAATATAATCTAGTCATGTCCTCCTAGACATGTGTGCGACTCATGTTACCTTTTCTTTGTTAATCATCATCGAAGAACTATTGAAATGTGTCCCTCAAGGGCACTCAGTTACATTCCGAACAGGGAACCATCATATCATCTCATTTCCAAGATGTTAAAAAGAGAGACTATTTCATTTATCTATGATGTCACATTCCAGTTAAGTTGCTTCTCACTGTGTTTGTTGCAACGTAAAGGTAGAAATCTTTTTTTTACTTTTAGCAAACAAAAGCATTTTGGAGAAAAACATATATTTCACATTTGTTACTTTTGTCCATTCGTTAAATTATTTATATAGTTATTTATCAGTTAAGGTAGTTAAGGTTTTAACAGGAAGAATACATTGCGGTTTCTCTCATTTTTAAGTATGTTGTGGGGATCAAGTCCAAAATAAAATTTAAAACAATACAAGACACATTTATTTGTATAGACATTACAAAATGGCTGACATTTTTTAGTCACAATACAGTACTCTTGCTGGAATAGGAGTTAAAGTTTGGGGTAAGGGAATAATACAAAAGGTGGCCAAATTGACAATTTTGATATCTCATAGGAAATATACATCACAGGATGTGTAAGTGCATTTATCTAATGTAACTAACACTTGCTGAAACTCTGGGACCTGGATTATCTGTATTTGGCAAGACATTTCATAGACCAAATCTACCATCTAAATTTAGAATGTATTTCATTCATTTTTAGCTGTGGATTTGTAGTATCCCAACACAAACCTTGACTTTATATCATTAAGTGGCAGTACGACAAATATACAGTTTAACCCCTCAGTGACAAGACATTTTGACCTTGACTTTAGCTGTAATTTTCTTCTTTCTCACATACTGTACCCACACAAACTATATGTTGTTTTTATCATCACAAGAAGGGCTTTCATTAGATACCATTATGTTCAACCATATCTTATAATTTACTAAAAAAAAAATCATTAAACATGGCAGAAAAAAAAACAAAAAACATTTTTTATAACTTTGACCTAAAATATAATTTACACAAATACAATAATTGAAAAAGACCCCATCTAAATAGTTTCTAAATGTTGTCCTGAGTTCAGAAATATGCTTGTTTCCACGTTTTTCTGCAGTTTTAAAATTAGTGTTGTTTTTTCCTATACTGACCCTTTGACCCTAACCCGTGCCGTCAGAGCGGTTTTCATGATCGTTGATCGTGAAAACCGCTCGTTTCACCGCAGAATGTGTTAGGGACGTCCATTGTCGGGAACAGAGTTTCCGGATGGACGTGCCTGACACGTCCATAGTCGCGAAGGGGTTAATGACAGTTTTGAACATTTGGGATTATACAAAAAGATTATATTTTTCAATCTTGAACCATCAATTGTAAATGTTTAATTCTCACATGGATCAGGAATTTCCTGTTTGTTTGGATTTGGTTTCAAGACAAACCATTGCCATCAAAGGAATAGAATGTGTTGTTCATTCCTGTGTTCCTGGACAAACGTACTGTACCCTGTGGTCAGATATAATTCACAGGCATATTTACCATAACTGAAATTCCACAATCAGCTTAAATATTGCACAGCACTGTTGGCATATTAGAGTTAGACGTATAGACGCTCAGTTCAATTTAAATGGTATTTCCTTTGTTTGCATTAACCATTATAAAAAATATACTTGCAGACTTTTACCTCAAAAGGCTGGTTCATAAAAAGTAAATAAAATAATAATATATACACCAGGGAGCTGCACATTGTACCCATGTACCCAAGTACCCAAGTACAGATCCATGCTTCTCTGTGGCTACCACCAAGTATACCTGCCATGAGGCAATACCCAGTTCTTATTTCCTGGCTGCCATAGTGTCCTGGCACCCAGGTTTTATTGAACCTTGATATCCACAGGAAGGAGGTAGTATTCCAAAAGTTAATAAATTGTAATAATTAAATAACATAGCAATTTTCATTACTTTGTCCTCTATTTCCTGAATTCTGTCCCTTTTCTTAACATTGCCACCCAAACCTATTTTACAGTCCGAGGTAGCTAGAATGTAGGGTGCCATCTTGGTTGAATCCTAAAACTAGCTTTTTGGGGCAATACACTGGAAGTGCATACAACATATGTGTTCAGTTGCTACTGTACATCTATACATTCACTGAACTGCTGACATCAGGCAGAATAGCAGAACATCTTATCATTGTTGTATATTTTCCTGACTAGCCGTAGAGGTAAAAATGGTGAGATCCGGTTACAAATATCAAGAAATAATCGAGTGGTTGGCAGAAGTGTGTGGGAGGTTTATGATAGAAAATGACATCTCCTTGCTAATTGGTACAAGGAGATAATAATTTACATTTCCCCAGTTTCGATGGTGTATTTAGCAAACACAATTCATGACTTTCTACATTAAGACTGAAAGAAAGTCTGGAACAGTATATGGGAACAAAATGATAACGAAGAGGATGAAGAAATCAGAAAAGTGTGTGATTAGTGTCAGGGAATCTTATACATTTTATACATGACCCCCCCCCCCCCCCCCCCTTCATAGTGTACTATAGTGAGATTCAAGTGATTTTCCAACAGAAATCCTACACTTGCAAGGGATTCTGGGTATGCATATGCAAATAAGGTTAACAAAGGGGTTTTCCCATCACCTTTACTCCCACCATAACTTGTTGTATGAGATTGCTCCTTGGCCTTTCGGCTAAGAACAAGTGTAGTAACTTTTTTGTTGTAGACTGAAACTCAAAAATGTTAAGACTAAATAGAAGAAAACAATGGACGGCAAGTCTTAAGAATGCAGTTCTAATATTAGCACAAGAACCTTTAAATCATGTAAAATAGTCTATTACATAGCAACAGCTTTAGATGCTTTTAGATTTATCGAACAGCACATCAAGCAATCCGGGAATATTTTAAAATTGTTCTGTTTTCAAAATGTGTCGAGAACCGATGATCAAACCATAGAACTAGACACATTATAAATAACATCACAAAAGTGTCAAGATATTATGAATATTTAATAGCGCTAAACAAAATTATAATTGCAAATACTGACACGTACATAAAGTTAAGATATGTGGTGATGTCCAACTCTTTCCACACCTTTCCCACCAGAGAACACAGCCATTGAAGATCATACAGCACAAATACATCCCTATGATGACTGGGTGGCACCATTAACATAATTAAAGGGGCTATTGAAGAAAAAGTGAAAATACGTTCACACTGGGTTCTAATTCCTTGTGAAGGCCAAATCTGAGACTCTCCTAGGCACATAGAATACTGTAGCTAATGCCAAAGTGGGTGGTAGAAAGCAGAGATAAACACTACCCTCTCTTCCATCCACAGATTAATTCATTGCAATGACAATGTGGAGGGTAAGAGGATATGTAGTGAATAAAAGATTTATAGGCAGCATAACTAAAACCCTTAGACAGAAAGTTCCCCATAAAAAACCCCAGTGATTACATCAAACTGAAGGAATGCAGAAGCAGTAGCAGATAAGCGTCAGGACAGAGATAAATTACATTTAATTCCTATTTTGTCCATACTCCAAAGTGTACGTCCTGCAAGACTACAATTCAACATATGCTATAATATTTAGTTCCTAATCATGTTATTTCATGAATAAATAATATTTAATATTATATTGAAATATAATCAACCATGACTACAGGTGCATTACATTCACATGTATTTATATAGCCCCAACAGTTTACATAGCGCTAGGTACAGAGCATAGAAGGGAACTACATACTAAGTTAGACAAACTAGAACAGACTGATATATGAGGTAGACAGCCCTGCTCATAAGCTTACAATCTCATATTGAGGTATATTCACAGAGATCTCTTAAGGAATTTTAGACTGGAGGAAGATTTGATGGTGTCCGTAAGGTTATTCCACAGTTGCCGTGCTCTGTAGTAAAAATGAGAATCAAGCCACTTTTTGTATTGTTGTATAGTAAATAAAGTTCTGGTACTAGATCACAGGTTCTAGGAGGTGGGAACAGCTGGGGAGAATATTCTACACATAGCTGATATATGTCTCATTCTGAAAATGTTGAAGTACGAATAGTGATCAACCTTCAACGTCTTCAATGGCCACACAGGTCATTGATGTCAATAGAAAAATCACACCACACTCCTAGGGCCGTTTTATTAATAGAAGTAAATTACAATAAATGTCACTATACATTATGTTTAAGTTCTATTCTATACACATACGTTGCCTTGCCGACATGCACTTCAGCAGATACAAATCAACGGAAGTTTCACAAGTCAGAGAATCTTTCATTTTAAATCTATGTCCTGTACGTCTAGAAGTAAAAGCGGTACATTACACTAACATTCTTTTATATAGCGGCAGCAATTTACGCAGCGCTTGGTAAAGAGCCTAGAAGGGAACTACATACTACATTAGTGGAAGTGAGCCCTGTGGTAGTCTCTCTTGATATTCTTTTGGTTCTCTTACATGCCTTACACATATTGCACCTATAGAACCCTGGCCCTTGTATTACACAATTATTCTCATTATTTATGTGAAGTAAATTATTAGAATAACTCTTGGTTAAACGTGTGATTTAGGTAGCAATATCCAGCTGTGTTAATTAAGGTTTAAGATATATCTCCCCACTTCCGGTTGTTGGGATGTAAATAGTCTGTGTCTGCCTTAGTTAATTCGACCCAGAGGATGACGTTTAGGTGAAAACGGCCATCGATCAAGGTGTGTATATTTTGAGGATCCCCTATTGTGGTTAAATCCTGCCGGTCAACAAGGATAGTAAGCATGAGCAGCAATGACCATGACTGTGTGCGACACGGAGGTCTTTAATGATAGTGTTCATGAGCGGCTACAGCAGATGGTGTGGATGGAAGGTGCCTGATGTTTAACATACTCCATGTGAGCGGGATATCTGGCGGGTAATGTTCAAACTGCAATATTCCGTTTTATTGTATTTACTATACTACTGTAACATACAAGCCTTGCATGTTAACTTCTACCATTACTCTATCACACTATATATTTTAATGTTTATATTATGAAACATTGTGAGGATCTTAACAACCAATTTATCAGGCAATTAACGTTTGCTTAAAATTTTGGTGGTGGACACATAGTGCACCAACTACACCATTTTCTGGTGTATTTGTTTTGTATCTAAAACCTGTATGTTACAGTAGTATAGTAAATACAATAAAACAGAATCACTGAAAATTGAAAAGGTGCTTTTTGGTGTATTTGTTTTGTATTTATCTTGTTTGTGTGTGGGTGCAGAGAATCACACAGGTTGTTGCAGCTTGTGGGGATCAATTGCTAGAATTATTATGCAAACAACGCTGAAGTCGGCTCTACTTGCTGTAAATTTGGAGATAGATGCTCCACCATGTTGATCAGACGAGGACAGCACAGGAAACAAGATTCGGTGTGCACATCATACTCCAAAACAACCCAATGTTTGAAAAAAGTATTGTGCTTTATTGCAAATAAAAATCAGTCCAACTAAACAGTGCAGACAAGGGAAAGGGTGGTCAGCGGACCCCACCTAACGCGTTTCACGTATTCCATGCTTAATCATAGGTGGATGAAGCGGCGAATACGCGAAACGCGTTAGGTGGGGTCCGCTGACCACCCTTTCCCTTGTCTGCACTGTTTGGTTGGACTGATTTTTATTTGCAATAAAGCACAATACTTTTTTCAAACATCGGTTTGTTTTGGAGTATGATGTGCACACCGAATCTTGTTTCAATTGCTAGAATTCCCCATGTTTTCCTTTCATTCATGTTTTATATATATGTACAGTTTTGATTAAACTATTTTTTGATTTTATAACCCTGTTTTATTACTAGTGTGATTTTTCTTGAGTGCTCACACTGGTTCATTGTACTTTCTGTATTTCCTTTCTATCTAGAGAATCTGTTGTCTAATTATTCTATACTTCGCTGGTTTTCCCGTCTATATTATCTATACATTTTCCACTAGGGCAGATTTACACTGAGTTTTTAATAAATTCTATAACGTATTTCACAGCATAATAGAGTTCTTACATCATCTTATGAATTCAAGTCTTCAAGAGAAGGGCATCACTTTTTAGTTGGAACACTTTGAAAATAACCTCTATATATTCGATGGCCTGAGGCTCATATAAATAGTAATAGGCAAGGGGGTAACACTGCTACCTATATTTCTTTACCAGCTAAAATGTTACATCAAAGGAAGATTAAAGGAAAATAATTCTTACAGCAAGGCTTTTTGTCCTTCAACAATGCCAACGAGATGCCTTAAAATATGTTTCTAAAATAGAAAATCTTTTAATAAGAATTGCTTGTTCTCTAGAAATCATGAGGTATCCAGGCGATAATATTCTCTCAGAAGATAGTGATAGCCATGTAAAGATGTAACTAATAATTCCCTCGGGGGTACGCATACCCCTGGTTGGGAACCACCGTTTTAGAACACTGTGTACCGTATTTGCTCGAATATAAGACGACTGTGATTATAAGACGACCCCCCAAACTTTGGATATTCCTTTAGGAAAAAACTAAAAGCCTGAATATAAGACTACCCTATAGAAAAAAAGTTCAACTTGTATATATTCACAGGTAAATTGCTTTTTAATATTTAATAAAAATTATGATATAAAAGAAAATGCATTTCTTGTTTTTATTTCCTTTTATGTGCCGATGCTGCCTCTCTCTCTCCACCCCCCCTTCCCACCAGCGTTGTGTCTCTCTCTCCCCCCTAGTGTTGTCTCTGTCCACCCAGCGTTATCTCTCTTCTCCTCGTTCTCTCCCTCCCCCCAAACTTTTGTCTCTCTCTCTCCCCCCTCCCCTTGTGTGTCTCTGTGCCCCCTCCCTCCCCTTGTGTTTCTCTGAAAAATGTGTCAAATTACCTTATTTTTTTGTTTACAAAAGCTTTTCTTCTGCAGTTTTAGAACTGATCCCCACTTCGATTTTCTCCTTGAATTGTATATTTTGTAACTCAAGCTCCCTCAGCCCCTGTGTGCCCTCGCATATCTGACATCTCCAAAAACACAGCTGAGCGTCCTAAACCTCTGCCTCTCACCCCACACACAAGGCAGCCACTTCTGCATCTCTTGGTTGGAATCTTGCACAAGGGGTGCACTCTTACTGACACTGCTGCCACTTAGAAGAAATATCTGAGTTCACTCCCCCATTGTGTTAACATCTGCCATGCTCAGCTCCAGCAGAAACTGTTCATGTATATTTGTGTGTTCATGTACGTGGCTTTATCCCAGCATTGCAGGGGTTGAACAGATTCTGTGCAGTGCTATACGCCAACTTACTACATGCATAGTGTCTATTAATCTAAATATCTTAAGCTAATGATTGTTTGGACAATCAAAGCTTTTCCTATTTAAAACAATAAAATACATTTATTTTATTTAAACATTTGACCTCCTTCCTATACATGCCAACAGACCTGGGTTTGTCAGGACAGTCCTTTAGCTTCCCTTTACATGATGCAGCACTTATATGGAGTATTGCTAAGTGGAATAGCATCTTTAAACCAATAGCTTTAGATGTTCCCATCTATATGTATTTCTAAAAGTATAATTAAGCATACAAGATTTTATTTAACAATGTTTTAGTGATTAGTTAGCTCATGTGGGTTATGGGTTGTTTTTTTTATGTGATTTTTTTTTAGAATCAATATTGACCAATTTCTGCCCCTAGCGAATCCGTTCACCGTGGGGGAGGAGCTTAAGAGGTCACTTAGTCCCAAAAGGCTCCATAGAGGTTGAGCTCGCCAGGACAAAATCAAGTCTGCCCAGTGGGAAAGAGATATGCAGTAACGCAATATGTGTTATGTGCCTAGTAAATCATATAATAAACATGTTTGCGCTGTAGAATTTGAAATTAATGCAATTTTAGTGGTGGTTAGTAATATTGGTTGGATATTGAAAAGTTCTTCCTGAGTTGTACTTACTACGTATACTGAATTTATTGGGTTTATCCTCACTGCTCTTGGTATTGTTAAGAGAATACATTTGCCTTTTGTTTTTCCTTAGTGTTCGGCACACAATGCATTGCACTTCCAGACAAAAGACTACTTTCACAAAAGAGTTAAATCAGTAGGCTAAAGGGAGATCCAGATCACATCAGCGATTGATAAAAACAAAATGCAAATTCAAATATGCATAATAAACACATTTAACTCTATACTGTTTGCAGATATATATATATATATATATATATATAGCATACAGTAAAATCTATATACTTGCATACAGAATGTATGTATATATATATATATATATATATATATATATATATATATATATATATATATATATATATATATATATATATATATATATATATATATATATATGGGGGGGGGGGGGGGATTGGTTTGGCCCCAAAGAGTTAAACTGGTTTTGCACTTTCATAAAAAAATAAATAAAACCCAAGCTTTATCTTTGCTATACTCTGTAAGTTCATCCAAGTTAAAGATGAAGGACATAAGGTCACTAGTAATCCCTGTAAGTTCATGTTTCATAAACCACTATTATTCCCTTATAGGAAATGATTTCATGGATCATAAAGGAAAATCCATCTCTCTGACCAGATTTATTGTTCGACTGGAGAAACAGTAAGACTTGCAAGAATATTGAATGCTCTATTAGTGATTTATATACAGCAGTATAAACACAAACTCACTCACTATACTTTAAAAAGGCATTACAGTAAGTAATAATTACAAGACCAGGCACTGGAAAAGACATTACTATTGGTCTTGGTAGATACACTATATGGAGAAAAGTATTGGGACATCTTACCATTACACCAACAGGGACTTTCTATGCATTTTAAATACATAGGGGTCTATTTTACTAGGCTAGAAGTGAGCGCAGCACGCGGGGTTGCTTGCTCTGCCTCTCGTGCACTGCACTGAGATTCACATCTCAGCGCTCAGTAAGAATAAGGGGTGGGGTTGCAGACGGCCATTTCCAAACACGAGGCAGCAGGGTGAGGAATTCTCCCTGTCCCCAGCCAGTTAAACGTTTTTTTATGCATTTTGTATTAATTTAATACAAAGTTTATGTATTTACTACTAATTGGCATGAGATACAATGTGTATGCATTTACATTTCACAGGCATGATATACAAGGTTTATGCATTTAAAGTTCATTGGCACAATATACAAAGTGTATGCATTTAAAGCTCACTGGCACAATATACAAAATGTATGCATTTAAAGCTCATCGGCACAATATACAAAGTTTATGCATGTAAACCTCCTTGGCATGATATAGAAAGTGTATGCATTTACAGTTTATTGACCCAATATGCAAAGTTTATGCAGTTAAAGTTCATTGCATTATATCCAAAGTTTATGCATTTACTGCTCATTGGCATCTTAATGGCATTTCATATAATTAACCTTAACTTATGCTGTGTGTGCTTCTGGTACTGCTCCAAGCCTCAAGCAGAAAGCCAATAACCAACCAACCTATCCATCCTAATGAGTTCCCACTAATGATGAAACAGCTGTCAATAAATAGTTATCTGGCTTAGCACCTCTGTCTCGGGCAATGTTTAAAGAGTATCTTGTACGAGGGGCATCTGCTCCAGGGGCTCCATATATAAAGTGACTCTAAAAGGAAAAAAGGTGATCATTGTTAACCTTATTTGCATATGACTATCCAGAATCCCTTGCAGTGCTGGCAACACAAAACAATTCTTCTGGCAATGTATGGTGTGTGTAGATTTTAATAATGCTTCTCCTACTACCTGTTTATATTATATTTACATACATACACTACATCATCACTTAAAACTACTAAAGAATAGGCATGCTAAGCATCTTTTGAAACAGTGAAGTCCTGTAGCGTGACCTTTAACCTGTATTCTCAAGGTAAAAATATGGCACCAGAATAGATAGATCAACCTACATATATATCAGGAGCTCAGTATAATGTTTTACTGTACAATGCAGTAAAATGATTTTCTGAGAAATACACGAACATGTTGCTAACCACTCTTATTACTAAGCTACATGTAATACATGTTAAAGCATGTATTAGAATTAAAATAACAATGGTTCAATAAACACTTTTACTTTCTTGTTCACTAGCACATGATCCACACGGTAAGAGAATGTGGCTCCAGTCAGGATAAACCTGTTTGTTTGTTTTTAAACAAAATCAGTCATATGTAATTCACCTCAGCGTCCTGTTGGGGGGGAAGAAATATCCTAAGAATGTAAGTCCATTCAAGTGTTTACATTTTCACCCTCTCTGTATCCAGGATACAGGAGCAACCTGCTAAATTCCTCGGAACCAATAAACCCCATCCATGTTATTTACACTTAATTGGCTGCCTAACATACAAACACTTTCCTGTGCAAAGATAAGGCTTAGACTTATTGCCTCAGTTAATGCAGAGCATTAAGCATTGGAAAACTGCCCGATTATCTTGCCAGTCACGTGGAAAAGGCAATTTATTATATCCAAAGTACATCTTTCAGCATTACTAGTTAACAAACACGCAGGTTGAAGAAAAGAAGACACAACACTACCCTACATGATAAAGAAACACAATACAGTATTTTACCAGCAGGTTGGTTAAAAAATGGCTTGCCCCGATAAGACTAAGACAAATATGCACAAGAAGACCAATGATCAAGTATGGACTTCTGTGTACTGCTTTTTATTATTTGATACAATAAACAATATACGTTTTAAGAATCTGGCGTATTCCATCATTTCCAGCACATTGGGCTATTGTTCTTCACTTTTTTCTGTTTGCCGATACACGGTCGGGTTGGGGACCCGCCGCCCAGCAGGCAAGGAGCACCTCTGGAGGTTTGTTTTCTGTTCCAGTACCCTCTGCACCCAGGGGCGGGCTGGGCCGGGGGGCAGGGTGGCAATTGCCCCCCAGGCCGCCCTAAACTATGTAAAACACGGCCGCTGGGCCAGTGTTTAAAAAAAAAAAAAAACGCGCTTGCAGGCAGAGACTGAGGTGAGAAGGGATCGGAAGATCCCCTCTCACCTCCGCTCTGCCTGCAAAGCTGCACGGGGAGCCGAACAGGCAGCACAGAGAAACCTCCGTGCTGCCTGTTCGGCTCCCCGTGCAGTGTGCCGACACGGAAGTGCCGACAGTAACGTGATCGGCGCTCTGACGTCAGACGCGCGCCGATCACGTGACCTGTCGGTGCAACCGCCGGGAGGCCGAACAGGCAGCATGGAGGGACCATGCTGCCTGCCACCAGGTAAGTCCTCCTGCCACTAGCCACCAGGGAAGTCCTGCCACTAGCCACCAGGGAAAAAGGTAAGGGGGGGGGGGGGTGGGCAAAAAACACTGGCATATTATTGGGCAAATTGGCTGGGGAATATTACATGGCAAATAAGACTGGCATATTATTGGGCAAATTGGCTGGGGAATATTACATGGCAAATAACACTGGCATATTATTGGGCAAATTGGCTGGGGAATATTACATGGCAAATAACACTGGCATATTATTGGGCAAATTGGCTGGGGAATATTACATGGCAAATAACACTGGCATATTATTGGGCAAATTGGCTGGGGCATATTACATGGCAAATAAGACTGGCATATTATTGGGCAAATTGGCTGGGGAATATTAAATGGCAGAATAACACTGGCATATTATTGGACAAATCGTCTGGGGAATATTAAATGGCAGAATAAGACTGGCATATTATTGGGCAAAATGGCTGGGGAATATTAAATGGCAATTAACACTGGCATATTGGGCAAATAAGCAGGGGCATATTAAATTGCAGATAACCTTGGAATATTATTGGGAAAATTTACTGAGTTATATTAAATTGCAGAATAACACTGGCATATTATGGGACAAATTGGCTGGGGAATATTAATGGCAAATAATATTGGAAATGTGTATGTAATGGGGTGATGGAGGCATGTAAATGTGGTGATGGGGCATGTCCTGGTGTGCAACGTGGGTTATGGGTCATGTCGTAGGTGGGCAACGTGGGTAGGGGGGGGTGCCCAAATTTTGGGATATTGGGTGTCTAAATCCTGGCATGTTGAGGGGCATAATCCTGGCATATTGAGGGGAAAATCCTGGCATATTGAGGGGGCATCATCTTGGCATATTGAGGGGAAAATCCTGGCATATTGGGTGTCTAAATCCTGGAATATTGAGGGGCATAATCCTGGCATATTGAGGGGCATAATCCTGGCATATTGAGGGGCATAATCCTGGCATTTTGAGGGGCATAATCCTGGCATATTTAGGGGGAAATCCTGGCATATTGAGGGGGCATCATCTTGGCATATTGAGGAGAAAATCCTGGCATATTGGGTGTCTAAATCCTGGCATATTGAGGGGCATAATCCTGGCATACTGAGGGGCATAATCCTGGCATTTTGTAAAGGAAAATTCTAGCATATTAAATGGCAAATCCTGGCAATATTCGTTATAAAACAAGGAAAAGATGGCCGTGGATGGGGAGGCGATTCGATGGTGCAATGGGCCACTTGACTGGATTTGCCCCCCAGGCCTAAGGCTGCCAGTCCTCCCCTGTCTGCACCACACGCTGTTTTGTTACAATATGCACAAGATGGTAAATAATGTTTTTACTGTATTTCCGGTCCGTTATTGACGACCACTGACTCTGTGTCCTATCCCATCCACCTGTTCCCCTTATGTTTTGAAATACCAATAAAAACGGATTAAATTAAAAAAAAAAAATGGCTTGCAGCCAATGTTAAGCCTATGGCTGGCAGTAACCACAACCGAACCAAAACTAGAAAGATTTCAAATATACTATAATCAAAAGGTGTTTAGCTAAGAATCTACATTTATTTACACATTGTGCTAGCACACTTAGGAGCAAATGCATAGATCAAGGGATGGCATAAGTCTGAAAATAAACTGCTTCGTAAACAAACAAAGAAGAGTTAATGATTGTAAAACCCTTTAGCTATCTTTTGAGCCATACATTTCCATGCAAATAAATGTATGACTTGTATGGCCATAATGCCATGAGTATAACATGTAACAGATTTTGCACTGTGGTGAAGAGGAGAGAAGCAAGCAAGCTTGCATTTTGAAAGAATAACTAAATAATTTTAATAAAGTTGCTTCAAGGCTTTACTACAATTTTTAAAAGATGCCACACCTTCTAGCCCTCCTCCATCCCATGTCCCACACACTGGACAATGAATTTGGGACAGTCGGGGCATTTGGAGGGTGCTCCACAACTCTGCAGAATGTTGAGTGCCACCAAAAAAAAACTCACCATCTGGTGTACAACGTACAAACCTGCATGTATAAAATAGGGTGGAGATGTTAACACAGATAGTATAGCTATTGTACTGAAGATACTTTTGATGAGGAACCACAGTTGGGCTCAGTGCAATTGATAGGCATGCCTTAACGTTAGAGGGAAAGTTACACTGATGAATAACACATGGGAACCTTATTAAGCTACTGCCCCCAAAAGCAATGTGCACTATTTTAGATATAGCTTTTAATTCTGGGACTTTTTTTGTTCTGCCCAACATGTAGAGTTATAAATTGTTCTAGACATACAGAGATGGACGTATACAGATACCCTAGGGAAAGGCCTACTAGCAAGGTACTAATGGGCATCTGAAGGGGGAAACTGATGTGTGACATGTCTGCTTTATGTATCAGTAACAAACATGTTCCCTATAACAATTACCCACTAAATGACGTGCTCTCTCACCTTGTCCTGCCCAATCAATAATATTGTAATCTCTTGTCAAAGCAAAGTTACACAATTAAGTTCTAAAATAGATTGGGACTTTCAAGGAATGCATGTTGTTGATGTAGACCAGCCCTGTAAGCAAGAGGCAGATATTCTGTCAGGTAATTATTGCTATCTATTTGCAATTCTCTGTAGACATAGTCACAATACTGTGGAGATGAATTACTTTCTCATGCACATCCTTTAATACTAGATTTGTTCTCTAACTTATGAGCTTGTGCATGGGTAGCTACTAAGAGTGTCAACAGCATTCATACGTGCCAGCTTTTCATTTTTGTGTCTTGGAACATGAAGGGGAGGAGCCAGAGGGAGTGGCGTTATGTGACATCACACAGCACTGCATGACCCAACAGCTTTGCGCTCCAGACTACCCGGTAGGGATACAGGTACCCAGAGCTCATTTGCATGCATTTAGTTTACTTATGTCTGCTAGACATACACAGTTTAGATGTAATACTGCCTATGCACAGCAGTAATGTCAGGACAGACCAAATTTGCCGGGACAGGAAAAAAAAAAGACTGGCAAATCCAGGACTGTTGACATCTATGCTCAACAAGGGAAGCAATTTAGTAGTGGATTGCAGTGAAATTTTACTTTTTAAGTAAAATAATTTTATAAGCAGTCAATAGGAACATTAAACATTGTTTCCCGCGACATGCAAGTAAACCCGACGTGTATCTTAATAGCACGCGCACAGCCCCCTCTGACAGCTGAATGTGAGGGTCTCTCGCTGCTAGCACAGAGAGACGGGTCTAGGACACTTCCGCGCCGCATCTTCATCGCTGACAGTTCAGCGCGGCAGTTAGAAAACGGCCGCGGCTATGTAAGAGCTGACAGTTCAGCGCTGAACTGTCAGCTCTTACAAATGTAAAAGTAAAACGAAAATAACCCCCCTAATAAATGATTCCCAAACCCCAATACTAAAATTAACCCCAATACTAAAATTAACCCCCGAACCCTAATACTAACCCCCTAAACCCTAATACTAACCCCCGACCCCTAATACTAACCCCCTAAACCCTAATACTAACCCCCGACCCCTAATACTAAAATTAACCCCCTAAACCCTAATAATAACCCTAATACTAACAACCGAACCCTAATACTAACCCCCTAAACCCTAATACTAACCCCCGACCCTAATACTAACCCCCTAAACCCTAATACTAACCCCCGACCCCTAATACTAAAATTAACCCCCTAAACCCTAATACTAATCCTAATACTAACACCCGAACCCTAATACTAACCCCCTAAACCCTAATACTAACCCCGACCCCTAATACTAACCCCCTAAACCCTAATACTAACCCCCGAACCCTAATACTAAAATTAACCCCCTAAACCCTAATACTAACCCCCGAACCCTAATACTAAAATTAACACCCTAAACCCTAATTCTAACCCCCTAAACCCTAATTCTAACCACCCTTACTAAAATAAACAAAAATAGCTAAAATACTTACATTTAACGATGAAATGTCCCGCGATGAAATCTCAAGCGACGAGCTGCCTTGCGGTGCAGAGTCGGCGGTGAAGTGGAAACAGCCGCAATGAAGTGTCCCATCCCCCAAAGAGAGACCCTCGTTTTTGCATGGGATCAGCAGGGGGGACCTAGTTAAGGTCCCCCCTGCAGATCCCATGCAAAAAGGAGCGGAGAGAGAGCTGGTCGCCGACCAGACAGCTGCCTGCTTCATATGGAAGCATGGCAGCTGTCGGTCAGACGATAAACTGGTGTGTACAATCAAAAGTACACGCCAGTTTATCCTCATACTAGGGACAACTTACTTTTCACTTGTGCTTCTATATTAGAAGTACAAGTGAAAAAAAAAGTTTAGTGTCCCTTTAAAGCAGGGCTCGACAAACCCCAGGCGCCAGGTCGCCATGGCGACCAGGAAATGAGACCTGGCGCCTGGGTGAAGTTACCCTCCCTGTCCCCTTGCCGCTGCCATCCGATGTTTTTTTTCTTTTTTCGTAGCGCGAGGGGGTAAAGTCTGTGCGTATAGCACAGACTGCAAGCTCCGCCCCCTCGCGCAACGCGTGTCTGAGTGCCGGGTGTCGACACGTGACATCCGGGCACTCAGCAGGCCGATGAGTGAGGACATGCTGCAGCACGGATGTCCCCCTCCCCTGCAATGAGGTAAAGCAGCAGGGAGGGGGGACACATCAAGAAAAGACTGTGTGAGGTGGGTGTGTGTTTGTATATATGTGTATATGTAAAGTAGGTGTGTGTGAGGTGTTTGTATATATGTGTATATGTAAAGTAGGTGTGTGTGTGAGGTGTTTGTATATATGTGTATATGTAAAGTAGGTGTGTGTGAGGTGTTTGTATATATATGAATATGTAAAGTAGGTTTGTGTGAGGTGTTTGTATATATGTGTATATGTAAAGTAGGTGTGTGTGAGGTGTTTGGATATATGTGTATATGTAAAGTAGGTGTGTGATGTGTTTGTGTATATGTGTATATGTAAAGTAGGTGTGTGAGGTGTTTGTATAAATGGGTATATGTAAAGTAGGTGTGTGAGGTGTTTGTATAAATGGGTATATGTAAAGTAGGTGTGTGTGTGAGGTGTTTGGATATATGTGTATATGTAAAGTAGGTGTGTGATGTGTAGGGATCGACCGATATTGATTTTTTAGAGCCGATACCGATAACCTGTGAACTTTCAGGCCGATAGCTGATAACTTATACCGATATTTCGTGCATTTTAATTTTTTGGGAAAAAAAACAATTTCTACACAAATCTGCTGTTAAATGAACATGTTTATTGTTAACGTTTAGCTTTTTTTTGTAAATCTTTTTCATTGCTAAATAAAAATAAATAATGCAGCAAAACAATGGTGATATGGTCAAATACAACAAATTGGACCACTTTTTTTTTTTTTTTAAATAAATATCAGTCAAAAGGTAACAAGAACAACAATGTTCAATTGCACATAGTCCATACTTAGATTAAATCTTAGTAAAATGAGCAGCAATGACATAGGCAATTATATCAAAGGGACACTACAGTAAATATAAGCAAGGCATCAAAACAGCTTAATTAACCCCTTAGTGACAAGACATTTTCACCTTGACTTTCCCTTGGTGACAATGGCTGTTTTGACATTTCTAGGGTGTTTGTGTTTAGCTGTAATTTTTTGCTTTCTCACATACAGTACCCACACAAATTATATGTTGTTTTTATCGTCATAAGAAGGGCTTTCATTAGATACCATTATGTTCATCATATCTTATAATTTACTACAAAAAAAATCATAAAATATGATGAAAAATTTAAAAAAACCCACTTTTTCTAACTTTGACCTAAAATATAATTTACACAAATAAAATCATTAAAAAAGACCCCGGCTAAATAGTTTCTAAATGTTGTCCCGAGTTCAAAAATATGCATGTTTCCATATTTTTCGGTATTTTTTTGCGAGTTATGGGGCAAAAACCAAAAATAGTGTTTTTTGTTTTTTTTCTATATTGATCTTTTGACCCCAACCCGAACCCAAAATTTAACCCTAACACTAAATTTAACCCCAACTCTAATCCTTATTATATCCCTTAATATTTTTTAACTTTAATTTAATTTTAACCCTATCCCTTATGCTAAAAAATATTTAATTTTAACCCTATAGGCTAATATAGCTAAATAACCTATTTTTATTTAATTAAATATGTATTTTAATTATTTTCCATTGCAATGCTACTAAACTACCACTAGGGGTAGTCAAGTAGAATATTCAGAGCGACGGAAGTGAAGTTACTTTCACTTCCGAAGCTCAGACCGGCAGAGGACTTAGCCATATTGACGGAGCAGCATGCTCCGTCAATATGGCTCCCCACGATCGCTCCGTGGGGCGATCGTGGGGGTCCCAAAATAGAAATATTGGTGCTGGCTATTGCCTCGATGTCGAGGCAATAGACCAGCACTGTTAAAGGGGTTTTCGCGATCGTTGATCGCGAAAACTGCTTCATTCAAATATTATCGCCATTATCGGTAAAGTTAGATGCCGATACCGATAGTTTAGGAAACTGTGAATATCGGCCGATAATATCGGTTAATCCGATAATCGGTCGATCCCTAGTGATGTGTTTGTGTATATGTGTATATGTAAAGTAGGTGTGTGAGGTGTTTGGATATATGTGTATATGTAAAGTAGATGTGTGTGTGTATATATGTGAAGAAGCCGTGTGTGTTTATGAATTGCGTGTATGCTTGCGTGATTGTCTGGCTCCTAAATTTTTTGGCTGGCTCCTAAAATCTAATTAGATTTGTCAAGCCCTGCTTTAAAGAGCCACTCCAGCTATTTTGTGCTTTTTTCATTTGATAGAGGATGCCGCATAAAAGTTTTTACATATTTCCGCAAGCCATGAAATAAGTATATTCTACCCTTTAGCCTAGTTTTGAATCATTGAAACTAATGGGGGAATCACTGGGCACAAGTACCGTAATTGTGACATGACTTGTATACACACTGCAAGAAGTGTAATGCACATTTGTCGTTTGTTCCCATGCTTTCCGATAGAGAAGAAATGACATTATTATTAATATTATTTTTGCTGTTCGAAATGTCAGTGAATATATTTTAGTAATTAGGCTGTTCCACTGATGTAACAAGGCTTTGGTTTGATTACAAGTCACAAACACAAAGTTGTATGCGCCCCTTTGCCTTTAAGAGGCGTTTAGAGAAATCATAGTGTGTGTGAAATGCTGATAGTTTCTTTACTCATTATCAGCATCACCATCGTCACCGTAGCTAACTCATTGTCAAGCGGTACACTGGCTGAGAAGCTTGCATGATCTCATAGTAACGGCTTCAAGAGGTCTCCCAGCAACCTTCCTGGCAGGTCCTGACACACTCTCTGTAATGAAATGCCTAAGCCTTAATGAAGCATGAATAGAAACTGAATTAAATGGCAGCTTCCAGGACAGATTGTGCACTGCGACAAGCTCATTCATTCACAGGCAAAACCCCATCTAAAAGAAGCAGATAAGCGTTCTCATTTCACCTTCTACGCAATATATATGATTAAATCATGGGAAAACGCTTTAGCATTCTCTAACTTTGTTTGCATTCATATGAAGGCCTCGTAGGAAACAGTAGCAAATGAATGAATAATTCATGTTCGAATTCTAATCATAAATTAGAAACTTTTAGTAACCGTAAAGCAATGTTATCATAAGTTTGCCCATCTAACTGCTCTGGGATGCCTATTTCCCCTGAAGTATCTTGACTGCTTGGTGAGGATAGTGATAACAAACGCATGGCACATGTGCCATCTGTGGCACTCAGGAGCCTCTGAGGTGGCACTTAGCATCTGACTGCATTGTCATCATCATCATACATGAAAAGGATGCGGAGTAAATGGAAGATGGAGCCACTAAAGGAAAATAAATAAAAAGGCCACAACCAGGAGGTCAAAGTCTTAAACTAGAGGGAAAACGGTTTAAGAGTAACATCAGGTCAGTTCTACTTTACCGAGAGAGTGATGGATGTATGGAATAGACTTCCAGCAGAATTGATGGAGGTTAAGACAGCGAGGGAATGTAAGCAAGCATGACATAGGCATAATGCTATTTTAGATAAAAATTATTTAATGAAAGTATACAGATATTGTATCTTAATAAGACCTTATTGCTTGTGTAGCACTCTCAGGGAGCGGACATCTTTATCATGGGACCTAAAATGCCAGCCCCCTTTCATTAAAGGACAACTAAACTTATTTATTTTTTTCACCAAAAACAGATGCACAAGTCAGCGCCCCTAGTGTCAGGATAAGCTGGCCTGTTCTTTTGATAGTACATGCCAGTTCATCCTTCAAACCGGCAGCTGTCATGATACTCTATGAAGCAGGAAACCCGGTCTAGTCTGCGACTATTTCTCTCTGCTAGTGCAGAGAGGTAGAGGCCCTTGAGAGGCTTTTGATGGCAAAAACTTTGAGGAAGCAAAAAGATAAAAATAAGAATTTAAACGTGAATTGACCTTTAAAGCAGGTCAATTCAATGTCAAATGTCTACATTTGATGCAATCATTCAATTATATATAACTTATTCTTTTTGAAATTTTATTTATATACAATCAACTTACACAGCACTTGTTTCTTGATGTTTCATTGCGCCAAAGCGCAGCCAGGCTGCATCCAAGCTTATATCTACCTCTCTCAGAAAATACAATATTCAGGCATAATGCTTAGGAACTGATCCTGTAGCATAATCCTGTCATCTTCCTGCCAGGCTATATTATTTTGCTCATTATTATTTTTATTTAATATCCATTTGTCGTTGTTATTTGTTTGGGAGGCACCACATTTTAGCAAAAAAGCTAGGCTATACATTTTATTACATTTGAAAATATTAATTGTGGGCATTTATCAACACTACTTAAATTGGCACTCAACTTTTTATTTATTTATTTTCTGTAATATCTGATTTGGGCTGTAGGGAGCTGACTGTGTCTCACTGGTAGTACGGAGAGAGACCCTTGTTTTTAAATCTAGTCAATAGAGGGCACAGAGCTTCTAAAAGGTTTTACATATAAACAAGGTTGTCTCTCTGCACTAGCAGTTAGAGAAAGTAAGTGACCGGATCAAGCTGCATGCTGCTCAGTGAAGCATGGAGGCCACTGGTCAGGAGATAAAATGGCATGTATCCTTGAACTAAAGCTATACAAAATGACTGCCGTGTAGATATATGTATAAACCACACATTTTCCAGATTACAGGGACAATTGTAAATGCACCAAGCTGCAAGTCACTTAGTCATTAGTGTCTCCACATGCCTGTTAAGGCAACAAATAAAACTTTTTCCTAAATTCATTATGTAAGGAACCATTCGAAACCCTTTCCTAAATCTGTACAATCATCATATATCCACTGAGCCGTAACCTCATTTTAGATGCTCATTTGCAGGGGGGGGGTTGTTTGAATATTCTACTGATTGTTATGATTAGGAATAGGCAAAATCTGGTATTATGCTCAATTGGAACTACTACTCACAGAAAGCTCAGCGAGCAAAGACAGTTATGTGGAAAAGACCAAGTAACCAATTTCTACCAGAGAAACTTCAAGAGACACAAGCAATGTTCTCTTTTGTGGAGATGACAGACTAGCTCTTTAATAAATCCACTATTATAAAAACAAAGCTATTTTACATGCACAGCATTTTTAAATTTGGCCTTTCCAGTTAGGAATAATCTGATATTTACCATTTTTGTTGCTTTAAATTAACCAGTAAAATATCATACTGTGGGGTAAGGCACTACATAGATTAGGGGATTGGACTCTTCATCGCGGCTGCATCCGCGCAGCCGCTTCACCGCCGACTCTACAGCACAAGACAGATTGTCGCTGGAGATTTCATTGCGGGACATTTCATTGCTAAAGGTAAGTATTTTACCGATTTTAGTTTGGTTAGAATTAGGGTTTAGGGGGTTAGAATTAGGGTTTAGGGGGTTAATTTTAGTATTGGGGTTAATTTTAGTGTTAGTATTGGGGTTTAGTATTAGTGTTTAGTGTTAGGGGTTAATTTTACTATTAGGGGTCGGGGGTTAGTATTAGGGGGTTAATTTTACTATTAGGGGTCGTGGGTTAGTATTAGGGTTAGTATTAGGGTTTAGGGGGTTAATTTTAGTATTAGGGGTTGGGGGTTAGTATTAGGGTTAGTATTAGAGTTTAGGGGGTTAATTTTAGTATTAGGGTTAATTTTAGGGTTAGTATTGGGGTTTAGTGTTTAGTGTTACTATTGGGGGGCGGGGAATCATTTATTAGGGGGGGGTTAATTTCGTTTTACTTTTAGATTTGTAAGAGCTGAACTGTCAGCTCTTACATAGCTGCAGCCGTGGTGAAACGCCCGCGTTATACTTCATTGCTGACAGTTCAGCGTTCTAACTGCCGCTCTGAACTGTCAGCGATGAAGATGCGGTGAAGAAGAGTCCTAGACCCCATAGATTAGAGTGGCAGAAAAAGACACATGATAATATATCTGTAATGAACTCCTTAAACTGATAGGTCCCAGTGCATTGCACTTGCTGAACCTCCTCCAATGCTCCGATTGCATAACACTTAAAATATTAGAGCCGGGTAAGGGGTGCCTCTGGTACCCAGACAGTGTATGTGGCATTTGAACTATGTTCTCTCTTTTGAAGAGTAAAACAAAATAAACTCAATTAGTATTCTGCAGTTTCTCTTTTTTGACATATGAATTCAAAAGCTTGTAAATAATTCAGGATCTTGACTGAGAACAAAGATATGAGAAAGATAAGAAATGTCTTTACTCTCTTGAAGCATCAGGTAAAAAATATAGGTCAGTGCAAAGTGATTCCTTGCAGGTATGCAAAAGAAGAAAGATTGCTTTTGCAAAGTAGCAATCACTTAACTGCTGCTGACACAGGATTCTGACAGGAGAAATGTACAGCAGCCTATAAGTCACAACAAATAACCAAATAGAAGACTCGTAAACGTGAATTATTGCCGTTAGTAAGGTCAGAATGTGCCATAAAATTGATGGTCTGGTACATCTACCTGAATCATTTACATAGAGAAAGTGTCACTCATCGTACTTATTAACCCTCAGGGTTACTTAACTCTGTTCTAAGGTATTTTACACAACTGCTAAACTCTTATGGCAAAAACAGTTAGCAAAAACAAGCCTTGCCTGATCAGTTAGTTAAAAAAAAGAATCCAGCATCCTGTATGTAGTAAACAACATTGCTCTCCTTGTAAAAGAATGTGTCACTTCATGGGGGACAAGTGAACTAAGACAATGTCACCTTTTCAAAGTTAGAAAAAAAAGAATTAAGAAGATAGCAAACAGTCTTAACAAGTCTCCGTAGCAACAGTACCAAATCATTTCCTGTTTACTTACATTTCAAGCCACTACATTCTATCCCCTATAGCGAACAAAGCAGGGTTGCCATCGATCTGGGACTCCATGACCTGTTCCAAATATCCGACATTCATTAAAAAGTATTTCAATCTACCCATTAAACTAAGGTGTCCATTATGGATGGTAAATCCTGTACTCTTTTGCTGAATGTGACACTTTCTGTTGATTAATATGTAGAAAGTGTGCAATGTGGGTGTGGTGGGGCCAAGTTATTGGTGCAATATGGGTGCTGGGGGCAAGTCCTGAGTGCCATGTGAGTGCTGGGGGCAATCCTGAGTGCCATGTGAGTGCTGGGGGCAGTGGCGTAGCGTGGGGGGTGCAGGGGGGGCCGGCCGCACCGGGCGCAATATCTGGGGGGGCGCACTAGCCCTATGCGACAGGGCCGTCTTTAACGCGGGGCAAACGGGGCAGCTGCCCTGGGCCCATTTACTCCTGGGGGGCCCCAAGGCAGCTGTCCCGTGGGCCCCCAGCCCCTGCTGCCGTGTTCACAGCGCATTGCGCTTGTGAACGCTTTTTTCCGGCAAGCCGCATCCGATGGATGCGACGGCCGGATAAAAAAAAAAAACTGACGCCGGATGTGACGTCGCGTCACATCCGGTGTCTGCTTCCCTCCTCCGTGCAAGAGGGAAGATTGCACGGAGGAGACATCCGGCGGGGGACACGGAGCCGCTTCATGTAAGTACGGGGGGGGGGGGGGGCTGGCTGGCACAATATTCCTGGTATCTGACTGGCACTATATTACTGGGCATCTGATTGGCACAATATTACTGGGTATCTGATTGGCACTATATTACTGGGTATCTGATTGGCACAATATTACTGGGTATCTGATTGGCACTATATTACTGGGTATCTGAATGGCACTATATTACTGGGTATCTGATTGGCACAATATTACTGGGCATCTGATTGGCACAATATTACTGGGTATCTGACTGGCACTATATTACTGGGTATCTGATTGGCACAATATTACTGGGTATCTGATTGGCACTATATTACTGGGTATCTGATTGGCACAATATTACTGGGTATCTGAATGGCACTATATTACTGGGTATCTGATTGGCACAATATTACTGGGCATCTGATTGGCACAATATTACTGGGTATCTGACTGGCACTATATTACTGGGTATCTGATTGGCACAATATTACTGGGTATCTGAATGGCACTATATTACTGGGTATCTGATTGGCACAATATTACTGGGCATCTGATTGGCACAATATTACTGGGTATCTGACTGGCACTATATTACTGGGTATCTGATTGGCACAATATTACTGGGCATCTGATTGGCACAATATTACTGGGTATCTGACTGGCACTATATTACTGGGTATCTGAATGGCACTATATTACTGGGCATCTGATTGGCACAATATTACTGGGTATCTGACTGGCACTATATTACTGGGTATCTGATTGGCACAATATTACTGGGTATCTGATTGGCACTATATTACTGGGTATCTGATTGGCACAATATTACTGGGCATCTGATTGGCACAATATTACTGGGTATCTGACTGGCACTATATTACTGGGTATCTGATTGGCACAATATTACTGGGTATCTGAATGGCACTATATTACTGGGCATCTGATTGGCACAATATTACTGGGTATCTGACTGGCACTATATTACTGGGTATCTGATTGGCACAATATTACTGGGTATCTGATTGGCACTATATTACTGGGTATCTGATTGGCACAATATTACTGGGCATCTGATTGGCACTATATTACTTGGCATCTGATTGGCACTATATTACTAGGCATCTGATTGGCACTATATTACTGGGTATCTGATTGGCACTATATTACTTGGCATCTGATTGGCACTATATTACTGGGCATCTGATTGGCACTATATTACTGGGTATCTGATTGGCACTATATTACTGGGCATCTGATTGGCACTATATTACTGGGCATCTGACTGGCACTATATTACTGGGCATCTGGCTGGCACAATAATACTGGGCATCTGACTGGCACAATAATACTGGGCATCTGACTGGCACTATATTACTGGGCATCTGGCTGGCACAATAATACTGGGCATCTGGCTGGCATAATATTACAGGCATCTGGCTGGCACTATATTACTGGGCTCTGACTGGCACAATATTACAGGCATCTGACTGGCATAATATTACAGGCATCTGACTGGCACAATATTACAGGCCTCTGACTGGCACAATATTCCTGGCCTCTGACTGGCACACTATTACAAGCATCTGACTGGCATAATATTACAGGCATCTGACTGGCATAATATTACAGGCATCTGACTGGCACAATATTACAGGCATCTGACTGGCACAATATTCCTGGCCTCTGACTGCACACTATTACAGGCATCTGACTGGCATAATATTACAGGCATCTGACAGGCACCATATTCCTGGGCTCTGACAGGCACAATATTCCTGGGCTCTGACAGGCACAATATTCCTGGTATCTGACTGGCACAATATTATTGGTATCTGACTGGCACAATATTACTGGTATCTGACTGGCACATTATTACTGGGCTCTGACTGGCACAATATTGCAGGCATCTGACTGGCACAATATTGCAGGCATCTGACTGGCACAATATTACTAGGCTCTGACTGGCACAATATTACTGGGCTCTGACTGGCACAATATTACTAGCATCCGAAAGTTACAATATTACTGGCATCTGAATGGCACAACAATTATGGCATATGTGTGTGTGTGTGTGTGGGGGGGGGGGGGGGGGGTAACATTAGAGGTACAGGATTGAGGAAGTTGGCTCCATCTAGCCCAGTCTTGGATCATCTCCAGGGTATGGTTCCATTTTGATGTTTAGTTTTTGTTCTTGATATTGTTTGTCGTTTACGATGGTTGTGAGACGACATATAATAGCATGGCCCATGCTAGGTTACTACATGTGTATATTTGTATTCATAGACCTGCTGAAAATGTGGAGAATGTGTGTAATGCATGTTCGCACTCAATAAAGTGTTGGAAAATAAACTTGTATTTAGATGCATTTTACTTTAATTACATAAGTATTTTCATAACAAACAATACATGTGCTTGGGGGGTAAGGGTTTCTTTAACTAATCTAGTAGAAGAGACTCGAGTGCTAAAATCCACGGGTTAGGGGGCGCAAATTACTTGCCTTGCCCCGGGTGCTGACAACCCACGCTACGCCACTGGCTGGGGGCAAGTCCTGTGAGTGCAATCATAGTGCAGTGGCAAGTCCTGTAAGTGCAATTTGGGTGCTGGAGCAAGTGCTGTGAGTGGAATAAGTGCTGGGAAAGTCTTTAAGTGCAGTCAGCTCTGGCAAGAACAATGGGTGCAATTTTGGTACAGGGACTAGTCCTATACGTACAATCTGGGTGCTGTGGTTAGTTATATGGGTGCAATCAGGTGCTGTGTGTGCAATGGCAAAGGATGTGGGCCAGTAATGAAAGGAGGGCAGGAAAAATTGAGTGAAGGGTACAGAGGAAGGAAATAAACATGTGGAATGTATTTTTATAAAAACAATTTTATTATCTGATAACTATACCTTACCACCGCCTGTGACCGGGGTAGGGTTGCCACCTTTTCTTCAAAAAAATACCGGCCTTGGTACTGTCTCCATAGACTTAACATTGGCCTGGTGCCAATTTTTTACCGGCCTGCCGGTAAAAAACCGGCCAGGTGGCAACCCTAGACAGGGGAAAGGGCACGGGAGGCAGGACAACCACAGAGGTGGCCCGCAAAGGCACCTGCATAACCTCCTTTGTGTGTTCAGTTAAAGCGGCAGTTCTGGAACTGGCATCCATACCAGTGACAGTAGGGTTGTTGATTACAGCCAACTTTACTTACTTTTACATAATGCCATATAAAAAGGAGGTCTTGGGGAGATAGCAACAACAATAAATACTATTAGACTTTGAAGGCATTTACCGTATTTGCTCGATTATAAGACGACCCTGATTATAAGACGACCCCCCAAACTTTGGATAATCCTTTAGGAAAAAAACTAAAAGCCTGAATATAAGACTACCCTATAGGAAAAAAGTTAAACTTGTATATACTCACATGTAAATTGCTTTTTTAATAAAAAAATTATATCAAAAAAATGCATTTCTTGTTTTTATTTCCTTTTATGTGCCAATGCTGCCTCTCTCTTTCCCTTGCCCCCAGCTTTGTCTCTCTACCCCTCCCTTTGACTTCCCCCTCGCCTCTGTCTCTTCCCTCCTTGTTTCTCTTTGCCCCCCTCCCTCCCCTTGTTGCTCTGTCCCCCCTCCCTCTGTCTCTTCCCCCCCTTGTTGCTCTGTCTCTTCCCCCCTCCCTCCCCTTGTTGCTGTCCCCCCTCCCCCTGTCTCTTCCCCCCACCCTCCCCTTGTTGCTCGTTCTCTTACCCCTCCCCCCGTCTCTCTGCCCCCTCCCTCTCCCCGTCTCTCTGCCCCCCTCCCTCCCCCTGTATCTCTGCCCCCTCCCTCCCCGTTAACTGTAACTAGATCCCTGGTGGCTAGTGGGGGCAGCCGGGGGATGTCTGCATGATACGTGCAGACATCCTCCATGCTGCCCGACACGGCAGTCTATTATGACGGACAGCTGGTCCGTCATAATAGACTGCCGTGTCGGGCAGCATGGAGGATGTCTGCACGATACTTGCAGACATCCCCCAGCTGCCCGATTCTCCCTGGTGGCTAGTGGGGCAGCGGAGGATGTCTGAGCGATGAGCGAAGATCTCCCCTGCTGCCGCCCGGCACGACCGCCGGGACTTCTGTGACGAAGCCGGAAGTACCCGGCTTCATCACAGAAGTCCCGGCGGTCATACCGGGCGGCAGCAGGGGAGTCTGCGCTCATCGCGCAGACATCCCCTGCTATTAGAGAGGGGGATCCAGGCCCCCTGCAGCTCTGCTGGGGACCTGGATCGCTGTTTTATAATCTGACCTCAATTTGAGGTCAGATTATAAAACGACCTCGATTATAAGGGGGATTTTTCTGAATTTTTTTTCTGAATAATCTTATAATCGAGCAAATAGGGTATTAGGGGATAGGAAGTATTAACAAAAAACTGATAAGACAGATCTGTTTCTTTACTTTATAGCACTTAACTATTTTTTCAGCACTGTAAGTAATTCTCTTATGAACATAATTAGGGCTCAGTACTGAATATCTTTTCTAGTGGGACCATCTCATGTTAGACTGTGGAGATTGTGGTCTCTGGGGAAAATCAAGTATATATGTAATCTAAGGAATCAAAGAACAGACTTTTTAATTCATATATAAATGATCAGGGTCCCCCTAACCATAAATGGTATTGGCATGACATTTAGCCCCTGGTGGCCTAGTATATTAGCCTTGTCATTTCACTGCCAGAACTTGCCACTTCACCCACAGACTGTCTAGGGCAACTAGAGGATTTCTGTGTCCAGCTCAGTGTGCACAGACATCCTCTGATTCGGAGCCAGAAGGCCGAGGTTCACTTTACCCCAGCATTCTAGCTTAGAATACCAAATGGAACAGTCTGGCAGCATCGGAGGATGTCTGTGCACAGCGCACACACATCCTACGGCTGTGGGCATCAGGAAGTCCGGGCCTCTTACTGGGGTATCCGGCTGTTCCCCCATATGGCAGCCCAGAGGAAAGTGCTGTAAATGTTGATTGAGCAAGACTACATAACAACTCTTAAAGAGGTTAGGTACCCATTTGGTATAGGATATTTAACATGTTCTTTGCCACACAGGCCACAGCTGCAAACATCTGGTCAGCAGTGGTAGGAGTTAAAAAGGGTCCCCATAAGAATAGTAGGGCAGATAGTATCATTTTTATATCCCTCCATCCCACAATTCACTAATACCCGATAACAACTTCCAGATACTAGTAGGAAGTAGTGGAAGCTGGGAGCATACAGAGGTTATTATATAAGAATGCTAAAGGAATACTTTCCAACTCAATCATCATATCAGAAACATCTGTTTGTTGGTTTTAGTCCTATCCCAGTTCCCTTCAAATCTGATTCAATATGGAAATTAAATGTTACCTTGAAACAGAAATATTTAATTGTAAATATGCACACCTGGTAACCATAGTGATATTTTTTCCGGAATAGTTGCCTTAAATGTTATAATATTCTGCTATTAAATGCAGCACCTCTGTAAGTGTGTTGAGTCCTTTGCTCCCTATTTATTTGTAAACCTGTAGTTTGATCAAGCTTCTGAATTTAAAATCCCATCACCACGGATAAGAAGTGTACAAAGAACGAAGGTCTTTAGTGCCTTATAATGTTTAAGAGATTGATCTCTACAGAAGTAAAACATGGAGTGTTAGGACCAATATTTTGGTACTTTGATGGGAGGGCTAAGTATATGGGAATATAATGTGACTGGGGAGCCAATTCTTTTATGTCAAATAGGTGTTTTCATGTTTGTGTGGCTGTGCTCTGATTCCATTATGTATTGGACCCACCATAGTGACCGGGAACCCTCAACTATATCTCTAAACTACTGTGAAGAATGACTACTAGGGGTTATGAGAAAACTCACAGTTACCATGGAAACCAATGCAATATCCTCCATTTCTAGAACTCTGACACAGATAGTGGAGGCTTAATTCAGTAGACACCATTGCTAATAATTTACTTTTCATTCAAATACAGTGAATACTGTATTTTATTTATTATACACCTGGCAATAGCAAACACAGTGGAGTATTTAAATATAACAGCAACAACACCTGCAGTACTGCAACTGACCTTACTTCCATTTCCCATGCTCTCTTAACCCTTTGCCTTCCAATTGGCGAGCAATGTGCCATCTGACACAGAATGGGTGAGTTCATAAAGAATGTTGTTAGCTATTGCTGAAACTAGCAGTAGAAATACCCTATAACAGCAGGCATCAGCGTGGGAAATTCACAGCTGCACAAGCTTAATTCTGACATTTGGATAAATAGGAAGTAAGGATTAGACTGAATGCACAAGAAGGTTAAATCTTTCTGCAGGTTCATTTTTAATTGAGGTGTGAATTCCTAACTTGGCTCAAAATATATGCCGCTTGATCGCTGAGCGAAGAAAAAAAGACCAAATGGGTCATGTATAAAAAATAAAATAAAATAATAATGTCGTTTTTCATTAATTTACAGGTGCTGAACGCTTTTGTGGGGTTTAGGATGCTAGTCTCATATAGGATTGCCACCCGGCCGGTAACAAATTGGCAATATTCCAATGTTAAGTCTGTCTGGAGACAGTAGCAAGGCCGGTATTTTTATGGAGAAAAGGTGGCAACCCTAGTTTCATAGCCTGCATCATACCTTAGTGAGATCCCCCATAGCGATCAAGAACGAAAGAACTTAAGTCCTAAAACTTCCTGAAGTGCTGCCCTCACCCTATACGTTCTAAAAGTTAAAGCATGGGTATTTCCAGGGAAAAGGGCACTCTTATTCTGCTGCAAGGTATCCTGCATATGCTCAAGGGGCCCATGTATATAGTGAATTTTAATGCAAAAATTGTTAAATCATTGTTGACCTTATTTGCATATGCTTCCCCCTAATCCCATATTTCCTGGGTTGTGTACCTAATTTAGCCTCCTAGTTTTCTTGCACCTGATCACATACTTTAATACGATTTACATTTCATCTATAGTTTCACATTAAAATGATTTCACTGAGGCTTCCAAATTCATTACATCCAATAGGGAAGACTTGGAGAAATAGCCAGGTCTTTTGCTATAACAGCAACAAATCTATAACACTTTATTTACAGTTTTTAGGGCATTTAAGTGGTATTAAAACTGATAAGACAAATTTGTTTATTTTTGTTGATTTTATATGACAGAGTACCTCTCATGAAACTGTAGGTGAAGCTGCTCCTTTAACACACATTTGGTCATCTAGCCAAATGGCTGTACCAGAAATATCAGTCCAACGAAATCTACTAATTGTAGATACATTTTAAACAATTAAAAAAAAATAGAGATATCTGGTTCACTTAAATGGAAACGGTCAGAAAAGGTTCTAAGTCAGCAAGTAAACCTTGCAAATCAACTGCCAGACTTTCCTTGTAAGGCAAGTTTTTTTTTTTTTTTATTATCAGCTTGGTATCTGGAGAAGATGAAGGGAAAAAGTATGTGTTTTGACACTGTCAGCTGCTTGTGGTAGTACTGATTTATTATTTGTGAACAGAATAAGCTTTCCCCTTCATGCCGACAGAAACTCAGCCTTTTTATTCAATCAAGAAATACATGAAAACACATCAAAAGGATGATTTATCAGAGTTAGGTCGTCAGTGATGGAAATTAACATTATTCTGTGATGCCATCAAAATCACAAGGAATGGTGGTTTTTAGATTAGGCACAGCATAACAAATTTTTTCGCTTTGTGTTATAGATATTCTACTGGCGGCACACACACGATGTGGCCCTCAAACGTTTTTGTGCAGACCTTATTCTGGTTGAAAAGCCAAAAGCTCAGATTGTACTACTTCATTAATTTAATTAAATCTGGCGATCCGGCCTAAGCATTGGCAAAGAATGTCACCAATACTGTTGCAGTTGTAAAAAGCCTGGATGTCATTGAGGGACTGGCCAGCACAGGGGGAAATAGTCTCTTCTGTTTTTGTAATTTGAAATAAAAAGCTCAATGGCAGATCCATAGTGCTTGTAACATTACAACTTACTGCCAATGCAGGGGTAGCATGGTTGACCTCTGCTTAGAACATTTATTATTGCAGTTCTGTGACTTTAGGAGATGTATGTCGGCACACCGAGACAGGAAATGGTAACACATCCCACATGCTGAGCACAGCACACTTTGTACGTTTGGGCTAGTGAGTTGTGTCCTATTGGAAAGAGTGCTGCATATTATCAGGTCACTCCTCATATCGCTACCATCAACAGTGGGTCAATGCTGATGTGATCACTGAATTAGCAATCTCTACCCCTAGAACTCAACGGTCAGTGGAACATAGTAGAAAAAAAAAAAAACTATGGTTCAATGTTCAGTCAACAAGGTAGATTAAAAGTGTTGGTGGGGATCAGACCATTTGTTCTGTAAGGGGCCCCAAAGTTTCTTATGCCTATACGTCTGTATAAAAGTGAGCTGTAATATAGTTATCCAGCATGTTTAGGTCTAATTGTATCATTTCCATACAGGAATGGTACAATTCATATATTTATATACACAAAAAAGGTGAGGAAGGCCCTGGCAAAACAGGCCCTGGCTTAAAGACTACTAAAAGACTTCTGTCCATGGCAGAAAACAACGGGTTATGTATAAAGATGGCGCACAGGCAGATAGCACCAACTAGTGGCACAATCAGCGTGTACACCTATGCACAAAGCAGACGCCCGACAAATTTCGGGAGTCAGAGTCATGTGCACCACAAACGCACATCTAGGTTGTGACGGTGCTCAATGCGCCATCACAGCCAATGTAAAAAGAATCAGCCCCTTAAAAGCGCCTGATTAGTGCTGGAGGACAGAGGTCTCGCTTCCGCACTGCAAAGTGTCGGGAGTTATATAAAAAAAAAAAAAGTCCCAGTCGCTGTTATACATAAAAAACGGCGACTGCACCTTTAAGAAATACAAGCTTCGGTCAATGTTCTGTTGCACCAACCCAAAATGTTAAGTAAATCCTCTAACACAGTGGGTGTTATTTTGATCCTGTGGTCAAGTCCTGGTGGACAGAAATATGTGGTCTAAGGGTTGTCATGGTAACTGCTTGGGAATGCAGAGAGTGGCTGGTGTCTCATTGGGGAGCAGTAGTTTTAAGCTCTGCCTATTCCTTAATACAACTAATAAACTGAAGTATGGACCCTGTTAAACAGCACAGAGAACTCCGTCTCCCATTCCTCATAGTTTCCCCTGGATTCAAAGAAGACATTTGCATGTAAAGAGCCACTAAACTTTACTTTTACTACTAAAGAAGCACAAATGGAAAGTTCAGTGCTCTTAGTATGGGGTAAAATGGTTATCCCCCAACTTAGACATATTGAGAGACCCTGGGTTTTATATATAATTAACAGAGTGGGTGACTGTACTAAAATCAACTTTTTACACAATCTCTACTTCTCTTTATTCCTTATTTCCCTTAACTGTGCTAAATCCTTTTAAATACAATCAACTATTCAAAGATGTATAGTTCGGATTAAAAATCTAATACAATAATCAAAAAAACATACACACTAGAAACAAACATTAAGGACCCCCAAATAAATAACTAACTCATAAAAGCTCATTAATGAAAGCCCTTTCTAAAATATGAATATTTAATTATTTATATCAATATCCATTGCATTGTGGGAAATCTAAAATGATTGTAGTACTTCTGCTAACCTTTAACGTTCTTTAAACATACTGTTTTAGCAATCATTAACATACCTTTTTAAAATCAAATAATCCAAGATGTTGGTTTGGTATGAAACACATGGGAGGAATGAGAATGTAATCCCTTGATGAATGAACTATACTTGGAATGGAAAAAACATTTTTTTTTCCCTAGGTGAAAATCCCAAAAAACAAAACAACATATGTGTTTGGTATTTTTAGAGCAAGGTTTCGCTACACATTTTCAAGGTCTGTACATTGGCAGATCTACAATGGACTTTTCATATATAAGCAGGCTACATATTTTCAGCTCTGATGTTATTACCAGGAACAGGTAGATTGATCAGTTGTAATGCTTTGCTGGGTAGTAGATATGGTTTTGTGCATATATTAATATGCTATAGAGCTACTATTATCTTTATGGAGGAAACATATAATGACTGCACTCCTAACATGTGCTATAACATATCAATGTGTTAAAATAAAAATACTGGTGAGTCCCGCTATAACACGTGGCTTTGGGTACACGGACAGAACAATCCCGGAGCCAGTCTTGTTATCTTTAGGAGCCAGGGAAATGGAAATTCCATAGGGTTCTATGCAAAACTTTCTGAAAATGTAGGAGCCAGAAGTAGGGATTTTAAGAGCCATGGCTCCCTGGCTCCCATGATTTGCCCTGCTATATTATTAGTTATTCATAAAACATCAACATATTGTACAGCTGAAATAAACCCATCTATGGTTACTTTTTGCAAAACCAGTGATGCATACATAGAATAATGATGGCATTGCTCCTGAGGAAGCTGTTGCTATAGTCAAGCGAAACGTGTAGAACGGCTCATTCTTGTGACTGGACCCACCAGCTGCCAAGGATCTTCGCACCTTGTGACTTATTCACTACTTTCACTGGCTGTGGTACACCATTGTTCATTGAGGCTCAAATAAGACTCTGATCTTGTAAGCTGCTGCTTGTGGCCACGCTAAAGACTGTTGCCCTTTGAAGTCGCACATGTGGTTTGTCTTTTTTATACAGGTATTAAATTCCATGTTTTTGAAGAACCTTATCTACAGCATATTATTTTGGAGGCTCCTGTTTGCACTTATTTATTTAGATGTACTTGGTTACCATTGTATGCATACATTTTTTCTTTCCTACATGTTGGCCTCCGCTGCCCAATTGTGTTGATAATGCATACATAGATCAGGAACGACTATTTTGTGAACATGAGATGGGGCTATTCACTAAAAAAGGGAACTGTGGTGAACGGACAGGTGAACTGCAAAAGTGAGCTGAGTTGGAAGAGACAGGCAAGTTGGAGATTTTATTCCAATTCTGCTATAAATGTCTGATTTTTGCAGTTCCCTTTATGGTCACTAGACCCCAGAGCTCACTACGTAGCGGTATTACAGGAAAATGTGCCGAAAAACAACCTTAGCCGTTTGCAAAAATTCCCTAGTGAACTCAGATCAATTGTGGCATTTGGTTAGCACAGTGTATAGAATACAAGTCTAAAGTGACACATCACGTCACTTGTGCAGGTCAAATGCACTTTATAACTCTGTAGACACTTCGTAACCCACGTTTCGCAGGCCCTTATGCTTTATCTGCTGCGTCAGTAATGGTTAGACTTTGTGATACAAAGTAAGAATGGGATTGGACATACAGCTGGTCTCATAGCGACACACCTCCTAGTGATGTCATTCATATCATCTGATCACAAACAATGGCATGCCTATGCTAAGTAAATGGATATAAGTTTTACAACTGGACAACGGCCATTCAGATAAACGTCTTACAAACGTGCAACTGCTCAGGACTAGGAAGTGTATTTCAGTGGAGATCATGCTGTAACCACAAGAGAAAGTTGGAGGTTTACAGTGCTGTAGTGATCTTGGACTTTTGGACACCGAACGTTTCCATCCAGTATGCATAGTTCATGCCGCTTCAGAGGGAACAATTAGTTAATCTATGTAGTTACTAAGGGTTTCTGAACTGAATAGGTTAGTTAAGTTTCCTTGGAATGGAATTCTGCAGGGGATCATGTAAAAGGTATTTGTGTCTAGCAAAAAAATGAGTGACCTTGCAATGTTAGCTATACACCTGATGAAAAGACTGCAGGTGTATGCCTTGTACAGGCTCCAGGGTAATATATGTACGCACACAGTTAGCATTCGAGACTGTTAGCTTTTTTTCTTTCCAGGCTAGAGCCAAATGCTGTAGAGTGGGATATCAAGTAGAAGCTACTAACCTGATGTTTGGCATTAGATTTTATTGAAAAAATTTAAAGGATAATTTATAATTATTTAATGAATAATGTATACTTATTTAGCTTTATTATGCATTAAAAAGGTAATCTACGTAAGAGAAATTAATGGGGGGGGGGGGGGGGGGTCTCCAAGTTGTCTATTCTTCCATCTATGCATCTTTCATTGCTTCCCAAGCCCCTAGAAAGCATGTCTAGTCAGCTCAGAACCTAATATTTACCACAGTGTTGCTAATTTCATTATTAACTGCTTAATTTAGATATCTAAATTATTGCTAAAAAATAAGTGGTGTAAAAATCAAGGGGGTGGTGACACAGGTGTGATTTTTGCCTTTTTATAACAGGCTCCAGCAAAGGTAGAAATCTATTATTCAAAATATTTTTAAAGCCACAGAACAATAGAAAGGCCTGGGGAAGTAGTTGCTAAGTCAGTCCTCAAAGAACCCAACAGTCCAGGAAAAATTTAGGAAAAGAGGAGTTTAGGAAAAATAACATTGTTTTTTAAATCGGAATGCCTTTAAAAACAAAAAAAAAAACAGTAGGGGATCCTTGATGGTTTGAAAACCATTGGTCTAGTGCAGGGGTGGGGAAACCTGCGGCCCTCCAGATGTTGCTAGACTACATTTTCCATACTCCCCTGCCAGCCTCTTAGCTGAAAGAACATTATTCCCCACCACTGGACTGGGGTAAAGTTCTCCTAGGTGACATTTGAGCTTCTAGCTATACTAAGGGTTTATGATATGCTTTTAAAGATCAATACAAGGATGACAAAAAATTACCCAAGCAAAAATTGACCAAAGAATACTAAAAAAATCAGGCATTAATAGAGTATTTGGGGGGAAAAAAATCTTCAATTTGACTATTCCAACATCGCTTTTAATGCTATTTGGATTTTTTGCTTTTCCTTTGTTAGCTCAGCACCATTCACTTTTTGTGAATAAACTTCACACTCACGGCTAGTCACTAAAAGGTGAGTTGTAGGTGAGATACATACTATAGTATATTCATACTATAGCTATACAGTGTGCAGGGACAAACTTCGTAAGCTTCTCCATCTTAGCAAACTCTCCTGGATTTGTCCCTGCACAATGTATGGCTAAAGTATAGCTATAGTATGAATCTCACCTCAACTCACCTTTTAGTGAATAGCCCCATCTGTGTACACATGGTGAATGAATGTGGACCACATTAGACAGGTTTGCTGGGTTACAGACTCTGTTCCACACATTCCAGTATTAAACGCAGTGAAACAGGATATCCAGCCAGCAAAACAAATCTGTAGTCTCCTCCAGAATGATTTATGATGATAAATAAAATATGGACTTATGTATATGATAAAAGGTATAGATTACAGTGCAAGGATCCTGGTGAGTTGCTGATGTTGACTACATTTTTTCATGAATACAAAAATGATTGCATATCCTGATTTTAAGCTCTGACCCCACCACAGTTGGGCTGTAAATGTCCTCCAGATGGCCTTACATCAAACACAATATATGCCACAATTTGATTAAACTTAGAAGTGGGTCATAAAGATGCTTTAGACATTAAGTGGAACCTTAACCCTTTACGGTCAGTGGTTTCTAATTGCTCAGCCAAGTAGAAAGAAAACAAAAACTCTGCTTGATTTAAAGCCCCAACCCACCAGCAACGTAAAATTGACTAGAGCTATGCATAACAAAGAAGAGTGCAGGGGCAATGATCATTCTTTTCCTTGTGCTCAGCACATACCACACAATACTCCTGGAGGTAGATGAGAGATACATGACCTTTGAATGGTGGCATGCCACCAGTAGTACTGGCATGCAGCTGGCCAGTCAACATTGCATCAGAGGATCAATAAAACACTGATCATAACCACCGGGCATGCCCATAGTTGCCAACATCGGCCATGTTTCCAGGGACACATATTTGTTCCACATGCTGCAGAAAGAGCATGCAAAGTGCAGCATGTATGTAGGATGGATATACACACACACACAGATAGAATCCAATTAATTAATCAGGGTTGAGATCTCATAGGACCTACCATGGTTATTTAACTGGATTGTGTATGTGAAGATTTGCATCCTACAGATTGTCTGGCTGCACTTTGCATTATCTTTCTGCAGCATGTGGAACAAATATGTGTCTCTGAAAACATGGCAAATGTTGCCAACTATGCATGCCTTGCATGGCAGTTAGTAATCTTACAGATGCATGAAAATGGCGAAGGCGCTCTCAACCGTCCTACCTAAATCTGAGAGTCGAGATGCTTGTTAACACAATGATAAGAGAGTTTTCTTGCACTTAGATTAGGGCACTGGAAGCAGCCCATTCTCATTGGAACACGCCCATGGTTTTCTATGACTGGTCTATGGTTTATTAATCAGGTTTAAGTTATTAAGGGTTTCTAGCAAGGAATGTTGTTTTAACTTTGTTAATAAAGCTGTGGCTGTGCCCACCGTTATATAGAGGTGCGTCTATTATTTTGGGTTGGTTTATACCTTTCTTCAGCAGCCATGTTAGATATTCACTTAATTAAATTGTTTTTTTTTACATTCATCTTGCATTTTTGGGTATTTCCGGTTTGGAGATGCTTCTGGGATCTTATCTGTAAGAAGAACAGTGCCCTTTGGAAATAAATATAAAGAGAGAACACTCTAAAAGTGTTTCAAGATGCAGAATCAACTTCCAATTGTGAGCGTATTAGACATATTTCTAGTATCTAACACCTCAATATATTTCACTATATGTCTGTCTCTTGTGTTTCATTCCTGTGTCCATACGTACCATCTTATTGTGACCATTGTGGATAAGAATCAACCTTTTTGTACTTTCAGGTTGTTTATTATATTTGTCTACATGAGTGTTTCGCCGTCTAATCGGTGGTGAAGTCATAACTGTTTTACTGGCACAGAAAACTGCTTTATTTCCTCCTGATGAAGTCGTATGGATTGTGGTGAAACGCATCACACTGTGATGGATTGTGGTGAAGCGCAACGTACCAGTAGCCAGCAGAAGGATCTTTCTCTAATTCAAATACTTAAAAAGGAAGGGCACTAAACGTGTAACTTTTGCAAAATAAAAGCTTACCTGCTGGTTTATGGGTGTTGATTTGTGCCATCTAAATGGTTATCTTCCACCATTTACGGATCTGAGGACCATATTGGTTGTTTCTTGTTTCAGTAATGATATCTGGACGGCTGTAATTTGCCAACACTGAGTGTTTTGGCGTTTAATTTGTTTTGTGTCAGTTTACATTGCCATTGGTGACCACTAAGAATGTAATGATTAAAGCCTATTTTTTTCTTGAGTGATTTGTGAGTGCAATACTTACCACTTATTCAAATGAATTTCTCCTAAAACAATCTACACTATTCTGTTTTTTTCTCCTATGTTCGAGGATTGGAGGAAACTGTTTTAATTGGATGCATCTGCACTTGGGAGAGTATACATATTTATTTTTTTATTTCACTGAGTTTTTTAGGGGGGTTTTCTACACATATATGTACTCACATATCGGATGGGGACAGCATCCATCCAGATGTAAGCTAATCAGGACAGTCCCACCTAAAGCAGGATAGTCGAGATGCATATCAATAAGATATTCATAAAAAGAGTTTTCGGAGTAGCACTTACACCAGTGATGCTTAGCAAGTCAGAAGTCAACATCTGACAACAGAGATTCTTCCATTTTACACCTTTTTATAAAAGAGAGGTTATCTACTAATTGTATGCTTTGTCTGTTTATTGTGCAATGCTACAAAAATAAAATCACACTTTATCAAATAAGAATAATGTAGGGCAGCTGATTCTTACAGTTTATAATGTAAGAGAGTAGATCTGTAACTTCAATGTTAGTGAATGTATTTGACAATACCAGCCAGGAAGCAGGATCCAAACCTCTATACAAGGCTACTGCTCATAGACACAATCCTGCCAGGTGACTCAGAAGGAAGGTGCAGCCTAGCATCATGAACCATATGCTATCCCCTGTGGCCTCTATAGCTACACTATAAGCACCATAGACCTTGTCAGGCTCTATGCTCAAACTATAGTTAGCTGGAGTTACAAATAAAAATGGCCCACATGGAGATAGCACCAGTAAAGCGCTCTCTGCGCCTTTGTATATACCAGACTGCCAACAAATTTCGGGCGTCTGCGTATCCTCCGCTGATCCTGAACGTCTGGCGCAACCCACTATTCAGGCCCGATTAGTGCAGGAGAAAACCACCACCAAACTCTGTTCAGCATAGGCTCTTCACTTGCACTGTAAAGTATCAGGCTGCATAAAAAAAAAAATTTAAAAAGCAAAATCAACGTTATACATAGAAAACAGCGTGGGATTTTACAGTGTGGGAGTTTTTATACGTAACCCTCTTAGTGTTTAGAAAACGAATGGCAAGTTCCTAGTAAGTGTAGAAGAAGTCAATGTGGACTCAGGTCATGTACAGTATGTTCTGTATTTAATAATGAATTTGGCCAGGATAACACTAAGTTGCCCTGTATATAGAGAACTATATATAGAGATGAGAACTGGTCTATTTGGCTTTAGGTCGGCTAAATAGCCCTTACTGTGCCTAAATATGTTCCATTTTCTCTATCAAAAAAAAACAACAACTTTATATGACTCTTTATTGTCAGTTTAATTCTATGAAGTGATTTCAGAAATAATTGCAGAGTCCCTTTAAAACTATTAATAATGCAATGAATCAACAAGAACAGATAGGTCTGCAAGAGAAATGGATATTAAACCCGACCAGAGCGACCCGTCTAATTCGCTCAGGATGTAAAAGCAATAAGATGTGGTGGAACTCTGGACCAATCATCTGGCGAGAAATTCTATTTCAAAATCAACACACAATATAAATTGGAATCTGGAAACTTTGGATACACATTATCGGAACATTAAATAAACTTCATGTCATCAATGAGATTCCCCCAACTCTGGTACAAGCTCCTCTTGCACCTTCTTAAACTAACTTTTTCTTAAGTGGTATGGTATGAATGTGGTATGAATGCTTTGCAGTTTATTTGTTTGTTTTATGTTAGATCCTTTAAATAAGCAAATGTATTTAAAATATTTATAAATGTTTGTGCAAGTATCGAGATCAATTTTTTTCAATTTGATATTTGGATGTAATTATTGTGCAAATATTTATACTTTTAGATATGTTTTATATCAGTTGACAATGATCTAAAAAAAAAAAAAAATGGAATGGGTGCTGTGCAAATTTTTGGTGGTATTAATTTTTCTGCTTTCTGAACTATTATTCTGTAACACCTTGTATAGCACAAACTATAACTGGCCCATGATACAGGTCACACTCCTGACAGCAGCACTAAGCATCACACAATAACAGCAATCTTAGATCTGTCATTTCTTGAGACAAAGAGTGAAATCTCTGTTGTATGTGACACATCTTCACACCATCCTTTGCTTTTAAACACAGTCATTAGAAACATCACAATTTTTGAACCACCTTGGACCTCGCCTACTCCATGTATTTGGCCACCGAGTTCCTTCCCTTGGACAGCATTGGTGAAGCAGATACATCTGCCCACCAGTCTTTATTTGATGGGAAATTGGTCTGTGTGTTGAACACTAATTTTATTTATTTGTTCTTTGGGGTAGCTGTATGCACTTTCAAAACATTAATTATGTATTATTCTTCTAGAAGTAGTAATGGTTAATAATTCCCGTTTCCTGTAGTAATGCATTCTCTCAAATTTGCCGTTTAATTCCAAATCATGCACTCTTCTATTTCTCTTTTTATTAAAAATGCTTCCTACCATGAACTTTATTTTTTTCATGCATTTGAAATGTTTTATCAGATTGCATTTAACTGTATGTTTGTGTTCAAAACATGGGCCATGGACTTCCCATTTCTTGAAGAGTACGGTAATATCATTACAATGTGATAAAGAATAATGCAAAATGGTACTTTCCTAATTCCTTTGTGTTTTAAATTTCAAGAACACAACTTTATCAAGCTTTATATTACAAAGCAACTGGCCCAGTGGTAGATCCTAAACCACAGGGAAAACCAGTAGTCCATAATTTGAAAATGTCTCAGTTCACTGATCAGTCATTTGGATTGTCCCACCTGGAGATGTCTCAAAGTCTTCATTTTTTTTATTGGACTCATGAGAACTGGGAGATTTTATTGGCAAATAAAACATGTTTTTAATTGTTCAAAACCCTCATAGTTCTTAAGTTTTGAGGAATTGATATGGCAGAGTAGAAAATCTCCCTGTATGAAGTGCACTGAGAAATAGAAGAGGCCTGTGAGACAGGCCAAGACTCAGAATAAGCATTCTGGTACATGATCAAGTAACAGAATACTACTCCAGTGTAAAATGAATAATTAAAGACTTCTTAAGTGAAAGAAAATAGCCTCCATGTCACCCCAACCTAGGTCAGACTGCTCAGGTCTCCGATTGCAGTGAACTGTTCTGCCTGGTTGTACTTTCTTCTATCTTTGGTTTGAACTTTAAGAGGGTCTAAAGCAAAAGTAGTTTTTAGAATGAGTCAAAATCCCCCCTTTTAAAATTTGCTTAAAATTTAGCTTAAATGAGGCTACAATGGCACGTACATCCATGCTTTCCTGGGGACAATGGTGGCTGGGCTGGTCTTTGGCTATATCTTCCTGCTAGCACAAGGAGACAGCCTCAGTTTCACATATAGGTCTCCTCTACAGTGATTACATGTTAAAGCAAGAGACAGACCATTAAATAAACCACCAGGTTTTAACTTTTGCACAAAAAAAAAAGGTTTAGTGTCCCTTTAAGCAGCTTACATGGGTGTTGATTTGTGACATTTTAATGGTTATTTTTCACCATTAACGCTTACCCTCTATGGTATTTATATCCATTTATATTGCATTTCAAAACATTTCAGTCACAGCCTAACAGTATTTTCAAATGTTAGAATCAAAGTGGATCCCACCATGTATCATCTTTAATGCACTGAAGTGCAAACATAGAGCATAAAGATGTTCATCACAGAGCCCCAGTAGAATTAGAAGAGAAATATTACTTTTTCATATTTTAAAAGCTGTCTGTGAACTGATGCAGTTCATTTGCATATGAGGCCACAATAGGATGTCACAATGGAGCTTCACAGAGACATGTTAACCACATTTTTATTTTAATCCATGTATATGCTTGCATTTCTACTAACATATATAATAATTTATATCTACATTTCCAGTCCAAACAATGTTTCGTCAATGGAGTCCCTAGGAGAATAAAAAAAAAAAGAAAACCTCCAGAAGAGGGTTTATGTCTCTGTAGTTTAGTTTCTGATGATACTACTACTTTGTTTGTTTGTAAACACAATGGTTTTCACAATCATTGCATAATATTAGCATGTGATAACATCCCTTATTGTTTTCACTATAATAAAGTCACTAACTGGCAAATATTCATATGGGCTGGGAAGATTAGAATTGCAAACAGAGTACACTGCATACACTGAGGTCTATTCATAGATACATGATCATAACAAACTGATTTGTATTGCAGAACTCACTTGAGGGTCGACTCAATATGTGCCAATCTGCCCCGGGCATAAAGCCGAACTGCGGAGCGATAATGGAGGAACAGTCCGGTGTGCGAATTGTCAGATGTTCGCTCCACAGAGAAGCACAGGAACTCTTAATGTGCAAGGAAATAAAATCACGTCCATGCACCTTGGGCATCCATATTCATCTCTATGGGAGGCCTCAGCTTCAGCTTCCCAACTAGGACTTCCTAGTTGCTCACTGTGGAGCACAGCACAGTCTGTGTATGAATGCAGGGAGAGCAGCAAAGAGCTGTTGTGGGTCCCAGTACTATGTCTAAGCAATGGGCAGCTGTCTTAAAGATAGCCATGAACGTAGGGACATTCAAACAATAAGTGCTGTCATTGTCTTACGATGTCTTAAAAGATCCATGAGGAAAATCTGCATTGACTCTCTCCTGCTTATTACATGGAGAATAATGTGTATATCAGCAGGTTATACTGGAAGAGTCTTGCCCAGGATTATCATGGCAGATAAAATAAAACTAAGACAGGCATATAATGGGGGAGATGGAGGCATTTAATGGGGGTAATGGAGGCATGTAATGGGGGTGATGGAGTTATATAATGGGGGTAATGGAGGCATGTCATGGGGTAATGGAGGCATGTAATGGGGGTGATGGAGTTATGTGATGGGGTCATGTAATGCAGGGCTCGACAAACCCCAGGCGCCAGGTCGCCATGGTAACCAGAAAATTGTACCTGGCGCCTGGGTGCCGTCAGCCTCATGATCCCCTTGCCGCTGCCATCCGATTTAAAAAAAAAAAAAAAATCGGAGTGCGAGGGGGTAAAGTCTGTGCGGAAGGCACAGACTGCAAGCTCTGCCCCCTCGCGCAACGCATGTCTGAGTGCCGGGTGTCGTCACGTGACATCCTGGCACTCAGCAGGCAGATCAGCTGCAGCAAGAATGTCCCCCTCCCCTGCAATGAGGTAAAGCAGCAGGGAGGGGGGACCCATCAAGAAGAAACCAAGAAAAGACTGTGTGAGGTGGGTGTGTGTTTGTATATATTGTAAAGTAGGTGTGTGTGAGGTGTTTGTATATATGGGTATATGTAAAGTAGGTGTTTGTGAGGTGTTGGTATATTTGTGTATACGTAAAGTAGGTGTGTTTGTATATATGTGAAGTAGGTGTGTGTTTATGAATTGCGTTTTATGTTTGCGTGATTGTCTGGCTCCTAAAAAATGTGTCTGGCTCCTAAAATCAAATGAAATTTGTCAAGCCCTGATGTAATGGGGTGATGTGGGTTATTGGGTGCCCAAATTTTGTCTGCCTAGGGCAGCACAAAACTAAGATACACCGCTGCACATACCTTTAATGGCATGGTTCTTAATCAGCGTGCTTGTAGTGTATGTTTTAAAGGGCATTTATGACTCATTCATATCTTAAAGAAACACTAGCCATTCTATAATCAATAAAACATGCATGTGTGCATTATATACATACACATACGAAGGTTTTTTTTGCTAACCCAAATCAATCTACATGATCTCCACACAATAATAATGCAAAGGAAACAGATTCAGTTTGAATCTCATGTACTGTATACTTCACAGCTTGATATCATTTTAATGAGACTGGAGGAGGGAATCATCTAAAATATGAAGCAGATAACAAACCAAGAATATAAACTAACTTGCAGATAATAAAGAGCCATTTTGTGTAGTGTCAAACCTGGACACCATTTTGCAGGGGAGGACTGGCAACGTTTTGGTCTGCGGGGCAAAAACTATTTAGGGGCCCATTTTGCATTTTCAACCGATTACCCATGGTCAGAGACAGACACAAATAGACAGGCAGGACAGATAAGGTACAGAGATTGATAGACACAATCATTAGATAGAAGGTACTACAGACTAGCAGCTGCGGCCCTCCAGCTGTTTCTGTACTACAACAGCCATAAATCCCTGCCATTCTAGAAAGCTTGGGGAGGATTGTGGGGTTTGTAGTTCTGCAGCAGCTGGAGGGTCGCAGTTGGACGCCTAGGCACTAGGGCATTCAGAAGTGAAAATTGGTGCAGCCCCAGTCCAGTTAGCTCGGGTGGAGGGCAGCCCAGGAGGCAATTGCCCCCTTGCCAGCCCTACCATGCCAATTTTTCTCTATAGGTCTGTCATTCTTTTTACCTCACAGTCAGTATGTGAAATACAGAGAATTACTAGAAACATCCACTGTAATTTGTTTTGCACGTGATCATTGAATTCATTACTTACAGGGGTTTTGTCAAGCAAAATATAGTGAGATAGTGTGAGATCTGTGCATTGCATTAGCAAAATCACTAGCAACATACAGGTAAAAATAACTACATAAAACAATTTAAAAAAAAATGTTTGCGAGGCAGAGTCCAGGGCCACTGACAGGCAGTGCACACAGAACCATCTTCACTTAATGTAAGGTCGCGATCAACAAGGTGCTTCTGATGTGTTAACGCGTCATAAGGAGTTTAAAAAGGTAATTGTGAATAAATATCCTGTTTATATTAGTGATGACATTTCCTTGCAGATGGAGCTTAGCCCTGCTAACGCTTGGCACCTCATTCTTTTGGGTCATAGCCCCACCCGTTTTCAAACATGCCCTTTATTATTGCTTTGACTGCTCATAGTGCAGGCCCTAGCTCCTCCTGTGCCACTGAGAGGAGACACTGGCATTCATATATTGGCACTTGGAGGTTGTGCATTTGAGATTTCATTGCCGTTGTCATGGGAGAAATGTTGTTGTCTACTCACTACAGCCTCCCATGTCAACTTAACACTGTTGTAAAACAAATGTACTCAAGGTAAAAAGGAAGGAGGACAACTCTGGGCAGGGATTGACAAATGTTTGTAGACTTTAGTAGTTTATTAGGTCAATTAATGAGCCAGAGAAATGGTACATCGATACAGTACTATGTAAAACAATCATTGGGTTTAGAAGTGGTCACCATTGTCAAGCTCTACCCTAGGCCCCTAAATCATCAAGTTCCCGGGTATGTGCAAAGAGACCCCCTCACTATTCTTCCATAAACCGACTTATTTGACTTTTCTGTCATGTTAAGGGTGAACAACAATGTTCCTTCGCGCCTGTAGGGCGTTCTTTAATTTACAGTGCCCATAAGCCCGTTGGACGGCATAGAATATCCAGTGTTTAACACCTCATTGTGACTCCCCGTGATAAGCTGAGCTGCGGATCCCACTGCAGGGACTGGCAGCGGGATCCCCCTGTAAGATTATGCCACTTTGAGTGGGCTCAGCCTGACTTAAAAAAATTTAGCTGATGCTACGTTTTACTAAAAAGCTTGTAGGGCGGCGTAGAGCGTCCTGACGAATCCAAGTCATTGTGGCCCAACCCCCCCCCCCCCCCCCCCCTGCATAAGGCTGAGCTGCAGGAATTGGCAGCGGGATCCCCCGTTAGGTCATTTCAGCAGGGATCCACAGAATCTGTAATGACCCTGATAGGGTCTCTACCTCTATGTACCTGGTCCCGACCAGGAGCAATTTATTCAATGAGTGTCACATGTGATTGGAACGTACTATTACAATTTGAATGGTAAATCACAGATACCATTAATGCTTTAATAAAGCTACACATTAGATACAAAGTTTTGTGTCAAACCCATCCTTACTAATGCAAAATGTTTCTCTCGGTTATATGGACAATGTAAGGGGATTACCACAATCTGTTTAAGTTACAACCAATTAAACTTAATTATGTGACTGGCAGCAACACTTCTAAGCACCCAGGCATCCTGTGATTATAGGCTAGCCAGAATTCAGAGAACAAGATATCTCTCCATTGGAGAAAGATAACTTACTAAATTTTCCTGTAACACCAGTAAAAAGGGTGTTGGAGGGGCAGAGTATTTGGGACCTTTAGGTTAAAAGGACAAAACTCCAAAATGTATTTATTATTATTTTTTTACATAATAATAATGCCTATTTCTCTCTGTTTTTGAATGGCACTTTAATGACCTACCATTACAATATATCCCAATCCCTCTGTTCAGAGAAAAAAAGACCCTTAAGAGAAATAATTTTCTGACGCTTCTACCACTGTGCTGGTCGAGTGACCGTCGGATGCTCCTAGTGGTGTGTTGGCATGTCAATCATCTAAGATGGGAGTTACAATAAAAATGTGAATAGTTAGGTTGAATAATATTAAAGTATTAGGAGGAAATGGGTGGGCAGTTGGGTCAGGAGAGTTAGAATCTCAGAGGAATTGCAACATTTGTCGGTCCTGGAGTAGAAGAGGGTGTTCAGAACATGCTTAAGAGTCATAGGCAAGTTTCTTGTACCAGGGCAATACATATTATGTAACAACTTCAATATTGCAATTTTTGTATTTTTTTTAAGACCGATTCCCTCTTTCAGGCCCATTCACAACATCACCGCTGCAACCCAGATTCTTAGACCTCATGTAATAATATTTCAGAGTTTATAGGTGATTTGACAGATCAGTGCCATGGAAACAGTCAGAAGGGATTTTTTTATGCTCAGCAATAGCATGATTTAGATTATTATTTTATTATAACAAGGGGAACGTATAGCCACTTCCTAGCACTGAAAGTGTGTCTGCAATACAACTCCACTGGATCAGCAGCAAAAAAAATAAAAAATAAGCTGACATGAGTTATTGTATTTGCTTCACTTGAATCATATTGCTGTGGGAGAAGCTGTAGAGTTCATTTCTGTACCCCCAGCAGACAGATTCTGTGGTCAATGCAGAACACATACCACAGTAGGCTATGCCAAGAATGCACAAATCCTTTCTAAAGGCTAAATGCTGGACTAATCATTCATCCGGGTCATAAAAAAGAAAACAACCTAGTTAACCATTTATCAACCCCATGCATTCCTGAGGCAGCAGGCTACAAAGACTACAGAGCTGCAATGTACAGCGGAGTGGAGTATAACTCCACTAGTACCTGTTTCAATTGAATGCATTATTAATGTCAGCCATGACACCCAATTCAGTGTAATATTAATGTGACCAGATTCATTGTTCTTTCCAGTAGGTTTTTTTTTAATGGGTGGACTATGCAGTAAATAGCTACAGGAAGTCTTTAGTGTGCTCATTTTGGGATATTAGCTGACATGACAAACAAAAATGCACTTATCTTTTAAAGTATCTCGTCTGTGGGAACAGGCCCTATTTTGGACCAAACTCTGTCTTGTCCATCTTTCCTTGGTTTGCCTCTTGTCTTGTTCAATAAATGTGTATATAGATTACTTGAAAATGCTCCATAATGTGCACTCGTGCTCAATTTAAAACAGAAAAGACCCAAAGCCATTGGAAATGCTGGAATGTACTTAAATAGATACTTTCTACACATGTACAACTTGTTGGGTGATGCATGGTACAAGAAGTTGTAAAAAAAAATAAGTGAACTGATGGGGGGGGGGGGGGGGGGATGGTTCTTTCTGGCTGGAAGGACTATTTGCCATGGACCTTTTTATCTATGGAACCATGTGAAAATGCATAATTTTGAACGTACACTTAGAATTTATAAAAATATAAAAAGTGAGGCAGAGGGCCACATGATACAGAATATAAAGAAAACAAACAATATAAAAACAAAATGCAAATTGTTTATACATTAATGTACTTGGTAAATATAAAAGTGGAATAGTTACTATTTCATGGAAATTTACTTTTTCGTGGAAACAAACATTATTTTTTACAATGTGCCCATTATAAGGGGGGGTGGGGGCTGGAATGTAATATGCTCCCTGCCAGGAACTTGTATCCGGATGTTGACTGTAATTCTTAAGAAATCAATATAATGTATGGCAACTAGGGCACTTCTATGAACATACCTATCAACTCTGGGAGGAGTCTGGGCGGGGTGTCAGTGCTACCACTCATGTGCAGTCACACATTTTTGATCCTGGCTTCTGAAGCCAGGATTGCTACTGCACTTGTGCACAATGCTACGCATGCCCAGTAAGCATTCTTTGGTGTCTGGTCCAGGATTGCGGTCCTGAGTACTGCTGTCCCACTGAGCTCTACCTCTGTCCCGAAAAGTGGGACAGAGGTAGATCGCGGTGGGACATGGCTCACAAATCTGGATTGTCCCGTGCAAAGTGGGACAGTTGGGAGGTACGCACTAATTTGATATGATAACTAGAGTCAGAGTCTGTCACTGGAATTGCTGCCATTGGCACATATGCCAACACTTGCCACAGACTCTCTAAAGCAGTCATGTCCAAAGTCCGGCCCGCGGGCCAGTTGCGGCCCGTCCTTTACTTCCATACGGCCGATCAATGTCTCTCTCTGAAAAAAAAAAAAGCTTGCAGGCAGAGACGGAGGTGAGAAGGGATCGGAAGATCCCCCCCCACCATCGCTCTGCCTGCCAGGCTGCACGGGGAGCCGAACAGGCAGCACGGAGAAACCTCTGTGCTGCCTGTTCGGCTCCCCGTGCAGTGTGCCGACACGGAAGTGCCGACAGGTCACGTGACCGGCGCGCTGACGTCATACGCGCGCCGGGTCACGTGACCTATCGGCACAACCACCTGTGAGACGAACAGGCAGCATGGGGGAAAGTACTGGGGAAAGAGGCAGGGGCTTATTAATGATAAGGTAACACTGACATATTATTGGGCAAATTAGCTGGGGAATATTAATGGCAACTAACACTGGTATATTACTGGGCAAATTGGCTGGGGCATATAAAATGGCAAATAACTGGCATATTACTGGGCAAATTGGCAGGGGCATATAAAATGGCAAATAACTGGCATATTACTGAGCAAATTAGCTGGGGCATATAAAATGGCAAATAACTGGCATACTACTGGGCAAATTGGCAGGGGATATTAAATGGCAAATAACTGGCATATTACTGGGCAAATTGGCAGGGGATATTAAATGGCAAATAACTGGTATATTACTGGGCAAATTGGCAGGGGATATTAAATGGCAAATAACTGGTATATTACTGGGCAAATTGGCTGGGGCATATAAAATGGCAAATAACACTGGCATATTACTGGGAAAATTGTCAGGGGCATATTAAATAGCAAATAACACTGGCATATTACTGGGAAAATTGGCAGGGGCATATTAAATGGCAAATAACATTGGCATATTATTGGGAATATTGGCAGGGGCAAATTAAATGGCAAAAAACACTGGCATATTACTGGGAAAATTGGCAGGGGCATATTAAATGGCAAATAACATTGGCATATTATTGGGAAAATTGGCAGGGACATATTAAATGGCAAATAACACTGGCATATTACTGGGAAAATTGGTAGGGGCATATTAAATGGCATATAACACTGGCATATTATTGGGCAAATTGGCCGAGAGAACCATGCATGGGAAGGGAGAAGAGAGAGACATAAATGGAATGGTAGAGGAGAGACAGACAGACATGGGTTCGCAGAGGAGAGACAGACAAATATGGGATGGCAGAGGAGAGACAGACAAACATGGGATGGCAGAGGAGAGACAGACAGATATGGGAAGGGTTAGTTGTGTTCCTGACATATATTTCAGCATCTTGTGTTGTTGTTTTTTTTCATCTGGCCTTCAGATATGAAAGGCAGAGTGATTTTACTACTGTTTAGAATTGTCATTCAAATCGTTTGCAATAAAGTTTGCATAAAATAGTTCATTTGTACTTAATTTTAACTGTCAGGCAAAATGGTCGGCCCTCACGCATGTTCACTTCATCAAGTCTGGCCCTCTTTGAAAAAAGTTTGGACACCACTGCTCTAAAGCGAGTGCAAGGGCAGCTGACCAGAAAAAGGATGGAGTGGGAAGAAGCAGCAGACAACTTCTTGAGTTCATAGCTGTTCCCCACAGAAAGGGGGCAACTTAAAAAAACAAGAAAAAAAGAAAGGAAGAAAAAATAAGGTACATTTTAGAGCCTATTTTTATAAAGAGAAGAAAATGTTATGTGTTTTGTTTTAAATGTAACCTTCAGGCAGTCTTCCAGACTAGCGTATGCAAAGTTCTATAGAATGTATATAAGGCAACTTGAACACGATTGGGCCCCGTGACCCTGTGAGTTTTCAAATACCGTAAAATAATTTTGATTTTGCTGAAGTATGAGAAAGATGTGCACCCACAGATATGCACCCACAATCTGTCATAAGTAAAATTAGAAAACTGCGTCTGTATGTTCATCTACACAGAGTACATACATTTTTATAATTCTACTACATTTAAATACATGACAAACACCTCAGTACAGGGCTTGGCAAATTTCAATAGGGTTTATGAGCCAGACAGACCAATTCAGGAGCCAACCTGGTTAATTCTAGGAGCCAGGAAAATAGACATTCCATAGAGTTCTATGTTAAACAATGAAAAAGTTAGGAGCCATCCATTTGCACCTATGCATGTCGTATGCACAATAATTCATTTCCAAATATACCGGTAATTACAATGCATTACAATGTAAGCTATGTTTGCATACAATATATAAAATGCAATGTTGGCTCAGCAAATTAAATATATAAAGTGAGGAGCCACATGCAACAGTAAAATGAACCAACAATCTTTAAATCACTAATAATTGTGTATTAAACCAGGAAAATAACAAAAAATAAACAAAAAGACATGTTTAACAATCAGTTTCTCATGAAACATTCACAAAAATGGGTCTACTCAACAACGGGAATTGAGATGGGAATTTCAATCTCTAGGCCAAGATTTGGAAAAATGACCAATGCAGCTGAATGGGAGAATTTTTCCAGCGAAACCTACATTGGCCCAGAGTTTGAAATAACACAATGTTTTGGCAAAGAGTTAGGGCAGAGTTGGAGACAGCTCCCCCTCTTTGCCCCCACCACCAATATGGTAGGAGAAAATAAAGATAAATTATAGCAGGTGGGCTCCTAGGCCCCGTGCCTTTTATGATTTATGTGGAGATTTAGATGTATTGAAGTTGTGTTAAATATATGGATTCGACTTGTCATCGACATACAAGCAGCCAACACTAAGTTGTTGTTTTCGATATCTAGGCAAATCTGTATTGTTTGTTTATCTAGTACACTGACATAACAGTGCTATTTGTTTGCTCTGTGGGAAATATTTCTCTTGCATAAGACAAGATGACTCCCAGTCATACAGCAAAAACAAACAAACAAACAAACAAAAACATAAAACGTTGACCATTCACACCCAGTGCTTGTTAACTAATATTTCCTTTAATTAATTAACTATAAATAACATGTGGCCTTCCTGTGGGGAATTAATCACTAGTGGATCTCACAAAGCAAAAAACTGTTGCTACTGATTAAACAAATATATCTGAACAGAAGCTGTTTATTTGCAGCCACAAAACGTTTTTTTAAGGAGAAAGTCCAGGTAATACTTATTCTGACAATAAGGAGGTATATTATTTGAATTGGATATTGCTCACTGCGGAAGGAAAAAAGAATGATGAAAACTGTCCTTTAAAAACTAAATATGATTATTTATGTTTATTTATAACTTGTCATTTACCTGACAGGCTTCTCCTGAGCAGAATAAAGCATTTGAACTCTTAAGTACTGCTAGTCAAACTGCAAGCAAATAGTAAAAAAGAGATTCTGATATAAGAAACATAGAAACATAGAAACATAGAATGTGTCGGCAGATAAGAACCATTCGGTCCATCTAGTCTGCCCATTTATTTTTTTTGAGTACTTTTATTAGTCCCCCTTTCCCGGTCTTATAGCTAGGATAGCCTTGTGTCTATCCCACGCATGCTTAAAATCCTTGACTGTGTTTACCTCTACCACTTCTGCTGGAAGGCTATTCCATACATCCACTACCCTCTCAGTAAAGTAATACTTCCTGATATTACTTTTAAATCGTTGCCCCTCTAATTTAAGACTATGTCCTCTAGTTGTGGTAGTTTTTCTTCTTTTAAATATACTCTCTTCCTTTACTGTGTTGATTCCCTTTATGTATTTAAATGTTTCTATCATATCCCTCCTGTTACGTCTTTCCTCCAAGCTATACATGTTAAGATGCTTTAACCTTTCCTGGTAAGTTTTATCCTTCAACCCATGAACCAGTTTAGTAGCCCTTCTCTGAACTCTCTCCAAAGTATCAATATCCTTCTGGAGATACGGTCTCCAGTACTGCGTACAATACTCCAAGTGAGGTCTCACCAGTGCTCTGTACAATGGCATGAGCACTTCCCTCTTCCTACTGCTAATACCTCTCCCTATGCAACCAAGCATTCTGCTAGCATTTCCTCCTGCTCTATTGCATTGCCTACCTACCTTCAAGTCCTCTGAAATTATTACTCCTAAATCCCTTTCCTCAGATGTTGAGGTTAGGACTGTACCAAATAGTCTATATTCTGCTTTTGGGTTTTTACGCCCAAGGTGCATAATCTTGCACTTGTCCACATTAAATGCCAGTTGCCACAGCTCTGACCATTTTTCTAGTTTATCTAAATCATTTGCCATTTGGCTTATCCCTCCATGAATATCAACCCTGCTGCAAATCTTTGTATCATCAGCAAAAAGACATACTTTGCCAACAAGACCTTCTGCAATATCGCTAATAAAAATATTAAAGAGAATGGGTCCAAGAACAGATCCCTGTTAAAGGTTTCTTTATAGTAAACCGTTCATCTAACAAATATGTGGATGAGAAATTCTCCCTCAGGTAGTAGGTTTATACATTTAGTATATACATTTTCTTTGTAAAAAAAATAACTAGCATGCATGAACATCGCATTTTTAATATTTGACTCAAGCCTTCCCCAGTGATTACTCTGCATGTTTACTGCAGGTGCGGTGTTATGACAAAAAACTCGCACAGGCGCAGTAGAATTTGCTCACTGCGCACCACAGCGCATGCGCACACAGTTAAGGCTGTCAATCAGCCGTAACTTTGGCAGAAGTGCATCTGCGCGAAGGACACACACCACCTCATACCCCCTTCGGATCAGCTGAGGTGACAGGTAAGTATAAGCGTATTACTGATTATTGTCATTTACTAGCGTAGAAAGCAATTGGTAAAACTTATATCAGTTACATTCTATGCTAGCAAGTGGAAGACACATGGGGGGCTGGCTCTTCTTCATGGGAGTTGTGATCGGCACCTTACGCTCTCGTGTGTCCCCCGTGTGTGTCTTCCACTAGCGTAGCATGTAACTGATATAAGTTTTACCAATTGCTTGCTACGCTAGTAAATGACAATAATGATAGAACAGCGGCAGCACTGATTCTATAGACACTGAGGATATAAAGCTTTGTTTCATATAGTCATTTCCTGTTCACCTCAATTTGAGTCTATTGAGTGGCCTATGAGTGACCTTGCTCTTATACACAGTAGGATCTCTTAACAGTGCACACATTGTCTGATGACTGCTAGAAAGACAGGATATTCCATTCATTTTAATGGTATTATTCTCATTGGTTCCTGCAGCAAAAAAAAAAAGGAAATTACCTTTACCCACCTAGTGTGGGCAGTCCTTGTTTCTTGCAAACTACTGTAATTTCACAATTTCTTCTAGCTGTAAGTATTTTATATTTTAAGCAATGCAAAATGAAAGATATGCATTTTAAAGTACTTTGAAAGCACATTAATATGCATTAATATTTGGAAGATGTTTTTTGGGCACAAGACAGTCCCTTGAATGGACGTTTCTATCCAACTAGAAATCAAACAGAATACTATAGGGTCAACTCAATAAAGAGAGCATTACAGGGAAAAGAGATGCACATTTCAAACTTTATGCTAAAATCGCTGAGTTGGAAATTTTTTCCAATGCAGTTGAATGGGAGAATTTTTCCAATTCAGCTACTTTGGCCTTAAGTTTACAATTCCCTGGAATTCACCTTTTATCAAGAAAACCCTTATATTCACACACACAAAAAAACCCCAGTAGCAACAAACATTGTTAACTCTTACCTATGATACCCTGTGTGCCAAAAAAAAAATGAAATGACTCATAATTAATTAACAAACCATAAATTACACATGGCTTTTCTCTGAGGAATTATTCACTAGTAGTGGATCTCATTTGCTCTCAATAAGCAGAATGAATCAAAACCCTTTTAAAATGTTGGTTAAACAAAATGGAAAACAAAAATGATTGGTAATGGTCAAAATGTTTCCAATCATAATGAGAATGCAATCGCTCCCCTGTCTCTAGGTACATCTTGCAACTTGATCATGCATGAGCACAAAGGGATATTTCAGAATAATTAAGACTTTAAAAAAAAAAAAATCATATTAAGGAACATGTTTTAGCTTCAGAGTGTCATATATTAACCCTTTCACCAATTTGGGATTAAATGAGGCGATCGTGTTGGTTTAGTAAATGAAAACAAGGTGTAAGTAAATGAAAACAAGGTGTAAGTGCTTCTTACAAATAACACTTTCCAGTGAAGCATTTCTGAAGTAAATGTTTCCTTCTGTATCTGGTTATGAAGCAGTTTATGGGGTTTTACTGTAATTGTGGCAGTTTATAAGTGAAATTCTTCTCATGTTACGTGTATCTAGTGTATGTATGTTTATTGCTTAGTCGTGACACTTGTCAAAGTCCAGTCTCTGAAAATATGAATGACACTGGTCAGAACCTGTACCAGTATTATTAACTTAATGTTGGAAACCTGGTATCAAGCTATGCACAAAATCCACAGAGTGCAATGCCATACCCACCACAATGGTTTCTGGGTAAGGATATGCAGATAATGGTTACCGTTCATTTACACATAATAGTCTTTCAAAATAGGACTTAATCTGCATGTACACAAAATGCTTTAGGCCAGGGCTTGAAAAATGTCTGTTGACTTTAACCCCTTAACCCACATGGACATATATATACACGTTCTGAAAAGCATTGTCCTTGACGACCATGAGGACGTATATATACACGTCCTGAGTTTAAATGTAAGGAGTGCCACGCTACATGCTGGCAGCTATTCTCAGAGACTGCTTCGGATAGGGTTAGGGTTACAATTAGGGTTAGGGTTAGTACAAGGGTTAGATTAAGGGGTGGGGTAGATTTAGCATTTTGTTACATTTAGAGTTACGTTGGGGGTCAAAAGTTCACTGTAGGAGAAAATGGTTAGGAAACAAAAAACACTACTATCGGTTATTGCTCTATTACTTGAGGAAAAAAAACATGGAAACACTGGTATTTTTAAACTCAGGACAAATATTAGAAACTATATAGACTGATTATTTTGTTACAGTTTGTAATTGTGTAAAAAAAAACAGGTCAAAGTTAGAAAAAGTGTTTTTTTGGCATATTTTCATCATATTTTACATTTTTTTAAAATAGTAAATTATATCATATGATGAAAATAATAGTATCAAAAGAAAGCCCCATCTGTCCTTTAAAAAAATGATATATAATTTTTGTGGTGTACTGAACACGATTAAAGAAATTTAAGACAGTTAAGCAAACGAATAAAGACAGTTAAGAAAACGTATGACAAAAAATAATGGAATTCTGGTCTTCAAGGCACATCAATTGCAGCATAGAACTCTGTCACTAAGGGGTTCAGAGTCAGACAGTCCAATTCAGGAGCTACCCTGTGTTTTTTTTTTTTATTGCCAGGGGAATAGAACTTCCATAGTGTTCTATGTAGCACTACCAAAAAAATGTTAGGAGCCATCACTAGAGCTCCTAAAATCCCTAGTGATAGCTCCTAACATTTTTTATGTAATGGTGTCCATTTAAGCACTACACCACAAACAAGCCATTTGTGGTTTTAAAACACCACATATTGAAGTGCTGGACATCAGTTTATTCCTCTAATATCTCGTGACATCATCAGAGAAGCTCTATTGCATCCAAAAACTGTAAGAACCAACGCCACAACTTAACCAGAGTGGAAGAAACAAATTACACTCACAAATAGTTGCATGGAATAAATTCATTTTCTATATTTTGATTTAGTGTTAACGCCCTTTCACTCATTGGCCCATTTAAACACATTTAATCTTTTGCATCCCTAACAATGCAGATATTCAACCAAAATTACTTTGAATGATGCACCCACAACAATTACTTAATAATTCCAATTGAATATAGCCATACTAAAATTACCCACTGAGAACCAAATTAAATAACATTTTCTACATGCACAAACTAGATTAAATATTAGTAGTTCCCAGCTTGTTATGCTACTGTAAGCATATCACAGTTGGTGACAATCCAGACTTTAAACAGAAGGTGATATAGTTTCATGTGAGCAAGAAGACTGTGCTTTATAAAATAAAATATATGTTTTAGGGTTGAATTTTTTCCCGGGTGATTTTTTTTTTTTTTTTACACAAAAGATAATCTCTGATGAAACATTGCTTAAAGGTAAAATTCTCATGGATATTAACGGGATTGATTGATTATGCAGAGTAACAATTAAAACACAGGTTATCCCAATAAATAGTATCAATATTCCCTGCTCTGAAGACAAAAGTGAAGCCAGTAGAAACCAGAAAATCCAAATACAGATTGAGTTTCCCGTATCCAAAATCCATGGGACCAGAAGTATTTTGGATAACGGGTCATTTCGGATAACGGGTCAGTTTCATCAATAAGTTATATTAAACGAACATTGCACCTTGAAAGACGTAAGGGTTTAAAAAAATCATGTCCCGGACTTTTAAGTAAACCCAACGTGTATATTAATAGATAAATGCATGTTTACTATCTTCTGTGTGTCACATGCAAGACATAGCAGTTCCTGGTCGGTGCTCTAGCAGAGAGAGCCGGTCGCTGACCAGATGGCTGCCTATGGAAGCAAGGCAGCTATTGCGTGTACTATCAAAAGTGCATGACAGTTTATCCTCACACTTGGGACAACTATAATTTCACTTATTTTCATAATTTCGGCATAGTACGTCCTGTAATAAACAGCTCATCGCGGCTCCCCGCGATGAGCTGTTTTCGGATCCCGCTGCAGGCACTTGCAACGGGATCCCACCTGTCATCTGAGGCTACTTTGAGTGGCCTCAGTCTGACAGGGGAAATGTAGCTGGTGCTCAAAGCGAGCACCGGCTACATTTCTCCAAATCGCGCCGTGTTCGGGCACGCCTCCGTGACGACACACGTGGCATCCAGAGGTCTCGCATTTTTTTTGCAGGGACCCACAGGGTCTGTTAAGACCCTGATCGGGTCTCTGCGAGAGTGTTCCTGGCTACCGATCATGAAGGGGTTAAAGTCTATAAGCACTCATAAAACAACTCCCTTTTACTGTGATTTAGCTGTGATTTGAGACCTCGTTGGGAACCTGCCGTTGGTGCGTAGGGGATACACACGTGCCATTGAATTACCCTTTGTGGGCATGGAGGAATCGGGGCGTGTATGGATGGCTATAACACAACTTAAGGGGGCTGGACGCTGAATAAACTGGTGTGCACTCGTTTTCTGACAGGTGTGTGTGTGGAATTGGCAATTTGTGGCAAAATACAAAAACATTTTTGGATAACAGATCATTTTGGATAATGGATTTCTGGAGAAGTGATACTCATCCTGTATTACACTTTGACATCTTCTTCACCTGCAGCAGTCAAAAACAAACAAACATGGGAAACTAGCAACACCATCAGATACTAGTATATCTAGAATCTGCTCCATCCAGACAGCTTACATGAATTTACACTTTGGGGGGTTAACATAGGAATTAATTCCAGAAAAAGAGAATTGTAGGCAATTACAGGGAATTGAGATGGGAATTTCAGACTAAAGACTAACATAGCCGAGTTGGAAAAATTCCCCAGTTCAGCAATTTAAGTGTGTGCCAATGTATTATGTTAACTCCCAACAAAGTCTGGAGTTTGCATTACCTGCGCTGGTTCAGAACTTCTAGGTTTCTCTGGCGCTCACAGAGTAGTGGATACATGGAATAGCCTTCCAGCAAACGCGGTGGAAGTTACTACAGTGAAGGAGTTTAATCATGCAGGGGAAAGGCATAGGGCTCTCCTAGATATAACATAACGCCAGGGGACAATAAATTGGGCAAAACCAACAAAAAAACTAAACGGGTAGACAAGATGGACCAAATGGCTCTCTGAAGGGAAATCTTTCTAAACAGATCCCGAGTAATTTCCCAATTATTACAATCAGTTTTCACGCAGAAACAAAACATCCAAGCTTTATCTAAACGTTTTTCTGTGATTAATGGAATTTAGAAAGATTTGTGTAGTGTTACCAAATAGTCTAAAGATCTAATCATAGCGATTACCCCAAGGCAGTGGAATAGGTCTTTTGAAATAAGTTAATTCAGTGGTGCGATGTCTCAATTTCGCAGACACTCTTTATACAGTAATGAATCAGTGATACTTAGTACCTGGCTAACATATATTTTTAACCTTCAGATAAATACTGGAGATGCGAGAAAGCAACAGGTACTTTCCTACATGTGTGGTGGGGCAGTGAAGGAATTGGACCTCTGTGGAATACGGTTTTTAAATCCCTGCAAAAGTACAGTCATGTAAAACTTCGGAATAAAAACCAATTTGTAGGACTTAAATTTGGCAAATATGCACAAGGACATGTCTGACTATCTCTTTGTTGCTGCTAAGATAGTGATTGCTCAAAATTGGAAGCAGAAATCTCAGGTTTTTATCAAAGTTTTTATCAAATATAAAAATGGAAAGAGGCATATCGTGGTCTTGTATTTTAATACTTGGAACAGGTGGCTTAATAAAATGAAAGAAGATTACAATGGGGACTAGAGAAATTCTAAATCTCCCTTCGACCTGACTTCTTGAAGGTTTCTTTTATGATATATCATAATATGGTGTTTTTTGTTTGTGGTAATGTACATGTCTACATTCTCTACTTTATGTCTTTATAAATTAATACCATTTTTTTTAAAGTTGCAAAATATAAAACCCAGTATACAAAATGTACTCAGTTTGTCATCTATAAACGAAGAAACGAACATGTACCATATATTCAATATAGACACCCTGACAATCATAAATATGTCTCTGTTTACAGCGCCTAATGTAGCTTAACTTACCAGTACTAATGTACAATGTGATTTACTGTGATGCATCTTCAGTATGTTTTCCTGGCAAATGGATCTAAGTCCTCTAGCATAATATTTTTTAACATTCTACAATTCATGTGTAAGGTTATTTAGACTGCTAAATCAGTTTATTGATAAAAGGTGAAGTCCACCATATTCCACAGTAACAAAACAAAATAAAAATCTATAATTCTGGTGGCGCTGGTGTTAAAATCCAAATTAAATGACAAAAAGTATGAATGTAACTCAACCATTACTTCTAGTAATAAAAAACTATGGAAGCAGTTACTGGACATTCTACTAAAGCAAATCATTGGTCCTAATAGCGATAATTACAATGTATAATATAATCTAATTTCCTTACAATGGAATGCAAATTATAAAAGGTTATTTTGTGAATACTGCATGAATATACACATAAACATGATGAATGTTTTGTGTACACCAATATACAGAACTAAATGAGCGGACACAAAATGTTGTGAAAAAAAATTCCTTTAAATGTCCACTGTCATTACATTATTGAGCCCTCTTGGCTATGTATAGCTCTGTCAGGAGGCAGACATGCTGTTTAGAATCTTAGGTCAGAGAATCATTCATCTGACTTAAGATTCTAAACAACATGTCCACCCCCTATACAAGCAAAGAGGGCTCAGTAAGGACCATTTGTATTGTTTTATTTAAAAAAAAAAAAATATTTAAAATAGGTACACTTGATTCAATTTATCAAATAACCGTAACTTAAAAAGGCCATTTTCTTTAACACAGGTTCTATGAAATGAGGATCCTAAAACCTGGCCTTATAGAAGCCATAACTTGTCAGGACTTAGATGCACTTAACCGATTCACCTGTACTGAAGCAGGTGATTCAGCTAAGGAATGCTATTATGAAAGGAGCCAACTGGAAGGATGAAGAATTAATAAAACTAGTACAGAAAAAAATGCAGTCCCCTCCAGACTCTGTAATCCTGATAATCATTTATCGCCTCTGAGATTACAGTAAGGAGAGTTCACAGGTATGTATACTATTATGCATATTGACTGAACAATAAATTGCAGTATTTTCTATATATATATGCACACATAAAGATATTATATTCTATTGTGATATTTAATGCACAGCTATAATAAGTTTAAAGCCACTCTCTTTTTTGATTCCTACATCATAACAGAAAAATAGTATTATAAGTCAGTCACAGAAAGCTCTGTAAGATTATATCAAACTAAACATAAAGGGCATAAATATGTATTAAAGACAGCAGTATAAACTGAAAATACTTATAAAAATAGTGAGCATTTATGGAATATGTAAACAAAGTAGGAAATAAAACTGTATTTCTATCAACACCAATGAAACTATACAAACATATAATAATAAAGCCATGACCTACACCTGAAGCAGCAGCTGTCTATACTAACAGTAGGCCTATCTAATCTAAATGAAACAAAACAATATCATAATAACATATTTTAAAACAGGTGATTGTAAAATTATTCGAAAATAATAATAATGCATGTGGGCTTTGATAGCTTAGCAGGAACAGAATAGAGTTTCACAGATAGATACACAACAGAAGCTAGTATAGATCATGTACATACATACATATACATCCATGCACACACACACACAATAGAAGCTGGTATTTCCTCATACCTGTCCCTGGGGTCTATCCAGCTGGTGGTTTTATTAGAGTGGTCAATGTAATATATTTTTCCATCAACATCCCTGGCTTCTTCCCAGCCCTGTGGCAGAGGTAACTCCTTCCTTAGCATCTCCAGAAATGACGATGTCCCCCATAAAGTTTCCCAAAAGTGCTTTGTTTAGGTGGAAAAAAAAGATTTCCATATGATATTGACGATAATGCAAAACAGGACCTAAAATGACTCACTCATACATGTTATTGTTCACCAGCTAAGAAGATGAAAAGCTCTACACGAACTAAAACGAAACATTCCAGAGATAAATAAAGTAATTCCATAGAAATTAAAGGGGCCGTATGCCATTAACAGGTTTGCAGATCCGCGGAAGAGGTAGCAACAGATGGGTCGCGTTTCTCAGGGCTTGTCATCTGAACTGCCTGTGTGAGACCTGCAGAAAATACACAGATAATTCTCACAGACCTTCTGTCCTACGCGTCTGTAATACTTTGACAGCAACTCCAGAGTCTGTTCATTACACGTGGGGTCCCTCCCCACTTTAGTTTATTTGATGCTGTTCATGTGCACCATGAGTCCTCTTTTAAGATCCTTATTCTTTGATCAGTCATATTAATATGCACTGAGATGATCTTCTTAATTTTAATCTGTTGGATCCTCCATTTTCTTTACTAATATCCGTATGGGTTAATGAAATAACTTGGGGATCAGAGATCCTGCACTTGCATTGTAAGGTGAATGCTCCCAGTGGAGAGGTGCTGTGCTGCTAGAGGGGTTTTCCGGGCTGGTTCCTTAAAGGGGCCGTGTCGAACGTCTGCCCCTTGATCTGCTGTCTCTGCTGCTTGTTGGCTTTCGGTCTCTGATGCTACTGAAACCACAGGGATACGTCATCCAGGTGATTACTGTAATACAGGTAATAGACTTGCACTAGAAATCTCCTACTGTAAACACATGAATACTCGAGCACATGACACAGATGGTGCTAACCCCTCCTCCCTCTCCTCCTCCTGCTCTTTCTTCATGATCTGCACAGCCGTAGCAGCCAGCATTCACAATGTGTAATATCTTTGTGCTATTGTCAACCATGGGTCTGGAGATTTAGGGTAGCAGCTGTTGTATAAGCATACACGATAAGGTGCCATAAAACAAGGGGCTTTATCTGGACTTGGTGAAAACACCAAGCTTATGTCTGCTTTACAGCTCGAATTGATCTTCATTTGTTAATTTCCATCAGCTAGAGCAAAATAATATTACAGCTACCCAACTGTTATAATCAGGCGTGTAAAACAATAAAAATTGCTGTTCTTTTTGTACAGGAATATTTTGTAAAAAAAAAAAAATATATATATATACAAAAAATATTGGGACACACCACTTAATTATTGAATTCAGATGTTTCAATCAGACCCATTGCCATAGGTGTATAAACCCGATCACCTAGCCATGCCATGCCTGCATATACCTTCCCTCTGTTCTCTCTCCCCCTTCATCTGTTCTCTCTCCCCCTTTCTCTGTTCTCTCTCTCTCCTTCCTCTGTTCTTTCTCTCCCCCCCTTTGTCTGTTCTCTCTCCCCCATTGTCTGTTCTCTCTCCCCCCCTTCGTCTGTTCTCTCTCCCCCCTTCATCTGTTCTCTCTCCCCCCTTCGTCTGTTCTCTCTCCCCCCCTTCGTCTGTTCTCTCTACCCCCTTCGTCTGTTCTCTCTCCCCCTTCCTCTGTTCTCTCTCCCCCTTCCTCTGTTCTTTCTCTCCCCCCCTTCTCTGCTCTCTCTCTCCCCCCCTTTGTTCTCTCTCCCCTCTTTGTCTGTTCTCCCCCCATTGTCTGTTCTCTCCCCCCCTCCTTTGTCTGTTCTCTCCCCCCCTTGGTCTGTTCTCTCTCCCCCTTCGACTGTTCTCTCTCCCCCTTCCTCTGTTCTCTCTCCTTCCCTTCATCTGTTCTCTCCCCTTCCTTTGTTCTCTCCCCCTCCTTTTTTCTCTCTCCCCCCTTCCTCTGTTCTCTCTCCCCCTTTCTCTGTTCTCTTTCCCCCCTTTTCTGTTCTCTCTCCCCCATCGTCTGTTCTCTCTCCCCCCCTTCGTCTGTTCTCTCTCTCCCCCCTTCGTCTGTTCTCTCTCTCCCCCCTTCGTCTGTTCTCTCTCTCCCCCCTTCGTCTGTTCTCTCTCTCCCCCCTTCATCTGTTCTCTCTCGCTCCCCCTTCCCTCTGTTATCTCTCCCCCCTTCGTCTGTTCCCTCTCCCCCCTTCCCTCTGTTCTTTCTCCCCCTTCATCTGTTCTTTCTCTTCCCCCCTTTGTCTGTTCTCTCTCCCCCCTTTGTCTGTTCTCTCTCCCCCCTTTGTCTGTTCTCACCCCCATTGTCTGTTCTCTCTCCTCCCCTTCGTCTGTTCTCTCTCCCCCTTCGTCTGTTATCTCTCCCCCCTTCGTCTGTTCCCTCTCCCCCCTTCCCTCTGTTCTCTCTCACCCTTCATCTGTTCTCTCTCCCCCTTCCTCTGTTCTCTCTCCCCCTTCCTCTGTTCTTTTTCTCCCCCCTTTCTCTGTTCTCTCTCCCCCCTCTGTCTGTTCTCTCTCCCCCCTTTGTCTGTTCTCCCCCGATTGTCTGTTCTCTTTCCCCCCTTCATCTGTTCTCTCTCCCCCCTTCGTCTGTTCTCTCTCCCCCCTTCGTCTGTTCTTTCTCTCCCCCTTTCTCTGTTCTCTCTCCCCCTTTGTCTGTTCTCTCTCCCCCTTCCTCTGTTCTCTCTCCCCCTTCCTCTGTTCTTTTTCTCCCCCCCTTTCTCTTTTCTCTCTCCCCCCTTTGTCTGTTCTCTCTCCCCCCTTTGCCTGTTCTCCCCCCGATTGTCTGTTCTCTCTCCCCCCTTTGTCTGTTCTCTCTCCCCCCCTTCATCTGTTATCCCTCCCCCTTCGTCTGTTCCCTCTCCCCCCTTCCCTCTGTTCTCTCTCCCCCTTCATCTGTTCTCTCTCCCCCTTCCTCTGTTCTCTCTCCCCCCTTCCTCTGTTCTTTCTCTTCCCCCCTTTGTCTGTTCTCTATCCCCCCTTTGTCTGTTCTCTCTCCCCCCTTTGTCTGTTCTCCCCCCCATTGTCTGTTCTCTCTCCTCCCCTTCGTCTGTTATCTCTCCCCCCTTCGTCTGTTCCCTCTCTTCCCCTTCCCTCTGTCCTCTCTCCCCCTTCATCTGTTCTCTCTCCCCCTTCCTCTGTTCTATCTCCCCCTTCCTCTGTTCTCTCTCCCCCTTCCTCTGTTCTTTTTCTCCCCCCCTTTGTCTGTTCTCTCTCCCCCCTTTGTCTGTTCTCTCTCCCCCCTTTGTCTGTTCTCCCCCCCATTGTCTGTTCTCTCTCCTCCCCTTCGTCTGTTATCTCTCCCCCCTTCGTCTGTTCCCTCTCTTCCCCTTCCCTCTCTCCTCTCTCCCCCTTCCTCTGTTCTATCTCCCCCTTCCTCTGTTCTCTCTCCCCCTTCCTCTGTTCTTTTTCTCCCCCCTTTCTCTGTTCTCTCTCCCCCCTCTGTCTGTTCTCTCTCCCCCCTTTGTCTGTTCTCCCCCCGATTGTCTGTTCTCTCTCCCCCCTTCATCTGTTCTCTCTCCCCCCTTCGTCTGTTCTCTCTCCCCCCTTCGTCTGTTCTTTCTCTCCCCCCTTTCTCTGTTCTCTCTCCCCCTTTGTCTGTTCTCTCTCCCCCTTCCTCTGTTCTCTCTCCCCCTTCCTCTGTTCTTTTTCTCCCCCCCTTTCTCTTTTCTCTCTCCCCCCTTTGTCTGTTCTCTCTCCCCCCCTTTGCCTGTTCTCCCCCCGATTGTCTGTTCTCTCTCCCCCCTTTGTCTGTTCTCTCTCCCCCCTTCATCTGTTATCTCTCCCCCTTCGTCTGTTCCCTCTCCCCCCTTCCCTCTGTTCTCTCTCCCCCTTCATCTGTTCTCTCTCCCCCTTCCTCTGTTCTCTCTCCCCCTTCCTCTGTTCTCTCTCCCCCCTTCCTCTGTTCTTTCTCTTCCCCCCTTTCTCTGTTCTCTATCCCCCCTTTGTCTGTTCTCTCTCCCCCCTTTGTCTGTTCTCCCCCCCATTGTCTGTTCTCTCTCCTCCCCTTCGTCTGTTATCTCTCCCCCCTTCGTCTGTTCCCTCTCTTCCCCTTCCCTCTGTCCTCTCTCCCCCTTCATCTGTTCTCTCTCCCCCTTCCTCTGTTCTATCTCCCCCTTCCTCTGTTCTCTCTCCCCCTTCCTCTGTTCTTTTTCTCCCCCCCTTTCTCTGTTCTCTCTCCCCCTTTGTCTGTTCTCTCTCCCCCCTTTGTCTGTTCTACCCCCGATTGTCTGTTCTCTCTCCCCCCTTCGTCTGTTCTCTCTCCCCCCTTTGTCTGTTCTCTCTCCCCCTTCGTCTGTTCTCTCTCCCCCTTCGTCTGTTCTCTCTCCCCCTTCCTCTGTTCTCTCTCCTTCCCTTCATCTGTTCTCTCCCCTCCCCTTCCTTTGTTCTCCCCCCCTCCTTTTTTTTCTCTCCCCCCTTCCTCTGTTCTTTCTCTCCCCCCCTTCGTCTGTTCTCTCTCCCCCCTTCGTCTGTTCTCTCTCCCCCCTTCCCTCTGTTCTCTCTCCCCCTTCCTATGTTCTCTCCCCCTCCCCCCTTCCTCTGTTCTTTCTCTCCCCCCCCCTTTCTCTGTTCTCTCTCCCCCCCTTTCTCTGTTCTCTCTCCCCCCCTTTCTCTGTTCTCTCCCCCCCCTTTGTCTGTTCTCTCTCCCCCCTTTGTCTGTTCTTACATCACCAATGCCAAGCGTCGTATTGAGTGGTGTAAAGCACCCTGTCACTGGATTTTGGAGCAGTGGAAAAATGTGGAGTCTTTGCTGTTTGGCAGTCTGATGGGCGAGCGTGGGTTTGGCCAATGCCAGGAGAACATAAGTTTGTCTGTTCTCTCTCTCCCCCCTTCGTCTGTTCTCTCTCTCCCCCCTTCCTCTGTTCTTTTTCTCCCCCCCTTTTTCTTTTCTCTCTCCCCCCTTTGTCTGTTCTCTCTCCCCCCTTTGTCTGTTCTCCCCCCGATTGTCTGTTCTCTCTCCCCCCTTCGTCTGTTCTCTCTCCCCCCTTCGTCTGTTCCCTCTCCCCCTTCCCTCTGTTCTCTCTCCCCCTTCATCTGTTCTCTCTCCCCCTTCCTCTGTTCTCTCTCCCCCTTTCTCTGTTCTCTCTCTCCCCTTCCTCTGTTCTTTCTCTTCCCCCCTTTCTCTGTTCTCTATCCCCCCTTTGTCTGTTCTCTCTCCCCCTTTGTCTGTTCTCCCCCCCATTGTCTGTTCTCCCCCCCATTGTCTGTTCTCTCTCCTCCCCTTTGTCTGTTCTCTCTCCCCCCTTCATCTGTTCTCTCTCCCCCCTTCATCTGTTCTCTCTCCCCCCTTCATCTGTTCTCTCTCCCCCCTTCGTCTGTTCTCTCTCCCCCCTTCGTCTGTTCTTTCTCTCCCCCCTTTCTCTGTTCTCTCTCCCCCTTTGTCTGTTCTCTCTCCCCCTTCGTCTGTTCTCCCCCCCCCCATTGTCTGTTCTCCCCCCCATTGTCTGTTCTCTCTCCTCCCCTTCGTCTGTTATCTCTCCCCCCTTGATCTGTTCCCTCTCCCCCCTTCCCTCTGTTCTCTCTCCCCCTTCATCTGTTCTCTCTCCCCCTTCCTCTGTTCTATCTTCCCCTTCCTCTGTTCTCTCTCCCCCTTCCTCTGTTCTTTTTCTCCCCCCTTTGTCTGTTCTCTCTCCCCCCTTTGTCTGTTCTCTCTCCCCCCTTTGTCTGTTCTCACCCCCATTGTCTGTTCTCTCTCCTCCCCTTCGTCTGTTCTCTCTCCCCCTTCGTCTGTTATCTCTCCCCCTTCGTCTGTTCCCTCTCCCCCCTTCCCTCTGTTCTCTCTCCCCCTTCATCTGTTCTCTCTCCCCCTTCCTCTGTTCTCTCTCCCCCTTCCTCTGTTCTTTTTCTCCCCCCTTTCTCTGTTCTCTCTCCCCCCTCTGTCTGTTCTCTCTCCCCCCTTACCTGTTCTCCCCCCGATTGTCTGTTCTCTCTCCCCCCTTCGTCTGTTCTTTCTCTCCCCCCTTTCTCTGTTCTCTCTCCCCCTTTCTCTGTTCTCTCTCCCCCTTTGTCTGTTCTCTCTCCCCCTTCCTCTGTTCTCTCTCCCCCTTCCTCTGTTCTTTTTCTCCCCCCCTTTCTCTTTTCTCTCTCCCCCCTTTGCCTGTTCTCCCCCCGATTGTCTGTTCTCTCTCCCTCTTTGTCTGTTCTCTCTCCCCCCTTCGTCTGTTATCTCTCCCCCCTTCGTCTGTTCCCTCTCCCCCCTTCCCTCTGTTCTCTCTCCCCCTTCATCTGTTCTCTCTCCCCCTTCCTCTGTTCTTTCTCTTCCCCCCTTTCTCTGTTCTCTATCCCCCCTTTGTCTGTTCTCTCTCCCCCCTTTGTCTGTTCTCCCCCCCATTGTCTGTTCTCTCTCCTCCCCTTCGTCTGTTATCTCTCCCCCCTTCGTCTGTTCCCTCTCTTCCCCTTCCCTCTGTCCTCTCTCCCCCTTCATCTGTTCTCTCTCCCCCTTCCTCTGTTCTCTCTCCCCCCTTTGTCTGTTCTCTCTCCCCCTTCCTCTGTTCTTTTTCTCCCCCCCTTTCTCTGTTCTCTCTCCCCCCTTTGTCTGTTCTCTCTCCCCCCTTTGTCTGTTCTACCCCCGATTGTCTGTTCTCTCTCCCCCCTTTTCATCTGTTCTCTCTCCCCCCTTCGTCTGTTCTCTCTCCCCCCTTTGTCTGTTCTCTCTCCCCCTTCGTCTGTTCTCTCTCCCCCTTCGTCTGTTCTCTCTCCTTCCCTTCATCTGTTCTCTCCCCTCCCCTTCCTTTGTTCTCCCCCCCTCCTTTTTTTTCTCTCCCCCCTTCCTCTGTTCTTTCTCTCCCCCCCCTCGTCTGTTCTCTCTCCCCCTTCGTCTGTTCTCTCTCCCCCCTTCCCTCTGTTCTCTCTCCCCCTTCCTCTGTTCTCTCCCCCTCCCCCCTTCCTCTGTTCTTTCTCCCCCCCCCCTTTCTCTGTTCTCTCTCCCCCCTTTCTCTGTTCTCTCTCCCCCCCCTTTCTCTGTTCTCTCCCCCCCCCTTTGTCTGTTCTCTCTCCCCCCTTTGTCTGTTCTTACATCACCAATGCCAAGCGTCGTATTGAGTGGTGTAAAGCACCCTGTCACTGGATTTTGGAGCAGTGGAAAAATGTGGAGTCTTTGCTGTTTGGCAGTCTGATGGGCGAGCGTGGGTTTGGCCAATGCCAGGAGAACATAAGTTTGTCTGTTCTCTCTCTCCCCCCTTCGTCTGTTCTCTCTCTCCCCCCTTCCTCTGTTCTTTTTCTCCCCCCCTTTCTCTGCTCTCTATCCCCCCTTTGTCTGTTCTCTCTCCCCCCTTTGTCTGTTCTCCCCCCCATTGTCTGTTCTCTCTCCTCCCCTTCGTCTGTTATCTCTCCCCCCAATCTCATTAGCAATCAGTACTTGTGGTACATTAAGGACAAAAGCACCAAAAATTGCGTTCTTCAACTTGATCACCGGGAGATGGTTCGATCAGGTTTTGTACAGAGCCTGTGAGTCCCTGCCAAAATATCCTAGCTCTTAATCATAGCTACATGATGAAGTGCGGTGTATGTCATAAGCCTATATTTGGGACTCTTTGTGCATCTGCGGAATACATCTCACCCCCGTTTTTGTGTTTTGGAGATTCCACCAGCGGTGTACTGCTACACTTCTAATATTTTTGATGACTTTACACATTAAATGTAATTTGCTGCTATGATCAAGAGTGTGTACTAATTTTTATGTTCTCTGGTTAGAATGTGCCTACTTCCTGTTTTTTTATGCTTTGATAATACTTGCATTGGGACGCTGAGGTTGGATCTTCTTTTGGGGATATATGATCCTTTGCCAACTGGTCCCAGCGATTTAAATGTGGTGCCTCAAACATATTATATTTGGGTTTCTTTGTCTGTATGCTAAACATCCCCTCATTAAATTGTCCAACCCTACATGGCATACCGTCATCAAAGGGAGAATTTCAAGGATAATTAATGTAATATTCGATGAGAGAAATACTATAATATATAGGAAAAGATCACCAGTATAAATGTGTCACCTGCACCTTTAAGTGTGCTAATCTATGTGTAATCGTTATGCGGCTGTTATGCATTGCAAAGGTTTGAGTCACCATCATGTCAAACAACCCTCGGTTGCAAGTAAGGAGTTTTACTCTTTTACCTTCCGCCCCTTCCTCCTAACTCGTCGGATAAATTAATTATTACATTACACTTTGTATACTAGTGCAGTGGTGCAAAGAAGGAATCAAGTCACATGCCTTAAAGGATGTATAGGACTTCTATAAATAAATCTGTCTTTTCTCGAAGGCTAGTTATGAAGTTGTCCATTGGATTCACTGTTATCAGGCTGAATTTTTGCTTATTACAAAAGTACAGTAATAACGTAATAAATATGTCAGGGTTTATCTTCCCGCCCTGATGTGATGAATGTGAACATTGGAATGCACCAGGTATTTATAATGAAGGTTTCAGTAATCTTTTAACTGCTTCCTGTCCATAGGACGCTCTATGCCGCCCTATATTACATGCCCAAACCACCGTAGGAAGGCTCCCAGCGATGTTTTGTGCTGCAGATTCCGTGGCGGAACTCTGCGTCGTGATCTCATCTGTCAGAAGGGGTCCTGTTGGGTGGCTCAAAGTGAGCACTGGTTATATTTTCCAAAAATCACACCATGCCCAAACCCAGAAGTTACAGGTGGTGTTGCAAAGTATATGAATATTTTGACAGGAACCCACAGGATCCATGTGTCAAAATAGTTGAATTTCAGAATTTTCTGGAATTTATCTGCACATATTCGTTTGGCAGATTTTTGCCAAATGGTTCCTAGCCACACATAATAGACACTGAGAGGCCAGGGCAAGTAGAGAGAGGATCCGCATGCTTTGTAAAAAAAAATGTTGTGATCGGTGGATTCATTTTATTTTTGGGCCACAGGTGAGGATCAAGAGAATTTTTTTTTTTTTTGCAGGGCACCCACAGTGTGGGTTTTATTTACCGGTATTATCAATGATTCATCCCCCCCTACCTCGGCAAGGTAGAAGTAGGAAGGGTAGGCAGGTTTTTGTATGGTGATGGGGGCATGTAATGGGTATGTAACGTGGGTAGGGGGGTGCCCGAATTTTGTCTGCCTAGGGCAGCACAAAACTGAGATACACCACTGGCCTTTAGCTAGCCCCCATACATGGCGGGGGTGTAATTTTTATTGATTGTGGGCCTGGGTTCCTTTTGACCAGTCTTAGAGTGATGCCTCACCTTCTCTACTTGCCAGTACTCCATTAGGAAGATTTCCAACCTTCTCCCCTGCCTCTCCCCTGTCCACCAATGAGATTGCGGTATTCTGTGCTAAGCCATGCCCCTCGACGGCCCAACACGTTGGCATGCATGTTTAGTGGTGCCCGTGTTACTAGAGGCCGGGGATGTGGCCTAGAGAATTGTGGAGCTCCCACACGGTGGGCAGAGGAGGACTGGGGAGGTGCAGAAGCAGGTAAGGACCCGCTGGCTGGCTGTAGAGCGGGTCTCAGACCCTGACACCAAATGAATACAGCATTTGATGATGTTTTGATGTTTGTATCCAAGTTATGAGACACCCATGTGGATTTTCATAATTGAAAATCAGGCGTATATGGTTGTAGATCCCAGCAGTAGAGCGAGCTGAGTTACTTTTCCCTAGAGTTAAATGTGAAAGTATTGACCAACCAAACTTCCGAATTTGTATATAACGAGCACTGGAATGGCACACTATTCCTGGGCATCTGACTGGCACAATATTCCTGGGCTCTGACTGGCATAATATTCCTGGGCATCTGACTGGCATAATATTCCTGGGCATCTGACTGGCATAATATTCCTGGGCTCTGACTGGCATAATATTCCTGGGCATCTGACTGGCATAATATTCCTGGGCATCTGACTGGCATAATATTCCTGGGCTCTGACTGGCATAATATTCCTGGGCATCTGACTGGCACAATATTCCTGGGCTCTGACTGGCACAATATTCCTGGGCTCTGACTGGCATAATATTACTGAGCTCTGACTGGCACACTATTCCTGGGCATCTGACTGGCACACTATTCTTGGGCATCTGACTGGCACAATATTCCTGGGCATCTAACAGGCACAATATTCCTGGGCTCTGACTGGCACAATATTACTGGGCTCTGACTGGCATAATATTCCTGGGCTCTGACTGGCACAATATTACTGGGCTCTGACTGGCATAATATTACTGGGCTCTTCATGGCACAATCTGACTGGCACAATATTACTGGCATCTGACTGGCACAATATTACAAGCATACGAATTGCACAAAAATAGTGGCATCTTAATGGCACAATGGTATTGGCATCTTTACTTCATTTTAAATATTGTATTTGTTCCCGTTTTGTTTCTTCACTTCAAAATAAGATATATGCAGTGTGCATAGGAATTTGTTCATAGTTTTTGTTTTCACTATAGTCCGGCCCTCCAACGGTCTGAGGGACAGTGAACTGGCCCCCTGTTTAAAAAGTTTGAGGACCCCTGGTCTAGATCTTGCCCTGTTCCTTGTGTCCCTGTTCTTGTATCCTGCAGCCCTGTATTGGGTCAGTCCTGTACTGCTCACTACTGTGTTATCTCAGCCATGTCTCAGCCAAGCCCTGTTATAGTCCACCTCTGCCTAATTGTTCTGCCCTGTTAAAAGGGTTTCCCTGTTTCATGCATCTGGTCACTTGTCTTAATTAATTTATGTATTCCTGCTATTAGTTCCTTAGTTCCATTCTAGGTTTTCCTTCTCTCCTCTTGCTTGGCTCAGTTTCTCTGTTCCTCTATTGAAATCCAACCACATACGTTTTGTGTATCAGGTTGTTAGTTTGTGCAGCTCTGCAGTTATGCTACAGTTAAGTTCATTGTTAGGGATTTCCTAATTGTGAGATACCTTGATGTGGCTGGCAAGCTTCATCTTATGGCCATAATTTAACTATATCATCATTAACATCTCTAGTATTAGGTTAGTACCTGTATGTTTGTTTGTATGTATGTATATGTTTGTTTGTTGGTATGTACAGTGGGGCAAAAAAGTATTTAGTCAGCCACCAATTGTGCAAGTTCTCCCACTTAAAAAGATGAGAGAGACCTGTAATTTTCATCATAGGTATACCTCAACTATGAGAGACAAAATGAGAAAAAAAATCCAGAAAATCACATTGTCTGATTTTTAAAGAATTTATTTGCAAATACTTTGTTATATACCCTTTGTTGGCAATGACAGAGGTCAAACGTTTTCTGTAAGTCTTCACAAGGTTTTCACACACTGTTGCTGGTATTTTGCCCATTCCTCCATGCAGATCTCCTCTAGAGCAGTGATGTTTTGGGGCTGTCGCTAGGCAACACGGACTTTCAACAAAGATTTTCTTTGGGGTTGAGATCTGGAGACTGTTGAGAAAGATCTGCAAGGATTGAAACGTTGCCTATGTGTGATTAAAAATTCATCACTTTACAACCGAGTGCTGGTCTTTCATTTTTGTTGCTATTTAAAGATTTGGGAGACATCTTAAAGTCCGTGCACCGGGACTTTATATCTTGTGCGGATCTGGCAATATTTTCTATTTGAGATCTGGAGACTGGCTAGGCCACTGCAGGACCTTGAAATGCTTCGTACGAAGCCACTCCTTCATTGCCCGGGCGGTGTGTTTGGGATCATAGTCATGCTGAAAGACCCAGCCACGTTTCATCTTCAATGCCCTTGCTGATGGAAGGGGGTTTTCACTCAAAATCTCACGATACATGGCTCCATTCATTCTTTCCATTACACAGATCAGTCGTCCTGGTCTCTTTGCAGAAAAACAGCCCCAAAACATGATGTTTCCACCCCCATGCTTCACAGTAGGCATGGTGTTCTTTGGATGCAACTCAGTATTCTTTCTCCTCCAAACACGACGAGTTGAGTTTTTACCAAAAAGTTCTACTTTGGTTTCATCTGACCATATGACATTCTCCCAATCCTCTTCTGGATCATCCAAATGCTCTCTAGCAAACTTCAGACGGGCCCGGACATGTACTGGCTTAAGCAGGGGGACACGTCTGGCACTGCAGGATTTGAGTCCCTGGCGGCGTAGTGTGTTACTGATGGTAGCCTTTGTTACTTTGGTCCCAGCTCTCTGCAGGTCATTCACTATGTCCCCCCATGTGGTTCTGGGATTTTTGCTCACCGTTCTTGTGATCATTTTGACCCCACGGGGTGAGATCTTGCGTGGAGCTCCAGATCGAGGGAGATTATCAGTGGTCTTGTATGTCTTCCATTTTCTAATAATTGCTCCCACAGTTGATTTCTTCACACCAAGCTGCTTGCCTATTGCAGATTCAGTCTTGCCAGCCCAGTGCAGGTCAACCATTTTGTCCTTCGACAGCTCTTTGGTCTTGACCATAGTGGAGTTTGGAGTGTGACTGTTTGAGGTTGTGGACAGGTGTCTTTTATACTGATAACAAGTTCAAACAGGTGCCATTAATACAGGTAACGAGTGGAGGACTGAGGAGCCTCTTAAAGAAGAAGTTACAGGTCTGTGAGAGCCAGAAATCTTGCATGTTTGTAGGTGACCAAATACTTATTTTACCGAGGAATGTACCAATTAATTCATTAAAAGTCCTACAATGTGATTTACTGGATTATTTCCCCCCATTCTGTCTCTTATAGTTGAAGTATACCTATGATGAAAATTACAGGCCTCTCATCTTTTTAAGTGGGAGAACTTGCACAATTGGTGGCTGACTAAATACTTTTTTGCCGCACTGTATATGAGCCGAGAAGGAAACCATCATTCCTTTTCGGCTCCTCTCTCCTATCCCCGTGTTCAACTTGGTTCCCCCCTGCTCCTCACTCGGTCCCTTGTGTCCCCTTAACCCTTATCATGCCCTCTGTATGAAGTCCTGTGTTATATATGTATTTCTGTATGTTTCTTTAGTTCTGTAGTTACGTCTTATGCTTTGTCCAGCCCTGCCTTTGCTCCTTTGTCTGCCCTGCACTTTGCATTGCATTCATCTTGTTTCTGTTCGGTTGGTATTCCTTCTGCTCTGCTTGCTTTACTCATCCTCAGCCTGCAGACCACATGCTACCCTATCCAGGTTTTCTCTCATGCTCGCTCCAGGATGTCTGTAGGGGTTCTTCAGCTCCTAGTTTAGGCTACATTGGATGCACCAGGCCCTAGGTCTCCATGTGTGTGCAGTTAACTCCTGAACTCCAGCGTTCAGGGGCCGATGCCATCTGATATATGGCTATATTTCTGTTCAATGTTAAAAAGTATTTGGTAACTGTATGTCTTTATCTTTAATTATTTTTATTTGATTAATCTATATTTATATTAGGAGACCTTGCCATCAATATCAACTATCCACTGTCCTCTGAGGAAGCCAATGGGGAAAAATGGGTCAGCACCTTCATCAAGGACATTTAGTATCCTAGGAATCCTCTATATTCAGTTTGCCAAACACCATTTCTTTCATTTTTGTAAATGTGTAGTATTTTATGCTCATATTTAATATTGTCATTTTAATATTTTAATTTAGTTAATTTTTCATAATTAAAAAAACACATTTTTAGAAGGAAATCCTTTTGTTATATAATTTTTTTGTATATTCTCCATCATTTGTTTTTAAAATCTTTTCCTATCCCTTGATGTGCTTACACCTAATACCACAAAATTTGGCATATATGTTTGGTATGTATCACGTGTCCCAACATACAGCCAAGATATTAACTGAATATTTGCTATTTTTTAAAAAAATAGTTCTTGCATGTGTCACATAAGACCTTATAACAAACAGAGCATTCACACCCTTCCATACTCTGTTCAGCATTCATTCCTCTTAGCACTTTTACTAACAATGTCAGTCTTCAATAGAAATAAGGTCACCTGGTTGTTCATCACCCGGAGATATTACTCTATATACGCAAGCACTGATCTTTTTATTCTGACTCAACCTAGCACTATAGTTTTTTGCCAATACCAATGTTATGTATTATACAGTTCATATCAAACACATCTTAATTCTTTTCTTATACCATATTTGCTCGAATATAAGACGACCCTAATTATAAGACGACCCCCCAAACTACGGATATTCCTTTAGGAAAAAAACTAAAAGCCTGAATATAAGACTACCCTATAGGAAAAAAGTTTAACTTGTAGATATTCACATGTACATTGCTTTTTCATATTTAATAAAAACTTAAATTATAAAAGAAAATGCATTTGTTGTTTTTATTTACCTTTTATGTGCCAATGCTGTCCCTAGCCCCCAGACTTACCCAATGCTCCCCCAACGGTGTCTGTCTCTCCCCCCCACCCTCCCCCAATGTTGTCTGTGTCTCTCCCCCACCCTCCCCCAAATGTTGTCTGTGTCTCTCCCCCACCCTCCCCCCAATGTTGTCTGTGTCTCTCCCCCACCCTCCCCTCAATGTTGTCTGTGTCTCTCCTCCACCCTCCCCCAATGTTGTCTTTGTCTGTACCCCTCAACGTAGCCTCCCTGGTGGCTAGTAGGGGCAGCCGGGGGATGTCTGCACGATACGTGCAGACATCCTCCATGCTGCCCGACACTTCTGTCCATTATGACGGACAGCCGGTCCGTCATAATAGACGGAAGTGTCGGGCAGCATGGAGGATGTCTGCACCATCGAAGGACCCGGCTTCATCATAGAAGTCCCGGCGGTCGTGCTGGGCGGCAGCGGAGGATGTCTGCGCGCATTGTGCAGACATCCACTGGCTGTTAGCGAGGGAGATCCAGGTTTAGTCTGACCGGTATACACTTTTATTAAGAATTAATTAAAATGACACGAACACTCCATATATCTAACAATATTAATCTATGTTCTGGATAGATTCTCAATATTACAAGCATTAGGATTTAAGATTCAGTAAGGTAGATGGCTGAAAACCAAACAGTCCCAACAGTATAACACTGGGAGGCCTATTTCCTCCTAATACTACCACTAAGAACAAAAAAGAGGCATTGTGGAAGCCTGTAAGTTCCAAAATGTGATAATATTTGCAAACGTTAATATCATTTATTAGTAACAATATATACACATATAATACACCTGATATTTTGTGTATATTATATAGCACAACTGCTAATATTTAAATAAACACCCCTCCCCAATGAGCAGTAAAGACCAAAATACTCTAGAAGCAAGAACATAAATGTCTTCTCAAAACATATAATACACCAAAGTCTGCTTTAAAACATTAAATGTAAATCTAGCTGGGTAAAATGTGTCATTTATTTATTTAAGAAACAAGTATAGTTAAAATAATACCTAACAGATTTTGATTGCAAGCTTTCAAGACCAAGTTTCTATGGTTGCCATGTCCCTTCCTCAGGCATTAATAAGGCTAAAATAAAATCCCAAATTTGAAAACATAGTTTTAAAAAGGCAGAATCCCCCCCCCCCCCCCCCCAAGAATGCTCTCAGCAGTACATTAGCTAGTTTTGCAACTGTATTAATAAAAATAGAGGCGATATAAAGAAAATAATAATAGAAAATAGCAACACATAATTATTAAATATTCTAACATGTGTTCATTACAAAATTTGTGCATCGTTACAAGTGCATACAGCTTAGCCTTTTTCTACGATACGTTAGGATTTGTATTTAATGCCAGAAAATTCCATATATATTAACTATCTAGTGCCCAAAATGCATCTTCCAAATATTAATGCACATTAATATGCTTTCAAAGTACTTTAAAATGGATGTTATGCATTGCTTAACATATAAAATACTAGATGAAATTGTGAAATTACAGCAGCTTATAAGAAACCAGGACTGCTCACACTAGCTGAGTAAAAGTAATTTTTGTTCCAAGAGCCAATGAGAATAATTTCATTGAAATGAATCTAATTTCCTGTCTCTAGTGTTGTCATCAGACAATGTGTTGCACTGTTAAGAGATCCTACTGTGTACAAGAGCAAGGTCACTTAGAGATCACACAATGTATGTATTAAATTCCAGGAGCACAGGAAGTGACTAAATGAAACAAAACTTTATATGCGCAGTGTCTATATAATCAGTGCTGCCGCACCTGTAGTAGACATGCAGAGTACTCGCTGGGAAGGGCTTGAGTCAAATATCAAAAATGGGATTTATGCAGAATGCCTGCATCAGATCACACTGGAAATAAAGCCTGTGCACTATAAAAGCAAACTTGCACCAAAGTGAGTTTGGGGATTTGACTGTCCCTTAAAGATCACTATATTTACTTGCAGTTATTCTTGCACAAAATGAACACCAATGTTGTTACTCTACAACCCTGACCAAAGCATTTGAAGTACCACATTCATTTTAAAATGGAACATGTTACAGTGACCAAACATTCATTTTCATGGTGTGTAGAGCTGCAAGCGGTTTCTAGAGAAACTGGATGAACAAGGTTAGAGCAACAATGGTATTCAAGCAAGTTCCAAGGATTCTTTGGAAAGTATTTTTGTTTCCTCCATTGTATTATGATTGTTTACCACCTGCAACATTGTATGCTTCAGCAACTGCTCTAGAGATGGAAAACATCCACATAAAACATATATCTGTACATAACCATGTCACCATTTTTTTAGTTACTCCTCTGCAAATTCAATCAATTCCTGTAAACCCCAATAGAAACTCACTATAGGGTCTGCACAATAAAGAGGCAATGGCAATGGCAATCTCAAACTTTAGTCCAAAGTAGCAGCGTTGGAAACAATCTCCAATGCAGCTGAATGGGAGAATTATTCCAATTCGGCTACTTTGGCCTTATATTAGAAATTCCTGTTCCCCACAGTTCTTTTGATTTATTGAGTAAACACTAATTTATTAAGCGACTTGACCTCCAAAAATTAGGTGCTTTGCTTACTAAGTACAAAAGGATGTTAAAAAATGCAGGAACTTTAAGAATGAATATGCATATTGTAAAATGTATCTCCTTTTTATTATTGTCTTTATTATTGAGTTCAATTTAATATAGTAGCAGTACATTTTAGTCTCAACAGGGAACAGCTGTGTAGTACAGAAAAGGCCAAATTCACTGAGGAGGCCTAGCTGCTCAAATGATACAATCTACTCATGGAACTGACCAGGACTATCCTATACTATGAAGTAATTTTGTAATTTAAAGGGACTGTCTAGTGGCCAAAATGAATTTTCAAATATTAATGCATATTAATGTACGTTAAAAGTACTTTAAAATGCATGTTTTACATTTTGCATTGCTTAATATATAAAATATTTACAGCAAGATGAAATTGTGAAATTACAGCAGTTTGCAAGAAGCCAGGACTGCACACACTAGCTGAGTAAAAGTCATTTGCTTCTTTATTTAATTTTCTGTTGCAGGAGCCAATGAGAATTCAAATTAATGGAAATTCCTGTCTCTCTAGTGATGTCATCAGACAATGTGTTGCACTGTTAAGAGATCATACTGTGTACAAGAGCAAGTTTATCACAGTCCACACAATATATTCAATTCAAAGTGCACAGGAAGTGACTAAATTTAAAAAAAAAAATTTATATCCTCAATATCTATGTAATCAGTGCTGCCGCACCTGCAGTAAACATACAGAGTAATCACTGGGAGGGCTTCAGTCAAATATTAAAAATGTGATTTTTGCAGAATGCCAAATCCCACTGGAAAAAAGTCTGTGCACTATACAACCAGAAATCTTTATCACCAGTGAGTTTGGGGACTAGACTGTCCCTTTAAAGGTAAAGGTAAAAAAAAAAAAAAAAAAGAGCTTAGCCAGAGACACTTCTTTACAATTGCAGGATAACACTGTGCAATGATTCTGAATCTATTGGTTTCCATGATGATTGCCCCCATTTGTTATGGATTTGTGCAAAAATTGGCCTTTATAAATAATTCCTTAGTATTTTTTTTGTCTGCAAATAGCTGTACACATGCTCCATTTGGTATTCTATTAGCAGTGTCAAGTGACATTCCTTATATATACACAGTCACATGTAAAAATACAAATGAGAACAGTTACCTTGTCTGCACTGGCCTGGTAATTAAGTGTTTGTTATGCCTACCAACAAAAGGAAGAAAACAGAAGTAGGTATAACGACAGTATACCTATAACCATTCTATTAGTAGTTACTTGACTGTATGTTAACATAAAAAGGGAGATACTGTATATGTAAATAGAACATTAGAGCATGCAAGTTTACCACATGAATACTCCATGAAAACCTTAAAAAAAGGATAGATTTGTGCATATTTGATAGTAAAACTAAATTACATATCTTAAAGGGACACTACTACTTACATATGATGTAACTAGATAACCTGGCTATTTAAAACAAACACATTTATAAATCATATGCCACTGTTTTTATATGATTGAATTAATTGCATATAAAAGGAAAAATAAAATTAGGTGTTTATCTCCTGGCTCCATTTAGTGAATATTTCCTATGATGCAACATCGTCCAAAATATTCCAGCTAGTCTCACTTTACAACTGTAGCCAAGCCTGCTCTCTTACTGGCTCCTGTGTGTCATAGTGGGCAGGACTAGGTGGCTGTGTACAACTTTTTTTTTTTTACCTGCCTTCAAACACAAAGAGAGGAGATTAACCTGATCAAACAGGATCATAACTCTATCCCCTTGTGATGTAATAGTTACATTACCCTCCCATTCAAGTCTATGGTCAGAATTATGACCATTGCAGAATTCTGCATTCTGTGTCCCCAGCCCCAAAGTGAGACATTTGTGCTGTAAAGTCAATAGTGAACAAGGTACTTATTAACTTACTTGAAATAAAGCCCTGATACAGTTTACTTTTAGATGTAGATTTTTTTTAGCATACTGTAAATCCTCATAGTTTTTCAGGGATATCTTCACAAATGGATTAATGCAAGGCTATATTCTTCATAGTAAACGTTGGAAAGAAAGACGAGTATACAATTAATAAAAACACAGAATTTTAAACAGCATAGTTGCTCTCACATTAGTAGAATGAAACAAATTAACCCTTATATGTTAGCATCTATAGTGTATCTCACCTTCTGTGTTTTGTCTTAGGCCTTCAGCGGTAATGCTGTGCATTTGGTAAGAACCTTATAGCATATAGAAATTACATTGGTCATGTGGGCATGCATAGTAATACAACAGCGCTATCAACTGAACATTTGTCCAGGGCCCACCACAAAAAAGGTGAAAAATTAGCTGAGAGAAAGAAACCAGGTTTAAAAAAGCTGAGGAGGTAACAACTGGTGTAAAGGCCTGTAGTCTGATTACACTACTGACATGGCACAGTATCCGGGTCAGTGAAGAGTGCAACTGCCAACATTCCAGTTAGAGGGAAATCTCCTGTGTGTCCTGATATCATAATGTTGCAAACACTTAGTGAGACAGTGGGATTTAGGACCACAGGTTTGATTCTCCTAGGTCTAAGACACTAGGAACGCCTACTCGTGTGCATGTGCAGTCAGTTTGATTGACAGCACCACCGCGCATGCACAGTAGCCCTGACATTAAACCTTCTAAGTTCCACCCCCAACATAAAATAAATAATTTTCAAGCTAGACTAAGAAAACAAAGACAAGAACAAAAACAAAATGGTTTCCTACTCTCAAGATAAACTTAATATTGTATTTCTGCTTAGGTCTAGGACAGCAAACTGGAGAGGGGCAACAGACAACTGAAAAAGGGTGACAGACAAGCCAATGCTACCATTGTTGGTGCTACACCTTCTTGCACTGCCTGTACAGATGTCAAAGCTGCCCCCACTAGATCAACAGGGAATGTGTGGACAGGGATGTGAGGCCAATATGGGTGGAAGGGGTACAACTTGGAGAGGAAAGTATATCATATATACACATACACACTGTGTGTACCAATGTATTGGGACATTTTTGACAATGCATTCTACAAACATTAATATGTAGTTGGTCACTCATTTGTGGCTACAATTGTTTCTACTCTTCTGGGAAGGCTTGCCCATTCATCCACTAGAGCATTTGTGATGTCAGGCACTGATATTGGAAGAGAAGTCCTGGCTCGCAATCTCCACTCCAGTTCATCCCAAAAGATTTTGATCTGGTTGAGGTCAGCGATCTGTGCAGCCCAACCAAGTTCATCCACACCAAACTCATCCAACCATGTCTGTATTGGCCATGTCTTACTTTGTGCACTGGGGCACAGTGATGCTGGAATAGAACAGTGCCTATCCAAAACTCTTCCTACTGTGTTGGAAGCATAGCATTGTCCCAAATGTGTTGGTATGCTGAAGCATTAAGATTTCTCTTCACTACAGGGAGTGCAGAATTATTAGGCAAGTTGTATTTTTGAGGATTAATTTTATTATTGAACAACAACCATGTTCTCAATGAACCCATAAAACTCATTAATATCAAAGCTGAATATTTTTGGAAGTAGTTGTTAGTTTGTTTTTAGTTTTAGCTATTTTAGGGGGATATCTGTGTGTGCAGGTGACTATTACTGTGCATAATTATTAGGCAACTTAACAAAAAACAAATATATACCCATTTCAATTATTTATTTTTACCAGTGAAACCAATATAACATCTCAACATTCACAAATATACATTTCTGACATTCAAAAACAAAACAAAAACAAATCAGTGACCAATATAGCCACCTTTCTTTGCAAGGACACTCAAAAGCCTGCCATCCATGGATTCTGTCAGTGTTTTGATCTGTTCACCATCAACATTGCGTGCAGCAGCAACCACAGCCTCCCAGACACTGTTCAGAGAGGTGTACTGTTTTCCCTCCTTGTAAATCTCACATTTGATGATGGACCACAGGTTCTCAATGGGGTTCAGATCAGGTGAACAAGGAGGCCATGTCATTAGATTTTCTTCTTTTATACCCTTTCTTGCCAGCCACGCTGTGGAGTACTTGGACGCGTGTGATGGAGCATTGTCCTGCATGAAAATCATGTTTTTCTTGAAGGATGCAGACTTCTTCCTGTACCACGGCTTGAAGAAGGTGTCTTCCAGGAACTGGCAGTAGGACTGGGAGTTGAGCTTGACTCCATCCTCAACCCGAAAAGGCCCCACAAGCTCATCTTTGATGATACCAGCCCAAACCAGTACTCCACCTTGCTGGCGTCTGAGTCGGACTGGAGCTCTCTGCCCTTTACCAATCCAGCCACGGGCCCATCCATCTGGCCCATCAAGACTCACTCTCATTTCATCAGTCCATAAAACCTTAGAAAAATCAGTCTTGAGATATTTCTTGGCCCAGTCTTGACGTTTCAGCTTGTGTGTCTTGTTCAGTGGTGGTCGTCTTTCAGCCTTTCTTACCTTGGCCATGTCTCTGAGTATTGCACACCTTGTGCTTTTGGGCACTCCAGTGATGTTGCAGCTCTGAAATATGGCCAAACTGGTGGCAAGTGGCATCGTGGCAGCTGCACGCTTGACTTTTCTCAGTTCATGGGCAGTTATTTTGCGCCTTGGTTTTTCCACACGCTTCTTGCGACCCTGTTGACTATTTTGAATGAAACGCTTGATTGTTCGATGATCACGCTTCAGAAGCTTTGCAATTTTAAGAGTGCTGCATCCCTCTGCAAGATATCTCACTATTTTTGACTTTTCTGAGCCTGTCAATCCTTCTTTTGACCCATTTTGCCAAAGGAAAGGAAGTTGCCTAATAATTATGCACAACTGATATAGGGTGTTGATGTCATTAGACCACACCCCTTCTCATTACAGAGATGCACATCACCTAATATGCTTAATTGGTAGTAGGCTTTCGAGCCTATACAGCTTGGAGTAAGACAACATGCATAAAGAGGATGATGTGGTCAAAATACTCATTTGCCTAATAATTCTGCACTCCCTGTAGAAGTACAGGACCACTTCCATTACCATTATCCCTTCTCAACTAAACTTTACAGTTGGTACAATGCCTCCAGGCAGCTAATGTTCTCCTGGCATCTGCCAAACAGTTGACTCCACAGAACACGTTTCCACTTCTCCAGAGTGCAGTGGCAGCATTTCTCACACCACTATGACACTTGGCATTGTACTTGGAGATGGCTGCTTGGCCATGGAAACCCATTCCACAAAGCTCCCGCTGCACACTTTTGTGCTTATATTAATGCCAGTGGAAGATTGGAACTCTTCATCTATCAAATCAGCAGAGAACTGGCAACTTTAAGCACTATGCTCCTTAGCACTCAGTGACTTTACGTGGTCTTCCGCTTCATGGTTTCTACTTTTCCTAAAAGCTCCCACTTTCCAATAATACCACTTCCAGTTGACCGCAAAAATATTTAGAAGGGACGAAGTTTCACAAACTGACTCATTGTTCAATTCACTGAGCTCTCTTTCTATAAACCGAAATAGAATTCACTTAGCTCTCTTTCTATAAACCGAAATAGAGTCCCCATTCATAAGAATTTCCTATGAATGGGGACTCTATTTCGGTTTATAGAAAGCCAATAGCATTACATGTATTCCATAAGCCGAAAGTCTATAAACCGAACGACATTCGGTTTATAGACTTTCGGTTTATAGAATACATGTAATGCTATTGCTATTCTATAAACCGAAAGTCTATAAACCGAATGTCGTTCTATTTCGGTTTATAGAAAGCCAATAGCATTACATACAATGTAATCGCCGAACCCCGAACTCCAACACGAACATACAGTGGAATGTCCGTGTTCGGGTCCGGTTTCCAAAAACCGTAATGTTCGGTACGAACCCGAACAGGGCGGTTAGGGTTCGCTCAACACTAAACACCACTGAAAAAGAGGGGGAACAGGTAAATATATAGATAGACAGTGCTATAAAAGTAAAGTAAAAGTAAAATAAAAAATAGATTCAAATAAAACTCCACAACAGTATGTATATAGCAGTATAAAAATATATATATTTAATAAATTGACATATAAAAACACATATATATATAAAAATGCACAATAATATATATAGACAGAAAAAACACATAAGATGCACAATAGTTATTGGACTGCTCTAAATCACAATTGTCCAAAGCATGTAATAGCCTAGGAAGGCTAATGCAATAATTGCGGATAAAAAATAAAAAGAAACAGGATAACACACTGTTAATACACACCTTTGTTTGCCTGAATTTGTGCTGAACTTGAAAGAAAGAATTAAAACAATACGCAAAAAAGGGACGGTATAGTGTGGCGCCGATGCGGACATGGAGGAGACACTAACGCCTAAACAGCTGAATACATCATCCAGCATTATACAGTCCCAAAAAACCTTACATACATGGGTTTTCTTCGTAAATCTCAAATAAAATCGGACTCTCCATTAGACAAAATTATGTTTGGTACTCACCTAAAGATTACCTCTCGAATTTCGAAAGCCTCACCCCTATGCTGGCGATGCAAACGAAAAAAGGGTAGTATTAAACATGTATGGTGGGATTGTGAGAAACTCAAAGGGGTCCAAATATCCTAAATAAAATTTTATTGGGAATGCAGAAAGAACTTGGAGATTTGACTCCAGAGAAATTCCTGTTCCATTTAGAAATCTCAGGGTTAAGTAGATTCCACAAAAACCAAGCGGTCCATATCCTGACAGCTGAAGTAGAGATTTGGGCCCAAATAAACTATCAGTGCACATTGGAAAAACATTTTATTTAAACGGTTGGTCCATGACTTCTTACTACAAAATTTGGAATCCTTTTATCTTTTCTGCCTGTCTTCCCCCTAACCCAACTAATTAGATCTAACTATTATAGACACATCTTCTGGGGTCTTGCATAACCTGCATGTTGTCTATGTAAATTTGACTGGAACCCATATAAATATATTGGATATTAATGGTAGACTACACTATGTTTGAAAAGTAATGTAAATAAGCTGTCTGCTTATTACGAAATACTATGATAAGAATACCCTTTAACGTGTCCTAGTGACTATGTCTAATGTTCGCTATGTTTTATGGGTTTTTTCTGTGGCCAGGGCCGTCTTTAACGCGGGGCAAACGGGGCAGCTGCCCTGGACCCAGTTACTCCTGGGGGGCCCAAGGCAGCTGTCCCGTGGGCCCCCAGCCCCTGCTTGTCATATTCACAGCTCATTGCGCTTGTGAACGTTTTTTCCGGGAAGCCGCATCCGCTTGATGCGACGACCGGAAAAAAACAAGAAAAAAAAACTGACGCCGGATGTGACGTAACGTCACATCCGGTTACTGTTTCCCTCCTCCGTTCCCTCCTCCTGACTGGCACAATATTACCGGGCTCTGACTGGCATAATATTACTGGGTTCTGACTGGCATAAAATTACTAGGCTCTGACTGGCATAATATTACTGGGTTCTGACTGGCATAATATTACTGGGCTCTGACTGGCACAATATTACTGGGCTCTGACTGGCACTATATTACTGGGCTCTGACTGGCATAATATTACTGGGCTCTGACTGGCATAATATTACTGGGCACTGAATGGCACAATATTACTGGGCTCTGACTGGCACTATATTACTGGGCTCTGACTGGCACAATATTACTGGGCTCTGAATGGCACAATATTACTGGGCTCTGACTGGCACAATATTCCTGGTATCTGAATGGCACAATATTACGGGTATCTGACTGGCACAATATTACTGGGCTCTGACTGGCACAATATTCCTGGTATCTGACTTGCATAATATTACTGGGCTCTGACTGGCACAATATTACTGGTATCTGACTGGCACAATATTACTGGTATCTGACTGGCACACTATTACTGGTATCTGACTGGCACACTATTACTGGGCTCTGACTGGCACAATATTACTGGGCTCTGAATGGTACAATATTACTGGTATCTGACTGGCACTATATTACTGGGCTCTGACTGGCACAATATTCCTGGGCTCTGACTGGCACAATATTACTGGGCTCTGACTGACACAATATTCCTGGGCTCTGAATGGCACAATATTACTGGGCTCTGAATGGCACAATATTCCTGGCATCTGACTGGCACAATATTTCTGGTATCTGGCTTGCACAATATTACTGGCATCTGCCTGGCACAATATTATGGCATTTTAATGGTACAATAATACTGGTATCTTAATGGGAAACATGTCTGTGGCATATTTATGGCAAAATAATACTGAATATTAATGGCAAAATAATATTGGCATATTGATGGGCACATTGACTGTGGCATATTTAATGGACAAACGGTGTCATATATTAACAGGCAAACTGTCTGTTGCATATGCATTGACAAAGTGACTGTGGCATGTTCTCTGGGGAAAAATAACATGTACTATGGGGAAAAGTGACAATGTGGCTTTTTTCTGCATGGGCAGTTCAGTGGAACAAAGTGAAACTGTGGTATGTTCTGTGGGGCAAATTTACACTGCAGCATGCGAAATTGTGTGGGTTCAATATGAGTGCAAGCCATGTGCTATTGGTGCAATATAGGTGCATGACAAGTGCTGTGGGTGCAATATAGGTGCAAGACAAGTGCTGTGGGTGCAATATAGGTGCATGACAAGTGCTGTGGCTACTCTATGGGGCTGTGTTAAGTCCTCTAGGTGCAATGTGGGTGCAGAAAAAGGGAATAAAAAGAAGAAATACAACTCTTCAATAACATTTTTATTACATATGAAAATAGTTGAATATAATATTAAGAAGTCCATATAAGTATAAATGCAACTAGTGAGAGAGAGTGAGATGTGTATAGATATTTATAAATATATATGAACATATGTAAGTGCTCTCTAATATCTGTGTATGTTTTTGTCATTTAGGTAATGAGTAGTTGTAGTGCAGTGTTGCATAGTAAGATGGTATACATATTGCAGCCATATATACACATTTTGTATCCAAATATACAGTTTATACACTGCAATTATACCAGTAATATACACATTTTATTCAATGCAATAAAAATACTCACTGCAAGAAAAGTCCAACTGTGTGTGTGCTTATTTTTATGTTTTCTTTTGTGTGTGTGGTGGGGAACGGAGGTAACATTGCAATGGTTGGAGTGATTGCATGCAGGGGAGGGGGCAGGGTCCATGGGCCCAAGCAAATGCTTGCCCAGGGTCCAATCACTATTAAAGACGGCCCTGTCTGTGGCAATACTGTAAAATAAAAAATGTAATAATAAAAAAGAACAACGGGATTCCCTGATGGCATTGGCCTCTTTAAGAAGGATAATGCGCCCCCTGCCACAAAGCAAAAATGGTTCAGGAATGGTATGACGAAAACAACAACGAGGTGTTGACTAGGCCTCCAAAATGTTCCCAGATCTCATTCCAATCGAGCATCTGAGGGATGTGCTGGAAGATCAAGTCCGATCCATGGAGGCTCCACCTCACAACTTCCAGGACTTAAAGAATCTGCTGCTAACGTCTTTGTGCATATACCACAGCACACCTTCAAAGGTCCATGCCTTGATGGGTCAGGGCTATCAAAAGGGCACCTACACAATCTTAGGCAGGTGGTCATAATGTTATGGCTGATTGGTATATGTGTGTGTGTATGTATATATATATATATATATATATATATATATATATATATATATATATATATATATATATTGCATAAAATGCATCAAAGTTTGCCTATCAAGCAATTATATATTTCTGTAAAAATGTTTACCCAATTGTAGAATAGGGTATTGATTCAAATAACACCTATTTACCATGCACTTCATAATCTCCATTATTAAAACCATGATCCATATGGCATCTTTCTGCATTTAATATCACAACTGTGTTTTTTTTTTTTTTACATTTATGATATGATCTATGTGACACAAGCTGTTCTTTTTTCTTTAAAGACACAGCAAAGCTTTAGTTTCTTTCAAAGCATATTCATTCAAGTGCTGATCTTCAAGGCTGCCAATATCAGAAACAGACAGATTTGGCCAACTGCTAAATAAAATCAGGGGTGGGCAATTAATTTTTACCGGGGGCCGCATGAGCAACCTGAGCACTGCTGGAGGGCCACATTTACAATATTTCAATTAAATTTTGCTCAATATCTGTCTCTCCCTGTACCCTCATGTCTGTCTCTCTCTCCCCATTCCCTCATGTCTGTCTCTCTCTCCACTCATGCTCCATGTCTCTCTCCACTCATGCTCCATGTCTCTCTCTCTTTCCATTCATGCTCCATGTCTGTCTCTCTCTCGCCACTCATACCCCATGTCTGTCTCTCTCTCGCCACTCATACCCCATGTCTGTCTCTCTCTCGCCACTCATACCCCATGTCTGTCTCTCCCCTTATCCCTTATATCTTTTTCCATCTCTATCTTTCTGTTCCCCATGCTGGTCTCTTGTACACACAGTCATACATAAACACACACAGTCACACAAACACAGTTACACACTTAGTCACCCCCACAGACATACATTTACACAAACACCCTTATACACACTGTCACACATACATAAATACACACAGTCACACAAACACAATTACACACTTAGTCACCCTCACAGACATACATTTACACAGACACCCTTATACACACATACATAAATACAAACAGTCATACATAAATACACACAGTCACACAAACACAGTTACACACTTAGTCACCCTCACAAACATACATTTACACAGACACCCTTATACACACTGTCACACATACATAAATACACACACAGCCACCTTTACACACAGGATACACTTGCACAGACACTCATGTACATACACTTACACAGACAGTAACACACACATAGTTATACACATTGACACACACATACACACTTATACACAATCACACACACTTCCACAGACACTTCCTTTCTTTTTTTATTTTAACCCCTCCCCCCCCCCCCCCCCAAACTGTTATTACCTAATCCTCCTTGTTAATCCAAGCACAGCACAACGGGGGAAAGCTCCGCCCCCGTCGCGTTCTGTGATTGGCTGCAGGGAGGAGGACGTTCTCTATGGTGTCTTGGCAGATACCCTAGAGAACGTCCTCCTCCCTGAAGCAGCCAATCACAGAACGCAACGGGGGCGGAGCTTACACCCATTGCGCTGTGCTTGCATTAACAAGGAGGAGGATGGCAGGGAGAGAGCTCCCTGCTACAGCGCCTCTCCTCCCTTGCCCCTGGGCGCGGTGCACCCCGTGCACCCGCCCAGGATCGGCCTTGCCTCACGCCTGCCGGACAGGGACGCACAAAGGGCCGGATGTGGCCCGTGGGCCGTAAGATGCCCAGGTCTGTGCTAAATAATACATTAGTTTAATAATGTAATGTACAGTAAAAAAAAAAATTGCCACCTTTTCTTCAAAAGAATACCAACCTTGCTATTGCCTCCAAAGACTTAACATTGGCCTCAAGCCACTTTTTTTACCGGCCTAAAATAATGGCAGGCCGGTAAAAAATTGGCTTGATCACAATGTTAAGTCTATGGAGGTAGTAACATGGCCGGTATTTTTTTAAAAAAAAGGTGGCAACCCTAACCCAGGATGCAATACACCAAGGCCCACCCCAATTAGGGGGTCATCGCCTCTTTTTCTGCCACTGTCTTGACCTCACTTTAACACAAAAATTTTTTATTAAACATAATAATGTAAAAGGCATGCATGCCAGTCACTCTTGGTGACAAGGGGTATGGTGTAATAGGTATCAGCATTTTCTACTCAGCGAAACCAACCTTCGTCTCCCTCCCTATCAGTCAGCCCCTGGTCAAGTTCTCCTGGAGCATTTAAACCTTGGTAAATGAATAGCCTTTAAATGCATTAACTTCTTTTTACTATGTGTACGATTCAAATTAATTATTTAACATGTCCATGTTAGATTCCATTTTGTTTTGTCCATTCCGACAGAGAATAATAATTAAATGAGAATAATTTACCCTGTAAAGTAAGCACAAGGATGGATAAGAACACTGTTAATACTAGTGGCAATGCTGTTGGCTTCAGCTGCAGATCCCACTGTTTCATTGTACTCATCCAAGGATTAATGAGAAAGCCATGCCAATAGGAAGTGTTTCTCTTGCATCCCCACATGCCTGTGTTATTCTCAATAGCTTTATGAGGATTGCAGCATTCTTAAAGAATGTGACACATTTTTCCTCTAATCATTTTGCAACTTGGCATAACAGTTCCCTAAATAAAACCAGTAACTTTAGATGCATAAAAACTGTTTATGCAAAAAAAAAAAAAAAAATAGCACATAATACATTTTGTATTTTTCTGTACTAGCCCCACTATGTTCCACTCCTCCTTCCCCTCTTTGACCTCATAATGTCTTCTACATAATTTGCAGTGTGACTTAAACATTCTATATATGTCTGAATGATAAAATGCAAATTCACATTTTCACATATGCGTGAGCTGCACACATGTTTCACTTCCCTGTGTCAATCATGTTAGTTTACTTTGCAGACAAAAAAGTCCCTGACTATGTGATGCAAAATGTGAGACATATAAAACATGCACAAAGGATACTTGACATACCTTTAAAGGGATAGTGTAGGGAGTATTTTCTCATGGATAAGTGAAACAAATTATGATTTTCTTCAATGTTATTTAATATATACATAGTTAATTTTCAAACCGCATTTCCATGGAAAACACAAAGACCTTATTTTCCCTACTATAATATACAATTAGTAGTATTTTTCTCCTTAATATTTTATTTGAGCTATACTATAGTTCTTCTATATTCTTCATTGAACTATTTTCATTCCACTGTCTTCTCATTCCCCACTATGTAATTTATTATCTCTTTTACATCATTCTATAATTTTATCTTTTGTCATTGGTTTTTCCATGCCCCTCCTTAACATATCTTATACATAGTGTTCCACCTCACCTAATCATGTCATTATCATTTCAAGCAAATCTCTCATAATCCTTTAAGCCTATCATGTCATAGCTGATTCTCTGTTGAGTAACATGTGACTCTCCAAATACTAAAACAATGTAAATTCTTATGACCAAACATCATGATGTTTACTGGTGGATGATCATTTGGGCCTCAAGGACCATGCCTTTCAGGACATATATACGTCAATGAGCGTTAAGGGGTTAACAAATAAAGTTACACTGAGAAAGTCTCTCATTTTCAAGTAAATCATGGGGATGAGACCATTACACAATCAGGGGCTAGAAATCACAGGGCCCTGCTGCGAGAATTGGCCAGTGCCCATGACTTCACCAAGCAGCGTGTCCCACAGTACCTTCTTTGTCCCCAAACAGCTTGTCAATGCCATCTTTGCCCCAAACAGCTTGTCAATGCCTCTTTGTGACAAAAAACAGCTTGTCAGTGCCATTTTTGTCCCCAAACAGCAGTAATAGGCCCAATACAGCTTGTCTGGCCATCTTAGCCCCCAAACAGTTTGTCTGTGCCCCTGCCCACACCTCTTACCTGCAGCAGTGGTGTATTTCTCTTTCTTTGCTTTGTGCAGACTCATCCAGCATGCAGGAAGTGGATGTGAAACTGTAATAGAATATCTGATTGGATGAACTCTACACTCTCCATGACGCTAGCTGCGAATTTCCCTCAGTTAGTGCCTTTTAAAGGGGTAGACATACAAGGGGTCGCCCCCGGGCTTCCTACACTGACTGTCCCATTTGACCCCTACGACCATAATTGTTAAAGGTCATGGTATCTGCCTTGGAAGGTTGAAGGATTGAATTGGCCCCCACAAGTAATTAAAGCAACAATTCTGAGGAATACATGGATTTACATGGATTTTACATTTCACCCTCCCACTCTCCTAAACATAATTTTTTTTTTTTAAATAAATTGAGCAGCAAGGAAATATGGATTCATTGCTTCATTTTCAACTCAGGGTGTCATAGGCTTGAATATCTATTATATGTTTGATACAATCTTTTACATTGTCCCTAAACCACAATCAAAATGAGTTACAGACCCATTACATAGACTAGTAGATCCCAACAGTCTAGGATTTAGCGATTACTAAATTGTGTTTAAATAAGGATATGTACTAAACCTGGTATGCTGTTGGTCCATGAGGACTGGTTTCAGAACCACTGGTTTAGATTGAGAACTGTAGCTGAATTTAATGGATTTTAAACACAACTGGATAATTCATAAATCCTGGACTGTTGTGGGGGGGCGAGGACTGGTTTGGGAACCACTGACATAGACCATATGTCTCAACTTTCATATTATCCGTAACCCAAGTAAATACCACATTAGTAAAGACCATTTACTTGTTGTAAACGATTGTCCACGATTCCGGTACTCACCTAATACAGACTTGTATGACCCAACTCAGACCTACTGTTGTGTTGCCCATAATACTTTCTGAGTTAGTATGTGAGACCTGTTACAGTGACATAACCACATCGTTACAATGACTGTGAATCACACATGAGTCATTCTCAAACTATGTTTATTTGTTTTTATTAACTTGTGAAAGAAGAAATAAAAGTATGTGTGCGTGCATTTTCCCCTGACAGTTTTGTTAGCAAAACGCTTTTCATTATGTCGAAGTAAAATGAACTGAAATAATCTGTAAATCATTTATAAAAAATATAAAAAATATAAATCTAAAATAGGCTATATTACATTACATTTTACATGTGTCATAAATAGAACCATCTATGCAATATGTTATTATCAATATTGCATAACTAGATAACCGAAACAATTGGGAGCATATTGCTCTCTTTCAGTATTTTGAAAGTACTTTACAATGAATATTTTACATTTTGCATTGCTTAAAATATGAAAATCTTACACATGAAATTGCACATTTGCAGAGGTTCAAGATGACCCCCTTTTCAGTTTCTCTGCTTCAGGCTTTTTAGGGTTTTTTTTCCAGCAGCAGCCAATAAGAATTTGAATGTGATTTCCTGTTTCCCTAGTGACATCATCAGACAATGCATTGCACTTGTATTAGAGATCCTAGTGTCTACAAAAGCATTATACGTTAGTTCCCTTTTGACTTCATAATGTCAGTCATGCCATCAAAACCTTCCAGTGCCCCCATATAAATATCAGCTGGCTGAGCATGATATACATTCAAGCTCTCCATATAAATGCCAGCTAGCTGACGATTATAGCTGTTCCATCTAAGTACACCACACTCACTCACACCAATAGGTGGCTTTTTTTTATCCCCCTACTTGTTGTTCTCTTCCAAGGTGAGCAACAGCAACTGAGGCAAATTGGGCCAGGTGGGACACACAGAGACTTAACCCTCGTTTGTGAGCAGTGGCAAGGGGAATTGCAGGGGAGGGAGCGGACACTGGACCCTTCTCAGATGAGCAGCGGCAAGGGAGTTGGAAGGGTAGTTCGGAGACATTACCCTTTACAGGTGAGTGGCGGAGGGTCGAGCGGAGACTTCACCCTTCGCAGGTGAGTGGCAGCGGTAGGGTGGGTGGGGTTCAATTGTCTGACTGCACACTGAGCGGCCTCCCGCTCATTATGCCTGTTGTCATGGAGACATCATGGACACTGGGAAGAAAGTGTGGGGAGAGCAGGGAAATTAAAGTTGGGGTTACTGGGAAAAAGACCCACTGCACATGTAGTGGCCAAATAAGCCGCACCGCTGCATATGGAAAGCTGCCACTTGGGGGAGGACATATGAATTGCATTTTAAACTAAATGAAAGGAGGGGGGGGGGGGGGGGGGGAGGATAACAGTGGCAGCATAGTTAATCCCTTGGTGCTTACAAGTTGCACTAAAGCCAAATTGTTGACTAGACTGTCCCTTTAAGTTGGCCCAATCAATAATCTCTAATATGTCGATTTATGTACAAATTTATCAAGATAAAGGAATGGCATGTTCCCTTTTAGTGTCGTATTGGTGCACTTTGACCAATGGAATTTATGTTTATGTCTGTGCTGGTAAAGATTTAACAGGATTTTGCTGTATACACAGTAGCATCATAAAGAAAGCTAATTCATTGCTTGTGAATTAGGTAATAAAATCAAACTGTGATCATTTATTATTGAATGATTTAATCCCAAATTCATTATTATTTTAATAAATATCAACTTGAAGTATTAATTAACCTATTGGAAGCATGCCTTTCTGGCCATGTTTACCCTTTGTGACACAGGCTGTCTTAACATCCAGCTGCCTGCCTCACTGCAGAGAGGACTGGTCAGAGTGAGATTTTTGATCTCCACAGAATTTTTTTTATTTTAAACAGAGGGTGACTTTATCTACCTGGGCAGGCCTGGAGAATAGCTGGGGCCTAACAACTGTAAAAGTTGTACCCACCCCCCGATGGCGGCCACAGTAGAGATGTATAAAAAAGGTGCACTTGCCCTTATACATAACAAATGGTGATGACACTTTAGAGCAGGTGTCTCCAAACTGGGCCCCTCTAGCTGCCATAATGCCATTTTGACCTAAGAGCCAGGCAGTTGAGTATGAGAGATGTAGTCCTGCAACAGCTGGATGGAGACCCCTGCTTTAGAGAGTGGGAAATTTTGTACATAATCCTCTGTGTGTTAAGGGTTGCTCCTGCACTCCTACCACAATTAATGGTGTATTTAGGTTTTGTGCTAACCTAGGCCTGATTAAACTCACACAACCCCCTCAATATTCAAAACAACTTACCAGTGCCATTTTTGTCCACAAACAGCATGTCTGTGTCATCTTTGTCCCCAAGTAGATTGTCTGTGCCATTTTTCTGTCCAAACAGCTTGTCAATGTCAATCATTCTGCTCAAATGTGTAATATGTATGACACTTAATGTGGACAAATGAAAGATTATGCACCTTGGGCGTAAAAACCCAAAAGCAAAATATATAATATATGGTACAGTCCTAACCTCAACATCTGAGGAAAGGTGTTTAGGAGTAATAATTTCAGAGGACTTAATGGTAGGTAGGAAATGCAATAGAGCAGCAGGAAGTGCTAGCTAGCTGTACAGAACACTGGTGAGACCTCACTTGGAGTATTGTACACAGTACTGGAGACCGTATCTCCAGAAGGATATTGATACTTTGGAGAGAGTTCAGAGAAGGGCTACTAAACTGGTTCATGGGTTGAAGTATAAAACTTACCAGGATAGGTTATTGCATCTTAACATGTATAGCTTGGATATGATATGATTCATAAAGATATTAAATACATATAGGGAATCAACACAGTAAAGGAAGAGAGTATATTCAAAAGAATAAAAACTACCAAAACTAGAGGACATAGTCTTAAATTAGAGGGGCACAGATTTCAAAGTAATATCAGGAAGTATTACTTTACTGAGAGGGTAGTGGATGTATGGAATGGACTTCCAGCGGAAGTGGTAGAGGTAAACACAGTCAAGGGTTTTAAGCATGTGTGGGATAGGCACAAAGCTATCCTAGCTATAAGATAGGGAGACTAGATGGATGAGATAGAATTGGTTCTTATCTGCCTACACATTCTATGTTTCTATATGTAAATAAGCACCTATTCACATGCCATTCCCCCCTACTGTCTGGCTTTATGTGTGACATCCTGATTTGGCACAATCCTGGTGTCCGGACAATAGTGCTTTCAGTTTGAGTGGGTGAGCGCTGATAATCAACTTTCCAAGCCCTGCCCCTCAGTGTCTCACATTGCCCAAGGGAGACGGTTTTAGCTATGACATTCTCTTTTTATGTATGTGGAAGGAGCATCTGTTTTACATTGTTCATGAATTACCTTGTTTATATATGGTCCTACAGTATTAATGATAATTGCATGTGACATTTTAGGAGGTTTTAGGCCCAGACAATGTTGGTTAATAGTGCCTGGTCCTGCAAGTAGCGTTGCTATGGAGAACATAGATAGAATGTTTAATGCAGTATATTCCATCTTTTTTTAAACTTATTTAAAGGGTTGAACTTACTATATAAAGTCTGTCTCTGATTCAAATTACCACCCAGCAGTAGCTGAACAACAGCTTATATTTAGTAAGTTACTCAGAACATGTGTACTGCTGGTGGAAAAAAATAAATAATAAACTACTAAACAGATTAGAAACATGCCAGCTTTGTTTATTAATTGATTTTGAATACTTCTAATAACTTGTTTTTAAAATGTTACATTTACCAAAACATTATATCAAATGTATTTTAAATAACAACTCACACCGCAACTATAAAAAATGTAAATATGCCATATAAAAGGGTACCCCTAATATTTTATTCTGGTCTAATGGGCTGAAACTAACTAGTCACCTAGAAATCTTCAGCATGTTCTGTTCTCCTTCTTAAATTACAGTGCCAACATCTTGTGTCTGTCTCACTGTCTACCACAGGTCTTCGGCAAGGCACAAAAAATAATGACACCTTAGAGAAGTTGTACACAGGGATAAGGATGAAGTTGGGTCAAAAAAGGGAACAGCATGGTCAGCTGATGCAGGTCAGAATCAAGAACAGGGAAGTCAGCTGAAACAGGGTCAAAATAGGAGCCGTATAGTGAGCCAAACAGGGCCGTACCTATCTTCCAGACATATTCAGTCTAAACTAGGAGAATCGAGCTGCAGAAACCTGGTGCCTGCACCGGGGAGTCTGGAGCTTAGTCTTGCAGGATCACAAAATGTTGCGTGACATCACATGAAAGTTAGCAAGTATGAACTAATAAAACCATAAATTATTCCCGAGCCAATAATCCATTATACATTTTGGTGTAACATCTGCCTCTTTGAATTAATAATTTTGGGTTACAGGAAGTTTTAATTACCGGGGCTCTGTGCGTCGCTCATTGCGGCTGCCATGTTTATGGAGTCCGGAAGTTGCGAGTGACTTCCGGCGACGTCTTTTTAGTGCGTTGGCCATCTTTTTGGAGTCTGCCTGCACTTTATGCGGACTCCAATAAGATGTACACCTTACCTGTTAAAAAATTAAAGCTACACCTTAAAACAAGCCCCTCTCCTCCTCTATTGGCCTATGCTTCCTAAATATATACCTGGTTCAAACATTTTCTAGTTCCCTGAGCAAAGAGTCTTCTCTCTATTTTTGGGCTTCAATTGTTTGTTTGTCTTCATTGGCCTCGACCCTTGGCTTGTTACTGACTGTGCTTGAATTCCCCCTGTCTTGACCCTCGGCTTGTTACTGACTTCGCTTGATATCCGCCTGTCCTGATCCTCAGCTCGTTTCTGACTTGGCTTTGGTTCCGGTTCCGGTTCTGTGTTTTCCCTTTACCCATTCCTGGTTACTTCTAGGTTGTATTTGGGCAGCACAAGCCTCTGGCAAACAGTACCCTGTGCTCAACCTTTGGGTGCATATTTGTCAAGGTGAACACCACAAACTACTTCCCATAGAAGTCTGCAGAGACAAAACGCGTTGTGCGTCTGATGTCAGAGGGAGGCCTACTCGGAAGAAAGTTTGACGGATCTGCAAACAGGCATACCGGAACCTTGAGCACTGACCTGACACTGAACTGTGCAACTGTATGCTATTAAATCCTTTTCAAATTATTTTTTAAAGTAAGTTTTATGGATTGGGGCCAATACATTTTTATATCGTTTTTACATGCTATGGTCTGCTTCTCCTGTCACACTCAGATCTGTGCTAACATCATACTCCACATGAAACTCTGAAAGTTCAAGTATTACTATCTACCTGACTGCGCTACACGGTTGGATTCTGGTGATTTTAGTCCCAACGTTTGTCTTAACCAGAGCTGGTATTTGGGCGCTCGTCCATGTGAGTTGATCTATAAGGGGGGTGTTCATGGAGCCAACATTGTTTCACTTTTCCACACATGATTCACTGTATTTTCTTTTTTCCCATATATTTAAAACATCTTTTTGTCAAGTCTCAGCTGAGATAAGTATATTTGCGCAACACTTTTTGATTATCTTTACATTTGAATTTTGCCTCTGGTACGATTTTCTCTTTATTGAGTAGACCCCATAGTGTTATTTTTGTTGCTGGTGATGTTCACTTTAATATTCACATACTACTTCATTCAGAGTTACCTCCGTATGTAAAAACTAGTAAATATGTTATGAATGCAGCAGGTGCAAGTGTCACACAGACCTCAGTAACGCCAATCTTTCACGTGTCAGTGATTAAGCAGGTCACAAGGAAAAAGTTGGGTTTGTCTTTTTGTTTGATGTAGTTATTGATGTTAATTCAATGTCAATCACATGTGTAATCAACAGCTTGTTTGTGTGTAGCAAGAATACTGGATTTTCATCAAAGCTCCCTGCTTTCTTTAACCTTTACCAAATGGAGAACTATACTTGTAATGTAAAGAAGATCTCCTTGTGGAATAAATGTTTAGCAGGTATATTATAATGCATGGTAAATTACCCATTTTCCATGTACAATGAATATGCACGCACTTGCAGAAATGCTATAGTTTTGGAAATCTTTTATACAATAAATGTATTTATTTATTTTTCGGGTCATTGTCCTTTAAGACACCTAGAGGCAGAGAGATGTCAGATACAGATAAAGGTTTGAGAAAAAGAAACCCAGACAAGTTAACTGGCTCCTGAGACCAACAGACCTGGTACTCCTAACTAAGGAATGAAACTGCTAAAGATCCTGATGTGAAATTATATTTGATCAAAAAAATCTCACATTTTCAAATATATAATTTTTTGAATTATCCAACCCATTCTTCCTTTTTTTTTCTTTCCCAGCTTTGTTTATTTAGTGTTATTTATAAAATAGAGTAGTTCATTATTTAATATAGTTTTATTATTTGATATAGTTTTGCCATATATATATGTATATGTTTCCTCATTCCCGTTTGTGTTCTGTAGCCTTAAAAATGACAGTAAAATCTAAATCAAAAGAAATCATGAGCAACTATGCCTAACCCCGCGACTTTGTGATCCCCTACAAAACAAATGGCCAGGGACCCCAATAAATATAGTCCCTACTCCTAAATATTACCCACTGTAGTTTAGGGAAATGCTAATTTGTAGCAGGCTCGCACAAATATATGAGCACATCCTCTTGTACTTCCTCTCTTTTGTCGGAAAAGCGGTCTATACCACTGTAGCTGTCCCACCAACAAGGAGACATTGTGCCCGGCCCCAGATACAGTCAGGTGCTGTTTATGTGGTGTCTAATCACCTCAAAACTTAATTAACTCCTAGCTCGGTAAAGGAACAATGTAGAGTGCCAGTGCTGTATTTACCGCGAGGCATCCTAGGCGGATGCCTATGGCGGCAAATTTTGGGGGGCGGCAGCGCCCCCCAGCACTGGAAAAAAAAAAAAAAAAAATATAAAAAAAAAAAAAAATCCCACCGCGCCTGCAGGCAGAGAAGGAGGTGAGAGGGGATCGGAAGATCCCCCCTCACCATCGCTCTGCCTGCCAGGCTGCACGGGGAGCCGAACAGGCAGCACAGAGAAACCTCCATGCTGCCTGTTCGGCTCCCCGTGCAGTGTGCCGACACGGAAGTGCCGACAGTCACGTGACGGGCGCGCTGACGTCATACGCGCGCCCGGTCACGTGACCTGTCGGCACAATCGCCGGGAAGCCGAACAGGCAGCATGGAGGGACCATGCTGCCTGCCACCAGGGAAAGGTAAGTGTGATTGGAGTCAGAGTGTGTGTGATGGGAGACAGTGTGTGTGTGTGTGTGTGACTGAGTGTGATGGGAATCAGAGTGTGTGTGTTGGGAGACAGTGTGTGACTGAGTGTGATGGGAGTCAGAGTGTGTGTGATGGGAGACTGTGTGTGACTGAGTGTGATGGGAGTCAGAGTGTGTGTGATGGGAGACTGTGTGTGACTGAGTGTGATGGGAGTCAGAGTGTGTGTGATGGGAGACTGTGTGTGACTGAGTGTGATGGAAGTCAGAGTGTGTGTGATAGGAGACAGTGTGTGTGACTGAGTGTGATGGGAGTCAGAGTGTGTGTGATGGGAGACAGTGTGTGTGACTGAGTGTGATGGCAGTCAGAGAGTGCGTGATGGGAGTAGGAGTGTGAGACTGAGTGTGATGGGAGTAGGAGTGTGTGACTGAGTGTGATGGGAGTGTGTGTGTGATGGGAGTGTGAGCTTGATGTGAGTCTGAATGATGGGGCATGTCTTAGGTGTGTAACGTGGGTGTGCAGCTTGGGTAGGGAGGTGCCCGGATTTTGTCTGCCTAGGGCAGCACAAAATCAAGATACACCACTGTAGAGTGCTGATAATAGTTATGTTGACCTAGAAGTTCCAGCATAAGCTGTGCAAATTTCATGATTCCAGAGTTCAACATTCAAGACTTTTTCATGCATCAGACATACAGACACAAGGATGTTCTGATTTATATATAATATTTTATGTACTTTGCTAGATTTCTGTTTGAACACACCCCTGAAAGCTTTGAATAATGTGTATGTCCTAGTACTGCACAATATTGACATACGTAATGCTGTCATACAAATCATGGAACAAATAGCAACTAACTGTCATGTATTGCGTACGCATTCAATTGTGTGCAAACCACAAATGAGTATTGCTTAGCAACATGATCCCAGCGTTCCTTAACCTCGTCAGTTTCCTATACACAAATGCCATCTTGTGGAATTCTGTACAACTGCATCTTTATATATTTCGTGCTGGACTGGTAGTGATTAATCAAGCCCTGGTAACCTGATAATAAGGGCTTTCTGGGAATTGTTCCCATTAAAATCAAAAGGACTAATGGCTGCAACAGCACAATTACCTCCTTGGACTTATAATATCCTTGATATATCATTTATATCTTGCTTAAAGAGGCACAATAGAAATGATGTTATTTAACTACAACATAACATATGGTGGGGTATAGGTGATCATAAAACCCCTCCACTTAAAATTCAGGGGTAGCAGAGGCATTATTAAATGTACGCACACCAGAAATCTTAAACTCGCCATACTGCCACCATTGTATGGGATTCTGGGTAAGCATTTGCAAATATAGAAGAAACAGTTGTCCCTGAGTGCTTATCTAACTCTGCACCTCTGTCTGGGCTATGTTTAAAGGTTGTATTGTTCAGTGGGAATTCGTTCCAAGGGGTCTATGTATATAGTGGATAAAGAGGCAAAAAGGTTATTATTGTTAACCGTATTTGCATAAATGCGTTTTTAGGATTTCTGTGGGACAAGCACGTTTTTTGGTTTGTCTGGTGTGTGTAGATTTGTGTTTAAAAATGCCTCTACTACCCTCTATATAACTACAGTATTCAAGTACAGCACGTTTAATGCAACTTTCTGCTTTTCTTGATTTTGGAACAAATTCTCATATTATTGAAGCTAGACGTATTAAAGGGACTCTGTCAGGGACCTCACTGTGCTTTACTTCAAGCACCATTTGTTTTGTTTGGGGTTGGGTAATGGAGGCAAGATAGTATGGAGTATAATGAACATAAGGTGTAGATGCAGTATAATGGACATAAGGTGTAGGTCTGGCCTGCATCACAGCTGTACTCTGCAGAATGAGTACATTAATAGCTTATCAAACGTAGTAATACTCCAAGGTGGCATCGCAAGGTAAAAATGCCACTTTAAAAGACTGCAAAAACAACTGCTATGGGATTGAAAGACTTAAATGAATAGTCACGTGAGAGCAATTCAACATTATATAGAGCAGTGCTCTAGGTCCAAGGAATTACATTGCTATATTATGGGATTGCAGTGTGATTCTCTGCATCCTTAGGATCAACGTTCTGTGATACAAATCTTCCTTCTAATTCTGCTTTGGGAGCCAATGGAGCACTGTGCAATGTTGCCCACTGGAAGGGGTCTATTTATTCCAACTCCACTGGTTTGGCATCATTTTCACAACACTGCTTTCCATTCACCACAATTCACTGTTTGGTGAACAGATTTAATAACGATAGCTTAAAACCCAAGGCTTTGATATGTATCACAAGAATCAAACAAACATCATTGCCCTAGAAATGTAGGATATTGATAAGTTCATAACTTGTCTGGTGTTAACACCGGTTTTGAGGTAAGAGTAAGAAACAACTAAACATACAGTAGTCAGTGGCGGGGATAATTCTGGACAGGTGCACGAGGTGCACTGCGCTCAGGATCACTGGAGGAGAGGCGCTGCAGCAGGGAGCTCTGTCCCTAGCACCTTCTCCCTGATTTGTGGGTAGTCTTTGGTAACCACACCTCCTTGTCACACTGAGCACAGTGCGACGGGTGCAAGCTCCGCCGTCCGCCGAGCTCTGTGATTGGCTGTAGGGAGGAGGACGTTCTCGGTGGTGTCTGCAGAGGCGGAACACCAGCATCTAGTTTCTTCTGCCGGATGTCAACCGCATAGGGGGGGACACAAACAGCATAACTTTGGGAGGGGTAGGGGGGGGGGTTAAATAAAAGAAAATATATGTGTGTAAGTGTGTGTGTGTGTCAATGTGTACAAGTGTGTGTGTGTCAATGTGTTCAAGTGTGTGTATAAGTATGTGTGTCTGTGTTTCAGTGTGTATAAGTGTGTGTGTGTCAATGTGTGTTACTGTCTGTGTAAGTGTGTGTACATGAGTGTGTGTAAGTGTATCCTGTTATCAATTTATAAGACAATCATCTGAGGATGATAATGTTTCCATTAATTTCATAGAACATGATAGAAAATTATATTCCTATTCGCAACACAATGGATTATGGTGCAACTTTATACACAAGAATTTAACAGCTACATCTAATAATGTTACATTCCAGTCTCCCCAATCAAACCCAGAGATACATTTGCACTAAAGCAACCCTAAAAAGGTGAATTAATAGCAGGCTGCTAAAAGGACCACTGTATCAAAAATTGGATTTTATTTAATAGATATATTACAGGAAGTGCAGATGGATTAAATAAGTATTTTTTAATGTAAGAATACAAATAAAGTAATGTATTGAACCCTCTTGGTGTATCAGAGACAGACCTTTTGTTAAGTATCTTGGGTCAGATCTTCATTCACCCTGGGTTAGATGAGGGAAGATCTTACCCAAGAATGTAAACATGTCTGCTACCTGCCACAGCTATTTGGATACTTTCTACAAATAATTTCGATATAAACCATCTACAATGAATTTCTTGCTCCAATTATTTTTGTGTGCTTTCCAGATGAATCTTTATCCTACAAATCATAAATAAATTGGCTGGAATAATTTCTATATTCCCTTAACACATAAGGACGCATATATACGCCCTGAAAAGCATGGTTCTTGAGGACCATGAGGACGTATATATATACATCCTCAGTTTTCATGTAGCGTTGCGCTCCTTAGCCTGCATGCCTGCATCATGCAAAACCTTCTGTGCCCCCCTGGGCACCGCGATCACCCGGTAGTGAGTGTGTTCTGTAGTGGAGGAGCGTGCCCAGAGGAAAGCGATGGAAGAGAGAAAAAAAAATCTCTTCCATCATTCTGAAACCGTTGCTTGACTACCCCTAGAGGCAGTGAGCAATATTACAGTTAGAAAGAAAAAATAAATAAAATAAATAAAAAAATTGAAAAAGCTAACCCTTGATCTACTAAACCTACATCTAGGGTTAGGGTCATAATTAGGGTTATAATTAAGGTTACAGGGGGTTTTTGGTGAGTACAAGGGTTAGATTAAGGTGTGGGGGTAGATTTAGGGTTAGGGTAAATTTAGGGTTGGAGTTAAAATGGTTAGAAATATTAGAAATATATAGCTGGGGTCTTTTTTACCATTTGTAATTGTTTAAAAAAAAAAATCAGGTCAAAGTTAGAAAAAGTGTTTTTATGGCATATTTTCATCATATTTTATATTTTTTTAATAGTAAATGATATAATATGATGAAAATAATAGTATCAAATGAAAGCCCTATCTGTCCTTTAAAAAATAATATATACGTTGTGTGGGTGGACTAAACACAAGGAAAGAAATTTATAGTTTAGTAAACATATGACAAAAATAATGGAATTCTGGTCTTCAAGGTACATCAAATGCAGCAGAGCACTCGGTCACTAAGGGGTTAATCAAAATTATTTTACTCTTACTCTTCAGTTTTCAGAGATCATTCCCTTTACTTCAATTAGGGCTGATCCTGGGTGGGTGCACAGCGCCCATGTGTTAGGGCCTTGCTGCAGAAAGAGTTAAAGCAGCACATGTGGTGTCACTGTGGGAAAAAGGGTAGGTAGTGCGGATGAATCCCCAAATCTCAGCTTTGAATGAAGACTTCATACAGAAATAGCTGTATGAATACATTGCATTGCATGTATTGAGAAAGGGAGGCTTCATGCATTGCATGTATTGAGAAAGGAAGGCTGCATGCATTGCATGTATTGAGAAAGGAAGGCTGCATGCATTGCATGCATTGAGAAAGGAAGGCTGCATGCATTGCATGTATTGAGAAAGGAAGGCTGCATGCATTGCATGTATTGAGAAAGGGAGGCTGCATGCATTGCATGTATTGAGAAAGGGAGGCTGCATGCATTGCATGTATTGAGAAAGGGAGGCTTCATGCATTGCATGTATTGAGAAAGGGAGGCTTCATGCATTGCATGTATTGAGAAAGGAAGGCTGCATGCATTGCATGTATTGAGAAAGGGAGGCTGCATGCATTGGATGTACTGAGAAAGGGAGGCTTCATGCATTGTATGTACTGAGAAAGGGAGGCTGCATGCATTGTATGTACTGAGAAAAGGAGGCTGCACAGGGCCGGTGCAAGGATTTTTGCCTCCCTAGGCAAAATAAAAATTGCCCCCCACACACATTATCAGCCGCTAGAGGTGCTTCCGTGATTCTCACTGTGAACATTACAGTGGGAGGACGCGGAACATCCCAAAAAAACTAAAATCATTTGCAGCTGAGAGGAGGATCGGGGAGGAAATTTCCCAGCTTTGGCGCTGGAGAAAGGTAAATGGCTGAAGGGGTTTTAACCCCTTCAGCCCAGTGGGAGGGGGACACGAGGGCGCCCCACTCCTAAGGACTATATAGTGCCAGGAAAATGAATTTGTTTTCCTGGCACTATAGTGCTCCTTTAACACCAGTACTGCACAGTGTCTTTTTTTTCTGCAGTGACATCCTATAGACACCAGTACCACTACATTAAACTGTAATGGTTCTGGGACTATAGTGTCCTTTAAATGTGAGGTAAATTAGTTTCCAATGTAGTATTAATAACTAAACAACTAAATAATAAACATATTGAATTGTCTACTTACCACCAGGACATTAAGATGATCTGGTCTCTGGCTGCAGTCTGGCTCTTGGTCTGGCTCTGGGGACTGGAGACAAACACCAATGGATTTTGCCCCCCAATATCCCAGGACTTAGCCTCTCAATGTGCCATGATTTTGCCCCTCATTATGCCAGGATTATTCCCCTCAATATGCCAGGATTTTCCCCCACAATATGCCAGGATTATGCCCCTCAATATCCCATATTATGCCCCTCATTATCCCAGGATTTCCCCCCACAATATACCAGGACTTAGCCACCCAATATGCCAGGATTTCCCCCCACAATATGCCAGGATTTTCCCCCACAATATGCCAGCCAGGATTTAGCCACCCAATATGCCAGGATTTTCCCCCACAATATGCCAGCCAGGACTTAGCCACCCAATATGGCCGGATTTTCCCCCACAATATGCCAGCCAGGACTTAGCCACCCAATATGCCAGGATTTCCCCCCACAGTATGCCAGGATTCTCCCCCCTTCCCCCTTACTTACCTCCTTGCCAGGGCCGTCTTTAATAGTGATTGGACCCTGGGCAAGCATTTGCTTGGGCCCCCTGGATCCTGCCCCCTCCCCTGCATGCAATCTCGCCATCCATCGCGATGTTACCCCCCCCCCCCTCCCACACACACACACACATATGCCATAATTGTTGTGCCATTCAGATGCCAGTAATATTGTAACTTTCGGATGCCAGTAATATTGTGCCAGTCAGAGCCCAGTAATATTGTGCCAGTCAGAGCCTAGTAATATTGTGCCAGTCAGATGCCTGCAATATTGTGCCAGTCAGATGCCTGCAATATTGTGCCAGTCAGAGCCCAGTAATAATGTGCCAGTCAGATACCAGTAATATTGTGCCAGTCAGATACCAATGATATTGTGCCAGTCAGATACCAGGAATATTGTGCCAGTCAGATGCCTGTAATATTATGCCAGTCAGATGCCTGTAATATTATGCCAGTCAGATGCCTGTAATAGTGTGCAGTCAGAGGCCAGGAATATTGTGCCAGTCAGATGCCTGTAATATTGTGCCAGTCAGATGCCTGTAATATTGTGCCAGTCAGATGCCTGTAATATTATGCCAGTCAGATGCCTGTAATATTATGCCAGTCAGATGCTTGTAATAGTGTGCCAGTCAGAGCCCAGGAATATAGTGCCAATCAGATGCCCAGTAATATAGTGCCAAACAGATGCCAAGTAATATAGTGCCAGTCAGATACCCAGTAATATAGTGCCAATCAGATACCCAGTAATATAGTGCCAATCAGATGCCCAGTAATATAGTGCCAATCAGATGCCCAGTAATATAGTGCCAATCAGATACCAAGTAATATAGTGCCAATCAGATGCCCAGTAATATAGTGCCAATCAGATGCCCAGTAATATAGTGCCAATCAGATGCCAAGTAATATAGTGCCAATCAGATACCCAGTAATATAGTGGCAGTCAGATACCCAGTAATATAGTGCCAATCAGATACCCAGTAATATAGTGTAAATCAGATGCCCAGTAATATAGTGCCAATCAGATGCCCAGTAATATTGTGCCAATCATATACCCAGTAATATAGTGCCAATCAGATACCCAGTAAGATAGTGCCAATCAGATACCCAGTAATATAGTGCCAATCAGATGCCCAGTAATATTGTGCCAATCAGATACCCAGTAATATAGTGCCAATCAGATGCCAAGTAATATAGTGCCAATCAGATGCCAAGTAATATAGTGCCAATCAGATGCCCAGTAATATTGTGCCAATCAGATACCCAGTAATATTGTGCCAATCAGATACCCAGTAATATAGTGCCAATCAGATGCCAAGTAATATAGTGCCAATCAGATGCCAAGTAATATAGTGCCAATCAGATGCCCAGTAATATTGTGCCAATCAGATACCCAGTAATATAGTGCCAATCAGATACCCAGTAATATAGTGCCAATCAGATGCCCAGTAATATTGTGCCAATCAGATACCCAGTAATATAGTGCCAGTCAGATACCAGGAATATTGTGCCAGCCAGCCCCCCCCCCCCGTACTTACATGAAGCTGCTCCGTGTCCCCCGCCGGATGTCTCCTCCGTGCAGTCTTCCCTCTTGCACGGAGGAGGGAAACAGAAACCGGATGTGACGCAACGTCACATCCGGCGTCATTTTTTTTTTTTTTTTTTTTCCGGCCGTCGCATCCATCGGATGCGGCTTGCCGGAAAAAAGCGTTCACAAGCGCAATGCGCTGTGAAAGCGGCAGCAGGGGCTGGGGGCCCACGGGACAGCTGCCTTGGGGCCCCCCAGGAGTAAATGGGCCCAGGGCAGCTGCCCCGTTTGCCCCGCGTTAAAGACGGCCCTGCTCCTTGCTGCTGCTCTCCCGGTGCTCTCATCTGCCTTTCTGTGGCTGTGAGGGAAGCATTGTGCGCTCCTCTCCAGCCAATGCGCATTCAATAAAGTTTGTTTAAACTTTTTTTTTAAACAAACTTTATTGAATGCGCATTGGCTGGAGGGGAGCGCACAACGCTTCCCTCACAGCCACGGACCTCCACCGGAGACAGAGCAGCAGGTAAGTAAGGGGGAGGATTTTTTTTTTTTGACACAGGGTTCCGGCACCCCCAGCTAAGATGCGCCCTAGGCAGCTGCTTAAGTCGCCCTACTGGTGGCGCCGGCACTGAGGCTGCATGTATTGTATGTACTGAGAAAGGGAGGCTTCATGCATTATATGTACTGAGAAAGGGAGGCTGCATGCATTGCATGTGCTGAGAAAGGGAGGCTGCATGCATTGCATGTGCTGCAAAAGGGAGGCTGCATGCATTGCATGTGCTACGAAAGGGAGGCTGCATGCATTGCATGTGCTGTGAAAGGGAGGCTGCATGCATTGTATGTGCTGTGAAAGGGAGGCTGCACACATTACTTGTACTGAGAAAGGGAGGCTGCTGCCACCTGAAAAGTCTGCACAGTTGTCTCTTTGCTCACTCTGTATGTGAATAAATGTGAGGTGTTTTCACCTCTGTTATATTCTTGGTGCACTTTGCTTTTTTGTTTACTCAAATGTAGACTTCAGGGCTTAAGTATTAAAAAAAAAAAAAAAATACCACTCCATCATCCCCTCCAGTGTTTGGCCAACTTCTCTTTCACTGTGAAGTGCAGGAGTTCTGTATTTTTATCGTGGGTTTCTGCAAAATGAAAGGATACACTATGCTTCTGAAAAGCATTTTTTATATTTCTTATATGTTCGCCTATTTGCACGTGCAATTTACGGGATGTTCTACACACATATTGGTACCCGCAATAACATGCATGCAAACAAATAACTCCAATAGAATTGCACTAATGTACATCTTTAATATTATATTTTTTATCTGTATTAGATTATCTTATTTACATTATAGTGGAAGATTTATTGTCTACAATTTTTTTTAATTTTTTTATAAAAGGGCATGCCTGCAATGGACAAAAATATTTCTTGTATTTTCATGATACTATTTATAAACTACTTCATAGATGTTATATTCCACCAAATGTTGCTATACACATAGGAATTTGTGGTACAGAGGTTTGTGTGAAAACCAGCAGCAGATCTACTCCATCATCTCTAGATTTAGCCATAAATACTATTATTTGGGAAAGTTATGAAAAAATGATGTTAAAACAATAATACACTTTGAAATTGATGTTAAAAACACAGATTTCAAACATGTTTCTTACAACCTCCAAGTCAATACTCCAAAGAATATTCTGAGATTACTGGATGTCATAGTGTTATTATTGTTAAAATGTGTACTTAAGATGCATGGAACCTACATCTCCGTGCTAGAATTGACCACCAGTTTTTAATGATAGAATGGACTAATGACTTGGCCAACAAGGAGCATGATGGCAATAAATTGTAGGATACCTGGGAAGATTTCATCCTGTTACTTGATAATCAAACTATAAAAAATATCCAAAAACTTTAATTACATAGAATGGTTAGATCTAAAACACTTTGAAATTGATGTTAAAAACACAGATTTCAAACATGTTTCTTACAACCTCCAAGTCAATACTCCAAAGAATATTCTGAGATTACTGGATGTCATAGTGTTATTATTGTTAAAATGTGTACTTAAGATGCATGGAACCTACATCTCCGTGCTAGAATTGTCCACCAGTTTTTAATGATAGAATGGACTAATGACTTGGCCAACAAGGAGCATGATGGCAATAAATTGTAGGATACCTGGGAAGATTTCATCCTGTTACTTGATAATCAAACTATAAAAAATATCCAAAAACTTTAATTACATAGAATGGTTAGATCTAAAACACTTTGAAATTGATGTTAAAAACACAGATTTCAAACATGTTTCTTACAACCTCCAAGTCAATACTCCAAAGAATATTCTGAGATTACTGGATGTCATAGTGTTATTATTGTTAAAATGTGTACTTAAGATGCATGGAACCTACATCTCCGTGCTAGAATTGTCCACCAGTTTTTAATGATAGAATGGACTAATGACTTGGCCAACAAGGAGCATGATGGCAATACATTGTAGGATACCTGGGAAGATTTCATCCTGTTACTTGATAATCAAACTATAAAAAATATCCAAAAACTTTAATTACATAGAATGGTTAGATCTAAAACATTTGTTAATTCAAGAATATTTTAGTGATAATCATGGAGCCAAATTAAATTTGTATTGGTATAATTATTCAGTTTCTTCTTTTATAGATCTTTAATATACTAATAGTCCTATAAGAATAGGTTGGTGATACGTTAGGATAAGTTGTAAATTTCTTCTCTTAAATAGTTGCGTTACAGCATGAACCTCTAGGTTTTCCACAATTCAGCTTCAAATTAATCCAGGGGTATAAAACTGCTGTTCTCTAGTTGTTGGAGATCTACATCTCCCATACTACCCTGCAAGCCTATTATATGATAACATACAGGCAAGCCCTACTATAACATGGAACTCACATCACTATATTAGCGACATCTCTATGGAAGGCCCAAGATCTCAATAAACTTCCGCTTTAATGACTTTAGACTGCATTCTACAATTCTATATTATAATAGGGTTTACTGTATTATGGGGTTGTCAGTTGCAACCATACAATAAGGTAAAGGCAAATGTGTGCACAGCACTTTATATACATGTACTTATTACATCAATGCATATCGTGGCCAACCAGAGGGCAATCTAAGAGTGGCTAAGACAGTGCAGGAGACTTTAGGTTAATGAGCTGTGGTACTAGTGGTGTATTTAGGTTTAATACTGCCCTTGGCCTGACTAAACTCGTGCACCACCAACCATAAATTGTCACACCCTTTCCCATCCAGGTTGCATTATCTTTTTTCACTACCTCACATTGCCTGCATATACCTGTACTTTTCCACTGCTCTATATTGCTCACTGGTGATCTAGTGGTGCAGCCTGGATGTAGGCAGTGTATGGCAGTGAGACTGTACCACCAGCTCTTGCGGAAAGTCTTGTTGGCAAAGGATGTATTTTTGAAGATGATACAAAGATTTGCAGCAGGGTTGATGTTCATGGAGGGATAAGCCAAATGGCAAATTATTTAGCTAAACTAGAAAAATGGTCAGAGCTGTGGAAACTGACATTTAATGTGGATAAGTGCAAGATTATGCACCTTGGGTGCAAAAACCCAAAAGCATAAAATAGAATATTTGGTACAGTCCTAACCTCAACATCTGAGGAAAGGGATTTAGGATTAATAATTTCAGAGGACTTGAAGGTAGGTAGGCAATGCAATAGAGCAGCAGGAAATGCTAGCAAAATGCTTGGTTGCATCAGGAGAGGTATTAGCAGTAGAAAGAGGGAAGTGCTCATGCCATTGAACAGAGCAATGGTGAGACCTCACTTGGAGTATTGTACGCAGTACTGGAGACCGTATCTCCAGAGGATATTGATACTTTGGAGAGAGTTCAGAGGGCTACTAAACTGGTTCATGGATTGAAGGATAAAACTTACCATGAAAGGTTAAAGCATCTTAACATGTATAACTTGGAGGAAAGACGTAACAGGAGGGATATGATAGAAACATTATTATAAAGGTAATAAACAAACATTACATAAAGGGAATAAACACAGTAAAGGAAGAGAGTATATTTAAAAGAAGAAAAACTACAACAACGAGGACATTGTCTAACATTAGAGGGGCAACGATTTAAAAGTAATATCAGGAAGTATTACTTTACTGAGAGGGTAGTGGATGTATGGAATAGACTTCCAGTGGAAGTGGTAAAGGTACACCGTCAAGGATTTTAAGCATGCGTGGGATAGGCACAAGGCCATCGAAGCTATACGATAGGGAACTGGGGACTAATAAAAGTATTTAGAAAATTGGGCAGACTACATGGGCCGAATGGTTCTCATCTGCTGACACATTCTGTGTTTCTATGTTTCAGTCTGATGCTTCCCCCCTTCAGTCTGTCATCCTAGGCCTGGATGCGACCCGCTATTTTTGCCTCAAGTATACAAAAAGCTAGTTATGGCTCTGGACTAAATGTTACTATTGAAAATAAATAAGTGATAGGCAGCAAAAACACTAGTGAAAATCCCCAAATCACACAGCAATGAATAATATTAAATAAAGTGATGCACAGAAAAACAATACGTATCAAAGGTGCTTGACGTTTATGGATATATATTCAATGTACATAAAAAACAGAAAGAAAAAAAAACGTGTGAACCTGAAAAAAACTATAATGGAAACTAGTGGATAAACCCTAGTGGAATACAACTCACATTTACCAGAGCCTAAAAAACAGATCTGGTATGTAGCAATCTGTGGGGATAAAATCTCTCTGTGGATCTTCTTGGCTTTTGAAATTGCTAAGTGCCATAAAATGGTATCGGTGGATATGTGGAGAGAGAATAGTAATATGGTGCAGTATATAGGAAACAACCACTTTATTGGCCCCCAAATATAAAAGGCTTACTTAAAAACATGTAATACAGGCATATAAAATATAGATAAAAAGTAGAATGGCAAAGGAAGACTTGCGATGCAGTCAAAATGAAGGCGTCCAGTAAACTTCTCAGCTCCTCTGAGCTATATTGAAGAAAAAATTATGCCTGGCTTGTGGGCCTGCTATGCTCGTCCCCCTTCGTCTAGTCCACACAACTCGTTTCGGCCGAGTGCCTTCTTCCGGATGTTGACATTGAAGGGGTGTGTGTAGTGTAAATAGTCTGTAGCTCCGCCCTTTCTCTCTGAAATCTGCAAAAAGGGTTCCTCCCTCTTAGACTCTCTACCAATCAGTCTTTAAGAGACGTCATTAGTGGGGGGAGTTTTAAAACTCCATACCTATTACACACAGTATCAAAGGGAGGAATCTTATCAAGGATCTATCTGGTTCCACATTACAAAAACAAGGATGGAATACATAATAAAGAAATATATATCAACTAGCACCAATTAGTATACAGGAAAGACATTATACAAAACACGGGTATATTAGTACTATGGGTCCTGAAACTGAGAATATTTATACCTAAAACATACTTGGCAGCAAAAAGGATAAAAATGAAACAGGCGATATACCAAGCTTATTTATATTAGAAAACAGTGCTTTTGTGCAAGAGATTTTTTATTCGCCTGCAGCTTATGTATACTGGCAGTTAAATGTGCTTACTTGGAGTAGTAGTAAGTGCTTTAGTACACACAATTACTGCTTGTAGCTTGCGCAAAATAGCAACAATGTAAAAGATACAGGCAATATATAACATACACAATAATAGGAAAAACAGTTTATAGGAAATTATACAGTTCAAAGTCTAAATTGAGACCTCTAGGAATGAGGGTGTCTAGGTTGAATATCCAACTCATTTCTGCTTTCCCCAAACTATTAATCTTGTCTCCTCCACGCCACTGGGTGTCAACTTTTTTCTATACCCATAAAATATAATAAGGCAGGGTTTGTTTGGTGGTATTTAAGAAAATGGGGGTACATTTAGAAAATGTAAGGAGACATTGTGTTTAATGTAACCAATTTGAATGTTACGGACATATTCCCCTATCCTGGTTTTTAAGCATCGGGAGGTCCTGCCAACGTAATGTAGCCCACATGGGCACTCTTTTTTTCTCTGCTGAATCTTGTGTCCAGCCCTGTTGCCCCTGAATCTGGGCTTCTGGATCATTTCATTGGGGAATTTGGAATGTTTTGGTCCCAATTCCTTGCCTTTGGAGTGTTGTCTAAAACAACTGGACACCTTAATTTTGGCTGCATTGCAAGTCTTCCTATGCCGTTCTACTTTTTATCTCTATTATATATGCCTGTATTACATGTTTTTAAGTAAGCCTTTTATATTTGGTGGTTTCTTCCTATATGCTGCACCATATTCCTTGATACCGTTTTCTGGCACTTACCAATTTCAAAAGCCAAGAAGATCCACAGAGGGATTTTATCCCCACAGAGTGCTATACACCAGAGCCATTTTTCAGGTTTTGGTAAATGTGAGTGATATTCCACTAGGGTTTATCCACTAGTTTCCATTACAGTATTTTTCAGGTTCACATATGTTTCTGATTTTTTCTGTACATTGAATATATATCCATCGTGGTCAAGCACCTTCGATAAGTATTGTTTTTCTGCGCATCACTTTATTTAATGTTACTAAATTTAACTATACTCAAATTGTTCTGGGCACAAGCTCATGAAACTAAGGATCTTCAGTTTATGTCCCATGGAAACTATGGGAGGTAGTGGTAACGGGCTTAACAATCTGGTTCACTTAAAGAAGCAAAACATCTCTAAGCATCTATCTTTCATTTATATAACTAACAATGAAAATGCGTTGGTACCACTCACAAGATAGGTTTTACTCTGGCACTCTTGGAAAGTGTGTGCCTGAATATACACTGTGGTCATCCTCCTAACAACACAGGTCACTCGTCAGAACCCTGGTGCCAGGTGAAGAAAGAAAAACGAATCATCCAGAGAATCCTCAACGTTTTCTAGTGTGTTTCAGAAAGCCTATTCAAACACCCAGAGAAAAGAAACTAACAAAGAGGAAATGGCTTTTCAGTAGAATCTTTTGTAAAATCTGCAGAAATAAATGCTTCTATGTTGGACATTGTACGCACATGGCAGTTGGCTCTGTTTAAAATGTGTCTAAGGATGAAGCTTACTTAGCTCTATATCCATAAACAAGAGGATTGACCAGAGATAATGGCGGCTGCTAAGCCCTCTGAAGAAAAGGTTACGTTGTGTATTTCAAGCAAGTCATTTTTTTGTCTATGAGAAATCACGCTTCAATGCACGTTTGGAAGAATAAAATAGCTGCTGCTAAAATAATTTTCCTAACAAACACACACAGAGGTGAAAGAGGTTTATTTCCCTGCATGATGTTAGTCCAAATGGGCTAGAAAAAGGTAAGCACTTCCAATATATTACCCTACAGGTGCTTTAGTGTAATGGGCTTTGAGTTAAGAAAGGGAGAGATTGGGGGGGGGGGGGGGGGGGGTGAATATCTCTGGAAAGTATTGATAGTATTTCTGGGACACAGAGCAGAGGGAGTGACTTTTAACATCAAGGAAAGTCTGTCACCGAAACAATGTGAATGTAGATAATAAAAACTGATAGAAAAGTATCTGTGTTAGCAGAATTGCAAGCAAATACTGTGAAGAATAACAGGTTTTAAGTATCTATGGTGTCTCTTGTGTATGACATCATCAGAGGCTTGATATAAAAATTAACTACTTTTTACTGGGAAAAAAAAAAAAATTATATATATATATATATATTGAGGTTTATTCATGACCTGACTCTATCACTAGAGTTGCCACCTATCACTAGAGTTGCTATTTTTTTTACCCACTTGCTGGTAAAATACTGTCTTGGTGGCCACACTACTTATCACTGGTTTTCCTATCAAAATATTCTGTTTCAGTCTATGGAATTCAAATACTTGAGGTAAGGTTCTTAGATCACTGAATACCCCCATTATCTCCACCATTTGTCACTGGTTTGGTCTTTTCTGGTCACTTATATGTGCACAACTATATGCACGATAAAGCACATGCAGAGATTTCTCCTACCGAGTATATGCACAGTCCTTCAACAAATCTACGGATACAAAAATTCAGGTGGGTGTAAAGGAAGTCACTTGAAAATAATGAGAAACTACAATAATGTAATACTGTCATAAATCCTCGGGACTGTAGTCCATCTTGGTCCCAGATGAAATCCCAGATTAAGTACCAATACTCCATGGAAAGAAGCCTAACCTTCCAAGAGGAAAATCAAGTTAAATTTAATCTAAGATGGGCCCCTTGGACAAACTGGCTGAAGGGTCACAGCTCCCCCATTTAGGTGTCGCTGTGAATCCCTTCACTACCAACAAGGGTTGGGGGCTGAGATTCCGTCTCTGGACATGTCCAGACGAGTACATGGCTCCGGTACCCCCCCCTCCTCTCCCCCACGGATTAGCAAATGATAAAACGAGCAGATGAATCGGATCTCCGCTCTCTCACTCAGGCACAGTGTTGTATTTTATATTGTTTTGTATGTCCATGTTATTTACGTTCTGTTGTAACAATGCTAGGTTTCTGTCTCCCTGTTGCCCAGGCCTTGCTACCAGGGTGCTCGCTGCCACTGGTTCCCTTTTTTATTGTTAATAATATGCTTAGCTTAAAATATTCTTCCGTGGTCTTCTTACGAGTTCCGAGAGTGGAGCGGCATGCTAAGATAAGACTACCAAGTTATAGTCCACCCTCCCTCCCAAATGATGCTCTACGCTAGCAGTGGGGCAACAGGTTAAGACACAAGCCGGTATCGTCTGTAATTAACACTGTCCTTCTGTCTTTTGTTATCTGTAATCCTTAGGTCATGTATGTTTGTATTATTTCTCTTTTGATACACAATAAAAACTATATACAATAAAAAAAAAAATACTGTCATAAATCCGTGAATTAAGATGTAGAATAAGCTATTGGACTCACAAACATAAAGGCAATAACGCATTAGGATAACAGCTCTGATCTTCTTTAACCCCTTAGTGACAAGACATTTTCACCTTGACTTTCCCTTGGTGACAATGGCTGTTTTGACATTTCTGGGGTGTTTCTGTTTAGCTGTAATTTTCTTCTTTCTCACATACTGTACCAACACAAAGTATATGTTGTTTTTATCGTCATAAGAAGGGCTTTCATTAGATACCATTATGTTCATCATATCTTATAATTTACTACAAAAGAAATCATAAAATATGATGAAAAATTAAAAACCCCCCCACTTTTTCTAACTTTGACCTAAAATATAATTTACACAAATACAATCATTAAAAAAGACCCCATCTAAATAGTTTCTAAATGTTGTCCCGAGTTCAGAAATATGCATGTTTCCATATTTTTGGGTTTTTTTTGTTGCGAGTTATGGGGCAAAACCCCAAAAATTGTGTTTTTGGTTTTTTTCCAATATTGAGCTTTTGACCCCAACCTGAACCCAAAATTTAACCCTAACGCAAAATTTAACCCCAACTCTAACCCTTATGCTATCCCTTCATATATATTTTAATTTAATTTTAACACTATCCCTTATGCTAAAAATTATTTAATTTTAACCCTATAGGCTAATCTAACTATAAAACCAGTTTTAAGCTAATTACATTTTTTACATTTTTTTTTTTACATTGCTATGCTGCTTGGCTACCTCTAGGGGCAGTCAAGCAGCATATTCAGAGCGACGGAAGAGAATTTACTTTCAGTTCCGAAGCTCAGACCACCAGAGGGCATAGCTGCTCCATCAATATGGCTCCCTCATCGCTTTGTGGTGCGATCGTGGGTGCCCCAGAAAATAAATTTTGGTGCTGGCTATTGCCTCAACATAGAGGCAATAGACCAGCACCGTTAAAGCGGTTTTCGCAATCGTTGATCGCGAAAACCACTTGATTCACCGCAGGACATGCCAGGCACGTCTATTGTCGGGAACAGAGTCCCCGGCAGGACGTGCCTGACACGACCATTGTCACGAAGGGGTTAAAAAACTTGGAATAAGTAAAAACACATAGGGCAGGACCATTTCATTGAAGTACGGATCCACCACTGAGGAACACTTACGGGTAGGCTATTATACCCTAAACATGAGCTCTAAATCTGTCCCACTTTTCACTCAGTCCTGAGAACATTTTCTGGTGTCTGGGACACTGAAGAATGCATGCTGCTCGTGTACAGCATTGTATGCAGTGGCGTTTCTAGCTTCGGTCACAGTACTCCAACTGTGCATGTGCGGTAGTGCTGACACTCAACCTCCCAAGCTCCAGCCCCATCAGGGGGTATGATACTGGGACGCCCGAGTTTGGAAGGTTGAGTGCCAGCGGTACCATGCATGTGTGGTATTACATTTTTACTGCCGGGTTGCAGTCTCAAGTCCCCCTGACCTGCTCTACCACTGTCCCGAAAAGTGGAGCAAAGATAGCGCTCGGTAGGACAGCATAATTGTGTCTTTCCTTGTTTGAGTGCAATGCGGGAAGCACTGGATATGTACACTGGGAAGCCAGGAAAATCTTTGAAGTGCATCAACAGGTTGCTCATGTAGAGATGAATGCTTTTTTTCATTTTACATACAGGTGTGCAACAACAGAGGAAATCACACGGATAAAGCAATCCTACAAGGATTGTTCAGGCCTGAAGGAAAAATGCAAATGACAAATGTGATAAAAATATATTAAAAAAGTCTGAAGAAATCCATATATATATGTCCTCAATTCAGACATCATAGCCTAACCCATGCTGATATCTCCGATATCTCCCGGCATCTTCTTTTTTCGGGTAATAAAACTCCAGAGACATAAATGAGAAATATACAAAAATACACTTATTAACACATCAAATTACAAGATAAAGAAAATAAAAAATTAATTATATTTATTAATCTTTAATTAATTATAGATTTAAATCCAGAAAGATTCTAGATTGCACAGATTACCTTCTCATAAATAGATGGTGAGAGGCTATATGAAACAACAATCATTAATAATAATTAAGGAAATCCCTTATTGATCAAATAAATAAAATTGAGAATTATATATTAAAAAAACAACAAAAAACAACAGAAAATAACCTTATCCACTGGGTCTGTTCACCTGGCCAGGAATGAACAATTGAAAAGAAACTATACAGCACTTGCCACTTCAAACACCCCACAGGACATGTTCCGACAGGCTTCTTCAGCTGATGGGCAGTATAATAGTTAGTGTCCCCCATTGTGCCAGTTTTTTTTTCTGAATTAAAGAGCTTTTTTATTCTTGGTTTGGAGCCTTGCAGTGCTTTCTGTGGAGTACTGGCAGATTCTTGTTTCCTCAGTTGCTATAATGTCTAACACAAAATAAAAATCAGATTTTTATTTTTCATTTAGCATATAATATATGCACTGTACCATTATTCTGGACCAAAGGGTTACACGTAGCTCTTACCATATACCTGAGCAGTAAGATGTAAGATGCAGCTGTCTATCTGCTGATAGACTATAATTCCCATAATTCTTAGCAAGATTTTGGCTTGCTATGGTTGACTATTGAGTATTATGTGTGGGTGGGCCCGTGGCAGTTTTTGCACCAGCAATCCGTGGTTTATAGTTAGGCCACCATTCAGAACCCCTGCTTTAGAGCCGATAAGAGTTTTTTGAAGGAGAAATTACCAAAAGCAAGGATAAATGACATCACTATTAATGAGACCATTGAAAACCATATATTGGGTGAATAAAACATTTAATAAAAGCATATGCAGATGGGTTGCCTGATTGCTCACCTTATTGACATTCAGGTTAAATTAATTTCCTGCTTTGATTGTACATAATAATGATGCCTGTTGTGTTATTCAATTTTCCCAATCGTAACTGTATGTAAAGTGGATTGCAAGTGTTTTACATAGTTTTTTTTTGAGTCAGAACAATGGATAATGCAAAGTAAATCAACTCTTGTTTGGCTATTCTTGTGACGAGTACTCCTCTTGTTTGGCTATTCGTGTGATGAGCACTCCTTTTGTTTGGCTATTCTTGTGATGAGCACTCCCGTTGTTTGGCTATTCTTGTGATGAGCACTCCTGTTGTTTGGCTATTCTTGTGATGAGCACTCCTCTTGTTTGGCTATTCTTGTGATGAGTACTCCTCTTGTTTCGCTATTCTTGTGATGAGCACTCCTTTTGTTTGGCTATTCTTGTGATGAGCACTCCTCTTGTTTGGCTATTCTTGTGATGAGCACTCCTTTTGTTTGGCTATTCTTGTGATGAGCACTCCTTTTGTTTGGCTATTTTTGTGATGAGCACTCCTCTTGTTTGGCTATTCTTGTGATGAGCACCCCTCTTGTTTGGCTATTCTTGTAATGAGCACTCCTTTTGTTTGGCTATTCTTGTGATGAGCACTCCTCTTGTTCGGCTATTCTTGTGATGAGCACTCCTTTTGTTTGGCTATTCTTGTGATGAGCACTCCTTTTGTTTGGCTATTTTTGTGATGAGCACTCCTCTTGTTTGGCTATTCTTGTGATGAGCACCCCTCTTGTTTGGCTATTCTTGCGAAAAGTACCGTATTTGTTCGATTATAAGACGACCCTGATTATAAGACGACCCCCCAAACTTTGGATATTCCATTAGGAAAAAAACTAAAATCCTGAATATAAGACTACCCTATAAAAAAAAGTTCAACTTGTATATATTCACATGTAAATTGCTTTTTTAATAAAAAAATTATGATATCAAAAAATTCATTTCTTGTTTTTATTTCCTTTTATGTGCCAATGCTGCCTCTCTCTTTCCCTTGCCCCAGCTTTCCCTCTCTCCCCCCCTTAGTGTTGTATCTCTCTCCACTCCCTTTGTCTCCCCCTCGCTCCCCTTGTCTCTGTCTCTTCCCCCCTTGTTTCTCTCTGCCCCCTCCCTCCCCTTGTCTCTGTCTCTTCCCCCCTCCCTCCCCTTGTTGCTTTCCCCCCACTCGTTTCTCTGTCCCCCCCTTGTCTTTCTACCCCCCTCCCTCCCTCCCCCTTGTTTCTCTGCCCCCCCTTGTTACTCTGTCCCCTCCTCCCTCCCTCCCCCTCACCTGTTTCTTGGTCCCTGGTGGCTAGTGGGGGCAGCCGGGGGATGTCTGCACGATACGTGCAGACATCCTCCATGCTGCCCAACACCTCTGTCTATTATAACGGACAGCTAGTCCATCATAATAGACGAAAGTGTCGGGCAGCATGGAGGATGTCTGCATGATGAGCGTAGACCCCCCCTGCTGCCGCCCAGCACGATCGCCGAGACTTTTATGACGAAGCCGGAAGGACCCGGCTTCATCATAGAAGTCCCGGCGGTCGTGCCGGACGGCAGCAGGGGGAGTCTGCGCTCATCGCAGACTCCCGACTCTGTTAGAGAGGGGGATCCAGGTCCCCTGCAGCTCTGCGGAGGACCTGGATCCCAGTCTTAGAGTCTGACCTCAATTTGATTCTCCCTGGTGGCTAGCGGGGCAGCGGAGGATGTCTGCACGATGAGCGCAGACCCCCCCTGCTGCCGCCCAGTACGACCGCCGGGACTTTTATGACAAAGCCGGAAGGACCCGGCTTCATCATAGAAGTCCCGGCGCTCGTGCCGGGCGGCAGCAGGGGGAGTCTGCGCTCATCGCGCAGACATCCCCTGCTGTTAGAGAGGGGGATCCAGGTTCCCTGCAGCTCTGCGGGGGACCTGGATCCCAGTTTTATAGTCTGACCTCAATTTGTGGTCAGATTATAAGACGACCTCGATTATAAGATGAGGGGTATTTTTCAGAATTTTTTTTATAATCGAGCAAATACGGTACTCCTCTTGTTTGGCTATTCTTGCAATGGGTACTCCTCTTGTTTGGCTATTCTTGCAATGGGTACTCCTCTTGTTTGGCTATTCTTGCAATGGGTACTCCTCATGTTTGGCTATTCTTGTGATGAGTACTCCTCTTGTTTGGCTATTCTTGTAATGAGTACTCCTTGATTTCATTTAATTTACTCAAGTTTCAAGAAGCCTGCAAGGAAAAAAAAGTGATATTTCTACCACTTACATACATAACTGTAATATACATTCACACTTTTTATAACAGAAACTATTAACACTGCAACACCTTTACATTACGTTTCATGGCTGCAAATCCCATAGCTTATGTTTTACATTTTGCACGTCACTTTGCTTGCTTGTGTTTGTTTCATGTTTCATGTATATTATGTTTGCCATTTGCGTTTTAACCATTGCTACAGCTATTTTGAATCTTTCCTGATGTGTCGTCTTCAAAGACATGGCCCAAACAACAATGCAGATCAGAACCTCCTATAAACAGCAGCACATCACAGCCCTCTGCAAAGCTGTATGCTAGGCATCTTACTGCGGGTAATCTGCTCCCTCGTTCTCATAATAACAAACAAAGGTGAGTCATATAAGGCTGACTGACCCATGGAATTATATGTTCGTCAGCTACTAGAGTCTAAAAATTGGCACTTTACAATATGAATTTTCAAAGCAACTTAAGGCTATTCACACAGTTCCAAAGAATAGTCAAAATTCACCAATAAATGAATGTTTAAAATTAAAAATGTGCTGGTACAAACACCTTACATATAAATCTTCAGCATGCTTTGTGCTCTTTCTTTGACTACAGTGCCAACGTATTGTGTCTGTCTCACTGTCTGTCTGCCCCTCCTATTGCAATATCATACTTCCTAGTTGTTTATATGCGCTTTCACATATGCATTCATATTCACTGCGACCTCTACTCATGGCCGATCCTAGGGTCACGGACGCCTGGGTGCAGTTTTTATTTTTTTGGTGCTTTCCACGAGGGCTTGGCTATATTACTAACCCCTCCCCTTTGAAATTCCAAATCAGACACACCTGCCTCTCTCACACTCCCATTCTGCCACTAACTCAAACACACATGTCCAAACCCATGTCTCTCACACTACCATCTTGCCACTCACTCAGACACACACGTGCAAACCCATCTTTCTTACACTCACATCCTGCCATTCACTCAGACACACACATGTTCACCTGTCTCTCACACTCCCATCCTCCCATTGACTCAGACACACAAATGTCAACCCGTCTCTCACACTCCCATCCTGTCACTCACTAAGAAACACATGTACAAACCCATCTCTCTCACACTCCCATCCTGTCACTCACTCAGACACACAGGTGCAAACCCATCTCTCTCACTACTATCCTTATTCATGAGTAAAGCCCATGATATAATGAAAAGCAGCACATTCATAATGTATGGTTTTAATACTATAAATAGATACATGTGATTTTTAATGCCATGTGTATGCACTTTCATTGCCATGAATATAAAGACTATATATATAGAAGAATCACTATTATTCATATTGAATGTAATAATCAAGTGTGAAAATAAAAATAATATGAGATGATAGCATTGTTTTTATTTTCACACTTGATTATCACATTCAATATGAATACAAGTAATTAATCACATTTTCTCCTAGTAATCTCACTGGGATTTATACTTTGCCACTCACACACACTCATAACTCTGCCACTCACGCTTTCACTCTCACACACTCACACCCTACCACACTCACAACACACACACACCCACACACACTTATACACACTTACACTCTGCCTCTCACACCCACTTCCACTCTTCCACTCACACACACTCACACTCTGCCACTTACACACTGCCACTCACACGCTCAGCCACACAAACTGTGCCACAAACTGCCACTCACACTCACAGTGGGACACACACTCACACTCTGCTACTCACTCACACTCTGCCACTGACACACACACTCACTCTGTCTTTAACAACTCTGAGGAGGATCAGCGATGCAGAACCTGGTGTCAAAGGAAACTGAGGACTTAACAGGTAGTCGAGATGGATTTCACTCTGACCAACATGCACCCTATGGTTGAGCCGCAGACTGAGAAGGCCAGAGACTTGTGTGGGACCGAGAACTACCTCCAGAACCTCAGTAACCCTAATAATACAATACAAGGCAGGATAAACGATGAACAGGCCGAGGTCAGAATCCAGGGAATCAATCAGGAACAAATAAGAAACAAGGACAAAACACGGGAAGCAGGATAAACAGGAACAAGCCGAGGTCAGGAATATAGACATCAGAATGGTCAAAACAAGCAGGAGTCAGAATACCAGAAATAACGAATACCGAATCACAGTACCACAAATAGGCACAAGGCACTATCACAGGCAAAGGTTTAATGCAGACTGAGCCTTTAAATATCCCTCCAAAGCATGTCTCCGCCTCTGGGATGAAAATGAGGCTTGGAAGCAAACAAGGAAGTAGCTTTAAAAACTAAGATGAAAATGAGGCTTGGAGGCAAAATAGGAAGTAGCTTTAAAAACTTAAGATGGCGCCCAGGGCCGGCCTTAAGTGTTCCGGCGCCCTGTGCGGGCTTCCCCTGTGGCACCCCCCATCTCTTTCACCCCCATCTCTTTCACCCCTCCCATGTATGTATCTCTCTCCCTTTCCATGTTTGTCCCTTTCCTCTTCATTGCCATGTCTGTCTCACTCTAACTCCTCCATACCTGTTCTCTCTCTCCCTCTGTTCTCTCTCTCCCCCCCCTGTTCTGTCTCTCTCTCCCCCGTTCTGTCTCTCTCTCCCCCTTCCCCCTGTTCTGTCTCTCTCTCTCTCCCCCCTTCCCCCTGTTCTGTCTCTCTCTCCCCCCCTTCTCCCTGTTCTGTCTCTCTCTCTCTATCCCCTCCCCCTGTTCTGTCTCTCTCTCTCTCCCTGTTCTGTATTTCTCCTCCCCCCTCCCCATGTTCTGCCTCTCTCTCTCCCCCCTCCCCCATTGCCATGTCTGTCTCACTCTAACTCCTCCATACCTGTTCTCTCTCTCCCTCTGTTCTCTCTCTCCCCCCCCTGTTCTGTCTCTCTCTCCCCCGTTCTGTCTCTCTCTCCCCCTTCCCCCTGTTCTGTCTCTCTCTCTCTCCCCCCTTCCCCCTGTTCTGTCTCTCTCTCCCCCCCTTCTCCCTGTTCTGTCTCTCTCTCTCTATCCCCTCCCCCTGTTCTGTCTCTCTCTCTCTCCCTGTTCTGTATTTCTCCTCCCCCCTCCCCATGTTCTGCCTCTCTCTCTCCCCCCTCCCCCAGTTCTGTCTCTCCCCCCCTCCTTCTTTGCTGCAAAAGTGGATACAGGGAGGGGGCAGAGCTAACCGGCTGAGAGGTGTAGCTCCACCCCCACCCTGTGAAGCAGAGCAGCATCTGCTTCACTGGGAGCCACGGGGGGCAAGAGAAAGTGCTGCTCGGCTCCCTATGCTTAATGCAGGCACGGGGAGCTCGAGCAGCACTTTCTCTTGCTGCCCGTGGCTCCCCGTGAAGCAGGCGCTTCTCTGCTTCACAGGGTGGGGGCAGAGCTACACCTCTCAGCCAGTTTGCTCCGCCCCCTCCTCGGACCTAGACGAGCTTGCCGAGCAGAGGGCTGGATCTTTTGATCTCCCCAATCCAGTGCCTCTACCGGCTTTTTTTTTCCCTTCGGGCGGGAGGGCGCCCCCTGGGGTGTTGCGCCATGTGCGCTTGCACAGGTCGCACACCCCTAAGGCCGGCCCAGATGGCGCCGCCATATGGAAGGGACTTCCGTATGGCAATAGCTAAGCCATTGGCAGTGTGTAGTGTGGAGGAGTGTGCACTGCACTGCGTAAGCTCATGCGCACATTCTCTGAAACCGCAGCAGTGGATCATTGCGGACAGAACCTCTAGGTAAGTATTACACTGCCACTCACACACCCTCTGCCACACACTCGCACTGTGCCACTCACACACACTCTGCCACTCACACACACTCTGCCACTCACACAAACTCTGCCACTCACACACACTCTGCCACTCACACACACACACACTTAGTTTACATACACATTATAGTTTTAGTATTTCTTTATATAAGACTTTAGGTATATTCTTACCTAGCAGTTCAGGACCAAGACTGTTGCATGCAAGGAGGGAAAATCTGCAGGAGGAGCCAAGGAGCTGGCGATAGGGCAGCTATTGATTTAGTGTGATGAGGCAGAGTTGAGCATGAGGGGTGGAGCCAAGCACAAGGGGCGGAGGCTGATAATCCCTTGTCAGGCAGAGCACCTGGGTGCGATGCCTGCAAGACCGTAAACCTCTAATTCTCCTCCGCGTGTGGGAACACCTTGCTGAATCGAAGCCCAGCACTCAATATGAATATGAGAACTTTATTGATCAGACGCAAGCAACGTTTTAAATCTCGCCCAACGAAACCTCACGAGAGTTGAAACGTTGCTTGTGCCTGATTAATAAAGTTCTCACGTTTGAATTGAGTGCTGGGCGTCCATTGTGTATATATGCTGTTAAGATATGGGTGAGTTAGAGCGTGTGCATATATGAACCATTATTCACAATTTTGAGTATACCTTGCTGATCGTAACAGTTTATATTGAGTTATATTAATTGGCCTATAGACATGTCTCTGACAGTGTATGTATATATTTGTGTATGTATGTACATAGTTAAGGGAAACGGTGAGTGGCTTCAGATTAAGCACTGGTCTTGGTAAAAAAACATGCCAGGTGCCACTTTTATTTTTAACCAGAAAAACATTTTTGAATACATCTTTTATTGATTTGATGTTTATTTTTCTGGTGAGCGAACTTGACCTGAATTTTGGCTGCATTGTAATTGGCTCAGAACATCAAGATCCCAATCAGAATTCAACTTTTATTCCAAAGGTGTCAGGTGTTTTTTTTCCTGCTCCAGCTTTTTCTCTAAAATCCATGATGTACAACAAAAGCCTTCGTGCCCTACAACTTTCACATAAATAATTCAATCTTTGCTTGAGCTAAGTTACATAAAAGCCATATGTTTTCAAACCTTACTGACCCATTAATTGGCACAACTTGATAGAAAGTCCAGTCTTGCAGAAACTTAAAGGAGTGTTTGAACATTGTCAAGTTGCACTAAACTAGTGGGAGCAGATTGGTATTGGGCCAGGTGGACTGTAATGCCAACACCAACCTTTGTATTAAACCTTGAAGTCAACATTAAAATCGATATGCACTTTCAAGTTAGCTTCAAAGCCTTTACAGAATTTGAAAATCCTTACCCAATGCTATTTCATTAATGTTGTCAGAGCCAATTCTTATATGTTACCGATAATTTTTCTATCGCTCTAATTAATTGCACTGCTGTTCTCCCATATCATTTGCCTTTTTTCCTCTAATTATATCTCTGGTTTCTTTATATGTTAAGCCTGACAATTTCAAAAAGATTCATACCCTGTCATGCCAGAGTACTGGTTGGTAGCCTGTCTAACAAGTTTTTCTGCTGTTGGCAGAGACACCGGCCCCCAAGGCTGAGCTAGACTGAGAATCAGTGGCGTAGCGTGGGGGGTGCAGGGGGGGCCGCCAGGGCCGTCTTTAACGCGGGGCAAACGGGGCAGCTGCCCTGGGCCCATTTACTCCTGGGGGGCCCCAAGGCAGCTGTCCCGTGGGCCCCCAGCCCCTGCTGCCGCGTTCACAGCGCATTGCGCTTGTGAACGCTTTTTTCCGGCAAGCCGCATCCGATGGATGCGACGGCCGGAAAAAAAAAAAAAAAAAACTGACGCCGGATGTGACGTCGCGTCACATCCGGTGTCTGCTTCCCTCCTCCGTGCAAGAGGGAAGACTGCACGGAGGAGACATCCGGCGGGGGACACGGAGCCGCTTCATGTAAGTACGGGGGGGGGGGGGGGGGGGCTGGCTGGCACAATATTCCTGGTATCTGACTGGCACTATATTACTGGGCATCTGATTGGCACAATATTACTGGGTATCTGATTGGCACTATATTACTGGGTATCTGATTGGCACAATATTACTGGGTATCTGATTGGCACTATATTACTGGGTATCTGAATGGCACTATATTACTGGGTATCTGATTGGCACAATATTACTGGGCATCTGATTGGCACAATATTACTGGGTATCTGACTGGCACTATATTACTGGGTATCTGATTGGCACAATATTACTGGGTATCTGATTGGCACTATATTACTGGGTATCTGATTGGCACAATATTACTGGGTATCTGATTGGCACTATATTACTGGGTATCTGATTGGCACAATATTACTGGGCATCTGATTGGCACAATATTACTGGGTATCTGACTGGCACTATATTACTGGGTATCTGATTGGCACAATATTACTGGGTATCTGAATGGCACTATATTACTGGGTATCTGATTGGCACAATATTACTGGGTATCTGATTGGCACTATATTACTGGGTATCTGATTGGCACAATATTACTGGGCATCTGATTGGCACAATATTACTGGGTATCTGACTGGCACTATATTACTGGGTATCTGATTGGCACAATATTACTGGGTATCTGAATGGCACTATATTACTGGGCATCTGATTGGCACAATATTACTGGGTATCTGACTGGCACTATATTACTGGGTATCTGATTGGCACAATATTACTGGGTATCTGATTGGCACTATATTACTGGGTATCTGATTGGCACAATATTACTGGGCATCTGATTGGCACAATATTACTGGGTATCTGACTGGCACTATATTACTGGGTATCTGATTGGCACAATATTACTGGGTATCTGACTGGCACTATATTACTGGGTATCTGATTGGCACAATATTACTGGGTATCTGATTGGCACTATATTACTGGGTATCTGAATGGCACTATATTACTGGGTATCTGATTGGCACAATATTACTGGGCATCTGATTGGCACTATATTACTTGGCATCTGATTGGCACTATATTACTGGGCATCTGATTGGCACTATATTACTGGGTATCTGATTGGCACTATATTACTTGGCATCTGATTGGCACTATATTACTGGGCATCTGATTGGCACTATATTACTGGGCATCTGATTGGCACTATATTACTGGGCATCTGACTGGCACTATATTACTGGGCATCTGGCTGGCACAATAATACTGGGCATCTGACTGGCACAATAATACTGGGCATCTGACTGGCACTATATTACTGGGCATCTGGCTGGCACAATAATACTGGGCATCTGGCTGGCATAATATTACAGGCATCTGGCTGGCACTATATTACTGGGCTCTGACTGGCACAATATTACAGGCATCTGACTGGCATAATATTACAGGCATCTGACTGGCACAATATTACAGGCCTCTGACTGGCACAATATTCCTGGCCTCTGACTGGCACACTATCACAAGCATCTGACTGGCATAATATTACAGGCATCTGACTGGCATAATATTACAGGCATCTGACTGGCACAATATTACAGGCATCTGACTGGCACAATATCAATGGGAACAGTGTGCCAGTCAGAGCCCAGGAATATTATGCCATTCAGATGCCCAGGAATATGATGCCAGTCAGATGCCCAGGAATATGATACCAGTCAGATGCCCAGGAATATTTTGCCAGTCAGATGCCCAGGAATATGATGCCAGTCAGATGCCTAGGAATATGATGCCAGTCAGATGCCCAGGAATATGATGCCAGTCAGATGCCCAGGAATATGATGCCAGTCAGATGCCCTGGTATATGATGCCAGTCAGATGCCCTGGAATATGATGCCAGTCAGATGCCCTGGAATATGATGCCAGTCAGATGCCCAGGAATATGATGCCAGTCAGATGCCCAGGAATATGATGCCAGTCAGATGCCCAGGAATATGATGCCATTCAGATGCCCAGGAATATTATGCCATTCAGATGCCCAGGAATATTATGCCAGTCAGATGCCCAGGAATATGATGCCAGTCAGATGCCCAGGAATATGATGCCAGTCAGATGCCCTGGAATATGATGCCAGTCAGATGCCCTGGAATATGATGCCAGTCAGATGCCCAGGAATATTGTGCCATTCAGAGCCCAGGAATAGTGCTCGTTATCCCTCCCTCCTCCCCCGCTTCCCCATCACTTACCTCCAGCTGCTGTGTCCCCGGACGTCTCGCGCGGTGTCCTCCTGTGGAGGAGGGAAACAGTTACCGGATCCGGATGTGACGTAACGTCACATCCGGTCGCGGTAATTTTTTTTTTTTTTTCTTCCTGCAGCCGCATCCTTTGCGGCTGCCCGAAAGAAAAAAAAAAGTAAACTGTGTGTGGGGGGGGGGGGGGGGGGGGGGGGGGCTGGGGGGGGTGCCGGCAGCACCCCCCACGGGCCACATAAATGTCCTCAGCGGGCCGTATGTGGCCCGCGGGCCGTAGTTTGAGGACCCCTGCTATAGACTATAATAGACAGTCAAGAGGGAAATGTCATTCACAACAGTCTGACTCATTCAATAGTCACTACTGACTATTGTGTGGCTTCATTCTGAACTGGTGGTCACGGATGTAACAAACCCCCCTTACAGTGCTGTTGGAAGCATGAGTCTACCATTCTGCATGCACCCACAGATACTTATGGAAGTTACTGTGATATGAGGCTTCATCCAGCCAGCTGTCCTGCATTAACAGAAATTTCCTTGTGTTCTTGTTTGCTTTTCTTTTCTTGACTCTTGTGTTTCTTTATGTTCTAACTTTATTCCTGGGATTGACCAATTCCTGTTCCGTGTCTGGTTTTCTTTGGTATAGTCTTGTTTCCTTTCTGATTTATTTACCCCTCCTTTGTTGTGATTGATCCATTTGTGTTTATTTTCAGTTGCAGGTATGTATGTTGTATTTGTGTTTCCCCTTGTTTTAGCTTAGGCTTAGTTATCTTATGTTTTATGCAGAATTACTGGTTAGAACTTGCCAATTGTGAGGTCCTGTACCTCTTATTACCTTTGTGTTCTCTAACCATGTTCCTTTCCCTCTTTGCCAACATGCCTGTGGCCCTGTGTTCCCTGCTCTGGGTTTGGCATCCTGCAAGGTCTTCCCTATTTCACCTGTGGTTCCACAGAATCCTGCATTATATGGATTAAACGTAACTCTTTTTACAGATCTGTTCTGCAAGTGGTGAGGAAGGAATAAAAAAAAAAATCCTGTTCCTATTGAATCAGTGCTGAGTAACATGTAATGTCCCACTGATATTGTCATTAAACCAATAAGTATGTTCATTCAAGATGTGTTACGCCTCAGAGGAAGCTCAACAAAGTGGGTGAAACGCATTAACCTTCAATATATTGTTAAAAATGTCCTCAAAAAAGTGTACTCATTACGCAATTATGAGCAATATAACACTCAGTAATGCTTTCTTGTTGTGCCGTCATACAATAAAATAAGCAACAAGTGAAAATACAAATACAAAGTTCATGGTGCAGCGTGTGAATGCTTGCAGTAATTTTGTGTTTCACATAAAAAGCTGTCATTTGGCACATCATATTTAATAAGAGTGGGTATGTTCACTTATCATGGTAGGCTTTTTCCAGCGGCTTGAATCAAAGATGTCCCTTTACATGCTGTCAAGACTGTCATCACAAATTGTGGCCCCTTATGGACCAAATGGTCTGGGTCACCCCACTTCCCCCACTCCATATGGCCCGCATCTCTCACCATAGCACCAACATGCACACCCAGAACATGCCAAAGCACCCACATTGCACACATGCTTCTTCACACACAATACACATCAAGGACTTACTGTAGGACATGCCCCATCACCACATTGGACACCTAGGAATTACCCCATCACCATATTGCACACCAAGGACTTAACCCAGCACATGCCCCAGCAACCACTTTGCACTCCTAGGACTTACCTCAGCACCACAAGACATGCTCTATCACCAAAACTGAACAGCCCGGACTTACTCCAGGACATGCCCTTACACCCACATTGCACACCCATGACTTACCCCAGCACACCATTACATTCCCCATCACCACATTGCATGCCCAAGCAACCCAGGACATTCTCATCACACACACTGCACACCCAGAACTTACCCCAGCACTGCAGGACATACCCCATCACCCACATTGCACACTATACTGCCTGCTGACCGCAGAGAGGCTGCTGAGGATATATTCTTATCTCCCCAGTCAGTGCCTCTGCCGGCAAGCTTTTTTCAATTTTTTTAAGGGGGTTCCCAAGCGAGCACCCCTTGGCTCCAGGCCTGTGATAGTTGTATCGCATGTAACACCTTGATGGTGGCCCTGCATGCTGTTTCATATAGTAGGCTCCTGCTCAGTGTATACTTCCAATGCACGAAGGAAGCTAATAAAGATCATCAGTTTTGTTTGCAGAATGGCAACCTTTCACATATACATAGATAAACCTAAAATCGGTTGAAAAGTACATTTTCATTGGTGAGAAAGTCCATGTAGCCATGTGTCTGACAACTTTATTTGTATGAACAAGGAGTTTGGAATAGTTTAAAAAAATGACCTCGGTGTCATTCTGCATAAGCTGGGGCACAGGCCTTTAATTGACTTTCTAAAATTAATGAAGCTGGATTTTCGAGACTGTTTGCACTTAGGCCTGTGTTTTAATCAGCTGTATATTTAATTATGTGCTGGGTGCTTGCAGGTTTGGCTAATCAATGTATCCAAGAAGGGATGGTGAGGATTCTAAGGTATTGAAACAGCTGGACATTTAAAACAATTATATCAAATGGAAAATCAGAATAAATAGAACTTTTATTTCTAATTTATTCCAATGAGATGCCATGTGCTGATAGCCATGAATTATGTCATTCCATTGAATTATCTCACTCTTTTCTATCCTAGATATTGTGAGAATTGTTTACATTTTTCCCAACCATCATCTTAACCCTTTGGTCCTCTTTCCTACAACCACAAATATTTAAATACTCCGATATTAATTCTATTAGTACTGTTAATTAAACACTGAACTGCGGTCAAGGGAGTTGCAAAAATCCCCATAGTTGAAGCACCTCCAAGTTCCCTATCCAACTCAGCTAGATTGGCCTGGATTTTGTAATTGCTTTGTCAGTCAGTTTTCTCTTCACACATTATATTAACACTGTAATGATTCCAGCATATTATCACTTCACACAGTTCATTCTCCTTCCATGTACTTTTTTTTACTCATGCAACAATACCAAGCTGTGATGGTTTAATACCGAGAGATTCATACGCACAAGGCAAAAGAAGCATCTGCAATGAAGCCCCCAGCACCACTCTGGTGGCCCTTTTCTTGATCCTCTCTTGTGGTTGGTCTGCTTGTCTGACCATGGGTAGCAATGTTATACTTTCTGTTTAAAGTTTCAGCTGATCCCCTTGACTGCTGCCACTACATGGAATATCCATCTTGCTTAACCCTTTAATGCCTGGCTCAGGCATACCACTGTACGTTTGTGAACTCCTAGGAGCCTTTCCCACTTCAGACCTAGTGTTATCACTACAAAGGTACACACTTCCTTGCATTCTGGATCCAGATCTACCAACCCAAAAGCTGCATACCCAGACTGCTCATGGGCCAGCAAACCCAGGAGTCCACAACTGCTTCTCTACAGTAATGTCCTGTAATAATGCAATATATGAAAGGGCAGCATGACAACAGGTTGGTGATGCAGCCTCATCACAAGTCTGTCAGTCATAGGCCCTCAGCCATTAATTGCCCTTCATGGGCGGCCGTTCTTGGGGGCTGGGCAAAACCTATATAAACCCTTGCGGTGGTTTTGCCCAGCCTCTTTTCTGCATTATAGAAATCAGTTTGCACCTTACCAGTTCTGATGGACGCTCTGATGTCACAGTTGAGGAATGCTGCTGTCCTGCACGGAGGAGATTGGCTGCAAGACAGTATAAATACTATATTAGGTTCCTTGCCATCTCCCATCCCCCCCACTGCCCCATCTATTTCCGCCTCTCCTGCCCCAGGTCCCTCCAGGCCTACCCCTAGGAGGTCCAGAGCCCCTTCTAGATTTACCCCTGAGCCCCCCACTGTGCCTCAGGCCCTGCCCCAGCCCCCTGTTCCAAAAAGGAGGAAGAGGGCAGCTGCTAAAAAATGTCAGTCTGCCCCTCTGTCCTCCCCTGCCCCTCTGTCCTCCCCTGCCTCCCTGCCATCTGGGGGCCGTGTTACCAGGTCATCGGTGGCCAGTGGATCCCTCCTGCAGGATCCCCCTACCCCTGCCATGCTCGTTTTGTCCCCCCCCTCCACGTTACCCCCCCTCCCTCCTGCTCACCGGAGGGCCAGGAGCATCAGAAGGCCCTCCGTGTCCGGTACCCCCCCCTCCCTTCCCCTGGAGTCGGATCCGCTAGTGGGTAGGGGTGGGAGGTGCACTGATGTGCTACCTCCTTCCCGCTTACCTGATCCGGCGGCCGCACGTGGGCCCCTTCTCCCTTCAGCTTCTCGCATGTCCGTCCGCACGGCTGCGAGAAGCGCTTCTGCGCGCCACGTGGTTTCCCGACATCAATCTGACAGGGAACCACTTGGCCGCGTGCACAGGTCGTGTATACCGCGATCTGTGCACATTAACCCCCGCAGTGCTGGAATAGTGGGATCTCCTCACAGGAGGGGATCCTGCTCCCCCATAACCCCAGAGCATCACCTGTCACTCATGGTAGTGACAGGGGTTACTCTGTGGGCTCCCCCCCAGATTAGGTAGGGAATCCAGGAGCAGCCAGTATATCACTGGAAGATCTCTGGCCCCCAGGTCCCCTTCTTTACAGAGGGGTCTGGTGGGTCAGTGTTGTGGCCCCCGCCGCCACCACTCCTCCAGGTCCCCTTCTTTACAGAGGGGTCTGGATGGTCATCAATAGTGGCTGCCACCACCACTCCTCCAGTTCACCTTCTTTACAGAGGGGTCTGGACGCTCATCATAGTGGCCCCCACCGCCACCACTCCTCCAGGTCCCCTTCCTACCGCCTTTCCCCCCCTGCACCTGGCGGACGTGCCAGGTGGTACCCGAGGTCCAGGTCCCCTTCTTTACAGAGGGGCCCCCGGGTGTCGCCAAGGACCAGGGAGCCGGTGCGTCACGGATCTTCGTCTCGGACTGGACCGGCAAGGGATTCAGATCGGAATCGCAGACATCTCATCAGGTCGGACAGCCGGAGCTCCAGGTCAGCTTCCCCGAGAGTCTTCACTGCTGGCAGGCAGGAATCGTCAGCTGGAGTGCATCACCCTTCTGGGGAGAGATCCCGCGCCAGGAATGCCCGGCTCCACACATCAGACGGCACCCCTAGTCTTCCTCCGGCGGACAATCGGATGGGCGGTTCGGTGTTTGGCAGTCCTCTGCTCTTCTCGCAGTCTCCACGAGGATCTCCGGTTCCTGAGCCCACGGCTGTCCCTCCTGCAGGGCACCTGTCCAGGGGTGAGTCCGATTTTACCTCTCCTTCTATCCCTAACTCACACTTACACATCCACAGTGCTGTTTCACACAATGCGGGGAATTCTCAGGGTTCCACGGGGACGGTTGGTGGCCTATCGCAGTTAGTGGCGAGCCTTGCTAGCGTTCTAAAATCGTTTGAGTCTGGGACGCTGTCTGCAGCGGATAACCCTTCCCCGTCGCAGGTTTGGGGGGGATATACAGCTTCAGTGCCGACAACGCCGGTGTCTACTTTAGTTGCTTCGCCCGGAGTTCTCCCAGTTAGTATAGCTTCCCCTGCTGTAGTCCCTGTCCCGGTGGGATCTCAGGCAACTGAGCCTGCGATCCCTGAGGTCAAGTCGAAGGACGTGGACCCGGTCCGGCTAGCGGATTCTTCACGGGGGGACATTTACGTGTGTTTTGAGGGGCCTATGAGCGCCCATCTCAAGCAAGAGGTGTAAGACAAAATTGGCCGGGGGGAGTATGTTGAATTGTTCACCCTCCTCCCCTTAGAAAAATTTAATTTGGACACTGTATCCAAACCGGATGACCATAAAAAGGAGGACTAGGAGAGGAGGAGGTATCGCCTCATCCCTCGGACCTTCTCCAACTGGCTCCAGGCCTTTTCCACCTTAGCGAGTATAATTGCGACCAAGAACCCGGAACACTGTGCCGGACTCTTTTGTTACCAGGAGTCCATCCACGAAGCCTATAGGGTTTATGGGGGCCAGGCTTGGCTTCGCTACGACGAGGAGTTTAGGCAGCGCTTGGCAGTCAGGCAAGGCATGAGGTGGGACCATAGACTCTCCTCTCTGTTTATCCATCCTATGTACCATTGAGCAGGTGATGGCCCGGTTTGGTGTCCCATTGTCACCTGAGAAAACCGAGGGGCCTTCCACCACCATAACATTTTTGGGAATTGAGATAGATTCAGTGAAGATGGAGTGTCGCCTCCCCATGGATAAGGTCGATGATCTTCAGTCTCTGGTGTTGCAAATGTGCACATTACGCAAGGTTCAGTTGTGCCAATTGCAGTCGCTGCTTGGCAAACTGAATTTTGCATGCAAAATCATCCCCATGGGTCGGATATTCTGCAGGCGTCTGTCTTTAGCTACAGCTGGCGCCCGCTCTCCGCACCACTTTATCCGTCTCACAAGGGAACTTAAGGCTGACTTGGCTGTGTGGGATTCGTTTTTGCAGTTGTTTAATGGGCGGACATTGTTTTTGGAGCCAGCAGTTTCCAATGCGGATTTGAGTCTGTGGACCGATGCGGCTGGCTCAGTCGGTTTTGGGGGGTTCATTCACGGGAGGTGGTTTTCTGGCCTGTGGCCTGAGGCCTGGCATTGCTCTGGCCTTACTCAGAACCTGGACTTCTTGGAGTTGTTTCCAATAGTGGTTTCCATCATTGTCTTGGGCCCATTGCTGGAAAACAGAAAGGTCCGGTTCTGGTGCGACAACATGGGGGTGCCAGCCACGTGGACCGCGTACTCTAAGGTCTGGGTTGAATGGCGCTGCATTCTTCGGATGGCGGGAGATCCCGAAACACATGAGGGTGTGCTCTCCTCTTTGCTATAGTTTATTGGGCATCTGTTCGCGGAGAAGGTGACAGTCCCATTCCTGAACCGGAAAATGTCGGCAGTAGCGGCTTACTTTAAATTCTCTGGAGGTCCTGACGTGACAAAGGAATTTCTGGTGAGGCAAGCTTTGAGGGGCTACCGCCGGGGCTTCAAGCAGCTGGATAGCCGACGTCCTGTGACCTTCTCTATCCTGCTGCGCATTCTGGAAGCGTTGCCATTGGTGTGCTCGTCACCCTTTGAGAATGTTCTTTTTGCTTTGGCATTTTCATGGGCCTTTTTTGGAGCATTTCGGGTGGGCGAGCTTGTCAGCCCCACCAGTCTTAAGCATGGGGGGGTGCTATTGGAGGACGTATGGCATCAGGGTGACTCCATCTGCGTCCTCATCAGGAGATCTAAAATGGATCAGGCTGGAAAAGGTCTGACTGTATCCCTGCTGGCCCTCCCGGACTCTCCCGCTTGCCCGGTGCACTGTCTCCAGCAATTTTTACATCTCCGTCCTGATGGCGGCTCTCCCTTGTTGATACACAGGGATGGCTCTGCAATGTCCCGGTTCCAGTTTTTCTCGGTTTTTAGGAAATGTTTGGCGTCTCTTGATCTGGATCCGGCTGCCTTTGGGACCCACTCCTTTAGGATAGGGGCGGCCACGGAAGCAGCTAGGTGGGGTTTGGGTGATTCTGTAGTAAAACTGATTGGTAGATGGGAGTCTGCCCGTTTTAAATCCTATATCCGACCCCACCTCGTCTAGTGTCCGTCCTTGGTATACCAGGGCATATGTTTTAAAAATTTCATTAAAAAAAAAAAAAATGGTGATGCAATTTCACACTTTTTCTTCCATTTTTATGTTTTTGTTCGTTTATGTTGTTGCACAAAATTTTTTAATTTTTATATTTTGTGTACTTGAGTATGTCGTCTGCGTGCTTGGGGACTTACACCAGCACTGGGGTCGCTGCTGTGTTCTTCTTTCAGCCTCTGCATGCTGCAGAACGTGGATTTTGGGACATTCTTTTGTCTACTGGGCAGCCAGGCGGGCTGCAGTTCGTCCCAATGGGGCTTCCTTGGGTCTCTGTCGGGACCAGGTTAGATCTGCAGTGGATGGGCTGTTGCGGCATGCGCTGGAACGCCATGCCTGGATACGTGGCACAGTCAGTTGCTCGCCTTGGGTCACCCCATGTGCTGGTCCTGCACCTCGGAGGAAACCACTTGTGTTTTACACCACTGAGGGAGTTGACCTATGGCATTAAGGCAGACATCCTGCGCCTGTGGCTGCAATTTCCGGGTCTGGTTCTGGTGGGGTCCGACATAATTTCAAGGCTACGATGGTGGGGCGCCCGGTCTCCTTCGGGGTTGGAGCGGGCCAGGAAGAAACTGAACAGTGCCATCTCACGGTTCATGTTGTACAACGGTGGCCTAGTGGTGCGTCATCCAGTGCTGGACGGTTCCGATGCCTCCCTCTATCGGAGAGACGGGGTCCATCTGACGGATGTTGGCTGTGATCTGTGGAATTTGGCGATCCAGTCCGGTCTCGAAAAAGCGGTAGCAGTGTGGAGGAGCCAATAGAGTGTAAAGTTTCACACTCAGTGGCATTGGCAGTGGGTACCCGAGGTATGACGTCAGTGCAGGGGGTTGGCTGTCTTGGGTATGGCCAACCCGGGAGGCAGTAGCTCTGGGAGCTAGCTGCACGGACTCCCCACGGGATGGTCCCTGGGGAGTAAATATCAGGTGGCTACCGTGCAGGGGCATTGACGCCGGTAGACTGATATTTTTGGTTACGCCTACGTCCGATCCTCGGGTACCCAATCCTAGATATGCTACCGCTTAGTGGCATATACATGTGGTACTCCACAAGATGGTGTCCTTTGTACATGGTATGTATATGTTATATGTGTTTTCCATGGTTGTATATGTTTTTAGTATACGTTTAAGTTGATTCGTTACTGATAATAATACAAAATCTTTGTTACAGTATTTCTTAATAAATACTGTGACCTTCATATCCAGATTGTTGTCCGTGTCTTTTCTTGGGGGGAGGTTGCGTTAATTCGCCATACCTTGGTCAAGTAATGTCCTGTAATAATGCAATATATGAAAGGGCAGCATGACAACAGGTTGGTGATGCAGCCTCATCACAAGTCTGTCAGTCATAAGCCCTCGGCCAGTAATTGCCCTTCATGGACAGCCGTTCCTCCCCCCTTGGGGGCTGGGCAAAACCTATATAAACCCTTGCGGTGGTTTTTTTCCAGCCTCTTTTCTGCATTATAGAAATCAGTTCCCTCCCACCCATCCCTCTTTGTCTTGTCTTTGTCTATGTCATTGTTGTGATGGCAGGGGATACCCAAGGTATGACGTCAGTGCAGGGGGTTGGCTGTCTTGGGTATGGCCAACCCGGGAGGCAGTAGCTCTGGGAGCTAGCTGCACGGACTCCCCACGGGCTGGTCCCTGGGGAGTGAATATCAGGTGGCTACCATGCAGGGGCATTGACGCCGGTAGACTGATATTTTTGATTACGCCTACGTCCGATCCTCGGGTACCCAATCCTAGATATGCTACCGCTTAGTGGCATATACATGTGGTACTCCACAAGATGGTGTCCTTTGTACATGGTATGTATATGTTATATGTGTTTTCCATGGTTGTATACGTTTTTAGTATACATTTAAGTTGATTCGTTACTGATAATAATACAAAATCTTTGTTACAGTATTTCTTAATAAATACTGTGACCTTCATATCCAGTTTGTTGTCCGTGTCTTTTCTTGGGGGGAGGTTGCGTTAATTCGCCATACCTTGATCATGCAGAAAAAAACAAGGAACCATATACTCCTCCTAAAATAATGAGGAACAATGTCACACTGAGAATCAAATGAAAAATGAAACATTCAATGCACCTAGTATGAGGATAAACTCCACTTATCATCGCACATGCCAGTTTATTCTCTGACCAGCAGCTGCTGTGCTTCTCTGGGAAGCAGGCCGTCAAGTCAGGTAGTCATCAGAGAGAAAGGGGATCACGTAAGCTACTGTAACTAGGTAGAGCCGAGAGTAAACACATGTATATCTGTAAAGATACACATCGGGTTTAGTCTGGAGAAATGGACACTAGTTTTTATCCCTTGCTTCCTCCAAGATTTTTTTGAGTTGTCCTTTAACAGCTTAAGGACAAAGGCTATTTTTAGACTTCTGCATTTTTGTGTTTAGCTGTAGTTTATTTTTTTCTTATTTAATGTACCCACACATATTATATACTGTTTTTACCACCAGAAGTAGGACATTCTTAAAATACCATTATTTTGTTGATATTTTATAATTTACTATCAAAAAAATCATAAAATATGATGAAAAATGCAAAAACAAAAACACTTTTTCTAAGTTTGACCTGAAAAATCTTTTACACAATTACAAGTAAAAAATATGACATGTTTATGTTGTTTTTGCACAATATAGGGCAATAACCTAAAGTAGGTTTTTTACCCTAACAATTTTCTCCTTCCATGACATTTTGACCTCAATCCTGATGATCAACTGAACAATAATTCTAAACGCAACCCTAATTCTAACTCTGACCCTTACTCTAACTCTAATAACTCATAACCCTAACTTTACTATAACCCTAAACCTTACTGTAATCCTAACCCTAAATATTATTGTAACCCTAACCCTAGATTTTAACCCTAAGACTTGATTTGTTTTTCATAATATTGTAGACTGGCACCAGGGGCAGTCAAGAAATTACAACAGAGTGATGGAAGAGTAGATCTGCCACTTCCGACAGGGTAGCTACATTTGCGGTATTGTGCTGTTCTTCCGGTGGAGCACATATGCACCTGAGAGCAATCATATGTGTGCTGGAGTGGGATATTCGGTGTTGCCTCATGCCTCCTCTTATATGAAGATCTGATATTCACAGGTTCAAGTTAACTATTTGCAAAGTTGTTATCTGAAGATTTCATGAATCACAGGAGTAAGGTAAGTATCCAATGGAATATTTCTTAACAAGTCGTTCAGCAAAAAGTGTACGATTCTTTCCAGCAACAATTGTAACAAAGACATTGTGAGCCTTCTTTACTTCCAGCTTCATGGCGAAAGCCAAAATCCCCCAAGCATTTAGACCCAGTTCCACTGATCGAAGCAGAAAGTGCGTCAGCTGTAAGCAATGCCACGACAGTGTCCGCATGCCCCACAACACACAGTTTCAGAATGGATTAGAACTTGCAATCCATTAGAGAGAGGACCATATGATGAAGCTTTTCCCAGTGGACCATGACCATTGAAAAAAGTCCTAAATTCCACTTCACTATATAATAAATACCCCAATGTACTATTCTAACCTGTAGTAATTGCATTTGTACAAGGTTATTAGAGGAAAAGTTATTAAAAATTAGACTTTTACATATAAAACATTTTTTGTATTTGTCTTATGTTTTGGTTTGAGTGTCAATGTATGATCAAACAGTGTTTGCACATTTAATAAACTAAACATCTAGTAATTTGTTTGTTTTGTAGTGTGTAAAGTACCTTGCGCTTACCATACATATAAACAGGGGAGAATTCTCCACCAATATTTTTTCCCAATATTTAACAATTTATTTACACCATAAAAACAGGTCGAATGATATTAAAACCAAACTGGCGCTCTCGATATTGTCACATCCTCAGAAAACAGTAACCTTTTTTGTTTGGATATTCCTTGATCATTTAAAAGTAAACATTTACTATTTAGAACCATTCAAGTGCATCCACCAGTATCTGATTTTCATTTGTTAGCTACACTATCTTCACAGTTGCATAGCCTTAATTTGATCTGCTTCACTGGATCTGATGCACTTTTGGATAATTATTTTGGACATCCAATACATCGTATACACAGTACAGACTACTAAATGACTACTTATTTACTCTACTAAGTACAGCTCAATATGTTGTACACTTTATAAATGTCTTGTTTACCATTGAACTGTTTTGTATTATTGAACCAAATTCTCTGGATGATGGTGTGTGGATGTATGTATTTAGTAATTTGTGCTAATCCGTAAAATGCGATCCAACTGCAGCAGACACACTATCTCTCATTCAAAAGAATGGGCTCAAGAGGACATTTTACAAAACGCTAGTAAAAACAAGCACCCTGTCACTGCTACATTTGTGTGTACCTTGCTTTATCCCCGGCAGTGTTAACTATCGAACTTGGGTACATTACCACTTTCATTTTCAAATACAGGGTTAATATTTTTTCACAAATTCACAAAATTAGAGCTACTTGTACATTTTCGTAAATATACTACTAGTCCAAATATATAACTGGTCCAGAAGGCTAGCAGCTGAGACCAATACGAAACACTTCCTTTTCTGGTTCCATATGATTTTTTGGGGTGAAACAATTCCAGGTACTGGAAGTATTTTTGTACTGTAAACCGTTTAGTACTCAGTAAGTATCTTTGTAGTGGATAGCATATAAAAGTCTTTTCTTTATGATAATTAATGTGTGTGCCAATTTTAAAAATCTATAATCGGACACATGTTTATAAAACTACTGTTACTGTTGAAAGTTTGTATATATTATTAAAAGTGAATATTGCAATGTATATTGTGGCAATTGTCCTTTTTTTCTTATTTGTAAATATATATTTTCTTGCGCTGATCCCTCCTCCTAGAGGTGTGGCTAGACATAGCTACACCTCTAGGAGGAGGGATCAGGGAGAGAGCTCCCTGTCCCTGTCCAGCTTCTACCCGATCATGACTGTCTCCATGTGAGTCACATGGGCAGCGACGGATTGGCGGTGTTCTGCCTATGCAGACACCACCAGAAAAGTCCTCATCCCTGCAAATTAAATGAACTAAGCAGGGAGGAGGACCAATAGTAAAACTTTATTTTTTAATTTTATTAAAGTGTGTGTAAGTGTGTAAGAGTGTGTGTCAATGTGTGTGGGTGTGTCAATGTGTGTGCAATCCTCTGTCTGTGTAATTGTGTGTATTTCTCTGTGTGTGAGTCAATGTGTGTGTTACTGTCTGTAAGTGTCACTGTGTGTCTAAATATGTAAGGGTGTCTGTAAGTGTGTATATTTCTGTGTGTGTATAAGACTGTCTCTGTAAGTGTGTGTATGTGTGTGTGTGTATAATGATGACTAAGTGTGTGTCTGTGTAAGTGTGTGTGTTTAAGTGTGATTGTGTGTATTTATGCGTTAGTGTGTAAGTGTGGCTGTGTATGTGTGTAGGCAGGGCCCTGGGAAGGAGGCACTTCCCAGGGCAAAAAAAAAATTCTGCCAACCCCCCTTCCCTTGATAGTTTATCAATTAATATGTGACATCCAGCTGGTGAAGACCCCAGCTTTTAGTCACAAATTAATAGATAAACTATCAGGGGTTTGTGTGTGTGTGTGTGTGTGTGTGTGTGAGTGTGTGTGTGTGTGTGTGTGGGGGGGCGCATTCAGTAAGGGGCCCTGAAATTTCTGATGGCAGCACTGCTTCGATATCAAGGCATTGCAGCAACACCAGATTGCTAATTACTTCCAATGCTTCTTTAGACACAGGATGTCAAATTTCAGCTTTAAATGCTTCATAGTTTTCTTTTAACATATTTGTGTGTAAGGTTGAGTTTCAGTGATACTAATAGGAGCTTGAGACCCATATCTGTGTACTAACATTTGGTGCAAATTAAAAAAACATTTATGTGACTTAAGCTCATTGAAGGATGGACAATATTAAAATAGCACGTCTAATCGCATGGATGTCGCATGGATATCGCAATTGTGTGACTACGGTCTTATTGGAAAAGCCCGTAGGCGATTCTATGTTATTACGTCACAAATTTAACAATATCCTTCCCCACATTTAAAAGTTGTAAAAAACGCTGTCTTACCAAATCATGAGTGATATAAAAGTTAATCATGTGTATTCTGAGCAAAAAAATCAAACAAATATTGATGATTTGGATTTGATATTGGGACGTTCAAATGGGACAGTTGATTTCTGTCTTAATAAAAATAAAAAAGAGATTCTGTATAGAAAAGAAATGCATTCTACCATAAAAAACATTATATTAAAAACAAATTATGATAAACTGTATGTTCCTCTTTCTCGATAAGTTCCTATTCATGAAAATATCCTCACTAGGATTATATGAATGCATATATATTTTAAAGTGTGACATAAGATATGCTGTATAGTTAACTTAATTAAACATGTCTATCATTGAGGGATTTTGATTTTTATATTTTAGCATGCTGTACTTTTAAATGGCTTCATGCCTAAATCATGGGGAATATTCCTCTGGTGGCAGAAATGTCCATCATTAGACTGCATGTCTTAAAACCCAAGGGTTTAAATCAAGAGATGTATGTAGTGTGTTTGATATATGAGCTTCACACAATGACTTCACATGATGACTATAGGTCAATGAACAGTGCCACGGGCTGTGAATAGGGGATCCGGATATAAAAATAATACATTTGGCAAGGGATTTAATCAGAGGACTGTATTAGGCACTTTGTAGACAATTTTTATTCACATGTCAAAAATTCAGCTATAAGCTTTCCTTGTAGTTACAGATTCAGCTGTGATCACATATATGGGCTGTTGCTTAATAAATCATCACTAGAGAGGAAATTTGCGCATTGTCTATTTTTCTCAACAATATACACTTTGGAAATATATTTTACATTTCACTAAGAACTCTTTACATGTCTTTTCCTAGGAAATATTGCATTTCTCACAGTGCCCCTCTGTTAAGTTTATTTAACAGAGGGGCCATTTTATTAGGGATGTTTCACCCCACTCTGGCCTATATATTTTTATTTTTAATATGTACCTTTAATTCACCAGCTATTAGCTATAAATACCTGAAATTCAGCTATTTTGGCCTTAGTTGGTACTTTTTCCAGGGTCCTTATTGAGTATAAGGAAACTAATGGATTCACAATGGCAATTTTCCTGAACCAAATATGGCTGAATATTGAAGCGTATTCATCGGAACTTGACGATATTGGGCCAAAATTGTCCTCATTGAGTAGCCCAGTTATGGATTTCTCTGCAGTTCGGCTACCAAACCTGATCTGGCTCAATTTTGGCCCAGAACAGGGTATATTGAGTAGACACTCAAATGATTAATTTCTTTCAGTACCATAACTATCTCTTCTGCATAGTTGGGCATAGTTATCTCAATTGTTTGCTCATTTTCATACAATGGCTTTCTAGGAGTTATTAATTAAATGCAATTGTATCTGAACAAGGTAAATACTAGGGAATACACGTAGTGAACACTTATGGCGAATTATTATTATTATATTATATAAAGGTTCTTTCTGGGGCAATCACTGTGGAAACCAATGGAATGTACCATCTGATTGCTGCAGCTTTAGAATGTTACTATAGATTTGCTCTAACTGCAAAGAGTCATGGGAAATGCTTCAATGCATGGCAACCCAAATACTGTCGGCGTTATTTCAAATAATAGCAGGGTTCCATATTAAGTACACATTTAAATGACTGTCATTTATAATCTCTGTATACATAGAGAGCTTATAAATTATTCTTAGGGCTATTTTTTATGTTACATAAATTGCAAATTAACTTTGTAACAAGATTTACATTTCATCCAATTTCATATGTCATCGTGTCAGTTAATGATATGTTTGGGTCCTTGATTACTTCATACCCATTAATAAGCTCATATATTTTTCTAATTCACCGTAAAATTGACTATTTAGATTTGCGATCTATGCGACTCGGTTGATTTATTAATGAGTGGAAAAACTAAGTATTTGTTTTTTTTTTGTTTGCTGGACTATTCGTTTTCTTATAATGTTTATAAGCAATGTGGATTTCTAACACAGGCTATTCCTAACTCAGTTGGATCTTTGTGTTTGTTTATTACATCCAGCTTTACATTACATTAGTTACTAATTACATTAGTTCTATTAGTGAAGTCAACTATCAAGTAGACTTGGGGCATTGGCCTCTATTCAGTGACTAGTTAATTTATATCAGGTCATTGAATTACAGTTCTAATATGAAGTTTTCAACAACAACAAAAAAGTGATAGTGAGTCCAACTTCATCGGTCAAGTGTAAGGAGGGACAAAAACAAACTAGATGAACCTTGTTGGAGGCTTAAATGCTATATATTATGGTGCTTTGACCTTGTATTCTTATCGGTAGTAAGATTATAGTATATAATATTCAACACCTGCCAAGAGACCTGGATTTGCTGTGACAGTTCCAATATCTCGGTCCCAGCCCCGTTAAACGTGGCTATGTCCCTACACAGTGTACACAAAATGCAGAATATTGTGTGTGTAAGCAGTTTCATAAAAAGAACCTATTTAACCCCTTTGTGACGCGAGGTGCTTGCGTCCCAAACGACGAAAGCACCAAAACGTCACGATTGGTTCCTGGCCACCGATCGGTAGCCAGAAACACTCTGGCAGAGACCCGATCAGGGTCTTAATAGACCCTGTGGGTCCCTGCAAAAAAATCGTGAGACCTCCGGACGTCACGTCACAGAGGCGTGCCCGAACCCAGAAGTTCGAGCATGGTGCGATTTGGAGGAATGTAGCCGGTGCTCGCTTTGAGCACCGGCTACATTTCCCCTGTCAGACTGAGGCCACTCAAAGTGGCCTCATCTGACAGGTGGGATCCCGCTGCAAGTGCCTGATGAGCGATGAGCTGTTTAATACAGGACATATAACAAAAAAAGCAGAATGGCGCAAGATAGTGGATACCTTGAGTTAAAAAACACACAAAAACAATAATGGTGTAGTATTGTGAAACACCAAATATAACAACACAGGTGGTGATAAATACACTCACAAAAGCATTGGTAGGAAAATCATTGGAAATATCGTGCTTTCGTCACAGGTTTAATAGTATCTGAAAATATAAAATGACAGAACAACAAATGCAGGACCAGACTGATGGTAAGAACAATGGCCCCTGCTAAAAACAAAAAAGTCTCTGTCTCTACGTGTTTCGCCGGAGCTCCAATCATGGCTTCCTCAGGACAAAGAAGCCTTTCTCCTGAGGAAGCCGTGATTGGAGCTCCAGCGAAACGCGTAGAGACAGAGACTTTAGCATCTTCTCCCTGATACTGCTTCTCATTCCTGCCATATCCAGGTTACGTTTTCCGTTTTAAGTCCTGGACTTTCTGCAATTTTGACCATTACCTCCTGTAAGTTTGTTTTTAGCAGGGGCCATTGTTCTTACCACCAGTCTGGTCCTGCACATGTTGTTCTGTCATTTTATATTTTAAGATATTATTAAACCTGTGACGAAAGCACGATATTTCCAATGATTTTCCTACAAATCCTTTTGTGAGTGTATTTATCACCACCTGTGTTGTTATAATTGGTGTTTCACAATACTGCACCATTATTGGGTATTACAAGGTATCCACTATCTCGCGCCATTCTGCTTTTTTTTGTTATACGTTGTTTGTGTGCATTCTGGAGAGTGCTTCAGAGGGCTGCTTTTTTGTGTGTGATACCGCAAGTATTATTATTGTTATTTATACCAAGTTCTAGCACTTTGTTTATTTGCACAAACCACTTTGTTTTCTGCACTAATACAGGACATACTATGCCGTCCTAACAACTTTAAGGCACTTAAAGTCAGGACGGCATAGTATGTCCTAACGTCATTAAGGGGTTAAAGGCCCTGCAGGATCGTTTCAGGCTATTGCTAGACATTGGGAGCAGACTACACTATATGGACAAAAGTATTGGGCTGGAAGGTTGAAAACACAGCGCTACCACTCTAGTAACAGATAGCTTGATGGTTGTAATATCAAACCAGATAAAAGCAAATAAATAAACCATAACATGTCTTGGGTTTGTAGCACAGATCAAATTGCAGCTAGTCCAAAAAGAGGGTTACGCAAACCCTCCAAATGGAGAAGTGTAACAGCTGAAAAAGAAGAAAGAGGACAGCACAACCGGAAAAGTCTAATGCAGAAGTTTAATTATACAAATAAAATAAAAGACCCCCATGCCAACAAATGGCTATTAACAGGAGGAAATTCTGGGTGTGACTGGGTCCACTACAGCAAATAAAACGAGTCCGATGATGGGGAAAAAACGAAAATGAGAAGTCTACAAATGCTTGCAGACATGGAGATCTGAAAGCAGATGTGACATCGTAATCCCTGGACTGGTACGGAAGCCTCAGAAGACCAAAAAAATTACATGACACAAGATTCTCCTACGCGTTTCATGAGTCTCTGCTCACTTCGTCAGGGAGGTGCAGTGAGCTCATAATAGGTCTTTATATACGAATTTAAAGTAAAAAATTAAAGAGGATGGAAAAGAACGAAAAACGAAAGAGGAGAGAAAAAGGGGCATAGGGGAAATAGACGGCAAGAGGGGAGGAATAGAGTAGGGGGGGCAATGGGTGGGAGGGAGAGAAAAATTGAATAAAGATAAAAATGAAATAGGGGAAAAATAGAGATAAAGTGGATGAAAAGGAGATGACAGAAAATAATAAAATAAAAATGAAATAAAAATAAAAAATTAATGAAAGGAAAAGGAGAGAGAAAAGAAAAAAGAAATAAAGAGATAAAATAAAATAAAAATTAAATGAAGTAAAAATTAGATAGGATAGATTGACATAAATAGAAATAGTAATATGAAAAATATATCTATATCTAAAAAAATATAAAATGTAAAAAATATATATACTATATATATATATATATATATATATATATATATATATATATATATATATATATATAAATTGTGAGTAATACAGAAGAAACACAAATAAGAATTCATAAATATAAAATAAAATAAATATAATTAAAATTTTATAACAAAACAAAAACAAACACAAAAACAAAAAAACAAAACCCCACCCAAAATATTGGGACACATCACTAAATTATTGAATTCAAGTGTTTATATTAAACCCATTGCCACAGGTGTATAAAATCACAAACATTTGTGAAAAAAATTGGTCATCCGAAGAGCTCAGTGAATTCAAGTGTGGTACTGTGATAAGAGGCCACCTTTTCAATAAGTCAGCTTGTGAAATGTAATCCCTTCTAGATATTTCACGGTCAGCTGTAAGTGGTATTTTGGGCAAGTGGTTAAGAACAGCAGCAACTCAGCGGAAGACAAAGTCATAGAGCAGGCTCTGCTGCTTCCAAAGAATTACAAACTTCCAGTGGCATTAATATCAGCACGAAAACTGTGCGGCGGGACCTACATAGAACAGGTTTCCATGGTCAACTATCTGCATGCAAGCCTCATATCACCAAGTACAATGAAAAGCGTTAGATCGAATGCAATGGAAACATGCTCTATTTAGTCTTCACTGCTTGACAGTTTGGTGGGCGACTCTGGATTTGGTGGATGCCAAGAGAACATTACCTTCCTGACTGCATTGAGCTAACTGTAAACTATGGTGCAGGAGGGATAAAGGTATGGTGGTGTTTTTCAGGATTTGACTAGGCACCTTACTTCCAGTGAAGGGAAATCTTAATGCTTCGTGATACTATTACATTTTGGACAATGCTTCCAATTTTGTGGGAACAGTTTGGGGAAGGCCCATTTTTATTCCACCATGACAGTGTCCTGGTGCACAAAGCAAGCCCCATAAGACATGGTTGGAGGAGTGTGGTGGGGAAGAACTTGACTGGCCTATACAGAGCCTTGACCTCATCATCAATGAACATCTTTGGGACAAACTGGAACGGAGATTGCTAGCCAGGCCTTCTTGAACAACATCAGTGTCTGACCTGACGAATGGGTTACACAGTGTCATGTGATGTCCCATGATGTGTGCCTGCACTCTTTTGGCCAAACCACTACCGATTCGCAGTTCCAAGCCTACAAATGTTGCTCTATAGACAGTTTATATTATGAAGCATAATAAACAGATATGACTATAACAGAGGGTGCCAAAGTGAGGCTGCTGTCATTGTCCCAATCTAATATGGACACCTATATTTTATAAAATAGAATAATTATTGTTAGGTAAGCAAATGAAAGCACTAGTTAGTACTAAACACTGTCTGCTGCCCAGCAAAGCACATTTCCCTTCAATTAACAGCTAAATACTTAAATATTTAATGATTGTTTGTTGATGATTGTAACTCATGCGAAGTGCTCCATCATCAAGAACAATTTCCATACAACTCACAATATTATTAATGAGTATAGCTTTTTTTTCCACATATAAAATTAGTTTCCGCTATTGAAGAACTTTCAAGTACTTGTTTATAAATAAATAAAACACACACAATTTGCTTAGTATGTCTTGTTCGGGGTGTGTATGTCTGATTAGCAGCAAATTGAGAACAATTAGCATTAGCATTTGAGTGGATGGTGAGGATAGGCAATTATGTCATTTAGCAGCTGTTAACGGGTCTTAATTGGCTTCTGCAGGCCATTGTTTTGCAGATCTTTCGTACATGACTGAATTACCTGTCTTATGTTCAAAAAAACATTTTTTTTTTTTTTATATTACTGATACTATTTTATGGTTTATAAAGTTTAATTCCTGACTAAATGCTCCAATAGAAAATTTGGTCTTTATAAATTATTCTCTGGTAATGTTTAAGAATAAACATAATTATCTTACATCGGTCCAACATAGGAGTCAATTTAATTAGTTGTGCTTTGCAATCTGTGATAAATCGGTTCTTCACAACAGTTTCTGGAAATCTTCCAACTATTGAATTACCTGGAAAGTTTGCCAAAGTTCGACTTTCTGACAGGACGTGTGAAAAAGCAGTAGCAAAAGAAACCAATGAATCTATTCCAATAAACCTATTTAGAGACTCACTCCAAGAAATTTACCATTGTTATTTTACCATTGTTATTTTACTTGTACCTTAAGTAGTCTTCTTTGTCAGTCACACTTTCTGATTGGCTCCTGTTCATTCCATGCATACATTTAAAAACAGAAATATATATTTATTGAAATTTTTAGGGATACAGAACAGAAATGAGGATTAAATGAGGAGGGGGAAACATATACATATATATGCCAAAACTATGTTAAATAATAATACTATATTAAACAATTAATGACTCTATTATAAAATCACACTAAATAAAATTCGGAAAGAAAAAAAAAAGGAAGGATGGGTTGGATATTTAGAAGAGTTTTAAAAATGTAAAAGAATTTAAAAATTTTAGATTTTTTTGATCAGTAAGAGCACTCACACAGATCTCCACGAAAACGTTATTTAGACGCATCTGTAGGAAAGGAATTCCTACCCCTCTATCCATTGGGACCACATCTTTTTTCTACTGATCCATTAGAAATAGCTCATTATTTCTCCATTGTGTATGTCTTATATATGCGGTCTAAGATACCTTTCCAGGATAGCTGCTCGGTACGCCAAACTAGTCTTAAAAGCTCATTATGGGATTTTTTTAAACTACGGTATAGGTAGGCCCAAAAGAAAGGGGTAAGGAGAAAAGGTGACTTGTTGTGATAAAATTGTAGAGAGATGAGATTGGAGTCTCTTCCATAATCTCTGTACTCTTGGGCAAGACCACCATATATGGTCAAAGTTTCGTGCAGATATACATCCTAAAACGCATTAGCTTGGAAGAGACCCATATATGTTATTCATAATTTCTGGTGTTAAATAAATCTGATGGATCATCTTAATAGTCTGTACATGAAAGCCAGCAAAGGTGTTCTATGCATACATATGTATGCTCAGCCATATTTTTCATGGAGACATATCATTTTTACAGAATGTATAATTCATATGTGTCCACAGGGAAATCAGTTAATCAAGTTAATTAGTTCCTTCTGAGCATTCTTTTATTCTATATTCTGCAGGGGAGCATGTAAAAGAAATATGTGTCCGGCAATACATTGACTGACTTGACAATCTTCACTGCTTCGTCCAGTTCCTCTGCAATATATTTATGTACATATTGCAAGTATAGTTGTCATTTGGAAGACTATGCTTTTTGAATTTTTGAAACACTTTAAAATGTAGCTTTTTTTAATAATTTTTTCTCTCCCAGACTCCAACCAAATGCTGAGAGCTTAGTGGGAGGGTCTATTGAAGCTGCAAACCAGATTTGTGCAGGTAAATGTTCAGATGCTAAAGTTTTAATAAATCAATACTTTTTAAAAAATAATTAAATAATTATTTAATATGCATGGAAAAGATAGGCAATTTTCAAGTTAGAAAGGTCTTTTAATTAAAAAAATTACTAGACAGGTATGTGGGTATGAGCAGCATAAAATGAAAAGCTGTCCAACGCATTTTATGCTCATAAATATCTAACACAAATGTATCTAAATATGTCAGCATTCCCACAGATTTTGAATTATTTCCTAATAACTACGAACATCCACACGAGGGCGTCATATATTCAAAAAGGCAATAAAATATGCCACTTACAAGTTAAAAAAGCTATTATTTGATTGTGTTTGGTTTGGTTTTTAATAGCATAATGAAACCTACATGAGCTTTTAGGAAATCAAGCAAACTGAATATTTTTTTTTTTATTAGGTACCGATAAATGTCTATTTTCTTTCTAACAGAAACAATAGATTTGAAAATAACATTAATAAACTTACCCTAATGGAGCACTCCTCCTTAAATTAGCTCTGGTAGACAAACTAGGCCCTGCCCATTAATTCAGCCACTGCTTAAAGAGACACTTTTTCACATGTCCTTCTAATGTTGAAGTACTAATGTAGAACCACAAGTGAAAAACCGTTTGGCCTTAGTAGGAGGATAAACTGACATCTACTTTTTAAGGGAAATCTACTTGTTTATCTTCTGACCGGCAGCCATGATGTGTCCTTAGAAAACATCATGGCCTAGGCTACTGCCGACAGTTGCACACAAATAGTACAATGAGAGACCTTCATTTACACATGCCACCAGCAGAGGGGATCTGAGTTAGGTCCCTTCTGCTGATGTCATTCAAAAATGAAGGTCTCACTCTTCACAAGCAGAAAGAGACTGTCAGACCACTGTCAGACCAGATAGTTTATGATCAGACATGTGGGGCAACAATGGTAGACAATAGTAGAGGGAGAGGCAGAGCATTGAGTAAACCCACATGTAATCTTATTTTATTAAACTTATAGTGCCACTTTAAAGTACCATTATTGCTAACCAATGTTATTCGATGAGATGCATGAGAAATAGAGAAAAATAAAAAACAGTGTAATTCTGTATAATCAAGCTTTGGTTATTACCAACCCCCAGGTGAATTACTAACTTTAAAGTGAGCAGTCAGTATGGATTCAAGGGAGACCCTTAAGGGTTAATGACCATTGAAGTAATTTCAAAATGGATGTTGTCACCACTAGAGATCAGTAGGACCTTCAATTGACACAGGGTAGTGGTGATTGCCAAACAAGCATATAGCTCCTCATGCAGCAATATATGAAATGGACAGGGCCGGTGCAAGGATTTTCGTCTACATAGGCGAAGGTGAATTTTGGTGCCCCCTTCCTCTGACCCGCCACGACTCCCATACTACCAACCCTCCATATATTTTATATATATAAATGTATAATGTATAGTGTGGAAAATAAATACATCTAAATATTCAACTCGCATGCTCTAAATTTGTCACATATTGACACCCTAACACACATTGAAACCCTTAAACACAAAGACACCCTTGCAGTCACACACAGAGACACACTTACCACTTACACACACACCCTTACACAGACACAGTGACACACTTACACACACACACACACTTACACACACACACCCTTACACTGACACAGTGACACACACCCTTACACAGAAAGTGACACACTTACACACACCCTTACCACTTACACAAACACAGTGACACACATAACCTGAGACACACTATTTTGCCACTCAATATGCCAGTATTTAGCCACTCAATATGACATTTAATATGCCAATATTTTGCCCCTCAATATGCCAGGATTGTGCCCCTCAATATGTCAGGATCTTGCCCCTCAATATGCCAGGATTTTGCCACTCAATATGTCAGGATTTTGCCACTCTATTGCCACTTAATATGCCAGGGTATTGCCACTTAATATGCCAGGGTATTGTCAATTAAAATGACAGGGTATTGCCACTTAATATGCCAGGGTACTGTCAATTAATATGCCAGGATATTGCCAATTAATATGCCAGGGTATTGCCACTTAATATGCCAGGGTATTGCCACTTAATATGCCAAGGTATTGCCAATAATTATGCCAGGGTATTGCCACTTAATATGCCAGGATATTGCCAGTTAATATGCCAGGGTATTGCCAATTAATATGCCAGGATATTGCCAATTAATATGCCAGGATATTGCCACTTAATATGCCAGGGTTTTCCCAATATGCCAGGATATTGCCAATTCATATGCCAGGATAATGCCACTTAATATGCCAGGGTATTGCCAATAATTATTTCAGGGTATTGCCACTTAATATGCCAGGATAATGCCACTTAATATGCCAGGGTATTGCCACTTAATATGCCAGGGTATTGCCAATAATTATTTCAGGGTATTGCCACTTAATATGCCAGGATAATGCCACTTAATATGCCAGGGTATTGCCACTTAATATGCCAGGGTATTGCCAATAATTATGCCAGGATATTGCCACTTAATATGCCAGGATAATGCCACTTAATATGCCAGGGTATTGCCAATAATTATGCCAGGGTATTGCCACTTAATATGCCAGGATATTGCCATTTAATAAGCCAGGATTTTGACTCTCAATATGCCAAGATATTGCCCCTCAGTATGCTCGTTATGCCACCCTCCTCCCCCCTTCCCTAGCCAGTACTTACCTCCTTGCTGCTGTCTCCCGGTGCAGGTCCGTGGCTGTGAGGGAAGCGTTGTGCGCTCCCCTCCAGCCACGCTGATCAATAAAGTTTGTTGAAAAAAAAAGTTTTAACAAACTTTATTGATCCGTGCGGCTGGAGGGGAGCGCACAACGCCTCCCTCACAGCCATGGACCTGCTCCGGGAGACAGCAACAAGAAGGTAAGTAAACGGGCCTGGGGGCGCTGGCGATTCCCCCCCCTCTTGGGGCGCCCTAAGGCAGCCGCCTGTGGTGCCTTACCGCAGCGCCGGCCCTGGAAATGGAGGAGCAAGATATTAAAAGCATGTAGATTTATTAAAATAAGAAAGCATAACATTTCTTGCTTGATGGAACTAATGACTCTAGATGGTAGTGAGCTTGGGTAGGTGAGAGGCCAGCAATTCGGAAGTCTTGAGCACAGTTCACGTTAGAGCCCAGTTTCTGTTCACTACCTATATGGGCAGTAGTTGCATGCACTAGGCTTTTTGCACTTAGCAACTTTTCAACATCAATTCTTTTATGGGATAAAGAAACAAGATATAAACACAAACTTCCTTTGATTACAGATATAACCCCAATAACAATATTGAATAATCAAATACCCAACTTTAATGTTTACCGTGGAGCAACAAAGGTGTTCATAGCTTTAGACATAATGTTTGTCTAAATGTCTCAATGTTTTTTTCTTACAAATATCCCATTTGTTACACTCAATATGTATTGAAGAAAAATCTATCCCTTACCATATATTGGAAAAACCATAGACATATGATATTCTGATTACTATAACTTACTTTTATGTACATTGTTTGATGGAAACAATTACCTAAAACAAATGGAATAATCTATAATAATAATAATAATGTATATCAGTATCCATTGAAATAAATATTATTTATTTCAATGGCGAGTCATGTAATTATTTTCTACCACTTTTTGCTAACTTGCACGGGGGGGGGGGGGGGGGGGGGGGTTGAATCCTGTGTTCTCCACATACTAGTTAGCTAAAAAGGGACAAAATAAAGAACCGATTTTGTTTTATTTCTTGTGAGTGTTTAATGCAATACGTCCAGGACGTGAGGATCCTAAAGAAGCAACCAGAATGAGATGCCGGGCATGATTTCTGGAAGATCGGGTTTATTCCAGGCTGAGGATTCAAAGCGGGGTGTACACCACTTGATTGCCTGCAGTCAGTGCTGTATTTACCGCGAGGCATCCTAGGCGGATGCCTAGGGCGGCAAATTTTGGGGGGCGGCAGCGCCCCCCAGCACTGAAAAAAAAAAAATTAAAAAAAAAAATGTAAAAAAAAAAACGCGGCCCTTTAAAAAAAAAAAAAAAGACCGCGCTTGCAGGCAGAGACGGAGGTGACAGGGGATCGGAAGATCCCCCCTCACCATCGCTCTGCCTGCCAGGCTGCACGGGGAGCCGAACAGGCAGCACAGAGAAACCTCCGTGCTGCTTGTTCGGCTCCCCGTGCAGTGTGCCGACACGAAAGTGCCGACAGTCACGTGACGGGCGCGCTGACGTCATACGCGCGCCCGGTCACGTGACCTGTCGGCACGATCGCCGGGAAGCCGAACAGGCAGCATGGAGGGACCATGCTGCCTGCCTGCCAGGGAAAGGTAAGTGCTGATGGTGTGTGTGTGTGTGTGTGTGTGTGTGTGTGTGTGTGTGTGTGTGAGACTGAGTGTGATGGGAGTCAGAGTGTGTGTGATGGGAGACAGTGTGTGTGACTGAGTGTGATGGGAGTCAGAGTGTGTGTGATGGGAGACAGTGTGTGTGACTGAGTGTGATGGGAATCAGAGTGTGTGTGATGGGAGACAGTGTGTGTGACTGAGTGTGATGAGAGTCAGAGTGTGTGTGATGGGAGTCAGAGTGTGTGACTGAGTGTGATGGGAGTCGGAGTGTATTTGATGGGAGACAGTGTGTGTGACTGAGTGTGATGGGAGTCGGAGTGTGTGTGATGGGAGGCGGAGTGTGTGACTGAGTGTGATGGGAGTAGGAGTGTGTGACTTGGTGTGATGGGAGTGTGAGCTTGATGTGAGTCTGAATGATGGGGCATGTCTTAGGTGTGTAACGTGGGTGTGCAGCTTGGGTAGGGGGGTGCCCGGATTTTGTCTGCCTAGGGCAGCACAAAATCAAGATACACCACTGCCTGCAGTCTGAAGACACAAAATCGTGTAAGTACCTTATAATCTTTTTATAAGAATGGAGATTGTAACACAGTTTGCAGAAGCTAGCAAGTTCGATCCTATATTGCTAGAAAATGAAAATGAGTTTCAGAATATGCATAGTCTGTGGGTACAATGTGAAAAAGAATTTGAGAGTAGACAGTAAGACATTTTGTTTGCACAAAGAGAGATGGAAAATCCAGAACTGTATGAAGTTGCTGAAGTTATTGCGGGTTCAGTTAGACAGTATAATTGTCGTGCCCACTACAGTGGCCTCTGTGCAAAATAGCACAAGTAAAGAGAGTGCTTGTGGTGTAAATACAAGAGGTGAATTACTATCGTCACTTAGGACATCTTTGTCTTTACAAACCCCAGTAGCTGTATGCAGCCGTGAGGGTCAATGTGATGAGACAAATAAAAAAGCCCCAAATACTTTATCAGACAGATTGGACATGTGGGAAGCTCCTGTATTAACCCCTTGCACAACAAAGCTCCCACAGTCACAGCCTAAGAATTGCACTTTAACCACTGCACAGAGTGATGGGATTAGTAGTCCTGCCATATACAATGGGGAGGATCCTAACCTCCATACTGCCCAACAGTTAGACAGACAGAAAGTAGTTAATCGCTTGGTAAAGTTAAAACCTTTGTTTCCAAAATATGATGGCACTACAGATGTTTTATCAAACATGTCCAATTTTGAAATGGCAGTCAAGCAATACATGCTCTCTGCTAAAGAGGCATGCATCATGCTAAAATTGTGGCTACCAGGTCAGATTGCAAGTAGGCTTAAAACACCAGTAAGTGAACCTGTTGATTCAGAAAGAGATCGGTTTAATGATTTTAATTGGGGTACAGAGGAAGACCGGTTAAAATCAGTTTCTAAACTGGTAAATGGGAACAGAAACCTAGATAGCCATGTGCTTGCAGAAATGACAGTGAATGTAGATGATGATCCTTGGGAATTTGCATCTAAATTTGTGCAAGTATATAGGCTATCTCATCGTGTACCACCAGACCAAACTCCTCCTGATTTATTACAGTACTTAATAAAGAAATTTACATACTTAGACCCTCTAATGCAAATGTTAGCAGATCCAAAGGAAACTTTAGAAGGCGTATTAACTATTATTGGGAAAGCAAGGCAAAATCTGTTAACAAAAGGAGTAAGCCCTTACAAAATTGCAACTGTATGTGATAGCAATGAAAAGATTGCAAAGAATTCACCAGTCAAATTCAATGGTAGTTGCTTCTATTGTTTAAAGCACGGACATACCCAATTCTCATGCAGGGTTAGAAAAAGAGATCACAGGTCAGTGAGAAAGGTGCCTTCAAATGTAAATGCTTCTGATCCTTGGAAAGGTAATCAGTATCAGCAAGGATCATGGAGAACTCACAGAAGGAAGCCACTTGATAAAACAGGCCAGGAATATGCTTATAAATTCCAGCCTACAGGTGACCTGTATGGTGTAGTAAAAAGTTTTTTAAAAAACATAATTTTTGAAGAGAAAAACAAAAGGAATCAGGGGGGCAGTCCCTCTCACATCCCATTTTATAATTAATGTTTACAGGTTTGAGGTGATGGGATCAGTCTGTCCACCCGTGTCCATAGCATAATGTACTGTGTAATTTTTCTAATGTTTGTAGTTTTTCAACAGGTAAAGCAGCTGTTTTCTTGTGGTAATGGGTGGAGTCCCAGCCTCAAGAAGTCCTGCTTGCAATTTTTATTTTTGTTTAAACCTTGTCTGACAGGTTTAATTGCTTTCAGTGGGACTAGGGGGGTCCTGGTCTCAAAACATTTGTGTTTGTTGTTGTTTTGTTATTTTACAGTAGGTCTGATGTATATCAGAACCAGTTATGCAAGTGCTACTATAGGTACCCTTATGAGTTCATGTAATGGTAATAAAACCTATAGCACTTTGTCAAATGTCCACTCCCATGAGAGAACTTGTGTTATGTGACCAAGATCTCAACCAAATTTAGGAGCAGATGAGCTCACTGCTACCTTTTGCTGCATCAATTCTTCCCCACATCGGCTGTAAACTTTCGTCTAAAACTTAATTGTTTTAGAAGGGGGGATTGGGATTGATAGGCAATGTGATCAAGTGATCAAACATTTTCATGCAAATTGTCCCTGGGAAGCAAATTTGTGAATTTGGATTTTACATTTGGGATTTTTCAGGTGCCATAGTACCTAGATAGATATTTTATTGTAAGTAGGTCAGAATGCAGCCTGGTCTAATGTAGGGTCTATGTGCCCCCAATGTATTGTTTTTGAGGACTATTGTCCAAGATGTATCTGCTAAGAATTGATACTGCTCTTGATCTTTTACAGATTTTGCCATGAGAAATGGGAAGAAGACCAGAGCCAGCTATCTGCCACCGGATTAAGAAAGCAGAAAGTTTTTTTTGCAGCAATAAGCAATTGATTGGAAACAGCAATAGGTTTTAATAAAAAGATCATACTTTGTTGATTCATTTTGGGACATTTCACAGATTCATTGGACTTTGATTGAAACTTTCACAGAGCAACAAGTCAAGTTGTGGAAAAGGCAAAATGTGTTCCAGTTTTTCAGAACTACAGCTTGGTGGTTAATTTTTGGGGACACAATGATATTTTGTTTGTTTTCATGGACTTACTGCTCTCATCAAGACCAAGAAAGAAGAGTCATCGATCAGTTAAAGGGGGGTCCCACTAAATAAAGATCAGCTATTTTCTAGGCCCTAGTAGCGATGCGACTTATGAATCTGCATTAGGAATGTGTCCACTGCTTTACTATATGTTTCCAATGTTGCTGCTGTTTATTGTCAGTTTAATATGTGTTTTATTTCTGTAGGTTTTATGTTGTACTCGTGTGCACGTATTATTTGTTGTTTTGTTTTAGCTTCTTTCCCATCCACTCACAGTTCCTTACCATAATCCCTTACACATACATTGACATGCTAGTTTAGCAGCCATAACATATAGGATTGTGTGAGAATGCAGCATTCTCTCATATGTGTGTAGTGGGATTCATGTTATTTGTGGAGAATGAATGCAGTGCTACTTACTGTTTCACCTTGTGGACTAGTATTGTGTACAAAAGCAGCATGGATAGGTAGCATGTGTCTTTGTCATACTTGTGGTGTGGCTTGGTGTGTGGAAGTATTAGATGTGTGTAAATGCACTGCATGTGTGGGGAGTTAACATCTGTGTGATACACTCTGCAGCACCGTGCAGCGCAGTGAAGGTACCAACACCTGGAGTGCTTGTGTGATGTCCGTACTGAAAACCATTTAACCTTTGGTATGCCAGTATCACTACATACCCTAATATTTTCCCATACTACATAATCATATGCAAAGGGTTATATTACAGAGGGTACATTGTGGTAGAAATGGGTTATGTGATTACTATCAAACTATCTATGGGCAAAACATCTACAAGACTTTGGGAAACGTGTTTGTGATAATTGTATTGTGTATTTCTGTAGTTTGATATTCAGGTTGGTGTGTGCTGTTACAATTAGTCGTTGGTTGGGTCGAGTATATTCATTTCTAGTATACCATGGAAGTCTCTACTGATATGGTGGGCTAAGCGCGCACATAGTTGTATCAAGGATTGCAGGATACTCTTTCCTTCTCTTATCTCTTATCTTTTGGTGGGATCCAAAGAGCTCACGTGTCTTATCCACTTTATTGTCAATAGGAGGGATGTAAAAACGGAGGTAGGATTGGCAACCTAATCTGCTGTGTGGCAATTAAGTGTTCTAATACAGTGTTCTAATATGGGCAGAAGACTGAATGAGCTTCTGCAATCTAGCCTCAGGCATTAATGGAGTCTACACTCTCCAGAGCACATGGCAAGTAACCAGTTGTCACCTCCAGTCCCTAACTCTACAAGCCCCTCCCCTCAGTCAAAATGGTTTCTGGAAATACTACTAGAAGACTGGCTGTGGGGGAGGGAGTGTACAACAAAGAAGGTGGGCTCTCTCTTGAAGAAAGACTTGGCAAACCTTCTTGCAAGCTCTCTTACACACAGTGTCCCTTGGGGACAACATCTCTTTCTCTCTCTCTCTGCGGCTGCCTGGTAACACGTGATTCCAAGGAGTGGTAAATGTATCACGTGTCTGCATGGTTGCTACACTGTTAAGTAGTTACTTCCATTCAACCAATGTACTAGCTTGGTAACAGTATATACTAACTTATATATATAAATTGCAGTTTGTATTTGCAGTATGTAAATGTAGAATGTAATAATATATTATATGTTGATTACTGTATAGTGGTTTAACTGCTTATTTGTCTATAGCTTCTTATATCCCTCTGTCCTAATAAATATTGTAATAAACAAGGAGTGTGAACTTTTACTTTACACTTAACTACTTAATTAATATATATATTTATTTGGATTCCGCCAGTAAGGTAGTTCATTGGCGAAGACTGATATCTATCCATTTATATCAGTATACATTGGAATATTATATTTTTATTTCAAAAACTAACCTGGAATATCTAAAAAGCTATAACTCATTGTATTAATCACATGGAAACACATATCAACATTTTTTTTATACATGGAACTTAAAACCAATGAAATGTTCCTGGGAATGTCTAATAAATGTTGGCTACAATGCTTCTGGGTCTGTTTGCCAATGACACAAAATTAAGTAGGGTAATATAGTCTGAACTAGATGTGTCTTCACTGCAAGACGATTTGAACAAATTGGGTAACAGTGCAGATATATAGCATTTTGGGTGTAATAATAAAAATGCAACATATAGTTTAAATGGTGTTTCCATTGGTGACGATCTCTGCCACAGATGAGAGTAAACCCGCGTTTATCTGTATAGAAGTGGTTAAAAAAATATTTTACTTGTCCTTTAGGCTGACTCAAATAAGCATACTCAACCAAATAAGCAGAAAACAAGACCTAACTTTGGATTGATTACAATTTGTTCTCCTCCTGATCAAATATCAAATCATTATATCTTGACTGTTATAGGTTAATGCTGCTTTTCAATGACTGTGTAGATTCATCTCATAATATACAAGCGTCAAAGCTGCAATAAAAGGTTATGGGCAGCCAGAGTTCAGAAAAAACCTACGTCACAATCATGGGTCAATTCAAAGATGTAATCACACAAGGCTTCACAGTAACCAGTGAGGTTAGGTAGGCTTTAGCGGTTGTCTATAAGTCATTACTGACATGGAAAATTCGCACTTTTTTTGTTAATCATCATCCAACTTGTTCTCTTATTGGTGACGCACTTAAAACATCTGTTCTTGCTGAACTCTTTCTGAAGTGGGATCAATTTGCTTTTGTGACCATGGTTGTTCACTGTCCTATCTCAATCTATGCAGAGATTATTGATTTAGCTGAATGGGATTTTTGCTATGTACTCAGTGTTTTAAAGCTTGCCTCAGATAAATATGTCTACAAATAAATGTACTGCTTAGTTGCTATCTTTCAGACCATATGGATCCTTGGCCTTCAACTATTCTGTTGCTTGCTATAATGTCAATGCTTTCACCCTTGTTTCAGTATAGTATAAACATGCATCTTGTTCTGCAAGAGCTGACTAAGGAGTATGTTAAATAGAAGTTGAAGATATCTTAAGTATACAGACAAGTTTACTGACCTTTTGCTGAAACAAGAAATCTAAGAAATAATTTTAAAGGCAGGATTGAGATAAAAATAACTGACTAATGCCATCTGTAAGGCTTTCATTGTATAAGCAAAGTGTCACTTAACTGCACTATTTTTAAATGGGGCACATATCCATATATATATATATATATTTATACACACACACACACACACATATATGTGTGTGTATAAGCACTATGGGGGGATATATAGAAAAACTCCAGCAATGAAAAGTGTCGGGAGTTTTATAAAAACGCACAATCACCGTTTGTTATGTATAACAGCGAGTGCGCTTTTTTTGTAAAACTCCCGACACTTTGCAGGGTCATTCAAGGACCTCTGTCAAACAGCGCCTGATTTTTTTTTATACATAAGCCGCACCAGCACAACGAGCACGAGACAACCTAAATCAACACATTTGGTGTAGATAAAACATAGACTCCTGTGAGTCTGCTTCATAAACTGGCGTGCATACCAACTATACCAGTATTTAGCACATGCACCATGTTGTTTTACATATCCCCGTATTTGTGATACCTCCCAGCTTCTGCCCCCCGGTGAATCAGGATGCCAAGGGGGTGGAGCTTGTGAGGTCAAGTGTTAATGTTAACGCACATGCTCTGTCACTAAAATTGACAGCACTAATTGCGGAAATCGGGACCACAATTAATGGTTCCAGTTTTAGTGATAATGCTATAGCACGTGCACAGTAACAATGACACTCGACCTCTCAAGCTCACAGTATACCTCTATCCTGAAAATTAGAACTGAGACAGAGGCCGCCTGGACAGAGTGCCAAAATCGTGACTGTCCTGCGCAAAGTGGGACAGTTGGGAAAAAATGTTTAAAGCTACCACAGTCACTGCAAATACCTGAGTTTAGTTGAAACGTTAGATCATTTTGTCTGATTTCGAAGTTCACTTGTCAGTTCACCACAGTTTAATTTTGGTGTTTTTTTATGTGTCCGACTCGTTATTGTGCAATGTATGTTACATGACCTGACACAAGAGAAGGAAGTAAAACAGGGTAGAAGAAGATCTGCGATGCTCGAGTGATGATAAGGAGAGAGGTTATTTGGAATATGGTTAATTAGGCTTAAGGGTCTACTCAATAAAAAGAGAATTACAGGGAATTGAGACAGGAATTCCAAATAATTCAGCTACTATTATTTTATAACAAGGGTCGCTATCACATAACTTTCCAATTGTTGCTAACTGCAACTTCCATTACCCCAGTCCCCCAATCGACTGATTTAGGATCAGGGGCGTCATGGTTCAGTAACAGCTGAGAAGCTACCTGCTGGCTCTCTTTTTATATCATTGTATTAGCATTTGTCAACTTTGAGCACCTCCTTCCTGCCAAATCTCTGCTCTGATTTATATATAAGGATAAAATATATCCTACTGGGGTCTGGATAATTCCATGGATACACTGTACTTCTTACAATTCGTTGTTAAAACACTTATGGTGTTTGATATTTTAGACAAAAGAAGGTCAAATAAATTGAATGCCTCTGGTTACATTTTATAGGTCATTCTTGGCTGTTTTTTTTTTAGTTCTACCTTTTATCTGAAAGGCTATTGTTTCTCGCAAAGCAGAATGAGTGTATATTTATCATTGCCCACAATAACCTGCAGCTATTTTTCTACCTGATAGGCTGCATTCTATAATCCAAAATCCAATATTTGCCAGGTCTATTGTTGTTAAGTGATTTATACCTGGCAGAAAATATTAAAGAATATCATAGGAAGTTAGACTCTTGGCCAGATTGTCAGCGAAAATAAAATTCAGCTACAGATAGAGTAAGATTATTTTACATTAAAGGGACACTACCACTTACATTAGATGTAAATAGATTACCTGTTCATTTAAAAAAAAACACATATATAAGACAAAGTGAGATACTAGTGCTGTAAAGTATCTTGGGGGTGGCACCCAAAAACACTATATTTCACAAAATGGCGGCACCCAGTAACACTTGTTTAGTAAAATATTTCATAAAATAAACTCAAATAACAAAAACAAAAGACATATCTGAAATCAACATTGCAAAAAAAAACAAAAAACCCTTTTCCTTTTTTGGTGGGAGTGTCCCTTTAAGGCTGACCCAGGCTTGGCATAGAAATCTGGTCATTAATACATATATGTAATTAGAAAATGAACATTATTCTGTCAGGCTAGACAAATAAAAGTAATTATGAATGTGTCTTAACATACACAAAAAGGTTTAATCTATTTTTTTTAACAAATAAGACAATTTATTTGCCTGTTAAAAAAAGAGAGTGTGTGTGTGTGTGTGTGTGTGTGTGTGTGGGGGGGGGGGGGGGGGGGGCAGATCAAGTATCAATTACCTCTCCCAACCATCCAAAAAAGTCTGTTCATAGACAACACTCTAAAGGGAATCATGTTCTGTGAATGTGGTGAATAAAAAGATCATCTAGAAATTGTGTTACCAGAATTGCAGGCAATAAATTTAGAAAAATTTATTTTAAATGTGTCTGTGGTGTCTCTTGTTTATGACATCACCTGTGGCATGATATGCAAATTAACACATTTTCAGTGTTGAAGATATGTGGCATATCAAGCCACAATGTGATGTTATAAGCAGGAGACACCTAGGGTTGCCACCTTTTCCTCCAAAAAATACCGGCCATATGTGTGGGCAGAGCTACAAGAGGGAGGGGCCATGAGAGGTGGAGCCACAAAGGGGGCGGATTATCACTGAAATGATATATATTAACACCTGTCAGCAGTCTACCTTCAAGGATCAGAGAACGCGGTAGCAGATTTCCTAAGCCGCACCAATATCAACACGGCGGAATGGAGACTCTCATCTGGTGTATTCCATCGTCTTTGTCAACAGTGGGGTCTTCCGGCTGTGGACCTGATGGCTTCTGCCTCAAATGCTCAGGTCCCTCGTTTTTTCTCCAGAACTCCTCATTCCATGGCAGAAGGCGTCGATGCTCTGTCTCTCCCTTGGCTGAGGGAGTTCCTGCACGTTTTTCCACCTCTCTCGCTCATTCCTCGGATCCTGAAGAAGGTTCGGCTGGAGAGGGCGGAAGTACTGGCTATCCTACCTTGGTGGCCCAGGAGACCTTTTTTTCCACTGGCGATCCGATTGTCCATCCAGGACCCTTGGATGCTACCACAGGAACTGGATCTCCTGTCTCAGGCTGTTGCACCCTTGCCCCCACTCTCTTCAGCTGGCGGCATGGCGATTGAGCAGCAGTCGCTGTGGGCCCACGGTATATCGGAAGAAGTTTTTTCTACCCTGTTAAAGGCTCGGAAACCTAACACCTCGGCCACGTACTATCGTGTTTGGTCTGCCTTCCTGGTTTTGTCCAAAGGGAAAGTTCCTGACCTGTTGTCTCCTTCTCTCCCGGATATCCTGGCATTTCTACAAGCTGGCCTAGATCGAGGTTTGGGTCTGAATTCTCTCCGCGTTCAGGTTTCTGCACTGTCTGCACTCACTTCAGTACGCTGAAAAGCTGTTATGAATCATCGTCCTCAGGCCTGTTCATTTGCGGCCCCATGGAGCCTTCCTCTGGTTCTTCTGGCTTTAATGGAACCTCCCTTTGAACCCATTCAGGATGCGTCTCTATGGTTAGTGACTCTGAGGACCCTGTCACTGTTAGCCTTGACTTCTGCTAAACGTTGTTCCGAATTGCAGGCCTTTTCAGTTGATCCTCCCTACACTGTCTTCTCTCCGGATCAAGCCATCCACCGCCCGGTCCCGGAATTTCTTCCCAAGGTCGTGTCCACATTTCACCTTAATCAAGAGACTGTGTTGCCTGTGTTTTTTCCAAATCCCTCGACTCCTAAGGAATCCCGCTGGCATACTGTCACGGTTATTCTGAGTTTGTGGCTGTTTCGTCTTCAGACTCTAGTGGCCGCTATTGTAGTGTCCCCATTCTCCTCCTGTTGTCAGCTGCCTCATTTTCCTCAGCCCTTCCCTATTTATACCTGCAGCTTATGGCAATCAGTGCCTTTGCTTTGCTTTGGTTGCTGCCTGTGAAAGTTCCTTGTGTCTAGATCTAGTGTTTGTTTATTGATTTTCCGGTTCTGACTCCTGCTTTTGATTTTGATTTTTGCTGCCTGCCTCGACCATTTTGCCTTTCTAGTGACCTTGCCTTCTGATACCCTACATTTGTATTTTGTTCCTGCTCTGTGTATGACCCGGCCTGCTGATTATTGGTCTCGTCCTGTACTCCCAGTGTATCCCTGCTTCAGTGTGCGGTTGCAGTCAGTGTATCAAGTCCTGAGGCTCAACCAAAGGGTATAATACCATTCAGGTGAATAAACACTGTTCTGTTTCCAAACCTGTTGCAGTAGCTACCAGTGCTTCGCATTGCAGTTCCTATCCTCTGGTACTCTACCCAGTCCGTGACATTATCTCAGGCCCGTGTCCTGCTCTGAGAGTCTCAGTCCAGTCCCAGTTATGCATTGTGGGGAGCAGACAGACCCCACATCTTGCCCTGCAACGAGGCTCCTACCTGGTCTGTTATCCCAGGTTGTGACACATACCTTGGATGTGGTGCGTTGTTTACAATTCTACATTACCGCTTCCTTTTAGAAAAACTCCTAGACTTTTCATTCTTCCACTGGGTTCCCGCCGGGGTGAAGCTGCCTCTATCTCTACTCTACGACGCTGGATTGTTGCTGCCAAATCAAGGTGTTACATCTCCCGTGGTGTTCTGGTTCCACCCAGACTTAAGGCGCACTCCACTTGGGCTGTTTCATCTTCATGGGGGGGCTGAGGCTGGTTCTTCTGTAGCAGCAGTTTGCAGAGCTGGGAACTGGTCATCCGAGTCCACTTTTCTCTGACACTATCGTCTGGATGTCCACTGGGCGGAAGAATCTTCCTTCGTCCCCTCCGTTTTGGCCTCTGTCTCCTCTCATTAAATCCTTTTTCTTGTGCAGCATTTTCATGTGTCTGTGTTATGTTGTTCTATGTGTTTGCCCGCCTCTGAGTTATTTGCTTGGGTATGTCCCATACGTAACTGCTGCCATGGTTAACCAGGAAAATCGAAAATTGTTTCATACTTATCGTATTTTTCTTTTCCTGGTTATTATCCATGGCAGCAGTGAGTTCCCTCCCTTTGTTGGTTTTTTTTGAGGAGCTTGGAACTTAGACTGAGGAGACTGGGGTGGGGGCTCTCTTATAGTTTAGTTTTCTGTCCTGCCTACCTTGAGGGTGGAGCTAACCCATACGTAACTGCTGCCATGGATAATAACCAGGAAAAGAAAATGACGGTAAGTATGGAACAATTTTCGATTATTTATTTTTGATGATTTTTTTTTATTCTCTACAGTCACAGTATAAACAGTGTTTATGTTAACAGAGTCCCTTAATGCATTTGGAAGGCCGCCAACATCATTTTTCTTGACAGACTTAATTACCAGCAACTCCGGCAATTTATCACTTCCCTACCTAGTGCCTATGTGTGACGGACTCTATCCCTTCTCATTTGATCTCTCTTATTTAGCATTTGATCCTATCTCCCCAGCGATATATTTTTTTTGTGAAATTATGAGAGAAAGAAATAAACTGACACCTTCTGGCGCAAGTTTGGGAGAAGTTGATCTTACTAATTCAAAGCCTTTCTTGATTTTCAGTGCGTCTTAAACCTGCCCTCATGGACCCTCAACTGTCCAAGATTTAGGGATTACACAGCTGCATTTAAATCAGAATCTATATAACACCTGGTTTGGTTCCCTAAAGCTTGGGGAACCACACCAGGTGTTATATATATTATTATTTAAACACAACGGTGGGTTCTTGAGAATAGGTTTAAGAAGCACTGTTATATATTATCTTTTTATGTAAATCGCTTGTATCCATTTATTTGTATCTTACTTCATGAAATCAAATAAAAACTAATTTACAACACAAATATCACCCTCATGTGGTTCTCAGACAGTGACTAAATTATATTACATGGCCATGTGGTGGTATCATCCCACTTCCTGTGAGGTTATGCAACCCCTCTCACCTGGAAAGTGAAAGTTCCCCATCTTATGCTGCTTCAGCATCTACATGTCCTGCTGTTGGAGCTTACATCATTTCCATCTATTCAAATGCTTCTGTGATATTACACTGTGTAGAATAGGCATTCACGGTTTTTTAATTGCATAGTTTGAACATCGCTTTGATGCTTAAAATCAATTGCATTGCCACTTTAGGTGAGTGGATGTGCAGCTGTGTTGCCAATTTAATTGATTGTACTAAATACCCTACTATAATCATATGTGGTACCTCTTTTAAAATATATTGTTCACTTTAAAAACAATTATTTAGGCTTGAAAATAAAAAAAACTATATCACTGCCTGTGGTAAAATAAAAACCACAGTGGCGTGTTGATAATAAGGTATATTTCAAGATTTATGATACAGTTGCTTTTATAATTGCGGAGGTTTAAATACTGTTATTTTATTCAGAAATACATATTTTTTAATGGTAAAACATTGTTGGAAACAAATTACATAAGCAAAGATCTAAGTGACACTAATGATCTCTCAGTTAAACAGTACAATACAAACAAAAGAGTCAATTACATGCTACACAATGGCAGGTGACAGAACTAGTAACATAGAAAAACTCAAGACTTTATGAGTGATAGCTTTACAAGAGATAGCTAGATACTTAACAATGCAAATGCAGAGATACATTAATGCTGAGCTTCATACATTAAGACTTGGTACAGAGCCTGTGAGACATCCAAAAAATTACTTGTAAGCATTACATAGATTGCAGCCAAAAAAGAAATGGAAATCAACCAAAGAAAAAAATATCACCCTAAGGCACAATGTGAATATATTTTCCTGGCAAATCCTCACACAACCTGTTGGCCACAAACATTGGACATAAAATATACATGGAGGTGATAGTGAGCCTTTCCCAAGGACATAAACAAATACTTTCCTTTTAGTCTCAGCAGCCTGAGGAGTATGTTACCTAGAAAGCAGAAACTAAGCAGAATGGATAAATAGGCAGTAATGATGGAGAAATTATTGGAAATAATGGAAAGTGCAGTCATGTTTTTATGCTTAACAGTATAAGAGCACATAGTCCTAAATTAGAGGGTGGATAGAAATAGCTTTTCAACAGAGGTGGATGAGGTTAATACAGCCAAAGAGTTTAAAGGGATTGTATCACCTAAACATTGCTTAAACTGTTAACGTAGAGAATAAATAATAATCTATACATTGTGTTAGAAGAATTGCAAGCAAATGCCTGTTTTAAGTATATTTTAAAAGTGTCTGTGGAGTTTCCTGCAAAGTAACTGTCCCTTTGGTTGCCTACCTCCAGCAATGTCTGGGGTTATGGAGCAATTCCTTCACTGTCTGACTGAGGAGACAAGAATGAGGAAGGTCTTCCTTCCTGCCTAGAGGTGGAGCTCGTTTGGCATCAGTTGTAGAGATCACAGTCACATCACAGCAAAAGGGAAAGTCTTGCGAAAGTGACCCCAGCAGGGTCACGAAAGTGGACACAAAAGATCTTTCTCTTTTTCCCCAAACAACCAGACCAGGAAGAAGTTTTTTAAACAGGCAATAAAGAAGAAGGAGGAAAACTGGAGTAGTGTGGATAGGAAGCAGGGCCGGACTGGGAGAAAAATTCGGCCCGGGCATTTTTTTATCACAGCGGCCCACTAAGAAGGGGGCGGGGCATAGGAGGTGTGTTTTGTCATCACCAATGACAAACACGCTCCCTCTCAAAGTGAGCATGTTGGTTCAATGCTCTTCCAGGGCAGACCATGCGCAGAGCTCTGCTGAAGAGCTCTAGCATGAGAAAAAAGCCCTGTATTTGTTCTGCACAGTGCAAGCAAATTTAATAACATGCTTGCACTGTGTTTCCTTGCAACTTGTCTCTGGTGTCTCTATAAATGGATACCTGGAGACAAAAATGCCAGGAAAGAGTATTGAGCATGTGTTTGGAGCCTGCTTGTGGGATTGTGTGTGTGTAGAGTGAGCTGATTGTGGTGTGGTATTGTGTAATAAGGTCGGTTTTAGTTGTGTTGTGTTTGTGGTGTAATGTGATGCATATGTGGCTAGGGGCTGTAGAGAATGTGTGTATAGGGGATATAGCAAGTGTGTGCATACAGGCTATAGTGTGTGTGTGTATATATAGATGTAGTGTGTGTTTAGGGGTGTAGTATGTGTTTGCTTACAAGGAATCTAGTGTGTATATATATACATATATATATGAGTCTAGATTGTGTTTGAAGGACCCAGAATGTGTATAGGAAATCTAGTGAGTGTGTGTTTATAACGGTTTCAGAGTGTATATAGGGATCTAGTGTGTGTATGTGTGTAGATGATCCAGAGTTGGGTAAGGGATCTAGTGTGTGTCTGGAATGTAATGTGTTTAGGGGTGCAGTATGTGTGTGAGGGGTGCTGTGTGTGTATATATATATATATATATGTATATATATATATATATATATATATATATATGGAAGTATTGTGTATGTCTGTTGTGCAGTGTGTTGGGGGGTTCTGTGTGTATGTGAGGGGTGCAGTATGTGTGTGTGAGGGGTATTCCTTAGTAATACCCGTCAGATGGCCATTAAATATGCCACATACAGGAGCCCCACAAATTATGTCACACGCAGGAGCCCCATAACTATGCCACATACAGGAGCCCATAACTATGCCACATACAGTAGCCCATAACTATGCCACATACAGGAGCCCCATAAATTATGCCACATCAGAGCCCCATTATTTATGCCTCAACTTGGAGCCCAATTAATTATGCCACACACACAGGCGCCCCTTAATTATGCCACACACACAAGCGCCCCATAATTATGCCACACACACAAGCGCCCCATAATTATGCCACACAAAAGAGCCCCTTAATTATGCCATACATGGGGCCCAATAAATATGCCACACATGGGACAGCCATTAATTATGCAACACACAGGAGCCCCACAAGATGACAATTGTACAATTTGAAAACAATACATATCTATAAACACAGACATCTCTCTATAACTAGTTGCATTTATACTTATTTGAATTATTTAATATTGTATTTAATAAATATTTTATTGACAAATTGCATTACTATATTTTTTTCCCTTCCTCTGCACCCACATTGCACCTACAGGACTTAACACAGCACCATACAGTACCCACAGAACTTGCCATCCACACAGTACCCAAAGCACTTGGCTTGTGCTCATATTGCACCTACACGATTTGGCATGCCACAGTGTCACTTTGCCCCACAGACCTAATCAGGAAGGGGTCGTGGCTAAAAAAAAAAGAAGGGCAGGGATTTGGCAGAATTGTATGCAGAGATAGCGACCCTGGAGGCCCGGAACAAACTACACCCCGACAAGCAGACAGGCAGGGAGATCCAGGCAGTCCAAGAGCAGATTAAGGATGGACTCCGGATCAGAGCGGAGGGTGCAGTGACCCGTTTAAAAAGTAACTGGTTCTATAGCAATAACAGAACCGGGAGAAATGTAACTAAAAAACTCGAGGCCCAGAAAGCACGCTCAAGAATAAATAAGATATTAAAAGATGGCAAGACCTGCACCGCTCCGGAACAAATTGCAGCCGCCTTCAAATCATATTATGAGACATTGTATAACCTGCTACAGCCTGAGACAACTGCCCTGGATTAACTGCATTTCTTGGATCTCTTGGCCTGCCGTGCTTGTCGGAGGATTGGGTGGAATCGATTAATGCACCGATTACTCTGGTAGAGGTGTCTAACACCATCAGAGAACTGAAGAAGGGTAAATCTCCAGGCCCGGATGGGTTTCCAGCATCTTTTTATCAGGTACTGGGCCCAGTCATATCCCCCATTCTGGTGAGACTGTATAATTCGCTTATGACAGGAGAAGGATTTCCACAAGAGATGTTGGAAGCTTCCATCTCCCCCATTCCGAAGCCAGGCAAGGACCCTGAAGTGGTGAGCAATTATAGATCTATATTACTAATTAATGTGGATGTTAAGATATTCTCCAAAATCCTGGCAAACCGCTTGAAGTTGGTGATCCACAATCTGATTCACCCTGACCAGGCCGGCTTTATGCCGGGCAGGGAGGGCTCAGAGAATACTAGGAGGGTTTTCGATATTATTGACACTATACATCAAAGGAAAATCCCCTCTGTCTTGGTCGCTCTAGATGCGGAGAAGGCCTTTGACAGAGTGGATTGGAGATTTTTGTCGGAAACCCTCCGGGCTTTCGGTTTACGGGTAGGTTTTATAATGCAATAATGGCATTGTATGTGAATCCACGGGCCAGGATCAGGGGTCCTTTCCTGGCTTCGGAGTTCCTGGATATCCGCAATGGAACAAGACAGGGGTGCCCACTGGTACCTCTTTTATATGCACTTACCATTGAACCCCTGGCCCAGTACCTGAGAAAATCACAAGAGGTGGTGGGGGTGAGGATAGGATCAGATGAAAATTTAATTACCCTCTATGGTGATGATGTCTTACTGACCATGACACGCCCCCTCACCTCAGTACCGGCACTTCTGGAAGCACTAGAGCTATATGGCTCTTACTCTAATTATAAAGTGAACCTTCTTAAGACACAGATAATAACCCTATATATGTCAGTACCTAACTCTTGGACGTGGATGGCCTTTGGTGAAAGGGGGGTGACATCAGAGAAAATCGACTACTTGGGGATTGGGATATATAGACAAACCGATAGAGCTGTTTCGGGGAATCATGGGTTGCTACTGACCGACCTTCAAAAACTGAGCTCACAATGGGCAAAGCTTGAAACATCTTGGTTGGGCCGTATAATATTCTAAAAGCTTACTTTCTCCCGAAGCTTGTCTACCTGCTTCGTACTATACCGTATAGAGTCCCAAGTAAAATACTCAGAGAGTATGATTTAATATTTACAAAATTTGTGTGGGCAGCCAAAAAGCCACGTATCACTAGCCAAACTTTGAAACGCAGAATGCAACACGACGGACTGGGGTACCCAGATCTCCGCAGGATTTACGAAGCATGCCAGGTCGCACATGTGCTGGCATGGAGGAATCAAAGATACAAGCCATGCTGGTACATGTTGGAGAGGACGGCTTGTAAAAATAAAGATCCGGCACTATTGGCTTGGCTGCCTAGAGGCTTCTACCAAAAGCTGGATATACCCCTTAAAACAGTTACAGAAGTGATGGCCTCACTATATAAGTTAAAGAGATCACTAAAAATAAGCGACACAATATCAAAAGCTGCCCCCTTACAGTCCGTTACATTATGTATAGAAGATATTAGACTACAAAGATGGAAGGAGGCAGGGATTGATTCAGTGGGTGATCTCTATATGGATAATAACATGATCTCTTTTGAGACATTATCCAAGAATTATAGCCTCCCAGACAGGGAACTGTACAACTACCTGAGACTTAGATCTTTTTTTGGGGAAAATCCACCTACGGATATCACAGACTGGGATAGATTCTTGGCCACGACGGATACATAAATGTAATATCAAGATCCAGACGATTTCTAGACTTGGGGGTGACGGTCGGGAAGTCGTCGGCGATCATCCAATGGGAGAATGACCTGGGTAAATTGTTCCCAGCGCAACAATGGTTTGGGACATGGCAGGAAGTCAGGAGAGCAATTCACTGCATCAATATCCATGAACAGTTTTATAAATTACTCCATAGATGGTACTTGGTACCTAAGAGGCTGGCTAAATTCGATCCGAATGCTAATGATTTATGTTGGCGGTGCCAACAAGCAATCGGATCCCAACGACATATATGGTGGGACTGTGTTGATTTATTAGCGATTAGACTGAAAGCATCCTCTCTTATAGAAAGGGTGACTCTTAATCAAGGGCAACTGTCCCCTCAGACCTTCTTATTTCACTTGGACCTAATAGAAACCAATAAAAATCGAAGAGCACTCAGCATTAATATTCTCTCAGCTTTTAAGATTTGCTTGTCAAGATATTGGAGGAGACCAGAGACACTGTCCTGGCAAGAAATTAAGTCGCAGATAAGTTTCCAAGCTACAGCTGAAAAAAACTTTTTTTCAAAAGGTAAAAACAGACAAAATAAAGATACATATGAGGAAATCTTGGCTAAGTGGATAGAGTTATCAACTGATATCCCTAACGGAAGGGTCGTATTGCTGGAATGGAGGTGGACTTTTGAATTTAAATTTTTTTTTTCTTTTCCCTGTGAATAGACTGAGCTTTTCTTGGAATAAGCACGTATCCATTATTTAAGCGACCACCACTCCCCCTAGGTTTTAACTATTGATATCATGCCACCCACATCCCCTGTCCGAACCCACATTAGCTAAGAAAACATATATAGCCCCGGCGGCTATGAGATGATTGATGGAGTGAATGGTGACTGTATGCATTTCTTTTTTTGTTTTTGTTTTTCTTTATCGAGTGGACATTTATAGAATTATGGCGGGCAGCATGGATACATATATGTGGTTCCTCGGGTTGAAGTACAGAGTGGTAGTATTTTGTGCACATATTAGGGACGCATAAAACACTTGGGAAAGGTAATCTTTCACTTACTGTTTTTTTTTTTTTGTTGCTGTTCTAGTTTTGCTTGTTAATGAGAAACTAATGATGATTTAACCTGTTGTACTGGAAAAGCGCTATTGGTACAATGTAATGTCCACTCCACTTTTTCTAATTATATATTAATAAAGAGTGATAAATATAAAAAAGAACTAGCCAGTGTCACTTTTCTCATAGTACATATTATTGTGCCCCACAGACCATGCCACAGCATCACTTTGCCAATTAAAATATGCCAGTATTTAACCCTCGATATGCCATGATTTACCCATTCAATATGCCAGGATTTTGCCCCCCAATATGCCATTTAATATGCCAGGATATTGCCCCTCAATATGCCAGGAGTTTGCCCCCCAAAATGCCATTTAATATGCCAGTATTTTGCTCTCAATATGCCAGTATTTTGCCCCCAATATGCCATTTAATATGCCAGGATATTGCCCCCAATATGTAATTTAATATTCCAGGATTTTGCTCTCAATATGCCAGGATTTTGCCCCCAATATGCCATATAATATGCCAGGATATTGCCCCCAATATGCCATGTAATATGCCAGGATATTGCCCCCAATATACCATGTAATATGCCAGGATATTGCCCCCAATATGCCATGTAATATGCCAGGATATTGCCCCTTAGTATGCTCGTTATGCCACCCTCCTCCCCCTTCCCCAGACCCCAGTACTTACCTCTTTGCTGCTCCGTCTCCCGGTGCTCTGAATGTCCGTGGCTGTGAGGGAAGCATTGTGAGCTCCCCTCCAGCCGCGTGGAACAATAAAGTTTGTTTAAAAAAAAAGTTCCAACAAACTTTATTGACCGGGCGGTTGGAGGGGAGCGCACAACGCTTCCCTCACAGCCACGGACCTGCACCGGGGGACAGAGCAGGAACGAGGTACGTTTTTAATTTTTAATTTTTTTTTGAATGCAGGGGACGCCACTGCTGGGACCTCCCCTGCCGGCCTCGGCCCATGGCCACCGTGGCCCACCGGGCATTTGCCCGGTGTGCCCGATGGCCAGTCCGGCCTGATGGGAAGCAAGCTGCTTCCCATCCTCTCCAAAGTAGAGATCACCTACAGCCAGCGGTGATGCTCTGTGACAGGATTGACCGTGTGCAGTACCAAAGTTAAAAAGCTCAGCGATCTAGTTGACCTATACCGACAATGGTTCCTGGTTTCTGTTTATTTTGAGTGTTCATTACTATTTCTGATCTCTGTGTACCAGTTCCTGTTTATATAACCACCCACTCTAATTCTCTGACTCGTCTGACCATTCTCCTGCATTATCCCTTTGGCAAGCCACATCAGTTTTACTTCAATACTTAAATACAAAATCAGATAAGTGCATGCTAGTTCTGCCTGTTTTCGCTTACCATCTCTGTGTAAAGAAATGTTAGCTGTGGAATTTAGTTTATCTGCTCAAGAGCCTAAAGCATTGGTGGAGTGCAGTCAGGGTGACACTTTAAAAGTCAAGGAGTCAGCTATTGTCAAGCTCCGCTACAGAGCTCAACTCCCGTCTGCCTGGTAATCGTCGGGTGTCACTGAGCCTCGTGAAACCCAGCCCCCATACAGGGACATCGTCACACTCACGGCACCACTTTGGGGTGAGCGCACGCTTCTCCTCCCACAAGTGTCACTCAACGAACGGGCATGCTCACTGTGACATCATTGTTTTACCGTGACATTTTAAAAAGAATCGTGTAATTGTGTATTGTGTATCTAGCATTGTTATATTATCCCACTGTTGCAGATCCTGGACTGTTTCCCGTTTTGCCTGCCCTCAGATTGTTATTAGACCTCTCTCTTTGCTTGCTTGTGGTCCTGAAACTCTCTCTGCTATTGCTATATATATATTTATATATATATATATATATATATATATATATATATATATATATATATATAGAGGTAAAGTGCAATTACTTTGGCTATGTTTTCTCCTCTTGGATATACAGTGCTGCTAACAAATAGCAAATTACATTACTGTATATCCGCATACTCATTATATGTTTGCCTACATATTGGTCTCCTATTCTGAATCCCTCACATCTGTGAAGAAAGCTTTAGGTTGTGAAGTGCCTCTTATTAAATGTTTTATTAAGAGATCAAAAATTAAAAAACAACCTGTTATACATACATACAGATAATCTTTTGTGGATGTGTTCTACACCTTTATTAAGTGCAATAGAGATCTCCATTCATTTTTATATATTTCATCTTATAATAGCAAATCATTCCATCCTATGTTTAGATATAATTGTTTTGTAATACAAATGTTGTTGTTTTTTATGCCATTTTTTGATCCAGTTCCATTTTTGGATTATTAATAAATATGGTTTTAATTCCTATGTATTATTTATACACACACAGAGTATTTCTGCTTCACTTTTATATGGCCTTCACTTTGGTACTCCGTTATATTGTACAATACCAATTGGAAAGCATGAACTAGCGGTGGAACGCATCATGACATGCAAAATGTCACTTCGGGTCAGACATTGTATGTGTACAACGGATGGAAATTTTTTTGACATTTCAGTGCTGCAACTGCTGAAGAAGCCAGGACTTCTTTATGTTTGTTTGTGTTTTGTCCCACCTTTATAGAGTAAACAGATCTTTTTCATGGAACTTCATTGTTCTTAAGGCTCATTATTCCAGATGTTTGTGAGTGCGCTCCACCTAAATATCACTCAACACATTAATGTTTAAGGTTTATTGCACTATTTTTATTCCTTTTATATTCCCTGTGTGACATCCTGCGCGCTCGATTCATTCAAAACCTATGTTATATATACAGTATATAGTACATTGAGGAGTGATCAGGTCAATGTATTCCCCTTTCCATATTATATTATCTTTGTTAAAGTGTGGTTGTGATGGTTTGTAGGTTAAATATACAATGCATCTGTCAAACTTTAGTTTGGATATCTTTAACGCAGTGGGCTTTGGGGAGCCAAGGTTGCCGGGTAGTGAAGGCATCAGTGCTCCGGTAGAAGTCACACTCCTGTGTGTTACAGGAGGGAAGCCTTAGTCCTTGGTGAAAATTAAAGTTAGGGGATTCCTGACTTTTGGAGCAGCATCGTTTAAGGAATTACTGACTGACTAAATTTGCTCACTTGAGTAAAGATGTTGGGGCGGCAGACTCAGAATTGGATTTGCTGGAGAAAACTGTTCTCCCTAACAGATTGGATGAAATCTCCTCTAGCATAGAAGGGACCCAAAAGGTAGTGAAGCCTAGGCAGGTTGGGGTGGTAGGGGACTCTATTATTTGGAGAGTAGATAGGGTAATCTGTGGCTCTGATTGCAGCAACCTAATGTTTTGTTGTCTCCGGGTTGTCCAGGTTCGGCATGTTGCAGAGTGCACAGGGGGATAGAGAGGATCCAGCTTTCTTGGTCCAAATTGGCACCAATGACAAAGTAAGAAGAAAATGGAGGGTCCTGAAAGGTAAATTTATGGAGTAAGATTAAGAAATGGACCTCTAAGGTAGTGTTCTCATAGTGCCATGTTCTACACCAGAGAGACAGCGGGAGATAGGGATGATTAATGCATGGCTGAAGTCCTGTCCTGGTTGTGAGAAGGAGGGCTTTGGGTTTGTAGACCACTGGGACGATTTTGTGTTGGGGTACAATTTCTACAGTCGGGATGGATTTCACCTGAATACCAGAGGGGATCTGGATCTGAAAATAACTAACGTGGAGGAGCTTATCTCTAACATCCAAGTAAGGGAGCATTTAGGGAATAGTGACCATAACATGGCATCCTTTGAGATTAATTCAAAAAGGCAAATTGGTATGGGTCCCACCAAAACACTGAATTTTAAAAAGGATAATTTTTAGTAGGTCCCCCTTCAAACTAATACTACAAAATTTACATATAAATGTATACACTTTGAAAACAAATATTAAAAAAGCAAACCAAAACCAATGTGGCTACCCAGTAAGGTAAATCAGGAAAGAAAATAAAAAGAAAGTAGTGTTCAAACATTATAAATCTGAGGGATCAGCAGAGACATTTGCAAAATATAAAGAAGGCAACAAAGTCTGCAAAAAGGCAATTAAATTGGTTAAATTGTAGAATGAAAACAATCATTGCCCAGGAGAGCAAGAGGAATCCCCCCAAAGCTCTTTAAATATTTAAATGGCAAAAAATGAAAGTCTGAAAATGTTGGGTCTTTTTTATCTGAAATTAGTGAGATAATTAGTGGAGAACGAGAGGAAACAGATATTTTAAATAATTTATTTTCTTCGGTTTTTACCAAGGAAGAATCAATGGACAAGAATCTGCAAGCTACAAGCATGTGATTGGTTGACACAAGAAAAAGTGTTAAAACAATTAAATGGTGTTAAGGTAGACAAAGCCCCAGGGCCAAATGGTATATACCCACGGGTACTTAAAGGAAACATTGAACCTTGTTTAACCCTTGCTTCCTTGAACGACAGCAGAATGGATATTTTACATTAAGGACAATAAAGGTATGGAATTCACTGCCTGAAGAGGTGGTTCTAGCACATACGTTAGATGCCTTTAAAAGCGGCCGGGATACAGATTATAGAGGGATAAGCTTGTTAGTACAGGCATTAATATTGATTTAGTGCTTGTTGATCCAAGGACAGGGCCGGTGCAAGGATTTTCGTCTACACAGGCGAAGGTGCATTTTGGTGCCCCCCTCCTCTGACCCGCCACGACTCCCATACTACCAACTCTCCATATATTTTATATATATAAGTATAATGTATAGTGGGGAAAATAAATACATCTAACTATTCAACTTGCATGCTCTAAATTTGTCACACATTGACGCCCTAACACACATTGAAACCATTAAACACAAAGACACCCTTGCAGTCACACACAGAGACACACTTACCACTTACACACACACCCTTACACAGACACAGTGACACACTTACACACACACCCTTACACAGACACAGTGACACACTTACACCCTTACACAGTGACACACTTACACTGACACAGTGACACACACCCTTACACAGAAAGTGACACACTTACACACACCCTTACCACTTACACACAAACAGTGACACACATACCTGAGACACTATTTTGCCACTCAATATGCCAGTATTTAGCCACTCAATATGCCATTTAATATACCAATATTTTGCCCCTCAATATGTCAGGATTTTGCCCCTCAGTATGCCAGGATTTTGCCACTCAATATGTCAGAATTTTGCACCTCCATATGCCAGGATTTTGCCACTCTATTGCCACTTAATATGCCAGGGTATTGCCACCTAATATGCCAGGATATTGCCACTTAATATGCCAGGATAGAGCCAATTAATATGCCAGGATAGAGCCAATTAAAATGCCAGGATAATGCCACTTAATATGCCAAGGTATTGCCAATAATTATGCCAGGGTTTTGCCACTTAAAATGCCAGGATATTGCCAATTAATATGCCAGGATAGAGCCAATTAATATGCCAGGATATTGCCAATTAATATGCCAGGATAGAGCCAATTAATATGACAGGATAATGCCACTTGATAAGCCAGGGTATTGCTAATAATTATGCCAGGGTATTGCCACTTAATATGCCAGGACATTCCCATTATGCCAGGATATTGCCAATTAAAATGCCAGGGTATTGCCAATTAATATGCCAGGGTATTGCCACTTAATATGCCAGGGTATTGCCAATAATTATGCCAGAGTATTGCCACTTAATATGCCAGGATAATGCCACTTAATATGCCAGGGTATTGTCAATAATTATGCCAGGGTATTGCCACTTAACATGCCAGGATATTCCCAATATGCCAGGATATTGCTACTTAATATGTCAGGATATTGCCATTTAATAAGCCAGGATTTTGACTCTCAATATGCCAGGATATTGCCCCTCAGTATGCTCGTTATGCCACCCTCCTCCCCCCTTCCCCAGCCAGTACTTACCTCCTTGTTGCTGTCTCCCATGACTGTGAGGGAAGCGTTGTGCGCTCCCCTTCAGCCGCGCGGATCAATAAAGTTTGTTGAAAAAAATTTTTTTTTTAGAGGGCTCTCTACCTCATATATAAGTCTTACACAGACACAGTGACACACTTACACCCTTACACAGTGACACACTTACACTGACACAGTGACACACACCCTTACACAGAAAGTGACACACTTACACACACCCTTACCACTTACACACAAACAGTGACACACATAACCTGAGACACTATTTTGCCACTCAATATGCCAGTATTTAGCCACTCAATATGCCATTTAATATACCAATATTTTGCCCCTCAATATGTCAGGATTTTGCCCCTCAGTATGCCAGGATTTTGCCACTCAATATGTCAGAATTTTGCACCTCCATATGCCAGGATTTTGCCACTCTATTGCCACTTAATATGCTAGGGTATTGCCACCTAATATGCCAGGATATTGCCACTTAATATGCCAGGATAGAGCCAATTAATATGCCAGGATAGAGCCAATTAAAATGCCAGGATAATGCCACTTAATATGCCAAGGTATTGCCAATAATTATGCCAGGGTTTTGCCACTTAAAATGCCAGGATATTGCCAATTAATATGCCAGGATAGAGCCAATTAATATGCCAGGATATTGCCAATTAATATGCCAGGATAGAGCCAATTAATATGCCAGGATAATGCCACTTGATAAGCCAGGGTATTGCCAATAATTATGCCAGGGTATTGCCACTTAATATGCCAGGACATTCCCATTATGCCAGGATATTGCCAATTAAAATGCCAGGGTATTGCCAATTAATATGCCAGGGTATTGCCACTTAATATGCCAGGGTATTGCCAATAATTATGCCAGAGTATTGCCACTTAATATGCCAGGATAATGCCACTTAATATGCCAGGGTATTGTCAATAATTATGCCAGGGTATTGCCACTTAACATGCCAGGATATTCCCAATATGCCAGAATATTGCTACTCCCTCCTCCCCCCTTCCCCAGCCAGTACTTACCTCCTTGTTGCTGTCTCCCGTGACTGTGAGGGAAGCGATGTGCGCTCCCCTTCAGCCGCGCGGATCAATAAAGTTTGTTGAAAAAAAATTTTTTTTTAGAGGGCTCTCTACCTCATGTATAAGTCTGTTCCTCTAGATTGTAAGCTTGCGAGCAGGACTCTCTACCTCATGTACCAGTCGGTTCCTCTAGATTGTAAGCTTGCGAGCAGGACTCTCTATCTCATGTATAAGTCGGTTCCTCTAGATTGTAAGCTTGTAAGCAGGGCTCTCTACTTCATGTATCAGTCTGTTCCTCTAGATTATAAGCTCTGTGAGCAGGGCTCTCTGCCTCATGTATCAGTCTGTTTCTCTAGATTGTAAGCTTGTGAGGAGGGCTCTCTATTTCATTTATCAGTCTGTTCCTCTAGATTGTAAGCTCTGTGAGCAAGGCTCTCTATCTTACGTATCAGTCTGTTCCTCTAGATTGTAAGCTTGCTAGCAGGGCTCTCTTCCTCATGTACACTGTAGGTTAAACTATCCCTTTAATAGCAGAGCAGGGCAATTTTTCTTACTATCCTATACTTCCAACTTATTAATGTCTGTTTTTTACTGTTTTTTTATGGTTTAGTATGACAAACACTGGTCTCTACTTGCCAGACAATCCTTTAATAAAATGACAGATTATGACAGCAGCGAAGAACCAGTTGGCCCGTCTTCCCTGTCTGATGAATGAGGATCTCCAGTGCGAAACGCGTAAGGTATACGGCTTACAATATCTTACAATATTCCCCCCTAGCCGTCGCGGGTGGCTTTTTTTAAATTGTTGTGCTCACAGTTGACTTTTTCTTTAACCTCAAACATTTCCCTGACATTGTTGACTTCTGCTGGAGACTGGAGAGTTATTCTATGTATCTACTACACCTTCAGTAACATACATTTTTTTTCACATTTCCCCTTACTCTTCTAGTTTCATAAAAAAAAATATGCTACTTCAAGTCTTTAAAAATCTTGTCTCTCTCCCAAGATCTACAATACAATTGCTCAAATTGCAATAAGTTTTATTAAACACTACAGACCTACTTTGTTTAACCAAAAGGCTGGTTTTGGGGTATTCAACCTACATCCTCACCACAAGACCACCCCCCCCCCCAAAAAAAATACTTCATTCAGACTTGATTATTTCAAGACATCATTCACTTAACTAACCCAATCTGATTGCAAGCTCCTGGGGCCCATTTTGTTTGTCGCAGTCACTATCTGATTTTGATCATTATTTTGTAGTCAGTCCTGGTTCCACAACTGGCTTGAATTCTTACAAATGCCATGGGGCACAAGTGACTCTTATAGAAAGGGGAAAAAAATACTTATCAATGCACTGAAGTCCTCTTTAAAGCAGACACCAGCTGTACACAGGTTTGTGCTATGCTCAATTTCTTTTTACCAAATTTAAGGCAAAAACGAGAGTCTGACAAGTTTATGGAGCTGCCCGTTGGAATATATTCCTAATTAGATCACCAATTTTAATGAGACAAAACTATCTCAGAAAAATGTCTCATGTAACTGTACAGTAGTGGAATGGTGTTTAACCTTTTAGATAATAAATCTCTTAGGATTGTCGTCTTTAAAGATTTTATGGATTTAAAAACCTAGACAGAAAGCATTGTGGCTGATAGAATTAATTCTCCCGCTGCTACCACAGACGTGACACACACCATTAAGCCAGGGATATACCATCACAGTGCACTCAGGTGCACACTTCCTCCATGAAGGGTAATGGGTAATAAAACATATATATTTAGGAGTACTATATCATAAAAATCATTACTTCCCTATAGAGCACATGTATATAACAAATGGCCATCTTCAGGTGGCTAATTGGAAGACATCCCTGGCTCAATTGTAGGTTTATGATCAGCATTAATGAATTGAATAAAGCATTCTCAACATAAGTTTGTATATTATTTATTTGAAAAAATATTTCCGAGACCCCCCCCCCCCAGAATCTTTGCTATATTGTAAAGCAGATTGTAAAGAAAGCTTGATAGTGGATGGTTTGTGATCACAATTGCACATGGTACATTTTGAAGACAATAATTCCAAAAAAATCACATCACACTATAGGATATACATGGTCAGGTATATATGTAAGAGATATGTTATGGTACACAAAACAAGCTATATAACACACATACAATGTTGATGGCACATTCCAATGTAGACTCTCAGTATAACACAAGGAATCTGATTTTTTTTTTTATAAATATGGGCTATCACAATGTAATTGCAAACACAATATCTCTGACAGATCATTAACTCTTAACCTCCCGAGTCCCAGAGAAAGATCTGGTATGGCCTAGCAGAATATAAAGGGTTAAACCCGGCATGACTGCATGAGCAGGGGAAGATCACCCACAGTACAGAATAAAATCACATGTAGCCTGGCAGAGAGAGGGGGGTTAAAAAAACCACACAAAAAAACCCATGCACACAATAGTAGAATTCAGCTATAGGAAGGATATTATTAACCCATTAAGAGCATAATGGTGGTCCTCTTTAGGGGCTCTGGCTGTGCAGGTTGCCAGCTGCTGGAATGGTCACCTGCGTGGATCATAAATTAACCCCAGTGCCCCCAGCAGGGGCCTGGCAGACAGAATGAAGGTGACTTCATATAGCCAGTGAAAGAAGGAGCATGCAGCAGAAATGAGTGTAAGACTGCAGGATGCACCCCAGGGAGACCCTCTCCTTACCATTCCAGGCGATCACAGGGTGCTGCAGAGCAGATGTCACTGCGCCCCCAGCAGCAGAGCTGCGCATCTGGCTATTTTCCTTGCTGGTGGTGGGACCCTCTTGGTTTCCAGCCATCCTCTGGATCGGAGATCTGTGCCCATGAAGAGGACATCCCCAGACCACTTCTCAACTGGAGCCATTACAGGGGTGGCTGAGGCCCTATCCAAGGCGGGAGAACTCACTGCACGCGCCTACAGTACTCCTCGTGAGAGCCACGTGACCGCTACGTCACGTGACCGTTACAGCGCGTAGCTCTGAATTCTGCATCGTGCTGAATAACAAGCACGCCACAGCCACAGATGAACTTTTCGGATTTCCGATTTTCGGAATTTGGATGTAAATAAAATGTGCTGCCTTGCGGTGGCGCCGGCCTTGTCCAAGGATAAATGCTTTTTCAACTTAAACTACTATGTAACTATGTATCTATGAATTATTGGTAAAACAAATAAGGTTGGTTATAAGTTATAGTTTTTAAAATTAAATAATTTAAAATTTATATTTTCTGTTAATTAAAACTTGTACTGTACTACAAGGTCACAACAATTCTCCTCTGGAAAATCTGTATTTTTGATTATGTTTTTATTAGAAATACAGGTACACTCTACAAAGCCCCATTTGCAACTCATTGTCACATGATTGTGCTTCTTACCTAGTCAAGGCTGCATCTACCGCTATGGTTTACCTGTGTACTGAATACGGGCCAACTGACTTTCACTGCATTCTCTTACCCACTGACCTTGGCTTGCTGACTTTGCCTTTGATATTTACATTGTTCTGCTGTCTGTAAGACCAGGCGATCACTCAAATCTCAGCGGCTCAACTATCTGCGAAAGTAGTGATATTTGTAGGAAATGTAGCTGATTTGGACTCCAAAACTTGTTATTTCATCAGTATCATTGCAGGGACTGTGTGATAATTCCATGGCACATAGGGTATGAACTCAAATTATGCTGCTTTATAACCAGCACTATGGGTCCAGTAGTTGCTGTCAGATTTACTGTATTCAATCAACAGAAAAAAGTGTCGGCACTCCAAATCACCAAACAAGGCAGGGTTCATATAAACACAAAATATCTTACTTTTATTCAGGTTATTGGTCCTCTCATAAAAAAAAAAAAATAAAACATATACACTGGTAGCAAAAATCATAATAGGTAGAGTTTAACCCCTCAGTGACAGAGTTCTATGCTGCATGTGATGTGCCTTGAAGACCAGAATTCCATTATTTTTGTCATATGTTTGCTTAACTGTGATTTTCTTTCTTCGTGTTCAGCACACTCACACAAATTATTATAATTTTTTTTTAATAGACAGATAGGACTTTCTTTGGATACTATTATTTTCATCATATGATACAATTTACTATTAAAAATTAACTGACCTCATTTTTTTTATACAACCGGTCTATATAGTTTCTAATATTTGTCCTGAGTTTAGAAATACCAATGTTTCCATGTTTTTCTGTGGGTTTTTTTCAAGTTATAGGGCAATAACCCATTTTTTTTTGTTTTCTAACATTTTCTCCTACAGTAACCTTTTGACCCCAACCCTAAACCTACATTTAACCCTAACCCTAAATCCACCTCCACCCCTTAATCTAACCCTTGTACTAACCCTAATTCTAATCCTAACCCACCTGTAAAACTAACCCTAATTGTAACACTAACCATAATTGTAGCCTTAAACTTAGATCTTGTATAGTTTTTTTCCTTTTTTTTCAATGTAATGTTGCTGACTGCCTCGAGGGGCAGTCAAACAACAGTTTCAGAGCGACAGAAGAGTTATTTTTATCACTTCCGTTGCTCTCTGCTGGACACAGGGCAAGCCATACTGGAGGAGCATGCTCCTCTTCAATGTGGCACCTGTGATCACACAGGGGTGCAGAAACGGATTGGATCTCAACCCTCTTCCAAAAACTGGCTAGATATTTACCACTGTCTTTACCACTGTAATTACATTAGCTACCAGAGTTTTTTTTACGAATTCCTAGATAATGCCAAATCAATTAAAAACAAAAAGGCTTGAATGGTCAAAGAGGCCCCTATTGTCATAGTTTATCCCATGTCCCTGGCTCCTGTATATTTTATTCTAGTTTTGTGTCTGTTTCTACTTCAGCCTCTAGTGGCCGCAATTCTAGTGTTTCCATTTTCCTCCTGTGGTGTCAGCTGCCTCGTTTACCTGAGCCAAATTTATACCTGCAACTTGCATTGCTTTTGTTTCAGCCTGTATAGTGCCTCTGTGCCTGTACTAGTGTTTCTGTCCTGACCTAGCCTGTTTGCCTGCCTTGTGACTTTGTCTAGTAATATTCATCCATTGTACCTCATCCTGATCTGTGGATGACCCGGCCTGCTGACTATTCTATTTGTGTGTTTTTGCCTGCTTTAGTATGTGGTCTCAGTCAGTGTCAATGTCCTGATGGTCATTTGCCTGAGGCTCAACCGTAGGGTATAATACCAGGTGAAATAGCACTGTACTGTTTCCTATCCTGTGGCAGAGGTTATCAGTCCGGTCTCAGCTTCCAGTCCAGTTCTCTGCCCCAGGTGAGGGCTGCCACTTTATGAACCTGTTTTTTAACCCCCATGCCATATATTTGATTGTCTAATGGGCACTGCTATAGATTCTATAGTTAAAGAGTATAACATAGTGCTAAAGGGTACTCCTAATGGGGATTCAGAGGACATAGAGGAGCCTCCAACCTTAGCCTGTGGACAGGAATACAGTGCCATTGTACATTGTCTGAAAAAACCCTGAATACTAAATATGTCCAACGTCTCTGAGAGAAAGCTCCAACCAACATGGAAGGCTTTCTTGCATCAAGAGCCATTATGACTGCTGGTAGACCTGTGCTATTAATTTCCGTAAGCAGGCTGAGCATGCATCATGTGTTATCTTTGCCTGTCCTCCCGGGGATAAAACCCGACTGGTCCGCAAAAATTAAATAGGACATAACTCATTTGAGACGTTCGGCCAATATCTTATAATATATCTTTAGGTCAGTAGCAAACATACTGGCCTATAATTTGTGCCCAAAGTGCAGGGCCCTTACCAATTTTTAAAATTGAACATATCAAAGCCAGCAGCATTTCTGGCTTTGATCAGGAACAGATCAAATGTGAATTGAACAGTACAATATGAATTATGAGTTTGAATAATAGGCGTTATCTCTGTCATTAGTGTGATGTAATCTCCAAACGTCATACACATTATTACCAATAAGGCACTTAGATAATTTCTTTGCCTGTGATAATATTTCAGGATCAATTTTTCTGCCCTTTTGTGCTATATGGTTTTGAGACCGTAGAGTGTCCTTACTGCATTGTGGTCTTATGTTCTTTTCTGCTATTTAAAAACAGCCGTGCCATTTTTAATAACCAAATCTATTTTAGATGAAAGAGATTCAAGAGCCTGATACTGAGCCAAAGCCAAATTGATTTGAAAGGGATGGGTGCTGATGTAGTTACATCGTTTATCAAAATCTTGTGTCCATCACTGTTCCTCTAATAAGTGAGGCATAAAATAGCTTTTTAGCACTCTCTTGGGTTTGGTATAATTTGTCATTATGAATGAATAACTTAGAGTAACTTAGGCCTCGGTGGGCCTTTGGTTTTCATAGAGCCCAAAATATGGAGGTGCGGTGACCAGATGGGTAGTGCAAAGTTTAGACACGCAGAACCTGTGCTTCTATACCCTTCGTACCAAAGATTGTAAAAAAAGGCACTGTCCCTTTAAAAAGGGATACTTGGGAATTATGCACTAGCACCACCTATGTGATATATAAGGTATAGTGGTCATGCAAATTCAGACACCATACACTACAAAAAAGTATTCCTAATACTGAATTAAAATTCATTATTAGAGATATAGACATGGATGTGAGTGTTTCGTTTTCTGACGATTATACATTAAACCAACTAAATGCTTCTCTTTTAAAGTGTTACAAATCAAAGCACTATTCAATACAATCCCCAAATGTTTTTTATATCAGACCCTTTTCATATTAAGCGACGGCACACATTTCATATTAACCTTTTAGAAATAATGGTTTAAATGTGATAATTATAAGTTTACATGAAAATAAATATATTGCCATATAAATGTCTAGAGAAAATCCTGTAAATTATTTTCCACCTCTACTCAAAACTCTCAAAGGAGCTAAATGACAGCGCATCTCTCACCTAGATTAGACTCGCTTGAGGATTAAGCCAATTTCAGCAAATACATGTTGTTTACTAACTATTAAACAGGTGTTATTTCTTTTAATCGTAAAGGTTTTTCTTATACCCCTTCATTATACAGTGAAGCATCAATAAGAATATTCTGGCCTTCTCTACACATAGGCCTGCATAATTCATAGAATAGGTTCGTGGGCCATGTAATGTCAGTGTTTTATCAGAAAAAATTGCTTCCTAGGCTGCAGGTATGATGTACTAAACCAATTTGCTATCAAATATATATATATATTTTTGGTTAACTTCCACTCTGAGTCACGAGAGGTCCAGATTAAAATGTAATAATCGTTCACATCAATTTTTATAGCTTAAATGTGCATTTAAGTACATTATTTAATGAATAGCAGTACCTAAGGACTTTATTGTTATGGAGACTTGGTATAAGGTATTGCTTTGAAAAATGATTTCCTTATTTCAATGTTTTTCAGTGTTCAGTAGATTAAAATAAGAATATTGCACATTGCAAGATACCTTTGACTATTATTGCAGAATATGAACAGCTGGCAAACACAATAAAGTGTAACAGTGCACTATGATGATGTTACTAAAGACTAATGTTAGATTTACTAATGAACTATTTAATTTTTGTAAAAAGAAAATATTTTTTTATAAAATAAAACTTCCTTTTCCTACCCTCTAAAAAGCCCTACATTTGACATCAACCAGCTGACTGATTCCAACTCTGTGAGCACTGAAAGATTGATGCACTTCTGCTCAAATTAAACAATGTAAATACTTTGTATAATGAAGGGACCTTCAACAGGTACAGGTATACTGTATTTAACTGTGTGCTGTGTTTTAGAAAACATTACAATAAATAAGCATTGTTTAAGGTTCTGTATAACATTACACTGTTTATACTGATATGAGGTACCTGCATACATTTGTTAGGAGGCTGGTAACATCTGACCCAGGGGAAAAAACATACTTTCTAGTAGCAACTTCACAAGCTCACCCATTATCCTCATAAATAGACACAAATAGACAACCAAGACAAACAGGTAAGTGGTTGAACCTGAATGCATTTTTGCTCAGTTTCCATTGTCCCTTCTCTACCTCAGATCCCAGAATGCACAGGGGGAGAAAAAATGTGAAGGTAGAGACAACAAGGAGGTATGCTTTTTCTCACACAAGTGTATGTCTACGGGGTCTTCACGGAAGGCCACAATAAGGAGCATACTTGACCTTGGTGCTTTCTACTCCAACCTTTTGTTCTCAGCCAAAGTCTCATCAGAGAGAGATTACTGCCTAGCCTACTCATCTGGGCACTTAGAAATGAAATGTATTTGATAACCTGGATTGACCTGGATTGATGAGCCACCAAGAGCGAGTGAATGAGAATGTTTGAATGTGAATGCCTGAGAAGATGCGAGAGTTTGTAGATTTTCTTATTTTTTCTTTGACAAATCATGGATCTGGATGTAACAAAAATGTTCCTAAAGCGATGCTTCGTTAAAGTGCAATGTATATTCTGCCTTGGAAATAATGTACGATTTGTTACCTATTTATATTTATGATCCCTTTTTTGTACGATTTCAATAAATAATAAAAAAAGAAAAAAAAAAGAAAAAGAAAAAAAAAAAAAAGAAAAGAAATGAAAAGTATTGCAGTCCAGTCTGAGTCACATCAGAGAGCAATAGCAGAGTTGGAAGACAAGTTTGAGAACTCTGTAATTAATGCCTTATCTTTGTTGTTCATTAGTTCGTTCATTTGTGGTGAATAAACCCCTTTGTTATCCAGGGCAGGAGAATATGGATGGCAATAGTTCACTTCTTCTTCTTCCTAGAATATACTACATTTTCCTTATCATTTGTAGTAATAACACAATGGACCATTTTTATCAAGCAAAAACTTGTGCTATTTCAGGAAAAAGTACTAAAATAGCAGTAATTACCATGGAAACCAATGGGATGTTATGACAGTTTGCTCCAAATTCAGCACTTTTTTTTAAAAAAAGTACCTTTTTTGCCTTGATAAATCTGGCCCAATATGTGTCAATGTAAATTTAGAGCAATCTGAACACTGGTCTGAATACAACAGCAAAATCAAGTGTCACGACAGCACTATCACAATGCCTATCACTCCCTCCTCACCAACCTCCTTACCTGCTCAGAACTCCCCTGAGATCTGTCTCACTGCAATCTGGTCTCCATTAACAGGTCTTTCATGAGTAATCCTAGGTTACTGTTCTGCACATGTGCAGTTCTGCGTTTGGCTTCCTGCCCTTACTCATCCTTAAAGGGCCAGGTTTAAACATTACTTTTCCTGTGCTTCTCATTGGTTGATTGTTTGGTAGGAGGGCTATTTAAACCTCATTTGTGCACTTGCTCCTTGCCTGAAATAGTGCTCCAAGCCTTTTCTAGCGTTCACTGACTACCTTTGACTCCTGTTGCTGATTTTGCCTGTTTTTGACTCTGCCTGTTTGCCGCCTGTCTTGACTCTTCGCCTGCCTCCTGACTCCGATCGTTTGCTGCCAGCCCTGATCCCTGCTTGTTGACCATTCTCTTGCCTAGCCCTCCTGTACCTTCGTTTTTGGTAATTTCTCCCGTGTCAGTTTTATTCTGGTTATGTTTCATTACTCTAGTAAGTGTCAGAGTGCCAAAGTCCTGGAGGAAAGAAACCTGAGGCTCAACCGTAGGGTGGAATTCCTTCAGGCAGAAGAATTCTGTTCACTTGCCTGGGTTTGTTACGTATACCATACCTACTTCTGCACAGTGGTTCCAGCTCCGCATCAACCTTACAGTTATTTCAGGCCAAAACTATGGAACCCGCAGATTTAAACCGTATTGCATCTTGACAGGACCGACACGACCAGATTCTGACCACTCATGCATCCCACCTGCAGAATCTGGAGCAGAAGGTAGACACTGTCACAGATCTATTACGCTCCTTAACCGCCTCCGGATCCCCAGCCCCCTCTACACCTGCGTCTGAAGCTACATCCTCTACCTCGGGAGTACAGACCGCAGCCAAACCTCCCAAGATGCCAGTTCCCGATAAGTACTCTGGAACACCGAAAGAATGCAGAGGTTTTCTCAATCAGTGCCTTTTGCATTTCCGTACTCAGCCTCTTACTTTTGCCACTCACTCCTCACGAGTTGCGTTTATTATCAATTTACTGAGAGGCGAAGCCTTGGCGTGAGCCTCTCCCTTACTCGAAAGAAGTTCTCCTCTCCTCGATGACGCAGATGCATTCATATCAGCATTTCGTGCAGTGTTTGACGCTCCTGGCAGACGTGAATCCGCAGAGTCCAATCTCATGGAGTTATGTCAAGGAAGGAAAACGGTAGCTCAGTATGCTATTGAATTTAGAACTCTTGCTTACGAAACAGACTGGAACGCCAGTGCCCTCAGGGCAGCATTCCGTAGAGGTCTCAACGACTCCCTGAAAGACGCTCTGACCTATAGAGACTTACCTAACGACCTGGAAGGCCTAATTGCTCTTTGCTTAAGATTAGATGCCAGGAATCAAGAAAGGCGTTTGGAACGTGACAGAGAACGAGATCGTAGACCTAGAATGAATAAACCGCAAAACGCTTATTTCCCACCTGCGGCTATCCAAGAAACCCCTGCCAATGCTGCCGAACCTATGGAGATAGGTCCAATTCTACACCTATCGGAAGAAGAGAAACAACGTAGAAGGACAATGGGTCTCTGTTTGTACTGCGGTCAGAAAGGTCACATAGCTCGCTATTGCCCCCAGAAGCAGAACCAGGGAAACTTCCGTACTTAGTGGAGACTAGAGGCACTCCACTGAGCATTTCTACCCTTACGCCTCCTCCAGACCAAAGATTACTCGTACCCATCACGCTCCAGTGGACCGGTCACCAAGTGACCACACAGGCCTTCATTGATTCCGGAGCAGCCGGCAACTTCATAGACAGTTCCTGGGCCAAACGTCAAGGTATCCGTTTAAGTTCAAGACTCAGAAGAACCCTATAACCACCTTAGATGGTACCCCGCTAGGTACTTGCGTAATATCTGAAGAAACCCTACCATTGGGAGTCAAAATCGGGGTATGTCACATTGAAGAATTGGTCTTTGATGCCCTGTCTAGTCCTCATTTACCCGTCATCCTAGGTTTTCCTTGGCTCCAACGACATAACCCTAGTATCGATTGGATCCAAGGGGAGATCACAGCTTGGAGCGAAGATTGTAAATCCTCATGCTGTTCTCATCCTTTAAGGATAAACGTGTTGCTTGAACTAACCCCAGAAGATCCTCGCACTCTAGTACCCAAGCAATATTTCGAATACCTTGATGTCTTTTCTAAAGAAAAAGCCGAGATCTTTCCTCCTCATAGGAGCTACGATTGTCCAATAGACCTATTACCTGGAACGACTTCCCCTTCAGGTCGTACCTATCCTCTTTCCGAACCTGAGAACAAGGCTTTGGCTCAATACATCGAGGAAAGTCTTCAAAAAGGGTTTATAAGACCATCATCTTCTCCTGCTGGGGCAGGATTTTTCTTTGTTGCCAAAAAAGAAGGCTCTCTCAGACCTTGCATTGATTATAGGGGATTAAACAGGATCACTATCAAGAATAAGTATCCTCTTCCGCTTATATCTGAATTATATGATCAATTGAAAGAGGCTACCATCTTCACCAAATTGGATCTCAGAGGGGCCTATAATCTGATACGCATTTGTGAAGGTGACGAATGGTAAACAGCCTTTAATACTAGATACGGACATTATGAATACCTTGTCATGCCATTCGGTTTATGTAATGCACCAGCTGTTTTTCAGAATTTTGTTAATCATGTGTTCCGTGATATGCTCCTCTCTCACGTCATGATATATCTAGATGATATTATGATATATTCCAAAACTTTGCAGGAACACCGTACTCATGTCAAACAGGTTCTTCAACGTCTCAGAGACCATAAACTTTTCGTGAAGGCGGAGAAATGTGAATTTGAATGCAACAGAGTAAAATTTTTGGGGTATGTGATTTCCAATGGAGCTCTAGAGATGGATCCGGGTAAGGTGACTGCCATTAGCAATTGGGTGATGCCGTCGGACCTGAAAGGAATACAATGCTTCTTGGGTTTCGCTAATTATTACAGAAGATTTATAAGAAATTTCTCTAAAGTGGTAGCACCCATCTCAGCACTTATCAAAAAGGGTGCTAATCCTAAGACATGGCCCAACAATGCCATCAAGGCATTCCAAGATCTAAAAAATGCTTTTACCTCAGCTCCTATACTCAAACGTCCAGACCCTTCCCTCCCGTTCATTTTGGAGGTCGATGCTTCAGAGTCAGGTGCAGGAGCCATATTGTCTCAAAGAGATCAAGTCACTAACCGTATCCATCCATGTTCGTTCTTTTCTAAAATGTTTACCTCTGCTGAACGCAATTATGATGTAGGCAACAGAGAACTCTTGGCCAAAAAGATGGCATTAGAGGAGTGGAGACACCTTTTGGAGGGTACTCTTACACCCATAACTATCTTCACAGATCACAAGAATCTCTTGTACATTAAAAAGGCTAAACGTCTAAATCCCCGTCAAGCTCGTTGGTCCTTGTTTTCACACAATTAAATTTCATAATCTCCTACCGCCCTGGATCAAAGAACAAAAAAGCGGATGCTCTTTCAAGACTCCACGATCCTCCTGATCTTCCTCAAAAGGAGGAGACCATAATTCCTTCTGCTCGTATCATAGCTGCTATGTTTCCTAGCCTCATCTATCGAGTTTCTAAAACGCAGTATCCTAGACCCAAAGGAGGGATACCTCCTCCTGGATGATACTTCGTACAACCAAGATACCGGAAAGCAGTATTATCTTGGGCCCATAATTCACTGATTGCTGGACATAGAGGAATTAATAATACCAAATTCCTTGTCAAGAGATTCTTCTGGTGGCCCCTTTTATCGAAAGATGTTCATGCCCTTGCCAGGGTACGCTCCTTCCATCTTCGATTTCCTAACAAACCTGGACCTGGGCGCTTGTACAGCGCCCGTGGAGTGGGGGGTAATGTCACGACAGCACTGTCACAATGCCTTTCACTCCCTCCTCACCAACCTCCTTACCTGCTCAGAACTCCCCGGAGATCTGTCTCACTGCAATCTGGTCTCCATTAACAGGTCTTTCATGAGTAATCCTAGGTTACTATTCTGCACATGTGCAGTTCTGCGTTTGGCTTCCTGCCCTTACTCATCCTTAAATGGCCAGGTTTAACATTACTTTTCCTGTGCTTCTCATTGGTTGATTGTTTGGTAGGAGGGCTATTTAAACCTCATTTGTGCACTTGCTCCTTGCCTGAAATAGTGCTCCAAGCCTTTTCTAGCGTTCACTGACTACCTTTGACTCCTGTTGCTGATTTTGCCTGTTTTTGACTCTGCCTGTTTGCCGCCTGTCTTGACTCTTCGCCTGCCTCCTGACTCCGATCGTTTGCTGCCAGCCCTGATCCCTGCTTGTTGACCATTCTCTTGCCTAGCCCTCCTGTACCTTCGTTTTTGGTAATTGCTCCCGTGTCAGTTTTATTCTGGTTACATTTCATTACTCTAGTAAGTGTCAGAGTGCCAAAGTCCTGGAGGAAAGAAACCTGAGGCTCAACCGTAGGGTGGAATTCCTTCAGGCAGAAGAATTCTGTTCACTTGCCTGGGTTTGTTACGTATACCATACCTACTTCTGCACAGTGGTTCCAGCTCCGCATCAACCTTACACCAAGGGAGTCTGATATAATATTTACGATAATTTCTGATGCATAGTTAAGGTAATTAAGGTTCATCATTCTTCTGCAAAATATCCAGCTTCTGTATAACCAAGCTGTGGATATAATATTCCTCTTTGCTCTCCATACTAAAATAGCTTAGTAACTATATAGATGCTACCATAGAAACATAGAATGTGTCGGCAGATAAGAACCATTCGGTCCATCTAGTCTGCCCAATTTTTTTTTTAGTACTTTTATTAGTCACCCGTTCCCGGTCTTATAGCTAGGATAGCCTTTTGTCTATCCCACGCATGTTTAAAATCCTTGACTGTGTTTACCTCTACCACTTCTGCTGGCAGGCTATTCCATACATCCACTACCCTCTCAGTAAAGTAATACTTCCTGATATTACTTTTAAATCGTTGCCCCTCTAATTTAAGACTATGTCCTCTAGTTGTGGTAGTTTTTCTTCTTTTAAATATACTCTCTTCCTTTACTGTGTTGATTCCCTTTATGTATTTAAATGTTTCTATCATATCCCCCCTGTTACGTCTTTCCTCCAAGCTATTCATGTTAAGATGCTTTAACCTTTCCTGGTAAGTTTTATCCTTCAACCCATGAACCAGTTTAGTAGCCCTTCTCTGAACTCTCTCCAAAGTATCAATATCCTTCTGGAGATACGGTCTCCAGTACTGCGTGCAGTACTCCAAGTGAGGTCTCACCAGTGCTCTGTACAATGGCATGAGCACTTCCCTCTTCCTACTGCTAATACCTCTCCCTATGCAACCAAGCATTCTGTTAGCATTTCCTCCTGCTCTATTGCATTGCCTACCTACCTTCAAGTCCTCTGAAATTATTACTCCTAAATCCCTTTCCTCAGATGTTGAGGTTAGGTGTGTACCAAATAGTCTATATTCTGCTTTTGGGTTTTCACGCCCAAGGTGCATAATCTTGTCCACATTAAATGTCAGTTGCCACTGCTCTGACCATTTTTCTAGTTTAGCTAAATCATTTGCCATTTGGCTTATCCCTCCATGAATATCAACCCTGCTGCAAATCTTTGTATCATCAGCAAAAAGACATACTTTGCCAACAAGACCTTCTGCAATATCGCTAATAAAAATATTAAAGAGAATGGGTCCAAGAACAGATCCCTGAGGTACCCCACTAGTAACAAGACCTTGCATCGAATATACCCCATTGACTACAACCCTCTGTTGCCTGTCACTTAGCCATTGTCTAATCCATTCAACAATATTGAAATCCAAACTCAAAGATTTCAGTTTATTGATAAGCCTTCTATGGTCGACAGTGTCAAAAGGCTTACTGAAAATCTAGGTAAGCAATGTCTACTGCACCACCCTGATCTATTATTTTACCCAATCAAAAAAATCAATAAGATTAGTTTGGCATGATCTCCCTGAAGTAAACCCATGCTGTCTCTGATCTTGAAATCCAAGCGACTTTAGATGTTCAGCTTTGTGTTCAGCAACTTTAATATTTGCACTGGGCATGAACAACGTATATCCAAAACCCTAGAGGGACCCAGAATAATAGCCTATTTGTACTGAAATGGAAAAACTGTGTTGGACGTAAGCCTATTAAAAGTAACATTCGCACTTGAAAACTTTGTCATCTAGAAACTTTCAGTCCAAAAAGCAATGGAACGGGACCCAAGTCAACTTAATTTCACAGAACTAAATGTTATTGTTTGTGCAAATAGGTATACATAAACAAATAGTAAAAAAAACAAACAAAGGAAACGGAACTCTGAGCCAATGATCTGAGAATGTGTCATGGCACAGCTAGGTACTCACCTGCCCCTGGGCGCCCACACCGCCCTCGCGGCATAATGGCAGCTCTCACTGCTCCTGAGAGATCCATTGGGGAGGAACAGGTCAGGGACCAGGGAATAAAACAAGATGGTGCTGAGTCCCTGACCTCTTTATATAACATCTGTGTGCCCCACCTACTGGTGGGAGGTGGTCGGTCATGTGATCCCAGCTACCTATTTAAACCCAGCACACCTTCCAGTCAGTGCTTGGTTATTTTGCTTTTTGCTTCTGTCTGCTGCAAGACTGCATTTTCGTTTGCTCTTCCTGCTCAGGCTTCTGTTCCCGGTTCCTGCTCCCTGATTCCTTGGACAACTGCTACAGCCTGCTTCCTGACCTAGATACAGATTAAGCATTTACTTCTGTCTGCTGCAGATTGCATTTTCGTTTGCTTTTCCTGCTCCAGCTTCTGTTCCCGGTTCCTGCTTCCAGCTTCCTTGGACAGCTGCTACAGCCTGTTTCCTGACCTAGTTCCAGATTTATCGTTCACTTCTGTCTACTGCAAGACTGCATTTTCATTTGCTTTTCCTGCTGCTGCCTTCTGGAAATTTATTGTTTTTATTAAAGGCCTCCAGGCCACCACAGACCCTTTGGGACAAAGAGTGGGGTGGGTGCTACAATGCCCGAGAACAAACAGTACTGCAATAGTCTGAGTCTGTACTCGGGAGAGCAACTCAATTTTTTGCCTGCTTACACCATTGCACAGGAACCACTCCATTAGCATATCAGACTGATCCCACCCATGAGGGCAGGCCAGATCCAAAATGCATGGCTAGTACCCTCTACACGAGGAACACAGCAAACCACAGACGTACGTTTTGGCCTACATGGCCTCGTCAGTGTGGTATGGCTGATGATCCTCTAGGTGCAAGCAGGCCAGGGACCCACGGCCGTAGGCATACCCTGTTACTCATGGCGACAAAGAGTAGGGTGGGTGCTACAATGCCCGAGAACAAACAGTACTGCAATAGTCTGTCCTGACAGACCATTTGGGACCCTGTCTCCACTTCCAGGTGCTCCCAAGGGTCGTGATAGTAAGGGAGTGCTGTTCCGCTGCAAATTGGGTTTCATCCACTCCACAACTCTCCAGGTGGGTGTGACAGAATGGGGCTTATAAGAAATCCTCTATTTCATTGGGGAAAATGCCACAATGTTTGAGAAGAAATAAGACCAAGGCTGGCACAGGGCCACATCACAAATTTGCTCAGGATCCACCATGAAAGGAAGCTCCAAAGCCAAATTCAGTAAGCCTTAAATAAAAGAGCTAAATGGACCAGCATGTGGGGATTAATGACAGTGGGAAAAAGGCCTTAGAAAAGGCATGATGCACAAATATTTTATTTTGAGGGAGACACCTAGTTCTACGACCTATAGGGCCCTCACCCAGCCTGTATTTTTGACTTGAGGCCAATGTTAAGTCTATTCAATTGCATTAATGGTATATTTCACTGGAAATGTTGGCAACCTTAACTATTGGCCAAGCACGCTACATGGTAGGATGGAATAAACTACCGAAGAAGGTTAATAGTTTGTGTGTCTTGTATCAATTGTTTACATTTTATGATGCATTAGTAATAGTTGTAAATATAGGTGTGATTGAAAGGGCACTATTAAAATATATTAAATATATAAAGTTGCAGATTTTAAGTTCCTTATTGATTATTTTGTATATGTTGCAGAGAAAATGTATATATTTTAATTTAAGTTGCATGAAATTATTATCCCTGGCAGGCAGCATAATGAAATGGTGGTTAAGCATGCATACAACCTAAAACTTGCAGATCCCTAAAATGCTAATTTGGCCAACACTAGTTCATCTAGTTCACCTGTTTGTACATCCTACCCTTTTTGTTTGACAATACAATTATAGATTCCTTATTACAATTTAATGTACAAAGTCATAAATGTGTCTTTTAGAATGGAATTTTGGAACTTGGCACATGACATTATTGCTTTTGGAGGAGGAAAGAAAATATTGGAGTTTGTTCCCTTTTAACATTGATTTGCAGTGATGAACTGCAAAATATCATACATTAAAGGCCGAACTGGAAAAGTTTTCCAACTTACCTGAATTTTTGCTTTTCCCTTTTTCTTTTTGGAATAGACCACATTATTAACTTAATAATAAAATGGAATATATCTCTGGGGTAATATACTGAAAAATAGTTTGATCAAGCACAAAAAAACTTTGTTACAAAACATAAATCGTAAAAGTTGAATAGTATAGAGTAGGTTGCACACTTGGGATGAATGCTTATTCTCTATAACTTCCTCTTCTCCTTTACCTTGGTTGTGTGTTGACTACTATACTTTACCTTGTGTGGTTGCCCAATGTCTTCTGCGTAACATTTCTCTCTCCCTTATTTTACTGTTTTAGTACAACATTTAGGACCATTTTATAACTATGTAGAATCTGTAAATGATGTAGTATCATATGAGTTTTTCCGCCACTTTCTCCTAACTGCATTCCCTCTGTCATTGTTTTTCTTAATGTTGACTTACTCCATCAGTCTGTCCGTTACCTTATGGCACAATGTACGAAAGATGTATTAAAAAAAGCACAAGAATATACATCATGCTTATTTAAGCATCTTTCATACCTTACCAATTCCCCATTAACTATCACCTGTACCAATTCTCCTTTGAGATTAGATGTACATTTTATGGGTGACTTTAAGAATTACCTTGGAGCAAACAACTGCAATTAATCTTCCTTTTCCCAGCTCAACTCTACCTGAGATTGTTATGATTGTGCAATGGATATTCCAGGTTCAAAGTACCTTAGATAGTGTGAACCTGAAGTAAACAAAATAAGAAGAATCTAAATTTATAGTTGTGATGTAGCCAAACAGTGTCAATGTGTATAAGAGAAAACACAAACCAATGTTTAAATTTGCTTTTAATCTGGTTGAGATAGCTCAGTAGAATCTGTTTAATCCTTTGGGGTCACAGGTTCAATTTGCGGCAGAGTTGACTTGTTTAATCCTTCTGAGGTAGATAAAATGAATACAGTTAAATTTAGTATTTGTAACATCCCCTGGATTTTGGGAAAAAGTAACATCCCCAGGATATACTTGGAAACCAGAGAATATCTGAATGTACCTTTCCTGGTTAAACACTTTGTTATTATTATTATTATTATATATAAAGTCAAGATTCAGCAGATAACTCACATATGAAATATCTTTAAAACATTAACTTGCTGATAATAGTTCTGGAAAAGTAAACACTGCCCAGTGCTCTGTACAGGTACCAATGTGATGTACCGTATTTGCTTGAATATAAGACGACCCTGATTATAAGACGATCCCCCAAACTTTTAATATTCCTTCAGGAAAAAAACGAAAAGCCTGAATATAAGACTACCCTATAGGGAAAGGAAAAAAAAGTTTAACTTGTATATATTCCCATTTAAATTGCTTTTTAATATCTAATAAAAATGATGCATTTCTTGTTTTTATTTCCAGTGCAGCCTCTCTCCCCCTAAACGTTGTCTCTCTCTCCCCCTCCAAATGCTGTTTCTCTCTCCCCCTCCCTCCCCCAGCTTTTGTCTCTCTCTCCCCCTTTCCCCAAGCGCTGTCTTTCTCCCCCTCCCCCCAACCTTTGCTCTCTCTCCCCCTCCAAACATTTCTCTCCCCCCCCTCCCCTTGTCTCTCTCTCCCTCCCCCTCCCCCTCCCTCTCACCTTGTTCCTCCCTGGTGGCAGCCGGTCCGTCATAATAGACTACTGTGTCGGGCAGCATGGAGGATGTCTGCACGTATCGTGCAGACATCCCCCAGCTGCCCATATCTCCCTGGTGGCTAGCGGGGCAGCCGGTGGATGTCTGCACAATACGCGCAGACATCCTCCGCTGCTGCCCGGCACTTCCGCCGGGACTTTTATGATGAAGCCGGAAGGACCCGGCTTCATCATAGAAGTCCCGGCGGTCGTGCCGGGCGGCAGCAGGGGGAATCTGCGCTCATCGCGCAGACATCCCCCGGCTGTTAGGAGGGGGATCCAGGTCCCCTGCAGCTCTGCTGGGGACCTGGATCCATGTTTTATAATCTGACCTCGATTTGAGGTTAGATTATAAAACGACCTAGATTTTTTTCTGAAAAAAACCTTGTCTTATAATCGAGCAAATACGGTATGTTTGCATGCTTTGCGAGTATAGTCATCAAATGGGAAAGTTTGATTACTGCTTTTAAGAGACACTTTTATACATGAGAACTGAGTGCTAGAAACGTTGCAGACCTGAGAAGTTGCAGATTGTAATATGTACATTTAACATATTTAGAACACAGCTAATCAAATTTTAACAAATGCAGTTTTAAAATTGTTGATCTTTAATTTGCATTAAAAAGAGAGGAAACCCATTTCTTAAAGACACGCAAGACAGTGTGACTTCTTAAATAAGTCTAAATCTCTTCTGAACGATGCATCATTCATACACCTTTTTAATCACACATAACTTACCTTCTGTGGGGTTAAAAAATGTTTTAAAATTATAAGAATCTCTCCTCCAACCTTATCACTTCTTCACACTCCCACCTGTAAGATTTTGCTTGAGCTGTCCCCTCTCTGTAGAACTCCCTGTCGCAGAGCATCCAGCGCGCTCCCTTTCTCAACTTTCAAACAGTCCCTCAAAATGCTCCTCTTTAACCCCTTAGTGACAAGACATTTTCACCTTGACTTTCCCTTGGTGACAATGGCTGTTTTGACATTTCTGGGGTGTTTGTGTTTAGCTGCAATTTTCTTTTTTCTCAGATGCTGTACCCACACAAATTATATGTTGTTTTTATCGTCATAAGATGGGCTTTCATTAGATACCATTATGTTCATCATATCTTATAATTTACTACAAAAAAAAATCATAAAATATGATGAAAAATTAAAAAAAAAAACACTTTTTCTAACTTTGACCTAAAATATAATTTAGAAAAATACAATCATTAAAAAAGACCCCATCTAAATGGTTTCTAAATGTTGTCCCGAGTTCAGAAATATGCATGTTTCCATATTTTTCGGTATTTTTTTGCGAGTTATGGGGCAAAAACCAAAAATAGTGTTTTTTGGTTTTTTCCTATATTGACCTTTTGGCCCCAACTCGAACCCAAAATGTAACCTTAACACTAAATTTTAACCCCAACTCTAACCCTGATGCTATCCCTTAATATATATTAATTTTAATTTAATTTTAACCCTATCCTTTAGGCTAAAAAATTTTTAATTTTAACCCTAAAGCCTAATATAACCAGTTTTTAATTAATTTAAATTTTATTTTACATTTTTTCCATTGCTATGCTACTTAACTACCACTAGGGGCAGTCAAGTAGCATATTCAGAGCGACGGAAGTGAAGTTACTTTCACTTCCGAAGCTCAGACCACCAGAGGGCATAGCCATATTGACGGAGCGATCGTGGGGGCCCCAGAAAAGAAAGTTAATCGTTGATCGCGAAAACCGCTTGATTCATCGCAGGACGTGCCAGGCACGTCCTTTGTCAGTAAGGGAGTTTCTCCCAGGAAGTGCCTGACATGTTCTTTGTCGGCAAGGGGTTAAGGTTACTCATCTCACTAGGATACCTGTTAATTAACCTCTAGCCAATCTCACCCAAACTCATGATGTCCTCAAACACTGTTGGAATAGGCGGAGGTGATGATGTAGCACGTACACGTGCACGGTACGTGAGGGGGGTGTAGCGTTCCGATGAGAGGGTTCCCGGCTTGATCAACGCTTGCTCCGAGGTGGAAGCTCTGCAGCGAAGAAAACAGCTCGAGGCACTAGCCATCCTGGTGGAGCTTGACCAACGGAGCTCAACTAGTTCCAGACGGAAGAGTGACTGGTGGACAGACCAGACCCCCAGACCAACTATCGAGGCGGTTGGAGAGTGAGTCCCGGTTGGAGTGAACCACGTGGGGATAATGGTGGACATAAACTAACAAACGCTTCACTTCTTTCGGAGAGAAGCTACTACGGAGGCTTATTTTCAAGGTCTGCAAGTGGGTAAGCAGTATATTTTTGTACAGAAAGCTCTGGACGACGCTGAGAGACGGAGGTCCCCCGCGACGAACATAGAGCACTCAGTAAGCAAACTACTATATTGCTGCATTTGATCTACTTACCTGTACAAAAGTCCTCAAAACATAGCCCCTAACCATGAAAATACATGGACTGTAAATATTGTAAATATCTTGTCGGCTAACTTGCGGTGCAATTTTTTTTTGGCGGCATTAAAAAAAAAAACCTTTGACCCTGACCTAAGACCCAGACGGCTATAAACTGGGGGGTTAGTCACCTTGCTGAAAACCCAGGTCTTTCGGTAAAGTCTGTACGGGATAGGCAATTTGAAAGAAATAAATCAAATCAACGGGGGACTAATAAAAGTACTCAAAAAAATTGGGCAGACTAGATGGACCGAATGGTTCTTATCTGCCGACACATTCTATGTTTCTATGTTTCTATGTTTCTAAAATATGCCTCCTAAAACAGACAAGCAAGAAAAAGCCGAAAAACAGAGAAATATAAACAAGGCTAACAAACCCCAACCTATCGATGCCTATTACTCTCCAAAGAGTCAATTGAATATTTCAGAAGGGGCAATGGATCGTACCCCACAGGATTTAAACGACTACATACCCCAACCAGACTTAACTTCTGCTTTCAACTCCATTTGTTTGAGGATTAAAGCAGACTTGGAAAAGATGACATCTGAAAACAAGGAGGAATTTGCACAATTAAAAACGGCAATTAAAGACCAAACTAACCAAATTAATATGATGCACCAGAAAATCCAAGGGCTGCAAGTTCAAAATGAAGAAGCTAGTCTAGCCATCAATAAACTAGAGCTGAAGCTCGCGGACCTTGAAGACCACTCTAGACGTTCTAACCGTAAAATCAGAGGTATACCAGAGGAAATAGTCGATTTGGACACATATTTGCTCGAGCTATTATCCTATATTGATACCAAATTTGTGAATCCAAATACAATCGAGAGAGTCCATCGCCTACCAAAACCACTTAACAGGATCCACGATATTGCTTCCCGCGACGTGATTGTATTTTTAATAGTTGCAAAACTAAGGACGAATTTGTACGTGAATACAGGAGGAATCCATCCAAATTCACAAAATTCTCTAACCTCTCCACCTATGAGGATCTCTCGTGGGCAACCAGGTTCGCCAGGAGGAAATTTATTGAAGTCACTACCTCCCTGCGAGAACATAAAGTTTTGTACTCATGGGGATTCCCCACTAAACTTCGAATAACTTATAAAGACAAAATCCATATATGTAATGACGTTCAGCAAGCAAAGGAAATATGGTACTGTGGGGACTCCTAAAATCGTGAGCTTTGCCCCACTAAAAGGGTTTAAAACGTAAATGGGAGGACTGAGGGGTGCGGAGGAGGTTTTTTTTTTCTTTTCTTTTTTTTCCCTCTTGTTTGTTGTTTGTCACTAAAACTGTGAAGGTACTGATTATATGATATAGGTTTATGTAATTATGTAATTCATTGGCTTAGCGCTACCCTCCTCTGACAAATTAGGCATTAATAGGAAAATGTTTTTTTGGGGGGGGGGGGGGGGCTGTCACCAAAATTTTGCAGGTAGAGATAACTCGATAGGGGTATAAGTGATTCGTTGGTTTGCGGCTGCACCCCTTTGACACTGAGATATTATGATAAATTAGATGGTACTAGGAAAATGTATTTCTTTTTTATTTTTATTTTTCTCTCTCTCTGCTTTGTCACTAAAATTTAGCAGGCATAGATAATTTGATAAAGATATAAGTAATTCACTGGTTTATGGTTATACCTCTCCGACACTGAAATATTATGATAAATTAGGTGTTATTAGGTAAATGTGTTTTTTTTTTTTTCCTGCTTTGTCACAAAAATTTTGTAGGTATAGATAAATCTGATAAAGATATAAGTAATTCACTGGTTTATTGCTACACCTCTTTGACACTGAAATATTATAACAAATTAGATGTTTTTTTTTTTCTTCTTTCTTCTTTTCTTTTCTTGTTTTGTCACTTAACACTATGCACCCACTGATAATACGACAACGATATAGGTATAAGGAATCCACTGGTTTACTGCTACACAGTTTTTCGAAATTGAAATATCACGACAAACTAGATGTCATTACGATAAAGCTTTTCCCGGTACCGCTACTAATATTTTGCAGGTTCTGATGTCGACGTGTTGCGACAAACTAGATGTTATCAGGAAAATGCTGTCGTTTTTTTTTTTTTTCTCTTTGCCTTGTCACTAAAACTCTGTAAGTATAATTGGATAAAAGTATAAGCAATTCACTCGTTTATTGCTTCACCTCTCTGAGACTGAAATATTAAGACAAAATAGATGTTATTAGGAAAATGTTGTTGTTTTTTTTTTTTTTTTTCTCGGATCAACTTATATGCTTGAGTGTAATGTATTGATTTATGGATATGGGGTTTTTTTGTGGGGGAGGGAGGGAGAGGGACGCAAAATGATTGACGCTTCTTCTCCTTATACGTTCACTATTTGCTTAAAATGCCAGAGATAAAAGAAATTTGTAGGGACTCCCCAGGGAAGAAAACTGTCTGTATGTATGTTTGACAGTAGGATGGTTTCCTCCTCCAGTCTTCTTTACTTATCCCCTTACTTGTTTTCTATCTGGGGAACAGAAAGTGTATTTAGTATTGTACCATTGGGAACTTGTTATGTTTATACGGTTGACTGTCTTTTCCTGTCGCCCAATTTTTTTTCCGGCCCCCGGTAAATACAGATAACTGATGGATAGGTCTCTGCGTAATGGTACTTGGGATGGGAAACACACTTTCAGTAAGCCTCTTTTAGAGATAGAACCCCAGGAAGTAGAGAGCTACTGTTACCAGGGGCAAACCATACACATCTCTCCGCAGGGCAACCTAGGGGACGGTTATGTGAATACGTAGCAAGTGTCTTACTGAACTGGCTTGACAGAGGCTTCTCTTCTCTTCTCTTCTTTTTTTTTTTTTTTTTGAGAACCCTGCGTGGTCTTGAATTGGTCTCCCTCTCCCCGGTCTCCCCTTCTCCTGCCCGTCTTCCTGATGGGTGCTTTTTTTTTTTCCTTTTCTTCTTTGTTTCACTTCATGAACAAGAGACTAGGAATTACTGCATATAGGCCGGGACCATATCTCACGGGATTATGTATTACACCCCCCCTCGCTCCCTGGTGGTTATAGGGAGCTTCTGACATTCGGTTGATGGAGAGGATATCTCTATTAATTGTTGATATGTGTGATGAGAAAATGTGTACGAATGCAGGTGTCTACAATCTAACTTCAATTGATTCGGAAATGGGGGAATCGGGGTGGACGACAATACACGGGGCGAACCGGCGGCGCCGACTCCCTCTGTGTCTATTAACTTGATGACTATCAACTCACAGGTTTTAAACTCCCCACACAAGAGAGCATTTTTGTACGACTCACTATTGAGAGACAGTGTCGATGTAGCCCTTGTCCAGGAGACACACTGGACGCAGGATCACGGAAATCTTTGGAGGTACAACAGATACCCTCATGTATATTCCTCTTCCTTAATGACGAGAAAGAAAAGGGGGGTAGCAATAATTATTTCGGCTAGAGTTAAATTCGACTATCTCTACCACGAAACCGATAATGAAGCACATAACCTGTATAATATCTGGCGCTCACAACATGCAGGAGATCGGGATTACACCTTTTTTTCACCACCCCATTCTTCCTATTGACTAAAGGTCCTACCGTTGGTAATTGCTGTAAGTCATCTATTGGGAATATCTCATGGTCAGACCATGCCCCTGTTCTAGCGGTAATCAAGGATAATCCTTTATATAGGACCCATACCAATTGGAGACTAAATGAGCAACTTGTAAGCTCTCCAAAAGATAGACTCGATTTGATAGAACAAGCTAACATTTTCCTAGAACAAAACAACACTGGGGAGACATCAGAACAAAATCTTTGGTGTACGAGGAAATGCTTAATGAGAGGCCATTGAATTAAGAAAGGTGCATGGAAAAAGAAACAAATGGGGAAAGATCTGGCCGAATTATACGCTACATTAACAGTACTAGAGAATAACAACAAACTGGATCCCACCACAGCAAAAGAGAAAGAGATACATGAGATCCAAGATCAGATCAGGGAAGGGCTAAAAAAACCCGCAGAGACTTCAATGCAACGGTTAAAATGTAACTGGTATTACAGCAACAATAGAATAGGGAAAGATCTAACTAAGAAGTTGAAATCCCAGAATCAACGTTCAAGAATTAAAAAGATAATACAGGACAAACAAGGATTGCGGCAGCATTTAAATCTTACTACGAAACCCTATATAATCTGCCTAAGACAGATACCGCCACTGAGACCCTGACGAACTTTCTGGAGACCCTAGAACTACCTAAGCTTTCCAGAGATAAGTTGAACTCTATTAATAACCCAATTTCCCTCATAGAAGTAGTTAACACGATAAAAGAATTGAAGAAGGGAAAAGCTCCTGGCCTGGACGGTTTCTCGACAGCGTATTATCAGATTCTCAATTCTACAATTTCACCAATACTGGTTAGACTGTTCAACTCAATCCCAGACGGCCCTGTTTTTCCAATAGAAATGATGAGTGGTAAATAATTATAGACCGATATCATTGATTAATCTTAACGTCAAAATATATTCCAAGATCCTAGCAATGAGGCTGCGGCGAGTTATACACGACCTGATCAACCCCGATCAAGCAGGTTTTATGCCGGGGAGGCAGGGCGTGGAGAACACCAGCAGGGTCTTCGACATAATCGATAACATCCATCAAACAAGGCGGCCCTCTGTCATAGTAGCCCTCGATGCAGAGAAGGCTTTTGACAGAATGGACTGGGGATTTTTGTCGGAGACCCTCTGGGTATTTGGTATTACTGGTCTTTTTTATGATCTCACAATGGCCCTATACGTAAACCCGCAGGCAAGAATAATGGGTCCTTTCCTGATTTCTTCAACATACGTAACGGAACTAGACAAGGGTGTCCTTTAGCCCCACCCCTCTACGCACTTACAATTGAACCTCTGGCCCAATATCTCAGGAAATTACAATCAGTACAGGGCATAATGATTGGTAAGGAGGAGCATCTTATAATTCTGTATGCAGACGATGTCCTCCTTACCTTAGCACAACCCCAGTCGTCGGTACCAGCCCTTCTGGAGGCTTTGGACAAATACGGTAGATACTCAAATTATAGTATTAACCTGACAAAGACACAAATTATGCCCTTTTATCTATCTCCACTAAAACAACAGATAATTCGGAACTTGGTAAGGAGAGAAATATCTGGAGATTCAATTGACTATTTAGGCATTAAGATCTTCCCCCTGGTGGAGAAAACTGTCCCATTAAATTTTGCTGCACTATATACAAACCTTACCAAACTTACCTCCAAATGGTCAAAGTTGGAGACATCTTGGATGGGACGTATTAATATCCTTAAAGCCCATATCTTGCCTAAATTGGTATATTTATTCAGGACTATTCCGTATAAGATACCTAGTAGTACTCTCAGAGACTTTGAAATTCTATTCTCAAGGTTTATCTGGGCTAAGAGGAAACCAAGAATCCCAAGCCTTATTTTAAAACACAACCTTCAGTCCCATGGTCTGGGATACCCGGATTTGCGGAAAATATATGCGGCATTGCAAATGACACATGTGCTTGCTTGGAACTCAACTACTGTAAAGCTGGCTGGCTGACCCTGGAAAGACCTTTATGTAATAACTTAGACATACCACTTCTGATCTGGCTGCCACGCAGATTCTATAAAAAAACTTGCACTTACCCTTAAAAGTATAAATGACGTTATGACTTCATTCTACAAAATAAAAAAGACACTGAAGGTTCACGATACTTTTTCCAGGATGGCCCCGCTCCAGATTATTCAACTATGTGTTCCAAATATAGGATGGAGGTCTGTAGGGATTAATACTCTGGGAGACTTATATGATGATGAGGGAGTAGCTTCCTTTGAAACATTAATTAAGAACTATAATCTCCCACCTGCTGAGATCTACAATTACATCCAAGTTAGATCACTATTAATCAAAAATCCGCCAATAGATAACACTGACTGGGACAGATTCCTTACCCAGGTAGGTAATAAAAATCTTATTACAAAATGCCGAGGGTTTCTCGATAGTGGGGTGACGATCGATAAGCCTCTGGCCCTTATACAGTGGGAGGTAGATTTGGGGATAGCGTTTCCGTTATACGATTGGCTGAAAGCCTGGCAAGATGTGAGAAAATCGGTTCACTGTATTAACATATAGGAACAATATTACAAACTCGCACTACGTTCATCACAAAATACTCAAGCCATTTATGGACCCCGCAGAAGTGATGGAAGCCGTCTCTGCCATATCCCGACAATTATCCACCCTCACCCAATTGGTGCAGGATCTGCAAGCAAGCCATTCACATTTCCAGCATCAGCTCCATGACTTGCAAGCGTCACGCCTCTACCCCTCCACCGAAGGACCGTCTCCCCCTTTGAACGTACCGCCTCCTGATCCGGCTTCGCTATCCGCCCCCGAACCCCGAATCCCTTTACCAGAACGGTTCTCGGGTGATAGGAAAAGGTACCGTGCCTTCATAACTTCGTGCCAATTACTGTTCTCCTTACAGCCTCGTACGTATGCCACCGACTACGTCAAAATACGAACAGTTATTTCTCTGCTTCAGGGGGAACCACAGACATGGGCACATCACCTCATGCATTCGCATCACCCAGCGTTGGACTCTTGGTTGACTTTCTGTCAAGAGATGGACGCCCTATTCGAAGACCCGCTCAGAATGGCTACAGCCCAATCTTCACTCCGCTCCCTGAGACAAGGCCGAAGACCCGTGGAGGAATACGTAACGGAATTCCGGAGTCTGGCCATCGACAGCACCTGGAATGAACCAGCACTGTTAGATCAATTCCGCCAAGGTTTGGCAGACTCCCTCAAGGATGAACTCGCACGTATAGGGATACCGTCATCACTGGATGCTCTTATCCATTTAGTAGTACAGCTGGATCGACGATTAAGGGAGAGAAGATTGGAGCGTACATCCACTTTCGCTCCTCTACCCAGACGTTCAACCGCATTCTTTGAAACTCCCAGTTCAAGTACCACAGCCACCAACCCTCAGGAAGAGCCTATGCAAGTAGGCATTGCCCGGGGCCCCCTTACTGAGGCTGAAAGAAACCGTCGTCGAATGAATAATCTATGCCTATACTGTGGTAAACCGGATCATCTTATACGTACCTGTCCTCGACTGCCTAGACCATCCGGAGGTAAGATACTCCAATTCCACACTTGTCCCAGTGCAGTGCTATCGCTTGGGTCCCCTCATCTATCCCTTTCTATGTCTCTACAGCCACTAAATCTGCTACACTTCAATCGATCATCGACTCGGGAGCAAGTTGCTGTTTCCTTGATCACTCCACAGCCAAGCTCCTTCATATCCCCACCTTCAAGAAAAACGAACCATTACATATACAGGTGGTAGACGGAACACCCCTCAACTCAGGTCCCGTTACCTTGGAGACCTTGCCACTACGGGTCACGTTAGACTCATCCCATACAGAGTCTCTTCGGTTCCAGGTGGTGAATTCGCCTCTCTATCCAGTTATCTTGGGGATCCCCTGGCTACGACAGCACAACCCCCACATAGATTGGGGAAAGGGTTCCCTCACATTCACCTCCGAATTTTGTCAACACCATTGTTTGGTCACCCCATCCCCACTACTGACCATCGTGGACTCCTGCTCTTCTGAATCCGCTTCTGGAATCCCAGATCCATACGGTGATTATGCTGATGTGTTCGACAAAAAGGGTGCTGACGTTTTGCCGCCGAGGCGTCCTTATGATTGTCCCATCGACCTTTTGCCTGGATCATCCATTCCTTTTGGGAGGATCTACCCATTGTCTGAACCGGAATTAATCCACTTAAAGGATTATATCGAGGAAAACTTAAAGAAAGGTTTTATCCGACCGTCTACCTCCCCTGCGGGTGCTGCCATATTCTTTATCGGGAAGAAGGATGGAGGCCTCAGACCATGTATCGACTATCGGGAACTTAACGATATTACCATAAAGAACCGCTACCCTCTACCCCTTATTACGGAACTTCTAGACCGAGTGAGGGGAGCTACCATCTTTACCAAGATCGATCTGCGAGGAGCCTATAACTTAGTACGGATTCGCAAAGGGGACGAATGGAAGACTGCTTTTCGCACCCGATATGGGCACTTTGAATATCTGGTAATGCCTTTTGGGCTGTGTAATGCCCCAGCCACCTTCCAGCACTTCCTGAATGACGTTTTTCGAGACTTTTTAGACGTCTTTCTGGTAGTGTATCTAGATGATCTTCTCATTTTTTCAAAGGACCTTCAAGAACATCGTCTCCATGTCCGCCAAGTTCTTTCTCGTCTTAGAACGCATCAATTATATGCCAAACTGGAGAAATGTTCCTTTGAGTGCACCAAGGTTGAATTCCTTGGTTACATCCTCACTCCAGGAAATATACAAATGGACCAAAGAAAAATCACCGCAGTTTTGAATTGGCCGATACCTACCTGCAAAAAGGCCGTCCAGCGTTTTATAGGATTTGCCAATTACTATCGCAAATTTATAAGGGGGTTTTCTCAGGTAGTCGCCCAATCACGGAACTAACTCGACTGCATGTTGCTTTTTTTTGGTCTCCAGCAGCACAAAGAGCCTTCGACCTCCTGAAACAACGCTTCACCTCTGCCCCTATTCTCATCCAGCCAGATGCATCAATCCCTTTTTTTGTTGAAGTAGACGCCTCCGAAACAGCGGTAGGAGCCGTGTTGTCCCAAAGACATGGAGACGAGGCTATATTACACCCTGTGGCCTTTTATTCTCATCGTCTTACTCCTACCGAATCCCGCTATGATGTAGGGGATAGAGAACTGTTAGCAATCAAACATGCGTTGGAAGAATGGAGGCATCTGCTGGAAGGATCAGCACATCCAGTCACTATTTACACAGATCACCGTAACCTGGAGTATCTGAAGAGGGCTAAACGTCTCGTCCCCGACAAGCGAGATGGTCCCTCTTCTTCACCAGATTCAACCTTCACATTACCTTCCGACCGGGATCACGCAATATCAAAGCCGATGCTCTATCACGCATCTATGATATACCCCCTAAAGAAGACACCACGCCTGATACAATCCTGCCGTCTTCTATCTTTCTGACCACACATACTGACCTGATGAAAGAAATCCGGAGTCGTTCGAGAAACATTGTGCTCCCCAGCACCCTACCTCCTATCAGGTCCCGAGGGGGGTACCATTACTACCAAAATAGAATATACGTGCCCAAACCGGTCCGTGTTGCTGCTCTGAAAGCCAGTCATGATTCCCTATTGTCAGGGCATGGCGGAATTACCAAGACTGTAGAACTCCTCCGCCGTCACTTTTGGTGGCCTTCGCTGAGAAAGGATGTCACGAATTACGTCCGCACGTGCGATATCTGTGCCAGAAACAAGGTCAGCCGAACAAACCCTGCTGGCTTATTGTGCCCTCTCCCGGTGCCCTCCAAACCATGGACTTCTATCTCAATGGATTTCATCGTTGACCTTCCTCCCTCTCGGAAACATGATACCATAATGGTGGTGGTAGACCGCTTTACCAAAATGGCTCATTTCATCCCCATCGTTGGGATTCCTACTGCCGCCACCACAGCATCCTTGTTTCTATCCTCAGTGTTTCGACTACATGGGTTACCTCAGACCATCACCTCTGATCGAGGAGTTCAATTCACGTCTCGTTTCTGGAAATCATTTTGCCGTAACCTTCAAATCAACCCGGCTTTGTCCACCGCATTTCACCCACAAACCAACGGACAGACGGAGCGCCTGAACCAGATCTTGGAACAGTATATCCGGTGCTATACCACCCACTTACAAGATGATTGGCTCACTCTGCTACCCACGGCTGAATTCGCTTATAACAACCATTACCAATCATCCACCCGAATGTCCCCGTTTTTTGCGTCTTATGGATACCACCCTGCTTCGATTCCTGGATTGATAGTAGATCCCTCTGTTCCTGAAGTCAATGACAGATTGTCTCGTATGTCCCGTCACATGACTCTTCTACGCCAGAACCTCCTAAGGGCCCAGGCAACCCAAAAACGTTATGCAGACCGTAAACGCACTCCTCCCCCCAACTATACTCCTGGAGACAAGGTTTGGCTGTCGGCCTCGCACATCCGTTTGGCATGTCCTTCAAAGAAGTTGGGTCCCCGTTTCCTCGGCCCTTATACGGTTGCGAAAGTGCTTAGTCCCGTAGCCGTGCGCCTTAAGCTCCCTTCCTCACTGCGGATCCACCCCGTGTTCCATGTTTCTCTCCTAAAACCCTACCTGGCCAATCCCTTCAAGGGTCGAGTTCCGGTTCCTCCGGCTCCGGTGGTTGTGGATGGCAATGAGGAGTATGTGGTTCAACAGATTCTAGACTCTCGCTGGCGCAGGGGGTACCTCGAATACCTCGTTCACTGGCGCGGTTATGGTCCCGAGGAACGGTCATGGGAACCGGTGTCGCACATCCATGCTCCGGCTTGCCTGCGCGCCTATCACCGAAGATACCCCACTCGCCCTTCGTTGGTTCGCGCCCGGAGTTCGCGCCTGGGGAGGGGGCTCTGTAAGGATCACAGGGCTACCCCCCGTCACCCACCTGCAAGACCTGATGCCCGACGGGTCCCGCGATCGGGACATAACAACACCCACATCCCCAGCCGCCGGATTCCCCGATCAGCGCGCGCCCGGCATTGGTTACTAGCGCGCGCGCGTCAGACCTCTGTGGCTTTTCTCTCCCGAGCGTCTCTATGGAAACGAGCGGCACGGCGCGGGTCTCACACGTCACGGGGGCGGGGCTATGGCCCTTTAAAACACCAGCGCGCCTTTTTTAAAATTGCTTGAGTATTCACCTTGCCTGTTCCTGTTTTGTGAGACATTCTGCTATTGTTATTTGACCCGGATTGTTTTGCTGACCTTCCCTTCTTCTGGACTCCTGACCCGGCTTGATTCTTTGGACTTCCCGCTTTCTGGCTCCCTGACCTTGGCACTCCTCTTCGTTTTTGTGATCTCTGGACTCCCTGACCCGGCTTGTTTACCGACTATTCTATCTCTGGCTCTACTACCCTGGATTCCACTCGACTACCCTTCTCCCGACACTCGTGCCAGTTGTCACTGCTGCAGTCTCGCTATTCTCCAGTACTGTGGTATCTGGCAAGGGCTGTCACTACTGCAATTGGGGCTCCACTCCTGAACCCCGGTACGTTCATCACAATGTTTTTTTACCGAACCAATAGCCCTGTAGACTGGGAAAAATATGAGCGCATTTGGTCTAACTGGGCTAGGTCGCTCTTGGCTGACTAGAACCGATAAGGGGACTGGCCTCCCTGTGGGTTGGTAGAGGATACCTTGGACATTATTGCTGGCAGAAGAGGTAAGGGGCGCCGCCCATAAACCCCACGGAACGGAAAGTGGTCATAACCTACTGAGATTTAACACCCTTGTTGTTTCTTCTCTCCGCTCCGTATTTTCCCCTATAGACACAGATATAGCGATATAATGCCGTGATCTGTGAGACCCCCAAGAAGGTAGACACCTGGCTGAATGTTGAGTGATGTATGAAAGACGCCTGAATGAGGATGGAAGACTGTATGGAATATGAACGCCCCCGGACTTGATCTGATATACAGCGTCTCAGGGAGATGGTACAGCTAGTCTGCTTCGATTTTGGGCACTTATGGTTGACTCGAGTACCTATTCTCGCCCCCACGTCTTTTTTCTTTTTGCTTCTCCTTCTCTCCTCCACCGGGGAAGGTGGGGATGATGTAAGTCTAATTGGAAGATTGCCCCTGGGAACACAGGACGGATGAGTAGCTTAATCCACACAGTACACTTTAAGGTATAAGTATCGCTGTATCGTGTCCCTGACTGCTGTAAATGTGAAATGTAAAACGCAAATGTATTATGTATGAATTTTTTTCGTATTGTAGAAGGATTTGAAATCCATTCTTTTGATAAGGTGAAAATTAATAAAGAATTATAAAATAAAAAAATAAAAAACACTGTTGGAATAGGAAGCTTAGAACTCATCCAACCAGAACACACATAATTAGTGTCCAAACTCACCTAGCTCCAACCATCCCAAATACTGGTACCACCATCACCTTCCCCTTGACCTCTTCAATCCCTTATGTGTCTCATGCCTTCCACTCCCTCTAGATTGTTAGCTAGCGAGCAGGGCTCTCTAACTCATGTCTAAATCAGTCTGTTCTTGTTTGTCTAACTTAGTATGTAGTCCCCCTTTATGATCTGCTCCTAGCGCTACTTAAATTGTTGGCGCTATATAAATACATGTTCATATAATGTAACTCATATACAAATCCTTTAATTTCAAATCCATAAAATGATTTTGTTTCGTACATCTCCTCATCATACTGTTCACGTTTAAAAGGCATATAGGTTCAAAGCAGAACAAGTTTCGAAGACTATATCACTTTCACTGGCTAAGTGCAGCAGATTAGCTTGGACAGAATAACAATTATCTGAACGTTTGTAGTGAGACTTTTGCTGATGCTGTTTGTACAGTCTTCATTGTCGCTGCAGGGTCTGCCTCTGAGTCTGTAGCTAGCTGATGTCCCATGGACAGATACAGTACATCACAGCAGGCATATCACAGCAGATATCATTTCATGGAGTAGCGGCATTAGCTCCTACAAAGTCCTCCACTATATATCCAATTATTCTTTAATGGGATTTTGATCGTTATTGTCTCTCTTTTACTTTCCACTTCCTCATTGCCGACACAAAACACTTTAACACTGTTACCCTAGAGATGATAAATTGAAGTGGAAGGCGATAAGGCATTTGCATTTTAACAGTGTACTTGTACAATATGTATGAAGCAGATGTTTTGCGCAGACATTTTATTGAAGTAAATAATGGTGAAATGCTATGTATTCAGTACTTTGTTTGCTGGTAGGCATTCGGCATGTTACAAAGTGCCTACTAGCAACAAGGTGCTATGACACTTTAGATACTGGTTTATCTATTATTTGCACTGTTTAATTACACTTACTTGCACAAATCACATGTCATCAGTAACATATCTTTTTAATATGAGGTCTATATACATAAGCTGAGAAGCAAGGCATGCACAGAACTGCAGAGACTGCAAACACTCCCCTACACCTTAGAAATATATTTATTTATGAAGTGTTTTACACATTGAGATGTCCCAGCTATTTTTGTAACTTGAACATGAATAACATATTTTATTTAGACAAACTTATATATAAAGGAGTAATAACAAAAACATATATACAAGATATGGAGAAATGAAAGTGAGCATGTCTCAAAAAGGAGCAAGAAGAGCACAAATAGGAGGAGTTTGTGTAAGAATGAGCATTGCCCATCACCAAGTCCCACCCTCCCATCTCACGAGAGAGAGAGAGATGGTATAGCTGCCGATTCGTCACCAAATTTTACACTACTTAAGTGACTGAACAGTACTGACTGGCATTTTCAAGGCTTTGGATATCTTTTTATATCTTTTTCCAGCTGTATACAGTTCCATTAACTTGGGACGCAGGTTTTTTGACAGTTCTTTTCTGCTCCCATTGCTCAGTATCTAGTCTGTTCGGTGCAGCCATGTGAGAGCTAACAAACTCATTGACTTTTTATGCACAGACACTAATTGTAATTTAAAAAGCTATCAGAGCGGAAGCAAGGGTTAAACAAGTTGGAATGTCCCTTTAAGGGCCATTTGGGTTATCATTATGATTTAGAAAGGAGCCAATCAATTGATTGGGGCCAGGAACACGCAAGTAGGGACCCGATCAGGGTCTCTAGAGACCCTCTCTGTCCCTGCCGACAACCCGCGATACTTCATGATGTTACGGAGGCGTGCCCGAACCAAGAAGTTCGGACACACAGGGATGCCACAGATGCTTGGTTTGAGCATTCGCTACAGTTCCTATGTCAGACTGAGGCCACTCAAGGTTGACTCACCTGACAGTGGGGACTCGCCTGCAAGTCCCTGCAGCGGGATTGGCACACATTTCTTGTTTAATACAGGACGTTTAATATAGGACGTTCTATGCCATCCTACAAGCCTCTAGGCACTAAAAAGTAGGATGGGGTTAATCAATATCTTTATTTCTAACCTTGTCAACTTTTTTTTTACTGTATTTCCATTTCATCTTTCAACTTTTTTAATGGAAAACAAGGACATTTCTAAGTGACCCCAACTTTTTAATGTTAGTGTATGTATAAATTACATATTTATGCTGATTTGTGCACCAAGTCACTTCTTATCTGTAGTTATTGTGGTAACAAATAATAGGGAATTTGCCCACTCTCAATTTGCAGCAATATGTTAATGTGTTATGCAAACAGTAATAATCATTTCACTTTGGCAATGTAGATCAGCAAAGCCTGTGTTAGGAAAAATAAATTTAGACAGGGCAGCAAACAGCGATTAGGCCAATGTTGAATTGAGAAATCTCTAGACAAACAAAGAGTTCTGTTTCAGCATTTAGGAAAGGAGAGAGAAAATTGTGGAAGAAAACCTATTGGGACCTTCATCTAAAAAGACTTGTCTTCACTCCAGGAATTAAGCAATTAATGGAAAAGCAGTCTACAGAGAGAAGGTAACAATTAGAACTGGAAGAATAGATGACCTTTTTAGCAAGGGAATAGGGGGGAGTGACAAATATATGCAAAATAACCAGTGGAGGTAGAAAAGTATGGGATAAACTGAAAAATAAAATTGGGAGAAATATCAGCAAACTATTGGCTAAATGAATGGCTGAAATGCCATTGGAAATATATTTATATCTGTACTTAAAAATGTTTAAAAAAAGGAAAGACACACAGACTGCATGAATCATTTAAAAAACATTTTAGAGAACATAGTAAACAAATAAAAAAATAAAATGCCACAGAATAGGAGAAATAAAATTCAAACAGAATGAAAGTAGTGATGGTTATTGGATTATAATTAGGGTTGCCACCTGGCCAGTATTTCACTGGCAGGCCGGTAAAAAAGTGTCTTGATCCTAATGTTAAGTCTATGGAGATAGTAGCATGGCCGGTATTTTTTTGAAGAAAAGGTGGCAACCCTAATCATAACCCAGTGCCAATAGTCCTCAACTTGCCAGGACAGTCTAATATTTTTGGGTAGTCTTGTCCCACCAAATTCTGGTTTGGCTTGCAGCCTATGTAGGCACCATTGTGTTTAAATTACATTAAAAGTAGACATTTTAAATCAAAATGCTTTAATGAAATAATACAAATAGAGCACTTATTGAGTCCTTACAGCATAGCTATTTCAGAGGGCAATCTTGTTAAATCAGATCCAATAGTGAAATAGTTGTGCCCCTTACCTCTCCAGGGTATAGGTTGCAGATGGTAAATGCATAGACACAAGGTAAATACTTATAGGTAATAAAATTATTTTAAAGATTAAAAAATGTAGGCAGGGATATCCAAGAGATCCTATCCAGGACAAGTCAACCACTGGCATATAACAGAGAGTAGATCTGACTTTAGAAGTCAATCCATGATCCTTTACCAGCAGTTTAGCTTCAGGTAACCAATTCAGGAAACAATATAGCAAAGACCGAATGCCACCTTAAGTATCACTCTCTCTAAGAAATCTGAAGTAACTAATGTTACTCAGGTGTGCTAATGTTTTATTCTGCTCATAATGGTGTTCGCAATGGCGATCATGAGCCCCAGTGCCAGTGGGGAATTATAAGAGTGTGACAAGCTCTGTGGTACAATAGACAATACAAACCGTAAAATACTGTAACAATACAGGTCATATAACACTGTAGCCAGCTCTTTGGGGCAATATCACACTGTGGCAAACTCTGTGGAACAAAACAGGCCATATACCATTTAACATGCTCTGTGGGGCAATGCAACACTGTGGCAAGCTCTGTGGGGAAATGTAACTCTGTGGGGGAATATAACACTGTAGCATGCTCTGTTAGACAATGTTCCACTTGTTTGTTGGGCAATGTGACTAGCTCTGTCGGGCCATGTAACACTGTGGCAAGCTCTGGCTGACAATATAATATTGTGGCAAGCTCTTTGGGGCAATGCAACTCTATGACAAGCTCTGTCATAAAATGGGCCACTGTTACAAGTTTTGTTGGGCAATGTGGAATGCTCTGCTAGGCACTGTGACACTGTGACAAGCCCTGCGGGACAATATGACACTAAAACAAATGCTGTTTGGACAATCCAACACTGTGGGGGCATTGAGATCTGTAGGGGCATTGTGAAACTGTAATAGGCTCTGTGGGGCAGTGTGACATTGTGTCCCAGTGCTGTGGAGCAGTGTGACAAATTCTGTGCTCTTGATCCAACCTAGTTCTATGCCTAACCAGTAGTGAAATATCTGTGCCTCTTACCTCTCCAGCAGCCTTTTATATCATCCTGTATCTTCCCAAATGTTTTTGTCATTTAGCTCTTGTATTCAAGGGAAACTGAACTTGGATTTTGGGTCTCATACCTGCTGTTTTACATAAATATAGCGATTTTTTTTTTAAATGCAAGTTGAGCACATTCCCAGACAAGTTGGGTTAAGAATATATCTCATGTTGCATTCACTGCATTTTTTTGTATGAGACTGACATATTTACAAATATTGTGTTCATTGATTTTGCCAAACAGTCAACATTACAAAGTTCTGCTAAATTATCACCATTTTTAACCAACTTCCTTTTAATGCCAAGCATTATTTTATATATTTACCTTAGAGACCTCTGATGAATCATAAAGGCGAAATGCCCCATATTTAAAAAAACAACAAAAAAAAACAATATTCACAGGTAGGAAAATATGTTGTATTTTTACTCTTCACATGTGCTGATTAAATGTATTAGATGTTTTTTAAAAACAAAAGTTCCATGGATATGTTTGGTATCGGTTTTATATATTTCATGCATATTTACAAAACACAATTTTTATATTTGTTATATCTGTATTTTTTTATATTGTTAATTGCAAAATAAAAAAACACAACTATATGGACACGAATACATAAAATGCAGCAATAAAGTGTGATCTGAAAATTAAAATAAATTTACATGTGCTATGATAGAACAAACCCCCCCCCAACAAAACGCATGTAATTTTAATACTTGCTTTGGCTTAAATGGATAACTCTTTCCATTATGAAACACTTGTCATTTAAGGCTGATTTGGAAATCACTGTATCACACCTCTTAATGTAATTAGCATTGTCTACTCCATTAAAAGAAAGTGCAATTGAATCACTGTAATATCAATATTAACATCAATAGCTACAATGTGAATTTTCTGTCAAAACTTATAGCAAAAGAATCAGGAACGCATCTCTCTTAAAAATAATTGAGTAGTAGACATGGTATGAGTGATTTGTGTAATGATATTAATTAACTGAGGGCCTCATCATCATGGTATAACGTATAGGGTCCCATCAAATCCGCTTAAGCTGGTTAAATCAACTGAAATTGCAATAATAGTAAGGTTAATGTAGACAATGTATGTCTACTAAAATGCCTGAAAACTGTGGAAAAAAATAAACCGTTAAAAAAACCATTGCTTCCCAAGATGTTCATGTTGGGGAGAGGAAATAATCCAGTCATAGTGCTGACATGTATATTCAATATATTTATTATTCCAGGGACAGGTTCAGACAGAGGTGGTTAAGGACAGGGAATGGGCAGAACAGAAATGTCTATCATTGTTAATAGAGGGCATCTATTTTACAGTCATTGATGAGTAAGTACTCAGCAAGGTTGAGGGAGTATGAGACTTTGATTACATTGAATGGGGGACATGATCTTAAAAAGATTGGAAATACTTGGTATATACAGTCAAATGTCTTGATTATGCAACAAAATGAAGACAATTATTTATTTCATGAGGTAATATACCCAGTAGAGGAGACACAGAAAAAGCGCCAAATGTGTTGGACATCAATGCCATATATGAAAAGAAAAGATCTGAGTTTAATTTTTTTATGTAGCTGTCTTGCCTCCAAAAGTAAAACATGAATACAAACACATATTTAAGACTGGATTGATCATTGTAGACATTGTTTAAAGGAAATATACAATCATGCATAAATATTGTATGGTAAATGACTTGTTTTGTGCATTTGAATCAGCTAACAAATCCCAAGATTAATGTGACTTCTACAAAGAATACCCAAGTCTGTCCCCTTTTCATTGACCTCCTCTTGGTATGCCATGGTACATATGAGTTGACTAACATGGTAGTGTCACCAGAAGTGGTAACCTGATATTACCATAGGTTTTTCTATTACTTGTTGCTCCGCAGCTTTGAGTGTTTTTTGAGTGTTCCCACACTGAGCTAAACTTTAGAAAAATGCCAGAAAAATAAAGAATGATAAGGTGTTTTAGCGAAAACTAGAGAAAACACTTTACGCTGAGGTGATAATTGCTAAAAATCTAATCTTTGTGGTATCAGTGACCAAACTTTGTGAATAAATCTCATAATGTTTAGTACATATTTTTTTTATATATTGTTCTGCTTTCATTTGCTTTCATATCCTGTAGTAATCCCACCACTCAACTTCGCCATCTGCTATCAAACTGTATAATATAACTTTTTATTCCGTGCTAATAGCCTTCTCTCACATTCCACCAGCAAGCGCTGCAGAGGGATTAGTTGAAACTGAGTCTCTCCTTCATTAATAAATATTTTATACTCTTTCTGTACACATATTGCTGTACTATTTTATTACTGCAACAATAGTGTAGTATTGTCATTACTAAAAAAAATTTTTGTTCAGTTCCAGGCGTTTAGGACTAGGAAGTAACACTAGGCCTTGTTGCTACACTAAGCATGACATCCAATATCAATATATAATCTCATCCTTCTTGCTATTCCCTCCCCACTAGTTCTGACAGATAGCCAGGTGGGAAGGGTAATTATTGTATTCAATGATATACTTTTTTTTCTTCACGGCAGCTGGACTTTTGTAGGTATCATGCTGCCTCACCAGTAACCGAATCATATTTTTATCCCATCTGTTCTTAAATGTACATTTTCACTTACAATGTAAAATGCTCTGCAGCCTTTTAAAACGGCACAATTTAACACAGCTTAATAGCTGATAATGCAATTAGCTGGTAATTAAAGTTGGTTCTTGTTGTAGTCAGGGATAAATAATACATAAATATAAAACATATGATTTCTGTTTTTTTTTTTAAGTTTGCATTTTTCCAACTATGCAATTATTAGCGTACCATGAATAAATATGTTGCTGCCTTATGCTCTCAAGAATTAATTACCATCTCTAACGCAGGAAAATAAAACCCAAAGCCTTTTTTTAATTTTAAGAAGGCTTAAGAGGCTCAGAGGCCAATAGAAATGTTTTGTGTAATTGACAAATTTGCCTTTTATGTTCATGTTAGGCACAGGATGCAACTTTAAACCCATATCGGGGATCCTTTGGATTTGGTGGCTTTTGTGTCTATTTTTCTAAATAGCTTTATTATTTTGTAAGCATTGGAACAAGTCTTTGTTTGAGGGCAAAAAAAGCAAATGGATGATATTTGTTTGTCGGAAAATTGCCATGACTCAAATTCATTTAAAAATTAATCAAAAATAAAAGATTAACAATAATAAAATGTCTAAGTTCAATTCAGCTTAAATCCACTGCCATTTTGTTTTCTATTAAAATTTCTATAAATTTCTACAACTTTCTGTAACGAAATCTGCACCCTCCCTTGTGACAGTGAAAAACATCTGACTGCACTTTAAACTATTCCCTCAAGAGGCAGAAACAGACAGTAGATGGTTCATCTTCATTATTTCGGGATAATTTTATTGCTTGGCTGGCTTTTGTTGGCTCAATTATTTTGAGAGACGACAACATTCCCACTCATGCTGTCTCTCATGCTTCTGATTACTCCAAAGTCCTTAAAATCCTTGTCAACAAGGCATTTTTTAACATGTTATTATATCCTACATTACATGCTACACTTTTACATTTTGTAGAATCCAACCTATGTTCTCATAGGCCACGGGTGTGAACATTTTGTTCTGAAGTATCTATGTGTAATGGGCCACATTAAACTTTTTTTATTTACAAAAAAGTTGAAAAAAAGATTTTTAGACATAGAAAAAAGTTTGGTTATTTAGCAGTACAGGCTGAGTATCCCTTGGGACAAGTATTTTGGATAACAGGTCATTTTCACCAATAAGATATATTAGTATGCTATATAAAAACATGGTCAGATTTTTACCATAGAGGGGAAACAAAAAAATCACAAACCAGGGGCTAGGCGGAAAACATCTAGTTGGTCTGAATACAGTAAGACCAAAATGTTAATGTTCCTCCTAATCATAGACAGCAAAAACAAATACAATTCCCATAAGACTGGAACATGGTGAGACATGGTTGGGAACTTGGCATTGGTGTCAGGCCTGCACACGTGAATTTATATTAAACTTTTTTGGGTGTAGGGGAGTCTGAGCATGCATGGAATGGCTATATCGCAGCTTAAAGGGGAAGGACACTGAATAAACTGATGTGTGCTTGCATTTTCACAGGTGTGTGTGACGAAATCCCCTGCCATTCGGGGGTTAGTATTAGGGTTCAGAGGTTAATTTAGTATTAGGGTTTAGGAGTTTAGTATTAGGGTTCGGGGGTTAGTATTAGGGTTTGGGGTTACTTTTAGTATTTAGGGTTCAGGGTTAATTTTAGTATTAGGGTTTAGGGGGTTAATTTTAGTATTAGGGTTTGGGGGGTTAGTATTAGGGTTCGGGGGTTAATTTAGTATTAGGGTTTAGGGGGTTAGTATTAGGGTTCGGGGGTTAGTATTAGGGTTTAGGGGGTTTGTATTAGGGTTTAGGGGGTTCGTATTAGGGTTTGGGGTTTAGTATTAGAGTTAGGGGGTTAATTTTAGTATTCGAGTTTCGGGGTTAATTTTAGTATTGGGTTTCGGGGTTAATTTTAGTATTGGATTTGGGGGGGCACTTTGGGGGGGATTCATTTATTAGGGGGGTAATTTTATTTTAACTTGTACTTTTGTAAGAGCTGACAGTTCAGCGCTGAACTGTCAGCCCCTACATAGCGCATCCGCGAAGAAGCGGGCGCGTTATTCTTCATTGCTGACAGTTCAGCGTTCTAACTGCAACGCTGAAATGTCAGCGATGAAGCCGCCGCGCTGAACCGTCCTAGACCCTTATAGGCTGCATTTGGCCCATAGGCAATTTTCATTCTTCCCATTGACCTTTACTTCACAAAACATACATATTGGCACATGCCTTTAACTAGAGACAAATTTCTGCATTTTTGTGTAAATAAAAATCATATTTGTAAAACCCTTATTTGGAATATGCTGTCACTCCCTGGGGCTCTTAGAGAAGTCTGATTGCTGGCCAAGAGGCAAGAGCCAATAGACTATGGTCCTGGCCTGGGAAGGGGTACAATATACTGCCAGCACTGTCTTTCATAAAACATTTCCCTGGTGCGGATAGACACATTTATGATGTGCAGTTTAATATTGCAAAATAAAGTATGTGCAGACTTGTTGGCCCTGTGATTATGGAATGTTATAGGTTTTAACTGTCCCCCACCGTGATAAAGTGTTACCTATGGTCTTTTCTGAAGTTAGGATGTGTCTACCTTCATGGTTTGATGTGTAATTATGCAATGCACATCCAGGTGCTGAATGTGCCCTCTCTGTTTGTGAATCTCCCACTCTCTTTGTGTAAAATCAGGTGTCTGTACCTGAAAGGTGTAACTTGTGATTGTGTTGTGTCCTGTGTACTGTAAAACCTAATTACCTGTGGTTGAAACATGTCATGCTCTTTCCTGCTGTGGTATTTTAATTAGAAAGCTCCCTTGTACCCTGCTGTTTTAGTTCCTGGTGTATTGGATGTTAAGTCCTGCTTGAAGTTTTAACCCCCCCCCCCCAGTTATTATGCTTCATCCTACACCAAGTGCTAGTGGTCTGGATGGCTGGACAGATCAGGAGATTCTGGGGCTAAAATCACTGTTCTCAGTCCTTGTGAGAGCATAGGTCTCTAGGAAGCTGAGACTAATGGAGGTACCCAGCCGGAGTACCAGAGAGTTCCCTCACACAAACTAATCAAGCAATTAGAACATAGTAGCCTTTGACATCAGGGGCAAGATCCCCCAAAAGGATTGAACTGATGTAAAAAAATTGTTTTGGTGCTAAAGATATACCGGGATATAGAGATGGCACCAAGATATTTATACAGCCCATCGAAATACAAATCGATATTCAAATCATTAATCAGTATTTTTCCGTGTTTAAGACGCTACCATATATAAAAAGAGCCCTACTTTCTTGAACCCAAAATGAAGAAATTAATATTTTTTTCAATCTTTTTTTATTAAGTTATTCATTGCCCCAAACCCCCTTTGCACTCAGGAATTGACCCAAAACCCACTTTGCATTTAGGAATTTCCCCAAAACCCAATTTGCACTCAGGAATTGCCCCAGATCCCACTCAGCAAAGTGGGTTTTGGGGCAATTCATGATTGCAAAGTGGTTTGTGGGCAATTCCTAAATGCACCCTGGATTTGCCCCAGAAGCCACTTTGCACTCAGCAATTGCCCCCCCCCCCAACCCATTTTACACTCAGGAATTTCCCCAGAAGCCACTTTGAACTCAGGAATTTCCCCCAGGACTTACCCCAGCTATTAGATCGCACTCACAAGAGTTGCCAGCACCTAGGATGTCTATTAACCTGCAGGAGGGAAAAGGCAGCAACATCACATTTCCCGTGAGTGCTCTGTCTCACTCTCACCTTGCAGCATCCAGAAAACGTAAAGGCTGCATCCAGCAGCCCCTGGGCAGGCAGCCAGCTGGGATTTTTCCTGGTATCCTGGTAGGCCAGTCTGACCCATCATAAAAACATATAAGACCAGAGTGAACATGCTCAACATGTCTAGAATGAGGACAATTATTCTGCATCTCTCAACCCCTCTCCTTAATCAAAATTTGAGCCTTGGCTAGATATTTATTGAATGAACAATTTCTTTATTCCTAAACTCTTTTGTGATACCAAGAACTCTGCTATTTACTTATCTGTTCACACGCCTGAGGAATGCTTAGACGAAATGCGTCGGGTCCTCAGCAACGCTTATGCTTGAAAAACCTTTAACAGAGCCAAATCATCTATCTCGACAGATACTACAAGACTTTATGTCAACTCTGGTTTTATATGCGTTTATGATATTTATTACAATGGTTTCTTTTAAAATATGCGCGTCCCATAAATGATTTAAATTTTTAGATTCATTTGTATCTGTATATTTATCTTTAGCACCAAGACACACGTTTTATACTGCATGTACACTGCCTTATGCAACACAACATTTAAAGCCTGTGTTAATTATATTGCCTCATTATGACTGCAAACCCTTTTATTTGTCCTTTCTCCCATCTGAGCACCCTCCACTAGTGCATAATGATTATAGCTGTCAGGGTCATCCTGGTTTATTCCACTTTTGCCAATACTGCTGCTCTCTATTAGGCCTTATGTTGATTGCATGCATCCTTTATAATGCAATTAAGATTTAGTATACAAAGCCCCCCACAGTATTGTGCACTCTCAAATTGAATTTCTAAATACTCCCCCACATGCTCCCTGTGTACCTCTTATAGCACTCATCTTCCTTTTATATCTGTATAATTAACTCCTCATTGCTGTCAAACCTTTATATACATGATCATCTTTGTATAGCTGTGCATAATATGTTAGCATAGTTTAAATCTAAAAGCTAATAATTACTTTAGCTAAGAACTGATTTATTTTTAGCCAATTCGAAGGATAACATGAACGTCATAAAATGACTTTTAATATTTTTAAGCTGATACTTGGAACAATTCAAGAAATAAGCAGGCCAAAATATTATAACTTATACAGCGCAGGTTTTAAAGGGGAAGTTCCACCAAACTTATTTTATATATGTTTTATAATCAAAGTTTTTATTGTGTCACTTATAAAGAAGGAATACACAACATATACATAATATATCGTATGGCATCACACTGAGATAGAAGAGGGTTGTGTAAACAAAATCAAATACGAATGTATTTTCATTTTTTGAAGAAAATATAAAAAAACCATAGTAAACCCATAGGGTTGACTGTAGCATAAGAAATAATTCCATAAAATTGGAGCAATAAAAATACAATAAGCATATTTAAAACTTGTCATCCCTGTTAGCGCATATCTCTCGAACTAGAATTAGATCTTTAGTATAAAAGGGATCTCAACATCATATAAATATTTATCAAAAAATATCCTTCAAGTTTAACTGAACTATGCTAGAGAGTGTCTGACAGGGGGACCCTTACACAAAACAAATAAATGTACGATAGTTCAAATAATAAGAAAGCCCGTGTCAATCTTAAATTAGAGATGTCACTTTATGAAGGATTATAGAAAAGTAGTTGGGAATCTAGAAGTCCAGAAAGAAGAGAGAGAAAATAAGATATGATATGCTGGAAGATATGCGGGAAGGTCAGAAAGACCAAAAAAAAAAAAATCACAGCGACCGGATGTGACGATACGTCACATCCGGCGACTGTGTTTCCCTCCTCCGTGCAGGAGGGAAGAGAAGACTGCACGGAGGAGGCGTCGGGGTCCACAGACAGACCTGCTTCGGCAAGTGATGGGGAAGGGGGGGAGGAGGGGGGGGTTTAAACGAGCACAATATTCCTGGGCTCTGAGTGGCATAATATTACTGGGCATCTGACTGGCATAATATTACTGGGCACTGACTGGCATAATATTACTGGGCATCTGACTGGCATAATATTACTGGGCACTGACTGGCATAATATTACTGGGCACTTACTGGCACAATATTACTGGGCACTGACAGACACACTATTACTGGGCACAGACTGGCACTATATTACTGGGCTCTGGCTGGCACAATATTACTGGGTTCTGACTGGCACACTATTACTGGGCTCTGAGTGGCACACTATTACTGGGCTCTGACTGGCACAATATTACTGGTATCTGACTGGCACAATATTACTGGGCTCTGAATGGCACACTATTCCTGGTATCTATAATTGTACAATTTTCAAACATTGAAAAAATTGTGGGTGTTTTCTTACATTTTTATTATGGGGGGGGTGCCACACGCAGGGTCCGCCCCGGGTGCCAAATGCTCTAGGTACGCCCCTGAGTGTCAGTATAGATAGTACTGAATGGGGCGACCATAAAACTTAAAAACAAAGGGGGGAGAAGGGGAAAGGAGAGGGGGGAATGAGTATAAGAAGGCAGAGAAGGAACAGAGGGGAAAGGGTGCTCCAAGAGAGGATGCACTGGCAGCATCGAGCGGGAGCTGCACAAAAAGAGAATGGGCCTCGGCACCAAGGGGGGGTGAACCGAGAAAAAATATGCCGCTTCCTCAAAACAAGGATGGCATGCCCGGGGCGGGGGGGGGGGGGGGGGGGAATAAAACATGGCCAGAATAAGTCCATATGTAAAAATAAAAATAAAAAAAATGCCTTTCCGTGCAATTATAGTGCAAAGGAGAAAAACACGGTGAGAGACGATCCTACTGGAATAGATATCACGGATCGGCATCAGGGTCATCGAGCGGTGGAAGATCCAAGTCTTTCAAGAATCCTATAGCGGCAGTCAGGTCTTCAATGGTAAGGATTTTGTTGTCTCAGCTTACGGTTAGTGAATGGGGTAATCTCCAGCGGTATCGGATGGCGTGAGCTCGTAGGTGAGTGGTCAGGGTGGACATGGACCTCCTCCACTGGAGGGTCTCCGGAGGCAAATCTTCAAATATCTGCAGCGCAACACCTTCATAGCTGACCATTTGGAGCTTTCGTGCTGCTTTTAAAACAGCCAGTTTTTCCGACAATGATTTCAAGGTTACTATGACATCGCGTGAGGTGTTCGGGGGCGCTTTAGCAGCTTTACTAATACGATAGCAGTCGATGATCCTCACATTTCTTGGGTCTACATCAGGTTGTATATGGATAAGTACGTTTTTAAGGTAGATGGGAAGGATATCGGGCCCTACATCCTCCGTCAACTCCCGTACCTTGATATTTAGTTGGGGTGATCTGCCTTCTAAGACCCCCAGCCATCTATGGAACTGCGCCATCTGCAGGGTGAGATTAGACATTTGGTTGGCGGCCTCCACCTGAGTTTGCCGCATTTGCGCTTCTGAGGTTTCCAGCGCTACTACTTTAGTATGTAGCGTTGAGACATCTGCCCGGACACTGACAAGTTCGGCTTTGATCACCGTTTGAAGGTCTAAATCCAGTTTTTGTATGTCAGCCTTCGTTGCTTGGGTTTGCATCCCAGTTGTTGGTTTAGAGGTTGTCCGCTTCTCTTGGACCTCTTTTTGTGAGAAGCCTTCATCTTCCGAAGAGCCCTCAGAGTCTGTCTGGGCCTGCATTGGAATCGGTGTCTCCAAACTCGAGACAGGCTGTAAGGGCCTAAACAGGAGAGACCCAATATTTTGGCTCTTCGTCTTCTGGGAGCTCTCAAACTGCTTCGATTTTCTCCCCATTGTATAAATGTGGTATCCAGGTACCAATTAGCTGGCTTATTGAGGGTAAAATCGTCCAAATTCCGTGTAATTTGCTCATTTAGGACGGAGCCCATGTAAAGCACGTCTGCTGCTGGCCACAGTTGGTACCTCCCTATTTTATATATGTATTTCTATCACTAATTACTAATACTTAATGTGTCAAACTTAACACTTATATGTGTTTAATTAATATGAAATGCACTTGTTTTTACATTAAAAAATTTCCAGTGTTCCTGTAGATTTACAGTGAAAATAATTTCACCGGGGCTTTTAAATTCAGTGAGAACCACTAACAAGTGATTGAAGAAATAAGCACTATTATACTTTATTTGCTATTTTTAGGATATAGGGAGTATTGAGAAAAAACTGGTAAGACAGATCTCTTTCTTTACATGATGTGTGAAACTTGATTTCGTTGTTATCTTGGTTTTATTAAATTGCCCCAACTATCAATAATTCATCATATTCTATAGATCAAAAGATAAGGTGATCTACCAAAAATGGTTGACTTATCGTGAACACTGCAAATCCCGAGGAAGCCAGGTGTGTATCTGTCGAAACGCGTCAGTATTTCATCACAGCTGGAAAAAGAGGATTCCTTCATCATGGATTATGAATGATTTTGTGTATTGTTTTGTATATGGTTGGCTTGTATGACAAAACTATTCTGAGAGTTCACAGCACACAACTGGAGGAGAGTACTATTTCATTTTTAAAGGGATAATCCCCAAACTCACTTTGGTGCATGTTAAAGATTACCGCTTGTATAATGCACAGGCTTTTCCCCAGTGTGATATGATGCAGTGAATACAGGTGTGGCAGAAATGTTTATATAGTTACTGAGGATATAAAGTTTTTTTAACAGCACAACATATTGTCTGATGACATCACTAGAGTCACAGAATATATCATTAATTTTAATGAAATTATTCTCATTGGTTCCTGCAGCAAAAAATAAAATAAAGGAAATTAACTTTTACTCAGCTAGTGTGGGCAGATCTGGTTTCTTGCGAAGTGCTGTCATTTCAGAATAGCTGTAAGTATTTCATATTTTAAGCAATGCAAAATGTAAAACATACATTTTAAAGTACTTTGAATGCACATTAATATGAATTAATATTTGTAAGATACAGTTTCGAGCAATAGACAGTGCCTTTAATTAGGACTCCTGAGTAATCTGATAATAATATGTGTCCTAACCAAATATCATGAGAAAAACAAAAAGAGAATGTGGGTAAAAAGCAAACAAATAGAATATTACACAAATTAGAATAATCAAAAAGTCGAATAATCAAAAAATGCAAATAAAGAAGAAGCAGAGGAAACAGCACTCACGGGATGCAGATTCAAGTGCGAAATGCGTCATACTGTGATTTACCTCTGATGCTTTTCCCAACGATTGCTGTGTTGAGTTTTTACTGATTATCGTTTTGAAGATTAAACCACACTGTTCTTTCACTGAATCCCATGAGTGCCGTTTCCTCTGCTTATTCCTTATTTGTATATTGGATGGGTGTCAGCCATACAACTTAAGAGGCACCTGGAGTTAAGTGGAGGGGCTGAACACTTTGGAACCTGCTAAATCGTGAGCCCATATTATTGTTCATTTCTCGTGTAGCCAAAAAATGCGTCTTGCACAAACTAGAAAAGAGTCCATAACAATACCATAAACAATATCAAAGATTCACTATATTATTATTACGTTTCCCTTTGTAAGTATGAATGTAAAAGAAAAAAACAACAACTTTTTATTGTACTGTTACTGTTACCATTTTGATGCTTCAATAAAAGTAAAAAAAAAAAAGAGTCCATAACAGTCTTAAGTTAATAGATGAAGGATTCTGCATAAAATGTCCAATGGTGATTTTGTAAATATCCCCAAAATTCTGGATCAAAAAATCAAAGAAAAAAAAAAGGGGACAAAAAAGGAGAGGCATAGAAGAAGGCGTGGCAACTGTCTCACCAGTTCAGTAGTACAATGTTTGTAGTCCTCCAGTGAAGAAAAGTCGTAAATGCCAGCAGATAGCTTGCTTGACACAGGGCAGTGCACTCGGACTTGAGTCCTTCCTCGTTCATTCCTTGGTATAACATGTTATGGTGGAGTTTGAGTAAGCTTATAGATTAAATGCTTTGTTCAGCTAGTAAGTTTCCCTGCCACCAATCTTCCCGAAAAAAATTATTTAGTTCCTTTCCCATTTCAGCAGGGGAACATCTTTCCTGTTTTCTATAAGTCCTTGCAGCAACTTCAAAGATCTAGCTATTTTTTTTTGGGGGGGGGGGGGGGGGATGCTTAAAAATTCATCTAGTACATGATCATCCATTAATTATATGTCATTCAAAAATTTGTTTAAATCTCAGGTAAGAAAATGTCTCTTTGGAGAGCGAATCGAATACATCTAGTAACAATATTTTAATGCTTGTTTAGTTTCATAAAGCCTGCCTTAGCTGTGATCTGACATCCAGAAATGGTATTATATTTCCTCTATTAATAGGCAGATATATCTAGAATCTTGTTCTGCATTTGAACATCTCCAGCTATGCATGACTAGAAAAGTCTATCAGGTATCTTACAATTCCAAGATATCTTTGTGGGATGCTCAGAAATTATCTACTTCTGTCTTTTCTCCAGAGAACCTGAAACCTGGAAAGATAGTGATGTCTGCCTGAGAGTGATGCGATGTGCTGTGGTTTCAGAGTAGTTTCTTGCTCCTTAGTAGGTAAGCAGATCATTGTCCCTGCAGGACTTATTCTGTTTGTGGTCTGACACAATAGGACAATGCTCTTTCTTTTTTCCTACATCCTACCTTGTTGGATGAAGTTTATCTTTTGAAATAAAATAACCTTGAACAAACAAATCCTTGTAAAAATAGAGCTTCCTAACACTCTAACCTGAGTAAGGTTATGATTTCAAAATCCTAGGCCCAAAAGGAGACCTCATAGGGTCTGGGAGAACGGTACAGAGGGTGCTCTGGGTGATAGAAAGGCACCATGTTACATATAGTCAGCACAACTACATTTAGAGTGGTGTAATTATCTTTCTCTAATTACTGGCTGTTTTTTTTTCTGTCCATCAATAGTCCAAGGTGAATATAAGTAATTAAGGAAAGGTCATCTGTAAATTACATTTCACAAAGTCCTTGAAGCAGCTGGGAGGAAAACCCTGATCTTGTAAGATCATAACTCATTATAAGGTAGAATGGCATTAAATGTTTTTTTTTGTTATACATTACTGTCAAAAGGCTTTTAGGTCAGGCAAAAGGACTAATATTGTCTTAATAGACCACTGCCTGAGGCTACATCCACGATTTATTAGCACATTTTAACTAGCTCTCCTGGTAAGAAGTCATCCTGCTCATCACTGTATGGTAAGTAAGAAGGTCTAATTTTAATGTTAATGTTATCAATATCAAAGGTCTGAAGACAGGAACACCATCAGAAATAATGGAGCCCCTTATAGAACAAATGGTCTGGCCCCACACCTCCATATTCCATTTCTTCTACACTCCTTTTGTTATTGCCCCTACATCCCTTTCGCACACACAGGACATGCCCCATTACCCACATTGCACACTGAGAACATGTCCCATCACCCACATTCAATACCCAGGACTTGCCTCAGCCCCCCTGTACATATACCAGCACCCACATTGCACATCCACGACATGCCCATCACCGTTATTGCACACTCAGGACATGCCCCATCACCCACATTGCACATCCAGGTCTTATCCCAGCTAGTAAAAACATGCTGCCTCTCATCCTAAACCCGTGTGACAAGTTATAAATCCCCTGATGCTCTGACCTCATAACATGAGCAGGGAGCACGAGATTCATTATGGGAGGATGTTTGTGGGCCGGTGCAGCGCACAGACATCAAGTTGCTTGCTCGCCCACAGAGAGGCTGATGAGAAGAGATCTTTTGATCTCCCAGCCAATGCCTCTGCCAGCAAGATTTTTGTTTGTATCACCTGTCACCAGAGGCATCACTAGGGTTGGTGTCACCCGGTGCGGTAACTCATGGTGTCACCCCCCCTGGATTTCCTCCAATACCGTGCCAAACAGATTCCTTAGTAATGCCAGTCAGATGGCCCATTTAATATGCCAGGATTTTGCCCCCCCAATCTGCCATTTAATCTGTCAGGATTTTGCCCCTCAATATGCCAGGATTTTGCCCCCCATATGCCATTTAATATGCCAGGATTTTGACCCCTAATATGCCATTTAATATGCCAGGATTTTGACCCTCAATATGAGATTTAATATGCCAGGATTTTGACCCCCAATATGCCACGATTTTGCCTCCAATATGCCATTTAATATGCCAGGATTTTGCCCCCCAATATGCCATTTAATATGCCAGGATTTTGCCCCCCCAATCTGCCATTTAATATGTCAGGATTTTGCCCCTCAATATGCCAGGATTTTGCCCCCAATATGCCATTTAATATGCCAGGATATTGCCAATTAATATACCAGGGTATTGTCAATAATTATGCCAGGGTATTGCCACTTAATAGGCCAGGATATTGCCAGTTAATATGCCAGGATATTGCCCCTCAGAATGCTCATTATGCCACCCTCCTCCCCCCTTCCCCAGACCCCAGTACTTACCTCCTTCCTTGCTGCCGTCTCCCGGTGCAGGTCCGTGGCTGTGAGGGAAGCGTTGTGCGCTCCCCTCCAGCAGCGCGGATCAGTAAAGTTTGTTTAAAAAAAAAGTTTGAACAAACTTTATTGATCCGCACGGCTGGAGGGGAGCGAACAACGCTTCCCTCACAGCCACGGACCTGAACTGGGAGGCGGCAGCAACGAGGTAAGTTTTTGATTTTTTTTTTTAATGCAGGGGGTGCCGGCAGCACGGTGTCACCCTCGCTGGTGGTGTCACCCGGTGGGCCCGCCCCTTGTGACGCCACTGCCTGTCACCCCCTGATTGCGACTACATACGAGCTAAGTACACTTAACTTGTAAGGTTTTGGGCAGTCTGAGCATCATGGGAAATGTAGTACAACAGCAGTTGGAGTGCTAAAGGGTAAATATTCTTGGTGTATGTGCAACATGTAGTTTTTGAATTACCAGTTCAGTGATGGGATACACAAATGGCGGGAAAAAGTGTAAGTGCTGCGGTCTTGCATAAATAATGTGTTTGTTCCTTGTTGACTTTACAGATAAAGGAATACTAGTAAAGATACATAATATATATTTGTTATAAAATGTATAATAAATATTACCAATAACTTAATAGTAATAATAATAATGAATAATTAATACAACTGCAGCTCTGTTTCAGAAATGAAACATATTTAATTGTCTGCACTTGTTCAAAAGTGTTAAGTCACAATTCCCCCTCCCCATGGAAAACGATTACAAAAATATGGATAGTGTGATCTATTGACTACTATCACTTTCAATAATGACTACAATCAGCCTTCCCTTAAAACAATTAAAGAGGATTAAAAAAAAATCACACCTTGATATATAAGGAAGGACAGATTTCGATTGGATCTTGCAAAGTCACATTAAGTTTAAAATGGCAAGCCATTGGATCCATGGACTTTAGCTCTGTAAAAGATGTTTTAAAATACATAAATGGCTTAGGTTATATGGGCATTAACACAGCATGTGTGGTCAAGGCTGCCACTGTAATTAAGATCTCCCCAGAAGAAATAAAAAGAACTCTAATCAGCCTTTAAATTCCTACTGAGAAATGAATTAAATATTACGTAATTGCATTAAATGTTGTGGATTGGAGTCCTGAGGCATGGCCTGATCCATTAAAATGTTTTGGCTAATTTAGGCCAGATGGTGATTCCATCTCAATTATTACCTTGAACATATTTTAGTTTAATTTCCAAGTGACCATTAATGCATGAATGCAGTTAGCCTTTTTAAGCCTGTTTCTGCTGATCTGTTCCCATTCAGAAGATTCTGTTAGTGTAATTCATTCACTGTACATCAGCCATTAAAAATATGAGCTTCTTATGATAATTTCTTCATTATCGAGTAACCAGCATGTCCAAGGAAAAACAAAGAACGGATGAAGCATGAAAATGCTTTACAAGTAGCTTTCGAGTATAATGAAAAAGGGGAGGGGAGGCAGAAAAACCTAATTAAGACACTTATCTTTTGCATTTGCATTAAAGGTAGAAATGAGTAACAGCTATTTTCTTTTGCCTGTGCTATGAAAGAGAATGTGTTCACACTTTCCTTCACAGTTCTCTCACACAACTTCCAGCTATTCACTAAACATTACAGATGTAGATGTACTTGTGCCTGCACTAGCTGAGAGGAATGCTGTACAATGAATAATGGTAGAAGTCTAATCCTGTGACTGTGTATAGAAACATAGAATGTGTCGGCAGATAAGAACCATTCGGTCCATCTAGTCTGCCCAATTTTTTTGAATACTTTTGTTAGTCCCCCGTTCGCGGTCTTATGGCTAGGACAGCCTTGTGTCTATCCCACGCATGCTTAAAATCCTTGACTGTGTTTACCTCTACCACTTCTGCTGGAAGGCTATTCCATACATCCACTACCCTCTCAGTAAAGTAATACTTCCTGATATTACTTTTAAATCGTTGCCCCTCTAATTTAAGACTATGTCCTCTAGTTGTGGTAGTTTTTCTTCTTTTAAGTATACTCTCTTCCTACACACTGTATATATGTATATAAATCCTTGCATTACATGGACCTTGTTGCATTAACTCCATCACCTATATATTGTTTATACTGTGAATGGAGAGAATAGAAATGTTCTGTAGTTTGTGTAAGAATAATTTCCAACTAATGCATAGATTGAGAGGAAAATGTGTTTTAAATGTGTCTGTGGAGTCTTCTGTTTATGATATCGCATTGGGGCTTGATATGTAAACTACACAGCTCCAGAAGTAATGTTTCATAGGTGGTGCCATAAACAGGAGACTTATTTAGAAAACATTTTTCTCTTGCATGCAAATGCATAAATTAACACTATGTATAGAACATTTGACACCAATTTATAATCTGTACATATGTAGTACAAACTCAGTATGGGTTACCCTTTAATGCCCCTGTGTTAGACTGGGCACACGGACAGTGCTACCACTTTATCTTACACCCTTCCCCCCCAAAAAAAAACAAATATGCTATTGCCTCTATAAACTTAACAGTGGCTTCAAGCCAATTTCTTTACCGACCTGCTGGTAAAATACGGGTTGTGTGGCAACTCTCAATATACAAATGGGATTCTTGGAAAAGGAACGCTCTGAGTACATTGTTAATTTAGACTGTGACTGTTATTATTGCATTATTATTACATTGATGTGTCAGTGCTGTTCACATTACTTTGTAAAGATGTTTCAGAGAGCGCAGTTATATGAAAAGTTGTGCAATCTGTTCAACCTGTGTAAGGATATCTAGGCTAGAAAACATGACATTTATTACTGAAAGTACCATAAGAGTTGGGGTATTTAAAAATAATATTAACCTATTCGATTGTTTGTGCTCTATTACTTAATGTTGCTTATAGGTAATAGATAACTTTGAATTAGTGTATTAATGTTATCACTTTGTCTCCACTGGCAGTGGGGGAGATAAGCCATTCATTTAGTATGTTATGTTTATTACTGAGTAAGTAATATACACTATGATTAGTTTTTTTTCTTTTTTTAAACCTTTTAGAAACTTTCCTTATAAAATACCCATGTGTTTTCACTAATAGATGAAATATAAATACATTGTATTTGGCATATCATAAAAATAACAGTTGTAAGCCAAATACTAAGGCTCAGTGCTATGACTCATGGCATCTTCTCTGCCTCTCAGAAATTCATCCACAAACTCATGGCATTGCATCTTTCCCATATGACTTTTAGTAGAGGTCCTGCTGCTTGCTCACTCAAACATGGCAGAGCCTGTGAAGCAAGAGCCAGGAATAACAGACACAAGAGAAAAGCTATGTCATTCATATGCATAGAATTACACCTAACGGGACATGCAAGGTGACAGGAATTAGACAAATTATTTATCAACAGAAAAATGATTTATATTGTAAGCTTGTTCAAACTGGACTCTAGTCACCCCCTGTTACAGTATGTGTAAACTTGTTATGCCACCTTCTATTTGTATGCTGTGGAAGTATATTTTGGAGTTTTCCTGTAAAGCTGAGTTTAATCATTTTAAATCAATATATATCTATATCTATCTATCTATTTATATATATATATAAAATACAAAATACATTGGGGGTTTTGTCTATAATGTTTATTTTATATATATATATATATATATATATATTTATATACAACCCCAATATATATAAGTATATATAGATATTTTGGTTACGTATAAACATGCCCATGCACTAAAGGGCAAACATTCTGTTTGTTATGTATACCAGTGTAATATGTAATATGTATTACACGTTTCTTAACATCCCAACACTTTTGTGTGTAGGACTAGAATCTTTATAGTACACTTATCAATTTGGGACTGGTGCACGCAATACAAAGACCCAACATTTGTTGATAATCCGCTTTTTACATAAGCGGCATACGCTGAGGTAGCGCCAGCATTTCCTTGAGCCTCTTGTTTATAAATAACCCCATTGTGCTCTCTTGTTAATTCGTGATTGGGTAATACTTGTTATGTTTTGTTTAGATTGAAGACTTTGAGTCGCATGACCATTGCTATAGATCATGTTCCGTTACACAAATACTTTTTTCATGTTGTTCTTTTATGGGATGTGTTCTGTTTAATGTTATTGTACTTCTTTTAACACAATATATTGAGACCTTTTTTTACTAGCTCCATTTAATGGCAGTGCCTCTTCGCATGACTGTTTTAACAACTTTCTGTAAGGAAATGTATCTTATTAATTAAGCGTAGTCCTAATAGTTTCAGTCAAAACAAAGTTTTAAGCATAGACCTTTGAGAAAGTCAACCGGGTTGGAAGGTAGCAACATTTTGATAGAACACGTAACCTTTACTATGTGTATATGTCTGTATGTTTACAGCTTTAGTGAAACTGCTCACTAAATATTTACTAAAATATACAGTCATTTAATGTACCATAGTTTCCAAAGGTTTACCATTTTTGCGTTGGTCCACTGATTTAAATCATACAGTTTACATCAAGTCAAACGTATAAATTTAGGAGTCTATAATAAACACTGTAATGCATAAAATACAAACACATGCTAATGAAAAAAAAAAAGCAATCTCAAATATGTAAAATGAAAATAACTTGCATATTGTGTGTTTATCCCTTCATTTTTATTATTCTGCATGGTTGGGACCTGTATACTAGAAATATGCCCTTTAAGCATTGCATGGCAGTTGTAACAAGCTAACGATTTTGGAACTAATTAACACAACCTGTACTACTTAAGGGTTATTATAAAAATGTGAACAATGAGGTATATAAACTTTTCCATTAAGCTGACGTCATGCATGAATAATCTAACTGTTGAAATATCTCCTTTCTATCCATACTCAGGCCATGATCTCTCCTTTATCTATGTTCTTCAATATTCTCACAGTCATCTCTTCTACCCCGCATGTTCTCTTTCCTATATTTTTTTTCTTAGCATCCCAATGACCTAACTGTTGAATGTTGTCATGCAAGTTCACTGGATAAGTGCTACCTTATTTCAGACGTGCAGATAGGAATGTGATGATAATAATAACAACAAAAGAATGGCTTTCATTTTCAAATACCATTTTAAAATACCTAATTTAATGGATCATTCTTTGAAGGATGAAGGGTTGATTAGACACAGCTGGAATTGTAGCGTCCATGGAGGCTTCTGATTGGCTATTTGTATTGTGCTTTCTGTACTATATATTTTAAAAAAGAGGGACTAAAGTAGAGAGTTATTATTATTGAGATTTTTTATTTTTAGGTTATTTTGAAAGACTTTGCATTAAAAGTAGAGTAATTTTTCATGTAGAAACTATTTTAACAGACATATTGTTTTCACCTCCTAGGAGCCAGCTGGTGAAACGCGTCAGGTGTTACATCACTATATACCTTGGTCACAGCAACAAGGACTGTTTGAGGAAAGCAGCACCTGTGCACAATTTAAAATTACCCAGCTTCTTTGGTCTTTTAAAAGTTATTTTCTGTTACATGCTATTTTTATTCACATGTGTTATTAAATACCTTATTTATTTTATAATTATTCCTACCCATTACTGATAGATAATTAAACTTAAAAGGTTATAACAAGGTGAACATACACCCATGCGTCTCTTAACCCTTTAAGGACACATAATGAATAAACATGTCAAGAAAACAAGGGGCATAGCCAATTATAAAAACAAACAATAAATTGTACGAAAGATAAATATGGTATCAAAATAAAGCCATACATTTCTCTAGAAATAGTATATGATTTGTATGAGTACACTAGAAATAATAAATTAGAAAGAGAGAAATTATAGTTAAACACACATTATAAAAAAACACGACTCCATTTTCCTTCTTCCCTTCAAGCTAGTACGTTATAGTATCAACACTTAAGTCGAATTTCACAAATCTCCCTGATATCCCTGAATATGGGTCTGAATCGGCTGTTCAAGTTGTTCAGAAACCAAAGCATCAGAGGTGTTCAGATCGGGACATTTTTGTAATAAATACCATATATTTTTGGCTGTTTCATATGTGCTGATCACAACCGAACATGCTGCAAATACATCTAACATAGGCGAAATCTGCCCATTTCAGTTCTCCTGATTTTAGTTAATAGAAGAATGTAGAAGAATTTAAGTAAACATATTTGAAACACAGAAATATTTATGTACAATTATAATATATACATGGTTTTAATGATTTTATGTTTATTTACTTTATTTAATATACTTAATATATCACTTTTAATTATTACAATTTGGGCCATTTTGGGAAGTCAATGGATATTTTGGCTATAGCTGAAGTTCCCCCCCATTGAATTCTATGGAATGACGTTGGCCATTTCCCTAATAGCCTAGGTCCTCCAGAAATGGCCTTGAAATAAGCCAAAGTCTAAGGAGAACCAATGCTACCACTTTGTTCTGGTGCATTTCGGCTGATATTGGTGTTGGGAGATGATGGTGTGGAGTCAGCTTCCATTTCTGATTGCGCATGTATTCAGAGGCACATCAGGGCTACCTAGGTAGCTCGACATTCAGTTTGTGTTGTGCCCTGTGTCTGACCACAATTCGGAAGCACCATTTCGGAGGCCGATCATCGGTTCACATTGGTTTGACCTTTATATATAAATAAATGAATAAGACAAAATATGTTCAAAACAAAACAAATCAGAATATTAATAATCATAGACTAAATAAGTGATTAAAATCTAAATAAAATAAACATGAAAAAAAAAAAACTCCAATATAAACTCAAAAAACAAATGGGGAATGTAAAGCACGTAGGCTTGCAGACATTCATGTGGTACCCCCTCACCATGTAAAAGAACCGTTAACATGAACTCGAAATTGGAAACCCAATCTTCACACAGCCATGCTGTGTACAAATCCATTAACTACAATATAAGTAAAAATGATTATGAAAAATTTAGTACTATGGTCAAAGACAAAACAAAAAATACACAATATAATATTAAACAAATAAGTCCAAGGTATCCAAAATATCTTGATGTGCTGTTACTGGAATGTCCTTTACCACACAAAGGTGACTAAACTAACATTTGCAAACAGTTCCATTCAAAACCAAGTGTAGCAAGTCCAATTATGAATCGCACAGCCCAAATGAGTTAAACTGTAGTCTTTTTGTCAACTTTTTGTAAATTAATAAGTACATTCACTTTAATGTTGACACAAAAAGATACACTTACAATCAAATTATGGTCATCAAAGCACATCACAACTTTCTTGGATCTATTCACTAAAATTCGAGAATAGCTCAAGAAGGTCGACCTTGGAGGACAACTTTTATTTTGAGACTAAGTCAAATTTGGCACCCTAATTTGACAGATGGGTCTATTCACTAAAATTCAAGAATAGCTAGAGCAGGTCGACTTTGGAGGTCAACTTTAATTTTGAGACTAAGTCAATTTGGCACCCGCGTTTGACTTAGAAAAGAACCCAGGTTCGAATATTCCCCATTGAAATTAATGGGAGGTGAAATGATTGAAGTTATTTTTGAGACCAAGCCAAACTCGGGTGCTAAATTTGAATTAGTCTCAAAAATAGCTTTGATCATTTTGCCTCCCATTACTTTCAAAGGAGAATATTTATACCAGTTTTTTTATTTTAACGTCAAACTCAGGTGGTTAAAACGTGATAAAGTGTTGCGCAAAGAATGAAGTCTATAAAGAACAATAATATTTTACTTATCAAATAGAATACTTGATGCTCCAGTCGGAGATATATATAAAAAAAAAAAGGGAAAAAATGCAAACACAATGTGCAGTATTGCAGATAAATCAGTAATACATAAATTATTTCCCCCAATGAAAATGCACTCACACTTTCTAGAGCCTGAGTAATCAGCTCTGAGTGTGATAAGCAGTTGGACTATAACTCCTATGATCCACGGTGGTAGTGTAGGATCTTCGTATTCAATGCTCATTCATCAGGGGGATGGTATATTGCAGCAATGTAAATAGAGTGTAGACAGAACAATACAATGAAGTATTGGCCCATTGGCTCCCTTGTTGTATATTATCTCATTAGAACCCTTGGCAAACAGCATAAGACACAATAGCCACATCTATGGAGTAAAATATAAGAAAGAGGAGTACAAGATATCGCTATTTGCAGATGATATCCTATTAACAATGGAAAAACCCATAGTATCAGTCGAAAACTTGATGGTAGAATTAGAGGGCTTTGCAGCCATCTCTGGATACAAATTAAACACAAGTAAATGTCAAGCAATGCTATGTGAAGTGAATAAAGAGGACCTAGAAACTTTGAAAGCGAAATATTGCTTTCAATGGAAATTAAATTATATAGAATACTTAGGCATAAAAATCTCAAATGACCCCAAAAAAATAATCTCAGAAAACTATTTACCAATTTTGAAAGAGTTAGCAAATAAATGTAATCAATAGAAAAAACTTTATACATCATGGCTAGGCAAAATTAATGTAGTGAATTACTATGCTCTTCCCCGGTTGCACTTTCTTCTCCGTTCAATACCACTAAAAATTGACCTCCCTATTCTGAGACAATTCCAGAGGAGATTCAATAATTTTGTATGGTCTGGAAAGAAATCCAGGGTCCCTTTTAAAACAATTATAAGAACACAGAAACAGGGAGGATTAAGAATGCCCGATATTGTTGAGATTCATGACGCAGCTATGCTTGCACACTTGGCTAAATGGTCACATTTGAACCCATATAAACATACTTGGATTCTAATGGAGCAGAGAGGACCTAACATTATTGATAATTTGTTCTCTTCACAAGGAATTTCACAGAAAACTGCTAATCCTATAGTAACAGATCTAGATTATATGTGGAAAAAAATTAAAAAGAAATATTTTTTCTCTTATAATGTAAATAGATACTTGACCATTGACTCTGTGGAAAATCGAATCCAAGACTTAAATTTAAAAACTTGGAAAAACAGTGGGATGACCTCAATAGATCAGATCTCTGTAGATGGGAGGATTTTGTCCTTTCCAGAGTTAACAAATAAGTTTCAACTACAATCAAGCGAAATTTACAACTATTTAAGAGTAAAACACTTTGTTGAAAAAGACATAACATTACCCACACACAGAGACAATTTAGATATGGACGACTTTTTTAAAGCAGCATGGAAAAAAAAAGTGGGGTAGGAGAGCATATTCTGCTTTAGATGAAGTGGAGAGCTTTATCAATTTAACCAATATAAAAAAATGGGAGAAAGATATAAAATGCTCATGGATAGAAAGAGATTGGTATAATGCTATAAGACTGACAAAAGCCTCCACTCATTCTCTAAGTATCATCGACGTTTACTATAAACTAATATTTAGGTGATATCTGACACCTGCAAGACTGAAAAAGATGTATAATACCCAAAATGAGAACTGCTGGTACAAAGGGAACATTATTTCACATATGGTGGGAGTGTCAATATGTAAAGGAATTCTGGAAGGAAGTCTCCCGTTTAATTGTATCTACTATGGGAATTGAATCAGTGTGTGACCCTACCCTAATGTTATTCCATAAAGGTGCTGAAAAATGGGAGTTGTCCGATAGATGTTTTATTCTCCACGTACTCTTAGCTGCTAAACTAATAATTGCTCGAGATTGGAAAACATTTAGGAAAATAGACCCTATTAAACTGATAGAACAGATTGACTATCAGGCTATGATGGAAAAAAGGTTACTATAGAAATAACGAAGAAAAAATGGAAAATTACTTAAAAATCTGGTCACCGTGGCTAGATAGAAACATTCAAACTAGAGGAAGTCCAGGGGTGAGGAACGAATGATGAGTATGAATGGTGTATGATTGATGTCTAAATAAATAAAAACAGAGTAGCCCTTATAAGTCTGGAAAAACAAGTCATATAATTTGAGAGGTATGGAATTATCATTATTATTTATAAGGTAAAAAAAGGGAAGGAAAATCTTTTTTGAGAAAAGTACAAAACAGTTGGAAAGAAGGCCCTTATAACTTGATAGTTATTACTTGTCTTTTGTTTGTTTTTTCTAATGTATATATTTATTGGTTAATTTGCCTCTCATACCAAATAATGAAAATGTAATGTATCTCTCTATTTTTGGTTAAAAGAAAAAAAGAAAAAAGAAAAAAAGAAAACAACTTTAATATCCCTCCGGAGTATAGAGGCTAACATCTAAAATAGTAGCAAATGTCATCAAACAGTAAAACAAGTTCTTTAAATTTCTTTTTTATTATTAAATTCAAAGGAATTCAGGAGGATTCGGCTATTTCGGTAATAGCAGAAGTCTTCCCAAAGACTTTAACAGGAGAATTTTGGCTATTTTCCCAATAGCTGAAATCCTCACATAGAAGTCTATGTGAATGTTCGAAGCTACCATTTCTGTTGGCCGAACATTGGAATTGATGGCCAATTTTCAGGCTCATTCTGAGTTATTTCAGTGATTCCAGAAAAGCCCGAAATGGGTCAGAATTCTGAATACCTGAATAAACGCTTGACAGAGAAGTTCTGCAAAATATCTGCAAAAAACTGGCACATAGCTACTACATGCAGCTATTTTAATCAATGGCATGCCCTTGGTACATATCCGAGTGCCAATGCCTGTTTAATGTATTGTTGGGCCCTGGGCAGATCTCATCCACTGCTGTAATTGTATGACTGATATGAATTTAGATGGTCTGAGATGTGTGATCTGGGGAATAACTAGATTTATGAGATCAGTTTCTGTTTTGATCCTGCTGAGTTAACAGCCTCTTCAATTTGTCTGTTCATGCCTAGCTCGTAGAAGGCACTTATGTTCTTGACCTTTTCATTTCTGGATGTAAGACATGAAGATTTTTAATTATTTCAGCTTTTAATGTAATTAGTATGATTAACTCTGTGTCAGCTACACTGAGTCCCTACTTTATATGTTTATTAAGTCTGACGGGCCAGATTCCATTTTGTGCTTTGATATTTCTTCGGTTATCTTTGGTACATGCGGTGTATCCTTATATGCATGCTCATGACTAGAAATCGGTAGTCTTTAGAAACTATAGGGTCACAGGTATCAATATTACATTGAAAAATATTCTTTGGATTACTTTTTTTTTAATTTTTCTTTGTTGTGATTTAATATTTTGTGATTTATCACCATATAATTCACTTTGTATGTTCAGACATTCCCTTTCCAAAGCATTTTGCTTTTTAGGTTAAGTTAATCACCTGAACAGCCTAAAAGTAGCGACCGGCTCCCGCCTTCAAATGGTTAAAACTCGTGAGTCCAGGAGCTGCAGCACAATGAGAGCCTACTCAGGGCTCAAACAAACAACAATACAAAGAAAAGGTGTGCCAGCAATAAATCATCCGGAAAACTTGTTGATTTAGTGAAAATTCAGTAGAATTCTTTTTTTGTTAGAATCCAAAAATAAAACCAATACTGGAGTGGTGGAGACAGACAGAAAAAAAAGACAAACACTTGACGCGTTTCTCAAAAGCAGTCTGGATACATTTAGCACGACACATACTTAACAACTAATTAGTGAATAAACGAAGCGTGATTAAAAACAGACTTGTCTTACCTGTTGCCGGTGGCCGGGAGACAGCGCTAGACAGGACCCACCGCGAGGGACGTACCCCCCTGTTGAGCAAAACTGATTTCACACTTAGCCTATCATTTATTAGAAGGTAACAACACTACATCACAAACTCTCACTCTTTCTTTCTATGAATATGTATATATATAAACAGGGTTACCATCTGTCTTGGTTTACAGGTAGCGTTTTTTTAAAGATTAACACAGCTACCCGCAAACCAGCAGAGGCGCTGGCTGGGGAGATCAAAACTCCCCTAATTGGCCCCTGTGAGGAGAGATAGCAGCCAGTGGGGCGAAGGGAGTGCATAGCAGGTGCCAGGAGCTAGGTAAAGCTCCTGTGAATGCAAGATTCAGCTGTGGTAAGTCCTGTGACCACAATGGCTGCTGGGGGCAAGTACTGTGAGTGTAATAGGTGCTGGGTTCAAGTCCATTGAGTGCAATAGGTGCTAGGGCAAGTCCTGTGAGTTCAATACATGATGGGGGCAAGTCCTGTGAGTGCCATGGGTGCTTGGGGTGAGTCATGTGAGTGCAATGGGGGCTGTGAGGCAAATGATATGGGTGCAATCAGACACTCTTGGTACAATGGCAACGGATACAGGTGTGTCCCCTCTTTTCTGGTCCCCAGGATGTGGAAACGCTACATATATGTCATACATCAAGGGTGTCGAAGTTTGTTCTGCAGTGGGCCACTTCACCATTTATGTATTTGTACATTGGCCACATGCATGTTTTACACACTTACACACACACACACTCTCCAATACAAATATAGAGAGTCACACGTATGCAAACACACTCACACACACACACACTCTCATATACACACATAGAGTCACACTTAAACACACACATATAGAGTGACACTTACACAAAGGCTTTTACACACACACATAGAGAGTAACATTTACATACAATCACTTGCACATACAGGCAGAGTCACACCTACACAAGCACTCTTACACAAACAAAGTCACACACAGGGCCGGCCTTAAGTGTCCCAGCGCCCTGTGCGGGCTTCCCCCGTGGCGCCCCCCCCCCCATGTATGTGTCCCTTCCCTCTTCCTTGCCACGTCTGTCTCGCTCTAACTCCCCCATACCTGTTTTCTCTCTCTCCCTCTCCCCCCCTCCCCTGTTCTGTCTTTCCCCCCCAGACCCCCGTGTTCTGTCTCTCTCCCCCCTCCCCCTGTTCTGTCTCTCCTCCCCCTGTTCTGTCCCCCCCGTTGTCTCTCCCCCCCAGACACCCGTGTTCTGTCTCCCCCCCCATACACCCGTGTTCTCTGTCTCTCTCCCCCTGTTCTGTCTCTCTCCCCCTCCTCCTGTTCTGTCTCTCTCTCCCCCTGTTCTGTCTGTCTCTCTCCCCCTCCTCCTGTTCTGTCTCTCTCTCCCCCTGTTCTGTCTGTCTCTCTCTCCCCCTGTTCTGTCTCTCACTCCCCCCATTCTGTCTCTCTCTCCCCCCTGTTCTGTCTCTCTCTGCCCCTCCCCTTGTTCTGTCTGACTCTCTCTCCTTGTTCTGTCTGTCTCTCTCTCTCCCCCTCCCCCTGTTCTGTCTGTCTCTCTCTCCCCCTGTTCTGTCTGTCTCTCTCCCCCTCCCCCTGTTCTGTCTGTCTGTCTCTCCCCATCCCCCTGTTCTGTCTGTCTCTCTCTCCCCTTGTTCAGTCTGCCTCTTCCCCCCCCCCCTTGCCTGCAAATGTTGATCAGGGAAAGGGGGCGGAGCTAACCGACTGAGCGGTGTAGCTCCGCCCCCACCCTGTGAAGCAGAGCAGCGTCTGCTTCACGGGGAGCTGTGGGCAGCAAAAGAGAGTGCTGCTCGGCTCCCCATGCTTAATGCAGGCACATTACACATGGTCACACTCTCACATACACACACACACTCTCACTCACATACATACACACTTTCAAATAGTTACTCTCACATACACACAGAGAGTCACACTTGCACAAACACCCACACATGATGATAAAGAGTTCTTCAAAGCGAAACGCATAAAGTTGCCTTTTCCTGCACCCTTCCATGTGGGTTTTGTATTTCTGGATGTGATCTTCAATAAATTATAACAATTTTTCATCATACATGTGTCTTCGGAGTGCCAACTTCATCTTTTATTTACCTGTCTACAACTCCGTCTTGTTAGCGGCGGTTTGTGCACCCGAATTAACACCAGTGAGCTGCTAACAAATCGCTTGCCAGCAAGCTTGAGTCAGGATTCCTGTGTGGTGAGGATACTTTTTAATTGCACTCTCACATACACACATAGAGAGTCACACTTACACAAACACACTTACACAGACACATAGTCACACTTACACAAACACACTTACACACACACAATCATAATTACCTAGACACACTTAAACAGTCACACTTAAACACAAACAATCTCACATACAGAGTCACACTTACACAAACACACTTACACATACACATAGTTACACTTACACAAACAAACTTACACACACACAGTCAGAAATACCTAGACACACTTAAACACAGTAACACACACAATCTCACATACAGACTCATACTTACACAAACACACTTACACAAATACACTTACACACACATAGAGAGAGAGTCATACTTACACACACACATAGAGAGTCACACTTACACATACACACACACACATGCTCACATACTGTAACAACCTTACCTGTTCCTTGTCACATTACTCAATGTGTTCATCGTGAACTAACTCAACTAACTCAGTGCAGCTCCTGTCTATGTCCCTTGACGCCATCTTTCCGGAGTCCTTTAACCAACAAAATGGCCGCGCGGCACCCATTGGCCATGTGCAAAACTGACTGATCACAGTGTAACACTGCTTAGTGATTGGTTACTCCCACCTTGCTGGCAATTGGCACCAGTTTTGTATTTAAACCTCACTTACCTTTTAGCATTGCTTGTAATAGGCCCTACGGTGCCTGTTATTAGTTCCCTGGCTATTCTGATTCCTGTATTCCTGACTCGACTTGCCTTGCTCCAGTGTTCCAGACCCTCAGCTTCACCTTGATTATTCTGTTATCTGTAATCCTGACCTTGGATTCCACTCTGATGCCTGTATATTGGTGTCTCAGTTCCAGTGGCTGTGAGCTCAGCCGTTCTATCCTCAGAACCAGTGGCTGTGTGTATCCAGTGTTCCAGAACCAGTACAGTTATATGTTCTATCATCCTGAACCTCAATACCAGGGATTGTGGATAATCCTGTGTCTCAGAACCAGTGGCTGTGTGACATCCAAGTCTTCAGTAGACATCCAGTTTCAGTAGTTGTATACTTTCCTGAGTTCCTGAACCAGTAAAGCTGCATGCTACAAGATCCAATATCTCAGTACCAGGGGCTGTGTGTTATTCCGTATCTCAGAACCAGTACTTCTGTAGATCCAGTTATTCAATGTTCCAGTTATCTCAAGATAATTACTCAAGAAACCTCTATGACTAGTACTTCCTCAACCAGTGTTCAGAGAGAGGTAGAGGTGCAGCCAATTACCTTTTCAGTAGTGTCCGCGGCCCAACCAAGGATATCTCTGATTTGGAACGAAGACCTCTCAAAGACCTGGTGACCAGTTGTACATTCAAATCAGGCCTTGCATCATGGATCCTAAACTCTGAACCCACTACCGTTACACATACACACATAGAGAGTCACATTTACACAAACACACACATACTCTCACATACACACATAGAGTCACACTTAACCAAACAGACTTACACACACACACACAGAATCCTGGTATATTGAGGGCAAAATAATGGCATATTAATTGGCAAAAGAATGGCATATTGAGGGGGAAAATATTGCCATATTAAATGGGGAAAGAATGGCATATTGAGGGACAAAATCCTGGCATATTGAGGGGCAATATCCTGGCATATTGAGGGGCAATATCCTGGCATATTGAGGGGCAAAATAATGGCATATTGAGGGGCAGAATTCTGGCATATTAGCTGGCATATTGAGGGGGAAAATACTGGCATATTGAGGGGCAAAATACTGGCATATTAAATGGCAAAAGAATGGCATATTAAATGGCAAAATAATGGCATATTGAGGAGCAAAATACTGGCATATTGAAGGGCAAAATACTGGCATATTGAGGGGCAAAAGACTGGCATATTAAATGGCAAAATAATGGCATATTGAATGGCTAAAGAATGGCATATTGAGGGGCAAAATACTGGCATATTGAGTGGCAAAATATTATTGGCATTATGAGCAACTGCTCCCAACCAGTCTCCATATTACACTAGACCGGGATAACATGCTTGTGAGGGTAGGTGGGGTGAGTGGGAGATATTGTCGGGTGGGGGGGGGGGGGGGGGGCAGAACATTTGTTCAGTTAGGGGCCCTGAAATTCCTGATGGCAGCCCTGTTCCTCTTCCCCATGCTTGTTATCTCACTAACAGCCTACACAACTAGTAATGGATCACTGCTGCAAGTTGACCAATCCACCAAGGAAGAAAGGAAATGGAGGATTTCCTGCCTGGTGATATCTTATATAACCTTAATTGAGATGATGAGTTTTAGATAACATCGTGATTTGCAGTGTATTCATGCATCACTTCATTTAAGTACTGCACTGAACTGTGGAAGGGAAGGAAAGATTATTAGCCACGAACATCCTTCTTTGTGTCTGAAGAGACAATCTTGCATCAAGTGTGCTGCTGTGGAAATAAGAAAGCTTCTCAGAGAACAAAGGTCCTGTGTTACAACAGGTATGCTTTAACAAAACAATAGAACCATAGCCACAGGTTTCTGTCTTATTAAAATGAAGAAACAATTATAAGAGTTTGAATCTTCTGGCACCAGTGTAAATGCATCACAGGGCAATCCACTTATGAATAGACACGTTTTGTGAAGTATGCAGCATACATGAGAGGGCAAAAACATAAATACAGAGAGAAGTGCCAAATGCATAACTGGACCACCAGTTACTCATAGGTTTATTAATACACTCTGCAGGCCGGAAAAAGATTGGCTTCATGCCACCCTTGGTCTCAACACGTAATAACGCCTATTTTTGTGTGTTTTGTATGGTGATTGCATGACAGTATGAAATGTGCAATATTTTCAGCGAAGCTATACACCATGCAAAATCTGCTCACTTTAACGCATGAAACATCTTGCAATTTCCTGATTTTTTTATGTTTTTTTTTTATAATTGGAGGTGTTTTTTTTCTTTTGTGAGTTATGAGGTGTTAAAATATAGGCTGGAAAAAACTCTTCAGTTCCCATGTCAACTATAAAACGGAAGCTTTCCATGAAGATATTATACTGGACCTACTGGTTCTATTGCATCAAAATCAATTTCAAGTCCGTAAGGGCCATAGACGCACTAGGCTTTCAGGAAAATACTCAGCCAATTACTCAGTGTAACATTGTGTGATGCTAATTGGAGAAATTCTACAACACTGGGAGGAATGTGGCCACTGAAGCAAAAGTGGGAAATCCCTATATCAATATCTTAACAATCATTCTACGAAATACTCCACCTTGCCAAAGTCCACCTAGATTTTCCATCTCAAACTGCCTTCAGTGGGAAACAATAAAAATGTGTATTTACTAAAATTCAAAGGGAGTTTTAATTTGGAGGCAACTTTGCTGTCCAACCCCCCTGCAACTCACCTCCTTTACAGAGTGCCTCCCAGGGAATCCATGTCTCTGTTCTCTGCACCCTTGTATGGGGGCAGAGTTGTGGGTCTTGGCAAGATGGTGGTCTACCGGAGGGGGTGGGGCTTGTGGCTGAGTATGCCACTCCCTCCTCTGACTCCCTCAGTCAATGGATGACATGGAGAGGTGGGGTCTGCAACCTCAATGAGCTGACCCTGCCTCACAGCACTATAAAAACCTTTGCTTGCTGCCTGCCTTTTGACCTCGTATTGCTTACTGGATTTAGCCTTTGCCTGCTGCCTGCCTTTTGACCTCGGATTGCCTACTGGATTTACCCTTTGCTTGCTGCCTGCCTTTTGACCTCAGATTGCTTACTGGATTTAGCCTTTGCCTGCTGCCTGCCTTTTGACCTTTAGATTACTTACTGGATTTACCCTTTCCCTGCTGCCTGCCTTTTGACCTCGGATTGTGTACTGGATTTACCCTTTGCTTGCTGCCTGCCTTTTGACCTCAGATTGCTTATTGGATTTACCCTTTGTCTGCTGCCTGCCTTTTGACCTCGGATTACTTACTGGATTTAGCCTTTGCCTGCTGCCTGAGTGGATTGCTAGATTAAATGATACCCTCCAGATGGAAGAACTGGTACTTAGAGGTCGTGGTCATTTCACCAGGTTTCAAGAAACTTGGGAATCATGGCAAGATATTATGACTTCCCCGGCGTACTCTTCTCTCACTATATGATGCAGCTCCCTACAAGTTACCTTTCCTGTTTCCCCCTTTCCCAGTTTTATCTTCTTTTTATGTATGGTTTGGATTTGTACTGAAATCATATATCTTCATGTTATGTGTTATTTATATTTGTATACTTATATCTTATTTATATATGTTTATTATATACATATTTATATCTTATTTATATATGTTTATATCTTATTAATATATGAGTATGAATGCAATGTCTTATTTATAAGTATGTAATTATAATGTGAACTCAATAAAATATCTTTGTTATTTATATATGTATATGTATATCTTATTTATATATGTTTATTTATATTTTCTCATTATATGAGTATTTATGCAATGTCTTTATATATATATATATACAAACACATATATAAGAAAAAAAATTCTTTGGATAAAGGATAATTTTGGATAAAAGATTTCTGGATAAGGGATACTGGACCTTTATATACATTTATTCATCCTTTCGCCTTTACTCGATCTTTAAGGGTTTAAAAGTCAGGAACAATATTTTAAATTGTATTCTATATTGGGCAGAGGCGTCACTAGGGTTGGTGTCACCCGGTGCACTAACTCATGGTTTAACCCCCTTGGATTTCCTCCAATACCATGCCAAACAGATTTCTTAGTAATGATCAAAAAAGAACACTGAGCTCAAACAGAAAAATAATAAATTGGAGCTGCTTACAGTTAATGCACCGCCAATTATCTGGAGCTTGCATTCAGCAAAGTAGGTACAGCATGTGTGCAACCGGCACACTGACTTCAGCTGCTTGGCAGCACAGTGTTTGTTGCCTCAATGTCCTGCTTGTGAGCGGGACTTGGATATTATGGCAATTATTGGCCCAGGGGGTAAAACAATTTAGATCTTCATCAGCCCACCTGAGATAAACATACATAGACATGCAAGACAGATTTGCTGACAGATAGGGTACAGAGAGTGATAGGTAGATATATTAGCAGATAAGGTACAAAGTGTTGCAGACAGACAGATAGATTTGCAGACAGATAGTTACAGAGATGATAACCAGACCAGAAAGTTGGATAGAAAGATCAAAAGTGTTAAAGACTTGGGCATTTAAAGTGAAAAGTAGGACAGCCCCAGCCCATGGAAAGATATTAGAGAGCAGCATGTGTGGCCACTGTCCTCCTTGCCAGTCCTTCCCTGCTGCCGTTTTCCATCCCTGCAGTATCAAGAATATTGCTAATACCATGTGAGATAAACCCTGTGGTACTGCATAGGTTAATTATTTTGGTATCAAGGGACATTTTCCTGGTGACAATATATGTATCAGCCAGTGTAAAAAAAATTAAATCAGTTATTAACTGTGCCATCTATTCTGATGTAATGATATGATCATCTAGAATTCAAACGAAAGAAGACTGGAAGGAATCAAATGTGTAGGTTGGAAGTTTTGGACAAAACTTTTCACAATTTTTTTCTATATATATATATCTATATCTATAGATATATATATATATAGCTATATCTATATCTATCTATCTATCTATCTATATATATATATATATATATATATATATACATACATACATCTTTTTCTCACTGAATACGTTATATATATATATTATGTTTTGTAAACAGACATAAAAAATATACAAAATACAAAATATTAATTCAAAACAAAAACATAAAATCAAAACATTAAAAACAGGACTAACTTGCAGTATAGTGCTAGTCTTGACTTATACGATTTACCCATAGCAGCGCTATCTCAAGTATCCCATCTAGAGATAATCTGCCGTTGTAAGTTCCCCTGACATGATTATCTTATAGTTATCTTTAGCATATAATACTTTATATTAAACCCTGTGAGTGTGTGTAATTCTTAGTCACTTTTGTATGGTGACTTAAGCCACGCAGGGTATTCCCAGATGTGGGCTCATAGCTAGTTTTACCAAAGCCAATGAAGACTGAAATATATATGTGTGGTGGGTGCGTTACCCTTACCATGGACTTTGGATCTGAACGGCTTTTATTACCATGGTATACCAAACTACCAAATATTGACTCTATAACCTTATTGTTTGGCTCAATATGCGCCACATCCAAACATCCAAGGATTTTCTGGTCAAAATTCATAAAGTTTGTCCTATTATACTTACTATTAGCCTGACTACCAGAAAAAAACAGTCTACCTCTTAATATTCATATACTGTTCCCATTTTGGTGGATTATCTTTATTTATCTTTCACGCACCTCTCTGTTATTTCTTTTTATTATTTTATAAACATAGAACATATAAATAGATTCAATTATAGTGTATACATCTTGTTTGCTACAGTGATAAGATATAAGTCAGAATTTCAACTTAGGTTCATGACTATTATGTTAACATACAAGATCGTCATTGGGGCAGAACATTATAGCACAATACATTCGTAAGTCACAAAACACACAAGTTTAACATAAACAATAAATACACAATATTGTAGAGGTCAACTATGGGGAAGGTCTCACGGCTTCTGTATTACAATTATTTGCTACGGGGTAAGGGTTTAACCCTGGGATGAGGAGGTGTCCGATTATATTTTAGTTAATGTGTCAATATGTCAATGTTTGAGGGTCGGGTTCGTATCTCCCTTTCTTTAAGATTAATAGTTTTCTTGCCAAACTTCCCAAATGTGTCTATATGTTTGTAACTTATCCTCATTAAAATATGATCCTCTTTCCATTGAGCCCTGGTACTTTATCTGTTCAATTATTTCTCTTAGTTCCGGGGGATTTTCCTTCTTCCAGTATCTGGATATGCAAATCTTTACTGTCAGAAGTACATGAACCGTTAATGCCAGTTTTGGCTTTGAGATTTTTGGGAGACCCAAGTGGAAAAGAAACCCTGCGGGAGTAAAGTCAGTTATATTAATCTTAAATCTTTCAAATATTCTCAATATTTCTTTTTTCAATGTTCTAGTTTGACACAATCCCATCAGATATGTTTTGTGGTGCCTAGTTCCCTACATCTCCAACAATGGTTCGATGTTGTTTCTTGAAATTTGCATAGTCTTACTAGTACCAAGTACCATCTATGAAGAATTTTTGAATATGTCTCTTGAATGTTTATGCAATGGACATTTTTCCTCATTGTTTGAAATGTTTTCCTCCAATTGGCCATTGGAAACTCTATATCCATGTCCTGTTCCCATTTTATAATAGTGGGTAGTTTCTCTTCCTCTCTGGATTTATTTACGATTTTCCTAATCTTTGCAGTCATTTTATGTTGGCAACCCTTTAATAAACAGTCTAATGGCCCTTCTTTTAAGAAATTTTTCTTCTTCAAAATTTTAGTCTAGTGTACTTAAATATATCCGAGTCACTAAGGCCATAAGTTATTTGTAGTTGATTAAAAGGTATTATTTTATCCTCTTGATATAGATCTTGAGTGATCTCTATCCCTGCATTTAGCCAGAATTTTAGATCTAAATCTTGTAACATATATTCCATAGCTGTTATAGGTGTATTCCAAGATATAGAGTTAGTTGGGTATAGATCTTTTTTAATTGCTGTTATAGATTTGTAGATTTGATTTATTATAATATTAGTACAGTTTCGTTTTACTACATCTTTTTTCTCGAGCCAGAAGATTAATGATGAGCAAAGTTTCCAATATCCTGTTTTTCCTGAATATACCAATGTTTCTGCTTTGTGTTTGGGGTACTCCAACAAACACAATGAGAAAATTGAGCTGTATCATGCAGGAAGAACACGTCGGGGAAGGATAAACCTCCCTCTGCTAGTTTTACTGATAAAGTTTTTGTAGCAATTCAAGGTTTTTTCCCTCCCTAGTCTGAGAGGAGTTTATGGAAAGAGTATAACATCTTATATGGGACACGGATAGGGATCATGCGAAACAGATAATCTAATTTTGGGATAATGTAAGCTTATAATATTTATCCTCCCTAACCAGGATATGAATATTTTGTTCCAATCTGTTAATAACTCTTTTATTTCTTGCAATAGTCTAGAGTAGTTTTTCTCAATCCAGATCTTAAGATCTCCACTTATATCAATTCCTAAATACCGGATGGTATTTTTCATCCAGTTCAATTTATTGTTTTCTTTAAAGGTTTCCATATGGGATTGAGAAAGATTACAGGCAATCAATTGTGTTTTCTCTAGATTGATTTTATAGTATAGTATACTATAGTATATAGTATAGGCTATATTCATTGATAATTTTAAAGATTTCTGGGATTGAAACTGTGGGGTTCAATAGTGTGAGGATGATATCATCCGCAAATAAAGTAATTTTCTGATCGCATGATCCCATGGTGATTCCAGAAATTGTTGTGGCTTGTCTGATATAGGCCGCCATTGATTTGATGGAAAGGATGTATAGCAGGGTTGCCAATGGGCATCCCTGCCTTGTTCAATTCCTTACCTGGAACCAGTTTGAACACAGACCAGAATCCTGCACTCTGGCCATTGGGTCCGAATACAGGGCCATGGCTAGGTCTTTAAATCTTCCCCCTATCATAAAATTTTCCAAGGTCTCCGAGAGAAATACCCAGTTCACTCTATCAAAGGCTTTCTCAGCGTCGATAGATAAAATTACCGCTGGAAGTCTTTGTTTCTCGATTAGTTGAAAGATGTTTAACATTTTCCTAATGTTGTCACCGCCTGATCTCCCCCTCACAAACCCAGACTGATCTTGATGTATCAGATCAGGAATAACCTTCATCAGTCTGTTTGCAAGTACTTTAGAAAAAAAATGCATATCTAGGTTTATGAGGAAGATCAGACGGTAATTACTTACATATTTGGGATCCTTCCCTGGTTTTTGGATGGGGGAGATTTAAGCTTTCAAAAAATCCTTATTGATTTTCTTGGTATTGCCTATTTCGTTAAAAAATGACTCCATCAAAGGAGTAATATTGGGTTCAAACAGCTTGTAAAATTGGGCAGTAAAGCCATCCGGGCCTGGTGCTTTACCATTCTGCAGGTTTTTTATGATTTCCGATATTTCATTTTTCTTTATGGGTTCATTCAATTTTATTTTACTTTCTATATTAATTTTGGGGAGTTTACATTTTAAGAGGAAAGACTGTATATCTTGCACTGTCGAACTAGGTGGATCAATATTATATAAAGAAGCGGAGTATTTGGCAAATTCTTTTTCTATTTGTATTGGAGACAGAAGGACTTCATCCCCTACGATAATCTTTTTTATGATATTTGTTTTTTGATTGTTTTTTATTCTGTTTGATAAGGGTTTCCCCACTTTATTGTTACTACTATACCATTTTTTTCATGCACACTCACCCACCAGCTGAAGAAGTTTTTTACGAAACGCGTCCTGAGGGGTGTCCTGTTTTTGTGTCTGTGCTTATAGTGTATATTTTATACATATGTTCTGTACCTGGCCAGGTGAACAACACTATACTAGCAGTGGGTACGGTTGTACTATATATATTTTATATATTATTTTATTCTACTCTACTGCATATTGATATTGCTTTTTGTGTATATTTTATTCCATTTGTTTTCTTATTATATTATTGTGGTATTAGACTTAGTTGTAGTCTTTTTACCTTATATACATGTATATTTTGTGACAATAAATCTTTTCTATTTTTAAAAATTATGTCTTGTTCTTTTTGGGGTATATTTTATCGCTGTCTCTCTTTTTATTAATCCTTTGGTTTAAGGATACAATCATCATTCTAACTTTTTCCTCCAACACACTTTGAATTTGTATTTGTATTAGTTTAATTTGTCTGGCTAATTGGGCAGATGGAAAATTTCTGTTACTTCTTTCCAGTTTAGCCAGAGAAATATACAAATTTGACAGTTTTTTAGCTCTTGCTTTCTTCTCCTTTATCCCATCTGGATCAGATTACCTCGCATTACACATTTGAATGCTGCCCATATTGTTTCTGCTGAAACCTGACCGTTGTTGTTTATTCGGACATATTCCTCTGCCTTTGCTGTGAGGTGGGCTTTATTTGTTTCTGAGGCTAATATTATTTCGTTCATTCTTCATTGATAATTCATTTTATATTCTCGGTTTTTTCTTGTTGTTACTGTTATAATTTCTTGTTGTTACTGTTAATAGGGCCGTGATCCGACCATGTGATCTGGCCAATCTGTGTGTTTTCAAAATTTATTAGGTTATTTGCATCAGTCAGAAAAAAGTCTATCCTCGAGTTAGTATTTTGTATTTTTGAATGGAAGGTATAATCTTTTTCCAGAGGGTGTTGCACCCTCCAAATGTCATACAGATTAAATTCATAGCATAGGTCTTCCATCCATTTCATTTTATTTTTAGCTTTTTTTTCCCTGTTTCCTTGTTTTATTGGTTGTTCTAACTAGATTTCCGTCTAACACTATGTTCATGTCCCCGCCTATCAATAATATTCCTTTTTTGATTCTATCAATATTTGAAAATATTTTTTTAAAACTTTTTTGAGAAAAACCACTCTGTTATTTCAATCAACTTATTTTTTTGGCAATTCTCAATTTATCTATAAGATTATTATTTTTACCACCATGCATGATCTCTGATGAAGCCATTTTAAGGCGAAACTCATTAGGTTCTGTTACAAGAATTTTCTTTCCTTATAAGAACAAAATTTTGTTACATCTTTGTACACAAGTGATTATAGCTTGTAAACATTTTTAAAAAAATCGTATTAAATTATAAATGTGTAAGTGTCACCGGTTTTGTCTGTTTTGTGGTTAGCGCTCACCTCAACACACTACATCTCAGCATTTAGTTATAGTTAGCGCTCACCTCAACATACTAAATCTCAGCATTTAGTTATAGTTAGCTCTCACCTCGACACACTACATCTCTGCATTTAGTTGTAGTTAGCTCTCACCTCGACACACTACATCTCTGCATTTAGTTATAGTTAGCGCTCACCTCAACACACTACATCTCTGCATTTAGCTATAGTTAGCTCTCACCTCAACACACTACATCTCTGCATTTAGTTATAGTTAGTTCTCACCTCAACACACTACATCTCTGTATTTAGATATACTTAGCTCTCACCTCAACACACTACATCTCTGCATTTAGTTATAGTTAGCTCTCACCTCAACACACTACATCTCTGCATTTAGTTATAGTTATCTCTGACCTCAACATACTACATCTCTGCATTTAGTTATAGTTAGCGCTCACCTCAACACACTACATCTCTGCATTTAGTTATAATTAGCGCTCACCTCAACACACTTTATCTCTGCATTTAGTTATAATTAGAGCTCACATCAACACACTACATCTCTGCATTTAGATATACTTAGCTCTCACCTCAACACACTACATCTCTGCATTTATTTATAGTTAGCTCTCACCTCAACATACTACATATCTGCATTTAGTTATAGTTAGCTCTCACCTCGACACGCTACATCTCTGCATTTAGTTTTAGTTAGCTCTCACCTAGACATACTACATCTCTGCATTTAGTTATAGTTAGCTCTCCCCTCAACATACTAAATCTCTGCATTTAGTTCTAGTTAGCGCTCACCTCAACACACTACATCTCTGCATTTAGTTATAGTTAGCGCTCACCTCAACACACTACATCTCTGCATTTAGATATACTTAGCTCTCACCTCAACACACTACATCTCTGCATTTAGATATACTTAGCTCTCACCTCAACACACTACATCTCTGCATTTAGATATACTTAGCTCTCACCTCAACACACTACATCTCTGCATTTAGTTTTAGTTAGCTCTCACCTAGACATACTACATCTCTGCATTTAGTTTTAGTTAGCTCTCACCTCGACACACTACATCTCTGCATTTAGTTATAGTTAGCGCTCACCTCAACACACTACATCTCTGCATTTAGCTATAGTTAGCTCTCACCTCAACACACTACATCTCTGCATTTAGTTATAGTTAGTTCTCACCTCAACACACTACATCTCTGTATTTAGATATACTTAGCTCTCACCTCAACACACTACATCTCTGCATTTAGTTATAGTTAGCTCTCACCTCAACACACTACATCTCTGCATTTAGTTATAGTTATCTCTGACCTCAACATACTACATCTCTGCATTTAGTTATAGTTAGCGCTCACCTCAACACACTACATCTCTGCATTTAGTTATAATTAGCGCTCACCTCAACACACTTTATCTCTGCATTTAGTTATAATTAGAGCTCACATCAACACACTACATCTCTGCATTTAGATATACTTAGCTCTCACCTCAACACACTACATCTCTGCATTTATTTATAGTTAGCTCTCACCTCAACATACTACATATCTGCATTTAGTTATAGTTAGCTCTCACCTCGACACGCTACATCTCTGCATTTAGTTTTAGTTAGCTCTCACCTAGACATACTACATCTCTGCATTTAGTTATAGTTAGCTCTCCCCTCAACATACTAAATCTCTGCATTTAGTTCTAGTTAGCGCTCACCTCAACACACTACATCTCTGCATTTAGTTATAGTTAGCGCTCACCTCAACACACTACATCTCTGCATTTAGATATACTTAGCTCTCACCTCAACACACTACATCTCTGCATTTAGATATACTTAGCTCTCACCTCAACACACTACATCTCTGCATTTAGATATACTTAGCTCTCACCTCAACACACTACATCTCTGCATTTAGTTTTAGTTAGCTCTCACCTAGACATACTACATCTCTGCATTTAGTTATAGTTAGCTCTCCCCTCAACATACTACATCTCTGCATTTAGTTCTAGTTAGCGCTCACCTCAACACACTACATCTCTGCATTTAGTTCTAGTTAGCGCTCACCTCAACACACTACATCTCTGCATTTAGTTATAGTTAGCTCTCACCTCAACATACTACATCTCTGCATTTTTTTATAGTTAGCTCTCACCTCAACATACTACATCTTTGCATTTAGTTATAGTTAGCTCTCACCTAAACAAACGACATATTTGCATTTAGTTATAGTTAGCTCTCACCTCAACACACTACATCTCTGCATTTAGTTATAGTTAGCGCACACCTCAACACACTACATCCCTGCATTTAGTTATAGTTAGCGCTCACCTCAACACACTACATCTCTGTATTTAGATATACTTAGCTCTCACCTCAACACACTACATCTCTGCATTTAGTTATAGTTAGCACTCACCTTAACACACTACATCTCTGCATTTAGTTATAATTAGCTCTCACCTCGACACACTACATCTCTGCATTTATTTATAGTTAGCTCTCACCTCGACACACAACATCTCTGAATTTAGTTATAGTTAGCTCTCACCTCGACACACTACATCTCTGCATTTTTCTTCTCTTGTGGATTTTGGAGGAGCCTTTTGAGGGTTGTTGCAGCTTGCTTTATCATTGTTAAGTGTATCTTACGCGTGTTCTTTTCACCTGTGTCCATCTTTTCTGTCCCTTCTTTGGCGCAGACTTAAGGGGCTATTCCCTTAAAGATCAGTTGAGGTGAGTAGCAGGCGAGTTGAAGTGAATAGCAGATGAGTTGACGTGAATAGCAGGTGAGTTGAGGTGAACATTTCATATCACCAATTCAGCTATACATTGCGCAGGAACAAGCCTGGTTAGTTTCCCCGTTAAGTGAACTCAACAGATTTGTCCCTGCACAATGTATAACTTTAAGTCACATGCTACTCACCTTAACTCACCTTTTAGTGAATAGCCTCATTAGACAAATTATCGTATGTTTTACTGCTATCATGGTTATCTGAGACTGACACAGGAAATGTATGCATCCAGCTGGTGTCTTTAGTATGAAAAGTATTGGCAATGGTAAAGCAACCAATGGTAAGAATGATGGACTCCACACAAAACAGTTCAAGGTGTTGGCTTGGCCTCCAAATTCCCCAGATCTAAATACAATCAAGTATCTGTGTGATGTGCTGGACAAACATCCACAGAGGCCTCACCTTGCAACTTACAGAACTTAAAGGATCTGCTTCTAATGTCTTGGTGCCAGATACCACAGCACACCTTCAGAGATCTAGTGGAGTCCATGCCCCGATGGATCAGGGCTGTTTTGGCGGCAAAAGGGGACCTACAGAATAATGCGGTAATCATTTTATGGCTGATTGGTGTATTTAAACCAGGGGTCCTTAAACTACGGCCCGCGGGCCACATGAGGCCCGCCGAGGACATTTATGTGGCCCGCGGGGGGTGCTGCCGGCACCCCCCCCCCCCCCACTCCGCACTGTTTACTTTTTTTTTCTTTCTGGCAGCCGCAAAGGATGTGGCTGCAGGAAGAAAAAAAAATCAAAAAAAAAATCACCGCGACCGGATGTGACGTTACGTCACATCCGGATCCGGTAACTGTTTCCCTCCTCCACAGGAGGACACTGCGCGAGACGTCCGGGGACACAGCAGCTGGAGGTAAGTGATGGGGAAGCGGGGGAGGAGGGAGGGATAACGAGCACTATTCCTGGGCTCTGACTGGCACAATATTCCTGGGCATCTGACTGGCATCATATTCCTGGGCATCTGACTGGCATCATATTCCAGGGCATCTGAATGGCAAAATATTCCTGGGCATCTGACTGGCACAATATTCCTGGGCATCTGACTGGCACAATATTCCTGGGCATCTGACTGGCACAATATTCCTGGGCATCTGACTGGCATAATATTCCTGGGCATCTGACTGGCATAATATTCCTGGGCATCTGACTGGCATAATATTCCTGGCCATCTGAATGGCATAATATTCCTGGGCATCTGACTGGCATAATATTCCTGGGCATCTGAATGGCATAATATTCCTGGGCATCTGACTGGCATAATATTCCTGGGCATCTGAATGGCAAAATATTCCTTTGCATCTGAATGGCAAAATATTCCTGGGCATCTGACTGGTATAATATTCCTGGGCATCTGACTGGCATAATATTCCTGGGCATCTGAATGGCATAATATTCCTGGCCATCTGACTGGCATAATATTCCTGGGCATCTGAATGGCATCATATTCCTGGGCATCTGGCTGGCATCATATTCCAGGGCATCTGACTGGCATCATATTCCAGGTCATCTGACTGGCATCATATTCCAAGGCATCTCACTGGCATAATATTCCTGGGCATCTGACTGGCATCATATTCCAAGGCATCTCACTGTCATCATATTCCTGGGCATCTGACTGGCATCATATTCCTAGGCATCTGACTGGCATCATATTCCTAGGCATCTGACTCTCATCATATTCCTGGGCATCTGACTGGCATCATATTCCTGGGCATCTGACTGGCATCATATTCCTGGGCATCTGACTGGCATCATATTATAAATATTGTATTTGTTCTCGTTTTGTTCAAAATAAGATATATGCAGTGTGCATAGGAATTTCTTCATAGTTTTTATTTTTACTATAGTCCGGCCCTTCAACGGTCTGAGGGACAGTGAACTGGCCCCCTGTTTAAAAAGTTTGAGGACCCCTGATTTAAACCATCCATTTAAAGGGCAATCTGAGCCAAGGCAATCCATACCTACAGTTATTGATCCCTGCCACAAATCCTGAGGAGAAAATGGTTGCTGGTGTCACACTTGGTGTTGTATTACCATGTATTTGTATTTGACCGGGAACGGGGGACTAATAAAAGTATTCAAAAAAAATGGGCAGACTAGATGGACCCAATGGTTCCTATCTGCCGACACATCTATGTTTCCATGAGGTGTGCAGCTCCTGCAAGGGTGATTTATGGCTCTGTAGATCTAAGTTGAGCCTAACTGCTCTACCCTTGATTGGCATAAAATGGGGAGCAACTGCAATAGGGACCAACTGCATAGCAATCCATACAAAACTGAACATGAAAGCTGGGTCTGTCCTGGCTTACACCTGTATGTATATATATATATATATATATATATATATATATATATATATATATATATATATATATATATATATGTACACACACAAATCCAAAAGGAATGCACTCATGGGGCTTAATCTCTTCATGTGTATTTCTTACCAGGGACCAAAAAGGACTTCATATTGTACAATACAGAGTCACTCCTGCAAGAGAAGCTCCATAAGTGAAGTCCAGATCTATAAATTGCAGGAGTGTCTCTGTATTGTACAATAGGAATTGTACAATAGGAATTGTACAATAGGAAGAGACACTCATACAGCTGAAACCTATAGCTTTAAGAGTTTTTCTCCTACCTGCCTTGAGGTGAGTGCGCTGATCTCTTTGGATTTTTGTACTTTAAATATGTATCTGATGCATGCATATAAATACTTATAGTAAAAACATGCACTGGCCTATGTAGATACACATTTTTGATTAAACACTGTAGAAATAATTTAGAAAAGTGCTGTGCATTCTTTAGCTGTGGGTCTAAAAATAAACATAAACAAAGAAACCCATCTTCTCTTGGGAATATAAATAATCTTACAGAGGCATACATAAATGAAAGATAAATTGAGTTTTACATGTGGCCTGTTTGTTTCCAGTCATATCTCGGCTATGATCCTTATGACCTCTTAATATGGATTTTTATATCCACAGCCCTATAGTTCAAGGCTCCATTTTCTTACAGTCAAACCAATGTTGCATATATTTGTTCATTGCCCCATTACAGCTTAGTGTGCTTGTAAACCATACTGGTATTGTGTGCATGAGAGATGGTGATAAATGAGGTGGCTTTTTACTACAATTGCAAAACCTGACTTTGGCTTGGTAATGGTATTAAAAAGTCATAAAAGCTCCATAAATCAGTCCTTAAAGCACAGCATCCCCGTGGTTGTGGTTTTCTCATGTATCCGCAATGTGATCTGAAATGTGACCTACTCATTTCACAGGTGAAATGCATCAAACTAGCTGTTATTAATCAGAATAGCATTCATCTGAAAAAGATTAATACTAGTAGCACATAGGTGATAGATTGGGTGTCTCCTATCAATTCCTGTTGCCTCTTTCTTCCAGCTACTAACCCAGGATTTTCATTTTCAGCAGCCACCTATGGATGGAGGATGTTTTTTTTCACAATTAGCTCATTTAGAAGCAACTTCATATCTGTGTTTGGTCATTTGTACCATAATAATGTATCACTTACAGTGTTGGTCAATTAAACCATTCCCTCAAATTGAGTATGTACGTCTGGAAGAAAAATCCATGCGGACGTATGTATGTATATATATATATATATATATATATATATACACATTCAATCTAAATGAGCTGCTCGCTACCAGCACATGACTGCCTCAAAATGAGTTAGTGGAGATGGTGTCACTCTCCATAAAGATGCATAGGGATATATTTGAGAGTTCATATATATCTGTTTAAAGGTCCTTTGACAGGCTTTCATTAAGTGTCATTGTGTGCAAGATGGAGGAAGACTAGTTTCAATAAAAAAAAACCTCAGGAAAGTGTAAATTTAGCCAACCTGTCAGTATTACCCCTACCTCCTGCTTAGGGTTGCCACCTGGCCGGTATTATACCGGCAGGCCGGTAAATATTTTGTTTGATGCCTATGGTAAGTCTATGGAGGCAGTAGCATTGCCGGTATTTTTTTAATAAAAAGGTGGCAACCCTACTCCTGTTTGACCAGGCCCCCTTGGGTCAACCCAGATGGGGTTTTATCTGTTGCAACTGTTACACCTTGCCAAACCCTCATGCTTCCCAGCAGGTTTTCGTTGCACTGTCACTGTTTCTCTCAGTGGAAGAAGGTGTCATGGATCCACATGATGGGGAACTGTCATCCAGAGGAGTTCACCCCCCTACCCATTCATTAGTATGCCTCTTCTTACGCATATTTGTCAGCATAAATATACATTAATTATGATCCCTATTTTTGAGGCTGGAGAACGCTTTTACGAACTATATGTTGATTAATCATTATGCATTTTCTTAAATGTTCATTATTAAAAAAAAATAATTGCATGGCATCAAAGTGACAGATCTGACATTCAGAGGCTTGAAGTATATATATGTTTTAGATTCACATTAACCCATATGGGATGAAACACTTTGATGTGACATTTGAAAATGTGCTTCTGTTTTATCCAGCACACATTGAGTCCAGCCCAATCATTTATATCTGGATTTGGGCAAAACATTTAGGCTCATGTATTAACCAACCCCCAGTTATTTTCCCTTTTTCTTTCTGATCACTCTTTTTTTCACATTAATGCCATGATTTACCATTCCAGGTTCACAGACTTCACACCCACGTGGTTTATAAAAATTGACTATCACCTCGAAAAATAAAAGTATTATATCTGTTAACAAACATTTTATAATTTAAATTCTAAAATCCGTTTTCCTCACTAGAATCAAATTGGTTGAGGTTTATTTATATTTTGTATATGCACAAAGCAATAAAGTCATGTAGAGTGGCATGGCCTCAAGCACTATAGATGCTAAGGTGTTCCAAGACTCAAGAGAGCCCTGAGGCTGTGCACAATATATGTCCCTTTTCTTATCAATCTAGCATAAAGATTTGTTCCCATTATTTTCAAGTATACTGCCATATTTATACAGCAGTAACATTCAAGGTGGTCGAGCAATGTAATAGAAATCTTCTCGATCATTTACACTTTACAACCAATAATTGGATGTGGGCATCTGGACCCAATTTCTCCCTCCAGTTAGATTCTGTGTGGGGTAAATTATCAAATTCAGGTAACAGTGGGTGCCAAGGTATTCCTGCATTGCATGGTTGCAGGGGCTCCTCTGTTGAGCCGAAAGAAAGGACTGAAGGCCTGCATGAGGACCCACATGGCAGCAGAGGCAGTGTTTTGTTATGTATGTGTGCGATTGTTTTATTGTAATCACTGTCACAGCTTCCAGAGTTGCATCTTGCCAGTTGTTGCATCTTGCCAGTATGTAATAATATGCCTTCCAGCTTTTCCACGTTACGCGGGGCAGTCTCTATTTTGGGAGGCAATCATGCGTTCCGCCGTGCTCTACATCTGTCCCGTTTTTTCGGAGAGAGGTAGAGCTTGGTGGGACAGCAGGATTTAATCTGTTAAAAAAATTAGCCTTCGGTGTCTGGGACACAGGAGGCTGGCTACTGTGCATGCAAAGTAGTGCTGCCAGTGTGAGTGAAAGCACCTACTGCACCTGCATGGAAGAGTTGATATTCAACCTCCCAAGCTAACCCTCATGCATCCCAATTTTCTGGTGGCGAGAGTTGGGAGGCATGTAATAAGTGTTGGACATGGGTATATATCCACAGATTACCATTACTGTACAATGGTTATTTTGCCATGGCTATTAAAGGTGCTATAACTCATGTAATATATTGAGGAAGCTCATGTACTTTATGGGTTTATCCGGTCAGGTGTGTATGATGTAATTAATAAAGAGTTGTGGCCTTTCCCAACCCAAATAGTTGGTGTCTGAATGTTTATTTCCTGATCGAATCACCTTTTCTTTTCCAGCCATTTTTTGGGCAGCCATTGTAGTACACAGAGCAAAATGACATACATTAATTACTTTTTTTTTTTACAAAGTTGGAAATTATTGACAAAAGAGCATAAATACATGAAAACAGCACATTTTATTTCCTTGTATCTCTTGAGCATTCTATACCTCCTTTCACTTTGTTTAAACTACTGGCATGTACCCTCTATTAGGGTACTAAATACAAATAAAAAAATGCAACACAATAGAACTTTGTTAAACATTCATTTTGAACAGCGTTAGCAGAAAACCAGGTGCCAAACATTCTGATGAAAGGCACAATAAAGGGATCTACATAAGTACAGTGAGCACCAATTTCTGGTTTGGCACAGTACAGGTGCGTTGCTGGTAGACACTCCATAATGAATTACTATGATTTTTCGTACATCCGTTGATCTATTCACACCACATAAACAATTCTGTATGAATAATATGCATTTAACCACCTGCCAGTACATACTTTCTAAGTTTATAAAAAATATAAATATATAATACGCACACAAGGCAAAAAATTCACAGGAGTTTTAGAGACTTTATTTATGTATAAACAATTTAAACACTTTGCCATAAATTATCTTTGCCTGTCTCTAATCTTCATTTAGCAGCAAATTAAAATAATATAAAAACTTAATGAACAATTCATACATGTATATTACAAAAAAAAAAAAGTACCAAAGTTCATAACCAATTTTTTTTTGTTTTTTTTTGTGGTGACTGTAAGGTGATTGTCTCAGTTTATTGTTTAGACCAAACAAACACATTTCTAGTTTTAATCTGAAACAGTGATTGTGCCTTCTGGCCTTTATATGAACAGGGTGATCTGAAGTGGTGCCCATTTGCGATAGTGTCACAATGCCCACGTCTCTACTGGAACTGATACCAACAAACTACTGATTCTAAACAGACTACACCCTGTAACTGTGTTATATTGTCCACAATGGATTTTTCAAATACAAACAAGAGGATGGATTTAACTGCAGTGAAAGCCTCCATTTTGAATCAAACATTATACTCTACCCACTTCATGAATAAATTAAGTCAGAGCATTTGGGGATTAGAGTGCAAGTAAAGTTTGTGTTTCTTGTTAGAGTTTATCCAGTGCTCTTAAGTTTAGAACCATTTCTACAAATCACTCCAAAGTCATTGTTTAAACGCAGTGTGCATTCTTCTTAAATCAAAATGTTGGAATATTTATCAAAGAAGCAGTCTGAGTAGTTTCCAGTAAATGGTCTTGTAAAGGCGGCCATCTTGAATTTCTCAAATGTAACTCACATATCAAAGAAGTGAGTTACTCAGAGGCCTTATTATTTTTATTTTTTTAAACGGATACCCAGAAGAAGTGGGTAATATCACAGGGGTACTTTTGTGTTTAGTTGTGTTTTATTTTAAGTTAGGCTTAAGTCCACATCAATGTGGGGTTTTCAGCAGCATTCAACTCAAAAAATGTGAGCTTTCTTGCTACCAAAGTGTCTCAAAACAAATTAGCCTAGTGCCCCATTTACGTCTTCATCTCCTTAGGAGAGGAGATAACAGTTGCATCTACTGATTCATCCAGCAGAGGATGGCAGCAGATTAATTTGTTACCTCTTTCCCATTTCATTTTGTCTCAAAAACTGGATATTACTGCTACTGTCTGCTAGCTCAGGGTACTGCTCCACAGGAAGCACGTAGTATCCCTCATATCCTTGAACCCTTCCTGTGCTCAAAAGCTGCTGTTTTTCCCCTTCGGTCCATAAACGGCTACCTTCTTTTCCATCCCTTGCTTTTTGTTGCTCTTTAGCCCAAGCTGCACTCAAAGCCCGTTGACGGGCCTGGTCAAGAACTCTGGCCCTTTCTTCATCCAGTGTGTCTGTGGTCATTCCATACCGTATATTTAGTAGAAGCGACGAATGTTGCAATTCAATGTTTGTAAACCTGCGAGTCCTTCCGTTGATAAGCAGAGTTGGCTGGGAAACTGTAACATTCACTCCACTGTCTAGTGTTTTACGACCAGTTGTCAAACCTAAGGTGACCAGATCACTGTCTGAGGACCCGACTTTTACAAAATAATGTGTGTCCTTCCCCTCGATGTTGTAATACATTTTTTCCAGGTAGTGGGCACCATTAAGCACCAATGCAACTTTTCGACTGTCTTCACTAGCAATGCTGGACATTCCAGTTGTCACTTTACCTTCCTTGATAGCAAACATGATACCTTTTCCAATAATAGGGATGGCAGTTGCAAACCAATGACCTGGTTTCTCTCTCATGTTTGCATGCAGTCGTTTCACTATGGTTTGACCCTCCAATGCCATAAATGCTTGATTATGTCTTTCAGTGGTCTGTTGAACACCAGTAATTAGCTGTAAGACAGAAAAATGAATTCGTTGTTGAGACTTAGAAAGTAATGCAGTGAACCATGCTAACTTGAAAGTTATGCTGCAGTGACTTAATTACATTTTTCTCTTAATTTCATACAAAAGTAATTTACGAAAAATAAGTATTCAACTTCCCTACAGACTGTGTTAACTTTTCAAAGTGTAATACATGTATTTACATTCATACATATATTGACCAGTCCTTATTAATCCGTTAAAGATAATGAAGCAATCTGATCAATGACAGTTGATGAAAAGTTATTTAAGTTTAGGTTTGCAACTTGCACGACATATTGATTTAATTGTTTTAAAGGACAACTGTCTACAAAAATTAAGTTATGTTTAATTGAAAGATTGTGTCAAATATAGGCATTTAAAAAAAAAGCGAGAATACACATAAGTATACCTTTAATTGAGTAATCTTTGTCATGTATGCTCTATTTGAAGGCGGACATGTTGTTTAGAATCTTAGGTCAAATGAAGAAAGATCTGACCAAAGATTCTAAACACATTTTTGTCTATGACAAATTCCTCTAGTGTTCAGCCGACAGAGGTAGCCTCTATCCGCAACATAGAACTCTATATGGAGGACTTTGGCTTATTTTGGTGCAATTTCGTGAGGATTCCGGCTATAGTAAAAATAAAAATTCTAATAAAGTAAAAATCAATGAAAATGAGTTTAACTTTATTGGATTTGTGCATTTCTCTCGAAACGTGGCTACTAGTAAAGACAAACTCTAAAACAGTGATATTATTCGTTAAGGAAATATTATTTATTAATATTCTTAATATTCTATTTTGATATGGTTCTTTTTAAAATTTTCCTACCACATTGTTGATTTTTTTATTTTTTAATCAAACTAGCCCTGCACTGCTTTAAACAGTTTGCGGGGTCTTTTGTGTTTCTGCACAATAAAAGAAACATGACATTCCACTTACAATGCTCCACTTTTCCTGTATTCTGATAAACAATGCACTGATTTTTTTTACAGCAGATATAAAACACAAATGCAATACAGTAGCCATAAGCTAAAGTTTTATATCTAGTAATGAAATCCCAAAGGGGTATGCTGTTATACTGTAGATGGAACAGATGGCTAGATACCTTTAAATGTCCCTGTTTCACTTAATCAAGAAACAACTCAAGGGTATATACACAACAAACTAATGATACTGCAATTAACAGGCTGGTGAGAAGCACATTGGATGATATGTATAAAAACTCCCGTACTGCAAAGTGCTGGGAGTTTTATCAATAAAAAGCGCAATCGTCGTTTGATATGTATCACAGTGATTTCGCTTTTGTATAATCCAGAACGTTTGCAGTGCGGTAAAGGGTTGTCCATCAAACTGTGATTGGCGGAGGTTTCCCCACCCCAAATCAGGCTCTTTTCAGCTCCTGATTCTTTATAGATAGGCAGCACTGGCGCAACAAGTGCCAACACAATCTAAATGTACACATTATGCGTAGATAACGCACACTCCCATGAGTCTGCTTTATGCATTGGCACATATGCTGATTGCGCCAATATTTGGCCCAATCTGTGTGTGTGTTCCGTGTTTATACATGCCTCCCATTGTGTATATGATCCTTATTATAAGAACACCGTCTTGCAATAATAGTTATAATGCCTCATTGTAAAATATTGCTATAGGACGTTGCTGGTGGTAGGTAAATGGATGGGGTGCAGAGTGCTACTTACTTGTCCATTTTCACATTCCTGGCTCTCAGTCAGTTCATATGGGGCTGGTACAAAATACATTTTTGATCTTGGAAATCCAGGAATAATATTGCTTAGCTGAAATCCAAACATCACCAACCAGCTTTGCACATCTAGTTCGGAGAAAAAACATTAATAATCACAGTTAAACACTCTGTTTGCAAATATAAACAGATCTTGTCTTGGTGACATGTCAGACATCATGACGTTTGGCCTACCCCTGTCAAACTCATGCAGTTGTCTGTGTATAAATACTGAAATAACTTCTGTGTTAAACACTCTAATGTGGGATTTATTTCCCATAAAATACAACTGTTTCTACTCATTAAGAACTAAAGTTTAAATGTTCTTCAAATAAACTTATATTTACAAAAAAACTCCATAGTTTACAATTTCTACTTAACCCCCCAGTGGCAGTTTTACCCTCGGTGACAGAGGCTATATTTACATTTCTGCATGTTTGTGTTTAGCAGTAACTTTCCTCTTTCTCATTTAATGTACCTACACATATAATATATTGGTTTTATTGGCATAACAAAAGGGTTTAATGCTACCATTATTTTCGTCATATCATATAATTAACTTTAAAAAAAATAAACACTTTTTCTAAATTTGACCTAAAAAAATATTTTAAACAATTACAGACAGTAAAAAAGACCCTATCAAATAATTTACATTTACATCTTTCTGTGTTTCTTTTGCAAGTTATTGGGCAATAACTGAAGGTTGTGTTTTTTTGTTTCCTATTTTGCTCCTACTGTACCCTAACCCTAAATCTAACCTTAGAAATAACCCTACTAACTCATGTGCATCCACCAGATCTGTGTTAGTTTTATGTAGATATAAGTCCTTTTGCCCAAAGGGTTTAATAGTAGGCATAACACTGCTTTCAAAACTAAGGCCAATTAACTACGATCCCAACTGTTTAACATTTAGCGCGACAGTTCTGATTCAGAGCCTTTATCTAGTGGTCCTGCTTTTCCTCCTCTCATGTTTGAGACGCCATGGAATGGAAACTATGAATGTGCAGAGATCTGTGCATGCACAATAACACTGTTAGTTTGTGTGACAACACTTCTGTGCATTGCTGTGGCCTAACTTCCTGCATGCCATTGGTACAATTAGCATGTGCCTGCACACCACCCTATATCTAAAATAAAATATAAATATACCATATATAAACATACACGAATACATATTTAGGGATTGCATTTTTAACAAACCACAAAGCATTTTTCTACAGCTGTCTTCTATTAAAGTGCTTGTGTACATATTCAAGTGCTAGTATACATGTTAACGGGCTAGTGTACATTTTTTTTTTTTTTTAATCTATGCAGTCCTTCTGGCATTTGAACCCAGTATTTTTTATTTTTTTTTTCCTTTTTAAATCTTTATTTGTTATTTTATATTTTATGAAAATTCAAATACAAACCAGAAAAGAAAAAGAAACACATAGACTTGTACAAAACATACTACGACAAATACAGGAGAAAACAAAACAAAAAAAAAAAGTGTACATTTTAAAGTGCTAGTATACATATTAAAGTGCTAGTTTACATATTAAAGTTCTTGTGTACATATTAAAGTGCTAGTATAAATGTTAACGGGCTAGTGTACATATTAAAGTGCTAGTATACATATTAAAGTGCTAGTACACATATTAAAGTGCTGGTGTACATATTAGAGTGCCAGTTTATATTTAAAGTGCAAGAACACATATTCAAGTGCTAGTGTACATACTAAAGTGCTAGTACACATATTAAAGTGCAAATACACATATGTATGTGCTAGTACACATATTAAATTGTTAGTGTACATATTAAAGTATTCTCTCGCATTTAGTTTTAGTGGCTCACAGATTGTAACCTTTCAGAATATTTGGAGAGTTCTAGATGTGAGCTTTATTACTTTATATGCCACTGATTGCTTCACTTCTTGTGAGCACGTGTGCATTCCCCTCATTTCCAGCACTAAGTGAAACTCTCATTTTGTAAGTTCTTTGTCTTATTGTTTAATAAAGCTTAGCTGCAAAAAAAAAAAAAAAAAAAAATTAGAAAGAAAGAAAGATAAAAGAGGCAAAACAATGGTTGGTTTCAGCTTTGCAGTGTAAGTATTTGAAAAATGTATTTGACCCCACTTGTCAGGACTTCCTTGAAAAACATTTAGTCTCCTTTCCCATAGTAACATTTATCCTTTTTAAAAGAACCTATTTTTGGCTTGAAAGATGCAATCACGGAACAAATCCAATGTACTTGTTCCTTCTTGTAATGTCTTATCTCACATTTCATAATGGGAGATTAGCACAACTTAGATGGTACAAATTGTCAGTAAATGGCATATTATGTTGTAAGGAAAAGCATCACTAATCAGGCAGTCTCACTCCATTCAGAGAATGTACAGATTACACTATTAACAAAATGATGTACTTGTTACAGAATGGCTGAGAAAACCATCTATTTACAAGAACTTCATATCTAGCTGTCAAGTCTATCTGTCTTTATCGATCTAGCCATCTATCATGCTTGTTACAATGGGTAAAATAACCACACAGTGCTGCAATCTTTAGAAACTTTTTCGTATCCAAAAAAAGCCAGTGTTGTCAAGAAAATAATTATTTAAAGGGAAGTATTACTTAAAATATTACATGGAATCTTCATAGTCTTTATTACCCACCCCGCAATTTTTAAGTTGTTAAACAATTTGTAATGTCTTGCAGGCTCCTGAAGATGGGGTCTGATAACATATAGTCCACTTTTTCAATGCTGTGGATAAACTTTCTTAAAAAAATAATTTTGCATAACTGATAGGTTAGGAAGGAAGGGTGGACACCAACATCGTTCATGGTGGACACTTACTGGACTTTGTGAAAGAAAAAAGTTTTGTTTAACTGAAATATTGCATCAAGTTTTGTCATTTTAAATAGATTATTTTAATGAACAATATCAATAAAGCACCTTACAGAACCATCTTTGGTTGTATAGCTCTATCAAGGGGCAGACATCTTGGATCAGATATTCCTTCATCTGACCCAAGGTTCTGAACAAAATGTCAGCCATCTGAATCAATTTATTTGTATTCTTTCATGAAGGAAAGAATTGATTGCACTTGATGCAATCTTTCAGTTAAACATAATATATTTTTGTCACAGTTGTCCTTTAATTATATGGAACTTCACAGACTTTGCCAAGGACACTGTTCCCTTGTATGGACTTTTAGGAGCCAGATAAAAAATCTAGGAGCCAGACAACGGCACATAAACACAAACACAGGAAGTCACACACAGACACATATCTACACACACAAAACACATCCAGTCAGACACATATCTACACACACAAAACACATCCAGTCAGACACATATCTACACACACAAAACACATCCAGTCAGACACATATCTACACACACAAAACACATCCAGTCAGACACATATCTACACACAAAACACATCCAGTCAGACACATATATACACACACAAAACACATCCAGTCAGACACATATCTACACACAAACACATCCAGTCAGACACATATCTACACACAAAACACATCCAGTCACACACATATATAAACACAAAACACATCCAGTCACACACATATCTACACACAAAACACATCCAGTCACACACATATATAAACACAAAACACATCCAGTCAGACACATATATATATACACACAAAACACATCAAGTCACACACATATATAAACACAAAACACATCCAGTCAGACACATATATATATACACACAAAACACATCAAGTCACACACTTATATAAACACAAAACACATCCAGTCAGACACATATATATATACACACAAAACACATCCAGTCACACACATATATAAACACAAAACACATCCAGTCAGACACATATATATATATACACACAAAACACATCCAGTCAGACACATATATATACACACAAAACACATCCAGTCAGACACATATATACACACACAAAACACATCCAGTCAGACACATATATATACAAACAAAACACATCCAGGCAGACACATATCTACACACACAAAACACATCCAGTCAGACACATATATAAACACAAAACACATCCAGGCACACACATATATAAACACAAAACACATCCAGGCAGACACATATACAAGACAGCAGGTTTTGGGTTATTTTTAAAGAGAAAAAAAAAAAAAAAAAAGTTCACCTATCCATGTGCTGTTACACCTCAATGCTGGGAGGGGGGGGGGGGGGGGTGTTCCGTTGCAGCCCGGTGGCACAGAGCAGCTTCCCTGCTATCCTCCCATGTGATCAGCACTATATCGGTGCGCGAGGGGGCGGAGCAGGAAGTCTGTGCAGCCGGTGCACTCACTCTGCTCCCTCGCGCACCGCTGCTGGAATCAAGAAAAGAAAAAACTATCCCATTGCCGAGGACACCATGCAGGGCTGGCGATACCCGGGCGCCAGGTCTGATTTCCTGGTCGCCATGGCGACCTGGCGCCCGGGGTTTGTCGAGCCCTGATGTAGGGACATTCCCCAACTTGCCAGTCTGCCCAACTCGGCTATTAATGTCTAATTTGGGCAGTTCACTTGTTACTTTACTATACTTTCTATTTTAGTGACAACGTCTCACTGGAAGTATGCTGGGTATTACCTTTTGCTGGGTTTAAATGGCTGAATAAGTGCATGTTTGCATCATAGAGAATGTCAAGACTGGCACAAAGAGGCTACTACCAGTACTCTAGTTATGAGGTCAGCTTCCTGGGGAAGAATTAGGGTCAAATCTATAAGAAGACGGATGCTACTTGGAGAGGTTCAAATATTTGATTGAAAAAGACTTAAGTGTAGGAATTAAATAGATGCACTTTTTTTTTTTTTTTTACAATAAATAAATAAATCATTACCTACTTTTGAATCAAGATTAACCCCAAGTTAGACAAAGGCAAAAACTGCATGAATAGATCTGGTCAAATGGGAAATGATTATAGATGCTAATTAACGGCATGAAGCATTGCAATAATATAACTTTCTGATATTCAGACTGAAAAAAAATATTATACTGCCTTGAATATGTTTAAAATGAATTGTAATAAGATCTTCAAATAGCATGGGGATTCATTATTCATACTGATTTTATGCATATTTCATCAAAATAAATATGAAATAAGTGCAGGGCGATATATGTTTCCAGGACAGAACATAGCATTATACATTCACTTACCGGTTACATAATTCTTTAAATCCATTTCAGTGCTGAGTGGATTGTTATTTTTAAACATGTACAAGTTGAATGGAGCAGGATCTTTTCCAATTTTTTTCCACATTGTGTAATCAGGGGATATCCAACGCCCAGCCAATACATCATAATCTCTCTGTGTAAAATGTACAAGTTTAGTTAAAGGGTCATAGAGTCCTCCATGAAAGCCAATCACAAGCTGGAAATTTGGATTTGAATCAAAATAAATCTCTCCATAGGCTGTATATTGTAACTGTTTGATCATCACGCCATTGATACTAAACGCTGCCAATGGTGTGCCTGTATTGTCAGAGGCAATATAATATTCTTCTCCGCTACTACTTTCCATTGCAAAAAGATGACCTTGCAAATCATAGTAAAGGGAAATAATTTCCGAGTTCGAGTGATTATAAACATGAGTAACCCTTGTCGGGTTGTGAAGATCAGCATAGAAGAACTGAAGATGAAGTCCTAAATTTGTTTTGCATGAAGCTCTACGACCTAAGCCATCATATCGATATTGTACATTCCATCCGTTGACCTTGTTATATGCTCTCGTGAGAAGGCCTTTGGAATTATACTCAAACATATCAGAACCTCTTTGGCACAAGAAACCATCATCATCAATTTTGTACTGTACATCCCCAAGGCGTGTTATTCTGTCTCTGAGATCATAGCGCAAAGGCATCAATCGGGCACTATTTCCAGGATTTAACAAGTGGAGGTTCCCATTTAGATCATAACTGTAACGCCAAGTCGGTCTGTCATTGACGGCCACACTTTGCAGCTGACCATCTCCATCATATTCATAAGTGTACTTTGTGGTGTTGGCATATGGTCCAAGCTTCAACTCTCTCTTTGTAACCCGTCCCATACTGTCATACTGCACAGTCATCCAATACATTAGAGATCTGAATATTTCGTACTGGACTTCCTTAATGCGTCCATGAGTGTCAAAGTGTTTAGTAAGTGTCATGACTGCTGTAGTAATTATCTGATTTACATCATAATAAATTACTCCAAATTTTCCAAAATGTTCAATTTTCCCAGATATGTCATCATAACGGTATAGTTCGACTGGAAGGGGTGTTTCACTGATGATAGGCTTAATGCTAGCAACTCGAAAACTATTGTCATGATAAGTGTAGTCAAATCTAGCATTCACCATACCTTCCTCGGAGAACCTGTAAATTTGTTTATCCACGAGAGGTCCAATTTTTCTATAGCGAATCGTGCATGAAAAGCCACCACTTTGGAGATTCACCATTTTTAAAACTCCTGTTGTTTCGTCATATCCAAAGGTGACCGCAGTGCTGTCATAAACTATCTCAGATAACTTTGAGAGCTTTCCATATTTGTAAAATACTTGCCGACCAGTACCAAGGAAGGAGGTTTTTAAAATTCTGCCATCATCACTGTAGTCAAAAATGATGGAAGCATTGCTTTCTGGCGGATTATAAATGTTTCGGATATAGCCAATGGATACGTGAGTTGACATACTGTGCCGGGCTACGCTGGGCATGGTGACAGCGTAAAGGCGGTCCGAGGAATCATATTCAAAGATGTACTGTCTTTGACTTTGAAGTAGAAGCACCATAGACTGGAAAAAAAGAGAACATATGACAAATTCTACACATTTTGTTTATATTTTCCTTTTAAAAACATCATATGACATTATTTTTTTGCCTTGGATTTATTTTAAACAAATAGAGGTTTAGATAATTTGTGAGGTTTCTTACTCCATTCTCCCTATATTGACTGATCAATCTATTTCTATACTTCTAAAAAAAAGCCCTCTTCAACTTCAAATGAAGTATATATCATTTGTTCTGCCACTCTTACATATATGGTTTATTTTCCTCATTGTACAGTGCTGTGGAATATGTTAAATTGTATAAACATAATACAAGTGTGTACTATTATGGAATGTAATACACAATACTGTCGGTCTATGACTACTTTTTTGGCAAAGTTAAATATTTTAAAGGGCTGTAGCTTCATATGAACAGTAATTAAAAAGTATTATAATATTTTAGCAAGTTAAAAACTATTTAGTGTGTCCATGTGGTTTTTATAGACAGTATATTTCACCCTATAGTGTAAAACAGGAGCATTCACCATGGATTAACTACTATATCTCAGTAGCCTCATAAATATCTTCTCGGACTGTTTTTGTATTGCTGGTGGAGAACCACAGATGTTTCCATTGCTAACAAGCTATTCTTCTCCATAACTATAAAAATAATTATTGTGGTCCACTTCATAAGAAAACTTGGAAGCCCCTAGTGTAAAGCAATGACTACTGTATTCAGACAATGCTAACCTATTGTAGCACACAGAGGAGACATTATTTTTCTAGCTGTTGTACTACATAAACTCACATATATCACACGCTTACCTTTTCAAGATATGTATAACTCCAAACCTTTCCATCTGCAAAAGAACGTGAGATGATTCTTCCTTGCTTGTCCATCTCAGTTCTTTCACTCATGGCTCCACGTTGAAGGCCGGCTAATCTTCCATTGAAGAAATATGACACATTAACTGGAGCAAGACCACTGCTTGGCAGCCACAGAAGTGGCCGTCCTAGTTGATCATAAACAATCCTCAGGGTAAACTTTCGATGGTCATCATAAATTTTTTCAGTGTGAGAATTTCTATCAAAGTCAATGGACAAGAGGTTTCTGCCACGGACCTAAAAAAAACAAGCAAAATGGCTTCTAAAAAATGTCATGCAAATGCTTTGTACACTTAATATGATAACTTGTGTGACCTGGTACTGTTCAGAACAGTAAATCTACCAGAATATTATACTACAGGTTGAGTATCCCTTACCGAAAATGCTTGGGACCAGAAATATTTTGGAAAACAGGTAATTTCGTATAAAAGATTATTTTCTGCAATAAGATATATTAAAGCCTCTCAATGAAATACAGTAATATCAATGCAAATACTGGATAGAGCAAATAATCACTTTTACTGTGATGTAGCTATGATGTGATGCATCGTTGGGAACTTGCCGTTGGAGCATGTGACCTGCACACATGCCATTGTATTACCTTTTGTGGGTGTGGGGGAGTCTGAGCATGCATGTGGCAGCATATGCACTGAATAAACGTATGTGTGTGTCATTTACAATTTGTAGCAAAATTCCCCCAATAAATTTGGATAACGGATTATATTGGACGGCAGATTTCTGGAATCTGGGATAGTCAACCTTTATAAAAAAAAGTACTCCACTTACTGGTTCCTATATACTTGGCTTACATTACTTCAGCTTTTAAAAGTCAAAGGGACTTGTACAATACCACACTGAAACTTCCTATTTGCAGACTTTCTAGGGATACTAGTCTCTTAATGAAAATGGATGTCCTTGCACCTCTTGGAAGCCAATGAGAGGCCATCCATAACCAGAGATGCATGGGGATGTGCCATGTCAGCATCAAGCACTGTCTACACTCTCATTTGATCAATCAAATACTACAGCCCCTTTAATACTGTATCCTGCGCAGCCTAAATATGCAATACCGTATTTGCTCGATTATAAGACGACCCTGATTATAAGACGACCCCCCAAACTTTGGATAATCCTTTAGGAAAAAAACTAAAAGCCTGAATATAAGACTACCCTATAGGAAAAAAGTTAAACTTGTATATATTCACATGTAAATTGCTTTTTTAATAAAAAATTATGATATCAAAAAATGTATTTCTAGTTTTTATTTCTTTTTATGTGCCAATGCTGCCTTTCTCTTTCCCTTGCCCCCATTTTTCTCTCTCCCCCCTCCCCTTGCCTGTTTCTTAACTCCCTCACTCCCCTTGTCTCTGTCTCTTAACCCCTTCCCTCCCCTTGTCTCTGTCTCTTAACCCCTTCCCTCCCCTTGTCTGTCTCTTAACCCCTTCCCTCCCCTTGTCTCTGTCTCTTAACCCCTTCCCTCCCCTTGTCTGTCTCTTAACCCCTTCCCTCCCCTTGTCTCTGTCTCTTAACCCCCTCCCTCCCCTTGACTCTGTCTCTGCCCCCCTCCCTCCCCCTGTCTCTCTGTCCCCCTCCCTCCCTCCCCCTGTCTCTCTGTCCCCCTCCCTCCCTCCCCCTGTCTCTCTGCCCCCCTCCCACCCCCTGTCTCTCTGCCCCCCCTCCCTCCCTTCCCCTTACCTTGATCCCTGGTGGCTAGTGGGGGCAGCCGGGGGATGTCTGCACGATACTTGCAGACATCCTCCATGCTGCCCGATGAGCGCAGACCTCCCCTGCTGCCGCCCGGCACGCTCGCCGGGACTTCTGTGACGAAAGCGGAAGTATCCGGCTTCTTCACAGAAGCCCCGGCAGTCGTGCCGGGCGGAAGCAAGGGAGTCTGTGCTCATCGCGCAGACATCCCCTGCTGTTAGAGAGGGGGATCCAGGTCCCCTGCAGCTCTGCTGGGGACCTGGATCCATGTCTTATAATCTGACCTCAATTTGAGGTCAGATTATAAGAAGACCTCGATTATAAGACGAGGGGGATTTTTCAGAGCATTTGCTCTGAAAAAAACCTCGTCTTATAATCGAGCAAATACGGTATATTAAACAAATAAGGCATATTGTGTTTCTAGCTGACTAATAAGAGAGCATGATGTGTCAGTGGATATGGTTCCTTGAATCCATTTGTCTAGTTCTAGGAAAATGTGGGCACAAGTGATAGACTATCCTTCAAGACAGTAATGAGTTGGAAAGATGAAATAGTCAATACTTTGATAGACTGAACTATCAATAGAAGAAAAAATATATTAAGAAAATCATCTAAAGGCCAATGTTATTATAAGATGAACTGATTTGTGGTAATAATACTGCAGACTTTTATATAAGCTAAACTTCAATGTTATCAACATTACTTAAATCCATGAGGCTATGATTACTCCATGCCTAGCAGACTGCATCTTCCATTACTTTCTACTGAGGATATTGCAGTGTACACTAAAAGGAGACAATGTGTCAAATCTTCATTTTTCACAATTATTTTGCAAAACATATTTCACAAAATCATTTTACATTTGAAATATTTTTTACTAACCTGATTTTAGCAATACAGAATATTCAAGACAAATAATACATTTCTGTATATTTCCTAGACATATTTCTCCACTGATGTTAAATTGACTTTCATGGAACTCTTGTCCTGACACATAACCATCTTCTCCCTCCCCATAGGTAAAGAAAACCCATAGATCCATTCTTTGTGTTGTATGATTGTCCTGCTATTACACATTTAAATATAGCTTCATATAACCATTTTACAAAAGAATGCATACACATTATTAGAGAAAAGAAAGCTTATGGTAGGTTGTGCTCACTTAATTTAGCTGTTTCATTGTGATGTTAAACATAAGTAGAGCTATACACCATAATTACGATGTCATATTAATTATAGGGGGAACCAAAACAAAAAGCCTAACTCCTACTTTTGTTCAAAGAATTAATAGCCATATTATGGCTAACAAAATCCCACAAGGCATTGCTTCCCTTTCTTTGTGTTTTTTTTTTCCACAATAAAAACATGTCTTTTATTACATGTTTTTTTGTTGTAAGAATCAAATATAGCCATACCTGTAAAAAAAATATAATTCAATGTGAATTATATTAATTATATAATATTAAAAGTATTAAATCCATGTTAATAATTATTGGCTGTCCAATCAGTGGTAGCTTTGTGCAATACATCTCTGTATTTTACTATTTCTGATATAACCCTTTAACATTCAGAGAGATAAGTAACATACATCCCTGACACACGATTCAATGTTAGCCACGATAATGCTAAATATTATGCCACATTCTGAAAAATGGTTCAGCACATTCCAGAGGCTACTGGCACCATAGTGGGCAGCATACTGTTTTTAAAAAAGAATGTGTTCTTGACCCTTAATCTAGTTACAGGTTGGACTCTGTGTTGTCCTGGTTGGTATACCTGATCCTGACTGTCTGTTACCGCCATGGATATATATTTTGCTCTTGATACCTGCCCCTCATTGTAGAAATACATGGCATTACCTTGGTATACATTTCATTATTTTCCCATCGTCATCGTCTTATGTCTCATCTTAGAGTGACGTTCTATTGCTGACCTTCAATATGGATTGAGCTATGAACTTACATCTGGCCACCTAAGCTTATATCATCTACAGGACCTAATTTATAGCCATTCAAACATAAGGTCTGGGAGACCATCTTCAGTATACTAGAATCTATATTAGCTTTGCTTGGGCCAGTTTGGTCTTGAAAAGATAGAGCTACCACTGTAAGAACTATCTTGTGTCAACTATGTTGGATGCAAATGGTTAAGACCCACGTGACATAAACATAGATTTTCTTTGGCCTTGACTGTCACCCACAATTAAATATTTAATATCATATGGCTTTTCTGGATTTGACCAGTAAAATCGAATGGTTTATAGTAAATGTTGCTTCTTAAATGAAGCCATTAAAAGAGTGCTTTATAGCAATATGAAAAATGAATTAAATCTGCGCATTAAGGCATACCTTACAAAATGTTAGTTGCACTAAGGGAAATGTAATTTATCTTTTAAAAAATATTTTCACTTTTTTCCCCCTCTGTTTATTGTCGAAAACAGGATTCAATGGAAGGCTTAAATTGTCCACTAAGGTTGTCATGGAAACCCCAGAAGTCAAGCTAAGGGAAATATATCAAGAGCTAATTCATCTTCAGGATCATGAAGGTACAAAGGGTCTCACTAAAAAGTGTCATTGTAATTTGAATCTACAGCAAGGCCCTCTTCAAGTTGTTACACTCCACAGAAAAATATTTTCGAATTGCACATCATCATCCTTCCATACTGTGAGTATCACTGATACGTACAATTGAGACATGCTGAATTAAATTCTACCCATCCCTTCTTGTGTATAAGTATTATACAAAAAAAGTAAAAAGAATAGATTCTGTAAAAAAAAAAAAAAAATGATATGCAAATAGATTCTAGACTTTCTACTTCATTTCAAATTACATTTTCAGTCCACTCATCCTTCTATAATCTCATAGTGATTTTCATTTAAAAAGCTAAACAGAGATGTGATTACTTCTACAGGAACTAACACCAGACAATTAAATTTTGAGGTGTTGATAGATAAAGCAATGTTTTCATCTGCATAAACATGATGCCAGTAAATCTAACCCGTAGCAAGGTTTCACTTGGAAGACTTGAGCATTTAACTTTGGTTAATTACCACAAGTACCTCTATTAACTTTTTAATAATCAGTGTCAAGATTTTGCTCTGGGCTACCTCTCTCTCTCTCTCTCTTGAAAAAAATAAATAAATGAAAAACATAAAAAAAAAAAAAAAAAAAAAAAAACTCATTCAAAATACTGAGCTCACTTGTCAGGGAAATAGATTAATTATTGCAAATCAACTGCAAAGTCCAAAAATCAATTATGTTTTGCTAAAATCCCATAGTTAATGATTGGTTTACTGAATGTGGTCTAGTTGTATCTTTCATAAGACAACACATGCATGTAAAACAAATATCAATTTCATTTATTCTCAAAGTCAAGTGGTGAGAAGTGGTCACCATTGGACAGGGTGAAAAGAATACAATAAATTGATTCCCTGTGACACATTAAAGTACATGCAAGGTTAAATGTTCTAACTAATAACATGGCAGATTACGAGGGGACTTCCTGTTAAGCCTAGTATATATCAAACAACAACACCATTTAAAGGCTAATATACATATTGCAAATGGCTGCAGCTCAGATATGAAATACCTTTCTCCTAGCTTCCTCTATTCCCCCAGTAAATAAATCATTCAGCTAAATCAAGGGCAACCATTACTTTTACAATAATAAGCAAATCTAGCACCGCAGGTTTTGCATTTAAGCCAACAAATTAATATATGTCTGTGATTTTTCCCGCCCAAACATATGAAATTAACTAACAAATAATAAAGCATATAGAATGTGACAAAACGATAAATTGATAAGTTACCTCAGCATACCAAATGTTATACTTTTAAGAACATGTTATAAATACCAGTTATGTATGAAAATGACAAATCATCTAAAATATTAATATAAACAATTTTAAATAAATATGCCTGGGTATAATAATGCTCTTCCAATAATAAAAACATAATGGATTTCTGTAGGACAAATGTATCATGTATTATTTAATTTGAATTGCAATTCATGCAGATTCAGACAGTGTGTTACTTTCCTTATAGTTAACCAAGCTTTATTCCTTGAGTTATATTACCACCCCCAATTCCATTTACCACTTCTCCCTGGAATGGGGAGTAAAGTCACTCTCCAAATAATCCAGTAATTCAACTCCTGACCTAAGAACTCAACAAGTAGACTCCTATTTGATCTATTATTAGATAGCACAATTCCTAAATAATATTTAACGTGGAGGTATGAATATAATTGATTTGAAGGAATCCCCAAAATCGTCTCCCCTTAGTAAAGATAGAATAAATCTGTGTAACGATGATTTATTCAGTCAGAGGTAAAGTTTCAACCCCCAGAAGTGAAAAATTATAGTATTGGAGATAACTAGTGTTGAGCGAACCCGAACCGCACTGTTCGGGTTCGTACCGAACTTTATGATTTTTGGACCCCGGACCCGAACATTTCACTGTATGTCCATGTTGGAGTTCGGGGTTCGGCGATTACATTGTATGTAATGCTATTGGCTATTTCTTATGAATGGGGACTCTAGTTCGGTTTATAGAAAGCCAATAGTATTACATGTATTCCATAAGCCGAAAGTCTATAAACCGAACGACATTCGGTTTAAAGACTTTCGGTTTATAGAATAGCAATAGCATTACATGTATTCTATAAACTGAAAGTCTATAAACCGAATGTTGTTCGGTTTATAGACTTTCGGCTTATGGAATACATGTAATACTATTGGCTTTCTATAAACCGAACTAGAGTCGCCATTCATAAGAATTTCTTATGAATGGGGACTCTAGTTCGGTTTATAGAAAGGCAATAGCATTATATGTATTCCATAAGCCGAAAGTCTATAAACCGAATATCTTTCGGTTTATAGACTTTCGGTTTATGGAATACATGTAATGCTATTGCTATTCTATAAACCCAAATAGAGTCCCCATTCATAAGAATAGGTCAATTGACCTATTCTTATGAATGGGGACTCTATTTCGGTTTATAGAAAGCCAATAGCATTACATGGCTATTGGCTTTCTATAAACCGAAATAGAGTCCCCATTCAAACGAATGAATGGGGACACTCACCCATATTTTACTTCATCTTGCAGCCCTCTAGCCCTTTCCAGGACTTTTTTACAGGCATTTTAGTGGCCAAAAGTTTGTGTTCCCATTGACCTCAATGGGGTTTGGGGTCAAGTTCGACCCCGAACCCGGACTTTTGTCCGAAGTTCGGCCGAACCCGCCGAACCCGAACATCCAGGTGTCCGCTCAACTCTAGAGATAACATCTCTTTTTACCAGTTTTTGGTCTAAGTACAAATAGTTGTATAATATGTGGCATCAGACCCAAAGGTTCCTGTTATAACAATGAGCAATTTTTAAGGATAATTACTATATTTACAAATGATCATAATAAACAAATATTTATAAAAAATAAAAGGGAAGCTAGAAATTAAATTCCTAAAGCTAGCTACTGGAAAGGTCTGTTCTGTACATTATTATTGTCTAAATAATTGGATATTATAAATAGCCTACATATTCTATTGGACTACATATTTAAAGGGACATTGTTACCAAACACACAAAAGATGTGCAGGCAATGAAGAAAATACTGAATTGAAGGTATCTGTTCTTTTAATACTGATATAAATACTGTAAGTAATGTAATTTCAGGCAAAAATATTAATGAGATGATGTCATAATGTCCCCCTTATTTTGAAAACAACCTATATGTTGTAGAGATTTGTCCACAAACTGGTAAATGGCATCAAACACTTCCTCCTAGCAGGGGAAATTATGTCACTTCATCTCCTAGTACCAAACAGCTCAGTACAGATACAGCTTCTGTGAAAGGAACAGATTTCAATTTTTTTTTACATGCTGAAGTTATCTCCAATTATCTACTATTACTATCTACTTTTCCTTCACTATTTATTTGGCTAGGATAAGTGAGTCATTAGATCTCCGTAGGGGGTCGGGCTGTGTTTCCCTGTGTTTTATGAGATGCTATTATTTATAAGTCTATGGTGCATGGCCTGCTTTGTCAGTTCTATTGTTATGGGATTGTGCCATGTAGACTAAGCAGAGATTTCCTGAATGGGAAACGGCAGTTTCTGAAAGTGTCATGAATTGGAAGTGACCCACCCACAAATTATGCATTACCACAATATTATTATTTTTAATTGTTATTTCTAATGGGAAGCTGAATGTGCTGGCCATGTGCAAAGTGGCATTTGTGCTGCTACATTGAAGTATTGCTAGCTTTGACAAGCTATTCAATTGCTCATACTGCAGGGTACACCTGTGATGCTGCCGAGACCTACACCTTAGGTTCACTGTAGTGCAATCCAAGGGCTATACTGTCTTGCCGCCATTACCCACTCCAAACAAAACAAATGATGCTCAAAGCACAGTGAGGTATCACTATTTCCTCAACCTTGCCAGCACATAAGTGTGGAAAACCAACATCCTAACTCTGCCCTCAATATATCTGCCCAGACATATGGCTTCTCACATGCTGATTTCTGCATTTTGTATGTAGGGCTCTTCTTTTACTTCTTGCACTTTACTACCTATGTTTATCTATATTTACATGGATTACAACAGATAGATAGTTGCTTTTGCAATGGTCCAATGATGAAAGAGTCCCTTTAATGACATAGTTGCGAGCATTACCCCTTGAATAGTATGAACCCCTCTACATGAAATCTACATCAAAAAGTTGACAGCACTGCTATACATTAACATATGTGTAATATGTGTAATATGAACCTTATAGTTTTATACTAACACTGATGCTCCTTTCAAAACAAAGAGCATCCTAAAATAAGGCAAAATGGTGCATTTTAGGAACTGATATCATTTGAAAATATAATGTTTGTTTATTTTACACAACTATATTTGCTATTCTGTATTAAGAGAGCGTTTCGCAGCCCCATTAATTATTAGCTACCAGCCCTGCCCCCCTCAATTTTAATTGGGGTAATGTATTTTTTTTATTTATGGGGCCAGTAGCAGTGGCCCCAAGGGAAGGCTAATTTGTTTATTTATAGTTTTAGATTTAATTTCCCTTTTCAGAAATGTTGACTTGAATTGGGCGAATTCCGGCTATCTTAGCCAAATACGGAGCATGTTCAGTGGTGGTCGGGGCATGTTGAGCAGCCAAACACCTCTGACACTTCAGTTCCCAAACGTCCCGAACTGCTGATTCAGACCCGCATAAAGGGATATTGAGTATGGCTATCATCTGAATTCAATTCGGAATGGATCAGTACTTAATGAGTAGATCCTTTAAAAAAGTTTAACAAACTGACAATCATAAGTGATAGAAAAAAAACTTCAAAAAACATTTTACTCTTCTTTTAAGAAAAAGGTAATTTTTTTCCTTTACTTACTCACTGGCAGAAGCAGTCATCACTACCTAGAGCTACAAGCCATGTCCTTCAACAATACAATTGTTCTTTCTAAAACACAGGTAGATTTTGGAAACATGTAGTTATCCATCTAGAGTTAAATAACACCCATAATCCAGAGATTATATACCTCAGCGAGAGGAGCATAATGAGTACTTATTTCTGTGGTGTCTGCCATGCACATTCAATCTCTTGGCTTCCATTATCTGCATTGTAAAATTAGAGATGTGTGTGAGTTATGTGCAGCTTGCTGGGAGCAATAATTAATTCTGAATAAAAGAAAGCTGCTTCATGTAAATACCTTTATGTGCTTGCATTGAATGAGATTTGAGCAAGTCCTGCTCAGAATGTTTAGAAAAACTTGCCACAGCGAGAAAAACATTTGCAAAGGGCACATGTTAAATATTTGAAACCGGTAGTTTGTTTTGATTACATTTGTTACATTCTTTTATTGTCCTTCCTGTTTCTTTTCTTTTTTTATAGAAAACTGCACAATGTGGAATAGGAACACTTTCTTTTTTATATATATATACATGCCACAGGCAGATAATAAATTGTGTTGCTTTTTGGAAACAGTGATGAATAATTTAAACCCAGATAAAAAATAATGACCTAAACAGAAATGTTGTACATAATGGATTCTAGGTTTTGCTGGGGAAACAACTTAAATGGAAGTATTAGCAAATATATCTGTGTGGAAGATAGGCCTTAAATTTTGTCTCTCTTATTTTTTTTTTGCAGTTCAATCAACTTTCTCTGCAACGGATTATACAAACTCCTTTTCATGATGGCAATAAAGAAGGCAAGGACTTATTATTATTTTCAAAACTAAATTTTCAATGCAACTAAATCAGAGTTTATAACAGAGTTATAAACATAGAATGACAGACGTCTTGAAATGTATTGTGTTCGCTTCCCCTATCCTGATTTAAGGATGTAAAAGTCCAGACATTTGACATATTTATGAATATTAATGGTAGCTATTTTAATGTTATATGTTTTCAGCTTCCCAATATGTTTCCTATGTTTTTTGTTGCTGTGTTATGCTTTCTAGGAATTATCTAGCTATATCAATGGTTGCCATGCAGGCTGGTAAAAAATAAAAAATAAATGGCTTCAGTCCAATATCAAGTCTGTGGAGGCAAAAGCATGGCTGGTATTTTTTTTTAAGCAACCCTAGGTGTATCTTAGCCACCAGACAGCAAGAAATGGTATTTAGCTCTCATCTCAACTCAATCTATTCTGACAGGTCAAGAAGGTAAATCCCATCTGAATCACCCAAAGCAGGGATATGTACTCATGGAATAACCTGCTGCTCAGATAATGTATATAGACCTTGATTTATTTTGTTAGAGAAAATGGCTTCTTGATAGTGAAACATTTGTTTGCCAAACACCATTCAGACTGCACTCTAATTCCACTCTACCGTTTGTAAATTTGATTTTTTTTTTTTAGTAAAATAGATGGTAGCGGATATGCATCTTTCCATAATCACCCATAACTACATATTGATATGTTAGAATAGAAAAAAATGGATTTAATTCAGGTTTAGTAACATGATCCACTCCCTGTTTTTATCTTGTGTGATTGTTATTTGGCCCATAATAGCTTTGCTATGCCATATCACAGCACTAAATGGGTTAACATAGCTGCTGTATTCATTTATTTGTAAAATGTGTTTTAGGAAGCATTGGGTGAGTTGATTCTATTTTTATTAAAAGGATGGACCAGGGTGCAGATGGAAAATAGCACTTTAATAACAGAAAAAACAACTAAACAGTAGGGGTAATGCATAAAACGTGCACTCAGCTAAGTGTCAGGAAGGGAAAAAAAAGGTGCAATAGTAGAGATCCTATACTATAATTCTATATTTATATTATGTGTAAAGAGAGTAATGGATTCGGAGGTTGTCAACCAATTTTTTGGTATATTTCTGCACCCTTTTTCAAAAAATCATGGGGTGTATGAATATAATTGAATATAATTGCAGCACCAGAACCCAGAACTATAGATTGGTGACCTGTACAGCATTTGGTGCTATTTCCCTGATCTCCTGTATATATTACCTTTACATCCTCCCGTAGTGCTTTGCAGGGCCAGTTTGATTAAAAAGCTTGTTTCCAAGATGCCATTTTAGAAGAAAAAAATGACGAATACATAAAAGCCCAATGTCCTAACACCAGGTAAACTGTCTAGTTCCACTGCTACCTATTACAGTTAATATACCGGGATATAAAATACATCCTAAAATTCAATAACCTAAAATGATTTGAAAGCTACATTTCATCCTACCAAGGTAGCACTGTATGATTCTATAATAATATCCCAATGTCATTGTCATTTATATTGGTTTTCTCATTATTGGAATATATTGCCTTCCTGTCTTTCTGTATTTATTCAATTCATTTCTGTGATTTATGCTAAGTGCAGAAATAAAATACACTAGGCTCTGTGAACATTTTTCAATTGTATCTGGTCAATAAGCATCTGTCGTATATTTGTCCAAATTATTTGAAGAAAAAAGGGCAAGGGGCAATGGGAATAATGTATAAACATGGCACACACACTGAGAGCCAAGTACTGGCGCTATCCCCGTGTGCGCCTATGTATAAAGCCGTATAAAATCCTGTAGGCCACTTTCGCTCCACCAGTCCCGCACATGCGGGTTGATCCATATCAGCCTATGTATAAAGAATCAGCATCTGATTAGTGTCGGAAAACCTCTACTACTGTTTGGCGGAGGTTCTTTTTACCCTTCTCTACACTTTAACCTGTAATGTTCTCCACCGCCGAGATATAGTTCCAAGCATGCTTAACAATGCAGCTCTTAAAGCAACATAGCTGATACTTACTCTCAACTTTCTTCCAAACACTGTGACTTTGCCTTTAGTCTGCTCTTTCCGTAGACGCCACTCGATTGAATTTAGCCCGTTTTCCATCGGCAGAGAAATATTACGTCTTCCAATAGTTGGTGTAACTGTACCAGTGAGGATATGAGGCTCGCTGTGGAAACTAATGCCCATCCCGTTGGCATACATCACCCGTAGGGTACCATTACTGCATAACTGGTAGCTGTTTCGCACTTGATCTAGAAATAGACAAAAGAACAGTACTTATAGAAGATTTACCAAACTGTACATATGCCCCAGACAGCACCCCTAGCATGACATATATCTGATATGACCCTGAGATGAGGTGGTAGGGGCTCTGACTGGCTTGGAAGAGGGTGGCCGTGCTACTATGCACACTTTTTGGAGAAGGGGTCTGTAGTATAGTGATCCTGAATGGGACTTTCTCACTTAAAGTTGGGGTATGCAAAGATGGGCATCATTCGGCACTCCTGTCAGGGAGCAAGAGTTACATTTGTGTTTCATCAGCCAAGTGTGTTATCACACTATGATGAGAATCCAGAAATAAAGGAAAAAGCCTGCAATTATTTTACAATAATTATGTGACGGAGTCCCAGGATAATAAACAAAAAAAAAAAAAACATTTTTCAAAAACCTATTAACAGTTTTGAGTAAAAAGCATTGGGACACATCAATGTCTTCCTTATCACAAAACACGAGTGAAAAGAGTAAAAGATCAGACAGTGCAGGGGTCAATAAAATGAACTTTGCCCCAGAAATGACCTTTCTAGATGTGGAACAATCAGCAGGGGCACTCTATTAGTTTCCATGATGATTGCTCTGTCTTAGATATGGTATTTATGCAGAACCCTTTGAGTTTTTAAACTGCACAAAACATATAAAAAGCTTGTGATTATTCACTTACCCTGCAATTACCTCCATCACATATACATTCTAGCCTGATCCAATGTAACCCTTTCAGTCGCACAGAGGGACTAAGCAACGCACTGCATAGAAAATGCTTGATCAGACCCCCTGTCACTTAAAGGTTTAATCACTTAGAGGTGCCTAGCTTTCCGACTCGTTAAAATTCCCAGCAAGACAAACACTAAATAGAATGCAAATGAACTTCCATTTGATGCCAATCAGTTTCCTGCAAGTCATTTTTCTCAAAGGTACTTTAAAACATAAAATGCAGATATAAGTTTTCTGCCGCGGTTTACGATCTTACTCGGATTTGCCAGTGTCAATTCAGCTGATATAATGCACCTGTATTGAGAGCATCCCGGTTTTATGGATTTTCTCTCGACTTTCATTTCTAAATAGAATTAAATAAAAAGGAAGAAACCGCTTTTGCTCAAAGGGCTCTTCTCTTCTACTCTGAGAGCTGAGATCAGCAGAACAAAACAGATTAGTACAAGAAGATCAATTGCTTATGTTTCCTTTATTCTTAGACATTTAGATAGGTGCCCTGGGGGATAGGATGTTGAACCTAACATTTTGAAGTCGGTATCTACTGTACTATGGCTGAAGCTTATAAACAATACTATCTGATAATCACAGCGTTTCAACGGCCAATCTATCAATATGATTTCTTTCCTATCATATTGACTCTCTCATTGTCTATTTGAAGTTTGTGGTCATCTGATCACAGTCATTGAATAAAGGAGACATGCTCATCTGAAGAATTATTTCTTCACCAGCGACATCAACCACGGCCAGTTGAAAACAGTCTTGGCTAATACGATTGCCTCGGCCCCAGCCTCTCATAAATCCCTACAAAGGGCATAATATTTAATTTACTGCAGTCAGCATTCAGAATACTGTTTACATTTTAGACACAGATATACAAAGTGCATTGGGATTATTTTTTCTATTAGAATGGACTATTATTTATGGCCCATTATAAAATGTTACACATGTAGCATCTTCTGCTTTCATCAAAGAAAAGACGTTTAATGGTGAGAGTTAACCTTTGAATGCTTGGCTCTTAACTTCCAAACCAAAAGGGTTCAATTTGCAGCCACCTAGTGCCATTTGCTTATCTGTTGCACTTAAAGGGGTAAAATAGCCCTCCCATAAATACAAGTGCAGTATATTTTTTGGGTAATCTTTTTAAAAGGATTATTATTGTTTTCCTGCTCACTTAGGCTTGTCTGATGCTAGCCAGAACCCAGGTAGTCACATTCAGTTTCAAATTAAAAGATAGAATAATAATCACATTTTAATAATGTGTTGATTGGAACTATTGCATACTTCTATACAAATATTAATGACCATGGTTAACATTAGTTCATTTTATAATGGCAGCTGCATGGGTTTTGGTATCAGACAGAACCTGTAGTAATAAATGCACTTCCATTATTTCCCGCAGTATAACTGTAAACTCATACAAACATTTAGCAGCCTGTTACCATAAAGGAGATGGAATAGACCAGTGTGATACTTAAACAGCAGAATCTCACTCCCTTTAAGTACATTAGAATGTTAATTATAGACAGATCGATGTTCTCTTGCACACGTTTTAAAGACCAAATGGTGCTGTTCATTAGATGTGACTATAAAGAAACTACAGCTGTGTCCATACGATCAACAAATGTATAATACACCAGTTGGGAGGCACCCCATTGTTTTAACTACTGGCAAGTACTATGGCATACTGTCTCAGTGACCTTGAAAGTTAAATGGTAGATACCACTGACTTAATCTTTATACCATCCTAAACAATGGTATATGGTACATATGTTCGTTTGCTGAATAGTTTCTAGGTATCAAGAAAAAGCTAAATATTAAAGAATGTGCTTTTTTTTATCTTAGTGATTTGATAGCATATACATTGGGACTTGGGATGACTGTAGGTGGAAAATGAACTTATGTTTAATTGAAAGATTAAAGGAAGAAATAGAAATGATTTAAAGAAATGATAAAACTAATGAACCTTAGTGAGGTCTGTTTGCTCCATATACATAAATATTGGGTCAGACCAAGGAAGATCTGACTGATCTGACCTAAGATTCTAAACAACATGTCTGAAATAGTAAAAAAAGAAAATAAAAAAACTGGTTTGTTCATCAGTTTAGACTGTTTGCTGCAATTTATGTGTTGCAATTTTCTGCTGGTTAAGGTGTGTCTTCTCTCTGTAACTGCTGATATATGAGCAAAGGAGAACAAAGTTGCATTTAAAGAAAAAGCCTTCCGTTATATGGAAATATTACAGGGATTTGACTTTGCAATAAAACTTCTTGAATGGCGTGAGACTGCTGTACATGTAGAAATATGTGAACAAATATTTCTATTAAGGAAAAAAAAAAAAAAGCAATCTTTTATGTTATTCAGTACATTACCTTGAACCACAGTGTATGATGCCTCTACAGAAGAGAGGTTGGTGATAACAGTGACATCATCATCCCGGTTGGAATTTTCTATGTCAATTGTAATGGATTTTTCCATTTCACGGTGAAGACTGGTAACAACTCCGGTTGGACGTGTTACATTCGTCAAGCGGCCTTCATTGTCATAGCTAAAATGGAATCAATTAAACAGTATTACCTGGAAGAACAGCAGTAATAACACAGATGACAAGTTCACTGACTACCTTTTTCTAATTGAAGAGGATGAATTAGCAGAGAAAAAGGTCAGCCTAGTATTAAAACCTGTCATAACACCGGCTTTTCCTCTCACGGACGCTGATTCGCTGTGTTCTATTATACACTGGATGTAATGTACTTTGCTCAAGGGTGAAGCAGCATTTAACTGCTTTTTTTTTTCACGTTTGCCTGATAAAAAAATTGTCATGCATCTCATTACCCAGAATCCTCTGCAGCTATAGAATGAACTCTGTTTACATGTAAATATCTTGTTTTCTTCTACATAGAAAAGCTTTATAAAGCATTCTAAAAAAAATGGCGATTACTTGAGACATAATTTAACACCCCGTGGACCATCACACACATGACATAACAGCAGAGATGTATTTATTTATGGCTTTAACCATAGAAGTGTCCCTTTCAGAGTTGCTAGGGCTTCACAATTAACTGAAGGCAAATTAAGTCTGCAAATGGGCTTTTGTCTGCCTGTTAATCTATAACAGGAAGTTACACACACACTGAGTTAGCAGGATTTCAAACAAATGCATAGATTAAGAGGAAAACATGTTTTAAACTTGTATAATGTCTCCTGTTGATGACATCACCTTGTGGCTTGATATGATAATGAACTACTTTCAGTGACAAGCTTATTTGATAAATAGGACAGTCCACACATAAGTACATATCTTCCTCATAATCCATGCATTTGCTTGCAATGTATATTGATCATATTTTATTCACTACATTCACAGTATAAATAATGTTTATGTGAATAGTCCTTTCATTTTTAATTATGTGGTGTATGCAGGCATTGAAGACATTTAAGAATAACACTAGAGAGATAAACATAATGTAAGGGAGCGTGCTATACAAATTTATCATTTCTTATTTCACAAGTGAGATATCAATATAAGCTCATTCAGTAAGGTTAGTTATTTTCATTTACATTTGTTTAATTAGGTACTACTCTAAATCGTCTAATCACCAAAGAGAGAACTGCATGGTATTAATATGCGAATTTCAAACTTAAGGCCAAAGTAGCCAAAAATTCTCCCATTTAGCTAAATTGGACAATTGCCATCTCAATCCCCTGCAGTTCTCTCTATATTGAGTATACTATGTATATCTGAAAATTCACTGGTGAGTTAATATGTTCTGAGTACACTTCACCATTAGGTGTCACTGTGAGCAATCAAACTTTTATGTTTCACAGCTTCCGTCGACTACTAAATAACTGTATATATATATATATATATATATATATATATATATATATATATATATATATATATATATATATATATGTAAGATAGATAGCAACAATTTAAAAAATAAATAACTTCATATGAAGTTCCTGTGACTAATTATTGATTTAAACAATTGCATAACATGACATTCTATAAACATTATGGTCTATTCACAAACGATGAATTCCAGGTGAATTGTGGTGAGATTCATTTTTCTTCTCACTGACTGAACTATACATTGTGCAGGTTTAAAGGGACAACCCCACCAAAAAATGAACTATGCATTGTTTAGGGCCAAACTTAGAGCTTCTAGTACTAATAGAGCTCAACGGGCTGTGCCTAATGCATTGTTAAATCTTTAAAACCCCGCTCAATTTTTAACAATGTATTATGCAGGGCCAGCTAATTCCTTCCTGCAGGGGAAACTCACCAAGTGAATAGAAATGCCCACCTCACCTTTTTTTGTGAATAGACCCCATAAAGTGGATTTTCATTCACTGTATACAAAATAGCTTAGAGTAAGAGATTTAGAGCACTGAATTATGTTGGAAATGTGAGAACAAATATGTCTGACATTTTATTTAGGCATGAGTTATGCATGAGGTAAGAAAAAAAAATTCTATGTCATACTTGGTCCGTGGCTCAAGAGGGGCGGACCTAAAAGGGGCAGAGTCACGTGATGTCATGCAATGTCGCATGACCCAGGAGATTGACCTCCAGCCTGTCCAGTACAGATACTGGTTGTCTGTTTAATACTCCTAGTTTAGACTATCTATGTCTGTAAGTGCACAATACGAAGCAACAAACACAGGCAATATTTGCCGGCACAGGACCACAAAAATAAATTCGGGTCTGTTGACAACTATGCTTTACTTTGTCGGTCCTCCCTCTGTTAATGATTATCATAGTATAGTTCAGATAACAGGTTTCTTTGCAAGGAAACACTGGCAGAGTTAACAGGATAAAGACAAATAAGGCAGAACAGGTTCAAAAATATGAATGTACACACACAGACACACACACACACATATATATATATATATATATATATATATATATATATATATATATATATATATATATAAAGTCTATAACAGTCTGTGGAGTCACAATAGGGTTGCTTGAAAGATTTTTTTAGACCCCGGGCACTCGGTGAATGGTAATTTATTCCAAGGTGCGACGTTTCAACTCTTAATCGAGGGTTGCCATGTTTTCTTAAAAAAAAAATACTGTCCATGATATTGCCATACACAGACCTACCATTGACCTCAAGCCAATTTTTTTTTTTTTACTGACCTGGTGACTTGGTTACAACCCTAAGTCACAAGGAAGGGCCAGCTGACAAACACTACACTATGGATATTAAGGTGAGCTGGCCTCCATGTTATGGTGGGACTGGCTGGACTAGTCTTGATAATGGACACTGAAGAGAATGTTTTAGCTTTTCCATGCATTACAATGGTATTATTATCATTTTAGTTGGAGGTGATTTATGTGTTTGTACAGCATGTGATTTATGCCCCATTTCTGGCTTTGTGAGTTGTGTGTGCTGAGCAGCTTTCCATCAGTGGAAACTCAGAAATGGCAGCTAACTACATAAGTAGTAATGGCCAATCTGAAGAATCAGCAATAAAGCTACAGCTCTCCAATACAAGCTTCTCAGACGACACATATACTGAAAGGAAGCTCTGTAAAATAGATTTAAAAAAAAAGCTGTTTTCATTGTCAATGGAGCACTCTAAGAACATTATTCATGCATATTACAGAAAAACTTCCATTGTAAGCTTTTTCGTATGGATATTCACATTTAAAAAATAAAACATTTTTGATTTTAACTCCAAACCTGTCTTCTGTTCAGTGCTTCTCTCATTAAAAATAATTGGGATGGGAAGTGCTTGCTCTGCATATGCGCAGTGTGTTTTTGACTTCCACAAAGCAAATAAAACCCATTCATGCTTCATAGAGGCTTTAAGCATGCCTAAGAGAAGTTGCCCAGAATGATAATCTGAGGTTGAAAATCATGGCCTGCAGAAAAGCTGCAAAGCACTGCAATGGACAGGTAAGTGTTGTAGATTTGGTGGCATAGAAAAAGCTTGCTGTAACTTTTAGCTCCGAAGGACTTTGAAGATTTAAACTGTTTCCAACACATGACATGCCAGGCATGTTATGACACACTGTCCAGCTAAGGACAATGGATGTGACTGGCACGTGATGCAGAAGTGATGGCGGTATATGTACTCTGAAATTACATGACATGGAAAAGTGCCCTGCTATACAACAATTGTGTGACAGGGGGAGAATAAATACAGTGCCTGTTATCACAGGCGAAAGTGCTTTTTGGTGCCCCCCTTCGTTAACAAGATGTTTTTCTAAAGAATGATGCCCTGCATTATCACTCTACACAGGGAGCGCTAGCAGCACTTACTGAGCTCTGTCACACAGAGCTCATGCTGCTTGGCTCCCCTTGAAGCAGACGCCGCTCTGCTTCATATGGAGGGGCGGACCTCGCTCCCGGTGAGATCCGCCCCCTCCCAGGGTGCTCCACTCCAGCCATGTAGAGGGATGGTGAGGGGAGATCATCTCCCTAGCCAGTGCCTCTACCGGCATTTTCTTTTCCCCTTACCCTCTCCACGCTGGTGCCGGCCCTGCTGCCATCCCAAATTTAAATATAAAAAAAAAAAGCTGTGACGACCATATCCCAAATTTAGCCCTATAACTACCACTTAAACCTGGGCATTCCTGTGAATATGGGATTTATCTGTACTTAAATGACCATTAAACATTGTTTAACCCTTGCTTCCTTGAAGGAAGCAAGTGTTAAAGAAAACATGTCCCGGGGAACAAATTAAGCAAACCAGATGTGTCTCTTAATAGATACACGCAGGTTTACTATATGCTATGGAATATATCTTACATATATCCTATGGAAGCATGGCAGCTGTCGGTCAGAGGAAAAACTGCCATGTACTATCAAAAGTATCTGCCAGTTTATCCTCATACTACAGGGAGTGCAGAATTATTAGGCAAGTTGTATTTTTGAGGATTAATTTTATTATTGAACAACAACCATGTTCTCAATGAACCCAAAAAACTCATTAATATCAAAGCTGAATATTTTTGGAAGTAGTTTTTAGTTTGTTTTTAGTTTTAGCTATTTTAGGGGGATATCTGTGTGTGCAGGTGACTATTACTGTGCATAATTATTAGGCAACTTAACAAAAAACAATATAACATCTCAACATTCCCAAATATACATTTCTGACATTCAAAAACAAAACAAAAACAAATCAGTGACCAATATAGCCACCTTTATTTGCAAGGACACTCAAAAGCCTGCCATCCATGGATTCTGTCAGTGTTTTCATCTGTTCACCATCAACATTGCGTGCAGCAGCAACCACAGCCTCCCAGACACTGTTCAGAGAGGTGTACTGTTTTCCCTCCTTGTAAATCTCACATTTTATGATGGACCACAGATTCTCAATGGGGTTCAGATCAGGTGAACAAGGAGGCCATGTCATTAGATTTTCTTCTTTTATACCCTTTCTTGCCAGTCACGCTGTGGAGTACTTGGACGCGTGTGATGGAGCATTGTCCTGCATAAAAATCATGTTTTTCTTGAAGGATGCAGACTTCTTCCTGTACCACTGCTTGAAGAAGGTGTCTTCCAGGAACTGGCAGTAGGACTGGGAGTTGAGCTTGACTCCATCCTCAACCCGAAAAGGCCCCACAAGCTCATCTTTGATGATAGCAGCCCAAACCAGTACTCCACCTCCACCTTGCTGGCGTCTGAGTCGAACTGGAGCTCTCTGCCCTTTACCAATCCAGCCACGGGCCCATCCACCAGGCCCATCAAGACTCACTCTCATTTCATCAGTCCATAAAACCTTAGAAAAATCAGTCTTGAGATATTTCTTGGCCCAGTCTTGACGTTTCAGCTTGTGTGTCTTGTTCAGTGGTGGTCGTCTTTCAGCCTTTCTTACCTTGGCCATGTCTCTGAGTATTGCACACCTTGTGCTTTTGGGCACTCCAGTGATGTTGCAGCTCTGAAATATGGCCAAACTGGTGGCAAGTGGCATCGTGGCAGCTGCACGCTTGACTTTTCTCAGTTCATGGGCAGTTATTTTGCGCCTTGGTTTTTCCACACGCTTCTTGCGACCCTGTTGACTATTTTGAATGAAACGCTTGATTGTTCGATGATCACGCTTCAGAAGCTTTGCAATTTTAAGAGTGCTGCATCCCTCTGCAAGATATCTCACTATTTTTGACTTTTCTGAGCCTGTCAAGTCCTTCTTTTGACCCATTTTGCCAAAGGAAAGGAAGTTGCCTAATAATTATGCACACCTGATATAGGGTGTTGATGTCATTAGACCACACCCCTTCTCATTACAGAGATGCACATCACCTAATATGCTTAATTGGTAGTAGGCTTTCGAGCCTATACAGCTTGGAGTAAGACAACATGCTTAAAGAGGATGATGTGGTCAAAATACTCATTTGCCTAATAATTCTGCACTCCCTGTAGGAACAACTAAAATTTCACTTGTGCTTCGATATTAGAGGCACAAGTGAAAAATAACGTTTAGTGTCCATTTAAGGGAAGTTGATGAATGTATATAAGGTTGCTTGGCAGTAACAGATAACAACCCCTGTAAATTGCCACATGAAGTACATGGTGTGAAAAAACACAACAACTTTCTACCACACAAATGGCTGCATTTAAAGTGTCAAAATACACCAAGTTACAAACACTGGGTTCTCTGACACATATGTACATTTTAGGGGTGGCTCTGGGAAAAAGATTACAATGTTACTTTATAATCAGTAATTTAGAAAAAAAAAAAAAGGGTTTGGAAATAGTAATGTGCTTCTTGTATTAATAATTGCCAAAAATAAGTAAAAAAAAACAAAAAAAACCCCAAGACACATGAGGTATTCCCAAACATAGGACAAATGTTAATTTTGCAGGTTTTTTTCATTAGCTGAAGAGAAAAATATTTTTCAATTGAAAGTTGGAAAATGTGTTTTCTTTAAACTTTTCCACCATATTTTATTATTTTTTTATATAAAATAATGTGATATAATCCAAATGTTATCTAAAGAAAGCCTTTCTTATCCTTAAAAAAAACCTATATATAATTTGTGTGGGTATAGTAAACGAGAGAGAAAAATGACAATTCAACCCAAACACTCGTCTTGATTATCATGGTACAACACTGGCAAACAGTCAGGTCATGAAGGCATTATTATAGCTTGTGCTGAGGTAACTATTCTTTATTTGTCATTGAGCGGAGCAGGCTGGCATATTTGCACAACAATTAATTGCAATTTTGCAAAGACAAAATTAGCTGAAAAATATGAAGTCAAGGTACATGTTCAAAGACAGTTTCAGGGTTACATAATTAATTATGTTGTTAAGACATGTAGTCCATCAGGTTCAGCCACATACTCATATAAAAACTCACACTGAGACAGTAATTTCGTCTCAATGCTCAATGGGGGGAAACAAAATCATCCTTGACTCCAAGGCAGACAGACTCACTTTGTATCACCATTACCTGAACTACTTTTATCAGTGATATTCCTGTTAACACGCCATATCTAGAGAAACATACAACTGTTTTGTTTGCTTATATTCATTGAATCATCCAAAACTACTTCACATGGCAGTCTGTTCCATAATTTAACAACTGTAACCATAAAGAAACCTTCTCGATCTATAAGATGAAAGCTCTTTTCTTCTAGTCCTAAGGAAGGACCAGTTATTGTCTGGAAGGTACATTGTATAAAGAGATCTCCAAATAGATCTTTGTCTTGACCTTGTAATGGTTTATCATCTCACCACAAAGGGTTTGTATTTCTCCAGAGAAAACAATCATTGTTGTAGCCCTTTCCTGAACCCTTTCTGTTAACATTATATCCTTTTTTGTCCTGGCAAAATTATGTGCCCCCAAAATAATTAGATGTGGGGCAACCAGACCTAATGCGACTACTACAGAGTTCCTCATTTGTTGAAATGCCTTCCAGATACTGCTGAATCAACCACTAATCTAGAATGCCTTTTTGGTATTAAATACAACCTTATATATGTACATTTTATGTATATATAACAGTATACAATCTTTTATTTACAGACAAACCCCACATTAACATACACAATGGGATGAAAATATACTTAAAGTGACAAACTGCCTATTTCACTTTAATCTAATACAGTCTGCAACTAACGTCTACAGTATAAATGTCTTAATAGACAAGATAGAGTCTCTAATGGTCGCACTAGGCGAGGCACTGTACAGTACTGTAGTGTAATCTCAGACATCACCACGGTATTAAATAGAAACAGCAGAATCCACAAACGGGAATAGTTGCATTGTGACAACATCACTATATGGCAGGGGCATCCATGTATTTTCGAAAGTGAGCCCCATAATCCGAAATGCATGTGCATGTTCGGCCGCATTCATTATTTTTTATTTATAGTAATAGTGAAGAATCGCTTGTTAGCCATAGACATTTTGTTTTTAGCTGTAATACAAAACAAGTTTAAATTGACTTTATTCAAACTAAAGTATACATTTATAGGAATAATGAGAAGAGAATGGGCAGTTAAGTCAGGTAGGCTGCCACCTGCTGTCAAACGGGCCACATTTGTCCCACTGGCCGCATGTTATATACTGTGGTTTTTAATTGCAGGCTAATATTAGCAAATGTTTTTTTCAATTGCTGTCAACTACGTGCTAAATCTTCAGGCTTGCACTTTATGAACAGTGTTAATTAAAGCTATTAAATACTAGCCATTTATTAATTGTGCATGCCCTGAGCAGCATAACAAGAGTGCCACCCAGCTGTACATTTATAAGCCACTGGCATAAAGGGCATAACTTATTTAATCACGGCAAGTTATTAATGCTACATGCTGCTGGGAGGCACAGCTCCTGTGCACTCCTGGAGGATGAGTTATTCATGAGTGAACTGGCAAATCTAATGTTGATTCACTTTTTCCTCTGTGGTGAACATTTTCATCCTTGTTGTAGCTGCTTACAGAAGGAGGAAAAGGCTTATAGTCAAAGAATCCTATGCAGCTATAGGACGAAACATAGATTCATAGCTAGTTCCATGACACTCAACTAGCAAGCTTCATGGGATTTGTAGTGCAGAGCAGTTAAACCTATTGCAAGTAGGGTTGGGACTAATGCTGCCTAGCTGGTATTTTATCTACAGACCAGTACAATTTTGGCTTGAGGCCAATAGTATCCTCTTTCTTTGGAAGAGAAGGTGGTGACCCTAGTTGGGAAGCAGCTGGCATTTAGTAGGACAAAAGGTGGCAACTGTATTGTAAGGGTAACCTACAGGTATTTCTCAAGCTGTTCCTGAACTACAAATGCCATGACTTTCGTCTTGCAAGCAATGGAAGACAAAGGTGCCTGAGGATCATGGCAGTTGTCATTTGACAAATATTGAACCTTATATTATACTGATAGAGTGTCATCAGTACCTAGACTATCGTGTGCTACATATACATATTATCAGTACCTAGACTATTATAAAGGGTACTTATACATGACCTCCCCCTTTATGTATTATCAGTACCTAGACTATTGTGTGGTACCTATATATAACCACCCCCTCCATGCATTATCAGTACCTAGCCTATTGCAAAGAGTACCTATACATAACTTCCCCCTTTATGTATTATCAGTACCTAGCCTATTATAAAGGGTACTTGTACATAACTACCCCCTTTTATGTGTTATCAGTACCTAGCCTATTATAAAGGGTACCTATACATAACTACCCCCTTTATGTATTATCAGTACCTAGACTATTATAAAGGGTACCTATACATAACTACCCCCTTTATGTATTATCAGTACCTAGACTATTATAAAGGGTACCTATGCATAACTACCCCCTTTTATGTGTTATCAGTACCTAGCCTATTATAAAGGGTACCTATACATAACTACCCCCTTTTATGTATTATCAGTACCTAGCCTATTATAAAGGGTACCTATACATAACTACCCCCTTTATGTATTATCAGTGCCTAGACTATTATAAAGGGTACCTATACATAACCTATCCATAACTACCCCATTTATGTATTATCAGTACCTAGCGTTTTATAAAGGGTACTTGTACATAACTACCCCCTTCATGTATTATCAGTACCTAGACTATTATAAAGGGTACCTATCCATAACTACCCCCTTTATGTATTATCAGTATCTAGCCTATTATAAAGGGTACCTATACATAACTACCCCCTTTATGTATTATCAGTACCTAGACTATTATAAAGGGTACCTATACATAACTACCCCCTTTATGTATTATCAGTACCTAGACTATTATAAAGGGTACCTATGCATAACTACCCCCTTTTATGTGTTATCAGTACCTAGCCTATTATAAAGGGTACCTATACATAACTACCCCCTTTTATGTATTATCAGTACCTAGCCTATTATAAAGGGTACCTATACATAACTACCCCCTTTATGTATTATCAGTACCTAGACTATTATAAAGGGTACCTATACATAACTACCCCCTTTATGTATTATCAGTCCCTAGACTATTATAAAGGGTACCTATGCATAACTACCCCTTTTATGTATTACCAGTACCTAGACTATTATAAAGGGTACCTATAAATAACTACCCCCTTTATGTATTATCAGTGCCTAGACTATTATAAAGGGTACCTATACATAACCTATCCATAACTACCCCATTTATGTATTATCAGTACCTAGCGTTTTATAAAGGGTACTTGTACATAACTACCCCCTTCATGTATTATCAGTACCTAGACTATTATAAAGGGTACCTATCCATAACTACCCCCTTTATGTATTATCAGTATCTAGCCTATTATAAAGGGTACCTATACATAACTACCCCCTTTATGTATTATCAGTACCTAGCCTGTTATAAAGGGTACCTATACATATGAGGACTAATGTGAGGTACTTATTTATAAACTCCTTCCTTTATGTATCATCAGTAACTAGTGTGAGGTACCTACCTATATATAGCCTCCCTGTTTTATGTCTAGGATTTTTAATACTGCTGTACTTTTATGAATAATAGATTTAAGGAACTGCTTAATGTTAACAAGATGTTTTCTAAAGAACAGACAGCAGATCAGCGTGGTTTTTTAATATGTATTCTGTGATTAGACAGGGTATATGAAACCAAATGTACACTAAAATAATTCTCTCATTCCAAAGTTCAAACAACACATTAAGATCACAAAACTTGCAAGCCAAAACACAGACAAGCCAATATATTGTATTAACTAATTAAATCATCTGCACATTGTAAGGGCTTAAAAAAACAGAACTAATTGGACAATTAAGTCATATCAACAGAACAGAGCAGTAGTGTTTCAAGGAGAACTCTATACATGTAAACTTTATTAAGTGATGGGAATTACTAGTGCAAACAATGGCACCAGTGAATGCAACCAATTAATGACCATGATAAAATGTAACTCAGGTGTGAGCTATATATGATGTTATCTGCATGAATATCTCTATTTTCTATTTACCTGGATGTAGTTTAATAAGGGAAGCTATGTTGATCCATATATAACTGGGGTTGTGTTATTTCGAAGAATTTTTAAAATACACCATCTCAATTCTCTATTTGCATGTAAACTGCTGTATAATTTGGGTTTTAGAATGGCAATTCAAAAAACAAAACATGCCCTCACCTTTCATAAAGCTGCAAGTTAGGTCTGCTAAAAAAGCAGGCCGGTAAAATATTGGTATCAGGCCAATGTTAAGTCTATGGAGACAGTACTAAGGCCGGTATTTTTCTGAAGAAAAGGTAGCAACCCTAATCTGAGATGAGACTCAGACTACCATAAGCACTGTTACTACCTACTTTTGTCTCTGTCTGTGTCCAGTGTGCCTAATATGAAATGCATGCTGGGGCTATCATTTTGAATGCAACTAAACCCAGAGCTGCTTTTAACTAAGGCAGTGTTTCTCAAACCTGTACTCAGGACCAAACAAACGGTCCAGGATTTAGGGATTACCCCGTTGTATTTAAATAAGAATATGTAGAACACCTGGTATGGTTGCTTAATGGTTAGGGAACCACACCAGGTGTACATATTCTTAATTTGAGAGTTACATAAAGTTACATAAATAATAGTATACTCCCCCCCCCAAGAAATCACCTTAACAGACCTTTAGAAAGAGTGATAATACAAATGAAATTAAAAAAATATTTTTTTCCCTTCACAAATTAGATCACCAGTCCAATTAATGTCATGTGTGATATCATTTGTGACTTAATGACAAACACACCGGAGAGAGAGGAAATATTTTAACATAAACATATTAATGACTTGCACTTTGTTAATTTTTCTGTGAAGACTGACATTGGAAATAGTTAACAGAAAGCTGCCCTTAAACATACAACTTCATTTGACAAAAAATTATTACTTCACCTTAAGAAATAACATTAAACAGTAGTTTGTAAATCCACAAATAAAAGAAAAAATGCTTACACAGAAAGTGACAGTGATCACACATTCTTTTAATGTAGTGACTGTAAATCTATCAACAAGCAGCACGACATTTAATTAATATGGTAATGAAGTACCGACAAGTCCTGAGTTATGTTCTCACATATGCTTTCTCATGGCACGTGTCCATTGATAGCACTATTTTTGGAGTACCGTTGATTTAAATGAAGATATCACAAGATATAGTGCTGTGATGAGACAGTATACTGGTGGCACTGTTCGACTTAAAGATTAAAGAAGTATTTAATATTATTTAACAGGCCCAACTGTTAAGTATTCTGCAAACCATATAGTAGCTTGTTTTAATATGTTTGTCCTTAACTAGTATTGTTGTGGGAAACCACAGCCACAATTCAAAACAAGCAGTATCTCCCTCTGAAGTAGCATTGTGTAAGCAGCCAGTTTTATTGCACTTGGCTGGTCATTCTGTTACACTTGCTGGCAGGGAACTTTGCATTGATGGAGTACTACAATAGTTGTGTGGAATGCACAGTGTTACTTTGAAATGAGCTCATGCCTGTTTCTATACAGTGAGGTTCCTCAAGTTTCTTTCTGCTATGGTGAGTCTGATGCTGGAATGAAAGCTCCAGCTTGTAAATCATTTTCAATGGAACCTGAATGGATACGATTACAAAGATGGCCAGACCAGTCTGCAGTACCATACAGGGAGATGCATAGAAAATGCTATGATCAACATTTAAAAAAAAAAAAAATCCTATCATCAGTCTAATTATATTTCCATCCCACATGTATAAATGTTTATAACTGTCTCTAAAGAAAATGTTAAAGCCGCAGTACGTACTTTTTTTTTCTGCACATAACTAACATTGCAGTAAATTAAATGAGTTTTTCTCCTGCATTGCTTAAATATACAGCTGGACACTTTTTGGAGTGTATACGGAGCCACTGGATTGGGAAGTGTAAGAGGCTGAGAAGGTGAGAGGTTGAGTGGGCAGCTTATGCCCACATGGTACTACAACCTGCATTGAGCTGCCAAGATAGCCAGCTCAATTGAATTCCTTCACATAGAAGGGTTAATTGGTCTTTTTACACCCCTAATTCTTATTAGTGTTATGATTTTATCCCTAACTATATATTAGGTGTACAACAATTTTGTATGACAACCTAATTACAGTGCCCAGTTTCTGTCACAAAAAAGAATAGTTGAGATAGTAAAGAAAATAAATGAAATAAACACACTATTAAAATGGACTACCTTTGCTTTTTTTTATATTTTTTTGCCTTCAGTGATGGTGTATTTGCATTTAGAATGTATCTCCTTGGGATATTTAAATGACTGCCAGCACTCAAATACAAAATGCACTCAACAGAGGTTGTCATAGTAACCCCAGCCCTAGTACCAGTGGAAGAAGGGAGAGGTGAGAAGGAACTGACTTATACAGCACTGGCATGTATAAAAAGCATGTCTCCATGGACGTGGAATGTTATGCTAAAATAGGATTCTCACATGACAAACTTCCCAAGAGGCCAAATAGTGCACTTATAAGGAAATCCCTGCGTTTTCAATCAGAATGTAAAATACCAGTAATTGCAACACCTGCTCTAGAGAGGGGGCATACTACAGAAAAACAGCACTGTTTGGGGCCTTTGTGCATTCAGTGTGACAACATCTCTCTAAAATACATCAATTAACAGAACATGCAATTACCTGAGTCATCACTTATCACTGGTTTTTAACTCAAAACTTTCTATTGCAGTCTGTGGGATTCAAAGACCTGAGATAAAGCATCTAAGGTTATCGATGGCTTAAATCTAAGCACTTACTTTTTTTTTATATACTTCTACTGTGAGATCTTTTTATATTCCCAAAATTGTGAATTATACTTGTCCAACTAGGCCCACACAACTCGCTAAAAGTATTTTCCATACACCTATCTGTGATCAGAATACTGGTAGAATAATGTAGATCAGGGGTGTCAAACTGCGGTCCTCTATCTGTTGGGGGACTACATTTCCCATACTCCCCTGCCAGCCAAGAGTATTAAGGGAAATGCAGTCCATCAGCAGCTGTACGAATTCGACTTAGTCTCAAAAAGAAAGTTGACCTCTTAAGTCAAATTTTAATGAATAGACTCATAAGTGTAAGTGTGCACCAATTTTACAATGTGCGGGTCATACATCAATGCTGAGCTTCTTCACATGTTAAAGCATCAATAACATATTGTTCCACACTGTGTCTCTGTTAATATTAATTCCAATATTTGCCAGTAGATACTTACTCATAAAAGTTTGTCCAGCCTGTCTCATCACTTTTTGTTGCCAAAAGCCCTGTAGATCCGTCATACGTCATTAAGGCCAGTTCCAAGCTCTGTGTGGAGACCAACTTGAGTCCACCGCTGGTAGTGAGCGTCAATGTGATGATCTGATTGTCTGGCATTAGGAAATGTCGCGGGGTACCATTTGTATCTCTACGGATTTTCAAAGAATTCCCACTGTTATCAGTCACCTCTATGATATCATTGTCAGTGCTGTAGGTAAAATTATACAAGTATTCTCCAGTTACAAGGCTTTGCGTATACTGATGAATTCCATTGATATTGAAGATATACAATTCCTGTTCTCCTGGGGAGGCGACCTCATATTGATTAAATGCAGTGAGAACAGGCTTATTCTGTAGAACTGCCCTAATACGAATATTCCCAAGATCTGCTATGTATACTGTTCCATCGGGGGCCACTGCCAATGATGAAGGGGAGTTTAAAAAAGCATCTGTAGCATAACCATCATCTCCAGCATAGCAATTGCAGTTGACATCATCTTTGCAGTTGCAGTCAGAGGCCGCCCCAGCTAAAAGAGAGATTTCACCATTGGTTGTTACTTGTCTTATGCGATTGGTCTTCTTTTCATTTGTTTCTGCAATGTAAAGGATCCCAGTGTGGGAAATAGCTATGGCACTGGCAGATTCAAGTGCAGAATGTATAGCCAGTTTGCTAAGCGAATAGTCTATACCAGGTACCTGGCAATGCATTGGCCTCCCGGCTATGATGCTGACTTGATGGTTTTCTGTTATACGCAAAATAACATTGTTTTCTAACACATAGAGAGAGTTATCCATTGGGTTCACAGCTAGATCTGTTGGCCACTCCATTCGCACCTGCAAAAAAATGATGTTATTTCAATTTAAAAAAAAAAAAAGAAAATGAACTCAAAAGATAAAGACAAGGATTTTAATTTGGCACTGACGAAGTTAGGTATATTAATTTGTTAAAATCATCTACCCTTAAAGTCCTTTTATGAGATACAATGCTAATTTGGTCATAGTCTTGCAAATGAGCATCATTTACAGACCAGTTTTAGGTATGGGTGAGCTAGGTGTCTATCAAGGATATCACATAATAAGTGTGTCCACTGCACTAACTCCTGACACATAATTTGACCCCACTACCTAATAATCATGGCCCCAGGCATGTACTTAGCACAGCCAGACCTATAACCATATATATTTTAAAGTCTAGAAGCATATAAGGATGGGGAAGCTTAGTTTACATGCTGTACACTTTCATACTGATTGGTGGTAGAACCTCTACACTTCTGTATTGATGCTAGTCTGGGGGGAAAGTAGAGTTATTACTGTTGGGGGTGCAATTACCATAGAGCGGGTCAAGGGTACCATGTGTCCACCAAGTACACCATGCCATTTTCAATTCTTACTCAATTAATAAGGAATGCCACCAACACTAATGCCCCAAACAAAGCATTGTTCTTCAATCCAACAATTGTAGCTAGTATATCCAATAAATCACAATAAAATCATCTAAAACTCTATTATTGGTTCTCAAAAAGGTTTCTATAGGTGATACAGCTCCATATATCTTGAGCTCCTTACTTGTGTGATGTCCATACTTGAATCGCAGCTTAGAGGTCGACCAGCTGCGAGGTCATTAGAACCTAGCAGAGTAGAAATGATCCCATTCTGGTCAACTTTCCGAATCATGGTTGCATCAACAAAGTAAATTAGACCATTCTTATCCACTGCAATACCTGAGAATAATAAAAAGAAATACATCAGATGTATTATACAGAATACTTTTTTTTAATCCTGAGCAGCTACAAAAAGAATGAAGGTTCATTCATAAAAGTCATAAAAGAAGCACATTATGTAATAGTTTCCTGAGGAATAAAAGATAATGTGTCTCTTTTTTATTGTATTGTAAGTTCAATATCAAATGCTTTAAAACTCCTCCAGTAAAAATATAGTGAATTATAATTTCTTTAAAGTCTTTAAAATTCCTCTTTAAAAAAATAATTTGACATGAAAACATCATAACAATGTTAGCGGTAACGTTAGGCAAACCCAATGCATTTTAAATAATATATGTACTGTTCCAATTTAATGCAAGAAATCAGAGCATTAAAAAGGAAATACAAAAGCTATACTCTGGAGAATTGGTGGTTTTAAAGTCCTATGGAAATAAATCCCTTTATTGATATTTTTAAATACAATTCTAAAGTGGATTTCAGATCTTTAGAATCTACTTTACAATCTAATCCAACCTCACTTGGTGTGTGTGTGGTCTGCATTATTTACCAGCTCTGTTCTGCTACCCACAATGCAATACATTTCCTGTTATCTGAAGTAAGTCTGATATATCACTGCATCCTACTTAAATGTCCATCAACCATCAGAGGGGGGATGGAAACGGCAATGAATAAAGGCAGAAGGTTGAAAGGAAATATAATGCGTGCTCTTTGACACAAGGTCACCTTTGCATGCAATCTTTCTCTAGCCATAGACTAGAGACTAACCTGTACCCTAGAAAAAAATGGGTAGCATAGTTGAAGAGCATGTCCCAAATAATGGCATGTTAGACTAAAAGTAATAGAGGTAGATATGTCCTGCTACTATCAAATCATGCACTATTTGCTCTTAGACTGCTTCAGAGAATGTCAGGTAGCCTAAATATATTCAGATTATAAATGTATCATTTGCAGATAAAAGGTAATAACATATATTTCTGCTAAAGTTATGGCAAATTCCTTAGTTAATTGATTTTTAAGTAGACATATATATACAAATTCTTATTCTGATAGATCTAACACCCATTAAATAATCAGTGTGTCTAAAATTTAATTTTTTTGTCTAGACCATGTTCAGTATTAGAATACACTGACATGTAATACATAGGTGATAGTGATTTTTAGATACCATATAAGCATATTATCAGGGTGACCAGACTACCCGGTTTTACCGGGATAGTGCAGGTTTTTGACTCTATGACCCTGCGGGACACAAGACCGTACCAGGGGTGTATCTTGCCCTTAAGTGACAGGCATGCTGCCAGCCCGGTCTCTCGTGTATTTCTGGGGGTTTGTGTGTGCTGCGAACAGCCAGCCCACAAACCCCCGGAATTACACAAGTTACATCCAAGGGGCCGGCTGCAGCTGCAAATTCGGCAACAGAGTCACTCACTCTGTTGCCACTTTGACAAAGCACTAAAAGTATCCGAAAATTCAGAATTCGCAGCTGCCGTCTGTCTCCCGGATGTATTTCTGGGGTTTGTGTGCTCTCTGTTCGGTGCACACATACCCCAAAATACACAGCACGGCTGCTCGGTGTGTGGCACACACATGGAGCATCCGTCACGGGACGGGACACAAGAATGTCCCAGTTTTAGAGCCGGCAGCTGCTGCCTGCTGCCTGAGATACAGGTTTCCCAGCAGCAGTCACGAGTTTGGATTGCTAAACACAGGCCTCAGTCAGTGATGCCTTGCGCTTCACCTGCTAGTAATGATTCAAAGCATCATATTGCCAATGCTCTGAGATATCACTACGCGCGGAGCATGTGCAGAGCTGACAAAGGTCTGTGTTTTGCACACGAGAGGGGAGAGAGAGACAGCAGACATGGGGTTAGAGGAGAGAGACAGCAGACATGGGGTAGAGGAGAGAGAGACAGCAGACATGGGGGAGAGGAAAGAAACAGCAGACATGAGCATGAGGAGAGAGACAACAGACAATGGGAGGTGAAGAGAGACACAGCAGACATGAGGGGGAGAGGAAAGAGACACCAGACATTGTGGAAAGAGAGAGACTAATGGGTGTCCTGGTTTATTATTTTCAAAATCTGGTCACCCTGCATATTTTACTATTAATACCTGTGACTCAGAAAGCTAATTGCTACAACACCACATTGGCTGGTGATGGACAAAGCCTCCACATGTTTTATTTTATTTCATGATAATTCATTTTAATTCTATTTCCTCTGTTCTGAAAAAAATGTAGGAACAAACCAGATGAACTATGGCTGCTTATACATCTCGCTAAGTAATGCTAGTAGAATTCCAAAGAATAGATTCATTAAGCTTCAAGAAAAGTATTGCACTATGTTACATGGTATTAGAGTCAATTGCAGTAGCACATTGAAACTTCAAAAACATCAAAGTAACCTCATGTAATACATATGTATTTTCATCTGAGATGCTTTGAGGATTGTAGTTTAAATCATTTTGGAGTGGAGATCAACAGATGAACTTGAGGTCTACTTTCTCTGTAATCAACATGAAAAAATAGATATAATGCAATCTAGGTTACTTAAGATTTTTAAAAGAGGTTTTACTCACTAGACTACTCTAGATCATTGGATATCAGCACCAACAATATCCTTATCAGGATGTTTAGAGTATCATTCTGTATCTGGAATCATAGCACCAGGGTCCTGGTCTTTAAAAGAGTTTATGTACAAGGACAGCCATATTACAATATAAATGGCAGACAAAGACTGATAGAGGTTGACATGCGTATATAAATGTTGTGGGACTTTTCTTAAAAAAAAAAAAAAAAAGACACGTATTTTTGAGAACCGTAAATATATATATCTATATAATATATAGGCTAACAGTAACCGTAAAACACATGCTCTTTTATATAGGCTAACAGTAACTGGAAAACAAGGCCTTCATTTTATAATTCCCTTATCAATTGTCTCCAGTTCCCTCTTTTGCAAATAAAGCCCTTTTTATTTTTTTTCGGTTCAAAATCTTTATTTACGATAGACAGTGAGATAGCTCAGTGGTCAATTATCAGGGTTGACTTAGCTTTTCACTCTTCGAAGACTGATAAAACAAGTGTCTTTAAAGGGACAGTCCAGTCCCCAAACTCACTTTGGCGCATGCTGAATACTACTGCTTGTATAGTGCACAGGCTTTTGCCCAGTGTGATGTGATGTGGGCATTCTGTATAATTCACATTATTTATAGTTTACTCAAGGCCTCCCCCAGTGATTAATCTGCATGTATACTACAGCACTGATTATATAAAAACTGAGTAAATAAAGTTTTGTTTCATTTTTTTTTTTATATCTTAAGCAATGCAAAATGTAAAACATGCATGTTAAAGTACTTTGAAATCACATTAATATGCATTAACATTTGGAAGATGCATTTGGGGCACCAGCCAGTCCCTTTAAATTTCATAATGGTAACATCCCTGGATGTTGGCCAATAGTAACGTCCACAGGAAGTAATTGTGAGAATATCTCAATCTATCTTTCTGAGTTAAATATTTTGTTATTGTTAAATGCAAGTAATGGGTAGGCATTGCAACAATACACACTATAAAAGAGAAGATGTAAAAAAACAACTAGTCTAGTGATACTAAAGTAATTAAAGTATTAACTTACCTCGGGGATTAGTGAGGATGGCATCAACAGCCTTCCCTCCATTACCGCACCTAGCTTCATCAAAAGGCATGCATTGCTCTCCATTCCCAGCTATTACTTCTAAATTGGCTGCAATATCTTTTGCACCCATGAGAGACTTGATTCTGTAAATTCTGCGGCTGTTGGTATCAGACATGTATATTGAGCCAGACACGGGGTCTACAGCGAGATAGTACTTGTGCGCTATGTTGTTGCTTTATAAAAAAAAAAAAAAGAGAACAAATAAATATTTATTAGTATAAAAACATCAGATAAAGCTGCAAAAAGAACATATCATTGATGAAACATTGAATAAGAAGTTGTTATTTATAAGATAAGTCTTGCGTTGTATTTCATAGAATATGTAGTTAAATATCGGATTTGTTTATCACTGGATATTGCTAGAAAAATAATCTCGTCAAAATAATATCATTTTCTGTGAGACATCACTCTGCTTGACACTCTATTTGAAGCTAACAATGATCAATTGTGACTAAACACCGGTGTTAAAGTGTACATTCATTTTTCCTTTCAATAAAATTGGCATATGTTCAATCAACAGTGCACAAACATCATGATAGGCCCTTTCCTTGCATTATACTAGGGAATAATCATAATACATATGTGTCTGCAGCTTATTATAAATATATAGGATTATTCGAAGCTGAATTTGACTGAGTGTAGTATCTATGATACGTATTATCATAAATAAAAAAAATGAAAAGCCAATTGACATCAATTGGTCAACAAGTAGAGCTTAACAGCATACCATGCAAGCAATAGTTCAGTAATGGATGTAGAACTACCTCTTTTGACTACTTTTGTACTCTACACATCAGTGGGTCAGACGTGGCACTCAAGCTTTTTTTTGAGGCCCAGTAACCTGGCTGAAAAGTCCTTGGATTTTATTGTATTACCTCAGGAGATTATTTATTATTAATACATGCTTCTACCATTTTATGTAACTCTCCACATAAAAACATTGGCGACACTGAGCTAAAATTGTATTGCGATAGCGGTTAATTGTGTTTGTAAATGTAAAACAATTAAAGGTGGATACGTTTGATGGCCTCAATTCCTCTAAACAAGTGAGAACCATGTTAAATGATCAGCATTCTGTGCTCTCTCCTTACCTATTACCATTTGATAAAAGCAACACAAAACAATGTTTTATATATTCACTGAATTATATCAGTAGACACACACAAATCAGTAGAGTGTGTTATCTGTGTAAGTGTGTTGTTTATTTAGATTTATTTGTGATGTTTGCAACCATGCCCCATTTTCCCTTTTATGCATTAAAAAAACTACAAGGTACATTTTGGACCCTTAAAACCCATGAAGCCCTTATTAGTATAACATTAATAAAAAGCTGAAAACTGGTCAGCAAGTTAGTAGTTAGAGACCTCTGCACTAATTTGTTTCTAGCAACAAAAAGTGACATCTACTTCTGAAAACCATCTGTTAATCCAAAAAGTGTGTGAAATCCAATCTTAATCTCTCATCAAATTTCCATCGAAATGTAACATTGAACATCTGTGCTTCCATCGCTTCATCAAATGCAAATTGTAATTAATTCTACTTGAACTATTTTTTTAGCCTTGCTGGTCAGTTTTAAAAAGAAGCTGATGGAAAGTTTAGTATAGGAAACATATGCTGGAAGAGATAGAGATGGTGCTAATTTACTGTTATAGTTGCTGTAAATCACAGAAAGTGTGTCAACTTTGAATATAAAATCATGCTTTAGCCATCTTTTTGCCAACATATCATTCACAATTACAGTACTTTACCACTGTTCTAGAAATGTAACCACATTTTATCGTTTCTGAATTACACGTACTTATTTGCATCTAAAAAAAAAACTAAATGATGAATAAGCCAGATCCCTTAGTACAGGGGTAGGCCACCTGCTGCCCTCCAGATGTTGCAGGACTACATTTCCCATACTCCTCTGCCAGCCGCTTAGCTGAAAGGGGATTATGGGAGATGTAGTTCATCAGCAGCTGGTGGGCCGCCAGTTGCCTACTCCTGCCTAAGTACTATAAATAGTATAAGTTCTGCCACCTTCCCCCAGTGGTTACTCTGCATGTTTACTACAGGTGCGGCAGTCACTTTCTGTGCTGGTGGAATAGAAAGCAGCGTGTGAAATATAGTAACCTGCAGGATATGCTCTGACCTGCTTCATGTCTGTCTGCACTTACCCTCCTCTCCAACACTAATTACTTGACTGAAAGTAACTGAATGCCAGCTAACTACAGTACTGAAATATGGACTGGCATAAAAAGATAACCCATTCATAGCCAAGGATGGGGGCTTCTTTCTAAAGGGCAAATTCAAATGTAATACAGAGTTGAATAGACATGACATAATGCAGAGGGGCCGACAATGTCCAGTGATCTATAATGCAGTAACATAATGACAGCTCATAGTAAAAGAAAATGGTGAGAGACACATTTCATAGACAGATAGAGCTTAGGCTCGTGGTGTAACATGGGAGAGTTGTTCTGTTGTTGCTCTAGGTTCCCAGGTTAATAGGGTACAATTAGCAATTGTCCACAGCAAAGCAGACCAGTGGGTCTGTAACAGCATCAGTTCTGCTGTCATGGGAAATATAGTCTACAACAGCTGACGTGCCAGAGGTTAGCCACCATTTCGGTATATGACTTACACCTGGCATTCATTCTGCCGTGGGTAAAGATGAAACTGGCAATTACTAGGTTTAAATCCAAAGAAATGGTACCTACTCTGATGAATCTGCACTTTTATTTTTGCATGAAGATGTAGTTACAGACATAAGATTTAAATAGATTTACTGTTCTATGGAACATGTTTAGAAAACCTGTGTATTTTATTGGATTCTCATTATTGGATTCCAGTTGTTTTATGTAGCAGAAAAATAACAAAAATAAAGGAAATTGACTTTTGCTTAGCAAGAGGGTGTGGGTGGTCCTGATTTCTTAAATGGTCGTAATTTCACAAATTTACTCAACTGTAACTTTAAAACTACTTTCAAATGCGTTAACATTTGGAAGATGGATTTTGGGCAGACAGCCCATGAAACTACATGTTTTGTATTGTTTATTTTTTTTTATCAACCTTTATTTTACTTTGGAAGATTGTTTCTTTTTATGCAGTAAGAGAGTGTTGTCCTAAAATATGTATTAATGCATAGATTTTACCGCCCCATTTTGAATACAAACTGTTCCTAAATGTAGAACATTTATGTTATAACCTATTCCACCAAAAAGCTTTCAGATTTAAGTGTTTCATGTACAGAACATCAAATTAACTAAGTCAGGGACATTAGAAATCTAGGATTACTGACGGCAAGCACGCAAGCACTGAGATAACCGAGTTTGTGTGGTACATTAAAAATTGTTTATGTGCTACATTCAAATTGCGTATTATAAATCAATCTGCAAATGGATTTTAGCTGCCATAGTATACTTATTGTAGAGGGCAACTTTATAAAGTGAATTTTAAAATGGATGTATTAAAGATTCCCTAAAGTGTTAAGCATACATATATAATAAAGCATTTCATATATGTGGAGCTTGTATGTTTTAGTTTTTAAACATGTGCAGGTTTTGGTCTAGCAATTATTGGACAAAAAACAATACTGCAATCTTTTATAGTGCACATGTACAAACTTTTCATATATCTTTAGATAATCCAAACAGAAAAAAAACAAAAATGAAATTCAAAATCCCCTCAAAATTCTATAAACTCAGTATATATATTAAATCTATATCAAATATCTATATCTATATCTATCTATCTATCTATCAATCTATCTATATTTATCTCTCTCTCTCTCTCTCTCTCTCTCTCTCTCTCTCTCTCTCTCTCTCTCTCTCTCTCTCTCTCTCTCTCTCTCTCTCTCTCTCTCTCTCTCTCTCTCTCTCTCTATATATATATATAAAAGTATCTATTGGAAAATATATGTTGGCTGCCATCTTAATTCAATGTCAACATGATGCTTTATTCCAGTAAGAATTCTCCCATTTCATGTTGAAATATAGTGCAATTACAATCCTGACAGCACTGGGATTAAGGTTAAAAAAGTGAAATCTCTTGGTAGTGTTGATACAGTTGTATAGGGAAAATAACTGAATTGATTGATATTGAATTGGGGTGGGGGGGGGGATTATTAGTTAGCAGATGTAACAATACTCCCATGACATTGTTTTTGCTTCATGTTTTAGTTATAAAAGCTTTATTTTACGTATATTTAAAAAAAAATGAAAAAAAAAACATAAAAAAAAGTCTGCAAATGATAAAATACTTATGGATGTGAACTAGAAACTACGACTAAACCATCTGTTCCAAAAATTTGGAGTTAATTAGGCTGAAGGAGTAGCTCAGTAATAATGTCACTGCCTGTTTTTACTTCACTAAAAGGTTTGTTAAATGATCAGAAAATGCTTGTTTCATTCAACCACTGTAATCGTTTTTTAATCCCACAAAGCTAAATGGCAGGAAAATAGTCAAAAGTTGCTATAAAAACAGAAAATGAATGGATGTTGCTTCTTATTTTCATGGCCTATTTTTTAATTTTTTTTATAAACAGACTACAAAAGTTTAGAAACATCACTAAAACGATTATTTTAAAGGTTTTGATATTCTGTATATATAATCACTTAAACTGCTACATTAGGGCCGCCTTACATCAATGAGCAAGAATGTTCTAAGTGGGCGTCCCCTAATTCCACTCTTATATACAAGATATCCAACATAAACACAATGTAATAATAAACCACTTCCCACTTGTAGGACATTTTATGCCATCCTACTTTTTACTGCCTTAAGGCTAGTAGGACGCCATAGAACATCCTGCATTAAACAGCTCATCACAGCCCCCCCCTACAGCCACTTTGAGAGCACTCACTCTGACACAGAAAATGTAGCCGATGCTCAAAGTGAGAGTCGGCTACATTTTACAGAAAAACCTATAGGACGGCATAGACCGACCTGCAAGTAACAGCTCATCATGACTCCCTGCGATGAGCTGTGCTGGGGTTCCCACTGCAGGCACTTGCAGCGAGATCCCCAGTGTTATTATTTGCATTGATTCTAATGTATTTCATTAGCATTGAGAGGCTGTACTATATCATATTGGGGGAAATTATCCGTTATTCAAAATCTTAGGTTAGATGAAGGAAGATCTGACCCACGATGTCCGTCCTCTGATAGAGCTATATGGAGCAAAGAGTGGTCAATAAGGTCCTTTATTTGCATTTTAATCTTTCCACCTCTAGCTGATTTCCCTCCTTCAACTAGTATCTGGACCATGTAGTGATAGTGGTAGTCATAGACCCAGGACATATGATCACTTTGTCCTTTGTGTAAAGTGTCTCTGGGCTACCAATATCTTTGGAAAATAAAGATACACAGGGGTACTATGCTTTCCTTATTAGTCCTTAATTTGTACTTAACAGAGCAGGATATAAACTATCCTCATATTTTTACTCCATTGGGAAAGTGGACACTGATCGAGTCTGCTGAGTGCAACATACTACTTTTAGGTTGTTGAGGCCTCCAGTGTCATGGTTGATACTACAACATGGGGACTCTTTGTCCCTTGTTTGGTGATCCAGTATGAAGGATTACATTAAACTACTCCCAGTAGTACCAGGCTCTTTTGGAAACTTACTTCCTGTCTGGTTAAATCAGCCCCACCAAATTCCCTTAACAAACCTAAAATAAAGTCACAAGACTGTCAATTATTAACTCATGTTAATAATAATAATAATATAATATTATTATATGTAGGAGCCGTACATATTTTTCATATCATGTTTTAAATTGTCTCTTCGACAAAACGTTACATATAAAAACTAAAAGTAATTGTATTGGATGTCTCATACATTTTGTCTGCTAAAAAAACTACTTCCATTAAGCAGGGTTATATCCTTGAGAACAGCTCACTTTTTTATAGTAAGCAATAGCTTAGATGAATGAATGCTGCTAGAGTATGTTATATAGTACCACAATTATATGTTTGGCGTAAGGAAGTGATAAAACAATGGGCAATGACAATAATATAAAACAACATTACAACTACAATTACATACAAAACAATAGATATGCATGCAGGTTGTGAAAATGTTATACTGTCATTAACAAGCCAGGTCAGTCCAAAGTGTTTTTTTCTATAGCAAAGAGACAAAATAACACTGTATATTTCAAAGTCTATAAACTTACCTATGTTTAAATTCTTTGTTTCTTTAGAAAGATAAAGGACGGCAGACAAAAAGAGAGAAAACAATGTTACACAATCAAAGCAAGTCAAAGAAAGCTGAATACAATAGATTACAACAATTATTTAAGATTGCAGAATTATAGACAATTTGGACAGTGGTTAAAATTAGTTTGAAGCACTAGTAGTCCATTCATGGCTTCCTGTTAGACAATTAAGCAGCTGCACTTTCAAAGTAATTGGATTTAATAATGTAACGCAAAACAGTATTTTTTATAAACACAATGTTCAACCACATTCAGTTATATAGACACAGAATAAGAAAAGGCTAACACATGGAAAAAACAAATAATACAATTGCTCTTTAAATAAAGTTGAATGTCAATAGGTATAGTGCAGGGGTGCCCAACATTGTTCAAATTAGGCCCATCGGACAGCAAGATGTGATTGAACTTATCATGTTCTCATTAGCCATAGAAATTTGATGTTTTTTCTAAATAAAGTTGATTTAAACTATTTTTGCGATTTACTTTGTATTGATGCTAAATAAGCCAACAATTTTCTGCTATTTTTGATCATTACTGTAAATACTAAAATATATATGTGCCCAATATGCATGTTTGAACATGCTGTGCACCTCTGGTATAGGGCAAGGCAGGGTCATCCTTGTCGAAAACTCCCATGATGCTCAGCAGAAGAGAAAAAAATAGACCTTTAATGCTTTGAATTTAATCTTCTGTCCATTCTAGAAACACAACTAAAATGGATAGCTCAGTGCAGTATTTAAGTAAAGAAGTATATATGTCTGAAACAAGTCTGTCTTTATTTTCCAAGAAAACTTGCTCTTTATTCCTGTAGAGGGCAATATACAACAAACTAGCAATACAAATGATAGAAAACAAGTAAATGTGCTGATGTGCACTTAATGGATCATTTTTTGACAGAGATAAATGTCACTCTTGGTCCATAGGACATTAGCAAAGCTCAAAACATCTGTTCAAAGTGTCACTTTCTCCTTCATTGATGAAGAGGCCAGAAAGACATTGCTCCTTAATATACCAAAGGCCTTTCCATCTGTGGATATATACCCTGAGTAAATTATTAAATGCAGGAATATTTTAATCAGGATATACAGGTATTAGTTCTAAAACAAAACAAGTTGTTACCCCTTTTATGGATATATTCTAATCATAGAATATATGTATTCTAGCTAAATTAGAAGATACTGACTCTTATCTAATATCATTCACATAAGAATATAGTGCATGATAATACATGATTACAATACTTCACTGTCAGAGTGTATTTCTTTTTTGACAAACTGAAACCTTAGTGGTTATGATTTGTGTCAGGTCAGCTATAAAAGTCATATTAAGAAAAGCATGCTGTATGACATTCCAGCTAACTTCTATGTCAAGATTAAAACCTCACCGAAGTTCCAAAATACTGGTGACATTTCTGGAGGGAAAGATGCGTCTTATGTAATTAAAATCTCCCACAAAGAGGCTTCCATCAATTCCAACAGCCAAAGCCACGGGAGCCAACAGTTTGTTTCCTTCTGCAAGACCATTGCAACTTGGGCAAGAAATACTCCTCCGACGTCCATTACCCATAATACTTGTTATCACAGCGGGTTGTTGTGTAAGGAACTGGTTTTCTCCGCTACCTTTATGCAGTATTCCTGAAAAAGATAAAAATGGCTTATGGCATGACTGGAAATTCCATATTAAAATAATATGTTAATCTGTCTTCACGTGTTTTGCTGTTTACACAAAGCTAGTGTTCTTTGTTTGACATATCTCTCTGGTTATATTGTTGTAAGGGACTGTAATTGCAGCAGGCTTCTGTTCCAAATTATGATTGCGTAACAGATTTAACCCTTTTTGATTTAGGGACTATTTTACCTCAGCAAAACATCTTTTTGTTTTTTCACTCCCCCTTTCACTTAGAGCAGGGGTGACCATCTGACATCAAGGTGCAGCCATTATCCCTATACATGTCCACTTTTGTTTCAGTAAAATTAAGTTTAACTTGTTTTGACCTGCTCTTGTAATATTAGTAAATACGAAACACATTTTTCTATGAATAACAACCTATTCTTTCCCATTACTGTAAATAGAAAAAATGAATGCGCCACAACACACACATGTATTTCTGATTATGCGGCCCTCTTCAGAAAAAAACTGGACGCCCCGACCTAGAGGCTGTTATAAATTATTGGGGATCAATAATAGCTCCTGATGCCAAAATGGAAGCCCCGAGTAAGGTAATCACTTCAAATTATTGCAATGTAAAAACAAAAATGTCCTTTTGCTAACATAAAAATGTATTTATTCATACATATTTACCTATTTACAAACATCTGTTTGCAAACATAGCACTCGCTCTCGGGCTAGTAATGGTTTAACGTGACAAATCCTTATATTATAGACAACCCTAGTAATTATCTAGTGAAGGGTTTTGAAGACAATAATAGTTTTAACAGTTAACTACACTGAGGGCACTACTTAATTAAAACAATTAAACAGCCAAGTGTCTTATGACATTTTTGTGACTGGAAAATGATAGTGGTTAAAATAAGGTAAAAGCAGCTGGAATCCAAATGTTTGAGGCCCTGTCCTAAGATTTTATTCACAGATGTACATTGAAAAAAAAAACAGCACTTGCAATATAATGTTCCTAGTCAAAACAGTAGTGTGGTAAATTAACACCTAAAAGTCAATTGGATTCCAATAAATATAGCTATATACACCAACTACTCTTCAAACCACCCTAAAGCCTCTATTACAGTTGACACCATTGTATTAATATGTCACAAATGAGCTCCACAGTGTCTGACTTCACAGTGTACCAACAGTTAAGACTAAAGTAGTATAATACTACACAGAATTAGTACATGTCTGTCTACTGCTAATATAACATTATTGGAATGGCTTAACTAAACCTGGGTTGTCTGAAGGTTTTTGTTTAACCCCTTCGTGACACATGGTGCCTGCGTCCCAGACGGCGCAAGTACCAAATTGCCACTTTTTGTTCCTGGCCACCGATCTTAATAGAACCTGTGGGTCACTGCCAAAAAATTGCGATACCTCCTGACGTCACAGTGGCGTGCTCGAACACGGAAGTTAGTGCACAGCACAAGACAATAAAATGTAGCTCGTGCTCGCTTTGACCAGCGGCTACATTATCCCTGTCAGACTGAGGCCACTCAAAGTGACCTCATCTGACAGGTGAGATCCTGACGTAAGTCCCTACAGTGGGATAAGAGCACAGCTCATCACGGGGAGCCGCAATGAGCTGTTAAACACTGTACATTCTATGCCGTCTTATAGCGTCTTTTGGGTCCATAAAAATAGGATGGCATAGAATGTCCTAGCATCACGCAGGGGTTAAAATCTGAAATAAGAAAATAAACAAAGGTATATTTAGCTTTTACTTTATGTTTTTGATGTGCCGTGGAATCTGCATAGATGCTTTAAGTTGTGTTTCACCCTCTCTATAAATATCGGTAATGTGTTACAGCAATTTAACTAGCCAAGACATCACCAAACAATGTTTAGGTGGAAAAAAAAATCTAATGTGCTTTATTGACAGCGGAGTTTATTAAATAAAAAACACCCATATTTGATTATAGGGAATAACACACACCTCATGCAGCATGATTATTAAGCAAAGTCAACTTACCGCTTCTAACGTTTAATATATGGTGTTTATCCAATGACCAGCCTCCCAGGTTTGAGGGATCCAGTTCAAATCCTTGCAATATCGCTGTTCTTTTTTCCCACAAAATTAAACTGAGGCAGGTTTCATATTCAAACCCTACAGACACTGGGAAACAAAATGCAATTGGTTATACCTTATTATCAAAATGAAAACTTTGCAACAATCAAGCATCCGTAAACATAACGACATGAAAAAAATACATATTATCACAAAACATTGTCATTGTTTAATTATTCAAAATGAAAGCATTTTAAAAGCAACATTAAGCAGCTATAATAAAATGGATGCAAACGTATAAACTAGAACAATGTGAATAATCGAGGACTAGATAATATAGAAATCAGGACATTTTGAATTATAAGGCTTACAGTTTAATAGTTCATCTTCTTTCAGTTGTTTATAACCTTTTCCATATATAGTGATCCATGATACTATCTGTTCTCTGTACTTTTGTATTCAATACAAGGGTTAGAGCGAATTTGTCTTAAATAATAGATCTAGTGGCAATTTTGAGGGGTTTTAACATCATAAATATATATCTAACTTTTTTTCCACAGTTAAGCTGTAATTTGGAGACATTCTCTACTTAAAGCTCTTAAGTTGAATTTCACAATAATATCTTGTTAAACAATTTAAGAGTGGGAAGGGTCAAATACATATTTAATTTATGACTCTGGATAGGAGGTTATAAAACTTGATAAGCATAAGATATTAATAGCATTGTTTTTAATGATTACACAAGTGCTGAGCTTAAATACATACATTCCTTACACTGCTAGTACAGACTAGACATGTGCATTCGTTTTCGGACAAATGCATTTTCGTCCGAAAATAGCATTTTCGTTCATTCGTCCGAAAAACGAATAACGAAAATGCTAAGCTAACGAAAGCCGAATGAACGAATGGTTAATAAACTAAAATCATTCGTTCATTCGTCCATTCGAAGTACTATTGGCATTCTATAAGCCAAAATAGAGTCGGTTTATAGAATACAATAGCATAGTACACTACATTCCATAAACCGACATAATGAACGACTTTCGGTTTATGGAATGCATTTAAGTCTATTGGCATTCTATAAACCGACTCTATTTCGGTTTATAGTAATGCCAATACTATAGCACGAATGGACGAATGATTTTCATTTATATTAAACCATTCGTTCATTCGTTCAACTTCTTAGCTTTCTATAAACCGAAACAGAGTCCCCATTCATACATTTTTATGAATGGGAACTCTAGTTCGGTTTATAGAAAGCCCATAGTATTACATGTAATCCATAAGCCGAAAGTCTATAAACCGAACGTTCGGTTTATAGACTTTCGGCTTCTAGAAAACGAACAGTAGTAGTGCCTTTCTATGAACCCATTCATAGAAAGGCACTACTACTGTTCGTTTTCTATAAGCCGAAAGTCTATAAACCGAACGACCTTCGGTTTATAGACTTTCGGCTTATAGAAAACATGTAGTACTATTGCCTTTCTATGAACCGAACGAGAGCCCCATTCATAAGAATTTCTTATGAATGGGGCTCTTGTTCGGTTTATAGAAAGCCAATAGTATTACACGTATTCTATAAAACGAACTAATAAAACGAAACAAAACGAAAATAATGAACGAATTTCGTCTGAAACAAATGCAGTAATGAACGAAATACGTTTTAGACGAAATAAATAACATTTTCATCCGAATGGACGAAAACGAAACGAAAATTTTAGTTTTGCACATGTCTAGTACAGACCCTCAACATCTTAATGCTGTTTGAATAAGCATAAGGGAGGTTTTAAGCAATGTATGGTTGTTTAGGTTGTGTATGCTTTTAAATATTATATGAATATATAATGGAAGTTGACACTGTTATATAAAATAAAGCTTTGATTATTGTGAAAATAACAAATAAATATTTTTATCTGCACTATTAGAGATAGAATGTGATGTACACGTCTTCCCATCTTAAAGAATTAGTTGTTGGTTTATTTGTAGTACTCCGAAACTGGAAAGAAGAGAAAAATCTAATTTCAGTGCCAAACATACCTTTCAATATGGTACATTACACCCTGAGGCACAAGCATTATTTTCTACGTAGCAGTAAATTTGGAAAGCATTTATTATCCACTGGGCATATCATGCTCAGGTGTGGTAAGGACTGATAACACTAGTGGAACTATGACTGGTTAAGGCTTGAATTATTGAAGCATTATGTATTGTTCCATGGTTCTCAGAAATGATAAAAAATTCAATCCAGGCACATTGCGCAGCTTAACGCAGAGGTGATTACTTACCTACTGCATCTGAAATGCCATAAACACGCTGACCATATGCATCATGTTTATCCCAGACAAAGGTGTATGCCAAATTTGGTGATGCTTGGAATGTCTTTTGAAACAAATGTCCCTCAACAGCTACCATCAGGTGAACTTTGATAAGATTAAGTGGCACCATCGACTGAGTCATAGTGATCTTCAGCAGTGATTTGTATCCAGAGGTACGGGAACTCAGATAGCAAAGTTTTAAATTGGAACCCATCAATTCTATCTCTTCGTGGAGAACCTGGGAAATAAAAATCAGAGATCAAATTTTAAATCGGCACAGTCTTGGGGGAAAAAAATATTAATTAGACACTAATAAATAAAATTAAATTATGGGGCAAAGTTCTAAAATCCAGTAACATTCCATTGGTTTCCATGGTGATTGCTCCTACAGGTAATTGTATTATGTAAAATATTTCATTCCAAGTGCAGCTTTGGTTATCATATTATAGTCTTTCAACAAAATGGATATCGGCATAGTATTAAATGTTGTGAAAGTTACCATGGTTTTCTACATACATTACTAGATAAATAGGGTGGGCAACAACGTTGCTCATGGTAAACATTTACTAAACATTGGGCGTTATGTATAAAGTTGTCGGGAGTTTTATAACAAAGTGCAAACTCCATTCGCTATGTCTTTTTCAAGCCTTTTTTGGCTTGAACCGTTGGCTTTACAAAGACCCGGCAGGGTTGACATTTTTCCACTTTGGGTAATAAACAACCAATTAACGGAGTGCTGCATGATTAATCACTTCTTCTAGAGATTAAATGTGCCCCAGTGAAGCCCTTCACTCTGCACCTTTTGAAGAGATGAGTGCTTATCAACCTTATTTGTTTACATATGTTTTTTATAACTCCTGACACTTTGCAGAGCCGAAGAACGACTTCCGCCATACCATTGCGCCTCCATGAGCTTCCGCACAACCTGGAAGTACATTTCTGGCGAGGATGGAGCAGGCTCATTAAATTTGTTGGGAGTCTGCTTTATAAATGGGCACACAACACATGTTGATAGTGCTAATATTTGGCACTATTGGTGGGTGCACTGTGTTTATACATAACACTATTGTGATGTTCTGTGGACCTTCACAGACTCTACCATGGACATTTTGCCTATTCCTGCTAAATACTACTTAAGCAGGTCATATATCAAGTTGACCTTTTCTGATATGTAAGGAAGTGCTCACACTACTGGATTATCATTCTAAAGTTATCACAGCTCAGCTATGCGTTTTGGAGAAATATTGTTCAGTTGCATGAGTCATTCAACAGCAAGGAAAAAACCATGAGTGATTCATTAGGTTATAATGAAAATATATATATTTTTCATAATTAGTGATATTTCTCTTATCATCTAGCGAGTGGTGACATCACCTATGACCTTCTAGTTTATTTAAAGTATTTTAACTAATTAATGTCTCTAAATAGGAAATTCTTAATATATGCTTGATGACAGTGTTGGACACAGTACAAAAAACATACTAATCTACATACGAGCTATAGCTCTTCGTAATACTTTCATGAAGAGTTTAGGAAAAATTGCTTTCCCAGTTGACGTCTTTACATATCACAAAAGCTTTACATTTACCTTCTTTGCTTTTTATTGTGGTTTCATCTCTTGTAACATAGTAGTAAAGTTTGAACCTGTTTATCTTTAAAAATAAGTTGAAGTTTTTGGGATACTGTCCTTTATAAAAAAAAAAAAATGTACATTAATGGTCCAAAATCGACACTTTTCGGGTCTTGAAAGTGTTATATGAGATTACAGTGCTATATCAGATGGCAGACGCAATTAAAAGGCAAGCGGAATGATGTAGGGCAGTGATGGAACCTATGGCACAGGTGCTACATCCACATGCAATATCCACTCTGGAACATCTGAGGTGGCACTTATCGTCACCATCACACATTGAGGTAAGTGGAGGACATGGGGACACTGAGATGGGTCCACAAAAGGAAAGTGGACAATAACAGAGTTAAGGGGTAACTAAAATAAACAGAGTCAATGGGAAGTATAATCTAAGGGATAATAGCACTTTGGAATCTTTGACTTGGCATCCTGTAGAACAATGGGCACTCAAGCTTAAAAACATTACAATTCATTCCAAAATCTTATAAGTTATACGGTCACCAAAATAAATATATAGTATAGGGTTCTTGTGCATGGAACAAAAAGTAGAAAAGCTAATATCACCCATTAGTGCATTATGGGGGTGGTACATAATTATGTATATTCCTTTTAATTTATGTGACATTTTACCTTGATATTAAATAGGCACTTTTTAAGTTGTGGTATTAATCTAAATAATACGTTATGTGTCCCTGTTTATGTGTGTATCACTTAATTAGTTATCTGATAAAATAATATTACATGTTTTCAAATAATTGATTTTATTTTGCAGTGAACTGGTTCAGATGAGTGATAATCCGTAAGTACAAAAGGATGCAATTTGTTTCTTATTGTTTATTTGTGACTTTTTGTACTGACCCGTAGCATTTCAAGATTTACTGCAGCTTCAGAAAATGCTTTTTTGCTGAGAATACATTGTATTTTGAACCTCTAGTTGAACTGCTGCATTTCATTGGAAATAAACAGGAACACATTCTTGTGATCCCTTTGAAACCACAGAAGTAAATGCTCTGAAATGGTAATTTGTTTGTTAAGTATTGTGGAGCACAGTATCAAAGAACATTACATGTTCCGCTATGCTTATTGTTTGCTTAGAAATTGCTCAGGGTTTTTTCTTAGTTTACCTGCGTTTCGGGTACTATTGGATTCCGTCTTGGAGAAGAACTAAAAAACGTTGAAAGCGGAGAAGAAATAATAACAGGATCAGGCCGCACAAAGCCACTTAAATCACAGCTTGGAATGGTGTTTTCCTCTGTCTTCATTGCTAATGTGTCCATAGCGTAGAAGCTATTCCATGGAAGCCACACTGTCCTCTCCTGGCTCAAGAAAGGTGCTCTCTCAAAGTGTAGAGTTAGGGATGCTCCACCATTGGCTATTAAGTCAAACCTGAAACAACATGTATTCTATATTAATATAACTTGTAATGGTGATGTCACATGCCCATATAATGATATTTGAATCAGAAGTTCACTCTCCATGTACCACCAACAGTTCAGCCTTCAGTATATAACACTGTGAGAGCAGGCATACCAGTCTGAAATATCACTGACAGGTCAAATACAAAAATCAGCCATTTATTTCTAGAAAAATTCTCCAGCTTAGTTAACTGTCCAACTGTTTTTTGTATTTCACCACTGGTTATTTTTTTTTACTGAATAGACACCAAAAAGACATGTACTGAGGTCAGTGATCCCTCCTAGCATGTTTTCTTGTGAGTGGTCCAGCACTGAAACCATTAGGACAGGGATCTTTAATGGTAGCTAGGGTTGCCACCCAGCCAGTATGTTATCAGTAGGCCGGTCAAAAAAGATGTCTCAAAGCCAATGTTATGTCTATGGAGGCAAGTCAAAGCTGGTAATTTTTTTTGGAAGAAAAGGTGTGAAACCTAATTGTAGGTTGTATGTATACATGTACTTGGAAACCATGGCGGTGGGTAATAAAGCCTTTGTTAATTGTTAATTCAGCTTTTATATAGGGATTTAAATTCCCTTTGGGCATCTTCAGGAATAGAGACTCAAGACTTCATATGAATGATTTGATTTATGAATATTTTATCACACTGTACAAAGTGTTATAACAAAAAAATCTATGACTCTTTGTCCGACCAAATACAAATCTATTAGTCTCTAGTGTGGATCATTTTTAGTGATCACTTAGCATGCAAAATCAAATGAACAGAATAGTTGAGCCAAGTAATCATTATGCACTACACATGGCTATGTTGCTCTGTAATTTTGGAAAACAGCAGTACATCACAAAAGAAACTACAGTCATTTTGCTAAGTTGATTTAACAAAATATATATTTTGAATACATTATCAGTTGCATTGTTCTGAGCCCAGACAAGAAGACAGACAGTACCACCCCTTTGCTGGCAGAAATTCTCTACAGCCTGGGAAACATCACATCTTTCCCAGAAAAAAAAGGGGAATCTTTAGTAATTAATAAGGGGGGTCTATTGACTAAACAGGTGCTCAGTCAAAACTCCTCAATATGCCTGTTAGTATAGCTCAGCCATATTGCCCTGATTTATACAATTCACTTTTCAAAATCACCACACTTTAGTGATTAGACCCTACTGTAATTTATATAGAACAAAGATGGCTATGCTTGGCAATAAAAAGGTTTTGGAACTATGGGGATAATCAGAGTGGCATGTCACCACAAAAATGAGCTCTAGGCTACACGTTACAGGTACCAGGGGTCTCATTTGACCTCTTTTAGACTGTGTATGTGTGTCAGACATACACAGTTTAAACACAATGTCTTAATACCTTATATTTGATGAGAGAGGCCCCAGGGACATAACAATCATGGTCACAGAGTTTGCACCATGACTGGGCCCGCAACTCAACTGCTCCATTAAATGCTGCTAGCTGCGAGTAACATCTGACTAAGAGAGTGTAGAGATCATTGCATGATTTCTCACACTCTCTACCTGCATGCAGAAAATGCACGGAGAAAGCGGATGAGAGACACAGCAAGCTATTTTGGGGGAGGGCCAGGATGGCACAGATAGGCTGCTTGATAGGTCAGGATGGCCCAGAAAGGTTGTATGGGGGTCCAGGATGGCACAAACAGACTATGGAGGGGGGGGGGGGGGGAGGTGAAAATGCACAGATAGGTTGTTTGGGCTTTTAGATAGCACAGAGAGGCAGATTATGTGGTTAAGATGGTACAGAGCTGTTTGGGGACATGTAGATGTTGCGCAGTAATTTTTTGGAGTCTGTGGTTCCTAGTTACACCTCTGACAGGACCCCCCCAAAAATGGGATGTAAAACCTTAGGCGCTGATTCAGGTGATAACTGACTACTTCTATTACCAAGTTCAAATTCACTGTTGACTTATTTCTTATTTTGTTTGTCAAAAGTTAATGGATTTTTGGAAAATAAACAAGGGGGAATACACATAAACCCAAAGATAAGGGAGGGAAACACATTTATTATAGAAAGATTGAACTGAATAGAAGTTACTAATAAATGATGCAAAAACCTTGGTGTAACAATAAACAATAAGTAGAAAAAAAAAGATATTAAAATATGCTTCGCCTGTTCTTCAAACATTGTGTGAAAGCACATGTAAAACATCTAGTGGACCCGGTATGATGATGGCATGCACTTTTTTAAATAAACATGATAAGACTGAGCATGTTTGTCAGCATTCACCTAGACAGTATGTTTTTGTACAAATAATGTACTTTTATTTGAACCATTTATAACATGGTACAGGGAAAGGGCAAGTCTCACGCGTTTCGCCTAGCGGACTTAATCATAGACACATTCAAGGAATTGCATTGTACAAGGCCGCAGCTGATATTAGTGTGTAGTATAGCTTTATGGGAATCACTTCCCAATATCCCATCAATTAGTTCATGGTTTTACTTAATAATGCTGTCATTATGGTAAAATAAGTGCAGTCAGTTGCAATCCAGTTAACGTAGTCTGCTGCTCATTAAAAGGGACATGTGTCAATCTCTTTTCTCTAGCACTTCTGGATAAAACCCATGTCACATCAAAAGTACTCTGAAAATGCCTTTAAAAAAAATGAAATACCGCTTAATATGAGTGTGAATGAGAATCTGAATATACTTACGTGCCATCCTGACGTGTTATGGTATATCCATATTTTGGATATTTCACGAAAGACACATTGACACCAACAAGCGGCGTTCCATCTGTGGTCATCACTTGCCCTCGTATTAAGGAAACCAGACTGTAAAAGAAAGAAGATTTGCAGTTGCCATCTAGAAATAATAATAATAATCATAAAAGACAAAACCTCTTGGCTTGCCATTGCGATAAAGCTATACGATGGGTATGCTTTGTGATTTACATTGTCTTAGCAGACATCTCTGGGATCATTGAGATTTCTTTAAAAGGCACTATTTCTAAATGACAGACAAGCAGACAGATTATAGTTGATCGCTCTGTAAGCAAACAGAAAGGAAAAAGACAAGACTATCTCTCAGCAAATGGTAATAGCAGGCACTGCCTACACCCTCAAAACATTCATTTATTTGTGTTATGAAATACATATTTTATGTAACATAATAGTTAATATTGTTAATATTTTGTATCTTTGTAATGCAACAACACCGTAACTATATATACATTTATACATATAAATTCAACTGCATATTTCAAATAAATGTTAACAGGTTCTATAATCTAACTGCCAAATTTCCCATTATTCCAGCAATTAGGGAATGGTATTATTAAATAATACTATTTTTATGGTAAAATAAGTGCAGTCATTTGTAATTATATGAAAATAAAGAAACACAGGCGGCTCAGCACAAATCAAGTGAATGGAAGTTTATTCCGAACAGGTGGCAATGTTTCGACCCACTGGGTGTTTCTCAAGCCATGAGGAAGACCCAGTGGGTCGAAACGTTGCCACCTGTTCAGAATTAACATCGATTTACATGATTTGTACTGAGCTGCCTGCGTTTCTTTATTTTCATGTTAGAGAGGATTGGTGGAGCATGTGGCTTGAGCAACCCTATACCTACTGTGTGCTGCCTACACCTTGAATCTCGTTTAGTTGTAATTATAGTCATACAAAACAGCGTATGTAAAACAATCCATTTTGTTATTATTATTGGCGTAATACAATTCTTTAATACAGCTACACATTAGTTTTTCTTAGAGTTTTTATTTAGCTACTTATACTTATATTTTGTTAGGCTTCCATTTTGCTCTCACTTCCACAGACAAATGGCCATTTTGTACATGAACCATGGCCTTGTCAGTAATTGATAAGCCATATCACCTTAGTAACCTTAGTAACCTAGGTAACCTTTTATATTGTACTAGAACCCCCTTGTTTATATATATATATCATCACCAGATAAATAACCAACACCATTTTATTTGTTAATCGAGATAGATGCAAGTATTGTCTCTAGCACAGATTGAAAATTGGCAGGCTGGCAGCATCGTAACTGAATTTAATAACTTGAAAGTAATTTGGGTCATTCAAAAAATCTTGACACTGGAAATTTCTGGGCTGTCACCCAGCTCTAGAATGAAGGGATCACAATGGCCTAAGTCTCACCAAGGATAATGGAATCCCCGTCAGAGACCTGGAAATCAATCCCATGCATTTAGCCTCTCACTCTCTTATGTCATCACTTATTCTCCATCAATCAATACTATAACTGGAATAATAGTGTCATCTCAGCACATCTGTCTTAATTGGAAGCATGGGTAACCCTGTAATTCCTTCATTGTGTGTGCACCTTACAATAAAATGGTTGTGGTTCACTTTAAACAAGGACCGAATAAAGAAAATAAAAAAAATAAAAAAATCCTATCACCTTTTAGAAGCCAACATTAGAACTCCTTTTATTCTATTTTCTCACCTAATGTTCTAGGAATGCTATGCCGTTTTCTCTGCAGAAATGAAAACTATCAATTTATATTTCTTTCTTTAGCGAGTTAAGTAGAGGTTGATGGTGGGGGAAAGTGCGCTGCTTAGCTATTACCAGCTTTAACAGGTCTTAATGGTCTCTAGGGGCTCAGCTGATCTCAATTGACCTTGGACTGTAGATCGACAGTTCAAAAAACCCCTGCAGGATGTCTCATAACTACAATAAACGCAGTCCATCTAAACCTTTTTGTTTCAGTAATATAAAGACCCTCGATGCATTGTGTGTTGATTCTGTTTAGTGCTGCTGATAAATATACAGGAAATGTGAGAATTGCAGTATTTTTGACAGCAATAATCTCACATATTGCTGTATAATAACATCAGAACTGCTACAATCTATAGGGCCCCTAAAATAAACAATAGAGAGGACGCTAACTAGGTCTCATGGTTACACTTACAACGAGGTGCTCTTTATTAAATTTTATCTGCTTTATTAAAGAAGTTTTTTTATTTTTATTAAACTTTAGTGCCAATGTTAATTGGAGAAATCATACATATATGACATCTCCATAACCTCCCTTATAAAATTAGTCTTATGTTTGCCTAACTAATACTCATAGTACATGATGTATGGGTAGCATCATTTGCAAAAAATCTATCATTTATGGATTATTTACCCATTAACTAGCAGTATGTAATTATCCTAATACAAAGAATTTAAACATTGACCTATGACTGTACACTGTGGTTCCGAACCAGTCCTCACTCCCTTCCCCCCAACAGTCCAGGAATTAGTGATTACCCGCTTGTGTTCAAATCAAATCAAAGTATCTTTTTAAAAACACAACTTGATAAACGCTAACTCCTGGACTGCTGGAAGGGGCGTGAGGACTGGGTTGTCATGTACTTCCTGTTGCATACTTCTCGACCTCTGGCTTTCAGTTCTACTGCTCTACTACTGCCCTTTAAAACCAAGCCTTATCTTCTGCTTGATTACATGTCAGGACAGAAATGTACAAATTACCACATTATGAAGAAGTAGACATCTCTCTAATTTTAATTGTGTGCAAGTTGATTACTGAGCCTGTTCAAACCTCAAGGCTACAAGTTCGAATCCCAGCAGGTTCAACTCTGCCCTTCATTGTTCCAAGGTCGATAAATGAGTAACACCAATTGGGTAATGATAACATCTATTATTTCAGCTGGAAAGTCAGTGAGTTTAGCATGGGAGAAAAGAGCTATATTAATACTAGTTATTATCGTTATAAGTTCTATGTACAACACAATTACCTGTGGAATTAAAATTAGGATATTCACGTAGCATACTCAATGTTTTACTTGGAAACAAATACACAACTGTTTCCAGGAATGACAGCTTTGCTTCTATATAACTTTGGACATTGGGGGTCTATTGAAGTGCGCCTTTAGGTCAAAAGTTATAAATTGCATGCCTTTCACCTCTCTTCAGCTAGTAATAACACAGAGCTGGCTGTAGCAGCCTGAACATTCAGGAATCCTATTTTCCCAGGAGTAAACGCATTAATGCTGGCACTGCAGGTAGAATGAGGTTTTGTTGCTCTGGCTGTAAAGTTAATTTATAATCACATTTTATTTCATTTAAAACAGACCTAGAATTCAATAAAACAAGGAAAGACAGCTGTAGATGGTAACATACTAAGACGTACCTCACTCTACATTAGAGATATCTGATTGAAGTGATTGACACAGAATTAAAGACCATTGCTTACACATCTTTACTGTGTATGTGATGTGCAGCTAAAACATATTCTATTACAGGCAAAGAATCCCTAAAATAATAATTTCAGATATTTATGACATTAATGCATTTCAGCTGATCTATTCACAGACATGGATTTGTATAGCATGATGTCACAAACCACTTTAGAGCATTCAAATGGGTGATGCATAGTTGTCAACAGTCCTGAATTTGCCAGGACAGTGCCATTTGTGTTGGGTCATGTCCTTTCATTAATACTGCCTGTGCACAGTCTAAGAGACATGCATAGCTTAAACATGGATAACTGAGCTTCAGTGCCCCGGTATATGAACCAGGGAGAATAGAGCTCAATCGCCTGGGGTCACACAGCACCACATGACTATGCCCCATTTAGCCATGCCCCTTTTCATTCTGGGAGGCAACTTAAGAAAGTTGGCCATTACGGTGATGTCACTGTGCCAGTTATTACTTAGACTTGATGAACTAAATGCAATAATCACAAGTAATAAAGTAAATAAAAGTAAACAACGTTTTTGAAGGGAAAATGGAAACATTGCAATACAAGGGCTTAATCAATGATTCTTGATTTTAGGAGCCATACAGACCAGGAGCCACTCTAGTGATTTATAAGAGCCAGCAAGTGGTAAATCCATAGAGATCCAAGTCAAAACAGTTAGGAACCAATTGTAGAGATTTCAGGAGCCATGGCTTCCTGGCTCCTGGGATTTGTCAAGCCTTAGGCTATACTGTGATAGTAAAATAATGAGATACTGGTTTATATTTGCCGTTAGCAGTTGTTCATGCTGTGCTAGATCAATTGTTAACCAGTTGATCATGGTATGCCATCAGAAATAAAATCTGCACACTGCTTTATGGCACTGAAGCAACCACTTACAAAATAAAACAAACACTGTGCATGACATATAATCCTCCACTAGTCACTCTCCATTTACATATAAATAATCTGATAATCTAAAATACCTTCTCTTTAACTTTTGAAAATGATTTACAGTTTTATAGGACTTTTATTATTTTCCTGTTTCATGTATACTTTATTTAAATTATATTTTCCTATCCCCCTAGCTCCAAATGTTATATTCCTTCAATAATGTCTCATGATATCATTTAGTTCTAAAGGATGTCACATGTTATTATCACATTCTAAATCAATATAATTAAACCAAATAATTTCAATATGTTTAGCTAAATTATGCTTATGACCAGCAAATGAAGCATGTGCATTTAATTCATGATGTTAGACCATGGTCAATTTACAGGAAGTAAAATATTTTTTTCCCTGGCCTCCTTTGGATGTTAATACACACTTAAATACACAGCCCCATGAACAGAATTGTGTAGTATCCCAAAATCTCAGAGATAGATAAAACAAACAAAAAAAAAGGTGAAAACACAATGCTGCAACTGGGAACTAAAGGCTATTAAAATTGCAAATAATAATAATTATTATTCCTGAATAGAAACTCATTAGTTTATCTTTGTCATCTAAAAAAAAACAACAACTTGCAAATATATTGAATACATTTGATTACAACTTATTATTTTAATATTTTCTTTGATTGTTTAGTCCACTGCTTATATTATAACTTCTGTAAAAATCGGTGTTTTAAAATCCAATTATCTTTGTACTTGTCTCCTTCCAGCTTCACCGTGTAGCTGGTGATTACTGGCTGCACGAGATGCTGTCATGTCAAAATGGCCAATAGAAAGACCTACGCCACAGCTGGGTGGAGAGGAAACAGGAAGAGGAAGCAGCTGACCAAGGTCGATGCAGCCATGAAGGAAAAATAAAACATGACTACAACTTTATTTCTACATTTTTTTTTTCACTAAAATTAAAACGTAGTTATGTATATTTGCTTTTTGTTGAAATGATGAACTCCCAATAAAAGGAAAAAAAATAAAAATAAGAGGATGTTTGCAGAAACCACAAATACAAAATGAAGGGCAAGCCTCATATATTTTCAGTAGAAAAGGAGAGGGGTTTAACAATACCACCTATGTTAGAAGATGCTTCTTTTAACTACTGATCCTCTAAATCTTTAGTAATCTTTCCATTTTGTACCTGCTGTTGAAGGGATTTTCTCCAGGAATGATGTGCGTACTGTCTTTTCCCACCAAAAGTTTGATTCTGTCATAAAACGATTTTACTGCTGGTGAGCTTTGTTGGCTTTGCTGGATGATATCGAGAGGATCACGTGACCCACGGCAAAGTAGACTTGACTGGCATGTCGACTGGAGACAACAATCAGGGTCCAGACAATCCACAAGACCATCTGTACGAAAACAAGAAGAACAACAGCTGAGCATGTATTTCTTATGTTTTTACATAAATGATTATGATGTATTGAGGTATTAACATAAATTGGCTAATAAGCCATATAAAACAATTTGGTAGACAGGACATATTCCATAAACATTATTCTAATGATCAAACCCTTGGGAGTTTTAACTTAGCAATAGAGGCTCAATCACTTGCACCAGTGCGCACACATCCAAAATTATTTTTTTTAAAAAGGAAAACTAATTTACAAAGGACAATGTTTTTGATCATATTAGGGTTATGAATAGATATACAGCCAACAGATGTAATCCTATCATAATTGTAAATAATATAACATACTAATTATTCTGTATATTGTTAGGTTGATATGGATGGTTTTGGTGGTAATGATGTACTTTTTTTTTGGTGTTTTATGGTATATAGGTGAAAATGTATAATGAACAGAAATACAATCTGCAGAAAGGAATACTTTTCTTGTCCATAGTTGCCAAAACTCCAGGATTTGAGAGGCCATTGCCGATATTTGGAGGGTGGGGTCGCTCTAGCATGCCTGACGCATATGAGTAACATCTCGCCCGGCACTAAATCTAAACTATGTACGTCTAAGAGACATACTTTGCCTGCGTTTTTATAGCAAAAATGGACATTATTACCTGTATTTGAGATAACCTATTATTGTTCCTAGTACATTTAGCACATTCTAATGAATTAACAGGTGAGATCATCCTCTTTTTGAAAATATATGTATGTCCTATTACAATTGTATTGTATCTATTAATAAGTGTGAACCTATTATTCCACTATACCCTCATCACAAGACATGATAATGGGCTTCTGGAGATGAACACTTTTTGAAGACACACTGAACTTTAAATTGGCACACCAATCTCCCAGTGGCCTGTCAGTCAGGAGAATCACATATTTGTGCCAGCAAGCCCCCTTGGATATAGTCTGACATTGCAATCTCCACTAAATTACCCTGTCACTGCCAATCTTACAGTTATCTTGCAAACAATCAAGCAGGCAATCAAACTCTTCACAATTGCCAGTTCAGGACCTAGGAGGTTAGAATGTCTCCATTCAATATCAGTAAAAATAAGAAGAATATCATTCTTTTGACATTGGATCAGGGATTTATATATTTATTTCTCCTTTTCACCCTTATAAAGGGTGCCACTCTGAAACTATACCCTTCAAGAATGTTGTGATTTCTCAACTCTGTGTCAAAGCATTTTTTGCTACCTCTCCAACACTAATACTGAATCAACCTTCAGATCGCGTATTTCTTTTTTATGTGGAGAATATAATAGCTTTTATTGGGGTAGCTATAGCTAGCATAAACAACGGGCTTCCGTTTACATCTCAAACATTTATCTGCATTAATCTCTCCCTCCTGTTTACTGCTGATCCAGTTACTGTAGTTCCCTTGGCTGAAAGTGGTGAGAGTTGTACACCAGTTTGTCGATGGGTTGAATACAAAGTGTGGGGGTTCCAGGAAAACTGTTGCTAGGACACAAAGTAAAGGCCTTTTGTTCTCGGAACTGAAAAACTCCGATAGAAAATATCTCGGAAATGTCATATGTCAAGGAGAGAAGAATGTGACTAGGCCATATGAATGAAGCTCTATGGGTTCCATGTATAAAGTGTATAATCGGGCAGGAAGGCAGTAATCATTGAACCTAGAGTGTGGCTTTGTAGAGATCAGAGATACACTCCACATTTAAGGAGCAGAAAGGATGTATCTACTTTGTAATACATAATAGGAAGTAAGAATTTAAAAAAAAATCTGTATACTATGACTCTACTGCCAATTGTTTTAGTCTAGCTAAAAAAAAGTTTTCTTAAAACGTGCTATACAGGTAGAACACACCATAAGTCTCATCTGAACATTAAGTTCACACCAGTTGGTAACAATAGGTTTTTCTTCTCAGGGTGAATTCAGAGACAAAAAAAGTTATTAGAATCCAATTCTACTTTCCCGTTATTGAAGGCATCCTGTGGTGGAAATGCTTGCTGTCGTGTGAAATACACTCATGGGAGATTATTGAAACTGACTAGGTTGAACATTTAGTTTGACTGAGACAAGTCCAAAAATTATGTTCTAAGGTTACAGTGCAAAAAAGGGTGCTTAGCACAAGTGTGTTCTAATAGATAGACATTTGCAGTAAGCACACTTTTTTTGCACTGTAACATTGTTTTCACTTGTGTTTTAAGTATATTTCATTAGTGCTGTTGGTGTTACCTTGGTGTACCTTTATTTTATTTCCATTATTTACTATTGTGTACTGTTTTATGAAGACACATCCTATTGTACAGCACTATATAATAGGGTAAGCAAAACACACAGATGGTAGAGGATGAGACAAACTAGACATACTTATAGGAAAAGAAGGCAAGGTATTGGGCCAAAGTTAATTACTGGAATAGATTGCATACATTGGACAGTAATACCTGAGCTGTAAATATAGGTGAATTGGAGAACTCAGCAATGAATGCCTGCAATGTACTTACACATGAGGTACAAATCACAATAATTGATATCATGATAAATACAAGTTGGAGAGAAGCATGCATCAATTTCTATATGCCAAATATGTATAAAGGCACACACTATGTATATAAATAAAATCAGCCTGGCTTGCATCGAAAGATTAACTGTTATAAAACACAGAAAATCAATAAATGACAACAATAAATCTTTCTAATTTCTTATTTTATGAGAAAAGTAAAGAAAGTAATTTTCATTGGTTGTCAATGAATATTGACAGGGAAACAGTAACCGTTTGTTCTCCAAAGTGGTGTGCCAGTCACTCACCTATAAAAACCAAACACAATGAGGTGATGTATAAACATGGCACCAAATACCTGCACCATCTGCATGTGCTTCTATCTATAAATCAGACTCCCAACACACTCTACAGTTCTAGGTTGGTCCGGGGCTCAATGTGCCAGCACAACCCATGTACAAAGAATCATGCACTGAAAAGCTCCTGATTAGAGACAGAGAGGTTTTTCTCCTTCACAGTAAAGTTTTAGGATGTATAAAAAGGTGGAATCACTGTTATACACAATGAACAGTGATTGTTCCTTTTTTACTACTCCCCGATATGTTACAGTACGGTCTTTATCGTAAACTCCATAGAATAGTAGCTGAAACCCATGCACAGTAACTATGAAATGGTGACCAAGTCTCACCTTGAAATTACATAGATGTTCCCAGAAATATTTTTGGTGGTAGGTTGTAAAATTGGACTCCTGCAGGTTCCACATTACCCCTCTCTTGATTGTCTACCTAGTGGTTTAATGTGGGGAACTATGCAGTCGGTGACTCAGAAACAGACTATTCCTGTTCTGACACCATGTGGTCCCATGTCTCTGAATGAGTGTCGGGCTGTCATGTGACACCTGGCTCTGACACTCCATGATGCAGAGCAAGAGTCTCCAATAGCCCGGCATGGATAAACACACAAAAATGGTATCTGAAAGGCTGATGTGTATTAATTCAGCGCTGTTCTACACGACCAGCATGATATATTTGTATAATCACCCTTACTGAAAAAGTTAATCTTATTTACTATTTAAAGCACAGGAATATAGTGGTTATACATAAAAGTGCAAAAAAAAAAGATAGAAATATTATGATGGATACAGAATTGCATCATCTTGTAACAGCTTATTGTTCCAGGAAGAATTTAAATTTCCCTTTGAAGTCAATAAGGATTTTAAATATTTTTACAAAAGTTTTTGTATCAACAGCACCATCATAAATTAAATATTACATTGAAAGGAGTCTTTTCTTCAACCTAAATTTCCTAATGAATTCTTTACAGATGGTTCTTCATTTTTCTGCTAGTGGATTAAATGGATAAAAGGCACCAGGGATGCAAAGAGGGGAGAACGTATTTTATAATGTAAATATGTGTTACAAGAGTCAATACTTATGATAGGAAGGATATTTCCAATACCTATAAACTATGATTATACCCTCTGTTGTAAAATTGTCATATAATGTAAAATATACATTCAGCATTAGGTCATCATTTTAATCAATTTCACTGACATGTTTTTGAAGCAGCCATTTGTTACATATTAACAATAGCTAAAAGACACTGCCTTGCAAATGCTGACTTCATGTCAACCAATGTTAAAGAAGTGAGAAGCACATTGCATGAAAATAGTTAAGAAAGGAAATACTAAATATATTATGTGATTTCATCATAATCTGCATTGATAACCGGTGCAGAAACCCTTTCATTTCATGTCAATTAAATCCAACATGTTTGGGCGATCGTAATATCCGAATCTTATGGAGAACAAATTGATTAGGGTTTCCAGATGCAGTTGATTTAGATGTAAACCGCTCTCCTGCATTGCAAATTGCCACATCTCACAGCCAATCCCCATGAAAACGCAAAGAAATAACAGCTCATGAACCTACATGCTCCCTGACAGTATTACCAGACACCTTCTCTCAACCGTCATATATTGCGAAGTAAACAGGATCAAACAGGGTCTTCTTCATACTTTGCTAATGTAATAGTGCATTTGGATATTTATTCACTGTTGGTAATACCAAAACTGGAAAAATAGTCATCAAAAACCTTACTTTCCTCCTATAAAAGCCAGGGTAACAGCATTTACACCTTACTTACATCAAGGTACCCCTAGAGAGTAGGCACTAGAGAGACCACATCTTTTTTTTTTTTTTTTAACTGTTTAAAAATCAAGCTTCATTGGATAGAATGAAGACTACACATTGGTCTACATTTGACTAATTATAGCCATAAAGGTACATGTTTTTAAAGGGCTATTGTCAGCAATTAGAATTAAGTTATGTTGGGTCAAATGAAGGAAGTTCTGAGCCAAGATTCTAAACATCAAATCCCCCCCATCTTAATGCTACACAAGCAAATATGTACTTTATTTAAAGCATTTCTATTTCAAATGCCTACACGCAGGGTGGGTGCAAGGATTTTCGTCTACACAGGCGAAGGTGCATTTTGGTGCCCCCATAGTCTGACCCGCCATGCCTCCCACACCATTAACCCTCCATACATTATATATACCGTATTTGCTCGATTATAAGATGACCCTGATTATAAGACGACCCCCCAAAATTTGTATATTCCTTTAGGAAAAAAACTAAAAGCCTGAATATAAGACTACCCTATAGGAAAAAAAGTTTAACTTGTAGATATGTAAATTGCTTTTTAATTTTTAATAAAAAAATGCATATTATACAAATGCATTTCTTGTTTTTATTTCCTTTTTATGTGCCAGTGCGGCCTCTCTCCCCTTCCCCCAGCTGTCTCTCTCCCCCCCAGCATTGTCTCTCTCTCCCCCCCAAAACTTCTTCTCTCTCTCTCCACCTCCCTTGTCTGTCTCCCCCCTCCCCTTGTCTGTCTCCCCCTCCCCTTGTCTATCTCTATCCCCCCCCCTTGTCTGTATCTATTCCCCTCCCCTTTTCTCTCTTCACTCTCCCTCCCTCCCCTTGTCTGGTTTTGTTCCCTGGTGGCTAGTGGAGGCAGCCGGGGGATGTCTGCACGATACGTGCAGACATCCTCCATGCTGCCCGACACGGCAGTCTATTATGACAGACAGCTGGTCCGTCATAATAGACTGCCGTGTCGGGCAGCATGGAGGATGTCTGCACGTATAGTGCAGACATCCCCCAACTGCCCGATTCACCCTGGTGGCTAGTGGGGCAGCAGAGGATGTCTGCGCGATGAGCGCAGACCTCCCCTGCTGCCGCCCGGCACGACCGCCTGGACTTCTGTGACGAAAGCGGAAGTACCCGGCTTCTTCATAGAAGCCCCGGCGGTCGTGCTCATCGCGCTGACATCCCCTGCTGTTAGACTTACACACTTACACACACACCCTGACACAGACACAGTGACACACTTACACACACACCCTTACACACACACACAGTGACACCAATACACATATAATATAATCTGAGACATACTATTTTGCCACTCAATATGCCAGTATTTTGCCCCTCAATGTGCCATTAAATATGCCAGTATTTTCCCCTCAATATGCCATTTAATATGCCAGGATTTTGCACCTCCAATATGCCATTTAATATGCCCGGATTTTGCCCCTCCAATATGCCCGGATTTTGCCCCCCGATATGCCATTTAATATGCCCGGATTTTGCCCCTCCAATATGCCTGGATTTTGCCCCTCCAATATGCCCGGATTTTGCCCCTCCAATATGCCAGGATTTCCCCCTGCTCCTCCCCCCCCCCTCCCCAGTACTTACCGCCGTCCTGCTCTGTCTCCCGGTGTTCTGTTGTGCAGGTCTGTGGCTGCGAGGGAAGCGTTGTGCGCTCCTCTCCAGCTGCACGGCTTCAATAAAGTTTTTTGAAAATTTTTTTAAACAAACGTTATTGAAGCTGCGCGGCTGGAGGGGAGTGCACAACGCTTCCCTCACAGCTGTGGACCTGCACAGCAGCAAGGAGGTAAGTAAACGGTAGCTCCGGCCCTGCCTAGAAGTAATATTTCAATTAAATTTAACCTTATTTTTTTCTGAACAATTGTACGTTAGGGGTCTCTGACTGTGCTTACTTTGCTAGGCACTCAAATTATTGGTGACGACATCATCTAAGGAGCATAATATTATAGACATCATGAATGTAGTATGACTGAGTGAAACATCATTAGAAATATAGCACTTCAGAAAAAAGGATGTCAGGGGAAAGCTGGCAATTGTTTGCAAAAACTATTTAGTTGCCCTTGGTGTCACGTGATGTCATCAGAGATAGCCACACATAGACATGCAAGAGATTTTCTGACAGATAATGCAGGGAGATTAATAGGCAATTGGATTAGAGATTAGAGAGCAACCTGAGGGGCAATTGGCTTCCTTGCAAGCTTTCCTCTGTGTACAGATTCATAGAATGTGTTTTTGTTGTATATCCTATATTTATATAATGTAATTATGAGTACAATATCTTTTCTAAAGTCACAGGTTATGTTTTAAATTGTTTTAATAGTGTCAAACATCCATCTACAGTATTGTAACACAGTTTCATATTATCTCTATCTACCCAGATATTGGGCACCATATCGCATTATGTTTAAGGGCCCATAGTACAGATAGCTAAACGTGTCAGGGTTCCCGATTATTACTGCATTAATATTAATCTGGTGTTCAATTACATTTTTTTCTATGTGTATTATCTTCATTAAGTTTTAATACGAATCCTTTTACATATTAAATAAACATTGTTTACACTGGCATCTACTGTCTATCCTTTTAGCACTTTTGCCAGCACATACTTATCAAGTCACCAGTTCACTATTAGCTCTGAAGAAGACTTTCCGTATTATTTTCTTATTTTTCCTGCTGTTTTAAGACCAGTTCCCTATAATTTTAGTAAGGCATGTGCAACTTGTAAAATATTCTCATTAAGTGCTACTCAGCTTTTTTTTTTTTTTTAAACAAATGAAATAATTCATGACACTCAACGGTCAATGTAAAACGGCATACTGAATCTTCAGATAATTATAGCTTTAACTGGATTCCACTAAGATTTTGGTCGGTTGCACAATTAAACCAAAATACCAAATCAAGAGAAATTCAGCAAGGGGTAATTTAAAAATGTGCATAACAATCTTCCAATTTCCATACGCACGGAAGAAATAAATAGATTTGACTGGTAGAAGAATTGTACTTGGTAAATGTGAATAATTTACATAGCGAGTAAATTCATGCTACAGTAGAAACATCTGTTCCCTCAGGCATAGTAATCCGTGTCGCTTTATAAGATAATATTCATCAAATGTCTAGTCCAGGTTAACAAATAGACTAGTGAATTACTACAATTTCACACCTGGGATTACATTGCAGGGTGGGTAGTAAAGGGTTGTATTTATTCAATTTTATTAGATATAGTGTCCAGGGAGGGAAGTGCAGCATTCAAGTACAGTTAAATCATAATGGCCTCCCTGCTTCACCACAGGTGAAGTCATCACAACCTTGGATCGGTCTACAGATATGTCTAATACAGGGATTCTCAAACATGTCCTCAGGACCCCCCAACGGTCCAGGATTTAGGGATTACCCAGTTGTGCTTAAATAAGAATATGTTGAACACCTGGTGTGGTTCCCTAACCATTAAGCAGCCATACCAGGTGTTCTACATATACTTATGTAAACACAACTGGGTAACTTGCAGCAGCATCCCATCTGTCAGATGAGACCACTTAGAATGACCTCGGTCTAACAGGGAAAATGTAGCGGGTGCTTAAAGCGAGCACCAGCTACGTTTCACTGATCGGGCCTCTGCCATAGTGTTCCTGGCTACTAATCACCTTCGGTGATCGGTGGCCAGGAACAAATTGTGACGTTTTGGTGCTTGTGTCCCAGTCTATTAACCCCTTCGCGACGAGCATGCGTCACAAAGGGGTTAATAGACATAATCTAAACAACTGGTTAAGTGTCTGGGTAAATCTCCTATCTTCTGCATAAACAATACACACCTTTTATTGTTATTTTTTATTGTTGTTTTTTTGCACGAAGTTGCACATAATTTTTTATCTTCACATAATTTGTATTTTTGTTAATTGATACTTGCGCTCCTTTACTCCTTTGACCTAATACACACCTTAGTCAAGCTTTTTTCAGTCACTTTACGTATAAACAAGCTTTATACCGTTAATGTTCCAGCTGACTGCATTCATGGCTGTTTACTCATTCGCTATTATTATTCCTAAATTCTTGTTGGGTTGCACCTTCCCTGAGGAGAGATATGAGAATCACTGCACCAAATTAACACTAGTAGTAGAAAATGTGTGCTTAAGCAGCCATGGCTGTACTCAAGGGAACAATATTGAATATTCAAGGGTGAATAATCTGTAAAATATCTATAACAATAGGGGAATGAATCACTTTTTTTTTTTCAGCTTGTCAATTTGCTATGCAGTGTTAACTGCAATCAATTTTCCACAAGTGTAAGTGGCAAAAAAAAAAATCTTGCAAATTTGTTTTAACCCTTTGAGGACGAAGTTCTTAATTTTCAAAAGGTAAAATTGCCGTTACTTCATTATGAGGTGACATGTTTACTTTTTGCCTGGTAGAACAACACACATTTTAAATGGACTTGATTGATTTTTAAAAAAATATATATTTATTTTTCTATATTTTCACATAGCCCTAAGTAGTGTAGTGTAACTGTTTCACATAGGTGCTAAAACAAATGCAATCCTGTTTGTTTGAGTGTTGCATTTTTTTACATCAAGATTTCTTTGTGGCTAGCTTTGTAATTATTGTTTTAAAAGTTATCTTCCATGCGTTTAGTGCCTCTTTACTAGGCCATCAACAGATAGCTGATAACATTTACTTGGCCTATAGTGCGGGCAGCACCCTTACTCATGGATTGTTAGGTATTTAACTGTTAAATAATGTGAAACCATCTCATTTTAGTTCCTTATAGAAACCATACCTCAGAGACTGCATTATACAATGTTTGCAACCCTACAGGATGAATATTTTAGGAATAATATGGGAACATTTTTACAGTACAAAAATACTCACTGCAAAATACATTGTGGAATACGTCTATCTTATTAAATAATCTATATTTGCACTTCTTTGTCATAATTCTAAAAAATGTACCACAGGCTTTAACGCATAAGATGGGAAAAGAATTTATGACGACAGACCACTGACGTACCACCATCTAATGCACTTCTAGGTTACAAGGTAAGGGAATTACAACACGGAGACTGGGCCTATGTATTAGTTTGAGCTCAATTACAAACCAGGTACATTAGTGATATGACTTCTGTTAGATTGTTACCTACAAAATTGCATTTTCTTCAGCCGTTTATAGGAGGCTCTACTCAATAAAGAGAGAATTGTAGGGATTTGAGATGGACATTTCAAACTTTAGGCCAATGTAGCTAAGTAGGAAAAAGTATCCAGTGCAGAGTATCCAACTCCTACTTCGGCCTTAAGTTCCCAACTCAGTTCCCTGCAATTCTCTCTTTATTGAGTAGACCTTTAGAGTGGCCTTTGATTGTGGCCAGTCTAAGGCACACCTTTGCAATACTCATGCTGTCTAATCAGCATCTTGATATGGCACACCTGTGAGTTGGATGGATTATCTCGGAGAAGTGCTCACTAACACAGATTTAGACAGATTTGTGAACAATATTTGAAAGAAATAGGCCTTTTGTGTAAAAAAAGGGGGCAAAAACAAAAGTGTTGTTTAATTTTATTCAGTGTATATATATATATATATATATATATATACTCCCAGAAATAATGGGTCATACAATGTAAGGTGTTACTACCAATGCATGTGGTCCTAAATGGCCTTTAGCTTTTTTTTGTTGGTGCCAAACACAAATCATCATCCCAAGCCAGCAGTCCCAGGCAGCCTTTAAGAACATCCCTGGCAATCTTTATTCTGGTCAGCAATCCCATTTGAGCCTATACATTGCTGTGTTCTAAGGCTAGTCATAACCCCTCAGAATACAAGTCAGTTGGAGTCCTTGAATCCACTGTGTTGTTGGCAAGCACCATCTTGATGAGGTTAACTATACTACTGTGGCATCCACTAGTGTTTGGATAACATCATTTGCAGTAATAAAATGACTGCGTTATAACACATCATTTTATTTAAAGACTAGCGCTGCCAGTTTCTATTTAATTCTTATAGATTTTGCTGCAGCCATTGTGAAGCATGGAGGGTAGACAGAGTATAAATGTTGGTTTACGCTTTCCTTTTGTAATATAAGATTAATGGTTTCTAGAACTCGTATTATTTGCACAAAACACGAGGAAGCAATTAAGTTTCAGGTACTGCTGTGGAAATAGAGTAAAATGACAGGTGCGAATCAAGTGCGAGAATAATTGAAAAAATATGGGATCCATACTCGTTTTTTCTTCTGTGCAACGATGTGTTGTAAGCCGATTACTGACAGGCAAACATTTCCATATAAATGTTTTAAAAAGCGTAACAATGCCATCTTAAATACAACGTAATGTCGTCATTTTCAGAGAAATGTATTTGTATTGTTTTTTGGGATATATGTATTAACCCCTTCGTGACGCTAGGACGTTCTATGCTGTCCTAATTTTAGTGGTCCTAAAAGACGCTAGGACGGCATAGTACGTCCAGCATTAAACAGCTTATGGCCGCTCCCAGCGATGAGCTGTGCTCTGATCCCGCTGCAGGGACTTGCAGCGGGATCCTACCTGACAGATGAGGCCACTTTGAGTGTCCTCAGTCTGACAAGGAAAATGCCTGAACTTCCGGATTCGGGCACGCCTCCATGATGTCAAACGTGACTTTGGGAGGTCTTGCAATCTTTTGGCAGGGACCCGCAGGGTCTAGTACGACCCTGATCGGGTCTCTGAAATTGTGTTCCTGGCTACCAATCATCCTGTGATCGTTGGCCAGGAACAAAATGTGGCACTTTGGTGCTTACATCGACGTGGATGCAATCACCATGCATCACTAAGGGGTTAAATAGTATTGTGCTTTGCACAGTATCAAGTGTAAACATGGTACATAGGCATCAGCAGAGCTTGAAACATATGCTGATTATACTCTATAAAGTCTGTGTCTTTAAGTGTAGACCGGGAACAACAGTAAGCAGTATAATTTGTGTACTCAAGGAATGAGAAACCAAATAGCTGCCATACTTCTTGACATCCGTCCTCAAACACTGGCTGCATTTTAGATGTGTAGGAGTGTATCACAGAGCTCCAAAGCAATAAAACTCACATAGTGTGTTTAAAATGCAGTTAATGTGTTTATATATTTGTTTTTGTAAATAAAATCCATTATTCTTATTCCAAATTTCAAAAATAGTTCTCACTTGGCCCTAAAGTCACTTAAAACTGCTCCAGCCATAGCCACACCCTCAGCTACTGCCACCAGTTGCGAGGTATGATGTATCGCATTTTTGGGCTGCACACCCTTGCTTAACACCCAGGAAAATACAAATTGTATGAAAAACAAAAATGGTGCTCAAAGTAGCCTGGAGATTCAGTGGGTAATAAACGAAAATAAAAAAGAACTTTCACTTGGTACTCCAAGATGCTATAATTTAAAGTGAATGTATTCCAATAAATTGCAATAAAGTGTGGAGAAGTGATGCACTCATCATAAGTGATTAATATGCTGGTAAAATGCGTCAAGTGTATCGCTTCCCCCCCACACGTTGCTGCAATGGTTCACTTCTATTGGACTAAAGATCACTGCAACTTGGAGTGCTGAGTGGAAAGATGTTTTTTATTGCAGGTATGATGTTTAGAGTTCATTTAATAGTATGGTCTCAGATCATAGTCAACAGCTGTTAAATTCCTGAATCTCCAGGTGACGACTGGAGAGTTTGCAACCATAAAAGTTGTCAATATCTAATGCTTTGCTACTTTAACAGTTGAGGTCAGTGAACCATATCCTAACTGTTACTCTTAACAAGGTTGTTTTATTAGTGCCAGCCTATGTGTTTGGTTCTGGATGATTAGAAGACTTACAGCCCTCCATCTTACATCCATGCATCTTCCAGCATTACGCTTATGATCCATGATAAGCAATTTATTTACCCTTTCACTGTGAATGTTGACAGAAGGGGGCAGAAACACATTTTGGATGAGAAATTGTAGGGGACAGAAATTAAAGCCTTTGGCTACTGGGATCTGCCTTTATTTAATACAAAAAGCAGCTGTAACATTCATCAACCTTCAGCAGAATGGAATCCATGATAGGTTATTTTCATCTCCAATGTTGTGTTGTATTTAGGGTATAGTTTGCCTTTAATATTGAACATTTCAAAATATTTTACAACCCTTTCTTTTTTTACTTGGGGACTACTGGCCTATGCTAATTAAAATCTGCAAGGTTCTTCTTCACCCGACTAACAATTAACCAATGCTGATTGAAATAGGAACCATTGTACAGTTAACATGCTCATGATCTGATTGAAAAATGATACAGTGTGTCTCTGTGTCACATGTTTAAAATTCTAGACAATGTTCAGAGATGAGTGCAATACATAAAAAAACAACACAATCTGTTGGCAGATGAAGTTTTGCTAAGTTCTAGAAGACAAACCTTATATATCTCATAATCACCAGACTACAGAATCTCTAGAATATAGCATGGTAAATAAAATGTTATCTAAGTTCTGGTTTGGTTTCGGAAGTTATCATCAAAGAGATGACAATCATCTTATTATTGAGACACTACCATCCTGCTAAAAAAGTTGTAGCAGTAGGTGGCCATTTTTTATCAGCCATGTATAACTTTTGCATGTGGAGAAGTCATATGTGACTAAATTAAAATAAATTAAGTACTCAATGTGGTTCTGTGGGATCCACTAATTGATTGGTTCATTGTTTCCTTCTGGTTACAAATGACATGTTATATATGGCTGGTAAAATATGGCCGATTGTGGCAACCATAATTGCTTACAGTTTGCGCTGCTGTTTTTGTCCATTACATCTCCTGTTGAGGTATTCAGCAGATGGACTTCAAACAGAGCAGCTTTGTGGTACTGATATATACTGCAGGAAAAATGCAACTTAACTGAGCACAAAAACTGAGAGTGTAAAAAGAACCACAATTTATTAAAAAAAGTATAAAATCTACAATAGATCTATGTGAACTCGTAGTATATAGACTCACACATAAGTGCTCTAAGATCAAAGGGTTTCATAACATTGATTCTTATGTAGCATTTTTGATATAAAGAATAGCACTGAATAAGAAAGTGTATATAATACACTGTCTTGGCTTAATCTATTAATAAAGTCATCTACAAAACATCAGGACTGTACATGAATATATACAGTGAGGTTGTGAATACTGTGGTCCTATTTTGGGATTGAACCAGGTACTTGCTGGACTGTGTGTTGAGAGCCTGTCTGTCTGCCACTAGCACATTTCATACTGCAGCTGTTTTCCAGTACTGTCCTAACACACCTGCTAGCTACTGACATTAGGCACCCACGCCTTCTGCTTGTTAAGAGACTATAAAAGCCTACCTGAAACACTTGCTCAGTTATTTGCTGTTCTATCTGGACCTGCAATATGGTATGAGGCTCTTGGTTTTTTTTTTCTAGGGCTGTGGTGCCTGACATTGACCCTAGTACTATCTGTCCTTGCTGTTGTGTGACCCTTGTCTATACTGTGTTGGACACTCACACAGGAGCAGAAGCATTGCCTGGGGGATCTGCAACCATCTTTGTCCTCCATGCACATGGGGCTTTAAATGGGTGTGGACTGTCCTGGTTCCTAACACATATGCATGTCTGAAACATTTAATTTACTGAAAATTAAAACAAAATGAATGGCTTGGCAACAGGGCCGTCTTTAATAGTGATTGGACCCTGGGCAAGCATTTGCTTGGGCCCCTTGGACCCTGCCCCCTCCCCTGCATGCAATCCCGCCATCCATCGCAATGTTACCCCCCCCACACACACACACACATATGCCATAATTGTTGTGCCATTCAGATGCCAGTAATATTATGCCAGTCAGATGCCTGTAATAGTGTGCCAGTCAGAGCCCAGTAATATTGTGCCAGTCAGAGCCTAGTAATATTGTGCCAGTCAGATGCCTGCAATATTGTGCCAGTCAGATGCCTGCAATATTGTGCCAGTCAGAGCCCAGTAATAATGTGCCAGTCAGATACCAGTAATATTGTGCCAGTCAGATACCAATAATATTGTGCCAGTCAGATACCAATAATATTGTGCCAGTCAGATACCAGGAATATTGTGCCTGTCAGAGCCCAGGAATATGGTGCCTGTCAGATGCCTGTAATATTATGCCAGTCAGATGCCTGTAATAGTGTGCAGTCAGAGGCCAGGAATATTGTGCCAGTCAGATGCCTGTAATATTGTGCCAGTCAGATGCCTGTAATATTATGCCAGTCAGATGCCTGTAATATTATGCCAGTCAGATGCTTGTAATAGTGTGCCAGTCAGAGCCCAGGAATATTGTGCCTGTCAGAGCCCAGGAATATGGTGCCTGTCAGATGCCTGTAATATTATGCCAGTCAGATGCCTGTAATAGTGTGCAGTCAGGTGCCTGTAATAGTGTACAGTCAGAGGCCAGTAATATTGTGCCAGCCAGATGCCCAGTAATATTGTACCAGCCAGATGCCCAGTAATATTGTGCCAGCCAGATGCCCAGTAATATAGTGCCAGCCAGATGCCTGTAATATAATGCCAGTCAGATGCCTGTAATATTATGCCAGTCAGATGCCTGTAATAGTGTGCCAGTCAGAGCCCAGTAATATTGTTCCAGTCAGAGCCTAGTAATATTGTGCCAGTCAGATGCCTGCAATATTGTGCCAGTCAGATGCCTGCAATATTGTGCCAGTCAGAGCCCAGTAATAATGTGCCAGTCAGATACCAGTAATATTGTGCCAGTCAGATACCAATAATATTGTGCCAGTCAGATACCAGGAATATTGTGCCTGTCAGAGCCCAGGAATATGGTGCCTGTCAGATGCCTGTAATATTATGCCAGTCAGATGCCTGTAATAGTGTGCAGTCAGAGGCCAGGAATATTGTGCCAGTCAGATGCCTGTAATATTGTGCCAGTCAGATGCCTGTAATATTATGCCAGTCAGATGCCTGTAATATTATGCCAGTCAGATGCTTGTAATAGTGTGCCAGTCAGAGCCCAGGAATATTGTGCCTGTCAGAGCCCAGGAATATGGTGCCTGTCAGATGCCTGTAATATTATGCCAGTCAGATGCCTGTAATAGTGTGCAGTCAGAGGCCAGTAATATTGTGCCAGCCAGATGCCCAGTAATATTGTACCAGCCAGATGCCCAGTAATATTGTGCCAGCCAGATGCCTGTAATATAATGCCAGTCAGATGCCTGTAATATTATGCCAGTCAGATGCCTGTAATAGTGTGCAGTCAGAGGCCAGGAATATTGTGCCAGTCAGATGCCTGTAATATTGTGCCAGTCAGATGCCTGTAATATTATGCCAGTCAGATGCTTGTAATAGTGTGCCAGTCAGAGCCCAGGAATATTGTGCCTGTCAGAGCCCAGGAATATGGTGCCAGTCAGATGCCTGTAATATTATGCCAGTCAGATGCCTGTAATAGTGTGCAGTCAGAGGCCAGGAATATTGTGCCAGTCAGATGCCTGTAATATTGTGCCAGTCAGATGCCTGTAATATTATGCCAGTCAGATGCCTGTAATATTATGCCAGTCAGATGCTTGTAATAGTGTGCCAGTCAGAGCCCAGGAATATTGTGCCTGTCAGAGCCCAGGAATATGGTGCCTGTCAGATGCCTGTAATATTATGCCAGTCAGATGCCTGTAATAGTGTGCAGTCAGATGCCTGTAATAGTGTGCAGTCAGAGGCCAGTAATATTGTGCCAGCCAGATGCCCAGTAATATTGTACCAGCCAGATGCCCAGTAATATTGTGCCAGCCAGATGCCCAGTAATATAGTGCCAGCCAGATGCCTGTAATATAATGCCAGTCAGATGCCTGTAATATTATGCCAGTCAGATGCCTGTAATAGTGTGCCAGTCAGAGCCCAGTAATATTGTGCCAGTCAGAGCCTAGTAATATTGTGCCAGTCAGATGCCTGCAATATTGTGCCAGTCAGATGCCTGCAATATTGTGCCAGTCAGAGCCCAGTAATAATGTGCCAGTCAGATACCAGTAATATTGTGCCAGTCAGATACCAATAATATTGTGCCAGTCAGATACCAGGAATATTGTGCCTGTCAGAGCCCAGGAATATGGTGCCTGTCAGATGCCTGTAATATTATGCCAGTCAGATGCCTGTAATAGTGTGCAGTCAGAGGCCAGGAATATTGTGCCAGTCAGATGCCTGTAATATTGTGCCAGTCAGATGCCTGTAATATTATGCCAGTCAGATGCCTGTAATATTATGCCAGTCAGATGCTTGTAATAGTGTGCCAGTCAGAGCCCAGGAATATTGTGCCTGTCAGAGCCCAGGAATATGGTGCCAGTCAGATGCCTGTAATATTATGCCAGTCAGATGCTTGTAATAGTGTGCCAGTCAGATGCCTGTAATATTATGCCAGTCAGATGCCTGTAATAGTGTGCAGTCAGAGGCCAGTAATATTGTGCCAGCCAGATGCCCAGTAATATTGTACCAGCCAGATGCCCAGTAATATTGTGCCAGCCAGATGCCCAGTAATATAGTGCCAGCCAGATGCCTACAATATAATGCCAGTCAGATGCCTGTAATATTATGCCAGTCAGATGCCTGTAATAGTGTGTAGTCAGAGGCCAGGAATATTGTGCCAGTCAGATGCCTGTAATATTGTGCCAGTCAGATGCCTGTAATATTATGCCAGTCAGATGCCTGTAATAGTGTGCAGTCAGAGGCCAGGAATATTGTGCCAGTCAGATGCCTGTAATATTGTGCCAGTCAGATGCCTGTAATATTATGCCAGTCAGATGCCTGTAATATTGTGCCAGCCAGAGCCCAGTATTGTGCCAGTCAGAGCCCAGTAATATTGTGCCAGTCAGATGCCCAGTAATATAGTGCCAATCAGATACCCAGTAATATAGTGCCAATCAGATGCCCAGTAATATAGTGCCAATCAGATGCCAAGTAATATAGTGCCAATCAGATACCCAGTCATATAGTGCCAATCAGATGCCCAGTAATATAGTGCCAATCAGATGCCCAGTAATATAGTGCCAGTCAGATGCCAAGTAATATAGTGCCAATCAGATGCCAAGTAATATAGTGCCAATCAGATACCCAGTCATATAGTGCCAATCAGATGCCAAGTAATATTGTGCCAGTCAGATACCCAGTAATATAGTGCCAATCAGATGCCCAGTAATATTGTGCCAATCAGATGCCAAGTAATATAGTGCCAGTCAGATACCCAGTAATATAGTGCCAATCAGATACCCAGTAATATAGTGCCAATCAGATGCCAAGTAATATAGTGCCAATCATATGCCCAGTAATATAGTGCCAATCAGATGCCAAGTAATATAGTGCCAATCAGATACCCAGTAATATAGTGCCAATCAGATGCCCAGTAATATTGTGCCAATCAGATACCCAGTAATATAGTGCCAGTCAGATACCAGGAATATTGTGCCAGCCAGCCCCCCCCCCCGTACTTACATGAAGCTGCTCCGTGTCCCCCGCCGGATGTCTCCTCCGTGCAGTCTTCCCTCTTGCACGGAGGAGGGAAACAGAAACAGGATGTGACGCGACGTCACATCCGGCGTCAGTTTTTTTTTTTTTTTCTTCCGGCCGTCGCATCCATCGGATGCGGCTTGCCGGAAAAAAGCGTTCACAAGCGCAATGCGCTGTGAACGCAGCAGCAGGGGCTGGGGGCCCACGGGACAGCTGCCTTGGGGCCCCCCAGGAGTAAATGGGCCCAGGGCAGCTGCCCCGTTTGCCCCGCATTAAAGACGGCCCTGCTTGGCAAGAGAAGTGAGCTATATAAACATGTTTAAAAAATACATACCACATTGTGTTTGAGCTCAATCTTAATTCTATAGAGGTCTGTATTATTTTTTTAAGGTAAGGATGACAACTCTAACCTAACCATCATATACAAAAGTCAGGCATTTGTGCTAATGTACAGTTATTCTGTAATGTAGAGACAAATAAATCCATCTAATATATTAAAATAAAGAGTATGTACAATATATTGTCCATTTTGTCTGCTTTGGTATTGTGACTTTTGTATCCTCATCCCAAATGGTCCAAAGGCAATTCCTGTATCTTTATTTTAAACCAGGAGCTAACTCGTGTGACCTCTTCTTACATACTGTAGTATTTGTGAAGACTGACTCATAAAGTCTGTGATGGCAGATATAATCTATTAATATGAACTGGAAACTATTTTCTTATATTTGCCCAGCTTTCTCTGGAATCAATATGATATAACAATATTATCTAATTTAATTTCATAAAGATTTATCTGGATAATCAACAATTTTATTTTTGTCAAAGCAATCTATTATGTACTGATTTATAATAAAAATAAAAAGACTGACAGAATTGCCTCATTTTTTTATTCTGCTGGAAATTAATAATGAGACCAGGTAAATCTCTTAATAAAGACTGCATATATATAATGTGCTTAATACATTATGTTTGGCTGCTGGCACTGTACAAAGCTGCCTTTGCTAGTCAAGCAGTTGCATAGAATCTACTAGTATGCAACAGATACAGATGGGTGTTTGTGGGTGGAAGTGGCACAATGCATGTTTCTACATATCTCCCCATGGTATTCATCAAATGTAAGCATATATTTAAAAAAAGCAGCATAATTAACCCTTAGAAAGACCATAGGGGGAGATGTTCATGCTTATTGGATATACCAATGACTTATGAAGCCCATGAAGGATCAATGCACACTGCTAACCTTTCCATTATATTCTAGACATCCAAATATGGCCGTACAGCTGCTTATATACCACTATTCACAATTGTGGAAATTACAAAGGATTATGGGAGCTGTACACCATGGACACCTAAAGGACTGCACTTAGATGTTTATAGTACATTAACATTGGCAATAAGGTCAGTTCCATTACAGAGAGCACCTAAGCAGCTTTTTAGCTGTCATTAAATTATGTCTTTCATGTTTCCCAGTCAACTGTTGGTCAGCAAGTAGGTAATAATATACCGTATATAATATTTATTTTGACATATAAAAATAAACTTGACGTATTAGTCATAATGCACATTAATAAACGTGTTTGGTTCCTAATTTTATTAGTTGTCAATATTTTGAATTCTTTGAATTCAAAGCAGTCTGTTCCATGTTGTATCATTGCCAGTATTTGCTGCTGAGTGATTCACCAATGCCAAGAATCGCTAGAGCAACTGCAAAGGTATTAAGCTGGAAATGGAGTTGCTTTTTATACAGCTATTCGTCATGTTGGCACTTAAAATAGTATCTGGGTCAGTTTCATGTTAATTGCATATGGTTATGCAAATAATCCCTGTTTGTTTTCTCTTGCAGGTTCTGTGCTACTGAAAGCATAAAGGAGAAAATACTAAAGTGTAGAACATTAACACTTTGAGCCCCAGCAAGAGTTTTATGGACACACATTCATAATCCTGTACTGTTTTTGAAATCATAGGTAAGGTTTTATTATCTTCTCTCTCATTTTTTTTTTCACCCAAAACCAATTATTTTTCACCCTTTCATTACCAACGTGTTATGAATGTTAATGCACAAATTACTCAGGTGCATTTAATATGTCATTTTATTTGGAATATGTAGACATTTAAAACAACATAATAAGGTTATGATAATATCCCAATGATACTCTACTACTTTATCACTGTACAAAGGTGGGGGATATACAAACATATGATATAAGGGACAGACACAATGTCATAACGGGTTGCGGTATAAACAAGGCCTCAACCCAAATAGAGTTGCCACCAAACTGGTATTTTACTGGCAGGCCGGTAAGAAATTGGCTTGATACCAATGTTAAGTCTGTGGAGGCAGTAGCATGACCGGTATTTTTTTAAGGCTTTTTTCAAAAGGCGGTAACGATTGTGCTGCGCCAAACCGGTTGTTCTGATGGTCTAGTAATAGAAGAGAACTGTAAAACTGAAAACACAGATCTCTTCCACTAGGCAATAAACACCTATAGCATTGTAACTCCCCAAAATTTCCCTGCACAGGGTTTTTAGCTAATTTGATACATTAAATAATATAATATTTCATATTTGACAACAATCCAATCATGTACTGCCTATGATTTGCACTGTGCACAGGCAGCACTGTGTTTGAACTTTGTTTGTCTAAGCAGACAAACACAGCTTGAATGAGGATATACACCCACAATCTTGGCGGGTCACTCAATGTCATGCAATGTTGCGAAGCCCTTCCCCCTTTTTAACTCTGCCCCCTCACTTGCTGGGAACAAAAAGTTGTCACATGTCATATTTCATCCTATCACATTGGATGCCTTGCGAGATGTGGTGGACATCTTTGCCTTCACCTTGAAAAATGGCTGTGAATGTCCATGGCTAAACTCGTTTGACTAGTATGGACATGAAACATGAAGTTCCACAAACAAGACAAACTGCCTTTAATAGACAAAGAATATCAGCTTGGTATCTACCAGAGAAATCTAACACCTATTTCATTAAGGAGTTTGATAAACATTAAGAGACTAAGTGAAATTGTTCCTTGTAGTAAACTTTAATCAATGTAAACCAATGTTTCAGATCCAGATCACGGATGCCACAGTACACAACATAAATGATATGAGCTGCTGATGCGGAGCCAGTTTTCCATTAAATTCTTTGAAAGTCATGATTTATGCAAGTTGTTGAATCATTTGACAGAGTGTACATCTAAAAGCCCCTTACATTTGTTAATAAATGTTGCAGTAATGTAATCTGCCGTTAAGTGATATTTAATTAGGCTGCTTTTAGAAAACAGAGTCCATCTATATATATATATATATATATATATATATATATATATATATATATATACACACAACTGTTACAGCCAGTGAAGTATCAAATCAAGATAAATTTCACATATCTCATTTTAACCTATATATTAGTATATCTCTGGCAATTTTCATAAATATTCTGAGAACATAAATGGGATGCAGGGGGATGATAGATTTCTTTTGGAGATGAGGTTGATTTCCATAACTAGTGAATTACAAAGGACCCTCCCCCTTCAAAAGATAAATGCGTTTTATAGACCATTAGTGCGTTGCTATTTACCAGACCGATAGAAACACAGGGGGGGAAGAAAACATTCTGGACACTGATTGCATTAACACTTTAATTGCAGGCCTATAATAAACACAGTCCTACTCTGAAGGGCTCTTAGCATTGTAGGCTTCAGTACATATTCATAGGTTGCGTTTCATTAGCATGTACGAGTGCAATAATTAAATAGATACACAAGATTGCCCTCGGGGTAAAATTTTGCTAAGTTTCTTGATTGAAGATTGAAACATACGGATCAGAAGATGTAGTTGTTGTTTTCCAATTGTGCAGATAATGGGAATGATTTTTCTACGAGCCTATGTGTTATTTTTGTTTGCTTTTTGTATGCAGTGGAATATATTAGGGATTTAACATGAGTTTAAAAGAAGTGTTTGTTCTCTGTACAGGGCAAGAGAAAGAAACACCCCATATTTGACATAATCAATGTTATATTATAATTAGAACTACAGGACATCCAATTTAAATGAGCAGCGGATACGCTTGAACCCACCAGCTTTCGCACTAGGACCTAGCCTCCAAAACGAGGCAGTCCCACAGGAGCCTACTCATTCCACTTCCGGGGAGCTAATCACACCGATCATATTTCTCACATGGCAAAGCCAACCTCCTCCTCACTGATTGGCTGTGTATTTGTTGTGTGATTGCCTCACTGCAGCTACAGAGCGAAGTTGTGTTGCTTAAAATAATATGTTTTGCTTCTCAGTATTAACTCTGGATAAAATGTATGGAATTATTATCCTCGGAATAAAGGAACAAGACATTCTATATTCTGCTGGGATTATTTTATAACTTTCTCAAAAGATATTGAGGATCTGGGACGATATTGCTACACTGTCAGACTTGATAGTCAATGTTTATCCACACGCCCATTACAGTGCACTCAATTATTTGAATGTTTGTTGCAGAAGCATCATGTTGATCGTTACTACTAAATGAAAAATAATGGTGTTTGGTGTTTTCTTGTAGTTTGACCATTTTGACAGAGACAGGGTTAATTTCTCAATTTCAAAGTGTGCAATTACATATAACTGTAGGCTCTGGGCTTTCCTCCAGCAGGTAGACTACATGTCAATCTTTTCGTGAATGATCCTTCATTCTTGGCTCTTTTCCCCAAAGAATAGACTATTTCTGGATACATGAAGTAAGTAATAGAATAATGACTTGCTGTCAGAAGCTGCTGAATCACCGCATAGCTTTAGATACAACTGGTCAACATAATTAGGTGTAACATTTTAGCCACTTTGAGTTTGGGGGACAGGCAAAGGTAAAGAAGGTTTATAGTAGCTTTATAGTGCTATGGTTGGCATTTCACATACATACTTTGGTATATTTATTGAAGGTAAAAATGGAAAAATAATAATTAAGACTCAACTGAGTAGCAAACTTAAACATATGCATATATTGCTGATATTGGGACAGAATCTGTTGTTCAAAGCCATCTGCAGCTAGGGTTGCCACCTGGCTGGTATTTTACCAGCAGGCCAGTAAAAAATTGGGATCAGGCCAATGTTAGGTCTATGGAGACAGTAGCAAGGCCTGTAAAAGGTGGCAACAATATCTGCAGCATAGATTAAAGAAAGTATAAATCAAATACATTATGGTAAAATTATAGTGTCGGCAATTATGTGTGACTGTGGCAGTAAGTATAATACACTGGCTATGTCTAATGGGATGATGGTAATTAAGGTGATTTTTAAAATTTGATTAACTTGCAGTATATCCCTACCTCATCACAACCAATGTTAGATTCTCTGCATGTTTCAAACCTGGTTTACCTTACTACTATATAGTCATTCAGTTATATCCATAAATACTTGATTATTATCTATTGTGTATAGATTGTGTATTGCTTATTACATATTGTGTAACTACTGAATCTTGTTTGAATTGGGGCCTTCTCAATAATTGTTTCCAAGTATGTCTAAACTTGATTTGTTGCTAAGAAGTTTTAGAGACTTTTTTTTAGACTTTTTCAAAACTGGGCTAGATGTGAGTTCTCCCAAACCAGTCCAGCAGTGTGCACAGTGTGACTGAGGGGCAGGGTTTGTGTCTTTTGCACAGATGTAAACTCATGCTGCTCGGTCTCCTCAAACATCGACATTTCAGTGTCACAGCACTGGGCATCACATGATGCAGCTCTGACACAGTCATGTAGACAGGGTAAAACGCATGGGGGTCTATGTCTGTGTACTATATACAGACTGTTAAGATTCCACCAGTCAGTAGACAATCATTGGCAGCATGGGGGATGTTAGTATGGACCCGGGGGATGGTGGGAAAACTTGCTTCCTCCTGGAACTTTTTATGCAGAACACTACAGAATATCATGGCACTTTATAAATAAATTATCACTAATAATAATAATCCACATAGTATGCAAATCATCTGTCTAAAATGCCCTTTTATTCTAAATGCAATTGCTGGTGAGTGACACTGATGTATTAGTTCTACAATCCATAATTCATATCTAGCCAGAAGAACCATTATTTATCTTAGCTATGCAAATAAACTTTTATTCTTGCAATTTTTGATCTGTTACTTGTTTTGCCATTTGGGGATTGTTTGGTCTGTGTTTGTTTTCTTTCTTTGCTTTCATATATACTGACCCTGCAGTTTTAATGCCAAAGTAATTGTCAAGATGGATTATGCAAAATACTAACCTTCAATTAAACATAACTATGCCCAGAAAATGTATGTGTTCTCTTATGGTCGAGGGGAGATTTATGTTGAGAACAATATGTAACCTAGATTTTTCAAAAAAATCAAGCGCTTTTAAAGAGTCATATTGATTTTTATTTAGTTCTCGAATCCATGTCCTTTGTTTGAGTAACAACAAAAAATATACAAATGTTAAAGAAAAAGAAACAAGAAAAAAGTTATTGACAAGAAACTATGGCCGATAAGTGCTAATTACTCCACATCTTCTAAGGATGTTTATCAAAGCCTTGTCCATCTGTGGAGGGAACACAGTCATCCCAAAGCATCATGGGCCTTTATATTTCAAACCTGATAAAATGATCTTTTGTCAGCTTTGAATTTAAAACCCCCTGCTGAGTCAAAGCTTGTTGAGAAAACTAAATGACATGATTTGCTTTTGTACTGTGAAAAACGTGTATTATCTTAAATGTCACAGAGCTTTCGCGGCACAAAATCACAGGATTCTTGGCGTGATTGGTGCAAAGCTTGTCTATATGCTTATTTTAGGAGACTTTTGCTCTCAGTTTTTTTTTTTTTTTCAATTTTCAGAAAATTGGAATGTTCAGCTTTTGAAGAGGGCAGAATCTTGCCCTAACCCCAAACTGTCCCATAAATGCATTTCAACAATTTCTTTGTAAAAGGAAAAAAAAAACATCATAGTGCAGGATAATTGACTAAAAGCAACATTCTCCATTTTTCTTTACAGTTGCTGACAGGATAAACAAGGCAGCTTATTCTTTTCACCTTTACTATATATGGATATTCCTTTGGTAAGTATTTCTGGGTCTGTTTCACACACTCCTGAAGGGAAATAAAGGAAAACATATTTTCCACTTATATTTCCATTTAGTAAAGAAAGTTGGGCCCTTCTTAGTATTCCTAGGATATGAGGAGCACAAAACTAAAATGCACTTTGGCTTGAGTCTGCGCTCTCCAAAGACATATATTTCAACTGATTTTGAACTGTAGCAAGAAAACTGATTTTATAATGCATTTGGGTGAAGAATACCCTGGCCAGAGTAACTGTATTATAATAACATTACATATTTTGGGGAGTTATGCATGCCATAATAAACTGTATTTTGAATTTTAATGGTATTACACATAGTTCCTTCTCAAATATGCTCGAAAATCTGTTTAAGGTCAGAAAGTTTTTCTATCAAGGAAAATCAATCTTTATAACTAGCATGCAAACAAATGGAGACTCTAAATCAAACTGCTTAAATTAAAATCCAAATCCAAATTCTGTATATGAAAAGGTAATAACTTAATATTTTAGCCAGTTGTTCATACTTCTGTATATCACCTTTTGACCTGTTCATACTGTCTGCGCATTCTCTACTTGTCTAATAGTCTCAAACCATTTTTTAACCTTGACCTTTTGTACTCTGGCTAAAAAGCTGAAGAGACACACAATGTGAATGTATTACCTATAATGATAGATAATCTTCCCTGAAAACAAGTACAGTATAACTTGCAATATTTAGATTACAATTTATTACAATAAACCTACCCCACTACCAACTATTATAGAAGGTTGTACTCAATAAAGAGAGAACTGCAATGGAACCGAGTTGGAAAATGTTTCCAATGCAGCTAAATTGGGAGAATTTTTCCAACTCTGCTACTTTTGGACTTACGTATGAAATTCCCATTTCAATTCCCATTTCAATTTGCTCTTCACTGTGTAGACCATTTTGTGAATCAGAAACACACATAAGTGTGTGAAGATGCGCTTCTGATAGAATAAAACAGTGTTATGGTGTCCCCACTATGTGGTTGATACAGGAAAAGAAGTCGTACAAACAACACAGATTGGTACAATCTTAATTGAGAAATTGTCTCTCTTTGGTATAATTCCAGGGTATACATGCAATAAATGAGAAAGCACTATAGTGTAGTATATAGAGCAAATGTGTACAATATTGAGGTAATATAGAATTCTACAAACATAGAATTCTATTGAGTCTGGAATGCAAGGTATGGGGATCCCAGGTGGACATATGGAGAACCTCTCAAATTGATAGCAAAGAAGATATGAAGATCGGTATATATGTATATAATATAAGTATTTAATCGCAGGAAAAAGTGCATCACCAAACCAGCAGTAAGCGTATAGAAGGTTGGCAACGCATTTCACCCATCACGGGATAGATCTGTGGGAGGTCAAGTGTCAGTGCGCTGTCTCTCAAGCCTGTGCCACTATGCTTGCACACAAATCTGCATTCTCCTGTGTCCCAAAAACTGCAGAAGAAAATCCCACCAAGCTCTAGCTGTCACGAAAAGCGGCAGAGCTCAGCGGAACAGCCTCCCAAAATGGCGACTGTCCAGCGCAGTGTGGGACAGTTGGGAGGCATGCACAACTTCAGTTATTGAGGGGTAAAAGCAGTGAGAGGCCCATCTACTGTAAAATACTTTACAGTAAATAGATTACCACTGAACACACACATATATATGTGCGACATGTCTGGGATATATATATATCTCAGTCATGTCGCCAGACCTTTTTTTCCAACATAAATTACCAATATAAAAGTTCTGCATGGATTAGGGACAAGGGTATGCAAATAAGGTATTTTTGCTTCATTATCCACTTTATAAGTTGAGTCCTTGAAGCTTATGAATGCTGTTTAAAACAGCCTTGGAAACAGCACAAAAAAAACCCACACTCATTTAGGACAAAACTAAATATGGGCACACTACCTCCAGTTTTCTTATACATGCCCCTTTGTTCATATACCCACCACTTCCAGCAGACATTTTGTAACATCTCTTTTTAAGCTCAATAGGGCAATCCATGAAATCCTCACCTTTTACAGTTACTTGACATCTGGTTGCAAAAACACTGCTCTGAATTGTAATACAGCAAAGGGCCTGTGTGTTAGGTCAGTGTGTTAGGTCAGTGTTTATTACCTTCATTGTTGTTAGTATTATTTTTGGAAACCTGTAGCACAATATAGCAGCCAAATGCATAGCTGCTATATGAACATACAGCAATACACACATATAAATTAACAATGATAAGTGGTAATATGGGAAATCAATTAGTTATCCTTTGTGCTTTTCATTGCTTTCAAATTCTGCAGTTTAAATGGAAGTCTAATTGAAAAACTCTTAAAGGTAGGTGGAAATTGTTTATAGGCATCAAACGCTTCCCTTTCAAAACAAATATTTCCTATAATGCACAGTCATTACAGGAATCTATCATCAAACTATGTATAATTATATTTGTGTTTTAAATACAAACTCATGTTTTATTGTGTTAATACTATATTGTCTTTTGACAGTTTGTTTCAAATTTCTATAGTTTTATTTTTGGAATTAAGGTATTTAGAAATATAAGTTATTTGTCCAGTGCTATTCAATATTTGGAATATTTTGTGTCTTGCAAAAACCTAGATGGCAGTGGAAAAAAAAACTTTGCTGATATGACAGTTTGATTAGTCTATTTACTAAAAGGTAAGTTGAGGATAGATAAGATTTCAGCTCACCAACTTAAAGAAGGACCAAACATTATATGTTCCAGACACTGCCATGTTGTCATGTCATGGAGTTGGTCTGTGACACAAATCCTCCCCTGCTATTGGCTGAAAGAAAAAGGTCAAAGGACTACCTTTCTCTGCTGCCATGGAACACAATGCTTAGGTGAGTGAGATGAAATGCTAATTTCACCTCAATTCACCTTTTAAGGAGTTGAGTCTTAAGACAATTATCAAGTTCTGGACTATGGAAACAATACATATTTTTTAGACCACTAAAATATAAAACAATGCTAAATATTGTTTCATCCATTCCAGTTGGATTGGGTGGATGTGTCTTCTCAATCTTATGAATTTAAAACCAATCTGTAAGTAGTACACAGGTTTTGACTGGTTTTCTAATTTGTTGTGGGAGAGAGCTTTGGAGTGATTAGTGTTCGCTTCCGTCGCACCTCCTTCAGAGGCAGTCAGAAACATTACAGTTAAAATATATGAAAAGTTAGCCTTTGGTCTAGGGTTAGAGTTAGGGTTGGGATCGATAGGTAGCAATGCTCAACTTCCAATAATTCCCCTAACAACGAAGAGCATGTGAACAGTGGGTATTTCTGAACTCAGGACACATGTTAGAATCTATTTAGCAAGTTTATTTATTAGCATTTATAGGTATAAAAGATTTTTCATGTAAAAGCTAGAAAAAAGTGTTTTTTAAAAAAAAATGTTTCATCATATTTAATTTTCTTATAATAAATGATATGATATAATCAAAATAATGTATCCAAAGAAAACCTTACTTATGACGAAAAAAAAACTTTTGGTATATAGTTGTGTGGGCACTTTAAGTGAGAAAGAGGAAAATCACAGCTAATCACAAACACCACTGAAATATTAACAGACATTGTCACAAAGTGTACAACATTTTCAAAGAAGTCCATTCATGAACCAGTTAAAATGTATCTCTGTGTCAATGCAAGCAACAATTTATATATTGTAAAGGGGCAAAACTGTGGTGATAATGTGTAAATTACCAATCATTGTCTTTCTTTGCTTGATGCCTGAATAAAGATTATTATGGTAAAAAAAATGAAGTAAACTATAGAACTTGTCCTTGAGGCATCAGTAATCATAAATAATAAAATATACCTGTAGGCAAGTATAGGCTGATGAAGTCTTTCTATACCTTTGGTGTGTGAATGGTGGTCTCCCAAGGCTTTTAGGTATCCCTCTTGAGACTCTTGGGTCATCATGCTTGCTTATCCATTATTCTCTGTCTAACCCATAACTGTTACAAAGTGCATTTAAAATTATCACTAAAATAATACAATACAAAGAGAACTGCATATGACAAGCAGCAATGTTTCCATCAAAGCAATGTTATCTTTTTCTTTTCTTCATTGGGATCCTTTTGTACAACGCAACCTCTGACCTGAATGGTCCACTACTTACAAAGCTAAGGTGGCCCCAAAGGAACACCCAGAAACAACTACAAATAATGCTTGCTAAATATCAAGAACTTACTTAGTGGAATCATATATACATTTGATTTGAAGTACATACCAAATGAGATATAAATACACAGTTTAGCATTCCCTTAAACTTGTTGTAGACTTACAGTTGTTACATATAGCTTTATTGAAGTGTAGGGTAATGTTAAGGAGGTCTTATTTCTGGTTCTTTACCTTTGAGTTTATAAAAGCGATAATTCCAAGAAAAAAACATTGGGGTGGCCATGTTATGTAGCCTCAGATCTATGACTTGACGATCTTCGCTATTGGTCTGTTTTGTGCATCAATCATGGGAAAGATGCAAAACACTCTTAAGCTGGCAGTTGTTGCATATCTCCTAGCAGTTAGGGGTTGCAAATACATGAACGAAGGTCAGTCGACTTGTTCATACATATCAACAGAGCCATGAGCAGTGGTGTATCTTGGTTTTGTGCTGCCCTAGGCAGACAAAATTCGGGCACCCCCTCACCCAGATTGCACACCTATGACATGCCCCATCACCCACATTGCACACACATTAAATGTCCAATCACCCCATTACATACCCCATCACCCGCATTGCATACACACTAAATGCCCCATCACCCCCACTACATGCCACCATCACCCTCATTTACTACCCTCACTACGTCCATTACATGCCCCCATCACCCCGATTAAAAGGAGCTAAAGCTTTCTGAACAGAGGGGGAGGGAGCGAAAATGTTTCAAGCACCAGAAGTGTGGGTTAACACCCTCTGGCAAAGTGCCGCCCTCTGACAAAGTGCCGCCCTAGGCGAGTGCCTTGTTTGCCTTGTGGAAGATACACTACCGGCCACATGAGCATTTGAGCAGCAGCCCACCATTCAGTAGGTGTTTTAGTCATGTTTTACCCAATTAAAATAGTTTTGGGTGGGTTTACATCCTATTTTAGCATCTTGCCATGCCATAATGGATAGGAGGTATTATATAACAACTTATATAAGTAATTTCCATGTATCTGAGATTATTTATGAACTTTTTTTTAAATGCCTTCAGTGTGTCAAATTCTTCTGAGATAATCATATGCTGTGAGTAACTTTCAGTCAATTATCTACCTTTATAGGTTTAAAGAATATGACCCCTTCACCTAAGACACCAAATGAGATCAGCGCATCTATTGGTTAGATGTGTTTCACTGAAACAGCAATCAAGAGCTACCAGTAGTGTATCTTCCACAAGGCAAACAAGGCACTCACCTATGGCGGCACTTTGCCAGAGGGCGGCACTTTGCCAGAGGGTGTTTAACCACACTTATGGTGCTTGAAACATTTTCGCATGCTTTAGCTCCTTCCAGTTAATCGGGGTGATGTGGGCATGTGATGGACATGGTGGGGGTATGAAATGAGGGTGATAGTTGCATGTAATGGGGGTGATGGGGCATTTAGTGTGTGTGCAATGTGGGTGATGGGGCATGTAATTGGGTGATGGCTCATGTCGTGAGTGTGCAATGTGGGTGATGGGGCATGTCATAGGTGTCCAACGTGGGTGGGGGGGGGGGGGGGGGGAATTTCTCCATTACAATATGGTTTTATTTGGGTTTAGAATATTTTTTTTTTAAACTGTAAGTATATTCCTTGCAGTTTCTACATATATGCTTCCTGGCCTAATGTTCAATATAAATGCAATTTTAGTAGATGTGTCCAACTACATGTGCTTCAACCGAGACTTGAAAAATCCATGTAAGCTTGGGGGACAGACAGACCAATTGATGAACCATCCCAGTTATTTTTAGGATCCAGGGAAATCAAAGTCCCCTAGGGTTCTGTGCAAATCAGTCAAACATGTAGGAGCCAACAGTAGGAATTTTAGGAGCCATGGTTCCAGGGATTTGTCAAGCCCCGGCTTAACCCACTGAAATATTGAGCTGTCACAAGTTTGCCCATCAAATTGGATTGTTAGTTCGCATAACAAAACTGGTAACTCACATCCTCTGTGAGGGATTTGTTTTTATTGTCAGATGATTTCACTACTATTTAATTGTGTAGCAAAAAATATTTGTTCACAAATTATGAATATTAAAGAAAAAAATGTAAACATATGGAAGATTATGACCTCTTCTTTTTATATAAAGGTATACCATGTTTTATTTTATTTATTGCACTTCAGAGCTATTGCTCGATGGATGATTGACATTTCCTGTCAAGAGCAAGTCTTTCGGAGCCATTTTCTTTTTGTCACTGACTACTACACGTCCCTGTTTGCGCAGACATAACTATTGTTTACAGAAACTAGGCCAATTATATCCCTACAGTGGCCTGTAAGTGTCAAAAGAAGGCATGGACAGTACATTTTTTTTTTTTTATTATTTTGGCTTATGTGACTCGCTTTATTGCGGAATTTGACTTATTGCGGTGGTCTGCAAACAAACCCGCAGTAACTGTGAGATATGCCTGTATGCATAGTTGGTTGTCAAACACTCAATTCACTTAGAACTGAAGGTTGTTTGGTTTGGTTTATTGTAGTTATCGTAATTATTTATTTTTCAGTATTTATTTCCAACTGGCCATACTTACTGCAGTAAATAAAGGATACTACAAGACTTAGTTTGGCAGTTTTGACAGTAGGTTGTAAGGACTCTGCACACAAGCTTACGATGTATATTCTATATTCTCCAAAGGTGTAATTGGCTCACTAAGCAACACAATCATAAAAATGAAAATGGAGGGAAAACGCAGACCGAGAGAGGGAAAATGATGCCCTGCCATAATCACAAAGCCTTTTTCACTCCACTTGCCCTCACATTCATAATCCCCATGTCCTTTCTGGAACGAGAACCGAGCTGAGCCCTGTGACAGATACTTTGTTCCATGCATCAGGATAATAATAGAACTATAATTCTGCATAGCGTAGATTTCTCACTAAGTGCTCTCTCCATACTATGTAGAGATTCATTTCCCAGCTACAGATGAGGAGAGATTTGGAAACTTGTTTGCACAAGTTTGGTATTTCTACTGATTACTACAGCTTCAGTAGAATAGGGGTACATGAATTACAGAAAATAGAGTTATGTATTTCTAGGTGGTAGCTGATGCTTCAGAATTATGTAAGCTTCTATCATCTTGTTTTCAACTGTTACATAAACTGTTGTATGTTTTATGTTTCATGTGTAATGATCTGTTTGAAATGTTTTTACAGATGTATGCACAATGAATGTTAATGCATATTTTGTTTGGACAACATGACTAATCGCTGTGTAAAGTACTTAACTAATTGCCATTTTGCACATTTGACTATAGATGCACTAGGGCAGAGATTTATTCAGATATCTCCCGATGAGAACACTTAATTGAAAGGGAGAATAAAACAGCAGTTTACATTATGTAACATACATTTTCAAACCCAGATTATATTTTGCTATACAGCAAATCAAATTATCCAGTATTAGAAAATGGCTGAAGATTGTTGGAGCTATGATGGATCTCTTTTATCATTTCTGTTTAGGTTTTTTTTTTTTACTTAAAACTTTGTTGTCACACTTTTCTAATGTGGAGAGCCATATATCATCGAGAAACTTGGGTAAGGGGATATTATTAATTTTGTGAGGTAAATCCTTAGAACAAATGGGCTTTTCAGCCATAATAGAGCCAATATTACAACCATGGAGGGCCATAAGTTGTACTTGAGTGACTTAAAACAAAGCTTCTACCATAGCTCCTATTTATACCAAACTTCTAAAGTCTGGAGTTGGCTTCTTTTTTGGTAAACTGGTTCCAGGCCAAAATTATATGCATTTCAACCAAGCGGAATAGTCTTCCTTCAACTTCTGAGAGTCAACCTTCATCGGAACAAAGTTAGTACAATATGCTCGGCTAAGTTAATTCTTGAACAAGAGGGAACATTGCAGATTCTCTTTCTTCCTGAACACAATCTGTTGATTCATAGTGCATGGAGTAGCAATTTTAGCTTCAAATGGCAGCACATAAGATGGATTAGTCAAACTGAATTTTTGAAAAAAAAATGTTTCTATATCAATGGCGCATTGGCATCTAAAGCAGATGGTCTGTCTGATCTTTTTTTTTTGCTTCTAATATAAACAAAGTCAAGCACTGTACCTATTCATGCATATAAGACTATATCAACATTTAAGTTTATTCTTAAAGCCACAGTCCTTGCAACTTTTATTAATGGACTCACAGAGTTAATTACAATTAAATTCTTATGTTTACCAGACATCTGTTTGTTTTTGAACCGCACGCAATGGGATGACTTTAACTGAAGAGACAAAAGCCACATTATCAATGGAGAATTACTGGCAGTAAAAAATCTTCACAAACACTTTTCCCAGCACATAAAACTTAATGTAGCTACAAAAAGACACCATTGTCACTTAAGTACATATAATACGCCCACAATCAGAGAGCCTTAATGATTTTTTTTTTAAAAGTATACCCAGTCAACGCAACATTTAAAATGCATCGCAGCTGACATTCATTGTTAGCATCATATTCCAAGAAGTCATTTTGCAACTCCAGAAGCCTCAGTGGAAGTAATTCCATAACTCAAAAGCAAATATCAATGGGGTTTATTCAATAAATACTATATTGTGGTAAATTGAGAACAGAGTTGCTAAAAAAATATTACAATTTGGATTTTTTTTTTACTTTCAACCCTGAAATCAATATTCTAACTGGTCCATGTATTTAAAAATGAACTGTGGTGAACTCTCAAGTGAATTGCTAATTGAGTTAGAAATAGAGGTAAGTTGTATATTTTTTGAACTCAGCGATTTATGCCTCAGTTTTGCAGTTCACTTGTTAACCACAGTTAACAATTTAGTGAGTAGACATGTATATTTTACTTTCTTAGATGGCACAGTGTAGGTGAACACAAAAACTATCTTGCAAGTGCTAAAAACACAGCTCAATGCTACTTTATTTTAAAACTTTTCTAATCTAAATGAGAAAGTTCCAACAGTGTGTATCAATGAAGAAAAAGATGGCAGGACAAAATAAATATATTTTAGAGGCTACTAAAACCAACTTATTTTCAAAGCACTTTAAAAATAAACCTATGTCTAATGCTAGCCCCAGAGTACATCAGACATTTTCCACAAAGGAATCTGCTATGTACTTTTGTGTAATTGACATATAAACATGGCTGGTTTGATGTGTAGGGTGGCGGGTTTCCAGATTACAGCACAAATACAGTACACTGGCAAATGTAATGCACTCCATCACTTGTACAAAATGTTAGTAGGCAGTGCAGTAGGCCAATGCAAAGGGCAAACACCTCAAGACATGGCTGCATCTACCATATCTTAATGGGACTTTGTTTATGGCAGGGATAATGACATGCCAGGGGAATATGGTATAGTGCTCTCAAGTTAGTGGCTGTAAAGGTTCAAAATAAATTGGGCTGTAAAGGTTCAAAATAAACAGGGCTTTAAAAAAAAAAGCATTTATTTTCAGAACAGCACCATATTGAAACAGTCCTAGAGAACACGTGCTAATAAGTCATCATATCTTTCAGCTGGATTCATTTTTCTAACTTTATTTTTTCTGACACTTCCTCAGATTTATATTATGTTTAGTGCTTTACTGGCTATTTTTGTGTGTGAGCGAGTGATTGTTTTATTCATTTATATGTAGTGACTGTCCAAAATTGTCATTATAGTCAATTAAATAGTCGGAGATATAAGGACCATGGGATCTATTCACTAAAAGGTAAGGTAAGATGAACATTTAATCTCACTGACTCAACTATACATTGCGCAGGTTTAAAGGGACAATCGCACCAAAAAAATGAAAAGGGTTTATTTAATTTTGCATTGTTGATTTCAGATATGTCTTTTGTTTTTGTTACGTGAGTTTATATTATGAAATATTTTACTAAACAATTGTGACTGGGCGCCTCCATTTTGCGAAATATAGTGACTTTACAGCACTGGTATCTCACTTTGGGACTGCGGACACAGAATGCAGTCTTTAAGTCTGAATTCTGACCATAGACTTACATTGAATGGGAGAGAAATGTAACTATTACATCACAAGGGGGTGGAGTTATGATCCTGTTTGATCAAGTCAATCTCCTCTCTTTGTGTTGGAAGGCAGGTAAAAAAAAAGGTTATACACAGCCACCTAGTCCTGCCCACTGATACACAGGAGCCAATAAGAGAGCAGGGGTATGTCTTATGACATCATCATGCAGGCTTTGGCCACAGCTGTAAAGTGAGACTTGTATCATGGGTAACATTCTCAAAACAGATGTAGGAGACAGACATCTAATTTTATTTTTACTTTTATATGCAATTAATTCAAACATAGAGAAAAAACTGTTGCATATGTCTTATTTATGTGTTTGTTTTAAATGCACTGATCTAGCTACATATTAAGAAAGTGGTAGTGTCCCTTTAAGTCCCTGCTGGACAAAATGTGACAGGTATGCTGGTAACTGTTGTTGCTGGCACCTAGACACTTCATTTTCCCTACTGCCAAGTTGTGATATTATCAATGCACTATTATCAAGACTAATTTGTACTTTAGCATGGGTGGTGGTTTTCCATTATTACTTATTTTGGAGTCATCCTAGCAGCCAATGTTGACTTTCTTTATATACTGTACAGGGACAAACTTGGTCATCATCTACTGCTAGAGTTCAGATGCCCATGGATTTTGCATAGTTACAACTTGAAAAACACTCACATAAAACATGGCTAACTGTTCAGGACGAACTCACCAGGTTTGTCCATGCACAGTGGATTGTTAAGTAAGAGGGGGCTTAGCCATGAGAAAATACAACATATAATTTGTGTGGGTACAGTATGTGAGATTAAAAAAGAAATCACAGCTAAACACAAACACCACATAAATGTAAAAAATAACCCTTGTCACCAAGGGAAAGTCAAGGTCAATATGTCTTATCACCAAGGGGTTACAAGGTGAGTTGTAGGTCAGCAGAATTCTGTCGCATGTACCATTATTATAAAATTAGGAAATCTGCTTCCTTTTAACCATGAAAATATTTTAGCTTCTTTTATGTAAGAAGCTAAATATTTTTACCATTACTATCTTTTTATATTTCAGAAATAATTCCTGACATATTAGGAGTGATCACCAAGTACAGAAAACTATGCAAGGCTTATACAATATAGACCTAATTCCAAGATAAGTAATAATGCATGTATTGGAGGTCCCATTTGTGTTGTTTCCCCCCAGCTCTTTCTGCAAACACTAATGTACATACTCATGTAATTCCCTAAAGAATACATGTAGCCCTGGTGTCTGAAACATTGTCCCTGACTGTAGTTGAACATGGATCAGCTCTAAAGATGGCTCTACTTTTTCACTTGTGGAATCACTCTGCTCAGAATTGCCATAGCTACAGACAAGGTTATTGTTTGTTATAGTCTTATGCACAAGGGCCATGAATATACTCCAGGGAATGAACTGGCCAGCCATACTTGTATGAAAACGTTTGTATATTTAGAATATTGCATTGTTCTTGTTATAGTGTTACATATTACATTGTAAATTGTTGCTAAATAATGGTATATAGAATATTGCATTGATGGTACAAATATAAATTCAGCACTATGCTCCACACATTTAGCAGAGAGATTACTTACATGGGTCTATTCATTAAAAGGTGAGTTACAGGTGAGATGAACATTTCATCTCACCATTTTAACTATACCTTGTGCAACGTCAAACCTGGGGAGTTTCCCCTGCTAAGCAGACTCACCAGTATTGTCCCTACACTATTTAGAGCTAAATATTCATTCCACCTCAACTCACCTGCAACTCACTTTTTAGTAAATAGAGCCCACTGTATATATTTCTAGTCAAGAAAACAGAATTGACAAGTGAACTGTAAAACATTTACATTAATAGCTGAGCAGGAAACATGTATCCAACTTGTCATTACTTAAAATACTGTAAATGTAAAGAATAAAAAAAGTATGTCAAATTATCTGCACATTGTGTTAGAAATATTGCCTGCTAATGCATAAATAAGAGAAATATATGTTTTAAATGTGGTGGTCGTGGTGTCTCAAGCTTATCATCACCTTGAGACCTTTCCCATTGAGAATGAATACATTTGCATATCAAGCCACCGGGGATGTCATAAACAGCAGACACATTAAAAACATATTTTTATCTTATTTTATGCATTTGATTTCAGGTCTGCAAACACAATGCACAGATCATTTTCATCATCTTTTATTCTCTGTATACACAGTATGAGCTATTATTTGGTTCCCCTTTAATAGGTGAAATGTGTAATTTGAGTCCTCCGAATTATGGCTACATTCAATGTCCATACTGTCAGTACTGCCCATGGGACAAGTGGGATATTTTTGTTTCTATAGTTCCTTATTCTCCAAGGAAATTAAAAAAAATATTTGATTTTGCTATGTGTAATGTAATAATACAACCAGGACAATATGTCCAAATATTTTTAATAAGAATCGTATATACAAAGTTCACAGAGCACGACCAGCAAGTTAGGATAGTCTGTTAATTATGCATGAAGAATTTATTAAACAACAGAATATGTGGATGAACTGAATACTGAAATAACAGAATTTCTGGTACCAAAACTTTATTTTGTATTTTGTGCAAATGTATTTTACTTACATCCCTCTGTATCTAAGATTACTGTGTATTTTCCAAGTGGTGTGACAAGAGACCAGCGGGTGTGGCCTAAGTAAGAGGCGCGTCAGTGCGGCTGCATGACAGCCAGTAGGACAATTAACTGCACATGCACAGTTGATGTGCTACGAGGTGATTAACATGTCTGTCTCTGAGATACCAGTGGATGAAGTCAGCATTTTGACAAAGTGGCTCTGAATCAGGAGTGTTAGGACTTAGCCTTGGTTAGTCACTAAAAGTTGGTCCCATACCTAGCTAGTTATTAAATTGCTTCTTGGCCCTTGTACCTGCTGAGGTTGATGTGGACCACATTGCAAGCTGGCTAGTGGACCATCACTTGTCTTGTTAAGTTCAGGGCTTTTAGTCAATAAATACCTTTATTTGCTTATCTTTGAACTATGGTGAACTAACAATTGAGTTGGAGACATTCTACAGCTTGGCCTTATTACTTGTTATTAATGCACCACAGTTCACAGTTAGGTTTATATATGTGTAAAATTGTGTAAAAGCTCAGTTACCATGATAATATGGCCATAGGCGTAGGGTCACATGGTCTTCTGCAGATACTATTTTACAAGATGTTATAACTAACTGATTTATAACAAATGAAAATCCCTTATCTGAAGATCCCTTATCCAAAATGACCCAAAATCTGAAAAACATTTTTTGTATAATGGTCAGTTCAGATAACTGATACTCACCTTCCTGGAGCCCCATTGGAAGCTCCTTTGTTCCTCCCGCCTGGGCACCATACTGTGGAAGCGAGAGTTTGTGCGAAGTGTAGTTCAGCAGCACTGCGAGAGGAGGGAGGGACTACCGCACTCGGAGCGCATCATTTTGGAAGCAATGTGGAGCAGGTAATTTCAGCAGCTCCAACCCTATCACTGATCTACATTACCTTTATCAATGTGAGCAACTTGCCCAAATTGGATTTAGTTAATGTAGAACATTTATAGGGCTGGTGCTGATGAAATGATCAGCCGTAAGTATCCATTATACAAAAGGCTGCTGGTCCCAAGCATTTCGGAAAAGGGATACTTAACCTGTATTCCTGAAAATCTTTGTTGCGCTAGGGAATAACTCATATTATTGTAGCACTTCTCCTACTTCCTGCTCATTATGGTTTTGCTCATTATGCATACTTTATGTAAGACATCACTATTGGGCAAAGTTTTAGTTTCATCATAGTCAGCTACAAATGACAATGACCGTCCGCTTCTATACCATCCAAAACATCAAATCAGTTAGATGGCAACACAGACAGCAATACAGACCATGAAATCTATTGATCCTTGCAATACCTTTTATCTTTCCTGCTTTTTAAAAATTTGTTTTTCAGGTTTTTTTTGTGTGTGAACAGCATGTTCCGAAATGGAGCAGAATTTTGTCTGTAAATCACTCACATTTAAAGTGTACATATAACCTTCTGTTCTTTAGGGATTTGGAAATGGAAGACTTTGCTCACCTCCCTCATTATCCTTGTTATCAGCACAAGATGTTTCCATGGCAACATTGCATCCAGACCCTCTCCAGCCGGTCTGGCAGATACATTGCCAGCTGTTCTGACCGAGTGTGCATCTCCCATTGCCATTGCATAGATCAGGGCAGCCATCTGGTTGAAGAAAGGAAGAAGATAAGTATAAAAGATAGCGATCTGGACCTGATGACCATGGTCTGCATGGATGATAAAATGAAACCATGCTTGAAAATTGATCTTCCATCAGCAGCAGCCATGCTCGGTTGGATCTTAAATCAACATTAGGTCTTATCAAATATAACAACATGTACTCTCCATTCTAGAAGCTGGATATAATTCAGTTGAACATTTTAATCAATCCAAAGCAACAACCAAGCCAGCTGGAACATATTAACTAAATAAATAGTATTACATTTGGTTTTAAAACAGAAAAACTTTACAAATATTGGACTTTTTGTCAGTATAGCACTAAAAAGGTTAAGCAATGTCTTGCAGTGTTTTAAGTGTATGTCTCTTAAACAAACTGCTTTTAACTGTTACCATGCTGGATTGCTTATCTCAGGAAGAATACTCTTTGCCCCAGTTTCAAATAAGAGACAATATAGAAGGCAATGCTCCTGAAACGATGGCTCATAAAATAATTTGTGTATGCTACCTCCAGTTTTAACCTTCAGGCTTTTTATAGGCAACTTAACGGGAATTTTCAGCATGGTAGGAACTGGACTAGATAATTATAAATAATTATAATGTTGGGATGCTGGTGCCTGCAGTTTGCAGATAGAGACAAATTACTTGACTGCGTGGTGCAGTAAAAATGTGCATATTGCATAAAATTATTAGTTTGATCTATACCTGTATCGGCAAATGAATGCTATGTTATAGGAAAACAGTGCAAGATCAAGTTCATTTAAATCTTGGATGCTGGATTTATTATATATGATTTTATGAAGTCTTGGTTTTTGATCTACCATATTATATGTCTCTCATTCAGTCATTTGGCAATAATCTGCATATCCGTTTAGAATAATTGTAAACACAATATTGTGTTTGCTTGCAAAATTCAGTTTTATGGGGAATTTGGTGCAGCAATAATTTAGGCATGCATATTTATTACAACATATATTTTGTTGGGAGCAATACTGTGCTGGGCTGTAAATGTTAATAAGTGACATAAAGGGGACAGGTTTATATTACACACACACACACATATATCTATCGATATACATATCGATAGATAGATGTATATAAAATTGCCTATGGTTAATATAACTCGATGGTGGTGCAAATGCAAATCAAAATAAAGGCTATTAGAAACATAAAAATAGGTGGTGTCTTGGGTTCCTCATTTTTTTTTTTTTTTTTAAATTGTGTCTATGTAATAGAAAGAAAATAGAAATGTTTGCACTGGCCTGCCTGGCTGGGTGGTAACTTTGAGTGTCCATCTTCATGGGTAGTTGTCAATGCACTTTGCGTTGAACTTAGTAGAGCTGAGCAGAATTTGATTTTGACCCAAATGGAGTAAACACTTAGGGCTTTATACATAAAAGAGATCATTTAGAATTGAGATTGAAATGTTAAGCCACAGGTGATGTCATAAACAGGAGATACCACAGACACATTTAAGGCATATTTTTTTTCTTGTCTGTATATACAGTATAAGTAATGTTTATGTTGACAGAGTTCCCTTAAGTAGAATTAGAGAATTATTTTTGGGCCAACTAAAATCTATAAGGGTCCCACCCCATAAACAACAGAGAGTGCTATTCAAATAACCGAACCTAATGAACTCAGGGTTGCCTTGTTTATACAGAAGTGTGTAAAGTCCCATTTAAGTGTCAAAGTGTTAAGCTCTTGTGGTGATTATCCTGTATTTGAGCTTTCCAACTGAGAAGACGTCTTCAGCTCGTAACCTAATTATTACTGAAACACTCAGTATAAAAAGCAAGTCAATGAGACCTGTAAGTCATAGAGTTAGTAAAGCACCTCAAAAGATTTTCCTATTACAAAGACACTTTAAATGATTTAGGAATGATACAATTCATTGTGTAAATTTTCACAGAGTAAGAGTGATTCCACTTGTAAGTTGGAAGTAATTATGCTTGATTTCATTGTTATTAAGATAAAGAAGGATTTTCTGAAAGATGGATCAATGCCTTCAAAAGACTTCTTCTCACAGAGCTTTTCAACCAGAGCCATTTTCCCATAATTGCTACAGAAACTATGACATTCTCAGAATATGCACTTTCATTATGTATTTCATTATGAGATGCAGTTTTCTGGAGCTGTGTGTGTTATGATGTATGTAACAAAATGATGTTGGTTTAAAAATAAGGCTTAGTGTCCCTTGGCAAGAGCTGTATCGGCATTGCCTACTTCCTCCCCCTCTAATGTGACTTGCCCCACCACCTAGATTGCAGTCACATGATTTTCCCCAGCACCCACATTACACTCAAGGACTTACTCCAGTACCCAGATTGCACTTACAGAACTCACCCCCAGCACCCAAATTGCACTTGCAGGACTTACCCCTAGCATCCAGATTGCACTTACAGGACTTACACCAGCACACAGATTGCACTAACAGGACTAACAGGACTAGAGTTGAGCGGGCACCTGGATGTTCGGGTTTGGGGGGTTCGGCCGAACTTCGGAAAAAAGTCCGGGTTCGGGGTCGAACTTGACCCCGAACTTGACCCCGAACCGAACCCCATTGAAGTCAATGGGGACACGAACTTTTGGCCACTAAAATGCCTCTAAAAAAGTCCTGGAAAGGGCTAGAGGGCTGCAAAATGAAGTAAAATGAGGGTGAGTGTCCCCATTAATACGAATAGGTCAATTGACCTGTTGCTATTGGCTTTCTATAAACCGAAATAGAGTCCCCATTCATAAGAATAGGTCAATTGACCTATTCTTATGAATGGGGACTCTATTTGGGTTTATAGAATAGCAATAGCATTACATGGATTCCATAAAAAAAAACATTTGGTTTATAGACTTTCGTTTTATAGAATACATGTAATGCTATTGCTTTTCTATAAAAAGAAAGTCTATAAACAGAATGTCTTTCGGTTTATCGACTTTCGGCTTATGGAATACATGTAATACTATTGGCTTTCTATAAACCGAACTAGAGTCCCCATTCATAAGTACAGTTTATGAAGAGACTATTAACACTTCTAAGCAAGGTTGTGGAAAACTAGATTTCCATATGTAATCAGTCAATAACCACATGGGTTTGTGCTGCAGTTTTATATATAAAAGCCCCAAAACTTAATAATGCATTGGTTGCCTCTTTAAGTGGTATTTAGCCAAATTGTAAGCATGAAACTACCTTTATTTACATGGTGATCTTTTCTCACTTACAGAATGATTAAATGTTCCATAACTGCTGTGTAATTAAAAAAGCATCTAAACAAGGCTCCTATGGAAGTCAAATAGTGACTTCTAGCCTGCCATGTTTCTGAATCATGTCTTCCCCACTGATTGGTTGTATTTTGCAGAAGCAGCATTTAAAAATGATTTAAAACTGGGAGAAATGGCCTTTTATATATATATAAAATTACATGCTGACACTGACAGTTTAATTTATTTGTTCCAGTTGAATTTGCATACTGATGTTTTGGATCTTCTGAGAGCCAATCAGAGGACTCCCATAGAGAAGCCTTGGGTTGACCACTAAGCATGTGCAGGATGTCACTGACATGATCCATAATGTCAACAACAGTCTCATCCTCGCAAACACTGCCGTCACTAATGCAGTAACCAGTTTATGAATGAAGCTGATTTCTACATTTGACAGAGAGGGTCCTTATGCAATGTCAACAAAAGCAGCGAAAAGACTGGAATACGAAACTTTAAATGTCATTCCTAAAAATTTACACCTTCATGTCAGAAACTTAGTTTGATGACTTGCATGTTCCCATTAATAACATTACAGAAGGACTTGGGGATGCTCGATAAAAATTCTAAAGATGTAAAGGATGTTTTATAAGATTTCTTTGTAGCCTTTAGGTTTTGTGGATATTCTATTAAGTTTGTGTGTGATATTCCCTTGTATTAATGTTATTATGGGGAATATTGTTTCAGTTAGTATACAGTAGAATAAAAAATTATACGGCACAGATATAGTAGAAATTATGGCAGGATTTCTTATACCCTCAATTATGAAAATGGGAAAATGCAGAGTTCAAGAGCTGTAATGCAGATTTGGGATGGCAAATGGCAATCATATCTTATTAAAAAGATCAAGTTTGCCAATGATTTGTGTCTATGTAACAGAAAGAATACATTTTCAGCAGTAAATGAAATAAATCTTACTATTCCGTCTTTGACATTTGTCTATAGCTGTGTCTGGAGATTCATGTTACTCCTACATAATTAAAGAAGACATCTTCAAGTAGAATAGAAGAGTGATGCAGTGCATGTTGGGTAGGTGAGATGAGAACAGGGTTCCAGATAGTTTTTTAATTTGATGTTAAAGTTCACTAGAGTTATGTAAAAGAAATTTCAGCACACTTGAGATCAATCCACAACAATTCCATATACTAGTTGCTGTAGATATATATTTCATAAAATCGCATTGGTGGCACTCATTGATACAGAAATGCTTTATATTTCTTATCCAAATATTCACTCTTTTGTATTTAGAATTCTTTCAGTCCGTTGAATTTTAACTTCATTTTGTGCAATATTTAGCTATATGTTATGTTTCTTTTTGGTAAATGATGAGTCTAAACAGTAAAACAAAATGCATTGATGGAAGGTAGAGGATGTTTACTACAGATAATTAGTTCTAACACCAGCTAGTGATGTAAACAGAGAGAAAATAAACTAGCAAAATAAGATTAAAACCGAAAACATTTCGATTAACGGAAAGCCCAACAATAAAACATTACAAATAGTAACTTAGGCCTTTATACAAAATATGAAGCACCTCTGTTACTGACGCATAGAAGCACCTCTATTGCATGGCAGAGGCATGATACTGTAACACTGGAGGCTGATCCTCAATCACAGGCATGACAGCTTGTAGCACCATGTGATTCTGTACCATGTTAGCTCCTCCCCTGAGCTCATTCAAGGACCTAGTCCCATGATGTTGACAAGTTTGATTAAAAACTATGCTCTCACATCCCAGGGAATCTGTTTTCCCATGCAATCCCTATTGCTAAATTGCTCTAGATACTTGACCAATTTCTTCTATAGGATGAGCTAAACCAAAAAAAAGTCTTTAAATGCATGGTGTAAAAATGTCTCCAAACAGACTGCACAAAAGTATAGAATTTAAGGTCCTTTCTTGTTTCTGGACAATGGTAGTAAACACTAGTAATATTACGACTGCCAACGTACAAAATAACTTCTATGGTGGAAAGAACACGATTTCTATCTTCATCTTTTATCCTGCAAAGATCTTTTATAATAGGTCAGAACACAAAGCAGCCTAGATATTGTGTCTTATCCCAATATTCTGCTTTTACAGCTTTTCTGCTAGTCTATGATTAATGTTTTCAGCAAGGATGTAGCTCATACAGAGATCCAAAGCACTATAAAAAGAAATGGCATGATGCATCCTTGTTTGGGAATAGCTGACACTTATCGATAGCCTGGCTTGTTAATAATTCATAGAAATCCATTTGACTGTACAGTAGGAGCCTGGCTCAATTCAAGTTTTTTTTCCCCCCTTTTTTTCTCTTTCTCAAATCATCCTGGATTCTTAATTACGGGAAACACAGCACTCTTCTGAGTTTTCATTATTTCAAACACAGGGGTTGAATTGAAAATCATGTAGGATCTTAAAGAAACTATAAACCTCAGTTTTACTAGTGAGTCTCCCAGGAATCTGACTTGTTATCTAATAAAACAAAATACGACAAAATGCAATGGTGACCCATGTTGCTTCAAAGCACGCCACAACAAATCCCTGCATGCAAAGAGATATATTTAAAGGTGTTACACTTCTGTTGTGAATAAGGCAGATTTAAAATATACAGCACAGTATATTGGGTTATGAATATGACATATTTGCAAGTTTTGAATAAATAAAGTAAACAAACTGGCCAAGCAATGCTTCACACTGATACTCAGGTCAATGTGGAGTTTTGCTATCAAGGCCGAGCTTTTCAAATGTAGAGGATGGCCCTTGGATGACCACACATGACCATATACTGTGTGGGCCTTCTTCTATATCAGATTGCTATAGATATTTCATTGAACACTTTGGTACGGAGAAGTAGCCAAAGATACTGAAATATTATTGTATGTTTGAAGAAGAAAGGGATTTGTACTGAGGAGATTTTCTAATGCTAAAAAAGAATGAAACATCAAGAAGTAGACATTTTGAAATGCTATATATTTAAATAAAATTAAATATTAAAATAATAATATATATATATATAAACACATATGTATACAAGATATACAAGAGAGAGGAACAGTTGAGATTAAAGTGGATTATGTACATGGCAAAGGGGATGCTGAAATGGACAAGAAGTGAGGGTAACTAATTCATATTGTTTAAAGTCCTACGTTATTTAAACAGGATTACTCCTCCCTTAGGAATATATACTAATTGTAAATTTGAAATGTTTTACAAAATAAGTAAATAAAGGAACACTTATAATGTTTAGGAAAAGGGGATAGGGAAGGGAGATGGATAGCTCCTAATTTAATTGATTGTATATATCCCCAAAGATATGTTGCTATTCCTGTGATGATGGCAAGAGACTAAGATGTATGGAGAAAGACTGCATTTAAATATCTTATCATTTTTAAATATGTCATAAATCTATACTGAACATAACTAGATGTTGTCTTAATCATTCAAGTATTAACAACTCATAGCCAGTTGCCAACTTTGATGCTGGCAGGTTAAATACAAGTTCACCTAGTAGGTAAAATACACCTTTTCAGAGATTTTAAGAGGCATACTAACTAACCCCTCTTGTTCTTTACCTTCTACTGTCTAGTGAGTCTAAAATATCTACATTGTGTTACATCTGACCCCGAACATTTAATAGCAATATTCCAAATGGCCTTTTTTTAGCTGGAACACTGCTGATCGGGCTGATCTTGGAAAACTTCCCAGGACAAATCACATCAGCTGTCTCACCGGGGTAACAGACCCTAAAAAAAGAATATCTGGTAACTCGATATTGTGCTGTTTTGTATATTCATACATCATGCCTTGTAACCTAAAGGTTAAGGCAGTAGATTGCTGAGATATGTACAATATACACAGGACTATTATTGGGAGCAGGTGGAAATAATATGCAGAGGCCCTGTATTCATCAATTCATTGCTTCATTAAATCTAACCATTTCCTAGGCATATAGATCTAAATACATATTTCCAGTAAGAATTGCAGAAGTTTAATTTATTAGAAATTGCAAAAGGCAGAGAGCATATAAACTGTGTAACACGGAGTGCATAGCAGAGACCATTGAAAATAATCTATCTGCAATACTTTATGCTCGGCAGCTTAGACATTTTTCATTTTAAAAATGAAAATGACTTGGTTTGTGCAATAAAGTAATCTCTTTCAATTAAGTTGAAAAAATCAAAATGCTTCCCCACATTTTAAAATAAAGACACAACCAAAATAATAAAAAAAAAAGGGAGTTAATTGATGATTGGAATTTAACTCAACATGCTTTCTATCTAACACGGATTAAAGGATGAAGAAGAATGGGAGAGGAAATCAAACTTTTATGAGCACGGATCTTCATTTAATTGAACAAGGTTTCATATCCTGGAATGAAAAGGGTGCTAATATTTATCAGAAATTAATTTTAGTTTATCTTTATATTTGGTATTCCTGAGAGCTTTAAAAGAAAAAAAAATGAAGCTTGGTACATAATAAGATTTAAGTTACTAGGCTAAAAATGCATGACTTACATGGGAGCCCATGGCATTCCTTTTAAAGTGAAGGAAGTCAGAAAAAAAACTTGAAAAGGGTATGATCAAAGGCATTAAGTTATAATCCTTCTGGACATCTAAGGTTCTATATTAAATACAGTGGCTGCTGAAACTTAACATTTCAAAGACTTCTCTGGTTTTTTATAAGTCTGAAATATTTTTTTTTTATACTTGCTACAATGTCACCATGCCTGGAGTTGGTTATTTTGCTCTGAGTTTAACTAAGGTTACTGTGCAACATGCTGAAAACAATGTTAGATATAATAATATTTTTTTAAACTAAGCATATTTTTTTTTCAAAAATGAGTTTTCTATTTTGGGCTTTTAACAGCAATAATAATTAGTAAACATACATGTTGAGTGGATGCAACAAACAGTCTAAAAAAAAGAAAAAAGTAATACATATACAATAAAAAGTCAAATTTTGGTAATGGCGTCTTCAACTTTCGGTTACTGAAATTTGTCGCGGCACATTGAATTATATCTCATACGATATCACGTAGGAGAGCAGCTTATGAGTTTTGCCTTATGTAAGAACACCGCTATACTTTAGGTCAAATAATTGCCTTGTAGCTATTCAGAAAAGGACTGGAACATGGCTATAATTAAGTAACTATTCCATTGCTCTGCTTGCAATTGTGATAAGAGGAAGCCCCTCTACTATTTAATATTATAGCCTCACTATATAACAAAATATTCAATCATTTCCCTTCTGATATTACATCATCTTTTTGCTTACATTCATTATATACATGCCTCCCATATTGTGAGGATTTCTTGGACCTCTGAAGAAGCTTTTGTTAAGCGAAACGCATCAGGTTTCTTTCATTTGGATCATTATATCTACTTTTTTTCCCTTTTATTTAGATTTTCAAAATCAAAAGCATATATAAAAAGGTACAAAAGAGAAGGCAGTTTCAATATCTATTGACATTGGGCATCATATAAATAGTATTAATGATCAATAAATTAGTATTGCACAACCTTTATACATATTCCGCCTTTTTATCCCTTATTGTCTCACACGATACAGCATTCATACAACTAACAACGAGACATAAAAAACACTGTTCTGCTGGGCTTTTGGGGTGAAAGGGGAGGCAGAGCGGAGAGCCATGTGGGGTGTACCATATAGCATCATTGTAATGGTTTGCAATGATGTCCAGGGTTCCCAGATCTCCTTATGTATGTCTCATTGTCTGTTAGCTATGTAGAAGCCTCTTTCCATGCACTGGTAGTCTACTTGAGCTATTGTATCTTGCCATAGTAATGGGCCCTGCACTTCCAGTTCCTAGCTATGCATGGTTTTGTGGCCAGAAGAACATGTATTAGTAGACTCTTGGTTGCCTTGCTACACCTTGGTAGATTTATATGAAATAGAAACATATCTACTTTTAACATCACTCTATACATATTGTTTTATTTTAGTGTTATGTATATTGTCATTAGTATCTTTTTTATTCCAATTAAATACTGTATTTATTTATCTGCTTGTTATTTATATATTTAGCTATTATAATCGGCCCCTTTTCTTTCTTAATATTTTCTTTTTCTTCAATACCTTTTAACTGCTTGTCTTATAAATAGCGCGGTAGTCTACTATTTTTTACTCCAAAATAGTAGACATATTAGTTCAGTCAGGTTGTATAGTACAGGACAATAGACCTATAGATTCATATGACTAATAATGTTTCCTCATCCCCTGAATCTCAGAGAGCTGATAAACACATTAAAAAATGGCCAATAAATGAACCAAGCTCTGACATTTGTCTGTGTTTACATATTATTATAAACCACAACATGTTGGCGAACTTTGATATTTTTACCTATCAAATCCATCTATCCATCAAATGTTTATGAGGTTTTTTTCTATTAAATAGAAATATCATAAGAGAAAAGAAGGTCTCAGTAAGAATACTGTAACTCCATGTGGTTTGCCTTCTTGACCATATGGTAACCCATAAATGATACAAAAGGTAGACATTGTTCTATACACAATGCTGCCTTTTGGTTCTCAGTTAAAGGTACACAGTCAGTGACAGTCGTTGGTCTATTCGTTCTCAGAGTATTGTTGAAAACTTAGCTCTTTGTCTGAAATCCCAAAAATAATATTACCTGCTGAAAGACATTAAAAGACCTTCCTGCCAAGATGGTGTCTCCTAATATTTGGTCAGTAATTAGAACCATTGTTTTTTTAATAATGTTTCAGTGTGGCTGTCATATAGCTGCAGGGACTGAGGTCTACTTTTGGTACATCTGGATCAACAGAATAACTAGTTATGATGGTAAGGTAGAAAAAGGTGCACATATTGATGACGAGGGATTAGTTTGGCAATTATAGTGTCACACATGATCTCATTTGATAGTAGAAAATACCCAGACTCTAAAATTATTGTGGCAATTGCGAGTGACAAGTCAAAATAAAATGGCTATTAGATATTTTCTACTTCACTAGTCTTTTTATTGTCAGTCCCAAATATCTAAGTGGAAATTATTTTTTTTGTATAAAATTCTTTCTCTCTCCATCTTTCATCCTGAGTAATGTTGACTATGGTAAAAAAAAAAAAAAAAAAAAAACCTTCAGTAATTTTATGTGCTGGAGACATGTTATGTAGAACTTTAAAAAAGGACCACATAAGTGGCTCACTCTTTCCCTTATCCAAAGTCAGAATACTGTGTTCAGCTATCGCGTCGCTGTTACTTTTTGCTATCCATTTGAAACCTCCTAGAAAAACATTTTAATCGTCAGTGTCACATATCATAAAACATTTTGTCATATGATACATCTAGTAGGAAAGGGGGTCTCAGATGGCTACACTGACCTATAACACACACATGGAGCATCAGCCCTTGATGGCAGAATGTTTTTAGTTCTGGTCCACTCCTGTTTAATTTAGAAGGCACAAAATATGAAAAATATGAAAACTTTGAACTTGAAAAAATGAGGTGGAAAATGAAACACATAATGTTAATGCTAAATGAATGCAAATATAAATAGTCAGAATAATTAGAGAAGACATTTCAGGGAAGGTTGGTAAAAAAAAATGAGAATAATTAAAAAAAAGAAAATAGTGCAGTAACCCATAAAAAAGTCAGAGTGGCACACATGCCCATTGGACAAGAGCAAGAGAAGGTGGGATGAGGTAAAAGAAGAGGTGCCCATACTGATAAAATTCATTTTGTTAAATGAATTAATAAATGGGTGAGAGAAATGCCATTATGTTATTTCACAGAAAAAAATTGGATGAACATTTAATGTGTTATTTAATTTTATATATGCTGAAAAACAAAACTTACTTAATAAAATTAATGATTGCATGTTCAATAATGGCTGAATATGGAATTGTTATTATGCAGTTAAACTCTTGTCGCTATGCTATAATTAGAAAAATGGAAATCTTTTTTTTTTTTTTGAATGAATAAATCAAAAGCTAAAATGGTGCAGAATATGTTAAATACCAAAGTGCTTTTGGTATAATTCAGAAGTATAATGTTTAACAGAATTGCAACTAGCAGTTTCCTTGAGGTTTTAATACATTGTAGCATTTTAAAAATTGATTCATCGGTCTATGTTTTTAGATCTCTGGGCTTATTATGTTTTGTGTACTTGTTTTTATAAATTGGAGTGTGTACTGTTCCGGTTTAATGGACTTCTTACTTAACCCCGTTCACTTCCAGAGGAGACAGGCCATCTGGCATAGAATGGGGTTAATAGACGATAGCGGCTTTGTGAAATCAACAGCATTCACACATTTCTTTCCGCCTTGAAATATTTAGTTGCTTAGGAGGATAAAAGCCTTGAACAACAGTAAAACAGCAGTTTTGAATTCATTCCCAGCACTAAGAGAAAATGCTGCAGCCAAAAAGCAACAGAATTGACATTTTCCCTCTCTTAGTTGCCTGATCCCCTATTTGAGCAGAAGTAAACATTATTTAACCCTTAGTATTTGGAGTTGCCTTCTGTGGACAAATCAGTCATAGGGAGTTTTCTTCAAGAGAACAACCTATGAATGTATTATTGCGGGGATTTTAGTCATTTCTGTCTTTAGCGGGTAAATTGATTCAGTCAACAATAAAATGGGAGGAGATTCTATGGCCTCCAGTCATCCCCAAAACTGGCGTTAGCAGTAAATGAACGGGTTTTGATTATTCAAGCCTGCCGCTAACGCCATTAACAGGTGCAGTATCACATCCTTCATTTTTGCCCGTAAATATCTCACACACACAAAAACACAACTTATATGTGTATTGGCTGCTTAATGCATCCAACATTTGCACAAGTTAACCCTTTGAGTGCTGTAGGAAACACAAACAATGCTCACTACAGGACTCAAAGGGTTAACCTGGGGGTCAAAAATTCTATTTTTTAAGGAGCCCCAGGGGGATCATTTTTTTTAGTGACTATGGGCATGGTGTGTGCTTGCAGTCTTTAGGGGTCCCTTCATTATTTAATGGTGTCAGTGGGAGGTTCCTGGCCCTTAGGAGGGACAATAATTTTTTGGGGGGGTTCTGGGTAATGGGGGTGACTTAAACAACCCATGACACCCCCAGACTCCTAGCATAATATTAACAAGAACATAGAGAATACCATAATGATATGCTAAACACATTCCCTCAGGGCAATACCAGTTCTTTAACGCACTGGATTTGCGGTCCCAGTTGCAGCTGAATCGCACACTAAACAAAATAAGAGTCCCCAGTGTGTTAAATAATGGGGCTCTTTGAATCTAGCCCAATGTTTGTTACATTTTCAACAGTCTTTTCACTCATTATTGGGGAAATACCTATTTATATTGCCAGGTTAATATACCAGGTGTTTCTTACTAGGTTGGTGTGGTTCTTCCCGCCTTTTTTGTGATCAACCAAAACAATATAAAAAACATAAATGACGCATCATGTATATAACTATATTCAAGGCTTTTGACATGGAAACAGACTAATGTTAAGAATTTACATGACCCAAAAAATAGCTCCATTTCTAGTATGTCATGACAATGCATTTTGGATGAATGTTTTGTAGACTAAAAAAAAATGGCTTTTGGGTTCATATGAATCTTGTGGACCACTGATAGAACTGGGGGGGATGAACATGTTGCCCTGCCTTATTCCTTCCACAGTTATCCTTTTGTTAAATAAGTCCATGGCTAGTTTTTTTTTTTTAACCTCTTTGGCCTGTCAGTTGTATTTGGCTTCCATGACACTGAGTGCATGATTATTTCCCAAGGATATTAATTCAAGCATCTAAAGAATTCAGTCTAGCAGAGGAAATATATCTTGAAACAGTCCGCTAAAAAAATTGCTTTTTCTTTCCACTGTCATATTTGTTCTGTGCTGGTGCTATCAATAATCTTTTAAATTACAAATTGTGTTCTGATGTACTTTTTCTATAGATACTGGTCTCTGGTATAGAGCAATACTGCATAGCATGCTATACACGCCAGCAATCATCAAATAGATTTTTGATATGTATATCTACAGAACACATCTACTGCATAGATATGGATCTGGATGTCTGCCTACTGACACTTAAGATGTATAGACACACGTGACTGGCTAAGAAACTAACCATCTGTACATGAACATAAGACTATTACTAGCTGAATTAATGTGGGCCTTTTAAATTGAAATGCTTGAATGAAAGTATACAAATCAAGTACCTTATTGAACACTTTGTGTCTGTATAGTTCTATCTTGGGGGGCTGACATTTTGTTTAGAATCTTGGGTCAGATGAAAGAAGATCTGACCCATCTGACCCAAGATGTCTGCCCCCTGATAGAGCAATACAGAGCAATGCAGGCTCAATATGGTACTTTATTTGTATTCTTCCATTAAATAATTTATATTTAAAATACCTACACTTGATTCAATCTTTCAGTTACATATAACTCCCCCCCCCCCCCCAACAGTTCTCCTTTAATAACCCAGTAAGTGTTACAATTGACAACCTCAAACTCACAGAGCTCCAGTTCTGGGACAGCAATAAATATATGAAGCATTAATGTTGATTAAATCTAGAGGCAATAAATGCATCAGCTTTCTGTTATTGTTGAATGCACATAAAATCCTGATTGTGTTGCGTTGTGTTCTGTTGTGATTGTGTTTCTGTGTAAATAAGTCTTCCTAAAAATGACAATATGTTGTAAAACCGGGAAAGTCAGTGCCACTGCATAATGCCGATGCATATATTCAGGCCACACAGCCTAAATAAAATATCACAGATGATTGCAGCTCATCTGAAGTCAAGGAAACATCAGCACAGATTAAGGGCCTCGTTTTCATTACTTTAGGGAATAGCAGAGTATAGCTGGCAAAGTCTGTTCCTGTAGCATGTTGCCATTGTCTATTCAGTTCCTGCCTAATACAGCAAGTTAAAAAGACACTTCTGGGTTCAGTGTATAGTTCTCTTGGGAGTTAAAGGGACAAGATGAACGTGTTTTCAGAGCACTTTATTTTCCGTCTCCTACTTGACCTGCCGTGACATTTTCAAGCAGAAACTGTTAGACTTCGGAGTGAAGTGTAGAAAATAAGTCCGCAGCATTGCAAAAGGATCATTTGGGGGGGGGGGGGGGGGGGGGGGTGTAGGAAATTCACCCTTTGAATCCCACAGGATACATGTTCTAAGCCCAGAAAATTGTCAAATGGAGGCGAAAAAAATCATTTGCTGAAGAAAGCACTTGTTTTAAAGTAGTACTTTGCATCAATGTGCTTACACCTGCATCAGCATGAGATTTAGCCATTCACACATGGAACGGTACACAAGATGCAAAGTTACTTCATGTCAACCTTGCTGAACAGTTTGGCAGACATGGTATATGCTGGGTTAGTCAGCAAGGAGCATATGGTTTTGAAAAACCTGTGTCTATGCTAAAAATATCAATAGATTTGTACGGGCGGTTTAAATAGTGAGCAAAAAAAAACAAACGATAGGCACATTTTTTAATGCTTGTTTTAAACCGAGTATATATACATTATACAATGCACGCCAGGGAACCTGTGTCAGTTTGAAAGTGAATGCTTATGGGTAATACCCTCTTAACGATTAAACTGATTAAATAGTTACTCCGTGACCTATGCTTCTTTTAAATTAGGCAATTACCGTTAAAAGAGGTGCCCGTTAAAGATGCAAGTTTAAGTTAAATTATAATTTGATCCTTGTGCAGATTATAACATACCGTATATTTTCTCGATTATAAGACGACCCTGATTATAAGACAACCCCCCAAACTTTGGATATTCCATTAGGAAAAAAACTAAAAGCCTGAATATAAGACTACCCTATAGGAAAAAAGTTCAACTTGTATATATTCACATGTAAATTGCTTTTTTAATAAAAAATTATGATATCAAAAAATGTATTTCTAGTTTTTATTTCTTTTTATGTGCCAATGCTGCCTTTCTCTTTCCCTTGCCCCCATTTTTCTCTCTCCCCCCCCCTTGTCTGTCTCTTAACCCCCTCACTCCCCTTGTCTCTGTCTCTTAACCCCTTCCCTCCCCTATTTCTGTCTCTTAACCCCCTCACTCCCCTTGTCTCTGTCTCTTAACCCCTTCCCTCCCCTTGTCTCTGTCTCTTAACCCCCTCACTCCCCTTGTCTCTGTCTCTTAACCCCTTCCCTCCCTTTGTCTCTGTCTCTTAACCCCCTCCCTCCCCTTGACTCTGTCTCTGCCCCCCTCCCTCCCCTTGTTTCTCTGTCCCACCCCCTCCCCTTGTCTCTCGGCCCCCTCCCTCCCCCTCACCTTTAACTCGATCCCTGGTGGAAAGTGGGGGCAGCCGGGGGATGTCTACACTATACGTGCAGACATCCTCCATGCTGCCCGACACGGCAGTCTATTATGACGGACAGCTGGTCCGTCATAATAGTCTGCCGTGTCGGGCAGCATGGAGGATATCTGCACGTATCGTGCAGACATCCCCCTGCTGCCCGATTCTCCCTGGTGGCTAGTGGGACAGCAGAGGATGTCTGCACGCTCGCCGGGACTTCTGTGACGAAAGCGGAAGTACCCGGCTTCATCACAGAAGCCCCGGCGGTCGTGTCGGGTGGAACCAGGGGAGTCTGCGCTCATCGCGCAGACATCCCCTGCTGTTAGAGAGGGAGATCCAGGTCCATGTCTTATAATCTGACCTCAATTTGAGGTCAGATTATAAGAAGACCTCGATTATAAGACGAGGGGTAGTTTTCAGATTTTTTTTTCGGTACTTTGTTATAAAATCATCTGAGAGTCAGCATAATTGCAAGAAATGTGTACTCTTTTCTTGAATTACATACCTATCAAGGGAAGGTCACTAAATACTGCGTAGGGCGCTCATTGTTAAATCACTTAATACAACTCTTCCTTTTACAACCGTCTTTTTGACTCTCCTTAAATGTACCAAGTAATAAATCAGCTAATATCCTACTTAATCCACATACAGCAGATGTGACAAGCCTTGGCGCAGCTCAGTAAACACACTAAGTGTGGGGGGGGTCCCAGAACCCAGGACTGATTCTGTTTTGCTTATTTCAATCCTCAATAAAGACCACTCTTTAACTGAGTTTAAAATATTTCTATTGGATTATGGAATATAATTTGTGCACTTTTTTTTATCAAAACCACTTTTGGTCCAGAATTAAAGAGACAAATGGTTATAAAGCTTTGACTCACTGAGATTTATGTCCATCACAATTACTGTATTCGCTCGAATATAAGATGACCCTGATTATAAGACGACCCCCCAAACTTTGGATTTTTATTTAGGAAAAAAGAAAAGGTCTGAATATAAGACTACCCTTAAAAAAATAGTTTTATATTTAATAAAATGTATTTCCTTCAATTTGACCCCAAGACTTAGTCAATGCATCCCCCCACACAGTCATCTGCCCCCCAGACTTAGCCAATGCATCCCTCCACACTTAGCCAATGCTGTCCCCTCCCACCCCCACCCTTAACCAATGCCGTCCCCTCCCAAACCCACACTTTACCAATGCTGCCCCCTCACTTTACCAATGCTGCCCCCTCCCGGCCCCCACCCTTTACCAATACACTGCGGGGAACCTGGATCCCAGTCTTATAGTCAGACCTCGAGCTTGAATGTAAGACAAAGGGTATTTTTCAGAGCATTTGCAAAACCTTATCTTATATTCAAGTAAAGGATGTGGGTGCTGTATTATCAGTTTTAATTGTTTACTGTAATCAGCTACCATGTGAGCAATTTAAATGGCTGCTTAGAGCCCCTGTTAGCATGGATGGGTGGGACCCACAGAACCTACATGGCTCACTTACGATTTCTTTGATAAAGGGACCATAAAATACATAGAATTGCCCCTGGGTGCACCACTTAGAAATGTATTGATATATTTTAAAATATAAAATGTCTTTAAATATCGATTGATAATCTTCCTATATCACCCATCACTTTACTCATGGATTGCTACATTGATATCACATGACTTTAATTGGATTTAATAATAATAATAACAACCAGGGAATTACTCAGTTTAATGGTCCTCATTTATTTATCGCGGAAGGATGAAGGGTGAGTCGACCCTGCCGAGAATTGACCCTGTGAGCCCAATGGTTGATCAGATTCTACTAGAGATGCATTATAGTATATACTAAATATGTGTACAGCATTATGCTAATATCTTGATTTATACATTATACATTATAAGTGCTGTATTGCTGCCTTATATTTATCATGTTTTTACTGTTTTATCATTTTGTATCTGAACTCCTAGTTCTTCTTTGCTTCAGTATTTGTTCTTATTTTGTTCAACAAGCATAATTATCCAAATGTGGTAAATAAACCATTTGGAACGTAGCTTGCACCTATTTCAGAGATCAATCACAAAGCATATAGTTCAATTATGAAAAGATTATAGCAGCGCCAAATCTACAATAAATGTCTTAACACATTTTTATATTTTCACTGATTGTTTTTCAGATATAAATTACATTTCCATTGTTTTGCCTTCAAGCCATTTTATCCTTGCAAAACAACGCTTTATCAAATAACATAGGGAACAATCAAATGTCACAAATATAATTTACAGTAAAGAACCAAGTGTAACGTATACTTTATCAGTGAGCTTATTTGTATCTGTTTTTTAATTATTGTATTGCCTTTGGAATTTCTCAGTGCTGCCAGCAGACATATTCTAGCAAGAATGGCTGCTTATTTTACCTCAGTGAATAGCACTTCTGTCCAATGTTGTATATATAGTAAAGGGGCCTGAACAAAACCGGAAGTGTGGTTTAACAACCTCTGGCAAAGTGCTGCCCTCTGACAAAGTGCCGCCCTAGGCGAGTGCCTTGTTTTCCTTGTGAAGATACACTACTGCATATGTCTCCCCTAAACTAGTGGCTGTGTATAAGTACGTATGCATTACATTAAAAGTAAAAGGAGTGTAGTGAATGTAAAAATAAGAAAGTGTGACCAGAGGAATGATTACTTAAGGTACATGGAACAAAACATTGGTTTTTGCTTGGAAAGAGCCTTTAAGAAGGATATGAGACATATAAAAACATGCAAGCTCTTTGTTTCTTATACAAAAATAGGCTGAATTGACTTTGTACAATAATTTTTCCAGGTGACAAAGGCAGAAATCCAGCATTTTTTTCACTGGAAGATAGAATAATAGTCTTGATTTTCGAACATAATTATGAGGAAATAAATCTGACCTTTCAACCGTTCCTATCTAGCAGCCATCTACTGTGTCTAATTTCTTTATTCTCATAGTCAAGAGGGTCATTTTGTAGTGCCTTTTACTATTTTGTCTGTGAATGCTTAAATCACCAAAAATTATTATGCTGTACCACAATTCTTCTTTTTGTATCAACAACCAAAATGTATTGAACAGAATCTACTTTTTGGAATAGAAAATGCTTGTACACATTTAGTTTTCTTCTATTTGTGGGAACATTTATCAGTGCTGTTGCATAGTACCAATGTATGTCATACATAGGATTTTTGCTTGGCTTAATGTTTTTGGCCTATTGGTAATCTTAGTCTGTTTTATGTACATGACACTTCCTTACATTTTATATATGTTTTACACATTTACATTTTGACACATATATATACATATATTGGATCATCTTTTTATAACTTAATAAACATACTCTTTAGATGTCTGAGAGAGAGAGAAGAAAAGAGAAAATTGTGCTTTTCTTTCAAAGCATTCATTAACATAATGGATGTATTTTCTGATCACTCTATATTTGTGGAACATGGAAATTGTAGTTGCACAAACAGTGTCAAAAACGCAAATATTTGACATATATTATGATGTTTACCAAACAGATATGAGCATTCTCCAAGTATAAATAATGTTTCTTGGAGCAGTAGTGACTATTTTGCATGTCTATTAAATATTAGTTATTTATATATAGCTTAGCTATGATCTGGCCAGATCATATTAACTTTTTTTTTATCTACTTGACATGAGAGGACAAGAGTCTCATGGGTCATGAGAGGGCAAGAGTCTCATGGGTCATGAGAGGGCAAGAGTCTCATGGGTCATTAGAGGGCAAGAGTCTCTTATTCACTGAAAATTTGACTTTGGAGGTCGATTTTCATTTTGAGACTAGGTCAAATTCGCCACCCGAGTTTGACTCGAATCCCAGGTTCGAATCTTGCCCATTGAAAGTAATGGAAGGGGGAATGATCAAAGCTATTTTTGACACTAAGTTAAATTTGTCACCTGAGTTTGTCTCAAAACATGGCTTCAGAAATAACTTCAATCATTTCGCCTCCCATTACTTTCAATGGAGAAGATTCAAAACTGTTTTTTTCCTAAGTCAAACTCAGGAGCCATCTCAGAATTAACGTCGACCCCCAAAGTCGAATTTTACTGACTCAAACCATCAGTCTTTTTGGGAGGTTTTGTAACTGTGTAATAAGTCTAATTTCACCCTGTCCTTGTCTGATATACTATAATTGCATTACCATGGAGAATAATAAATAAATTCATGAATGACTACACACATTTTGGTGAAAAGTGAGTGATGATTAACATTAGTTTTGCCCACTGTTGCCCAAATAGTGCTCTTTTTATGTTAGTCCAACCCAGCAGTGTTAATTTTTTCCCATCTTGCACTAATTGTTAAACGATCATTATTCACTTTCCTTCAATGTGTTGTCCACAATGGTTTTAACTTAATGGGGTCTGTTTAATAAACAGCAATCATTTATAAAATGACAACCACCCTGCTAAAATCAGGCCACCATAGAAAGGGATTCAAAATTACCCCATCAGCCATGGCAGGTTGAGCATAATGGAAGCTATTGTTTCTAGAAGTGCTAGGTAGTGTAACACCAACAGTGCTTATGATGACTTGAAGACTGGGACAGGAGGAAGGACAATCTCCACCTCCCTCCTCTGGGATTACCCCATCAAACCAAAGAACAGAATACACAAATCAACAGGTGAAAGTATCCCACTGATTATATTTTGCATGCTCTATAACACATATGGAGTGTGGATTTGTGCCTGCAACACTCATTCAAAGGAGGGATTTCTACATTGTATACATCTCACATTGTATATATCTTACATTGTATATATCGCTCATAGTATACAGGGAGTGCAGAATTATTAGGCAAGTTGTATTTTTGAGGATTAATTTTATTATTGAACAACAACCATGTTCTCAATGAACCCAAAAAACTCATTAATATCAAAGCTGAATATTTTTGGAAGTAGTTTTTAGTTTGTTTTTAGTTTTAGCTATTTTAGGGGGATATCTGTGTGTGCAGGTGACTATTACTGTGCATAGTAATTATCAGGCAACTTAACAAAAAACAAATATATACCCATTTCAATTATTTATTTTTACCAGTGAAACCAATATAACATCTCAACATTCACAAATATACATTTCTGACATTCAAAAACAAAACAAAAACAAATCAGTGACCAATATAGCCACCTTTCTTTGCAAGGACACTCAAAAGTCTGCCATCCATGGATTCTGTCAGTGTTTTGATCTGTTCACCATCAACATTGCGTGCAGCAGCAACCACAGCCTCCCAGACACTGTTCAGAGAGGTGTACTGTTTTCCCTCCTTGTAAATCTCGCATTTGATGATGGACCACAGGTTCTCAATGGGGTTCAGATCAGGTGAACAAGGAGGCCATGTCATTAGATTTTCTTCTTTTATACCCTTTCTTGCCAGCCACGCTGTGGAGTACTTGGACGCGTGTGATGGAGCATTGTCCTGCAGGAAAATCATGTTTTTCTTGAAGGATGCAGACTTCTTCCTGTACCACTGCTTGAAGAAGGTGTCTTCCAGGAACTGGCAGTAGGACTGGGAGTTGAGCTTGACTCCATCCTCAACCCGAAAAGGCCCCACAAGCTCATCTTTGATGATACCAGCCCAAACCAATACCTTGCTGGCGTCTGAGTCGGACTGGAGCTCTCTGCCCTTTACCAATCCAGCCACGGGCCCATCCATCTGGCCCATCAAGACTCACTCTCATTTCATCAGTCCATAAAACCTTAGAAAAATCAGTCTTGAGATATTTCTTGGCCCAGTCTTGACGTTTCAGCTTGTGTGTCTTGTTCAGTGGTGGTCGTCTTTCAGCCTTTCTTACCTTGGCCATGTCTCTGAGTATTGCACACTTTGTGCTTTTGGGCACTCCAGTGATGTTGCAGCTCTGAAATATGGCCAAACTGGTGGCAAGTGGCATCGTGGCAGCTGCACGCTTGACTTTTCTCAGTTCATGGGCAGTTATTTTGCGCCTTGGTTTTTCCACACGCTTCTTGCGACCCTGTTGACTATTTTGAATGAAACTCTTGATTGTTCGATGATCACGCTTCAGAAGCTTTGCAATTTTAAGAGTGCTGCATCCCTCTGCAAGATATCTCACTATTTTTGACTTTTCTGAGCCTGTCAAGTCCTTCTTTTGACCCATTTTGCCAAAGGAAAGGAAGTTGCCTAATAATTATGCACACCTGATATAGGGTGTTGATGTCATTAGACCACACCCCTTCTCATTACAGAGATGCACATCACCTAATATGCTTAATTGGTAGTAGGCTTTCGAGCCTATACAGCTTGGAGTAAGACAACATGCATAAAGAGGATGATGTGGTCAAAATACTAATTTGCCTAATAATTCTGCACTCCCTGTATATCTTCCATTGAATATATCTTCCACTATATATATCTTACACTGTATATATAGTACATTGTATATATCTTACATTGTATATATCGTACATTGTATATATCTTACATTGTATATATCGTACATAGTACATATCTTACATTGTATATATCTTACATTGTACATATCGTATATTGTATGTATCTTACATTGTGTTTATCGTACATTGTATATATCTTACACTATATATATCTTACACTGTATATATTGTACATTGTATATATCGTACATTGTATATATCGTACATTGTATATATCATACATTGTCAATCACCTTTTTGTTTTTATTCTACAAATTTATGTATATGTAAATAAACACATGCAGAATATATTATATAGAAAATATGTATTACTATCTGTTGTGATCCTTTGTAACAATAATGAGAAAGAAGGCTCCTTTGTCTCACAAATTTTACAAATAATACGACTAGTCTCTGTGCTCTTGCCAGTTGATTGAGCTTTCACTGCCTTAGAATGTTTAAGATTGTGTATACAAAAAAAAAAATGAACATATAGAGGGATTAGTAAAAAGACAATAAGCCATGACATTGATTGGCAGTTTCTCAGAAATATTGCTCCCTATTTACAAAACTTGGTAAACCCAAAGCCTTTTAATATGCACTCCGTAATAAAAAGAGAGGAGAATCAGTATGTTTAGGAGGGCTTATGGCTCCCATTAAATAAACAATGCTTGAGAAATGCAGTCTTTTTCTCTCAATCAAACATCTGGGATTCACTCAAATCTTTCTAGTAACCAATGGGACAACACCACAGGATTCGCCAAAATCCCAGGTGGAAAATGTGAGTCACGCTCTGCAGAACAAACAGATTGCAAAGGGGAGCAATAAAAACTATTTTAGGTTTATTAGACTAAGTAAGGGGGCAATTAAATTGGATAATATGTCTTCACACATAGTGGATTTAATGTGTGAAGAACAGAACATATCTTAGAGGTTTATATGCATCAAATCTGACTGTTAAAGAAAACCAATAAGTGAGTTTAAAGTAACTTTCTCATATCTGTACCTTGGAGCACTCTCTCTGATAATATCTCTCTGATGTGTGGCTGGGAATATTAACCCCTTCCCACTTGTAGGATGTTCTGTCCAGTCCTAGTTTTCAGTACCCAAAAGCCTACAGGACGGCATTGAATGGGCTGACTGTAACAACTCACCGTGGCTCCCTGCCATGAGCTTAGCTAACGGACTCTGCAGCAAAAGCTTGCCATTTTGAGTGGCCTCAGTCTGAGATGGAAAATGTACTCGAAGCACAAAGTGAGCACTGGCTATATTTTATTAATACGTAACATGCCCAAACTTCTGTCTTTGGGCACGCCTCCATGATGTCACACGTAACCTCATGAAACCTTGCGGTATTTCGACAGGGACCCAAACGGTCTGTAATGACCCTTAAACGGTCTCTGCCTTTGTCTCCCTGGGTCTTTGCTTATGTATCATCTGGCGTGAAGGGGAGAAAGAAGTGGTTTACATTATTATTGGTTCTAAAGGAAGTAGACTGTAGGTGACTCATAGTGACATATTCAAAATAAAAGACTTCTAGCCTTCAAGAAACATATACTGAAATCTGTATGGTTTGAATTGGCATGAAGCAGTTGAGAGGCAAAACATATTTGGATACAGGCGCACGCTGACACTGTTGTATTCAGCAAATCAGTGCAGGGGTTTACCGCTAGCATGGGACGAAGGTCAAGTTAAGGCCCTTTGTTAAAAATGAGGTTTTCTCATGGCAGTAGCAGTGGCAGACTGTCGTGACAGCCATGATAAGGCATAATGTCTGCCAATTAGCAACTGCAATGGCATATACTTGGGACAATTGAGCTTTCACTTCTATATTAGTTAACACACACCAAAGTTACAAGACAGTGTGAAACAATTAAACGTAACTTATTATGCTAAAAGTTATTTATGGCAGTAGAGTATTTTTTACATTTTATTTTACATTTTTTATATTTTTCAATGTTGTTGCTACTGACACGACCCAGTAACTGAAACTTATGTGCTTGTAATTAGTGGTCTGACCACACATGCCATCTTTTTTCATTTATTTTTTCTGTATCATTATACTATTAAGTTTTGGGTGATAAGTAACCATTCAGAGCTATAAGCGTCATTAGGTCAGTTGGTAAATGCTGCAGTACCTGTTTAAACCTCAGGGTGGCAGGGTTGACTGCAGGCCCTCATCTTTCGAAGGTTCATGAATGATTACCATTAAGTTGATTCATAATAACTTCTACTAATCAGCTGCAGATATGGTTAATTTTGCTTACATTGGAAAAAGACAATGCTATTGAGAACTAGCTACCATTATCAAATAACATTTTGTGGGGGAAATACAATGAATTTTTATCCTGACCTAGAGATATAATCTATTTCTGTCAAGAGCATATGTGTCAAAGATGAGTTGTGATACCTTACTTCAAAGCTCAGTTCCCCATGAGTTCTCTAAAAATACACACTATGCTGAGATATATCAAATAACACTAAAGGGTAGTAAATCCTCACATTGTCAGTAACTGCCATTGACTTGGTGGAAACAATCAATCTGTTATAGAATAACTTGGTAACCGATCAAATATGGATTATCTGCCTGGATTGCAGTTTAGGATGGTTAATAGTATTCCATTTTTCTTTTCGCATATGTTAACAGATTTAAAATACTTGAAATATTAGTCTTTTTTATGTAAATAGTATCCTATAGTAGTTACACTGTAAGGCAGGGCGTCCGATGTGCATCGGACAGCAAGGTGCAGCCCAACTGACTTAACTACGTAAATTTGATTAGCCCAAAAAAGTGTAAATGGTACCATCATAAACTTGGCATGATGGCAGGAGGGTACATACAACCTAATAGAAGTTGACGGTGAATAATAACCATTGATGTGATGTCAACCTATAGCTGGCATGACATCATCAGAATAATTATACCACAAGAGCTGTTATTTGTATATGTGGGCATTTCCTAATTTTTACTGGGGTTGCTATTATGGCATATTACAACTAGAGTTGAGCGGACATCTGGATGTTCGGGTTCAGTGGGTTCGGCCAAACTTTTAAACCCGAACCCCATAATAATAATGAGTGGGGGACCTAATGTCCCCCCTAGGTCCCATTACCGGCGGTGGGGACCCTATAATAATAATGAGGGGGGGACCTAATGTCCCCCCAGGTCCCCACCCATTGCCGGCGGGTGGGGACCTTAAAATAATAATGAGGGGGGGACCTAAAGAAAGAAAAAAGAAGATAGATTGTTTTTCACCCGTGGATTTTTTTTTTTGTGCTTGTTTTTGTTTTTTTTGCAGCGCGTATTATGGTTTTTTATTTGGCCTTTTTTGGGGCTGAAGAAAGAAAAAAGAAGAAAGAACAAAGAAGACATCAAATGGTAAGTATAAAATTGTTATTTTTTACAGGTTAGTTTATTGCCCACCCCCCTAACTATTATTAGGGTGAGGGGGGGGGTAGGTAGGCATTTTTTATGGGGGGGGTGACTAGGGGCTGGGCACCCCTAGTCTCTTTATTTGTGGTCCCAACCCGCCGCTCATTGGTGCGGACCGGGGGGGGGGGACACTAGGTCCCCCCCTCATTATTATTTTCAGGTCCCCACCCACGGCAATGGGTGGGGACCGGGGGGGACATTAGGTCCACCCCTCATTATTATTTTAAGGTCCCCTTAAAATAATGCCTCGAGTAGGGGCATTCAGGAGGATTTAACCTCCCATTTATTAATGACGCTTGTTGAATGGCTACCCTGCAGCCATTCAAAACGCGCCATTAAATCGTCGAACCCCGAACTCCCAACCCGGACATACAGTGGAATGTCCATGTTTGGGTCCGGGGTCCAAAAAATGTAATGTTCGGTACGAACCCAACTCTAATTACAACTACTATAATGTAATTACACATTGATTAGAAGAGATCATTGTGGTGGTCTATGAGTAACCGGAATCTGACGGCTACTCCTTAAATCATTGAAGAACCAAATGCGTCAATGGATGAACATTTCTGTGATGCCACAGTCTTGTATACAAGACACAACTTGTTATGTTCTATTGAACCTTGTTCTACTATAATCTACCTAATATTGAAATGTAAATGGGCAAGAGCATTGATGTGATACATCCATAGTAAAAAATAATATAGCTAAAAACCAGGACACTTCTCATAGGATTCCTTGTCCAACTATGCTCCTTGCAACTTACCAAAGGGATTGGGACCCAAGTAATAATGTAAGAGATATAATGCCTCTTCTCATATGAATCCTGGTCTCCCAGGATGTGGTATTATAGAGTCCTACTTACAAGATTGTAGGAGTTCTAAAAGATCATGTTCACACAAAATGTGCTCATAAGAGCACATATTTTATAGCAATTTGGCTGTTTTATACATTTCCTACCAGAATATTGAATATACAAGCTGTACATGAATACCTTTCAAAAAACCCTTTCTTTAAGAAACATCAAAGAAACATTTTTTTTCATATAAGTTTGCATATTTTCTATAGCAACCTTTTTCCTAGTAACAACATGGCTAATTGTCTAGATTGACATTATCCCCTTTTATTTCAGTCAGTCAACTGCCACTAAAACTACTCTCATTATGCACTAGAATTAAAGTAGTTCCGTATACAGGCCATATAAAAGCCCTGTAACCTGAAAGGAATGAACATAATTATGTCTCTCTCTCAGCATATTTTAACATATCTTTTCCTGGCTACTATTTTGTACTTTTGCTGGTTGAAGCAATGAAATCTACCTTTTAGGTAGTATGCCAACACCCTGCATTTTCATTAGAACAGTACAGTGGCACTAGAGTTCTTTTCTCAGCTATAATTTGATTTATAATCCATCTAGATTCTCTTACTAGCTGACAGGGTGTAAAGGACAACAACAAAACATTTTTTATATAGATCACTTTTTTGGAACATCATATCTCCAGTTATGTCAAAACTGGTTACGTAAAGCATATAGGAAATGTAGTTATTTTATTAAAAAATGATTCCCTTAGGTACTTCGGTTGTTATGATATTTGATCAACCGATAGAAGAAAGGGGCAAGACATTGTTCTATGCACATCTCCATATCACTAGCACTATGTTATGCATAATGTAATGCATCGTTAGTGGTTCTGAAGGAACATATTATGTTCCAAAAAGAGATTTATGTTAAATTAATTTTTGACTGCACTTGTCCTTTAATATTTTTGCAATAAAATTAACTCCCCTATTTTATCGAATTCTGTGGGCTGATTATCACAAAACATTGTGTGTTTCCATGAAACAATGGGGGGAGCTATTGATATCGTCGGCCCATTAACGGTTAACGGTTGCTCCGCATATATTAGCTATACTCTAATACGCCTGTATGACTACAAATGTTTCAACTTGCAAATCCTTCCATTAACCCAGTATCTAGTTAGATCAAAAGACTTTTAAATATTTTGATGAGACATTCTTTGATCATTTTCTATTATTCAGATTTTACAAAATCCAAAAGTTAGTATAAAATAATTATCAAACAGCCACTGTTGGAAAGGAATGCATAAAAGCTGAAAGGAGGTAATGTTTTAAACATATCACTGTTCTACAATTCCCTTTGTCCCTTTGCAATAGTTGCCATTTTCTTTTGCTAACGAAATGAAGAGAGAGAGAGTGTATGTCAACAAAATGCTTAGCATCACAGAAGGGTTATTATATTAAAAAAATATACTTATTCAATCTTATTTATATAGCATCACTAACTGAGGGCAATGTGTTCTACTACATTTGTTTGCAGCTAGTTGAGAATCTCTAGGCTCAACATGGGCCAAAGGTCTTTGAATTCCAGCAGTTCAGCACCACTCCTCTAGATGGTGTAGAAGGTGGAGTAGACAGTTCTATGCAAAGGTCTACTTCCTTTTGACCTTTAAACAGGGAAACCAGATACATATATCTGAAAAATTGTGAGGCTTAATGAATTAAGGACATTCTGTTATGTCATCACACACAGGATCTTGTATACGCTCAATGATGGTGTACAATGTCCTATTCATGCAGAATCCTGCAAACTAAAGAGACACACAATGTTCAGTACTCTCAAACTTGTATTTATGGTCCAGACCTTCTGATTAGCATATCAGACTGGCCCCATCTATCATGCCAGTGCAGACCCAAAATGCATGGCAAGCCTCTAGGTGCAGTGAGCCAGAGACCCACAATTTAAGGTGACGCAAAAAAGTGAGAGCCACATCTCAGACTGAGAATGGACAACTCTCAAATGACCTGCACTATAGGATGGTACCTTCCCAAGTGCCATCCTATACTGCAATGGTGGCACTAAGCTTTTTTTGCTCAGCGTTACCATTCCGGGGAGACCTCTAAATTAGAATATCAGACGGGTCCCACCCATCATGACCATCCAGACCTAAAATGAAGAACACAGCAAACATTGATATACATTTTGGTGAGCCAGGGACCCACATTTGGGCATGTCCTGAACAGCCTAAGGTGAGAAACAAAGTGGGAGCCACATCTCAGATGCGTTTTCACACTTTAAATTGAATGTAATATAGTATGTAATAATAAAGAGGTGATTGTGTTAACAATATCATTTAACATAGTTGTAAATTATATAGAACATTGGGATATTTTATAAATATTTCACTCAAATGAGAATCTCTCTTATTATTTTATGGGGCCCAGTTTTTATGCTTTATCAGAATTCACACCTTTTGGTACAAGGATACAGGATCATGAGAGGATTCAGTAACTAAATCGAATGATTTTTTAAACTATCATTATCCATGGGGTCAATGAATTGGTCAGTGATTTGGCTTCTCCTTTTCATCACATTGAACTTGATCAATGGGAGTTGCTAAGTGAGTTCATGAATGATGAGGAGGCTCCATACCCAGGAAAAAAAACTGCAAAAGGTAGGTGAATATTAAAAAACTCATTAATACACATTAATTTAAAATAAAAAAAAGGGAGCTTTAAATGCATTAATCATTTATCTTCTTATCATATACATCTTTTTGCTCTGATAAAATATTTTCTTAAGAAAGATCTTCTTAAATATAATTCAAGAAGCTCGAAGTGTGGGTTTACTTTAATTTAAGGACCACGATCTGGGAGAATATTTACACAGTAACTTAAAAGTATATATTTTTATCCAAATGTAATAAATCTATTTGACCCTACATTTGTAGATGCATTGTTTTATATGCTAAATAAAAATGATTAATTTTAGTATTCTGCTGCATTAACAAAAAATCTTGTGGATTAACTCTAGAAGAAAAAGCCGAAGAAAAATCTCTAGCGGATACTTGCATGGCTAGTACATTTTGTTCCAGACAACTGAATCATATAGTGTGAAAGAGATACAAAGGATTCTGGGTACGTGCATGTAAATGAGCATGGAAAGTTACTTGTAGGGCAAACATATTAATCATGTCTTCCTGTATATATGACTTCAATTAAGATTGTTGATAAAATTTGAATCATGAAAAGATACCTAAGGATATGTCCTGGACATTATTAGATTCTTATTCTAACTACCAAAGTATTAAATTAAGCTTGTAACTTCACATATGCCGGAGTGAACAACTCTATATTGAGACTAAAAAGAAAATGGAAATTCTTATTGGGTCGGAGAAACAATCTGGTTTTAACGCAGAGGGGACAGCACATGACCTTTACAGGCATTTAATGGGTTGTTGAAGTGAAAAGAAGCTATATTTCTATATATTGCCTTAGAATTGTAAGGGGAGATGTAAATGAATTTGTAAAGCACAATGCTTTCTATTTGCTTCTTTAATTTATTTTCTTGGCACAGCAAGCCAGCTGCCCGATAATTAATCATATGACAAAGAAGTCCTTGATACCAACAGAATTCGGGCACATTTAAGAAGATATAGGAAGTTCATTTAAATGACTACCTAATATGGGCTTGTAATGGTTAAAGAACTAATAAACGTTAAAAATATATTATGTTTTTTTAGTTGACGTCAGTGCCCCAGCTGCAGCCAATCACATGGCACTGACAACGATTGTACCGGCAGAGAGAGAGAGGGTCCTTTTTTCAGTGCTATTTTAGGAGATATTTACTGAGTGGAGCTTAGTAGCATTCCCTCAGTCGATTGAGACTAAAACCAAGTATCACTTAATGTGGGTACAGTGAGTGTCAGTCCGTGACTCGATCAACCTGTAAGTACCTATTAAAATGCCTTCCCGCCATTTTGCCCCTAGTGTAGCCACAATGTCAAAATAACTCTCATTACTATTAAAGAAGCAACATTTTTTTTATTGCTTTAAGGATAGCACGCTTATGGGAGTACCTACCAGACAAAACACTGATCCGGTATATAATGTAAATCCTGTCAAATCTCAAATATGCCAAACCGAAGTCCACCCACCCAAAGAAGAAAACAGGTATGTCACTTCTGAAACCATCAACTAATTTAACACAAAACCTTTTTTTTGTGTGCATGCTTGGTGCTTTAATTACACTTAATGACTGATCATTGCAGAGGTTGGAAATGTATAAGCCAGAAAAAAAAAACATGGTGAGTTTCTTCATGTGTGACCTGTCTTTATCCCATTTCAAGTGTTCTATTATGTGTTAAACTAAGTATATCAGGGCGTTTTATTCTTTTCTTTCTAAATGCAAAAGAAATATGCTACCTCAAATAATAAACTTATCTTAAAATTAGAGTTTCAAGGTAACATTTTAAGGAATGTTACAAAAGACACTGAATTTGAAGCATATTTAGGGGGTGGAATGAATATTCACAATTAAAATTCTTTCAGATGAATGAGGCATTTAAATTTTACATTATGCTTCTGTCCTGACTTATGGACTCAATTAAGTTGGAAATGCCATCAGATATATCACTATTCATGAGGGGGCAGCAAAAATCTATCTCTTTAAATAAAAAAAATCTATCACCGTGAACAAGGGCGCTAAATCTTTCCAACTTTATGAAGCATATTATTGATGTGCCACTCTGTCATATAATTAAAGGCATACAGTAAAAAAAACTATGTGATTATTTTTCATTTTACATTTGCTATTTATGGCATTGTGCTGAACATATATATTCAAAGCTACTACAGTATTTGTCTCATTACTCGTGTCCAGACATGAATACATGTAATTGGACAGATTTGAAATGTTGGTTATATACAAACTTATAACTATCTAACTTACCTTGTTTTTACACTAATGGGTCTATTCACTAAAATTAGACTTTGGAGGTCGACTTTCATTTTGAGACTAAGTCAAATTTGGCACCTGAGTTTGACATAGTCTCAAAAATAGCTTCAATCATGTTGCCTCCCAATACTTTCAATAGGGAAAGGGATATAAGGGATTTTATTTTTATTATTTTTTTTAGAAGCAAAGGAAAGTTTTCCCAGATGTTTAATGTGAGACACTCTGTGGGCCACATCTGGAATTTAAAGATAAAAATAAAATCTTCATAGCAAAGTATCCCAGCAGGTAACTTCCTTGTCTTGTCTAGCTGTCATAATTTGAGAACACACATTTGTAATAAGTCCTCCATTTGCAGTCAGGTATAAAATTAATTCAGACTACTTTTTTACATCCAGGTTGAGGATGCCTTGTCCAAAATTTTGGATAACGGGTCATTTTGGATAATGGATCATTTTCACCAATACGATATATTACAGCACTCATGAAATACAGTAGTAGCAATGCAAATACTGTATAGAGAAAATACATCCCTTTTACTGTGATGTAAGGCATTGTTGGAAAGCTGGCGTCGGCGTGGCTGACCTGCATGGTATTACCCATTGTGGGCATGGGGGAATCCGAGCATGCATGGAATGGCTATATCATAGCTTAAAGGGGTTGGGTTATGTGCTTGCATTTTTATGGGTGTGTGGAATTAGCAATTTGGGGCAAAATCCAAATTTGTTTTGTTGGATAACTCAAGGGTTACTCAACTGGTACTAACAATTGCTTTGTTTTATTAATAAAAGGCAATAGCATTTTATAATAACTACTTATTAATGACAGTAGCGTCAAACTGTCATGGAACCCAATCTATTTTATAACTAGTTAAAGTAACTAGTAAAGTAAAAATTCACTTTATCAAGAAACATTTTTTTGGCAAGAAAAAATGCAATGCAGTAAAGAACGTGATCAATATATTGCTGGTTTCATGATAGTCAAAATCTCTTCTAAATAATAATTTCAAAAAGAAAATAAAGGTTAATAGGAGTTTAAATTTACCTTTCAGTGTATTTACCGGCAATATGTTGGCCAATATTCTTTACTAGATAAATGAGCATTGTCAACAGAACTGCCCCATCAAGGTTTGCCTAAACTATTGTCATAATAACTGCAGACAATGGCAATCTAGACATGTGGATGCCCATCACTTATACAATCTATGTTTTCTTATATTCATCCTTATAATTATTATTTTTTTACATAGAAGGTGCAACTTTAATCAGGGGAAAAATAACATTTTGATTTAAAAACATACCCTAGGCTTCTCAAAACTACTAATGGGAAAAATTGGCGTTTAATTAAGTTGGAACGTAAATAGTGCTATGAATTGCTTTTAATATTTAGGAACATTAATTGAATGGCTCCCTTGATGGAACACATCACAATGTCAATTTTGACAATATGTTGTATGAGAATAAAGCAATATGTGCCTCTTTCGGTGCCAGTCGTTTGCCTACCAATGGTGCAGTGCTCCCCATTCCATCCCTCTCTGCATTCACATTTTCCATCTTTGCAACTTCCATGTTCTGTGCAGCGAGGGTGACAAACACGTTGGTCACATGCCACCCCAGTCCACCCTTCCTCACAACGACATGCTCCGCCAATACATACGCCATGAGTGCCACAGTCCACTGAGCATACCTCTGTAACAAAACAAAGTGACAATGAGTATAAAATAAACAGATATACACAAGAATATGTTAAAGGCCTTGGGATACTGTATGTATTAGATACACGTATTGAAGAATTGGCATATATACAGTGAATATGTATTTAAAGGATGTGAAGACATGGAGTGGAGATAGCTCGGGTACATCCTGAAAAAGAGGTTGAGTAAAGCAGCTATGCAACCTGGAGATCAATGGTGAGGGTGCAACCAGTGGTTCCCATTTAAAATAAATATCTCCCAATAGGTAACTATGAAGGCCTACCACATCGTATCAAATTGGAGAGTTAGCACTACTTGATGAACTTGATCTACATTGGTAAATCCAATATATAATTTTAGCAAAATCAAAGGTGTTTTGAAAAATATTTTGTTTTTTAAGATTTCTTTTAATACTATCTGTGCGAAAACTTTATGGTTTCACATTGTACTTGTGTTAAAATCGTAGATGCTGGCAAGGAGTCTGGTCTTAATACTGGCTCACTAGGAAAGTTAATCTGACATCTAAAAGTATTCGATTAGCCAACAAAGTTAACATGATAAACATTCTAGACCTAATCATTACTTTTCTTATGTTACCAACAGATGCTGAGAACCATTAGAAAAGAACTGTAAATCCAAAGACTATGAAAGTACATACAAATTAAACGTATTTAACATTTTAATGTGACCAAGAGTTTGATTAATCGCCTAACATAAAAGTGAGCTCAATCCAAGGATAATTGAATTATTTACATCAAATGATAGGGCAATGGTAATTAAAAATGATATTTATTTATTGCAATCAGGATTATTTTAAAAAAAAAATCATTATTAGTAATGTTTCTGTTAACGTTAAGGCTGGGAATAAATTTGAAAGCCAGTTAGAAATATGTTCCTTACCAACAGAGCAATCAGGACCCATCCAGTTAGGATCACAGCTACACAGACCTGTGTCAGTGAGGTATGTCCCATGGCTACTGCATTGATCTGGACATTGAGTACGTGGCAGTTCACAATTCTGGCCACCCCAACCTGGACTGCAGAGACATTCTTTATTCACACAGACCCCATGGTTAGTGCATGTAGGGTCCATACAATCACCTAAAAATATAGAAAAGCAATAGCAAGTATGTTTAAAATGAGACTTTGGCAACATAATCAGAAATTCATTGAGCCTGCAAGAGTCAAACTTCAACTGCACAAGTTTCTTATTCACCCTGAGGCAGCTCAAGGTGATACAATGATATTTCACATTGCTTGAAATGAAGTATGTGTAGGCTTGGGTGGTTATAGTTTTATTTGGTCCCAAAGTTAGCTGTTTGTCCCCTCTCCATGACTCTCTCCCCTTATTTAGGTGCTGTGGGCGCCCCATCCAACGTCCTAATATGCTTATTTGGTAGCATCATCACTGTGTGTAGACAATAGCTATTAAAAACCAAACAACTTCAAATTAGTAGGAGAGGTCCAGCACTGAAACTGTTAAGTAGAAAAATAGGTGCACCTATACTTTAAAATACATATTTATGTATTGCTCTCTTTGGAAGGGATACGTATAAAGGTTATATTTTCTTGCACAATATGGAAAAAGGTAAAGCCAATTTATAATGTACAAATGGAGCTTAGCTATGTTTTCCTATGGAGCAGAATCAGGCATTAATTCCATGATACAACAGAAAATACCTGTAGTACATTTTTTTAGTACCTGAATATTTAAAAAATGTACATGATTCTTAACCTAGCCACAACTATTTAATAAGGAGTTACCATATTAATTACAAGTCCAATTGTTATTTTAGTCATTCACATTTAAGATTTGTGTAAAAATCTTGCCCTGTATTTTACATTCACCATCTTAATAACACCCCATTGCAATTCAGGTCACTCCTCTCTAAGCCAGCACTGCTCATGAGACTACTTTGATTTTATGATAGCACATAAATGTTAAGCTTGAGACTATTAAAAGTTGTGGTACAAGAGAATTGTCAAAGCAGAATCACAGTTTTTATAGTTACTATCACTGCAGACCACAGTGATCAAATAAACATGATGAAATTGCATGGACAAAAGCGTTAGAAATACCCATAATGCTGCATTAAAGTCACACTAAGTGATTTTATTTTTTTACTTTTGTTTTCTCCGTAGTAGTAAAGGATAAACTCCTATGCCACCTGCACTCAGTAAACCCAGTGTCTATCTTTTTAACAGGGATTTACTCTGGGCTCTGCCTCTCAGCTGAGGCAGACCTAGTCTGGATTCTGGTGCACAGCAGTAGTGCTGATGGGGTCTATCGGGTCAGGTGTTCACTCTCTGCAGTAAAAGGGAGTAGTAAAAGTGTGTCAGTGACAGCCTCTGCCATGATGCTACCTGTAGCCAAGATGGAAGACACCATCATGGCTACTGGTAAGAGAATACACTGTCATGTACCATAAGAACTGAGTTGCCGGTGAGTTTAATCTCATCATTGTAACTATACATTGTGCAGGGATAATCCTGCTTAGTGGGGAAAACTCACCAGTTTGTACCTGCACAATGTATAGTTAGAATGGTGAGACGGAATGTTCATTTAACCTCATCTCACCTCAGCTGACCTTTTAGTGAATAGATCACTCCATGATTTAAAAAAAAAATAAAAAGTGCTGGATGCATATAGTGTCCCACAAGCACAAAAAAAAGAGGTCAGGACTGAACAATATGTGCTGTAAGGCCCCGATGAACCATGAATTACATTTATGAAGTTAAATGTCATTGAAAAATGACTTGACCATGAAACTAGCAAATACAACAGTACTAAGTTAACCTAATTTGTCAATTTCACTTACATTCCCAGCTCAACACTATACAAAATCTGACAAGTGTTCCATTTCATTTTCCTGTGCAAATTTGTTAATAGAGCAACAGTGTTTATGCAGCAGAAAATATGGATCATATTGATTTCAATGCCACTTCTATTTCAGGTGAATTGTTTGGACGACAAAGCTATGATGAATATCCCAACTAAAAAAAAATACTGCTGATTCAGAGATTCCAATACCATTTTGTTCTCTGATAAGGGCATGTGAATGACACTGCTTCATTATATTTTGGAAGACTAATCAATACAATAAATCGCACCATTTTATAGCAACATATTAAAAAAAATGTGTTTGCTTGTTTAACTGAAGGCTTAAATGGTTGTCAAAAGGACAGATCTAAGGTACGGGAAAAGTATTGATTAATTCTTTTATTTAGGTCGCTGTTATATACATTGATTGTACAAGGTAATTTGAATCACAGGTTCCCTTATAGGATTTCATGCCACTGTAATAGTACATGGACTAGATCCAGCATTTCACTTAATACCGGATACCTTATAATACACCATTTGTCATTGTATGCCATTATTAATCGAAGGCAGAAGTGTTTCTCTCATGTTTTCTAAATTACTGACATCTACTTGCAGTGTTTTCAGGCATTCATTGCTATATAATGTATTCAAATGTTCCCTAAACATAAGGATGTTTTGTCATTTACCATATGTTTTACTGTTAAAAATCTACCCATCTTTCCGTCTTTAAACATCCAATTGTATAGCCTGTCGATTCAACCCGTTATGTGAAATGTTCTTTCATGTCTCCATTTAATATTTTGTAATATTTCATCATTTGGAATTTCGTTTTCCCGTTTAATTTTCGAATTAAGCACAGAAGTAAAAAAAATACTTAGAAAATGATGTGCTTTATTGTAATATGTTGGAGAGTGTTTGGGAGCCTTGCTGCAAAGAGATATTTATCATCATTATTGAAGCAAATTTTAATGGAAATATCACGCGCAGTAGGGTATTACAATGGTTACCAAATTTAGACTCTAGTACCAATGTACCAATGCTTCCACAAACAAACAAGTTTGGGGGACATCCCCAGATGTACATTTGGTGGTATCTATAGACACATTTTGGGAATACGTGAGCTAGGGTACATTAACAAATATGGAGCACATTGGTTTCTTTGCACCCAGAAGATGGGTATTACCAACAGTGGTTGATCTCCAGAGCAGTTGACCAAGCATTGTGTGTAGACAAATGTGCACAACATCTAAGTTGGGGGAGTAAATTAGTGGTTTAGTGCAGAAAGTTGATACAAAATGAAGAGATGGCAAACACTGAAGACAATTACCATCAATCAGCTGATTCACATCACTTCTGCCACTAAGCCAGGAGCCACTCCCTGCTCTAAGAAATACCAAAGTTGCACTGGAGCAACTGTTCCTGTTGTGATACAATTATAATGGTTCTTCAAATGGAAAAATGATGTCCTTTGGATAAAGGGTGAATTGATAAACATTCAGTGGAAAATGATGTTCTTTTTGAAAGCTGGAACACAGCACCTTCCATGTTGATCAGGGCCGCTTTCTAAACTGACTGTGGGATATCCACTCTTGTTATACTGTGTCACCTCTGTTTAGGGCACTGAATGCCAACTGTGTTAAACAGGTCTTTGGCAAATGAGGAATAAGGGCTAAATAACAAAACAGTGATAAGTGATAAGTCAGGCCATTGAATTCTCTCCCAAGAACCAATGCCATAGAGTAGAAAAAGTAACTATCCTTGGTATTTAATTATTTTATTGCTGAAAGTCTACTTCATCGATCTATTTATCTTTATTCTGTATATTCTTAATATACAGGGAGTATAAACTGAAGATATGCAAGAGTTGCATGTGATAATAGATTATCTATGAGATGAACAGTTGTTTATTACTGATGTAGGGAGTTAGAGAGCTCTTGTTAGTAGAAACATTTGTAACTTACATTTTAATTACAAGCTAATGATTTCAGTTAATGAAGGAACCAATATTTCCTAACTAAGGGTTTTGTTCATTAACCCCTTAGTGACCGAGTGCTATGTTGCATTTGATCTGCCTTGAAGACCAGAATTCCATTATTTTTGTCATACGTTTACTGAACTGTGAATTTCTTTCTTTGTGTTCAGTCCACCCACACAAATTATATATCATTTTTTAAAGGACAGATAGGGCTTTCATTTGATACTATTATTTTCTTCATATGATATCATTTACTATTAAAAAAATATAAAATATGATGAAAATATGCCATAAAAAACACTTTTTCTAACTTTGACCTAATTTTTTTTTTTACACAATTACAAATGGTTAAAAAGACCCCGTCTATATATTTATAATATTTGTCCTGAGTTTAGTAATACCAATGTTTCCTTGTTTGTCTATGTTTTATTTCAAGTAATAGGGCAATAAACAATATTAGTGTTTTTTAACCCCAACCCTAAATTTACCCCAACTCTAAATTTACCCTAACCCTAAAACTACCCCCACCCCTTAATCTAACCCATGTAATCATCCGAACCCCCCTGTAACCCTAATTATGACCCTATTTATGACGCTAACCCTAGATCTAGGTACAGTAGATCATAGGTTAACTTTTTCCATTTATTTATTTATTTATTTTATTTATTTAATTCATTTTCTATTTTTAACTGTAATATACCTAACTGCCTCTAGGGGCAGTCAAGTAGCGGTTTCAGAGCGACGGAAGAGATTTTTTTTTTTTCTCTTCCGTCGCTCTCCTCTGGGCACGCTGTATTGGAGGAGCATGCTTCTCCGATACAGCACACACCCGCGATCACCGGGTGATCGCGGTGCCCAGGGGGGCACAGAAGGTGTTGCATGATGCCTCTATTGAGGCATCATTGCAACACTTTTACACACATAGGCAGTGATCAGCTTTCACTGCCTATGTGTTTTTACGCGCATAAAATCACATTTGCGGTAAACGTATGCGCTCGGGGGGGGAGGTGAAGGGGGGCTGAAAGCAGCCTCTGAGAGTAGCTGCAGGTATGTAGAGTTGCGCTAAGGAGCGCAACACTACATGAAAACGGAGGACGTGTTTTCAGGACGTATATATATGTCCATATGCGTTAAGGGGTTAAAGAGAGAATTGCAGGGGAGCCAAAGTAGCCAAGTTGGAAAAAGCTGAATGGAAGAAGGTTTACAAACTTGGCTAGTTTGGCATTAGGTTTGAATTTCGCTTCTTAATTCCCTGCAATTATCGCTTTAATGAGCAAAGCTCGGAAAAGCTTCAACCTGCCTGCTGTATGTCTTCCGCTGGAAAAATTATTATTTTTTTAAAGTATTTTGTTGTTGTTGTATTATAAAACTTGTTCGATCGTACATCTGTTATTAGTGTATTAGTTGTTCTCGACCATCACCGTGGAATGTGCCATCCTTGAAATCACACATACCTTCATCACAATTGTCTCCTTTGAATCCTGCTGAACATACACAGTTTCCTTCTACGCATGAACCATGACCCCCACAGGAAGGGTCTATACACTGACTGCTGGGAACATCACACTCTGCTCCTTTCCATCCGCTGTAACAAATGCAGGCTCCTTTGGAATATTGTCCATTGCCACTGCACAGTACCGGACATGCAGCTGTAATGGAGAGAGAAGACTTATAAATAGAAACTCTTACATGAGCATATACTATTTCCAGTATAGGTTAATCAACTAATACACTTGTGATTTCAGGTACGGCTATTTGTTGATTAGTCTCAATGCTCTATGACCTGTTATAAAATATATTTAATCCGCGTAATATAAAATCCAATACTCTTTGATTCTGGCAACTCTAGCTAGGTTACACAATGAACAGATGCTCTCATACAGTATAAATGGCAGATATGCTCAGATACAAGGATAACACTAGAACGTCTATTGTTAAATATGAGAGAGGCATATTAATGCAGAAATCGACATCCTACCATTCCTTCACCCAAATAATAATGTACTGCACCAATACTAATTCAGAGACATGAAGACATAACATAGACTAGTTAGGCTAATTAACCCCTTTGTGACTCTAGGACGTTCTATGATATCCTGATTTTAGTGTAGCATCCTAGCATTAAACAGCTCATTGTGGCTGTTGCAGCGGGATCCTACCTGTCAGATGGGGCCACTTTAAGTGGCCTCAGTCTGACAGGGAAAATGTAGCCGATGCCCACAGCGAACACCGGCTAAATTACATTATATCGTGCTGTGCTGTGCACACCTCTGTGATGTCACACTTGACGTCCGGAGGTATCGCAATCTTTTTGCATGGACCCACAGGGTCTATGTGATAAGTGGCCAGGAACAAATCGTGATGATTTGGTGCTTGCGTCGTCTGGGACACAAGCACCATGCGCCACGAAGGGGTTAAACGATGATCACATATAACAACAAGTCCTTAACTGCATCACTTTCCAAATATGTGTCGACTATTGGGTCTATTCACTAAAATTTGAGAATAGCTTGAGGAGGTCGACTTTCATTTTGAGACTAGGTCATATTCGGCACCCGAGTTTGAATTATAAAAAAAACGCATGTCAGTTGCCAAATTTGACTTAGTCTCAAAATGAAAGTCAACCTCCATGAGGTATTCTCAGATTTTAGTAAATAGTTTCATTTGTGTAGAAGCCAAACTAAACTAGCTTAGTTATGCTTGGGAGCCTAGCTAATTTTAGGAGCCAGGAACCTGTTTTTTCCACAGGGTTCACAGAATGTTGTCAGTAGAACCATTCAACCCACCTAGTATGCCAAATTTCTGCTCAATTCAAAATAATTAAATAAATACAAAGCTGAATACTTTCATTAGTCTCTTGCCTTATCTTATATCAAGGATAGCTTTATGCCTATCCCATGCATGCTTAAACTCCTTCACTGTATTAACCTTTACCACTTCTTTTGGAAATCTATTCCATGTACCCTCTACTATCTCAGTGAAGTAATACTTTATGATACTACTTTTAAACCTTTGCCCCACTAATGTAAGAATATGCCCTCTTGTTGTGGTAGGTTTTCTTTTAAATAATCTTTCCTCCTTTAATGAATTTATATATTAAAATGTGTCAATCACATCCCTGATGCCTCGTCTTTCTCTACGTAACTTGTACCTACATCCCTTTTACATTTACTTTAGTAATACTGGAGAATGGGTACACAAAGAACACATAATCACAAGAGTAACAGAGAATACATCTGTCATAAATGTAAAAGGATAAAAAATGTTTAGGTGTACAGAGCAATATCCAGTTGTTCAAACTAAGAACCTTTATTACATAGAGCCATTTTTCAAAATTAAGACTTTTATATAAATTAAATATAGCTTGATAGAAAAATAATAATTATATGTTCATTTCTTTGGAAGAAGTGTGCATTTGTTCTTGAACATGCATTTATGCATCAAGTCAATGTGGTAAAATTACATAAATAACAAGCAACACAAACGTTCTTTAAGCCCTTTGTGACGATAGGAGGTTCTATGCTGATTTTAGTGTACCTAAGACACTAGGACGGCATAGAAGCGTTTCACAGCTCATCATTGCTCCCCATGATGAGCTGTGCTTGGCTCCCGCTGCAGGTACTTGCAGTGGGATCCAACCTGTCAGATAAGGCCACTTTGAGCGGCCTTGGTTTGATAGGGAAACTGTAGTCGGTGCATAAAGTGAGCACTGGCGGCATTTTACTTAATCACGCTGCGCCCCAACTTCCGGATTCGGAGACACACCTCCGTGACGTCACACGTGACATCCGGAGGTATTGTGATCTTTTGGCAGGGACCCACAGGGTTTATTAGGACCACTGATCAGGTCTCTGGCATAGTGTACCTGTGTCAGGGCTTTTACCAGGTCAGGTAGGAGTTTTAGCGCAGGGATAGTGGAGGTGCCTGGTTGCATGTTAAATATTGTGCCGAGGGAGAACAGATAAAGAAACAAAGAGCTAGGGATTGGAATAAAGACTGAAGGAGAGACAAAATGTAATTTAGCAAAGAACTGCAAAATGGGAAAAGGGTTTGAGTAGGAACTGCAGTATGAACAAAGAGCTATAGCAGGGACTGTAGACAAAGCAAAGGTAGGTGTGAAGAGAGTTAAACAAGGGGAGAGGCCAGAGGTAAGGGTTAAGGCCAGAGGTAAGGGTTAAGGCCAGAGGTAAGGGTAGCTAAGCAGTAACACCCGAGAGGGGGTGAGGTCAGAGGTTGGTAGCTAAGCAGGAACACCGGAGAGGGGGTGAGGTCAAAGGTTGGTAGCTAAGCAGGAACACCCGAGAGGGGGTGAGTTCAGAGGTTGGTAGCTAAGCAGGAACACCCGAGAGGGGGTGAGGTCAGAGGTCGGTAGCTAAGCAGGAACACCCGAGAGGGGGTGAGGAATGAGAAGGCTAGCTAAGAAGTAAGGAACACCCTAGTGAGGGTGATAAATGAGAAGGGTAGCTTTAAGGGAATAAATTAGCTGAAGAGATCTTGATGTAGACAGAGGGTCTCAGGAAATGCCGAAAATCATCTACTGAGATGGTTGAGCCACTCAGGTTCAGATTCCCAGTTCCTGGACAGGGTCACAATTCAAATGTGCTTTAAGCAGAGGATCAGGAACAGAAGCAGCAGCTCTCAGAAATCAGGCATCCAACTTCAATGCAAAAGCCCTGTTTGACAGAAACTGCAGCTATTTAACCTGGGTGTGAGCAATAGGTAACAAGCCCACCTGACACCAAACAGAGGGGAAGGAATACAAGCAAAGTAAGGTAGGGAGACCTCTAGAGGAGGCAGGAGGAATATAAGCATGAGTCAGAAAGTCAGTGTTGAACCCTGACAACCTGGCTACCTTGTGATCTGTGGCCAGGAACAAAACTTGACGTTTTGGTGCTTTCGTCGCCTGGGACGGGAGCACCACGCGTCACGAAGGGGTTAAAGTTGTGAAAATGACACACTGCTGTTTGCACATCCTGTACATGCTAGTGTTTGTCTTGGGTTATGCAATCCACTAGAAAGCATTGGAAGTAGGTTGGCCGGCATTGCAACGCTACCATACTTATTGCAGTGTCTGCATTTGTCCTGAAGAACCCCCCTTTGCACTCAAGCTATTGTGGTTTAGCATATAGCCAGGTCAGTTTGGCCTGGATTTTCTAACTGGTGGGTAAGCATTCTGGTCTAGTAGGTGGAGATCTTTTCTCAAGTGCGATAAGGAAAAAGCCTTTTGGCCCTAACTACATCTGAGGACGGTGTTACATTCAGTTGACAACACATATTGTGTGAGTGACTGGTGAGCATTTACAGGACTTATTATTGGACATAATGAACTCTTTGGTGATTATGTATAAAGTTGACACTCACGCCGATAGTGTCAGGTAGTGGTGCTGTTGGTGTGTGTATCTATGTAAAAAGCAGACTCCCGACAAATTGAGTCTATGCTTGCAGGTTGTGACGTTGCGCAGAGCGTTGTGGCAACCAATATTTAAAAAAATCAGGCGCTTAAAAGAGAGCACCTCTGACAAAAACCTTTTGACTAATGCAGCAATCTTTTTCACTTTACAGCTCAATTTAACACCATTTAGACATTGTTGATACCTGTTGCATTATGTGTGCCTGTTATGACACAGTGCAACAAGTATCAACAATGTCTAAATGGTGTTAAATTGAGGTGTAAAGTGAAAATGAATGTTGTATGCTTTGTGTCTATTCTGACTAACAGTTCAATAGATTAGTGTGATATAGTTCAACATATGGTCAATTATCATTGTTTTCACATAATACAAGGTAATACATTATTTGATTATGCACAACTCCAGTGTGCTATTGAAGTGATTTTCCCTCTATTTTTTCTTTATGATAAGAAGGAGGTTGCTTGGACAGAAATAAGATAACAAATACATTTTTATTTCAAGTAGTCCTGTCTGCATTTTGCCAACAGTTCACTCAGATATCAACAGTCACCAATAAAAGTAGATTTAACAAATGTTGTCCTTTTGATTACAAAAATGTTAGTTACTAAGAAATATTGTTTAGGACTATGCCCTTTATTTTCTTCTGTTCTTTGATGCATTTGGTAGTGGTTACCTTGCACGCTGTACATTTTGTTTTCATACATACCAGGCAAAGGGAATCTATTTCAAAGTTCTGCTTTAGCCCATGTTTGTTAATAATATCTTTTCTTTATATTGCAACAGGATCAGTGCAGATTTAGTGGTCCTCTTGCATGGAGCATGTGTATTAGTGATTGGCAAGGTCCCCATATACAGACACTGCTGTCTGCCATGCAGATTTGCATTGTCCACCATTTAGCTGCTATATTATGCATCTGCTGCCATGAACCAATAGCAGCAGTCTGTTGACCAGGTGGCACATACCAACACTGTCTCTTAGGTCACCAGACTCATTGTACTCCCACGCGAGTTTATTATAACTTAAGGGGCTGTTTTTATGGTGTTCTAATTTAAAATAAACCATGCTGTCTATGCTATGTTCCGTAAATTTTTAAAATGTCCTCCACACTTGGATGTGAGAATCAAATCATAGACACAATACACATACAAATTGTGGCATTCAGTATCCGGAACTTAAGTCTTAGATCATGGAACAATGCTGGTATCAGAGATATTACAAACGGTACAACGTTGAAACTATCCCTACGGAAAAAACAGGAATTCAGTTTGGGGGACAAAGACATTTTTCCATACCTAAGTAAAAAATTGTGTAGAGAAAACAATATATAAGGGACAAACCTACATTGCATCTAGCCGTAGAAGTTTATTTAAAGGCCAAATGGTGGATTAATGTCTAAGGCACATTCCCTAATCAGAATGGCAAACTCAGACTCAAATACTTGGCCAAGAGTTAAATGGGCGTAATTCCTGGATATTGAAATATCCCAGGAAAAATGGCTCGCTGCACAAGCACTTAATAATGGGTTAATACATTGCATTAATGTCTTGAAAATGGCCTCCACAGCCTTGGTCCATGCCTATCTTATATTTTATATATATTAATACCTACATTGAAAAGCTGGTAACTGTCTTTCTTTTTCTTTTGGTTGTGGATCAACAGCAGTGATTGGGGGAGAATGACAGTTGTGTGATGTTACTGGTTACAATGCTGATATCCTGAATATGTGTAATAGATACTTCCATGCATCTCTGTGGGCGCCCTGGGATAATGGCAAGATCCTTTTTTTTTTTTTTTAAAAAAGCTCAAGGTATACCAATCCCCAGGAGAATGTCCACTTTTGACACGCAAATGTCTGTAAAGGTATTTTTCAGACTGGGGGCCTTTAAGACATTAAAACTAAATTGTCGCAATAATTTTGCTTGCAAGGAAGTCAGATTTATCCTTACATAATGAGTGTCAGTTGATAAAGATATGAGGTCGAAGACGGCGCATGATTAATGATTTATTAAAAACAGTTGTGTGTCTTCTGAATTTAAATGGGACACTATTACCTGCATCGCAATATAAATTAATATGCTGCATTTGCAGTGCAATAAGAATACATATAACACTGTAATGAACAGAAAACCATTTTCAGTTATACCCCACAGTTAAAAAAAAAGCTATTTATACATGTACAACAATGTACATGAAGAACTTTATTCAATACATATTGGATTCTTATGAATCAGTCATTCTAAATAAAACAGTAATTAGAAGTTATGCATCCTTTATTGCATATAATAATGGATTATATTGTAAATATCTATTTACAGTGCACTCATATAAACATTACTGCACTTTTCTAATAGGTCACCTTCAATTAAATGAAAACGTTATCACTTTATTATATTATTTAGAAGGACATTGAGATTTTGTAAACTGTTCACTGATATAGAAGAACCTTATATTTTATTATTATATTATTTGTTTTGGAAAGATGAATTATTTTCAGGTATCACAGTATGGTCCATTTGGTCCAATTAAGAGAATAGCCACAAACTCCAGTGATTGAATATTTTCATGCTGGAGAGACTGCACTAGCGCATGTGCAGTAACCATTTTCGGGTGTCCCAGACACTGGAGAATGGATTGTGGTCCCGATTCCCGTGGTTCAGCAAAACTCTACCTGGGAGGCGTCCATATTTAGCAGATTTATTGCAGTTTTACTAGAAGACTTTTTCCCTACGAGTCAAGCTAGAAATATTAAAACATTCAAAGCCATGCATAGCTCACACTATTTTTGTAATATTAGGTTTGTATTATTTGAGTTTGCTTTGTTTCTACACATGTATATGATGTAGTTTAATGAAATTTACAATATTTTCCATGCTCCGGCCTTTAGTTTTAAGATTGTTGCCCTACTTTTTCACTTCCCATATAACCTTTTCCTAGTGAGTTTTATTTTTTGTTAAGACAAATAGTTGATGTTGCTAGAGGTACATTTTTGTTTAGATTACTGCTCATATCACCCGATATGGAAGCCCCACAGATAATTTCTTTATGCTCAATCAATTTACACTGTTTTAATGGTTTCAAACAAGCACGACTGGTTCCAAACATTATCATCAAATTGCGCATAAGTGAATTTTATAACATCCAAGGCAAATGTATAACCTAAAAATATGGTAATTTAATCACATTCTGTTATATTTGCAATACAAAAATAGACACTACGATTATATCCTCATATGTTCTCCAGCTTTTAGGATTTTAAAACACACTGTTGACCCTTGCCACTGTACGCCTTGGTAATGACTGTAGCTAATATTCAGAATATCTCATGTATATCAAGTGGGGAAAATCATCAGTTCAAAGTTAGTTTTTAAAATCAGTAGGCAGTGCGTTAATGCCAGATGCTCATCTCAGGTAGAAATGTATGGATAAATTTGGGAAAGACTGGACTAAATATTAAAGGGTTAAACATAGCCACGCCCACTCACTTCCTGCAATGGTCATAAAACAAATCTTCAACTGACTGCGAAACATTGCACTGTAGAAAAAATATGAGTTTCCCTATATAAATGTAATGGTCCTCATTTTATCTACCTTAGAAGGATGAAGGGCTGAATCAACCCTGCCAGGAATTGGACAGATTCTACAGATGATGCAATAGGCCACTGAGCTATTTCAGTGGCTAAAAATGGATACATTGGTTCCAATGGCAGTATATTGGATAGGGTCTATTTAGTAAAGAGTGAACCTCAATTAACTCAGTTTCCTAAATTATCTATGTTTTCCACATTACTATTTTGATTTATTTTTGCAACTCAATTGTCCATTCACCTCGGTTCGTTATTTAATGTATAGAATTCATATATTACATTACATATTTGTCCAATCTTCCCTTATTGTAAAAGTAAAAAGAAAAAGAAAAGAAAAACTAGAATAATATTTACTACTTTGCAGTAAACTTCAAAACATACTTGAGACTGTAATCCAAGCGTTTTTTAAGCCACGGTTTTATCATAAAATACAGCAACATGATGTTTGATAAAATTTGTTTATATACATAAATAGTTCTCTTGTGGCACGTTTCTCCTTTTACAAATATATTTGCTGTTTTCTGCTGTAAGACACATCTGACATGGACTCGCCTAGTTGCAAGGTTTGTTCTGTAAAATCTTGATGAATACTCTCTGCTTTCCAAGTCTAAAGCTTATGATTGTTACTTTTAGCTCTCAATTGGACATACAGTAGATATATTTTATTTCTCCACAGCGGCACAAATTGCTACTATTTCTCTATCCAAAATAGTACACTTGGCACCGTTACCAGAGGTGGTTATATTTGTTTAACACAGAAAATGTTTCATGGGTAATTTAACATCTTCCCCACTTAATACCTTCATGTTAGGAGAATTTATAGCTATACACCATACATAGCAAAATGTGCACTGACTGGCCTAAAGAGAGTGTAATTTGTGGTCATGAGTTTTTATTTATTTATTGTTTTGGTTTTATTTATTGAGTTTTCTGTATTTTGAAAAGCTACTCAGTATTATACACACACATTCAAAAATCCAGTCAATTTGTTTATCTACAATAGAACATGGAGATTTTTTTTATCATGGTAAAGTTTCCTGGTTGAGACTAAAATGCATATATATTTGTTCTACTTGGACTGGACACCCAGGGTACATTTATTTCTTCTAACTATTTTTTTGCTGGGTTATGGTTGAACATGGTCCTCAAGACACCTTCTGACTAGGTATAATTAAACTCCCATTTGGTAGAGACCGGTTACATGTGTTGGTAAGAGTTATGTATACACAGAAAAGTGCTGAAGGAACTCTTTGTCTGATTTCTAGATAGGTACAAGAACAATTCAGTTCAATTCATCAAAGTGACTGATTTAATATTGGAAATGTAGTTCAGTTATTAGTTAATATATAGGCAGGGACAGTGCTAGGAACTTGCCATATTGTGGGGTACATTGGTGGGGTTGGCAAGCTTATCATCTCATGGACATTTTATGTAACTTAACCCTCATTATTTACCATCTTAGAGTACTAGGTTAGACATGTATTTATGTCTGTGCTTTGTTTTGCTTAACCTCTTCCTCTGAATCACGTGAGGATCTCAGCTCCTATGTCCTCTCCCCATATCCCGGTTCTGGTTTCCCGTTAGAAGCATCCGAGTATTCCAGATCCTCATTCCATCCTGTGTGCTCCTTGGCCTTGACCTGTCCTTTGTTTGTCCAGTCTTGTATTGTCCTTGTCTATCTCTGCCCTGTATTCCTTCTGTGTTTTAAGCCCTGCGGGTGTTATCCTTATCTCAGTCTAGTTTAAGCTTTGCCTTGTTTGTGTCTGTTCCAGTCCTGCTTTAGTTCCTGTCAATGTCTGTGCCCTGTTCTGTTGGTGTCCTATAGCTTTGACCTTTTATGATGTTATTCCTGTCTCTGCTTTTCTGCTCTTGTTCTGCTTAGCCTTGCCTGTCCCCACCTGCAGCTTCCAGCATATTCTTCTACGGTGCTGTCCTCCATGCCTACAGGGTGTCTGCAGGTTTCACCAGGTGCTGGTTTGTTTTATACTGGATACAGCCGCTGCTACCTCAGGGCCATGGTATGTGGCCCCACTAACCTTGGGGGAGTGTGGTTACTCTGCTCCAGGCCAGGTGATTGCCTCTGAACATGATTTCCTGCATAACATCTATGGTTGCTCTGGATCCTGTCTCACCTGGACCTGTTTCTGACATATAACTTTGTAAACCTATCATAATACTGTAACTATTCTAAAATAAACCAATGACTGTACCCTCTCTCCACCTAACAAACAACGTATGGCATGTATTTATATTGGCACAGCTTTTTTATGCTTTATTTTATTTAATTTTCTGGATGGGTACAGCAGGGGGTGAGGTAATGCCAGCCACTAATTGATCAGTAACAGATGGGACAATCTTCTGACTGGCACAGCTGAATCTAGTGTGTAGTGTTCTGTGTAGCAAAATCAGGTGACTCTTAGTTTTAAAGTATGTCTATACATAGATAAATATAGGAGGACTGGTTTAATTTCATTAAATGTATGAACGTATACATTGGGGCTTGAATTGAGATTATCTTAATGCAGTTGGCAAGCATTTCATATCTTGACCAAATACTGTTCCTAATCCATCAGCCTAAATCAAATATTAATAATGTAAGTATGCAAACAGGATGGAAATAATAAAAAGCTCTTCACTGGATTTGGGTAAATAATGATGTTACCGAATAGGCGACACACATTCTCCATCATTTTAACGAATAAATATGTATATGACATAAATATGTATATGACATAAATATGTGATGACATAACATAATGAATAGATTATTTTTGTAATAAAAATCTACAAAATATACCAAACCATTTAATCAATTTATTGTGTATCTCGTAATTGCTTGATTAATAGACACCCTCCCCCCCCCCCCCGGACACTTTGGATCTTAAATTAGGGTGGGAAAAGCCGAAATATAAGGTGCCCCCAATAGGAAAAAAAAGTTTTACTAGTAAATATTCCTTCACATGTAAGTGTTCTTTTATATTTAATACAAATATCAAATTTCATGTTTTTATTTCCTTATTCTATCCACCTTTCATGATTAACGTATGTACAGATTAGACAGGCGCAAAGTGTTTAAACACTGTGATGTTCTAAAATTATGTGTGTATTGCACTCACAAACATGAGCAGAAAATTTTCCTCAATAAATCAATAATGAAGGCTTATTGTAAGAGGGATCCAGATGAACCTTTCAGTCTGTAAACAGAATGAACATAGAACAGTACTGTTTAATATTAAAACCTTGCTTATTGAAAAACTTTCAGGACCTCTATAGGTAAGGTGCGAAAAAATAGTGCGTAAGAAATGTCCACAACGGAGTCTCCCGATGAAGTCTCTGGAGTTCCAGTTACGCTGCACCAAACTAGTTGCCACCACCTATCATTATTGCACCCTTAACAAATAATTGCACACCCAGGACTTGCCAATGCACCCACAGACTTGTCAATGTAGTTACAGGACATGCCATTTTACCTCAAAGACTTGCCATTGCACTCATTGCACATACCACTGCACCCTCCAGGACATGTCGTTTCTCTCTGGTGGGTAAGCTGGACGCAGGGTGACTCTGCGTGTTGCTCACTCCCTACAGACATCATTACCTGCTGCCTGACAATTCCGTCAGGGCTTGTAAGGCAGTGCTCTAGGAGGTCATGTGACTTCGGCGTTACAGCTGACATGACCCAGTGGAAGGGAGAGGCAGCATCAGAGTATTTGCAGAGGACCTGTATCCGAGTCTTATAGTGAGATCTCATTTCAGGTCTGAGTATAAGACGAACCTCGAATATAAGACAAGGGGTATTTTTTCAGAGCATTTGCTATATATATTATATTTATAGTCTGATTCTAGCATTCCTGTGGTTATGTAACTTAAAACCCTAAACGCACTGACAAAAAGAATACTATAATTTGCTATTCTGATAAGAGACGCATTTAAAGAATTTTAGGAAGGACAAAAAACTCATCAGGTGTGTCAAATCTCTGACATTCAGAATCCATGAAGGGAAAGGCACACACGCTGATTTAAGCACTATAGTATGGATGCTTTAATTAATCCGGGGTGAATTTAATTTCTTCAGTTAAGTGGAAATCGGGTTAAAAATGATGCAGTGCATGCTGAGGTGTGTTAAAAACATGACATATGAGTTGGAGAAATCGATAAATTAAAAGTGCACAGATGTTTTAATTAAACCCAAGGAAGTTACCTAAGATCGCTTGAGACTTTTAAGCCTATGATTAATTCAATTAATTTAAAATACCTGTAGCGAGAGGATGCCTCTGTTTTGTGAGTTAGAAAAGTTTTTTTGTAGATAAGTATATAAGCTCTTTGACAAATACCAAAAAATTAGTTTTTAAATGTAATTAAGAATTAACAAGGACGTGAATATTTCAATAGACTCGCTTAAAATGTGAACATCAGTCTCTGCGAATATTGTTTTTCTTTGTAAACCATGACACCCTTAACCCACTATGAGCTAATAGCGGATTTGGCTTGCTGCCATTACTTTAGACAGTATGCAGACTCATATTAATCAGTACGAATGTACGCATGAAAGCTTTTCAGTAGCTCACCACTCTATGTTCTTATTCACTGATAGAGCTCGTAGGAACTCAGAATGTCATTTTGTCCTACAATGACCATGTACTAGTATCATCTTTAGTATCATCATTAATATCAGCTACTAAGAGTTGGTACTGTATTTTCTCTCTCTCTCTCTCTCTGGGTGGATAGGAGGTTGGCTTCAAGTGTGTCTTACACATCCAATATGGTTCCTCTTCATTCCAGGATAGTGAGAAGATAGGAGATGTTTTACTGCGACATTCCTATTAAATGTATGGCTTAGGTCCTGACCTTAAATCTAAACACATCCTACATCTTCATGAAGGTCCAGGGGCTCTCTGTCTTCACGACAATACTTTATAAACTGGAGAGCATTGTCCAAACCCACCTTGTCCAGTAGCTTAAAAAGACTAGAATGTAGTAAATGTGCCGTTAACATGCATTACAATGGGGTGATTCCATCATAACATACAAGTTATGTGGGTGCCTTTTTGTATTGACCCTGTAAGGGTCTTGTCCAGATATACAGAGAGGAATTGCCATTACTGTACCTAGGGCTGTTTTGGCTGTAACTAATTGGCCCCTTTAATATAACATTTTGTTAACTGCCGTTTCATTTTAAACCAGGAGCACCACTTGATCGATGGTATGTCTTTAAGCAGGATTTATTTTTTGCAGGATGATAAACATATTCTATGCATAGGCTAATATAGTACTCCAGTGTATGTTAATTGTTTACAATGTGTCCCACTATGCTCCACACAGTCGTTCTTACAGTATTATCTAGTGGAGAATTGTGGGGAATTTACAAGAAAATTCAATAAATTAGACATTGATAGCTGAGATAAAACATTCTCTAACTCACTTAATATTCATCTATTTTGGTCTGATTTTTTCCTAATTTCCTATTCCCCACAGTACACTGTTTACTGAGTAGATCCTACTATTTTTTTATTCCACATCTTAGAAAAATAATGTGAAATGTAAAGGTAGCAATCTCTAAAAATATCTAAATAAATGGTAATCTTCTAAAACACTGGAATCTGTGGTGTATATTTCAGTGTTTGTCTATTTCTATTTTTGATCCTTGCTGATTTTGTGTATTTTTCAAGAAAAAATAGTCAGCAATTTTATTTTATTTGTGAAACTCTGCAAACCAGCTGCATGTTTACCAATTAACAAACTATTTTTTCCCACTACCCATTGTGTTAGATTTTGGTAAGAGCAAAAATTGTACTCAGCTCAATAGGGAACGAGAGATGCAAATGATAAGAAATCAAGCACCCACCAAGCTACTGTTGTTAAAAAAAAGACCTCTCTCAGCATCACTGTTTGCTCTTAGGCCCTCAAGCCTTTAGGTACACACAGCTACCATTTACCTCAGACTTATGAGAGAATGAGCTAAAAAACTTTCCATGGCACATGTTCAATGACTTTTCTGTTCCGTATCTTCTGTATCTCAGGCTAGATTTGCCAAAAAATGTTTGTCTTAGATTTGGATAACTAATGACTCTTGGAAACGTATTCTGATATTCACCCAATATGCCGACATATGGCAGCTTTGTCCAGATCATTCTGTACTAAGTGTTTTGAGGCGTGGTGAATTTCATTAATTTGCATCGCTTAAAAAGTTCAGCAATTCAATGTAACCTAATGATGGTGCAAGAAGTATCATTCATAACAGGAGGTACATTAATTATCCTTACTAATTTGCATATTTCCTAGTCCTCGATCAATTTGCTTTACCCTTGTAGTGTAGTAATAGGCACACATTTTGGGCTACATATGCACATTTTTTTGGATGTAGATTTATATTCCCTCAAACATATCCCTCAATGCAAACATTTTAGGTAATTCCTTTTCTAATATTGTAATACATGTCTAGAAGTAAATAAGGGATAGTTCATGCTGTTGCCAACACGAAACAAACACAACTTTTATCCCTCCCCGGTTATTGTATTATAAAAATCGATTCTTTTGAATCCTTACATGTTACCCGGTTTTTATTTAGGGCCTACTCAATTGAGAGAATTGCAGGGAATTTTCTATGTTAGAAGTGGAAAATGTAAGACTTATATGGGAGGACTTTGGCTTATTTCAATGCCATTTTGGGAAATTACAGAAATACCAAAGTCCACTTATGGAAGTCTTCCCGAAATGGGTCAAAGTTTAATAAAATAATAATTTAGAAAAATAACAAAATACATTAAATACATTCTTAAGTATATTAACATAAATTAATATTGCCTTTTTTATACAATTATTATCATATTATTATATTATAATTGTATATTAATATTTTTCGTTTAACATATTAGTTTAACATATTTAACATATGTTTACTTAACTGCTACACTTTTCTATTTAATTCTCCAGCTAATATCTGGAGAATTGAAATGTTCGAAATTCAACTATTGTAGCCGAATTCTAAACCATTTCGATATTAAGAAGGCAAATCCATAGGATTCACAGCAGTGTGGATTTCCCAATCACCACCAATGATAATCCTGGCGATATTAGTCAAAGGGTTCAACGGCGTTCCCACCACAAACAATAAGAGAGAGATAGTTACTCGGACCAGCAAATAATAGGCAAATGTATAATCTGAAATGTTTTATTTTATTTAAATGTGGCAATTCAAGTATTGCAAACACCCCATAGGACTCCCCAAGTGGAAGATTTGTTTGAAAATTGTCTGAAACTGTCAATTCAAGGCCAAAAACGTCCACACTGAGTAGCCGAATTATGGAAAATCCCACAATTTGGCTAGAAGCTCCAATCTGGTGCCATTTCAGACCAGATCAGTGTATATTGAGTAGACCCGTTAATGTCTCGGGTATGAGAATAAACTGGCATTTACTTCTGATAATACATGCCAGTGTGTCCTCTGACTGGCCGTTGTCATGCTTCCCTGGGATGAAGGCAGCTCAGTCAGGTCTTCTCTGTTGATCCCTTTTGAAAACAAGGGTTTACTTCGGTGGAGTTATCCTTTAAGATATTGCAAGCCACACACCAAAAATAATGATAAGCTTTCTATACTACTAAGCTACATATTATATTATTCATAATCTACTTATAGACAGCTTAAACTATGAAACTTTTTGATTAGTTACAATGTTTTGATGGCACAGAAGACTTGACATAAGTTCATTACAGTGAAAGTGAACCTGGCTTTCAGTAATGTAATAGATTTTTTTGCTCCCAATGATAATAGTTATCATTCTCTTTATTTGAGTTGGCTATATATTTTTTTCTTTTATAAGGATTTGACATTGATTCATGGTTATACCTTTTCTAATTTATATAATGACATCAATCACATTAAGCTGTATGCTGTCATCTGTTGGAGCAGTTATTGTGCTTTTTTTAACATTTACTTAATGTTTGACATAGTGCACTAGCGTTATCTCATTTGGCTATTTGCAAACAGAAAGTCAATTTATGTTTTTGAATCTACTCTATTTTTATTATGTATTTTACTTTTAAGCCCTCAATAAAAAAACAACGAAATAACATGTATGTAGTTATTTATAACAGGGTTTATTACTTTACCAGTCCCAATTCATAAATTATAAGGTTCTTTGTTATCTAACAATGTTTGACAATAAGAGTATATTACAAAACCGTAACGTATGCAAGGCAGAATAACATGGTTTGGCTGTAATTCTGGATAATTTCCCCCAATACATCCACTATATGGACAAAAGTATTAGGACACACCTCTTAATTAATGAATTTGGGTGTTTCAATGAGACCCATTGCCACAGGTGTATAAAATCAATCCATGCATTCTGCATTTACAAACATTTGTGAAAATGCCATTTTTTTAATTAGTAAGTTTGTGACATTTCATCCCTGTTAGATATTCCATGGTCAACTTTAAGTGGGATTATTGGACAGTGGAAGCATTATAAACAGTAGCAAGTCGGCAACAATGTGGAAGACCACGTAAAGTCAAAGAACAGGGTCTTAGAGTGTTGAGGAGCATGGTGCTTAAAACTTGCCAATGTTCTGCTGATTCACTAGTTGAAGAGTTCCAAACTTTCACTGACGCTAATATCAACACAAAAACTGTGCAGTCGGGAGCATCATGGCATGGCTTTCCATGTCAAGCATCAGATTGAGTACAGTATTCTGCCACTTGACTCTGGAGCAGTGGAAATTTGTTCTGTGGATTGACATATCAAGCTTCACTGATGGACAGTCTGATGGGTGAGTCTGGGTTTGGCGGATGCCAGGAGCACATTGGCTGCCTGACTACATTGTGCCAACTGGCGGAGGGGGCAGATCTTCGTTCCAGGTTTGTAGCATGCCCCTCTTTGATACCACTGCTGAAAGAGTGTATTGGGGTGATCCAAAAGCATCATGCATGAGGACATGCCTCTCAGCCCTATAAATCCCCACTTATAATTCATGCGGGCGCTCAGTTATTCTGGAGCTCTCCTGCTGACCTAGTCTATTCATCTATTATCTGTCATTGCTTATCTGTTACCTGGGCTATTTATTGGATTCTGCCCTATTGCCTTCAGTCTGCTTGTAAGTGACCCCTAGATTGTTAACAGGATTTTGCTTTGCCTGGCACCTGCTCCTCTGGGCAGTCTTTAGATTTTTTTGTATTTCTCCACTATTTCCTATTTATTTGGGCTCCTATCCCTGTACCACCAATCAAGCTGTGACTTTAAAATGTCAGAGCTTAGCACCTAACAAGCTGAGTGGGCAATGTCACATAGCAACTGTGCAGATGACATTTGTCTCTCAATAGGCATGGATCTTGTTGAAACTTAAGATCCAAAGCAAAGGTGAATAAAGGGGAGTATTTATATAAAAATAATTGTATATAACCCACAGGGATCAGCACACTCACATTAAGCGGGCTATAAACTATTAAAGCTATAGTTTTTATTGTCTACTTAAAAACACCTTTTATAAGATGATAGAATTGGAGAGTTAGTCACATTATTTAGCCATATGATGCTAAGCCCACCACTACACCAAAGTACTCCAATATTGGTGGGTGCTAACACTAAATGCTTTTGTTTATTTGGAGCTTAGACCCTTCAATTATATTACTTAGCATGGACCAAAGGCCTTCCAGTTTTACATATATATATATATATATATATATATATATATATATATATATATATATATATATATATAGAGGCACTACTGCAATGTATAGGTTTCCCTGGACACCATTTATGGAGCACCTGTGATAGGGAGGGCTGCTAAACTCAAAGCCTGGCCAGAGCTTTAAAAAAAAAAAAAAAAATATATATATATACACACATACATATAATTTGTCAGAACAAATTTAATGGAAAGTCTTATAGTTGTTTACCACCCCATGTTCCACCAAAAAGCATTTGGTACTACACTGTGTATCTTTATAATAAAATAAATGGTAAATATGAGATACAATAAATAACCTTTATGGACAAAGCAGAACATTATTCTGAGAAACACAATCTGTTTCATGCATCGTTAATCATCTTTGCTAACACCAACTGCACTATATTCCCCATAAAAAAAAGAACTATAAAAGGGTGGAACATTTTTACAATAAAGTTTCCAAGACTCTCATTTGATTGCATTTGAGTTTCTACTAATAAAAACATTGGCACTGTTTGTTATAAAAGAAAACTAATGACACAAGACATACTAAACTTGAAAGAGCCAAACTACTTGAATAATGACAGCTATTATGGGAGGTCAAAAATGCTTTGGATAGAAAATAATGCAAATTGTTCTAAGGGGAAAAAAGGCAATTTTGGTCTGAGATATTAACCCAAATAGTGGGATTATTATAATGCATAATCAAAATAATATCTAATTTATTTTAAGTGTGTTTTCTTATCTGTCATGTTAACTGTCAATTTAATCTATTTTAATTTAGCCAATAAAGGTTTACTTTATACTCCTTGTATTTGGTGTTTCCGTGGCAAATACAATTCTATCCTTTTTACCTTAGGTGTTATGTTTCTATTTTTTTTGTATCTAAAAAATACCCTAAACTTTTCCTATTCCTAAAACATTTTGTCAAGCTGTCCACACAATATTACAGTGTACATAATATGCTAGTTCATTTATAGGGTATCTTACAAATTACTTCCTCTTATTATCAAAAACCATCACTAGTAATTTATAAGATAAGAAATAGAAAAATAATACCATTTCCTTTCAATCCAGAAGTATAATTCAATCTCAGAATTAGAGAGCACATCATAGGTTTAAGGAAGTGCCACATTTTGCAATAGCATAGGAGATCTTGCTATTACATAATAATAGATTTTATATTTTTTAATATGTTTATTTTTCACCATAACGTAGGGTTATTAAAACACATATATATAAACTGAAATAACCTTTTGGCTTATTTTATAGTGCTGTGGTGTTATTTTGTAACTTCTTATTCTTTGATGCTTTGAAAACTAAACTTCCTGTATGTTTATAGCAGAACCCTGCTTGAAAGAAAACTATATAACAGAATAACATCACAGTAAATAAAAAAAGTAATTACTAAATATACCCCCCCACACACATTTTGTAATTGCATTACAACATGTAGGGTGGAAATGTGGACTATTCCTTGATACAATGTTTACTTAAACAACAAATCTTGTAAAACATGCTGGCAAGCTTTTTGATACTTGAATGCTTGAATCTTTCTACCATTTGCCTCATATTTCTTTCAATTTTCCATGGACATAGTTTCCTATTGCACTAAAGCAGAGCTATACTGGTTATCTTCTACCATCTCCAGGTGAACCAGTCCCCTGGTGATATCACTCAGCTTTTGGAGAGTCAAGTGTTATGATCTCTGATCCGGGCATCCACATCAGTAGGGAGGCTGTCAGAGAGAGATGTAGTTGGCAGCACAATACACTACCTTTGAAGGTAATTTGCTGTAGATATCACCCTTTGAGATTGACCATAATACATTATACCAGTAATCTCACCACATGGGTAGGCTAAAGAGAACTTCCTGTGAAACTGATTTGAAAGAAAATAGGAGTACATTTCATCCTATAAAACCTGCAGATATTGTGTGTTTAAAATGTTTTTACACACATACACACATATGCACACATTTTTCCTACCACATTAAGCATGTAGCCTGCCAAATGGAATTAATCTTTTTTGGGTTGGTTCTAAGATTTGAAATCTAATGAATTCATAAAAAATGAAGTGATAAAAATAATTTAGGGATCTTGTAAACCCTATTTTTTTCTTTTAATAAGACAGAAGGTTATAATAGCTATTCAGCAAAAAAAAAACAAAGACTGTAGAGGGCTTCCATCTCATCATTGGTGTGTGCACGTGCCACACAGCCAATCATCTCCTTCCTGGCCGGAAGTGTGTTTTGATGTCACATACCAATACCAATTAGCGTTGCCAGATGGCGGAGAAACATCTCTATGAAATGGCAGCCTGTAAGTCAGTGTTTGACGATCACAAAAATAAATATACCTTTTGTCTGCTTAAAAGACTGGAGGGCTAAGTCCCTCTTTAACACATTTAAAAACGCATTTAGGTTATGATGGTAAACATACAAAAAAAAAAAGGATGAAACGTTTCTTACAGTAAATGAAGAAAAACAAAATTACAGGGTTTACTCAATAAACAAAGAATTTCAGGGACTTGGGATGGGAATTTCAAATTCTTAGACCAATGTAGTCAAGTTGGAAAATTCTCCAATGTGGCTGAATAGAATGCAAAAACAACATGCAACCTAGCTGCTTGGCCTTAGGTTTGAAACTCCTGTCTCAATTCCCTGTAATTCTGGAATCATGACGAAGCAGCATTACATCATTTAGACTAATGACAGAAGGCACATTATATTACAGTAGTCATTCCCTTTGGACCTGAGAGGTGAATTATAAACAGGGCCTAAAAACCCTAATTTCGATATATAAATATTTGGTCTCTTTACTGGAAAATCAAAGACTAGGGTGTTTTCATCTCATGGAGCATAGTTTTTTGTGGCTGCAGAAATCTTATGACCTTTGCTCCCAGTAAATGGCATGTGATTGGAGCATCATTGTGCTTCCTTTTTAATCAGGCAGAAGGAACCATCTGATTGATTAAAACATTGAAAGGGGGGATTAGTCACTCTTTATACATCACAATTTAATCATACCACTTTTAAAGATGGAATGAGCACCAGAGGACTATGAAATCTTTACACATTTTTAATGGATATTTTTCCCTGGGTGCAAATTACCATTAATTAGCCTAGTTGTGTGTTACCAAGGTACATTTTCTTTGGTACAGCTGATAAACCTGCATAGTTCATGTTAATAATCATTCTAAAATACATGGATTTAAAATAAAAGCTTGCCATCCTTTCCAACTGTGAGCGTTCCCTTTAAGGGCAGTTATTATTTTGATACCACACTGCATGATTTAATAGCTAGCATTTCAATTCCATTAACAAGTATGTGAAACTTAGACCCATAATTATGGATGCTAATTAACATTGTCATTATTATTTTATTCATTTATAGTATTTAGTTGGGAAACACGTCTTTCTATGAAGCGAGAGTTGCAGAATTAGGAACTACCTAGGTCGACCCTTATGTACTTGCTGCCCTAGTGTATACAATACTGTCTTCAACTTTCATATATATGCATACATTAAAGTGACCTTCTGTTTAATGCATGACGCATGAAATATGTATACTTCATAGCTCCACTGGCTCAATTGTGTTTTTTGTAGGGTAAATTTTTCATAAGCATTTTGTATTAATTGTAATCCATCAGTGATGTTCCTTTATGGGTCTGTAAACATATACACTGTATAATGTACATTAATGCATGCAGTGGGTAGAGGTTTACTTCAGTTGGAAATATATACTACTATGAAATCTAGAAATATGTGAAGATGAGAAACATGAGCGCTTGTATATGTACTTACGTCTAACCAAAGTGTCCTCTCCCTACACAATACTACACTTACACAAATATCACAAACATTAACAAAAATGAGTGAGTGAATAAAAACATGCACCGTGTCTAATTAGACCCACACACTCAAAAATGATACATTCTTTTTCATGTACACACAATGTATATATGTATTACTGTGAAGAGATTGCATGTCAATTAATTCAAAATATAAGTATATACTTTTTGTATTATTTTAAAGCCTGTGGGTGCATGGTTTTATTTGCTATTTTTATGGAATCTAGACCACAAGTTTAAAGGGAGTCATTCATGTACAACATGACAAACTCTCATTTCAATATACACTTAAACAATGTATTCATTTGCTAGCATTGCAGCAGTAGAACCAGAAGGAGGTATATCATTTGTATTTTAATGTAACTCTTAAACTATTCATTAGTATTTCAATATGTGACGTTGTCATATTATTCATGAGATAGTCCCATGTAGAATATAGTTGAATGATAGAAGTCTATAATAGCTATAGTCCTCTCTGTTCTACTCCAATGCCAGCATCTTGTGCCACTCTGGAGTTTTGCTCCCATCCCACTTAAAATGTTCATCTCACCTGCTCTCTATTACTTCACTGTTATTCATCCTTATGCTCATATTCCTTCCTCCCTGCTTCAAATTTGTGTATTTTATATCCACTTTTCTGAAACATTATTATTTTCATTGTGTGGGGACTATATAGAACTTTACTCAGAAAATGGCAGTCAAAAAGGAAACAGATTTGAGTTTATATTTTTTCTTAAACTCACTGTGCTATAAAAACTGTACATAACCTTAAATTGAGAACCTGCAAGAAAACATAAGACATAACTTATAATCTAGGTTGCAGTGAAATAGCTTGCTCGTTAATACCATAATAATGTCTCCTCCTTATAATATAGTATTGGATTTCTATGCAAATTACATATTTTTCATAAAAAACTATATAATTTGCATATCAGGCCACAGGTGATGTCATAAGCAGGAGACTCCACAAACATTAAACACACATATTTCTCCTATTTTGTGTATTTGCTTGCAATTCTGCTAGCACAACTATAGATCCTTTTTCATCATTTTATATTCTCTACAATCACAGTATAAGGAATGTTTAGGTCGACTGGGTCCCTTTAAATCAATATAGATCCACAGAGGAGGGGGGGCGGGCACTACTGTGGGGGTCGTGGAGCTCGGCTGCCTATAAAACTGTATTACTTGAAAACATTATGACAGGTAATTGTCAAATTGTCATGAGATTATAATGCATTGTGCAACAAAAGAACTGTGATTGAATTTTTGACTGAGGAGATGGAATCGGAAAAAAAATAGTCTCTAAAGCTTGAAAAAATGTCTACAGGGATTATTTGAAGGGTAAAAGCAGTAATGATCTGTAGGTAATGTTGGTATTAATAGGACAAGTAAATATGACCTTGATGATGCACCATACATCAGTTCCCAAGTTAGTGACCTTGTCATTATTTCAAGACCAAAAAATAACAAGGAGAAAGATTTATCTAGGATTGATATCAGCTAAAAGTTATTTTTCTTCAGAACCTAATCATGTTAGGTTTTAATGAATGTTATTAAAACCATTTGCTTTTTTATGCTGTTATGGCCTCTGAATTATGAGACTCAAATGTAACCGCTCATCTCAACTACTGTAATACTCTCCCGACTGGCCTATGTCTTGTTAATCTTTCGCACTCATCACTTCACGTTGGCTGTTCCACTCTTTGGTCTTGAAATCCTGATAAGGTACGCACAGTTATTTTGTTCCACTGGATTCCTATCTGTTATAGAAACAAATGTTAAATTATATCTTTAACTTATAGAGCCCTCCACTCCTTGACCCCTCCCCACATTTCCTCCTTTGTAAACTGATCCTACACTGCATCACCACTACGTTCCTCAAGTGGACTAAGGTTCTCCTTCGACCTCATCACCTCTTCCCATTCATGTCTGCAAGAAATTACATGAGCTGCCCCCTCTCTTTCCGGCAATCCTTTCCGTGCAGAGCATCCAGTTTGCTTTCTCAATCTTCATAAAGTCCCTGAAAGCTCACCTCTTTAAGGAAGCTTAAGTACCATTAATTAACCTCTGGCCAAACCCAACTAGTTCATCTAAAAAAAATGTTACTATTACCACTACTTTGACCTCTTCACTCACCTCTTGTGTCTCCTGTCCCCCACTCCCTCTAAATTGTAAGCTTGTGAGCTGCAATGATCTATGCTGCGGAGCTGTAGGAACTTGCAACGTGATTCCCTATGTCGAGACACTTTGAGTGGCCTCAATCTGACATGTAAAATGTAGCTGATGCTCAAAAAGAGAGTCCATGTTTGGGCACGGCTCCTCAACGTATTAGCAATTGGCCGGATTGCAAATGCTCTAGTGTTCCAATTGGAAATAGAGCACAGAATTTCTGGCTCGCAATCTCTGTTCCAATTCATCCCAAAGGAGTTTGATGAGGTTGAGGTCAGGGCTCTGTGTGGGCCAGTCAAGTTCTTCCACATCAAACTCATCCATCCAACCATGTCTTATATGGATCTTGCTTTTGAGTCATGCTGCAATAGAAAATGGCCTTCCCCAAACTGCCCCCACAAAGTTGGAAGCATAGCATTGTCCAAAATTGCCATGCTAAAACATTCATATTTCCCTTCACTGGAAGTAAGAGGGCTAGCCCAAACTCTGAAAAACAGCCCCATACCATTATCCCTCCTCCACTAAACTTGGCAGCACAATGCAGTCAGGGACGTAACGTTCTCCTGGTGTCCGCCAAACCCAGACTAGCCCATCTAACTGTGAAACAGTATAGACTCTACAAAACATATTTCCACTGCTCCAGAGCCCAGTGGAAGTGTGATTTACACCACTTGATCCAGCACTTGGCATTGTACTTGGTGGAGTGAGGCTTGTATACAGATGAATTCTGAACTGTTTAGATACCTATAGATAAGTAATAATCTATTTATGAATGTGGTCTCTCAACCATGGAATGGAAGAATGAAAAAGAAAAGGTGATGAAGGCATAAACACATGAAGCAACGATTGATATGCTTTTTGTTTATATCTTGTGAATATTCCAGGAATTGAATGGTAATTAGTCTATGAAGTGGGATTCTATATCCAGGTCCACTGAGATATAAACAAATCCACGTACCAGGCAATATGATGATATGTCCACAAACACTTTATTGGGCCATAAACCAGCAGGCAGTAGGGGGGAAAGTCAGATAAATAAATTAACGCATTTCATAGGCTCCAATTACAGAATTAGATATGTGCAGATTGTATCATGAGTTAAAACATGCTAATGACTGTAGCTAAAAGTCCAATGGAATACACAAAATTCAGTCACTGTAAAATTGCCGCCTCCTTTAGACTGCAGGTGTGACCTATCCCAGCAAGTTGACCTAAAAATGTACGCCTTGATTAATACTGTTTCAGAACACTTTGCAAAGTTTAATGTTTTTCACTTTATTGCAGTCTATGGTTACTGCAGAAAGAGACTTTTCCCTCTATAGCAATAGTGCTAATTTGTCACATGCTGAGACAAGGAATATTCCTCTGATCATTAACTGCTTATGCGGCATCACAAAGCCCCCGAAAAAGTATGTGGATGCAGTACACGCAGGATCTGAGAACCATAAAAGTGAAAAATTAACAGAACGGATATCGATATGATGGGAATGCTGGTGTTATCCCACATCAGTATGACAGACATACAACACAGCACTCTACTACAGAGAGAAGCACAGTTTAATCCTTATCAGTTATAAACATTGTCTCCACAAAGGGAATATATCAATCAAATGCTTCCTGAGACACAAAGCATATCCTTTAAAGTATATCATTATGGAAATGTTTAAACTGTGTTGTTCTCTCATTTTAAAGCACTCAAGGATACCTCATGGTGTGATGAACAGTACATAAATATAATTTGTTCCTGCTCAGTGCTTTTACACAGGAGACTTCTATTCTTGAAGGACATTAGAATGTATTCACTGTAGTGAGAGAGATTGGGGGGAGCTCAGTTATTTTTACATACATGTCTCACAGACACAGTGTTTGGTACATGCAGAGAATGATCTGTAAAATATGCAGCTGCTTTTCAAATGTCTTCATCATTTATAATGCTTTAGTATCAGTCAAGTAGTAACAATCAACCTCATTTTATTTTATAGTTGTAGGCAGGGAAAGGGACATAAAAGTATTATGGGTGAAAACAACAATCCGTTGTTATGCTTTTTATTAAAATACACAAACAAATAGAAACAAGGTTATATAATGTTTGGATATGGTTTAAAGGGAAACTTTCACCCTTAACTGGGTGTATCCCTTGGTGACGAGACTGTTTTTGAAAATGTTGTACCCATCGTGACAGAGGTTGTTTTAACCCCTTTGTGACACATTGCCTGTTTGGTGTTGCTATACTGCCTCTAGAGACAGTCAGCAACATTTTACTAAATATATATATATAGATATAGATATAGTGTTAGAGTTAAGTTAGTATTAGTGCTTATGTTAAATTTAGGTTTAGGACTGGGGGTGAAAGGTCACTGTAGGAGAAAATGATTAGGGGAAAAAAGCCGGAACTTTCAGTTATTGCCCTATAACTTGCACAAAAAACAACAGAAAAACATGTAAACACATGTAAACATGTGAATTTCTAAACTCTAAAACAAATATTTGAATCTCTTTAGCAGGTTTTTTTTCTTAGCATTTTCTGTTAAAGATTTTTCATCATATTTTACGATTTTTTTTTAGTAATTTATATGATGAAAATAATGGTATCTTAAGACTTTCTTATGCCTATCAAAACTGTATTTAATATGTGTGGATACATTAAATTATAAAACAGCTTCTGTCCTTAAGGGGTTAAACGCAGCCTATCTGACTGTTGTGTGATACATTTTCAGTCCATATGATTGAAAGCATTTCTATTCCCTTTTCTTTTCTATTGTAGCTAGAAAACATTTGTGTTCACAGGTTCATACCGTGCTACCTTGTGTATCGAGCAGTTTCTTTAGATACAGTGACGGCCTTGGAAAAAGTTAGATGCAAGCAATGAAACAAGCCTTTTAAACTGCATTATGTATGAAAACCTTCTGTACTTTGTTTCATAAAGCAATTTTTAATTATAATGTCACACAGGAAGATTCCCTGATATTTTCAAGGTGATAAATACATTTTTCACTTGCATGTTTACTATTAACCCCTTGGCGTCATGCCTGTGACTCCATTGTCGCTACCGAAACGGGCTTAGACACAGGCCGTGGACCCCTGGGGAGCAAGTTGGTGTGGGACATGTTCCTTGTTATGTTAACTATGTTAATAAAGTTAATGGTCAATTATGTTAATTTTGAGGTTCATGTCATTTATGACATATGTGTGAATATGTGGGTTTGTCATTGCCTAATTTGTATGTTTATGTGTATTTATTACCATGTGTTATGTTAAGGTTGGAGGCAATGACATATGTAATAAATAAAATGGCTGTGGCCTTTTCTACCCACTACGTCTGTGCCATGTGTCTCTATTTTATGGTAAAGATACAGCCTGATAGTCGAGGCTACAATTGTCATGTTTACTGTGCCATTTATGTCTTTGTTTAGGGGTACCGTCTAAACTCCTGTGGATCCAACATATGGGCCAAATTACTCAATAACTACCCAAATTCTCAAAAGCCCAATACATTTCTAGTTTTGCCTAAACCAACTTTATTCCAACTCTTTCTGGACTGCTTTTAAATTACTGATATATAACAAAATTTATAAGATGTTATGCTGCCCATTATACAAAGGTGTTTCTTAATATGTGACCCACTTGGACGCCCCTATTATAGAGGGTTCCCATGTCACCCTCAAAACTTTAAAATGTCCTAGGAAAATCCTTCAAATATTATAGATAGGGAGATGTTCACAGAATTAGTAGGGGAGTCTTCTATGGAGTAGGGGAGTCTTCTATGGTAACAAAGGCCCTTCCATGGCATATTCTGCCTATGGTCATGCACTCAATGGTCAGAAAATGGAGTAATGCATATATCACTTCCCTAAACTGAGATTCAACAAAAAGAAATATGCATCCCACATCTAAATTATTATCAAAGGCCTGATGTGTATGTTATGTGTTATTTTTTTTTTACAATTAACATAGATAAGTAAAAATGAAAAGAATTGTCATCTACGGAAGCCCAAAGAGGCCATGTATTTTTTTATATATTTTTCCCAATTTGTTTTATCGAGATAACAGGTTGTTTTCTCGAATTAACAAGTTTGTATCAAGACATTGCAGCACACATAGAAAGACAAAACAACCCTTCTTACTACTATGAGGGCCATATGGCAAAGAAAAAATGCTAAGAAGTTGCCCTGATGACAGCAGCGAAAGAGTTACGCTTTAAACTTCCTCCTAGGATCATGCTTCAAACTGTGATTAATAGCAAAGTAAAGAGGTGAATGGTTCTGCAGTGCAGGCTCATTTTATCTAAATTATACTTCATTCTTAAATCAGCGGTGCAGGTTTAAATGCTCAAATTGAAAATATCCATTCTTTAAACAGGGAACAAAAGAAAATGAGTTTCACTCTTGCAATGAGGACATTTCACAACTGTTGTATTTTCTTTCCAATATAAAATGAAAGGTTTAGCAGTTACCTCCCTATTACTTTCAAATCTCCTAATTGCTTAAAAGGCTAACTCTACCGCCAGCCTTATGTTCAAATCTAAAACTCATTAGAATGGGGTTTTCAAGGCAGTGTGTATACATTCTAGTCAGATTCAGAGCAAGACAATGTGCAACATATCTCATCAAATGATGTGGAGTGACGCACGTATGATAGTTTAGATGTTTGTGAAGATACATCAAATATAGGACAATCACCAGGCAGCTCTATTTCAAATAAGATATGTTCACTGTATCTCCCTCTTTGATGCTACTTTGATAATCATTACCTAGAAGTAGGTGTATCTGTAGTGGGAATGTCCCCAAGCAGACACCGTTGTTGTTAGACATCTTGATACATAATTGTTCCCTAACCAGTCTAGCAATAACAGTAGGGCAAATAAGCAAGATTTGTGTCTCTAACACTGATACACACTTCCTGGTCTGCCCTCTCACGCTCACTAGTGAGTCTTTTCACTAAAATTTGAGAATAGCTCAAGGAGGTCGACCTTCATTTTGCGACCTTTTTCGGTACCTGAATTTGAATTAGTGGCAAAAATAGCTTCAATCATTTCGCCTCCCATTTACTTTCAATAGGGAAGATTCAAACCTGTTTTTTTTTTTCTAAGTCAAACTCGGTTGCCGAACTTTACTTAGTCTCTGAATGAAGGTTGACCTCCAAAGTTGACCTCCTTGAGCTATTCTCAAATTTTCTTGACTAGGCCCATAAGCGTCTGAGAGCAGGTGTCATGTAACATTCCAATACTTTGACTCACCCAATACCTTTGACTACAAAAAAGTGTCAGTCCCGGAGGCATGGTCCACAGTGCACTCACCAAGTAAGATTTTGTAAGGATGAGTATACATTTTGTGTACATGCTCTTACTATAGAATTCATAACAACAAAATAACATATACTTACAATTACAATTTCCATCTGAAACACTCTCTAATGAATTACTGGGGAAATTATCCATATTTTAAGAATTTTTTCTAGATTCAGTAGTTGTTGGTGGGAAGGTACATAGAGCCTGACATATATTCAAGAGCCTGAATATCAGGTGTCATACATACACAAGAGTGCCCATTGCAGGGAATGTATGCCTGCTTTCAAATTCACCCACAACCACCACAAGGTTAGGATAATGATCTTTCTAGGCCTATTGACAACAGTAGAGTACAAGGGTGAATACAATGGCAATGTCCTTTATTTTATCCGATTGAGAATTGGATAGCGTGTATATGAAGGTGCATTATTCTGTATATTCTTCCAATCTACCTCTAGAGTCTGTAATAATACTTTAGTACTGGAATAATATTTCCATTTTTTTTGTCAATTCAAGTTGAAGGCCAATACGGCAATTGAATTGATGAGATGAGATCTAACTGGTAAATATGCACTTAACATTGAAACATAACAATACCCTTTGCGCAATCTGCTCCATGGAATCCAGGAAAGCAATGGCAGACCCCTGACACACATTCCCCATTACCATGGCAATTTCGTGGACAATCTTGAACAGAGTCTGAAAAAAGCAAAACAAAATTAAGTGTTAATTTACAGCACAAGGACAACAACCCATCTATAAAACAACACATATGACCCTGAGTCCCCTAGATAATGCGTTTATAAAACAGGTGGAAAACAATACATAAATATTTAAAATGAAATATCAAAAATATAATTTTAAAAGATACGCATATTAAACAATTTCATGAATATATAGCAAATGCTGGTAAATTCAATGGGCATGTTCATATACAGATGGAAAATTCAACGTGTAAATAGAAGAAAAATATACATAGTTTGACACAGTAATAAATAATAAATTGGGTCTGTACAGGCAATAAATAATTGTATTCGGTGACAGGAGACTAAAAATGGCAGAGATCCGCTATTGACATATGACAGAAGAAACCTATTTTGTTCTTTTGTTCAGTTTAAAGCTGAGACCAACCTAGGAAATACAGGATTGATTACATACTTCCTCAGACACAAACTACTCTTTCTTTTTTGTTTTATTTTTTTTATATTTGACAATAGTGAACGTCGGCAATGTTAAAAGGTGCCAGTAATAAAAAAAAATGTGCTTTTCAGTTCACATTCCTTGTCAAAAATTGATGCACCCGAGAGCTAGGCCTACCTATATGTGTGTGTGAAACAATGTAGCACATTGAAATGTATTCATTAGTGTCCTACAGTACAGACATTTTAAAGCATATTTTAAAGGCAAATAACTGGTTCAAAGTATTCTCATAAAAAAAATAGACATATTTTCCTGGACATTTTAGAGAAAATGAACGGAATTTAAAATAGCAGTATTCATTCGAGATATTTTAATATGAAAGCTCTGACAGTCCTGGAGGTGACAAGGTAAAACATGAAACTCTGTAGCTAGGGCACAAAAAGCACAGACCTAAAAATAATAAATGCCTTACGTGCCAACAGTCACATGCACAGATGGCTCCCCTTTAAAAAAAAATATAAGCTGCTACTATTTATGTAGAACTGAATAAATGTATTTTAAGTCTGTACTCCATGATTGGACTCTTATCTGGCCAAGGGGAGGTGGTAACACTATATTTTGGGGTCACAATCAGTTCTGTTTGATGCAACACTATGTAACGTGACTATTTTTTGCCTTTTCCTGATCCAATCGGTCCAATTTTTTGGCAGGGAAGCAAGGCAGGACACATAGTGCTAATAGCACTGAAGAATGGGGCCATGGTTGAGGACAGTTGGCTTGGTGGGTGCCCTCTACTGACTATAAGCAAAAATGCTGGGGTCTCCTGCACTTGCAGAGGTAGCAAATTGACTACGAACAGCCCCGGTAGTTCTGACTCCCAGTACACACATCAGCTCTACTTCCCCAGAGAGGCGGGGCTTAATGTAAACTCATGTGTACTTGCACAGATATTTCCAGTTTACTCATCAGTTCACCACAGTTTTTATTTTTTAGTGAATAGACTCCATGTGTGTAATTAACACATATCACAAAACTATTCGTATGACATGCATTATTTAATGAATGGGGAGTTCTCGCATATGCAACCTGAACATTGTTTATACTGTAAATGTATAGAATATAAAAAGGCAAACGTGTTTTAAATGTGTCTGGGGTGTTTCCTGTTTATGACATCACATGTGGCTTGATATGCAAATGAACTGGGAAATGTGTAATTTGCATATCAAGCCTGTACACATTGTACACAATGTCTGTACACATTTAATATACATTTGTCTCCTAATATAGACATTTGGTTGGAATTCTGTGAACACAATGTATATATCATTTTTGATAACTGTTGATCATTTTGCATTCTATATATGTAAATGACTAAACATTGTTTATGTGATGGTGTCCCTTTAAGAATTGAATACTTTTTTAAATCAATATATTTGCCAGCAATGTTGGTAGCACAAAGTAAAGTTCTTTTCCATGCCCACCTTACCACTGGCAAAAAGTAGCTATCCCCAAACAGCATAAATAATCAGCATTTATTTCTGCTGTGATAAATATGATAAAACTTCCCGTTGAAAGATCCAGCAGTCAACTAGTTTTCATTTTTTTCTATCAGAAAAAAAAAAAATGTGTGCAGGCGATGAATCCAACTCCTACACAAAGCTGAACATAATATATAACAAGGCTTTTAGCTATCCAGAATCTGGCCAAGATACAGGAGACATGTTAATGATATAGAAAAAAAAATTGGCATAACTTGTTTGCAAGAAATGACACGGTATTTGCTCAGGGTGAATTTCATCTAACTAAGCTCTCTTTTACATTGGTTGAAAGCACAGGAAGGTAGTTTTTCTATATCCAAAGGTGTATTTAGTGTGATCTTAGGTTGACATGTGTCGGCGGTGCTTTCTCTTATTGCGGATCACACAGTGCAAAGGCTTTCAGCTTTTTTCCATTGCTCTTGATAGGAGAAAGTTTTGATAATAGGCATGTGTGGAAGAGTCCCTGAACTGAGTGAAATACTGGTTCTCTCTCATGATATCTGTCCAATTACTGTCATTGCTTTATCTAGATGTCTACCTGACCATTAGACCTATTACTTCTGACTCTTCAATTGAGCTCTGTCCGGACCCATGCAGAATACATTTCAGATGGGAAGCTTGTCACAATTCCAGCATCTCTACATTGTGTATGCAAACACAAAGTCCCTGGTTCCTGCATACACTTTGGATATTCAGGTTTAGGTTTTTGAATCCCATTCTGTATGAATAAGTCATTTCTTCGGTTTCACTTGTAATGGTACACCTCCCATTCAAAAATGACATGTGTGCACAACCTAGACTTCCATTTTTGATCATTAGAGACGGTGAGCATGTGTCACGTTTTACTTATCAAAAAATGTATGCTGCCGGGTTTAATCAAAATCACCACTGCATTGCAGGATGCATCTTTTATAAGATTCATAATTAAAGGGACTGGATCACCTAAACTTTGTTTATACCGTGAAGCCTAAAATAGAAGAAAAATGTGTGTTAAATGTGTCAAGGTGTCTCCAGCTTATGACATCACCTGTAGCTTGATATGCAAATCACATATTTCCCATTGAAAAGGAGTTTATTTGAATCTTAGAAGTTTATTATAAAAAAAGACCAGTTATTACATTAACACATTTCTACTATTCTATATTACTGTTAATATACTGTTAACAAAAAAACAACTAATTAGCTTTCAATATGTTATACTCATTTTATGATACTACGACTCTTAACTAACAGGCATATGTTTAGAATGCAACGTTTAAAATTGGAAATAATAAGGAATGTTTTTATTACCTGTGGTTTTAAGCATTAGACCAGACAGCTAAAGCAATTTTACACATTTTACAATCTTAAAACGTGCTTTATAACAATTCCACTGTGGCCAAAAGTTAACCACTACAGTGTATAGCAATTAACCTGTAGTTTGCATAGGCTCCCAAATGAATAAAATAAAAATAATTAACATGTTTCCTTTGTGGACTAGACTTGCCATGATTCTGAGCCATTTGACTAGATAAGCATCATGGGACATCTAGCTACAAAAGCTGGAATTTCAAGGTTTATACTTGACAATGTTATTGCACACAGTGGTGACTTAGGCCTGACTAAACTCATCCACCCCCAGAACCATCACTGGATAAATCACTTCCTCTTCAGTTTGCACCATTTTCTCACATAATCTTCTTTTTATGTAAGGAACATAAAGTCTGTATTTAGCGTTATTATGGACTTGTTATGAGAGATTCTACACCACAATATACATTGGAAGATAAAAAAAATGTATACCTAGAACAACGGTATTGAAAGATACGATCTCCTTATCCTTTCCATCATTATAAAATGCCAGGTGCCAAAAACCAACATCCAAGTACTGAACAAACACAGCTTCGTTTTGCACCAGGGTCTGGATACTGCGCCGCTCTCTCGGAGACTCCACAACACTCCACTTCTCTTTGCCATCCAAACGCTCCATGAAGTCATACTGCAAGTAATCAGAAACAGCATACATAGCAGTTAGTACCTGTATCGAGTAGGCTCAATGGCAAATAAATATCATCATAGATCGTTTATCTAAATGTGTTTAGCACCCCAACTGTCCTGGTTTGAACCACAATCCAGCTCTATCAATTTTTTACCACTTTATCGGTGGCGTTAAGATAACATATTGAAGCTGATTATCTGATGGAGTTCTTAGAACTACATCGATTATCTTACTAAACCTACACATTCTACCTTTTGCTCCAACCAAACTTTACATATTAATGATGATGGGTCAGCCACTTAACAGTTTAGCAAATATTATTAGCTTCAAAATTTGCTCAATACAATAAATATACTTTCAGACAAATGTATTTGTCCTATCCTGGGCAATAGGTGGACAAGTGCACAGATGTAGCTCCTTGATTTGTGTTTGTGGATGTCCCCACATATAGTAACCCACATGTTTTAGCCATCTCTGGTTAAGGTTAAGATCTCAAATGATAGTGGGAACTGAAATGTTAGGACATTAAAGCATAAAAATAAAATATAGAAAACGAGGTGTAATATTTGGAAAGAAGGTGGACTAGATAAGGTAAATATGACCTCAACATGTACTTTATAACTTTTTACTTTTGTAAATTTATGAGCTCAGCAATGTAGAGCCAAGCCACCACTATAATGGAAGAAATGTATTGCAGTGACGGATTCGCCAACTGGAAGAATGCTTAACCACTGTGCAGTGGATGTGTGGCAGTTAATCAGAATCTAGGACACTGCTTGGCAAGTCATTACTTTACATTAACATTTATTTATACAGTGCTAGGTACAGAGCATAGAGGAGGACTACATAGTAAGTTAGAAAAGACTAATACATGAAATAGAGAACAATGGAAGGCCACAAATGCAATGGTAGGTTGAGACGTTGGATGTAGGGACAATTCCCATGTCTTTTAAAAAGTCTTCATAAGGATTCACTCTGTGGCAAACCCTAGTCCTTGATGAGCCAAGACACTGAAAATAGCTCAAGATGCACATATATTGTTTGATTATAAATGAATTAAAGGCACTTTAAAACATTTTTAAGATTATTGCTTTCAAGGGCACCCCTGCTTTAGTGGCAATGTTTAATGGGTCTATTCACTAAAATTAGAGAATGGCTCGAGGAGGTCAATTTTGGAGGTCTCAGACTAAGTCAAATTTGGCACCCAAGTTTGACTTAGTCTCAAAAATAGCTTTGATTGCCAAATTCGACTTAGTCTCAAATAAAAGTCAACCTCCATGGTCAACCTCTTCGAGCTTTTCTTTAATTTTAGTAAAAAGGCCCATAAGAGTATTATAATGCAGTGTTTTTAGCACAGAGCCAAAAGGACAATATGTTATATTTTGTTGGTATATTTCCCCTTTAAATCATGTATGTGCATGCATGAAAATAACAAATCAACTTTATAAATAACTGGCTTGACAGTATATCTTTATTACACAGAACTATTATATGGGTTATTTAAAATGAATTGGTCTTGTAGCACTAAAAATACAAGAAAATTGTTTAATCAGATATCTCAAGCAAGCAAGCAAGCAAGCTGTATCAAATGGCCATTGCTGAATGATGAACCTATTATAAGATTCCATTAATATCATACCTTAGTCCCTTTGCTGCATTAGAAGCTGGGTAATGTGCTGTTAACAATATATTACCTTCAATTCAAGTGAATGCAGGTCTATGCATTGCTAACTGTGCATTCAGTTTCATAATGAATAAAAACTAAGTTTGAAATGCACTTTGTTTGAAAGTTTGAAATACAACCATCATTATCCACAGGTGACAATAGAAACGTTACAACAGAAATGTTATATATATATATATATATATATATATATATATATATATATATATATACATATATATATATATATATATATATATGTGTGTATATATATATTTATATATATCTATGTATTATGGGTTTTTTCTCTTTGAATAAACAATGTATCACTTTATACATATATATATATATATATATATATATATGTTTTTAGCGATACATCGTTTATTTAAAAAATACAGATACAAATAAATGGTTGTAATCTATATATACAGCTAGAGTCCATTTTGAGATTCAGTCTTTCATGGATTTATACTAGTGAAGGATTTAATGGCATATGAGTATCTAATCCACATATGAGTAGCAGCTCAACCTTTTTGTAATGCAGAACAGCTAGTAAGCATTAGTAAGTAGTAGTAGTTACTGCCTCTTTGATTAAGGTGGAGAAATTGCTTTCATAGTTATTATGTCCTAATACAGTATACCATTAGGGTATTTTATACAGTCTATGGAAGATCCAGTCCGTCATCCTACACCTACTTAAAGGGCCACAAAACAAATAGTTATTTTTACATTAAGTCTTGTAGGAGGCGCAAATGTCATCAATAGAGGAAATGCTAACAAGCTCAAATGTATCAATTTAATCTAAAAATGATGGGCTGTCATGGTAGTGGGAGAAATTACTTATATAGTGCTGTGTGCTGACAACTCGACCAAAAGTCCGCAGTTAGTCCGGGTATGCAAAAATAAGTTTTGCTTTTATTAAAAACAAATGCAAAGGTATTACAGTTTAGTGCTACTTCAAGAGCTGGGAGACTTACTTTGGCTTATGTTTGAAATTCCCATCTCAATTCCCTGTAAACCTCTTTTTTTTATGAATACAGCACTTAGTACTTGTACTGTATCCCCCCTCCCACTTCACCCACCAATAGCTAGCTACCATTGCCATAACAATCAATTGACAATGTTGTGTGTTCAACATGATGGGAGTTGTAGTCAACAAAAGTTAATGTTATGTAGTGTAGTGTGGCTCTGTGATGGACAGCAAACATTTTGCACTGTTAGTTAAATGAGGGTAATAAAAATGGACACAAAAGGCTCAGATCTAAAATAGAACATTGGTAGTTATGCAGCAGTGGTGTCTAACATTTGCCACTCTGAGAGTGTTCACTAACACTTTACCTTTGCTCTCTGATCATGCTTTGGAAGCAGCCAGCAACAGCTAGAGTGAATAGGGAGGTGTGCAGCTGCCACAGGGAGAGAGCAGACCTAACCATTCTCACTGCAAGTTCATATAATTAAGTACAATCTATTTTGATGTGTTGCTATGTTTTTTTACGCTCTCTATGTGTCATTAACATACACAAAAGAGCGTAGTGATTCTCCCTCCCCTTGCTGCTGATCTAGTGGGCCTGTTTGAATCTCTAGTGTGGAAAAGTACCCCCTCTTGCTTCCCTCTCCATGTAGCCCATGGTTACCACAGTGCGTAGGACTTTGTTTCTATCCAATTGTCTTGTCTATCTGTTGACATATCGGTCTTGCATGTCTATCTCTGATGAAAACACGGGGGCTAATGAAGTTTCATCATCGGACCACTAAATCGATTTTGCCGTCCGCACCAAAAAGTTGCCAGTCCTCCACTGGTCAAGTTGCTATACCACTTCTGATTAGGCTACTGACAAGCTAAAGATGGCCACAGGTCTCGCTTGCTTCATAGGTTGCCTCAGAGCTAAATGACTGTCAATAAGAAATAAGTCAAAGTGAATAAACTGACTGATATTCAGCTCAGCAATGTGTCTTAAATGCTGAAATGTACGATTCAGCACACAATTTAACTGTACAGCAGTTTGCATAACAAGGGCAGATTGGATGCCATTGTCATTTCCTGCTGTCAGATTACACTACATCAATCTTTTTGCTTACAAAAGTGCAATTCGGGAGGATACTCTGGGGCCCTGAGTGGAACCACAAATATTCGACCAGAATAGAAAATTACACATCCCAGATAATTTTGTAACCTTCTCAGCTTGGTAGCATTAATGAAATACATGCATATTTTGCTTAGAAGTCTGTATTTGGTAGCAAATTGCACACAGTGTATATTTTAGATTTAATAGAGTCTGTGATGAAATAATTAGGTTATACTGAGATTCACTTCTAAAGAAGTAGGTGTCACATTACACTACAGCCTAATTATCATTAGCCATCATTTCATTCATTGTGAACAAGGTACATGGATGGAGCAATACTATGCTGTAAAATATGTCTGTCGTTTCAATACATCATGGAAGCAATTTCACAACTGAGAGCTTTGTTAAAAGTTTTTGCGGAAGTGCCAAGGATTGAGTCATAAGCTAATCCTAATTACCCTCTAACTCTTGAATGGTCCCCTTGAAAATATTTCAGATTTATAGCTCATTACTACAGCAATATGAACAATTTTACACAGCATTTTATTGCTCACAATAGCCTTTCAAGGTCAAAATTTGAATCACTGTCCCCATGAGCTTACAATCTAATTTAGGCACCTGAAGCATTACATTGGAACAGAGAAAAAAAGCATAATGAATAGTTCTCTGTTCCATAGCCATCTGGTTAAATCTTCCCAGACTGCTCCATAAAAAAATAAAAACAAACAAATAATGCATTTTGCAATGGGAGGACAACATTGGTCCTTCAACAAAATTCATACTGAATATGTTTTATACCATTTGAAAATTATTTCGTATGTATTATGTTGTTTGTTAATATTAACATTTCACAGAGAAAAAATTAAAGGAACAGTACCTTATTATTTTTATAAGGGAAAATAGATAATTATTCACGGAATGTCTGTTAACATCAATGTGTATACCAATTTCGTCAACCTTGAACCAAGTGATACAGTGCTTCCTCCAGATGCTCATACGCATAGACATATGCACAAGTTGGTCTTCTCACTGACTAGTCTCTTTTACAGGTAGCGGATTAGGCAAATTACCACCATTTCAATTTGCATTGCAAATCAAACTTTAAAAAAATGACAATTAAAGGAAACCATGGTTTACTGTTCTTATCCCTCAATAGAGGTATGGTAGGGGAATCCTAACGTAAATTTCGTACTATATATACAGGGAGTGCAGAATTATTAGGCAAATGAGTATTTTGACCACATCATCCTCTTTATGCATGTTGTCTTACTCCAAGCTGTATAGGCTCGAAAGCCTACTACCAATTAAGCATATTAGGTGATGTGCATCTCTGTAATGAGAAGGGGTGTGGTCTAATGACATCAACACCCTATATCAGTTGTGCATAATTATTAGGCAACTTCGTTTCCTTTGGCAAAATGGGTCAAAAGAAGGACTTGACAGGCTCAGAAAAGTCAAAAATAGTGAGATATCTTGCAGAGGGATGCAGCACTCTTAAAATTGCAAAGCTTCTGAAGCGTGATCATCGAACAATCAAGCGTTTCATTCAAAATAGTCAACAGGGTTGCAAGAAGCGTGTGGAAAAACCAAGGCGCAAAATAACTGCCCATGAACTGAGAAAAGTCAAGCGTGCAGCTGCCACGATGCCACTTGCCACCAGTTTGGCCATATTTCAGAGCTGCAACATCACTGGAGTGCCCAAAAGCACAAGGTGTGCAATACTCAGAGACATGGCCAAGGTAAGAAAGGCTGAAAGACGACCACCACTGAACAAGACACACAAGCTGAAACGTCAAGACTGGGCCAAGAAATATCTCAAGACTGATTTTTCTAAGGTTTTATGGACTGATGAAATGAGAGTGAGTCTTGATGGGCCAGATGGATGGGCCCGTGGCTGGATTGGTAAAGGGCAGAGAGCTCCAGTCCGACTCAGACGCCAGCAAGGTGGAGGTGGAGTACTGGTTTGGGCTGGTATCATCAAAGATGAGCTTGTGGGGCCTTTTCGGGTTGAGGATGGAGTCAAGCTCAACTCCCAGTCCTACTGCCAGTTCCTGGAAGACACCTTCTTCAAGCAGTGGTACAGGAAGAAGTCTGCATCCTTCAGGAAAAACATGATTTTCATGCAGGACAATGCTCCATCACACGCGTCCAAGTACTCCACAGCGTGGCTGGCAAGAAAGGGTATAAAAGAAGAAAATCTAATGACATGGCCTCCTTGTTCACCTGATCTGAACCCCATTGAGAAACTGTGGTCCATCATCAAATGTGAGATTTACAAGGAAGGAAAACAGTACACCTCTCTGAACAGTGTCTGGGAGGCTGTGGTTGCTGCTGCACGCAATGTTGATGGTGAACAGATCAAAACACTGACAGAATCCATGGATGGCAGGCTTTTGAGTGTCCTTGCAAAGAAAGGTGGCTATTTTGGTCACTGATTTGTTTTTGTTTTGTTTTTGAATGTCAGAAATGTATATTTGTGAATGTTGAGATGTTATATTGGTTTTACTGGTAAAAATAAATTATGGAAATGGGTATATATTTGTTTTTTGTTAAGTTGCCTAATAATTATGCACAGTAATAGTCACCTGCACACACAGATATCCCCCTAAAATAGCTAAAACTAAAAACAAACTAAAAACTACTTCCAAAAATATTCAGCTTTGATATTAATGAGTTTTTTGGGTTCATTGAGAACATGGTTGTTGTTCAATAATAAAATTAATCCTCAAAAATACAACTTGCCTAATAATTCTGCACTCCCTGTATATATATATATATATATATATATATATATATATATATATATATATACAATCCAAAAAAGTAAAAGAATGCACTCACAGGACTTCTAAGGACAGTCATTCAGGTTTTAATAAAGATGATCAGTCAGCATAGTTCTTTCAGCGACGTTTCAGGCTGTTAAGCCCTTTGTCAAGCACTCCCATATATATATATATTAAGATCATTTTAAGAAATTAAAATGTTACTGTATTCAGGTGATCCAACTAATCATGATGGATCAATACACACTTTAGCTAACAAAATGGAAACATAGAATGTGTCTGTAAATAAAAACCATTCTGCCCATCCAATTTTGTGAATACTTTCATTAGTTCTCAACCCTATATTTTATTTAGGTTAGCCGTATGCCTATCTCGTGCATGCCAACATTCCTTTACTGCATTAACCTATACAACTTGTGTTGGAAATCTTTTCCATGTATCCACTTCTCTCTCAGTAAAGTACTTTCTGATATTACTTTTAAACCGTAATTTAAGACTAGGTTTACTTATTGTGGTAGGAAATATCTCACTGACCATGCAAAACTATGAGCCAAAGTGGGCAAGGCTAATACAATATAGGTAAGGTTGGTCATAGGAATGGGTGGAGTTAAACATCTTTAATGTGCAGAGAGCACCAAAAAAAGGTATATTAGTATGCCGAATGAGAGAGAAACCAACTTAGCGCAAATCAACTTGATATAGTATGCAAAAGAAAAACAAACAAACTTCATTAAAGTTTTCACCTCAAATTTCGCTCAATATAATGTACGGGTACAAGCACGTGTAACTGTGACAGAGAAACCCAATATTTCATTTGCTCAGATGCTTCATTTTTCATTTGCACCGTCAGTACGATATGTTATTTGCAGCCAAGTACAATGTTACCGTAGCATAAATAAAGTCATACTACTGAACATTGTTTCATCCCAATTATTCATTTAGGTTTAATGAACCCATTAGTATTTTACTACTGACACAGAAAACAAATAGGAAACGTTCCTCCTAAACAATCTGAGTGCTTTTGGAAAATCTATGGCACTGTTAGCATGGCGGAAACCAAAATGATTCAAGTTAAGCAGTACTTGCAGAGCGTATGACAAAGTGTCTATAAAAATGTAGTAACAACACCATTTTAGCTTTGTCTTTTGAATGTATTTGGTATTTTGTGGAAGTGGAATATTAAAAAGAAAAGTTTTTCTTCCTATTAAAGGCGACAAGTTACCACTCAGTAATCTGATGTAATAAAAATGTCTAATTTTTTTCTAACGCCTTTCGAGGCCTTGTGACGAGTTAACTCTGGGTCCAGGACTGTGCCTTGCACCCGAAGAGGATCACCAATAGCTATATTATAAGGGTTGGAGATTGTGGGGATATGGGTTGTCTATGTGATTACCCAAGTGTAACATTGAATGGATAGTTGTAGTGTTATTTTCCACATTTAGTTGTACAAGCAGAGACGCATAGCGAGCACTATCATAATTCCACAATAACAACAGTTGCATTAGTATACTAAGAATATCAATCATTCCTGTGGTCTGAACTGAGGAGCTGCCATTCAGAAAACATGCAGTTAATTCAGTTGTTATCATATGTAATGGCAGTGGTCACCATATCAACGATGGCTTACATATATATACCTCGAAAATGTATATTGCAGACTTCCTCTTAAAGCACAGGTGCAATGCACCCAGGCCCGACCCTTAAAGAGGGTCTAGTATCGCATCAACAATTAGCCATATTGGCCTAGTCAGGAGGAGCCAGATATTATTTCTGCACCAGGACCTCTAATGGTCTTATTGCATCGCTGGAGTACGATCACCAAAGCTAAATTATAAAATTAGTCACCATGAAGACCAATATACTTTTCGTTAGAAGGGAAACATTAGCTTATTTAAATTAATATTTAAGGAGATTTTCCATACGATATCCTTTCTCTTATAACTGGAAACATCCCTATCAATTCCATTTTTTTTTCTCAAAAATACAATTTAATTTTTTGAAATCAGATCATTAAAATGATTTTACTAAAACACTGATCTATGTGAATTATGGGTTGTGCAAGCACACGTGCTCTGGCAATGTGATCGTTATTTGATCGTTTCCATGGCTATGTCACTTTCTTAAGTCAAATGGAAGCTACCTAGCTAAAACACATGCCACCATTTAGTAAATTGAGTGCAAATCAGGTGATTTGCATCCACACATTTCCAGAGATTTCAGATGATTTTACCAGGTGAATTTGACAGGTGCTATATATTTGCTTTTTAGCAAATCTAACCCTTTGTACGTCCATAGGATTGAATCCATTAAAATATGAATTGGGAAAGGTTTGAATTAAATTGGAAATGTAATAAATTCTGTCATATTTAAGTCAAATCACCTGGAGATCTTGCATACAAATTGAATGCCGTATAACTGTCTCGTGGAAAAATAGTCCCTTCTTCCTATGCAAATCGCTCTTGAGAAACCTCGAACATGTATACTTTCTATATGGTTATTTTTGTGCATGATTTACTATAAAGCAAATGAAAACAGCAGAATGATTTATTTAAAGGCCTACCAGGGCAGAATATAGCTGGCCAATTATTTTTATGAGGAACATGATTGTTTGGCACTTCATTTGGTTTTCCATAGTCTAGATATGAGTAAATGGTATAACATTATCTAGATATTAGTACAAGATATAAAATATTTCGGTAAGCATTAACTCATTTATGTAATGGTTGTTACATATACACCATTGTAATGTGATACTATAGTAAATATAGTATATTTAGTAAGTGTGACGAGGTGGAACTTCTTGCAAGGAGGGGATCCTTGTGGTGTTTACCCCAACAAATATGTACCCAAAAGTTGAGGACAGGTGGAGTTTTTCCTTGGTCAAGTAAAGCAGAAGTTCTAGCGGGGTCAAGGAAAGGCCACGGCTGAGACTGGTGTAGTTCTTATGTGTCAAGGAAAACAAAGGTCAAAGTATAATAATCAATCAAAATAAACTGCAGCCCAAAAACCGAGTTAAACTCTTTGCACAGACAACTAGGGGATGTTTGGGCCACATATATATCTAGAGGAGATAACTAGTACACTGAAATGAGGAGGAGAAAGGGAGTGTAAAAAATATGAGTGCGCCTTTAAATATTCAAATCGGCACTCGGCACCCGTTACATTTTATTGGAGCCTGAGTTGGCTCCAGAAAGTTTGGTACCTACCATACCTGTTAAGTAACAGGTGACTTCCGGACTCTGATAAAATTACCTCTGTGCAAGATCCTCGGTGGTTCGAGGCAGTGAAGGGGGTCTGGTTGGACGGATGAGTAAAAGTAAGCTTTTATTAATTTATATAAAGGTTGTAATCCATTACATATTTGGATGATGTTCATTTGTACATGTTCTCCTTGTAAAATGTATTTTTCCTCAGAAAATAATAATAAATACCATTGAAATTGGTCTATCTTTAGACCAACCACTACCATTGACCAAAACGTAGACCAGTGGTAGTAGTCATACATCTAGTACTTGATTTTTAAGACTAGTTTAATAAAGTAGTATAAATAAAGGGAACTGTACTGTATTTCAGCAGATGTGGAGGATTTAACACGATTCGGATTTGAAGGTAGCGTCAAAAGAACTTCACGAATGCTACCTTCAGTTTTGTTTGGACGGTAGGACTATCTCACATAAGGTGACACATGGTGGATCAACTTTACAGTTTTTAAATTTTTAAAAGTCTTTGGAAGTGAATAAATTACTATATAGTGGACCTACACAGTGCAACCTGCATTTTATTCCCTTCAAGTGCCCAGGGGATATCTATCACAGTGAGTATGCCCTAAATATGCTCCATTTCATGCTCATAGGAACTTTGTTTGTGAGTGTGCCAGTGTGCATTGTCTCTCTCTTTTAAAAAAAAACAAAAAAACTTATTATAGTATATACATACTGCACCATATTGTATGCTTTTTATTCTTCCAGGTCATCTTCCATGAACCATGCTGTATATGTAAGACCTTTCTAGTGTCACCATATTGCACAGGCTTTATTGTACTTTATGCATGGGGTTGTTTATACACCTCTGACAAAATATTTCATATCACTTACAGATAATTTTATCATTAATGTTTTTATCACTTTTTTACTCAGAATTTTGATACTTTATTCCTATTATTGTGCACATAATTAAGTGTTCATATGCTCTGCACTTTTTATATTTTTGCATGTGTTTTTTGTATACACCCCATTTTATCACAAGCAGTTACACTTTCTGATTGCCAATTATGAGTTGCTCATCCCCTATTTATTGTCCTTTGCATTTGTAATAGGGAGGCTGGAGCTCAATTGAGCGGGGCATACGCAATGTTACATAACATCACACTTCATCATGTAGCCATGTCCCCTTTGTCTCCACCCTCCTGATGCCCCCAAAACCCAATTTTTAAAAGCTGGCAGATAAAGTGTTATATTTAAAGATCAATTGTGGGGAAATCTTCTAGTGGAGTAATCGGCAAGGGCATTCATTGGTTTCCATGGTGATTGCACCATTCTTAGAACTTTACCTCATAACTTACCTTTATAAATAACCGTCATGGAAATTGTGCCAATTAAATTAATATTGGCCCAGGCTTATGATATTCGTATAACTGGAAATACCATATTTCACATTTGAGAAAATCCACTGGGGGGTTAGGGGGAATGCTGCTTCAAGCTCTTGTTGACATAATCATGATCTCAAAAGAGCAGAAACTTTGCAACATTGCTCTCTTGTACTGGTAGCCCTGGAGGATTATAGGATGGTACATATGAGGATTTAATGTTACTTCTTTGCATGAGTAGCAAAAGGGATACTCTGACAATCACAGTGGTATATTACAGGATTCATAAACATGTTTGTCTAGCAATTCAGCACTGACACTGCCTGTCTGGTGAAATGACTGTTTCACTAGGAGCTTGTCAAGAAGATTACATAAAAAAATAATTAGTAGTTAAAATAATGTATGCAAAGCATGTTGATCACTCTCAGCGTGTAAAAAGCACTGGCCCACGAAATCGGTACAAGTCGAGGTCTACTGATTAGGCATCACCACTTTGAAACTTTTTGCCGTCTGTGCAAATGCACCATATGGTGTATAGATTTTGATGTAAAAGCTTTTGAAACGGTTATATTTATATTCGACTTAACTGTTTGAGCCCCAAATCTTTATCAAAACATATGTTTTTACCTATCAGGATTTAAAGTATAGGTCTTGTGTGGCTAAGCAGTGCTTACAAAGAGAATAAAGAGCAGGGGTGTCCATGTTTTTTGGAAGTGGGTTACATTTTTTAAAAAAATTACAGTAATGGTGAAATAACTTGTTAGCCATAGAAACATGTTTGCTTATTTAGCAGTAATACAAAAGCAGTTCAAAACAAGTTTAAATTAACGTTGTTCAACTGTTTTGTGACATCACCATGGGGAACCATAGTCAAATAACTGATATTCACATATACAACTGGGGACTTGTTGGATTGTCCTGAGAAAAAAACATTTCTCACTGGCATCATGGGACATCAGGGGAAGGGGTTTGAGAGGGAAAGTGTACCATTCAAAGATGCAGTGCTACTAAGTATATGCAGAACTCTGCACATGTGTAATATTAATTCTCATATGTTCCGCACACCAGAGAATGAAAATTGGGGTTGTGGGACAGTTGTGCCAAATTGGAACTGTCCCATTTAAAGCTTCGCACATGGTGTTGGGAGTGGTTTGCTTGAGGTTCTGGGTCAATTGTTCGGAAGTACTATTTTCTCTCACAGTGGGAATTAATTCTTCGCTCTGGCCCCCTTCCATTGGGCCCTAAGAAAAACCTGATGTTTTCTTGCCAATTTTAGGGGTAGTTTAGTACACCAGGGCTGGTAATATGTTCAGGGTTGAAGAATAACTCTGTTGCCTGGAATTACCACAGAAACAAATCCCAGTACCTGCTATATCTGTTTGTTGTTCAATATTAGTTCATTTTGATATATTTTCCTCTTGGCCTCTATATTTGTAGGAATTCTGCTCGGACTTTTTATATATATTTTTTTTTTAATGCTCTGCATTTACACTATAACCTCCGTTAATAGCTGGAAGAGTCCCTTTAAAAATTATATTATATTAAATGTGTACAAATAAAAGTGTTTGCTGAAATCCGCAAATGTTTTAAAAGCCAGACGGAGCGAAACAGGAGACAGAAAAATTGTCAGTATTATGTCTTTTCTTTTTATGAATTATTTTATGTATGTGCAATGCTGAGGAGAGAATGTGAACATTAAGGGAAATTAAGTGGCAAACATCTAATTTGAAATAAACTGTGGTGCTGCACATTTTTAAAGCTGCTTTAAAACAGTCATTAACTCAATTATTTTACTGCCAACCAGGATTTTCACACATATGAGTAATGCGTATCTAGCTTTAAGCTTTTTAAAAAAACATTGTGGAGTCTCTTTCAAGCTACTACGGTTGGAATGTTACGTTCAAATAGAGACTGTACGGATTGTACAAAATACAGCTAACATCTTACTTTTGTACTTTAAGATTTCTTCATTGCCAAACACCAACCTGCTACGGTGATTATTATTCATTTCATGCAGCATTCCTCTTTTCCACAGGCTCCATTACACCAAATATAGTCAATGCCATGGGCAAATGCCTTTAAAACTCATGCGTGATATATAAAATGATAACCTTTATTTTAACAAGACTGTCACTAGTTCTGCTACCAATGATGGATTCATAATGCTGAATGTTTTGGACAGTACTGCCGGCAGACCAATGCAGTTAGAAGTCATAGCTGTTACACAAAATATACATACATTATTACAGGCGAGCAAATTATGCTGGAAATCATGAGGTTTATCTTAAAGGGACATTCCAACTTCAAGGAAGCAAGGGTTAAACAAAACATATCCCGGGATTTGTTTTATACACACGGGTTTACTAACCGCATTTCCTGGTTGTCGCATGCTGACAAACGTCAGCACGTGCACAGCCAATGAGAGCGGGCGCCCGCCCTGCTCTGACAGCCGAATGCGAGGGTCTCTCGCTGCTAGCGCAGAGAGAGAGACCCTTGTTTGTGCACGGAATCAGCAGGGGGGCTCACCTGCTGATCCCATGCAAAAACAAGGGTCTCTCTCTGCGCTAGCAGAAAGAGCCGGTCGCCGACCAGATGGATGCCTGCTTCTACATTAGAAGCACAAGTGAAAAAAAATGTTTAGTATCACTTTAAATCAGGTGCTTATAATCTGCAATGGATGTTACAATTAGCAACATTTTATATTTACTTTTTTGCTTTAACTTAGGCATCTTGTAAAAAAGCACATTTAAACATATCTAAATGAACACATGTATGTTTTAAACTTATGGAACATTCCTACTTTCTATTTCACTGTTGTTGCTCCCTTAAGTCTGCCTTTAACAAATTGTGGAGGCTGCCATTAATGTAATGTATGAATGATCTGTGTAAGCCAATTGGAATGCAGATTTGAAATGGGTCAGTTATTTTTTTCTATTTGTCGCTCTACAATCCTGCATGTTTCATTACTGATAACACACTTATAAATTTATATAAACATATATATATGTTTACATAAATTTATGTGTGTTTGTTAAATAAATGTTTTAAGACATTACTGTTGCTTTAATATACACTACCACAAAGCATCAAATTATCATTTAAAATCTATTTGTAAGTCCAGATATCTTAAAGATGGATGATATTTGCCCAAAGTACTTGCTGAATCAATTTGTAAACCAAAAGTAAATATTTATTCCAATAAATTACGAAATAACGTCATCTGTTATATGGTACAGTAATTACTCACACTGGTACTAGTAACAAATATTATTACAAGAAATAACATCTGGTACCATCTAGGTGTTAGAGAAGCCCAATAGAGGCCACACTGGTGATTAATGCACAGTAGTATGCAACAAGATATAATTTATACTTTTTGTTTCAGTGAGCAGAACTTTGATATTTGATCACTGGAATATTTTACATTTATAAATCCAAAGCCTAAACATTACTGGTTTTACAAGTGTTCTTTCTTTTTTATTCTAAAATCTGATTGAACATTATATTTTTATTTAATTTATTTTAGTGTCTTTTTAAAAAAACATAAATTTTTTTTTTTTTTTTTAAGAGACTGTATCACCTAAACATAGCTTATCCTGTACAGAGAATAAAACAAAACCACAAATTTGATCAGGTGCCCAATAATGCAAATTGAGGTTCAGTACATTTTTTTGTATATTTTAACCATTACAAAATTATTATTATTTTCCAATAATGCATTTGTTTTCCCATTTGACAAGCGAAATACAAAAAACTAAAAAACAAAATAAAAAATGTTGATAGATTTGTGGGCCGAGATTAAACTTACCTTGTGTGTAGAGTGCACGTGTAGGGTACCTATTGCTTTAAGAAGATATACAGGAGAATGAAGAGTTAAAAAATATCTATACAGCATGACTTGAAATATTTTCTTGAGGGTCGACTCGGAAGACAGAAGCAATAAAAGCTGACATTTCTTGCTGGCTACATGCTGTTCTGCTCAGCTGGGTTTGGCAGCTCTCATTGCCTCCCCAATGCGTGCTGTCGATTTTACCTCACTTGGCAGGGCAAGCTCAGCAGTTGGTCGGATCGAAGAGTAACTGCAAACTGAAGCAAAAACTTCTTGTTTTAGCCCCTTCTCGATGCATGGTTAGATCCTCGGGTTGACCAAAGATGGATCAAACGCTAGGAACACACTAATTTACACTGCTCTTAAACCTCCTGTAGAACCAAGTTCATGGTACTTAGAAATGGTCAACCAAAGCGTCTGAAAAAAACACCACAAGTTTATTGCCTAGTGAAATTAGATCTTCTTATTAGTAAGTAATGGAGACTTGGACTCTCTGTTTTAATTGGGAGAAGACTTTTACAAATTTAATTTCAGCCAATTAAAAGTTGCTATTGAAATGTAATAAAAAAAATTACTAGAAAACAAAATCTGCATCAACAGAATAAAATAAATGAAAATGTAGAAAATACACTGCTACCCAAACTGCGTTTTCAATTGATTTAAATTGTACAGTAAATTTGTTTAAATAGTGCTAATATATTTGATTGAGTGTTTAAAATAATCACACTTTAAAAAAAAAATTGGAGTGTAGAGGCATAATCTGTTCTTATCACTACTATTCTCTCTGGCTACCATATTGATGCTAAGTTAGATGACATCATCTTTCAAGACATAGTGAAGGTTATGTACAAAAGGTGTTTCTGCTAAATGTAGCACAATTGAGACACAATTCTCATCTACTCCTACGTATGAAATGATTTCCACCAGAAGAAAATCCACTGTGCACCAACTGCGCCAAAATAATTATTGTTTTGAACAAAAAGTCGCATATTGCGAATAAAAAGTCACAGTTTTGCCCCTTTTTTTCTTATGTATTAAACCCATTCTGACAGTTTATACATATAGACACAAATGCAAAAACCTGACTAAATGAATCAGGATTAAACATAAAACAGCACCACTATTTATACGTAATCCCCAGTGAGTTATTCCCACTCGTTTTTTACCTATATCTCAGTAAACAGTAGCCAGTAAGAGAGCTGGGGTGGTACTAATGAGCAACCAATGGCAAACAAGAGCCAGAAATATTATTTACAGAAATGACTCAGGCCCTGAGATAAAAAACAAATATAATTAGAAATAACATCGGACACATGATTTGTACACGTTAGCTATGTGTTATTAGAAGTAGCCATTTAGAGGCCATTGGTTTTTACTACACAATAAAATTAATATACACATAATTAAAAGTGCAGTGGGCTAATGCAGGACTTGAAAAAATTTCGGAGCTTTGAGGAGCCAGACAGACCAATTCACAAGCCACACTCATTATTTTAGGAACAAAGGAAATAGAAATTCCATAGAGTTCAGTGTAACATAGTAACATAGTAATTTAGGTTGAAAAAAGACACAAGTCCATCAAGTTCAACCCATCTACCTATCATTCCAGTGTTTTGATCCAAAAGAAGGCAAAACCCCTAAAGAAGTTATTTTGAATTTTGCCTCCTAGGGGGGAAAATTCCTTCTTGACTCCAAAAGGGCAATCAGAAACAAAAACAATGTAAAACAATGTAAAAAAGTTAGGAGCGCACAATAGGGATTTTAGGAGCCCTGGCTCCAAGGATTTGTCAAGCCCTGGGTTAATGTATCATCTGTAGAATCTGTTCAACCCTTGTGATCACAAGTTCAATTTCTGACAGGGTTGACTCAGCCATTCATCGTTTTGAGGTAGATAAAAGGAGAACCATTACATTGGGTAATAGTAACATCCCCAGGAGGCACTTTAAAACCAGAGAATATCTGGATGTACCTTTCTTTACTGGTTAAACACTTTGTTTTATATATATATATATATATATATATATATATATATATATATATATATTATGTTTTTGAAGTTACATTATTATGTTTTTGAAGTGTTGCATTTTTATTCATAAGTACATTTTTTAAAAGTTTACATATATTCAATGTTAAGTGATCTGCTCTTATCACTGTCCTGCAGCTGGGAGTTTCCAGTGTTGTGGATATTGGGACAGCACTCTAGCAGCCTAACTGAGAGCTCATTGCCTGAGGGACTGTGCAGGGAGGTGGTAGCCTACTGGCTCAGCTGGTGAAGCATCTGGATTGTAGCACATTATCTTTTATCCCTACTTCAGTGTCAGTTATTTAAACACATAGAGCAAAAGTTGCTAGCTGATATGGACTACAAGAAAATATCATGCTTGAAAGAGATTAGCTTAGACAGTCAAGGAGGTGAGAAGGTCCTCTTGAGAGATCTGAAGGTGTTTCCTATTGATATGAAAAGACAAAGTAAAGTCCTATGTGGGAGTGCTTCAGTGATCAACAAATTAAATGTAATTAGAGAACACAGTGCCAACAGGATGCCTTGTCTCTTGTCTCTTGATCCTGCTGAGATGTATTTCACCGGTATTGGAGTTTAGTAAGTGTTTCAAACGCCTCAACCTGCCACTCAAATCATCAGTGTTTAACAACACGCTTATCCAGAGCGGGGCTTGTGTTCTAGACTACACAATGAAGCACATGTCTACGCCAAGAACAAATTTTTCTATAGACTAGTTTTTTTTTTAATGTATTGTTAACATTTCTCTAGTAAATTTAATGCATTATTATTTTTTTACTTTAGCCCCATCATTTCTCTTTTCTAGTAATGTCAATTATTTTCTGTGGTGTCTATAGTTGTTTATAACAATGGTAATACACCTGACTAAACATGAATATGCTAAATATTATCAATGGTAATACACCTGACTAAACATGAATATGCTAAATATTATCAATGGTAATACACCTGACTAAACATGAATATGCTAAATATTATCAATGGTAATACACCTGACTAAACATGAATATGCTAAATATTTTTTCAAGCAGGGGCTTGAGAGTAACTTTATGTTTTATTGCAAAACAATGCATTTATATTCATACCTGGGCATGTGATGGTGGAAGGCCTCTCCTTATATAGACACCAAAAAGAGCATCTTTTCCTAAGGAGATGTTAAATTTAAGGAACTGTGGTTGAATGATGTGGATGTGAGACCTCCAGAATACTCCTGCTGGTACTTCCTGGGTGATCCTACGTCCAATTTCTACTTCCCCATTGTCTATGCTGCTATTTCTTGCCGTGGTCCATGGTCCTGTGAGAGTACAATGGGAAAGAAAAGTTATAGAATTTATTTGAAGTCTTGTATGTTCATAATGATTAAATAGTAAGGGCAACATGTATTTAAAAATATTGTGTGGGTGATTTTCTAGATATGAGTCCTTGATGATTCTTAAGCTACAATACATCTACTTTAATCTTCACAGCTCCAAAAAAGGAAAACTGCATTGGATGTATAGGTTGCCATCAAATAGTAGCCGAATAGTATGTGATCATCAAATCCTTTAGTAAACACACTAAACAACCCTACTAGCAAAATATGGTTAAAAATTGAGTGATTTAAAAAAATTGAGCTTCAATTGTAAAGGGAAAATTACATATTTACTTTACAACGTGACAAGATTTATGAAGATCATTTGTTGAGCAGAATTTTAAAAACGGAGCAATTTCCATCGTAACCATATGGATATTCCTGGTGATGATTCCACGTATAGAACTTTGACACACAACTGGCCTTTATAAATAAATAAATAAACACTCCCATGTAATGTAGTCCTAGTTATTTACATGTATTAATTCTTGTTAAATTATATAGCCTAAATTAATTTCTGGATGAGTATCACGGGCAGTTCTATCTCCTCAGCTGTTCCACTCCTGCAAGAACAGTCACAATTTGCAGGGATCTGTCCCTCCTAGCTTTACCTCAGTGTCCCACTTTTCGGCTTGGTGGAACAGTGGCATTCAGGACTGGTAGCACTAACACTCTACTTCCAAAGCTCTGTCCCTCGGTTTTGGGATGTATGCAGAACAGCTGAGAGAGCTACCAGCCTTGGCCTCCATCAAACTTTACATATACTGAGATCAGTGATACATTGGGCATGGGAAGTACATTTCTTTACTTTGTTTAGACTGTGCTAGACCAGGTACTCCGCCGCATTAGAGCAGGTACTTTCTTGGTTCCTAATTGTCTAAATACCAACAAGTACAAGTATGTTGTGACCAACCACAATATAGTCCTGTAGAATATATTCTCTGTTTATTAATAAACAAATGAATATAGTGGGTTATGTACACTGCAAAATGTCAGGAAGCGATACAAAAGTCCAGTGACTGAGGTCTAATTTATAAAAAGTATTACACTGTTTTTTTTTATAGATTCTGACACCAAATTCTTATGCCAAAATGTGCACAGCACAAACCAGATCAGTGTTTCAAGGGCACATAATGTGCTCTCGCGGCATTGGCTCACAGGACAATAGCACCACTATTTGACGCTACATTCCGGTGTGCCTGTTTTACTCATAACCCCATGTACTTCCTTTGGAAACTGACAATGGTAAAGTTCAGTTTTGGCAGATTGATAGGAAAATTGCTGTGACACTAAGCACATGGTAGTAACAGTTAAAAATTACAAGTATTCCCTAGTTCTCTACCTAAGATAGCAGGATATAACTCTTCTGGCTAATATTATATTTGTGCATAATAGAAAGAAACGATCTGACGGAGGTAAATTTGCTATTTTACAAGCGCTTTGAAAAGCTCAGACTTTACTGTTTAAAATTGCCTTTTCTCACCTTCTGTACCTATCCTTTTCAGCCTCAATACATTTCATGAAGTGTTTTCGCTTCAAAAATAAAGTAGGAAAGCACAACTAAGAACATATGAGTGTAAGAAATACATTACTAACAAGTGCAGAGTAGCAAAATGGAGTCCAGGTTTGAGAATGGTGCCCATGCAGCAACATTGCAGGTTCACATGTAAGTCCCTTCTGTCACTTCTTGTTTTTTTTTTCACATGTTTGTAATAAATATTTATATTTTTCATTATCTATTTTAGTTCCTGTTGCTTTATTTCGAGGTTGGTGTACCGCTACTTTGTACTGGACTGCTTTCTTTCCCACTTGCCCAGTTTGAGCTCCTTAACTGTTTTTGTCCCTCCTCACCAAGGTTGCCACCAATCCGGCAGGTCAGTAAAATATTGGCTTGGAGGCCATAAAAGTCTAGGGGCGCAGTAGCATGATCGGTATTTTGGGGAAAAATAATCCTCATCTTGGCCATTTTGTACAACTCCTAACCTTTCTTCACTTTTGATCACCATATAAGAAGTTTTGTGTTTTTTATGTTGTTGTTTGCCAGATCAAGCACTTTTATTTGTTCTTTTCTGGTCCTTTTTGTGTTTGTCTTTCTCACCCATGTATAGTTTTATGGTCCCCTTTATTTCTCAGTGTATCCCTTTTTCCCCAGAATGCACATTTTATTACTTTTGGGCTAGCATGACTAGTTTTGTGTCCTTATATTTATAGAGATTTGGAATAAACATTACACCACTATGTATACTAGTGTATATTAATGCACTGATTGATAATGCATGATTTTTCCTATTGGGGCACTTGGGGAGATGCTTTGGCGGTCAAGTGCCAATGCCACCTTGCATGCATGGTAGCACTGTCACTGAAGCTGGCTCAATGCTTTGCATTGCTTTGCATGCGCAGTAGACATTCTCTGGTGTCTCAAATACCGGAGAATGTGATCAGGATCGCAGGTTTGTGGTCCTGAATCCCGCTGTCCCAACAGTATCTACCTCTGTACCGAAAGACGGGACAGCAGGACAGACCCCACAAAGGGGGGCAGTTTGCATAGCACAGGGTCTCATAATTTGCTTTCTAGTCCAAACTTAGTTTTGTCAGAGTGTACAGTGTGGGATAATAACAGGGCCCGTTATGTGTCATCCTTTCGCCTCTAGCTTCCTATCCCTTATATTCAGGTAATCATAGTTGCCTTAAGATGTTAATATTTTCCAAACAACAGATGTAGCCAGGCTCATTGTTTCAAATTACCCAGACTATGTCCACTATGCAGGTCACTGGTTACCTAACTCAGAAAAAGCTACGTAGCTGCTCTACATTCCATTCTTCTTGCTCCACCATCTTGCTCTAGCATCTTGTTTGGAAACTTGTAAAAAAAAAAAGTAACAAATTGTTGAAATGCTTTTTACGTTAGCCTTTGGCCCAAAACTGTGTAGCCGGGTCCCGCTAGAGTTGTCGGCCCAACTTTACAACATATTTTCAGTTTCCAGTTATGCTTGTAAGAGTCCTAATTATACTTTCTTACATTACTATTTGCACTTATTCCCTCTATCCTGATAGACTGCAACCCCTCATACAATTCTTTGCCATCATTTCTATTGATCTGTATTTGTTTATGCTGTATTTCGTTTGATAGGGCTTATTCTATGTTTAGTATAGCAAGTATCAGTAAAGCATAGCTATTTATGAATATGTCTTCTTGGCTACATTTGTATAGAAATATTCAATTAGTGGTGATCATATGAAGAATACTCAATACAGAATAAAACATATACATTACATGTTACTTGAGTGCAATCGCTAAATAAGGTGTGAAGCTAATTAACGCACTTTGAATTTCTCCCACTATTTTCTCACAGAGAATTTACTAAACACCTAAATATGAGTGAGAGGAAGAAAGTGTCTATTTAGCTGTTCGAATGAGTAAAGACTTATTCTGTCATGGCCAAATGTAAATCATGTGATATTCCAATATACATTAAAAAAATTAGCAAATATAACTGCAAACATCAAATATATTTCCAAGTGAAACATACTACATCATCTGATAATATGACTTATTATTAAATATTAAAGGATATTATGGGTTCATCACTCTGGGGTCTATTCACTAAAAGGTGAGTTCAGGTGAGATCAGGTGAGTTGAGATGAGAGGAACATTTAATCTCACCAGTTCAGCTATACATTGTGCACTGACAATCCTGATGAGTTTGCTTAGCAGGGGAAACCCACCAGGTTTGTCGCTGCACAATGTATTGTTAAAATGGTGAGATGAAATGTTCATCTCACCTCATCTCACTTTTTAGTAAATAGCCCCCAGTGTTTTATTGGCTAGCAAAGGCTATTCTGTGTCCAACCTGGATACGGGGACATGCGACTTTCACCTCTGCAGTGTTTCCTAATACACTAAAAGGATAGATACATAAATATGAAGGTTGGTGCAAAAGTAAGGGGATACAGAGTTTAAAAGATATACCAATTATTAGTTAAATACTAAAAAAATCTGTATTTTTCTAAGCACCTATGACACTTTTTGCTAGATACAGACTGATATAAAAGGCACGGATTGCTCATTATATGAAGGTTTTAAGGAAATGTAAAATGACAGCTCTGTTTTACTGATGATGAAAATGTATGGAGGAGGAGAAAGTATTTTTAAAGAGTAATAAAAAACAAATTTGTTCCAATGTATAGTTAAACACAGAGTCACACTCATAGAGCTAAAGATAAAGGGTGCTGTTTCATGAAAATATTTAATAGATTTCTATCTTGGTTCTATGAACTGATAATAACATTTCCAGGAGTGTTAATAACACATAGTTAACACGCAGCGTATATTCAACAAAGCTTTGGAAATTAAAACTTTGCTATGTTTCCAATTGAACTGGGGGATTTTTCACTAACCACTGGCTTTGGAAAACTATGTTGGAGATCAGGACAACTCAGTGTCTATTAGATGTTGAGATATGCATAAATATTAGTGGGTGCAAGTTCTCATAAAGGACATTATGGAGGGGGGAGGGAAGCCAGCCAAACCCCTTAATGGTGTCCACACATACTGGGGAATAATCCTGAGATTTCATGGCCAAAAATGTGGAGAGGGTGGCTACACAATTAATAACTGGATTGGAAGGTCCTAGCAGTTTGTTCTTTGTATGTTTGCAAGTAATATACAATTTGATCTGTTCACTTTAGTATATTCATTAACACACAAAATTGATATAGATGTCCAGTCATATCCCCCTTGACTAAATAGATGAGGTGGGATGGGTCATCCCCTAATTGTAAACCGAGGGTAGACAACAAACATTTTCCTCCCAAGTGTAAATAGGACGATAAGATGTTCTGTCTTACCTACCCAAGCCATGTGTTAGGGTTCCCTATCCCCAACATCCTTCATGTAAGTACCGTATTTTTCCATGTATAAGACAATATTTTTTCCCATTTTTTTTAAGTTGAAAATTAGGGGACATCTTATACACAGAATGTTGCAATTAAATATATAAATAAATACATGCAGCCATCCATATTCTTTCCCCCAAGCCTCTCCTCACTATCGGCTTCACGACAAACCCTGGTCTGGCACTCCCCCCCCCCAGCACCCACTCCAGACATTGTCCCTTGCACGAGATCCCTCAGCCACCCCCTGACTACTCAGACCCTTCATTCTCAAGCCCACTCACTCAGGCAGCTCTGGCAGTCGCAGCTCCTCGATCAGGATTCTCATCTTCCGGCGCTCATGGAGTAAATACGGTGAACACCGTAAATACTGAGACAAAATTGCAACACACAGGTGGGAGAGCTGGAGCTGCAGCTACACATTTAAAATACACGTTTAAATATACGGTACTAAATACACCGGTGTTTTGAATATTTAATAAAATATCAACGTTTTTCTGTTTGGTGTTTAAAATATGTATTTTAAATTTTGGGCTCCAAAAATAGGGGTCTTATAAAGGGGGGGGGGGGGGGGCGTCTTATACACGCAAAAATACGGTAATTGAAAAATTGAATTTAAAAAAACCTATTGCAACTAAGAAACCCCCCTTTTTTCTCACAGTAAGGTAATGCTAAATAGGGCCCTGAGCATACTGGATTTTTTTTGTACACCCAAGTCCCATGGTGAATGAACCTCATAAATATAATTTCTTTTCATCACTGCTCCTATTAGCATCATTTTGCTGTCAACTTTTAATATGTCAAATATGTTGTTTACAGCCTTGTGATGACTCTTTTTGGTTGAAATGCAAATCTTTTTAATTTTGATTTCCCATTACAGTCAAACCCACACATTAATTAGTGGAAGTAACTGTATGTTGAGATTAAATATATAATGTCTTCATGAAATGATGTTACGTGCAGAGAAAAGTATTCATTCTTGTTTGTGCCAGTGATTTTATCTGTCATCTTGATAATTAACTTAAAGACATGATCCATGCTTTGCAAAATGAATGGAAGTTTGAAAATGAAGTACTAAGTCTAATTTATATATTCTAGATGCCTCCTATTTAAAGAATAAAGATGAAATTAAAAAAGATGGAGGGGCTTATACCCATGGGACATTTTACCTCAATTTAAGTATTGTTATACCACTGGCATTGTTAAACTTGTGACCCAAACGGGCAAACGGGCAGTTCCACCCAGCTTGTTTTATGTATGTTGTACGTTGATAATACATTCAATGTTCCTTTAAAGTCAGTGACATCCAATAAGGTGGGACTGTTACTATTGCAAAAGCAATAAATATATTACACTGTATTTGTTGTTTTTAGTAGATAGAAAGAATTACAAACAAACCTAAGGAGACAGCTCTGTTTCCTTTTATTTACTTTAAATTATGTAGTACTTCTACAATATTTATTGGACACTGTAGTTGAAATACTAATTTATAATAATTATAAAGATGATTTTTTTCCTTCTTCCTTCCTTTCTTTCCTTATTTCTTACTTTCTTTCTTTCTGTAATGAGTGTTTCCCCTTCCATCTCTCTAGAAAGTCAACCTAACTCCTCAATGCTGGAGATTTAGTTGACTAAAACTAGGCTAAACCTAAAACAATTCAGTTGACTAGAATACAACTAAAACTAAAATGGCATTTTACTCAAAAGACTATGACTAAAGCTAAATTGAAATGTACTGCCAAAATGTAACACTGGTTAGTTCAACTTGTAGCCCAGTGAATGGCAGAATAACAGTTATTCTTGTCACTAGGCCATGTTTGCACATTCGGACCACTTTCCAGACATAGTGTATCAGCTCCATTCTTTTTCCTTTTGATTTCAGAACTTGTTTTGCTGAATAAATGGGCAAAAGGATCCAAACAAAATTCCCCTGTGCTCTTTATAGACTTCTTGGATATGATTAGGGTATAAAAAAGTATTACAAAGGATCAGGGAAAGCAGAAAAAAATAGTGTTAATTTTGAGTCACATATTTCTAGACCGGTAAATTCTATTTTATGACTTTATACTCTAATACGTTACATATTTGCTTAAATAAAAACTCTTCTTCAAATAAAAACCCTCCTAAATAAATAAGAAAAATATTTGATAATACCAATGAGTTAAAAGGCCTAGTGTAACGTCAACACAAATCATTTGAAAGAATGTTAGTTCTATGAAATATAGATATAGTTTGTTGGGTTATCAAAATTGCATGATTTAGTATTTTCCACATACACAACAGCTAAAAATTTGAAGCACTGCCTTTTTAAATCTTGTGTCATCCACACTAACTCTATTTTAACTCTCACCTCCTACAATAAATTCTTAATGACGTTGGTAGACTCAATCAGCTCTACCTTGTAGGTGCCTTTACTGACTTCTAATTTCCCCTTGTTACATTTTTTACTTTTGACATTAACAATTCGGCCCCCATATACCTGATGCTTTAGCTCTTATTACATTACTGTTTTAACATTAACAGTTTTGATATTGACATGTTACTCCTTCCTGTCCATTGTAGTCTTCAAGACCACCATTGTAGTCTCCAAGACCATTCTTTCTTGCTCCTTTGAATTTATCCCAATTCTATATAGATTAAAATGGTCTTTGGAAATCTGTTCTGTAACCATATATTGAAAAGTCATGATCCCTGATGGCATAGAAGTTCAAAATAATTTATACACACCTGAAAATGGAGTGTCCACAAAAACATGTATCCTATACCCAAATGAACATGTATTGGCACCCATTTCTCCCATTTAAGTTTTGTTTGCCCCATAAGAAGAGAAAAATGTACAACATAAAAATGTTGAAGTAGGAGAATGTAAAAAAGAGGATCCCCTTGTCAAAACACTAATATCACGTAGAATTCACAGATAGTCCTTTTTAGAAGAAAAGGGAGGGAATACGAGGAAGGGTAATAGTTTGAGTTTCTTGTATCAGCAGTTAATTTTATGGTGCATTAATATTTTTCTAAATATGGGTGGGAACAAAAAGGAGACGTGGCCACTAATGAAGGGGTCATTAACCCCTTAACGCAGATGGACGTATATATACGTCCTGAAAAGTATGGACCATGAGGACATGTATATACGTCCTGAGTTTAAATGCACTCCTTAGTGCAATGCTACATGCTGGCAGCTATTCTCAGAGGCTGCTTCAGATTTGAAGCAGCCTCCAAGAGTGCCATCAGCACCCCAGGCCCCTCTCCCCATGCATACGATCACTGCAAATGTGATCGTATGGGTTTCAACTCACATAGGTAGTGAAAGTTGATCACTGCCTATGTGTTAAAGATGTTGAAATGATGCCTTGATTGAGGCATCATGCAACTCCCTTCTCTGCCCCCAGGGCACCGTGATCACCCGGTGATCGAGGGGGCCATATTGAAGAGGAGCATGCTCCTTCAATATGGCGAGCCCAGCATAGTGCGACAGAAGTTATAAAAAAAAATCCCTTCCGTCACTCTGAAACTGGTGCTTGACTGCCCCTAGAGGCAGTCAGCAACATTATAGTTAGAAAAAAATAGTAATTAAAGAAATAAAAGGAAAAAGCTAACCCTACATCTACTAACCCTAGATCTAGGGTTACGGTTACAATTAGGGTTAGGGTTATGGGTGGGTAAGGGTTAGCATAAGGGTTAGTACAAGGGTTAGATTAAGGGGTGGGGGTAGACTTAGGGTTAGGGTTGGGGTCAAAAGGTCACTATAGGAAAAAATGGTTAGGAAACCACTAGTATCGGTTATTGCCCTATTACTTGAAAAAAACAAACAGAAAAACATGGAAACATTGGTATTTCTAAACTCAGGACAAATATTAGAAACTATGTAGACCAGTTCTTATTTACAGTTTGTAATTGTGTAAAAAAAATAAGGTCACATTTATAAAAAGTGGGTTTTTTGGGCATATTTTATATATTTTTTAATAGTAAATTATATCATATGAAGAAAATAATTTCAAAAGAAACCCCCAGCTGTCTTTTACAAAATGATATATAATTTGTGTGGGTGTATTGAACACAAAGAAAGAAATCACAGTTCAGCAAACGTCTGACAAAAATAATGGAGTTCTGGTCATATCAACTCTGCATAGAACTCTGTCACTAAGGGGTTAATACCTTTTTTATGGATTTGGGGGTGCCAGGAAGAGTCACTTCCTTCAGCTGTGTGTTATTTTAAAATAGAAGGATATAATTCACAAGAACCCAATACAACATTAATTTAACCATCTGAAAAGATTGTGATCTTTCCAGTAGAATTTACAATCTAATTAGGAATAAGTACAGGGAATAATATTAGGTGCAAATTAGGACTCTGTAGTCTTTACACACCTGCTTTGCAAATAATCTTATATTGTCCAATCAATGATAAAACCATGAATTACAGCAAGCCCACTCACAGACAGCTGTACAAGGCACTATAAATAATAATTACATCCCTTTCCAGTTACAGAAAAATAATAAGCCTGATAATTAATTCCAATTAATTAATTATTAAAAAACAGTACTTACTACACAATGTGATACATTAACTTTAATAAGTATTGCTTTTAACAAAGCTAAAAAAATATATTTATATGTGCAATATCTGGTGTGCTTGTTGTATAAAGTGCACTGTGAACAGAAACTAATGAAACTATTAGGTAAAAAATAATTCTAATGAAAATAAATATAGCAAAACATTCGTAATGACAGTATGTATTAATAAGATTGGTCTCTGTGCTTTAGGATTATAAAAATAATGATTTCATTATTAACATTTTCAGAGACCACACATAAGTTGGCAGAAATTGCAGCATTATTTTAATAGTGCTAGTCACATTAATCAATGGTAGATCAGAACAATATGGCTATTAATAATAACAGTTTATGAAGCGTCAATGAGCGGCATGTGATAAACAGAATGAGAACAGAAGAAAAAGTAAGAAATATAAATAGCTTGGTTCACTCTGCGCAAATGACACACCAAGTAAAGTGTACTAAAAAAATATTAAAACATCCTGTTAAAGGACCAATCACTATACATACTGCCATAACAATCTGATCCTTAAGGACTCTACTCAGCCATGGAATATCCAATTTACTTAGTGTCAACGAGGCTCTTCAGAAATGATGATACTAAATAAGTCAGATATTCTTTGTTGGTGTAGGACAGCATGGATTTTCTGTGGTCCTTAAAGGCTCCACTTAAAAGGGAAATGGATAGCAAAACACGTCCATTAAGGTGATAGTGTAATTTGTAGGGATACGAAGCACTGGAGTGTTTATTGCAGGTACAGTTAATGTCTAAGACACTTAGGGATCAGTTACATTATCCATGGTAACACCCACAGTAAAGCTAAAACAATTATCGCATAGTTGCCAACATCGGCCATGTTTCCAGGGACATGTCAATCCTGGTTGGTTTTCATTATATTATATTTACATTATAGTGGGGCTCATGATTTGTATGTAGGGAAGAAGGCCAAAGGATGAGCATCCACTGGCTTCATCAACAGTTATTGGTGCCCAGAGAAATATTTTAACCCCTTAAGGACAGAGCCTTTGAAACATTTTTGTCCTTTCTGGACAATGGCTATTTTAACATTTCTGTGCTGTTTGTGTTTAGCAGTAATTTTCTTCTTCGTCATTTGCTGTACCCACACATATTATATATTGTTTTTATCGGGACAAAAAGGGCTTTCTATGGATGCCATATTTTTGATCATATCTTATCATATTATTAAAAAAAAATAATAAAATATGGTAAAAAAAAAAAAAATACACAAATTTCTTTGTTTTTATTTGAAACAACTTCTCCTCATCGACAATAGCGAACGAAAAAACATGCTAAATAGATTCTACTATTTCTCCTGAGTACAGGGATACCACCCATGCATAGGTTTGTTGGGTTGTTTGGGGGCTAAAATGCCAAATTTGTGAGGTGCAGTTTTTTGTTTTCCAACTTGAAATTTTTACATGCAGACAGCCTGCACCCATGTCCCATTTGGGACATATTTGAAACCAGCCAGTGTATTTTACCCCATCAACCCATATATTTTTTAAAAGTAGACACCCTAGGCTATCTCAAATGGTGGTATTTTAACACTTTCCATGCACTATTTCTACCACCAGCCTTTGTCAAAGTTTGTGGTAGTAATTTTTTTGTGTTTTTTTTTCACAAACCTTGTACTTCAGACATAAATTTACAGATTTTGGTATGTGTCACTGCCAAATAACACCCCAATAAGTGTTCAGAAACATCTCTTGAGTACAGGGATACCCCCCATGCATAGGTTTGTTGGATTGTTTGGGGGGTAAAAGGCCAAATTTGGGAGGTGAAGTTTTTGGTTTTCCAATTTGAAATTTTGACATGCAGACAGCCTGCACCCATGTCCCATTTGGGACATATTTGAAACCAGCCAGTGTATTTTACCACATCAACCCATATATTTTTTTAAAGTAGACACCCTAGGCTATCTCAAATGGTGGTATTTTTACACTTTCCATGCACTAATTCTACCACCAGCCTTTGTCAAAGTTTGTGGTAGTCATTTTTTTGTGTTTTTTTTTCACAAACCTTGTACTTCAGACATGAATTTACAGATTTTGGTATGTGTCACTGCCAAATAACACCCCAATAAGTGTTCAGCAACATCTCTTGAGTACAGGGATACCACCCATGCATAGGTTTGTTGGGTTGTTTGGGGGCTAAAAGGGCCACATTGTGAAGGTGCGCATTTTCAACTTGGAATATTGACGTGTAGCCAGCCTGAGCCCATCTTTCATTTGGGACTTTTTTTTAAAGTAGGACAGTGTATTTTACCCCAAAAAGTATATATTTTGTAAAAGTAGACACCCTAGGCTATTTTAAATGGTGTTATTTTAACACTTTCCATGCACCAATTCTACCACCAGCCTTTGTCAAAGTTTGTGGTAGTCATTTTATTGTGTATTTTTTCCCACATACATTGTACTTTAGACACAAATTCACATATTTCGGTATGTGTCACTGACAAACAATACCACAATATATGTTCAGCAACATCTCCCGAGCACAGGGATACCACCCATGCATAGCTTTGTCAGCTTTGTTGGGTGTTGAAAGGCTACATTTGAGAGGTGCGCTTTTTGATTTTCAAACTTGGAATTTGAACATGTAGAGCAAGGAAGGGGTTAATAGCTCTTATAAGAGCCTTTGTAGTACTGTACAAAAAAATTAACCCCTAAAAATGCACAGACAAGAAAAAAATTTCTGCTGTGCAGTGATCAGTGGCAGGGAAGGGGTTAATACACTACACTATACAAAGGGTATGGCTTTTATAAAAGCCCTTGGGACTCACAATTTTTTTAACATTTTATTTAATTTATTACAATTAAAAAATTATGTTATACAGATCTGTCTCTTTCCCTCACTAAAACTCAAGTGAGGAGAGGGAGGCAGATCCATATGGATCAGAACAATATTTACCAATATTGATCGAACCAGACGAATGGTGATGCTCATCTGAGAAATCACCAAACCACCTTTGCCACTGATCGGCTGTTACTGATCGCTATACACGTGTTCAGACAGCTTCAAAAGGAATACAGGTAATCCCCTAGTGGGTATAATTAACCCCTAGCGAGTCTGACAAAAAAAATGCTGATAGCAAAAAAAAAATCCTTCTGCGACTAGATTGCTCCATATGCGCTGCTTAGGCAGTGACCATATGCACTGCTTAGGCAGTGACCATATGTGCTGCTTAGGAAGTGATATACGGCAAGGAAGGGGTTAATAGCTCTTATTTAAAAAAAAAATTACGTTAAACGTAGTCCCCTAGCGGGTATAATTAACACGTGACGGGTGTAATAAAAAAGTTTTAAAAAAATTAAAAATGCTTCTGCAGCAAGATTGCTGCATTTGCGTCAGATCTCTGCTTAGGCAGTGATCTACAGCAAGAAAGGGGTTAATCTCTCTTAAAAGAGCTTTTTTTTATACTGTAATGAATTACAGTAAAAAAAATTAACCCCTAAAAAATGCACAGACAGCAAAAAATGTGCTGCTGTGTATGATCACTGCGTACACAGCGATCAATGGCAGGGAAGGGGTTAAATGGCTTTTATAAAAGCCCTTGGTGTTTAAAATTTTATTAAATATTTGTTTTATTATTTTATTTTATTTTTTTACTTTATCTGATCTGTCTCTCTCCCTTACTATAACTAGTAAGGTGAGGGAGGCAGATCAATACTTGTCAAAGGCAATATTTGCTAATATTGCCTTTGACAGTATGATAAGTGCTCATCAGAGCACTTATCATACATGCCTGCACACAGATCACATAGATCTGTTGTGCCGGCATCGATTGGCTCCCCCTAGAGCATCGGAAGTGAAATACTTTCACTTCCGATGCTCTTGCCATTAGAAGGGAAGCGCTGCCTGTATAGGCAGCGTTCCCTTCTACTGAGCCGATGGGGTCACTCAGGAGAGCGACCACCATCGGCTCTGGGGAGCAGAACGGTGTTGTTAAGTGCCTCGCTGGCGAGGCACTTTAACAACACCGGAGATGCTTAGAAAGCGAACGATCGTTCGCTTTCTAAGCACATGTGTGCAGCGGGCGCAGCCATTTTTAAATGGCTGCTACGATCACTCCGTGGAGTGATCGTAGCGCGCCCCTGCACTTTTGGGGGGTGTTGCACAATGCCTCTACCTAGAGGCATTGTAGCAACACCGTTAGAGTAAAGAAAGCGACCGCTGGTCGCTTTCTTTACTCAGTTTAGTGCATGACGTGCCAGGCACGTCAGCTGTCGGCAAGTCCTCGATTTGCCGTGACGTGCCTGGCACGTCATCTGTCGTTAAGGGGTTAATTGTAGGAGTAGCCCTTGCAGTGCTGTAGGGGAGTTCCTTACAGCACTGAAACAGGTAATGTGCAATGGGCTGTAGTAAGCAGCCTTTTCTCAGTTTAGACCTTTTTTCCCCCACTACAATAATGCACAAATTGTATAATTTCTCTGCCTATTACTTTTTAAAGGGGGTCATTGAAACACTTGTATGCAGTAACTATCGGTTTAGTGTTGGGAATGGGTTTTTTAGTGGGTGTGGTATTGATTTTACAGCATACATTAACATTTTTGATGAAGGGCATTCAATCACTTCTGCCCGCTTATTTACTGCTCAACACAATATTTTGAATCACACACTCCATTGTATCTACACCATTGTATAGATAGAAATAATGGTTGCCTAATCCAATTAAAGGACAACTGTAGCAAAAAACAACTTATGTTTAATTGAAAGTTTGTATCAAGTGTAAATGATTTATTAAGAAAATCTTTAATGAAAGAATACAAATAAGGGTTCTTAGTGAGCCTTCTTTACTCCTAATAGTTCTCTCAGGGGGTCTTGTTTAGAATCTTGGGTCAGATCTTCACTTACCTTTGTTCAGATGGAGAAAGATCTGACCCATCTGATCAAAGATTCCAAACAAAATGTCTGCCTCCTGGTGGAGCTATATGGGGTAAAGATGGCTCAATAAGGTACTTTATTTGTATTCTTTCATTAAAGCATTTCTATATAAATTGCCTACAATTGATGCAATCCTTTAATTACACAACTTAGTTTTTGTCCTTTTAGTCAGATTTCAGAATGAGCCTGCACAGCTTTTTTTTTAAAAGTTTTGTTACACACACAATTAATGTTCTAACAAGACACACTTGGTGTCTTGGTTTTGTTTGCATTGTTTTATCTTTTGCTTTCTTTTGTTTGTTTGTTTCTTTTTTTGAAAGCCTGTTTTCAAATACATTAGTGATAGAGAAGCCATAAATGAGTACAGTGTGTGAACAGACCACAGAATGTTTATATTTCGTTTTGGTCTAAGAAGCACAAATACACAGTAAGTGATCAAAATACCCAAGGTGACTGTTATTGTAATAGCTTAGATTGAATTCATAGCGGTTGACTTTTGTTGATTTACAAAATTGAGGTTTGTTATATAAAAGTTTACAGATACATTGAATTGTAACATGAATCGACAATCTTTCTAGATTTCAATCAAATAAATGTAGACACAATGCCGGGCTTTATGTGTGAAAAATCAACCATGCAAAAAAGTTGCTATTATACAATACTTAACACAAATAAAAGCAATTATTTTTAAAGATGAGAACGTGTTATTTTTGTTCTCAATGCCAACTAGAACATTTAAAGTGACAGTAATTGTTTAGAAATAAACTATAAATGAATGTCATTATTTAATATTTAAATATTTTAAAATAACTAGACTTCTCCCCTCTTACTGATGACCAGTTTTTAGAATGAGTCAATTTTGTGATTTAAAATATACCGCCTGGTCAGTGATCGCATACAAAGAGCATTCTAAAAGTGATGTCAATGCAAAGGAGTATGTATGGTTGTTTATATGCAATACATGTACAGAAATACAAACATATTATAAAACCTATTCAGTTTGATTGATTCATTGACTTATTCTTTGCTTATCTTAATTTCATTTCTATAATTACTACATTTGATCTTTCTATTAGCATAAAATCTCAAATAGGAAGTATTTCAATATTCATAGCTCTATATATCTATATATATATAAATATTATTTTTTTTCCATATAGGAGTGTGTGCAATTTCCTTAAAAAAACTAAAATGACGAATTTTAGAATTATTAGAATTAGAAAACGAATGAAAGAATATAAATAAAATATCGTATTGCGCACACTCTACATGTATAGCACTATCAGGGGAAGGAGATCTTGGGTCAGATCTTAAATTAATCTGACCCAAGATTCTAAACAACATGTCTGCCCCCTGATACAGCTATACGGAGCAAAGATGGCTAATTAGGTACTTTATTTACATTATATAATTAAAGTGTTTACATTTGATGCAATCTTTCAATTAAACATCATTTTTTGCAGACTGTTGTCCTGTAACTTGTGAAAACCATCAACTATTTAAACTTACTTTTATACAATGTGCCCTCTCTAAAGAGACAGAACTTGAATGGTCATGGTTTAATCAAGGTTACATATAAAAAGGATTGGTCAATGTTTTTATTCTAGAGTACTCACCCATATCCCAGAGTCTCTTGCATGAAAGGGCCAGAACCTTTACGTTGTACATTTTATCCACTCCATCCCTGCAGCATGTATTTTTGCAATCATTCCTTTTACTACATACTGCTTTGAAAAATACATTTTTGCTAATTGTTCAGAAATATAATGGAGATGTGGTAACCCTACTGTTGGGTGCTGGAGATGTCAATTTCTATCCTAACGGCACTATTTAATAGTCTAGCAAAAATATATAATACATGTAACATAACGTAATGTGGGATACCATCACATCTCTCAGCTGAGAGAACCAAAAGTAAATATAATAAGTTACACTGTTAAAAAGATTGGGTTTCAACACTGATTACAATATAAGTATTGTCTTGTGTGTATGTGAATTTTATGTTCCATGTTAGAACATATTCTGATTAGCCTCCACTAGGCAGGTAGTAATATCCAATTAGCTATGTTGGGGAGGCATATTGTGAGACTGGATAATTTCCCAAAATTTTGTAGGCCTTCCAACATAGCTAAATTGTGAACATGTCTTAATTGCACAATAACGATGCTGGAGACTGCTGTTTGCTGTGTTGGTTGGATAAGGACATGGTGTCCTTCGGCTATATATCCCCACTGCTGAAATAAGGACATTGTTTGGTGGGATCTCATATGACAAGTATCTAAATGGTTCCTAAACCATTTTGAGCTCTGAATGTGATTTGGTTTTATATTATGCCTAACAAACAACCTTTTTCGAGACATAATCACTTTCAAAAGCTTCGTCCAAACAACATTAGTAAACTCGGGTCTTTCCCAGCATCTGTTTTGCTGGTCCAACAGGACAGTTTGTTGCAGTTGGAGATGTTGTCTTAATGGGCAATTTAAAGACCTGCGGGCAGAGGTACAGATTACTGCTAAAGTACAGCAGATGCTTTTAGGAAGGAAAAAAAGTAATTTACTTACATACATGCTGAGGGCAATTATGATTGAAAAAATCTAAGAAGGTTAGATTAGATGCGTGAACGATAAAGGAACATATTTCAATATGTGAGGTTCTTCATTTTTCCAGTTATAAAAGAAGCAAATATTTCACCAGTTAAAGAGGGATTAAACCCTCCGTAGCATCTTCTAATCACACAGAAAGCATCTTCAGAACTTTGTTGGAAAGCTTTATATAGAAGTCAGAGAGTAACATCTAGTCTTCCATGTTGTGCAGAGAGTTAACCATAACCTGGTGGTGCCGCACACGGCTTCAAACGGGGAGGGAATGATAAGTGCACCATTGAAATCAGACTTTTTAACCCCTTAAAGGCAAGAGCATTTTTTGACGTGGTTATTTAAATGTAAATGTCCGCTCGTCATTTAAAGCAACACTAACCTTGTTTTCCACTTGTGCTTCTAATATTCAAAAGTTAGTTGTCCCTAGTGTGAAGATAAATTGACATGTACTTTTGACAGTACACGCCAGTTTATCCTCTGACTGGCACCGTCCATGCTTTCATAGAAAGCGGCAGCCGCCTGGCGGGCAACTGTCTCTCTCTGTTGGCACAAAGAGAGATCCTCGTTTTTTCATGGGATCAGCAGAAGGGACCTAAACTAAGCAAGCCCGCACTTTGACTGGCTGTGCATGCGCTGGCTCTGCCTGCGTGCGACAGCCTTGAAAACTGCTGTGTCCAGTTGTGAGACACAGCAGAGAGTAAACAAGAGTGTATCTATTAAGATACACATTAGGTTTACTCCAGAAGAGCAGGAAACCTTTTGTTATTGTCCTTTAACACACCCATATCAGTTATATGTTTTTTTTTTAAAAGGACAGTTACAGCTTCCTTTGTATACCATGTGCATATAATATACATATTTATACATATATATATACAAATCCAAAACAAGTGCACTTTAGGGCGTAGTATGTAACTCTACCTGGGTGCAGTGACGCTGCTCAATGTGTCCAAAGAAACAGAAAAAAACTCACACTCACAGGACATATAATAAGAAAAATAGTCAATCTACAAAATAAAGTGCAATATAGCATCAACATTTCAGTTCCCCTTGGTCTTGATAATGGTTAACAGGTGAACCGAAACGTTGATGCTAAATTGCACTTTATTTTGAATAGATTGACTATTTTTCTTATAAGTCCTGTGAGTGTGAGTTTTTTTCTGCTTCTTTGGACATATCTATATATTTAAAAAAAAAAAGTTTTCAAAACAACTAACTAACTAATAAAAAATGTTTTTGCATGGGTCTGCAGGGGTTAACTGAATTTAAAGGGACTATATCACCTAAATATTTCTCATACTGTGAATTTAGAAAATGGGGTTGCAAATTATCTATATATTTCAGAATTTCAAGCAAATGACTAAATTAGGAGAAAAATGTGTGTTTGAATCTGTGGTGTCTCCTACTTATGACATCACCTGTGGCTTGATTACACATTTACCATTAAAAACCAGTTCATTTCCATATAAAGCCACTGGTGATGTCATAAACTAGAGACAACTCCTACACTAATTTAGGCATTTGCTTTCAGTTTTGCTAACACAATGTATAGATCATTTTCAATTATTTTGTGCTTTCTGTATGCACAGTAAAACAATGTTTAGTCGATACACTATCTTTAAATGACTAAAAACAAACAAACCTTACAATGGCTAAAAACATTTTTAAAAAATGGGTAAAATAAATGAAACCATAAAGACGGAGGACACTGATCACAATAATTATCTGTGATCGGTAAGGGAACGGCAGGATTAACTGTTTTATATTTTTATAGGAACTGCTGCTGTTACTTTATACAGCTGATCTGTTGCTCTCTGTACTGCACGAGTTAGAGAGGTCCAGAAAGCAACTTAGAGGTAAAGTCAGTGTCATGTGATCTCTGTGATTGGCATCATCGGTGTCATGGCAGTATAAGACAAAATGGACACTTGCTTGCTAAGAAACTGACATAATGCAGAAAATTGCTGTGCTTAACAGATGCAGCTGCATCCTATTACGTAGCTTAGCTAAGAGAACCTTTACATTTGCATAACGGCGTAGCTTGTCAATCATTCATCCTTATAACCAATCAATTGGTAACATAATAGCTTTCCACACCTATATCCTTGAAGTATATAATCAGCTGTGTCGCATTTAATAAAGTAGAGATTTGCGTTGACTCCACAGAGTGTGTCAGTGTCTTTTCTCTCCGTGCACGTATCCTATCTAACTAATTTGGACCAACACATCAACATAACTGACCCTTGATCAGATCCAAAACAGTTGGTGCCCAACGTGGGACACACGAGAGACCTCCTGGCGGGACACCCCCCAAACCATCGGACAGAGGCGAGACACATCAACAGACACCGGGACTGCAGCCCGTGATTGAGGTGAGGAAGTTTATCATCTTACCTACATGTGTCACTTGATGTAGTCTTCGTATATCTGTCCGAGGGAGGATGTGACGCCAGCCAGAGGCATCGTGTGGGCATGACAGTAAGAATCCCCATATGTTGATAATATCTTGATGTGTTGTATATTCTGAGGAGAACTTTGAGTGACTAGCCTATATCTGCGTATAATAATAAGTCACCTCAAAATTCCTGTACCACGGGTCAGCTCGGTTGTCTATCCGTGGGGACAGACGGGAGGAGGCGGTCAGAGTAAGCCCAGGTGGGCTGCGTCTAGTCACAGAGAACTACACGTGCGTATAGTCACAGAGAATTATACGTGTCCAACTCTGACTCAACAAAATATACGTAGTATATGGTGAATCACAAGATTAAGTTACGGAACCCCCCATATGTTTTAAATATATTGAGTGACTGACATATATTTCCGTATAATAATAAGTCACCTCAAAATTCCTGTACCACGGGTCAGCCCGGTTGTCTACCCGTGGGGACAGACGGGAGGAGGCGGTCAGAGTAAGCCCAAGTGGGCTGCGTCTAGTCACGGAGAACTACACGTGCGTATAGTCACAGAGAATTATACGTGTCCAGCTCTAACTCAACAAAATATACGAAATATATGTCAGGAGGTCATAAGACTAAGTTGCGGACAAGTCCCAGGAATTGATGGAGGCAAATGGGTAATAATATAAGTGTCCCGAAGGGTTACTGCTTGCCTGAGCAGTACGTGGTGGACAAAAAGAGGAAAACGGTTTGCCAAGTGCCTACCGAGGTTAGAAAAATGTTATGGTGTATGTAAAGGTGGTAAATTGTGTAGTATTACATGGAAACAATTGTTTAATGACAAAAGAGGCAAATTAACAGATGACAATCTGTTGCAAGGCAGTCAAGGTGTGGTTTGACCGTAGTAAAGAATTTGAAAGGACAGGAGGAAAACAAACATTTGACAAAGATTCAAATAGATTTTACTGTAAACCAAGCAAAGTAGCGGAATCCGGGCAGCCACCGCCCTAAAATGGCGCCGCCAAAAAAGAAGGAAGATGGACTTGCTCCGTATGTGATCGGAAAAACCCCTCTTCCAGAGAGACGTGTTTTACGTGTGCTCCACATAGCCACATCTTTATATAGTTTCCCAACACGTCCCCCAAGCCCTAGCAGCGGTGCCATCTTATCCTCAGCTGACTCCCACGGCTGAACCTTTAATTCCCCTTAACCCCTACCCTCCTGTCCAGCCCGCTCCAATGGTACAGCACCTGTATCCAATGATTAATCCAGATGGTATTTTCTGTACACCTCCTATAACCCAGCTGAGGGTGGCTGAGGATGATGAAGGGGAGGAGAAGGAGGATGAGGGAACCATTCCCTATACTAGTAGACATGGATGAACAGAAAGTGTTTTACAATTAGTGGAGTAGAGAGTACGTATCTCCTAAATTACTCAAACCAGAGTGGTCACCAAAATACGGCATTTTTAGCCTTTCGGATAAAATTTGAAATAACGGTATTTATAGCAATAAGAGGCAGAACTGTTAGTTTATGCTGAAAAGTATTGATTAGTGTTTTAAAGCAACTCCCTGCCCATCCAATATAATCTGTGGTAACTTGCATACACTGTAATAGTTTTATCTTTTTAGTGTGACTAGAATTTGTGTACAGCGCTACTTACACTGTTGGTGTTATATGAATATAACATTCACACTATAGGGATGTTAGATTGCTAGGTAAAGAGCAATACGTATTTAAATAGACACAGAGATAGTGTTTGCATTCTATCACATTTATATACAGTAAACACACACACACGTGCAAAGATGAAATCTTAATTTGTTGTGTTCTAATTATTGTTATTATTAAGGTAAAGTACCCCATGTGATACATGGTGAGAGAATATTAAGAAGTTGTTTAAAGTTTTAGATGCAAGACAAGTTTTTAATGTCATGCTTTTAGTGTTGTGTTATAAACAGACAAATTGTGTTGTTGGAGTTGTAGGAGTTAATGGTGAAGTTGAGAGAAAGCTTCCACAGAAGCCCCCCTTCTCTCTGACAGTCTATTTGCAGATAAGAGTTGTAGCAGCGGCTGCAAAATTATTACTTCTTCTTTTTGTGAAGGGAGGGGGAGAACGGGCCAGAATTACTGTTACTGTTAGTTGTTGAGAAGTTCTATGTGTTATGTGCTATGGTTATATAGTCTAATCATGATAGTATATGTCCTAATGGTAAAGAGATACATGATTATTATGTATGAGAACATATTCTCACATGATCAGTTGATTGAACTATGATTATAAAAAGAGTAATAATATTTCAAGAACAAAAGAATGGTTCAGCTTGACGAGTTTTTATAATTATATTGCAACACAGACTAGCAGTAATATGTTTTAATTATATTTTAATGTGAAGATTAATAAAATTAGAAACTGCAAAATAAATGTGAGACACAAATCAAATAATTGAAGATGTTTAGTGAAATATTGCATGTTACTAACTGGAATTTTTTCGAGTTTTATTTTCATATAGATTAAAGCTGTACAGCCAACAAAAGACAAGTTCAAAGTGCACCAACGAATCTAATGCTGATCATAATTATTTCTAAAGAAAAAGTTTTCCAACTCATGTAACAGGATTCTCACAAAGTTTATCGGAATATTGTTGTGAAAGTTGTTCAAATCAACTCCTGGATCCACGTTATTTACGTAAAGCACATTCCTGTACTGACAAACAGGCCAACAAAGGAGCAGCAATTTAGTATTTTGATGGGCATAATAAACCCTGATCATTAGCCAACATAAGCTGAGTCTTCACCCTAAGGATAACCCGTAAACAAATCACCCAGGAGTCTGCAACAGATACAACGGATCATCTTTGTTGGGAAGTATATTTTCATTGAGTATAGATGTATAAAATTGTTATTGATGATTTTTTAATTTTTATGGTAAAGATTTGTTTAATTGTATTATTATGGGAATGTTTAGAGTATAGTGAATTTTTGAAATTTAACAATTTGGCTGACTCTAACAAACACGATTTGGTCGACCCATAAAGAAATTGTATTTTGATAATTTGATTTTATATAGACAGTATATAAAATCTCAGGAAATTTCTCTGATATTTTGAATATGTGTTGCTGATTGTCTGTGTTTATGTTGTTTGTTTCAAGGGTCTCATCCTCAAGTGCATCCTGACCACTGACACCATGCCCCTACGTGAAGACTGGAAGACACTGCTCAGATATTCCCCATTATGGAAGCTTACAGTGCAATTAAGCTGGATGACCTACCAATGTGTGAAATCGAGGAAGTGTGCCTTATCACCTCGGATACAATGATTATGTTGACCAGGCAACTCCTGATGGTTATCCTTAAAAACAGACAAAGTCAATTTCTAAGAATAAAAGGGGAGAACAGTATGAATATTATATGGACTGTAGGGGCCTCTGGAGTCATGTCGTGGATGGGAGACCATATTGTTTTGTCCGCTGTCATTTCGTCTGACTCACGTTTTATGTCTGAATGCATGCCATTTTGTGTGTTCTGAATGTATGTTCAGTTTTGCTCCAAGTCACTTTAAAGTATTTAGTATTAAAGTACTTAGTCAACAACAGTCCTGGGGAATAGCAAACTCTGGAATAATATGTTTTATTTATTTATTTTTTTACATGCATTTATTGGTTTTAGAGAACTGCTAACTAATAACCTTAGGGGTTTTATTAGGCAGGGTACGAGAAGCAATGAACAATAGATATTTAATTTAGTTTTGTGCTCATATGTGTTTTTGGGTCATCAGGTAATGCCATTATGTAACATTATGTAACATATTTAGATAGTTATGGCAGGCCTTCCATATTTAAGAGAAAAAGTCCAATATCTCTGCGGAACGAAGCCAAGTTCTGCTCAGTCGCCAAAAGTCTAAACCTAGTCAGTATTGTCCTGAGGCAGTCCGGTAAAACAGGACAGCCATAGTCGGTTATTATAAGTTTTATTATGGATGTGGTATTTTTGATTGAATATGCTGTTTTATTTTATCAGACCATTCTAATTTTATCTTACAGTAGTTAAATAATATAAGATAAGTGGTCACAGATCTCAAGTAGGCCACAGGTTTTCATTGGACATATGCTCATGGTTAGAAGATAGTTAAGTGTTTTGTTTTAATAATAGTAGTTATAGGCAGTTTTGATCCCCATGTGTATATAGATGTTATTGGAGTTCCTAGGGGGATCCCAGATTAGATTAAAGTTAGAGACCAGGTAGCAGCAGGATTCAAAAGTTTTTTTCTCCCCGATAATCACTGTAAACAAGAATGTTGACTGGATCAGTTATATATATTATAACCAACAGTGATTTGTGAATTATACAAGAGACACCCTAAAAGATGTAGCAGAACAATTAGAAGCTACCTCTAATGACTTTCCAAAACCGAATAGCTTTAGATATGATTTTATCAGAGGAGAAGGAGGAGTGTGTAAAATGATTGGTAAAACCTGTTGCACATACATACCTGGTAACACTGGGCCAAATGGTAAGGTCACCCTTGCTATTAAGAAGTTGACCGATTTATCTGAAGAATTGAAGCGTAACTCAGGTATTCCTGACCCCTGGGACCAATATTTTGGGTGGTTCAAAGGATGGAAGTCTGCCCTGGTACAGTTGGGTATCATGATTGTTATAATAATGACCATATTATGTGTTATCACGTGTTGTCTAATACCTTGTATTAAGAAAAAGTCCTGTCTCCAATCGATGACAAACCAATCATGTTAATGTACGGGTATGAAGAAGATGGCCTGGTGGAGAATGCGAGATCCCTTACAGCCCCCCCTTCACAACATGAAATGTTTCTGTGATAGGGACAGCATCTGACTTCCTTATGTGCAAAGTCTGTAACAAGGGGGGTGATGGACAAGCCATCACTCGTCTAACGTGCAGCAAGAAAAGAGTTCCGAGGCACATTAGGACAGATGAGCTAGGTAATAGGGATAGTCTGCAATCAAGTGATCCAAGGGGGGACTGTCATGGCAGTATAAAACAAAATGGACACTTGCTTGCTAAGAAACTGACATAATGCAGAAAATTGCTGTGCTTAACAGAAAGAGATGTTGCTTCACAGGATGCAGCTGCATCCTATTACGTAGCTTAGCTAAGAGAACCTTTACATTTGCATAACGGCGTAGCTTGTCAATCATTCATCCTTATAACCAATCAATTGGTAACATAATAGCTTTCCACACCTATATCCTTGAAGTATATAATCAGCTGTGTCGCATTTAATAAAGTAGAGATTTGCGTTGACTCCACAGAGTGTGTCAGTGTCTTTTCTCTCCGTGCACGTATCCTATCTAACTAATTTGGACCAACACATCAACATAACTGACCCTTGATCAGATCCAAAACATCGGGAAGGGGTTTAGTCCCTCTATAAACTGTTGTTTTTTTAAAAAAGTGTTATTTAGCAAAAGTGCATTTTCTTTTAAACAAACTTACTGATTCATAATTTACTGATAATCCCTATGGCTTTTATCAGAAGTTCTGTATCAGTTACAGAAAATGTAATACCCCCATTTATCCATAATATTTTACGTGTTATAATAACACAAATAATTCTGCCATGGGTACACTGTTCTTTAAACTGTTTAATATTTTGATACATTTGCTGTGTTCAACTCCTGAAGTTATGTATTTTGTTATATCTGTACATCTTATCTGGTAAAACATTATAATCTTACAAATACTTTTGTAAAAATAACAAATTCAATGTTTCTCTATAATAGTAGAGATTTATACTTTGTTTTATCTCCAAAACCATATTTAGATTTTTCAGTCTAAAAGTGATCTTGTTCCTTCCCAACTCCCCTAGAATAAAATTGATGTAACAAGATCCTTACTAGTAGTATCTAACTATGAGTACTGTATATTAAAACAGGTAACAAATATACTAGCCAGTGTGTTATCACAGGAAGGGGCCACCCTAGGCGCAGAACTCCAGAGATAGGCCTCAAGCAGGATGCAGATAGTGCTTCCCGTCAAGTATGTTCAACAAATGTTGAAACCTGCTCACAGTGTTATGTGCATTTCCTGACAACATAATTCTGAATATAATAAGACGCCAGGATACGACATCATGGCAAGCTCTGCATGTAAAATGTATCTTAGCTTCAGTACCCCAAACCCTCTTGAAAATATTAAGGACAGTGATCGTTTATTTTTGACAAAAAGAAGTTTGAATGTTTCTGCACATTGTTTAATCTCCAGTTTTATTATTATTATTTGGATTTAATTTATCACCTAAAGGATTTGTTGTGTATACTGTAAGTCTGCAGATATTGCATATTCTGTAATGAGAGAAGTTCATAACATGTATTTAGTTCATTTGAATTATTAAAACTTTGGATTACATTAATGCATTATTTTGATTTGCACAGTATTTTACCTGAGCATATGGGAAAGTCAAGGTTAACAATGACTTATCGCCAGGGGAATGCTGGCACCTTTTCACCCAGGGTCAAAAGCAATTGAGTGACCCACGGTGCAACTTCAACAGCCCACCCATTATCATCAGAGACAGACACAGATAGACAGTCAACACAAACATACTGACAGAAAGTGCAGAGATTGATTGACAAACAAAGCAGTTGGATAGCAAGGTTGGCACACTGGGGCATTTTAAAGTGAAAAGTGGTACAACCCTAGCCTATTGAATTAGGTTAGAGAACAGACCAGGAGCTCTCCCTTGCCAGCCTCGCCTGCTTACCCTGCTTATCCCTCACTGGTTCTGATGTTGCTTCCTGTCTTCGGCTTTGTTTTTATGGGCGCGATGAACATTTTGGCCTTTGTATTCCTACCTGCTTTAACATTTATTCACACACATTCAAAATCTGTGGATCTAACAGATGGTCATGCCTGGATGATAATTGAAAGTAGATTGGAGCCAAAGTGGACCGAAGAGGACACATTGCTGCAAGAACTAGTTATTCTTGAACAAGCATTAGGATGTGCAGGAAACGATGACAAGGTTGATGAGGACATTATGAATAATGTAGACGGTGGCATTTGTTCAAGACTGGAGCATAGAGATTATATTGATACCAAAAATGACAGCAGATGCCATGAGATGGTGGCATTTGTCCTGTTTCTCATTAGTAGAAATAAAAAATGCAGTACATTTATGAAGTTTATACATTGGCTACAATATCTAGGCGACAAAATAAGAGGAAAAAAAAGAATACACAATAGTTGAAAAAGGCAACTTTCCCGTTGCGGTTACAATTGAACTAAAACATATCAATTTTGTGTGAAGGTTTATTAATGATATTGGAATCTTCGATTAAAATAAATCATATTGCTTCTTCCGGGCTTTCCCAAGTATGTGTTAGATATTAACAGTGATGCGTATGAATTGTTTTGTGCTGACTAGAAATACTAATAATAATAATAAATACTAATAATAATAAATAACACTAATAACATCTAATTTGGCCAGGATAGATTGAAAAAAATGTCCTGACTTGCAAACTTGTCAAGAGTATTTATACATTTAAAACAGGTGATGTTAGACACTATATTTTAACTAATTGACTGCTGGGCTGCTGATAATGGGGCAGAAAATACAAGTTATTCTGAGATTTGCTTATTGTTGCTATATTATATGCTATGCATATAAGCGCATGTTGCTTTGGATATACGTCCAATGGATGAATTATTAATGTGTGTGCAAACACATGGCTGTTGTATATATCTATAGGCTCATTGAATTTAATAAGATATTAATATATATATTTTTTTAAATTGCATTTATTATGCTAAAAAAATTGCATTCATTACACTTCTGTCATCCATAACCACTTCTGTCATCCAGGACCACCTAGATCTCACCACCAGTCTGTTATACAAATCTATTTACCTTGCCAGCGAGGCTAAGTCATTAAAAAAAACTAAGAAATTTTAGTGACAAATTTATGGATTTGCCTGAAATTCAAATGTGCTCAGGACACCAAGAATCATTAAACATAGATTTGTATTAACAGAGAAATGAAATTCATTTTAAAATCAGGGCTACTAAAACCACATCAGATGACTTCCATCTAATCTGGAAGTGCTTTAAGTATCTCTACAAAATGCATGCCACTGTGCTATATTCATTGATTTATCACTTTAACTCAACATTTGCTATGGTATTCAATAACCTGAGATAAAATAAATCAGCTCATCAAACAGAGCCTGTCACTACAGAATACTACTTCTTGATATATGAAGCCAATATGTCCTTTCTTCAGGATGGAGATGGGTGCCACACACAGGAGAAAAGTGAACACATAGGAAGTTGATGACATACTTTAGGAATAGGATGATGTGGCTGTTACCGTGGCAATAATTGTAGTTTGTAACCACCTTGGCAGAAAGATATTAAACGTGATGCCTTGATAGAGAGATTTCTTTGCATTTTGGCTAACACAATGTATAGGCCCTTTTTTTAACCAGTTGAAAATGAAAGTACGGCATTTTAATAGGTATATTTTAAATGCTCTACCTGTAATTAGATAACAATACATACAGTTGTGATTTGATTTGCTGTTTCTCTACTGAATAATATCCTACAATAGAAAATAAATGGACACTGCCTTATTACACACAAGTAGCAGTCAAAGTGACAGGTCAGCATTCTTTATAATCCAAAAATATTTTTGTCCAGTGGTGTAAAAAAACTAAAACTATAGCTATCATAGAAAGAATGGATACTTGTTTGAAACTCCTATAAACACACAGCTGAATGGTTCTGTGCTCTTTTGCATTCATATTTACATGCATGTCCTATATTGACACTCATCAGGAAAGTGATTAAAATAACCTACAGCTGGGAATTAAGTAAACCTATTAATTCCTACTATGGAAGATCTCATTAATGGGGATGGTCATGGAACATACCAAATACAGTTTATAGGGTTTCATGAAAACTGACACGGCATAGTTTGATGGTTTAAAGCATTCCATTTCAACGTAATTTAAAGTTCTAACAAAAAAGAAAATCTAAATTGATTAGATAAGAGATTACTTACCAGCTTTTTGCTCTACTTTATTTCAAATCTTTTAGGAGCATAAACCTTGCCATCCCCCCCTGGACAAATTAAGTGCAAAAATGAGTTGCTGGGGAAAGTGTCAGTCAATCTCTTCATCAATTGCCACCTGCAGACAACAGCCGCATTTCCACTGAAACACTCTGCTTGATGTTCCAATGTCATTTAAGTGAAGGTCAACAGCACCAATTTAAAGCTCTTTTTTTTTCTTCAAACAAATACCAATGCAGAGGTCGATTTGCATAACTCACATAAAAAAAGTAAAATGAAAGCTGTCTCTATTGCTTTCGTTATCATCAACCTTGCTTTCCATTTTACGTGTCATGCATTTCATTCCTGTCTGAATGTTATTTTTTTTTTCACCCATGAAGGAATCAAGGTGGACATGCCATACGCTTCCCTGAACAGGGTATATCCGCCTGTCATTGAAACACCATGTGCCTTTATTGTGTGTGTGTAAATCCATACTTTGCAAAGGAATTCGCGTTTAGTAAAAAGGATATTCCAGGATTTCCGACTGAAGAAAATTATTTTTACTGACAGGATGTGAAAATTAATTTACTGGCAGCTAAGCTTCTTTTACTGACAGTCACATTTATTGAGGTAGCTCCTGAGGTGATTGGGTATTCAATACTGCACAAAATACAACAAATGAACAACTTCTATCTACCTAATAACTTAGCTCAATGAACAAAGACTAATATACCTCTTAAATATTTTTTACTGTCAGCCAAAATGTGTTTACTGACAGACTCCATTTTTTTTTACTCACTGCCAGTAAATTTACTGATGGCAGGCAACCCTGAGATTCTTAATTCTAACTCAGTACTATGGCACAGAGAGAGAGTCATTTTAGCGTCTGATAATGTTAGAGTGTCAAAATTGAAGGCTACCAAATTTAGTCCTCAATAGTACAACAGGTGCAATATAGTCCAGTCAATTAATGGGACTTTTTAAATCAATGTTTTCTAGTCCTTCAGGCAAGTTTTATTGCTGTATGGATCTTATCACTTGTTCGATGGACCGTACCAAGATGTTGCCATGGAAACTAGTGTCCTTGTAGTGACACTTTGCATACCCCTGTTTTTAAATCAGTCCAGATTGCAAAATGATAGATTAATGGGTGATTCACCAAAGGTGAGCGTGCGGTGTACTCCTATTGGAATAGAAGACTAAAGCATTCAGCTGGAGTAAATTTAAAGTGATTTATTTATCAACATAAATGTGACAAGTTGACTGACGAGTTGAGAAATAAATTGCCTAACACGTTTCACGATAAGAAATAGCACTTACTCATAGGTCATCAGCAACTAACTCACTTTGCTTAACAAATATGCCGATATCTATATGGCTGAAAAGGCATATATCCAATGGAATCAAGCTTGAAAAATATGGGTCTAAATAGAGAGGTTACACGTTTTACAATCTTTGTATGTCTTAAGATGTAACAACAAAATCATACAAAGTATTTCTGAAAAGAAATAACAACTCTATGTCAGGGTTGTCAAACTGTGGCCTTCCAGCTGTTGGTGGACTACATTTCCCATACTCCACTGATAGCCTCTTAGATGATAGGGGATTATGGGTAATGTTGGCCATCAGCAGCAGGCAGGCCACAGTATGATATCGCGCGTAGAATGTGAGTAAGATAATTGAAAAACAAATGAAGTCTCAGTGTTTGACGTTACTGAGAGAGTCTATTAGTAGCAAGGTAATAGTTGTATGCTTGTTTCCGATTATTTCTGAATGAGTGTGTTTATAATGATATATATACTGTAGCTAATGCCCTTGTTCTTAACATTGTAATGTCTCGGAGGATAGAGAGAATGTAAGTAACCTTCCATGTACTCCAATAACTCTTCCTCTCCGTCAGCTTTAAAATCAATATGAAGTCAACATATATGTAGAAGAACACCAATATCCAGGAGAAATAAAGATTATAGTTTCAGATATATAAATTGCGCCATTAATTTGTGTTTCAGCAAGTTGTGAACATAATAGGAATGAAATATTTCTCAGTGTGAAGGAATGCACCAAGCAGAAATATAACCTTCTCTATATACTGATGATATCCAAGGGTACACAAAAAGTGCAATAAATACAAAATCAATATGTAGAGCAACTGCATAATGCAGTAAAAAAGGCTTAAAGGATAGCAGTTTCAGTAAATGATATGTATATACTTAGAGTACAGCAAGTTACAAGCCTTATTTAACCATTTATGGTACAATGCCCTCTTTGTAATCAAAGTAAGGTTCATGGCTGTGTGTGTCACCTGTTTTTTATTGTTTAAAATACATTTAAAATGTTACTTTAGAATGTTTTAATGATCATTTGATTATTTTTCTGTTGCCTTTAATACCAAAAACCATATAGCTGGTACATAATGTACCCAATATAGGGTACATTAATAAGATATTCTCATGCGAAAGTATAATGAAAACAGGAAGGATATTTGAATTAGGGTCTGTACTATACAAAGTCCCTCAGTCATATGTCCTTCCTGTTAATCCTAAGATTAGCGATTGAGGAGAGTTAATATCAGGGGCGTATCGTACCCCTTAGTGACAGGCATGCTGCCAGCCCGAAGCACGTCTGTCACTCGGAGGCACGATGTATCTCGTGTATTTCCAGTGTTTTGTGTGTTGAGAACAGCCAGCCCACAAACCCCCCAGAAATACACGAGTTACATCTGAGGGGCGGGGGCAGCTACGAATTCAGCAACAGAGTCACTCACTCTGTTGCCAATTTGACAAGCACTAAAAGTATTAGAAAATTTGTATACTTTTAGTGCTTGTCGAATTGTCAACAGAGCAGCCCACACCTAGCATATATGGGGCATCCGCCACTGGTTAATATATATATATCGTAATTTAAAATGTGTGTATAACCAAAGAATACAACATTGTGTCAAACTTAATGGTGTCTTCTTATATTGTAGTGGTAGTCGAAGAGCGACAGGCTATTTACAGTGAAGCTGGCCGGGCTAAGTCTGCTCATTAGACTGACACTTACCCACCCCGGCACCCCATCCTACGTGAAAGGTATAGAATGCCAGGTGAAAGTTATAGAATAGTGTGCTATGGAGTAGTGTTCCCTCCCAATAGTGTGAAAGTGGCTGCTGCTCGCACTTACTCCAGTAGAAGCTAACTCTTCCTAAACATCCTAATTGTTTTGAGGATCCTACATTCCACTTATTTTTTGAGGAAACAACATCCTTGGCATCACCAAGGAAGAGAAGACATGTAAGGAAAGCATTACTAACACTTATGTTACCAAGCAAGAAATTCTGGTGTAGTATGTCCCAGTGCCTAATCTGTGAACTCCTCACATTAACCACTGGTTGGCAACAGTGATTATTCAATACTATTAAGGTAATGTAATACAAGGGCAGTGAATAATATCAGCCCTCCCACAACTCTTTTTTAAGCGACCCCCCACCAACCTCCGTTTTAAATCACATTGTGCAATTTCTCAAGGAAATAAAGTTTTCTTCCAAGGTTAAATGTTAACGTTATATTCTTCATGCTATATACCATTTTCTGGCATTATATCATGCTACTCTATCTTAACATGATTGGTAATAAAGGTTACATTTTTAAGGTACATTAATTCAAAATACAGTCTTTCTAAGAAACTTATGAGATTTCTTTTATAAAATACAATTCTAGAGCAGTGTTCTAAAATTGGAGTAATCACCATGGAAACCAATGGAATTTTTCTGGTGATTGTTCAAATTGCAGAACAATGGGCACCAAGGGGGGGGGGGGTTCATAGCTGTCAAATCGTGTGAATTGGAGATCAGTTATAGCTCCACCACCCGTCCACCCTTAACTGTTACGTTCAGTCAGTGATGAATTTCTGCACATATCCTAAAACAGATGTACATACACTGTAAGTCAATAATAGCAGTGCAATCCTTGAGGGCTTTCATCGGAAACTGTTGACACATTACTTCCACAAAGGGCAAATGCAACATGACTTTTATGCAACACAGAACACGACCTTCTACCAGTGCTGATTTCTGAATCATAAGCGTTTTTTTAATATTAAGATTTATTTGTTAAAGTTTGGTGAGGGGGGAAATATTACACATGTAGGAATGTATGAGCAAAGGTTTAAATAGGCTGATTGGGCTAAACATGGTTGTTTGATTCTTCTAGTCAGTAATTGGGGATGATCTCGAATCCAAGATCACATTTTGAGATGGGCGAAGAGGAGATACAAAATGTTTAAGTTATCTGTTTATTTCTTCTGTATTCCTATTACGGATAAGTTAAATAATGTTATTAAAACCAAAAAAAACATATGGGTCTATGCAGTAAAATACGGCACTTAGTCTCAAAAATAGCTTCAATCATTTTGACATTTTACATTTCCATACCTCCCAACTTGGGACCCCAGGGGCGGAGGTTGTGTCTGAGTGACCCAGCATGCACAGTAGTGTTGTCACTCAAAGTGGAAGTACTTATTCGTTTATGCACAATGCTGCAGTATGCATTCTCCGGTTTCCCATCATGGAGAATGAGAATGGGACTGCGGGATTGTGGTCCTAAACTCCACTGTCCAGCCGAATTCTGCCTCTGCCCCAAAAAGCGGGACAGACGTAGAGCTCAACAGAAAAGCAAGACAGAGCCTTTAAAATTGGGATTGTCCCATGCATGACAGTATGCCATAACCTTCACTAAGCAGGCTTTAATGCCACTTAACCCTAATTTCCACCTGACCCAAAGCCCTGCTGCCCCTAACTCTTAACCCTTAGGACCCCACCTAAACAGTTCCTTATTAAAGGTGACTACATAAATTGAAACACATAGAATTAGTAGGTATGTGCTCAATTAACACACAACATTTTGAAATTGGGCCCATAATTATGTGAAATTTTAAAGTTGGGAATGTAGGGTTGCCACCCAGCCGTTATTTTATGGCCAATGTTAAGTCTATGGAGGCCCCAGCAAGGCCGGTATTCTTTTGTGGAAAACGTGGCAATCCTATAGGAATATAGTGAGAATTCTAACGATTACTCAGAAAACCTCTAAAGTCTCTGGCCTTCAACAATTGGATCAAGATAGTTTTTTTCAGTAATGCTGCATCATATGTGATGAATTACTATTTCTGATCCTTCTAGTTTTATCACCTTAAACTGGCAGTGTATTATTACAGTGAGAAATGCATTAATTATGTCTTTTTCCAGTTCTCACATAAGCTGTAACAAAAATGTGTTGATTTAAAAAAAAAAAAAAAAAAAAACAGAAAAAAAAAAAGAATGTACTTCAACCAGATAATAAAATTCAAACCCATTGTACCTTTTACTGGGAATAAACATTTTACATTCACAGCAATCCTTGTCATCTACCCCTGCAAATAGCACTTGTGAAAGGAAAACAGGTGGATATATTTTGAGATTGCACTAATTGGATCCTCTTTCATCATCTTTTAATGCACCAATGATGTGGATTTCAAGGTTTAGAGATTCTTGTTTTTACAGCTATTGTTCTAAATAATGAAAAATATACATAAAACAGCTAAGACAACAAATACATGTAGAACAGGTGTAGCACAGACAGTGCATGAATCATCGAGCACCCTCCGCTCTGTATGCAAGTTTTCCAGAAATCACAGGTGTACACTGCATAAATACGTGGAAATAAACAATGGAACGCTATGGTAAGGTTTAGCTGACATTTATCTGCCTGTAAACATTTATACTAAGAGCCCCCTGTGTGTATTTCATACAGTTGGCAATTTATTTGGTGCTCGTATTGTTAGAATGTAGGTGAATATTTGCAAAGGTTAATAAGGATCTGTCATTGCCAAGCCAAGATAGGAATATTTATCAACTTTAAAACAATGCTGGGTAAAGTTTTAGTGATCTGGTTAAAATGTAGTTTAAAATGGCATGTTATAAGAAATTTACTTTGAATCATGATATAGTACATTAAAAAAAAAAACTATATCTAGTGTTGATCATTTTAACCATTTCTGTACTTAAAAAAAAATATTTCTAAGGTGATTTAACTAATGTTTTTATCCTTGGACACTCTGGGCATTATTCATAACCACCCATGATCTTTCCTTCACAGTCGAATATTGTATGCTATCACAGTCAGGGAATCAGAGTTTCTGATTGGTTCCTGGAAGAACCGTTTATCAGACTCTTGTTGGAATATTGGTTTACCTAAATCATAAAGCAGGGAAGGGCTGGCAACTTTTGGTTTGAGGGGGAAAAACAACCTAGTGGCTCATCATGGCACAACTTCATCAGCCCACCTGTAATCATCAGAGATAGACACAAAAAGAAAGGCAAGACAGATTCCAGATAAGGTGAAAATTGGTTAGATAGACAGACAGAGCAGTGGTTGTATCCAATTTTTCCACTGGCCTCTTATGGCCCCTTCTCGATCTCAGATCCTGAAATTCAGAGGGGAGATAATGGCTGAAGATGTAGACTCTCCTTTCACACAAGAACATGCTTTCAGGTCTTGGCCCCATTGCTGAATATACATAACCTGTGGCCTCATTTAAGGAAAATGGCTGCCTCGCCTATATACTGGTGCATTTACAGGTCAAAAGAGGTGTAGACCCAACCCATTGAGCCAGGGGTCCAATTGCCAGCTCTCTCCTGTCATACAGCCACAAGGAGGAAGCAAATGTACTTTTTGCTAACAAGAAGTGTTGCTATAATTCTGGCTCTTTTTTAAGGTCCTGCTTTTCTGGATATTTTATTCAGACTTGTCTCTATCTCCAGAAATCCAGATGGTCTGTACTGATGTGTACTGGTCTAGATGATCGGTACACTAGCAGTGTATAGAGAGGTGACGAATATGAAAAACACATATGCTGTGTGTAATGTGCTGTGCATGCCAATTACACACCTATGTTTTTATTTATGATTCTTTCTACAAATCACTAATCTGCAAATGACTAAACAGATGGCAGGTGAGAAAGTATTGCACTAAGAACTTGATTTTGACCTTGAGCACTGATGATGTGCTTTTCATTTTCTATTTCTAATTGCTTAATGCCCCACAGATTATCTATTCACACAAGGGGGTTGGGACTGAATACACACAGCCAAACATAGAAACGAGAGCCACCTTTCTAAAGCAGCGATATATTGGGGTAACCATTATCAAATATGAAATATGTGCATTTTTATAAGACACTAATAAAATGTTCTCTTTCCATGTGTTTTACAATATTACGGAAACCTCCTTTTAAAAGGACAACAGCAATACTGAGTAAAGAGAGTAAAATATGGACAATATTATAATCACAGACAGATGGGCTGAATGGTTCTTATTCTCATTCTTTGTTTCTATATTGTGGCCTATAACAGCTGACATCTAATGCATTATAATATTAATCTACAATACTTCTTCCTAGAAGATTTTGTTCCTGTAGTCACCAAAGTGCCGGTGACTCAGGTCTCCTCAGGCATTGTGGGGGCATCTGAGCAAGCAGGGTCCTTAGGTGGCTTAATTGTTCTCATATGGTAGAGCCTGCCCTATTCATGCATCATTAGGCAGTCATCACAAGTACTACTAAGTGTGTACTTCCAAGTAGGCTGAAATTAATATGCATACAGTCTTTATTATCCAAGTCCTTATTATAATGGCACTTGTGTGTAAAATAAAGGCACCCCTGAAAATGTCAAGGCTACAGTGCATGCAGATCAGAGGAAGAGCTTGGCAGGAAAGCAGGATACGGCATCCAAATCGAGACTGTCCTACGCAATGCCGGACAGCTCTGAGGCATGCACTAGACAGACTGTATATGCACTAGGTACAGAGAAAGAGTATGGAACAACATTGTCTGACTACAGTGAGTATACATGCAAGACTGGAAGAAATTAGACATTTCCCATAACATTATATGCCTCACGTGACTCCAAGGGTCTTAAGCTATTGAACAAAGATGGACACATGTGGCATTGGGGCTGTATTTGCCATGACTGATGTTTAAATACTTAAATCTGGTTTGATTAAAATCATGTCCAAGACCGACATAGTGGATTAGCATATTGTGCTGGATTTTGACTTTCCCTCTGTGGGAGCGAAGGTTGTGGGGTAACAGCATCATTCATTTCTGTATTAATGTCTATTTAAAAGCTTGTCTGCTGCACAGCCAAGTTGATTTCCCTAAAATTCCCATGATCAAAATTTATCACAAAGGTACATTTAAATAAATCCACTATTTTAATATAATGTTTAAACATTTTTTTTTTTTTTTACAATGGTTCTATATTGTCTTATTACCCTGGGATTATGAACAATCCACTCCACCAGTGATTCCCAGACTGGGCACTGAATGGTTAATGTAATTAAACACTAAAGAATCTTTAACCTTGTCTAAGAAACCGGAGTGGAATTAATCAAACTCGCTAAGGAGGAGGATATAGAACTGTTGGTGGAATATGTTGTGGTATATCTGTTTGGAAGTAATCTGTCTGATAGGTCATTTCATATTTCAAAACCAGCCAAGCTGCTCATTTGGATCTTGCCCCAGGGCAGTTTGTAAATGGAAGTAGCATTCTGATAAATTAGAGTATCACTGTGCTTATCCTCTAAAAACCCTGTAATTAAAAATGTATTGGTGATTTACTTAACCCCTGCCTTCCTAGACTAAATAACATAACGGGTATATCACTAAACACATATTTACATTATATATGTGTGTGTCCCACTTGATATTTTTGGGAAGGGTTTGTGATTCTTATTTCCTGTTTTGCTCTTGTAACAATGGCTTTTACAGAATGTTTTTGTTTTCAAGATAATGCTTAAGAAGGAATAACTGGGAGGATGATTTAAAAAAATGGGTAAGCAACGGAGAAGTGAAAAAAAAAGGGAGAAAAAAAGAGAAAAAAAAGACTAGCGCGTTATCTGCGTCCAAGTAGAACCAGCCTATGTGTTTCTCTGAAAATTTCCTTTTAATTTATATCACACTGGTGAAAGTCACCCAGCGCACCTACCACTTTGTTTATTTTTATTGGAAAAAAAAAAAAGTGTGTATTTTCTTTAATATAAATGAAATATAATACCAATAAAAATTACAAAGAATATGTAGATACAACATTCGGGTCACTAAGAAATTGCCTTGTTTTCCATCAAATGAGTTGCGAAATGTCTAGAAAATACAGTTAAGACGCAGGCAAGATTAGAAATAATGATTTAGAATATAAATAAGGACAGTTTTATTGTTTTTTTTAGTCCACACAACAGTTTTGAGCTGTATACTATTTGAATATATCATTAAAAATCATCCATGTCCAGCTATAGTAGTAATTTATAACATTAGCAATGTTTACACTGTATTTATGATCCCGATGATGTTAGTTTAAAGGACAAAACCTGCTTTTTTTAAAACCTTTCTTGAATGGGCCAAATGGTTCTTATTTGCAAACACAGTCTATGTATATATATATATATATATATATATATATATATATATATATACACACACACACACACACACTATACACACACACATACGTAGGCATGTATAGATATGTATTTTCACATTGATTCATATATAAACATTATGCTCTCTCTCTCTCTCTCTCTCTCTCTCTCTCTCTCTCTCTCTCTCTATATATATATGTATTTTTTTTTCTTGGGGTATTTTGTTTGAATGTACACATACATACATATGTATATATACATACATACACACCATTTGGTATTCATTGTAGAAATATATACACTGTCTGTCCGATATATTCAAATTAATTATATTTATTCCCAGGATTATGTTCTGCTCTTGTTAACTGCAGTGAAATGGTTATTTTGCAGTGGAACTGTAATTTTGGCACACACCAGGCTTCTTTTCAAGTTTCATCAAATCCAAAATCTAGAGGTTGATTTTTGTGACCTATAGCAGATCCACTCATGCACACATAATTAAGATGTATGACTCCATTATGTTTAGCCAAGGAGAACAATAAGCTAGGAGCAGTTTAGGCCCAGTGACACTTGCACTGGTATTATACTGGTCATTACACAAGGAGCAAATATGTTATATATCATTTAACAAAACGTACTTTAGTTAACTAGTTGTGTAGCTTTAATGTTGCTATGAGATATCTTATTATCGTTTCTCTGCTGAGCACGGAGGATGGAAATTTTTGGCTTTCATTGCCCAGCAGGAAGTATTTTTACACGTAGGATTGATTTTAACAATTTGGGATTCTCAAATGTTATGCGTATCACTTTATAAAGCTGTTGTAATCCAAAAGCCTTCTAGTATGCTTTATTTGGGTTGCCACTCAAACGGTAATTTACTAGCAGGCCGGTAAAACACTGGCTTCAGGCCAATTTTAAGACTATGAACACAATAGAAAGGCCGGGATTCTTTTCTTTTTTCTTTTTTTTATAGAAATGATGGAAAGCTTATTTGTTACAGGCAAAACATAATAAGTCTTACATTTTCATAAAACATACAATATCATAAGACAATGTTCCTTTTATATTTTATGCACACACATATTTTTTCCACAGACACACCTTAGTGGTTAGTGGACACTGAAGCCACTGAGTTATACTTTAGCTGGCTGAAATGTATCTGCACTTCATTGTCAACCTACACCCAGATAACACTTTCAGGGTCATTGGGGGATAGGGTTGCTACATTGGCTTGAAGCCAATGTTAAGTCTATGTAGGCAAAAGCAAAGACCCATGTTGCCACTTTTTGTCCAACAAAATACCGGCCACGCTATTGCCTCCATAGATTGAACTCTAATATCAAACAGACACAATTAAAAATTAAAAGGAATTTTTTGCATGATTGGATATCCCCCAATTCATCCTCCATACATTCTAATATTGTAAACTATTTATGCGCTATTTATCTAGAAATAGCTAAAATCAGATTACTTCTCTTGAATACATAATCCATCTTGATTAAAACACTACAGAAGTAAATGATTTAATAAAGCATCATGCAGGGGGATGGGTGGTATTTAATTACCCAATTGCCAATATATCCTGACTGTCTCTCTGAAATGGCTGACAAACAATCAATGCGTATTGATTTGCACCAAGTAGATGCTCAGTGATTGTGTTTAGGTAAATGTTGTTAAATAAATAATCTCCAATTTTGTCAGGTAAACATTTCAAGAAAAAGAAAAAAATGGGAAAATCAAATCTTGGCCAAGTTTATGAGCTGGTTTGGTATGTGTGTATTATTTAAGAATAGCCTAGAATCCACTGGAGAATCCAGAATTAATTATAAGAATACCTACAGCTTAAAGCATGCTTTGCATGTGTCCACAGGGTCAAAGCACTGCAAACATTATATTGGGCAGCCACCATAATCAAATGGGCTCATTTAATAAACCTGATTTGGAGTTTCTATTGCAACCACTTGTATGTTTCACTGAGAGTAAGGAAAATAATCCCCACCAGGCTGAAAATAAAGTTCCAACAGTGCCATATTGGGTGAGACAGTCACATTTTTGGGGTCCAATTTCATAAAAATCCAGGAGTTCCCTGGATGACAGAATGTCGTGTGACATCACATGACTCCACCTATGTTTGTAGGGCACAAATTAGTTGAGTAAAACAATAAGTGACTTTAGCATTTATCCAGGTCTATGTCCTGGTTATGTAGAAGGGTCCTTCAATGTTTCCTATGGCACAGTTGTCATTCTGCATCATTAGATAATTTAACACCTACTTTCGCTGCCTTGTACAATAGAACAATGGGGAGTTAATCATTTTAGCTCATAACATTTTATTTTTATTTTTAACTCTCTGTTCGTGAAGGGAAATCTTTTTCAAGTCCAAGATTTGCTATTTCTTGGTAGGAAGAAATATTAATCTGTTAGAAATTTTGCTCGAAACAGATTTATTTAAAGCATTTTTGAGTAGCAGAGCTGTGTCTATATATCACACATTATGTCTGTAAGTTAAATATCACACATACTTAAAGATCTATAGTTAGATACAGAATAACAACTTTGCAGAATTATTCCAAATAAATGAATACCAACATTAATACTAAAAGATAAACATGATGCAGCTGTTTACACAGTGTTATGCTCTCGTCAAGTACTATCAGAAAGCTTGGCTAATAATCTCACCTTTGCCTCCAGATGGCATTGTTGCAACATCATCATTGCCTGTCCTTATCCCATTGTTAAAGGTATGTCCGTCTGCTGGCTGGAGCTGCCAGTTAAGTCCAAGCAGGTGCATTGCTGTAGAAGAGACAAGTGATGAGGAGTAAATATAAAATGCATATCTTAGAATGGCAGTGACAAGCAACTTCAATTTTCCCATCAGACTCTTTAAACTCCTGCCTGGGACGACAGTCTGGTTGACTCCAAGATTTAATGAAATAAAACAGGCTTTAATCACCTTTACTGACACTCCTGTTACCTACAGACTGCAATAAAAAGAAAAATAACCTGAACGGTTTACAAAATGTTGCTAAGAAACAAAGAACTGTATTTTATCCATTTTATGAGGGTCAAAATCATAGCAACAGAATTTTTGTTTGTTTGTCATGTATTTTACCAGTGCCATTTGTCCGTTTTTGAGGTCCCTAGGTGGAACATGAGATGGCACCTCCACGTCAGCTATTTGTCCCTTTACCATAACTGGCTTAGTTAGGTGCTTTGGGGTCCCTGACCATTTTTCTTATATGGTAGCACCACCATTGATTTTACCACATACACTATATGGACAAAAGTATTGGGCCACACCAATTATTGAATTTAGGTGTTTCAATCAGACCCATTGCCACAGGTGTATAAAGTCAAGCATCTAGCCATGTAATTTGCATGTACAAACATTTGTGGAAAAAAATGAGTTGGTCTGAAGACTTCAGTGAATTCAAGTGTGGTACCATGATACCACTTTTGAAATAATGTCATTCCTGCTAGATATTCCATGGTCAACTGTAGTGGTATTATTGGAAGCATTATAAACAGCATCAACTCGAAGCAAAGTAACAGAGCAGAGGTGCATGGTGCGAAAAACTGTCTCCACAATCTCCCAGAAGAGTGGAAGCTGTTATGGCTTCAAAGGGGGGCCCAACTACATATTATGTTATATTATATCATAAAGGTCTCTGCTGGTGTAATGATCATGTGTCCCAATACACCTGATCATATAATGTATAAGCAATAAAATGAAAACTTTAAACATTTGACAAAGATAGACATTTACACATAGAGGGAATAAAGTGGATGGTATATTTTTGCCGAAAATTCTCCGTATTCTCCCATTGCAGTCCCAGGCTTCTCAGGACTATAATAAGCAGTGATATTGTTAATTCATTCAGGAAATAGCAAATACTATGGTGAATAACAGAAGCAAATAACGGAAATACATGCAGCAAGAGACAGCATTTATAAAGTAAAGTGTACATAACAGACGAGCAATGTTTACAGGCATTTGCAAAGTATTCTGTGTTTTTGAGTATCGTTGTGGATTTTGCTCTTAAATAAAGGTAGATAATATGACAGAAATTGAAGAAACGTGAATGCTACAGACTGCAATTACACCTATTTCCTAAATCTCTCGTACACAGTGACATCTAAATGTCTGATACTGCTTTCAGTTTAGCAGCTTGGTATTATGACAGATAATTCTCAGAATAATTGTCTTGTTAGAGAGTAGTTTCCATTTGGTGTGTGGTGTAAGTTTTCAGACCCACAGCAGAACACCTAATTTCCTCTCTCAGTCTTTGCTACAAATGTAGGTCAAGTCATATAAGTGTAGAACTGCAGAAAAGGCCAGTGATTTGGTTTAATTTAGCAAATATCAGGAAATTAAAACTAATGGTGAGCCCTTCTTGGGAATTGCTCCTGCTAATTTATTAATTAGTAGGTAAATTTAGCTAAAGAATCGTTATTAAAATTTAATTTACAGAGGTTATTAAAATTAATTTGTATTGAATTATGGCACACCTCATCTATGGCCATTTATAACACAAAAGATTTTCTTCTGCTTTATATAACTGCAGGAATGAGGTACATTTTCTAGAGATGACTCAGCCCTCAGTTTTTTCCTTAGTCCATGGACAATGACTGGACTGTTTTTGAGAGGGGAGGCATATTGTTAAACACCTACTCAAAGCACCCCCTCTTATTCTCCTGAGTGTCTGTGTTTCCTAGCTATAGAGTTGGCCTGTGGCAGGATGTCACATGACATTCCAGCGCTCTGACTCTCCAGGAAGTGCAGGAGCAAACAGGGGCAGAGCAGGCAGCATGTACTGGTGCTGGAGATATAAGCACTGCTCTTTGGCAATGCTCATACTGGAGTTGAATACCCAATCCTCCTCTAAGCGCGTCTATGACCATCACATCACCAGGAGGACATCCCAAATACTAACATATATGTATATATATATATATATTTAACAACAGTCTAGTTCCATTGGGTCTGTATCACAAAAGCCAGGGGTAGTTCTTTTAGTGGCCCTAAGTGGCAAATCATATGCAAGGCGTCTATGCCAGCTATGTGTCTTTATCTTTTAGAGGGGTAAAGATTTAGAAGGTAAACACAGTGAAGGAGTATGTGTGGGATAGGCACAGGGCTATACAAGATATAAGATAGGGCCGGGGACTAATAAAAGTATTTTGAAAATTGGGCAGACTACATGGGCCGAATGGCTCTTATCTGCTGACACATTCTTTGTTAATAACTCAGTTCAATGCTGTGGTAGCTCCCTAGCCAAGTGAGGGCACGCAGTCCCTTGATTCTATGTTATAGTTCTGCAAAAGATTGGTGCCTTGGCATTGCAGCATTACCACTGCACTATCCAGCTGTGACAACCCTGTAACATGTGGTTTCAGTCACTTACCCTATATCACTAATTATAACATTATTTTATTCAATATCAACTACCTAAAGTAATGTATGCATACCTGATCCCTCCATATTAACTGTGCCAAAGAGAAAGATATTAAAAAAAGATATTAAAAAGTGACAGATTTAGCCTAAAAACTCCTCATTAATTGCCTAAAAATATATCTTTATTCTTGTATTACAGTGAAGGTGTGTTACTATTTGTGACTTGTAATCCATGCCCTTTTATTTAGCAGACGGTCCCTCTATACACATGGATTCTGCACTTTTTTAAGCACTGCAAATCCGAACCAGACATTTGTTGCAGTAAATAAATAGTAGATGAGCAAATAAAATACTGGTATAGTTCAGAGGTCATGTTTAACCCTCTTGCTGCTGGCACTTGCATAGAAACTACACTAGTCAGCCATAACATTATAACCTCTGACAGGTGGCTAGCCGGAGCAAGCAATGTTCTGCTGGGAATCATTGGGTCCTGCCATTCACGTTGATGTTACTTATGTCACGTACCAGCTTAGTATTGTTACAGACACTGTACATCCTTTCATGGAAATGCTATTCCCTTGTGGCATTGGCCTCTTTAAGCATGATAATGTGCATTGCCACTGAGCAAAAATGGTTCAGGAATGTTTTGAGGAACACAACAACGAGTTCGGCATGACCTCCAAAGTCTCCAGATCTCAATCTCCAATCGAGCATCTGTGAGATGGACTGGACAAACAAGTGCGACCCATGGAGGCCCCACCTCACAACTTACAGAACTTGCTGCTAATGTCTTAGTGCCAGATACCACAGTACACCTTCAGATGTCTAGTGGAGTCCATGCCTCAATGGGTCGGAGCTGTTTTGGCTTCAAAAAGGGACCTACACAACATTAGGCAGGTGGTCATAATGTTATGGCTGAAAGGTTGCATTGTTTGCAAAATATCCTAAAGCACGCAAATACTGACATTTTGGCACATTGCATCTCTGCTGCAGGATGTCTGTTCATCCTCTATAGTTTTTTTAGATACAGACATGTCTGGAAAAAAAATAAAATTGTCCTATTGCCGCATAAGCTGTAGGAAGTTGGCAATTCTGCTCATTTAAACTGTATAATAATCCGAAGTTTGCACAGTTTGGTTTTACAGAAAACTAGATATACGCATATCTGTCAAAATTGCAGTTTCTTGCTGTGAGATCTAAAGCCAAGTCAGATGGTAAGAATGTGCAAACAATGGATACAATCTGAAAATGTATTTGGGCAGTTTACATGTGCAACTCTGTGCAGGTAATGTGCTTGTGGCAGATTCCAGTGATAAAAATAATGGTGAAAAGTGTTCCACACTCAACCAGCTATTTTGAAACCATGATATTTGTCTCTTTTATAACACCTGTTAACTAGAGCAACTGAAGTAAGCAATCATAAACAAACGTATCAAAAAACTAAAACAACCAAACATGTTTTTTTTTCTTGTGCTTCTAATCTAGAATGAATATGCCTTGTCAGATTATGCTCTAACCGGTAGCTGTGATAAGCATCAGACATTCAAAAATGAATCTCTCTCTCTCTACGCAAACAGAGAGAGACTGTGAGCCCCAATGACCCTGATCAGACTGCTGGTCAGACAGTGTCTGTGTGTGGCAGCATCTATCTTAGCTCTGCCTTAGCTGAGAGGCAGAGCTCAGAGTAAACCTGCATGAATCTATAAAGACACATGTCAAGTTTACTTGATAAAGAGGGGTACTATTATTTAACTCTTTCTTCCTTTGAGGAAGCAAGGGTTAAAAAAAGTTTAGTTGTCCTTTAAGTTTCAATATCGCTAGCTGGAACTACCAAACAAGCAACATGTCTAAGATTTAACATAACATATGTAAATCTGGGAATGTTTAAGACATATTTACTTAACCTTGAATAGTGGTGAAATGGCAACCAATTTGCAAAACATATGCTGAAACAGCTGTGCTCAAATACATTTGAACAATATAAGTTATGGTGGGGGTAAACGTTATAGGAGAACCCCACCACTTAAAATTTGGTGGGTAGCAGATGCATTATTAAACACCAGTCTACAGACATCGGCCAAATTAATTGCTTTTCCCATAGAAATCCCAAATTAACAGCTTTACCACCACTGCAAGAAGCAAGAAGAAAACGATCAAGAAGAAAACGGACAGCTATATCTAACAGTGCTCTACACACAAAAGTAGAAGAATCTGGCAGTGGTGAGCTGGTCCAAACCTTTTTATCCTCGAAGCTCAGAGAAGATCCATAAGGCTCAGCAACTCAAGGTATTTTTACACTAAATAGTAAATTATGTAAAAAAAAGCATACATTGTAGTGGTATATAATATATTATAATTTTAATACACTATTTAGTGTAAAAATACCTTGAGTATTTTTACACTATATAGTAACACAGGGTGATAATTAAAGAAAAAAATATTTTCTCTTTCTACTGTTGTGTACAGCTTTACATTAAACTGTAACCTTTGTTGGCTTATGTAAAAAAAAGCATACATTGTAGTGGTATATATTATAATTATAAGCCAACAAAGGTTACAGTTTAATGTAAAGCTGTACACAACAGTAGAAATGGAATTTTTTTTTTCTTTAATTATCACCCTATAAATGATGGCATTGAGATTCTCCTTGATACACATTTAATTATGTGACTTCATATTTACTGGAATGTTTTCTTTAAATTTAATCACTTATCATACATCCTTTTTATAGGCCTATATTTTCTCAACTTAAGTTTCCTAATAAATAGTGGTACAAGGATTCCTATGTGAGAGATGATAAGAACGTTATGGAATATGTTTACATACATTTGAAATATTTTATTAGCACAAAATCCAACTGTATGATGTAATTGTCAGATCTGTGAGGTAACATACATTTTATGTTTTGCAGTTAGATTATACTATCTGCAATACCCTGTAATAAATACACCCTGTACATTTGTAAATACTATACATTGTACATTTTGGTATGCCAGCTTGATAGACAGTTAAAGTAAACCTGTGATTTACAAAATGTTTCTGTTGTGTTTGTGAAAGCATCATCAAATGCACTGATTAAAATATATTGTTAGTTGAACATTTAGGGTTGGTGAATTACAGTACCACTTAGCTCCACCAGTAGCAGGATTTAAACCCATGGTTCTTAGCATGCAGGTCAGGCAGCTTAACCATTACACCACAACCTTCCTGCAGATCCATGTGTGACCACCAGGCTAAATACACATCTATTTTTAAACTGGACTAGGTTTAGATTTACTAATGTCATTATGTGTAATTATGGAAAAAGAAAAAAAAAGGTTATCAAAAAGCTATATTTTACTTATAACGTGTAAAAAAAAAAATGTAAACATGAGTTTTCCAAAGGACACAGAGAAGCCGATTAGTATTTTTAAATTAATTTTAGTTTACTTAATTAATTAGATTTGCAACTAACATCTTTTCCCTTCACTTTCTACTTCGGGAAAAACCGAAGTAAAAAAACTCGCTTTACACATTTTTTTTGGGAAAGCATTACATTTTTCACGAAATACAACATACACATTATTTTTTTTTTTATCTGTGAGCATTGTGTAAACTAAGTCTGTTGAAATAGCAATACATATTTAAAAGTGCTCTAAAGTTACAGATTCAATTTCTTGCATGTGCACAAAGAATGAATGATTTAATGAACCAGATAATTTAAAGCCTATATTGGTTAAATTAGATTACTTATATGTTCAATGTATACTATACTTTCCTTCTCTTTCATTGAGGATCTTGGTTTCTAATTGTAGTTACCTGATTCATAACTATTCTTATAATTTAATACAATTAAAAGTAACCCCTGTACTATGTAACCAATGCGAAAAATAAAAATACAACACTTGTTTTAATATTACATGCTAGGGTTCATTTTTTGATCACAAGTTCTAATTATTATAAGTGATTATACTGAATATTAAAAATGATGGGCTCCATCTACTCATATTTCATTGTAGCAAGTTAAAAGAATGATACCCCTGTGCCTGGAACTTGAACAAAGGCAGCTCCAACTTAGTATTTAGAAAAATGCAGAACTATAATGTAAATATATAGGAGGGATATGGGTTGCTAAAGGTTCCAGGGATTAAATTTATTAGTCATTTAATCCCTGGTATTTTTAGCTACCATTATCCCTTATATATATATATATATATATATATATATATATATATATATACTTTTTTTTAAGTCTTACAGTTAGCATGGAAACCAATTAAATGTTCCTACTGATGTTTAAGAACTGTTCTCCAGAATATCTAGTTATACTTTACCTCCAAAATGAACACCTCTACATACCTCCAGGCTGTTGCCCCTGGCAATTCAGGATACATGGGGTGGAGATTGAGTGTCAGCTTTACTATGCACTGTTGCTCACAGTGGCTGCACAGTTACAAGACTCCAGTGTCCAAGACACAAAAAGCGGGACAGAGGTTGAGGTCGGGGGGACAGCAGGATTGCCTGCCAAAATCTGGAGAGGTCTTGTACAAAGTGGGACAGTTGAGAGGCATCCCATGATTATAGTCAAGGAAAGCACACCATAACATTTATTGGTATGCCTGTTTCTTTTAACCAACAGAGCTAAAACTATTTGTGATTACTCATTTAGCCTTCTTTTCCCTGGAGAACTCTGGAAAGGTTTCATTTAATATTGTTCTCTCTAGCAAATGCCCAGGTTCAATTGCGATTCACGTCAACCAGCTGTGTGTAAATGTAGATCATCTGGCCAGCTTTATTAAGTGACATACAGTGGATGATGTCTAAAAACACCCGCACTATAAAATCTTAGATTGGAAAAATCGCTACTTGTTACAACGTTCTCCGACACAAAACTAAAATTTTTTAGTGCACGACTCTCTATACATGGGCTGTACTTGTGCACTAAGCATCGAGGCAGCACAGATTCCCGACATCCACAATAGTGCTTATATTTGGGACTATCTCTGTGTGTACTAGACATGTGCATTCGTTTTCGGACTAATGCATTTTCGTCCGAAAATAGCATTTTCGTCCATTCGTCCGAAAAACGAAGAACGAAAATGCTAAGCTAACGAAAGCCGAATGAACGAATGGTTAATAAACGAAAATCATTCGTTCATTCGTCCATTCGTAGTACTATTGCATTCTATAAGCCGAAATAGAGTCGGTTTATAGAATACAATAGCATTTCACTACACGGAGACAAAGTCTCCATTCATAAATTTATGAATGGAGACTCTGTCTCTGTATAGTTAAATGTCGACAGCCTATAAACCGAACGTTCGGTTTATAGGCTGTCGGCTTATGTAATACATGTAATCCTATGGCTAGTCTATAAACCGAACGTTCGGTTTATAGAATAGCAATAGGATTACATGTATTCCATAAGCCGAAAGTCTATAAACCGAACGTTCGGTTTATAGACTTTCTGCTTATGGAAAACATGTAGTACTATTGCCTTTCTATGAACCGAACGAGAGCCCCATTCATAAGAATTTCTTATGAATGGGGCTCTCGTTCGGTTTATAGAAAGCCAATAGTATTACATGTATTCTATAAAACGAACGAATAAAAATTAACGAAACGAAAATAATGAACGAATTTCGTCTGAAACGAATGTAGTAATGAACGAAATTCGTTTTAGACGAAATAAATAACATTTTCGTCCGAATGGACGAAAATGAAACAAAAATTTTAGTTTTGCACATGTCTAGTGTGTACCATGTTGATACATCACCCCCATAGTCTATTACCTTCAGTTTGCGTAGAACAAAGATGCAGCAGGAGACCTCTTTATAAATAATCCTAAATAACTACTTTTAGTGATGGGTGTCAATTCGCAACCCACCACATTTTTTTTCTTTTTGCTTGTCTGTTTCTTTAGCCCACCTCATTGGAATATAACCGAAAAAATGTTTTTCCGAAAAATGTGTTGTTTTTGTCAACATTTAATTCCTGTACATGTATTGTTCTTTTATATACCATCCATAGGTTTATATATGGTTTGAACAATAACATATTTTTGTATTTGTGATTAAAAAAAATAAAAAACATTTTTTCTGTACATGTATATTTGTGGTTGTTACAAAATGGTGTTCAGTGTGAATGAATCATGTAACTTTTAGTTTTCCCTTTAAGACAAATTATCATGTTCTCTCAATCTTGATGCTCAGTTGGCACAGGCAAATCAAGATTTCCATTGATTTGAATGCCACTTAATTTCAGCCATTGATTGAGCATTGTACATGGGAAATGGAAATACTCTGTTGGTTAATTCTATCAGATAGTACAAAAATGCAGATAAATGTTTCGTCCCATTTTTATAACCTTTTGCTGGTTCCACTTAAAGTCTTTCTTTATATTTATTCTGTGAGTGTCTGCAGGGAATAGCAGAAGAAATATACAAGAGAGCAGGGTGAATCTATATTAAATATCTTGCAAATGTATAAACAGGACACCACTATCTATTTTATTCTAGCATTAAGACTCTCTCTAATAAATTTTCACTGTTTCAAGTACATGTCAGTGGGAAATAAATATATCGCTCTCATTTGCCTTTCAAATATGCTAGATTTACACTTTCCTGGGCAGCCCACCACTGCAGAACACTTTACAATAATAACATTTAAATCAAAAATCTCATACTCTGCTGATGCACAGGTATATAAAAGATGACAGAGAAATAAAGTCTGGAGTTACGCCACAGTTTGCCCATTTGCTTACTAGAAATCTCATTTGATTTTTCCCTTTATATTAATATTAACAGAGGAAGCTTGGAGGAGAGGTGGGGAGAAACTGGGGGAAGAGGGTGAGATAGTAAGTTACAGATACATTAAAGGATCAGGCATAGATCAGTGACAGAGAAATGCTAGAACAACATGTCTTTCAGGAGAGACAAAAGCTCAGGGGAAATGTGACAAGGTCTGTTAGAATAGGAAAAGAAGAAGATTCATGGAATTGTCTCCTAGAAGAAACAAGAGAAGCTAAGAGAACAACGGGGACTATTTACAAAGCCACCTCTGATTTTTAAAGTTTTACATTTGTTCTTTGAAGTGCATGTAACATTTACAAATCCCACGAAAAGTCACGTCAGTCCCCCAAAAAATAAAAAATATAAAATAAGTTATACCTGATCACTAGCTGTGTATAGATTATGGGACATTGGAGATATATATTAATTGATTACGCCATCCTCAAAATTGCCGACCTTTTTAATAATAGTATATTAAAGTTCAATAATTATTTACATGCATGTAATATTTGAAAAAGAAAATTAATGTTACCCTGACTGACCGGCTTATAGTTCGGACTGGCAGGTTCCGTGATCCTGGATCACTCAGCATGTCAAAACCGGCAATCATATACTATAGAGCTGGAATGGAGAGGTGAATCGACAAAGAAACAGCTTCCCAATAACCAATGGGTTCCAATAAAATATACTAATACGTTTATTACATCTATTTAGAAGGGGGGTGAAACAACAGAACAGCAGGGGTTATAAGTAAAGGGGCACATTCTGTTTTTAGAAGTTATGAAATCCTTCTTTTCAGTGATTTTAGATAAGTGAATGATTTGGCAGAATCAGGGAGACTATTCCCCATATGAGTATCTCTGAAAAACAAATGCACCTTGACCTGCTTCCTTTTTGGAGTGAGGGGCCGCTAGTAAGGGGCCGATGCTGGATCTGAAATTGTAGGGCATGTGGGGAGCAAGAGTGAGCATGCTGCTAAGGTAGAGGGGGTTTTTCCAATCAGCAGTAAATGTATAATATGATGCCATTCAGCAGCAAATACATACACTATGATATTATGCCGTTGAGCAGTAAAAGCATAAATATGCTTTTAGCTAGTACCTATGCAGTACGTATGTCATAATGCTCAGTTGTCTGCTCATGGACTGGTCTCAAGAAATTGTCCTGCTATGCCAGCATGTCCGTGACAGCCGCGCAAAAGTTTAAACCTCCAATTCCAGGACAGTGCCCGAGATGGAGGAAATAGCCAAGCTTGACGGATGAATACCAGTGACTTGGGGGCTAAAGCAAGATTTAGCCCAAGAGTTTTGATTCGGAGCGACAGACTCGACACTCAACTGGTATCTTGCTGCTTACCTTTCTGTTGACTGCCCTGTATATGTCAGAGGTAGGTGCCCTGCTATTTCTCTATATTTTTGCAGTTTAAAACAAGATGCCAGAAGAGGGGGTCCTACTATTCCCACCTGAAGGTGGTCAGTTTATTGGTGCATGTAAAGGGTATAGGAAATCCATGGTCCACCAGTGGGAGACATGTATCTTTTGTGTGAACCTCACATGCTACAGCTGCATCCAAAAAGCTAGAAACTATATAGCAGGGGCATCCAAAAGTGGGAGGCTTGTTCATAAATACATGTGTGTTTTGGGCCACTTAAAATTTTCATTTTCTTACTTTAAAGTATAACAATGTTTCGTTATTCAAACAGGTTACTATGGCACAGGGGTTACTATGAGATTACTATGTAACACATAATGAACAATCCAAGTTGCTCATTCAAGAAAAGAAAGGTTTATATCAACTTGTGTTTATTTCATTTTATAGTACATAAATGGTCCAGTTCCTTTTTCCAATGGCAATATTGGCTTTGGTAGCACAAGACCACCATTTATGGAGAAGAATTAGTATGGCAGGCTTTCCAAATTACACATAAATATTTACTATATGCCTTTCTTGCAAATCATGGTTTCATCTTCTCCCCTCGGGGTTGATGAGAACGCTAACTTTCTGCGAGAGATACTTTTTAACTAGTGTATAGTGTGATCATCTGTTATGCAAGATGTAGTGATATTTCTTGCTAACATTGCAAAAGGAAAATAAAATAATAGGAAGAAGATGGTATGTTATTCTAATCACCTACCTGTTACAATTAAATTACAATACCAAACAGCCTTAAGGGTGTTTAAATTAATTCTACCTGGGGTTATAGTTAACACAGGAAGAAATATCACACCTATCTTATCTTCCTGCTATCTACAGTAACAGAGCAGACTTATGAAGGTCATAAACATCCTTCACATAAACGTATTGATAAGTTAAAAAATATGGCAATGATCAGTGTCTTATGTATAAAGGCAATTGCTTCTTTTTTATACATACTAACACATGCCGTCGGGTACTGAGGTTATTGCCGGAGTTCAGCACAGGCAGCCCAGCACCAGGAACAGCAGCGGGGATACAATAGAGATAAAAAGGCATCTAAACAATGGGCAAGGCAAAAGAATGGTCAGGGGGCAGACCAAAAGGGTTGAGGCAGGCCGAGGTCAAAGGGCAGGAGCTAGGAGAATAGCACAGCGCACTTCTAAGTTTAGGGCAAGGATGTAGCCTACATCGTAGTCGCACGATTGTGCAGCGAGACGATGTATGAAACGGCATCAGTTTATAAAGTTACTTATTCAAAATAATTTGGCACAGTAATTAAACTGGTGATGATAGGTGCCCATTCTAACAAATTGCAGTGGGTATGTTTCACAATGATCTACCTCATGGCACACTCATTAAATCAAAAAAACTTGCCAACTAAAAAAATAAATAAAAAGATAGTGGCTTCATGTTATGCCTGCTGTGAATGTGTGTCAACCTTTCGCTTGTTATTGTTGACTGTGTTTCCCATATTGTTCCAGGCTTTATTTAAAACATACCTGTGTTGAATCTATAAATATAGATAGATGCAGAGTCTGACAGAATCCACAACCAACTGCATTTGAAGTTGTTTTTGTCCATGTATTCATTTCCTGCCTGCATTATGGGCTACAAGTGGTTCGTAGCATAGGTTTCTTTACCAGGCACTGCAAAGTGAGTAAAGGAAAATGTGGATCTGTATTGTAAAAACATGTGCAGTTTTAAAGGGACAGAGCAGGTCCCATGTTTAAAAGAAACAAAGTGAGTCTCTTTAAATATTCTTGAAGCACTTAAACGGCATGACTGGTCCTAAAGAGGACTGTGCAGCTCATATCTCTGATAATTGTTGGTAGGGTTAGGGCCACCACCAGGAATTTCAGGGCCCCTTACTGAACTAATTTTCTGCCCCCACGCCTCCCGAAAAAATCTCCCACTTGCCCCACCTAGCCTCACAAGCATGTTATCCGGGTCTAATGTAATATGGAGGGTGGTTGGGAGCAGTTGGTCAATATGCCAGTAATATTTTGCCACGCAATATGCCAGTAATATTTTGCCACTCAATAAGCCATTCTTTTGCAATTTAATATGCCAGTATTTTGCCCCTCAATATGCCATTCTTTTGCCAATTAATATGCCAGTATTTTGTCCCTCAATATGCCAGGATTTTGCCAATTAATATTCCAGGATTTTACCAATTAATATGCCAGGATTTTTCCCCTCAATATGCCAGGATTTTGCCATGTAATATGCCAGGATTATGCCAATGAATATGCCAGGATTATGCCAATTAATATGCCAGGATTTAGCCAATTAATATGCCAGGATTATGCCAATTAATATTTCAGGATATTGCCATTTAATATGCCAGGATTTTGCACCTCAATATGCCAGGATTATGCCATTTAATATGCCAGGATTATGCCAATGAATATGCCAGGATTATGCCAATTAATATGCCAGGATTTAGCCAATTAATATGCCAGGATTATGCCAATTAATATGCCAGGATATTGCCATTTAATATGCCAGGGTTTTGCACCTCAATATACTAGGATTTTGCCCCTCAGTATGCTCTTTATGCATCACCCTCCTCCCCCCTTCCCCAGTACTTACCTCTTTGCTGCTGTTTCCCGGTGCTCTGTCGGTCCGCGGCTGTGAGGGAAGCGTTGTGCTTTGTAAAAAAAAAAATGCGACAAGTGTAACTCTGGTCACATATTTTTTTTTAACAAACTTTATTGAAGCCGCACGGCTGGAGGGGAGCGCACAACGCTTCCCTCACAGCCGCGGACCAGCTTAAGTGAAGGCCAGTATCTCCCGTCACCCCCTGATAGCGGGCCTGGGTAGTGTTGTCACCTTTTCTTCAAAAGAATACCAACCATACTATTGCCTCCATAGACTTAACATTGGCATCATGATAATTTTTTACCAGCTGGGTGGTAACCCTACTCATTGGGTTTTTATTATGGTATGTGCAACTTGTTGCCTTTGAGTGAACTACAAACCACAAGCATAGTTAGTTTTCCAAATTGAGGCATGAGATGCATAAGGTTAATGGTAAGGGGGATTGAAGTAACACTGACCCACGGAAGATTAATCTGACCGCTGGGTGTGAAAGCTCTGTGTGCTCTCTCACTTGCTATATGATTGGTGGTTAAGTCCACAGTAAAACTACTGTTCCAGTGTCTTTGACGTAATGTACCATTTATTGGTATTTTAAACTGGGTTGCAAGATGGATTCATCTTATCCACTGATCTCTGACTGCAACTCCCATCAGACTGGAAGATAATCAACAGCTGTATGGTTACTGATTGCCTCTATGATTTTACATATTGCTGAGTGAGTCATAGTTTGTGTAAAACCATGATCAACATTAATACAGCTTAATTGAGATAATCATGGATTCTCTGCAATAAAAGACATAATTGTCACAAAGACGTAGTTTGAACAATTTCTTACTGACAGTTAAGAAAACACTTAGGGGAATTTTTATAACTAATTTATTTTCCTTATACTCTGCTGATTATATAGTGTTATATTTATATATATGTATATATATATATATATATATATATATATATATATATATATATATATATATATATATATATAATTTTTGAATTTTATTTATTTTATTTTTTTTTCATTATGCTGCAAGACCATAACAAACATGGAGATACCAGAAGCTATAAATGCAACACTCAAAGTCTTAGGTAGTTACATCTGGTGACTAAAATTGTAACAAGAACAAAGAACGATACTGCATTAATCCATTCTCATGACAGTCCCAAGATTAGGCAGAGAGCACAAAATGGCAGATACATTAATCAATGCTTGTGACTGCATAAAATGAACTCCTTGTGACAATCTTCAGATTGCAATCTTTTTTTCCCCTCCAGTTTTGATCCAGAGTTGCTATAGAAGGAATTATGATTTTTTTTTCTTCGTTTTTTTTTTTTTCTCAAATCCTGATTATCACTGAGGTATGGAAGGCATTCTTATTTTTATACACAGGAGAGTGCAGATTGCACATCCACTTTCATTATCCCTTTGTGTGCTGTCTCCAGAAATGTATTCGATTATGTGATTATGGATGGCTGGTCCATTGTCCAGAAAGCAAAAATATCCACATGCAGATAGGCGCAGCAGTACGGCAATTAGCTTTGCGGGATGTCTATCCAGGCGTACATTGGTCTGTTATAAAGCAATTTTTTTTTTCACATTCTTTAAAAAGAAACACAATAGAGTTTCTGTTTCAACACCAGTCACGTGGCAAATAATTTTAATGTATGATAATAATGGAAGGTTTCATTCACTGCATGCATTTTAGGACGTAGACATATTTTCTAAGATGATACAGAAACAAAAGATTTATTCTGTTAAGAGAACATAAAACCTTGTTTTGATTTTTTATATATTTTATTGTAGGAAGGAAATGGTCGAAATGAAAATGCACTAATAAATAACAAATATTGGTACTGGCTATGATCAGAAAAAAAGTTCTGCTATCCAAACATAATTTTACCTTTGGAAGTCCAAAATAACACACACGACAACATTTAAGATATGGCTTTCAATGGCTTGGTGCATCAATGATGGAAGTAAATTGATGGTACACAGAGGCCTGTTTTAATAGAAACAAATCCGAGTAGTTTATAAAAATGCAACTTTAACATTGTTTCTTCCGAATAAGTTACAAGCACTGAATAATCACAGAAAGGAACCAAAATAAAGAAGTCATGAATTGATTCCTATAAATCCCTGTCATAAAACTGCTAATCTTCAATAATTATTTACTTTCTGTTACATAGGACTAGTTTGTTTGTTTTTCTTTTCTAATTTCTGTGCTGTTGCTTGGCAACCTGTTTCAATAAGGTTTTAGGTTCTGACATGGCAATTTGATTAATCAGTCTGTACTAATACAGGCATGATCAAATGGAGTCTCTTTTAAATTATGGCTACTGCCAGTGCTTTTTTTAATGCTATTCCCAAACTCACAACCCAAGTTGCTCCTAAGGGATATTATTGTAAATTATTATTATAAAGCCTTAGTAGGAATTCACATGAGTACCAGCGTAGTAACGTAGAAATTTAGGTTGAAAGAAGACTCAGGGTCAGCAAGTTCAATCTTTTACACATACTCCCTGTTGAAGTTATTTCAGAAGAAATCAACAACAACAAAACACTGAAGTGCTTTCCAGTTCTGCTTTAAGAAAGGAATACATTCTTCACTCTAAAAAACATTTCCCAATGGATCAATAAACTACTATTAACACAAATCTTAGCTATATCAAAACTATAAAATATACAAAAAAAACAAACTGCAGGTTTTTTTGATAACTAATTAAAAACACACTAAAAAAATAAAACTGCAATGCTAATGATTACAGGAAGTGATACAATTTATATTTTTTACATTACTTTTAATCTCTTCGCGACAATGGACGTGTCAGGCAAGTCCTACTGGGAACTCCGTTACCGAAAATGGAGGTGCCTGACACGTCCTGCAGTGAAACGAGCAGTTTTCGCTCTAACGGTGCTGGTCTATTGCCTCGATGTTGAGGCAATAGCCAGAAGTGAAATTTGCTCTCTGGGGCACCCCCGATCGCACCCACAAGCAGCATGCTCCGGAAATATGTCTATGCCCTCTTGTGGTGGGCATATGTCTATGCCCGGCGCTCAGAATATGTTGCTTGACTGCCCCTAGAGGCAGTCAGCAACATTTCAATGTAAAAAATAATAATGAAAAAAGATTTAATTAGCTTAAAACTAGGATTAGGGCTAGATTAGCTGTTAGGGTTAAAATTCGATAATTTTTAGCATAAGGGATAGGGTTAAAATTAAATTAAAATTAAAATATATTAAGGGAAAGCATAAGGGTTAGAGTTGGGGTTAAATTTAGGGTTAGGGTTGAATTTAGGGTTCAGGTTGGGGTCAAAAGGTCAATCTATTGAAAAACCAAAAAACAAAATTTTTGGTTTTTGCCCCATAACTCGCAAAAATTCAGAAAAATATGGAAACATGCATATTTCTGAACTCAGGACAACATTTAGAAACTATTTAGACAGGGTCTTTTTTAATGATTGTAGTTGTGTAAATTATACTTTAGGTCAAAGTAAGAAAAAGTGTTTTTTATTTATCATATTTTATGATTTTTTAAAAGTAAATTATAAGATATGATGAACATAATCATATCTAAAGAAAGCCCTTCTTATGACAATAAAAACAACACATAATTTGTGTGGGTATAGTATGTGAGAGAGAAGAAAATTACAGCTAAACACAAATACCCCAGAAATGTAAAAACAGCCCTTGTCACCAAGGGAAAGTCAAGGTCAAAATGTCTTGTCACTAAGGGGTTAATAAGCCATTGCTATTTCACCCAAGTAATACACTATGATCAAGTAATGCTGCCTCCCAAATTACCACACTGTTACGTATTGGAGAGGAACCACAATGAAAACAGCTTCCATGGAGCCTGGGGATTCAACCAAACAGGTGGCGTATCAGAGAGAAGAGTACTACAGGACAATAAGTCTGAGGAACAGGATTCTGGAAAAAACAATATAAAGCCGAGTTCATATGAAAAGAGACAGAAGAGAGGTCATGAAGACCACGTTCAAGGACTGGCACAGACAGAGTAGTAAAAACAAGCAAGATCGGTACACAGCAGTTCGAAGAAGAAAAAACACACTGAGTAGCAACAGCAAACTCTCACCGGTGCTGTAGGAAAAATTTAGATTTTATTAGCACTCTGGCAAATGCCCCTCCTCTGGGGTGAATCAGGAAGTAATTGGGAGCCTTTAAGAAGAGACAGACTGACTACTTCAAGAGTTCTCATGCATTCGCAGAGTGCGAGGTCAAACATGGTGGCCACAAGCCAGTACTTTTTGTGGAGGATCACAACACCTGACCTAGTTGGGACTGGGTGAATCAGCAGGATGGCCACATTGGTGAAAGCAACGTGTGGGTTGGCACCTGCCATGCTATACACTCCCAGTGCTAATGAGATGATCCCAGCACTGTTCTGTTGAATTGTTTCCAAGAGCAAGGAATGGGTTAACTCAGATTAGCTATTTCACCACAAATTCAAAGGTAGGGGAATGTGTTAAAAAAAAAAAAGCAATATTATCCTGTGTTGGCCTTAGGTCCCTCTGATTCAAGTTTCTTGATATGATCTTCATAGACATCTATTGATTCATACATCACACAGTACATTTTTGCTGACATTTCAGGGTCTTTGTTCCTGTGCATTCAACACGTCTATTGTCTTCAGAATTAAATGTCATTTTGTCATTTATGCTGATGTGGTGGAAATACAGTGAAAAATGCTTTCTTTTTTTAACATCTGTATATTTGCTAAACATTTGTTTTGTTTACTTTATTAGTATAGATTGCGGTCAGATACACTAATTTTCGACATGTAAAAAATCTTTTGTGGCAGGAAAACTACAATATTGGTTGCTTTGCTATTCTGAAATGATATAACAGTAAGCAGTAAAAATGTTTTTGCAAACATTAAGATCAACAAATAATTATGGCACACTGGGCTATTACCGGTGAGGGTCCCTTAATAATATCGTTTGCCTAATAGTAAAAAAGAAAATTCCTACTTACACTGCAACTTTTAATTAAGTTACTAAGCAGGGCGTACTACATGCCGAACTGTTAATCTAAACTAAGTGGGTGTTTTGCCAACAGCGATTAATCGAGGATTTCTACAAAGTTCACTTTAGAAATGAGCGCAAAATTAATTCCATTAAACGGAAGGTAATCTTTCCTAATGCTAACATTAGCTCTTATCCAAGGTCCTAGAGAGTGGCGGACGTTTTTTATGGTTCATATTGCGATTTTCTCGTCTTTCTCAAACGGTAATGCAATTTCATCCGATCCCTACAGGGTTAATGTACTTGTTAACCCTTACCATTAGATTTATTACTTTGTAATCACTTCTGGATGAGTCATGATAATCCTTTTTTTTTTATCCACTCAGTAATCAAACTCATCCATCATGATTACCTAATGCTACAATCGGAATACTGGATTTTATACCCTGAACTGAATGCAGCATAAAGTGGCATGATTTTTATTACCTGTCTAAGACATATCAATGCTTTGTTTCCTTTACTTTCTGATATATGATAGGTTATATGTGTAAAAAATTTTTTAAAAATAAATACACATTGCTATATTTATTCATGTAATAACATCCAGGCCGTGTTGGCCCCAAAAAATCGAATCAATGTACTAAAAATAGTAATAAGCGATATTTGACAGATTTATCCGTAATCCAACTTAATAGAAATGTATGTTTTAAAAGTGTCTGTGGGGTCTCCTGCTTATGACATCCCCTTGTGGTTTGATATGCAAATTATACATTTCCCATTTTATAGCATACACCTTTATAGCATATATATTTTATGCATTTGCTTGTAATTTTGCTGACACAGTGTATAGATATTTGTTTTATATATTTCTCTACATTTGTAGTATAAGCAATATTTTGATATATATATATATATTAATGATTAAATAAATTAAATGATTAAATAAAGGGTTAAGTTTTAATTATTAGGTCTAGTTTGTCATCTTGGGTCTAATATGACTGACTATTACTGCTTATTTGACCATAACCCCAGTCTATAACTACAATTCCCATGAAGGTCAGTAAGCAATATGGATAGGTGAATAGCTAAAAAAAGCTAGGGCTTCATTCATGAAAGAGAGAATTGCAGTGAATTGAGATGAATATTGTAAACTTAAGGCCAACACAAGTAAAAAAAAAAAAAAAAATCTCCCTTCCAGCAGATCTTTTTCTAACTCTTACTGAATAAAGGCAGAAAAGAAGGTGAAAAATTCAGCTGGAACTCAAAATTTCAAAAAGTAGAAAAACACATATTGATAGTGCAGTTTGTGAGCATAATCTATACAAACATTACATTAAAAACACAGTATGCACAACATCAAAACTTGTTTGTCCAATAACAGGAGGTTTTCCTCTATGATTGGAAATGCGTCTGCATCAGTAGATGTAAAAAAGAGAACCTGGCGCGTTTCGCCACATATGCTTCTTCATAGGTAGATTGATGCAATAAAAAGAGAGTCCTTCCAAATATATATAACAACATGGTCAGATTTTTACCATAGAGGGGAAACAAAAGAATCTATGGTAAAAATCTGACCATGTTGTTATTTATATTTTAACTTGTATTACTGTATGTGTTGAGAAACCACATCTTGGTGTTCTTTTGGTAGCTGCCATTATCCTCATTTTTGTGAAAGTCTTGTATACAACTAGTTGTTTTCATTTCTAACTGAATAAAGCCCTTGGTGTTTGTACTGTAGACTTACCGTAGTCCCCTTGCCCCACCAACAGTTAGCATCACTGTTATAATAATCATCTAGCTATGTTGTGTGCTCAACATCATGGGAGTTGCAGTCAACAAAAGTTAATTTACTCATCTTCCCATGATGCTTAACACACTGGCTGACAGTTATGGGAAATGTAGTCTCAACAGCTGGAGAATTAACTAAACCTAACATATAACTCTTGTCAGCAAATTGCAGGCTGTGTCTCTGCCCCGGACTGTATGGATGTCAACTATCAGCATGAATAGTGTTGAATGGGGAGGAGACCAGCTACAGGTAGAGGAAGAGGAAGAGAGCAGACCAAGTCACTCTTACAGCAGGGAGTAAACAGAATTAAATAAAAAAAAGCTGCACTCCACTGTGTGCCAGGTGATCATTTTCTGCTCTCTCTGTCTAGTTAACTTACCCTAAACTGCCTACATCTTCTCCCACACCTGCTGCTGCTCCCATGGCCTGTTTGAATTCCAGGGGTGGGAGGCTTGTGTCCCTTCTTGCCCCAACCTCTGAATGCCCATGATTATGCCATAGACATTTTGGGTTTACAAGTAAGCCTATTCCAATTTCCTATTTTCATATAACTATAAAATGGTGCAAAGATATGTTTTCTTTTAAAAAAGATATGTAATCAACAGCAAATTGGAAAAAAAAGGTGGCAGAGAGGCACACTAAGAAATATTATCTCACTAAAATCACTCAACTAGTATCACAATTTGTGTTCTTTATTGATTAATGTTGAGTTTTTTTTCAGGTGGTACTCCACTTTCAACAGGAAAAAATGGACTTTATGATGAAATGAAGTGGCCACTACTGATTGACAAAAAAAGCAACTTTTCTCAATTTTCCAAACAGTGTTTCACACCACAAGTGTGTCATTTTGCAGAAGTAACACCTTGATATATATTCTTGGTTTTTTTTTCACACATCAAACTATTTGATATCCATCCAGCATTTTAGTAACCCATGAATGCATAATTTCATCCGAAAGCAATGGGAATATTTTCCCTCCTTGATACATTTGTTCCTTGTTCCATCCTACTATACTGAATTGAAATAATGACAAAAAAACTCTAGATAAATCCAAGTTGCAACTGATATCCGTAAGCAACACATATTTTTTTATTTCTTTTTAATTAGCTACAATGCAAGTTACTGAATGTTTACTTTAGTTCCAAAATAAATGAGTCCTCAGCATGATCACATAACAGAAACAGAAAGCCAAAACATACATTTTAGCTTGTAATTGCAGATATTCAGTAGCAGGCTTTCAATATTGAATATTATGTGTCTTGGCTTCCATACCTTTGGGCTGTACATAACCAACAAACCAGATGGGTGCATTCCCTTTATCTGTTTTATTTCTGTATACACTATGAAGTTCATGAGCAAAAAAACAAGTCAAAGCCTCAGAATTCTGAATTATTTGTGGGAATTCTGTCTTGTATAACTTAGTGGGCGCTCTTTCAGATGCTGTCTGAGATGTTGTATGGCCTACCACATTTGTGTCAGGATTGCTTATGAATACAAATGCTGGTTGCTGCCACTAGTGTTTTTTTCGACTGGTGGCCAAAACAAATAAAAACATCCTTATATTGTTGTCAAGGATTGTACTCAATTTAAGTCATCATTTTTGCTGACCTCTCATTCATAGATCCTTCCACATGAATCTTTGTTTTATCAGAGAGAGCAGAGGTGTCACGGTATTGCGGCCCACAAATATGATTACCACTTGAACGAGCCGTGCATGATCACATTTACCGTTGCATCAACTGTTTTTTTCCTTTAATTGTCCTGAGAGGCAAGAAAGGAAACAAGAGTGTGTGCTGACAGCTTAGCTCAGCATGAACTCTCATTTTTCACATGGAGCTAATTAAAAACTGAAATTAGTTAAATATGGAAATGACACTTGCGAGCACTTTAGTAGAATTCTGGCAAAATCCCTTCAGAGCGCAGTGTTAATACCTGCTGCTTTGAAACTCCCGGGAAGACTTTTTAAAAAAAAATTTTTATTAGGATGACTGAGCACAGGGAAAAAGAAAGTCATTTGAAGCCATATTAAAAAGTAACATTTCTTAATTATATATCACTATAGCCTTTACGTGCCCGGGGACAGATAGACAGGCTTTTAACAATATGGCACGTGTGTATTACCCTAATCGTCGTAATTGGCATGTGTTGAGTGAGGTAATTACAGGGTTAATAATCTGTTCCGTAGTTAAATCACCTCAACGCTAGATTAGGGAGCTATTTAAAAAAGCATGAAGTACAGTATAAGGAGGTTATTTGCACAATTTAATAGAATGCATATGAGAATTCAGTAGTCAATTTTGAAATTTTGAAAGTAATAAGAACTCAGTTCCTATGTATTCAAGTTAGCTGATATCACCAAGGGACTGCTTCCTAATACACTGATGAATAACTTACCGAGCTAGGCGCCATGCAAATTTCATCTGTGCTCGTAAGGCCAAACTATTTATGAGCAAAACAGGGAATTTGCCTAAGGCCAAATTATTTATTTTTCAAATCCATCACTGTTCACATTACCTTAGGCTCAGACTTTGTATTTTTTTTTTTTATTATTATTTTATTACCATTTTTTAGTTAGCAATCAAAATATATATATTTTTAAAAAGCAACATACTTCCGGGATGATTACAAAGCTGTGGGTTTCATAATTTGCCTTCACCTAATCTTCTCCACTTAACCTTCAGTGGACCCTTTCCTGCTGAATATTGGACAGACTGCAGTGATGACTTCAATCTTCAAGAGGGCAAGTCAGTCAAAGCCATCAATCCAGGAGAGATCAATGCAAGTGTGTAAATCAGCTCCTAGAATGTGCTGGCTTTCTGTGCCAGTGACTGATATGGGAAGGCGGTGGGGGACTGTATATTTTAACCCACATTACATTGCTAATAGTTTTTCAATTTACTTAGAAATAAATAGGTTTACCTGAAATCGGTGCTCATTTGACCTCGTTACTGTCTAATCCAAGCAAATGTAACAATAGAGAAAAGTTTTTAATTCAGCTAGCCAGACATTTCAACATATCTGTAGTAAAAAATAAAAAGTGGCAAGTTATCGGTCAACACCAAACATACATATGTACCATATGTGCACATATGTTTTTAATTTTAATTGACTCTTTGAGAAAGTGTCAAATATTAAATGAAAATAATATTAAATATGTAAAAGAAATCATAGTGAAGCATTAGAGCCATTTGATGCAGCCAAGTCTTTTACTGGGAAAGATTCAAATGATGCCATGCGCTAAGCACGGCTTCAAACAGGTTCACTGTGCAACCGTTTAGACTCTAGAGCATTACTCACAGTTACAGCCTGCTGTACGGAATCTCCCTTTGGTTGGCTCTGTATTGGTCCAACCCAAGTGTGCATACAATGAAAGCTTGCGTACAACATTACTGAGGAGGAAAACGCGGTTACATTTCCCATATAAGGTAAGTTCCATTTACTGTTTTTATTGAAACTATTTGGTCATTATTTAAATAATCAAGTTTGACAGCATCAAGACTTGATATCATAAAATTCTGACTTATTTTTTTTTCTAGTACAAGACAACCATGCCGAATAAGAGACATTCACTGAAAGTTACACAAGTTACTATCTGATGTTGCTTTTTTGTTGGTGTCTTAAAATTCATGAGTTGATCTAATGTAGAAAGCTATCAACCTTATCATCCCTATTTATATATTAAAAAAAAAAAGTCCATTTGTGTGTCACTCCACAAAAACTTCCTCTGGCATGTAGACCATACTGGACAAGCAACAGAAAAGTACTAAAATAAATCAATTAGTCCTTGGTGAGATCTCGACACAGTGACACCTGAAATCTGAGGTTCACATATTTATTTTAGAAAATACTATTAACATCTTCTAAATCTGCTTCTTATAATAATCACCAGATTTTTCAGGTCTGGACACATGCTGAATATATGACACAATCATATTCTGGTTGGTTTTAGAGTAATGGAGTATGTAAAGTTGTAGTAGACACAACATGGCTAGGTTTTCCAGATGTCCTGAGTTCCACTGTAGGTTCTGGCCCTGAGGCATACTGTTCAGGAAACAAATGGAGGTAATACTGAACATTTATATTATATTCCATACAATCATGCCATTCCATTGCTCTGGTGGTTAGTATTGTTCAAAACAATCATGTCATCCACTCTCAAGGTGCCATCTTATCTAGTGTGGTCTCTAAAAGTGAAATATGTTCAATGTCACATGACATTAAAATCCCACCTCTATATGTGTATCCTACACACCTACACACCCATCCAACATGCCCCAATTAGCAACAGGCAATGCTGTCATTAGGATTGTAAGTCATTGACACGTGCACAGTTAGTTACACCACTGATTAATCACTATGCATGTGCTGCGTGGTGGTGGCCAGAATTTTTTCTCCCCCAGTGACCCACATAATCGGTACACTGTAGGATAATGTTGGGACAGTATACATAAATATGTATATTTTTGTATATGACGTGTATATTTCTGTATGACGTACGTATTTGACATTTTCGGAAATATACTGATATATATACATTTATGTTTTGCTCGTCTAGTTTAATATGAATCTCCATCATCTAACTCTAAGCTCCAACCACCAGGCTAATGCAACTCTATCTGTGAATGTAATAAATCAGATAAACAGGGTTTGGATGGTAACTTCACCTTCAACCTTAGCTTGCTATCTTTATCTGTGTGAATTCAAATATATAACTTTTAGACTTTTGCCTGAAAGATTAGACGAAGTGCTCTATCCAGCATCCAAATGTCCCATTTTTCCCTCTTTCATCCAATATCCATGCTAGTTTGAAACTTGATTTCCATTTAATGCAAAAAATAATTCTGTTCTCTGCAGGAGGCACCTAGAAATGGCTATGCCTGAATGTATAACAACCTGCTGCTCAGCACAATAAATGTGAGATTTTTATAACATGAGTATATTATTACACCATCGACTCATAACACATAGGTTAACCTACTAGTCAGCTGCTTTGGACACATGGGTGTCCCTTCGGCTCAAAAGCAATCATACATATGATTTTGTATTGTTTTCTCTATGGGGGTTCATTTTTTACTACTATGCAAATGGTGTTTTCATTTATTCCCCCAAAGATTCCATGACATATCCTATTATCTGTCTGTCTATCTATCTATCTATCTATCTATCTATCTATCTATCTATCTATCTATCTATCTATGCGTGTGTGTATTAGTAATATTATTAATAATAGAGTTACAGCTGCATGACTGGAGACCCCCTTGTTACAAACAGTTTTTTATGTGCCCCTCTACTACTCTTTTCCCCTCAGATGTTAGTCCAATATGTGTTTCTTTCCCTGCTCCCTTATAATATACTGTACCTCTGCCTCTTACACTTTATCTTTTGCATACCTATATTTATACATCCTTTTAGACTAGGCAGTATATATATATATATATATATATATATATATATATATATATATATATATATATATATACACTCCACATGTATATATTTCTATATACATATTTACATATACATGTATATATACATTGTACTGAGAAATAAGATGGGGCAATAAACAGTCAAATAATATTAATATAATGTTATAGCCTGTGATCTCAGTCAGTGAGGAAGCAGGGTATAGCATCATTATATTAGTCTTTATCAGAGATATATGTATGTATCTATCTACTGCTCTCTCAGCACAGATTAGAAATTTAAGATCAGAGAACATATGATTATTATTATTATAGAAATAAATCAATACGTTTGAAATAATTAGATTAGAAAAAGCAATCCTGCGCCCACCACATAAAAATGATAAATCTAAAAAATACATATCGCATTTTGTATAGCAATTAAATGTTGTAAACATCACCAACAACACAGAGGGATGAACATGCATATGCAATAAGTGAAATCGCTTGACATTCTGCATCTTAGTGATTAATCATAAGTCGAATTTCCGGAGATCCTTTGTTTGTTTTCGAATAGCACACTATTTGTTATCGTATACATGAGGACAACGACTTTGAAGCACAAAAAGGACACTAGGTGATATACAATGTTATTAACTGCTATTTTAAATGCTGTACATACTAATTTAAATCTGTGGAATAACCCGCTGGACACCATCAAATGTTCCTCCAGTCTATAAACGCTAGTGAACTAATCCTTGCTTTCTTGAAGGTCCAAGTGAACTCACAGCTGAGACACAGCAGGTCAGTGTGCACACAGACAATCAGAGGGGGGGACCTAGTTTATGTCCCTCTGCTGATCCCATGCAAAAACAAGGGTCTGTCTCTGATCTAGCACTCTGCAGACACCAAACAGACTAGTGGAGTGAGACCCCGCTCTTCTATATTAGAAGTGTAAAATAAAGTTTAAGTAGCACTCTAATAGAGATACTCAAATTTAACTTTGATATGTTTCACATGTGAATACTGTTACATATATTACAAATTGATACATACTGGAATACTTCACTAGATCATGTGAAAGCCTGTGTTATACTGTGTGTGTTTCCAGCACAACAGGTGCAAAACTAAAGGAAGGGTAACTGCCTAAAATATGCACCAGGAGCTTGTTAATGCAAGCTTATGATTGCACACTAGTCCCCTTGTTGTATATTTGAGATTGTCTTATAATCAGACCTCAAATCAGACCAATCGATTTAAATCATCCTCAAAAACTCTGCAATGTGCAAAGACATCATGTGCTACAGCCCGACCCTTCCGCCTGGTCTTCTATGATGACATCACAGAAATCCCACCAGACGTGTTGGGCAGAATCTGAGGATGTCTGTGTGCACCGAGCAGCACACAGGCATGCTTTGGCTGCCCTCACCAGACATCAGGGAAGTCTATGGGTGCCTTAGTCGTAGGAGGTGCATTGGCAAGTCTAAGGATGCATTAACAGGTCTGAGGATGCATTGGTAAGTCTGATGGCAAATTGAAACGGAAGTCTGGGGATGCAGTGGTAAGTTTGGGGGGGAGATTGACAAGTTTGTGGATGAATTGGCAAGTCCTGGGATACACTGATAAGATGGATTGGTAGTTCTGAGGGGCATACTGGCAAGACCGAGGGAGAGATTGGAAAGTCTGGGGGCATATTGACAAGTCTGTGGGTGCATTGGCAAATAAAGGTAAATAAAATAATTTTTAAATAAAATAATTAAATGCATTTTTTCAATCATAATTTCTATTAAATGTGAAATTATGTTACATTACATTACCTTTTATTTATATAGCGCCAAAAATGTATGCAGCACTTGGTACAGAGTATAAGAAGGGAGTTACAAACAAATTTTGACAAAACAGTTTCAGACTAAAACATGAGGTAGATGGCCTTGCTCTCAAACTTACATTCTAAAGGGGATGGGGAACATGAGACACACAAGGAGAGTGTAAGGCAGAAAGAAAAAAAAAAGGGGAGGTGGGGGTAACTGAGAACTGAGTCATATCAGAAGTTACCAAGTAGGAGAATAGTTGGGTGCATTGTCTACAAATGGCAGCTGATTAAAGTATGTGATGATGTTAAGAAATACATTTTCATGTGAATTAATACTTACTACTACAACTTTTTTCCTATTGGGTAGTTTTTTTTTTCTAAATTAATATCCATAGTTGGGGGGGGGGTCATCTTATCAGGGTATTTCTTATATTTGAGCAAATAGAGTGTTTTATATTTAGTAAACCAGCGCTAGCATGCTAATAAGCTGGTATTTAGATGGTTCATTTTGAGTGTACATCACGTTCAAATCAAAAGCTCATCCAATGGCCATCTTTAAAGCAATACAAAACAAACAACTGCCCTGGGTCGAGATATTGTATAAGGGGCAACAGCAGCTGTCCTCTGTATCCTCCATTTTTACCTTTTTTCCTTATATGCTGACTCCCTGTAGCCAATAAAAGGAGCTTCCTTCTGTGTGATTAGCCAGTTCTAGCTGAGCTTGTCCACTCCTGTGATTAGCTCTGCACAGGAAATATATGAACAGTAATGTCTGACTTTGGACTCTAGCTCAGACCTCCCAAATCTTGACCCCAGTAGGCGGCTTCACTCAAACTGGCAGTGCCAGACACCGGAAAGTTACATTTACTGCAAGATTGTAGTCCTAAGCTCCACTGTCCACCGTCCCGCTGAGCTTTACCTTTACTAGAAAAAATGGGATCGATGGTAGAGCTAGTCAGCACAGCGGGATTGCCTCCCAAAATTGGGACTGACCCACACAAAGCTGGCCTGTTGGAAGGCATAATCTAGCTGCTGTGGACTATATTTTAAATCATGCTAAGAAACTGGTAGAATATAAAACCTTAGTCATCTGGTCTGTGTTTATATGTATTCATCTATGTACGTATATTGCCGAGGGGAGCTGATTTACAGGTAGGCAATATAGGAACTGTAGGGAGGTGGGTACGATGTTCTCCATTAACACTAAGGACAGCTATGCTTCTTCCACTAAAAGGTATCCCAACCTGCTGTGTAAGTGGGTTATTTGGGTCAAAAAGAACAATTGTTTTATGTGATTTGTTTATTTGAGCTCACACAGACCTCAAAATGATCTCAAAGAAAGAAAAAAAAACATGAAAAAGAAAAAAAAAGAAAGCGGCAGTCCTTTACTTCACCTATTGCCATGTTAAAAGCCTGTAACTTAGCAACTGACAAGCTGTTAAAGAAAATCTCCAACTGCATATGCGACTAAAGTTTAAAGACTATGGGTTCATTTGTAAAGCCATTCATACATTATCTTAATGTGTTCTGGACACAAAGGCACAGCTAAAAGTTCCACTAGAAATGTGAAGCGGACAAAGCCTACTTCCTGCTAATAAATATGTGGTAATTAATGCACGGAGAAGATTAATTACACAACATAAAAAGGATCTCCCCCCCCCCCCCCTATAATTTAGCAGTTAATATTTGTTTAAGCAAAAATAAAAAAACTACCTCAACAAAAGCAACACTTGATTCAAAATGTGGCTTCATCAAAACCAGGAAATATTAGTGATCAGACTATTAAATGTATTGTACACAGAGAATTCTAGCATAATTATCTGTCTTAGCAACACTTATTAATGGCCTCATTTTTAGGCAAATGATTTTGCATAGAGAAAGTATTTTGATTGGAATATGTAATGTTCAGTTTTCGAAAAAATGATTATTAATACCAGTTTGTTTTCATTTTCTCCTTGGGTCTTATTCCACAATCTTTGAAATGTTAGTTTAGGGAGGAGTGTTTGGTCATTTAGGACATTGTTTCTTAAATATGTCCACAAGGACCACCAACAGTCCAGGATTTAGAGATTACCCAGTTGTGTTTGAATAAGAATATGTATAACACCTGGTGTGGTTCCCTAACCATAAAGATACCATACCAAGTGTTATACATATTGTTATTTAAACACAACTGGGTAGTTCCTAAATCCTGGTTCATTGGGGGAGTCTTGAGGACAGGTTTAAGAAGCACTGATATAGGAGATTAAAATTAGAATTTTGTTTAAGAGTGCAGTTGACCATAACAGTGGTTAGTAATAATCCTACAAGTGTGTATTATGTAGTAATACTATTTAGTATTATTTTTACTTGTTGAGCAATGTGGTCTTCACAAGTCACGTCAAGTATCCCCTCAGCACATAAAAGAAAACAATGCAACCACCTATCCTTGATAACCAATGAGCTCACTACTTCCATACTTATCAAGGTTAATGCACAAAAGCTCCTACTTATGTGGCACATGAACCCACAACAAATAAAGTACATATAGCTCCCATTCGAAGGATTTAAAGCAGGTCTCATTTTGGTGGGTAAACTTCTCTGCTTAATTCTCTTGCTTCTTTTTTCATTATGATTAAGGATGAAAACTATTTACTTCATCTACCTTTAGTGGGGTTTTCTAAGGACAACAGTTCTTTAATCCATTTTGGCAAGAGAGCCAACATGCACATAGCTTCCAGAAAGCAAACTCATCATCTATTTTGGGCAGAGACATTAGAGTCAACAAGACATGTTCTCTTGAAAATACAGAAATATTTCAGCATGAAACTTTGAAAAATTAGGGCTTCTTGGTTTTATGATGACCACTTCATTTTTTGTTATAGAATTATATATTGATTTAGTCCATTTTTAAGTGCCATGGTGGAAATATTTGGTTGGGACCACTTAATATATTGTCTGTATTGTACATTATAGAATTAATGAAAATGGTTTTCCTTAAAATCTCCTGGAGTAAATTTTAAGGAAAACCATTTCATTAATTCTAAAATGGAAAGACTGAGTCAAAGACTGAGCTTTGGCTTAAACAGAAGACTTTAGAAGGGGTTAAAGAATATTAAAGCTGTTTCACCATCTGAAAAACTGAGAGTTGGGAAACTTCGAGCCAACAAGAAAAAGAAATCAGAATTCAGTAGACGAATTTACAGAAGCTACAACAAGAGACTCACAACAAAGAGAAGGATATGATTTCAGCTGTTACATCAAGAGAAAATTAATGTGCCGGGGTTATCCAGAGAAGTTGAAATAGGCTTCAGATAAAAATATATCAAGGTGCACATCATATTACTGGTGCCTCTGCAATGCAAACAAATGGTGACCTCAGGATTTCACCTCAATTTTAAAGTGGATTCTACTTATTTGGCTGGACATGAGAAGGATACTGTATTTTTCTCCAATCATTGTTCTCACACAGAGTGTTAATGTGCTATTTCAGTTATTTCTGGTACAAGAAGTGTGTCTCGAATCTGAGACTAGAGGGAATCAGGTGTACTCTTTTCCCTATACCGTTTGCTCCTAAATAATTCTGTTGGGCCATCAAGTCACGAATGAGTGGCTGAGAATAACTATATCGAAAGTTCAACAAAAACAAGCATTGTCAGCTGTTTGGTTTATTTCTGGAAAGACTGACCAATGAAGCATTCCTTAAGTTATTTTATTGGAAAAAATGTCCAGATTTGTTCAATGGAAGGGTAATTTATATCATGGACAGCTTCTGACAGCTTCCATTGACCTTACGTCAATAAGTCTCACAGGGTTACAAAAAATATGTTCTTTCCAGTTTCTGTAATGATCCGTTGGGGGTTTTACATAAAGACCAATTCTGGGGGAAAGTACTAAGAGTGCTGCAGTTACCTTGAAAGCCAGAGGACTGTTATTGCCGATTACTCCACTTTTGAACTGTGAACTAGAATTGGTCGTTGGTTATGAGGACTCTAATTGTATTATCATCCAAGCAATACAATTAGGTGTAGATATATAATGGAGTTCAGTGTTTTATAAGCAGTAAGCTGAACTATCCCACATTATACTGTTTTTTGTTAAGGAATAACCAATTTAAGTCATGCTTAATTAAAGAATTGCATTACGTGTACAAATAATGTAACTTATTGATCCCTCTTTTCTTTGTATAGCTCTTTCAGGGTGGTCATGTTGCTTAGAATATTTTTTCAGATGGGTCAGATCTTACTTTATCTCACCCAAGAGGAAGGAAGATCTGACCCAAGATTCAAAACAACATATCCACCTCCTGATGGAGTTATATGGAGCAAAAAGGGCTCAATAATATAATTTGAATTATTTCATTAGTCATAATGTATTTCTAAAATGTCTACACTGTGCACTATTTCCATTTAAAACCAACTGTTGTTTTTAAATTGTAAATTTGTTTCTGTCACTCTCCAAGATTTGTCCTTTTGTATAGTGGTAAAATACTAATCAAATTATTAAGTGATATTTGTAATAAATGTGCTTGCTGCATTCAGTGGGTCCAGACAAAACTGAATAAATATTACTAATTGAGATATTTCCAGTTTGTAATTTCGTTTCAAAGTGTTGACAGTGAAGAGATTGAAATAGCGTAAGCTATTTGGTTGTTAAATTAATAAACTGTGCCTACCATCACAGACAATTAATGCTGAGAAATGCTTCATCAATTTATTATTTGGCTTATAGAGAAATCCAGTTTTCCCTTCCCTATTGTGGTGTATCGGCTTCTCAGATTCACAACCCAGCATGTATTTTTCATGGTAGGTGACCTTAGTATTGCTGTATTTGGGATTTCCCCAGCACAGCTTGGGTGCAAGTTTAATTTCAATCTCAGCAGCTTCCAGTCATGAAAAGGAAAAAAAAATAATAATAATAATTTATTTTATTGAAATTGGTTAAGGAAGAAGTTTTCACTACAGATCATTTTAATATTTAATAAAAGAACTTGAAAGAAAGAAGGTGGTGCCGGAAAAAAAAAACATATTATGCTGAAATATAGTAATATATTATATCTCTGAATTCAGTGTATCACTAATTGGAAGGGAAAGGGAATCAACTGTTTGTTTTTGAATCTGCTTAAAATGTTACATTTTACAATGCAGGTCAAACAGTTTATGATACAATAACAATTAACCATTGTGCTTACTGGACAGTCTAAAGTCCATTTTGCATGCACTCCATGGTACTAAATCAGGATTGCTGCTATAGAAGTGGATATTTTAAGGAACGCATAGGAGACTCATACTCTCTCTTCTATCACCGTTATGAGCAAGCACTGGATCCATTTGTCTGTATGGGTCCCAGTGTTTGCACAGCAGGCATGTATGGGCTTTTTATAGAGTATAGTATATGGAGAGGCTTGCACATGTGGATTAGTGCTTCCATTCACCTCTGTGGTAGCACTACCGAGTATACATGTTCCACAGTCCCAGAGGAGGAGATCCCAGGAGGCTGTGAAGCAGTCACTTCAGATAAAGGCAAGTTAGACTTTTTTCATTTTAAATAAAGCATAAAATGCACTTTATAGTCCTTTTTAAGCACTTTATAAGCATCAAGGTTAGAATAGCCCACTGTTGGACATTTACATAATTTAGTTATATCTTCATAACATTGATTAATCTTTTGTAACAGCCATTTTGTATGTTTTATACTAAAATGAACTGTTTTATACTGAAATTAACTATTTTAGTGTGGACTGGTTTTTACATGAAGTTTGGGTTTAACATGCCCGCTACGCAGACTTACCATGCTTGATGCAGATTTTTGAGGATTATTTAAATATGATGTTATTAGATCGTTTGGGTTCATAATAGCTTTAAACATATAACCTTGGGACACTGCAGACATTATCCCCATTGTGTCTTTTAAGTTCTAATTCTTGCTATTGCCTATGATTTAAACACAAGGTACTGACCATTAAATCAGTCTTTTGTATTTCCTTCTGCTCCTTTCTGCTTTCTGACAGTTTGGCAGCTATACAATCTCCTATTAAGCATCAGCTTAAAGATGAATTTGTAAAGCAATGGGAATGGTATTATCACACTGAGTATTAGGATGTTAGAGATGCTGTACAGTAACTTTATTACAGCAATAGACTTTCTGTGACAAATCACAGTGGGGGCTTTGTGACCTATGCCACATAAATGGGAACTATCCTGATTATCCCTGGAAACTACAGAGCTCACATCTTTACAACTAGGTCTCTGGTGAGCAAGAAGGCAGTGTCCCAAGACAGGCCCATGTCCATTACCAGGAAAAGCATTTTTAAACCCATGTAAGATCTAGATATTGTTAAATTAATATTTTAATAAAGTACATGCTGTAGTATAGACATACAATAATTTAAGCCTGCCCCTGCCTCATGGTCATCAGTCAGATAACTATAGGTTGAAAGAAGGTCTCCATTTACAAGTTTGTCTGTACCACTAAGCTGGTATATTTTTTCTAGTTTAGCAACTTTCTGACCGCCTTAGGCCTCAAGAGTCCTTTCTAAGTATATTCTTATACCACAATAGACTGAGTACAGAGTAGTTGTAAGAACTCCCATGTGTCTCTCTTGTCCCACATCACTAGATACACATATTATTTGTAGCACCTATTTCTGTATACAATTATTCCACAAACTGAGAAGTGTGTTATAACCAAATTATAATTACACAGTGGTGTTTGGGTTCAGACTGTCCTATTAAATCAGATGCATATGTCACAACCTGTAAAATATACACAACTAGCTAATGCAGAGTTAAAATGAAATATCTCTTCTATCAAGCATTTTCAAGCAATTTTGTTCATCAGTATAAAAATAAGTCCTATTTGTAATGATCAGGAGTCACCATAGAAACCAACCAAGCTGAAACAAGGAAGCAAATATACATGACTCACCATAATATTCCAAGAATATTGCTTTACATACATTTCAGTGTGAACAGGGTATTGGAACTTGTTTTATTTTATAGTTTAAAGTGAATTTGTTCAGTTCAGTTCTTTAGGTCATAAACAAAAACAAACAGAGTTTTAGGGATACCTAAAATGCGTACCTCACAAATGCCCCCGTGTTGATGTATTTTCCCCACACACTGCACATGCGCACAGATTATTCTCCTCTGGTGTGCCAGAGAATCAGGATACCGGGGAATAAAGCCAGCACACTGTGGCAGTTGTGGATTATAAGACTGTTGCTCGAAGCTAATAAGAGTAATCATAAACTCCTGACAGGATTCTGAGGCACAGTGACCGAGTCTGACGCCTGTGCTTTAATAGATGTCATATCATAACTTTATTTACTGAGATGGTAGGCCTCAGCCTGAAAACACAGGATATTTGGGAGAACAATAGCTGTGCATGTCCGATTTCCCATATTTGTGCTTCTGCCTGACAGAACTGAAGAAAGATGTGCAGCTACTGGTAGCTAAACATACTGCATAGCAAAACTGAATGGCGTCCCTGGAGAAATGAAAACCTTATTTCTATCTTTGCAGCCTCACTGCACTCTGTGCTGAAAAGGTTGGTGTCTTGTCTTCCATTTCTTGTAGATTACTTCTTTTCTAGTCAACCACGCACAGTAAGTGTAAGGAAATGATATATTAGAAAGCAATTTGTCTCTCATTTACTCTTATTTATGTCAGGATTTACCAAAATATTACATTGGCGCAACAAGACTGGAGCTCGGCAGTTGTTTTGATTGTTGTAGAAATTGTATCATGAAATATAGAAGATTTATATTCAATTCACAATGAGCGTATTCATATGATAATATTGAGTACTATCTTGCTACAGCATTAATAGCTGCTAGATATTTGGTGACTTTTTTATGCTGCTGTTTAAGATTTAACCCCTTGGCATTCAGAGCAAAATATAGTGCTTTCCCATGAGCACCACAACAACTCAGTATGTTATAATTAACACTTTACCATCCAGGTGCAGCCCTCTGGTTGTTGAATCTCCCATCTATCTCTTCCATTCTAACAGGCTAATCAGAATATATCATTACAGTGCATTAGCAGCTGGAATGTCCTATGCTTATACCTGTAAGGTAAAGGATAACTGTAAACTAGCAAACAATGTTGCTTACATATTTTCTATACTATTTAATTTATGGAAAAGTTTAATAACAATGTTGGGGGAAGTAAGGTCAGCCTAGGAGCTTCAAGGGCTAGGGCTTCATTTATTGGCTTAGTACCCTAAGCTGTCACCCCAAAAAAGCATAGGATATAGGTAGGGCTAGAGAGGGGTAGAGTAGGGCTATATTAGGGATAGAGTGAGTTGTTGTTTTTTGAGTAAGCACAGGATGATGTAGGATCAGGTTAGGGATAAAGTTAGGGGGAGATACCCTAAGCTGTCACCCCAAAAAAGCATAGGATATAGGTAGGGCTAGAGAGGGGTAGAGTAGGGCTATATTAGGGATAGAGTGAGTTGTTGTTTTTTGAGTAAGCACAGGATGATGTAGGATCAGGTTAGGGATAAAGTTAGGGGGAGATAGGGGTAGGGCTTAATTTTGTTTCTCCCCTTTCCCCCATCTATATTTACTGTCCCTGCTTTTAGAGCTTACATTCAGGATAGGATCCCTTCTGGTTTATGCTTATGCCTTTTGGCTAAACAGGATCGGGGGAGGAGGGAGATGAGAGAATAGGGAGAAAAGGAATTGTTTGAATTGTTTGAAACTGAAAGATGATTAATTTATACTCTCACTTTGTCTTTTCCTTTTTGTATTATATTGCCAAGTGTGAATAAAAGAAATCAAATTAAAAAAATAAAAGTTTAATAACATAATTTATACCACTTTTTTTTTTTTTTTTTTACAGTATAGCTCCTACAATGCTCTAAGAATATATGGTCAAATCTGTGGTCTGACTGAAGATGGATGCAGGGCACATTTCAATCTCCCACTGACATGTGCAAGCGCCATTTTAACATTTTGAATGATGTATCCACAATTGAAACCTAATGTTGGTTCTAAGATGGCAGTTGTATATGACCTAGTGGAGGAGGGCAAGAGAATTGAAGAGCATTCAATATATATATATATATATTTTTTCTACTTTTGCTTCAGCGAAAGACACAAAAGGTAAATACCGAGTAATACCTGCCATTTTTTTACCAGTCGCATATAACTTTTAGAGCATGCCTTGCAGTGTGCAGAAGTCCTATGAGACCAGAAGAATAGGCAATAATCAAATTTGGCATATCACAGAACCACACTGATTTGACTTCTACATGCACAAACAATGGCTAAAATTTTCTGCCAGATCATCAAGTTTTAAAGCAGATTAATGTTTACTATTGATGGACAGGAACACAAAACATTTAAAAGTGTTTGACCCATTTTAATTTCACTGGAGGTGTCCATCTACTGTCATCAATAATAACATGCATGCTGACAGAAATGAAAATTGCTCAAAACTCAATACCTATAGCCAATATTAAAATAACATAAACTAAGTACCAAAGTGGGATGCTACAGGGGGAGACATGTACATGTAATATATGCTTCTCCCTGAGGCTGCGTACTAAATCTGGAAAGTTCCAAATGAAATGCATCTTGTCAGGGGGATTTAGAATATGGTCTGTTCGAAAAAGACCATCTTCCTCTTCAGTGTGATCATAGTGTATAGATTTATGTACCATGATTGCAAGCCTATAATGAGAAAAACATAATTTCCATTGTTTTGTTTTTTTAAAACAAATGATGTGCTGTATAACGAATAAAATTATAATAAAAAACCCCCACTAATAATAGTAATATGCTAAAGGAAATGAGACAGTTGAAACCAAAAAATACAGTGGTTCAGAGAGAAATTATCTATGCAGAATATAATTACTAAAAATGAAAATTGGAATAGTTTGCCTACATTTATTTATAAAAAGTGTGGTTAGTAATGATAGCAATGATAGCAATATGGAATATAGGGTGGATATTTACACATATAGCATACATAACAGATATCCACCTTATGGCAGTGAAAGCAGCCATCTTAGCTATATGTCACATGATTAACTTCCAGTGGTAATGTCAGCCATGGAATAAGAAGCGGAGGAGAAGGGGGAAGGTCAGTATGGGACAGAAGCAATTATACTGATTAAAAAACAAAAAGCCCATTACATTAGTGATGCAAAAAGCTGTGTAAGTGAAAGTTGGATGTAAGAAAAGACAAATGTGCAAGTATGTGACTAACAATAAGCACGATAAAAGCACTACAGGTTGAGTATCCCTTATCCAAAATTCTTGGGACCAGAAGTATTTTGGATAACGGGTCATTTTGGATAAAGAATCATTTTCATCAATAAGATATATTAAAGCCTCTCAGCATTCATGAAATAAAGTAGTATCAATGCAAATACTGTATAGAGCAAACTGTGATGTAACTGTGATGTGCGTTTCAGGCCTGTGTGTGTGTGTGCTTGTGTGTGGCAAAATCTCCCAAAATTTCTGGATAACGGATCATTTTGGATAATGGATTTTTGGATAAGGGATACTCAAGCGGCACTAATAATATTTTTTTTTATTTTTTTACATAAATAACTGTAGCACTAGTAAATGTGACAAATGATTTGCAATTTAATGCAGGAAATGGAAAAAGGTAGATCCAAATCATTCATATATATGGCTGCTCTAAATATGTCGACAAACATTTCTCACACATATTATTCCCATGATATCTACTCAAAACTACTCTATGAGGAAAAGAATCTGGAATACAACCAATCTAAAGAAAACACAACAGGATATTCCCCAGCACATTGTTGTTCTGATATCTAAATGTAAGGTGTACATGGCGATCTATAGATAGCTTGGAATTATACATTTATGTCCTCTTACAATATTAATGTCTCTCATGTTCCATGGTATTTCTGTATTCTCAAAATGAGCCTGCCACACAAAGTTATAGGTTATAGGTCAGAAAAGCTCCCAAATTGATGTTAGATTTCAAGATCATGTGTAAATAAAAGGGGAAAAAATAGGAAATCAACATTGCATTCCACAACATAAGTACATTACTTCCTTCATCAGGACTGTACTTTTAGGCTGTGTACTTTGGGTAGCACGTATATACTGAAGCACAGAATTTCCACGATGGTGTCGGGTCCAGGAGGGATATCAGTCCCACACAGGAGTATACAGCCCATACGTTTGATTGTATTTTACAGTATATTTTGTGGAATGTCACTCTGTTTATGTTAAGATATGTACACTGCTCAAAAAAATAAAGGGAACACTAAAATAACACATCCTAGATCTGAATGAATGAAATATTCTTATTAAATACTTTGTTCTTTACATAGTTGAATGTCCTGACAACAAAATCACACAAAAATGTAAAAATGGAAATCAAATTTTTCAACCCATGGAGGTCTGGATTAGGAGTCACACTCAAAATTTAAGTGGAAAAACACACTACAGGCTGATCCAACTTTGATTTAATGTCCTTAAAACAAGTCAAAATGAGGCTCAGTAATGTGTGTGGCCTCCACGTGCCTGTATGACCTCTCTACAACCCTGGGCATGCTCCTGATGAGGTGGCGGATGGTCTCCTGAGGGATCTCCTCCCAGACCTGGACTAAAGCATCTGCCAACTCCTGGATAGTCTGTGGTGCAACGTTAGTGGATGGAGCAAAACATGATGTCCCTGATGTGCTCAATTGGTTTCAGGTCTGGGGAATGAGCGGGCCAGTCCATAGCATCAATGCCTTCCTCTTGCATGAACTGCTGACACACTCCAGCCACATGAGGTCTAGCATTATCTTGCATTAGGAGGAACCGCACCAGCATATGGTCTCACAAGGGTCTGAGGATCTCATCTCGGTACCTAATGGCAGTCATGCTAACTCTGGTGAGCACATGGAGGGCTGTGCAGCCCCCCAAAGAAATGCCACCCATACCATTACTGACCCACTGCCAAACCGGTCATGCTGGAGGATGTTTCAGGCAGCAGAATGTTCTCCACAGCGTCTCCAGACTCTGTCACGTCTGTCACATGTGCTCAGTGTGAACCTGCTTTCATCTGTGAAGAGCACAGGGTGCCAGTGGCGAATTTGCCAATCTTGGTGTTCTCTGGCAAATGCCAAACGTCCTGCACGGTGTTGGGCTGTAAGCACAAACCCCACCTGTGGACGTTGGGCCCTCATACCACCCTCATGGAGTCTGTTTCTGACCGTTTGAGCAGACACATGCACATTTGTGGCTTGCTGGAGGTCATTTTGCAGGGCTCTGGCAGTGCTCCTCCTGTTCCTCCTTGCACAAAGGTGGAGGTAGCGGTCCTGCTGCTGGGTTGTTTCCCTCCTACGGCCTCCTCCACGTCTCTTGATGTACTGGCCTGTCTCCTGGTAGCGCGTCCATGCTATGGACACTACGCTAACAGACACAGCAAACCTTCTTGCCACGGCTCACATTGATGTGCCATCCTAGTTGAGCTGCACTACCTGAGCCACTTGTGTGGGTTGTAGACTCCGTCTCAAGCTACCACTAGAGTGAAAGCACCACCAGCATTCAAAAGTGACCAGAACATCAGCCAGAAAGCATAGGAACTGAGAAGTGGTCTGTGGTCACCACCTGCAGAACCACTCCTTTATTGGGGCTGTCTTGCTAATTGCCTATAATTTCAACCTTTTGTCTATCCCATTTGCACAACAGCATGTGACATTGATTGTCAATCAGTGTTGCTTCCTAAGTGGACAGTTTGATTTCACAGATGTGTGACTGACTTGGAGTTACATTGTGTTGTTTACGTGTTTCCTTTATTTTTTTGAGCAGTGTATATTAAAAAAAATTCTATAAGCCACTACCTATTACAGGGCCGGTGCAAGGATTTTTGCCGCCCTAGGCAAAATGAAATTTGCCGCCCCCCCCATTATCATATTATTTTCCCATATCATGACATCACATGTTCCACCCCTTTCTCAGCATTTAAATTAAAAGAGAGTTAACAGAGTTACATGTTGCAATAGGATTATTCCACCCAATATCCCAGGATTATGCCCCTCAATATGCCAGGATTATTCCCCTCAATATCCCAGAATTATGCCCCTCAATATGCCAGGATTATGCCCCTCAATATGCCAGGATTATGCCCCACAATATGCCAGGATTATGCCCCTCAATATCCCAGGATTATGCCCCTCAATATGCCAGGATTATGCCCCTCAATATGCCAGGATTATGCCCCTCAATGTCCCAGGATTATGCCCCTCAATTTCCCAGGATTATGCCCCTCATTGTCCCAGGATTATGCCCCTCAATATGCCAGGATTATGCCCCTCAATACACCAGGATTATGCCCCTCAATATGCCAGGATTATTCCCCTCAATATCCCATAATTATTCCCCTCAATATCCCAGGATTATGCCCCTCAATGTCCCAGGATTATGCCCCTCATTATCCCAGGATTATTCCCCTCATTATCCCAGCATTATTCCCCTCAATATGCCAGGATTATTCCCCTCAATATCCCAGGATTATGCCCCTCAATACCCCAGGATTATGCCCCACAATATGCCAGGATTATTCCCCTTAATATCCCAGGATTAAGCCCCTCAATGTCCCAGGATTATGCCCCTCATTATCCCAGGATTATTCCCCTCAATATGCCAGGATTATTCCCCTCAATATCCCAGGATTATGCCCCTCAATACCCCAGGATTATGCCCCACAATATGCCAGGATTATTCCCCTCAATATCCCAGGATTATGCCCCTCAATGTCCCAGGGTTATGCCCCTCATTATACCAGGATTATGCCCCTCAATATGCCAGGATTATGCCCCTCAATGCCACAGGATTATGCCCCTCAATACCCCAGGATTATGCCCCTCATTATCCCAGGATTATGCCCCTCAATATGCCAGGAATTAGCCCCAAAATATGCCAGGATTTAGCCCCAAAATATGCCAGGATTTAGCCACCAAATATGCCATGACTTTCCCCAAAAATATGTCAGGATTTAGCCCCAAAATATGCCACGATTTAGCCCCAAAATATGCCAGGATTTAGCCCCAAAATATGCCAGGATTTAGCCACCAAATATGCCATGACTTTCCCCAAAAATATGTCAGGATTTAGCCCCAAAATATGCCAGGATTTAGCCACCAAATATGCCATGACTTTCCCCAAAAATATGTCAGGATTTAGCCCCAAAATATGCCAGGATTTAGCCCCAAAATATGCCAGGATTTAGCCCCAAAATATGCCAGGATTTAGCCACCAAATATGCCATGCCAGACAGCACTTTACCCCAAAATATGCCATGACTACTTCCTTCCCTTACTTACCTCGTCGCTGCTGCCGCTGTGTCTCTGGTGCAGGTCCGTCCGTGGCTGAGAGGGAAGCGTTGTGCGCTCCCCTCCAGCCAATGCGCATTCAGTAAAGTTTGTTTAAAAAAAACAAAAAACTTTACTGAATGCGCATTGGCTGGAGGGGAGCGCACAACGCTTCCCTCTCAGCCACAGGCGGCCCAGCACCGGAGACGCAGCGACGCCGACGAGGTAAGTAAGGAGGAGGATTTTTTTTTGAAGCAGGGTTCCGGCGCCCCCAGCCAAGATGCGCCCTAGGCAGCTGTCTAGGTCGCCTTACTGGTGGCGCCGGCCCTGACCTATTACACTATTGGTTTTCTGGTTTTCCCTTTTCTTTGTATACACCAGCTCTTTGTATTTACTATCAATTTGGGAGCCTTATCTTGACTTGTGATAGACAGATAGAAAGAGAGAGAGACAATGCCAACCTTGAGAATGAAAATTATGACTAAGGTATCTGAAACACAAGTTTAAAGCCCCTCAGATTAGGGTCACAAGACATCCTTGTTTTACTGGGGTAGTCCCAGTTTTGGACACTTTGTTCCTGGGACACAAAATTGTGGCTTGGATCAATTTAATGTCAATATAGGATAGAAAGCCATGAGACCAGAATCAAGCCATGTTCTGGTCTTCATGCAGGAGAGGAAAGACCCTCGTTGTCTCTGTTGTCATTTTGTGTTCCTTATCAGTCATGTGTATCTATCTTTGGGTGGGCTAGTGAAGTTGCACTGTAGGTCACTAAATTGTTTTTGCCCACTATGCCAAAGGATGCCAGCCAGTATGCATCTGTATCTATATCCATACATCTGGATGAAGTATATTGGTTATACAAAGTCTCCTGATATCTTTACTGTGGCAAAAAGGTAGTTTACAGATTTGTAAAATACCCTTTACTTCGTAGGCAATGCATGAAACATAGAAACATCGAATGTGTCGGCAGAAAATAACCATTCGGTCCAGCTAGTCTGCCCAATTTTCTAAATACTATTATTAGTCCCCAGTTCCCTATCTTATATCTAGGATAGCCTTGTGCCTATCCAACGCATGCTTAAACTCCTTGACTGTGTTTACCTCTACCACTTCTGCTGGAAGGCTATTCCATGCATCCACTACCCTCTCAGTAAACTAATACTTCCTGATATTACTTTTAAATCGTTGCCCCTCTAATTTAAGACTATGTCCTCTAGTTGTAAGGTACTGTACGTAGCCCATTGTACTGGCAAAGGATTTTTTTCATGTTTGTTTAAACATCGTTTTATTAAAGAATCCTCCAGAATGTCATATAACCATGAATAATACAATAATGTAGGCATTTGGAAAGGAAATTAATATAGCTGTTTCGCAGCTCATGTTCGGACTAATCGCCAAGGAACCCTGCTGAAGGAACAGAATAAAGTAGACGTGAATTGACTCCTTAATTATTAAAACATCACTGTGTTTTCCTATCTGAAATAAAGCAAATGGCTATTTACAGATATTTGTCCCCCTAGATCTAATCTTAATTCCGAGAGTAATCTGCAATTACATGGCAAATAATTCATGAAGTCATTCTTCAGTTTATTGCAACATGACCTTCTGTGTTCCTGAGCATCACCTTAAGTGCAGAACACAGCTATCTGATTTTTGGAGAACCAGGACTGGTTTTTAATAACCCTTTTTTTTCGGAATTATTAAATAATGGGGGGACAAAAACACAGCAGTTGTCAGTAGCGATAGATTAAGTTCCTCTTCCCCCCTGGGAATGTGATATGTGTAAATAGAAATATCCACTAACAGAAGTGCAGATAGTGTTAATGCAATACATATGTTTTCTTTAAGTGCAAACATATGTTTCACTTTAACCCTATTGTTGCTTGAAGACACGCTAACAGCTTGCTCTGGATGTATCCTTAAAAAAACAATGTCACAAAGCAAACTTTTCTTTATTTATGACATCATTATGAAAAGCTGTTAATTTATTTGGCTCCCCCCCCCCCCTCCCCTTCTTCATTTGCTTATGGCTGCCATATTGCATCATTAACAAGGAATGGATATGGAAATCACTTCCTGTAAGGCCGTATTGCCTAAAATATAGCCCTGTGCTAATAAGCTTCTCTTATTAAAACAGTAATATTTCAACTCTACATTTACTGCTCTGATGCAAATGAGATTTGCTCTGCTTGCTCCACTGAATGAAAAGAGCAGGGAGACTTGACGACTCCTGTAGTTAAGTGTGACCTCATCACAGACTCATATCTGGGTCACAGTGATATGTTTATGTCAAAGTGTTTAATAAAAAAAAAACACTAAATCTAAATAGTACACGTAGATATATCTTTTTTTTTTTTTTTTTAAAGTTATCAGTATTCACCACGATGGGTTTTTTATAAGAAAGATTAAATTGATAGCGTGGTACATTTTTAACGATGTTGAAATTATATTTACAAAGTGGCTTAGCAGGAAAATGATCTATACATGTGTTTAATCTGCAAGAATGTCAGGGAAACGTTTCTTAATTAATCATTAAAGTCAGCTGTATAAAAATTGTTTTTTAAAAATTCGGAGATTTTGATTGCCAAAGTTGTCGACGTATTTTGATGAGTTTTATTTATCTGAATATATTACACACATGATGGAGAGAAAGTAGGCACTATTCAATGACATGAGTTATCCCTTATTACTGTGGTTTAAATCAAAATTCTCTATTGTAGTCTATTGTATTTAATGAACTGAGATAAATTAACTCCGATCAATGAATAGGAGCTAGAATTTTAAACTGGAATAATTATGGAACACATAACATACGTGCCAACTTTGACAGTGTGTATACTGGGAGGCAAGGGGGCAGGGTCATGTGACAGTTCATGACCCCATGAGATAGCGCTCCAGCCTACTTATTATACATACTGGGTATCTGGAGTGCAATACTTCAGTCTTTACACTGTATACTTTTATGCACGTGATACATTTTTTTATATTTTGATTTTCCCATCCAATTATTATCTTGTGGATTATGGAGGAGAGGGATAAACAGCACTCATGTATGATTAATTTTGTAGTATCATTTGCTTTCTATATGTTATAAGAAGAGGTCCTTTTAATAGTGAAGAACTGCTTGATGAGCAAAGGATTTTTTGTTGAGATTTCAGATGTCTCAAGTCTCAATAACCATGGCCTATTAAGACAATTGGGTCTGCTCAATAAAGAGAGAATTGTAGGGAACTGAGACGTTAATTTCAAACTTAAAGCCAAAGTAGCTGAGTTGGAAACATTTTTCCATTCAGCTGCATTGGAGAATTTTTCTAACTCTTTTACTTTGGCTTAAAGTTTCAAATACTCATCGTTATTGCATTACTGTACACGTAGTCATGATTAAGAATTTGGAAAATGTTTCACCAAAACAGCATTTTTTTGTATTACTGGTCACAAGTCATCGGGACCCAGGGACACAGTGTTAGAGACCCAGTCAGGGTTTTAACAGAACCTGGGGGCCCCTGCCAAAAGCAGTGCCTGCTTTGAGCGTTGGTTACATTTTCCCTGAAAAGACTCAGGCCACTCAACGTGGTCACATCTGACACAGGGTATCCCCCTGCATGCATGGGTGTTCGTCAGTATTATTTGGTCTGTTCTCTTACTCTCTTGCTAGCAGCTGGTTTCCTCCCCATTCACTCGGACTGCTGCTTCTTCACAAGCATAAAGTCCCCATCTGGGCAGAGACACAAGGTAGTTTATTCAAACATGTATTGCAGCTAGGGTGAGGTAACACTCCAGCTGTTGAGACTACATTTCCCATGACTTTCAGCCAGTCTGGTATGTTATGCAACATGGAAAAGTGAGTGCTCAACAACTGGAGTATTAAAAGGTTAACTATGATATAACTGAATGAAGATCTCATGATTCTCAGCCATCCATCTGGTTGGCTGAACACCATAATAACAGCACCTGGAGTGGCAAAGGTTAGACACCCCTGCTGCATAACTACCATTATTCCTATTTTAGTTCCAAGCCTGTGTGTCCCTTTTAACTACCCTCTAACTATAATTTTTTGTGTAATACCTCAAAATGTTTGTTGTGCATCAGAAATCCCCACTACAGTATACAACATTAACTATTATTCACTGCAATGATATAGGTCACACAACATTTCTAGTTGATTATTATGGGAATAGTAGCTAACTGTTGGTGGGGGATGGTGGGGCTACAGTACACACACTCCAGGCTGTATTAATGAAAGAGAGAATAATAAGGATTAGAAAAGGGAATGTCAAAAATAAGACCAAAGTAGTCGAGTTAGAAACATTCTTTTCTTCAGCTAAACTTCAGGCATAGCGCTATGCCTGGCTGAATATTATTGCAGATGCAGTCAACAAAACTTTATTCATAGAAGAGAGAATTGCAGGTATTTGAGAAGGGAATTTCAAACTTAAGGCCAAAGTAACCGAGTTAGAAAAATCCTCCCATTCATCTTAATGATTTCTTACCTTTACGAATACATCAACTGTGCCACACATAAGTACCAGTTAAGGCAACACTGAACTATAACTAGGCCTCGGCCTCATGGTTGAAACTAGAGATTTGAGTTCCATTGATTTCAATAGATGTGAAGACTTATATTATCTGAAGAACATATCATTAACCTTTACTGAATGAGGCCCTTGCAATCTACCTGTACATATCACTGACATCCACAGCTCATGATATACACAGGATCAGATTAATACCAATATGTCAAGTTGCAGACAGGTTTCACATCAAACGCTGCAATGAGCGGGAATTTTTTTTACACAGGTCAGAGACCAACAAATATGACAGAACAATACCGCTTCATGCATCAGAGATACATTTTGTAATCAGTGATCAAATGGTATAAATAGGCCCTCAGTCATCTACAAAGCTCATTATAAGCAATTTTTTCCTTTTCAAGTTAAATTTGATTTAGCACAAACTATTTCAGTTATGACCGTTCTCTTGCTCACCGCACACATCAAGCAAGCCATTAGCATACAAGTATATTAGCAAAGGGCCAATTGACCTTTTCAAAAAGTCTTGTCTGATTTGAGTTAATTTTGTTAGGGAAAAATAAAATAACAAGAAATCATTGCGTGCATTCATATCGGAAAAAAATGAAAATACTGCAGCATCGTACCAATCACAGTACCTAGTATTATTTTGCAGCTAATTTCCCAAGAACAGAAGAAAAAAAATCTTGAAAAAAAACAATAAAAAAAACAGCTGAGCATTGAACCAGCAAATTAAAAAAGGTTAAAATTAAATTAACTGCAGCACTGTTATGCATTATGCATATTACTTTTAAAAAATTAAACCTGGCATCGCAGAATAAATCTGGACATCCCTAAGGGTTTAGAAGAGAAACAACTAAGCCAGTTAGTTTTAGACGCAAACCAGGGGGGTTGAAGTCTAACTTATTTGTTATGTGTCATCGACATTTATCACTTTAGCTCCCTCTTTGCTGTAACATGACACTGTTTGGAATCTTCAATAGATTTAAAGGAGACTTAAGGATCTATTCAATAAAGTGAGAATTGCAGGGCATTAAGACGAAATGTCAAACATTAGACCAAAGTAGCTGAGCTGGAAAAATTATCCGATGAATAGGAGAATTTTTCTAACTATGGCTCCAGCTATTTTGGCCTTAAATAAGAAATTCCAATGACAATTCCCAGCAATTCTCTATTTATTGAGTTGGACATGTAGTGTTGCCAATTTGGAGGATCCTTATGAGAAATCCATGTTTTAGCTTTGTAATGAATACAGTTCAACCTTTTAGTTTTTTTTTTAATCTTATGCCTATTATGAATTGTATTTAAATGTTTTGATCTGAAATATTTAAATACATAAAAGGAGTTAACACAGTAAAGGAAGAGAATTGTTCAAAGGAAGAAAAACTACCACAACTAGTGGGCATAGTCTTAAATTAGAGGGGCAACGATTTAAATGTAATATCGGGAAGAAGTATTTTACTGAGAGGGTAGTGGATGCATGGAATCATCTTCCCGCGGAAGTGGTAGAGGTAAACACAGTCAAGGATGTTAAGCAAGTGTGGGATAGGCACAAGGCTGTCCTAGATATAAGATAGGGAACCGGGGACTAATAAATATATTTAGAAAATTGGGCAGACTAGCTGGACCGAATGGTTCTTATCTGTCGACACATTCTATGTTTCTGTGTTTTTATTAAAGGAAGCTCGAGAAAATGATAGCAAACAGGGACCAAACTCCAGCTTCTTCCTCATACTTTCAGCTACACAAGACAATGCCAAAAATATTGCTATGGACTATTAAATGTGAATGCAATAAACTGACATTGACTGCACTGTTATTGCAACACAGTATGTACAAAAGAGGAATGCTTTATAAAAGAAGAAGCCTTGAATATACCACTGCGAAGTAAAAATCAATCACATTTATTGGTACCCAAACACACAACCTCAGAGGCATGGAGCAAACACAGAACCTTAATGTGTTATCTGTCTTGTTCTACCAGACAGGGAGATATGTACGTATTTGCTCGAATATAGGACGACACTGATTATAAGACGACTCCCCAAACTTGGGATATTCCTTTAGGAAAAAAACTAAAAGCCTGAATATAAGACTACCCTAAAGGAAAAAGTTTAACTGGTATATATTCACATGTAAATTGCTTTTTAATATTTAATAAAAATTATGATATAAAAAAAAATGCATTTCTTGTTTTTATTTCCTTTTATGTGCCAATGCTGCCTATCTCTCCCCCTCCCCCAGCTTTGTCTCTCTATCTATCCCCCCTTTCCCCCAGCACTGTCTCTCTCTCTCCCCCAGTGATATCTCTCTCCCCCTCCCTCCCACGTTGTCTCTCCCTCCCTTTCTCTTTCTCTCCCCCTCCTTCTCACCTTGTCTCTCTCCCCTTCCACCTCAACTTGTCTCTCCCCCCTTGTCTCTCTCCCCCCTCCCCTTGTTTCTCTCTCCCCCCTCTCCCTGTCTCTCTCTCTGTCCCCCACCTCCTTCCCCTTCACCTTGTTTCTCTTTCCCTGGTGGCTAGTGGGACATCCTCCATGCTGCCCGACACTTCCATCTATTTGACACTTACATTTATTATGACACTTAAGTCTATTAGACATCCACCGGCTTTTAGCGAGGGGGATCCAGGTTCCCTGCAGCTCTGCAGGGGACCTGGATCCCAGTCTTATAGTCTGACCTCGATTTGAGGTCAGACTATAAGACTACCTCGAATATAAGACGAGGGGTCTTTTTCAGAGCATTTGCAGCAAATACGGTATAAAAAGTCCCACACTGCAAAGTGTCAGGAGTTTTATAAAAAAGTGCAGTCAGCGATTGAATAATGAATGTATAATGGCGATTGTGTTTGGCAGAGGTTCCTCAAAACAGATCAGCTGCTTTTCCACCTAAATCTACACATTCAACACAGATAACGCAAACTGCCATGAGTCTGCTTTATCCATTGACAAACACGCCAATTGCGCCAGTATTTGGCACAATCTGCATGTGTGCTGTGTCTTTACATGTCCCCCATTTTATTTTATTAAGACTATACATTAGGCAAAGGCAATATGAGAAAATAATAAGCACTTATACATACATATATAACAGACTCATGATATATTTTAAACCTCTCTCTCTCTCTCTCTCTCTCTCTCTCTCTCTCTCTCTCTCTCTCTCTCACTCTCTCTCTCTCTCTCTCTCTCTCTATATATATATATATGCCCCCCCCACCCCCCAGAATTCCTATAGGTAGATGGTAAATGTAATTTAAACTAAAGTGTTGTATATTATGGACATATAACAAAATGATGTTTTTTGCTAAACTGAAATTCATTTTCTATATGGTTTTGCATTTGTAAGTTTAAAACAATGTTTATGATTTTGAAACATGTTATTTTCTTCCATTGGCTTGTAGTTGTTTGAAGTGTGGAAAGAGTTAAACTAATCTTGACTAAAAGCCCTGCAGTTGGCAGCTCATAAGGCTACTTTTATATACTGGTACCTCCATTTATTTACCTGAACTATTAGCCGGCAGGGATTTAATCATAGAGCTGAGATTACCATGGAAACTTCAAGGATCAAGGAGACAACTCTTGATCCTTTAGGTTACCATGTCAACCTGAGCTGTGTGTTGAACACACATACACAACACTGCCACCAAAAATGCGACATTTTAACTTTGCCAGCATTCAAAATAGGGATTATATTACTCATTCCAATTCACACTGAGATGATTGCTTAATGTTTTTGTTTCTGGCTATGATTCGACTGCAAGCTCTTTCTGACAAAGCTTTCAGAAACTAAAGAGTGTGCCTTTTTAAAAATGATCTTACATTGAGACAACTACCTGAAGCACACACATGTAAACCCATGTATTTTTGGTTCTACATTATTTTTTAATGTTTGCAAATTAATAATAATATTTTTGCCTCCAGTTTCTCATCGATCAGTGTCATCGCTCACGTGTTTTACCCTAAAATCACTGTCTATAAAGATAATAAGTAATAAAATTATATACTGTAGAAATCTTAGACATTTGGTGACATGGCTATAATAATTTGTCTATTGATTTTTTTTTTATATCCATGAGCTATGTTTTTGGAATTGTACGCCGATCAGCCATAACATTATGACCACCTACCTATTGTGTAGGTACCTTTTTGATGCTAATATTGCCCTGACCTTATCAAGACTTGGACTCCACTAGACCACTGAAGGTGTGCACCAGGACATTAGCAGCAGATCCTTTAAGTTATGTAATTTGCGAGGTGGGTCCTCCATGGATTAGAATAGTTTGTCCAACACATCCTACAGATGCTTGATTGGATTGAGATCTGGGGAATTTGGTGGCCAAGACAACACATTGAATTTGTTGTTGTGTTCCTTAAACCATTCCTGAACCATTTTGCTTTGTGGCAGGGCTCATTGTCCTGCTTAAAGAGGCCAATACAGTTTCCAAGAAAGGATTTACATGGTCAATGCTTAGGTAGGTGGTATGTGTTAAAGTAACATCTCCATGAATGGCAGGACCTATGGTTTCTAAGCAGAACATTGGCCAAAGCATCACACTGCCTCTGCCAGCTTGCCATCAGTAGTCATATATTATGGCTGAACGTTGTATCTCCAAATGTTTCATTCATCCATATCTTGAAGACACAAACAAGGTGCTCTTTGAATGCAGTGCCCAAATGACTATGTGTATGGCATAGAATGTCTGGACAGCAGCATATTACCTTTTGTCAGATTTCATTTTCAGTGGTCTTGGTCTGATTGACTAAATGTTAGTGGTGCTCAAAGTGAAAACTGGTTACATTTATGAAACGTCCTCATGCCTAAACTGTGGGGAAAAAACAGCTTCAGTCATTAAGGAGTTAAACCATTACAACACCAGAGTTCCTGGACTTCCTGCCCTTGGAACTACATGAACTACTCTACATAAGCATCCCACAATTGTCTATCTCATGTTGTAAAAGGATGCTCTTACATTACAATCTTATTTTCATCTTGATGACACCTCTGAATATGATATTTCCGAAGCAAATTTTGCTGCTGCTCGGTGGTTATCATTGAGGATAGCACAGTGTCAATGTAATAGGTATCATAAGAATGCATTTATCACTAACGATAAAAATAAGCATCCTTTATTTCAATGGTTTTCAAAAGCAACTTCCATAAGGTTCTCCAGTTCTTAAATGGGAGCACGTGACTAGAATTGATTGAGCTAGACCATGTCATGGTTATGTAAGGACATCCTAAAAATCTGCTCTGTTTAAGCACTGTAGGATCTACCCATTTCTGTCCCAAATTGGATTTGGATGGGGCAAGTTAGGTAAACATAAGACATCTCTGAAATCTGGCTACTCAGTATCTCTGTATTCAGGACCAAATCAGCAGCTTGGGCAGTATTGTAAAATAATTATTGGAAGCATTCGGATCAGGGCATTTTTCATGGCTACTTATATGCTCTAATATCATTGCAATATTTGTTCAAAGGTTGATATTTTGACATATATGGAAAAATGGTCATGTCAAGAAACATATATAAAAAAAAACCTAAACAGCAATATAAATGTGCAGCGCAGACACCAATGTGAAGCCACAATGAATATGAAGGATTACCCATGTAACACTGTACCATGAATTGTGTAAGTGTGTGAGGTGTGGATTTTCCTACATAACAACACAGACACAACAAGATACATTTGTTAGAAAATTAGTTACATGTTTTTTTTCATACTTATAAGCTCAGGGCAGGGAAGTGGCAGTGAGACGGAGGTGCAGAGTTTATTAGCGGTGGAGTACAGCTGGGTGATGGGGATAAAATGTAACCAAGGGTTCCATGGCTACTAACAAGGTGTGGTTTACTTATCATATGATGATGAGAAGGATGGTGATGTACTAGACAACAGGCAACTGGGCTGATGGAGAGATATTAGGTATGGGAATTGCCTCTCGAGCAGCGGTATGCTCTAATAAAGTATGCGGCATGTCACATTTAACATGCTTGTATCTCAAAACACCTCTTTCCAGGCAAAGTGATATTTGATCTCTCACTTCAGATGACCAAGTCGGAGTTTCCAGGATGCCAGAAAGGTCCAAACTACTTCCATGGAATCTGCAATCCATTCTACAAGTGGCATCTCTCATCTGAGTTATTCGAAAGATTCCACAATACTTAAGAAAGAAACACACCATTTACTATCCCTTTAAACTGCAATCCATTGTAAAAAACCTAATTAGGATTCATTTATATTTTGTTGTATATTGAAAGAAAGAGACATTTTGTCTTTTGTGTTCTTCAACTTTTAGACAAACCATTTTAATCCAGTCTTACTATTCTGGTTTGCTGTAGTAGTAGGAATACAAAGTAGCAGAAGTCTAATGAATTGCACTAAAGTCACAAGCATTGTATTTTTTGACTTCGCTAGTCCTTAGGTCCCATTTCACTTGTGATTATGAATTCATTTAGCTTCATGACTACTGCTTTATTGTGCCCTGTGTTTTGTTCCAAATAATTAAACATCCTTTGGGAATTAATCTGCAAAGAAAATGAATGCTTCATACTACAATACTCAGCTATTCTTCTATTCCATATTCCTAATCTTAGCTGTTTGCACATTTTTTTACGGTTTAAGAGTAAGAATCCATCTGCATTTGTTAACTCAATTTTTTTCTCTTTTGTTATTATTTTTTTTTCTTCCTAGCTTTGAACAAAAAGCAGCATAATCCAGAATTAATAACAATGCAAATTGAAAATGAAAACAATAGAACAAGTGAAGTGGGATTTCAACTTTTCCAATCCCAGAGACATGGATTCTTCAAGGAAATGAATGTTCATGCAAAGAAAATGTGATGTACAAATAAAATGTTGTTTTAGAGAAGACTAAAATACAGTTTTTGGAGATTTTCAGTATCTTTTGAGGCCTTGTGTGGATAGAAGGTTATATATATTATCATTAAGGTTTCCAGCCTAGCCGGTAGTTTACTGGCAGGCTGGTAACACATTGTCTTGATGCCAAAGTTAAAACCATGGAGCCAGTAGCATGGCCAGTATTTTTTCAAAGGAAAGTTGGCCACCTTACTTAGAGCTAGCTGCAATGAGCCGCTATAGCATAGTCAGTGGTTAATCAGCATCAAGTCATGTAGTATGCCAAGAAAACTGTGCAACCGGTTGGTACCACATTGAAAGATAGACATGGGTAGGTGCCAACATGGTTCATGGTAGACATGTCCTGGACCTTGTGACAGAGAATGTAATGATGTCCTTTGGACATTCATAGATCTTTCCACAGACACATATATCCTTGTCTGGATACTTTACCTACCCCTAAACATAACTGGCTAGCAGCAAAACTTCACATATGCAGTTTGATTACACACCCCTGGTTTGTCTGGTAGGCAAAGCTCCATCTGTAGATTAGCACATCACCCCTCATGTGCACCAAGTACCAGCACTAGTACATTAACCAATGGTTATATAAATTATTGTTTGTTTTAACATTGTATCAGCTGAAGGTTTCAGGCGATAAAATCAATAGTGCAGAAAAACATAGGTTTAAAGGCCTAAAGGTTTAGTGTCTGTTAACATTTCCTCCGACTACCAGAATATACCCTGCCAGCAAGCACCCCCCCCCCCCCCTCCACAAACTCCAATAACACTTGAAATTAAATATGTATCTTCATCCCAGGCTAACATGGCTACATCAAGCTGGGTGTGCACATGCAAATACACAGAGAAACGAAAGCAGCCTGGAGCAAGTAAATAACAAGAAAGGATACTGAATGGCAAACATATTTTCTCTAACTGAGACTTGGTATGTGATGATCACACTGATTATAATCCGTTCTCTACTGACACATATTTAATACATACACATATGAAGTATTTATGATCTCCATAAATTGATTTTATAGATAGCCGCCTATGTTTTCCTATTGATAGCTTTCCGTAATGCATCCTTACATTTCAAAACACATTAACCTATTTGTCGGAGAGCTTCCTAATTAATGTGGCTTCAATTTTTTTTTTTTTCCTGAAGGCAGTGACACATACATAGAGATGTCAAGGGCAATCATCATTATTATTTATTTATTTTTATAATCCTATTTACCTCTTAACATGGTGTTGATCAATGTTCTGAAGGCATGAGTGTCTTTTCAGTTGCTGTCTTATTATATCTTATTAGTCCTCTAGTCTACGATCATTTTCTGTTTATGAAACACACAGAAATATATTACTGATGTATCAACATGACCGACTGATGAATATGTAACGTAGGAGCGCTCTATGTTAGAACAAAATCATCTTTTGGCTTTTGCAATATTTGCGTTGAAATTAAACCTTTTTGCCGTATTTTATATGTTTAACAAAAATTCACATTTGTATTAAATAAAATAATTTGTGCATGTGAGATGCTGCACAACTGTGTAGTTCTCTTAACACAATCACATGACAAATGACAATGTTTAGACTCTAAGTGGCCTCAAAATTTTAAACATATGGCTGGATATCATGCATTTGCTCGTATGCTCAAATATGCAGACTTTGAACACTTGACAATAAAATAATAGGGCATACTCCACTAAGTAGAGAATATGAGAAATAATTAGGCTGAAGTCACCCTTTACTTAATCCTACTTTTAATTTACATTGAACATAATGCCATTCCTGATGCTGTACATATCGAAAAACATGTCCCAGACACTGCCCTTTTAAGTTTCTGAGAATGACACATGAGTGTCAATAGCTTTAGTGGTCCTGCATCCCTTACAACAGTTGCCCCTGACTATGCCTCAGACATGATAACCTACTTGGTGACTAACCAGTTAATGCTACAAATAGGGCTTCACAAAGAATTAAAATCTAGGAGTCATAGCCAAAAGCCAGGTACCAGGCTCAGCAGTACATAGTACCATTAACTCTAATACCATTATTTCTAATAACTTTGCATGTTAAGTAATGGCTACATCTTGTCAGCTCTCCGCATGCTGGACCACAAGGAACAGTCCCCAAGGGACATGATATGTAAGTAATTGGATGGGGGGCCAGTATTGCACATATTTTTTGGGAGGCTCACACAATATTTGCTCCCACCCACCAGTACATTTATTTTGTAGGGTCCATGTGTAAGCTGTAGTCTGCTACAAAACCAAAATGGATACAGCCAGTGTAGTAGTTATTTTGTAAAATGAATTTATATCCATTCACAAGAAATGCTGTGTATTTTATATATGTATATATTTCGAAAGGTAACAGATGTGTAAAATGTATCTTCAAAGGTATAGCATATGCATTTTAATTCTCCTATAACTGTTGTCTGTTAATTAAGCATGATGGCTGCAACAGTACAGAAATTGATAAGAGTGATAGGTCAGCTTATGTTGTGAATGGTTCTAATCTGAAACTCTCGGTAGATCGAATGTCACAGTTTTAAAACCAAAGAAGAATGCTTTCATTTGCTTTCTATTACATAGATCAGATCATTAAGAAAAAATGTCAGCACAACATAAAAGCCGGGATATTTCAGTTGCATTTAAATAAAAATGCTAATTAGACTCTTGAATTGCACTTAGCCAAATATATGGTGTATATTTATTATGATATAAATACTAAATAATTTGCATACAATATTGCTGAAAACCAATTCCTGGGGAATAGCACTGCCTCTTATCTAAGGTTCATTATAATGCTGCAAAAAAAGGCTTATACTATCATATTAGCAAGCAAATAGACAGAAAAACATCATGATTGTAATGACAAATGTAAAATAACAGGCAAATTGCAACACTAAAAGTGACACCTACTGCAAGACTGCTTGAATAGATATCTTCTAAAGGGAAAAAAGAGCATTAGAGGCTAATACAAGATGTTCTAATTGTTTTTAAAAATGGCAAAGAAGTAAGGAAATGTTTAGTATGCATTTATTTCAGACTGTAGTTGTGTTACTATTAAAGGATCAAAACTATGCTTTGTCCGCCACAAATATACATTGCTGTTTGCATTAGTGTGACCATAGTCATAGCATACTGAGTGTTATCAATGATAGACACCTGTAATGCACTTTATCTTTCTGCTGGGGTATTTTTCCCAATTTGTCTAAGACCGAGACATTCAACTGAGGCCTTCCAGCTGTTTCTGGACTATAACTGCTTTCATTTTCTGCACAAAGCTAGTGAGGAATTGTGGGATTTGTAGTTTAGCAGTAGCTGAAGGCTTGCAGTTACATAGTTACATGGTAGGGAAAGAAAAGACATGCGTCCATCAAGTTCAACCCTTTCCTAATCCTTATTTGATCCAAAAGAAGGCAAAACTCCACCCTTATTTCAGCAATATCAAATTGTGTTTTAAATGGGGTAAAATTCATTCTTGACTCCATCATATTTCTCCATGGATCAACAAGCACTGAATACATATTTATATCTACACTAACATACATACCGCTCTATGTTCTGATTAATTAAAAAAGTATATAGGCCCCTTTTGAAGGCATTTAATATATTCGATAGCACTACCTCTTCAGGCAGTGAATTCCATAATTTTATTGTCCTTACCATAAATAATTCCATCCACTGTCATAGACTAAATCTCCTTTCTTCAAACATTAACGGGTGACCTCTTGTCCTTTCTACTGTTTTGTTAACAAACAGGTCTTTTATATACCATTTATTTGCCCAGTTACCCAGTTTGTCCAAATCCTCTTGCAGTGAAGACACATCCACCTCATATTATATTACCCTACTTAATTTTGTGTGATTGGCAAACACTGAGATATGGCTTCCTATGCCCACTGGGAGATCATTAATAAACAAATTAAATAGAAGAGGACCCAGGACAGATCCACAAGGTACTCAACTTATCAACCTAGTTCAACTTGAGAACTTCCCCTTTACCACCACTCTTTGCATGCTATAGTTCATCCAGTTGGCAATCCACACAAAAAAAATTTATTTGGAAAAATTTCGAAACTTATCAAATGCCTTAGCAAAATCTAAGTATATTGCATCCACTGCACCACCCATATTTATATTTTAATCACTTTTTAATCACTTCTACATAGAATGGCAATGAAGTTTGTTTGACAAAATCTGTCTTTCACAAAGTCATGTTCGCTCCTGCTAATGAAATTGAAATTCCGGTTCAATATTAATTCTTGAATATATTTTCCTTAGCAACTTCCCAAACAGTTTCCCCAATACACGTGTCAAGCTTATAGGTCTGCAATTGCCTGGCTCGGATTTTGATCCATTTTTAAAGATGGGCACCACATCAGCTTTATCTGTGGCCACCATAAAAATAATGCTCTGGCCAGGGCCTGGCTTAGCTCTTCAAGTAACTTTGGGTGTATATCATCCAGCCCAGGGGACCAATTAATTGTTTTAACACTTTTTTCTTGTGTCAGTCATTCACATGCTTTCTGTGACTGTTCTGTAAAATTAGTTTGCATGTTCTTGTCCACCGGGTCTTCCATGGTAAAAACAAAGAAAACTAATTATTTAAATATTTGATTTCTCTCTGTAGCTACCATCTCACCTATTTCAACTAACAAAGAGCCAACATTATCAGCCTTTAATTGTTTGCTATTTATATATTTAACTACTTTTTGGGATTCCTCTTGCTCTCTTCAGAAATTAATATTTCATTCTCCAATGTAACTAATTTAATCGCCTTTCGTCAACAAGACCAAGGGATGTATTAAGCCTGCTAAAAGTGGCCTTTTTAAAATTCAGTGTTTTGGTGGGACCCATACCAATTTGCCTTTTTGATTTAATCTCTAATGGTGCCATGTTATGGTCACTATTCCCCAAGTGCTCGCTTACTTGTATGTTAGAGATAGGCATCTTATTTCAAGTGATTACCAGACCCAGACTCTGGTTGGCTCCTGTACAAAAAATGTGTCCAAAAGTTCAAAGCTAGAATCAGTTCTTCCATTTTTCCAATCTACTCCTGGGTAACTAAAAGCTCTCATAATGATAGTACAGCCTATTTGAGAAGCCTTTTCTATTTGCATTAGAGATTCTTGAGGATCACCAGTGTTTGGTATTTTTCTGGGCAGTTCTACCTGTGACTCTCTCAACCCACAATCACTCTACATTGTCATCATTTATATCTTCCCGCAAACAAGGCAGTAATGCGGGGTATGACATACAGACAGACCCCTCCACCTTTTTTGTTTTACCTATCTTTTATGAATGTGTAGGCCTCCAAATTGATTGACCAATCCCACCATGTTTCTGTCATGCCAATTAAGTCATAGTTTTGGATTTCAGCTAGTTAAACTTCTGGCATTTGCAAGCACACACTTAATACCACAGCCATATTCCATTTGTGGTTTAATTTTGAAGTTTTTTTATAGTCTTCTCTGTACTAACCAAGCCCCCAGATCCACTCACCTTCCACTCACCTGGGTACTAACTAAGTCCTCTCCCCTTGTCCAATTTCTAGCCCAGTGTTATTGCACACCCCCTCCCCCCGTTTTAAAATCTTCTCCAACCCTCTTGCATTCAGCAGCAATTAACCCCGACTGTAGAGACTGTACCCCATAGCAAAATCAGCCCAGTGCCCTAAAAAGCCATTTTACACCTAGACTTCAGCCATGCATGAATTTGGATGTCTATGGTGTAAGATATATACTAGCAATAATGTATTCTATAATATGTAATATGCTACATATTGTGCATAGCTGACCTGACCAATATGGGGTGAAAATAAGCCTTGTAAACACTATTCTGATTTGGTCGCCAACTGTCACTCACTATTTCTGTGATTTTAGTCTCAATCAATAGAAGGGGCACTAACTAGCTGATGGGCTAAAGGTATCATATTGTCAACAACCCACAACTGACCAATGGCAATGGCCTCATAAACAACACTGCTATGTCATCATAGAAGGGACAAAGAAAAATAAATACATTTTTGCTTGTATTAAAGAAGCATTAAGTCTTAGTGGCTCTTTAAGGAATATAAATAGAAAATGAGAGAAATGTGTTTTTTTCTCTGGGAGGTTACTATATGAAACAACACCAACGTTCTACATCACACTTATTAAGATTCCAGTTCTACATAACATAGAACAACAAGGTTATACTTCCATATAAAAGGTGCTATAGCATTTGGTAATTGTGTAACAACAGAACTCTGCTTTAGAGATAGAGATTTCATAGCTATCAATAATTGCTCTCCATTGGTTTGCATTTATCGCAGTAGGTTTTCCTTGCCAAAAAGTGAGTTTATTTGCTGAGATCTTCAAATGTAATAATGTTAATTGTTGGAAAATATACATATTTTTCAACTGTATATTTTACATCCATTCAGAAGCACCTGTATTGTAAATAGTGTGACAATATGTATAACACTAAATGTTAGTATATGCTTATATATCAATGTATTGCAAAAACGTTGCAAGAGAGACTTAAAAAATTGCATTTCTATACGTTAGAAAAAAGACGTCTCAGAGGGGATATGATAACATTATATTAATTTGTGCAGGGCCAATATAAAGAGCTCTCCAGTGACCTGTTCATTAACAGAAAGGTACAAAGAACAAGAGGTCACCCCCTGAGACTGGAAGAGCAAACATTTCATAGACAGCAAAGGAAAGGATTCTTTACGGTTAGGACAATAACGTTATGGAACTCACTGCCAAGAGAGGTAGTGCTATCAACCACAATAGATGCATTTAAAAATGGTTTGGATGTTTTTTTAGGAAAACAGAACATACAGGGCTATTAATAATAGAATAAGCATTAATAAAAGAGCTTATTGATCCAAGGAGAAATCTGAGTCAAGAAGGAATTTTTCCCCCAGGAGGCAAAATTCGAAATAGCTTCCTTAGGGGTTTTCACCTTTTTTTGGATCAAAAGCTGTAATGATAGGTAGAAGGGTTGAACTTGATGGACTTGTTTCTTTTTTCAACCTAAATTACTATGTTACTATGTTATGTTGAATATCTTTAAAAATATTGGGTAACTCAGTGGCTAAATGCACTGGCTAAATTATGCCTAATTTAGAACAGTCTCACCATGTTTCTTTCATTCAAATTTTCCAATGTTGTTTCTTAACTCTCCCATGATTTCTTTCTGCTTTCATTTTTGTCTCTGTCTAACGGGTGTCTCATCTCTTTCCTGTTTTCAGTTTATTCAATTCCAGTGGGAGAATGGAAACCCCTGTGGTTTCAACTATCACCTCAATGCATATAATATCTAAACATTCTATATTTCTTCTGAAATCCAGCCAGCATTTCACATTGATTCTTGCCAAAATGTTCACAGACAGCTGAAGGTGTCCTAAAATGAATGTATTCAAAATGGAGTATCTCATAATTCCACCTAAAACTGGCTCAATACCAAGGTTTGCTATTATAAACTGACATACATCTGTTTGCCACGGCATGGTACAAGTTATTTGTCACACCTTTCCAGTCATATTCACACTTAAACAAAGTTACTTTTTATGCAACAAACGTAACTTTGCTGATCTTTGATAGAAACTTCCATGTTTGGACAGCTAAACGATCTCTTGTAAACATGAATTTGGGCCTAGCGCATGTGCTACTGAAACAACAAAAACATTGCTGAGAGTGTGAACGATACAACCTATAACATAAAATTCTACAAATGACAAACAATTACAGGATAACAGCTCCTATTTTCAGACCTGGTTGAAACATAACATAGGATTAGCCTTTTTACAGAATATAGGAAAAAAAATAAAATAGAAAATAATGTTGTTAAAAATTATATTTTACTGAATATTAAAAATAGTACAAAAGTATTCACTTGGAAAAAAAATTTAGGAAAATATGAAGCTCCAAATACTGAGGAATGTTTAATAAAAGTTAACTGACAAACTGCAAAACTCAGTGGATTGCTGAATTATTAAAAATGCGCCAGTTCATGCCTAGCTTTCTATGAATGCCTGGTATTTACAGTTTACTTTCAATTAATAAAAAAATATAAAATAACAATAGTGCATAGTTGCCAACATAGGCCATGCTTCCAGGGACACATATTTGCTCCACATGCTACAGAAAGAGCATGCAAAGTGCAGCCCAGCAGTATATAGGATGCAAATACGCACAGACACAATCCAATTAATTAATTGTGGTCCTATGAGATCTCCACCCTGATTAATTAATTGGATACTGTCTGTGAGTATATCCATTCTAAATACTGCCAGACTGCTTTTTGCATGGTCTTTCTGCAGCATGTGGAACAAATATGTGTCCCTGGAAAAGTGGCTGATGTTGGCAACCATGATAGTCCATACTTCATAAAATTCTAAATATTTGTAAAAAGTATTCCAAAATGTTTTAAAACACCTGTAAATAAAAAGAGCACCTCTCTTGAAAAAATGTCACTTAAAAGATAATAACTTTTCTAACATAGAAGCACAAGTGAAAAAAATGATTGTCCCAAGTTTGAGCATAAACTGGAACGTACTTTTGATAGAACATGCCAGGTTATCTTCTGACCGACAACTGCCATGCCTCCATGAGAGGCATGCCCTCCATGAGAGACAGCCCGGTCAGGTTGGTGACTGTCTCTCCCTGTGATTGCAGAGAGAGACCCTCATTTGCAATGGGAAAAAGGTCCCCTCTGCTGATTCCATGTAAAAATGCAGAGAGAAACCAGATCCCAATCAGACGAGTGGGGCGAGCTCCCATCTGACTGGCTGTGCACCTAATAACACTGTTTATGCACACCAGCCTCCATATTAGATCTGCCTCAGGTCTGAGGCAGAGCTGAGAGAAAACCTGCATGTATCTTTAAAGATATATTTCTATAAAAGCCGTAAGTATGTGTGCATTTGCCACAGTGAAGATTTTCAGAGATATTCAAGTGAAGATATACAGCAACTTAATCATTAAGCTTGTGGGGGATTTTGCCAGCAAATATGTCGATTTATCTGCATTCACTATCTCAAGGGGACTTTTTTATGGATGACAGGTCCACTTTAAGGACCTCTCCATGTGGATATCAACACTTGCGTAATTGTTATTTCACATAGTTACAGAATCCCACCGATCCAGGATCTGAGCGCAAATGTGCTAATATTCCTTACGGCAGTTCATACGCAAGCCTGACTTCCTCAGGTATAAGTTAATTATAAATGAAATGTGTCAGCTCTGCATAATGTGTAATAGGCTCCTGATCAAGTGCTATGTGTTGATCCAGATCATCATAAGTCCTACTCAGGTAGTCGATGTACACATGCTTGTAATGTCTCATTAACATTACACTTCAACATAATATGTGTTTTTGAGTTTAACTGACACATTCAGTCCTCAGATCGTAAATAGAGAAGGAAGTGCAGAGAATGGAGAGAAAGAGGAGGCTTCAAAATGGAGAATGCACAGTGGGATGGCCAAAAAAAACGATGCAGCAATGTGCAAAAATGGAGGCAGGGAGATAAGAAATGGATGTGAAGGGGTATCTTAAATAGAGTAGAAAGAGGGCAGTTTGACATGGCTGAGATGTAATTGAAGGGGTGGCCATGACCTGGTGTTGCATGGAGACTTCTGTTAATTTAATATGATTTTGTCTCCTGACATATGTAACAAATACTTAAAAAGAGACTAAACCCTAAAATCCATTTTTTGCTGGCAGAAAACCATTTCTGCCTGATTAAATGGTCCATTTTGAATGGTATTCTAACTATGCACCACTCAAAATATACGTCCCATTAGCCTTTGCAAATACAATGCAAGAATACCTTTTGATGGAACAGCACTCAGTGGCAGTACAGAGACATAGCGAGGTTAGTCCATCTTTAACTGGTATTTCTTTCATACCCCACAACTGTCCTGTTTTAAGCAGGAAAGTACCAATTAGCCAAGGACACCGGAGAATGAATACATGCAGGGAAGTCATGACAAGTAATTCCACATTGGCATGGGAAAATGTTGGGGTGGTATGTGAATGGGATAGAACTTGTCTTGTAGGCCAGAATTCAAGCTTTCTACTATATTTAATTGTAAATGCTAGTCATACCATTTTAATAGATTTTGAAACAATAAAATACAGGCAACTTATCAGCATTGTTAAATTTGGCGCTACCATTAGTTTGAAAAATAATGTTTTTTACCAAATGTTATTTACGTTTTAATTTAAACACATATGGAAATAAACCATGGAGACATCAAAGTACATGGACTCTGTGTTAAACCATCAAGATATTTACAGTCATATTGAGACAAATGTTAGAAAAAAAACATACTAACTGGATTAGCAGGCATGTTAGTTTTTCAGTAAATAATACTAACGGTTTTTTAAAGGATGATTGAACCTATCTTTGTTTTTAATAGTTTTACCCTTGGCAGTATTAAATGCCTTCGACATTCATGAGTTTCTGCAGAAAATGCTATTTGAACTCCGTTGAGACTAATGTAATTAAAGAACATAAGGGCGTGAAGATATAATGGCAGATAACTTCAGGATAAAAGAAAATGAAATGTATTGTAGGTTTTGATTTTTTTTCAAGGAAATAGTGCTTTGGATTTATTTTATAAAGAGAAATATGTAACATGACTAATCCTATTAAAACACAATAATTTGAGTGTGCATGGACTTTGTTTACCATAGTCAGTTTAACCCCTTCCCGCGTGTAAGACGTTCCATGCCTTCCATTCCTGGAGGCTAGTAGGATGGCATGGAGCATCCTGCATTTAACAGCTCATCGCGGCTCCCCGCTCTGTACTGAGAATCCCCGGTGTCAGATGAGGCCACTTTGAGTGGCCTCGGTCTGACTTAGGAAATGTAGTGAATGCTCAAAGAGAGCATTCCCTACAACTCCGGCATCCCTGCGTGCCCGAACTTCCGGGTTCGGGCACGCCTCTGGGATGTCAAAGTATCGCGGGATGCCAGCAGGGACCAAAAGGGTCTATAAAGACCCTGATTGGGTCCCTGCTTTCATGTTCCTGGCAACAATCACTTCATGTTTGCAGACAGGAACACACAGGCATCGGATGGTGCTTTGGTCGTTAAGGACCAAAGTACCATCCGACGTGAAGGGGTTAAACAAGGATGGTTATATATAAATAATCACACACATAATAGTCTCAGCAGTTCAGCTGAAAAAGAGAGGAGTTGGTGGGGGCCTGTGTAAGTGAATGATTTACAGGAAGAGCAAGCGCCTTATCATCCAACCAATTAAACACACCAGTACAAGTGGTGATTGTAGAAAGACTCACCTACTGGAGTCTTCATATCTCATGGAAAGCAGCGTGCAGTGTAAAATGAGTGCTGAATATGTCTGATGGCAGTTTGTGTGTAAGTGTGAGTACAGTGTGAGTGTGAATGCGGCGTTTGTCTGATCCCTGCTTGTGTTGCAGTGTATGTCTTATCCCAGCTTGTGTTTTCCATAGTCAGTAATATACTCAATAGTGTTTCTGAGGATTTAATTCTCCCCAAATTATGGCAGTGCTGCACCAAATACAGTGCTCCAGGTGGGAGAAATGTGAGAGAGGACCTCAGGACCTCTCACTAGCTTGTAGGTCCCATCCATGAATGGCTAAATATAACTTTAAATGAGCACTTTAGAGCACACGGTTATAAAAGTGTCAATGTCACTAATACAAATGATAAAAACCAACACTCTTGCCCAGACCAATTAACAAAATGGTAGTGTGGTGAAGAAGCGGTGCGATAAGGCTGCAATCTTATTACAATAAGATGCCACTACCTCCTTTGAAACCCACACAATAGCTGCATATGTTTATTTATGAAGAACTATGACATTTTCCTTTACCTCACATTGTCAGACACCATATTTGTTTCAATCATATACTCCTCTCAGAAGAAGCAACTGTTTCTATCAACTAGTAATATGTTCTGTTGCCTTTTGCAGCTGCTTTTTATACCATATTTTCATAATTTGTCAAGCAAACAACTGGAACAAATTTTAATAACATAATACAATCTTTTAGAGACACTGGACAAAAGAAAAGCTACACAGCTGAACGAATTGGCTTGAGACCATCTGTGTGAATCAAGAATGTAATATCAATATCACTATTATTACTGAAACACAATATATGTATCTTATATACGGTATTATGTTGGGTTTCTTTCCCGTCGTCTTCCTTGAAATATTGGATGAGAAAAGATATACGAGTCTACTTATTCATCTAAGTAAAGTTTTTCAATTTGTCATTTTTTACACTTAAGCTTTTGATTTATGCAAAGGCATTGCACACTGAGCATTGGCTTAATCAAGATATATAGCTTTGTAAAAATCCATTTGTGGCAGTATTGCTAGATTCCTTGCCGAGCACTATGCTTGGTGTCAGGGAGATACTTATTGGAGGTACAGCATGGATAATTGCACTCATTTGGGATTAAACACCACCTAACTATTTAACAAGCTGGGATGACCTTGTGTTTCTGCCTGTCTGCTGTATGCCATCTGCATTGTATGCCATGCATTTCATTCTTCAATATAACATTATAAAACCTATTATTATGTATAGTGCAAATCATTGTTTGCTAGAGCGTTCAAGTTTAAAACCATTGTTCAATGGCTCTAAAAAACGTGAGCTGTTGTTTTTAAGTTTTCCTTAGCTAGATTTGGAATTCAAATTTTAACATGTTTTTGGATTTTTAGGCCAAGCACAGCAAAATCATTGCATCTTTGTAATAATCTACTGGTGTAAACATTGCTGTTGTGGCAAATATCTTTTTTATAACTTTATAGTGCTCTCTTAATGTTGAATTTTTATCATTATTTCTTTGCAAATTCCTTTTCAGTTCCTTTGTGATTTGAAGACCTAGCACTTTGCTCATCAACATGTGCAGGATCCTTTTTCATTCTTTGGTTATAGCACTGTATTTTATCATGCCTTAGGCATACCTGCCAATAATCACTGGGTACCACTCCATGATCCAGCGCAGGCATGGCAGGAGCCTGATCTAGGCTTCAATGGATGACAAAGTTGAGTATTTTAAACTACTTGTAAACTTTTTTGGAAATATAAAGTCACTTGTGTACAAGTGCCAGTCATACCGGGGCATACGTTTAGACATAATAGGGCAGTGCTCCCTAAAAACTGTCCTGGCAAATCTGGGATTGATGGCAGGTATAGTTGGGGACTACCAGCTGCTCAGTGACACAAATGAAATGCTTCAACAGAAACAATGCACATGACTGGCATTGTGGTTATTAATATAGATGCAGAAAACAATCATTGCTGGGGGAATTCATTTTCCCATGGCCATTGCTTCCTATGCTATATGACTGCTCTTTTATCCACAGTCTGACAACCTTAAATCCCTACGTGCTAAGCTGCTTCTGAACACACATTTCAACAAATGATAACTGGCCTTTCTCCCACTCTGCCTCTTCTCCCACTCTATCTCTTCTCCCACTTTACCTATTCTCCCACTCTGCCTCTTCTCCCACTCTGCCTCTTCTCCCAATCTGCCTCTTCTCCCACTCTGCCTCTTCTCCCAATCTGCCTCTTCTCCCACTCTACCTATTCTCCCACTCTGACTCTTCTCCCACTCTACCTATTCTCCCAGTCTGACTCCTCTCCCACTCTACCTATTCTCCCACTTTGCCTCTTCTCCCACTCTGCCTCTTCTCCCACTCTGCCTCTTCTCCCACTCTATCTCTTCTCCCACTTTACCTATTCTCCCACTCTGACTCTTCTCCCACTCTGCCTCTTCTCCCAATCTGCCTCTTCTCCCACTCTGCCTCTTCTCCCAATCTGCCTCTTCTCCCACTCTACCTATTCTCCCACTCTGACTCTTCTCCCACTCTACCTATTCTCCCAGTCTGACTCCTCTCCCACTCTACCTATTCTCCCACTTTGCCTCTTCTCCCACTCTGCCTCTTCTCCCACTCTACCTATTCTCCCACTCTGACTCTTCTCCCACTCTGACTCTTCTCCCTCTGCCTCTTCCTTTAGATACCACACCAGATGGAACTCTGTTTTTTTGCACTTACCAGAGTTATTGTGCTATATTACAAGCGTCTGCTTCTGTTTTCCAGTTCTCATGCCTTTGTCAACTTAGTGACACATAAGATATGTTTGTATATGGAATATTTATAAAATAAAAAACAAATAAACAAAAAAAAACTGTATTTACTGGATGGGAGATAAAACCTGTATTTTGAAAAATAGAGCTCTCTCTGAATCTCTCAGTTTAGCCATACTCATTCACTGAACTTGTGATGTCACAGAGCAGTGAGGTAAGCATTGTATCAATATGTCTTGTGGCACAAATATTAGGAACATTTACTTAAATGGCCATGAGTTGTCTCTTAGAATTGTGAAGCTAGTTTTTGGGCCCTTTAAGACATATAGGAGTTGGAGGGATCAATTTGAGTGGACAATAACATATAAAATAATCCTTTATGAACTTATTATCAGTAGACAGTGGCTACTCTCCTATATTCATTGTCAGTATTAAAATATATTACAATTTCTATGAAACTTAACCCTTCTAAAAAATGTAATTTAATTGGTACATTTTCTAAATTAGCAATTAATCAAGCAACAGATGCTGCATTAATCCAAAAGGCTGGGATATGTGTATGAGCGATGATATTTCCTATTGCTTTTGTGACTTTGATTGAGGAAAAAAATATGAATATATAAAAAATAAAGTTTAAGCTGCTCATGTCCTAACCCGTCACTCAACATTCAGGACTACAAAGAACAAAAGTTTTATCGCAGTCCCATTCCCAGAAAGGAAGCCACTTAAAATAGTTGTGTTTTAATGTGATAACAAGTGGTTTAAGGGTATTTAAATACCCTTACCATATTTATGTTTATAAAGAGCAATATCTACAAGAATCCAGGATTGGAATAATTTAGGAACAAATTCTGCATTTTTAAAATGCATAAAATATGCCAAAAAAAAAAATCACCATTTGTTTTATTACTTTAGGTAGTGTGCTTTGAAGAATATGATATTAAATTAGGCAATAAAAAAAAAAAAGGAAAAGGGCAGTACTCACTTACGCAAGCATCTGTAGTGATAAGATAAGGGGGGCTGCTAAAATCAATATACATTTTGCACACAATGGATACAACGCACAACCATATAAGATACAATAATAATTTTTATGAAACTGAAGATGTTTGACGGACAAAGCCAGAAACGTAAATGGCTCTCTTTGTTTGATGCGCTTTGCCATCAAATGGCAGTTCCTGATGCTCTGCAAAGACTATGGGACAGTATCTTTTGAATGGTGAAAAATATCTCTTGAAAATGAGCATCGTTCAAAAGGCAGTTTCAATCAGGAAGATCCCCTCTGTCTGAAATTAAATTTAGGGTATAGTCCCTCGCTACACTTCTAAACACTTATTTACCCTTGGTCATCAGGGGAAGGCTGTCAAGGGGTGCAGAGGGAAATTGACCCCAAGCTTGCTCTTTAATCTCTCTCAATAGGCTAGGCCTGGAGCACTTTTCACTTTTAAATGCCCCAGTTGGTAACACTTGCGACCTCTCTATCTAATTGTATTTTCTGCTTATAAATCTCTGCACCAAACCTGTCTTGCTAGACTATGTGTGTCTGATGATATCAGGTGAGCAGATGAAGTGGCACCAAGGGCAATTAAGGTATTTCTTTGCCCTTTTGGCCATCCATCCCCTGTCTGTCACCAAAGTGTCCAAATGTTTTATATTTCACCTTCCATCCTACACCAGAACAATTTTTTTTTCTCTCCTGCTCACTTTCCATAGTGCAACACTAGTATGAACTAACTTGGCACTTGTGCATGGGAATTTGAGAAGCAATGACGTCTATTGGCATTTAACGTTCACCTTGCATAACACAATGAAGTATTATATTTAAAAGTGACTTACCAATAAAGTAAGCCAGCAAGATGGCAAGAAGAACTGCCGCAGCAATGGCCGATAAGGCAGCACATTTCCAGCTACAGTATTTGGATGGCTTCTTTAGCTTGAAGGCATTTCTGGAGAAAGTGTTCCTGGGCAAGAGCCGCGGAGGAGGAGTGTAAACCGTTCCTGAAGTCAGCGGATATCCAGGAGATGAGCTGCTGAACAATGGAGTAGTACCAGACGATGTCTTGAATAAGAAATGCCTAGGAAGAAAAATACAAAATGATAAAATAGCTGATTGACATTCATGGCAATTCTATGATAAGGTGAAACATGTCACGTCATAAAGTCAAGTCAGAGCTAAGACACTATAGTCCAACACTCTAAGAAACATAAAGGCACATACACATAATCACCTGCTCATAGAACCAAGAACTATAGTAAAAAAAAAAAAATATTTAAGATGTGGACATAGGTTTTCTATGTTTTTAATGTATGATCAAGACAGCACTATATGCACAACTTTGTAATGAAATATTACTCAAATTTTGGGTATTAGGCCGTAAAGTATTTCTTATATTCATTTACAGTAATTCCATGTGAAACAAGACATATTGTAGATACTACACTTGAAATGATGAGGATCAGTGCTCCCCTAAACTTACATCACATTATATTTTGATTAGTGTTCTATGAGAGCTCTTAAACTAATGCAATATCCTCCTTCTCACCAGAACTATTTTTTTTTCCGAAAAACTAATCTATAGACACATGACTGAATTTTTACACACTACATGATAAATTTAATTGCTCTGGAGTTCTGAGATTCACTCCTACACTAAATACATCTAAAATCCTGGCACACTTGAAAATAGGGCCACAAGAGGAGGAAAGAGTGTCAAAGGGATTTAGGACAAAAATAGGGACTGTCCCTCTTATATAGGAACACTTGGAAGGCATGTAGAGGACTATACTTATCCAGTTGGGGGAAAAGGGCACCTTTCACTCCTCCCCTTCCCTTCCCATTTCCAATATGGTGACAATGTAATTGGTTTTGAACATGTGTCCTGACCCTACATCTGTCCTTGTAGCAATTAGTTTCACTTTGCGAGATGGTAACTTAGACCCAAGCTATGACTGCTTGTTCACAATGCTTTAAAGATATTAGACATGTGCAAAACTAAAATTTTCGTTTTGTTTTCGTCCATTCGGACGAAAATGTTATTTATTTAGTCTAAAACGAATTTCGTTCATTACTGCATTCAGTTCAGACGAAATTCGTTCATTATTTTCGTTTCGTTTTATTCGTTCGTACGAATCAATTGACCTACACATTCCAAAAACCGAAAGTCTATAAACCGAACTTCGTTCAGTTTATAGACTTTCGGCTTCTGGAATACATGTAATGCTATTGGCTTTCTATAAACCGAACTAGAGTCCCCATTCATAAGAATTTCTTATGAATGGGTACTCTAGTTCGGTTTATAGAAAGCCAATAGTATTACATGTATTCTATAAGCCGAAAGTCTATAAACCGAAGGTCGTTCGGTTTATAGACTTTCGGTTTATAGAATATATGTAATTCTATGCTATTCTATAAGCAGAAAGTCTATAAACCGACTCTTTTTCGGTTTATAGAATGCCAATAGCACGAATGGACGAATGATTTTCGTTTTTTAACCATTAGTTCATTCGTCTTTCGTTAGTTTAGCATTTTCGTTTTTCGTTTTTCGGACGAATGGACGAAAATGCTATTTTCGGACGAAAATTCATTTGTCTGAAAACGAATGCACATGTCTAAAAGATATTATAGATATTTTACATGTAGTTATCATGGCCCAGTTACCCTTGCAACATACATTGATGTTCAATTACTGAGATGTTGTTTTTATTTAGTGAATGTATTTGTTAAACTGCAGCTGTAGCTACTGAGGCAAAAATTTGAAGCTAGAAATTTTGAAATTTTGGGGAAATAGGTGACTATGCAGTTGAATGCTAATGACAGAATGGCTGAACTACAGGCTCCACTGTCAGTTCTATTTTTCTTGCACCTTTTAAACCATTAACACACACAAATATAAATACTCAAGCAAATATACAAACATGCACAGCAACAAACACAAGATTTCAAGCAGAGTAACAGAAAACTCACAAACTTAACAAAACCATGCTGACAGAATTTGTGTGTATTTGACGAGCCAGGGCTGAACTATAATGATAACTTCTGAAATAGTTCTATATCATTCACACCCAGGTGGTAGTCTTTACAAGCTGTGTATTTATTCACTATGAAGCTAACTTACGAATGCAAATACGCGTAAGGCTGGTTAGTCACCAAACATTGCTCGTCAACGAGTTAAGAAACATTAGATTGATAGAGGTAGACTTGCTCATGTTACTCTGACACACAGCATTAAAAATAGCACTTGGAGAATCATACGTAACCAATCACGGTGTGAAAATGTATTGTGAACCATACATGTGAACAATAAATATATGAAATCCAAATGTTCAAGTAAATTCTTCGTTAAAGTTTACAAATAAAATAAAGACAAAAAAGGAAATATTATAAATAAATTCACTTGTTTATGAAATAACAGCTCTAGTCTTATTGATATCGCTAAAGAAAATGAAGCGTAATAAAATATTAGATATAAAATATTGGTACAGAAAGATTCTTTATTCTCATTTAGGCAAAAAGTTGTCAGAAAAGAGCCAAATATTTATTTCTCCAGAGATAGTTTTATCTTCTTTTTGTATGTGAATAAGGACATAACTAATGCACAGTTGTATCCAATTATATGGTTATGGCATTTATGGATATGATAGAACATGGACAACATAAAAAAAGACAACCTTTTCCCATCAATAGTCCTTTTCCTTGCTTTCATAAACATATATATATATTTTTGGAAGATCGTTAAGCGAGTATAAAATGTGTTCTGTGTGTTTTTTTTTTTTGCATATATATAAAATAAATGTTTATCCTCTAATAGAGCTTAACATATGTGTAATACAATATCAAAATGGCTACCACTGTGCTGACAACACACAATTAAATGCTAATTATATATATATATATATATATATATATATATATATATATATATATATATATATATATATACGGTATATATATATATACGGTATATATATATATATATATATATATATATATATAATAAAATACCATGAGACTATTGTTAAGACTTGATATATATTATAAAATTATAGTGTCATCAAAAAATTGAACAACAAAATTCATCAACATAACACTGTGGAAGTGTGCACACACCCTGATAATGGTAATGGTGGTGCCGAACTGGTTATTAATGTATTAAACATAAGTTATCTACCTCTAATATTTCATAATCCATTTTCTTACGCATTTTTTTTTTTATAAATGTACTTAATCAAAACATCCATTTAAAAAGAAACTGTTTCACAAAAATCAACCCTCTTATAGTTTCTTAAACTTGTAAAGTAAAGATAAAAAAAATCCCAAATCTCTCTTTCTCAACTAAACCTCATGCATCTGCACAATATCACGTTTTTTCCCCCACTTTGAATGTATCCCTATAGAACCACTGTACAAAGGCCAAAGCATACTTCCGTGAACGATTAGCGAGAAAGCATATTATTGCTCTGCTCTTTGGAGGTTTAATATTTTTAAATAATGAATTTATTGTGAATTACGACATTTGAAATTCTTGATTGCCACACACTGATTAATTAGAAAAGACCAATAAATGCACTGGTATTCAAATAACCTTTATGGCAACCTGCTATGGGGTTGCACTTTCAAATATTATTTGTCCAACCTACACAAACAAATGTAAACAAATGAAACATAATCTACACAACTCCATGATTTTCATTGATCTGTAACTTTCTGGATTAAGTAAAGGTCCCCACATAAGTTAATCTAAGATGCAAGTTGCCTAAAAAAAATCAAAATGGCTTTAATCAGAAAAACTGATATCACAGAACCACTAAACTTTTTTTTCAGTGATAAGTATGAATGGCCTAAGTATGACAATAAATTGGTACATAGTTTTAAGGATACATTTAATTTTATTCTGTGACCACCAGCCTCCATGCTTCTCTGTCACTCACTGGTAAAGCAGTACCAGGGTGTACTCTATATAGATGCCCTCTAATGATTATATGTTAAAACAAGAAACTATCTGCACTAGACATGTGCAAAACTAAAATTTTCGTTTCGTTTTCGTCCATTCGGACGAAAATGTTATTTATTTCATCTAAAACGAATTTCGTTCATTAATGCATTCGTTTCAGACGAAATTCGTTCATTATTTTCGTTCGTTATTATTCGTTCGTTTTATAGAATACAATGTAATACTATTGGCTTTCTATAAACCGAACGAGAGCCCCATTCATAAGAAATTCTTATGAATGGGGCTCTCGTTCGGTTCATAGAAAGGCAATAGTATTACTTGTATTCTATAAGCAGAAAGTCTATAAACCGAACGACTTTCGGTTTATAGACTTTCGGCTTATGGAATACATGTAATCCTATTGCTATTCTATAAACCGAACGACTTTAAAATTATGAATGGAGACTTTGTCTCGTGTAGTAAAATGCCGAAAGCCTATAAACCGAACGATCGGTTAATAGACTTTCGGCTTATGTAATACATGTAATCCTATGGCTATTCTATAAACCGAACGTTCATTTTACTACACGGAGACAAAGTCTCCATTCATAATTTTATGAATGGAGACTCTGTCTCCGTATAGATAAATGCCGGCTTTTAACTATACGGAGACAAAGTCTCCATTTATAATTTTATGAATGGAGACTCTGTCTCCGTATAGTTAAATGCCCACAGCCTATAAACCGAACGTTCGGTTTATAGGCTGTGGGCATTTAACTATACGGAGACAGAGTCTCCATTCATATGAATGGAGACTTTGTCTCCGTATAGTTAAAAGCCGACAGCCTATAAACCGAACATTCGGTTTATAGGCTGTGGGCATTTAACTATACGGAGACAGAGTCTCCATAAAGCCGACGTTCGGTTTATAGACTATCGGCTTATAGAACAGCAATAGCATTACATGTATTCTATAAACCGAACGTCGTTCGTTTTAAAGACTTTCGGCTTATAGAATACATGCAATGCTATTGACTTTCTATAAACCGAAAGAGTCCCCATTCATACGAATAGGTCAATTGACCTATGAATGGAAACTCAATTTCGGTTTATAGAAAGCCAATAGCATTACATGCATTCCATAAACCGAAAGTCATTCATGTCGGTTAATGGAATGTAGTACAATGCTATTGGTATTGTATAAACCGACTATATTTCGGTTTAGAATGCCAATAGCATGAATGGACGAATGGACGAATGAACGAATGATTTTCGTTTATTAACCATTCGTTCATTCGGATTTTGTTAGTTAAAATTTTCGTTATTCGTTTTTCGGACGAATGGACGAAAATGCTATTTTCGTCCGAAAATGCATTCGTCCGAAAACGAATGCACATGTCTAATCTGCACTAGCTTTATGTTTCAGTTGACCCTACTATTTTTGGCATTACTGGTCTTAAAAAAGGTTCCACTTGTTTTTCCCATACAGGTGAATTTGTGTTGCCCTAATATCAAGTATGTTCAAAACTTTAATGCTTAAATTACAGGAACATAAAGTACAATAATATAGAACCCAAGACTTATTAATTGATTTACTTTATTGATTATTCAGGATCATCAACAAACTTTTTAAAGTTGGGGGGTGGGGGGTTCGGGGCTTAAAATTTTATTGGTACTCAGTAAATACTCCGAGTTTATTCTGGAAAAGAAATCTACTGGGACTTAAATATCTTTGTCAGCTTGAAGAAATTCAAGATACAGCATTAAATGTGACAAAAGAATTGGATGCAAAAACTAATGAAATGGTTTTGTCTACTTTATGGAAATTGTGTTCTTTTGTAGATCACACAATATAACAGTACAACAGTTGTAGGGAATTTAGCAAAATTAAAACATTTTCAACAGAAAGGGGAGTTTTGTCTCTCATAATTTTGGTTCACATCATTTAAAGTAACCAACAGCTTTAAAAACAGCAGATTTTGCATTTAGTTCACCATAAAGACATTGATTTACGTAATACTGCTTTTTATACTAATCCAAATCAAAACAAACTCCTTTCCTTACTATGGCTATTAAGTTTTTAATCTGTCTGTGTTTCCTCTACTCTACAATTATGTGCATTCCATTGCCTATCTTCCTGCATTGCACACAGTATTACAATGGGACAAACATATTGATGTTGGCAGGTAAAAGTTCATTTTTTTTTAATTCCAGCATTAAGTCAGATTTATAACAAAATAAAAACTCTAAAAAAATATAAATTATGTTAAAAAACTGTTTTTATTATGTAACTTATTTCACCAAAAAAAAACTACCATTTTAATGGGTTAACTTTCTATCAAAATCCAAAATAATACATTTACTAAACTGAGTGACAAAAGGAATTGTTACTGAGTCCATTCAACATGTATTCCTTCAATAATAAAACTACTCCAATCAGGCCCTTGGGACAACAGTAAGAATTCTTAGGTTGAACTATAGGGCCCTAATGAACTGTTTTCCTTTATCCCCAAGGCCAAATCAGAATATACCTAACACATCCTACAGCAATTGAGATGCAGAAATGTGCAGTTCTGTGCAAATAATTGTGCTGTCCAGGGCAGAACCAAATCATGGATTGTAATGTAAGTTTTAATAAGCTCTCTATACATTGTGCCACCGCATTTACAGAATGTAAAGTTCATAAGAGTTCCAGGTGCATCTAATTATTTTAGCATTTACTGTAGCTTCCATAAAATCAATATATGTTGTTATCAATATCAATATATTGTTTCTCATGGAAGTTCACTATGGGATAGAAAGGAACTGTACAAAAAAGATGGTTTGCATCTTTCTCAAAAGGGAACGAATGTTCTCAGTGAGCAGTTCAGAGGTTTTGCTAGGAGGTTTTTAAACTAAAAGAGGGGGGCAAAATGGCGATAAAACATCAATCCAATTGCCCCCCAAAAAAGGTAAAGAAGTTACCTGTAGTCAGTGTGCTGAAAAATGATAAGCTTAGGGTCATGTCTACAAATGCTCGCAGTTTAGGGAATAAGATCCATGAACTTGTGACAATATTGGCAACTGAGAATGTAGATTTAGTGGCTGTTACTGAGACATGGTATAATGAAAAACATGACTGGGACATTTCAATACCAGGGTACTCTTTATATAGAAAAGACAGAGAAGGTAAAAAAGGGGGAGGGGTGGCCCTGTATGTGAGGAATAGCTTAAAATGTAACGTAATACAAGTTAGTGAGGCGAACATAGAGTCAGTTTGGGTTACATTAGAATTTGGTAATCATATGGTAACTCGGGTAGGTGTGATTTATAGGCCCCCTGGACAAATAGAGGAGTTAGATAATCTACTAGTTGAGGAAATAGCAAAAATGACAATGAAGGGAGAAGTGATCATCATGGGTGACTTTAATCTTCCTGATGTGAACTGGAAATACAAAACAGCTACTTGCGCCAGGAGTACGCATATCCTAAACTCCCTACTTGGATTATCTCTAAAACAAGTAGTGGAGGAGCCAACTCGAAAGCAGGCCATACTAGACTTAGTGTTCACAAATGGAGATTTGTTATCAGATATTACTGTAGGTGAAAGTTTAGGATCTAGTGATCACCAGACAGTGTGGTTTAATATAAGAACAGTAACGCAGTCACACCACACAAAAACAAAAGTTTTAGATTTTAGAAAAACAGACTTTTCTAAAATTAGATTAGGTGTGAAGGAGTCATTATCAGACTGGAGCAATTTAAATGGAGTCCAGGAGAAATGGGATTATCTAAAAGTTGCACTACTGAAGGCAACAGAAAATTGCATAAGGCTTGTCAGTAAGAGCAAAAAATTGAAGAAACCACTGTGGTACTCTGCAGAGGTGGCTAAAATAGTAAAAAATAAAAAGCTAGCATTTAGTAATTATAAAAATACTCAGAGTGAGGAAGATAGAAAGATCTATAAGAGTAGGCAGAAAGAGGCAAAGCAAGCTATAAGAGCTTCCAAAGCACACTCAGAAGAGACTATAGCCCAGTCAGTGAAAAAGGGGGATAAAACATTTTTTAGATACATAAATGAGAAAAGGAAAGTAAAACAAGGATTAGTTAGATTAAAAACAAAAGAAGGATGCTATGTAGAAGAGGATAAAGGCTTGGCAGACTGCCTTAATGAATATTTTTGTTCATTTTTTACAAATGAAAATGAGGGTAAGGGACCTCATTTAGGGAAAAAGACTAATGAGTCTTTTGATGCATGTAAGTTTACAGAGGAAGAGGTTTTACTTCAGCTGTCTAAAGTAAAGACAAATAAGTCGATGGGACCTGATGGGATACATCCAAAGTTATTAAAAGAACTTAGTGGTGTACTAGCAAAACCGTTAACAGATTTATTTAACCAATCATTGTTAACAGGAGTAGTTCCAGAAGATTGGAAATTAGCTAATGTTGTGCCCATTCACAAGAAAGGTAGTAAGGAGGAGGCGGGCAACTATAGACCAGTAAGTCTTACTTCAGTAGTGGGGAAAATAATGGAAACCTTGTTAAAGAATAGGATTGTTGAACATCTAAAGTCGCTTGGATTTCAAGATCAGAGACAGCATGGGTTTACTTCAGGGAGATCATGCCAAACTAATCTTATTGATTTTTTTGATTGGGTAACTAAAATAATAGATCAGGGTGGTGCAGTAGACATTGCTTACCTAGATTTCAGTAAGGCTTTTGACACTGTCGCACATAGAAGGCTTATCAATAAACTGAAATCTTTGAGTTTGGATTTCAATATTGTTGAATGGATTAGACAATGGCTGAGTGACAGGCAACAGAGGGTTGTAGTCAATGGGGTATATTCGATGCAAGGTCTTGTTACTAGTGGGGTACCTCAGGGATCTGTTCTTGGACCCATTCTCTTTAATATTTTTATTAGCGATATTGCAGAAGGTCTTGTTGGTAAAGTATGTCTTTTTGCTGATGATACAAAGATTTGCAGCAGGGTTGATATTCATGGAGGGATAAGCCAAATGGCAAATGATTTAGCTAAACTAGAAAAATGGTCAGAGCAGTGGCAACTGGCATTTAATGTGGACAAGTGCAAGATTATGCACCTTGGGCGTAAAAACCCAAAAGCAGAATATAGACTATTTGGTACAGTCCTAACCTCAACATCTGAGGAAAGGGATTTAGGAGTAATAATTTCAGAGGACTTGAAGGTAGGTAGGCAATGCAATAGAGCAGCAGGAAATGCTAGCAGAATGCTTGGTTGCATAGGGAGAGGTATTAGCAGTAGGAAGAGGGAAGTGCTCATGCCATTGTACAGAGCACTGGTGAGACCTCACTTGGAGTATTGTACGCAGTACTGGAGACCGTATCTCCAGAAGGATATTGATACTTTGGAGAGAGTTCAGAGAAGGGCTACTAAACTGGTTCATGGGTTGAAGGATAAAACTTACCAGGAAAGGTTAAAGCATCTTAACATGTATAGCTTGGAGGAAAGACGCAACAGGGGGGATATGATAGAAACATTTAAATACATAAAGGGAATCAACACAGTAAAGGAAGAGAGTATATTTAAAAGAAGAAAAACTACCACAACTAGAGGACATAGTCTTAAATTAGAGGGGCAACGATTTAAAAGTAATATCAGGAAGTATTACTTTACTGAGAGGGTAGTGGATGTATGGAATAGCCTGCCAGCAGAAGTGGTAGAGGTAAACACAGTCAAGGATTTTAAGCATGCGTGGGATAGACACAAGGCTATCCTAGCTATTAGACCTGAAAAGGGGGACTAATAAAAGTACTCAAAAAAAAAAAAATTTGGGCAGACTAGATGGACCGAATGGTTCTTATCTGCCGACACACATTCTATATGTGTATGTAATACAGCAAGGAGATGCTTCATGACTTGCATGCTTTTAACAGGGTTGATTCAAACTCTGTGTCCTAAATTCTCCTTTTCGAGGGCTATTCACAAAATAAGGAGAGTTGCAGATAAGTTGAGGTGAGATCAGGTGATTTGAGGTGAGATGAACATGTAATTTAGCTATACATTGTGCAGGGACAATCCTGTTGAGATAAAAGGTTCATCTCACCTCAACTCACCTTCAGTGAATAGCCCTTAAGTAAAAGAACCCATATCCATTACTATGTAGTTTCAAGGGTGTTATCTTAAAAAGACAGAGACTAGAGCACAGAAGGAACATTGGAACAGATAAACCTTCCATAAAAAAACCCTTGGAACTCTGGATCACTGCAACTGAAGAACTTTGTGCCTCTAGAGCGTAAAGATCTAAGCTATAAACCTTGTGGGCGCTGCATTAAAATGTAATGTTTTAGATTGTATTTATTAAATTATTATTAAAATACCTTCCACAAAGACTGCAACAGTCAGGATGAAGAAATTGCTCTGGAATTGCTTGATAAACAATTTGGAGAAATAGTTTGAGGTTCCTTAAAAAACATTTGCCTGTATTATGAATTTACCTGCATCAATCATCTTTCTCAAAAGATGACTGATGCAGGTATTCCATTTGAACCCAAGCGAGCATGTACTTTGGGTAACAGATTAGCATCAAGTGTAAAACCAAAGGCGTTAAGTGAGCCTACTCCTCTGGGCATGTTTTCTTGTGGTCCTAAGTATTTATTGATAGGTGTGACCCTTTTGTATCTACAGTTAATGTTTGAACCTATCAGATTAAGGATTACATCATATACTGTAATAAACCTCATTAAGTGTCTTAAATGTAGAATTCAGTATGTTAGAGAGAATATATGCCAACTAGAGGCTTGTATAAGGGAACATCTTATACATGTAGAGGACAAGGATATTAAGTCCCTGACTGGGAGGCATTTTCTGTACTGTAATGGGGGAGGGGTCTACACATGATTTTACTTTACGTTGGATATGTACCCCAATAAGGGGAGGGGGCAACCTTACCACATGTTTAAATGTTTAATTCAACATGACTTTTTAAAGTTTTGGATTTTTAAATTAATAAAATGTACTCTCCAAGGTCTAAACGCACAGTATAAAGTTTCACGCTACACAGATTGATTTTCCTTTTCTTTATCCCTTTCAGTACATTATCTTGTAAAAACTGCTACATATTTTGTCTTGTGATTTTCCTGCTTGTCACAATATGTTTCTAATGTCTTTGTATCTTTTTCTATCTACTCCTCCTCCTCGGTTTTTTTTTATACCTTAGATCTTTGGTGATTTTTTTTCTAAAATATTTTAATTATTACCTTGGCTCCACATTTGTATATATTTTTTATCTTCTAATGAGAAAACCAATTTTTGTATATAATGTACACAAAGATTCTGCTTTTGATATCAGGTATTGTAAATATTGCATATTAGTATATTAGATGCTGTACACCTTGTTTTTGGTTTTTCTGATTTAAAATTACAATTGATGACATGATTCACCATTAAAAGGGACAAATGTTTGTGTATAAATAAACTCTGTAATTTAGTTATTTTGTCTTGGTTTAAATGTTCACTGTGTCCATGGTGGGGAAGTGTGGCCCCACGTACGGGTTGTCTGATTATACATTTCCTCTCAATTTTCTCTTTGAGTCTTTGTAAAAAGAAGTACAATGTTCCCAAAAAATTTAAGTGCAAAAGCTTGCATCACTGAAGAAAAAGAGTGAGATATGGATGCAACATACAATTCAAATGAAATGCTCACAACATCATTGGAACATTAAAATTTAAGCCACTTAAATATTCACATCAAGCAAAAAAAAAGTACATTGTTTCGTTACTTGTACCCTAAGTAGCCATCCATCTCAATCACACTTTCTGAATTGCATCTGTTTGCTTGATATTAAACTCCTCCTACTTTTCATTCCATGCATACATATGTATGCTCTGCCATTATTTTTTGAGGAAGACATGTTTTTTGATGTTACATGTTGCCCTGCAGAATGTATAGTTCATATGTGTTAAGATGGAAATCTGTTTATTAATCAAGGTAGTTCCTTTGGGATCTGACTTTTGGTACTTTGCAATATTTCTGTTATAGTAACAGGGGTAAGAAGAGAAAAAGCATTTTGCCGTATTCAAAACTATGATATAAGTAAATCTGCTGTGGACACCGCTGTCCATGGTCCTGAAAGCCTTTGCTAGTGCACTTCACACTAAAAGGAGAACTCTATTATAAGTTAAGGAGAGGCCTGGATTTAACCATGAGTACTTAGCCCCTTCTATTCTTTCAATGCAATATAGTCCTCATTTCAATGAGATTTGAGATACTTGGTTTTGTTTTACCTATGGGTATTCTTTGGTTTTAACTATGCACTTATTTTTTTTTCCTCACTACTATTCATTTTATTTATTCTATATATATTTTTTTATCTGAATAAAAGCTTTTTTTTTCTTTTTATCCTATTTAGACACTGAATGTTTGTATGGTTCATGCTGTTAATTAGCGCTGGAGTTTATAAATCTGGCTATGCTTATCATTTATCCATTTTGTTTTCACCCGTGTCTTTAAGCTATTTAAGGGTGTCTCTGACCCTGTAGTTTAGCCTATGATTGTCATCTGACATGAAATGTGTAAGGCTGATTACTTTTTCCTTAGTGTGCTTGTGTATATTTTTGGTGTGTGTGTGTAAGTGTGACTGTGTATGTATGTGTCAAAATATGACTATGTATGTATGTATTGTATTTTCTGTGTGTGTGTATATAAATATTGTGTGTGTGTGTGTGTGTGTGTATATGTGTGTATAATTTTCTCTCAATGAAAAATAAATGTGTCCCACACACACATACATTTCTGGTGAAGTGGCCCACTACAGAAAATACTTGGACACCCCTGTACTACAACATTTGTGGATAACCAGTTATATATTAATAAGAACCATAATCACATATTAATATAACAATTGGACATACTATACATAATAGTGCTAGTTATCATAGTGTAATATTTGAGGCTACATACCTATGTGTAATCAATATCACCAGAGGCTAACTATATAAAAAACACCTGCACCAGAGGTTTTCAATCCATGATTCTGGTTTCATGTACATATATTTTTTTCACAAGCTTTGTCTTTGTTAAACGAGACAACTCGGTTCTACTTTTCATAAAACAGCATGCCTTTATACTCCAAAGAAATACAAATATAACCAATTTCTACAGTTGCTTAAGATTTAAAAAGTCCTTACCGTTCCAAGCATTTTGTGGAAAAAATTCGACTGTAGCCATGGAAAAAGTAATTTACTAACCTCATCTCTCACGTTGTGAATCAATTCAATGGGGAATATTTCAATACAAACATTTATGATTCCCGTTTTTACATAATTATGAAGGTGGGAATTGTAATGTTCACCATGGAAACCAGCTATGCAGTTAAATGTTAAATATACTGTTTGTCAGATTTAAAAAAAAAAAGAATTTCAAGAATATAAAATGGTCTAAACTAAACAATGCATTCAAACTTGATTCTTTTTAGTTTTATACTGTCAGGCTACTAAATGAAGATGCAGGTGGTCTGAAGCTTGAGGAATTTGTCAGTTGTGCTAACAGATCTATGCTAAAGATTGTCTTTGGCTTCCCTGCAGTTCCACCAATGGGCTTATGTTTCAGGTTTAAAAGGCTAGGACTGTAGTGAAAACTCTAGAATGGGATTCATTTTGCACAGTTAACCTTGGGTTAAAATAGCTGACACCCTGATGCAAACAGGGAAAAAGTGACTGTAAATTGCCAAATTTTAGATTCTGCTAGCATTGTCTAGATCAGTTGTGTATGTAAACATTTTAGATATATATGAACCTGAACGTATATGTATATTTATGTTTATATATATATATATATATATATATATATATATATATATATATATATTGTTTGTGTGTGTATGTATATATATATATATATATATATACTTACTGGTCTTGATTATAAATATAGTCGATTTTTAATCACTCCGCTAAAACAACCTTTACATGAGTATCTATCAACGTTTAAGTTCGCGGTGAGAACCATTATCAAGACCCTTGGCAAAGATTGTAATTCGAACGTAAGTTGGTTCCTATCACGCTGGATATTCCTAGCCCTTTAAGAGGTGTCTAGCTGAAGGTTGCTACTTGTGCACACTTTTATATTAAACAATATTAAAAGACACTGATTGATCTATACTCAGTCTCAGAATTGTCTCTCCGCCATTTTCTTAAGTTTTGTGGATGAGTAGCAATCAAACTAGAGGCTACGTTTTTTTTTTTTTTTACTAAAACCTGGTTTCATATGCACATCAATGTTTGTATAATATTTCTGTATTAAACTGGACGCTCCGAAGGTACAGCCAGCAAGGTAGTTGCAGGTTTGATTATATTTTTGAAATAAAAGCGTTCCTTTTGGCAGTAATCAATTATATTCAGTAACCATCATTTACTGCAGAATCACCCAATTGGGGGGTCCTTAAAAATGATTTTAGGGAACTAGAAGAAGCTAAAGGAAAGGACCTCCAAGGTAATATTCTAGGAAATATTACCAGTACCACGCGCTATGTCAGGGAGACAGCGGGAGCTTAGGGAGATTAATGCGTGGTTGCGAAGGTGGTGCAAGCAAGAGGGATTTGGGTTCTTGGAGCACTGGGCAGACTTTGCAGTCGGCTACAGACTCTTTGGACGGGATGGGCTGCACCTCAATGATGAGGGGGCTGCAGTATTAGGGGCGAGGATGGCTATAGGATTAGATGAGCTTTTAAACTAAGCTCTGGGGGGGAGGGTCAAGATCAAAAAGAAGCAATGGTAGCTAGGGTAGATTGGAAGGTGGGTCTAGCTATGGGAGAGGAGGAAAGCAGTGGTGGGGTTAACATAGACCAAAGGGAGGTCCATATAATTAAACCTGCACACATTAAGTGTTTGTCAACTAAACAGAAAATGGGTAGTAATCTCAAATGTCTTTTAGCAAATGCAAGAAGCTTGACAAACAAAATGGGTGAGCTGGAGATACTGGTAAGTGCTGAACAGTATGATTTAATCGGAATCACAGAAACGTGGTGGGATGAGACCCACGACTGGTCAGTTAATTTACAAGGTTACTCACTTTTTAGAAAGGACAGAGTAAATAGAAAAGGGGGAGGGATTTGTCTGTATGTAAATCCTAAATTAAATCCCAGTATTAAAGAAGGTGTACATGATGTAACTGGAACTGATGTGGAGACACTGTGGGTGGAGATTAGCTTAGACGCTAAAAAGAATCGCACATTACTTGTAGGTGTATGCTACAAGCCACCAAATATTAGCATTGATGGAGAAGATCAGCTTTTATTACAAATTGAAAAGGCTACAAATATGAATGAAGTTCTAATCATGGGAGATTTTAATTACCCAGATATAGATTGGAAGTGTGGCACAACTAGTTCAGCTAGGGGCAGCAAGTTTCTGGACCTGCTTAATAACAAATTTATGGCACAATTAGTAGACACCCCAACTAGAATGGATGCCTGTCTGGATTTGGTAATAACAAACAATGAGGAGCTTATCTCAAACATCCAAATAAGAGAACACTTGGGGAATAGTGACCATAATATGGTCTCATTTGAGATTAATGCAAAAAAGCAAATTGGTAAATACGCCACCAAAACACTTAATTTTAGAAGGGCTAACTTTGATGGACTAAGGGCATCGATTGAACATTTAGACTGGGAACGATTGTTTTCTGGACTAAACACAGAAGACAAGTGGAATGCCTTTAAGCACACATTACAAAAGTACACATCCCAATATATACCTTTGGGAAACAAATGCAAAAGACACAAATCAAAACCAATGTGGCTTACAGGTAACGTGAAACAGGAAGTACAAAACAAGAAAATGGCATTCAAACATTATAAAAACACGGGATCAGCATTATCATTTATAGAGTACAAAGAGGCCAACAAAGCCTGCAAAAAGGCAATTAAAATGGCTAAATTGGAAAATGAGAAAAGGGTTGCCAAGGAGAGTAAAACTAACCCCAAAATGTTTTATAAATATATAAATGGAAAAAAGCTAAAGAGGGAAAATGTTGGGCCCTTGTTATCCCAAATGGGAAATTTGGTAAGTGAGGACAGAGAGAAAGCAGACATTTTAAATACTTTTTTTTCTTCTGTTTATAAAGCATTTGATACAGTTCCACACAAAAGGTTACTCTACAAATTGAGAGAAATCGGTTTGGGGGCAAATGTGTGTATGTGGATTGAAAATTGGCTAAAAGATAGAACACAAAGGGTTGTTGTAAATGGAAAATTCTCAAATTGGACAAGGGTATTAAGCGGAGTACCTCAGGGGTCTGTTTTGGGCCCTCTTCTTTTTAATTTGTTTATTAATGATCTGCCACATTGTGCTGAGAGCCATGTCTCCGTGTTTGCGGACGACACTAAATTAGGTAAGGCAATAAAGACTAATCTTGATGTTTTTTCTTTACAGGAAGATTTGGACAGAGTGGGGGACTGGGCAGTAAAGTGGCAAATGAGGTTCAATATAGACAAATGTAAAGTTATGCATTATGGGAAAAATAATAACAAAGCAACATATACGTTAAATGGTTTTTCCCTGGGAAAAACTACTAATGAAAAGGATTTAGGAATAATTATAGACAACAAACTTGGCAACAGTGCCCAATGCCAGTCAGCAGCTGCAAGGGCCAATAAGATATTGGCATGTATAAAACGAGGTATAGATTCACGGGAGGAGGATATCATCTTGCCTCTTTACAAATCAATGGTAAGACCTCACCTTGAATATGCAGTACAGTTCTGGGCACCAGTCCTTAAAAAGGATATTAAGGAACTAGAAAAAGTGCAAAGGAGAGCTACAAAATTAATAAGGGGTTTGGAGGATCTTAGTTATGAAGAGAGACTTAAAAAATTGAATTTATATACGTTAGAAAAAAGGCGTCTCAGAGGGAATATGATAACATTATATAAATATTTGCAGGGCCAATATAAAGAGCTCTCCAGTGACCTGTTCATTAACAGAAAGGTACAAAGAACAAGAGGTCACCCCCTCAGACTGGAAGAGCAAAGATTTCATAGACAGCAAAGGAAGGGATTCTTTACGGTTAGGACAATAAAGTTATGGAACTCACTGCCAAGAGAGGTAGTGCTAGCAACCACAATAGATGCATTTAAAAATGGTTTGGATGTTTTTTTAGGAAAGCAGAACATACAGGGCTATTAATAATAGAATAAGCATTAATAAAAGAGCTTATTGATCCAAGGAGAAATCTGATTGCCTCTTGGAGTCAAGAAGGAATTTTTTCCCCCAGGAGGCAAAATTCGAAATAGCTTCCTTAGGGGTTTTTTGCCTTCTTTTGGATCAAAAGCTGTAATGATAGGTAGAAGGGTTGAACTTGATGGACTTGTGTCTTTTTTCAACCTAAATTACTATGTTACTATGTTACTATGTTACCCTCACAAAATCAAATGAAACAAAATGGCAGCCAGTGAATGTGTAAAAAAATCTAATAGTGAAGAATGGTGTCATGAGGTTCCTAATATCTCACTACTTTCAGTATTTCTACTTCAGTATCTTCAGTATCATTCAACTTACACCAGTCCCCATCAATCCTAGCTGCTATCAGAACACCTGATCTCCTAGCCATCCTGCAAGAGAGGCCTTAGACGTATTCTCATTACGTAGATGTACCACCTCTTTGTTGATGTCCCTTGGTCATTCCCCTATATAGTCCTAGTGACTCTGAGTAAATTGACCCCTGTTATTGTTAAATTGTTTTCATTTGGTTATTTTGTGTTTGTTTGCCCATGTTATTATTGAATGATACAGGTATTGGGTGGTTCCTGTCTGTTTGTGAATCTCTCTTTGAGGCTAAGTTTATATACGTTTGAGTTGTTTTCAATAAACCAATTATTATTCATTATCCTAATTAAGTCTTGGCTAGTGATTTGGATGGGTGGAGAGATAAGGAGATCCCAGGGCCTAAATCACTGTTCTCAGCCCTTGTGAGAGAAACAAAAATAAAGAGGCGAGCCAGAACCATGTTTATTTTTTTATTTTTTACTATTCATAGTAATACAGCTACTCAGCCCAGTGTAGGGACAACTAGTAATACTTACACTATAATGTAATTAGTATTGTTAATCCAGTGTAATTCACATTTTCAGTATCCCTCCACCCTTTTATAGCCATAATATAATTTATTCATGACAATATCTGAAATAATTATGTTTTATTTTGAATTACAGTTATATATTTATTTTTTACACTTGACTTGTTATTAGAACATATACTGGCAAAGTTGTCTTTCTTCCGATCATACCCATTAGTTAATATTCTCTTATTTATCCCCTCTGCATGAGAATGTCAGATGTCGAGACAGACTACAAGTTAAGACATTTTACCAAATGTCACATACACAAGACAGTTTGATTCAACTTAACATTTGATCTGATATATATGACTAAAACAAGAAATAGCTAAATCCTAATTTGAATTGACTCAAAGTCCATATTAAATTTGCACCTCTGTACATACTGCTTCGGATATATGACGCACTGCGTATTGTATGTAGAGTGAAAGTACAATATATATGTACACACACACACACAATATATATATATATAAACATACAGTGAGGGAAAAACTATTTGATCCCCTGGTGATTTTGAACATTTGCCCAGTGACAAAGAAATGATCAGTCTATAATTTTAATGGTAGATGTATTTTAACAGTGAGAGACAGAATAACAAAAAAACAAATCCAGAAAAACTCATGTCCAAAAAATAAATAAATTGACTTGTATGTCAATGAGTAAAATAAGTATTTGATCAGTGAATGTATGTTAATTTGTACTTTTGATAAATAAAAAAAAATGTAAAAAAAATATTTGATCAGCAATCAGCAAGATTTATGGCTCCCAGGTGCCTTTTATACAGGTAACGAGCTGAGATTAAGAGAACGCTCAAATTATTCTCCACACCCATTATCATTTCACCTAACTTTAGCATAAATAAAATCTGTTCTATAGCATCTGACAAGCCAGTGGCTTGGTCATGTACAAGCCATTATTAACATAGAAACATAGAATGTGTCTGCAGATAAGAACCATTCAGCCCATCTAGTCTACCCAATTTATGCCAAATGTAATATGGCATAATATTAGGATAGACTTATATCCAATGCATGCCTGAACTCCTTCACAATATTAACAAATACCACTTCTGCTGGAAGGCTATTCAATCCATCCACTGCCCTCTCAGTAAAGTAATACTTCCTAGTATTACATTTAAACCTTTGTTCTTCTAATTTCAGATTATGTCCTCATGTTATTTTTCTTCTTTTATACATAATCTTCTCCTTTACTGTGTTGATTCCCTTTCTATTTAAAGGGACAGACTAGTCCCCAAACTTACTTTGGTGCAAGATGATTACTGCTTGTGGAATGCACAGCCTTTTTTCAGTGTGATTTGATGCAGGCATTCTGCATAAACAACATTTTTAATAGTTGACTCAAGACCTCCCCCAGTGATTGCTCTACATGTTTACTGCAGTTTCGGTAGCACTGATTATATAGACACTAAGGATATAAAGTGTTGTTTCATTTAGTCACTTCCTGTGCTCCTCAAATTGAATACATTGTGTGGCCTCTGAGTGACCTTGCTCTTGTACCCTGAAGGATTTCTTAACAGTGCAACACATTGTCTGATGACATCACTAGAGAAACAGGATATTCCGTTCATTGGAATTAAATTATTCTCATTGGTTCCTGCAGCACAAATAAAAGGAAATTACTTTTACTCAGCTAGTGTGGGCAGTCCTGGTTCTTACAAACTGCTGTAATTTCACAATTTTATCTAGCTCTAAGTATTTTATCTTTTAAGCAATGCAAAATGTAAAACATGCATTTTAAAGAACTTTGAAAGAATATCAATATGCATTAACATTTGGAAGATGCATTTTGGGCACTAGACAGTCCCTTTAAATCTTTCTGTCATATCTCCTCTGACTCGTCTTCCTTCCAAGCTATACATGTTAAGATCCTTTAGCCTTTCCTGGTGGGTTTTATCCTGCAATCCACGGTTAGGAAAGCGTCATCTCGTGTCATGCTCATGTCTCCAAGACATTATCTGTATTAAAATGAAAATGATGGATGTGCAGCAAATCAATTAATGTGTTTTCCTATTCCTTCATCAGGAAAATACCTCACGAAACCCAGGACACCATGTTATTCAGTTCCTGTAAATTCAAACTATTTTGATATAATACACTAGCTTAATTATTCTACGAAGCCAATAAACAATATAACCATTGTTATTATTACTGCCAGACGGGTCCTCTAGGACAACTCTGGAATGTACATACCTGCCCCCACAAGTTCACCTGAACTACAAAGCTATTGTCCAGGTTCCTCTCCAAACAACATTAAAAGATGTAACACAGCCGTGCAAGGTTTCATTGAGAACCATAAATAAGAAAGGGCTTCAGGAGTATCACAGCTATATTACCATCAGTGTGTCTCTTTAGTACCATATGAATTAAGTAAGTTGAGTTTTTTTCACTAGGGCCACCAAAGTACGTGCCATAAAAGTATGAGAAGTTTTTTCAAGTAGTTATGTCTGTTAACAATGATGTCCCCACAGCCACCCACAGAAAGGTTTGATGGAATCTGTTTCCTATTTACAATTCTAAGAAGTCAAGGGAGAAGAGAAGTAGTTTGGAAGCTATATTGAACAATATGTCACACAAATCACAAGTCTGCTCTGCAGTCGCATTTTGTTCAGCAATTTCTGAAAGAAGCAGCTTAACGCAACCTCCAAACTGCTGACAAGAATCTTCCAATCGGCAATATATAATAGGTATATAACATGTAGGACAGGGGTTCTCCTGTTGGTCATTACTAACTTGAAATGAATACCTTTTATGCAACCTTGATCATCATGCCCAGAGATGAGTCCAGTGGGGACAATAAATTTGCATCAATAACAGTTCTCTACAAGCGGTGATACAAATGCACAGTGTGCTATACATCAGAAATATTATATCTTTAAGGAGACTGTCTGGATTTTCATTGTGAAAACAGGCTTGCTGATGCCAGTGTAACACAACATAGAAATCCAGGAGAGTACAAATACCTTTCAACAGTGGTGATCACAAACATTGTTCATGGTGGACGTGTATTATACTCTGTGACGAACAATTAAATGATGTTCTATGGACCTTCACAGACCTTGCCACAGACACTGTATGGACCTTCTTTGTATGGACACTTTGCCTATCCCTGGTGTTTATACCACATATGTATCCAATTCAGTAGTTGTCAAGGGATGACCTTCAATTTACATGCTATCTCTTTGGCACTATTCACTAAAAGGTGAGTTCCAGGTGAGTTAAGGTGAGATGAGGTGAGTTGAGGGAAGTTAAACATTTCATCTCACCAAATTAACCATACATTGTGCAGGGACAAACATGGCGAGTTTCCCCTGCTAAGCCAGCTCACCAGGTTTGTCCCTGTATAGCTAAATTCTCACCTCAACTCACCTGCAACTCAACTTTTAGTGAATAGCTCCCTCTGTTAATGAAGCAAAGTGATAAGCCTTGCTGAGCTTAGTAGAAGTGGAATAATGAATAGACAAAAAGATACTGCTACTCCAGAGTGCATTATGGTGTAGGCCTGCTAGCAGATAACAGACGAGGGCAAGTAAAGTAGTTGATACCAAAAGGCTGACAAAGTGTGACCTATAGGTAACTGTAATCCTGGAAAAATGTGCCCATGATAAACTGTGCGAGTATTATCCATGGTCCAATTAACTAACCTCGCTTCAATCTGGGTTTAGGTCAAATCACTCCATGATAACTGCCCTCTTGGTGAGCAATGACATTGAGAGTGGTATGGAGAGTGGTGAACTCACAGGTGCAGTTTTCCTAGACTTTGCAAAGGCCTTTGATACGGTTGATCATGATCTTCTGCTAAACAAACTAAGTTGTTCCGGTATAAATGAGAGGTCGCTCTGCTGGTTTCGTTCATACTTGTCTGAAAGATCTCAATATGTGTCCATTGCTGATACTGCCTCCCTCCCGTTGACAATCAAGTGTGGAGTGCCTCAAGGATCCGTTCTTGGGCCGCTGCTATTCTCACTATTTATAAATGATCTACCCTCGGTGTGTGACCTGGCTCATGTGCATATGTATGCTGATGATACGGTCATTTATACGTGCGGAATCCGTGCTACAGGATCAGTTTTCTAAAGTTGAAAATTGGATATCTAGAAACAAATTATTCCTCAACGCTGAAAAAACTGTGTCCATGTTGTTTGGGACAAATGCCAAACTACTTAAATTAAGCAATCCTTAATTAAACATCAAGACCAAATCCAGTTATAACCTGACCCAGGTAAATTCATATAAGTATCTTGGCATGTGGCTAGATCCAAACTTATCTTTTGGTCTTCATATTGATAAGCTTGTGTCAAAGCTAAATCCTAGGATTGGCTTTCTATATAGAAACAAATCTAACCTAGATTCCACGGTAAGGAAACGTATTGTGCAGCAAATGTTAATGCCGATCTTAGATTATGGAGATGTTGTGTATGATTCTGCCCCGCAGACCCATCTCGGTAAACTCAACACTATGTAAAATAGATTGGGTCCTTTTGCACTACAGTGCAATTATAACATGCACCACTGTAAAATGTTAAAAGAGTTAAACTGGCTGACGCTTGCCTCCAGGCGCACTCTCCACCTAGCTTGCTTAGTGCATAACCACTTCTCTGGAAGAGCGGCATGCTCGCTCTTACTCCCTGCACTTCCTACAATCTCAGATCCTGCACCAACCCTTCACTAGCAATCCCTCACTTCAAAAAGGAAGCGGGCCTAGGTGCGTTCTCTTTCAGAGCTCCTCATATGTGGAATAGCCTTCCTGTTCCTGCCAAATCATCATCTAGTCTAAAATCCCTGAAAATAAGTGTCTCCCAAATACTCAAAACATATTGTACCTGTTATTAGTTTACAAACTCCTTCGTATACGGTACCTGCTGTTCCTTTTTTGTATCAATAATGATTTACCCTGTATGTTCTCCTTTCAACTTGTTTATTATATGTATGTATGTATTTATTTTTAATCTACTGTTAAATGTGTAACTGTGTAATTCCATTCTGGACTGTGTCCCCAGGACATTCTTGAAAACGAGAGAAATCTCAATGTATTCTTCGTGGTAAAACACTTTCTAAAAAAAAAAAAAAAATAAGTATATGTCTGCTATTATAGTGTTTAAATATGCAATAATATGCATGTTACACCCACAAGGTCCCTAGTCATATAGACAAAAAAGGCTGGTTTCTGTGCTAGGAAGTTATGAGTGCATTTAGTAAATACAGCTATGTAATATCACCTTCCTTAATATACTTACCAACAACTCTTTTTAAGGCTACTGATGGGGCACAGGCAAAAATCTATTGTAGAGTTAAATAGCCTGGGAAAATCATTAACATGCTCTGGTAGTATTATGTCCAACTTAAACTGCAGCATTGTTCACTTCCTATTATCATGTGCAGGATAGCATTGCTATGTCTACACGTTTGACAAGCAATTGATCTATTGGTTCCTAGCATCATTATAACAATATATGTTGCATGAAATCCATTGTGAGATTGTTAGTTTATGTTTTCGATTGTATTGCAAACCTTGTCACTCAAAGGGCATTCTTGTGATTATCATGAGACTGTGCCTTTCGAATTGTGACAGTGGATTAGTCTTTTTAAACTATAAATCCTCTGCAGGTACTTTTCTTAAAGACACAGAATTTATATATATATAAGTGTCAAGTGTACAGAATACGATTTATGGTTTCTTTCCAGATGTGTTAATATGTTGTGTTTAACTATTCTTAAGCCACATACATTTCTCAGCATTACATTCCTAACAGGCGCAAGTCTGTTGTCTCACCTGAATGTTTTTTTTTTTTTAAAGGGGATTAACGTTTCACCATATGTTTTCCAAGTATGTTTTGTATGTAACAAGTGTTTCAGCCTCTCTTTCTTCCGTACAGAGTTCCACAATCTTTTCAGTAAAGCAGATCCATTGACATTTACATTTTTTTAAATATCTCAACCTATCTTCATAGCAGGGTCTCCTGTGTGAAGTATTAGTTTGCTTGGCATATAACACATCACCTGGTTGTATCCTTGATAAATAATCTATCACACTTCCTCTTTGTTGTCACTCATCCAATTTATGCAGCTGTATTTGTTAGGATTTGTGATGTAGACCACAAGGCAAGTCTACAATGGTTGCCTTGCAAGTTGTGTCCTTCATCATTTGCTGTAAAAGATCATCCTTCAAGAGATAGATGTAAGACACTTCTGTAACACAGCATCAGGGTGTCAATATATGTAGACAAATGGACTTTTTCTAATGAATTATTTTCTACTTGTGATGTCAACTTCCTATTTACATGCTCAGTTTGTACCTAAGCTATTTCCGCTGCTTTCTATGGACATCTTGGGGGCTATTCAAGAGGTGAGTTGCAAATGAGTTAAGGTGAGATGAACATTTAATCTCACCATTGTGCAAGAACAATCCATCCTGGTGAGTTTGCTTAGCAGGGAAACTCACCAGGATTTGTCACTGCACAGTGTAAAGCTAAACTGGTGAGATCAAATGTTCATCTCACCTCCACTCACCTCAACTCCCCTGCAACTCACCTTTTAGTGAATAGCCCCCAAGATGTCCACGGAAAGCAACAAAAATAGCTTAGGTACAAACTGAGGATGTAAATGGGAAGTTATCAAAGCAAGTAGAACATAATTCATTAGAAAAAAGTCAATTTGTCTACATGTATTGACAAGTTGATGTTGCGTTACAGAAGCGTCTTACATCTCCTGAAGGAGGATCTTTTACTGCAAATGATGAAGGACATAACTTGTAAGGAAGCCATTGTCCCTGCACAATGTAAAGTTAAAATCTCACCTCTACTCATCTGCATCTCACTTTTTAGTGAATAGCCATCCAAGGGTAGAGTGACTAGATATCTTCTTTAAGAAAGTATTGCGTACCGACCTATATTAAATGCAGTGCATCTCTTGTTTTTAGAGATTACCAGGGTATATTGTTTTTTTTATAAGAAAAACTGATCATCTTATACCCAGATGCAATGTGTGTATATATATATATATATATATATATATATATATATATATATATAGCAACAAACTGCAATGTTCTAATTTTTCAAATTAATATAATTGTGCCACACGCCTCCTTGTTCTCCACTTTGTTTTTTATTATTGAAGTAGCTTTACCCAGCTTCATTTAGGACATGTATTTATGCAGTGATTCTAAAGAATGGTGTCTTCGAATTTTTGGCAGATCATATTATGATATATACCATATTTCCTTTAACACCTTCTGCTGTCAGTACCCTAATCACAATCTGGAACAGATGGAAAGATGTACAAGAAGCCTTTATACCTTGACACTGATGGATGATGAAAAATCCTTACAACGCATCAATTATGTTTCAACAGTGTCTGCTTCTACCTATATCTCCATTTTTCCTGAATTATCTCTGCCAAATTCTAGCTCTCTATGAGCAGTGATTTGGTGTTTTAATGCAATTACACTTCAAACAATATATTGTGATTGCATCGAATGATAGCTTATAATTCAACCGACATATCTTCTCATCATTTGCTACTTCAAACTTAAATTCCTTATTTTACAGAGAAAAAAAAAATGGTTGCCACTCTATTAACATTCAATGCACAATAGGTTGCATTACGAGACACAAGATATAAAACAAATAATATATTGATTTACTATAGAGAATGAATTAAATGTTAATCCTGCCTTGAATAATTCTGACGTGACAACAGATAGTTTAGTTTGTATGCTTTAGGGAATATTCAATGTCTCTTTGCCCTCCCTCTTGTCTCTCTAATAGTTACAATATTCATTATTTTGAGGTGGACATTGTACTTGACACAAAAATAAGCAATATGTGGATTTTTTTCTTAAAAATGTTTACTCATAAAGTGTAAACAAAATATTTAGTATAGGTAACAGTATATTTAGTATTTAAGTAAAAAGTTAGTATTTAAGGATTTACGGAGAGACGTGATGGCGTGAGCACGTCGCTTGTGGGAGGAGGCCCGGAGAACAGCAGGGGAGAAGCTGCATCAGTAAAATCCCGCGGAAAATCTCTATGGCCCACAAGTCCGTAGGCAAAAATGATCAATCGCAGCTAAACAAGATGAACTAACGAGGACCAGAGGTAGAAATCCACACGGGAACCGCTTAGAAAATCGGATGTGACAGAAGTGGCGGTAGCACAACAGACAGGTGCGGGAAAGGAACCAGAAAGCGGCAAAGAGCCAACGGAAATATGAAGTAAACGGGTGAAAAAGAAAAAGAAAAGCAAACCGAGGAAGGATAAAATAAAATAATAACCCAAACATCTAGCAGAAAAGAAAGGAAAGAGCCGAAAGAAATAAAAAAGTGGACTAAGAAACGGAAACTACTGGGTAAAGACTGGAGGATGAAGGGAAGAGATAAGTATTAGATAATAGATAAGGATTTACTCAATAAATAGAGAATTTCAGGGAATAGAGAAAGTGGTCGAATTGGAAACATTCTAAAATGCAGATGAACAGAAGATTTTTTTGACCGTTTAGTAAGATATGATTTATCTTTTATATCCTCAATTTTTATGGACATTAATCAAATGTTTTGTTAAATAGCAGAGTAATAAGCTAGATAAAATATAAGTCGATAATGATGGTAAATGATAGTTTGTAATATCCTTTTATAATATGGCTTCATGATTGGATAGTTTTGGAGTCTGAAGATATGAAGTATATACTACCATATAAACCAGAAGCAAGATATATTTGAGTAGAGTAATATAACACGAAAATGTCTTACTATTTGATATTTATACATCTAAAGTTCAATATGTTTTAAGATTGTAACTAAATGCGTGAAGTAACCTGTGCGTATTGGCATTGTTGTATCTAGGTTTAGGCCTAGAGCAGCAAACCGGAGGGAGGCATCAGCAGACTGAAAGAGGTGACAGCAGAGCCATAGTCCTGTTTGTTTGTGCTACATCCTCTGTCACTGCCTTGCTTTGCCTGCACAGACATCTGGGTTGCCCTCACTAGTTTACTAGGGAATAATATGGTGCAGCAGAAAGGGATGTGGGTGCAATCTGGCACTGTTGTAAGGTATGTGGGAGTGTGGTGGAAGGTTTATGCGAGAAATGCGGGTTGTGGGGGTGCATCTCCTCTATGTTGTAAGGTATGTGGGAGTGTGGTGGAAGGTTTATGCGAGAAATGCGGGTTGTGGGGGTGCATCTCCTCTATGTTGTAAGTATAACAGTCCAACTTATAGCACTGAATAATATCCATGTTTTAATACAATGATGAATAACTTTTTAAAACATAATGCTATCTGTTTTTACATTACCAGTTTTACTGCACAGCTTCAAATAACATATAAATTGCTCCCCTAAAACTGTAAATCTTTCAATCTGCAATTTGAAGGAAGACTAGCTGAAAAATATATGAAGAAAATCCACTACAGGTTAGATTTTGGAACATGATGCATTATATTGAATTTGAAATTGTTCTACATTTACACATTTTTGTGTAAATGTAAAACTCCATTTCTGAGAGAATATAAGAATTTGGAGACGCCACCAGTAATATAAATTCATCCCAATGTTTATTTGTATCCAAACCCTTATCTTAAGCCTTTATACATTTCTTTCAATGTGAGAAAAAAAAAAATGTTAAAAAAAAGGTTTTGTTTCTCCCCCAAAATAAATAAAGCTTTCCATAAAGGGTTAGAAAAAGAGAACTATGTCCACTGGAAGGTATAGTGTTTCGACAATATAGGCTACTATATGTCTTTGAGGCAAAGTGTTTTATGCAAGTGTTAAAGGTAGACTGTCATGCACATAGCCTTAAGTACCAGAAAGGCTTGTCACTGCCATCTTGCATCTCTTGACGAAGATGCACTTGGATGCGCAGAAGCACAATAATTGAAAGCTGCCTGACAGAAAGGTAGCATGTTAGACTAAAAGGCAGGTGCCAGCCTTTGGCATCATGTTCTGTCACAGCTTTAAATAGAATTGAAAGGAGATATGTGCAGTGTGCAGCTAAACAAATAAATAAATAACCCACAAAACTACAACTCCAATACACATAGTGGACATTTCACTAACTATAACCACATCCATTTATCATTGGAATGCTTCAAATTATTATTAATGGATGCTGAGCACTTATAATGTATAGGAGGAAAGAGCATCAACTGTTCTCATTTATCTTCTCAGCTGACTATGTGAAGCTTTTCTAGAACATATTCTAAACAGACACCATGCCTGTTTTAACATAGGACAAAACATTTTTACCCCATCAATAAGTCAACGGAACCAGGAAGGCTAAATAGTGCAGTAACGCTGGCCTATTACTCGCCTATGTAGGTGTATGTGCTCATTGTCAATCTGATCTAGCATTCTTTTCTGTGACACCATAGAGATAAACGAGGATAATTATATAATGAAATAATCATTCTTTGGTATGGGAGCCACTTTGTTTAGAAAAAAAGGAAATATATAAAAATGGGAAACTCCTACTTAGTATAGAAACAATATTTTTAAATATTTACATTTTTTATATGTATTATATGTATGTTATTTTTCTTGGAGTGTTTGGTTACCTTTTAAATTGATGCTACTCAAGCTGCTGCACTGGGATTCTTTATTGAGAAGTGCGTCCTAGTTCGTAGTAGCAGAATTCATGGACTTGTCAGGCCCAGGTAGGATATCTGACCTTTTTACCCATCTGTGATGAATGCCAGACTCACGGCAGTGTATATACTTCAATGAGTAAAGAGTGACGTTTGCTTCTATTACTGGATGATAGCCTTTATATCATCTCAAGAATAAAAATAATAAAACAGTGCAGTTTAATTAGCCTTAAATCCAATGCTTCCCAACCTGGGAGCTTGCCACAGGGCCAGACTGAGGATAAAAACTAGTCTTGGAAACCATTGTATACCAGCCCTGTAGCGTTGTATCATTATAGCAGTCACACAGCATTGCACCTTTCATTTATGGTTCAAAAAAGTGCAATTAAAGCACATTTAAAAATTAAACTGTTTATAGGTAAGAGACATGAAATTACATCATCTTTAAAATCATAAACATAAAGGTGTTACATTTAAAGGCCAACTAAACGTTTTTTTGACCAAGTGTTTTTCAACACTGAGTCAATAATTAACTTAAGTGACCTTATTTATTTTTGGGGGAGGGAGGGACTTACATATAGAGTCCTCAGACGATTTTGTCTTTTTCCAGTGCAGAATTATGGGAAATGTAGATTCCAGTGAATCTGCTTTTTTTTAAAAGCCGCAACCGAGCATGCGTGTGCACGCACTGTTCGAGTATCATTCAGAATTGCATTCCCGACACAGGCTGTGTAAGAAATGCTATTTGGACGACACATTCAGCCCCTTGGTTCATATGTGTCAGTGACATAACTGAGTCAAGGTTTCTGGAATGAAAGAGGGAGGGGCTATGGACTCTATCAGCCAAATAAAGTATAAAGTAAGTCCCCCCCCCCCCCCCAAAAAAAAAATATGTTTAATTAAACTAATTATTGACTCAGTGTTGAAAAAAAGTAAAAAAAATAATAAGAATTGTCCTTTAAAGAGCATTTTCTTTTGCAAAGTGGTAAAAGTGGATTAATCAACAAGAATAAACTAGCCCCCATGGCAGGCAGCCTACTGTATGCCAATATGCCCTGGTTTGGCCATAAAGGGTAGCATGTGATGTAAAGTATCTTGGAAAGGGGTGTGTGAATAATCCAGAGTTTTCACATGTATTTTTAATATATGTTATTGCTCCAGTCACAGACTGGAACTAGAGGGGCTCATTCTAAATAAATATTAAGAATCAGCAATGAGGGGCAAAATGCAGAGGGAGCATAAAACGTTGATTAAGAGAGCGGGCATACTCTCAAAACAATTGGAAACACCTGCCTTAAATCACTACTATATGCAGCATGGAATCAGCTGAATACGTTCAATAACTTATATATTTTTATTCTCTTTTGTTTTTTAAGTGTGTATTGCTGTGTATTTGTGTATGTATATTTGTCTGTGTATATATATATATATATATATAAAAGCAAGCACCCAGTCTGCATATACAAACATTTGTGAAAAAAATAGGTCATTCTGAAGAGCTCAGTGAATTCAAGCGTGGCACTATGATGGGATGCCGCATTTGCAATAAGTCAGTTCCACAGTCAACTGTAAGTGGTATTATCGGAACGTGGAAACATTTAGGGACCGCTCAGACACGAAGCAGAAAACCACATAATGTCACAGAGCAGGGTTACCGAGTTCAGAGACGCATGGTGCAGAATGGTTGCCAATGCTCTGCTGATTAAATGCCAAACTTCCATTGGTATTAATATCATCACAAAAACTGTGCAACGGGAGCTACGTGGAATGGGTTTCCATGGCTGAGCAGCTGCATGCAAGCTTCACATCATCAAGTACAACTCTAAATGTTGGATCGAGTGGTGTACAGCACAGTGCCTGACTATGTCTATGTATGTATAATGCATTGTCATTGCCCCATTGGTGTAATGGCCAGGTGTCCCAATACTTTTGGCCACATAGATTGCATATATATATATATATATGTGTGTGTGTGTATGTGTGTGTATGTATATACACAGTTTATATTTTATTATGTTGTATTCTCTTTTGTTTCTTAAATGCTTCAAATCTAGGGCCAATAGGTAAAATAACATTTCGAAAATGTTATTAATGTTATCATTTTGTGTGAGATTATTATTACTTTGTAGTGATAGGGAAAAAACGAAAGCCTATGACTTTTAAACCCGTGCAGTCTGACAAATAATAATGCTGGGAATTAGTTACAGCAGGTAAGGGGTTATCAAGATAAGAGGTTCATTCCAGTGTGGTTTTTACCATACAAAAAAAACCCTGCAGCTTTAAAAAGCATAGATTTGTTATCAGAGATCAAGACCTTCAACTTTAATAATCTCAAACTATTCAAATCTACAAGTAGACAAATGTTCCTGTCAGCAAGAGGAACAATTGAATAAATACATATTCCCTGCTTACTGCACACAGGAAATAATAACTTCTTTCCATACTTCTTTCAGTTTGACACCTTATATCAATCAGGAGTCACAGATGCATAGAAAAAAAAAATAGGTTTTGAACAGAGGCCAAAATGGGGTCTTTGAAATCTGAGAAATAAAATACACTAAAGATTTCACCAAAATTGATAACTAATGTTAGACAGGAACTTTAAAACTGATTACCAAGTAAGTTTGCCAGTGCTGAGCTTATAAAAGACACAGAGAAATGTTAACTGTGTTAGAGATCTAGAGTAGGTTCTGGTGTCCTTTACAGTTTAATAGCATTTGATTAAATGCCTGATTCTTCTTTCTCTGGTTTGCAGAACACTATTCTGCAAGAGAGCATACCTAGCAAACTCTTGCCCCAAGCAAAACAAGACACAGGGAAGCAGAGATTGGGATGTTGAGTGTCAGTCCAGCTGACAGAGCTAATGCGCATACACAGTAACCAGACCTTTTTACTTCAGATGGCGGACCTAAGTCCCGCTGTCCCACTGAGGATAGATGGGAAACATGAGAGAGTCTTCTACCAAACCTAATCTCTTCTGTATATCTCACAAACCATCATATACATAGTATGCTCTTCTAACAATATCCTTATTTTACTGGCAATAAAAACTCCAAGTAAAATGCCTAAAAATAAGGTTTAGCTTGATGCCTCTTTCATGACAATCTCAACTCCATTTGGTTTACTTGAAAGAATAGATCCAGGGAGATTAATATTAATGTTGCACCTTCTGTCAGAGTGTCCTGCCTGCGCTTGATAAACTAACCAATTTAATAAAAAACCTCAGTAAAATGGTTGGGAGCGAGCAGAACCGCACGTTTTTCCCTTCTGTGATCACAAAAAAATACTTACGTTAAAACATGATTTTGTTTCCCAGGTGGGAATTATATTATATTAAGAAGACAAAAAATATATATTATTTCTATCAGGGGTAGAAAATTTGAGTTGCATGAATTTTTATGGATTACACATTTTAAAATTGGATGCAGACAAATGAAGAATGAGCAGCTAAAGAAAATGATAGATCCAATCTAAACTGATTTTGCATAAGATGATAACAAACATGTTGCAGTGCCCCCTGCCTTATGCTATACCCACTGCACCACTACTAAGAGAGGGGGAGGGTTTTGGTCTGCCCTGGGTGTCAGTTTGTCCCAGAGCAGCCACTGGCACAAGCAAACCAGGCGCTGGCTGCTTTGGCAACTGTATGCAAATATGCCTGCCTAGCTCAGACCTCAGTCAGTACTGGTCATGCTTCTCGATCAATTCAGAGCATTGGAACGAGATATGCAAGGATGGGAGTTGTTTGGGGACAGAAATAGCCCCGATAATAACCGAAAGTAACTTTTTTTCCCCCCGTAACAATTTTCCCCTACAGTGACCTTTTGATTGTTATGGGAAAAAAAACATGACTTTAGCTTATTGCCCTATAACTTATCTTATTTACCGCTTGTAATTTGGTAAAAGATTTTTAAGGTCAAAGTTAGAAAAAGTGTTTTTTTTTTTATGTTCATCATATTTTATTATATTTCTATAGTAAATTATGAGATATGATAGAAACAACGGTATCTTCAGAAATCCCTTCTTATGGAGATAAAAACATTTTATAATATGTGTGCATTAAATTAGAAAGAGGACATTTACAGCTAAGCAAAAACACTGCAGAAGTGTAAAAACAGTCTATGTCAATATGCCCAATAATTCATGGTGAGGTTCACCAAGTAATGGCTAAATCAGTTTGCTGCTGCATTAAAAAAATTAAAATAAAACCATTACATGCTTATACATTATTGTATTATATATTACATTTATTATATATGTATATACACTTTTTACCCCCTTTTAATTTTATCATTAATTAACATATGGCAAAATATTACTACATCTGGATTTATGCATGCATGTATGTTTGTACGTACGTACGTAAAAGAGAATACATTCTAGTTTCTTTGGGGTTTTCCTTTTATGCTTCATTGTGTAACTGATTGACACCTGTAGTGATTCATTGTCACATCTATACAATGCATTAGAATACTGCCTCTATATGAATGATGTCATTGGGACACAAAGGAGTTTAGCATACATGTCTCAAAAACCAAAATACAACCTTTCTGAAAGAGGAAATCAAGCAAATCACATTTTGGAACATAACACATGTCTTTATCCATAATCGGATTGGGGTAATATTAGCTTCAACACCAGTCAAGAAGGAATGTTTCCCAAAAAGCAGTAACATCCAAAATAGCTTAAATAAGGGATATTGCCTTCTTTTGGAAACAAAGCATGGATGATATGTAGAAGGGTTGAACATGATGGACTTGGTAACATTATTATGTTACCAACATGGTAGAGATACAACAACTCTGCTGTAGCTGTGTGAAATAAATATAATGCTCCCCTGAAATTAAAACCATGTACCTACTGCTACAGTAGCATTGGATTAAAATGGCATGGCAAAAACTGTCCAATGTCATTTTAAAATGAAAATGAGCAACATAAAATCATTAATAATGTATTGGAAACCCTATTTGCATTGCGGTGGTCTACCACGGTACCCGTTCAGGATGACCCACGAGCACTTGCCCATGGTTTCCAACCCCTGTAGCTACCTTAGCCACAAATCCCAAGTGGACTACATTCCACAGTCTTACTCCAATATTCTAAAACCTGGAAATGTTTGATAATGCTTTGGGATAGGGCATTTAATATTTTTCATTCACAGACAAAGTAAATCACAGATGAGATTAAACAAATAAGTGCATATTTGTACACTTTACATAGAGATTTATTTCTGGTTTTGCTTACAAAAAATCGGAACTATGTTTTAAATAGAAATGATATCACAATGATAACATCTCTGGGACCATTTTTCATTATTAAATATTGCAGCTCTCACTTTGAACATGCTGCCTCTATGGTAGTCAGGGACCATAGTAATCAAGATGGCATGGTAAGTTATTGGGGTTACGGGGTTGATGGACAACTGTATCAAAAAAAATGAATGTATGTTTAAATGAAAGATTGTATCAAGTGTAGACGATTTATAAAGAAATTCCTGAATGAAAGAATACAAATAAAGTGCCTTACTGAGCCTACTTTACTCCATATAGTCCTCTCAGGTGGCAGACATGTTGTTTAGAATCTTAGGTCAGATTTTCATTCATCTTGGTTCAGAGGAAGATAGAGCTGACCCATCTGACCAAAGATTCTAAACAAAATGTCTGCCTCCTGGTAGAGCTAAATGGAGCAAAAGAGGGCTCAATAATGTAATTTCTTTGAATTCTTTCATTAAAGTATTTCTTATTTAAGATTTCTACACTTGATGCAATCTTTTAATTAAACACAATTTCATTTTTTTCTACAGTTGTCCTTTAAGTTGTCCTATGTAAATATCATAATTGTTCAAGAGAGCCTGAGAAAGTCCTTTGAGTGTGTGCATATATATATATATATATAAATATATATAATTGTATTTATAAGTGTTTTGGACTCTTTATCACTAAAAACAGAACTCTTCTGTGTTCATGATAGCACTTTCGGTCTGTCCCGCAAGAGCTAATGCAGCAAGTTGTGGTTTGCTTCACTTAGCAATACGCTATTAAGACAACGAGAAAAGGAAGAATCATCATTAAAGGCCCAAACAGCCCATGATGGTTTAAGCATTATTATTTTCTAAACCTGCACAGCTTCACACAAATGAACAGAATGAAAAATAGAAGAGGTCACGAGGTGTAGATTCAGCTGGGAATTACTTGGCGCTACATAGGATTTCGCGATACTGATTTGTTCATTAGACGATTATGGAACAGCACTGCTTAGTAAATAAAACACATAGCGGTCATTAGATCCTTCTAGACATACACCGGCCTGCATTCATTGTCTAGGTTCTCCATTGAGTGAGTTATTATTCCTCTTTATTTCCATAGAGGTGAAGGTATTTGTCGTTTTGCTCTCTTTAGCCAGTGTTGGTCAGAGATCAGTCGTAGCTTTCGGTGACCTTGGTCTCTGAGGATTAATACTAATGATTAAAGAACTCAATTCCTTCTACAAATTACTTATGTTACAGTGCATTATTTCATTAAATGAAATAGAGGTGGATGAAGTCTGGGAATATATTTTCCAGAAATATACTTAATGTATGCAGTGATTAGATACCATGGAACACACACACAAAAAGCACTCAGCTTTCTATGAAAAACAAGTTTAGATAGTACAAATTATATATTAATGTATGCCAAATAGGTCTTTGTTAGATTTTGTTTCTTTTATATGATGTATATCAGTGGGGGATGCTCCATTTGTGCTAGGAGCAGCCGCGCTGTGTATTTCTGGCGTTTGTGTGCTCCGAACAGAGAGCACACAAACCCCGGAAACATATCCTGGAGACAGAAGGCAGCTATGAATTCGGCAACAGTGTCACTCACTCTGTATCGAATTCGACAAGAACTAAAAGTATACGAATTTTCATATGCTTTTCCTGCTTGTCGAATTGGCAATAGAGTGAGTCACTCTGTTGCCTAATTCGTAGCTGCCATCACCTTTCAGATGTAACTCATGTATTTCCAGGGATTTGTGTGCTGGCGGTTCTCAGCACACAAACCCCCGGAAATACACAAGAGACATTGTGCCTCCCAGTGACAGGCGTGCTCCGGGCTCACTCAGGGGCATGATACTCCCCTGATGTATATATAATTATGGTTCTAAGTAAAATGATGACAAACCTATATATATGTATATATATATATATATATATATATATATATATATATATTTACACTTCAGAAAAAATGCCAAGAAAGAAATCACTTCTGGTCATGGATATTTTGAATTAAGTTTGACCAGTGATAGCTAACCTTGGCACGCAGATGTTTGGGATCCCATCATGGCATGTGTAGTTCCCAAATATCTGCAGTGACAAGGTTAACCATTACAACTTTAGACCAACTGTACCTCATGTACCAGTCTGTTCTAGCTTGTCTTAGTAATCACCAGCTTGCACAATTGCAGATACTGGACAGACTGAATATCATTAAAGATAAAGTTACAGGTAAATATTTAATGCAATTAAATAAGTGTGGCAACTCATTAATGCCCATTTATTTTGAAAGTAAAAAGAAAAACATGATCAATTTCAGTATTGTAACCACTCTACTGACCAACTCTACATTCATGTTAGAAATGGTTTTCTCCCACTCTCAAAAGGGAATGAAATTTGACTGTAACCCCTTCATGACTGGACTGTTTTATTTTAAGGACCATGGCTGTTTTAACTCTTTTGTAGTGTTTGTGATTAGCTACAATTGTTCTCTTTGTCATTTACTGTACCCCACACAATTTGTATATTGTTTTTTTTCAGGATAAGAAGGACTTTCCTTAAATTATATTATTTTAGTTATATCACATAATTAGAAAATAATAAAGTATGGTGAAAAAATTAGAATAAAAAAACCCTTTGTCCAACATTTACTTGAAAAATATTTTATTCATCTACAACAGCTATTGTAAAAACCTGCAAAATAGATTCCAATATTTGTCCTAAGTTTGGGAGTACCCTATATTTTTTACATTTTTATTGCTTATTTTTGGAAATTATAAGGCACTTGGTACACATAGCTCATTGCTATAAACCTTTTTTTCCTCCCACAATCACTCCCACATGTACATATTTTTAAAAAGGAGACAACCAATCTTTTCATGTGATTTTTTCACCCACACACATGGTACATCAGGTATGCATTTACAGGGGTTGTTATGTGTTATAGCCAAACAACAACCCAATATTTATCCAGCAATCTGTCCTGCATACTGCATACTGTGATACCCCACATGCACAGGTTTGCTAGGTTTATGGGGCAATACATGGTCAAATTTTGGATATGATAATTGCAGCTTAAAAGATTTCTTAACATCATAGTCCTAGCCCTAACACTAACCCTAAATAGTTTTTTTTTATTCACAAATATCCAAGTTGTGGTGGGCTTGGGACAGTCATGAAAGGGTTAAATATATATTCTTTGAGTTCTTACAGCTTGTAAGAAACAGGAAGGCTGGAACCAACTACAATAATAGCCAACATTCCTTGAGTTTGTTACAATACATGAGCACACCTTGTGTGCAGTACCTTTATAGTTCCTACTTTAGTTAATAAGTTAATAACTTGCCCCATGCTGTGCAGAAGTCGCACCTGATTTAATTAACCAAGTCTAAAAAAACACAGTGTTAATTTTCTGTGTTGACCAATAGTTAGTTCATGTCCTTTTTCCAGTATTTTCAGGTCTTTTTTGTTTCTTTATGCGATTATAGATGTGTGTACATTTTTTTGTTTGTTTTTAAACGCCAGTAAAACATGGATGTATGGTCTGCAATGGACTGGACTAAGTTACTAAAAGTAGCAGTTTAAGAAGGAAATTACAGCATAGGCCCATTTAAGCAATTAGGGTATGTGTAGCCCTTTGGGTATATTCGATTTTGTGAGGGGGTAATTCAAAGCTTGCTCCATTTTAGAAGTTAACATTTTCTCTTTCGTGATTGAAAAAAGTTATCAAATTTCAGTAATTACTAGAAAGGAGTTTATTAGTGGGGCATGGCTGGAAAAGATTGAGTAATTCCCTGTACCAAAGTAATCTCAGGGCATGACCTTAGGATTTCCAGTACATTAATCCATCATTTCTTGAAATCCTAACCTTTGTAAATAAAATTTAAATGAAGGCATCCATCTGTCCTTGTAACCTGTGGGTTTTTTTCATAACAACTAATCTTAAACCAATTGGTTATACTTACTATATATAACACAACTGAGATTTATAAAGCTGAACATTTTAACGGATTTCTTTGTACACGAACAGCCATTAACAATCTAATATATCTTAAGGAAAGACAGACAAACAAACAAGTCAGAATTACCTACTGCTATGACTTGACAGAGCTTGTTGATCTTTTAACAAAAAGATTCCCTTGGGAATCATATCTACAAGAACACCTCTTTGTATTTGTTCTCCTAAACCGATTACCTACTCCTGCCACATAAACCTTGCATATGGCCTGACAAACTGTTGAGTTTGTTTCTCTCCGCGTGCAGAGCTGGTACCCAGGAGCAAAGATAGGACCACTCAGGCTATGTCCTGGAGCTCTATTCCCAAGGATTTAACCTGCGAGCCATGGTCATGCGATCCTCTACCATCACCAGACCTCCTAAAGCCCACCAGTAGAATTCTAAGAGACATGATTAGAATTCTGGAAATTATCCTTTCCAACCCTTACATATGCATTGAAAATTCCTCTGGATTTCCTTGGGTTAAGATTATGGGGTATTATTAGCAAAAGTGTATATTATGTTGTTACTTCAGTGTCATATTATTTTGTTTCATTACTATAAAATCTAAAAAGTATATTATTAGCATCTAATGTTTATTACTATAGAAACAGGGCATCACACCTTTGGAAAATATTGTTAAAGCAAGAGAAAATAGAATTTTTTATTAGTTAGCTTAGGTGTAATTCTCAAAGATCTCTATTTTTCATTAGAGCTAAACATGTAGAAATTCTGTTTTTGTCTATACTCTCAGCATGAGATTCAAATAAATGCATGGTTTAAAGTTGATACCATCTAGACCCCAAAACCCTTTAGAACTAATTTTGCTTTTGGGTACAATCTTTAGATGTATTGCACCTGAATGCAAGAGGGTCAAATGTGCTAAGGAAGAAAATAGCACTATATACATAAATGAAAAATCATGCTCATAGGTAAGAAAAAGAAAAATGCTAATTATATTCTAAATGGTTTTGTACTGGGTAAATCCTCTGTAGAAAAGGATTTGGGTGTTCATGCTGACAATAGACTGTGCAGCTGCACACAATTTCAGGCAGCTGTTGCTAAGGCAAGTACGGTGTTGTTATTTATTAAAAGGTTAATAAGTTTTAATAAGAGATCAGAACACAATTTTGCCTCTTTACAAATTATTTGTAATACCTTATCTAGAATATATAGTTTAAGGCACCAATACAAAAAAAATGATACAGTGGAAATGTAAAGGTTTCAGAGAAGGGCTAAAACAATGATTAATGGAATAAAAAAGTTCAGCTATGAAGAAAGGCTGTCCAACTTGGGATTGTTTTCTATGGAGAAAATATGTCTTCATGGGGATGTTTTAACCCTTACAAAATATGTTCAAAGTCATTACACAGATCTTTTTGAAGATCCCATCTGTCAGATGAGGCCACTTTGTATGCCCTCAGTCTAACAGGGAAAATGTAGCTGGCACTCAAAGTGAGCTCCTGCTACATTTTGATAAATTGTGCAGTGCCCGAAATTTTGGGTTCAGATGTCATAAGTGACATTGCGATGTATCACAAATTATCGTCAGGGACCAATAGGGTCTATTAAGAACTTGTTCCGGTTTCTGCAACTGTGTATCGATCACCTACTGATCGGGCCCAGGAACACAAAAACAGCATTTTGGTACTTGCGTCATCTCGGACTCAAGTACCGTGTGCCATGAAGCGGTTAACAGGGACTACAGGTGGTACATACTACATCAGCATACATTTTATGTAATGCCTTGGTAAATGCCACAGTGATAAAAAACGGATAAATAGCAGTTTGTACATCCATTGTTTGTTGTTCAGAAGTATGAATAAACCTGTGCGGATAATGTTAACTTGGTAGTTAAACCGCCTCACAGTGTGATTAGGGAGGACTATTTTTCACTGTCCTGTCCTACTGAGTTCAGGGACATTCTGTTAGGAGAAAGTAGATAAATTATACATTTGTCAAGTTAATTATTACAAGTTTCCCTGATAAATAGAAAGCACTGGCCAGCTGGCGGAGGAAATCAGAAAAACAACTCCGCAGTAGCCTTCTGGAATGGAAACTATAGCATTAATTCAGGATATGGTAATGGAAAGTGCATAAATACCACTGACATTAATGTTTGGTAACTAAGAATATACTTTTTTTTTTGTTGTCAATAACGTGGGAAGATGCCACTAAATGTAATTTGTTCACAGCAAAATCAAATGTCTTATTGTCACTGAGTCTTTTTTTCCCCCCACTGGCTGCTTAAAAATTCAATCTGTATTAAGTATCGGAAGTGAGAAAAAGGTTTTCTAGAATGCCAAAGAAAGAAGGAACACATTAATATGTTTAATTAAAGGTGACATTTTTAAAATGAAATAAGATTATTTTCACAGTTCATAAAATAATTAACAAAAAGTAGCTAATTACTTTTTTCCCCCTGCATTGTGCATTTGTATTGCTATGCCAGCAATGGCTATTAGTCCAGAAAGCAGATAATAGATTAATTATGGTTAAAGAGGAGGAAAGCACTTAGTAGTAAAGGCATGAATAATACATATATCTGCTAATCACCAAAAACCTGTCCTAAGTGGGTTGTGTAGACACAATATTTATGCAGCTGAAGGAATGAAACCTACAAAAGGGAAACATGTCTGTTTATCCCATGACATCGTCACAGGAAACAAGAGAAGTGCTTTTTCGAAGGTCCAGAAAAGTTTATACTTGTAGAATATGTTATATGCCATAGGCATGGTTTGGGGCCCCTCTCCATTTGGCACTAGGAGAACATGACCCAGCACCCACTTTACACACCCAGGATTTACCACAGCCAGCACCCACTTTGCATCCACAGGACATGCCCTAGCACCCATGGTGCACACTCAGTACTTACCACAGGCAGTACCCACTTAGTATCCACAGGTCATGGCCCAGCACCCTCATTGCACACCCATGACATGCAACATCACCCATATTGCACACCTAGGATATGCTTCAGCAACCACATTGCACACCCACCACTTAACACAGCACCCCAGGACATACTCCAGCATCCACACTACACACACAGGACAAGCTCCATCACCCACATTGCACACCTCAGGAGATGTCCCAGCACCCACATTGCACACCCAGGACATGCCCCAGCACCCACATTGCACACCCAGAACATGCTCCATCACCCACATTGCACACCAGGGCATACCCGAGCACCAATATTGCACACCCAGGACATGCCCCAGCACCCACATTGCAGACCCAGGACTTGCCCCAGCACCCTCATTGCAGACCCAGGACTTGCCCCAGCATATACATTGCACCCCCAGGACATTCCCCAGAATCCACATTGCAGAGGAAGAGCTCTGCAGGCCAGACCCCCCTAAGGAGGACAGTTAGGGGTATGCTATTTGTTATAACAGGTTGAGTATCCTTTATCCATTATTCCAAATCATCCAGTATCCAAAACATTTTTAACGTTTTTGCAACAAGTTGAAAATTCCACACACACCTTTCAGAATGCAGCACACAACAGTATTCAGTGTCCAGCCCCCTTAACCTGCAATATAGCCTTTCCATGCATGCTCAGATTCCCCCACGCCCACAGAGGGTAATACAATGACACGTGTCCAGGCCTGAGGCACCAACGGCAGATTCCCAATGATTCCTTGTATCACAGCTAGCACAGTAGCTGATTATTTGCTCTATACAGTATTTGCACTGATATTACTGTATTCCATGAGTGGTGAGCGGCGTTACTATATATTTTTGGTGAAAATGACCCATTATCCATTCGCCTGGTCAAAAGCATTTTGGATAAGGGATACTCTTCCTGTATTTTCTTCAGATGCCTTGAAGGGACCCCTTCAGAAACCTAAACGAGACTCCTCACCTAAGCACTATTTTTACTGTGAATGTAGTGGTACAGTGCATTAGCAGAACTGAAAGAAAATGCATAGATTAAGAAGCAAATTATGAGGGCATGTACTAAAAAAACGCAAATATACTTTATGTGCAAAACTATGTTTGCGCTTTGCTCCTATTGCAATGTACTAAACATTTAGCACTCTAATAGTACATACAAGCAAATTGAGAATAAAAACAGACTTAATTGCGAATAAAAACAGGCAATTTTTGCGTATATTTTTCCTACCTTTTTTGATAGCACTTGCTAAAAGCTGGTGTAATTTTCACACGTAAATGAGAATTATTTATCACGAAATATTCGAAAAAAACTCTTTAGCGTGCGCAAATATAATCGCAATTTATATACGCAACCGGAAAAATGCACGCTAGATAAAAATAAACAGAAGAGGATCAAATCAGGAAAAAAAACTGCAGAATGTTACAAATAGTCGCAAATTGCTCCTTACTCGTGTTTTATCTATTTTTTTCCCACTGCACTGGTTTAGTACATGACCCCCTATGTGTTTTTAAACGCATCTTTGGTGTCTCCTGCTTATAGCATAACCTTGTAGCTTGCAAGGAAATGAACTCCAAAGTAATTTGCACGTTGCATTGTTGAGATGATGGAGACCCTCTAAAAGGGTTAATGCTGTAGGTTTTTTTGAAACAAAGCAAGATAAAATCGAAGACATTGCTAGACATCATTTTTATACTCCTCAGAATCAAGCTCTTAAAGAGCCCTCAAGCTGAGATACATGACGAGCTCTGAATTGGTTCCTATAGGTCCACTGCTATCTGCTGCTTGGGCCTGCAATACAAACCGTCTTCTGTGATCAGATAAAACATCAGTGCTAAGGTCCTTTAAAAAAAAAAAAAAATCAGGTAGATGGCAGTGTTCCTATTGCATTGAATCAACTACAAACTTTGGCTCATTTACTGTCTGTTAGTGCAATCTAGGGGAGGGGGGCAATATTTTTGGGTCTGTGGAAAGGGTATAATTCATCTTCCTATTACAGCAAGTCAACGGCATGCTGACTTCCATGCAATTCTAATTAACCCAGAAAGCAAAATTAATTTCAAACTAATATCCATCCCATTGGCAGGTAATTAATTTTTAGGAAGATTGTGTTAACATAAATTAGCACTAAATGTGAACTAAAATAAAATCCATAATGGAGATATGTCACACAGCTAAAGAGGCCACTACCATGGAATGTAATCAAATGTTGTCTCAAGACAATGGTTCCAGACTGACGCCTTAGAGGTTCAGGTTTACATAGATATATAGCATAGTCAAGAAAAGCAGAACCCTTTAACCGAGTCAGTGCCGCTCCAATACTACATTTTCTAAATGAAACATCCAGCACCAGAATAAATCAAATGGCTATAAAAAGGCATACTTTAATCATAATTCGATGTGTTTGATAATTAAGAATTACTCCGGTAAACAGAGGTTAGAATTGTTTGTTTCCTAATTTATTAAAAGTAGTAAAATTCCGCTTCCCATAGTTCAAGACAGACACAATGTACAAAATATTTGGGTTCGGTTACGCCCCATGATATCAAACGTGACGTTGGGAGGTATCACGAACATTTGGCCCTGATCGGTTCTCTGCCATTGTGTTCCTGGCTACCGATCACCTAGTGATCGGAGACCAGGAACTAAAAAGTGGCGTTTTGGTGCTTGCGTCGTCTGGGACTACTACACACTAAAAAAGACATCATGCAAAAAGTTATATGTGGCCGGCAAAAAAATAACATGTGCCAAATAAACATAGCATGTTGTCATTAACGCAGTTGGAAAAAAAAGGTGATGTGATTACCATAGATCAGCACATTACCATGGAGAATCTATTATATTAATGAATCTATTATACCGACAACTCTATTTTATCGAAGAATCCTAATAAGAAGTATACTAAAGGGATGTAATCAGTAAACATGTACACAGTTACAATGTTCTTTCAATCCAATGTAGCCCTAGATTATGCATTTTTTATAAGCAGTAAATCTGCAGAACGCTCACCCTAGAAGATCTTTGAAGGCAATCTACCTGTGTGCAGTGTTTATACATAATGATCACGGGAAGGCAGTTTATTGAGAGGTGCTTATAAAACAATACATGTTTCAGGGCTTCATTTGGTAAAATGAAGCCTGCAGACAGGTCTGTGATTACAGTCATTTACTATTCTGTGATTAATCCTGACAGAAGGCAAGAGGAGGACAACTGTGCTTGTTGCTATCTAGTGATAATATTTGTCCCCACTTCTAAATGAGCTACTAGCATCAGGTGATATTGATGACATCATAAGTATAGTGCTAGGGAAAACAGCTGGAAACATGTGTTTCACTTACTGAAATTAGAACTTCTCCATATAAAATTCTCTACCTTATGATTGCTTTATGTAGGTGTAGAAATGTATGTTTAAATTAATTATTTACGCACACACAAAAAACCCAACAAGGTGACACATTTAAAAATGATGACATTACATGAGTAGTATGTGTTATATTTTTTTTTGTTTTATCAGACACAATAATATATCTCTATAGCTGTTTAAGTCAGACCCTGCCAATTTGTTTATGGACCATACAAGCAGAGTTACATTTATTTGTTATACCAACATCCTTTAACATTGTAGGAGCAAAAGGAATGATGACATAAATACAGAATTCACCTTTGATGCATTTAAGTCAAATGTTCTATTCAGTAATAAATAATTCAGTAATAAAATACATATAACAGAGGTGAGGAGGGGTTTGTAGTATTTTCTATGAACACTTTTGCTAATTTATTCTGGAATGCTTATAACAAATGCTTCAGGACTGCATGGGATAAAATACAGACTACATTTTACTGGCTATAGGCCTGATATATACATTTTTTGTAACTATGCATTCACAGGTAGCATTAGCATGTTGTCCTATTTTACAAACACTTTTTTTTATTCTTTAAAAACAGCATTTTAAATGGGATTTTTTTTTTTGGGAGATGCCTATAAAATATATTGAAACCAGCAAATTAGTGACATTTAAAAAAAAAAAAAGTAAAATAACCCAAGATAATTCATCCATGCATCCATTTTGCACATCATCAAATGCTAATATTTCCACAGCTGAGATCCAGTAATGGAGAATGGGGGTGAATCCACCATGTTTAAATTCATTTCTGAATCTGGAGACACACTTATTTGCAGAGATGACAGAGATGATACACTGAACTTGCCCATTGCATCAACTAACCAACTATTGATGCCTTATGCCTCCCTTATAGTCCAGGATTTAGGGGTTTAACCCAATTTGTGCTTAAAAAAAACCCAAAATTAAATTTTAGATTCTAAATGTGTATATATTTTTTTAAACACAACTAGTTAATCCTTAAATCCTGAACCGGTAGGGATGAGGGGTTTGGGAACCACTGGTCTAGGGGTAAGCACTTATAAGTGCTAAAGCCCAGGATATTAACCTCTTCCCGTAGGATGGTGCTTTGGTCCTTAATGACCAAAGCACCATCCGACGTCTGTGAAGCCATGAAGTGATCGGAGCCAGGAACACGCAAGCAGTGACTCGATCAGGGTCTCTATAGACCCTGTCAGTCCCTGCCGACATCCCGCGATAGTTTGTGACATCACGCATGACGTCATGTAGGAAGTTCGGGCACTCAGGGATGCCGAAGATGTAGCAGATGCTCTGTTTTAGCGTTCGCTACATTTCCTAAGTCAGACTAAGGCCACTAAAAGTGGCCTCATCTAACACTGGTGATCCGCTGAAAGCCCCTGCAGCGGGATCCTCAGTACAGCTCATTGCGGGGAACCACAATGAGCTGTTACATGCAGGACGGTCTATTCCGTCCTGCAGCCTTTCCCTGTTTAATGTAGCCAATGCTCATTTTGAGTGTCAGCCACATTTTCTGTATCAGAGTAAGGCCACTCATAGTGGCCTCACCTGACAGTGGGGAACCCGCTACAAGTCCCTGCAGCAGGGTCTGCACATAGCTCATCGCGGGGGGCCACGGTGAGCTGTTCAATGTAGGACATTCCATGCCATCCTACTAGCCTCTAGGCACTAAAAAGTAGGGCGGCATGCTGCTTTGCAGTGTATAATTTATAAGTGACCTTTAAGTGGTAAGAGGTTAATGGAATTTGCCAAAATGGTTGGAAGGCACCAGATGATGGTGACTTATAAATTATACACTGCAAAGCAGCATGCAAGTTGTATGTGACTGAGGTGGCACAGTACACCCACTCCCCCAGTTAGACCAGTAGATCTAGATTGTATTGCAAGGAGAACAGAGCCCCTATTATCTCGGGAATATGAGGTTTGGTCACACCTGCACTTGCATCTCTAATTGTTATATCATTGCTTAAAAAACCATAATGGTTTGTATATATTTACAGATATATTAATTTAACTAATTCAGGGCCAGCGCAATTAAAATATTACTTCAACATAGAATTATAGAAGTTGGATATTTCAGGTAACATTATTGCCAATTGAGCAATTTTACTATTGTGATTAATACACTGCCAGAAGCAAATAAGAACAAGGAAAATGGCAAGATTAAAATACACTGCATTGTGAGAATTCTGGCCTGGTGGGAAAATAACCTAAAATAAAATACCAAATCAAAAGGACACCCTGAAGGTTTCATTTGTTTGTGTGAAAATGGAAATTAAGTCTAGTGCTGCTTTCTTTAAAATGGAAAAATGACCTCAAAGTCCAACAATTAAAGAGTGTATTATGTGCCACAGGAAATAATAAATGTGTGATGCGTTTAAATTGTAAAAGATGTTCTTCATGATAAATAATATTTCTATTTGCATCTTTAACACAGATACAGTGCTAGTTGGAAACTTGGCAAAGAATGAGGATATTCACCTGTAAACCCCTCTATTTACCTTTGCTTTGATCCTTCGGTGCCTGTTGTGAGCTACCTTGCATTTCCTGTTATCCTGATTCCTGTATTCCCGACTCGGCTTGTTTGACCATTCCTGCACTTCATTCCTGGGAACTAGATTCTCAGCTTCCATTTTGATTATCCTGTCTTCCTTTATCCTGACCTCGGCTTCCCACTCTGTATCCAGTATTCAGTGTCTCAGTACCAGTATGGCTGTGTGTCCAGCTATCCAGTATGTTATTACTAGTGCCTGTGTGTCCAGTTATCCATTATCTCAGTACCAGTGGCTGTGTGTTAACCAGTGTCTAAGAACCAGTACAGATGTGTGTCCAGATATCCAATAAGTCAGTACCAGTACCAGTGGCTGTGTTTTATCCAGTACCAGTTCGGCTGTGTGTTCAGTTAACTAGTATCTCAGTACCAGTGGCTGTGTGTCCAGTCTTCTAGGTCATCTGTTTGTGAACCTTCTGTTACTAGTACTTCCTTATCCAGTGTTCGGAGAGAGGCAGAGGTGCAGCTATTACCTTTTCAGCAGTGTCAGCGGCTCAACCAAGGATATCTCTGATTTGGAATGAAGACTTCCTACTACCTCTCAAAGACCTGGTGACTGGTCGTACAAAAAAATCTCAAGACCAGTTTATTCAGGCCCTGCATCCTAAGTTTGGCAGGTACTGCTCATGTGTGGTACTGTGCATGTGCATTCGTATTATCTTACTACAATGACATGTTATATATTTTTTTACAAATGCAATGAATGAAAAAAAATATTTATGTTTTCGTCTAAATAGTTTTAATAGGTTAGTGAATTGTTAAATTGCTTGTTTAAAAGAATGATTTTTTTAGTTGGTCTGGCTCCACGGATTTGAACCTTTACGTCTTTCATTATACAGTCTTAAATCTTATTTTAAATTGCTCTTGTTGTAGTTTTCTGGTAACAAAAGCTGCTTCCCTTTTTCCTAATACTAGCTGTGTTCAAGAGAAGGAACATGAATTACCACATTGGATTACCAACATCCTATTTTCCTGCAGTACAATACGCCATTGTTCTCGAAGTGCTTGAATTACATGAGCCTATAAAACAAAAATGTCCTGTTGAACCATTTCACATCCAAGATGGAGATTCTGAGAAGTCTTAGGCATTGTACAGTGAGGTATTGATAATATTTACTATACTGCGTCAGCTAGATCTGTCTGTGGAAAAAATCAATCATGTTTCAAGCTGTGACAAATTTTGCAGGATTAACACAAATGGTATTTTCAAATTGTGTAATGCTCTTTGGATTTCTAACTGTAAAAGGCAACGGCTTGCTTACAATATGAGCTATGGATGAAACACATATAGGCAACATTCTTTATCAAAAGAGCTATTTTTCAAAAGAAAGAGACTACACTGTACATATGAGGTTATTCCTCAAGGCAGGAAAGTATGGCATATATTAACACCTGTAAACAATCACTATGTACTAAAATGTCTATTGTATCTCCCATTTAGAGATGATGCCATGGTTCTGTTACTGGTTTTAGGATGTATCCAAATTTCTCTTTAACTTTGCAAAGCACATTATATGTCCTTTCCTTTTCAGCCTTGACAAAGCACCCAGTTTGGCGTTAAACGCGTAGTCGAATGCTGGTTCACCGGGTGGGTGAGCACACTACTATGTATTTTTCTATTTGGCTGTATACCATTTCTCTGGATTAAACCAAAAGCCACAGCCTATTGCCAGGTCTGAAGTCAGTTTAATTTACTACTGTTTTGATATTCCTCAAACCTACAACTTTTCATTTAGAGATGATGCCATGGTTCTGTTACTGGTGTTAGGATGTATCCAAATTTCTCTTTAACTTTGCAAAGCGCATTATATTTCTTTTCTGTCAGGCCTTCCAGTCATATTATGGCCTATTAATTAAAAAGGCATCTGTAGTGAACAGGCAAGTGAACTGCAGGTGAACAGAAAAAACGTGTTGACACATGTTTCAGAAGAGGAAGTCTAAGCACCTGGCTGTAGGTAGGATCCTTGCAGGGTTTAAAAATTATCTCAAGAGGGCTACATGTCTTCAGTCATTATTCTCGCAAACATTGGCGTGAGATATATTGCAGGTGAAGCATAGACAGCATCACATACACCCAGTATATAGGTTGACAGCACAGCTGAGGAGCCTTCTTGTTAGACCTTTACTGGTTGATAAGGTCCAACATGAATATTCTCTACCATGTGACTGTGAATAACCTGTTGCTAACATCTTGCAAACTACGGTTACTAGTGTCCAAGAACTGCTCACTTGCATAGCACAATAATCCTGAGATCTTTGAACTGCGATTGTTTCCTTGGTCTCTGAGGTTGAGATAAGTAAGGTGTGTGCCTTAATAGTATGGCTGGGAATGGAGTAGAATGTTTATCATGTTTATTCATATGTATTTTGAAAGTGGATTTTTTTTTTTTTAAAGACTTGTGAGTGGCTTAAAATATTTATCTCAGACATATTTTAGGCTAGCACCCATCCAATCATTTTTATTTTGTGAGTGAATGTATATATGTTTATTTCTACATATATATCTTTATATATAATATGTGTATGTGCATACATATGCACAACCCTGCAGTCTTAGGAAGCCATGTGCTGAAAAGCAATAGAAAAGGTAGTGAGGCACGTTTCTGTTCGTCTGTTCGGATATGTGGTGTATTGTGATGATTTATGCACTATCATTTGTTCTAGCAAGCTCTTCACGTTCCATTGCAGACCAAGGAAAATGGAAAGAGAGAATGACGAGATATTTCCACTTCTCTTAGCAGTGAAATCAGCCTGTTCGAGTGAATATGTCTCTACACTACTCAAATGTGTATTCCACACTGCTGTTTTGCAAGTGCTTATTTACTGGTAAATATCTTCTACAGTGATTCCCATTTATGTAAAAAAATATCTGAATAACTTTTATTTATAGTCATTATCTCAATAAGGTAATGATACGTGCTGTACCGTGTACTTTCAATGGCTCATGCATCCACACAAATGTGCTCAACATATTTTAGGAACAATTGTCCACAGCATTAAGTTGGTGCATTGCAACAATCACTGCATATAGTGATCACCTTTACTTAAAAAATAAAAATAAGTAGCTTTGCTATAACATTGGTTTCAAACCATTTTGTTACCGGCCTGCCAGATACCCTAAATAAATAACTTTATCTTCTTAGCACCCCATTACATGTAGCATGTACTAAAAAGACAAACAAATATATTTTGTGTGCAAAACTATTTTTGCTCTTTGCTTCTTTTGCAATGTACTAAATACTAGTGAATTTGCGAATAAAAACAGGCAAGTTTGCGAATATTTTTTTTACCTTTTTTATTAGCACTCGCTAAAAGCTGGTGTCATTTTCACATGCAAAATAAGAATTATTTTTCACATACAAACAAGAATTATTTTTCACAAAATAGTTGCAAAATTCTTTAGCAAGCGCAAACAAAATGACAATATATTAGCCCAACCAGAAAAATGCACACTAAATAAAAATAAATGGATGAGGCCAAATCAGGAAAAAAAGCACAAAATGTTACAAATATTCACAAATTTCTCCTTACTTATGTTTTACCTACTTTTTTTTCTCACTGCACTTGTTTAGTACATGACCCCCTATACGTTACCTGACCTGATGAAATAAATGTGATGTTATGAACAAACCCTAGGTTTTGTGATAAATTTATAGCCTCAGAGGTTTAGAAATGTTGGAGGTTGGTGCTTTTCCAGCAAGCTATGAATAAATCTCCTGCATTCCTGATCTGCAAGCCTCCCAGTATATCAGATAGACAGCAATTGCGGTGTGAGAGAGATTCAACTGTTTAAACAGACTGCAACACAAATTTGATGAAAGAAAGTTTCAGTAACAGGATTTCAGGATAGCAATGAGCCCCACTCTTGTGTTACTCTCTGAATAAAAGCTTAAAGGGGCTATGCATTTAGAATTAAAAAGTGGTGCAAACTCAGCCCATTACACTAGGGAGGAGGGCAGCCCCTCTTCCCCCCTTGCCAGTCCTCCTCTGTGTATAACAGTTATTGTGGGTTTATTTTATGCATCCTGACACTTTAGTGTGTGTGAGTAGAACATCTGACAAACAGTGTTTGGTGAAGGTTCTCCAACACTTATTCTTTATACAGCGCTAGAGCAACTTGGGAGTACAGGAAAGAAGCATGTCACACAGACTTCCGACACGTTTTCGTCTGGTTTATAAATCACCCTCTAACATTCATGGCCAGCATTCGGAATTAGACTAAACGTTCTAGGATTTTGTCCGGAGTAGGTAGAAGGTGGCTGGAGAGATCATAAAAGGCAGTACCAGGAACAGTATCAAATAAAATAATAGAAAATATCAAACACTCTATACACAAATCTTTGTCGATCAGAATTGTAGATGTGCAAGCACTGTATCAGGTGGAGGTTTCAGCCATTTTTAATTGTAATTGTAATTTTAAAGTATACTTTTTTGTTTTAGTTTTTTAGTCAGGCTTTTAGACTTGACCCTTTTACCCTTTCCCTCCCGATGGATGCCTCATATTTCCCCTGTGTCTGCTTAGTCTTTCAAGGTATATATCCTTCTTGTGTAAGGCTGGCAGATATCACAATTAGTTATATAGAATATATTGGTGCTGGCCCAGATACTTCAGTATACATTCAGCAGACTACAATACTGGTTAACAAATCATGACCTTTTTGGGTCTATCCTGCAAGTCTCATTGTTTTTTTATTCTTCCTAATGTTGTATTAGTTTGACCCCATAAATGTTATCAGAGAACATGTATTATCCAAAGTTATTTAGATGGTTCCATGCTGTTACTTACTCATAGTTTGACATGCATACTGCTTTGCTAGACAACAGACATGTTTCAATTGCTGTAATTATGCATCTCAGTAATTAACCAGACTCTGAGGATGAACTATGTAGGGTTGTTGAGATACCCCACTGCTTAAGAACAAAAACATATAATTATGAAATAGCTCTTCAAGCAGGATTCTGGTGACTAATAAGTTACATAACAGGTGCAACATTCTAAAAATATTAAATATATATGTATAGTTCTGTGTGTTTTTCCTCTCACTGCACAAAATAAAAGTACAGAAGTGCTGAGTTTGAAATATCTAAGATAAGTTGGAATTGTTGTATCATTTTCTAGATAAATAAAGCAATGGAAGGTGTATTGCTCTCACATTAAAGCACACACATATCATAAATTGTCCAAGTGCTGTAAGTGGACACTACTGTGAGGAAAGTGTGAACACAGTTCTGATATCTCTATTCTTGTTGTGTTGGTCATGTGATTTCACTTAAGGTGAAATATAGAATCCAAATGCTACTCTGATTACTGTATATGTCTATCATAAGTAAAATAAACAAATAATTGTTTTATACATGTTGGTTCAAAAAAAGCAAACCTGCAGAATTACCACAGATAACCATAATGAGTAAAGGCAAGCCCCAATCCATTGCCAAATACATGTAAAAAATATTTTTTTGTTTTAAATATTACCTTGTTTTTGATCTCAGATTAATCTAAATGTAAATTGTTAAGATGAGCCGGTTGTTTTCTGGGAGGCTTGTAAATTGGTTCAATCATTTCTAAATTGCATATGTATTTTAATACTAAAGTAGCGTTACAGCTACTAGGCTTGGGCAATAATGTCCTCCCCTGGACATAAAAAAACAACTCTGTGAGCAAGGCTTGCAAAAAGTGCAGTTTTTCCCGCCCTTTTTACTTCATACCATGCAGCACATAATACATGTTTGAATCAGTGCCGGGCCTAGAAAGTTGCCTGTTTTGATTCATATGAGATGAACAGATGTTTACATATTTATATTCATTTCAACATGAATCTGTTCTCATGGTAAAAAAAACTAAACAAAAGGGAATTTACTAATATTCACACAAGGAATATAAACAATGTAAAGAATAAGATGGTGACACAGAAACTTTAAGAGTTATATTTAACGTTCTTAGTATTGTTAGGTGAGACACATACACAACAAATCAAAGATTATGACAGGATCTGAGTCATTAGACAGTCATAATTAATGCATCACTTTTAAGTACCTCTTACGTTATTAGAGAAACAAAGTAATGTGTTTTGCAAATTAACACACAATCAAAAAAAAATGTTCCCGTAAATGGTGGTAAATTGAGAAAAGATTTCCAAATATTTATAATTCTTTAAAGCATGAAAACGTTGTTATGTAATAACAGATGATCTCGACAGTCACAGATACTGCCTGAAAAATAATATATTCAGCTTTGTTTTCTTAAATGTGTGTTTTTCCCCTTGAAAGTCTGTCTAAAGTCTGTCTTCCATTCTGTAAAAATACAGAATGGAACATAAAAAACGTTGTGCATTAAAACTTTTCTTGGCAAACATAAAATTTTAAAAAACCTTGTTTTTTTAACATAACTATTTGCCCAGAGGCATCAAGCTGTTAGTGGGTACAGGAGGGATTAAAGTGAATCTGTGAGTTGGATGAAATATAAATTACAATGATACCACTGTCAGTCACAACCAAAGGAATTGTTTCTGAAGATCTCCCAAAACGCTGAGTCTCATATATTACTTCAGGAAAAAATAGAATACATAATTTATTAACAATATTTAAGCCTATGTATATCCATACATAACCTTGTAAGCAAGTCTCTTAGGAGCACTTTAGTAAAAATATGTGATATTAATCAAATAACTTGTGTACATAAGATCAATTTAACCACTGTATGTAAATTCGTATTAGTGGAATCCTTAAAAAGAAAAAAAAAACAATATGTCTATCAAATTGTATGTCTATAGTAGTGTACACAGGGTGTCAGCTGTTTGAAGACAGCATACTGGATAAATAAAGTTTAAGCTGCTGATGAATGACTAATTTCATTGTTTTACCTGTCATTTGTAGTGACAACTTCACTCCTTAATAAGACATTCTTTTAATAGTGCATCTTTCTTGCTTTAAAGGTACATGCAATTTCCAGGATCCCTAGGTCCAGCATTACTATAAGTGGTACTTGTGTAGCTCTCTTATCGGCCAGCTCCTAACTTATATCCACTTCTAAGTTAGCAACAGTTGCTAGGCCAGAATTACCCCACTGTGGATAAGGATAGATGACACCTTATATTTCTGGAGTGAATTGTGAGGATTCTTGGCACCTTGCCTATTCCATAAACTACCTCCTCTGCTTAAGACAGCTTTTGGCATCTGTCAGCTTTATTTTAGAAGAAACAATGTACCTGCATTAAAAAAAATGTATAAAGCGGCCATGGAAGCCAGCAGGGATGGAGTTTAAATAAGACCCCAAACACACCACACTACATTTATTTTCATCTTTTGCTCATATAATAAGAACATAACTTGTATTTTCATTTTGCTTTATCACATCTACTGTTGGTTTCTTGCATTGGGTCCTTTTCAGTCTAGCTTTAGACCCTTACATGCTACTGAAACAGCCGTCACTACAGCAACTCTCTGTTGCTGTTCCGAAACCATCAGTCCTTGGCCCTCTGCTTTTTCCCTGTACATCTCCTTTCTAGGAAAATGTATCCGATCTTTTGGCTTCCAATACCAACTGTATGCAGCTGACACCCAGATCTATCTCTCCTGCCCTGACCTAACGCCCTCTGTTGTATCACTTGAGGTGGACTGTCTGGCAGCCATCTCCACTTGTATGTCTGTTTGCTACCTAAAATGTAATCTATATAAAATGGAGCTGATCATGTTCCCTACCACAAGCTCATTCTCTGTACCTGACCTCTGGCTCGTTTTTCTCCACTGCAATCTATTCAAAATACAGCTCATCTTTCTCGCTCATCATTCCATCTATTTTCATCTGCTCCTCTATGCAACACTGGATTCCTGTCTGCTTGAGGATAAATTGTTCTATCTTTAACCTACAAAGCACCCAATGCCTCAGCCCCTCCCTACTTTGCCTCCCTCATTAACTTGTACTACCAGGCATGACCTCTGCACTCCTCAAATGGACTTAGGCTCTCCTCAAATCTCATCACCTCTTCTCTGAACCTTCCTTTTGCAGAACATTCATTACAATTCAATTCTCAAACTTGAAATAGTCCTTTACAACTCATCCTTTACGGAAGCTTACTCACAACCCTAGAATACCCATTAATAAACCTCTACCCAATCTCACCAAACTTTTACTGTCCTCAAACACTGGAATAGAATGTTTACAAGTCATATAATTAGAAAACACATACTTAATATCTGGCAAAACCAACATAGCACCAACCATGCCTAAGATATCTTTCCTTTGACCTCTTCACTGTCTTATGTATGTCATGTAACCCACTCCCTCTAACTTAACTTATAGTCCCCCTCTATATTCTGTACCTAACGCTGTGTAAATTGTTGGTGCTAAATACAAAATGTTAATGTAATGTAATTGTGTATTTTGTGGGGTGATAGACACCTTTGGACATCTCATATTCTCTAGTGTTTGTAAATTACATTATAAAGCTACACTATGGGATTAATAACAAAATCAATATAATCAGGGCAGCTGAGATGAACAATGCCTTTTACTGGTGGGCGGAAGACAAATGTAGCACTGTGAGAGTGAAATGCGTTAGTGTTTTTCAAGTTATTTTGTTCATCAGGGAAGCAATCAATTTCTAATATTGGTAAGTGTCCTACGTGTATTGAAGAGTACATTCAAAAAATATTGTTTTTATTTTACTTTGTATCATGTAACCCTGGCTTTGTGTTGGGTATAGAATGCACTTTGATGGTTCTTCACTAAAACTGAATACTATTGATACCCGACTTTAATTTTCTTTATCTTACCACTCTTTCCCACTCAGCTCTTGGTGCTGATTTTGCAGTTTACTTATCAAGTCCAGTTTTAATGAATAGCCACCAATGTATTCCATGCACTAAGCTTGTCAACTAGCAGGTACCCTTTTCAGTACTACACACAAACATATATTGATTTTGCTTTGGTGGATTGCAGCATTGCTACACAATTGTGACAATTAGAATCTTCCGGACTAAAGTCCACCATATGCAGATTAAGGTCTCAACTCCTTCAATTAGGAGTGACTATGAAAGAAAAAACCTGATTATAACCCCTTTCCAACATTGGACGGACTAGGCCCATCATGGCACAACTCTGTTGCCTACATAGGATGGACCTGTGTCAGTGATCAATGTCTGATAACACCATTCAGGCGGTGTTGCTGTATGCCTCAATGTCGAGACATTAATAAACACCTACATTTCCATATGAAGGCCCCCATGAACACTCCACAAATTGAGTGTGGGTGCCATGTTGGAAAGCAGAATGCTACTCCAATATAGAGCTGCACTCTTGTGTGAAAGAGCTTGGGAAGTGATCAGTTTTCACAACCGTCACTGTTGCTAGAATGCTCCTAGAGGCAATACAAAAAAGGCTAGGGTTAGGGTTAACATTAGAGTTAAGGATAGCATAAGAATTATAATATATGTGACATGCCCTTATTTCTACCTTTCAAAAAATTTACAACGTGACATCCAATAAGGAGGGGGTGGCAATATAGTCCTGTAGCTAAAACATATTATTTGCAAATAGGAATAATGGAGCAAAAAAAAAAAACAGTAACTGTAGGGTTCTAGGAAGTAAGGAAGTTTCATTTCCAAACAGACTTATAAGTACCATGTTTTCAGAATAATACACCTTAGATCTGTGATACAGCTGATTGTGGTTAGTTTTATTGCCCCCAATATGCCATTTAATATGCCAGGATATTGCCCCCAATATGCCATTTAATATGCCAGGATATTTCCCCCAATATGCCATTTTAATATGCCAGGATATTGCCGATAATATGCTATTTAATATGCCAGGATATTGCCCCCAATATGCCATTTTAATATGCCAGGATATTGCCCCCAATATGTAATTTAATATGCCAGGATTTTGCCCCCAATATGGCATTTTAATATGCCAGGATATTGCCCCCAATATGACATTTAATATGCCAGGATATCGCCCCCAAAATGACATTTAATATGCCATGATATTGCCCCCAATATGCCAGGATATTGCCCCTTAGTATGCTCGTTATGCTACCCTCCTCCCCCCCCTTCCCCAGACCCCAGCACTTACCTCGTTCCTGCTCTGTCCCCCGGTGCTCTGAAGCTGCGTGGCTGTGAGGGAAGCGTTGTGAACTCCCCTCCAGGAGGGACCGCGCGGCTGGAGGGGAGCTCACAACGCTTCCCTCACAGCCACGGACCTTCAGAGCACCGGGGGACAGAGCAGGAACGAGGTAAGTTTTAGATTTTTTTTTTTTTCATTGTATCGGCGTATAACACGCACACATCATTTCCCCCCTATTTTTAGGGAGAAAAAGTGCGTGTTATACGCCGATAAATACGGAAGCTTAAAACTGGTTATATACCGTATTTATCGGCGTATAACACGCACTTTTTCTCCCTGAAAATAGGGAGAAAATGTTGTGTGCGTGTTATACGCCGGAAAAAAAAAAATCTAAAACTTACCTCGTTCCTGCTCTGTCCCCCGGTGCTCTGAAGCTGCGTGGCTGCGAGGGAAGCGTTGTGAGCTCCCCTCCAGCTGCGCGGTCAATAAAGTCTGTTTTTTTTAAAACAAACTTTATTGACCGCGCGGCTGAAGGGAAGCTCACAATGCTTCCCTCACAGCCACGCAGCTTCAGAGCACCAGGGAACAGAGCAGCAAAGAGGTAAGTGCTGGGCTATGGGGAAGGGGGGGGGGAGGAGGGTGGCATAACGAGCATACTAAGGGGCAATATCCTGGCATATTGGGGGCAATATCATGGCATATTAAATGGCATATTGGGGGCAATATCCTGGCATAATAAATGGCATATTGGGGGCAATATCCTGCATATTAAATGGCATATTGGGGGCAATATCCTGCATACTAAATGGCATATTGGGGCAATATCTGGCATATTAAAATTGCATATTGGGGGCAATATCCTGCATATTAAATGGCACATTGGGTGCAATATCCTGCATATTAAATGGCATATTGGGGGCAATATCCTGCATATTAAATGGCATATTGGGGGCAATATCCTGCATATTAAATGGCATATTGGGGCAATATCTGGCATATTAAAATGGCGTATTGGGGGCAATATCCTGCATATTAAATGGCATATTGGGGGCAATATCCTGCATATTAAATGGCATATTGGGGGCAATATCCTGCATATTAAATGGCATATTGGGGGCAATATCCTGCATATTAAATGGCATATTGGGGGCAATATCTGGCATATTAAAATGGCATATTAGGGGCAATATCCTGCATATTAAATGGCATATTGGGGGCAATATCCTGGCATATTAAAATGGCATATTGGGCTTCAAAGTTCTTAATTTAAGTTCTTAAGTTTTTTTTCCTGAAATTTCCTTCTTAAAATTAGGTGCGTGTTATACGCCGGCGTGTGTTATACGCCGATAAATACGGTAGTTAGATTGGCCTATAGGGTTAAAATTAAATAATTTTTAGCATAAGGGATAGGGTTAAAATTAAATAAAAATGTAAATATATTAAGGGATAGCATAAAGGTTAGAGTTAAATTTAGTGTTAGGGTTAAATTTTGGGTTCGGGTTGGGGTTAAAAGGTCAGTATAGGAAAAAAACAAAAAACCCTATTCTTGATTTTTGCCCCTTAACTCACAAAAAAATACTGAAAAATATGGAAACATGCATATTTCTGAACTCGGGACAACATTTAGAAACTATTTAGATGGGGTCTTTTTTAATGATTGTATTTGTGTAAATTATATTTTAGGTCAAAGTTAGAAAAACATTTTTTTTTTTTTAATCATATTTTATGATTTTTTTTGTAGTAAATTATAAGATATGATGAACATAATGGTATCTAATGAAATCCCTTCTTATGACGATAAAAACAACATATAATTTGTGTGGGTACAGTATGTGAGAAGGAAGAAAATTGCAGCTAAACACAAACACCTCAGAAATGTCAAAACAGCCATTGTCACCAAGGGAAAGTCAAGGTGAAAATGTCTTTTCACTATGGAGTTAAAATACTAAAAATATTAGCTAAAGTAGGGTTTAAAGATGAATAATAAATGCATAGTCTGCTTGTGTTTCGTTTTGTTAAGGCAATAACAGAGGGTGATTTCTCTTTTTCTTTTTCATGAACGGGTTCTTTGTGGACAGACAAAAATAATGTAAAAAGAAGGGTGTTCAGTAAATAATGCTTTTTGAATAACCTCTAAGGAAGTTGTTTTATGTGTTTAAGATAATTTCCGTCTTCTTCCTTTACACTGTAAATTGAATTCATTTAATTGATTTACGGGAACCCTTCCTATCAAGTTAATAGCAGATTGTGAATTTTTTTAGTTAGGGGTTCGTTTGTTGGGCAAAAAGATGACACAACTGGGTTGCTTGGTAAATAATGACTTTGAATAATATTGAAAGTAGTTTTATGTGTTTAAAATAATTCAAGATATCAATACAGGTGGTTAGTAAAAAAATTGATTTAAATGAGCACAATATAAATGTTAAAATATCACGTGTTAACGGAGGACTGAAATTTGGGCATTGAAGCTTTTTTTTCACTTTAAATTTTGGAAATGAGATTGCCATTTTAATCTAATTAAAGGTATATGTCTTAAGGGAATATCTCTGTATATACATATCAACTCTTGAATATTAGGATGATAAAGATGGCTTTTGTAGATGATGAATACAACTCACGGTAATAATACAGCAGATAGTGAACACTATGTCATACATAATCCCTTGATTTTAAATAGCACTTGGTATAATAGAGATGCATGTTGGACAAATACTGCACACAATTAATTTTTGTTTCTCTCTTATTTTGTCCCTCGCTCCCTTGTCACCTGAAAGAGGTAGGGACGTTGGGGAGAATATCAATGTTTGCTCATTGGGAGATTGTAAAAATGTATATAATCACTCAATTATAACCTGCAAACATTTTGTATAATGTGTATATGACATGAGGCAGCAAATGTTGATCTACACTTTGGAGCTGCATGGGTCAATGTTATAAAGACCACAAGTTTAACGTAAGTTGCCGCCAGAGTTTGGACCTTTTTTTTGGAGTTTTTTTGGAGTTTTTTTTCCATGTGGGTTCCGTTGTAGCTGTATTCACTCCAGCATATGGGATGTGGTATCTCTTTTTTGGTTCCTTTCTCCTGACAGTATAGTAGTAGTAGGCTCTAGTTTAGAACACAGCCTGAGAGGTAAGAGATGGGGTATCTTCAGAACCAGTGAAAGGGAGGGGGGTGTTCTTTTAATTTTTTGTATATAATTATATTGAGTATATTTAAGCATTTTTGGTCAGTGGTCATGGAAGTGTACAGGGATCATTTCTATGCGAAAATTTATATTAAGCATTAGAATAATTAACACCCAGGGGATTAACTCTCCACAAAAAATAATTTGTATTAACAATTGTTTTGAGAAAAGAGGGCATCCATATTTGCTCACTGCAGGATAAGAGGATGAGCAAAGAATTAAATCTAAAGACTTTCCAACAATAATTAGTTTGTTATTAACACACAAAAAGAAAATAGTAGTTGCCAAAATATATTCTAAGACTCTCAAAAGGGAACAGAGATATAGCATAGAATGGACACTCATTGTTTTTTTTACTGCCAAAAAACCCTAAATTTAGATCTCTTCAAACAGAATAACAAATGTTTTCCCCCAGGGAAATAGGAATAAAGTGGTATTGGCACTGCCACCATTTAAAAAAATCATCCGGGGCTTTGCGGAGCTATACATGTGGTTAGATTCTCTTAATGAAATTGTGAAAGTAGAGTTTTTACCAGCCTTTAAACAATCTCCAACAGAAGGCCAGGAAATAAAATTATTTTTAAAACGGAATAATGTATCCAGGATGTCAGAGAACAACCGTTGACCTTAAATTTACCAATATCAAGGAAGACGTTTTTGTACTGACAAACTGAAGCCCAACAAGATTCCAGGTCCATATAGGTTTAATAACACCTTTTAAAAACTACTTACAAAAATCTTAAGCAGGATCTTACAGATGCATTTAATGCCTTTCGCCAATCCGAGTGTCTGCCTAGGGAGTTTGTATACGCAAATATAGTTCTAATTCTGAAACAAGGAAAAAATATTGACGAAGTGTTAAACTATCATTCTATTTCTCTCTTGAATGTTGATACTAAAATGTATTTTTCTATTCTGGCGGAAAGATTAGAAACTGTAATTGAATTTTTAATTGATTTAGATCAAGTAGCATTTATGCCTGGTAGATCATCGGTGAATAATATCAAGAAGTTAGTTGACTTTTGAGTCAGTAAAAATAAATTAATATTATTATTAATATTAATATTAATAAAATAATATTGACCCTATCGTTAGATGCCAAGAAGGCTTTTGATAGGGTCAACTCAGACTACCTAAAATAAACTCTAATGGCCTTTGGGTTTAATGGAAAGATTTTGGAATACATGTTTTTTCTCTGTATTCTGCTTCTTCAGTTAGAGTAGTGGGCTTTGGCTTTGGTTCTAGGTGGTTAAAATATCTAACAATAACATCAAAATAAATATGTATGCGGATTATATTAATCTTACATTAGAAAAGCCAAAATAATCAGTGGAACTGATGTCAGAATTGGATAAATATTAAAGGGTCGCTGTGTAGAGATTGTATCAAGATAAATCAATAATGTTGGCTATGAATAGTAATACATTTAAATGGGATAATTTACATGGTCTAAATAGCATATAAGCTATTTGGGCATAAAGGTGATTGTTTTACCTTTGAAGACCCAGACAAATATGTCTCTGAGAGAATAGAAACATCTCAAATTTTGCTGATGAGGAAGAACAAACATATTAAAGGCCTATATGCTTCCTAAATGGTGCTATGTGTTTAGAATGTGATCACTAACAATACAGGATAGCTGGCAAAAACTGGTACAAAACAGATTTGTTTGTCTGGGAAAAATCTCCTGTGTTGAATTAAAATATACAATGGCTAGATCTAGAGATGGTGACTTAGGAATGCCCATTATATCACAGTACCATAAAGCTAGTATGGTAGCCCACACAATGACCTAGTACTTTCCCAGACTTAAGATCTCTTACCCTTGTTCTTGGAAGTATCGACTGAGCCGAAATAATAAAGTTTAGTACTTAACGAAAAATGTACTGTGGGAGAGAAATAAAAAATAATATAAACCTACAGAAAGATATAATTAAAGTGTTACCCCTGTGTACTTTCACAGTTAATATAGTGTACCTAAATCTCAAAAGATGGGTTGATTGTGGCATTCATCTAATCAAATATATAGTACTGATAAAGAACTTTGAAACTAAGAGCTAAATTCTCCCTCCTGACTTCTGAAGTATTTATTTACTTGAGACAAAGGGTTTCCTTAATAAACATTTGGTTTATAGCACTGTTAACAAGATCGGGAAGTTGGAGTCCTTATTAGAATCAGAGGAGCAAAAGAATCAAGTGTCTCACACAATTGATATTTTGAGTTGTGCGGAATTGGTGTTAACGGTAATTAAATAATGCTAGTGGGATTTGTCCATACAGATTTTGTTAGCAGACTGGTTAGTCACTTAAGGCTGTGTATGGTTTTATACATTACTGAATTACATTACTGTTTTACACTTCGATGTTCTTAACTGCTGGTCCCAAGCCTTCTTGGTATCCCAAAGTGCTGGGGGTATGACCTGAATTGGGTTGGTAGACTTTGTAACACCTGCTGCTAAGATTACCATCCGCTGAAAACTGGAGATCAAATCTTGTGTGGACTATGGTAAAAGTACAACTAATATTCCAGTTAAAAGGGGAGAGAGGCAATCTATTCTACGCAGACAGATGCCAATGTTGAGTATATAAATTATGGGTTTAAAAAGTTATCCCCAGGAGGCTAGATGAGCTGGCCGCGATCAATAATAAAATGGTAAGAATAAAATATGTTCAAGAGTTCTTGATGTTTCTATGTATTGATATTTGTTATTCTGTACGTATTCTGAAGTAATTCAATTCTATTGTTCTAGTTCATTTCTGGTTTTATTTGCTGCTTGTTATTGTGTTTTGATCCATTCTGGGGTTTCCTTGTTTTCTCCTGCTTCTTTAAATATGTGTCCCACCCATTTGTTATGTTTGCTTTAGTTCCCAGTCTGGTCAGTCTCAGGTATGTTTTGCATCTGTTTTGTTTAGTTCAGTCTTAGTTATTGTTTTAGGCAAATTTTTGTGCTAGGAACTACTGGTAGCAAAGTGATCATCTTAGGGCCGTTAGGTGTAACTAATACCTCACCATCTACCATCTTAGAGTTCAAGACTAGTTCTGTGTTTGCCTGTTTTTTTGTTTGCATGTCTCCTTAGTTCTGTTACTATGCTCTGTTCTATCCTGTCTGTCTCTGCCCCATATTTATGCCCTGTATTTCTTATACCCAGTTTCGTTACTGCCTTACACTTCACATGTTTTTTTTTCAGTTCTGTTTTTGCTCCATAGTCTTTCCTTAACCCTGTGCTCTCTATTATGTTATTCCTGTTTCTGCTCTGTCTTTTATTTGCTATCGCTCTGCTTACACTGTCTGTCTCCGCCTGCAGCATCCTGCTTTTCCTGGCCGTGGTATTTTGTGCCATGCCTGCACCAGAGTTACCCTGCACCAGGCTCTGTGTCTCCTATCTGTAATGTGATTCCTGAATAGGGGAGCTCAGGGTCCCCTGTTACCTGGATCCTCTTTGTGACAAAATGTCTACATCTACCATACTATTGTTACTTAAATTAATAGTAAAAGAACATATGTAAAAATAAGTCAAATCAATACTTTTTAAAACATTTACTTTTGCTTTGTTAATTTATTTGTGTAGTAGCTTAATTATGTTGCCAGAGTTTCTACTATGAGGTAAAAAAAAAAAAAATGGTTTATTACCAGATATAGATTAATCTCTGGTAGCAGAAACAGAGCAGAAGTAAACATTTTAATTTGGACTCTACTGGATTATAAAATCACAAAAACTGGATTATTGACCCCTTATGTATCATTATATGTTAATATGTATGTCATTTTACATTTCATGTAATGTTTTATTATACATATATTGCTATTTAATTTGGCTCTGTTGTACAGCAATGTGAAATTTGCTTTTGTTTTAAATAAATAATGTATTACTGATGATGATAAAAAAAAAATGTTGAGCTGGACCCCCGATTCAGTAAAGTTTCAATAGGACTCGAAGGCGGATTGTTATTGTTCTCACAATAGAAAACTGGAGAACAGATGCCAAATGCTTCCTTACTGTGGCAAATTGATCTGTGAAACTGCCTTGATGACTGATTTTCTACCTTTGAAGAACTGTAGAACTATGTGAAAATGTTTTATTTGTTTGCAAAACACCAGGCACCATATCCTACGTGCATCTACATGCTATGCAGCAATATGGGTTAGAGTTTCTATAAAAATATAGATATTTACCCACACAAAGATTTCTGTATATCTATGTATAGCTATGTATGCATTGCATTGTATGGTATTGCTTTTTGGTCTAACCAAAGTAGCTTGTGTGTTTCAAAATCATGTTTGGTATATTAATCCCATAAATAAGATCATTTTATACTGCATCAATTATTTCCATCTCCTTGTATCTAAAAATCATTTTAAGAAAATAACTATATTAAAAATGGTCCCCCAAATCAGCTTCAAAATAACTGAAAACTCCCACCTGCTTCCCAATTGCCAGTAAATTACTAATGTCACAATGACAAAATGCTTAACAGATGTGAACATTGCATCTTCCGAAAGGATGCTGTGTGCCATAGATCAAATTCAACTGAATGCATGAACACAGCTATCATGCCAATAGAAAACTATAGTTTGCTGTATTGGGCTATTAAGTTTATTGTTGCCAGCTTATCGGGCCTTTAAAAATGGCATTGCTTCGGTATTTATATTTTGCAAAACTACAGCTCTTCAACTAATGGAGCAATGTGCCCCATGTTGTTATATTTGGAGCCTAGATGTTGTTATACTAGGTGTATGAAAGTTCAAACAGGAAAATATAATAATGACTTGGGAGAGATAGCGGGCTTCATTCAATAACAGCTCAGAATTTTGGATTGTTGTATATGGTATTCAATGATATGAGATAAATTAACTCAGGTCATTGAATAGGGACCATTGCCTCAAAAGGTGTACATGCTAAGAATATTCATATTCAAAACAATTACAGTTCTGGATTCTCACTTTAATAAAGAGGTCTCACTATACCTGGTCTCCAGTGGTACATTGCTGTTGAGTACCCAGCTGTCCTGAAGCTGCACAGATTCAGGAGTAGTAGCTAGATCGTTTGGGGCAGGAGCTGGTGCATGAATCTGATTCCGTCTGTTGGTCAAGGAATTTTTGTTGAGGGAGTTGGCTGAAGAATGATGGTGAGATAAAGTGTGATTATGAGGAGGAGGAAGAGGAGGCCTCAGTGTTGACTGGCTGTGGTGATTTGTTGGGCCTGCAAAAGAAAAAAGGAGTTCACTGTTAGAAACATATCCTTATATTTACAGAATGTGACCAGTGTTACAGCATGTGCTACATGCTTGACATAGGACACAGAAGAAAAAAAAGTCTTATCAATGATGTTAGAATATAGTAAAAAAACAGATTGCTTTTACCAAACCTTTGAAACAAATAGCAGTACAGATGATCTTATATGCATGAACCTGTCTAAATATCAATGCAACACACAAGCAGCCTAAGCTATTCAAAACTCGTATTATAATTCTACCCCAGAAATCAGGGAGATAAGGCTCCCTAAATCCTTACTGCTGGCCTTTAACATTTTTTGATTATTTTATACAGAAAAATATCGAAATATCATCTCCTTAGTTGCTAAGAAAATAAGGCTGGCTCCTGAATGGATCTGTATGACTCCTAAAAATAATCTGCCCTGCCCTAAAGGGCTAATATAATTTTAAGCCCAGAAGAGAATCTTGACCTTAGAGGTTCTAGCCATCAGGCAGCCTGAGTTTGCAGAACTACTTGAGTTATGTAGATAGTTTCTGTACTTTTGGCATGTGGTATTCATACCCCAGTATGTGATGATCAGAGAAGTGACTTAGATGATGAAAGGAACTTGTCATCATTACTGCTGATGTTGGAGCTACCCTACACCCTGCAACACCATATATCCTGTAATCTTATTGATTGTATATACCTCCAAAAGTGGCAGCATTTCAGTTCAAAGGTTCATGAACCAAAGTATTGCTGTTTTTTGAGGTATAATGTTCAATGTATGGGGAAGCAGAATGTAATGATAGCATGTAAAGTTGTGTGTCATTCAGATGTTGATAACGAGTTGTTGGGAATTACCATCTTCTTTGTGACATCATGGCAGGAAGACATGATTCGGTGTAACTGCAAATACAATTACTATGCATTTATTCACATGCATACAGTAATCCATGGCTGTCTAATGAATGCACATATTTGTTCATTCAATAAGGCCAAAATGTAGGTTCCTACCAGAATCACAGAGGCATCTGTGAAGATGTAAATAGCCTAAAGAAGGTTTGTAGCTAAATGAAAACGAATGCACACAAATATTGCACGGGGTGTCACAGCTATGCAATATGATCAGTTCCAGATCTCATCATATGACTATCTGCTGTGATAATTGTCCAATTCCAAAAATAAATTACAACTGAATCTGTTTACCATATTTGTCTTCAATAAAGTCATCATTATTGAGCCTACGTTCCAGACTTATATTTTAACCAGTATAATATTCCATTTTCCTAGATTCACTAGCTAAACATGTTAAGATTTCAAGTTTCATTTATTAACCAATAAATATACACATAAACATAGATAAATATTATACAGCTTTAAATGCATTTGTTGCAAGCAATTGCACCTTAACCATTATGCATGTTGTAGTTTCCGAAATAATAAGATATACCAAGTAATAATGTACTAAAATAAATATAATTATAGTTACGGATAGGCCAAAGAGAAATTCTGGGAAGAAAGCCAGTGATGATATAGGTCTTATAAGTCACACTGATACACAGTTGAGTAACTACCATTTCAACCCAGCAGCCTCTTCATATCAATTCAGTAGAAACTGACTTGAATATTACGATATTACTTATCTGAAAAAGGAACAGTATTGTTATTGACCATTTAAGAACCATGATGTAGTGATATATTACTATAGGGATTAGGAATATGGATTCTATGCTATATGAGATGCCTCACATGACAATCATTTGACCAAAGGAAGCAGTTTCCTTAATGTGCTTAATTGGTCATATAATATGAGCCTCACTAGACTGGTTTAGATTTATAATTATGTGTATGCCCTTATATACTAGAGCAGGCAAATGCAACAGACAATCTCAATATATTTTCCTTGTTAAGCAACATTTTCTACTTTCCTTTCAATATTTCACTTTTGAAATTCTAAGAGTGTTGTCACCTTTTAAAACTACAATAGTATCAAGGGACAGTGTTATATTAGATGGAAAGATAGATGAGTGACCTGGCAGCACTGACTGGTGTTAATTGTCTGAGTCATGTAAACATAAATCCAGCAAGGGAGATGATCACCATGTCCTTCTGACTGATTGGCTGTATGGCGCATGAATGACACACTCACACACCAATGAGAGTGATGGCCATTGGACTATCTCTCTACGCTGCCACAGAGCGATGCCACTAAGTATAGAAGAATAGAACATTAGAAGAGTTACTCCATCCAAGTAAAGTGGTTCAGTGAAACATCAGCCACAGTTGGAGTTAAAAAGAACTTTAGTTTTTTAGTACAATAAGTAAAGGTACCCAAGAGATAACTATGGCCATTATCCAATGACTCCTTTTGATTGATTGTCAGTATGTTCCACGGTTTTGTCATATACTGTAGTTATTTTAGTTTTTTTTTTTATTATTCAACAATAGCTAAAACTATCCGTCATTGGGTGTAAGTGAGAATGAATTTGACAGTTCCCTTTTGGCTTTCCAATACTTTACCCTCCGGTCAACTTTTTGTTCCGTTTATTTAGCAACCATCAATCTGATCTACTTTGCACATTGTTTTCTGGGTCTGATTCCTGCTATAAACACTTTCAAGGGCATTTACTGGTCCAGAATGCCTTTTCAGGCCCCCAAGCACTAGATGGGGTAAATAATACATAAGTGGAATTTATTAGAAGCAAAAATCATTATATAGGTTCCAATATATTTGTTTCACTGTCCCAACATTTCTATGTTTCTAGAGGAAGTATCTGATGCCTACGGCTACCCTGACATATTCTTATGTTTTCCGATGATTAGGGCATTCTAATACTTAATGTGTAGAACGATTGTAAAATCAGATTACATTTATTGCCAGTTTGCACGTTCTCTGTGCAGCTCATAACGTGGAGATGCTAACATGCTCCTCTTGATGAGAAAACAATGCAAATTAAGTATTGTATTATGAAATATTGTGGCTCTAAGTGTCAGAGAGGGTTTCTGAAAAATGATGTGCAAAGCCTGTTCTCATTTTGATGGATTTATTTGAATATTTAATGTTCCTTTGTTTTGAGACCCCGTATGTGAGTTTTTTTTTGTCTTCCATTATACGTTGTAATAGATTTCATTTTCTATCATGTTGTTTTTAATATAATTAGCCATGCTTTTATTCCTTATTTAAGGGTGCCATGTGTCCTCTACAATAAAACGCAGTGAAGATAAAAAAAATGTAGTGTAGGCTGCAATGGTTAAAATGAATGCCTGTGCTATGTCTTTTTCATCCAGCTCCCTTATTAACATTGATATGACAGGCCCATAAATGGGGCTTGTCACTTGTATAGCCTTAAGCCAGGAATTGACTCAAATGGGCTATGTGTTCGCATGACAAACCTTTCCTTGGGGCCCTCATATAGCATGTACATTTGCTATAACAATGAGCATCTAAGGAATATGAATACAAAACTTTATTCTAGTGTATTTAAGTCTATTTTTTTCGTCTTTCAGCTATTGGTTACAAGGATGGTCATGTATAAATGTGGCGCACACGAAAATAATGCCAAATAATGGCACTATTGATATGTGTGCCTATGTATAAAGCCGACTCCTGACACATTTCGCCGGTTACGTACATTCTGGTAGTGCTGGCACTCATTGAGCCAGTGCAGTCATTGTATAAAAACCACTGTTAGGCAGAGATCCTTATCCCACACTGAAAAGAGTTAGGATTTATAAAAAAAACTTTGTGACAAACAATTTAATGGTGTTCTATGGACATTCACAGGTTTTGCCATTGACACTGATGTTGTTGTGTGGACAGTTATCTCTGGGTGAAGTACTGCCTGATTTTATCTATATAAATACCAGCATACACTCCTATATAGTATGGAGTAGAAGGGTCGCTGTATGCGATATAGATTCCTATTTTAGCTATGTAAACACCAGCATACATTCCTACAAACAGTATGTCCTTGGTATGAATGTACATACGCTCTCAGGGAGAAAGCTGGCAACTGCTGACCTAGGAAGTAAAAGCAGTTTATTTGCCCTTGGTGCCACTTCATCAGTCTACCTGATTTCACTGGAGATAGACACACATAGACATGTAAGACAGCTTTCCTGAAAGATAAGGTACAGAGCTTGATAGGTGGACAAGACAATTGGATAGAAAGATAGCAAGTGTTAACGACTGGGGAATTACAATGTTAAAAACGGCACGAGTCGGGGGGCAATTGACCACTTGCCCCCCCCCCCCCATTGCTGGCACTCTCCTGTATGCTCCGCAGCTGAGCTATGACACTGTACAATTTCTAACAGATAACTAAATGCACCCAAATCCAGATGGATTTAATCTTTCTGGCCATAATGTTAAAGGGCATCTCATATCAATATAGATAAATGCACAGTATAAATATTACACCTGCTATTATCTATAGCAGTGATGGTTCTTGCACTCGCACAGATTTCAGACAATATTTGCACATTGGGAATTTGTTTGTGGTAGGGTGGGTTTGGAAGTTACAAATCAATATTGATGACTATGCTTTGACTTGTCCAGCCAAAACGGCAGTTTATAACAGCTGGCTTGCCAATATTAATTACCACAAAAAAGTAAGCCAAATAATTAAATATTAAAGTGTAAAGAATTTTAGTGCACAATTAAAATAATCATGGTAACTGTTTCTTCTTTAAAGCTTTGCCCCCCAAAAAACATTCATGTAACTATTATTCGATGAAAAACTTGGTAGCATTTCCATTCTGTGTTCTAAAGCAAACTCTTATTTTCTTGTAGAGATAGCATGAGGTCGGAGATTATTGTTGCTGAAACCCATGGCGCAGGTATGCCGACTGAGCCACTGAGAGGATTATTAAACCAAGCTTTCAGCGGATTTCACTTTTTTTTTTGCATATTTTAAGCAGCAAGATGCAAAACAATCATTGGTTATATAAATATGTTATCATTGCGGCCAATAAAAGATTGGCATGTTCCTCATTGCTTGGAGCTGCTTGATGACTAGGCAGGTCGGTTGGAACTTAAAAAATGTTTGATGTGTATGAAAATTATTAGGAGAATAACTGTTAAGTGAGTATGTGGGAGTTCCCTTCACATTAGTGGGTTATTGAACATCTGGTGAAAAAAACCCTACTGCTACTGATATATGCGTGGGCACAAATAAATGTTAACAGTATGCCGCCAATCAGGATGCTTTACATGCGGACCTCTTGCTATTTACTGGCAGCAGGGATCTGATGCTAAGAAAGCTGGGGAATTGGAGAATGAGGATTAAATTGAAACTTTCTTATTTAAACAAGGTATGGAACTTTGAATATTTGCCATTTTTTATGTTTTAGAACTTTTTCTTTTTTACTTGTTTTTTTCTTTCTTTCTAAAGCCAAAACTAAGATGTAGTTATGGCAGGAAACAAATCAAACTGAAAACGGCAATGACGTAAATAAATGGGGCCTAATATGATATTGGTTGTGGTAGGATTCTAGCATGAAATTAAAGTTTATTCAGTAGTACACAAATAATGATTTGACTAACACATACGTTAAAATTTAGCTGCGTGTATATATATTTGTATGTGTATATGTTTCCCCCGGGCTAAATATTTAAAATTGAATTTGCTATTTAGCTGCTGGAACAGGGGAAATAATATTCAACTCACCCTGCATTTCTTGCAGTGTCTATAAGCAGCCTTTGGATCATGATTGAGGTTGTACAGAAAAGTAGCTTCCTCCACCACAGTACCAATCTCATTTGTTTCTTGTATTGTTAAGGTGTGCATAGAAACAGATATATTAAAATGTCCCACTTCTGAAATGTTTCTCCAAAGAAAAAGTATATGCTTAATCTTTGCAAATGTATTCCTAATTTCAGGACTAACACACATACAGGTGTCTAAGTTTTGCTATAACCATAGTTGTTAATGGTCCTGGAACTGACAATACCGAACTGTTTTTGGGATCCTGTCATTACTGCAACCGGTGAACAGCGAACTATAATGTGCACAGGCAGTTCCTGTTTTAATTATGTATTTCTAATAGAGATAGATAACTTAAACATGCCTGTACTGAACTCCAAACCACTGTACAGACTTCTACCTGTACCAGAGAGGCTGGGGCAAAATCTTTGTTGCTGGAATATGCAATGTTGTGTGATGTCACACAGCATTATGTTACTGTGCACCCTTTTAGTTCCGCCCCCAGACCTGGTCATAGAGTAATGCCAAGTATCCATTTCTGATCAATTTAACTTTTCAAATTCATATCTCAAAACAGTTAAACTGATAAAAAAAAACACAACTTATAGACAGTATAGAGTACACATTAATTATTGAAACATAAGGTATAAATTAACAGGAAATCCTGATTTTAAAATGGTGGATCCATTTTAAGCAAAGTCTTACAAAGAAGAATACTAAACTTTGCACAGTATAGAATGTGAGGGCAGATAAGAATCATTCATTTTGTCAAAATCAATGTGTACTATCCACTGATTTCAACATTGATATCTATTAATAATTGGGTAAGCGACTTTGTCAAATTAGGCAGTTTCGTTTATAAGCTGGATTTCCCCTCTTTAATATTTTTGCCAAAAATCTAAGACATTCTGAAGCCATTTACGGAGAGTGGATAGGGTGTAAAGCTGAAAGAATGGACATTTCTCAAAACGACTTCATCCATTGATAGCCTCTGCTTTCCAAAACCAGTCAAAATATTGTAATTTATGATGGATTTCATCTTATATTATGGGTTTTGCCATTTTTTCCCGTCTTTTTTTTATTTGGCAGCAGAGAATAGTGTTCATTTTTCATTTGTGCAATCTTGCGTAATTTATGTGGAGTATGTAGGTAATACAATGATTAATCCTGGAGGTTTTTTTTTTTTTTTACATTTTTTTAGAATGCTATTCCTGATGGAGAAATCAAATGCTATTTATACTGACACAATGGGCTTATCCTTGCATTCTAATACACAGGCAGAACAAGAAAAGAAATACTTGACCCAAGGGCACTAGTGCTTTTCAAAGTCTCCAAAACATAGAAGATTTAGAAACCTAATCTACACTTAAGAGAGAAAATACAGGTTGTTAAGGGAAAAGGCATTTGCTATTAATGTCTGCTACAGCAACAAATCAGGGCCCATGGTTCCTATTCAATCAAACTTCTCTAGGTGGAGTTTAACATACCTGTGAAATGGACATTTTGGCAAATCTAAGCCTTTTCTGCTACTAGCACACATTCATGCATTAACCTATTGTGAACTAATGCCATTATCGCTACCTTGTCCAATGTCAGTGTGGAATGACCTGCTTTCTTATCATCAATATATAATTAAAGGACAACTGTAGGCAAAACAATTAATTTAAGTTTAATTTAAAAATTGCTTTTTAAATAGAAATCTTCTTGAGACCTTATTGCTCCCTATATATCTCTATAAAGAAACTGACATATTATTTAGAATCTCGGGTCAGTTCTTCATTCAAGGTGGGTCAGATGACTGAAAATCTTATCCAACATTCTAAACAACATGTCTGCCCCCTGTTCGAGCTATTTTGAGAAAAAGATGGTGCAACAACATATTTTATTTGTATAATTTGAATATATATCTATATAAACATTCTATACAATATTTCGATTAAACATAAGTAAATGTTGTGCTCACAGTTAGCCTTTAATGGGTATGACATTCTTTTTTGGGAATAGGCAGTACGTCTGTAATAGTGATTGGACCATGGGAAAGCTTTTGCTTGTGCCCCCTGCACCCTGTCCCCCCTGCCTGGCATTCAATCACTCACTCCACCCCAATACATAAAGGAATTAACACAGTAAAGGAAGAGAGTATATTTAAAAGAAGAAAAACTACCACAACTAGAGGAAATGGTCTAAAATTAGAGGGGCAACGATTTAAAAGTAATATCAGGAAGTATTACTGTACTGAGAGGGTAGTGGATGTATGGAATAGCTTCCAGCAGAAGTGGTAGGAGTAAACACAGTCAAGGATTTTAAGCATGTGTGGGATAGGCACAAGGCTATCCTAGTTATAAGATAGGGAACTGGCGACTAATAAAAGAATGGTTCCTATCTGCCAACACATTCTGTTTTTCTATGTTTCTATGTTTCTAATCCCCCGCCCCCCAAAAAACAAACACACAAAATGTCTGCCTAAAATCTGTAAATCCTCTATAGTATTCATGTATGCTTTTGTAAGATAGACACTGAGTACTTTTATTGCAGTGTATAAAATATAAATAATAAGTGTATAATTGCAGTATATACAAGTATATAAAATATATATATGGAACAAAATGTATATATGGCTGCAAAATGTATATGTTCTGATTATGCAACACTGCAATACAAATATTCCTATATTACAAAAGTATACAGGATATTAGAAAGCACTTACATATGGCAGTCATGAATTAGCATTAAAATACAGCTATCTTACAGTAATTATACATAGCACTTATATAACACAGGGCAAATATTCAATAATGTATGTGTGTGTGGACTGTATTTATGTTTCAGTGTTTGTATACATGTTTGTATGTTTATATATATATATATATATATATATATATATATATATATATATATACACACACACACACACAAACAGTAACATGTTTGTTCCCAGCAATAAAACTCACAGTACTCACAGTCACACACAGCGTCACACACTAGTGTCTCTCACACACATTGTCCGATTTTTTAAGAAGAGAGATTGTTTATTTTCTCATTGGCATTAAATGGTTAACGTGATAAAAATAGCCTAATGTTGGATGTGGTAGATGGAGATGCAAAAAATACAGTTAACCCCTGGCAAAATTAGCTTCTGACTAATGCAATGCAGGGTACTGTGGTGCAGGTGTGCTGAGATGGGAGCTGGAGGGCAATTAAATAGCTGTCTTTAGCCCTATGGACTTTTAATCCTGTTCTGGAAATGTGACAAGAAGGATTTCAGGAGTAACAGTAACTGCTGTCTAAGACAGTGTGAGGTGAAAGAAATGCTATGTTAATAAGGCTGACTGAACTGTGTGAAGTCAATGGGAAATGTCATCTATGTGCTACTTGTCTTATTGGCTACATAGGCTTCCTCTCTTGAAGGTAGAAAAAAAACAGAAACAAACTTTGACCAGTATGTATTACAATAGCACTATATTTAAATGCACAATGCGCACCTTCCAGTATCTCAAATTATAATGCTTATTTTTGAAAAGAAAAATACTTAACAGTAAGGGCTATGGAGGAACTGATTTATATTTTTGAAAAGGTCAAATAACCATATATAACACGTGGTTCCCCTTGATGGATTATTTAGAGAATGGGGGACTGGAAGACCCAGCACAGAACACAGATGACCAAGTTTCATTATAATAATGCATTCCAACAAGTTAAATGGTGTAGCATTGTAACATTAATATTAATAATAATAATAATAATAACATTCCTCATAGACAGAGTCCTTTCCCCTTGGTACCTTTCCTTCTAGTTCTTCTTTCTCCCTTTTCCTTTCTTCTTAATTAATTAATGGACAATGTGTAGGTTTAATATAAATATTTATTTAGAAGATATTTATTTAGAAGATATGGATCATAATGAGGTTTACATTTTGAAACTTGTAAAGACTTGTATTACTATATTTGTGTTAATCGTATAAACTCAATAAAATGTATTTATATAAAAACAAAAGTTGTTACAGTGTATATATACACACACACATGTGGAGTGCTCTTTATGGTAGAATTTGTGTGGTGTAGATGTATGTGTGTGTACTTATATTTATTTTGTTTATATACATATATACATCACAATTTCCTGTGAAAATTAATAAATACCGTATTTATCGGCGTATAACACGCACTTTTTCTCCCTGAAAATAGGGGGGAAATGGTGTGTGCGTGGTATACGCCGAAAAAATTAATAAATCTAAAACTTACCTCGTTCCTGCTGTCCCCCGGTGCTCTGAAGCTGCGTGGCTGTGAGGGAAGCGTTGTGAGCTCCCCTCAAGCCACGCGGTCAACAAAGTATGTTTTTTTTAAACAAACTTTATTGTTTCGCGCGGCTGGAGGGAAGCTCACAACGCACCGGGGGACAGAGCAGGAACGAGGTAAGTGCTGGGGTCTGGGGAAGGGGGGGGGGGGAGGAGGGTGGCATAACGAGCATACTAAGGGGCAATATCCTGGCATATTGGGGGCAATATCATGGCATATTAAATGGCATATTGGGGGCAATATCATGGCATATTAAAATGGCATATTGGGGGCAATATCCTGGCATATTAAAATGGCATATTGGGGGCAATATCTGGCATATTAAAATGGCATATTGGGGGCAATATCCTGCATATTAAATGGCATATTGGGGCAATATCCTGCATATTAAATAGCATATTGGGGGCAATATCATGCATATTAAATGGCATATTGGGGGCAATATCCTGCATATTAAATGGCATATTGGGGGCAATATCCTGACATATTAAAATGGCATATTGGGCTTCAAAGTTCTTTATTTGAAATTTAAGTTTTTTTTCCTGAAATTTCCTTCTTAAAATGAGGTGCTTGTTATACGCCGACGCGTGTTATACGCCGGCGCGTGTTATACGCCGGCGCGTGTTATACGCCGATAAATACGGTAATAACAAGTGCAAGGTACACAAAATAAGCTTATTGCAGAAAATAGTGATATATCGTGTGCCCCTTTTTTCAGTGTTCCTTAACTGTGTAACTCTTTTTGATTTTAATACCTCTCTTTTCTCATTTTCTTTCTGAAGCTGCTTTGGTGAAAGAAATGAATGAGGAAGAACACATATGCCCATCATATCAAGATGGATGCCCCTGTTAAAGATGGCTGTCCAAGTTTAATGTTTGCTTTGAGAACAAAATGTTTTATCCAGTTTCAGTATTTAACATTGAGTTGGGTTAGTATAGACCCAACTGAATGAGAAGTGAAGATATGCAACAGAGTGCTAAAAGTGGAGGAAAGACCATGGATCAGTACTTCCAGGGCCATTATCAGTGTGAGTATCCCTTAAAGTAACCAATGCCCTGCAAACCAAGTGTAATCTGTAAGGTAGCATGAAGGAGGGAGCATACAACCAAAGCAATGGTATATATGATAAGTATATATACTTCAAATGCTAAATTTGATGCACATTTAAATGAAACAACTGAAATAATCTATATCTATTTCAACTGGTTGATAAATGGATTTTTGGTGCCTCCTCATTAATTTGTTATCATCAATCAGTTGTGTGTTATTATGTTCACCTCTGCTCTTAGACTAAGGATTACATTGAATATGGTTAAGCCCTAAGTATTGAATGCTTCATAAATATATATTCTGTATCGATTGCCCTTTCATGTGTGCTTTATGAATCCTAAATATGCTGAGCATTGTTTCAATACTTGGATTGGTAATATTTATCAAGGTAAGCATAAATATAACAGGGATTAAGGCCTGTGAAGAAACTACAAAATTATGTCACATTGATTAGGGTAGAACACAGATTCACTACACAGCTATGCTATCGGGATATGGAAATAAACACTATCGTTTCATCTTTATTCAATATTACAGGTCTGTTTGTCTACCTATTTGTCTCTTAAGGTTTTAATAATGAAAGAGAGCTAAACTGGAGAGTTTTGCCAACTCGACTACTTTAGCTTCAAGTTTGAAATTCCCTTCTCAATTCCCTCTTTCATGAATAATTTTTAGATTTGGGCCTTAAATCTCTGTGCGCCGATGGTCTTCCCCCAAGTCTATTTTAAAAACAGGAAGTGTGGCCATCCTGCATTACATGACTCTAGCTGTAGGATAACTAGGCCTGAGCATCCTTCACAGTGTAAAGATAAACCTGAAAATTTTGATACTAGATATAATTAATACACATTGCTTGAGCTTTAAAACTTGCTAACAGGTGGCAACCTCCATGATAACCAGGCCTGAACAACATAGCAATGTGTCATGTTAGGCTTGAACAGCTAGCAGTGTTTGAAACTTGGTACAGGTTCTCTGTATTGTGTGACGTTTGGCTCTTTCACTGCATACTCACCATTTAATGTAGTTTGGTTCGGACTCTATTTCACGGCATGCTTTAACATAAATAAGGGATGTGTGAATTTACAGGAACATAAATTAAAAGGAAGTGCAGTATAAGAGTTTTCATGACACTGTTTGTAAATATATCACCACTACTGATCTTCCAAATTAATATGATAAATTCTCTTGTTCCCCAAACAAAAGGAACAGTCATAGATATAAATTGTCTATTCTTGAAATTTCAGATAACAGCTCCCAAATAATCTAATTATCTTTACCGAAAAGGTATCCACTGACACTGTGTCTGAAACAATTGGATTAACCTAACTTCTGTTTATATCTATTTAGAAATGTATAAAATAAAATATGATCTGTAGTAAAAAGGGAACTGTTAAGTAAAATCATGGCCCACTGTCAAACCTCGAATTGCCATCCATATTAATAGTATTGTTTTGACATAGAAATAGCAGCCATAAAGCCAGTCGAATTGGAAGTTGGAAAATCACTCAGCATCGTTTACTGACCGTACCGTAAAGTTTTAGATATTCGACCTTGGTATGTTCTACCTGAAAGGAGCTTAAAATTATTCTGATTATCGCTGGGCAACCTAAAGTGTTGATTTAGTGAAAGTTAAAACCAAAAGGGAAGTTAACTGATGCTGACACGTCTCTGGAGTTGAAACCTTTTCAGTTCTCGACTGTAGTCAACATTAATTTGCTAGGCGGTTTGTGTACTGAATGCTTTAGAAGACATAATGATTTGTAAAGGACCAATGAAAAAACAAGAGATGGCAGTATCCACTAATCTCTTCTATTTGAAATATATTGGAATCAACAGTTGAGAATATAACAGTTCGCATACTACGCACAGTGGTAACGAATGGCAGAGTAGCTCTTTTCAAATTATTACATGCAATAAAATAAGGAAATGTGATTTCAAGGATTCATTTTAAATGCGAGCCATTTCATTTGTGGAGATCTACGTGCCACTTTTTAGTAAAGGTAAAATCCATCATTTAAAAATGCGTTTTTGACATACGCTTCCCAAATATTCTAGCTTCTAGGTTTTATTTGTGACTGGAAATATAGTAAACGTAATATGTATTGACTTGGGTCAGGTACAGTAAAGCAGATAACTATTAATTTAAATTATTGGAAGCCATGTTGAATTTAACTTATAATTATCATACAGCAATAATTTAGACAATACCTCACAAAACAATTCCGAAAATGATACATTATAATACAGCACTATTATAATGTACAATTGAAGGCTAGCATGCCAAATGGTGACCACTAAGCAGGGTATAGGTTATTTTGTGTTTATTAGTAATGTAATCGAGCCTGTTTCCATCATGCAGTTGTTCTGAATATTAGGTATAGGGTTGCCAGGTGTATATTTTGAACTCAACAGGTGGTGCTGTATTGACAAATTAAAATGGGTCTCCCACAATGCCTAACTAAGGGGGGGGGGGGAGGGGCAGTTATGAAGACGGGCAGCTGGCAATAAAAAACTTATTTGATTTTTCCTCAAAAACCACCCCTGCTGGACAGTCCAGTATTTTTTCTCTTTAGTCAGATTTTAGTCAGCGCCATCTGGAAACTATCTGCATGTTGCAATAATGCCTATATTGACCATATGCATGATATATACCCACATGTCGTGTATATATATATATATATATATATATATATATATATATATATATATGCCCACATGACATATACATATAACATGTGGGTGTATATATACCCACACACATATATATTTATCTATCTATATATATGTGTGTGTGTAATATTGCCATAGGAACTGTCTGGGGTCTAAAAATGATTTACTAGGAGCAGATGTGCAGGTATTTTTATATTTGAAGCCAGCCTCTTCTCTAAGGAAACAGAACCTGTGCTTCGGGGCCTGCTGTTTTTGAAGGAAAATAAGGCTGCTTTCCAATTTGTTTGAGATAAATGTATAATTCAGGGAACATATTCTTATTCCAAAGTGAAATAAAATTTGGATAGAAATATGGGATTCTCAGAGCAACAAATACTGTTACTCTAATTACTTATTGAGTTTTTTCCTTCATACTTCCTGGTTTCTCTGCCTAATATTTATGTGCAAAGGTAGCTCGGCATCAGAACTCTTGTCAAAGCTCATTGACCCTTTCTTCTGGAATTGAGTGTATTCTAACAAGAGAAACACAGGATGAAGATTACTCATTTATCTATATTATGAATCTTAGCAATGAGAAGATTTTATTCTTGGCTTTTTCCAAACTGGCTAATTTACAATCATGTCATGTACAGGTATGTGTGTGTGTGTGTGTGTCTGTCTCCAAAATGTGTTGCCAGCCTACCGTTTAAACTGCACTTCACTGCACAATGAAAATTGACAGGAATGTTAATTATTAACCACCAAGAACAGGCTACAAAATTGTGATTCATGCGTGTTTCAGAAGCATACAATGTTCACCTAAGTTATTTTCTCTGTAATTAGATAAAATGATTTGCTTCTGCTAATATAGAAATGTTATATTAAACATGAAACATATGGTATATAGAAATCAGTACTTAATAAAAAAAAAATCCTATAACTGTACTTCATTTCAACTCTGATTTTCTATATCCATCATTTATTTTATGCACATTAACCTGGACTCTTGACAAGGTGGCCTGTTACTTATACTTGAAGTAATCACAACTCACAGACACATTCTGAATTGCTACCGTTTTCTTCTTAAACATCAATATATTATATTATTACCCCTCCTATTGCCCTTCACGACATAGGACATGCATGGTCCATCCAGGCAGTAACTCTGTTGCCGACATAGGACAGTCATGAGCTGTCCAACAAACCTGTGATTGATCCACGGAGCGAATGTGGGCACCATACTGGAGATTAGCATGTTACTCCAATATGGCGCTGCCCTAATGTGGGCAAGAGCTTCGGAAGGGTTGAATGATCACTTCCTTCACTCTGTTCCTAGACTGCCCCTAGAGGCAGTCAACAACATTGCACTACAAATAAAAAAATGCTAAATTAGCCTTAAATCTAGGATTAGGGATATCGTTAGGGTTAGTATTAGGGTTATGGACAGGGTTAAGTCAGGATTGGCGTCACTGTAGGAGAAAATGGTTAGGGAACAAAATAAATGCTACTTTTCATTATTGCACTATAACTTGCCACAAAATGCAGTGAAACATGTAACATGGGCTATTTCGAAACTCAGGAGAAATTTTAGAATCTATTTAGCAGGCTTTTTATTAGTGTTTGTAGATGTATTAAAAAAATCATGTCAAAGTTAGAAAAACTCAATTTTATTCATAAACAAACCCCTTCGTATGCTAATGAAAAGAAACTATAATTTGTATGGGTACAGTGAAGGAGAAAATTAGAGAGAATTATAAATATCACAGTAAAGTAAAACAGCCCAAATCACCAAAATGTGACCAAAAAGTCATGTCACCAAGGGATTAAGGGATACATATAACTTTCACCTGCTGACCTGCATAATATATCATTAATAATAATGCACTACTTAATTAATTAACTAATCCTTTCATGGACACAGTTACATTCTACATTCTGCAGAAGAACATGTAAAAATTATATATCCAGCAAAACACTGGCTGACCTGGCAATATATATGCGTGCAGGGCCGCCATCATGTTGTTGATTGGGTAGGTAGAATATAGGTATATGGAAAAAATGTCTTACAAAAAAGAGGCAAAAATGGCCATGTTTGCACTGCAAAATGGCACCTGCAAGTCTATCTTCAGTGCAGAATTTGTGCTTGCCCTACTGCATGCCACATACCACACAGTTTCATTATTATAAGGATAAAGCTGATTGTTACCAAGACTACCAGAGTACAGGTTTACAAATACCTGACTGAGCTGTTTCTGTCACAATAAAGATATTGCCATCACAATATTTTAAAACATCTATTACACCGTTTTCATCATATTGTAGACTTCTTGTTGCTTCCATTAAAAGGAAAAACTTGGAGTTTAACTAAAAATAAACGGGTCAATGACAGAATGAAACCAGTGGACTATCCAAACGCCACACACAGATATCACGGACAAATTAATAAAAATCCGAGAAAATTTTCTATTAGTGTAAGGATGTCATGCTACTTGCTCAAAGTAACCATTTCTTGTGAGTCATAAAAACAACAAAAAATATAAAGCTTTACATTATCTTTACCAATATTAACACTTCCAGGCGGACTACATCATGGGGGAGAACATAGAATAAGGGAATCCTGGGGCAAATTAACGACACATCACGATATTAAACTCTCATTTAATGGTCACTTATTATTGAGTGCAGTAGAGAAGTCGACACTCCAATCTGAGTTGCAAAAGTAAAGTGCTTTATTGTGTCAAAAAATCTCTCGCAATGGCAACAAACATGGGGTGAACAATCCTTTCCAATAACTGCCCTTATGCATTGTTGAAACATGAAACGCGTTAGGTGCCCTTATGATTAAATGTTGTTGAAACGCCTTAAGTATGTCTCTTTTGTTGCCATTGCAAGAGATTTGTTGACACAATAAGCACTTTCTCTCTGAAAATCGAATTGGGGAGCCAACTTTTCTACTGCATATTACGATTGTTACTTGTGGTCAAGAGGATCCAGTTTGAGCACCTTATTCCTTTCAACCAATGGGTAGATCCATTCTCTACGTATTAGCCACAGGAGTGAAGCCCAGTTCAATGTCATTTTGAGACATCACTTCTACTTATTGTAGAGCCCAATGTGCTGTTGGTGTAGTAGAATCACAACATCATTTCCGTAATACACATTTTTCTATGTGTCTATTTTGATTGTTGTAGTTTTTTTGCCAACTCCTACAATTGAACACATTCATTATAGATAGTAAAAAAAAAAAAAAAAAAAAAAGAATATGTGAATGAAGAAAGGGAATACACTGTGTTCTGGGATTGAACCGTGGGACTGATATAAATCATTTAATAGGTTTGGTTGCATTTTTATCTAATTCATTTACCTCCTAGAAATCTTTGCTTTGATTCTCCCTCCCTCAGCAGTGTAGAGGCCTCTGTTTGGAGGTACATTATATAAGTCTCTCCATTTCCCTCTCTCTGTCCATCTGGGATTTCTGTTATAGAGAAAATGTAAAAAAAATAAAAAGGAAGAAAAGAAAGAAAATGAAAATAAAAAACTCATGTCATGCTGATTATTGCACAGATTATATTGCTCATACATCACAAATCAGTATATCCAACATGTAGTGCTCAGGGTATAAAACATTGTTCTTTACATCACGGCATGAACACAGGTGGGTTAAACCTGAGAACATAGCTTGTGTGGATAAGAGGATTGCAAGATAGGTTAGAAGCTACTGCCTTTATCTATGTTTCACTGATTATCTGTCGGCATACAAAACTGTACTTAAAATAAGATTTAATAATTATGTAAACTAGTATATATTTAATTGATGCCTCAGATCTCCTGTTATGTACCACTTTGCCACATGTTTAAAGAAACTCTGTCACATAAACAATGTTTATACTGTGAATATAGAGAATTAAAAAAAATATTAAAAATGAATAATACATTGCATTAGCAGAATTGCATAAATTAAAAGAAAATGTGTTTTAAATGTATGTGTGGTGTCTCTTTCTCTTGTTGTAATACAAAGAAATGCTGGAACTCCTCCCAGGCTTGTTCTAATAGAAGTATATGGTGATAGTCCTCCTGCCCGTGTTTCCTGTTCATGACATAGCCATGTGGCATTTAGTGTTGCCAACGTTTGGCCATGCTATTGTCTCCATAGACTTAACATTGTCAGTAAGTGAAATTTTACAGGCTTGGTGTCATAAACCAGTGATGTCATAAACATGAGACACCAGAAACACATTTAAAACATATTTCTCCTAGTTTATGCATTCATTTGCATTTGCTAACTCAATGTATAGAGTATTTTTGTTAGAAATCTTTACTCTTACAGTATAAAGAATGTTTAGGTGACTTTGGTGTTGTCTGGAACTAAAAACATCCCATAGAATTGCTATTAGGGGGTAGAAGGGTAGAAAAAACGAAGAGTGATGTGTGAAAATTTGAAGTCAGAAAAGAAAGCAGATAAATAGAACAGCCTTCCAGGAAAGGTGATTATATAGGATGTGCTGAATGTGATTCTCAAGAATAAATATGTGAAATAAATACTCATTGCAGATATAAACACATTAGTCTATCTAGATACACAAGCTTTATATCTATATATACACAGTAAAATGTTTGCACACAAATAGAATTCCAGTGCTACCTCTGAGAGAGCCTTCTACCACTCTGTAACACCAATGGTTCTCTATCCCAAACCGTTAATTACAGCCTCTGTTATTTCTCTTACCCTCCTCCATTCTTGCGTTAACCAAAAATGTTGCACTACTAGTATATTCATTTCCCAATTGAATAACAGCGTCTGCTGTGTTTATTTGATTCCCAAACTCTCTTCCCTGTCTCAGCGGGTGGATTTCTGCATTTCTATATGTTTTGTTAGTTGGCTGTCAGAATGATAGGATGAGACTGGTAGCAAATCTCCCTCTGGTGTATTCATTTTCCTACAGTTATGGTAATTGGGCTTTTATTGCATATGCATTTGTTTCCATTGGAAATGTCATAGTGATCAGTACATCCCTACATATCAATATGTAATTATAGCATGTTACGACAGATGTACCTGGAAACAAATGTGTTTTGAACGGATTGCGAGGTTTATATAGACATTGAACAGTTATTTCAATATAGAATTGCTGTGTCTTATATTGAAATGTACCAATTAAACAAGGCATAGAAATATGGCCGCCCTCTACTAACTCACATTACATGCAAACTAATGACAGATAATTAGTATGTGGCTGACATAACCTTGTATTGCCCTGTTCCCCTCACCTCAGTATGATGCTTTTTAAGATTCTTTTTGATCTTTTTTATGCACTATGAGATGTCTAGTGGATCATGCTATTAAAAGATAAAATAACATGGTATAGTAATTATCCTTAAATACAAATTCTGCTAGTTTAACCATAATATATATATATATATATATATATATATATATATATATATACACACATATATATCATTGCCAATATTTTCAGCCATTTTGGAATTAATTTTCTGTTGTTAGTTCACCACAGTGAATTGATGACATATATCTATACTTTCAGAAAATATAGATACAACTGAACACACATAACATACGCACACACACTCACATATATGTTTAACACTTTAATTCATTTTTAGGATGTTGATGATCAGTCTCACAGTATATTGGCTTCTGTAATGTAAATAAGATTGTGTTCTGTCAATATCAATAATTAGTTTCAGAAATTAAATTAAAAATGTAAATATGGTAATGGCATAATGTAAAAAAAATATGACTCCGCAACATTAAATAATAATGAATCTTATTCTGCTTTTAACAATATTACTCGATTTATGTTTGTTGCAGTTAGTAAAAATGCTTTAGATTGGGATTTCTCAAGCAAATATCAATTTGTCAACATAATAACGTGAAAACCCTCAATTAGCTGGTACATTGGTATGTACTAGCATGGGAATTAATTAGCAGTTGTAGGTCCATGTGTCCAAATTGAATTTATGAAACTACAATCTGGGCTTTGAAGTGAAATGACAATGTCATAATACACAAATAAAACACAAGCAGCCATTTTAAATCACTGTGCTTTGATGAGATGAGCACATGTAGCAATTGTAGAACAGAAGCCAGCATTATCCTCAGTGGAACGAGGGAGAAAATCAACTTAAAAACTGATTCCAAAGCATGCTATGAGCATATTTACCATTTCATTAAAAAAAAAAATGTTTATTTTCCAAATCAGAACAAACATCTGGATCATGTTCCTATAGGCATATCAATAATAGTTGGAGTATTTCAATTTGTTTAAAAAAGTGTTTGATTGAAGCTGGGGGAAATATAACAAGCTGTTGAAGAGCTTAATAGAGAGCAGAGTGGGTTATCTGGTGCATGTGAATGCTACACCATCAGTATCCTCTGTGAGACATTAACACAGGCATCAAATATTTATAAGAATAGAAATATTAGTACTTTGGGGAGTCTGATGTGAGATAGAACATGAAATGTAATATGAATTTCATTAGCTATTTTTTTTTGCCAGATATATAATATGGATATGCAAAGAGGATCACCACTCGTCGAAAGGTCAAGAAAAGGAGGTAGTGGTGGGAAAATGGTTTTATGGAATATTATTCCTTGAATTACGTAATAATTGAAATTGTTATTCATACACAAATTGATGACTAATTACATTCTACTACAATATTCCGAAAATAGTACAGGATGTCAAATCTAAAAATATTATAATATACATTTAATGTCTGTTGATCGTTTTTTTATTTTTTTTATTTTGGCATAGCTTTACAATGTTGTTGGTGTAGACTTCCATCTTATTTAGGGAACATGTATGATTTTTTTATTTTTTTTGTATATTTGCTTCTGTGTGTGAAATACAGAAAAAAAAGCGTCAATGTTTTAGACATTTTTGGAAAATAGGAAGGAGTATTAATGATATAAATTTTTTGATTTTGGGAACTGAAACGAGACAGAAATGAGAGGCTAGTGTCATAAAATCATAGCAGTTAATATCTAGATATTTTGTTTTGTGCCTTACATTTATAACTTTCCCATGATAGAGGTGTAGAATGAACTACAATTAAAAAGGGGGCATCACAATATGGATGAATGCTGTGTTCAAATTAAATTAGCTTGTATTGTAGTTCAAGCTACACTTTAATATGTCTATCGAAAAAAGAAGAAAAACTAAATGTTTGCAAAAATCTAATAAATATAGAATATATTCCTAGTAGATAGGAGTTTTAAAGAAAATTAACAAAACCATAGTGCAAAACCAGAGGAAGAAAAAAAAAAAAATCCACAAGAAAATGGATTTAAAAAGCATCAGAGACATCTTAGTTCTTCACAATGACAGAGAATATAGCTACAACAGGGTCATCAGTGAAGAATAACATGTCAAGAAGTCCAATACTCTGAACAGGATTATTTATTTTGTATCCTATTAGTAAAATTTCAAGGGTATAAATATAGTGGCTCTGGGGCCATTTATTAAAGAACAATACAAAATACTAATCGCTATTGTTTCCATTACTGTCAAAATGAATACATTTTGAATACATGCATTGATCCGACAGTCCTTAGAACAAAAATAATTACTAATGACATTTGCATTGTATCGAAGCCAAAAGATGATTTCTTAATGCAGTTTTTTTCAATATTTCCAAAGATTTTAAGCACTTTATATTCTATGAGCATGTTTGTTATTGTAAAAAATACAAAATAAGTGGATGTAAAAAGAGCACATTTTGAAGAATTCTGAATAGGCAAAATGCAGTGAGGAGTTCTATTACTGAAACAAACATTGGAGTAATATTGGTGTTTTCCTGTTCCCTTTATTCAGATGCTGCTAATACCCATAAAGTAATGTAACACTGGAATTCTTTTTAAAGACCTACATTCTATCCATTTATAGACTATCCCATGCAGAAAACAAATCAGCTGGCTGCAAATGATAGCCATTCCACATCTCTCTCTCATATATAATTATCAGCTGCCTGAATATAATGTCTCGCACAGATTCACATCAAACTCTTATGGTAATATTATAATACTGTCATTTTATTGATCCCCTACTTATGTATGTTTGTATTTGTTTTTGATAAGTATGTAAACTGTTGAAAAAACTGAATTTACACACACAGACTCCCACTTGCACACATAGACTCACACTTACACACACACACGCACACTTACACACGCACAGTCACATACTTTCCCACACAGTCACACTTACACACACAGACTCACACAGTCTGACCATGAATATGCCACAGCCAGCATGCCCATTAATATGCCACTCTTTGCCCATTAATATGCCATGACATTATTCCCATAAATATGCCACTCTATGCCCATGAACATGTCACAGCCAGTATGGTCATTAATATGCCACAGTCAGGATGCCCATCAATGTTCCACTCTTTACCCACTAATATGTCACAGCCAGTAATTTGCCCATTAACATGCCACTCTTTTGCCCATTAATATGCCAAAGCCAGTATGCCTGTTAATATGTCACAGCCAGTGACAGGTGTATCAACTGTCACCCTCTGATAGTGGCCCTGTACACTTACACATGCACACTCACAGTCACACACACACTTGAATAGGCATACTCACACTTATACACGCACACTTACACATGCATACTCACACATGCATACACACACTTACACATGAATGCACACACTTACACATGCACACTCACACATGCATGCACACACGTACACATGCAACTCACACATGCATGCACACACTTACACATGCATACTCACACATACACATGTATGCACACACTACACATGCATATTCACACTTACACACACACACAGATAGTCGGACAGGACTGCTCCACGCACTGTTCCGGTGCCCTGTGTCTTCCCTGCCTCTGACCTTTATGCATGACATCATGTGCAGGGTCAAGGTGAGAGGGAGGCAGCAGTTTATTCATTGCATGCTGTGCAGCGTCAGGAAAGTTAGGTTCCCGACGCTGCTTATCATAGAGGTGAGGATCACAGGGTGGAGGTGCGGTCTGCTAATGTGCACCTCCATTGGAGCTCATTGGAGGGGTGTCATTGGCTGGGGTGCACAGGGTCTAATAGAACCCCTGCCCCCCGCTTAGTCCACCACTGTCTTTAACATTTAGCTATATATCACCAACAATTAACGTAGTGCTTGGTATAGAGCATAGAGGGGGGAAATACATAGTATGTTATACAAACAGGTACAGACTGATACATAAGGTAGAGAGTACTGCTGGCATATAACCTGTCTGTTCTGAAAAATATGCTCTATAGGACATATTATTCGGGGGAACATATGTCTATGCGAGGTGAAAATCTATTTTCTGAAATGTAAAGGTATCTCACTACAATATAATTTATACCGATTTGCACAGAGCACACTTTTTATATTCTTTTTTTTTCTTGTTATTTTTATTGTTTACTAAAATTAGTTATATAACTAAAGGTTGAACTAACAAGAGCAATGTACTCTAAGCAGTGTGACATGCTCATGTACCTTATGACTGCACACATGACTAAGCATAGTTCTTAAAATCATAAATGACAAAGAGGGAGGAAAGGGGGGAAATAAACATGCTTTCAGTACCAAAAAAATATCAAAGTTACAAACAGATTATCATGTGTGAACCAATAACCTGTTATTCATTGTGTCATACCCTTTGAGTATCGAAATGAAAAGATTAAAGCAAAAATGTCACAATTTAAGACGAAAAAAAGGAAACTTGTGTACACTATCCAGGGTGAATGCAAAATGAAACAACAGGGTTCACAATACTATTTGTTATAAAATATTGATTAAATTATTGTCAACTTTTGATACACAGATTAATAGTTATTTTACAATAGTTTAGCATTATTAGTCCCACAAGAGATTTTTTTAACCTGGTTTTTTATTGGGTTTATAACACTAATATATAACATAGATACATTTCATTAATATATGCAATACATTAATCAATTCAATAAACTCACTTGAGTTAAAAAATACAAGACTTTTAGTTTTTGTACCAGCAATCTATTTCTATCAAATCTTTTTTCACTTTGATCTATTGGAAGGTTAGGGGGGAAAAGGGACCCTTAGAGCTTAACCTAAATGTTTCAGCAGTTCTGGGAACCTTTGGATGCCATGAAATTAAAATCCAGAACCTGCTTTGATCTGACGGACCAAAGAAAAAACATAGCTACAGTGCTGGGAAGAATGACATTGAGGCTCGGTCTCCATATTTGTAACAATTAAAGCATATCACTTTATGACAGTCTGCAATCCTTTCATCTGAAAATATCAAGGGTGATATAAGATAGCACAAATAGCACCCCTCTCATCTGTACTTTTTACAGTACAAACTGATAACAGGGACAACTTTAGTTTTATCCTGTTTGTCATTACATATTTCAGCAATGTCAGTGGATACATTGGTCAGTTTTAAAATATGATGTACCTGAACCTTGGTGTTTTAACTAAAATATCTTAAAATAGAGGTCATGATGTACCGATACAAATATTTTTTAATGTATGTGGAATACACTTAAGGTTGCCACCTTTTCTTCAAAAAAATACCGGCCTTGGTACTGTGTCCGTAGACTTAACATTGGCCTGATGCCAATTTTTTACCGGCCAGCTGGTAAAATACCGGCCAGATGGCAACCCTAAATACACTGTGGTCACATTTGTTTGCACAATACAGTAAACCAGTGTTAATTTTCTCGACAAATCAGTTGCATCATCGTTTTCGTCAACTGCAAGTTAATAGGACTAAAACTATGACTAAAATCCATTGTGATTTTCTGAATAAAATGTGAGGGAGGGACTATTGTGTTTACCTAGTTAGACTTCTGGTTCTGGTTCCCATGGATCTCTGCCAAAGTTCAGTCACCTGACTCTATCTGCAGCTGAATTGGTTGAGACGCAGGCTCCCTGTGTCTGTCTGCCCCCTGGAACAATGCCCTGCAAACTGCGGAGGAAGAGGATACTCCTCCATCTGTTTCACCTGCCATCTCCCTAGCAAGTTAACTTAACACTATGTAACAGTTTCTCAAACCTGTTCCCTCCTTCACTGCTGGAAAGTTAGTTGACTAAAATCTACTGGAGATTTAGTCAACTAAAACAAGACTAAAACTAAAAAAAAATCAGATGACTAAAATATGACTAAACTAAAATGGCTTTTTAGTTAAAAGACTGTGACTAAAACAAAATCAAAATATGCCATCAAAATTAACACTGCAGTAAATAAATACTATATAAATATGCAGTCCAATAATCGAGTAGGTGCTACAGCAATTACATAAGATGTGGTGTTTTTAAAATTTGTCCTGCTCTGCTGATTTAGTATTTTTTTTTAAAACTATCATTCTATTATGTTTTGCTTTTGAAGATATTAGGTTAAAAAGCAAGCAGTGAGAGATTTGATTCTTGGGATGGTATGTGGTCTGTCACCGACAAACAAATCCCTTAATTAATTTGTCAGTGCAATGCCTCTATTGGTCTGGCAGACCACTCCCAGAAGCAAACACTTCAGAAAAGTAAGTCAGAGTGGTTCATTTCTGACCTGATATTATTAGTGGACTAAGAAAGAGCATTTGGACTGGACAGCTCTGCAAAAAGTGGTTCGTATAATAGTGTCCTCACTAGATCACTATTATTTTCTCCTTTATTTGCTTGTGTGTATATTGCTGAGAGTGCTAAAGAGCGACTTATAGTAAGATTTTATTTAGACATTAGAAAGCCAGTGCCCCTGATGACTGTTAGTTATTTCAGGGTAGGAGAGCCAAAACATTGACGCCCAAATTATTTACATACCTCCCAATATTGCCAGTCCCCAAAGCAGGACATACAAGACACTGTGCTCATTTTTACTTATTTACTTTATACACTGCACTGAGTGTTAAATATTTTCTATTAGAAACATGAACATCACTCCTGCGTATACATACCTTCCCTAGCCACGGCCGTACATTAAGCCTTTGGAACAACAGTGTGCGTCCGTCACTTCTTGCAATGTCAGGATTCCTTATGTTATAGGTCGGAGGAGGTGGGATTGCCCACTATTCTCAGAGGGATTAATTTCTACTTAAAAATGGTACCTTTGACCTCCAGTAAGTACACTGTCAAACTGCATTAATACTGTGGCCATTTGAAAAATGAAAGGCTTGCCCTTTTATTAAAGATGACAGGTTGTTGAACCCACTTTGCTAAAAGGACCAGAGTCTACCTTCACATTGTTCTTTAACAAACCCATATTCTATCTGTTTGCAGCCATTCAGATCGGCATAATAGCAACAGACAAACTGGAAAAGTGGTAATACATTGTGCAGTTTATATTGGAGCAATAATGTATTCCATCACAAACCTTCACCCTGGCAGTTCAATATAAGCAACGCTAGAATCAGCAAACTAGATTTTGCTTTCTCTTGTGCATTAAATTGAACTCTTTAGGCTTTATTGTATCAGAAATGTCACACAGCTATCTTTAGAAGTCTTGCCTGCTTTAAACTATAAACATTTCGGATGCTTAACACAGGAAGTGAAGCAACACAGATTGGGGCTCTTAGGAAGCACAGCTCCGATGCTTTTATTGATTTGTAATGCAATATGCTAGGATCATCTTTCCTTTCCACCATCAAAAGCTGTTTAACCAATCACGTTATTGCAAAACAATTAGTGTAATAGCACAGAGAGGCTTCCTATCATGTTTTTTTTTTTCCTGGCCAAGAAATTGCAAGCTTGACAATATTTATTTTAAATCTGCATTAACTAAACAATTGGAGAATTAGTACATGGAGTGATTAATATTATCATTAACTTTAATTATATAATAGTGGAAAATGGTTTCATTATTCTATTAATAATGATACACTGGATGGATTTGTCCCAGTGCCAATAAGCTATGTCTCCTGGTCATATGTTATGTCAATTGAGCTCATTGTATATTACTAATACATTGGACAGTGGTTTTTAATGAAAAGATTAATTACAATCACCTGCTTTGGTGTATGCTAATTAGCACACCAGCTTTCAGTCTAGTTCTCCAGCGCTAATAGTGTAGGATGTTCTCCCGCACCTGTGACTTCAGGTCACTCCTACATCCAGTCCAAACACATCCTCCTCCCAGAGTATAAAAGAGTCCAAAAGGGACAGAGATGAAGAGTAAGAAAAGAAAATCTTAGGACAGCATACGGAAGAGAAGTAGAGAGATGTTTAGACATGGGGGGTTGGTTCTGGAAGAGAAGTGATGGCTGTAGGAAGACCACATCACTAGTTAATTCTGGGACATTTATAATGTATACTTTAGGGCTACATTGGTTTAAATAAAACCACATGAGGGTCTACGTTTTACTAATCACAGCCCTGGAGTATACACTTAACAAATGAGTCCTTGAAAAAGGGTTATGTGGGCACCCTACATGGATGGGGTAAGACTACTCCAGGGTGGTATTTAAATATGCTGACATGGCGATGTCCATAAATCTATGTACATGCTCAGAGTATGTTTGCTTAGAAAGTCTAAATAGGTATCTATATTATAGACATTATATATACACATAGTATTATGGTCAGCTTCATTTCTAAAGATCTTAATTTTACAATGGGTTTTGAATTCATTTAGTGTTTTCTAAGACAATCTCTTGGAACAAACAAACATTTGAATATGAGTATGAAGTAATGTCTGGTGGGCAAAATATTCCTAATCTGCTGCCATGTCCTACAGTTCTATGTTTTTATGTAATCAAATATATTTCTGAACATTAAGGAAGGCAACATGTCTACTAACTTAACCATGACCTACCATTGGATTATATATGTGTGTGATGTCATAACAGTTCAGATCTATGCTAGGTGATCTTAACAACTTCCTGTCTAACCCCAAAGGAAGAACCAGTAATTATTTGTAAAGAACCATTGACCATGGACATAACAACCCATAAAAATATTCATGAAGAATATTTAGGTGAAATTGAATCCCTTCTTACAACAGTCTGCTATATATAATATTATAGAAACATAATGTGACAACATGTAAAAATAAATGTCTGATCTTATCTATACCGCAGGGCAACTTCTAGTTAACTGTGTGACTCCAGAATGGGTAACTTTTTACACTCATCCATAGAATAAAAAGTTAAATGTAGTTAAATATATTAAGAGTTTGTTATTGTCTAGTTTGTTTTATTTCCCATTTCTCTATTTGTACTCACTCATAACCTTTTCTTCATCTCTGAATTACAAGGGAAATTGACCAGCTTTTGATATATCCAGTATCCATTCAAAACCATAAATAATACAGTATAAATTGAAAGAAGGAAAGCTTTTAAAGCTATTCTCCTGCAGAAATATTTCTCATTTAGGGCACGTATTCAACCATGACCACCCCGAGGAATGAAAATCCATACTTTCTTCTACCTTGTTTAGTGCTCGGTATAGTAGGGCAATGTACAGTCACTGAACAAGCACGTATTGGAAAGATATTCTGAAAATGCTACATGAAATTCACTGCAGGACAGAATAAAACATTCCAAGGTAGTAACACTCTCTGATCTTCTCAGGATAGGAATATATATATTCTTACAGCTTCTAAGATGAAATGAGTTGAATCATGTCCTGTTTGAGAAATCTAATGCACTTATTGGCAAGGTAGTGCACAATAGTGGTACACAATGGGTTAAATGTATTAAAAATGGCCATCACTGTATTTAATACTCTGACACAACCCACAATATGAAAATGATAAATGTAATATTGCTTTATGTCTGTTTGGTGGCATGTTTTATCATTATTATTATTTTTTGAATGTACACAGTAACTCAGAATATACATGATCCGGTAAATGTGTGGTGTAACGTAGCTTTCCATATTAATGTGTTTCCAAGAAGCCTACCTTTCACTAGAAACAAAATGGTATTTTGATTTGATTACATCACTTATACAGCATGTTATAATAGCATATAAATACAATTAGCATTCATTCAATGATGATGTCGGGTGACTATTTTTGATATTTTTATTTTACTTGGTATCTCCTATAGGTATAATTTTTCTCACCGCATGGAACATAAGTATATTTGATTAGTGTTTCATTTCCAGTCCCTTTGTTCGGTTATTTATGATCCACCGTTTTATTTACCTTATTGAGTTTACTCTGTGCATTTCATTTAATATAGTGCCTCCTGATGGTAGGATATGTAGCTTTTTGGAGGTGTCTAAGTGAAAAATAAGATGCTTCCTCTCCCCCACTACACCTATTTTCCCTTTCCACCTGCTTTTTCCATCTCTCTCAACCCCTCATTACCTCTGCCAATTATTTTGCCCACTTCCTTGTGTGCGGCGGGATTGTTACACGAAAGACCTACACGAAATGACACCGCGGATCTTGTTTGCTAAGAAAATGAAACAGCTGGGCCTTGGCCTTGCAGTCCAGAGCACACCAACTGCAGGCGATAGTAAATCTGAAGGGTGAAGATGCAGAGTGAAGGCTCCAAATTAAATATAGAAGCAAGCACCAGCTCTGTGCAGTGGTACAGATGGCAGGTTTCTTCCTAGATGGAGGTGCTTCCATATAAGTGTGGCAGTTCTCCCGTCAAGCAATCGGGAGCTCTAAGCAGCTGCTTAATTCGCTTATCTGGTAGCACCACTACTGATGCTGTGGTTTTATTAGTTAGTTAGCCTCCATACACCTTTTACAGTCAATCTCTTTCTGTGGAGGATGATTGTACCAACAAACAAATGTAAAATATCCATATTTGTGATTGTTTATCTCACACAGAGTATAGTTACATATATTATTTAATACAACTGTGTACATCAAAGAAATTATACAAAATGACATGACGTGTCGAACTTTGGCAACAGTCATATAGATATCTAACATTATTTACTACTAAAGATCAAGCAATTGATATGTTTAATTATGTATACCATGTATGAACTCTATATGATCTAATAGTGTTTATACATAACAAGATATATATATATATATATATCTATCGGATGACATGGCATGTAATATATAAAACCTGTATATATCTAGTAAACCCCCCCCCCCCCCCCCCTTGTACTTTCAATAGGGGGAAAAAATAATTCCTGACTCCAAAAGGCAACAAGATTTCTCCTTGGATCAACAAGCACTAAATAAACATTATTGCCTATACTAAGTATATAGGCCCCTTTTAAAGGCATCTATTGTATTTGAGTAAAACCAATTTTTGGTGGATAATACATTTGTCTGAATGGATTTTAAACAGGTTGAGTAACTTGTAAAATGCAGTCCACAACAGCTGCGGTGCCAAATGGTAGATTACCGTGGTAGATATAGACAAATGGAACATATATATCTATACCTACATAGTATCTTGTTGATACTGAAAGTAAGATAAGGAAACAAATACATTTTAAAGCTTAAAATAGATAGAGAAAAGGGATAATTATATGGGCCACAAAAATCTTATCTATGGTCAAATGGTGTTTCTGTTTTTCTAAAATAATTCAATTATTAATTTTAAGCAAGTGTGGTTTGCAGTTTACTCCAGTCTAATATTTTAAGCATGTGTGGGATAGGCACAAGGCTATCCTAGCTATAAGATAGGGAACTGGGGACTAATAAAAGTATTTAGAAAATGGGGCAGACTAGATGGACCGAATGGTTCTTATCTGCCGACACATTCTATGTTTCTAGGTTTTTATGTTTCTATGACAGCTCTTTTTTTTAATCTATTTATTTTTTAAATATCTATATAATGAAGAATTCTGTAATATAACATTGGGGCACCTCAGATTTAATTCTTGGCAGAATATAAATATATTTGTGGTGAAATGGAAAAAAAAAAAACATTAGTAAGGCTAATTCTAAATGAGAATGCTCTTTTGGTCTGTATAAGGGCCCTTCATATTTTCAGTGGCAGTGGTTGCTTGTTTGTTTTGTGTTTTTTTCCCTTTAATTGGTAGCATTAGTACTTTTCTATAAGAGTGTGTTTCAGTGTGCTTGAGTGAATTTTAATGTGTCCTAATCAGTGTGGTATTTCTGCCAAACTGTAATAGATACACTCATATAAAAACATTTCCCCTCACTTCCTGGCTTATGAGGCACTTAGGGTGTTACCTCATTAAGCCTCTATATTAGGTACACTTTTTACAGTCAGTCTCTTTCTGTGGAAGATTATAGTTCCATATAATAAATGATAAATATCTATATATATGATTGTTTCCCACAGTGCAGTAAAACCAAATCTTGGTGGATAATAAGCATTGAAAAGATCAAGTTTCAAACAACAATAAATATGTACAGCAGTCAAAAGCGCTGTTGATTTTGAAACAAGCTATTTTTTTCCCCAACAAACAAAACGCAACATTATTAAACAAAACAAAGTAGAACTTCAACAGATCTCTATAGATGCACAGTGATATCCCTATTATTCTCGTTGTAGATATTGCTGGACATGCATAGTATTACGAGTGTAATGCTATGCTTAGAATCTGTAAAAGAGGTCTAAGGGCAGGGGCAAGGTAGTTTTATTTAATGTTCAATTATGGAAACATTATGTATAGTTAGATATTAAAGCAGAATGCTTCACCAAACCAAGCAAATGATTTCTTGCTTTAAATGAAACTATGAAGTCTTTTGGAAAATGTAGAATTTTCAGATTACCAAAACGTCCATTTATACTAACAATCCAGGTTTTTTGGCCTCAGCTTTTTTGTGATTTGTGATTCTGTCCATGGGAATATAAATGATTGGAATGAGGTAACTCTAGGAAATAATTCAGCTTAATAGCTTCAGAGCCATTATGTACTTTAGTAGGCAATACTGTGAACCATGAACTAGGTTTATCAAACAGCAGGATGGCTTTGCCCAGTGGCAAACACTTCTCACTCTATACAATTCTCCGCAGAGTAAAAGGGTCCCATTTCAATCATCAGGATCATCCTCATTACCATAGTATTGCAGATCTCCTGCTATGTTAGGAACAGCAGCACACTCTTAATGGTGTTAAGTGATATAAACTACCTGCTCAATGAACCTTGTCTCCTACCCACCTTACATTAAGTACCCCCTGATGTTAATGTGGTTTTCATGGCTAATAAACGTGCAGTGCTCCTAAAGTCCTCTAGATGAAATCATTCATTTCAGCCACAGTGTGTGTGGAAATGCAAAGACAAAGGAAACTAATATTCTGTCTGTCCTCTACATGTTGTAATAAGCTAAGTGTTTTGAGTTGTTTGATCGCAGAATACAAAAGGCTTTTAAACTTCCAAAATGTTAAATAAAGCATTAATGGTAGTGTGTTAGGCCACAGAGTGAAGGAGTAAACTGTTAGGTCACTGGGTGAAGGAGTAAACTGTTAGGACACAGGGTGAAGGAGTAAACTGTTAGGACACAGGGTGAAGGAGTAAACTGTTAGGCCACTGGGTGAAGGAGTAAACTGTTAGGCCAAAGAGTGAAGGAGTAAACTGGTAGGCCACCGGGTGAAGGAGTAAACTGTTAGGTCACTTGGTGAAGGAGTAAACTGTTAGGACACAGGGTGAAGGAGTAAACTGTTAGGCCACTGGGTGAAGGAGTAAACTGTTAGGCCACAGAGTGAAGGAGTAAACTGGTAGGCCACCGGGTGAAGAAGTAAACTGTTAGGTCAGTGGGTGAAGGAGTAAACTGTTAGGACACAGGGTGAAGGAGTAAACTGTTAGGCCACCGGGTGAAGAAGTAAACTGTTAGGCCACCAAGTGAAGGAGTAAACTGTTAGGACACAGGGTGAATGAGTAAACTGTTGGGCCACCGGGTGAAGGAGTAAACTGTTAGGTCACAGGGTGCAGGAGTAAACTATTTTGTAAGAAAACGAGTTGGAAAACTAACTATTTTAATAATTACTCAAAACCTGAACCTAAACAAGTGAAAATATTAAAGTATCACTGGGAAGCAGGGTGACTTAATGTCACCGTTCTATATTATAGGGGTCACATATTTTTTATTCTTAAATAATAACAAGGTATAGTTAAATCAGGTCAGTTTTTTCCATTTCAAACACCTTTGGCATAGCAGAGCTAGTGCCACATTTCCCTATATGTTATGCTATTTTTATAAAATGTTATATATAATTTATATGCGGTATAGGATCCAAATACTGTCCATTGTAAACATTGCACTGGGAATGATCTGTACATTGTGTATACATTTAAAAATAAAATAAATATATGTTTCTTTACCCCTTCCCGTTTGTTAGATGTTCTATGCCGTCCTACTTTTTACTGCCTAGAGGCTAGTAGGGTGGCATTCCGACCCCGTGGGATGAGCTGTGTGTGGATCCCGCTGCAGGGAGTTGAAACAGGGTCCCCACTGTCAAATGAGGCCACTTTGACTGGCCTCAGTCTGACATAGAAAATATAGTGAATGCTCAAAACGGGTCCGCTACATTTTCCGGCAAACTTCCGGGTTTGGACACGCCTCCACGAAGTCACGCGTGACGTCACAGAGTATTGCGGGATTTCGGCAGCTACTGACAAGGACTCTATAGAGACCTTGATCATGTCCCTGCTTGGATATTCCTGGCTGCCGATCACAAAGTGATCTTATTTACAATTAGACTTGTGTAAATTTCATATCAAGGTGATGTCATAATAATAATCAGAATAACCCACAGACACATTTAACGTGGCACTAAAAGGATTCTTTTGACTTTTGCTTCAATAAAAGAAGCAAAAGTTAAAAGAAAATTGCCACCTCTTTATATTAATGTGTTTGAGTAAGTCTGATACGTTTAAAATATAACTTTTATTCATTTTGGTTAAAACATAAGATATAGGAGGCAATAAATTTGTGTTTGTGATGTTGTCGCCTTGTAAAGTAAATGTGTATATACAATAAAAGTGCAGAAAAAATATATAAAAAAGGATAGAATCTGCATTTATTAATTTATAGGAGTAACTCTTCAATGAGTACTCTCCTATCTCTGTAAGGCAGAGTTTGCCTAAATGTTTCTTTTCAGTCATAGAGTGCAATATTATACATCCTTATTCACCCTTTGTTTGTTATTGGGGGACAGGTATGCTGTCCCTTTTTGTGGCAAGTTGGCTCTGAAGATGTAGTTCCCCAGTTGTAGTGCGTTAAAGCCCTTTCAAGCAATTCAATGTTAGCATTGTTTAGTAGAGAGGGGACACTGTCCTGCAGATACACACTAGTTTTCTCTGAGCTCTGTCTCTCGGTTGAGACAGAGCCTATCTGGATGCTCCTCATGAGAAGTTTAATGACGCTTTAAAACATTTTATTCTCTTATTGTATGCATTTGCCCGAAATTCTGCTATAGCAATGTATATTTTTTTATTCCGTACATTCACGCTAAATGCAATGGTTATGCTGACCGAGTCTCATTAATGACATAAATTGGACTAATTGTTGCGTGTTAGGCTAGTCAAGTGTGATAATGAGTTTTGGACTCTGGCAATTTCAATTAGTTGTTTTAAACCAATTAATAAAAACTAATTCTGTGGCAAAGTGGTGCAAATAGAAGACACATTCCCCAGGTTTTCCTGGCGATTGCTCCATTTTTAAAACATTGACACAAGATTAAAAAAAAATAAGTTCTATTTTATTAACAATATACCTTCGTAAAGATCAATTTATCTGAATCTATTTACAAAACAAAATAATACAACTTTTGCACAGATTTTTTCTAGTTGTACACTAAGTCAATTAGGCTTTGTGTCCATGTAAATTAATACAATATATGTTTGGCATAGTAATGTATCATAACAGCATGTAGTAAATTGGATGTTCATGTCTCTTTATCTACGTATACCTTAACATATTCTAAAATCAACATCTGTTCAATGACATATGAACCTAATTTGCAGAAAAATACACTGAATAACAATTTCAAAAAATATCAAATAATATAACCCATGTTTTCCTGCTGCACATCAAATTGAGCTTTTTTTTTAACTGTTTGATTATCAGATTTTCTTGAAGCTCCAGACACACTCTGGCTTTTGTGTCATTTTACGGACGTGGCTAGTACGTTTGTAAAAAGGGGTGATCAAAAAACCCTTTATAAAGTGAGTCAACCCAGTTTTTTTCTTCTTATGAGAAGGCCAGAATGCCATTCAGAACATATGCTCCCCTAGTCTTCCGTAAAGACTAGGGGGTTTCCATCTCACGGAGTGAAGCACTGTGTCTGCACAGAGGCGGTCCGACAACTGTCGTTTCCTGTGATTATTGTGTGTATGTTAGACATGTGCATTCGTTTTCGGACAAATGCATTTTTGTTACAAAATAGCATTTTCGTTCATTCGTTTGAAAACGAATAACGAAAATGCTAAGCTAAAGAAAGCCGAATGAACGAATGGTTAATAAACGAAAATCATTCGTTCATTCGTAGTACTATTGGCATTCTATAAGCCGAAATAGAGTCGGTTTATAGAATACAATAGCATAGTACACTACATTCCATAAACCAACATAATGAACGACTTTCGGTTTATGGAGTGCATGTAAGTCTACTGGCATTCTATAAACCGACTCTATTTCGGTTTATAGTAATGCCAATACTATAGCACGAATGGACGAATGATTTTCGTTTATATTAAATCATTCGTTCATTCGTTCAACTTCTTAGCTTTCTATAAACTGAAACAGAGTCCCCATTCATAAATTTTTATGAATGGGAACTCTAGTTCGGTTTATAGAAAGCCCATGGTATTACATGTAATCCATAAGCCGAAAGTCTATTAACCGAACGTTCGGTTTATAGACTTTCGGCTTATGGAATACATGTAATCCTATTGCTATTCTATAAACCGAACGTTCGGTTTACAGAATAGCAATAGGATTATATGTATTCCATAAGCCGAAAGTCTATAAACCGAACGTACGGTTTATAGACTTTCGGCATTTGTAATGAATGTAATAGTACTATTGGCTTTCACTACACAGGGACACAGTCTCCATTCATAAAATTAATGGAGACTCTGTCTCTGTGTAGTGAAAGCCATTACATTGATTACAAATGCCGAAAGTCTATAAACCTATCAAACAATTATTCTCACTGTGGTGTAGTGAAGCCATAAAATAATAATTACTTCAACACTAGAGTAAAATATATGTTTTCATCCCTGAGTACATTTTTCCATAAAGAGTTAAACGCAAACACAAACAAGACTTTCAAGAAAACCCACACGGCATCCTTATTCCTTGAAATACTATGGCAGCAATTCCAGAGCACTCGACCTAATGCTACAATTCTTTCATGGTAATCACATTTATTTATTCATGGGAATTTGTCTTTCATTATTTCTGTCTAAACTGGTTGGGATACGGTCTGCTGTCGGGAAAATTCTCACTAAATGGGAAAGAAATTAACATTCTTCATAGAGTTAAAGAAAAAAAAAAAAAATCTCCCATGCTGTTGCGAACACAACTACTGTAGGCGTATGCTAGTGTAAAATGACTACATCTCCGAGTCGAGGGAGATAAGAGAAGTGACATAGATTAAAACAAATTGTTGATCCATACCAAGCAGAAGCCAGGCAAACAATACGAGTGAAAGCATAAATGTCAATTTGGGATGATAAAAGATACAATCTAAATGTAATATGAGAGCCCCCCAGACAACAGCAAGAAATCGAAATTGCACATTATGGAAGAATCAAAGGATGATACATGCACCAACGGGGTAAGAACACACTTGGTATAATGCATTGTAAAGTATAATGTAACATCATAAAATTCTTCTAATTGTGTTATATACATATTATTTGTAAACAAAAATGATGTAAATTTTCCCCTTCATTTGTTTGTGTTGCTAGTAGGATCTTGATTACTGTACGTTATCGGTGCCAATGTCATAATTGCTTCTAATTCCACCTCATTGTCTTTTGCAGTATAAGTACCCTGAGGATATCTACACTTTCTCCATGGTAGTGGAACATTGACAAATGCTGACTGTTTATCCAGGCAAAGAAGCAAGGTCATTGTTACAAGGTCATTTAATTTCATCCTGAAGAATTCTCCTGTCCCCAGCGGACCTTCACATCATGGCTCTTTGTCTGATGAGTTAAGAGCTGAAATCTCTCTTTAAATCAATTTTTGACTTGTCACATGGTGTCAAAGTCACTGCTGTAATGGAATCCAGAGCCTTCTCTGTGATTTAGAAATCTGGGTTCATTTACTTATTGTATACAGGTAACGGATTAAACATGGTGCCATTGTCTGCCCACTTTAATGGTCCAGTATAATAAAAAAAAATTCTAATTAAATAAAAAGATATATACAGAAAATACAAAAATAATTGTGACTATGCGATCCAAACTTAAACAGAGCGCTTAACCCATTTATATGCATATTTTTACCTTTTTTTTATATAATTTTGTTGTGACTCTTTTTATTGTGCAGTGCTGCATACATATCATTTTATATAATAGATACACACTAAATGTATTTAAAATTTCACACAAATAAAGTAAACTTTTTTCTCAATTAAGAATAGTTTCTTTTTTTTGTGTGTACCCAAAGACTTCTTGATATTATGATAAATTTGTATACATCCAGACAAAGATAAACGATCAATCTTGATATTCGTCGTAAGAGTACATCATAATGACAACAGCTAGAATCTCAAGGGGTATTCTATATACGGTAATAATTTTGTATTACACGGGTATCCTGAGCCCTTAATTTATCACCTGTTCCGACATGACACAAAAACCAATGCAAAACTGTGATCTTATCAATTAATTTACATTTGATTTATTTGCTGTCATAATTGTAACGATTGCTGTTTGAACTAACTGCGGTTAATATTTATCTTTACTTCAAAAATCTCAATCTTTATGCCATGAGATGCTATTCTGTGTAATTGTATCGCATGGATGATGTTTAAACAGCCATAAGTGCATAGATTTTTATTTAAAAAAAATGTAAAGTACACATAGATGATGTTTAACCCTTTCGATTGTTGATTACATTTAGCCTGTCACACTGAGGCCATTCAGAGGACTGTAGTGGGATCCACAGTACAGCCTGTCGTGGGGGAAATTACTATGGACGGGTAAGGATTAATATATACAAACATTTTTTTAAAGAGGCGGGAGGGATAAAGAAAGTATAAATAAGTAAATAGAGCTAGTTGCAAATAACTTTCTGTAATGACATGGATTATTTGCATATTAGCTATCCCTCTGATGTCATGAAGGTGACAACACATTGAAAGAGGGACTAACTTAAACTAAGGCTATTTCTGCCTGAATAAAACTGCCTTTTGAATGGTGCATCGACTCATGGGCATCCGCAGTAGGGGGCAAGGTGCCCCCCCCCCTGGATTTTTCACTTGCCCTTTAAAGAAAAAAAAAACTGTACTGCCTGTATTGATGTCACCGCGTGCGTGACATCAGCGTAGCACAGCAGCAGGGGGAAAAAACACTTAAAACCTAGATTGCTACATTGTCCAAGTTAGTGAAAAAGAAAGTAAGTGTCTGCTACACTGGGAAATGTTTAAGGACACTGAGAAATGTAATTGTGTAATATTTTCCTTTTAACCATAGTAATGTACTGAGTACAAGGTATATACCATATTCACATTAATCCTTTCATTTTTGAAGAAATTGTGACCTGCCCTCTGGATACAATTCCATTGAGGTTCACTGCATATGCCAGTTGTGTTAAATGTACTGTAACAAATCTTTACCTAAATGTTTGTGTGAGCAATGAAAGGATTATAATTTGCTTTTTCACAAAATGACAGCAAAGAGTGCAAAGTTCCCTCAGATACTCAGACTGTAAATTCGGCACGCGAAAAGCATCTGCACTTTCACACCAAGTGATAATATCCCTTGTGGTAATTTTATTTTCAAACTAAATTTCGGCCAAAATATCACCTGTGTTATTAGCTAACACAGTTCTCATTGTTCCCACAGTATTTTGAAGTAGCTTTGCCACGGACTATTTTTGTGCAGCCATTTTGAATTTAGCATTTTTTTTACCTCTGTAAAAAAAAATGTATTTAAAATGGTATTGTGTATCAGTCTTCCACAGAACTATGAAGCATGGAAAGCATGCAGTAGGCCAAGCAGTTGTTTGTATCTGTGAAGAATTGATGGAGTCAGGTTTACATTTTTAATTTGCATTATTCTTTGATAAAACCTGAAATGAGAGAGTGTGACTAACAGAGTCAAAAGGGAAATACAATTTGAATGCTCATTAACATGTCTGTAGTGAGATTCCCTAGCTGCAGGTAAAACTCTGTATGTCATGCAAGTAACCAGAAAAGTAACATTGTGTACTCTTTTCAAACACATTTGTACTAAAAGTGAAAATTATTGGTATATGAGTGGAATGTATGGTGTCACAGCATCAAATAATCGAATTGTGTGCCACTATAGCAATAATATTAACAAGTATTTATTTAGTGCCTTTCTCCTAGCTTTTTAGAGCACGCTATCGGTATTAACCGAAACAGCAGCTGAATAATAGATATTTTTATTCCCCAAATGATGGTACACATTTAATGACCTTGGAAGGAAGATGGGCTGAGTTGACCCTGCCAGGATGCAAAGCTGCAACCTTGAGGTTTGGTCAGGCTTTGCAGTCAGGGCATTTTCCAACAGAGCTATCTCACCAGCGTTGCAAACATATTACAATAACTGCAAAAGTGATGCTATGGATGTTTTAAAGAACTATAGACAGATGTACAGGCAGGTAGGTACAGAGATAGATTCTCTAACTAGCTACATACAGAGATAGGTATACAAATGGACTTTATATTTATCTATACTTATTTTAAATCATAAATGCCTGAATGTTTCTCCACAAGCATGTACTCTTTTTTTCAGGTATTCCTAAATGTATCTATGTCTGGGCCCATGAATGTAAAGTACTCCAAAAACCCGTAATAGGACTGGACAGTAGGGACCGCTACAGATGTTGCTGAGGGAGCAAAAAAGACTAGTTTGACACCATATGAACTATAGGACCCTACATATTGCACCCTGCTCTAATTGCATGCACACAAACCTGCACAGGTGTATGCAGGAGCGAGGCCTATAGACATGTGACACAAATCATACAGTTACTTCATTGTGAACTCTGTATTCCATACCAGTATATGATAAAAATCACCACTTGTATGAGAGATGGGCCCTCTAATTCCTTTATGTGTAGGGCCCTGAGCTACTTCATTCTGCAACTCTAGGCATACATCAAGGTCTAATAGCATTGGGTTCTAATCAATGACTGATAAAAAAAAAAGTGTCATTAAATACCTTAGAACCAATAGAAAAAATAGAGATAAAAATAACGGATAAGTCATAATTCCTGTGATTGAATAGAACCCAATCTAAATGTCAAATTAAAGTTCATCCACTGATATCAGTTCTCAGTTGCTCCGAAGTTGAGGGAAAGGGAGTTTTTTTTATGACTTACTCCTACTTCTAATTACCAGGCCCTACCATTTAAAATTGTAAAATGAAGATAACCCATAAGCCTATCCCCACCTTGTAAAATCTCATTATTTTTTTCCACTGCTATTTTTTTAATTGCCCTCACTTGCGTATGACTACTCTTTTCCAGTGATATGAGTAAGGCTTTGAGCGAAATGAGCTAATACTCGAATAAAAGGGCAACGTGAGGCTAAGTTTAATGACATTCTGCTCTCTGTTGTATATGATGCCTCATTAAGTTGTAAGAAGTGAATTAATTGATTGTAACAGAACCCTGTCAAGTTAATTCTAATGAAAGGGTCTTGTGAGTTGAACGGGAGGCTAGTTTATCATTGTAAGTTACATGATTCTTTTAACACGACTGTGATAAGAATACATAGATCATGCCAACGATATGCACATGCATTACAATGTATATAATGTATAACCAGCAGTAAGAAATCACAAATAATTAAATGAAATTTTGCAAATGAAATCAATGAAAGAGTAAATGAGTGATTACTTCAATTTAATTATACTGTGTATATAATCTAATCTGACGCTTAATAAGACAATATTTGTTGTTTAGCTTTAATTAGACATAATTATTCTACTCTGAACAATAATTCATTAAGCATTCTATACAAAATAGTTGTCAGTCTACAAAACACCAAAACACAGTAGGGTGGCCATTAGGGCCAGCTCTAGGCTAAATAGTTTCAATAATAAGCAAAATACTTTTTGGGACTTTTTTTTTTTTTAATTTTTAGGATCAGAGAGGGTTTATGTGTGTGTTATTGCTGAAGAGCTCTGGGACACACTCTCACATCCTATTGTGAATTATATTGCTATAGAGCTCTTGTAGACACCACCTAACAGGGCCAGACTGGGACCAAAAACCAGCCTTGGAAAAAAATTGTATAGCAGCCCCATAGCATAACATTATTTTCTGGTTCGTAAAAGGGAAAACCAGGCATTTTAAAAGTATTTTAAAAGCTTTGAGTATGTATACAAAGTTATATGAATTGCCCTGTGCAGAGGTGTATATCAGGGCAGTGTGTAAAACATAACCTTATGTATATACTGGTGGATATATTTATGTACCCCAGCACCCAGTTTGCACTCAAAGGACTTGACCCAGCACCGAGAACTTACTTCAAATTGCCCTCACAGGATTTTGACCAGACACCCATATTGTTCTCACAAGACTTGCCCCAGCACCCATCTTGCACTTACAAGATTTGACCCAACCCCCAGGACTTACCCCAGCTTTGAAATTGCACTCACAGCACTCACCCCAGCCCAGCACTGAGATTGTACCACAGGAGCGGATCCAAAGTGTGTTTTTCGGGAGGGGAACTGCCCATGTCGGTCTGTATTTTTCTCATATCTGTAAACTCTCTCCCTCTCATTTCTGAGGTGTATGTCTCTCTCTCTCATTTCTGTAGTGTATGTCTGTCTCTCTCATTTCTGTAGTGTGTCTCTCTCTCTCATTTCTGTAGTGTGTCTCTCTCTCATTTTTGTAGTGTATCTGTCTCTCTCATTTCTGTACTATCTGTCTCACTCATTTCTGTAGTGTGTCTGCCTCTCTCTCTCATTTCTGTAGTGTGTCTGTCTTGCTGTCTAATTTCTGTAGTGTCTGTTTCTCTATCCCATTCCTGTAGCGTTTCTCTCTCATTTCTGTAGTTTTTCTCTCTCTCTCATTTCTGAAGTGTCTCTTCATTTCTCTCTCTCTACCCCCTCCCAGTGTCTCTATCTCCCTCCCATTTCTCTCTCCCCCCAGCCCTCCCTTCTCTGTTTCTCTTTTCGCCAAGCCCTACCCCGTGTCTATTTCTCTTTCCCCCAGCCCGTGTCCATGTCTCTTTGCCCCAAGCCCTCCTCTGTGTCTCTTTCTCTTTTCCCACAGCCCTACTTCATGTCTCTTTCCCCCCAGCCCTCTGTGTCTTTCTCTTTTCCCCCAGCCCTCCTCTGTGTCTCTTTCTCTTTTCTCCCAGCCCTCCTCTGTGTCTCTTTCTCTTTCCTCCCAGTCCTCCTCTGTGTCTCTTTCTCTTTTCCCCAGCCCTCCTCTGTGTCTCTTTTTCCCCAGCCCTCCTCTGTGTCTCTTTCTCTTTCCCCCCAGCCCTCCTCCGTGTCTCTTTCTCCCTAGCCCTCCCTTCCTCCTCCGTGTCTCTTTTACTGCCTGCAGGGACAAATTAATTAAAGTGATGTGGCCGCCGCCGGATTCATTATGGCGATGGCGGCCGCTTGCGGATTAAAGTGGCCACAGCGGCCCAAGGGAAGGCGGCCCACTGGGATTTTTCCCGGTGTCCCGGTGGGCCAGTCCGGCCGTGCCACCTAAGCATGATATCTCGCTCTTCTCTTGGGGAAGGAGAGAAGTACAATCCATAGAAGTCAGCCCACAATTCTATGCAATGTCCTGACAGCATCTATTTATTTCCCCTAACCTACTCAGCAAGAGATCGTGTGAGGTGAATCCTGGGAACCTGCCTAGAGCAGGCTCTGGTGACCATATCACCATTTTAGTTAGGGATGCCTATTATAAAATGCATATATCAGAGCTACACTAGGTAAAATTAAGATTGCTGTCTATTTAATACTAAATTCAGTCTTGAACTGTACATAAACAGCCCTGCAAAAATTACTATGTGATCACCCTAGCCACAAGACCTAGAAAGCAATATCATACATAACAAGTTTTAATTATCTCGTAATGTAATATGATTTATACAATAGAATCATCATATTATAGGCAGAAAGGAACAGAAATGACAGTAGAGGACACTTATACTTATTGATGACTACATCTCCAATTTACTGATGCAATTTCATAATTTGCTGAGCATAACACTCACACAAGTTCTTATTTCTTCTGAGCTTAATGCTGCACCAGTTTTTTTATATCAAATTATGTGAATTTTAAAAGAACATTGTATACATCTTACACCATGCAAAAGATAATAAAGGACATATTTCATCAACATTGTCTCATGTAACAAATTACATTGTCACCTGACAGTTGAAGGGTTCTGGGTAAAACAGGACCCATTCGACATTTTATGCTCATCTTCGCACATTAACATTGTTACCCTCAGGCTTAAGCTTACTGTACATTTCCTCAGTCACTTACACCAGCTATTCCATTATTTGTAACCTAGATCTATAATTCTCTTAGTGAAATAATTCCAGATTATTTCATCGATTATTGGTGTTACAAATGTGGTGTTACTTTTTTGGTGCCTGGATTTTTCCTGGTCACCAAATATTGAAATTATTAATCCTTTGTGTTGTATTACATTAGAGGAATTAAGTGTATATGAAGTATCTTGTGTTTAATGGAGCCAGTTGACAGAGTATCGTTATGGTGTGTGAAAGGATAATGAAAAAGACTTGAGTTCACATGGACTTTGCAAACATTAAATATAGTTATGAAAATTGCTAAGGAGCCTTTGAGTCATACACCTTACAATGGGGAATTCTGGGAATTGTATTTATTTATAAAGTGTTTAACCAAGAATAAAACATTGAAATCCTTCTTATTTTCAAGAATGTAAGCACATTCAAATGAACACTTATGGGTCAATTCACTAAAATTTGACTTAGGAGGTCGACTCTCTTTCTGAGACAAAGTCAAATTCCGCACCTGAGTTTGACTTAGCCTCAAAAATAGTTTCAGTCATTTTGCCTCCCATTAATTTCAATGGGGAAGATTCAAACTTGGGTGCATAATTTGACTTAGTCGCAAAATGAAATTCGAACTTTAGTGAATAAATCCGTGATAACATACATTTTTTAAAATAGACAAAACTAATAATGTGACATTGTTTAGAAAACAATAATAGTAAATCAGATTTTCAGGACTTGTCTACGGGTGTTATAGACATCAAATTTGCAGAAAAACAATGTGTCTTACTAATCAATATAAATAATACAATTTATCATATATGCATTAAATTGAGTCTTTTTCTAGCCGTAGCTGTCTTTAATGTCTGGGCCTACAGCGATGAGACTGTTTCAAGGAGGATACGTCAATTGCATTGTCATAATCTAACTTCCCTTTGAGTCAAAATATAAGTAGTATTACTTGACTATGCCATGGCTAGAAGGCAAAATGAAAGTGAGTCAATATTGTCCGTAACTTGAAATAAGTGTGATAATGATTGACGCGTAGGGCTATGGCTATACTGTATAAGTAGAAATCTGAAATACAGAAGAATACTTTGAAGAGGTTACCATAAACTAATGTTATGTGTTAACTGACTTGAAATTCCATTGAGGCTTCAAAGTGGAAATAGAACCTGGGCCATCAGGAGGACATGTCGATGAGTTCTACAAGAATATAATCTTTATCCTATCAATATGCAGAATGGAAGTGTAATGAAATCATCGGGCACATACGAAATTAAATGATTGTAACTATGGGATTATTACAGAAAAAAGTTTATTATAACCCAAAAGCAATATTTATTACTCTTCACCAGTGTCCATTTCAATAGAATAACTTTAGAACTGTATAGCAGATGAATATGGTCCTAATTAATACTCCCAATCCCAAGGAAGTGATACAAGACCCAAAGCTAACTTTATATAAAGATGAGTCTATTATGGGAAGGCTTTTCTGGTGAATTGCTCACCACTATAAAAGACAATAGGGTCAACTCAGGTAGCTCTGCTTTTATTTGAGAAAGTAATAAAAAGACAATAGGGTCAACTCAGGTAGCTCTGCTTTTATTTGAGAAAGTAAGTTTTTCTAAGTGATTCTAACAGCCCATGAATTCAGGAATTGTCCCATGAATCTCAGAAATTGTCACTATTGTGCCAGATTTTCATGCCAAAATTTCAGGATCGGAAAGAAAAATAAAAAAGCATGCCCCCCAATAAAAAATGGGACTGGGAGCTGCTATTTAATGTACAAGGGGGCCAGGGCTAGTTTAAGAATAATGGGGCTACACGTCACTCAAATGCCTCTCGCCCCACCTACTTTATTCTGTTTACAAGAGGACAAGGAAAGTAGCCCTGACCTCTCCCAATAATTATAGATGGGGTAGCTGCCAAATAAAAATAATTAATGGCCAAATGCCTCCAGAGTCCAGACCCCTCAATAAAATATACTATGCCCATCAGATTCTGGGGCTGGCCAAAGGACATCAATTTAAAAATTGCACCAGCAACAAAAAAAGTGATTTTTTTTTTGTTTAAAAATATACTTTACATGAAAATTTCGAAATGGTATTATTGTGCAGTGAAGTTGTAGGGGTTACCTGACACAGAGACAAGACTTGAATCCATCAATATTAGTTTATATTGCAGTCATAATTTCTTTTCACCTTGTGAAATAATTAAACTGCCATGTTTGAGATGGCATTAGCTGAAAGTATTTTGCTCAGATGACTTACATCAAATCTGTGAAAGTTCATTAGGCAGTTATTTACATTGGAAGCAAACTCCAAAAGGCGGAATAAATGCTTGATGCATGGTTTTTCAGATGTGTATTAAATATCTAGTCCAAGTTAAACATTCTATTGATGTGGTGTTTGAGGAGACACAAGTATTGTAATTCAACGCTTATTACTAGACACTCATAAAAAAAATGGAATCTAAATTTGAAATATTTTGGTTCCTTATGATCTATGAGTTTCGAACTTGGCTCTCAAGTTTTAGGAATTTTAAATGAAAATGTAATCCAAAAATTTACATTGTGTATCATTTTAGAAAAGGGTGAGCATTTCACACACAAAAAAAAAATGCATGCTCTCATTCCATGGAAGATGTACACCCCTGCTATGAGTAATCAAAATGATAAGAGTTTTCTAAACTACTCTGTTATATAATTATTGGAAAATCATACCAAAAGAAAGTCATTGATATTCTCTGTAAGTAAGACAACTGTAGTAATTCTCCCATTTGGTTGAGATCTATTACTCACTAATGTCATAGCGGGATAATATGATAGCATAATGGCTGTCATTATGCCATTTCATTCTAGATGATTATAAAGTCTATAATCACATTTTAATTTTCAGAATATATCTTAAAAATTATATTTTATTAGAAGTCTGCTTAAAAGTTACAAAAAACTCTACAGATCTGAGACTACTTGGTAGCTTCGTCTTACACGCACTCCTAGATTTCTGTGATCCTTAATGCTGTGTTTTTGATGTTGGCGCAAAAAACGTGACTTCGATGACACTAGGTCTGTGTTACATTGTGGCGTTCTAATTTTCATTAAAGAGTAGGAGATATAAGCTGCCTTAAATCAACTTGGATTGATGCACAAACCTAATGGAAAATGTAATGCTAATATAAATGTCTCACAATTGGTGGACAAAATAGAATTAGGTTTCCACTGGGTGTAATAGTAATGGATTGCCAGAATCTGACTTTCCTCATCTGTCTGGCTATGAAATCAAGAAGGAAGGTGTGACAGAGGGCAGGTGGAAGGCTGCTTTGTGCTGTCCACATCAATACATACAAATACAATCTCTTGGCAGATTAAGTTAGAATTTACAGACAGTGATATAGATAGGGTTGCCAGCTTCTAATAAAAACAAAAAAAAAAAAAAAAAATACCAGCCATGCTACTGCCTACATAGACTTCAAATCAGCCTTAATAACAGGCACCCTGTGGTACTTATTTATACAGAGGAAGGGGATGGGATCTTAAAGAGACAGCTGTCACTGTTTATAATTAGTTTGAAAAAGTTTTTTTTTTTTTTTTACTTTATTCAATAATTCAGTTTCCCTTAAATATATAGTTGAATGTGGAGCTATGTAACTGCTAATACTCTTTTTTTGTGGGAGACTGCAGCTCATAAAATAATCAATTGCAGAAGGCAGAACACTTTGAACTTGTTGTGGTAATAGCATAACAAAAATAAAATGGGACAATGAGCTATTAAAGGTAAGGTACTTAACTTTATAAATAAAAGGGACATTTGCAAATTACTGGTAAGTGCAAAAAAAGGACAAAAAAGGTACCTTACATGTTTGCAGCATGTCAGATTGATTATAGCCTGGGGACTCCTAATAAAGTAATTGTTGGGAAATCTCCAAGGTGCTTTTTTTTGTTTGTTAAAATGTTAAATCTGCAGTACCATATATGGCCACTGGAGGCATCTGAAATATAAATCCCTACATTCAGTTCATCAGTTAGATATTTTATTTTATTTTTTTTTGGGATGCTTTCCTTGTGATGATTGCTAGAAGTGTATGTTTACACAGTATTTTGTAGTATAAAATGGATCAATTTCTCCTATTCACTTGTTGATATCTAGCTGTGTGCTATAATAATAGTGCATTGTTATTTTGCAGTGTCTGATACTGACATGTATAATTCGATGCCAAGAGATTTGGACCAGTACCATTGCCTGCTGCTATCATTGTTAACAGCTACAGTCTGCAATTGTGATGATCTGACAGAAACCAGGATCTGGAAACACTGCAGAATAAGCTTCATCATTCCAACCTCATGGTGATGCTAGGCTCTTTTCCTCTTTCTCCAGCATAAGACAGCCTGCTCTCCATGATGTTTGGCTCTCCTCCAGGATCCATTGTGTCCAGTTATGAGCACATGGAATGATTTTTTTCCCCATAACATTGGGCATTTCTATATATATATAAAAAAAATGACAGCTTTCTCTCACATCATAAACCTTAGATTCAGGAATACACAAACACATTCTATATCCTGTTTTGCTCACCTCATCCTTTGTGAGCATATTCATGTTTTGTTATTTTTAGAGCATGCTATTTACATTTAGCAACATGATGTTTACATCATAAGGTGGAACGATTCAGCATAATAATGCTTACTTATCTTCATTGATGACTGTTTTGCAACTAAGGAGTTAAACCAGAACTAGAAAATAAAAAGTGGGCTAATAGATTGTTTAGCACATTAACCCTTTAACGACGGATGGAAATGCCATGGTGTCATGGCATTTCATGATATTTGGGACAAACAAAAACGTCTAAACATTTAGAAGTAGGGTTAAGTTAACATTAGAGTTAGTTTAGGGTTAGGGTGATGAATAGAGTTAGAGTCAAAAGGTCACTGTAGTAGAAAAATGGTTAGGAAATAGCAATACGCTACTTAACTCTATTGCCCTATAACTTGCAAAAAACAACAGAAAAACATGTAAACACTGACTATTTCTAAACTAGAAAAATATAAGAATCAGGTTTTTTTCATTAGCTTTTGGAGATGAGTAAATTATTTTTTAAGTTTTACAGTGCATTATATGATCTGATCAAAAATAATGGTATCTAAAGAAAGTCCTTGTTATCCTAGAATAAAAAAACAATATATAATTGGTATGAGTACAGTAAAGGAGAAAGAAGAATATTATAGCTAAACACAAACACCACAGAAGTGTAAAAACAGTCTCTATCCTTTGGGCTCAACATTCCAAAAACAGAAGCTTCCTTTAGGGCTTAATGTGTTTTTTGTGTATATAGAAGAACTGCAAAGTTATTTATAATTATGGTACGGTTCCATATTCTTCATATAAATGTTGGAATATTTTTTTTGCAGCTATTAGATCTCTGATGAATGTAGGATATCTGATTAAGAAGAAGCCAAAAATAAATTGGTGTGTTTGTAGACAATGCTTGATCAGATAATCTTCATATTTTGTTTCCTGATGTGCAAATACCAGTCTAATAGCCGATTTTAACACAAAAATATTACATGCAGCATAAAATATTGTGCAGCATAAAATAAACTAAAATTAACCTTTTCAAATGATGATTTAGATTCAATATTCACCCTTTAGAAATGTTCACTTTAGCTTTTCTGCTCTAAATAATGTAATAACTTTGATAAAGTTTTTTTTTTTTCAAGATATGCCATTTTCCCTAGTGTCCTGGAGCTACCACAGGTTTTAATATTATTCATCTCCTAAGATCGGCAACAGTGTCATTTTAGTCAGAATTCTGTAATTAAACAGCTACATTATCATAATTACAGTTTTAAGCATAAATAAAACACTCTTTCTATTTTTTATTTAATATAAAATTAACCATGGGCTCCTTTTATAGGCCTCAGTCCACAATAATTAAGTTCTCCAATCTGCACATTTTTTGTTACTGTTATAACTGTGTACATTGACAAACTACTTTGTGTTTTAAAGACATAAACATTATTTGCCTCACTTAACATTATTTAAAAAGGCTATTATTAAAAATAGGTTTTAAATGACATTAATTTAGAGCCACTCTCTTTGATCTTTTTTTTTATTTTTTTATTTTTTTATTTATCGGATTCATTTATTTATGACAGACACAAACACAAAGTTGACAGGTTTTTTATAGTGACTCCCTCTTCTAGATAAAGTTACATTTCTACTGCATTCAAATTTGATATTAGATACACTACCTCCCTAATTCATTGTCTGGAGACCGCACGGAACCCAACTACCCAAAGCCCTGTAACTTCTTTTTTTAGGGCACAGGGCTAAAAAAATGTGCAGATTGGAGAACTTAATTATTGTGGACTGAGGCCTATAAAAGGAGCCCATGGTTAATTTTATATTAAATAAAAAATAGAGTGTTTTATTTATGCTTAAAACTGTAATTATGATAATGTAGCTGTTTAATTACAGAATTCTGACTAAAATGACACTCTCTTTGATCTTACACATTGATTCTGTCTCAAGAGATATGGTTGCTGAATGAGTTCAATTCATGAGCCCAGTCTGTGAGGCAAGAATAATGACTGGCATACATTGTGTACTTTATTCACACACAAACATCAACACAAACTAATATTCTTTGCTGACGGCATTCAGAAATGGAGTATATTTAAAGTACAACATACCGATGGATTACAGAAACACTGATATATGATAAATATGCAGTAAAAAGTGACTGGAGGCACCATAAATAATCATTCCCTTTGGAAATCTTTATAAAGTTTTGTTCAAAATTATTCAAAGAAGTAAATAGAGCACTTACAACATTAAAAGGACTCTACATAAAAATTTGCGGAAAAAAAGTGCAGCAAACATCTATATTTGTGTCTCTCCTTTTACACCCAAAACCAATACGCCATATGTAAAAATAATGTTTACGCAAAATAAAAACTCTGTATATTTAAATATGCTCTCCAAAGTGCTCTAAATATTTAGCAATTTTAAATATGTAAAAACTACCAGGCTCTGGGCCTGCTGTGGAAAACAGTTAAGATACAGGGACCCACCCGGACACCTTCTCCTTGAACCAATTATGTAGGTGCTTGATAATTCAATGGTGCCACCATATTGCTGCAGTACTTCCAAAGAAATCAACTCAGCACACCGCTTTGCTTAAAAAATTATTGTGTATATTTAAATAACCAAAGTAGTGACATCAGGTGAGTGATAAGTTAACCACTGGACTTAACGCATTTTCTTTTATGAGTAAGCGCTCCTAGGAGTATGAAATGCGTTTAGTCCAGTGGTTAACTTATCACTCATCTGATGTCACTACTTTGGTTATTTAAATACACACAATGATTTGTAAAGAAAAAAGTACTCCAGCTATTTTGCAGACAAACCATGACAAAATAGTGTAAAACCTTTTTACCAATCAACAATTATGTGCATAGATTGATTCCCTCACGTGGTTCCAAACAGACACACTGCTCAATATTTCAGCATATGAGGAGATGTCACAGCCACACTGGACAAAAGACAACATCTCCCAACCACAGATTAGAGCGACCACAGCAAGAAGAAGAGACAGTACTGACTTTTTACATTTCCATTGAACTTTATCATAAAAAGCAGTGAGCTGACAGGCATAAAAACATGAAATAAATAAATTGCACAGCTAAATAGCGATGTCCAGCACCTGATATATGTCCTAAGGGAATCCACAGTGTCCGGAATAGTCCTAGTCCATAAGGAAGCAAACACCAGTACCTTCTCTTCTCTCTGCTGTGGTCACCCTAACCTGTGGTTGGAAAGTGTTGTCTGATGTGTCTGTAATATTGAGCAGTGTGTCTGTTCAGAAACATGTGAGTGAACTAATATATGCACATAATTTCTGATTGTTAAAAAAGCATTGTGTTGTATTTAATTGTTCCAGGGGGGCACTACAAAATAATTGGAGCCCTGTCATGAGCATATTTAAATATGCGGTGTGTTTTTATGTGCGCTGACACCACTGATATATACGATAAACCATCCAGTGACCGTTATTGGAAATCGAAAAGTCGGAGTGGTTATCTTTCGATTCAACCGGAACCTTTGTCTGACAACTACTTCCTTAGCGATTATTGTTACTACACACACACACACTGATGTCCCAGTTATCTAATTATGGTTGATAAAGTTTTAAAAGTCAAGAAATCACCATAAAAATGAAAAAAAAAAAACGCTGATATCGCCACATTTAGATCAATGGCTATATGGTTATTTCTACCTAAACGTATTGTGTCTACCACATACATTGCTTTCTTACATGACCTGTCTAAATGTTGAAAGTGTAACAATACCCCCCGATTGGGGTTAAGAGAAAATTTCTATTCACGTGCGTTGAAAAACGACTTTTTAATTAAGTCAATGTTGAAACATCAAGTGTGCATAGGATCTACTCGTTTGTGTAAAACACCTTCCTTATTTCTTCTTCATACCAGACTCTCCTGAAAGTCTTAATGGTTTCTATGGGAAACACAGAAATAGTGCATATTACAAGTGATCTCCAGCCGAGCTAGCAGGTGTGGGCAATGTCAAATAAATGTATTACAGTCTGTGTTAATAATGAAAATTATAGTAAAACTGGATGAAAGTGTTCATAAGCCAGCTAATTTGAAGCTACCTTATGAGACAATAATAAGCTCCTAACAGTTTTTCTTTTCTTTCTTTTATACTAATTACACTTAATGTTCCCTGTCGCATTCGTGCTCATGGTAATTACATTTCAAAACTTTTGCATTTAGGGTGCAGTTAATATTGTGGAATATTGCAATTATTTTTCTTTGTGACACCTCCACTGAATAGTTGTGGCAAAAGTAGTGGCGTAATGATCAAATTGTTTGACTAAATCAGACCTGCAGAAATAAGGCAGTTGAACCAATTACCCATTATTATTTCTAATTACAGATAATGTCATGTTCCATGCTGTGGCCTGTAGGAATTTCTGAAACGTAGATATTGGCTATTGTATTAGTGATATAATAGGGATATTTAATATATTAATAGTATTAATGCTGGATATAGAGCTGATGAAGGTTTCTTTGGGGGTCGAAGTGTTGATCAGCCTATTTTTTAAATAAACTCTAAAGGATCCATCAAGTCATCAATTTTTATAATACATTAAAAAAAGTTGTTTCATTCAAAGGTTGTTGTAAATGATAATAATTTTGGGGGGGATTTATTTTTTGACAATTGTAGAGGATGGGCAACATTTTATTTTCTACCCTCAGGTTTGTATTTTTATTCCTTGTTTATCACATATACACTATATAGACAAATATATTCAGACACATCTTTTAATTATTGAATTCCATTGCTTCAATCAACCTATTGTCACAGGTGTACAAAATCAAGCACATGCACTACCCATGCAGTCTTCATTTAGAAATATCTGTGATAAAAAAGCTCATTCTGAAGAGTTCATTGGTATCTGGAGCAGTGGAAACATGTTCTGTCATGTGATGAATCATCTCCACTGTTTGACAGACTGATGGGTGAATCATGGGTGAATGCTAGGAGAACGATACTTGCCTGACTACATTGTGAAACTGTAAAGGAGAGATAATGGTATGGGGTTGTTTTTCAGGGGCTAGTCTAGGCCCCTTACTTCTAGTAAAGGACAATCTTAATGCTTCAACATACCAACACATTTTGGACAATGCTATGCTTCCAACTTTGTGGGAACAGTTTGAGGAATGCCTCTTTTTATTCCAGCATTTCAGTGTATAAAACAAACATGGTTGGATGAGTTTGGTGTGAAAGAACTTGATTGGCCCTCACAGATCCCTGATACCGACCCCATCGAACACCTTTGGAATGAACTTGAACGGAGATTACAAGCCAAGCTTTCTCACCCACCACCAGTGCATGAACTCACAAATGTTCTCCTGAAGGAATGGGCAAACATTCCCACAGAAAATTCCCAAATCTTGTGGAAAGCCTTTCCAGAAGAGTGGAAGCTGTTATAGCTGCAAAGGGGGACCAACTACATATTAATGTCAATGTATTTAGAATGAAACATCATACATGTCCTTGTTGGTGTAATAGTCAGGTGTCCTAATACAAATGCCCATGACCACTTGACAACATAGTTCATATAAAAATATTAAGGGATGTATCAAGCCTATCTAATTTCTTGGGTCATTGATTTAACTCTGTATTACCTCATCAGTTCGTACTCTTGTGTTGCTCTAAGAGTGTATTGGGCACTTTCAATGCTTATCGGATAATACCATAGCGTGTTCTGCACTTTTAGGTTGTGACCTCATGGATCAATTAAAAACAATGGACATAGTGTTGCTTTTGTTGAAAACATGAAATACATAATAAACTACCATTTATTAAATAGATGTGAAGGAGTATAAGTGTATTTCCAAGGCAACGTAATACAATTTGAGCAGGTATATTTCATTGGTTGCCATGGTGATTGAGTCATTTGAGGAACTTTGCCCACAATTGATCTTAATATAACTCCTAATCTCTGGCAGATATTAATATAAAAAAGGAAACATTATTAAATGAATTAATACCATTATTAACATAATTAATCAAGTAATTAATTGTATTTTTTTTTTCTCTAACAAGGTTGCACAGGTTACCAAGACTAATAATAAATTTATACAGGGTAAGAGACGCCAAACACAAACGTCTTAAACAAGTACACATTTTAATTTTATAGACTACAAAATTGCATTTTAATGGAAGAATACCAATTTTGGTTCCGCAAAATCCTGTTAAAGAGTAGAGACCACTGATGTTAAAGTCAATGAGGCGGACTAGAAATTAGAAATAATTGAAGTATCTACTATGAAATACTTCAAAAAATGTAAGTCAAATTGGTTCAAATATAAGTGACAAGTGTGCATCTCTGTTGAGGAGCTGGATGTAGTATAACAGGATAGTAAGATATGTTAATGGACCGTATTCTACAATTTTCCCACTGTGACATTTGCTTGATTCCCTACAATAGAAGCTTTCGATGCCCTTAACATCATTCCTATCATAGTTTTCATTAGCATTTTGTGTGTGCGTGTTTTATGTGTTGTCTTAAAACACGTTGATCTAAGAGGTAGTTTTTAACAGTAAGTCCCATCCAAAGCCATGGGCTACACAACATAAGAAGGTTATGCTACTTGTGAATTATATTTGCTCCACTCATCCATGTCAGGAAAAGATAAGTCATTCCTCACTAATGCATATATCTTACAGTTGCACATAATGATGAATTCTCCTTGCTCAAGTGGATAATGCTTCTTTAAGAGGTTAGTAGCAACATCTAAACATGACTTAAACAGCAAAGGATGTTAGATGTATTTGTTAAGCTTCGCCGCAGTATTGTTAACATTTAGTTAACCTCTTCATCACGACAAGCTCCACATCATGTTATCTTTGCAGTGGTTTACTTTTGTAGGAATGGAGATTTGTACATACATCTCTAGTCCTAAAACACTTAAAAGACACCTTAACTGTTTTTCACTTGTGCGTTCAGTATAGAACCTGGGTTATACCATGAATCAGGGGGTCATATGGTCAGCAGGGGAAAGAGAAAAACTAAAAATAATGTGAACCAGTGAATTGTTATGTGTGCTGGAAAGTGAGAATGTGAATTAAAATAGGCAGCAATTACAGCACTTAGGTGGCTCAATGGGCCGCTGTAGTGTTTTTGGAACCACCACACTGCAGCACCCGCAGAACTTGCTCCCACGTCGTATGGCAGCACCCGCAGGTCTTGCCCCCCCACCACACTACAGCACCCACAGAACTTGCTCTCACACCATATGGCAGCACCCGCAGGTCTTGCCACCGCACCACACTGCAGAGCACAGACATCCTCTGGCTGCGAGCCCCCAGGACAGTGAGCCCCTTACTGCTGTAACGTCCCGATGGCGACCCTGCACATTACTTTTATCAAGTAATTTAATGAAGCAACAGTATCATACATTGGACTTTTAGGAAATATATGCACTCTGTTAAATTAAACCACACATTAGTGTGATTGACTTGCCCTATTCACAGATCTAAAATGAGGGCTGACATCTTGGGTTAGATGAAGAAAGATCTGACACATTTGACCCATAATAACATGTCAGCCCCCTGATAGAGCTATATAAGCAAAGAAGGCTTAATGTACTTTATTTGTATTATCCTATTTAAAATGCCAACACTTGATGCAATCTTTCAATTAAACATAACTTATTTTTTTTGCTGACAGTTGTCCTTTAAGGATTGCTGTAAATTGTGTTACCAAAGTGCAGCTAGATTTAATAATTAATTATTTTGGCTCCATTAGAAAGCAGTTGTTTCATGTTCAATTGCAGACTATCTCTATCTCCAATATATAATTTGGACTAAATGTCAATTTTAAGTGTTCCACATAGTCACTATAATCATCCACTAAATTGCGATAGCATTTATTAAACTGTGTTCATTGAGCATTAATAAGAATCAGACATGCATACCATTTAGGAAGTCAGGATAATACATGAATATAAACTCAATCTATTTTTGAAGTGTATTGTCATCTAAAATAACCTCTAATAATAGTTAATGGAGGTTCTGGTTGCAGAATATAAAAATTGCAACATTGTCCATTCATTCATCCTTAGAAAATGACCCTAATTTGAGGAAAAAATGGCAGGTACTTTTTAAGATGCAAGTCATATTGCCCGTTGACAGGGAGCTTAATTGTGTATCACATTTCAACCCACGTGCAGGCTCCTCCAGTTTCTCCCATTTTCAATCTTGCCTTGCTTTCTTGGTTATTCTTTATGCTTGCTCTGACACCTCACTTATATCCCTGTCCTGTGCCTAATCATATGGCTGCCCCATCCTGTGCCCTGTTAGAAGGGTTGTCCCATCCTATGTCCAAGGGCTTCCCTGTCTTGTGCTGTCTTGTTTCAATTATTTATACTTTTTACTTACTTTTGCCCTTCCCTTATATTGCTCTCTTTCTTACCTTATTATCTTGTTCTGGTCCATTCCTGGTTTCCCTGGCTGCTTTTATTTTTATTTATACTTTATCCTTGCTTTTGCCCTCCCCTTATGTTGCTCTCTTCCTTACCTTATTATCTGGTTATGGTCCATTCCTGATTTCCCTTGCTGCTTTTACTGTGCTTCTATATAAACTTGCCCTGACCAAAGTTGCTCTGTTTGTTTCATTCTTCAGTTTGTCAAGCTACAGGTATGTCCTTTGTTTTGATGTCTGTTGAAATTCCAACAACTAAGTTGTTAGACCTGGTGGGGTGTGGTTAGAGGGAGGGTAAGAATTAGGGTTAACTCTAGGGGGGCTATGTTTAGAATAAGCATATGGGTTTGGGTTAACTCTGTAGATTAGAGCTAACCCCTCTGGTGTCATATATGTACCTGGCTTGAAAACATTTTCTTTTTCAGTCCAACTCATTACCCTCACTCTAACTCCAACCCCCCTGGTCCAATTGCGTAGTTGTTAGCATCTTAGTCTTTGCTGAGATGCTTGCACATGCGTGGTGGATGGTATTCTGCATTTCGTCCGACTTGTCAAACCTGTGTGTTCACTCGATGGTAAAAACGGAATTCCAAGACACATTGTCAGAACACCGGCTGATCTGGTTGCCAACTTTCACTGATTGCTAGCACAATGAGAAACTCTTGGTTTTTATTTATAAGCAGTAGAGAGGTTTCTGACTAGATCCAGTTAATTAACTCTATATAAAAATGAGTTTCTTTCTCTGCACTTTCCAGAGCCCAACAAATACCAGCCAGCCAGCATGCACCTGTAGCCAGATCAGGTCTGTCTCTACGGAGAGGCAGAGCTGGCTACAAACCTGCTTGTATCGGTAACAATCGATGCTGTGTTTACACCAGAGAATCTGCACAGTATTTTTAGCTTTTGCTTCTAATAAAAGAAGAACATGCTCTTTTGATGTCACTTTAAAGTTATGGTATTAACACAAGCCAGTACCATTACAGAAAGCAACATCATAACCCTTGATTTGACATCTGCCAACAATTCATTATAGTACGGCAGACATTTTTTTTTAATAACAGTCTATCATATTGAGCTTTTGAATCACTGATAGTCGTTTGGTGTCTTATATGTTTAGTGACAAGTGCTTGCTACCTGAGTGTGAGTGTTTGAAAAAGCAACATCATCTTTCAGCACAGGTTATCTCATGATAACAGATAACCTATGAATGTCAAATGTGGTGAGCAACAAACTAAAGAATGGTTGGAGTGGGAAAGTACCAGTTTTGGGAGGTAGTCCCACTTTCACGCCAAGAACTACATCTGTCCTGCTGACAAATATGGATGCTGGGGGCAGAACTTAGGAGGTCGAGTGTCAGCAGCACACAGGTAGAACTCGGCGGGAAAGTGGGACTGCCTCCCAAAATTGGTACTCTCCCACTCAAAGCTTGCTTTAGTTTGTTTGGAAACATGACAAAATGGTTAAAATTACGTAACGGTGAAGTTGAATCTAATATATACTAAAAAGGACAATTTCAGTACCTATTCTGTATTTTAAAATAGGACACAAAAGGCAAAAATATAAACATAAATAACACATTCCATATAAGGAGCTAACATTAGGGGGTTATAGTTATAATAAATATAAATAATCAAAATCTTTTTCTAATCTCTTTGCCATATGGATTTTTCCTGTGGGAATTCCCAGAGTCCTGTATGTTTTTGCTAGCACTCCACTCAGACATGTTAAAATGTTTTATGACAACGAACACTGTAAAAAAAAAAAAAAAAAAAAAGCAGCATGTTGTCTCAGCTAGCTGATTCTGTAAGTAGGAAATCCTCTTCACAGTTACAGCCACTCAGCCAACACACTGAGAACTTAGAAAGTAATGCTACTTCCTGATTCCTGTTCCACTGGGAAAAGATGTGTCAAGTGTTGATGCTAAAGACAAAGCTTAGACAATCTATGTATTTTAGTAGCAGAGCAGATTGCCAAAGTTCAGTGAGTGTAAGACAACATTTCTATTCCATATGCAAGCTTACCCAGCAGCAATATTATACCCTGATCTTTTATAATATTCTTCCCTAAGACTACAGCCATGGTAGGAACTGCTCAAAGTCCATCCAGGGCAATTTATTCCACGTGCAGTGTACCGGTGTATGATGTCAAAGTGCATGGGTGAAAATTGGACATGGACATTCGGTGGAGCGGCAAGAGGGCTAACTTGTAGTCATTTTTATATGTATGTGTGCTCTATAGAGATAATGCTCTAAGCAGCTGCCTAGCAAGAAATCCAGACCTCACCCCATATGTTGTTGTTATCTCTGATCTAAGGTATGCATGAGCAACAATGCTATATATCTCAATTCCTATTGATTGAGAAAGTTGAAAACATCCCCAGTACTTGCATGATATAAGATTTGCCTATCACTTAACATTAATAATTACTTTATACTGTATTATATTTCAATGACAGCAAAAGATGCATGGACTGCATAATCTGTGGCATGTTCTTTTCAATATAGTGGCTCAATAGCATGAGCTTAATGTATATTTAGAATGTGCTTGTTATGCTGTTGAAAATTAGGTACATGTTCAAAAATATATATTATCATATATATAATTTATTCAGCTTTGTTTTAGAACCACTATTACTAATACATTATAGAAATCCTCATATAGCACCATTATTTAATATAATTTTATTTATTACAAATTATCTATCTTGCTTTTTATAAGTACTAGAATGCACTGCCAGAATAGGTTACACTATTTTGGATAATTTTGGATCATGGCGTATACGTAAAAATAAAGATAACAGTACAAATAAAACTAACATTTTTGTGGCACAAAAATTATACAAAGAAAAAACTATTTTTACTTTATTAACTACTTTTAGAAAATATACAAAATATTGCTGGAAAGTATCCAATAGTTGATCTTTCATTCCCTGGAAAATATATAATTCCTTGTAATACATTCTTGGTGAATTGCTATAATTATTTTTAACAGTTAGAACCTACAAAAATAAGCGCCGGGGGCGGAGCTTTGGAGGTTGAGTGTCAGCGATACTGTGCTGCCACTCAAACTATCAGCGCTACCGTACATGAACAGTATGCATTTTGTGGAGCCACTGTTGAAAAATGGGACAGATGTAGATCAGGACATACTGGAGGCATGGATTAGGCTCTCTATAGTAATTACAGGTAATATCCTGCATTACTCTATGATTTGATCTTCATCAAACTCTTTTGCTAAAAGTTTTTTTAGTTTTTTGATGCAGTAAAAAAAACAAAAAACAATTCCCTTTAAAATGGAAAGAATGTAAACTAAGGAGAAAAGCCTTAAAAAAAATCAACTATGATTATTGTTAATATAAGTTGACCAGCAGGAGTACTGATATTTTTGCCCTATAATTTTTTGCTGAATTGCTGTATCTGACCTGAAAGTCAGCTGAACCTGTTAGAAATGTGAGAGGAACTTAGCTAGGAAAGATCACTGCACTTTCATAACCACATGATACCAGGTACAAATACATCAAATAGAATGACAGTCACTGCAGCCGAGAGAGCAATGTGTGAATCAGTTTCTTAAGCATCAGGGAGAGGAAACTGAATGGCATAGCAACCCAGGTAGAAAGAAAGGTCACAACAATGAAAATAACCCAGGGATCTGGGAACGACTGTACCATTACCACAGACTGGAAGAAAACACGGAATCCAATCAGATGGAACAGATTGAAATGCAGCTGCAGTCATGTGTGAATGCCACAGAATGCATTGTGGAAATATTTGGGGATCTGGCACACAGAAATATGAATCCTTTCCCAACTTTGAAATCAGAACATTTTCAAAAGTAGTCATTTGCAAAGAGCTGATAATACAGAACTTGGACAAATGTTCACATCTCTAGAGAGGGAGTAAAAAATAGAGGAGGAAGTACAATGTGTCTGGATGGCTGAAAAGAGCTTAAATATTTGTCAAAGGTGCTTTTTGGATATTGTATTAGTGAAGCGCAGCAATAATAATAAAAAATACATGAAATACAAATGCTGTCACTTTCCAAATCTGAATTCATTGCGGGTTGATGGTAATAAACTCTAAATTGTGTGTATGGCTGACATAAGAACAAAAAGACAAATATGAATCAGAAAGCCAGTGATTTTACACCTGATAATAAATGATCTCCATCAACTAAACATTGTTTATCCTGTTAATATAGAGAATAAAAATAAATATATAAAATGGCCTATTATGATAGAATTGCAAGCCAATGCGTAAATTAGGACAACAATAAGTTTACATTTGTTTATGGATTAAACCGATAATTCTAAGACCCCCCAAAAATAAAAAGATGAAAGTAATTAGCAAAATAACTAACAGGGTACAAGCCACCAGGCAGTACCCCAGTACTGACTAATACTAACAACAGAAAACAAGGAACTGCACACAATATAAATGAAAGACAATATTTTATTATATCAAAAAACCAAGTATGACAAACCAACTAATCAGTAAATTTCTAAACACAAGTATATACATACAAATTAATAATCAGCAATTTACTTAATAAGACACACTCAAAATATAGAACAGAAAACAACCACTTACTGGGCAAAGGCAATTGTAAATAAAGAAGTAGGATAACACCTCAACGTTTTGGCTATATTAGACATCTTCTGGAGTCATCCTGGAAGAAGGCTAATATAGCCAAAATGTTGAGTTGTTATCATATTTCATGTACCATAGTCTTTGCCCAGTAAGCGGTTGTTTTGTGTTGTTATGCCTTTAGAGTTTGTCTTATTAAATACATTGATGATTAGTGATTTGTATGGATTTGTATTTGTTTTATCCAATAAAATATTGTTTTTAATGTATGAGGTGTGCTGCTCCTTGTTTCCATTTGTTTATGGTGTCTCTGGTTTATGACATTACTTGGGGCTTGATATGCAAATGTACTATTTTCAAAAGAAATTTGGTAATTTGCATATGAAGGTGATGTCATAAGCAGGAGATGCCTGTTACAATCATATTTTTCTTTTAATATATTAAGTATTGCATAGTACAACATATAGATCACTTTAGATTCTTGTTATTCTCTCCATTCTCAGTACAAACAATGTCTAGGAATCCTTTTAAATTCTATTTAGTAATGCACAGATACACTTCATAAATCTGTTTTTTTTTTTTTTTTGTCCATCCACATTCCCAGTGACAGATTAGCTGACTGATAGACAGACAGGTAAAAAAAAAAAAAAAGACAAACAAGCAGGATTACTAGAGACAAACAATGCAGATTTGTATAGAAAAACACTGACACACATACATAAACTTAAATATATACACAGTCGCATAGATACATAGGGAGATAAAGATACATAGCTGGGAATTGATGGACAGACCAACACAAACATGTACAATGGTTAATACTTCAAGCAGATGTCATGATGAAATATTATTTTTTATGTAGAACCTACAATTTTCTCCAGAATAAAAGCAAACGGTTTGTCATAAAAAGCAATCTGAGTTAAAATACATATTTTTCATGTGCTATAGTGTGAGCAAAATATTAAACAAATCACATGTAAATTCAAGGAATCATGGCCTTATTTATCAATGTGTCCACTTTTATGTAATTTTGTTTGGAATTAATTTTTGTCTTCATGCAGTCACAGTAAATTTAATTAACTTTCCGATTAAATTTTCTAAAACACAACTCATGACAAACCACATTTTTTTTTCAGCTCATGTCATGTGCTAAGAAGGAAATTAAAGACAAATAATGATTCATGATGAAAAAACACTAGCATGTAAATATATTATCAGAACACGTTTTCTCACCTGATTTGAAAGCAAGGAAGAAATATACTCGTACACCTCCTAAGAAATACATATATATATAGGTTGAGCATATTATCACCTATGTTTTAACTGTTTGAACCTGTCCAGCATCACTCGGTATACATATATTATATGGATATAAGATAACAATCATAAAAGCATTAAAAAAAAGTCCAAGAAAAGATTGAAATGTGTATGAGAGGACATGTCAGGTGATTTCTTGATGAAACCTGACTCCACATGTGAGAAGACATTATTAAGCTGTGATAATTCTTATGTTCTTATTTAATGTAGTCAAGGTTCAGACGTGATCCCATTCACTAAATGCCTTTAGTCACTGTCTGTGACCTTAGACACACAGTGTCGGTTTGCTATGCTCCATCTCCCATCAGTGAAGTCGGTATTGGTCCGTGAAAGGTGACTGAAATGGCTGCCTCCTATCCATGCAGACAGTGATGCTAGGAAGAATGGCTAGGGTTATATATTTAACCATTTAAATGCACACTATTATTTAATGAATTTTTTAAAATATACACACACACACAGATATACAAATATATATATATATCTATATACACACACACAAAAAAAAAAAAATATATATATATATATTTTATTTATTTTTTTCTTTTAAGGTCATATCTAACAACAGTATATAACTTTTATGCTACCTCATCTCACAAGATTTCCCTCCAAAATTGCAATGAACATAAGAAATTTCACATAGCTCAGCTCCCAAAGCCTATCCATACTAAAGTAAAATGTAATCAGAAATGAGGAGATGTTACTGGAGAGCTGGTAAATAAGAGGAATTGGAGTGATTTATAATAAGTGACAAAATGAAAGAAAACATTTACTTAATATTTTGCTGCTTCATTTTTCATGCCTCTGTTTGTTCAAAGCTTTTAGGCATTCTCGATTAAAATTTGCATTAATTGGTCGCAATAAAGCGCCACATTGTTTTGATTATACATATACCAAGGCCTTCTATTCACATTCCCCTTTTAACAAATCCAAAGGTGTAGCAATTTTCCTATCTAAACACTTCCCCTTCAATGTCACAGATAAATGGTCTGATAACGATGGTAGGGCATTGTTTGTTAAAGGTACTCTAGGCGGTGACAAGATAACACTTGCATCCATCTATGTTCCCAATGTTAACCAACATCTTTTTCTCCGCTCTATCCTTAAAGAATTAGACAATTTCGCAGAAGGCATGGTGATATTAGGGGGAGACTTTAATCTGGCTCTGAATCCTGAACTTGACTCCTCGACCAAGACGTCTCCAGTCCAAAAGCACAAACTGAAACAGGTACAAAAGGCATTACACCACTCACAACTGGCAGATGGATGGAGAATAGTACATCCCCTAACCAGAGATTACACATTTTACTCACACCCGCATCACAAATATACAAGACTAGATTACATTTTTATATCCCACAGACACCTTAATCTTTTACACAATTCTGACATCTCAAACATTACATGGAGTGACCACGCTCCAGTTTCACTCACAATTACTCACCCATCTCTATACACGAAACCCCACAACTGGAGAATTAATGAGTCCCTACTCCGTGACCCAACTCATGTAGAAGCCCTAAAAGACACCCTGACACACTATTTCGAGGAAAATATGACACCTGACGTCTCACCTCAGATAATTTGGGAAGCGCATAAGGCGGTTATACGGGGCCACTTCATTAAGATCGGGGCATACCTCAAGAAACTACACACCCGCACATTAACCTCCTTACTTCACCAAATTCACCATCTGGAAACCCAACACAAATCCTCCATGTCCCCCACCACTTATATCGAACTGACCAAGCTAAGAATGGAACTGAATTCGCTATGCAACACACAGAAAACTTAAAACCTCTTCTCTCTTATACAGAAATAAACCAGGCAAACATTTGGCCAAAGCTCTCAGACAAAAACATATGGCCACGTTCATACCAAACATTAAAGATACCCATGGCAAGACCAAACATTCCACACCAGATATCGCAAAGGTCTTCCAAGAATACTATTCAGGCCTATACAACATCAAACAACCAGGAGGATCACCCCCCCATCCCTCGACCTACCAGAAAATTAGGACCTATTTAGATAAACACATACACAAGGAGATTCCAACACACATGACACAGATACTAGAAGCCCCAATCACTGAGGGGGAACTATCAGAAGCTCTTAAAAGCACCCCTGTTGGAAAAAGCCCAGGTCCAGACGGATTAACTACACTATATTACAAAGTCTTTAAGGACATCCTCCTAAAACCTTTAGTCAAAGTCTGCAACGCTCTAGCCTCCGGAGAAACCCTCCCAACCCAGTCACAAGAAGCACACATCACTTTAATTCACAAACCAGGAAGGGACCCAGGACTATGTAGCAACTACAGACCAATTTCTCTACTAAACGTCGACATTAAATTACTGGCAAAAGTACTGAGCTCCAGACTAAACCAGGCCCTCCCCCATCTCATACATAGAGATCAGGTTGGATTTGTACCTCACAGAGAGGCCAGGGACAACACAGTGAGGACAATAAATCTCATACACCACGCGACCGCACAGGGCATTCCCCTGATTCTCTTGTCCACTGATGCGGAAAAAGCCTTTGACAGGGTGAGTTGGGATTTCCTAAGAGCTGTCCTGAGAAAGGTGGGGGTCGAAGACACCATGTTCAATCTGATAGGTGCCCTATACCACGCCCCGACGGCACGGATACGGGTAAATGGCGCTCTATCAGACCAGCTCACCCTGTCAAATGGCACGCGTCAGGGATGCCCTCTCTCCCCACTTCTATTTGTCCTCACGCTAGAACCTCTCCTAAATGCCATACGACACAACCCCTCTATACATGGACTCACCATAGGCCCACACACACACAAAATAGCTGCTTTCGCAGACGACGTACTACTAACAGTCACACAGCCCAATATATCACTACCTAACATTCTAAAGGAGTTCCAGACCTATAGTGAACTATCCTACTTCAAACTAAACACGACCAAATCCGAGGCCCTGAATATATCCGTCCCCCAACAAGACATTCTTACCCTTCACCAATCCTTTAAGTTTAAATGGGTACCTACCAAACTCAAATATCTGGGGATCTTTCTCACACCGCAACTAGGCTCACTACTCAACCTCAACCACCAGGCGCTGCTGCGCAATATTAAAGAGGACCTACACAAATGGTCATCCAGACATATCTCATGGTTCGGCAGAGTAGCGACAATCAAAATGAACATCCTACCCAGACTTCTATATTTAATACAGACGCTCCCCATAGCAATCCCCAAGCAATTTTTTAAAGATTTAAAATCTATGATCACCAGATTTATATGGAATTCCAAAACACCACGCCTAAAGTATGATTACCTGATTAGACCCAAGAACAAAGGCGGACTAGGGCTGCCGGACGTTGAATTGTACTACCAAGCCACGATCTTAGCCAGAGTTGTCGAGTGGACCCGTCCTGCACATAAACTATGGGTCTCGGTAGAGCACAACTCCCTAATAGTACCTATTCCAATAGCAGGATGGGTAGCACCTAAACAAACCATAACCTATGACGAACAACATCCTACTATCCCTTCCACCCTGACAGTATGGAAACGGTTATCAATCAAACGAGGTCTTCTTAGCATCCCATCACCTCTTATTTCCCTCTCCCACAACACGGATTTTCTCCCAGGATATTCTGGAAAAGCACTTGAACCCTTATTACCAACACCCACACCGTTCCCTAGACTAGGACATTTCCTAAATGATGACAAATCCCTTAAATCGCGGGCAGAATTACAAACCCCCAACCAACCACCCATCCCTATATGGACGTACACTCAATTACATCACTACTTCCACACTTTACCCCCTCATGAGGAGGGTGATAGAACTGTAACCACCTTCGAATCCCTGTGCTTATCCAGAGATACCCCTACAAGACTGATCTCATCCATCCAATCTATCCTCACAAACATGCTTCCCAACACTAAACCGCACTTTATAAAATATTGGGAAAATGACTGTGGAATCATCTTCACCGAACAGCAATGGGAAAAGATGGCAATATTAACTCACAAATGCTCCCCCTCTGTCAGAACACAAGAAAACGCATACAAACTCCTGACCCGATGGTACAAAGTCCCTTCGACTTTACACCAGATATTCCCTAACACACCTGACGTATGCTGGCGTTGTAACGCTCATAGGGGTACATTCTTACACATATGGTGGGAATGCCCATCAATAAAACAATTCTGGTCTACGATAGCCCACATAATTGATACAAACTCAGACCTACAAATCCCATTCACACCCCAAGCATTTCTCCTACACCACAACGCTCATTCCATTACTACTTATAAGCGCTCACTTACTATTAAGCTACTCAACGCAGCTAAAACGGTGATACCCAAATTTTGGAAAAGCAAATACACACCTACAATAAGAGACTGGATCGACTCGGTCGAGGAGTTGAGGAAGATGGAAGAGCTATTAACAGGAACGTCAGATAAAGGGCTTGAAAATATCCACCACTGGCTCCCCTGGCTCCAGTTTGTGGAATCAGAAGAATGTAAATCACATATAGATAGATAGATAGAAATGAGTAATCAGGACCCACCTGGACCTAAGCTAAGACATATACCGATAATACAGCGTCGAAGCCAACACAAGCTACACTACACCTAAAAATTTAAAGGCGACGCAGTAGCTTAATGAATATAATACACCCGATAATTATTGACAGGCGAGAAGCAGAAGGAGGAATCTATCTCACACCTCTCCTAACCAGATGAAGCATAACCTTCACTATTTAGCATAACCATGCATAATTATTTTGTATACTCTGACTGTAAATGTAAGGATGTAACACTGTTATCTGACTGTATTGAAACCTGTTACATGTGTCCCCACCCCAATCCCCCTCCCCACCCCGGACCCCTCACCCCTCCTATCATATCGATTGTTAAAAACAGTTCTCTGAACTGTGAAATTAATAAAAATATTTCAAACAAAAAAAAAAATTTGCATTAATTGAAGAACAGAATAAACTTACCATACAGTTACCAGTATGAAGCATTTTTTAGTTAATTTCTGATTTCAACTAAATCATGTTTAGAAGATTATGAAGTAAAAAATTTTTTTTCTAGAATCTGGCTTAATTTTGAAATATCTGGATCAAAAAATACTTAATATTAGATAAGGTAATATTATTTATATACTGTGCCATTGTCCAGCATATTGATTTGCAGTCTTCAGACAACTGTAGAATCCAGGATTTTACAGACTTATTAAATTATTAAATAGTTATAAATTATGCACGGACATGAGATACTAAAATATCAAATTAGTGACTACGTTTAATATTTACAAAAGTCTGAATCAGCCAATATACTCATTTGTAAAGTGATGCGATCCATTGTCCATTTTAAAGGAACCAATACATTTTGAAACATGGTTGCATCAGTCATCGTGAGATTTCAATTATAGCCTACCAGTTATTTCTGTGATATATGCCTATCAGCCACAGCAGTATGACCACTGATGGGTGGCAAGCCAGCAGAGGCAGTGTGACACTTTGGGCAATGTGCTGCTGGGAAATTTGGGTTCTGTCCTTTCTGTGAATGTCACTTTGACACATACCACCTACCTAACATTGTTGCAGACCATGTACACCCTTTCATGGAAACAGTATTCCCTGATGGCATTGGCCTCTTTAAGAACAATAATGCACCTACCACAAAGCAAAAATGGTTCAGGAATGGTTTGAGGAACACAACAACAAGTTCAAGGTGTTGACTCAGTCTCCAAATTTCCCAGATTTCAATCTACTTGAGCATCTATGGGACTTAAAGGATCTGATGCTAACGTCTTGGAGCCAGATAACACAACACACTGTCAGAGGTCTAGTGGAGTCCATGCTTCAGGACTGTTGTGACATCAAAATGGGATATTTGGCCTGTAGTCATAATGTTATGGCTGATATTTGTATGCCACATCATCTATAATGAGTAACGAGTAGTCATCCTATGACATTTCAACCAAACATGCTCCGTGCCCAAGAATTGGGACTGAAAAGTAGTGTTACTACCTTTCCTTTAAACATGAAATACCATTCATGATATCATCTCCATATACTTAAGATGTCAAGCCTTTTTTTTTTACTGGTCTGTCGGTAAAATGCTCGATGGGTGGCAATAAGGAATTGCATTGAGAACTTGTTCACGTGGCTTCTATCCATGAGTACACATGGTCTCTGCCTTTTGTCCATATCCTAAGTCTATGAATACGATGTAGTGCTCCTTATCCATCTACTTTCTGATGTAATCCATCTTCGTATGATACGCGATCTCCATTGACTTGCATGGAGATCTTTGTTTACTTGTCAATGAAAATTACAGAAAAAAAGAGACTCTTATTGTTGCTTTTTCTGTAAATGACCCATCCATATGAGGAAATAGCCTACAAAGTAGGTAGATCACAATATTTACGGCATCTTTAAGTATAGGGAATGTGGAATTACTTATAGAAATCAACCAGAATTCATAACAGTCTGTAAATTTCCCAAAAAATAATTTTAAACCACTTGTAAATGAATGGTTTAAGATATGTTCTTGTAACTTATTTTAACTTAACCTAATAGTTATGTATAAAGATAATGTATTGGGAAAAGTTCTAATAGTGATATAATCAGCAGGAACATTTCATTGGTTTGCATGGTGACTGGACCACTTTTAGTACTTTGCCTCCCAACTGATCTTTATAAGTAACCCCACAGTGTGCTATATTTTGTATTTTTTTTCCAATGCTGGAACAATGAACCTAACACTGAAAATGGATGTCAAGGCACTGAAGGCAAATACATAATATAAATCAGGAATACAGTTAGATGGTGACATATGTAACTCCATTAATCAATGATAAACTAAACAGTCTTTGGTATCTTTCAAAGTGACATCTCAGGAGGAAAAATTGGCAAATCCATCTATTAAGCAGAAAGATGTATGCACAAAAACAATGGAACAAAAGACAAACAATGCCGTACACATCAGTTGTCCAGCTTGTATTTTATATATTTATGTTCATTTATCCACTGAATTTATTACACAAGAGAGAAATGTAAAAGAGTAAGAATAAGTAATAATGTGATTAATATGTCACTATTAATATGTTGGTGAGGTTTGGCTTCTACATCAAAATAACAATACACTGTTTTTCAAACGTTAAAAGGGTTGTTATTTTGATTAACAGGGTCACATATCCTATAGACAATGGAAATAAATAATAATATGCATAATGTTTTTTTTTTGTCTTGATAAATGATTAAAGAAAATACAAGTTGAGTATCCGTTATCCAAAATAATCTGTTGATTGAACAAACGTTGCAATTCCATACAAATTTTTTAAGAATGCAAGCACACAACAGTTTATTCAGCATCCAGCCCCATTAAGTTTCTAAGCAGCTTTTGGTGTATGCCCAGATACTACACATATCATTTAAGCCCACCTACAAAGGGTAATCCAATGGCACGTGTGCAGGCTTGACGTGCATGTTCCCATCAATGCCCAGCTACATCACAGTTGAAGTTCGTAATTTTCTCTATACAGTATTTGTATTGATACTACACTATTTGAGGAGTGCTGAGAGACTTTGATATATCTTACTGGTGAAAACGATCCGTTATTCAAAATGACCCGTTATTCAAACTTTTTCTGGTCCCAATTGTCAAATCCCCAGGGAGACTCAACTTGTACATTCAAAGTATTTTAGTTAAAAGTATGGGGTTTTATCTAGTTTTTTTTTATCTAGTTTTATCTAGTGTTAACATCTATAGTTGTTTTCCTACCTATATGTTAAGACTACAGCAAAAGTATTCACTAAATGTTCTTTAATTAACAGTATGAATTTTTTTAATAGTGAAACGTGTATTTTTATGTATAACATTTCAAAAGAGCTATAGAGTTTACAGTGTACTTTAGTCTCCCATTAAATATATAATTCTGGTGTGCTATAGTACATTTAAAAGCTGGCATTTTTCACATCAGTATAGTTTATTTTGCACCTTTGTTATTTCCAATAATTACAAATATTACATTTCAGTCTTATATTGTTATTCCTATTATTATCGGTTAGTACAAATGATTTCTCCACAGCAACTGTTCCTGTTAATTTTTCTATTCCTTAAAAAAAAATAACACAAATGTAGAATATATTATGTAATCACGAGCAAAATAGATTATAAAAAAAAGTGTTCATATTTTCTGCCACTGAGATTATGCAGCAAAAGGCAACAAATTAACGATGCAATTAAATTGTGTAAGTTTTTTTGTATCAATGCTATGAACTTCCCACAAGTTTGGTTTAAAAATATCTTTTATAGATACAATATATCAGGCCAAGAAACCGAACTAACAAAACAAAAAATGTCGATTGTCTGCATTTTCTATGCCAATAATATGTTGTATTATAAGATAAAGTATGTTCAATGCCGTACAGAGATACAGATACTAGAGTAAGGTTGAAAAAAGGGACAAAGGTGCATCATGCTCAAACATTCTAAGTTATTCTTGTCTATAAAAATCCAGATAAAGACAAATAAGGAGCCTACCTTATGTAGATTAGACTTTTTGGTATACAGACTATTGAGTCAAGGGAAATTTGCCCCTTGCTAGTCTTGCCAGCCCCTCACTGTATGTCAGTTCACACCTATTCACTAAAGGTTTGGTGAGTTGAATATTTCATCATTGTGCAGGGATAAAACCTAGTGAGTTTGCTGATCATGGGAAATTCATAATATTTGTGGGTATGGTTAAATTGGTGAGATGAAATGCTCATCTCACCAGCAACTCACCTTTTAGTGAATAGCCCCAAAAGACTGTCCGGGGTCAATACAGGTAGCAAATCAGCATAAACGAGAGTCCAAGCCGGGGTCAAATGTAGGAGAGATCAGGTAATCAAAAAATACAAACCAAGATCAAAAATCCAGGAGATCAATAAGGAACAGGAACTGTAGGAACTTACAGTTGCAAAAATCAGGGACTAAGGGTGTAAAACACCTTAGCAGCTTAATACACAAGCACTGAATGAAATCAGTGCTTAGTATTTAAAGGGCTGCAGGGATAAACCCCTCCCACACCAATTAGGTAGATACACCTACCTCCCACTGAGCCTGCAGACACTCACTGGTGTGAGTGACAGCTTCTCTCCCCGCCTCCGCTGTTACCACTTATGGGAATTGACCATCGGCCACGCCCCCCTGCCACCTGAGTAATCAAGGCGCTCGCCGAACGCGGCGTGCGTCTTACTGGAGGACGGGATGTGGCCTACCACACGGATTTTCTGCTCTCCGGCGGGCAGACGGAGCCAGGGACGGAGCTGCGGAAGGTAAGGGACACCTGCCCGGTGCGGGACTGGGTCCAGGACCCTGACAATACAGTTTAGGCAAATGATCTGTAATATTTCAAATTTAACACAGAAGACTGAAAATTATGTTAGATGTACATCATGTTCCATGTGTCTTGTCTAACCACTTAACACCTCTAAACTCAATGCTAATGTCTGTAAAGTTGAGTGAAAAACATGTATACACCAATTCTAAATCAACTCAAAAAAGAAGTGAGGGGTGATGATTGCTCAATGAAGTTAAAGCACTTGCATTTTGTTAAATATAATTTCCAAATCAGTAACCAGGCTGCAGCATAAACATATGTTAATATAATACACTCTCTGTTTTGTATTATTTAGTAAAAGAAGAAAATAAAGTGAATCAAATTACACAAAAGCAAAACATGTACATCAGGAAAATGCTGAGATTTCAGACTTAGAAATCCCAAACAGACAGTATTCACAATATAATACAGAGTACAAAACCTTAGTAATAATTTGATAATTCAGAATATTAAAATGAATGGTCAAGCAGTATGGTTCTCAGTTGTTTCCTTAAAAATTTAATCTAAGTCTCTTATTAAAGATGTAACAATGCAAATGCATGCATTTCCTCTTAATGTGTCTGAATTACTTGTGCAATATGTAATTTATTTATTTACTCACTAATCTTTATAATGTATAATTTTGTATCCTTATACCACTGCACTCCTTTAGATAGCAGGTCATCTCATTGCCTGAAATAACTTACCCTAGCAAAATACAGCATCAGAAGCTGGCTATTTGCCTTTATTTATATAGCATTGATATAAGAAATAACACCAAAATATGAATCATATCTAAACACATGTATACACTAATCAGCCCTAGCATTATGACCACCTGTGTAGGTCCTTGTTTGACACTAAAGCAGCCCTGACCTGTTGAGGCATGGACTACACTAGACCTCTGAAGTTGTTCTGTGGTATCTGGCACCAAGACATTAGCAGCAGATACTTTAAGATCCCACAGATGCTCGAGATCTGGGACAGGTCAAGACCTTGATCTCGTTGTTGTGGTCCGCAAACCATTCCTGAACAATTTTTGCTTTGTGGCAGGGTGCATTATCCTGCTGGAAGAGGTTAATGCCATCAGGGAATTCTGTTTCTATGAAAAGGTGTACATGGTCTGCAATGATGCTTGGGTAGGTGGTACTTGTCAAAGTAACATCCCCATGAATGGCAGGACTCAAGTTTTCCCAGCAGAACACTGCCCAAAGCATCACACTTCCTCTGCCAGCTTTCCACCGATCAGTTGTCATAATGTAATGTCTGATCAATGTATACTGCAATATTTTCACGTGTCTTCTTTTCTTCTTACAATACTAAATGCAGTACAGTCAAAGAGTGTCGTTACTTAAATGAATGACATGTCTGTTTGTTTCAGGGAGGTACAATCAATATACATACAAGGATCTGGAGTCTCAAACATGACCGGGAAAGTTAAGATCACATTTTTACTATCCGGAGTTGAACAGGTTTGGGCCTCACAGGGGAGGGTTGGCAACTGTTGGCCCAAGGGTAAAAACTATTTAGTTAGCTCTCTGATATCATCAGAGTAGGCACACATACACATGCAAGACAGATTTGCTGACAGATAAATATAGAGCTTGATAGACAGGTAAGACAATTGGATAAAAACATAGAAAGTGTTACCAACAGGGGCATTTAACAGTGAGGAAGATTAGAGAGCAGCCCAGGGGGCAATTTCCCTCCCCCTTGCAATCCCTAAATATCTGTGACCAAAGTGTTAGTTTTGCTTTAGAGGTTCTCACTATGTATGCTATTGGCATATCCATAGCCATGCTATTGCCTTCATAGACTTAAAATTGGTCTCAACCCACATGTTTAATGATCTGCCTGTAAAATTGCCCCTAGGTAGCAGCCCTATTTCCCTTTGGCTGAAGATTCAAAATCTCAGTTAGTCCCACTATTAAAAAAGAAAATGCTGTGTCATAGGCATCCATGGCTAAATGTATGTCCTCAAAATTGTACCCAACCTGCCTTTTATACAACATTATTTTATTCTACTTTACTGTCTCTTTAATAATACAGGAACAAGCCAGCACATTTTGTTGCATAAAAGTCTGGGAGGAATATTTGGATTGGCTAGTTTGGTTACACCTGTAATGCTTCACAATGTCCTTGGAATATATTTACTTTTCCTCCACATATTCATGCAGTAAATATCCAGAATTAAATAAAAATAGAACTGACTTAAAGTGCATCTCGCATTTAATAATGTGCATAATATGCAGTCACAGACAAAACCTGCAAACTACTAGATGCTAAATACTAAAACCATTGGTGGCCAATTAAAAGCAGTGTAATTTGCATACAATAGTGGTATAACTGAAAGATTGTTTAATGATAGAGAAGAACAATGAATTTCCATCTATTTTAATTATATTGAGTTTACTCCAACACGGTTTTTCATTATGTATCCCATTAAAGGAAGATCACATAGGAAGAAAGTCTATTTTACACTTTTATATTAAGACTGATTCTGAGCAATTACAGCGTCAGTCTTTCACAGTGGAAAGGTTGAATTCATTTGCTGTGTTCTTCTTCTAGTTATGATTGATGTTACTTTTTTCCAAATGATAAACCAATTACCCCAATGATGTAATGTCATTGAAAGAGTGTTATAATCACATTTATGTTAAATCGAGAGATCTGATCAAGTCTAATTACGATTTATGGTGGATTAAAGGTCTGTATATCATCAACAATGGAATTCTCATTAGACGAGCAATTAAAGTTTGTGGTTACTTAAAGGGGCGTGGACTGGATGACGGTCTTGATAATCAGCGAACAGAAAAAGGCAACAGTAGATATTGGATATTATTACATGGGGACTAAATCAATATTGTTTTGTTTGTTTCGCTTGGCACATATTGTGAGCTGATTTTGTCCCATTGTTTTAATTACTAGTGCATGCTAGAAAAATCATAATTTAATAAGACGTTTTCATTATATGGGGCATTGAACAAAATATAAGTCCTATCATCTGATCCGCATATATACATACCACCAGCTGAAGCACTGCCTCCTATAATACCATCTCGGCATGGACATCCCACTAAGGGTCACATTTATTATTAATACAGCTAGTCTTAACATTTCACTAGTAGTATTATAAGCTAGTAATGACAAACTATTCTTCATAAAATGTAATTAATGATTGCAATTAATTTACAACTGTAGCTTGATACCTTGATAAAAATATAAAAAAAAAAAAATTCCAACACATTGATCCCAACAATGTCAGGGGGCTTACCTTTTGTATTAAATAATAATACAATGCTCCCTGCAGTGGAGTATACCCATTAATATTTAACAGGTCATACATCGGTGCACCCTATAGCTCTCCTCCTCCATTTGAGGCTTGAGCCATAACATGCTATATCAGTGTATTCTGAAACCCGCGTTATGTAATATCTCCTGCTCAAGGTTAGCTCTCTGTCTTTAAAATTATGGTAATGTTGTCATCCCGACTACGTATCTCCTAATGTCACAATAGTATTGTCAATCTTTCCTCACTCGTGTCAGTAAACTTCATCAGGATAGATATATTTGGAGAAACTTGTCAGAGGGCTCAAACTTCAGAGAAGATTCCACAGCATGTGAGACCAATGCTAAAGGATGGGATTTCCTAATTGCTGACATCCTGCATGATAGTAAGTTTCCATCTCCCTAAGTTGAAAGGAAGATTTTGTTATCAGATTACAGCTCTTGTTGAGTTTTTTCTTCTAAATGTTGACACAATGGGACCTAATTATCAGTTATCTGGCAGTTGACATGTGACAAAAGAAAAAGTACATTTTAAGAATGATAAATATCTGCTAATGGTTTTTAAGTTGACCCATCTTTTTTTTTTGTCACATAATTGATTTTGAATTTTTGCAGAAAGTGCTAATACAATTTTTTCAAAAGTTCCGTAATTTTGAATAGAGTTTGATTTACGTATTTATTTTTCATTTGTATTAAGTGGTTCATAATTAACCTAGTTCACTAGGAAGATTTTCAAAGTTCAAATTATCTACACGAGTCAGCAAATTGCAGGTAATAGTTACTTTTGGAACTTGGAGACACTATCTGTGCTACGGAATATAAGGGGTGTCACTGATGTGGTTGCTAGTTCCAGCTGGAGTCCAGATGCAGGGACCAGAACAGGTATAATACCCTGAGCAGGGCGTCCAGTGTCCCTCAAGGGTTGGGCCCCAGGCTTTTGGTTGCCACAAATATAGGTCTTACTTTTGGTCATAAAAGATAAAAAGGAACCAAAGGAATCGTGGTCGGGGTCACAAGCCAATGGGTCCAGGAATAATCTTAGAAGAGTTCAACACAAATACAAACAAACGAGTAGACAATAAAAATGTTCTGGGAGTAGGGGGTTTAACCCCTTAGTGACCGAGTGCTATGTTGCATTTGACGTGCCTTGAAGACCAGAATTCCATTATTTTTGTCATACATTTACCGAACTGTGAATTTCTTTCTTTGTGTTCAGTCCACCCACACAAATTATATATCATTTTTTAAAGGACGGATAGGGCTTTCATTTGATACTATTATTTTCATCATATGATATCATTTACTATAAAAAAAATATAAAATATGATGAAAATACACTTTTTCCAACTTTGACCTGATTTTCTTTTTTACACAATTACAAATGGTAAAAAAGACCCTATCTATATATTTCTACTATTTATCCTGAGTTTAGTAATATCAATATTTCCTTGTTTGTCTATGTTTTATTTCACGTAATAGGGCAATAAACAATATTAGTGTTTGTTTTCTAACCATTTTCTTCTACAGTGATTTTTTTAACCCGAACCCTAAATTTACCCCAACTCTAAGTTTAATCTAACCCATGATTGACCCCCACCCCTTAATCTAACCCTTGTAATCATCTGAACCCCCGTTTAACCTTAATTATGACCCTATTTGTGACCCTAAACCTAGATCTAGGTTCAGTAGATCAAGGGTTAGCTTTTTCCATTTATTTAATTTATTTATTTAATTAATTTTCTATTTTTTAACTGTAATACCGTCTAACTGCCTGTAGGGGCAGTCAAGTAGCAGTTTCAGAGCGACGGAAGAGATATTTTTTTTCTCTCTTCCGTCGCTCTCCTCTGGGCACGCTGTATCGGAGGAGCATGCTCCTCCGAAACAGCACACACCCGCGATCACCGGGTGATCGCAGTGCCCAGGGGGGCACAGAATGTGTTGCATGATGCCTCGATAGAGGCATCATTGCAACACTTTAACACACATAGGCAGTGATCAGCTTTCACTGCCTATGTGTGTTAACGCGCATACGATCACATTCGCGGTGATCATATGCGCGCGGGGGGGTCAAGGGGGTGCTGAAAGCCCTCTCAGAGGCTGCTTCGGATCCGAAGCAGCCTCTGAGAGTAGCTACAGACATGTAGTGTTACGCTACCTCTGGACGTCACGTGCTCGAACCCGGGAAGTTCGGGCACGGCGCGATTTGGTGAAATGTAGCCGGTGCTTGCTTTGAGGGGAACCTCGATGAGCTGTTTAATACAGGACATACTATACCGTCCTAACGACTTTAAGGCACTTAAAGTCAGGATGGCATAGTATGTCCTAACGTCATTAAGGGGTTAATTCAAGATCCCCTAGCTGAACAATAATTTTTATGGAATTTTTTTGTGGTTTGTATTTAATGTCATTTCTCGTTCTCAGTTAGTGTGGCCCCAAAAAATATTTTTGACACATGGACATCCTCAATAGTGTTTACTGTTTGAGCGACACACAAGCAAAGGGAACTAAGGTTGTTTAAAGAAAATAAGAGAAACACAAGTGCTGAGAGGGGTCGAAACACAGAGGGAACATGGGACTTTGTCAAAATTGAAAGCGGCCAAGATAAAAAGATGGGGAATCCATGCTTTAAGTATCAATAATCATGCATGTTGCTGTAATTACCTCAATTAACCATATGCCACAAAAATAAAACCAAAAAAAGTCAAATCGAAATAGTTTTAATAGTCTCCAATTACCGTATTTACTCAAATCTAATGCGCACCTTTTTTTGCCAAATTTTGTTGAGTTCTCATTAGAATTGATGGTGCATTAGATTTGTGTATGTTTTATGTTGCAGCTTAATCCAAACCCCCCAAAATGTTGCTATTAACAAAAAAGGAACGCACAATACAATAAAGACTAACTGCGTATTTGTTCTTCCCTCTCTTACTTATAGAAATGCCTTAATATGGTTGTACAGCAGTGTAATTTATAATAAAACTATCATAAGTTGGTAGCATAAACTGAATGTTATAAAAAAAATACGCATTACATTGGCAAGCGAAAACTATTTTTGCCTTCAAGGTGTCAAAATATTATGTGCGCCTTACATTCAATGGCGCATTAGATTCGCGGAAATACGGTATGTCCGCCTGTAGAAATGATTGCTTGGTCACAAACTATTGTTATGCATTGTGTAACTTGTGATATTACAAATAAAGGATTACTGTAATAATTAAAACAGTTCTTCTGACAAAACAAAAACGTTGTTAAATGTCATTTCAATATAAAAATGATTTTGCTTACAGACCTGTCTGCCCTGCTTTAATTATAACAAACTAGCTCCAATTAGCAATCAGGGAAGAATTATGAGAATTCTATATTTTTTCTATGCTAAATATTCTCCCAAGATGTGACCCTGATGATCATTCTTCAAAACTTACAAGAGTGAGCAAAATATCTGCTGTACAGGGAAGACTTTTTCAGTTTGAACATTTTTCAGAACTTATCACACATTGTTTCATTTTTTTGAGTATGCAAAATACTGCCAAGCTCAAATCCTTAAGGACAGATCTCTTGAAAAACACAGTTATGAGGCACCGAACCTTCTTAAAATGTGTAAGTAATTCTTTTTCAGTAATGGGGATTCGCTAATAGTTTTGCATGCTTTAAATCACAGTTAATATATAAAACAAAAATACTGTAGAGTGAAATGAGCTAAGAAAAATGTGATTTGTTGAGTATGTCTCAAAACTCAAATGGCATACAATTAGAGAAGACATTTAATTTTCCCATTTTCTTCATCTTTCTTCCCTAACGCTCCCCAGATTTCTAGAATCTGCATGATAATTAAGACTTGTACAAAACAGTCAAAGAATACAATTTCAAAATGTGTGTATTAAGATTTAGAGAAGTATTAACTTCAATATTCCATGAGCGGTGGATACATTAGACCGCAAGCTCTGTACAGTAGATTTAACACATTATAAAATGTATTTTAATGTTTTGTACACGCACTACTCTGTTTACATATACACAGCAATATACACTAACATAGCTAGTTTATTATGAAACAATTTTAGATTTGACATAACTACATTTTTGGCCTGAACAGTACAGTATCGGCTATCTGTGCAGGAAAAAACATAGATAATACTAGATATTTCCATTGCTTTCTATGGGAGTATTCCATGATGTTTTTGCATTTTCCAGTATTTTAGTCATAGACTGTCAGAAACTGACTTCACAGGGATTTGATTAATTCATTCCATGTTACTAGTTAAACTTGGATCCACATGTCTTGCTATTGTTCTAAGTCTCCTTAGTTATGTCTGGTCAGGGGTCTGGGCCTATAAAAGTGAAACTGGCACTGCCCGATTATTGTGGGTATTGCCTGCCCTATAATCAAGCCTTCTTGAGATGTGGTTCACATGTTTTTCTCAGCTTAAAAATGTGATTAACCCATTAATATTTTCCTGGCAAATAGAGATGCTAGGGGGCGAATCTTGGGAGGGTGAGTGAGAGTGCCACCATGCATCACTCAATCTGACAGTACTGCGCATGAGCAGTACTCCATCCCCGGTTTCCCGAAAAGTGGGACAGGGGTAGAGCTCGATGGGACAGCGGGACAGGTTCCCCAAATTGAGAGTGTCCCTTTGTCAGGTCCCGCCGCGCAGCGCCTCTCCGGAGTACCCAGCCCTCGCTGGGTGTCACGGAGTAGCTGGGGACCTGTGCTCCGTATCGGCAGCTTCTCTTCAAGCGCGCGTCACCAATGACGGTGCGCGCGCCCCTCCTCTCTGCAGCCTCGCCCAAGCCGGCACGCGCGTCATGACGTCACCAGGCGCGAAGTTTAAAAGGAATCACCAAGTTGAATACTGTGCTTGGTGATTCTTGCTCATTTACTGCCTATACTTGCGTACCTGCCTTTCTGTCTCCCCGTTATTGACCCGGATTGTCTATTGGTGTTCCCTGCCTTCTCCTACCCGACCCTGGATTGTTTAACCGATTACCTACCTGCCTATGCCCTTGACCTGGATTGTTTAACCGATTACCTGCCTGTCTATGCCCCTGACCTCGGATTGTTAACCACCTCATTGCTGATTTGCTGCAGTACCTTGTGGATTACTAACTACTCTTACTGCTGTATGCTGTGTATTAACCACCTCATTGCTGATTTGCTGCAGTACCTTGTGGATTACTAACTACTCCTTGCTGCTGTATGTTATTGTCCCTGTGGGTGTTAGACGTCTATTGGACCATTCCATGCCGTATTGTTCCAGGAGTTTCGGCATCCTGGTGAGTACCTTACTCTCTATATATATATTACTGTACCCGTATACTGACCACCTATACCAAACCTCACACCCTTGCAAATTGGGACAGTTGGCGGGTCTGTTTAGCAGAAGAGTATTTGCCAAGTGTAATGTAAACTTTAAAAAAAAATGCTTCTGTGAATCATTTTTAAAAATCTGCACGTCTCCATACTTAAATAACAATAAATATAAGCAATTGTACGATGATTTTATTGTACATACATGACTAGATCAAAGCCAATGTAGATGCCATTCCATGATGATTTTGCATGTGTCTAATTCAAGCACATACTCTCACACACAGTCAGGCTAAAGTAATCTACTGACATGAGGCATAATTAATTAAAAGACAAATCTTTGGAACTTTCTTACCACTGCTGGAAGCCTGCTGTGGGCCTGAGCATGCTCTTAGTAGGTAGGAATTAGGGGAGAATTCCTCATCAGGGTTGGTGTCCATTATTTGATGAGAAGTATTGCTGTCTAGCAGCGGCATCTGGCAGCTAACAGGTGGAGGATTATGGGCACTGGGCAATTGTGCAGATGGTAGTAGGCTAGACGAGGATGTAGATGGGATGGGACGACCTGGGAAAGAGGAACAGGGATTAAAGGTCAGCAATGAAGGTTATGATTGTGCAGCACAAACACACATTCCATGTCTGTGCATCATAGTCACAACAGTTCACAAAAAGGATCTCACTATATTTTAACCCTCAAATGACCGATGGCGGCCTTTTGATTTTATAACAATCTGATCCTTATATATCTAATTTGGACATGGAACGTCCTAGGTGTTTAATGACAGCAAAGAAGTACATATCTGCCAAGGCTAAAAAAGAAAAAAAACAATTTTGTACAGGCATAAGGTCTTAAAAGGACAACTGTAGGCAAACAAATAAAATAACTGGTTCATTTACATATTGCATCAGGTGCAGATGTTTAAAATATGAAATACAAATATACAAATAAAGTACCTTATTACACCCTAATGTAATAATAGCCAGGTAGGGCATACTTGGCAACTTTCATCAGGACCAGGACCTGAAGGGGCGGAGTTACATGATGGCATGTGACCAGGCAAGACTGAGCTACAGTATATCTGTACAGCTACTGGGTGTCTGGAGCTCATTTGTTCTGGTTTAGGACAAACCTGAATTTGATTAGACAGGACCCAAAAAAACAAGGACTGTCCCAGAAAATTCTGAACTGTTGGCAACTCTATCAAGGTGCAGACCTTTTTATTCAAAATCTTTTAGTCAGATCTTGTTTTAATCCATCAAAATATGAAGGAAGATGCAATATTTAAATGAAGCATAAGTTGATTTTTTTTTGCCTGCAGTTATTCTTTAAAGAAAAAAGGATTGTGTTGATGCCAAAGTGCAGTGATTGTGATGATGTCTTAGTTCAGGAACTACATATCCTTCAATGCTCAGACTGAGTATCATGACATAGACAGTTTCGAAACAGCTGCAGTGCCAAAGTTAGACATCACAGCCTTAGCCATCAAAAGCCAGCAATGAAATGCTTTGATTGTCTTTTCAAACTAAATGTTGGCTAAATACTAACTCAAATGAGTACACAAGCATGAAAGCCAGGATGCGTGCAATAAAACATTTAAAGGGTAAGTGACAGAAAGTTAAGGTGTCATATTGTAGTTCCTAGTAGTGCCATCTTTTTGATTCCTCTAATTAGCTTTTAGTTAAATGAATGTATTCACTTTACTTACTTAGGCCCTGATAGAGTAACAGAATGTTATTTAAAGACATTATCTGTGAAGTCTGGCTGGCTCAATATATATCATTGCCAATACTAAATAACAATCTCCACAGAATGCCTGGTGAGCACCAGCAACAAAAGGAAGAGATCGTCTGACAGATTTACAGGTAATTGTGTTGCATAATGTTTTATAACAATGATATCAAGGCATTATTGTATATCATGACCGCTTACCGCAAGCAAACTATAATTTCCAGGAATCTTAGATAATGACAAAGAATGATTAAGTTTGCTTTCAACAGTATTTTTTTTTTAAACACAGTGCTGAATGGCTTCTCATAATGTTTGATATCCTATCATGTTTTTATATGTGTTTTGGTAGAGGGAGCATCTGGACACCACATGCATACTTCCCAACAGCTTTGCACAGTCCTGAATGTGGGAGCCAATCCTACTGTCCCGTCGAGCTCTACTTCTGTCCCATTTTTAAGGAGAGAGGTAGAGCTCAGTGGGACAGTGGGACTTTGGACCACAATCCTACAGTAAAGCTGTAATTCTGGGACACAAGAGACTGGTTACTGTACAAATGACATCACCTACTGCACATGAACCGTAGAGCTAACAATCAAGCTACCAAGTTTTACTTCCCAGTTTGCCATGGGCAAGAGTTGGGTGGTAAGCAAATATGGTGGGATACCGTAAGTGCTGTTTGCTATGGTGAACTGGTGAGTAAACTGCAAAAATCAGTCATTAATAGCCAAGTAGGAAAATTTCTCCAACTTGCCTATCTGTCGAGCTATCATTACCTGATTATTCCAGTTCACTTGGAAGTTCACTTCTAGTAAACGGCCCCAGATAATCATATGCAAAAGACAATGATCTCGTTGACTATAATAAAATTCATTTACATCAGACATTTTAGAGGCTATATTGCCCTTTGCTGGACATTGTATCTCAGATAATTTTGAATAGTTGTAGTTTTTATGATGAATAGCTATAGTTTGGTGACCTACAGAATGCACAAGTCAGCACTCTTCAGGAATGTGCTAAAGTGAGCAAGTTTACAGATACTTTATCTTTTATTTCCTTTACATACATAAATTAGAACAGAATTAAAGTGGAACTATACTTTTTAGTTTACACTTACATGTCTCTGTTATATAAGACAATAATGTTTTTATCTTTGGAAAAGAAAAATTCATTGTAATGCAGATGAGGACAGATGTTTTGGGACTATGCATATGAATTAGGTTTTATAGTCACTCACTGTTTGGTTTATTTTAGACATGAACTCAACTATCAGCATATCCCTGGGCAGGAAGGGGGCAGAACAGTTAGAGAATACAATTTGCTAGGCACCACTGCCCCCACTTCAGTTTAAACAGGGACTAAACACCCCAGACAACTTTTAATCAGAGAGAGGTGGGTTTGGCTCCTAGAGAGCATCGTCCAAAAATAATTTTCTGCCATGTTACGAAAGCTTTCACTTTTATGACATTCAGCAGTGATTGGTGTTCATTGCTGGACACACCTCTAGCTGGGGGGGAGGTACTCATCTCCTCCACAGATATTGGTTTGAGAGCTGAAACTGACACACCAATGACATAGAGCCTCGGTGATAGTTAACTATCTCAGCTACCAAGTTTTTCTTTAGCGACAACTAAGGGAGAAAAACGTTTGTACAGTGTACAATCAATTGCCTTTTTAATCAGGCAGAAGTTGCCTTCTGGTACACTCATACACAGGAAAATAAAAGGCAGAGGAAAATGGTCATTTCTACAATACAGAATGGTGCTGTCTCTTTACTTCCAGAATGTGGCTAGGCAGCACAGCAAACCCCGATGCATTTCGTGACTTATGGCCCTGAACCATAGGCTTGTAGAACTTCTGCCTGGTTAAAAGTGATTTTAGTCCCTGTTTAAGATTACACCTAGTATACATTTTCCCATTATCATATATTATCTAACACAACAATACATGTCTGAAATGAAACTCTATCACAAAGAAAAATAATGGATTTTGTTTTCTATTAACTCCGCATATTCTCTTATCTAATACTATAAACCAACCGCTGTTTTCCATTTGAGACGTGGCCCTTGCAATGTGGCATACATAACACCTTGCTTTATTTACTGCTGCTTAGCTTTTTTTTAATTAAAAATCTGGGTGAACTTACAACACCAAATGGGCTTAAAATAACCTCATTTTCTGTTTAGCATGCAATTTCGACTTTAACTGTGATAATGCTCTGCACAGCACCACGGAGAGGGAAGTATTTTATTAATTGTAAATATTCTTTATGACTAAAGAGGAAATAAAACGCTTTGTTCCAATGATATTCTTTTAGTGAATGTGTTTTGTTGCTATGGTATAGTGCAGTTAAGATCAGAGGTTGCAAACGTGGCAGGGGGAGAAAAGGCCTCATTTATTTTTTAAAACGCTTCACCTTTTGTTAGATACAGTAGCCTTCTGTACTGTGCTAAGCAGGACAGACTGATTCACCTGAGATTCCCTCGCTTCCTATATACCTCACATAATCTTGAGCAATACAAGGCCAAATAAGGTTACCAGACAGTAATATTTTATATGAGATGAACACATTCTCCTAATCCACTCTCAGGATGCATATGGAAGATGTGTTAGAGATATCTAAAAATATATATATATATATATATATATATATCAATAAAAACCGCAATATGCAAACATTTACATCGATAATGGCAGTATAAAACAGTTCAGTGATTGATTGAATTTTTGTGGTCAATGCACCCTGTTAACACACCTTTGCATGCCTTGTACAATAAAGAATATTTTTCTGTATTTATCACAGGGCAACACAGAAATATTTGCATTTAATCCTCAGGTAGTGTTAAAAAAAAAATGGTTGATCTTTTCCAGCAAGGCCGTAGGAAGTAGGTATTCTGCTGTGTATTGATTAAATCTGTTTCACACAACTCACAAGGAGAAATAAAATATATTCTACATAAAAAAAAATCTGCGCTGAATGCTTCTAAGAGTAGATTTCTTGTCAGCAATAAATCTCAATATTCTTAAAACCTTGGGTGGGCAGAGGACTGGGACAAAAATCCAGCAAGTAAATTCAAGCTGCTCTTAGTAACATATACTAATAACTAGACATGTGCATTCGTTTTCGGACGAATGCATTTTCGTCCGAAAATAGTATTTTCGTCCATTTGTCCGAAAAACGAATAACGAAAATGCTAAGCTAACGAAAGCCAAATGGTTAATAAACGAAAATCATTCGTTCATTTGTCCATTTGTAGTACTATTGCATTCTATAAGCCGAAATAGAGTCGGTTTATAGAATACAATAGCATTACACATACATAGTAAATTCCATAAACCGACATAATGAACGACTTTCGGTTTATGGAATGCATGTAAGTCTATTGGCATTCTATAAACCGAACGTTCGGTTTAAAGAATAGCAATAGGATTACATGTATTACATAAGCCGACAGCCTATAAACCTATTGTTCGGTTTATAGGCTGTCGGCATTTCACTACATGGAGACAAAGTCTCCATTCCTAAATTTATGAATAGAGACTATGTGTGGGTTTTTTTTTGTCGAAGACCCAAATACTGGGCATACTTAACCTCGGGGTTTGTATCCTAACCTATTGATCCCAGTCAGAAACTAAGGCATTTAGATGTGAAAAATGGTGCAGCCCCAGCCCATTGGTACAGTTTAGAAGGAAGTCTGGGGGTAGTCATCCCCTGCCAATATGCTATTCTCATTTGCACTATTCATGGAAGACCCCACTAATCACACTGATATTTACTTGTTATGTAAGTGAGGGACAATGATTACATTGTTAAGAACAAGTCATAAATATATATACATATAACTATATAAAAGTAAAAATACTATCTAGTGCTGGATGGCACACAAGTGAAATGTAACTTCAAGTACTGGAAGTTATGTATTTTATAAATAGTCCAAAGAATGTTTACAAGACAAAAATTCAGGAAAGGCTGAAGATGAAAGAGGGGATATGAGTAGAGTTGTCAACATTTCTTCCAAAAAATACCGACAATGCTATTGGCTCAATAGACTTAACATAGGCCATTATTTTTACTAGTCTGCAAGCAAAATACCGGCTGTCTGGAAAACCTAGATATAATACAAATGTTTAAATACATAAACATAATCTACACGGTATTGGTAGATTATATTTAAACAAAGAAATCTAGCTTTTCACCGTATGATCACGTTTTTATTTGCTTTCTAGCATGTTTTGTACTGTTGTACCAGTGAGACTGAAAATACTTTGACACATTAATGGATGTTTGAGATGTCAATGACAGCAGCCATGATGGTTGGAGATGGAATCTCTCTGCTTGATACTGGGTGTGAGTGACACAGACTGTTGAGCCTGGTTAATGTCCTGGCTCATACCGTTCACAGATACTTTATTGATGGACACTGTAGAAAATAAGACTGGTGATCGTTTGGCCTAGCCTCTCTTTAAAGCCCTGCGGGAGAGATTAACTTCAAGCAGGCATGAAGCATTTCCCATCTGTCTAACATTAAATGAGTTTCTTAAACAGAGGATTTGAGGTGTCTCCCATCTTGCAACTGTACTAAAACAATATTTAATGGTGTCCTGTGGAAGGATTGTGTTATAGACATGGCAGGTATCTACTTGGAATACCTGAGGGGAAACACAGTAAGGAGTGCAGAGTGTCTTGGGAACATAGAAGAGCCAAAGTTGAGCAAACTTGCTGATTTTATGTCTTAAGGAACAGTAATGAACATTAATGTAATGTTGTATATTTGTACATATCGCACTGCTAGGAGCTGAACTGTTTTATTTTTAATTGAACACATAAGACATTATCACAATTTTTGGCACACAAATGCATGCAAGGAATCTTTGGTAATATCTTGAAATAAATCAAAAGTCACAAAAAGGGGTGGTGACAAGCTTAACACTTTATGTTAAAGGGTGGTGTATTCAGGGCCAGCCTTAGGGGTATGCGACCTGTGCAAGCGCATCTCCCCTCACCAGCCCTTTGCTCGGCAACACTGATGGAGCCGGGGAGGGGCAGAGCTCACCGGGTGTGAGTTGAAGCTCTGATCCCACCCTGTGAAGCAGAGCAGCATCTGCTTCACAGGGAGCCGCTGGCAGCATGAGTAAGTGCTGCTTGCGCTCCCCACACACAGTGATAATGCAGGGTATTGGAAATCCAATACTCTGCATTATCACTGTGCGTGGCTCCCCATGAAGCAGATGCCGCTCTGCTTCACTGGGTGGGGCCGGGACTACACCTCTCACCCGGTGAGCCATGCCCCCTCACCATAAGTAAGAATGGTAGGGGGGGGAGAACAGAGGAAGGGGGGGATAGAGAGAACAGTGGAAGGGGGGGAGAGAGAGAACAAAGAAAGGGGGAGAGAACAGAGAAGAGAACAGGAGGGGGAGAGAAGAGAACAGAGGAGTAAGAAAATGGGGGGGGGGGGGGGGCGCCTCGGATGAGGCCCGCACAGGGCGCCGGAACACTCAAGGCCGGCCCTGGGTGAATTGGATCTTCCACTTGGGTACAAGAAGACCCTGGAGTATAAATAGTGAATATTATGTTTCACATTTCTTTCTTTAAACCTTGTGCAAATGTTTGCTGTAATAAACCAGTGATCATTTGCTATCTATGCTGCAGCATTCCCCCTCCTTTTGTCATACATATTTTTTAACAACTCTATAGTAAAAGGACTATTACACTTGATATTTAATTTGACATCTAAATCTGAGTTGTTGATCTGAAACTAAAATTGAAGTATTTAAAGTGTATGGTATATATTAATATTATACTATAAACGTGTGAATATTTTATTTAATGTTTTTGTATTCTTGATGTAATTGTTCTTAGATATTGTGTGCCTTATACAGGTTCCCAAGTAAATTACTGTGAATGGTGCTCTTCTTTTCACTTAAAGGAACTGTATCACCTGGAGGTGATGGGGCATATAATGGGGGTGATGGAGGCATGCAATGGGGGTGATGGGGGCGATGGAGGAATGTAATGGGGGTGATGGAGGCTTGCAATGGGGGTGAACAGGGCAGGCAATGGGGGAGGGAGGTATGTAAAGGGGTGATAGGGGCATGAAATGGGTGTGATGGAAGCATGTAATGGGGGTGATGGGGCATGTAATGGGGGTGGTGGGGCATGTAATGGGGGTGATGGAGGTATGTGATGGGGTCATGTAATAGGGTGATGTGGGTTATAGAGCATGTTTTGCATGTGCAGCGTGGGTAGGGGGGTGCCTGAATTTTGTCTGCCCAATACATTAAAAAAATGTAATTGGTTAGAGCTGCCATTCATATTTGATTGCCATTTGCTATTAAATGGATGGGCTGGAGCATATGTACCGTTGGCCACTAACTGGTGTATGCGTCCAGGCCAAAAGATGCCCTCTTCCAGATTTCTAAATTGAATATTGTATCACTCTTTTGGGTAAACAGCTAACACATCTATAATGTGTATATGTTTTTCACTGACAAATAGAAACTACGCCATAATAACAATAATTTAATGTCCCTTCAGAGCAGTGATACCCTGCACTTTCAGCGTTCTTGTACAAAGTGAGGACGTTTGTTTGACTGTTTAGGGTGTTCTGAGTGACATGTTCAGCACCAAAATGGACCTGTAATCCTGTAGTGTAGTAGTTAGAGAAAGCCTTGTGACATGTTACAAATGCACTATGCGTATGCTTTGTCACCTTTTTAATGGGGGTGAAGGTGATGTTTAAAACGGACCTGTCACCTGAAAAAATGTTACATGAATCACTAGAGCATAAAACCTGTCTATATGTTGTGTTAACAATTTTAAATTGGTTCAGTAGGTTTCGTGATGTATTAACCCCTTAACGCTGCATAGTGCTTTCATCCAAGGACGGAAGCAGCAGATACTGGCCCGATCGCAAAATGATCTGGAGCTAGGCCGAAGCCACCTTGTCAGACTGAGACCTCTCAGGTACATGCAGCAGGATCTGAAGCAGGGGATTGGGATGATTTGTTAAACTAAGGATATTTTATGTCATCCCACCAGCATTTGAGCCCTGTAATTTACGGTGGTATACTACATGTGTACTCGCGTTTCCTGTCTCTTTTGTTTAGAACACATGAAATCCCAGCATGCACCTGCCCTATTGTTTATTACTGACTGCTCACTTTGCATCTTTTTAACATCTTAAATATTTGCAGATAGTATTGGATGCCTTAATGATTTGTGCTAACGTTTTTCAAAATATGTACATTTCAAGAAGCAGAGACTAAACTTACATCAGTCTCAACATAGATCTTTCATTATTGTTAGATAAGGACATATCTGACAGCATCTTGTGTAGCTTTGTCTAAAATTAGTATTTGAAATAGTTTCTGTTCACCCAAGTAAATGCCTCTTAATAATGGTATGAATCTATAATGGTTATTGCACTGTACTAGTTAGTAAACAAAAAATGTGTGTAATTATTGGCTGTTATCCACAAACATGATTCTGACATATTATAAACCTGTGGACAATGCGGCTGATCTAACATGAACTATCTTGCCATTATTTTATTACCAATGATTTAATAATTTTGTTTATTAAAAACCTTGTTAATACATCATAGAAAAAGGATTCACTACTTCTAACGGTTTGTGCAAATAAAAGTTTATTCTTTTTTTTTAAATACATTATTATTGTGATTTTAGTAATGTGATATGGAAACACTTTGTTATAACTTTAGTATACATTGTGCCTGTCTTAAATATTAAAAGTTTATGTTCTATTTTTAGCCACGTACGTCACATCTTGATTAACGCAAAGCATCTTGAGCCTTGACAAATATTCCCAAGTAAAGCTTTGACCTACTCCAGTCAACCTCATTTCTAAATAGCGAAATTGAAATATCCACTGGGAACAGTCTATTTCTCTTCAAAAGTGTTCTGAGTGTTTGCTTTTCGCTGTTGGCTGTATTTCTGGCATTTTAGAGTATTAGGTTCTATAAAATAGGTAACGATTAGTAAATTGCATTCTATGGATTAACTGCAGTATATTTATAAGGAGGCAGCGTTCACATTTTTAGCTATTTATTCTCACTGTACTGTACACTTAACCCTCTTGCAGCATTTTCTCATGCAGAAGATCCGTATGATCTGTATAATTCATTGAACTGATTCACACCAACCAAGATCAAACACAGAACATTCTACTTTCATTTCTATGTCATTGTTATTCAAAGCAAAGCTAGGTCATTTTGTTTATTTTTCTTCTTTCAATTAAAGGGAACACAAGTAAGTTAATAATAACATCCTAACACAAGTACATTGTAACAGTGATTATGTTTTGATATTAAAAAGGTGCTAAGTTAAGGTGAAATAGTTATTTTTAGATTAACCTTATGAAACCTGAGACACTGGGAGTCAAGTATAAAAACTCCTGCGCTGCAAATGTATAGGAAGAGGTATAAAAACGCACAATAACCGCGTGTTATGTATAATGGCGATAGCGCCTTTCCCTAAATCCCGACACATTGCAGTGCAGGCCTGGGCACTAATCAGGCTCTTTTCAGTATCTTCTTTTTTTTATACATTGGTTGCAGCGAGTGACGGCACAACCAAAAAAGTAAGTAACCGGCAGATTTAATCCCGAGATTTGTCGGCAGTGTGCTTCATGCCACGTTTATTCATAACTCCTTGTAGACCAGATTTGTTGGGCACTGTCCAATCAAATGCAGGTCTGTCCTAGCTTGCTTATATACAGTGCAATACATTGTGCACAAGCAGCATTATGTCTAAACTATGTATGTGTAGAAGATATCCATAGTCTGAATGGGTTAAAATCGAGCACCAAATATACAGTCCTGATGCCAAGAAGGCTGGAATTCTATTTTGTAAGGCCACACAATGGCCTCAATAAATAGTGTCTCTGTTTTACATAACCCCCAAAGTAAATAAATAAAATCCCACTCCTTTTTGGTCCAAGCCTCTCCGCATCCTGGCACATTCATCATGATGCTCAGCCAGCCTTTGGGAAATGTTACCTACAACAGCTACCATGTCAAAGCTCAACCATCTCTGTTGTTGAAGGTTCTAGTCTCAGTTTTGCGCAACGATATCAAAATGAGTTAAGTTGAAACACTGGCGGTTTCTGCACTTTGTCAATTCATCCCCAGTCAACGTTTAATGCATCGACCCTTTTGTAATGCGATTCACTCATTCTTGGAGAAGAAGAAAACACATAACATATTCAAGAAAGTAAAACTGCTATGTATGTGTGTGCATACCTTGTAAAATAAGCATATTGTTTTTCAGAAGCAAAAATAAATTTGTTTATTTATATGGATTAACAAAGAAAGCAAGTCACTGCCAAAAACGTTGCCAAAGTCCACATATCAAACAAAGGCAAACATAAAATTAAAGTCAGATATGAAAAATATGCTAATGAACAACTTGCAGTCTATGGATAGAATATTATTTAGAAATGAATAGGATTCTCCTGCTCCATGACATGAAGACTTACAGAGACTTGATTTCAATTTGCATTTGTAATAAGAAATCTCCTAAAACCCTCATTTTATTATAATAATTATTCCTGACAACAGAAGTATCAAAGTGGCGGGAAGGAATCTTAATTTTGTTTACACAATTGGTTGATTTTGGACCATAAATGACAAAGACTTAGTCACAAATTAACAAGAACAATTTCCCATCTCAGAAGCTGTCAGAATGGGCCACTTTGGCCAATTTATCTTACTCCAGCACATCTCTGGTACCTGTCAATCATACATGTGAAACATTTTTTCTACCCACTTCCTTTTGCCTCTCATAGCAGGCAATTTACTGCAAGTCAATCAAGGTTGAAGCAGACCTTGTTTAAATAAAGCACTGTTGGGCTCTTTCACACCAACAATTTCACACACAAAAAAAATACAGAATGTGCTGTATATTTTACATTTACATTTATAGTACTTTTTCGTTTTTTTTTCCCCCTTCCTTAAAATGAAGTAAAAAGTTATAAGTCAAAGCTAAAACCACCCAGAGATTTAGACAACAAAAACAGCCTGGAAAGGTGGAATGAAAGGAACTATATACATTTCCACTGTCAAAAATTCAATCAGTCTCCAGATATATCTAACATAGAAAGAGTGCTCAAGTATGGGATTGCTTTTTCCACTGTTCTTCATTTGTAATTTGAGGGAGGGCAGCATGAAACAAGAAGCCTGCCCCAAACTATCTGACCTTGATAACCCAGGTAAACAATTTCAAGTGTTAGTCACTTGCGTCGTTCCTTGTGGGAATCATAGACTGCATAGCGGTGGGATAGGAAGGAATATTGTCATGTTATAATAAGTTTGGTTAACATAGTTCTATCAGATTTTAGATTTGGAACTACCGTGAGAATAGATTGTTGAATATGGGATGATAAGAACAGAAGTGATGATATCGCAAATCAACACAGGACCGGTATGGTGAAGCTGGGTCAAGTTATTGCATTTATGCCATCAGGGATGTTAATTTATTTTTATCAGGTTACTGAATATCTTCTAGTACACAAAATGTAGTCCTAATAGTATGACGAAGAGACTGGGAGTCCAGATCCACTGAACCTTTTTTTGTGTATGCCATGTGTTTTTTAGAACACCCTTTTCCAGGTAGCTCCCCTCATTTTTATTCCTTGTGTAGGTCTTTACTATATTTCGAAAACAGTAGAGCTGAGAACCTCCTATATATATATATATATATATATATATATATATATATATATATATATATATATAAGCTAGGAGGCCACTGCAGTGAGAGACACAATTACACCTAGTGTGGCTCCCTAATCATTAGGGACTGCTTTGAGTCTTGTGGACATTGGTGTAGTACACAGTCTAACACATTTTTTGGGTCTTCTTTGCTTAATTGTAACACCTAGCTATAATTATCCTTAATGTGTTTAAAGTAGTGTACATCTATACAATGAGCAGTTACCAAAAGACGAGGCGTCCCTCCCAGGATATACCACCAAATGGGAGGAATATTTGGGCATACACCTCACCGAAACACAATGGGATAAAATATTGATATTAACACACAAATGCTCTTCCTACACAGCCATACAGGAAAATGCGTTCAAAATCCTATCACTATGGTACAGGACACCTTCCCTTTTGCACAGGATGAACCAATCCATCCCAGATATCTGCTGGAGATGCGGGTCAATAGGGGGCACCATGCTACATTTATGGTGGAACTGCCCAAAATTAGCACCTTTTTGGCGTCAGATAGCAGACGCAATCACCCACCTGACTGAGGAACCCCCACCTTTTAGGCCGGAGGTCTATTTACTGCATCACACCACACTGTCTATAAAGGCCTACAAAAGATCACTTGTCAAACATCTCCTCAGCGCAGCCAAATTACTGATCCCAATCCATTGGAAATCATCAACCCCACCCATTTTTACTGAATGGGTCCTGAAAGTAGAAGAAATCCGGGCGTGGGAGGATCTATCTGCTACCTCTTCACTTAAAAAAGAACATTACTACACAACATGGTTCCACTGGATGGAATACACAAAGAGCACACACATGCCAGGGACAGCACCCTAGTGTGTGAACCCGGGACCTCTGGACCCCCTCCGATTACTGTGTGATGGAGGGAGTCTGGAGTAGTACGGGCCACACACTCGAGGAGCTGGACAATGGAATGACAGCCAAACTTGATCACAAAAACCCACTTGGGACATTGCAAATACACGATTCCGTATATGAGAATTTAATATAAAGGCTGTCTCCATAGTAAAGGGATGAGTTATGCAATAAAGTATGTTGTCAAATATGCGAATGTATTATGGAAAGCTTTCCGTGTAAGATGATGTGTTCAGAGACGATCCAAATAGGATCTTATGGGATCCCCCCCCCACCCCTCCCCTTCTCCATTTTCTGTACCCCCTCCCCTTTTACATTCGTGATACAATGTTTCATTTTTAATGTTTTTGTATGTGTACCCCTTTTTGATTTTCTGTACCCCAACCCCCCATCTATTTTACATGTATCAATAAAGAAAAAATTTCGTAAAAAAATAAAGTAGTGTACATAGTTAGTGTGTAGCATATATTCCCACTGCCCCACACAACTGCAGTTCACTGTAGAATGATGGTATCCCTAGGGATCTAACTGCAGAGGCATCTGCACTGTCAGTGGTGGGTTGGGGGGGGGGGCATTTGCCTAGTGCAGCACTTCACTGTGCTGTAGAAGTATCTAGGCTGTTTAAGGAAGATCCATTGATCTGACTAACCAGCCTTGAGCTGCTCTCTAAATATAAAAAGGTGGAATACTGGGTGATTGAAGTTGTGGGTGGGAGGAAGGGTGTGTGTGCCCTCTTTTACCACATCACCCCCCCAATTGTGGTTACTAATGTATCACTGTGAGATGTTGCATATTACATAACAAAGCTCTCATGGCAGAACTGGGACAGTGAAAGGTTGTTTCACTTGAGATCAAGCTCTCCGTGGCTGAGCATCATGTTAAAATTAATCCACAACAGTTTCACTGCCAAAGGTTAGCCATTCCTGTTCTAGAACAGTGCCTCTTAAACCTGTTCTCAAGGGCCCCAACAGTCCAGGATTTAGGGATTACCCAGTTGTGTTTAAATAAGAACAGTTATAACATCATGAGGGAACCATACCAGATGTTCTACATATTCCTATTTAAACACAACTGGTTAATCCCTAAATCCTGGACTGTTGAGGGCCCTTGATGATAGGTTTAAGAAGCACTGCTCTAGAACACGTGATATCTCCAAAATTAACTCAGTGCAGACTATTCAAGCTATATTGAGATGTCTAATGCATTGCTAATAAATTCTGAACCAAGCAAAGGGGTCCAATTGATTAATTTAAACATCTTTCACCAGCAATTAGAAAATAGCTAAGAATATTATTTTTTTTCCCTCAGCATGACTTAGATCTCGTGTCTCAATAAGACTATAACAGTGTCTGCTTTGAGAATTTTAAAATATCACCGAGAATTCAGAAGTGACAAAACCCATTTGTGTAAATTTTACATCAGTCCTGCCATTGTAATTGTTCTTATTACAGTCAGATTATTTAATTGCTATAAAAAGCAAAGGCATAATTTATCTTAATTAATTCAACGCCTGATTCTACAGAGAAAGTAGCATTTAGTAACATGGTTTTTAATTTTCACTGTACAAGCCATATATCTGATGCAAATAGTTTTTATCATTTGAAGTGTGTTTCTAAATCAGACAATATAAAAAAAATAATAGTACTGAGAGCACTCAAAGTTAAGAAACAAAAAAGACATCATAAATCTCATATCTCTTAAAGGATAACTGTCGGCAAAATATTAAGTAAAGTTAATTGAACGATTGCATCAAATATAGGCATTATAAATGGAAACACATTAATGAAAAAATACAAATAAAGTCCCTTATTCTTTACCATGAACAGCTTTGTGAGGGCAGGGGACATATTGTTTATAATCTTGGGTTGGATGAGTGAAAGCTTCCTTTATCTGACCCAAGATGTCAGCTCCTGATAAAGCATTTTTACATTTACAATTGATGGAATCTTTCAATAAACATAATAAGAATTTATTTTTTTGCTGACAATTATCTTAAGTTTAAGAAATATAAAGAGACAATTATTGCAAAAAATTTACTTTAATTGGATATGACAAATAAATAAAAAAGCAATGTTTCAGTCCATATGAGGCACTTTGAGTTTTTTTCCCTCTCAAATTTGAAAGACACTGTGGCTTCATTCACTAACATCTACTTGCTCTTCATAAATCTTTCCAATCAGTCTCCACATCAATCTTGTATACACATTTTTATTTTGCATACACATATGCTTAGCCACACCCTCGTTGGTTGTTGAGCACCATCAGTCTAAAAAAGTAAAATCTGAAAACTTTTTTTGCAAAATTATTATTATTATTGATATTCGCACTATTCATGGTACTGCATAGGCTGTCACTAAAATACTTTTGAAGTACTTTTTAGGCCAAGGCCTTCAAATCTGAATATCCTCCTGTCCAAGGTATAGTGTTACACACTAATACCACCACAGAATCACACTATCACTGTATGCAACAATGTATAGTGTTAACACACTCTATGATCCAAAATGCTAGCTCAATGTTTCTAGGAATTGAAATTATCATGATAACAATATTCAAAATAATCATATGCAGAGCATATCCATCAGCTAGCTACAAAAGTCACATCTAAATTTTGGGACAAACATTGTTGTGTCAAAGATGAAAGGATATCAAGATCACTCTGCAGTCTAATCATACCAGCTCAAAATCCAACATTATGGCTAAGACATATTTGAAATGACAGAGAAGCAATTTATGTATCATTGCAATTATTTATTCATCTTACTTTTTGCAAACATGTATTCAATGCAACCATGGAAACATGTGACTTGTTTGGTTTCTTTGTGAACAGTGTTTGTTTTATTATAAATAAATCATTATTACAATTTCAACGTTTTTTTTTTGCTAAAAGGTATTTTTCTTAGGCTCTGTGATATTGTTTTTTCTCTTTCGCTTGACATGTCGTATATATTTGTTCTACACAACCATTATAGAAGTAGATTATAAAACATGAAGATATAGAGCATACAGGGAGATGTATAATTTAAGTCTGTAATGTCATATGGTGTGTCTATTGTATATGTCATTAAGGATGGATGTGTCCCTCCATCTATGGCGTAAATTCTAATTGGCAGACTGGTGGCTGTCCAAAACTAGGAGCCACACAAATAGAGTGTGTATACCCTCTCAAGGCTTATCATAGTGTGTCACAAAGATGAGATAAAATATAAATAGTCTTCTTTGCAGTTGTTATGAAATAAACAAGGGTGAAAATATGGAGTCAGGGATATATATCAGTTGCGAAAATGTTAATGTATAGAAAAAAAAATCTACCACAATCTGGATACATACATCTTTTGTCTACAGTGCCCTTCCCTTCATTATTTAATGTGGCAATTCCACCTAAACACATTTCTCAGTGCTATACATTTTGAATATATGTTACATGCATATATTCGTACTTTAAAATAATCTACAGTTCAGTCTTTTTTTTTGAAGATATTGTCACCAAGGCCTTGAAAGTCAGTTTTATCCAATAAGGAGGGCTACATGGTAACATCAACTCTGTTACACTGTATTTACTGTTTCTAGGATACAGGAAGTGTTAAAGATATAAAATAACTCCAGGGAACATGGTGTCTGTGTAACAACTTGCTCACTGCTCAGCTCCAGGAGAGAGTCCACCACTCTACTGTTGAACGACAAACAGAAAAAGGAATATATTCCCCAAGGCAATAAAGTCCCACGATAATGCTGACACACTGGATTGGTAAATAAAAGGTAACTTTTATTGATTGTGACAAGAAACACGGACTACCAATGAGATGTCCGTACCAATCACCTGACACATTTCATCTATAGAAACAGACTTCGTCAATGGTCTGAGTTAAGGACACACTGGGGAGCCAGACCTGTTTATTTTTCTTTATTTCACATGATGCAGTACATATATAGAAACAGATATATATATATATATATATATATATATATATATATATATATATATATACACAGACATTTTCAAAATTGGTAGGTGCAACTGTCCCTTATATAGCCCGAGTCAAAGATTAAATGAATGCCTATTTACAGAGCATGTATTCTGAACTAATAAATGTGCATATTTGTCGTATGAGTATTACTTCCTATTAATACTCTATTTTTATTTTCATGTGGATGGTAAAGAAGATGCACAAAATGGATACATGTTTCTACAGGCCCTGTTTTCTTGTTTATGACACATTATTTAAATATAAGAAGAAATATCTAAAAGTGTATCCACCATTGATATGTGTCTTTATTTAAAACCGGAGGTAATATTGACATTATGGGGGTCATGTATAAAATCTTGTGTTGGGAGAGGTATAAAAAAAGGCGCAATTTCCTTGTCAGTGCGGGACCTTTGCCAATTTGGCGGAGGATCTAGGACACACAGACGCTTTTCACCACCTGATTTTTTACCGGAAAAACCCAAAAAATACTTATCTGGCGCAGGTGGCGAAGACTGCAAAATTTGTTGGGCTTTATACATTGGAGTACACACCAGTAGCATCACTATTAGTCTCTATATGCGCGTGCGCTGTTTTTATACATGGCCCCCTATATGTCAACTTAAAGATAGTTTTCTTTTCTAGATTTTTATTTAGAATATGTAGATACAGTCTTAATGCTTCTTCTCTAATATTTATTTATTTATCTGTGAGAAGTATATTAACTTGACACCAATTTTTTTTTAATTTCACAGAATAGGTGGATTAATCACCAACAAGATTATTTGACATATACTGCATTGAATGAGCATTTGGCTTCAGGCAAAACCATACACTAACATTTACCTGCTCTTCGTAAATCTTTCCAATCAGTCTCCACATCAATTTAACAGCAAATTGTGTTATTAATTGAAAATGTGTATGAGTATAAAATGATGGAACAGACAGATAAGTTAAATAAATTGAAATAGCATGCTTCAGCTGCCTGAGGCACTAATTCACATGTGTGGCAGAAAATAAAAATATGTAGTACTTATTATTTTTAATTTTTCTTTAAAAAAAATATGTTAAAAAGAATAAAAAGGTGAAATCCATTTTCATGTTTTATTAGTTTTGAATTTTTTTTTATGTAAATGTTTAATAATATTTTGTCAAATCAGTTGTATTATTTTTGTTTACTTTTACTGGTAGACAATTCTTTAACTAAAGAATTGTTCGTACATAATGTACTTCAAAGGGTATAAAGGATCACTCCAGGCATCAAATTTAATTTGGTCTTATTTAAACTATACAGTGTACATGTGTTTTTGCATATAAAAAGGCAGGGAATGCATGTGAATGTCTTTCAAAGATTCTTTCTCTAGTCCAACAAAGTGCAGAAGAGCAGAGTGCACTGAGCATGTGTAGTAAGAACGTCAATCAATAGCTGATAACCCTTTTTTTTACAGTAGAGTGGTTGGATTGATGTCACTGGTGATATCCCTGACATATTGTACAGGCTACAATGAAATGCCAATTTTGTATTTATCCAGTAATATTTTATCTTAACTCAGATTCAGGTTTTTAGGATCCAGCTCCAAATAATATAAGTTTATATAGTTTTATAATAGTCTCCTACCAAAACTATACCCTAGGTATACTAAATTGACATCAGTGCAATAATACAAACATAAACAATCTGCAAACTACAATTATTAATGACATGTTAGTGGCCATATTATTTGAGTAGGATAACATTTAGGGAACTTGATATTATTCTAAAAATAACAAAAACAATTGTTTTTTTTGTAAAATATGGCAGTGTCTGTCAGATCCATTATAAGGAATGACAGCTAATTTTGAAACTCACTATAAAAAAAACATGGCTGCTCCCAGCAACATTTTTAGGAAGCATGTATCAAAGGACACAGGTAAAGATATTTTTTAAAAAAAAGTAAAATGTTTAAAGTTAAACAAACCCTTTTGACTTTCTAGGATAGTTACCTTGAAAATGTATATACTGTATACAGTACTCTTAGCATGAAATGAATTTTTAACCAGCACATTCAAAGCATGCCCACTACAGACATCAATAATATCAGAGAGAGTCAAAAGTGTATAAGGTTAGCTTTCCTGCCTTTCAAAAAGAGTCACGATATAATTCCTAGAACACATTTGCCTTATTTGAAAGTGTCTAACAAAGAACCTGTGAGATTTGTTTGACTGTTTCTTTGGCGATTGATGAACAATGCTTCTGCTACAAATAGGTCGACTGAGATAAAAAGAGGCAAAGTGATTTTCCAAGGTGGATAACAATGGATTGCTTCAGAAGTACAGCACTCACAGAATGTAAGGTTTGTTCGTCTCTGTGGGAATAACAAGCCTTTAAAGCTTCTAAAGTGACAGTTTACCTCAAAAGCAAAAAAAAAAGGAATTCCTTATCTTCCTACAGAGCATATCGATTAAATATGATTAGAAATTTACATGTTCTAATGATTAATGTTAAAAAAAAAACATGGCCGATTTACCTACTTATTGCTCATGCTATATTGCATGGACCAGACAATAGCATAGAAACCAGTATTTTTAAACTTGGAAAATTAGACATTTAGTAAGGATGTCAGCAATTTACTCACTCACTGCTCTCTCTGTAATCAAATTAGCAGAAATGTGTTCAATGTCAATGGCTTAGAATCTAGTCTCAATAGCATTATGATGTGTTTTGGGCTTGGGTCTATATTTTTGTAATGTGTTACAGTTTTTATACTACTTGTCTACATTGCAATAAATGAAGTTAGTCATTGGTTCTATCCCAGAGTCCTCATGTTTTCGATCATATATTTGTATCTGTTCTTAAAATAACTTTTTAACTAAATGTTCTTCATAGTGTAGTAGTATTCATATAGGGTGGGGGGTATAATTTCTAGATTTGAAATGTTATTTTAGTTCCATCCCCAAACTGTACACAATTATTAAGTGCACTTTTGACTATTGTTCAGTTACAAGAGAAAATATTCTTGGGAAAAGTGAACTTTTAGAAAGGTGGAGCCAGGTCAGGTTTTTTGCATGCAGTTGAAGCAAAGCAATTATGGGTCAAATGGTGCATACATAAAATGATAAGTAGGCTTCCAAAAATGCTTTACAGTTCGTAAGGTTAGCATTTTGAACAAATGGGAATGACTGAATAAATAACATTTTAGAATGACAAACAAATAATGTACAATTCCATACACCAATATAGTAGGTAAACAAGATACTAGTATCACTGTTTGCAATATATTAAGCAACATATTATTTATCCCATCTTTATTATGCCAAAACCAAGCAAATGTGGCCCTCACAAGTGTTTTGTTATTCCTTTCCTTTGTACTACCCAGGCAGCCCACTACATTACAAAGTGAAACAACCCCGGCTTAGAGGGAGCAATCTTGTTCCACGGTATGTGGTACAAATTTGAAATTGTATGTGTTCTTTGTACGTATGATTCGGCTAGCTTAGCCCTATTATTGGTTTAAAGTCTACTATTTTAGCTGGAAGGTTATGTCACACTGATAGTAGTAATATTTATGAGCTGTACAATGCTTCTTCTGTTTAGATCCCCAATGTTTCCCAGATATTTGAGCCCCCAGGTTCAGGCAGTCACAAGAGCTTACAATCCAAATCACAGTACAAAAGAAATTGCAGTAACCATGCAAAGGGACAGAGCTATGCGGCAACACTGTACAATGACTTCTATGCCCAGTGGCCTCACGAGGTAAGGGGAAGACATGTTATTTCATGTATCAAATCAATAATTTCAATAAGTATCATGAATAGGCAGGTTAGGTAAGCGATCATGTAAAGCAAGTTCACACAACTAGTGCATCACAACGTCACCTTACTCACCCACCTCTTTCTCTCTAATACCTGGTGGTCCAGTGTGGATCTGGGGGTCAGTGCATTCCTACTAATACCTCCATCCATCCATTAGATTCAACCAGATGCATTCATTTACCTGTCTTTAAAAAGAGTCCACGTTTTGGTAAGACCGGATAGGGTGTCCAGCAACCTAAATCAGGGGAGTAGCTAATTTCCCCTAAATTGTTTGCACACAAATAGACTGATGAATAAAAGGTGGAACTTTTAGTGATTGTGTACAAGGCTCTCACAAATATAGTATTCATACATTGATCAAGCGTACTACTGGAGAGAGATCAAATAAATACTTACATGGGGCATATTACCTGATTAGTATTATTAGCAAACCATATGGCCCTGGCAGGCGTTGGTGGGACAGATGTCCACAATATTACTTTTTACACAGGCAGGCAGGTGAATTGCTTCAAATCAAAGCATGTGCAGATTGTTCTGACAAAAAGGACATCTGCACAGTAATGCATTAATATCAACTGCATTTATACAGTGTATTTTTATCCAGAACTATTATTTTTATATTTATTAGCCTTGTACTGACAAACGATTTACATTTTACTCCTACAGCAAAAATGACTGCAAGTAAACCAAAAGGAATATCTGTAAATGAGTTTACCTCAGCCCACCTTCTGAACATGTTCCCACTCTGTACCGGAGTCAATTAAATCAGGTTTTACTGTTAGATTTTTACAAGTAAAAATATGCAGCTTTTTTTTTATGAAGTCAAAGTATTAAAAATAAGCATTAAAGTCTGTGAAACATAAAGGCACACATTTACTTTTATTTACTAAACAGTGAGTTTGTTATCAATTATCAAAAATCCAACTTGCTTCGTTTTCTACTTCAGAATAATTGCCTGTATTTTTCAACTCGGCTATCAGCTTACTGTTTATGCCAACGCGTTTCAGATTGTTAAGTCGACAGATGTGGTAAACACGAAGCTGAATCATTAGACTTTTGCTTTGAGTTCAAGAGAACCTGTCATTCATAAAGCTTGTGGATGACAAGTTAAAATACAGGTAGGTCTATATGTTTCATCTAAATGTTTGTTAAAGAAATCATCAGCAAGCATGTAGATCAAGAGACATATTTATGTGAACGAAACTGCTGCCTAATGCATCATGGCTGCTTCTTTTGACAAGATGGGAGCAACATGCAAAGCATTGTGGGATGCCAGAATCAGCTTTTAAGGGTGGACAGATAGAAGTTCTAACCCAAGGCATACAGCAATGCATAAAAACATATGGCTTGAGTAAATTATTTTATACACATGCTAGTCAATTGTCTAGCATGATACAAAAGCACATTTTAACATCTAGGAAATAGTAACTTGCAATTTATGTTGTTCACTCCAAGCAGTAGAACATTAGAATTTGCACAAAGGGATACTGACTGCCGGGACAAAATGGGTAGAGATAAAAGTGGGTGGAGTCACATAACATTGCATGACCCTAGGAGTGGAGCTTGAGACTCCCTGGTAGAGATACCAAGTGTCTGGAGGTCAAGTCTTCTAATTTACACTGTGCATGTCTGTAAGACATAAACAGTTTAAATGCAGCTGAGAGTCAATTCTGCTTGTGCACAGTACAGAGCATGCCAAATTTGAAGCAACAGGACCCCCAAAAAATGGCACTATCCCACCAAATGTGGGACTGTTGCCAATTATGCTAATGCCACACCTTACATTTGACATCACAGAACTGGAAAATGTGTAGAGGTAGGTGAATAAATTAGTAAAGAGAATAAATTTCAAATATGACACCTTTTTGAGGCTATGCTGTACAAATCAAAGAAGTAGCAAGGACACTTGCCTCAGATGTACACAGTTAAGGGGCTACAGCAATGATAACTACTTAATCACAATGGTACCCTTTCATGTAATGGAGCTGCAAGTCTCTGCTCTTGATTGTCAATCACATTGCAAGTGGGACTAATCAGAACAGAGCATGCGATATGAAGCCATATCACAGTACCGTGAGTGTCAGCTCAGTTGATAGTTACAGCAGGAACAAGCTATTGGTTTCATGGTAATGTCTAAAAAAATATTGCCAATAAATTGTATTTATAAGTATGTTCTGAGTTTGTTCATTTGATGCTCTTCTGGGTTCAGAAAGCTGAGACATTCTATTAAGTCCACAGAAGCAGGGCTGAACTCACAGTATTGAATCACGAATTTCTGCTGTCTGTGCAGCTATAGGACAAATGCTCCAATGCCCCAACCTGATAGATGCAATAATCCCCCAAAAAAGATAAAACATCCAAACATTCAAGAACTGTGGAAAGTGTCACCAGTCACAAGATTAATGCATGTGGCGACACAGGCAATCACATACATTTAGGAGGAGATGGACTAGGCACTGAGAAAGGGGATTGTTTATTCAAATAAAACATATGTGATTATCTGTGTGTCCACTCTATTACATTGTGGTATGTGTAATACATATGGGACGTTATAACCTTATGATGTTGGCAAATACTACAGCATCTACTGCATAACATGTATATAATTAGCACTTGAGCTGTAGATGGCGCTGTGCAGTTCACAGTACTTATATATGTTTTGAAGTTGTTGGTACTCACAGGAAGAAAGTTGTTTGTTTTTTCTCTTGCTCTATGTCTCTCTTCCTTTTACCTTTCACTAAGTTGGCTGCTGTTTTAAGTAACTAATATACCACTCAGCTACTTTGACTTTAAGTTTGAAATTCCCTTTCCAATTTCCTGCAATTCTCTCTCTCCCAAATAAAGCCCTTAGCGTCACATATTTAATGGAAAGTAGTATTGCTAATGTATAATTAAAGAACAATCACATATACAGTACAGAGCAGGAGCTTAAATTTAAGCTTAATTACTAACACAAAGTGAAAGTATCTCTTAAAGTTGTTAAAGAAATATCCTTTAATTCGAATCATTTTACCAGCAACATAAATACTTTTGGATATGATAGAGTCAATCATAATCCCGTTTAAGAGTGTTTTAACAAGCTCAATAAATACTAAATTATTATTTGTTACATTTGGGTTTTTGTTCGTAAACACTTCAATAAATAGGGCTCTTTGTTAACTCCAACAAGTAATTATGAAGTGCAATTAAAAATTCAAATTATGTTAATAGGCAAGAGAAAAATGACTGCAAGATTCAGTGCCAATTAATGGTTGAAACGAATCAAAATGACACCGTGGGGCATATTTTGTATTTCACAATTCAGTATTTAAATGCATCATAAAAAAAAAACATAATTGTTAGCCACTATTAAAACTAACTTTAAAACAATTAAGTTTTTTTTCAAGAAGAAAACATTTATTTTTCCCCCAAATAAATACATATTTCTTTTCATGAAAGGCTGACACTGGTAAAGGAAAAATATGTGCTCCACTCAAATCAGGTAATTTCTAGTTGCATTTAACATTTACAATGCCAAATACACTGCGTTAAATTATCCCCGTTTTTGTAAAATGTAGTCGGTGCTCAGTATTGAGGTCACTCAACATGGCCTCATCTGCCAGAGGGTGTACCATTGCAGGCTTCTACAGTGGGATCCACAGCACATACGATACTTCTGCTCCTGTGAACTAAAACTCCAATGCTGCTTATCAGAACTATGTTCTGGGTAAGTACCCCAGGAGTCATAATCCACATGTGACCTGTGCTCCTGTTTAGCACCATGGGAGCCCTAATCCAATGCTAAAAAACAACCTATCATTTCATTATAATATTGCTTTTTTTTTTTATGTACGCAATGTGTTTTGCTCAGTAAACTTACTAATAATGTACCAAATATCCTGTAAGCATGTAAATGCAGGGATAAATTGAGTCTAATGTACTTTAGATCAAACTTCAGTAATCAGGGTGAGAGAATGTAATAGTCCTTCTTTAGATGATATTTCTCTGTACTTTCTCCTTTTACCCCCTGATGTCATTCATTAATGCTTAATATACCACCTTGTATCTCCAACTAGAAAGAGTGTACTAATGAACCAGCAGAATAAAGGTTTCCCGTCCGATTAGCAGTCACTGAGAATTGATTTCTGTCATCTGCAGAGCTCTTGCAGACATCGCATTGTGCGGGTGTAAGCAGGTCACCTCTCATTTACACATTACATTCTAAGCCATAAAGGTAAAAAGTATATATCTTCCCCAATTATAGGATGAGCCCAAAACATTTTTATAGCAGAAATTATCATCTCGCCACCAAGACTTAAGCACACATTAAATATTTCTAGTTTAAAATAGATTTTCATACTGAGTGGAATTTTATCTTCCCTTATTAATGAACAGACAGCGCTGTGCATGAACAGGCAGTATTTACCTACACTTAGAGAACTACAGAAAGAAAAAATCAGCGAACAGAAAATGTGAATAGAAAAGGGAAATATGTAGCCATATAGAGTACAAGGTTTGGACAAGAATGTATCTCTGAAAGAAAAAAAAAATCCTATTATTTCCCAAGATGTTTGCTTCTGATAGGTATGTAGATGCTGTTTAAACATAAGGCTAATCCAGGAACACATTAACTCAGGGATATAAGGCTTCTAAAACTACGAAAGCTTTCCTTTCTTTTAAAGTGTTTGTCTTTAATATGTCCGCCTTAATTCCGCTAACAAATGGCTTGAGGCCCATGTTAGATCTATGGAGGAGAAGAAAATGTGGCAACCCTGAAGGCCATGGCAGGTGTTTATTAGTTATTCTGTAAAATTAGATTTTGTCAGGTTTTGCTCCACTCTTCCATGCTTTGACTTCAAATTGTGGCCTGTTCAAGTTTTCCTCTTTTTTTGTACTGTAAAAGATTCAGCCTTATTCTTTTAAAGCACTTCAAGCTTCCTTAATTATTTCAAGGGATGGACTCCCTTTATCAGAATGTCAGTATGCACCATTTTTAAACAATATTTGTAACTAGAGTGGCCAGTCAGTATTTTACCAGGCCAAAAAATGGCTTGAGGCAATAGAATGGCCATTTTTTTTTGGTTTTTTTTTTCAGAAAATGTGGCAACCCCATCTGTAACTCATACAATGTACAAAAATATTGATTATCTTTAGATATTTTATTAGCCAGTACAATTATCACCTTGACTACCATTACCATCATTTGATTGGTCTAATTATGATGCATTTAAATCAACACATTATTTGGCACCTATTATCTCATGACAACATGGCAAAGGATAAATTCCTGTCAGAAAACTTGCCATGAGGAATTATTTTCATTGTTAATAGGTTGGCAGTGATTTACTAATCATTGGTAAGAAATCACTTTAACTATCATCAGGGGTCTTCTTTAAGGGGGAATAATGACCTCATTATATGTTGTGCTAAGAAAACGCTGATGCCAGTAGGCGTGATTCTGGTCCTTGCTTGTTGAAAAAAGAAAATGTGCTGGCAGACATTAGTACTAATGTTATTTTACATTTATAATGAGAAATGCACAACAGTATATATATATATATATATACATATATATATATATATATATATATATATATATATATATATATAAATATACACACACAAGAAACCAGACTTTCCAAGTTACTGCTAACAACACCAGTCAAAAAATGAAATAAACTGTGTTTTTATTTAAAGGGACACTACCACTTACATAAGATGTAACTAGATTAACTGTGCATTGGAAACAAACATATATTTAAGACACCCGCCACTATTTTTTTTCTATGTTTGAATTAATTGCCTATAAAAGTAAAAATACAATTAGTTATCTGTCTTCTGAATCCATTTTGTGAATTTTACCCATGATGCAACATTCTCCAAAATCTTCTAGCAAGTCTCACTTTACAACTGAGGGCAGAGCCTACATAATGATGTCATAAGATACACCCCTGCTCTCTTACTGGCGCCTGTGTATCACTACTGGGTAGGACAATGTGGCTGTTTACAAGTTTTTTTTTTTTTATTTGCCTTCCAACACAATTTTTCTGAAAGAGAGAGTATCAAACAGGATCATAACTCCACCCCTTGTGATGTAATAGTTACGTTACCCTCCCATTCAATTCAAGTCTAAGGTCAGAAGACAGACTTATAAACTGCATTCTGTGTCCCCAGCCCCATAGTGATATACTAGTGCTGTAAAGTCACTGTGGGGTGGCACCCAAACCACAAAATTTCACAAAACTGAGGTTCCCAGTTACATTTGTTTAGAAAAATATTGTATAACATAAACACATAACAAAATACATATCTGAAATCAACAATGAAAAATACAAAACATAAAAACCTTTTCATTTTTTGCTGGCAGTGTCCCTTTAATGACAAACACAATTTTTTCTGCCTCATTAAATGTAAATAGTTGCCAGGAGTCCTACATTTTCTGGGACAGTCCTTTTTTTCTTGGGTCCTGGAATTTATATTGCCTATGTACAATGCTTTTCACTGTATTCAGGCAGCATTGCATCTAAAATGTGTATATCACATACACAGCTTAACCAAGAAGAATTGAGCTCCAGACTCCTGGCATCTGTACCAATCTCAATTGCGGCGTCACATAACTCCACCCCTTTTATCTCCATCCCCTGCCAACAGAAGATGACAAGGATGACAATATAATTTGCATGGTACAATAATTTTGAAAGCAAAGATTAGAGGGCTTGGAACTCATGCATCTAACTCCATGGCTGTAGTGAGACATGGTCTGATGGCTTAGTTGTATGTGTGCATCAATTCTATATCATAATTGATAAATGATTGTCTATTTCATAGTGCTGCATATCATAGGATGTTATTATTCAGTGTAATCAGTTTTGATCACTGACTATTGTTTGAAATGTAACTCTAGTCTTATCAGAACACCTGGAAATAAATGAAATTCCAACGTTTCTAGTATTTGCCAGTTCCTGGCAACCCTGAAGGGGTTTTCACTGCAGTAAAATTAATCAAAAAGGCAAACCTCCATAAAATATACATACATATTTGAACTTCTCAGAGTGTGCTCCCCCCCCCCCCCCCCAAAAAAAAAACCCTAAAAAACTATTATGATAAAGCTTTACTGTCCCTTTAGATTAATTTATAATCAAGGAACTTATCAAGTACTGATCAAAAAATCAACTTTGGCAGTTTAACAGCGTTAGAGAATGTTGAAGAATGTTCTCCTATTTCTCAATCTCTCATATATTCTTTTGTAACTAAAATTCCGAAAGAACAAACCTGAGACAATGCATAAATCTGAATAAATTTACTTGTAAATACAAAAATAATGAAGAATGGTGTTATGCATTTTTTCTTAAACTATGACACAAGATAAGTATGAGAGAAAGCACAGACTGAGAGTGACATGGAATGGAAAGTGTTCAAATACAACCCTAGGACACAATTCTTGTATATTCATGTAAAGATGACTGACACTTAACTTTGTGATTTGACAGCTTAAATGCCCTTATTACACTTGTGTATGTTTACAGTCCCACTTCCGGGCATCAAATGCAATTTCTCTATGATTATTGTAGCATCCAGAGAACATGCATAGCATACCAGTTCCAGCCAGAAGTCAAAGCAATCATTGAAAGAGACTGCAAGTTATTGTGGCAGACAATGTCTAAGGCCCTCACTAACTTGCTTGATTGTTTGACTTGGTTTATCGCTCTGCTTCCCAGGAGCCAAGTCTAATTTTAATACCACATAAACTACAAATATTTAAAGAAGAGAGAGAAAACATCAGCTAGCTGTGTGATGTTATGCAAGTTATAGTTGAAAAACTATAGAGAGTAAAAGAAAAACTGTCAATGACAATAGAGTACAAATTACAGCAAAAAAAAACTGCCTATATTTTCAAGCCATCCATTTTAGATATCACAGAATTCAGAGTAACTGTTATCAATGTAACACTACAGTAGTGTTTAAAAGTACAAACACATGAACACTACACAGAAAAAAAGTTAAGTAGCGCTATCCCTTTAAGATTTTAAAGCTTCACTGGTTCATGTTTAAAAACTGAACTAAAAGTAATAATTTGTTATTATCATCTCCAGAAAAAAAATCAATAGAATGTTCCTTGAGGACCAAGTGGGCCTACATATACAAGTCCTCACAATCTGAGCAGCGAGTGTACCCGTACCTGCTGACTCCTGGAAGAAGACTGACCCTTGAACTTTGCTCAGAGCACATGCAGGGCATATGACCGCTATGATAATGAATCACAGTGATCGTATGCTGCCCGTGTTAAATCCCATTGGCTTTGACACGGGGGCATTTAAGATTGGTGTCAATAAAAATGCCTTTGGTTTGAAAAAGGTAGAGGTTTTTAAAGATTTAATCATGCTTTTCTAGCAGAATAAAAAAAAAACTAAAACTGTCTGCGCTTCTCACTCTAATAAAGTTGGCAACAATTGTATAATCCTAATCTAAATGAGAGGCTTTGGTTATCTGCCTTTGCCAAAGCATAATTAAGCCCACCCACCATGTCAAAGTACATTCTCCATAGGGTGAGAACCTAACCTCCTACATAGTGGACACACAAAGCAGTCTATACTGCTACCAAAAACCTTTGAAATGTGCTGAATCCAATGCAGGCATCTCAATACTAAAATATCCCAATATGGGCTTCTCACATCTTTCTGGACAAGTATTATCAAAATGAATAAACTATATTATTGAGCCTTCTTTCCTCTATATAGCGCTATCAGGAGATAACCCTTATGTTTAAAATCCAGCATCACAAGAAGGAAGAACTGACTTAAGATGTCTGCCCCCTGATAGAGCTGTACAATTAGAAAGGTCTCATTAAGATAGATTTTTTTATACGATTTGAATTCTTTCATTAAAGCATTTCTAATAGACTTGACTTCATTTTTAAAATTTATGATTTAATGAAAAATACAAATAAAGTATCTTAGTGAGTCCTCTTTGCTTGTATAGCACTATCAGAGGACAGACATGTTTTTAAGAAGCTTGGATCAGATGAGTGAGATTTTCTTTCATCTGACCCAACATGTCTGCTCCCTGATAGAACTATATGGCTCAATACTGTACTTTTGTTTATATTATTTCATTGACACCTTTCTATAGAAAAAAGACTACACTTACTAATTGGATAAAACATACAGGTTTTTTTTACTGACAGTTAAAGTTAAAAAGTACTTTCTAAGTGGTGAGGAACTTGCCAACTATAGCATCTACTGGATATTCCATGTTTATATTAACCAATTCAGCTTAGCACAGATGTACAGCACTCATTGCCATCACTTATAATTCAGTTGCATGGCGTCATTATTTTAAATATGATAATAATGAATAGCCCAAGTTCTCAAACTTCACTAAATCAGCAGTTGATAATAGATAACTGCCCAACTTAAATGTACTCATCTTTATTCAATCTTGAAGCATGGAGCTGACCCTTCTGGGAATCAAATCTGGATCTGTGTGCCTATACTGAATACCAAATAGGCTATCACTTTAAAAACTATTCAGTACATATTAATGCTTATTCCGACTGTACCAAACTGTTTTTATAACGCAAGATATGAATTAAAATAATTCTTAATTGTTTATTTTAAAACACTTTACAGCACTAGCTTGCTTAGTGCATAACCAATTCTCTGGAACGCTCCCCCCCTACCTGAGCGGCATGCTCGCTCTTACTCCCTGCACATCCCACAATCTCAGATCCTGCACCAACCCTTCACTAGCGATTCCCCACTTCAAAAAGGAAGCTGGTCGAGGTGCGTTCTCTTTCAGAACTCCTCATATATGGAATAGCCTTCCCGTTTCTGCTAAATCATCAACTAGATCCCTGAAAATAAGTATCTCCCAAATCCTCAAAACAGATTGTACCTGTTATTAGTTTACAAACTCTTTCGTATACTGTACATGTTGTTCCTTTTTGTATCAATAATGATTTACCCTGTATGTTCTCCTTCCAACTTGTTTAATATATGTATGTATTTATTTTTGAATCTACTGTTAAATGTGTAACTCTGTGTAACTCCATTCTGGACTGGGTCCCCAGGACATACTCAATGTATTCTTCCTGGTAAAACACTTTCTAAATAAATAAATACATAAATAAAAAATTCAGATAAGTTCTTGATGTATCTTTTTGTGCACTATATGCAGTCACATAGTGTTAAACCAACTCACATAATGGAACTTGGTGTATCAAAAGTATGCATTTTTTTCCCTTCGAATAGCTTTTAGATTGGTGTTATTTTAATCCTGGTTTTGTTTTATTTTGTTCATTGCTCAAAAAGGCTAAGCAGTGGATTTCTCACATCCCTGCATTTATTTAACCAGATGTTCTAATAGAACTACAGGGATTAATTCCACACTAACAGTTCTAGGCCTTCTAAATGCTCCTTAAGTGACAAGTTCTATAAGCAGGAGCTAAGCAGGAAGGCATCCCTGTAACTGATTTTTTAGGAAATCTTAAGCGTATGCAGATAAACTGAGTGTGATTATCATTCATGTTTGCACGTTCTGTCTTGCTCCATTGCACATCTTGGGTATTAAGTAGAGAAAGCATAAATATGAAAATGAACAAACTGTGCAGATTAAAGTTTCAGTAGAAAAACTGTCCTTTCTGTCAATCAAAGTTATCAAAATGTATTTTTTTCTCTCCATAATTAGAGACAGAAAGGGCAAAAAGCTGTTTGCAGTCACTGAATAAAACCTCTACTTGTGGAACCAGGTTACATTTCTCCTTAAGAAATAGCCTAAAAAAATGTAATGCATTCTTCTGAGTTAGTAGAGCTACATAAAAGAAAATATAAAATAAAACGAGCGAAATAACCTTATATTCTCCTTCAAAAGTCACGAACCAGCTTTAATATCTACTCACATTTATTGATCTGCAAAAAAGAGGATATCTAACGTTTACTTGTCTTGTTCATTTACAATCTGATTTCCCAATAAATGTTTTCATAACATTTTAATATATGAATTGTAAGGATAAACACTACAGCTCACACTGTATACCATTTATGTAGGAGGATATTACCTAGGATTCAAGCAATGTTTCCTGACAAAGAATAGTGGTATCATATTTAGGCCCAAACTATTTTCTGACAGTTCCCATTACCGGGAACCTGCAGGTGTGTAATTCATGTTTCAGGGCTATTTACAAATTGAAATCACAAGGGAATTGCAAAAGGGAGAATCAACATTTTTATATAAATAAAAGGGAAAAGTAAAGTAAAGCAAGTATTATTTGAATTAAAAACAAAAGAAGGAAAGTATGTAGCAAAGGATAAAGGTCTAGCTGACTGCCTCAATTAATATTTTTGTTCGGTTTTTACAGATGAACAAGAAGGAAAGGGACCTCAGTTACGAAAAAAAGACTAATATATCATTTGATACATGTGAAGTTACGGAGGGAGAGGTTCTACATCAGCTGTCTAAAGAAATAACAGATAAGTCGATTGGGCCTGATGGGATACAACCCAAGCTATTAAAAGAACTTATGGTGCACTAGCAAAAATCAAAATCAATCATTTGTAACTGAAGTAGTCCCAGAAGATTTAACATTAGTGAATGTTGTGCCCAATACCAGTGAAGGTTTGTAGGGAGGAGTCTGGATTTCAAGATCAAACACAACATGGGTTTATTCAGGGAGATCATGTCAAACAAATGAATGGGTAACACATATAATAGATCAGGGTGGTGCAATAGAAATTGCTTACCTAGATTTCAGTAAGGCTTTTGGCACTATCACACACAGAAGGCTTATCAATAAACTGCAATCTTTGCAATATTGTTGAATTACTTAGGCAGTGGCTGAGTGACTGGCAACAGATGGTTGTAATCAGTTGAGTATATTCAAAGTAAGGTGGCGTACCTCAGGGAGCTGTACTCGGACCAATTTTCTTATATATTGGTATCAGTGATATTACTTAAGGTTTTGATGGTTAGGTATGTCTTTTTACTGATAATACAGAGATTTGCAACAGCGTTGATTTTCCTGGAGGGATAAGCCAAATGGCAAATGATTTAGATAAACTAGAAAAATGGTCAGAGCTGTGGCAACTGGCATGTAATGTGGATAAGGGAAAAAAAATTCACATTGGGCCCAAAAAGCTCCAAAAAAGCATAGAATATTTAACACAGTCAAGAAGTTATTATTTTAGAGGACTTAAAAATAGGTAGACAATAGAATAGAGTAGCATGAAATGCTATCAAAATGCTTGGTTACATAGAGAGAGGTATTAGCAGTAGAAAGAGGGAAGTGCTCATGCCATTGTACAGAGCACTGGTGAGACTGAATATTGTACACAGTAGAGGAGACTATACCGGCTGAAGAATATTGATGCTTTAGAAAGATTTTAAAGAAGGGCTACTAAAGGGCTACTAAAACTGGTGGAAGTGGTGGACTTTAAGCATGCGTGGATAGGTATAAATGATCCCAAATATAAGATAAGGCCAGAAATGATTTAGAAAATTGGACTGGATGGGCCAAATGGTTATTATGCTGCTTTCATATTGTATGTTTCTATGTAAAAGCAGATAATAATAGCTGGTTTGCTGTTCACTTTTAAGTTCACCTTTAGTGATTCAAACTGGTGACTTTATTATGTCATGTAAACCCTCTGTCAGCCAAAGATGGCCAAGAGAAATTAGCACATATGTCAGCTGTATAGCTGAAAAAAACATTTATCACATTCCTTTTTAAATTAATTAAAAACTAATCATTAATCTTAAAGTAGAAATATGCTCATAATACTGCACAGTATTGTGCATGGTCTGACAGGTCACCTAGAAAGATTATAACAGATAAGTATTCTACATAACCTCCAGCAAAGAAATGATTATACCAGATCTAAGAACAGTGGAAATTACAATGCACTTTTGTCCTTTGCAGGTACAATTTTTTTTAAAAAGAACAAGAAAAAGAGAATGTACCATGTTCACTCTCAGTAAAAGCTTAATGAATTCTATTTTTTCATAATGATAATGTAAAGAATAGAATTTTGTCTAGTGTGCAGTCTATTTCCGTAGCTAATATGACATCTACTGTAACAGATGAATGCTGTTTCAAACTTGCTGACAAAGGAACTTTAGCATGGCAAGGACTAAAGAACAGACCTACTAATGATGTTGTTTGGTAAAGGGAACATACCAGGCCGATACATTCCTACAATCATACACTCATGATAGTTATTTGAACACCTTGGTCTAAACTTAGCATTTGTGGATAAACGTTTTTACAAAATCAAGGAAGATAAAAATGTACTTGAGTAATATGATAACTGTTACTGTTGTAACTCATAAAATTATATAATATAATATTTTAACCTTTCATTGTTATGCACCCGTGTAAACGGATCTCATAGTTGTATGGTTACAGTGCAATAAAAAATAGCTGAAATATTGTATAGTATAAGTATTTCTATAAATGATTTACAACATATTTCAGTAAGAGTCAGTAGAGAATTGTTGAATATAGCTGCATGTACCAGACAGGCCTGCAGACCTGGCTTTCCTGCACATATCCCTTGAGTGCAGAGCTATCACTGCAGGATTCTGGGTAAGGGATGCAAAGAAAGCCAGCAATAGAAATATATTTACATGCACTGTATGAAAATAATTCAGAATTGAAATTATAGCTCATAACTTAATCAAAAGGGACTTTTTTTTTCAGATGCACCCTAAAATCTGTCTCTATTGGCAAGTAGCTTGTCTGTATGGTGTGGGATCTTGCTTTACCTCATTTTCACACATTAAGCGAAGTAAAGTCCATAGAAAATTCATTTACTAACAGTTTAAGCTACTGAACCACACTGAATTAAGTCTGAACAACTGGGGATCAGTGAATTCTCCTACATGATCCCATCCAGTTCATCTCAGGTTCATTATTGTTACAAACTGGGTTTTTTTAAGGATTAAATAATTATCTTGGTGCCTATAACTCACTGTTTAGGGATTGACACCCACATTTTTTAAATGAGAAGGCCTCATTGGTGATTTTGTAAATAATGAATGCAGGCATTTCATATAATGGTACCTTTATTATGTATTGTGCAGAATATGGGAAGATAAGTACATAGAAGTAGGGGGTGAAGCCTACACTAGGCCATTAAGACTGACCGACGTAGAAAAACAACAACCCATGTGCAGGTGAGGTATGTAAAGCATGAGGAGAATTCTGTGGCTGGGCCCCTTAAATTCTCCATTACTGAGCACAAAGCTGCATACTTGTTTTCCTCCTTATGATAAGCCATTTGTAAGTCCTCTTTAATTGACAAAGTGGTGTATACCAATGTGCTCTATCAATCGTGATTGATTCCGAAAGAATAGCATTTCATGTGTATGGATTGCAACATAAGCCGGATCAGATAGCTGGTGTGACTAAGCCATTAGCTATGTGTTTTTTTCCCCCCTGAAAACAACATTGCAACTTTTCCTTGCACTTCCATTAATTGCACATGACACTCATTTATTTTTCAAACAACAAGTTTTTTTTTTGTTTATTTGGTACCAATGACAAGTCATATTTGATTATAAAGCTAATCTAAAATTGAAGATCAGCTAGACTATACGTTTTGATGAATTTAATATGGTCACATATTAATAAGCTGATTTGCCTGACTGGAAAAAAAAATCTACAGATTAATTTCTTCAGTATATTTATATAGATATTTCAAATTCCTTGAAGACTTTTTGCCAAAAGCCGACTGTTTAATGTTGATGCAATGCACATCGAAGTGAATTAAAAATAGATAGAAACAACTTGAATTTAACTGAAACATTAGGCAAAAGTTTCTTTAGTTAATAGGCCTGTAAATGAAGAATTATCTCATCCATATTCATGACAATTTGTTTTCTAGATCCCTGCTGTAAAAAAATATAATTATATCCATCTCTAATAAGTTAGCTACCTTGAGCTGCAGGTGCTAGTACGGTGTATGTTTATTACCATATTTTAAGTCCTTTAAAAAGATTACATTAATTCCTATGGTAATTTTAAAACTCCAATGCATCTTGAGTTTGGAGTGGATGTTAATCACCAGAATATGGCTGATTTCGAAGCGTACCTGCCATGTTATAGTAAACAGATATCGATTTAAACATCCCATTTATGTTCTAAAAATATTCTGTCTAATTCTTCTTGTTGACATGGGAAGACTTATTAATGTTGTGGGCTACAAATCATCAGATATATTTCAAACACAATATCTATGCTCAGTATAGATTTATATTTCACTTTGAATTTAGGAGATTGTTTGCTCTACTGTGGGCCTAAGGTTCAGCAAAGATCTAACTATGTGCTATTAAAAATAATACTGAATTATTACCAAACAATGAAAGAATATGGGAAATAAAAATGTGTAATCAATTATCTGCACTAATTAAAAATGAAATAGAAGTTAATGTATTATTGTGACATGAATATATACAGGAAATATAATATTTTCATTCTAGAGGAACATTTGGTTAAAGCGGGAACAAATTCTATTTTTTTATGAGGCAAAAGAGTACTCTCTCACTCTCTGGTCAATAGCACGACACACAACCAATCAGTGGACCTAAGAGTACTCTCTCACTCTCTGGTCAGTAGCGCAATACACAACCAATCAGTGAACCTAAGAGTACTCTCTCACTCTCTGGTCAGTAGTGAGATTCACAACCAATCAGTAGACCTAAGAGTATTCTCTCACTCTCTGGTCAGTAGCGCAGTACACAACCAATCAGTGGACCTAAGAGTACTCTCTCACTCTCTGGTCAGTAGTGAGATTCACAACCAATCAGTAGACCTACGACTAAGTCCCTGATTGGCATGAAACATGTCAGGTAACTGCACGCTGGGCGTGTCTGTTTTTGTATACTAGCGATGTGGATTTTATTCTGTGAGTAAGGCTACAAATACATTTTTAAACTTTTTTTTTTTTACTATGCTGGGGTGCTCAAGATCATTTTTGCAATCAGCGGGGAGGACCTGTTGGCGGAGTGTGCCATGTCATAGAACTCTTTCCACAACATCATGGAAGTCACTATTTCACATCTGTACGATCATCCAGACTCCTTTATAATCCCCTACAAAATATCGGTGTGATTAAATATTTGCTACATTCAAAAATATGGTCCATTCAATAAATTTTCAATTCAGCTATTTGCAACACGGTTGACAATTCGCCACAGTCCCCTTTTTAGTAAATTGAAAATGTTACAGTGTCCATATTTGAAAAGTGCTTTAAGATACACCCGGCTATTTCCAGTAATTTCCTTTTTTCACGCCTTACCCTCAGCAATATAAATCATAAAAATCCTACAATATCTAGCTTGATTTGGAAAGTATCACATATTTGTATATAGTGATGGGAATATTTATCAGCATTATCATGCATTCCCAAGTGTTTAAGAAATAAAACTTGTACATTCCCAGTTACAGCAACATGACTTAGTACACTATTTCCTTTTGTACTGAGGAAATATAATATATATATTAGTATAAATATATAGTTTCTTTGCAAAGTGAAACTCACAATTGTTAGATCTTCTTTACAAACTTTCATCAACACAAAAGCAAAGTCCCCTTGTGTGCCCTCATTATATAGCAAATGATATTAACCACTATCTTCTGTGCCATTTCCCAAAGTTAATGAAACACGGTAACAATCAGGCAAAAAGTAAGATATTTGTGAAGTTTTAGGGGTCAATGACTCATACCAGGGGTATTCCCTCTCTGCTACTGAATATCTCTGTAATCAGTGTCAAACGGCTCCCTGGCTGCTGTGAAGAGGATTCTGGAAGCATTTAATCTTTCCCAAAGAGAAGCCATTGTCATGCCTCTGCCACACATAAAAGATATACGCCTGAAAGACATACTGATTGAATCCTCAGTAATGCGAGGCTCTCAAAGCTCACTACCGTTGATCAGATGTTTGTGCTGCCTGATGCAAATTGATACTCTCATTAACAATGTTCCCCTTTTTATCGAGGTGGTTAAATTCCCATATAGTGACTCAAATAATTAAGATAATTATTGTGTGATTAAAACTTGCTTCACTCTGTACACATCATGAAGGAGAACTGTATAAGCTAGTGTAAAAACAGTTCCTGCATGTCTATCAGATATATAATACTGAGTAGTATCGTACCGTAATACAGCGGTTGTATCCATCCCAAAATAAATTATTTATTTATTTATTGTGGCTATAATACAATTTAATACATTATTATTTCCCCTCATGACCAGTCTATTTATACATACATGTCTATATATATTATATCTACTCCTACAAATACAGTTTTGAAATTAATTAACAATCTGTAGATAACGCACAACCTAATATTCCAAAAACACACTACCATAATGAGAACATTACTTACAGGATAGCTGTAGTAAACTTGAAAGGCTTTTTAAAACTTACATAGTCCACTCAAGAACATTTTACAAATGTAGAATTTTCTACTGACTTCAGGAATGCTTAGAAAGTCCAGATCTTCAAAACCTGACTGCTGTCCTACTCTAGTAAGATCTGCAGTGCTGGTTCTAGGGACTGAGGATTAAAGGAGGAAAAGGGGTTGGGAGAATAATGGAGGAAGATGAGTTAGGAAAAGGAGAACTAGTGGGGGAGGAAGAAGTGAGGCTGTTAGAGGAGGAGAAAGTCACGAAGGTAAACTGATAGTGGAGATATTACAGTTGCTGGAATAAAATATGGAGTCATAGAGAAATAGGAGTGAGAAGGAGAGGGAGGGCAGATAGGACCTTAGAGAATAAAAGAGGCCTACAGAGGAATGGATGTCAAGTTAACTCTGGGTCTAAAATTTCCTAATAGTCACCCTGACATCATCTCTTCATTACTGGTAAGAAAAAAGAATGTATGCACTAAAAAGGAATTAGCTTTGCTGTATACACTGAAGAGTGTGGGGATATAGTAGCAGGGCCGCCTTAGGCGTGTGCGACCTGTGCGAGCGCACAGGGCGCAACACCCCAGGGGGCGCCCTCCCGCCGAAAGAAAAAAAAAAAAAGCTGTTAGAGGCACTGGATGGGGGAAATCAAAAGATCCCCACTCACCAGCCCTCTGCTTGGCAAGCTCTGCTGGATCCAGGGAGGGGGCGGAGCTTACTGGCTCAGCGTTGTAGCTCCGCCCCCACCCTGTGAAGCAGAGCAGCGTCTGCTTCACGTGGAGCCACTGGCAGAATGAGAAAGCACCTTCTCTTGCTGACCTGGGCTCCCAGTGAAGCAGACGCTGCTCTGCTTCACAGGGTGGTGGGCGGATCTACAACGCTGAGCCGGTTAGCTCCGCCCCCTCCCTGTATCCACCTTTGAAGGCAAAGGGATGGGAGAGAGAGGCAGGGGGGAGAGACAGAACAGGGGGAGGGGGGAGAGACAGAACAGGGGGGAGAGAGAGACAGAACAGGGGGAAGGGGGAGAGAGAGAGACAGAACAGGGGGAAGGGGGAGAGAGACAGACAACAGGGGGGGGGGAGAGAGACAGAACAGGGGGGGAGAGACAGAGCAGGGGGGGAGAGAGAGACAGAACAGGGGGGGAGAGAGAGACAGACAGGGGGAGGGATGGAGAGAAAGACAGAACAGGGGGAATGGGAGAGAGAGAGACAGAACAGGGGGGAGAGAGAAAAAACGGAGAAGAGAGAGACAGAACAGGGGGAAGGGGGAGAGAGACAGACAGAACAGGGGGGGAGAGAGAGACAGAACAGGGGGAGGTAGAGAGAGACAGACAGGGGGAGGGATGGAGAGAAAGACAGAAAAGGGAGAATGGGAGAGAGAGAGAGACAGAACAGGGGGGAGAGAGAGACAGAACAGGGGGGAGAGAGACAGAACAGGGGGGGGGAGAGAGACAGAACAGAGGAAGGGGAGGAGAGAGACAGAACAGAGGGAGAGAGAGAACAGGTATGGGGGAGTTAGAGAGAGACAGACAGGGCAATGAAGAGGAAAGGGACAAACATCGGAAGGGAGAGAGATACATACATGGGGGGGGCGCCACGGGGGAATCCCGCACAGGGCGCCGGAACACTTAAGGCCAGCCCTGTATAGTAGACCATTTGAATTTATTTTCTTAAAGACTATTCTAGAAACTCCACTTTTTCCAACATTGCATTGGATGTATTCCCTTTCCCCAAATCCATACCTTCCAACATTTCAAATGGGCAAAGGAGGACTTTTTTTTAATTGTGGGGGAGTGGCATAAGTGTGGCTATGGCTGGGGCATTGCAGGAACATCCTCAGTGACTTCACTGGCAATCAACAATTTATATAATTTGGAAGTGATTTAGCACAAGAACAAAGTATGTTATTTACCCCAATACATGTAAAAACTAATTTACTGCCATTTAAACACACATAAATTAGATGTATTACTGTGAAGCTCTGTGATATACTGATACAATCTAAACATTCTGAGCACCTAGAAAGGTGGTACAATAGAGGATGTGAAAGGGACAAGGGGCAAATTAAGTACTGTTCCTCCTAAATAGGGACATGTGATTGTTTTGTAATTTTACCTCCATATAAACAGAATGTGTTGGTTCAGAATGTACAGCCCCTAAAAACATTCAAGAGTAGGTAAGGAAAATAATACAGTACATTGGTTTATAATATCATATAGATTTATTATTTTCTCTACCCAGTCGGTTGATTTAACAATCCATAAATCATCTATGTCAAATTTCCTGTGTACAGTATGTTTAGGTAACTATTCTCATATAAGATGATCACTTATAAAAATGTGCTATTAAACAAACCCATAAAACAGAAGGAAAAAAAAAACTACCATGGGGAAATATGATTCTAAAAAATAATGACAGTTCTCCTTCAATGTTAAACTTTGTAGCGGTTTTTCTGTCAAATTAAAAAACTTTTCCAGGTAGTAAACAGTGAAACCTTATGTGTTTAATGCAGTCATTATTTGTATATATACAGTTTGTTTACTTTATATGTGGTCATTTGACCAATTGTTGAGTTACTTAATTGCACTGTGAGGCAAAACATCTGAGCTACCTATACAAGTTTAATAATGAGATTGGAACATTTTTTTTATTTTTTTATAAAACATCTGAAAATAGAGAAACAAAATGTATCAGTGATACAGTTTTATATTTGTTTTGTTTACCTTAACTCAGGTTGTAATATATCTGTGTGGGTATGTATATATATATATATATATATATATATATATATATATATATATATATATATATATACATCTTTATGTAATACACCACATATTAATTAAACTGTAAAATCTTCAGGTTGTGTATTTTATTTCATATTTATTTGTCAACTGTGCTTTGGAAGAAAAGTAAAAAGAAGATACCCTGCTAATATATTTTTTCTATTTTATCATTTGACAGTTACATCTGTGAAACACAGACGGCAGGTCAAAGATTATCTGGCAGTAAGATGTTCATTGTTAATAACAAGATGTTGCGTTATGCAAAACTATATATAAGGGGAAAGAATGCAAAATCAAAAAAGCCAAATGAACAAACGCCTTCAAGAAATACCAAAGGACAACTTCATTACCAAAGAGACCAAATAATAGTGCCTCCATGTTTCAGATTTATTTACAAATGTAGGCATTGTTCATATGTGGTTCAAGGAATGTCATATCCTCACTAGAAACTTTTTTTATTCAAAACAAGAACCATAAACACTAATGATCCCAATCAGGGTTGCAGTTACATTGTGCGTGAAATGAGCAGAAGATCAGATTATTTCTGGTACTTCTGAAAAACGGTTGCATACTTTTCAAACTTGATACATTTTTTAACATGGTTATTATTTGACTTTGGTCCAAGTCAAGCCATGGCTTTGGACAGTGTTTAGACTGTCAAGGAAGATGCCATCAATGCAAGGTAGGCAGCAGGTGCAATGCTCCCAGGCTTGCCCCTTTAAGAGTTTCCATGACATCAAGCCAAGGCATAGCCAAGTATGCCGAGCCGCTTATAGGACAAGTGACATCCAAGGTAAAGAGCATCTCTGTAAAACATTCCTTCATCAACAAACATTTTAAACACTCACAAAATTCAAAATCAGCAGCCAGTAGCACACCTGCATATACTGGAACCCCAGGCATCTGTACCCCAGCAAGTATGTTTATCAAAAATGGAGGTTTTAGAAGTCTCAACCTATAGAAGTTCCACTATCCAATAAACAACACACTTATCTCAATATTTCCCTTTTAATTGTATGTTTTCTTAATTTACAAACATTAGGAGGCTATTCACTAAAAGGTGAGTTTCAGAATTTATACTTAAAGATTAGAGTTGTATATATGCTTATATGCTATGAAGATAGTCAAAGCTGTAGATATGTAAAGCTTTTCTTTCGCTTTATTGTATGACATGTATTTCAATTTACAATTTCTATCTGTTTAATATGTAAAACTTTGTTACAACTATACATGTTAAAATTGTAAAAATTCAATAAAATATATTTAAAAAATGATATTGAATTTTTTAAAATGTATTTCTTTTATAATTGTTATAAAGTTTTTTTTATTTATACATATACATTTAGACTCAACATACTGATATAATTCGGCATTGCTTATAAAACAGTTCAACTTTGGCCCCCAAATCCTTCACATGTGGTCACATGTGCTTCTACATGGTACACTTCTGTAGTTTTGAAGTGTTTTATGTCAATACACTTTAATTTGCAATTTTGATATAACTCAAACTCATTTATAACACGATCAAAAATATTGGACCCCAGTACTTGGTTATATTGAGCGTACAATGTCAATTTAACCATCCTGAACTTGGCTGACATTTTGTTACATTTTTCTAAGCCCAAAAACAATTCCTTTGCAATAATATTTGTTTTCTACATTAAAAAAGTTATTAAATATTTAAACATTTTTCCCATGCACCTCTACTGAAACATAATTAATTCTTCACATAAACGTGTATTTCTAAAGGGAACATTTTGTCTCTGATGCCATCGGCAAAGAAGCAACATCAAACTAGCAACCTTTGGTTTGTTTCAATATTAACAAATTAAGTAATAATTCTGAAAAGGCCACTGCTTTTGACAATCAATATATAAAGGGGATCTATTGCACAGATTATGTGAACTGCCTCTACCTTAATGTAGCTTATTTGTATATCTAAAAAAGCTTAACATTTCAATCACGCCAGTACCAGCCGTCTTTTTAAAGTCAGTTACACAAAAACTAATAGGGCAATTTCTATTATGATAATCTCACTTGTATTGCTGTAGACTATATTGTAGCTTATCAACAGTCTATGCCAAGTGTTATTTAACTTCCTATATTGTTTCTGCAACCTTTGCTGTGGCCAAACCTATACATACAGACTCTACATTCTTTTATTTATTAAAGCAATTTAGTCACTTGGATGTCACAATACACAGTATGGATGGATGCCATCTGATGTTCATCAAGACTGTGTCTCTAGCCCTGTTTTCCCAGCAAACCTATAATAAAAGGCCTGAAGCACAGAGATGGCTGTGTAGCTGGTTTATCATTCTGCATAGCAGTAGTCAGGAGACATTTGTATATAAGAAGGTTGGATCCCGTATATTATAGAACCATAGAAATGGACACTGATCATCCTTCAAGTCGTGGCACCTGATATCAATTTCTTATCCTTAAAAAAGACTGTCAAAAACTGTTTGTGCTCTGAAAGAGATGTAGGAGAGGATCACTGAGCTAAATCATAGCAAACTACAGCATGTCGACAGAACATCATTGTCAATCAAAATGTCTGTGGTCACCATGGGTATACCATAAAAGAGGCTATGGTGAAGGCATAAGAAAATAAGTGACTCTGGGAAAATGCTAATGTTCCACTACCCATAAACCACCAGTTTATTAATACACAATTAACATGATAATGTACCACTACTCAGAAGCGATATGTTAGCATTTCTAGAAATCATTTTCACACACAAACGGTTGATATATTCAATTTTTGACTTGTTAGGACTTTGGATCAAGGCTAATGAAAATGTGGAAAATATTTAATGACTTTTTTTGTGTGAACTTTTGATAATTCAATGTAACAAACGTCAAATCGCTTCCACTCTTAGTGGTTTGTGACAGAGCATTATATCTCTATTGATTGCAAACCATACAAATCTGATTTATTTAGAAAGTGTTTTCCATTGAAGTCATGTTTCATGTGTGTACTTGAAATAGGCCATTGCTTTTTTTCATCTCTGTGGAAATCCTAGATTTCATCTTAGTCCCCCCATCTGAAGGACAGTTGAGACAACCCACTGATAAGTATTCTGGGTCTATCAGTGAGCAATGGTGAATGGTTGACAGAACAGCCACAATCAGGCACATGTAAACATTTCTCTGACTCGCCTTACTTTCCAGCTCTGCTAGTACTGCCTGATATTTCAAGTTCACTTGCCCATTTATCAGAGTTTAGTTCATAGCTAACCAATTCCAGAGTTTGACTGTAGTATGGACATTTCATGTGTGACATATGTAACACTGTACATTCTTTAACTTATTCTTTATCAATATATTTAAATATCAGAGATTGAGCAGTGGTTTAACACTATCATTGCCAGATCCCTTATACAGAGGATACGTGCCTGGTGTTTCAGGATTAATCTGTCTCTGGGAACAGAACCAGACAGAGACACCAACATTGTTCATCGTGCACATATAATGGACTTTGTGATGGACAATTTGATGAGGTCCACATGGGCACTGGTGTTCTTGTATAAACACTTTGCCTATCCTTGGGAGTGGGACTAGAATTATACGTGTGTGGATATGTACTCACATAAGCAAGTGGCTCACATTCTATGGGATACTATTCATCTTGTGGCCTGTGGGTCTGTCCTGGATTAAACTGGTCTCACACACTTTTAGTCTCACCATAATATGTATGAAAGCAAAGCTCTAGCAATAAGACAAGTTCTCTATCTGAGGAATGAAGTCCCTACTTTTCTTCTATTTCAGGGTATTAAAAGGCTCAGGAAAACTTTTACAGTGTTCACTGTTGTTTAAAAAGAGTTGCTGGTACTCAGGATGGTACAGTACTATACGGTTTTAAAGCAATCAAAATAATAAAAAAGCAATCCTTTTCCACATGTAGAAAGCTGGCTGTGCCATAAAAAGCAATAAGATCTTTTTCAGAAAGTGCTTTTAGCTGAACATCCCAGTAGTATAAAGATGACATCACTACAAAGACAAAATGTACAAATGTCTTCTACCACTTCCCTGAGGTACTTAGAGCAGGCTAGGCTATGTAAGGGTTTTATTTTGGAATCCATCTTTGTTTAAACTATATTGTTGGACAAATGTCTCCTACCAAGAATTACCTGCCTGCACCATTAAGAAAGATCTTGAAAAGGTCTGTAAAATGTCTTCCATTATTTTGAAGGAACATTTTGTATCTTGTCAGTAACATACACATATGTAACAAAACGTTAATGGTCTGTTTTAAAGGACAAAAAAACAGACTTGTGTAGCACAATGCAAGACTTATTCTGAAGAATGATCCATTTCTTATTCCATTCATGAAAGGTTAAAACAAAATGGCCAATGCAATTTTACAGTGCACAAAATACACAATAAATAATCAACATTATCTATGCTCCGGTGGCCTATACTGTGGAGAATATTATGTTTGCTCTAATACTATTGAAAAATATGTGTTTCATTTTATACAATGCCATGCTTGTCAACAAACAGGTAAACAGGAAAAGGCCAATGTAAAAAATAAACTGATGGTGGACCTCTTTGAGTATCTAGGCTGTCAGAAATATCTGGTTATAGCCTGAACTGGCTACCTGAATTGAAATATTGCTGAAAAATGATGGAGTCTGTGAGAGTACTGATCTTGTTTGGTGGCTACCGATGTAACCTCCCCTGCATGGCAGCCCCAATACTAGCTTCCATGGTCCCCAAACACGGACAGTCCTGCACTTAGCTACTTTGCTAGTGCCAAACTAGTAAGCTGTACCTCGGACACCATTTTCCTGAAATGCGCAAAATTGTTTAATGTTAGTTATTGTTATAATATCCCCAACTGATACCTTCCATTCTGTTTGACAATTTAAAGCCAAACGTTGCAAATGTTGCTATATCAGCTTGGGAACTTGACTTTGGGGTTAAATGTAAAGGTCAGGTCGGGAAGAAAATGTCAAATGCGGAGCAATCAACATTTCATTGGGTTTCATATTGTTTGCTCCACTTTTATCCGCAAACTGGCATTTATTAACCCCTTAGTGACATGACTTTTTTGGCTTGTCCGACACTTGGTGACATGGGCTGTTTTAACATTTCTGAGGTGTTTGTGTTTTGCTGTAATTTATTTCTGTCTCATTTAGTGTACCCGCACAAACTATATATTGTTTTTATCGTTATAAGAAGGGCTTTCTTTTGATACCATTATTTTGATAATAGCAAAAAAATGAAAAATACATTTTTTTAGGACTTTTATTTGAAAATAATAAGAGACAACAAAAAAAAAAAACACTGCTAAATAGTTTCTAATATATGTCCTGAGTTCAGAAATAGCCCATGTTTTATGTTGTTGTGCTTTTTTATTCATGTTACAGGGCCAGAATAGTAGTGCAAAGCTATTTTAAAATTCTTTTTTCCCAAATTAGAGATAGTGACATTGTAACACGGATATCTGTACTAAATCCATGAATGACCCCCAACATGTACATATTTTTGAAAACTAGACCACTCAGGGCATTTAACTTGGAGTATTTTGACACATTTCATGTAGCCATTTTACCACCAATCTATGCCAAAGTTTGCAGCAAAAAAATGATTTTTTTAATTTTTCACATAGATTGCAAGGTAAACATTACCTTAAAATGTGAAGGGGTATTTCCAAATAACATCTTAATATGTGTTCAGCAACATCTCCTGAGTACAGGGATACCACCCATGCATAGGTTTGTTGGTTTGTTTTGGGGCTAAAAGGCTACATTTAGGGGGTGCTCATTTTGGTTTTCCAACTTGGAATTCTGACATGCAGAAAACCTGCGCCCATGTTCCATTTGTGACATTTTTGAAGCCAGAAAGTGTATTCTACCCCACAAAATCATATATTTTTTTAAACTGGACACCCTATGGTATTTCAAATGGTAGTATTTTAACACTTTACATGTACTAATTCTACCATCAGCCTATGTCAATGTTTTGGGTAGTAATTTTTTTCACATCTATTGTACTTATGTCAGTGCCAAACAACACCTCAATATGTGTTCAGCAACATCTCCTGAGTACAGGGATACCACCCATGTGTTGGTTGGTTAGATTATTTGACGGTTAAAAGGCCACATTTGAGAGGTGTGCTTTTTGGTTTTCCAACTTGGAATTCTGACATGCAGAAAACCTGCGCCCATGTTCCATTTGGGTTGTGTATTTTACCCAACAAAACCATACATTTTTGCAAACTAGACAAATGGTAGTATTTTAACACTTTCCATGCACCAATTCTACCACCAGCCTTTGTCAAATTTTAGGTTAGTAATTAAGGTTTGTTGGTTTGTTTTGGGGCTAAAAGGCCACAATTTAGGGGGTGCGCATTTCCAACCTGGAATTTTGACATGTAGTCAGTCTGATCCCATGTTCCATTTCGAACATTTTTGAAGCCGTCCAATGTATGTCACCCCATCAAACCATATATTTTTGGAAAATATGGTGGTATTTTAATACTGTTTATGTACTAATTCTACCACGAGCCTTTGTAAAAGTTTGTGGTAGTAATTTTTCTGGAGTTTTGTTTCCACATGCATTGTACTTCAGTCATGAATTCACAGATTCTGGTATACGTCACTGCCAAACAACAACCCAATATGTGTTCAGCAACATCTCCCGAGTACAGGGATACCACCCATGCATAGGTTTGTTGGTTTGTTTTTTGGCTAGAAGGCAACATTTGTGAGGTGCGCATATCAAAAATATTTTTACTTTACACATAACCTCCTAGCGGGTGTGTGTAAAATAAATAAATAAATAAATAAAATATGCAGACAGATAAAAACTGCTTTGGCGTCAAAATCATTGCGTAAGCAGTGATCGACGGCAAAGAAGGGGTTAATAACTCTTAGAAGAGCCTTTGTAGTAAATAATAAATTACAACACAAAAAAAATTAACCCCTAAAAAGTGCACAAACAGCAAAAAATAAATGGCCTGATGTGCAAGATCACTGCTTATGCAAGATCAGTGGCAAGGTTAAACGCAGGGAATTGCTTTTATAAACTTTTTATAATTAGTGTGTTGTGTATTTATTATTTTTTTGTACTTTAACTTACTTTTATTACTTTGATCTGACTCTCTCCCTCACTTAAAAAAATGTGAGAGAGAGGCAGATCCTAACTGGTCAGATCAATATAGGGATAAAGGCTGTGCCTTTAAAACCGGCATTTCTATTGCTCTCCGAAGCTATCAAAATGACTATGGGCATTTTTTTTTCAGTATTGAACGATGCTTCCATACTCGTTTTGACACAGGACGGACTAGGTCAGTGACTGTGTCACTAACGCCTCACCACACAGGATGGACCTAGCACGTCATGTGTTGGCAAGGTGTTAATGAGCACCTGTGGATCCTGGATACTACCACTGAAAGTATTTGTTCTACATTATCAATGGATGATCAACACAACACTTAGGATTACCCCTATTTGTGTGAGTTCTTTGCTAAGCCTATGGGCCATTTCATTTTAAACTATAGGCCATTCCACTCTAAACATCTGCCTTTCTTCCTAATTATTTGGTAACGGATCTAGGTTCAAAGATATGAAATCTATTTTATGCATTGTCTGAAAGTCTAGACCTGTTATCTCATTAATAATTTGAAAGCCTTTTCTCTAAGCGTATGTGGTTTTTGAAGGCCGCAGCAGTACAACTTTGCAGTAGATATTACTAAAAGGTTCCAATTTCTCAATATGGCCGTAGTCCCAAATCTGCACTTATTTACCTCTTTATTTGCAGAGGGAAATCCTCAAAATCAAATGTTGTTTGACGGCATTCAGCAAACCTCATTATAAATTATGGTCCAAATGATGCTTGAGTCAACTAAGTGAATATGTATTGCAAGTTAACCGGTGCAAGTCATGTACTACACATGCATCACATGTTTCACATTAAGGTGTTTACTTAAATACATTGTTAATTAGATTCAAAAAGTGTCTAAACATGTACACAAGTTTTTTTTGCAACCAGACAATTTTGTGCAAAACGCGTAAGGAATGTGTGGTTCGTGTCCTGTATTGGTTAATCTGCAATACATATTCACTCATTATGTCAATTATACTTTATGGCGAGGTTTGCTAAGTCCCTTCGAATAACATTTGATTTTTATGCAAGCTGCTATATGGGTGGTGGGAATGGTGGAGGACCAGCACTTACCTACACTGTGCTATAGTTCTTCCAAAAAATCAAATAAGAGTCACAACTTATTATATTTGGTGAGGGTTACCAAATATTACAACAAAATATTCATCGCTATCAGTTAGCGAAATACATTTTACAGAAACAATTTTCTGTAGTTATATACAGCATTGTGTTGGGTGATATTTTGTAAAAGTTGATTTGCTTAAGGCAGTTGGTGGTAAAACAATGATGTTTTCATTTTTTGTTGAAATTGCTAACAAGTTTATAACCGATATTATACTACTGGGTGCTTATTTGGTATAATGTTATGTGCATGTGCATTTTCAGTGTATGATGACAGGACACCTAGGGATTAAAGATGCATGCACAGTAGTTTTTAGCTGCATGCTTAAGTGTACCGATGGCATACCAATTTTTTGTTTTTAATTTCCAGTGCATCCTTTTTGGCATGCTAGTTGTACTTTAAGACACTGTGGTTTCCATCTGACTAGAACTTTTGGCAAGCAGTAGCAGAGTCTGGAGGGTTCTCCTGTTTACCACAAGACAAAAATGGGCTTGAGGCCATTAATAGGTCTATAAAGACAATAGCATGACTGTTATTTATTTTGAAGAAGAAAAGATGGCAACTCTATCCCTTGTTGAGAAATGTTTGTGTTTCCTCTCCTCAGTGTATTTTCCTCTTAGCACACCAGCCTGTTTTTGTTCATTTTTTTAAACTTTTTTTTTTACTATTTTTGGGGGAAGATAGTTGTAGGGAAATGTCTAATGGTGCCCCATCACTACATGTACAAAATTACCCTCAAACAAAATGGCCTCTCTGTCTCAGCATCACATACAGTTTATACATTTGCACCTATCTATATGGAAAAGTGAATATTTTTCTCTCTCTCTTAGCACAACTTAGAATGAAATGTTTTATTGAAATAATGTATGCATGCTTGTTTGTACTTACTTATTTGAAAACAAAAGCAGTTCATTAGTTAGTGCCAAAATATTTTTATCTATGTTAAAAAAAAGTGGAAAAAACATCAACAAGAGAGTGAATGTAAAATAAAACTTGGCAAAAAAGCCAAGTCAATTCTAGCATCAACTAATGCATTCAAAAAACCTATATAAACATATGCTAAACTATATAAACTAAAACACAAGATGTCTTGAGTGACTTTCATTTGATAATTGAGTCAATGCTTAATAATAGCTGATCTTAAATCATTCTTTATTAACAAATTTCAGATAGTGGTTTAATTCTGTGTTTTTTTTATGAGATCATTTTCTATTTTTTGTTTTTGTGTACTGCAATATATCCTAGAAGGCAGGCTGCTGACCATTTGTGGTAGAACAACAGCTACCATACCATTTAGCTGGTTATAACCGTAGCTGTATGATATCTGTGATTGATAGGAGTTGTTGTTTAACTGCAGTTGGAGAGCTACATGTTGGCAAGCATTGTCACTGATATTCTTAATAAGAAAGGTTTTTGCTCTATTTATTCTTGATTCTATCATATTCTATTGTGTAGAATAGGATATACAGTCTTTAGTCCCAGTCTGGGATTACTAGATTCAGACTATCCTCCAAAATGTTGATTTTTCAGAAAAAAAGCCTTTCCATTCTGTAGCATTATTTATTTTCTGTATAGCTGTGGATGTTAGTATTGTTCCATTATTATTATTTTGCCTATTCTGTGCAACAGAACTGCAGATGACTATACATTTTAGTTCGGTCACCTAACTGATGGGAAGGTTCAGAAAACTGTTGGATACATTTTGGACATGCTACAGAACTTGAAAATACTATTACATTTCAGCTCGCTCACTGGTTTAAATCAGGTTGAAATCATATTTTGGAAACTTTTTGAAATTAACAAACTTTGTTAAATTAACAAATAAACAAAATATTTCAAAATTGAAGATGGTGGTTACTACGAGCCATATACCCCTACATTGCTCAATTCATTAGCTTGGTTATATAAATGATGTCTCTTTATTGAATGAATCATTCTGTGCTCCTGAGAGGAAATTATTCCCACTAACAATTTGGGATTTGTATGTTAATATGTTAAAAAGTTATAACACCCTCTCATACTTTTTTACATATAAAAGACTCTGGAAGTTATTCAGTAAAAAGGTGAGTTGAGGTGAGTTAAGCTGAGATGAACATTACACCTATACATGTATAGCTAAATTGTGAAGTGTTAGGGATAGTGCTTTAGGCAGAAGGTGAGAAGAGAAGAGGGACCATAAACTCAGAGATATTGTCCAAGATGTTGACACTGGAGTAGAGAAGAAAGTACAGAACATGCTGAAAATTCAAGTAACTTTACAATCCCAACACATTGCACTAGGATAATAGGTTAAGTATTAGGTGAAGCATTTGATGTGCCAGTGTCATCTTTTAGGCTTGTTCCATCAATGCTGCTTGTTAATTTCTATGTTTCTCCTAAATGAACTGTTCTGTGACTACAGGGCTGCATGCTGGTATCTGCAGTGACAGGACCACTACTTGTGGGGTGGTAGGCACCAAATGCCTCAAAAGTATCTCAGTAATTTCTAAGTATTATTTTATGCTACAATTTGTTGACTTAGGTTACAGAATAGACAAGATAAACATATATAACTGAAGAAAGTTGTTGAAAGGCCACTGCCAGCATAAAAGCATATTTCAACTTGGCAAATGACTTTTGGTTGGAAACTATTGAAAAGGTTAAGATCCCAAGGAAGGAATTCAGATATTGCCTAGATGCCAAAGAAGAAAAGAGGTTTTCTAAGCAGATAAACAGACAGCTTTGCCTCTTTGAAATACCTTAATTAGTTATGGTCCCAAAAGCTACTGCTACAGTCTAACTAGACAAAAGTAAATTAAAGTAGGGCATTGGAACACTTCCTCAGGATGGAAAGAAATAGATGGACTTAACAATCCATTATACCTCAGCCAACTATTTAAAATGCCTTAAATAAGTTACTGTATCTCAAACCAACGTTCTAATATGTTTCAAAACTGAGAGAAGCATATTCACCAGAATCTCTATCGGGTGGGAGTCAGCTCTGCCGATAGTCTACATCTCCTGAGCTAAAAGGCTGGAAGAGGAGTATGGGAGAAATAGTTCTCCAACTGCTCAAGGGCCACAGTTTGACACCCTCTATATTAACAATGGGTGCACTGCCAGTCTAGTAACATTATTACATAAGATGGCTAAGTGCAGGGACTAATATACAGTGCTCTGACCCTATCAAGCCAAGGAAATACGGCCTGGGGTAAAGGCTAAATAACCCTCAGCACTCCATCAAAAGCAGAGGAAACAAGAGACAAATTGAGTGGTGAATGAGAATTCATCGGGGATGTTATTATGCAATAACTCTTTTGAATAATCGTCACCTTATGCACTCCTTTGTCATCATCGCACTTATTAACATTGATTAAATCTGTGCACTTGTTATGGAAAATGATATACAGTGAAAGAAACAAATAACTGGCTGCTGCAGCCAAAATAAAGTCCCATAAACTATGTCGGAAAGGAATCCTAGTAATGGCATTTAAATATCATAATAGTTCCAAGGCCATGTTGTTTCATTACCATTATTTATGTGTTTGATTTGTGTTCATACATATTTCTATATGCTATGTATACATGTGTAGTTAATAGCATCCTACGAATTGAATATCTAATAAAATAGAACATTTGGATACCCGATAGGGCTCCAAATATAGACTGAGCTGGCTATTTTGTGCTAGGTTTCAAGCAGTGCTGTGTTGTCAGAGGTAGAAAGGATTTTGAGTGGTAGGAAATTTGAAGTGCGTATGACGACACCAGACCATTTCTATAGATTTGTTATTATAATCCTATCCCTGGCGAGCTCTATTACATTTTAGAGCTACCACTTCTTTTCAGTCAGAAGAGATGTATGTCTAACTTAAAATAGAAAGGAAATTATACCTGATCCTGGTAGTGTTCCCCCCCTCCCCCCCGGATGGATTGTAACCATAGATAACAAAAAACCTTTCAACTGCATGACGTTCTATACCGCAGAACTACAGAAGACAATACATTGCAGCTTGTTCACCTTACTTATGTCAGATTTCATTCAAACCAGGCTCATATGCCTATAAAGAGCAGATCTTTAATTTATTGGTAATTCTTTGAACAAACATGCACGGTTCTTGAGACTTTTTCTTTTTTCGATGACAAATACACTTAATTGCAAATCATAGACATCTTGCGTACGGGAAGCTCTAAGAGGCCAGTGATAGGGTTTTGTCTGCAATAATATAATCAAGCGCTTCTTCTCTGCTTCTGTAATTACAAACTACTGCCAAAGTATAATAACATGGAAATGTTGTTTCAACAAAAGATTGCTAGTGATATTTTATTGTATGGCGAAATTTGTATAGAAGTTTCTATTTGCAAAAAAAAGGTCCATTTGCTAGCAGGGAGATGCTTTGTTAAAGGCAAATACTACAAAGCTTGCACATTTAGGATACTAACAGAAACAGTATATAAGAAATTAAAGTTTCCATTTTTGATATGTTACCATATCCCTGTGTCATTTTTAGAGTTAAAACAGCCAGTATTAGAATTCGTCCCCTATAACTTCAACCTTCTCTACCACTGGCCAGATAAGCCACTGTACAAAGCACTGCCTGCATTGCCACCATGGTCGCCACCCGGCCGGTATTTTACCGGCAGGCCGGTTTTGTAATAAACATTCTTATAATGCCAGTAAGTACCTAACAGATACAATGTATTTAAGGTATTACAAGTTTCACATCTTACCACCTATTAATTAGATCAGTAAAAAAATCTATGTTTTTAATTCAATAATCCAAACTATTAAGGAAAGAGAATGACATAATGTCATTCTGAAGAAATATTCTTTATTATTATTTCCTGCAACATACACCGATCAGCCACAACATTATGACCACTCACAGGTGCCAAGCTGGCAGAGGCAGTGAGATGCTTTGGGCAATGTTCTGCTGGGCAACTTTGGGTCCTGAAATTCATGTGGATGTTACTTTGACATGTACCACCTACCTAAGCATTGTTGCAGACCATGTACAGCCTTCACGGAAACAGTATTCCACAGAGCAAAAATGGTTCAGGAATGATTTGAGGAATATACAACAACGAGTTCACGGTGTTGACTTGGCCTCCAATTTCCCCAGATCTCAATCCAATCAACCATCTGGAGTATGTGCTGGACAAACAAGTCCCATCCATGGATGCCCCACCTGATAAGGACATTACAGGACTTAAAGTATCTGCTGCTAATTTCTTGGTGCTAGATACCACAGCACACCTTCAGAGGTCTAGTGGAGTTAATGCCTCAATGGGCCAGCGCTGTTTTGGCGTCATAAGGGGACCTACACAATATTAGGATGGTGGTCATAATGTTATGGCTGATCATTGTTAATTCATCTCCAAGTGCAGCTCTGTATTGCACAATCTGGCAAATTAATTGGAAATTTTGTTTTTGACTTCACATTTTACACAGCTTTAAGATTAAGGAAATAAAAGAATAGATGAAAATTAAAGATCAAGTTCATTTCCCATTTCTTTCCATATATCCACAAATCATTTTTTGGCATGGCCCATACTGCAAAGGTTTGGTTGTAATTTCACACTCTGCCTAAGATATCATAAAATATGGCACCACACAGGCAGTTGGAAGCGTAGGAGCCTTTGGTCGACCTTGCAGCTTAAAATACAACAGAAGATGAGTCCAAAGTTATTGGTGCATGATTTTTGTAAAGGTTAAGACACATATTATGGTATTTCAAAGAAAAAGAAATTCAGATTCCCAAAAATCAACAGAGAATGTCAAGAAAAGTATATATTTTAATGCTTGCACTTGTCTGATTAGAAGTAAAAGTATATTAAAAAGTAGAAAGCACAGTTAGCTAATTTAAATTGTTTCAAATCAGGAGACTGTAATTCAAGTATTGAAAGGCATGCTGGGAAAGACCAGACAACATAGATAATAGCTAGGAAACAGGTAGCTCTCCTCTCTCTTGATAAACACCTGCTAATACTTCAATACCTAAAGTTACTTTTTTAGGAAATGCTATATTTACAATACACGTAAAGTATGGTAAAACAAAATTGCATGAGTTTCTCTGTTTCCCTGACACCAGGCAAAATGACATCTACATATGCAATTGATAAAGAGGAAGGATATGTATAAATAAATAAATAATAATAATAAATAAATAAATAAGCATCTTCATCAAAGGAATTTTTTTCTAAAAAAAACAAAAAAACACTCACTGACAGTCTGCATGCTGATAGGCTTTGTTGCATGGCGGAAGATTCTCACTGGATATTCACTTGTGTCATTAGCTGTGTATGGCCCACAAGAACAAAAAGGGTATGCCATGTGTCCAACTGCTAGGCTCCTTATGTTATATTAACAAATCAAAAGTTATTTTGAAACAATCAGCAACGCTTTTGACAGACCACTAGGGTTGCTTACCTAGCCAGCATTTTACCAGTAGAGTGGGAAACACTTGGTAAAAGGCCAGTATCAAGTCTGTGGAGACAACAGCATGACCGGAATTGTTTTGAAAAAAGTACCCTGCCATTGATTCTCATCCAGCCTTTACCTAGTTCACAGCCAAATACTTCCTGATTATAAATTTCCCGACGGAGAACTATGGCTACCAATGTTGAACATAACATGTAATGTGATAAGAAAGAGAGGATTTCCTCGTGCTAGAACATACTTCCTCAAAACAACACTGAATAATCAGAGACAAAGGCTTGCCTTACCATAAAAAAAATTAACGGCTAATTCAAATGCGTATAAATGGAGGCTTTTAAAATAAATTAAAGATAGTTTTATGCAAGATGTAAAGTGAAATATTTTGAAACTAGAAGCAGGGAAATATGTAGGAATATCTTCTAGTACTTGTTGCCAAAAATATAATAAGCTCAGTTGGCTGTAGCTTCTTACTGTCAGAATAATTCACTCGTAATTTGACTTCTACTATCATGGCGTGTCACACATCCATTGGCCAGAACAATGAATACCTCAGCTGTTTCAATTAGTTAACAATTGATTCCTCATACAATCTAATTCATGGTTACCACATTGACTGTATATGTAAAACAAGGGCATCCCCTCATACATCTATATATAAGAGATTTCAAAAATATTTGTTACTTTTTACATCAGGTCATAAAGATGTGGAAACCATTGCAGAGGGAGATTATGTTGACCTATAATATCTGCGTGAGCAGAATATATTTTTAGAGGGGTCTCCTGGTAATTGTATATACCTGCATTAAACATACTCTCACAATTTATATATATAGATTAGTTCCTCTCCTGTGGCACAATTCAGTTTCCTTGTTAGAAATAAAAAGTATTTCTTGTTTTTTTTTTCTACAGAAATCTACTGTATTCTCAGCTAAAGTTTATTACAGGGAAACTGTATGTACTAAAAAGTATGGCATTATTAATTTTTGTTATTCTAATATATAGTCGATCAAATCAGCCAATTATTTTTTATGGGATTCATTTTCTTGATTTCTGTATTACTCTTGCCAGTATAATATTTTTATGCTTACATGATACAAATGCAAGATGGTTGCTACAGGTGAATATTTAATATGGAAGTTGAGTAAAAATATCTTAAATGACCAGATCACATAAAAAAATGTTTTATTTTTTTTATTTTTTAAATGAAACCCTCACGCAATATTTTTTCTAATTACAAGTTCCAGTGCAAAAAATGTGCTTGTTTAGATATTTTACTGAATTCTCTGGACCTTTCATTTTTTCAATATTCACATCTTCAGTTTAAAACATACTTCCTTCTGAAAGATCAATACAATGAATCATGTAAAAAAATTTAAAAAAATATGGTCATCCTTTGGGATGCTAATGAGCCTCCCACTGAAGTTGTCAGTATTAAAATATTGAGAAACCACTTCAAGAAGAACAACAACAACAGAAAGAATACAACAGAAAAACTTTAATAAAAAAGCAAGGGTAAACTAAATCTGTATACAAGAGAGAGGCAGCATAGTATGTCATGCCTATGCCCAATAATACTTTATAGTTACATCAATAATCATTAAGTACCCACTCAATCTCCAACCAACTCCTATCAGCTCACAACCTGCACTCAAGATATTGTCATGAATTATAAAATTAAAACCTACACACAAAAAAGCATTTTTTTTAAAGAAACCAATATCTGGGTAAAACAGAATTACATTTCAACTTATCAGTAATAACCATAAAAAGTGATTCAGATTTTTTTTTTTTAATTCCATTTATAAATTAAAGATTTTCAGATGCAACTTGCAGTATTTCTAGAAAATCAAGTTGTAGCATGGCCACGTGTCTTTCACTGCATAACTTCAGTTTAATCACTTTTTAATTAATTCAGTTAATAGTTTTCTGTGCTTCAATGAGTTGCCATTTACTTCTTACATTCTTTGTACAAAATTAATATACATAAACATTGCTCTTTCCTACTTCACGCATGATGTATGCTTACTCAACACGAATCCTCCTTATGTTCTTTAGCAGGAAAAAGTAAATATGTTCTGTATTTAGTAACAACTGAAAATGAGTTTACTTTGAACACACATTTTATATTGATCACATTTAGGCCAGAATTAACCACCATTTATGTATTTAACAAAGACCAACTTAAAGTTCATAGAACAATAGTATAGGATGGTTAAAGAAAATTGGAAAAAAATGTTTTTTTTTAACTATTTAAGCTATTGGAATGAAATGTATTTACAAAAGACCACGTTAGGAATAATTTTAGCAATTAGGAGCTAATTCACCTTACAGTGAACTGTTGGATTTTGACATTTAAAAATGAATATATGGCAAATTCATGATCCACATTTTCTAGGTTTGAATATAATAAAGTAACTAGGCAAAACAAACGAAATATACTGATTATCTCATTGCTGTATATATTCATATTTGTATATATTTTATTTTATTCAATTTTCTACAGCATAGACAGTTTCTGATAACTGATATTGTACCTGGAATTCAATCCTGATAATACTATAACTGTTCTCAAACACCTGGTCTGTCTATTTTTATGTCATCAAACCTAGTTTGGTCATTTATCTTGTCTTAACCGTGGGATAACTTTATGTCTATATCATACAGAGCCAGCCTTTATATGGGACTTTGACAGGGCCAGCAATTTGCCATGCCAAGGTAGATTTGAGCCCAGTTGGGTGCACAGAGTGTAGCATGAGGGATGGAGTCTGTGTCATCACACACTTCCTGCTCCTCGTTCATGAGTGGTGGCGGTATGTTAGCTTAGTTGGTGAAATCTCCTCAACCAGGTTAACAATGTGTAGAGCAGGTGATATATGGGGCAGAGCAGGAACATAGTATGCCTATGCAAGAGGCACACACTGCTAAGACCACCTGGGACAGCCTGTCATGAGTCCACAATGCTAATGCATTTGTGGGACAAGGTGGTAAATTATATTTGTGAAACATTCAAGAAAGAATATGCACTTTCTGTTTGATTCTTATTGTGCTTAATCACGTGAACAGGAAGTGAACTGGATGATTAGCCTTTTGTTGATCTGTAGAAAGCAATGTTTATGTGACTGTGTATTTGTGGGGGTGTATTTAACTGTGTATATGAGTGTATGACTGTGCCTGTGACTGTATGAGTATGTGACTCCGTATGAATGACTTTGTATGTAAGAGTGTATGTAAGTCTGTGACTGCATCTGTGTGACTGTGTGACTGCTGCTGTGACTGTATAAGTGTGTGACTATGTGACTGTGCACATACAGGCTTGTGTGTATGGGGGCGATAGTAGCATTTAAGTTTTGGTCCCAGGCAGCAAAATGCCCTAATGTCATGTATTCTTTAATTATATCACTGTATTACGTTCTACCACTTGTTTCTGAAGTTAAATATACCATCCTGTCTATGAAGTGATTTGGCTCTATTCATGTACTGTTGTCCAAGGTATTCAATGACATGAGTAAGTTCCTGCTCACCTTTTTTTTGTATTGTCAGAGTTTTTGTGGTACAACTGACCATCACTTGGCTTAAAATATCTTAAGAATCTGTTCTGTGAATTTGAGAGTTGTTCTCATTTCCTACTGACATGTCATCATACACAAATGTTGTGTTTTAACACTAAAATATAATTGCACCATTTAAATGTCCATCAATTATCCATGCACAGTACACATTATGTGATGTAAGGGAGTTTATCCACCTAAATCACCCTGAACCCCTAACACTTATTTTTTCCCGCCAAAATCCAAGTCCTACCCAACCCAAAATTCAATAACCCTATTGCAGTGGTGGCAAATGTTTTTTTAGTCTTAGTGTCCATTGTTCTGCGGGATGCCAAGTAAAAAGATCTCAAAGTATAATTTTCCCTGAGATTATGTTTTCTGCTCTCATTGCCATTGCAGACTCTGCTTATTTGTGTTTCACCTTCTCTCAGTTATTGTTCCCTTTCCTTTCGTTGCTCCATCTCAGTGTCCCCCATGTGCTCTACTTATCTCCATGTATGATGATGGTGACAATGCACTCACATGCTAAGTGCCACCTCAGAGGCTCCCAGGTGCCATAGGTTCGCCATCACTGCCTTAACATGTTTTGAACACTGCAGTAATTATTTACACTGTAAAAGAACTTTACTCTGCAATTGTAACTTTTAAACCAAACATCATTGACACAATTATGTTGACTGAAAACCAAACAGTGCGTTACGAGCTCCCCTAGACTACATAAATGCAATTGTTTAAAAAAAAGCTGATTCCACTGACGCGTGACTTTCCCGTACCAGCTGACTGATGCACCATGGGACCTTTCTTTCAAATGGAAAAGCAGATCTGTAAATTCTACCAAGTATGGAAATGACAAGCCTAGAAAATAATACTGTTGATAAGAACTGGCTAAATTGCCTATATCCCAGTGGTATCAGGGGGATATACTGTAAAATGTAACAATTTTTCATTCTACAGTATAACATGCTGAAATATAAGCAAAACCATCATAGAAAAATAACATTATTTCTTTAACAAAGAAAAGAGCAATTAATTTGTTGCCTAAGGCCCTGAATGGACCGGTCACTTCTTCACAATCAGTCAAATTCTGTTCTCCAGCTCAAAAAGATTGCCTTCAACTAAATTAAAACAGCAATATTTCTTTAAGGCCTGCCAAGAAGACCAGACCTTATATATTATGTATATCTAAAATGCATTCACATCAGATGCTCTACCATAAAACATAGGAAGTGCAATTTCAATAACAGGAATCAACAAGGAATAACAAGCTACATATATATTATACTAATAGAATCTCCCAAAGTACCGCTCCAACATTACATTTTCTTGTGCTGTGGCTTTAATTACACCAAGGATGTGCAGGTGCATTGTTGGTGCGTTCTTATATTCTAATATCATCCAATACGTGTTCTACAAAGAAACAAATCAAATTTACTATGAAGGTCAAAAAATTAACACAGTATCTAACTAGAAAGGGCACACTGAGATATTTCCGTGTTTTCAGGGGTTTATGTTGAAGTTACTATTACCCAAAATTTAGAGGATGCTACTATTACCCAATTTAATGGCACTCATTTTATCTATCTCAAAAGAATGAAGGACTGAGTCAACCCCGCCAAGAACTAAATCTGAAAGTATGCAGCCATGAGGAATGGCCCAAAAAAAAGGTGAAGTGAACGCACGGTGCTAAATAAATACACTTTTTTCGTATGTGAAAAACGCAGCTGCTTCCAAGTACGCCTCTCGGCACTTATATATAGAAATAGATAAGGCAGTGGGGCAGTGCTGGATTTACACATGAACAATATAAACATAAAGCAAATCATAGTGTAATAAGTACAATACAAATGGTGTTTTTAATAATATATAGTATCACACACACAAACCCAGGTGAGTGTCAGGCATCAAAACAAACATGGTCCAGGATATCCGGAGAAAGTGTCTCTGTGCAAAAGAAATAAAAGGCACATAGGGCAGTACATTAGTGATTTAAAAAAACGGCCTCCTTTATTGGAGCAACTAACAAAAAGAAGAGCTCTGTCGGACAGAGCCATTTCTCCTGAGGAAGCTGGGACTGCACTTGGTGAAACGCGTAGAGGAGGCTTCTACTGTCTTCATGCCATAAAGGACTATTCTATAGACCTTGCGGGTTCTTCTTTTTGTAAGTTGCTCCAATAAAGGAGGCTGGTTTTTTTATATCACTATCAGGATAATACCACCCTTGGAAGAAGCCTTAACGCAAGGCTTTTGCATTAGTGTTGCTTCTTCAGTATTCAGGGAGTCTGACTCCCTGTGCTGATAGCTATTCTGTCTTTTTAAATCCAGGACAAGAGCAGGATTTGTTGAGGATTCCTAGCAGGACCAAGAACCCCTAACCACGCGTGGAAAGGGTTACAATGTTCCTGCATCTATCAGCACACCTGTCTGAGAGCTGCCAGTCTGTCCCACCTCTCTCCGAGAGACCACTGCCCACGGAATAAACATAACACTATCCACTCTACATATTAGACTGCCCAAGATTATGAGATCCATAGTGTTAAACAAATTTCATTTCACAGATATTTATGGAATCGTCTATGGTTGGTAACTAATTACAGTAATTTGGTGTGGTGTGAATGGCAGATCTCAGAGGACTATGGTGGTAGTCCTATTTGCTTTGATGTTGATATGATGAGGCAAGCGAACAGATATGATTTTCCAAGGATCACAGCATTTTAAGTTGGAATGCGGATGAGATGAAGGCCCAGCTTGGAATCAGCATATTCTGTCAGAATATCGAATTCCATTATATTGCCCTCTTCACCATATTTACAGTGTAGATCTCTGTGGTTTAGAAATACTGGGAAATGTACAATGGCATCTAAAATTTATAGAAAGCATGAACAAGGCATGACGAATGCATCATTTAAAGGATAATTGTAACAGAACATAGGCTTCTTATTCAAGGTTGATTTTATTATTGCCATCTTAAAGAGGCAGTATCAGTTTGCTTTGTGTCTTTACTTTTCCAAAACTATAATAACTTTTGAGATATCACATTAATTAGAGTTGTCTACCATGTGGGGATTTTTTTTGGGTCCCAAGTACCAGAACCTAAGTCACACAAACTGTAGACAGTACAGCAGAGCACCTGAACCACTATTTGGCCCTGGAGTAGGTGTAAACTGGGCCTTGTTGTGCTTTTCCTCCAAACAAAGCACTTGGATTAACCAGTAACCTCGATCAGCATTAATATTTTTAGCAATAATGCTAAAATCTTGTTTTTATGATACCATATGTTTAATAAAAAGCCAAATAAAGGTCAAGGCTGACCAGTTTGGCACTCAAATGCATAAGGGTATGGATCCCACAGTATTCAGAAAGCAATCACGAAAGCTGAATTTAAACAGCAGTTGCATTGCTGAAGTGACTACAACTGAACTGACAAATGAACTGCAGAAATTAGCCATTAATAGTTGGGTTGGAAAGATCGGTAAGTTGGAGTATTTGTCCACGCTTAGTAAATAGCAATAGAGTGTTTATTCCTGACAATGACCAATATTTGTCTATACGATGTTAGGTTGTGTTTTTATCTCCCTATCCTGTGCCAACAGCTAGCATCAAACAATTACAATATAGAAATTGTAAGCCAGATTGAGAAAATCATACCCACTATTATTAGAGTTGTACAGATATTGCATTTTTTTTACTTTGTGTTTTTATTCTGGATACTTCAATCCATTCTTGGGTTCCAAAGAACTATAATGCATTTAAAATGTCAAAGCAGAGATACAGAAAATGAAGTATTAAACAAATTATGACTTTGCTCATTAAGCATCTGCTAAACCCTTCAATTTATTTTCTACCACAAGGGAGTATTAATGTTTTTACATTATTAATCAGCCACCTTCATATACATAGAAATAAGGATGTGCAATGCCACGCTACAGTAATAGCTATAAAGTCATTAAAGATTGTATATTAATAAAGCAGGCTTGCTCCTCTGCTGTGCTACTGTGTTGATTAGGGCTGCTAGGTATGAAGCCAACTGCACTGAAGATGCACTAAAATTACTTTCTTCTCATCTAGTATTTGTGAAACATTAAAACCAGTGTACAGAGGGGGAAACATAGACAAGCGGCCAATGTATAATGATAGCTCCCCCTAAAGGCTGGCAGTTTGCAATACCCCAGTCAGTCCTGTACGTCTAGGTTGCTTAGGGTTAAAAACTGTAAAGTTGGCTGGAAGGACCATTAGATCTGATTAAATTAAATGTTATATTAACTGATTAAAAAAAAAAGCAAAGATGGAGGTATTTTTAATTAAAAAAGTTTAACAGACCCACCATTTATTGGGCATTCCTTTTCAGACGAAAAATGGTTCTTTCAGCAGATTGAAAGAACAATTTTGTTTATTCGGATTCCATTTGCATAACACACTCACACTAATATTCACAAACAAACTCACTAATACACGCTCACACTCACTAATACACCTAACCCATAATCAGAGTTGAGCATTCCTTTTTGGAGTAATTCGTTAGCTAACCTGGGTTGACGTATTCGGTGCAAATCAATTAGTCCAAATGGAGTTTCTGAAACAAAAAAATGGACGAATTTTGTACAAACTTGTATCTGTCAAGGATTGAAATTTGGTTCACTGGTGCTCAAGTCTAGTTGACATCAGAACCTCCATATCCAGTGGACAATATGGCCTTTTCCCCAGGCCCAAGCATCAAAATGGCTCCACAGTGACCCTTAATAGTTGAAGGACAATAGTCACCCTTTCTTTTTTATCGCTGCCAATGATTAGTAAAAGGACTATGAGGAGGGGCAATGGTTTGTGTTTGTTCAGTAAATCATTACTTTTTATAATTCTTTGATTTTTTGAAAACATAGGTAGGATTAAGAAGCACAAGGATAAGTACTAACAAATCTCCACATGCTCATACATTAAAATAGCCCTGGTTGACCCAAGGTTTATACATTTATTATTTAATAACACATTTTAGAACTACAGATTTGAATGTACTTTTAAATTTGGCTGATTGCATCAACGTGTCTGATTTAAATATTGAATTTCCGCAAAGAAGACAATGTACAGATTGCAGTTAAATGAAGATTGAGAATGCTACTTTAAGCAAATGCTGCAAAGTGTCTTAAGAGACATATTACCTCTCAGCCGTTTTTCTTTTTTCTTTTTGGCATCACTATGCTGAACTAAATAAAATCTCAATGGCTCAGATCTCGAAGAGAACGTCAGCAGTTCTTTTCCAGACACTGCATTATCTTAAAAACCTTTCTGTTGTTCTTTTTAGTATATATCATTGTCCTTACTGTCATGCTATATCACTATCCTCTGTCCGCTCTTTCCCATTGTCTTGTCACCATACTGTCACACAGAAATATAACTTAACCAGCTTCCCCTTGACCTTAAAAACAGACCTAGATTTTTTTTTTCACAATAACATAGCACTGCAAAGGACATATGTCTTTACTTGTAGGGCTGTAACTATGAGAGTCCTGGGTTGTTAGATAAAGGCACTGTATCACCTAAGTATTATTTTTACTGTACATGTACAGAATTAAAAAAAATGTTTGAAAATGATCTATACATTAAAGAAAAATGTGTTTTAAATGTGTCTGAGGACCTCACCTGTGGCTTGATATGCAAATTACACATTTCCCATTGATAACCAGTGCATTTGCATATCAAACCACAGGTGATGTCATAAACATGATACTCCAGAGTTACATTTAAAATGTTTCTCCTAATTTAGTAATTTGCTTGCAATTCTGCTAACATAATGTATAATTTTTTTATATATATTTCATTATTCTCTACATACACAGTATAAGCAAATTTAGGTCACACCGTCCCTTTAATTGCTTGGTTTGCCTTGGATCCCCACCTTCAGATATATTGCTATTGAAGAGAAAAACACGTCTTTCCAGACATACAAGTAGAAAAATAATAAGGAGCTTGACATAACTATATAACACTAAAGAGTTTAAAAAAAACCTTCAAGGTCACTTGAAGGTGCAAAACCTATGGATGCTATTTTGGTGCTCTGTCAATACCTGGGTGTAATCTGGGTGCTTTGTGAAATCTATATTCTTTGGCAAGACACGTGGGAGCTTTGGCAAGGCACATGTCTATAATATGGATGCTGGGTGCAATCTGGGTATTCTGGGGGCAAGCTTGATGCTGTTGTAAGTCATATGGGGTATCTGCATGCAATCAGGTGCCAAGGAATACATTTCTTCAAAATAATTTTAATTATTTAACAACTACCAACAATTACCATAGCCCCTTACTGAGGGTGGTGGTGGTGCTTTGGGGGGGGGGGGGGGGGGGGGGGGTGGGGTGTTATTAAATATAAAGCTTTATGTCTGTTTAAACATATCCTATAAATACAGTGTATTTTTTAATTTATAAACACAATTTCCCTATCATGGTGCGGTGCTTTAGATCTGGTATAATGATATAACATGTAGTGAACATGTTTCCTTAAAATAGGACCTTGATCCAAGTACATGTGTTATCACACAACATCATTCATTTACAAGATTGCCAGCCTTAGCCTCATACCCCCAGCTGCACCTCGTTACATCCCACAGTCCCAACTATATTCTCTGATGTCCCAACTCTTTGGACCACCAGGTTAGAATTTGTAGAAGGGTCGCCATGGTGAGTCACAGCTACAGTGCATGTGTAATAGTACTGCCATTCTCCCACCAGCATCCAATATTCTGGAGCATATTGGGAGATATGCAGCCTATTCCTCTGTGATATATAAAACTCTTTCTGTTAAGCAGTTGGACATCACTGATATGGGTATTGTATTAACATGTGTCAGATGCCAACTGATCTGAGAGATTTGTCCAATATGAGTGTTAGATTTGCCTTTTTTGGCCATATACTTTATCAGTCAACTTGTTATTTTTCCATCAAACAAATGAAATCACTGTGATCACAGGATTTTAATCCTTCATCTTCTACATTATTTGTTGACTTTATCGTGACAGTATCAGCTTTGTTAATCTTATTAAACAAGCACATAAAATAGCAATTCCCTTTCCACTGGCTATGTTAAGCTCTCACCATTTTCTTGTTTCCCATATGGCACTATACATATGTTTGCACCTACAGTAGCAAATATATATGATAATAGAAACCATATATCTACAAGCCAGACTTTTTACTTCCAAGTAGAACACAGGAGTTTCAGCAGATGTACACTGTATCAGAGTGAAATGTATTTGGTGATTAAAATGAATTGATCGTGTTCATTTTTTTCTTAGGTTTGACAAGATTATGATTTTTTTTTAAACTTCTTCTGGGTATCTGTGTCTTGCATTCCCATGACATGCACTGTATTATTTCCCCTGGGATGTCATTCTTACAAATAAATCTTCATCTCTAACTTTATTTAGACTTTAGTTTAGGATTCCACTTGCCATTCTTTTGGAACAGAGAACTGTCATTCTCATTGTCACAAAATGAGAGCTGACAGCTAGAAACCTTGTTCAGAGAGGATTAGCTGCACTACAATGCATCTTCCGTTATCCAAAGTAACGTGCCTTAGCACTCTGAAAAATTTGACATTACTGGTGTGCTAATCCAGGCAATGTTAGCACTTTTGATACTAGGGTGACCCGCAAAACATCTAATAGAATTTTTTCTATTCCAATCCTCATGGTGTCATTTTGGTATTTTTCCCACCGGGTTAGAGTAACAAAGCTCAGAGCAACAGAGACCAGCCAGTATGTGCTGGACTAAAACATCTATCATCGATCATCATGCTCAGTAAACCTGAAGATTGAAGTTGTAGTCCAGAGTTCTTGTTGTCCAGCCCTGCATGGTTTAAGTTACATAGGCCAAAACCAATATATTGTGTCATTGGGCCTACTAATATAAAACAGTTACTCAGGGCTGTATTTACATAAGTAAACCTCAGTAACACCTTGCACTCTATATAACTAAAAATTGGCAAAGTTGAACTGCTAAAGGTGTCAATTGTGGAGAAATGAAATGGCTTACTGTTACATGCAAACTCTTGCAATACCAGGCACTCATATCTGTGTCTGGAGGTCTTTTATGCTGAGAAGAATTACCTCAGATTTTAGGTCATTATAGGCAGTGTTAGACTGGTACCGGATATTTCTACTCTGTTTTGGTCAAGACTGAGGTAAAAAGAACCACACCAAAAGTAGGAAACATGTCGGAAATGTGTGTTGCCTGACTTGTTTTAAGGGCCTCTGACTTTCTAAATGGATAATTTGCAGAATATGGTTGGGTGGGTCTAACTGCCATCTATTATCTGTTTTCAGAATTCTGCCTAAACTGTCTTAAACTGACTAATGTATAGTCCCACCTTATAGATTAGTAAAACAGGTGTCACTAGTAGTCAATAGCCAATGGTAAATGTTTCCCCATTTTTAGCTTTGCCTTATAGATTAGTAAACCAGGTGTCGCCAGTAACCTATGGTTAAAACTGATTGATTAGTATGTTATAGATCGGTGATGGTAAACCTATGGCACGTGTGCCAGAACTGGCATGCCAAGCTCTTTATTGTGGCACGCGTGGTTAGGGGGAGTTGTGGGGCTGAAGCCCCTAATCTCCATTGGCCCAAAGTGAAAATTCACTGCAAAATAAATATTTACAGAAATGCTATCCTGTTGTTACATCAGTATTATTGCCCAGGAGCCAGCAGGATAATCATTTTAGTAACTGCACACCCCTTCAGATCACAAGTTGGTTTAGCCTGCCAGTTCCTCTCCTGACATCAGCTTGACAGCTGACACGCCTCCTCTTCACACAGCACTGTAGCAGCTCCAGCAGTTCTGCCAAGGAAGAGACTTCCTGCAATGTATGTGTGAGTAGGTGTGTATATGTGTATACATGTGCTGTATGTATGTTTGTATGTGTGTGTACATGTGCTGCATGTATGTGTACATGTGCTGGATGTATGTGTGAGTATGTAAGTGTGAGTAAGAATGTGTGTATACATGGGCTGTATGTAAGTGTGAGTAAGTATGTGTGTATTCATGTGCTTTTGTAGGTGTGTATCCATGTGTTGTATGTATGTGTGAGTGTGTGTATACAGGTGCTGTATGTATGTGTATGTTTGTATACATGTGAAGGATGTAGTATGTGGGAATACATGTGCAGTGTGTATACATGTGATGTGTGTATGTGTGTATACATGCTCTGTATGTATGTGTGAGGATGTGTGTATGTATGTATACATGAGCTGTATGTATGTGTGAGTATGTATGTGTGTATACATGCTCTGTATGTATGTGTGAGTATGTGTGTATGTATGTATACATGAGCTGTATGTATGTGTGAGTATGTATGTGTGTATACATGCTCTGTATGTATGTGTGAGTATGTGTGTATACATATGCTGTATGTGTGTATACATGTGAAGTATGTGGGTATACATGTGCTGTATGTGTGTATACATGTGAAGTATGTGGGAATACATGTGCTGTATGTGTGTGTATATGTGCTGCATGCAAGTATGAGTAAGAATGCATGTATACATGTGCTGTAAATGTGAGCATGTATGTGTATATACATATGCTGTATGTAAGTGTGAGTAAGTATGTGTGTATACATGTGCTGTATGTAAGTGTGAGTATGTGTGGATACATGTGCTGTATGTAAGTGTGTATACATGTGCTGTATGTATGTGTGAGAGTATGTATGTGGGTATTTAATATAAAGCGGTGTTGGCACTTTGAGGTCTGGAACTTGGTTGCATGCAGGAAATTGGGCACTCGGGCCCAAAAAGGTTTGCCATCACTGTTATGGATCATCTTCCCCCTGGCAACCAAACTGTTAATATTGCATCACTGTAAATAACTATCTAAATGTACTTTGATGTCTTTGATTTTTATTCTGTTAACCCCTTAATATAGAGGGACAGTCAGTTTTACACTGCACACCAATTTGTCACTCGAGGGAGTGATGAAAGGACATTAACCTTTGACTGAATCATTAGTGATTCCTTCAGAGACGTTTCATTTACAGTATATTGCTGTATTCCTGAAGCCTAAACAGTAATGGATGGGGATATAATATCTGAAAATTATTCCCTGGTGCTAACTACCTCCATGGGAGCAATAAACCTCCCTCTGTTTTATTAAATCCTCCATGAACAGGATGACAAAACCATCACTGAACTCTCTACAATGGAGAAACCACTAACCGTGTTTGTACCATGAGCACAAATAATTCACAGAGATTGTGAAAACTTTTAGTTGTCAGATCTATAAAGTTCAATTGGTCCGCTGACACCTATGTGGAAAAATGAAGGGATATATCACAAAAAAATAAGTTGGTGTCAGGAAGACATATTGCGAGGAACAGCAATGAGCATTAAATTGGTCACCAAATAGGCACCTGCAATAAAAACATTAATAAAAAGCATGCCAATTAAAAAATGCCAGCTATCTTGCCTCTTCCACTAACATGCAAAAGCTTAGTAAGAGGTAAGCTTTGTTATATATCTTTTAAGTGAAATAGGAACATAGAATGTTCAGTCAATATATATAGTGTGCACAATGTATGACTAAAAAATCTTTAAAAAAATGGAATACTTTCCTTAGTCTCTGCCCTTACATAAAAAATAGCCTTATGCCTATCCTATGCATGCTTAAACTCCTTCACTTTATTAACATCCTACAATACTACCTGATATTACTTCAAACCTTTGCCCCTCAGATTTAAGACAATGTCCTTGAGTTGTGGTAATAGAAACATTAGAAATAGTCTACAGTACTATATATCCTATACAATGTAATATACAAGTGCTTTTTAAGCCACACAATGTATGACAAAACTACCAAATTACTCATTCTGTGTCAAAGACATAAATATATTCCATCACATTGATTGTTCAGTATCCCAAGGCTTGTACATACATTAACCGAATGAAAATTCAGAACTAGTGCCAATGCCCATAGCATCACAAACAACATTATGCACTTGCTTACAATTCCATTTCTTTAAGGGCAGGCATGGGAAGCAAGCATATGTAACTGTTAGTCCTACCTAGATCTAAACATGTCAACAGGGCAATATATCGGCTAGAGTTTCAGAGCACTCCAGTGGTCCACAGCTCAATCTCAAATCTGCTGCTGGCATTCCAACCAACAAACAAATGAACAAACATCCAACAGAAGATGGGCAGTTCCAGAAATAAATGACCAACGCATTTCACACTCAAGATAGCAGTTAATCAGTTATGTTTTTTCTATTTTAAATGCCTATAAATTAATTCATTTTGATAAAAATAAAGGTGTTTAACTACAAAAGAGTTCTGGCATTTTTCTGCACTGTGTGTCATCTGTCTGTCTGTCTTCTCTATGATCGTTCCTTCTGCTATATGTTTGTTACTTCTATCCATCCCAACTATGCATGTAATTAGGTTATTATTGACTCTTGGGGAGACTGACCAGGGCTATGACCCTAATATGTACCAATACATGGATTCCAACCCAGTGGTGGATTTAGGTTCTGTGCTGCCCTAGGGCTGACTAAATTCATGCCCCCCTCAACCCTCATCTGCCACCTCCCTTTTTTTCTTCTTTACATAATCTTTCCACTATACCAATTTTCCCCCCTTTACCTTACATTAGTGTCAGATTGCCCCTACAGAGCCAGATGTCCCCCACATCCTTTTTCACTGCACCATTTTCTCCCCACAACCCTTTCTACTATACTACCACACTATCTGTGCAGAATATGCCAACGCCCAGAACTCAAGTGAAAAAAATTAGGACTTTAATTCAAAACGCAGCCAACGTTTCAACTCTCATGAGTTTTCTTCAAGATAATCGTGAGAATTTAAATTTACCCTGTGTTTTGAATTACATTACTCATTTTTTAACGTAAGTGCTGGGCGTTGGCATATTCTTTACATGCTGTGGAAGGCTGGTGTGGCGTCTTTGCCTTGGCACCAACTTAAAATGTTGATGCGGATCTGAGCTAGTACTTTTCTAGATGTCTGTGCAGGCATGTGAGGATGTACTGCCGACAATGGTAGCACTGGCTCTTCTGCCGCCCCCTTCAGTTTGCTGCCCTGTTGGTCTCGGGAAGAACACAACATTGTGCCAACCAAAACGTATAGTCTTAAACTACCAGAACATAATATTTGTACATTTGCACCTCTTTTGACAATACAAATGCAGACAAATTAAAGAATATACTATACACCTATTCCGATTGACTTGCACACTAAGTAAAATAATAGACACAAGTGTCTTGTCGCAAGCAATATTAATGCAGGAACATGAAATGCAGGCTTACATGAGCATCAGGCTTCACTTGAGACATAACATTTACTTTAATGAGCCAATAAGTGCTACAGGCAAGGTTTGTCAACTATGTTAACTGCTGATTCCATATCTACTGACTTATATGCTTGGCCCAGCAAAATAATCAAGACATAGCATGAAATCATACAAGTTAAAAATTAGATTACAGGTAAGGCAAACAATAAGTGGGATACGTGGAAAGCTTATCTATTAGAGAAAAATGTTGAGCTCAGCATAAAAATGTACCTGAATATCATTAAAAAATTGCATTTTATATTTTATTGTAGAAACACTGGTGTTAGATTGTACAGTATTTTATGCTCCATCAATTGTATTGTTATAAGTGTCAGTCACACAGAGGTTATATGAGACACTGAGGAAGATTCACTAAAAGGTGAGTTGAGGTTAGATTAAGATTTCATCTTACCATTTTAACTAAACCTTACTAGTAAACAAACCTGCCATTTAGCAAACTCACTAGGATTGTCCCTGCCCAATGTTTAGCTAAATTGGTGAGATGTAATCTTTTAGTGAATAGCTGCCACAGCATTGGCAAGTGGGGGGGAGGGAGGAAGGGGGGAAGGCAGCATTGGCAAGGATGGGGGAGGGAAGAGGCAGCATGGGAAAATCTGGGGGAGGGTGTTTTGGAATGGCAGCATTGGCAAGTCTGGGGGGGAGGAGGGAGGGGGAAGAGGCAGCATTGGCAAGTCTGGGGGAGGGAGGAAGAGAATAGGCAGCATTGGAAAGTCTGGGGGAGGGGGAAAAAGGGACCATTGGGCAAGTCTAGAGGAGGCCGCATTGGCTAAGGCTGGGTAGGGAGGGGGAGCAAGCACTGGTTAAGTCTGTTGGGGTAGGAGCAGCATTGGCTAAGTCTGATGGGCAGATGGCTGTGGGGGCGATGTATTTGCTATGTCTTTGAGCAGATGGGCAAATAAAGACTAATGAATTTTTTTCAATCATAAATTTTATTAAATATGAAAAAGGTATTTACATGTGAATATATACAAGTTACATTTTTTTACTATAGGGTAGTCTTATATTCAGGCTTTTAATTTTTTTCCTAAAGGAATATACAAAGTTTGGGGGTCATCTTATAATCAGGGTCATCTTATATTTGAGCAAATATGGTATATAAAGAATTAGCTGTACATTATGCATGGCCAATTAAGACTTTCCAGCAAGAGAAACTCAGTCCCCCTCAGCTCGGGAAAGAAGTCTCGAATATGGACTGTCTCACTTTAAATGGGACAGTTGGAGTGTTTGCAAACTCACCAGGATTTTACTTGCACAATGCATAGTTAAGTCAGCGAGATAATGGGGGCTAATCACTAATAGGTGAGTTGTGATGAGATTAGGTGAGTTAAGCAGGGGAAGCTCGCCAGGTTTGTCCCTGCACAATGCACAGCTAAATATAGCTACATATATTTATCTCACCAGCATCTCACTTTCTGTGAATAGCTCCCTGACCAATGAATATTGTCATCTAAAGCACAAATGGTAATTATCCACGTTTATTAAGACATATAAGAGGCTATTCAGTTAAAATGCACTACAAAAATTAGACATTAATAGTTTTTTTGAAAGATAGGCAAACTAGAGAATTTTTCCAACTTTCACATACCCATTCCCATTAAGCTCCGTTCCACTCTTATCATACCTCATATTAGCATTCGCATTTTCATGCAGATTCCCACTCACACATCATTTCCTCTCTCCCAGCTTACATGATTGACACACAGACATACCAGTAGGAGTGTCTCAGTAAAGCAGCAGCTTTTCAAAATGGTTTCTCCCTAGTCCTTTGTAACGTGACGTCTCCTCACGGGGTTACTTTTCTCATAGCCTGCAATGGATGTCGGCCAGAGTGCCAAATAATTCACTGTCTCGCCTGCTCTTTGTCCCCAAGAATCACACGACACCGTTGTAGGTACAGCAGAAAAAACAAGAACACCAATCGGAGGGGACCTCTAAAACAGCCACCAATCGGGACACAAGGTGCAGGGGCAACGGCACCAGACACTTTTAATCCCTTTAGCAAGGAGAGTCAATGGTTTGTGATTCTGTGATCCTTGTGATTCAAGGATGTGATTCTTCACATTCTTGTTTTTTTTTTAGAGAAAGGGGCCTATGCACTAAAAGGTGAGTTGAGGTTGAACATTTTATCTCACCAGTTCAGTTCAGCTGAAGAATCTTATCTTTGATATACATGGCTTTTGTTAATGATTGAACCAATAAACGTGGTTGATCAATGACAAGTAACATGTTCATGGACTAGTTAGAATATTATATATTTTGTTATGTATTTGATCATGAATGGCCATTCCTTCTAATATAATACTTTCAAAACTAATATTAATACATATGGGAATCATTTTGTCATAGACAGCCCGTAATGAGGATATATGCCCCTTTAGAGGAGTTTTATTAAAGAAATGTATGTGACCTTTAAGAAAGGTAAGGTCAGTGTAAGCATTGGTATCTAATGAACCAATATTGTTGTACTGCAAATTGGTAGTTGGGTGCTGACCCTAGTGACCCCAGACTCCCTTTACAGAGATATTGTTAGGGTCATGTATTAAAGACCATCTTTGTTCTTTACCATTGCAGATTCCCAGATACTTCCATTTTTATATCTATATAAAAATATTCTTTCATATGAAAGCGATTCATACATCATGTCTTTTTTTATTTAATACTTGTTGGCATAATACCCATTTGTAAGTGTTGTTGATTTACTATAGCAGAGAACAGGAAGTATTTATATTTTAAAGATCTATCAGTTTTGCAGTGTAATTTTTGGGTAATTCTTTGGATAGCCAGAACAAAAGACTTTCTGGCTTAACCACTTGTAAATTAATCATCCTTAGTTTGATGAGGCAAGCAATATTTCCTTAATACATTTAAATAAAAAATAACATTTAGAAAAGCTTGTAAATGCTGTTGTAAGAAAATATAAGAGAGAAATATAAATAGATACACAGGTAGACCATAGACAAACAGATAGCGATAGATAGAAATATAGATAGATCAATGTATAGATAGATAGATAGATTGGTATATAGAAAGATATATATTTATATATATATATAGACATGTACGTGTACCAGAATTTTAGTCTTTGATCTTTAATAGTGGACTTAACTCTAAATCCTTTAATCAGGCTGACTGGTTACAGCTGTTTTTTATTTCCCCTTGGTCTTTGCCAAAGCGAAGAAAAAGTGGGTGCCATTTGATTGATCTTCATCCCATGGCAGCTAAGCGAGCCAGTAAAGCGATCATTTCTCTTTGTACTTGGTGTATCACTCGCATTGCACACCATCTATACCTATGGAGAAGGTGAGCATCTCCTGTAATTATAGGTGGAGTTTGATCGCTTTGACATCTTAGAAGTCTTCAGAAAATTTAGCAGTTGTTCTCTTCATCCAAATGTAGTGACAAAACCACAATTTAATGTTCTGCTACATGAATTCTAGTACATTTACCAAACTAACCTAGATGGCGTATGTTAAGAGACCATACATCTTTATAAATAGCATGTTCTATTTATATTCTGTCAAACTGATATAACACTTTACCTACCACTGATCCACAGGCTAGGAATGAATATACTGGAGATGCTGCCCCATAAGACTTAGCAAATAAGTCTGCTGCTATATTCCAATAACAAACAACTGAAGTTTGGTAGTAAAATTGTTAAATTATCTGTGTTTGCATTTCTGCAATGTGCTACTGAGAGCGACTGTGATATACGACTTTTAATTAGGAACATTTATGTCGTTTATTTATTTTTATTTTTTACAATGGCGCTTAAAAAAATCATAATGACGTATTCTTCATGGTTAACTGCTGTAATGAGTTTGATGACAATCTAAATGAAGATCCAATAGATATATTAGGATCATTTATACTCACATTAAAATTTATGGGATCAATAGAGAAGAGCTCTTGGAGAGGCAGCCATTTTTAGCTGAATCTGTTGTTTTTTTGTCTCAAACCATAGGCTCCTTATGCATTGGTTTAACATGTGTATATTAGGAATTTGGGTCCACCTGTGTAACACCTATGATTAAGCGTGGCAACACGCAAAACATGTTAGGTGTCCTTTCTCACTCCTACTTTTGGTCCGTTACATTATATTTTCTCTGTATGCTTTTTCATTGCAATAAAGCACTTATTGATTGATCATCGTGGAGAATGGAGTGCACACCCTTTATTCTGATGCCATTTATATTGCGTTTGATCAACGCTGTGGAGCACCTATCTATCCGTGATCTATATAGTGAGTGGAGCCGGTTTGTTTGCTCATTACTTGGGAATGCTTAACAACTAGCATAGCCTCACTATATCCATGATAGCTCTAAAATTGTTGACCTGTGTGTTTTAAACAATATAATACCGGCCTTTCATTTATGTTTTTGTAATGCGATCAATGTTTTATGTTTGCACAGAATAACTTACGTTGTATTGAGACCAGATATAGACGAATTAAATCTGTGAGAACCTTGTGATTCTGATATTTATTTATGTCAGGCTAACACAATTTTTATCATGAGGTTTTTATTTATGTTGTAATTTATTATGTTATAAGTAAAAATCATGAGAACACCACTGACTGTTGTAATTTTATACGTTTTTATATATTAAAAAAAATTCCGGAACTGGAACTTAGTACAGCCACATAGTCACATAACTCACAGGTAGCTAATAACATCCCTTTTATGTACAGCGAGGGCAGGGCGTGCTGGCAGCTTGCCATGGGGGGCAAAAACTATTTAGTGGCCCATATTGCCACTTCATCCGCTCACCCGTTATCATCAGAGATATACACAGATAAGTTGACAAGACGTATATGATGACAGATAAGTTACAGAGATTGATAGAAAGACAAAACAATTTGATTCGAAGATAGAAAGTGCTATACACTGGAGCTTTTAGATGTGAATAGTGGTGCAGCCCCAGCCCATTGAGTAAGGCTAGAGAGAAGCCCGGGGGACAATTGTCCTCCTTCTCACCATGCCATTCCTCCCCTGAGTTAGGGGTAGGTTATCCCATAATGAATAATGCATTAATTTATTATTGTCCTCAATCTAATTAGTTTTTGTTGGTTACATTTTTATTCAGCCTTCAGCCTATTTTCTTTCTCACAAAGTGGAAAAATTGTTCATAGTTTTATAGCCATTCAAACACTTGGTGGGAAAATAATAATCTAAATCCCTCTCTTAACTGTTTCTGAGTGCCATTTGATAAGCAATTACATTGTGAGTTGATAGAATATATTAACTAAGCTATGGCCTTTAACTTGTTTTTGCTGGAGAAATGGTGGCCAGTGCTCAGTAAGTGTTTTTTCTTCCCTTTCTGTATCCCTCATTGGAACAATGTAAAATCTCTTTATTACTGGCTTTTGGGAGAGTGAAGTCTGCATTTGCATGAACACGTCTCCTTTGACTTATTGGAGTTTTATTAAAAGCTTCTGGTTCAAAGCATAATAATTGACTTTGAAACAGAAAATAGAATAATGAATTCAAACCTCTGTATAAACTTCAAGTAAACCTCAAGTAAATTAGAATTTGTACAATTTATGTTATGAACACTGGCTATAAAAAGTACAAATCCTGTTTATTTCATGTATGTAAAAATAAAGTTGTGAGCAGTAGTGTATCTTCCACAAGGCAAACAAGGCACTTGCCTAGGGTGGCACTTTGCCAGAAGGTGGCACTTTGCCAGAGGGTGTTAAAGCACACTTCTGGTGCTTCAAACATTTTTGCAATGGGGGTGATGGGGCATTTAGTGTGCATGCAATGTGAGTGGGGCATGTAATGGGGTGATGGGGCATGTAATGGGGTGATGGGGCATGTCGTGGGTGTGCAACATGGATGATGGGGCATGTTGTAGGTGTGCAACGTGGGTGGGGGGGTATGCCTGAATTTTGTCTGCCACTGGTTGTGAGTGGTGTAGTAGCTTTTCTTGCTGGAAATATTGCCGATTAGCAAACCTTTTATTTACCATGTACTTATAAAAAACTGTAAGGGATAGGTAGAATTTTAATCTGAACAGTGACATCATTTCAATCCAATAGGTCTTCGTCAAGTCCAGTAGTCACAGTCGGACAGTCTCTATTCATCTAATCAAGCTTGCAGATCCCATTTAGGCTCTGGACCAGTCACTGCATTAACTGATGGTGTTAGATAAACAATTGGGCTTTCTTGAAGTGGGATAAGCTAATGTGGATAGTAGAGGTGCTGTAATAGGACATTTAAAAATACCTCCAGTAGGCTAAGTGTGGGAAATATAGTTTGAGTGTTCTAAAATATTCAGAATATTCAAATGTTCTGGGCATAGACTAAAATCAAGCATGGAGGTTTGTATGCCATATATATATAAAATGGCTGACTAGATGGACCAGATTCATAGTCAATGACACTAAAATTACAAGGATTACACATGTTTTAGGGTTAAGAAGGGTGAACAGATTATGAGTCTTTCTGGCAATTATTTTACTTGCTAACATTTTACTAATCAATATTTACAAATATTGTATTTTCACAGTGTTCAAATATTTGTTACATATACAAAAAAAAAAAAAAAAACACATCAGAAATAAGACTATTTATGGTCATAGCTAAACATAATAAAAACATTATGGAATCTTCCATGCAACTCACTTCAATGAAGGCTTTTATTCTAATTCAAATACAATGTAACTTTATTAAATCAGTATGAGAAACAGAGGTGACTAAGCATAACATAGAGCACAGAAGCCAGAGACTAAGTTGAATGTATGAGTAGATAGAAGTAATATTACAGTACCGAATAATGTAAAATTATCATCTTATATATTTTATATATTTTCTCTTCAATTATGTTGTAAAAACAAACAGAGAATAAATAAGACAAGTTGAGGAAAAAGAAAACCTTAGTTTGTCTTACATCTTACAACTGAAATTGTCTATTCTGAGGCTATTTAACTGCACAAATCATTAGATGCTGTTTAAATACTAAGAATATACTTAAAGGAAATAAAGGAAAGCTTTTATTTATTGTACAGGCTAAAAATAAAATGGATTGTCGAGTATTTGGTGCTGGATAAAACCCAAGGGTATTAGTTAAACCAGCATGCCTACTGATAAATCCTTCTGTGTTTAGTTATCACTGGTTCAACCAAGTGACCAAGCTAAATTATTAATATTTCAGAGATATATTTTTCTTTTTTTAATAAATGGTCAGACATGACAAACCAATGCCTGCCCCCACGAATTGGGACACCTGGGGGCACTTAAATGGACCATATAACATATTGAAAATGATCTATAAATTGTATTAGCAAAATTTCAAGCAAATGCCTAAATTAGGAGAAAGTGTAGTTTACATGTGTCTGTGGAGTCTCCTTCTTATAACATCACTTGTGGCATGGTATGCAGGGTTAGGCATCAACATGGTTCTGGACAATGTTTTTGATAGGTAGTTTTGCATTTTTTTTTATTTTTTTTTTTACTTTTTTATATTTCATTAATTTAATAAATATGAATTTATATTAACATTAATTTTATAAATATGAATAAATTAATATTCATTAACTAATACAATAAAAATCTATAAGTACATATTTAATACTATATTGTATCTCAGTAAAACAAACGTAAATACATACAATGGTGTGCCACCAGTATGAGTTTTAATATATATATTTTAATGAATTTTGTTGATGTTTTTTGTATATTCTGAATAGTTTTTATTGAAGACATAGTTGAATTACCATTCTCTAATCCACTCTGCCCCACTTTCATTTACTTGGAATCCAGTAAAAAAAAAAAAAAATTTTATACATATATATATATGTCATGTGCTTGACAAAGGGCAGCAGTTCTGCCCGAAACGTTGCAGTTTCAACAATAAAACGTTTTTTTGGAGTATTGAAGTTTAAAGTCCCGTGAGTGCGTTCATCAGCATTGGATTTTTATATATACATACATACATACATACATACATACATACATACATACATACATACATAAGCAAGTTCTGGAGAGCATATTGCAGAATCATGTTTAAACAAATTAAATATGTATATATGTGTACATTCATATACAAGTCAATCACACATTAACATGTTTTTCAGTTACAGTTTGTTGTTAGATGCACTGAAGCAGACATTTTCAGGCATTTCATGTTTCTATTCTATCCAAATTCGAGAGAACAGCCTTGAGATGAAAAAAAATCCTTATAATTTTCATCTTGGGATATTCTTAAATTGTTTTTTTTTTTTAAGAACTTGGCCCAATTTAGCAAAACAAAATAAAAATGTAACAGATGTTGGTGATTCCATGAGAGAAATGGGTCAATTAATAAGTCTTGGGGAAAGGCACTGCTAATGAGGGTCCATTGAGTTTTTAATTTCTTAGCCAATTCTCCACTGATATCTGTTTCTATAGAGATGTAAGAAAACACTCACTTCGTGTAAGTGGTTGCAAAGACGCACTAGCTCCTCATTCTCTATTACAATGAAGAAAAGACCTTCCATGAAAAAAAAAAAAAAACCATTGTGCTTAATATGTTGCTGGTGCAATAAACAGGTCACAGAAGGAGTGCTGAATATTGTATATTTTTTCCATTGATATCTGGACACACTGGACATTTTGGGGAATATGAAAGAATAAAATTTTAACCCCTCCAATTTGAGTTAATATTACATGTTTAGTGAATTTTCCCTCAAAGTGACTCCATCATAATCTAGTATTATTTAGAGAATATAAAGAAAAATATATATTAAAAACGGTGTTATAAGTGTCTCCTGTTTATGACATCACCTGTTGCTTGATATGCAAATTAACAGCTTTCTACTGCAAAATTTGGAATATCAAGCCAGACACATTTAATACACATTTTTTGTTTAATTTATGCAGTTGCATGCAGTTCTTCTAGCACAATGTCTATATCATTTTTTTATATTTTTCTATACTCTACATTCGCAATACAAAAATGTTTAGGTGATGGAGTCCATTTAAGTGCCTCATTGTATTTAAATTATTATTACCCGATGTAAATCCAGTGTCTGACCTTGAGCCAGTCAATTTCTTGTCCGAAATTTAGCAGGTCAAGTGAATATTTTCCGCAATGGTAACCCCAATAACGGTTTTGATGGATACACCATAACAGACACAAATATGAATATTCCACCTTTTCATTGAGTCCTTTGTTAGTGCTGGAACTTTTCATGCACATTTTATTGTTGCCAATCTACAAAACCAAATGTCATCTGGAAACTAACAGGCATTAATTAATCTTTCTCTTAAATAAAAAAAAAATTAAAAAAAAAAACTTCCACCGACAACAAATATTTCTGTGGGGGATTTAAATTAACACAATTTAGCTGTTCATTTAAGCAAAGGTACTGGAAATAAAAAGCTGATATTCCTCGGTGAGAAGATCAAATAACTACCTAAAAGGCTGCTGTGGGGAATTTCTGTCTCTTTAATTGTGCTCATTTCTGTTTGACTGCTCCCTTGTACTTTTTTGTTTTTATAGTATTAGTTTCCAAGGACAGAGTCCATCATAAATGCTAAGCAGGATGCAGTGACATGCAAATGTTTTGGATGCTATGAAAGGGAAACATTAAAATCATCCACAACCACGCAATCTATCACGTCTTTGAACATGGGTAAAACTGTGAGAGCTACTGTGAGCTACAATACAAAGATTTCCCAACAAGAGTTAGGTATATATGTGCAGAGATTCCATGATGGACATCCACACAAATATTTACAGACAAGACCAGCATCAAAGAGCTAAGATCAAGGCTGAATTTGCATAGGAAGAATAACTGTCAGTCCTTGTGGTTGTCTTTTACCACTTTTGACTTATCCAAATACCTTCCATGGATAAGGGCGATGTATGTAGAATACCTCTAGAGATTTGTTGCGTTTGCATTAGCAGTATGGCTGGATCGAGGTGGTACAGATCTCCGTGGCTCGCTTTTTGTGATAAAGAATAGACCTAAGAATAGACGTAATTTTGGCCACAACTAGGGTTCCCATCTTTTCTACAAAAAAATACCGGCCGTGCTGGTGCCTCCATAGACTTAACATTAGCATTAAGCCAATTTTTTTACCAGTAAATTACCGGCTGTGTGGCAACCCTAGCCACAAGACAAATTGTTTGCTGGCCTGCCAGTAAAATACTGCAATGGAAGCACCTCCTGGCCCTTCAACTGTACATGATCATATATGTATGGGTTCATATATTTCAATGTAGCATTCTTTAACTATCCATCTTCGTCTGATAAGTGCCATTGGGGATTATTTATTTACTTTAATGTTAAAGATAACAGAGGAAAATCAGGAACACTAAATCTATCCAAATATATCTTCCTAGAAAAGTGATATAATTGCGGCCATGTATGTCATTTAATGCAGATAGCACAAAATACTTTGACTATGTATTAATCAGACTGCTGACAAATATTGACTGACTAATGTTGGAGAATCTCCACCACTGTTTGGTGGAGGTTCTCCTCCCGCACAAAATGTGTAATTTTTGTAACTGCACCTTTACTCTTCACAACACTTTGCAAGAGTTTTTATTTGTGACCTGCAAATCTTCCAACAGAGGAATATCCCATAAGCCACATGGGGCAGACGAGCCCTATTGATGTAATTACCCATATTCTCATTAGCCGCATTATGTTTGAATAAAGTTGATCTTCACACTTTTTGTTCCTGCTTTTCTAATACTGCGAAACCTTTTTCTTTTTTTCACCATTGCTGTAAAAAAATTAAAATATTTACCGTACAATATAGACATGCGTTTCTGACCATGCACCTAGGGCTGCCACGTTTTCTTAAAAAAAAATACCAATACAAATGCTATTGTCTCCATAACCTTGGCCTTAAGCTATTTTTTTTTAGGGCCAAGCTGTAAAATACTGGCTTGGTGGAAGCAGTACATGTGGCCAACTTCAGAAAAGATGTTAATCCAAATGCTATATGCAAACTATAGAAAAGTAAATGAAGTGTGATGACCCATAAGAGCTTGTAACGGAACTCCACGTACTCCGACCGAGTACCTTCCGTTGATGGACACTTCCTAGCTTGCGCCGAGGACCACAAGCACCGCACCGGACACCACAACCACCACAGACTCCACAACCGCCGTAGCTTAACTGGAGTCTCGCCGTCTTCTGTCCACCCAGGATCAGCTTCTGTCCTCCAGGACCGTGTGGGGAAGACCTCTCCTCCAGGAGAGCGTATCAGGAACAAGCTCTTAAAAGAGCTAAGTGATTAAAGCTCAAGGGAGTACGCAGAACATAGCAATCCCCAGTGTGATTATAGCTTTCCCCTCCAATCACGAGATAGGACTATGTTGAGGGTCAATAAGATCTCTGGATTTTAATCAAACACTCTGCTTTTATGCCCATTTTCCACACATAGGACCACCCACAGGGTTTTGAAGAGCAACCAATCAATACGTACACTCAGACACTCCCAGCAATTACAGAAAAATCCCCCCCCTCCCTCTGCCAGTGATACAATTATCTCCACACAATAGACTAACTTAATTATCACAGGCAGAAAATATACAGTTTTTACACAATATTAATAACTTTCAAAGTATGCATCACATTCACATAAAACATGCATTTTCAGAATCGGCATACTTTAAATATGAACATAACTAAAAATCAGACAATTCCACCCAGTAGTTCAAAAGTTAGCTCGAAGTCCTTTATGACCGACCGCAAGCACATTTTCCTAGTCTGGGGACTCTGGGGACACCGTCTTAAAGGGGCATTGTTCCGATTTTCACCATGCCCCAATACAGCTTCTTAAATGGCCATACACAGTCCAATACAAGTCCATAGGCCCAAATAGCATTTTTAAAGGGCCATAAACCCCAGGGCCATAGTCACAGGGGAGGAGGCTGGCAAGCAGGCCTCTCCAGGACCAAGTGGTGAAGGGCACTTCGTCACAGAGCTGATGCAGTACCTGTTAAGGAGAGGTGATGTCTTAAAGAAATAGGATTTTATTTGGCAAACATTCCAGTAAAGGAAATTATACTTGGTTGAAGTAGAGTACTGAGGAATATTAGATGTTACTGTTTATATAACAGTATATATATATATATATATCAGCAAATATTACTTTACTGAGAGGGTAGTGGATGTATGGAATAGCCTTCCAGCGGAAGTGGTAGAGGTAAACACAGTCAAGGAGTTAAAGCAATCGTAGGAGGCACAAGGCTATCCTAGCTATAAGATAGGGAACTGGGGCTAATAAAAGTATTTAGAAAATTGGGCAGACTAGATGGACCAGATGGTTGTTATCTGCCGACACATTCTATGTTTCTATAACAATGTATTTTCTTTTAAGGTGTCCAAACGGTCTCTCAAATGAGGTCAAACTGATGAAGTCAATGCTTGTTAGCATACCAATGTGTAAATTGCATAAATTAGACTTCAAAGTAACAAACAAGTATTCCTTTTGTTTCGTACACAAGGTTTGGCGTTTAGCCGCATGCATATTAAGTATGTATTCTTTTATGAAGGCATAAAGTATACATGTAAATTCTATGTACTACACAGGTCTTCCTACGAATAGCTCATAATCCTCCTCTTGGCAGTTTATGTTAAATGACAGACCAACTTGATTTCATAATGAGCACGAATGAATCAATGTTTGTTCAGTATAGTGAAGATGTTAAATTGATATGTGGATGATAATTAAGCTGAGAATGTGCTGGCATCACACACCAGTCCTTTGCAAATTAATTCCAATTTTTGTATTGTTAAAACAACAAATCCAATCCATCACGGACTGGTGTGTGTGTGTGTTTTGAGCATTTGAAACCATTAATAAGGTAAGTAACAAAAAATGATATATGAAAATTACAGACAACATATAAATAATAGGAAAAAAAATAGAAACAGTAAATTGAAATCGATAATACAGCGTTGGCTCACCTGGTGAGTCCTGAACGCATCATGGCTAAAACATCTACCAGTGCCTGAAATTCAAATATGCATCTCCAGTAAAGCCACAATCAAACTCATTAATGACAACATGTTACCAATAATTGCATGCAGTTCAGTCAAATGTACCTTTAAATACTTGACGCGAACTGTGATATCATTTGTTTATTTCATGACATTCTCAGCTGCAATTAAATGGCTCTGTTTATCATAAAATTAACCAGGACTGGTACGTCCTGCAGTGGAATGAGCAGTGTTAGTGATCAGTGTTCACTAAAACAGTATTGCTGTAATGCCTCAATGTTGAGGCATTAAGCAAAAATGAAATTCCCGATAAAAAGCACCCACACTCGTTCCACAGATAAGTTATCCATTTCATCATTCTGTTGCTAGTCCACAACATTGAAATAAAAAAAGGCTAAATTAGCCTTAGATCTACAGTTGGGATTAGTACTAGTGTTAGTGCTAACATTAGTGTTTGGATTGGGGTCAAAAAGTTACTGTAGGAGCAAATGGTTAGGAAACAAAAATGCTTCTCTCAGTTATTACCGTATAACTTGCAATAAACAACAGAAAAATGTGTAAACATGGCATTATTCTAAACTTCAGACAAAATGTAGAAACTATTTAGATGGAGTCTTTTTTACCATTTGTTATTGTGTAAAACATTTTTTTTGTTGCATTTTCATATTTTTTATGTTTTATTTTGCTTCAAATTGCAGAGCGGCTCCACCAATTCCTTCTGAACTGATATATGTGTGGTTTTACTAACAAACACAAATTTTATGATATCTTATTTGGTTAAAATGACTGTAAAATGTATATGTTTATCTATGTGTAAATATTTTTAGATTTCATATGCGCAAGATCCAGCAGACCTCAGAGGAGGATTCATACAAACATTACTGGCAAAGTAATGAAACAGTTGAAAATGTTGCTCACAATGTTACCACAAGAAAGGATGACTAGTTTATTTCTAGTTTGTGATAATATGACTCAGGCAACAAACAGGCCCAGTTGGTATGTAAATCAAGATGGCTGCCCCTGACAAGCTTATATTGCTTGTTTTATTCATGTATGTACGTAAAATACACAAATGCAACCAGCTGTGGCATAAGAAATTATGCCAGTAAACATTTTTCAAAAGATAATTTCACCTGACTTATTTGTTGGGTATTATTTACCTTTAACTGTAAAAAATTCAGTATTTTAACTATTTTCCCTACAAAATATGTCCAGCCATATGTGCAGCCGTATACACTCCGATCGATTAAGTGCTGTTCTACATAGTAATTCTTTGCAGGTCATTCCAAGGCTGTGTGGGTTCAACTTATTTATTCTTGTCAAGAAAATGACTTGCTTATTGACTATCTTGTAATTATTCCCCTTTGTGCATCATGGCTGATCTGTCACATACCCATCAAAAAATAACAATAGTTATTTCAATATTCCAAGGACATCTATGTCACTTACAGCTTACCCCATGTGTTATGATAAAATTTGTCTAATCATGTTGTTATAGTTGTCAAAAAGGTTTTAGATGTTGAGCCAAACAAATATTTTAAGTGTCCAAGCTATAGTCTATTGAGGAACAAAGTCAGTGAGAAAATATCACAGTTTTGAACAGTGATTGATCCCCTGTGTTTATTAGATCTGTTTGTCTATCTATCGGTCTGTCTGTCTGTCTTTCTGTCCATCTATCTATCCATCTGATTTTCCTATTATTGTTTCCCTTCTCTTTTCCCATGCAGTATCTCTCCAACTTGTATCCGTAAGGAAATAAGTGCCTGTGGCAAGATCTGTGAAGGTCCATGGAATGTCATTAAATTGTCTGTTGCATAAAGTCCTATTAATGTCCACCGTGACCATTGATGGTGCCTACCCCTACCCTTATCACAGGAGCTAAAACCATGTAATACTGCAGAACAGCAGGCCTTAGACAAGGTTTGTGACATGCAATTACTAGGCTAGAGTCACCCCACCCCAGAGACAGAGGCGACACCAGTGAAGAAGCTATAGTTCAACTCAAATAGTTGTACCTGACAAAGTATTCATGAGTGTGATACACCAATGGCAATATTCTCATTCCAAAAAATGAGCAAACCCACAACAGAAGCCTTCATTAACAAACCTCATATCCGTCAGGGAAGAAGTCATGACAAGATCCCAAATAAGCCTTGCAACATACAAACATTTGCTTGGATTTAATTCCAGCCATTACAGTTTTTTTTTTACTACACATTATTCTAAAAGGAATAATACTGCAGAAAACTAACATGCATTAAAACACTAGTTCACCGTTAAGGGAATAACATAATTTAAAAATAAAGGACCAGGAGTGTAATAGTCACCCCCGGACCCCTAGAATTTCACACACTCCCTGTACAAATTCCCCAAACCCCCTAAATGTAACTGAAGCCAAAGGCTGGACAGGGGGCCAGGCAAGACGTTCAAAGGCCTCAGGCCTCAGTAATATTATCAACACTGAAATGGCAAATATTGGCTAGTATTTTTTTTTAGATATCCTTTTTGGTCTGTTAATGCTTCATGCTAGTCATTGAATCGCTATTTCTTCAGTAATTACCCCACATTTCAATGTTAGCGAAGTTGCTTTTTAACAGGTGTGGTAATTATTTTAGCGGTGGGAACTGAATTGTAAATGGTAATTTACTAGTTAATGCACTTTTTGTGTTAAGAGCTGGCACTGAATTTAGCCATAATGTGTAGACATTTCATGTGATACACTGTATGTGCTGCACGAAAACAGATTGTGTGTATTTATTTATTACTTAATTAGCATTATAAAATCGCAGATATTATCATAACATATTTTCACACAGTCTTACTGTTAAACACTAAGATGTTTCAGCTCGGAATAAATAATATTTTAGCTATATACATTTACTGATGCTGGGTTCACGCACTGGAGGAAACGGAACTTTTATGTGCCAAGCGTTGTAACCAGAACTATCTATTATTGTACTATGTCCAGTAGTGAAAAGTGTATCTTCCCCTTTAATATGTTATTTCAAGATGGCATTGGGATTAATGCTCATTAATTTAAAATAACGGGTAAAGGCCTATGTTTTACTTTGGCTTCAGTGTCTGTGCCTACTGCTATCCAGCATGCTAGCTCCTTGATAAATCAGCCGAATCATTTTAGAACATGTCAAAAACACAATAAATTCTGACAGCTAAAATTTGGAGTGCTCACTTAATATTGATTCTAAATGTAAAAACAAGTGACATGACCTTTTGGAGGGTGTGAAATATGGCTGCCACAACATCTGTGCCGCATTCCATGCTGTTTCATAATATGCAGTAGCAGCATGGGCCTGGCATTAAACTTAAGCTTTATAACCAAGCAGATCACTCTGTCTTTCTGGGTTCATTAAAATACCACTGTTATGCTATGAAACTAGCTTAGACTGTAAGACAAAATGTAATAACTTTCAATAGGAAAGCTGCAGCGATGCACAAAAAATATATATGCATACATTTAAAAGATCTAGATAATCCAGTTACACACACATACATACAGTATGCACATAAATATATATATATATATATATATATATATATATATATATATATAGATCTATTTGTATGTACATATTAGGGTCATCACATTTACTTAAAAAAAAATACAGCCTCTATAGAATTAATATATGTATATATAATATATATATATATAATAATCTATGTTTCTATGTTTCTATAATATTGCCCTAAAGCCTAAATGTGTGTGTGTATGTTTTTTTATTATTATCATTTTTAAAGCAATATATTTTAGAACAATTAAAGGGTTAATGAAATTACATAGTCGTATTTTAGGTTGAAGAAAAGACTTGCGTCCATCAAGTTCAACCCTTTTTTTATTCCTTGTTTACCGCTGTTGTTCCAACTGATGGCAAAAAACCTCTTTCAGCAATTTCGAATTCTGCTTTTAGTGGGGAAAACAATTCTTTCCTGACTCCAGATTTCTCCTTGGATCAACAAGCACATAATAAATATTAATTCCTGTATTAACATGCACAGCCCTCTATCCTCTGGCTAATTAAAACAAAGTATCCAGGCCGCTTTTAAAGGCATCTAAGGTATTTTTCTAGAACCACCTGTTCAGGCAGTGAATCCATACCTATATTGTCCTTACTGTAAAAAAAATCACATCCGCTGTAGTAGACTAAATCTCCTTTCTTTAAGTTTTAGTGGGTGACCTCTTGTCCTTTGTACTGTTCTGTTAATGAACAGATCTTTACAAATCCATTTGTATGCGACCTGTACATATTGCTATAATATTATCATATCCCCTCTAAGCCACCATTTTTCTAGCATGTACAATTTTTCCCCCAGTTTTTATTCATGACTAAAACTTTCAATTCTCCTTATAAGTTTTTTAGCCCTCCTCTGCACTTTTCCTATTGAAAAAAGGAAAATCTAAAACTAGCTCTAGGGTTAGAGTTCCACTTAGGGTTACAGATCAATTAGGGTTAGCATTAGGGTCAGTGTGAGGTTTACATTAAGAGCTAGGGGTCAATTTAGGGTTAGGATTGGGGTCAAAAGGTGCCTGTAGGTCAGTGTAGGAGAAAATGATTAGGAAACAAAAATACTACTTTTGGTTTTTGTCTTATAACTTGCAAAATTCAACAGAAAAAATATGTAGCAAGCATATCTCTAAACTCGGGATACAATTTATAAACTGTTTAGATGGGGTATTTTTCAACATTTGTAATTGTATAAAAGATTTTCAGGTCAAAGTTAGAAAAAATTGGGTTTTTAAAAAAGAAATCATGATATTTTATATTTTTTTCTAGCAAAGAATACGATATGATAAAAAATAATGGCCTCTTTGAAAGCCCTTTTTATGTCAATAAAAACAAGTATATCATATGAGTGGTTATGTTAAAAGAGAAAGAGGAAAATTACAGCTAAATAAAACAACCATCTTCATGAAGGGTAAAAAAAGGGGGTTAACAGTGTAAGCAATGCTTAAGAGATACAGTCCCTTTGAAGGGTTATTGGGATGAGGTAGGTGATGGAAGACATTCACATACAGCAACAAAAGTAGTTACGTGCGTTCTCTTTTGCAGAGAACCACAAAAAATGTGTCATATGTATTTATTATGTATTTCTTAATTCTGTTTCCAGGGTAATGAACTCTGGTAATGTTTCCTTATGCATTGTTTTTACATATATTCCATTATCAGTAAGTGACAGTATAGCCAAATAAATTAACACCAGTTAATATTTTCTGTAGGTTAAAGATATTGTAATTTTTTGTTTCACTCTTAAATAAATACGAGCTGTTCAACGATTTACAGAGCAGTTTGTGCAAAAGATTCAGAATAATGTAATAGCATGTTCCAATCTACCATTTAATTATCTATAGCAGCAAAGTGTATATCCATTAACTTGACTGATAGCACACATTGCTATAGGATTAGAATGCTATGGGAGGGACTAGTCAGCACTTATATTTCAAACTAGAAGACAAATCGATCGAAGCCACAGTTAATAGAGATGAGCATGGCCTCTGTGTTTTACTGATAAATAACTGCCTCAGGATCATGCACAGAAAAAATGTAAGTAATGGGTACATATCATTATAATTCTCACTTTTGAAATTATAATTCTTTCTTGCTTGAAACTGAATAAATTGATACATGGAAGCGTTGCTTTTTATTAGCCATTAGGGATGGTTGAACCTTCCTAGAAAGAACAACAACACAAGTCTTCCTCAAAGTGTTTTTCAAATACCACTAGTTCTCTTATTTCTCATTGGTAGAGAGAAACAGGGGTCAGATGTAAAGAGGTTAGGTTGGAAGGGATATTTTTAAAAGACATAGCTATCACCCATAACTGTAGACCTGCCTTTTGGTCAGTCTGTTTAGAGTTTATTCATTAAAAGGTGAGATGAGGTGAGTTGAGATGAGATGAGATGAGATGAACATTTAGCTATACATTGTGCAGGTACAATCCTGGTGTGTATGCTTATCAGGGGAAGCACCAGGTTCAGACCAGAACTATGTATAGTTAGAATGGTAAGATTAAATGTTCATCTCAACTCACCTCATCTCATCTGCAACTCAACTTTTAGTGAATAGAAACCTTTGTATTTGTATCCAATCTTAATTATCTATTGCTTGAGCTCACTTACCAATGAACTCAGCTATTTTTGCCTGAATTTTGGAAAGGAGTAGGCACTTTCCCCAAAATACACTGTTGAGTTAATAGACCCACATATATATTTAGGCTAAAGGGCACCTCAATGACTCTGACGGGTCTATTCACTAAAATTCAACTTTGGAGGTTAACTTTCATTTTGAGTCAAATTGAAATGATTGAAAATGAATATTACACAGGACCTACTCTAGCAGGTGAGACAGCACAACTGATCAGAGCAATATACTTTCAATAGAAAATAGTAAATGTATACCATTAACGTTCTATGGATCTTCACAGACTTTGCCATGGACATTGAGTGTCTTTGCATAGCTCATTTCCTATACTTGGTTTAATCAATCCAGCCTTTCATCCTAATAAGGTTGATACAATGAGTTCCAATAAACTGGGTAATAAACACATTGTCAGCATAATGTAGTTGTTACTAAGTGTCCATTAAAGCACATTGACTCTGTACATGTAAGTCACTGTAACTGGTGTAATTATGTATCTATGCGCATGCTGGTGCACCAATTGTATCAAGGCTCAATACTTTATGTTGCAGGTTTGATTCCTGCCAGGGTCAACTGATCTTCCCAAGGTTGATAGTTCCCATGCTTTTTAGTAAAGAACATTGCTATTGTTTTGTATATTTCACTATTGATAGACGTCTGCTATAAATTCAATTATGAATAGCATTAGAGGGGTAAAAAAAACTACTCCCCAACACGTTGTAGACCATCAGAAACTGTAGTACCAGTGGATGTGAACTGCTAACCCAACACCTGCACACCTAGAACCTACCCTTTGGTCTCTGAAATTCTGTGCTGGGATTAAAGCTATGCCAGTGGGATTAGGAGGTTGAGCTTCTGATTTCTCATGTGTGCCTCTTCCTGTTTTTAACACAACTATATGCCATCCAATTGCATAATGTTCTCTCTCCTTTCCATCAAACGCCTGGCATTCCTGAATCAATTAAGGATCACAGACAGCCATGTCGTTAAAGCTCTGAGAGAGGATTTGTTATTATCCAGTTACTATATCTGAACTCATGGTTTAGCTGCCCAGCCAGGCTTTAGACTTTAAGTGGCATATCCTAAAAACAACAGGATTAGTCTATATTGCATCCAAATACCTGCCATGTTGACAAACACGTTGATGTGGGTCTTATTGCCAGCAACCTTTGATGCAATCAGGGAATGAAAATCATCAGAAAAATAGCCAAAATAAACAGCCTTGGATTACATTACTCTTGCTTTCTCAGATGAGGAAGGATTCAAAGATAATCTAATTATATGAATATTAGGAGTCACTAAGCATCTTTTTGTTGCAATTACCAAGCGTTCACACATAAGAGAGGGCATTTTCTTTAGCACTAGGCTAATCCATCAACTGTTTAGCTTCAAAGGAGAATTTGAGGGGAAAAAAAATATAAATGACTGAAGTGGGCTTATAAAACAGCAATACTTTTTTTTTTTTTTTTTTATTGAACTTCAGAGAATTGCTTTGAACTCTAATACATACTGAGGCAATGTTGAGATAGAAAACAAAGTTTCTGCTTCATAAACTTGACTGGGCCTTTGGAATTTGGTGCCCAAAAAAAATCACACATCCCAAGAATGTAATTCTTTACAAGGAAAATAAATCTGTCTTTGCCTTGTGTTTGTTACCTCTCATTTATTTAGACTTCATTTCACTTACATGAGTAATAACCACTGCTTGCAACAGCAAAGTCAAACATGATTTTATGGTATAAAAGACTAGGCCTTTTTAAATATAAGAGACATTCAGATAAGTTTTGGTACGACTGATTCCCTACTAAGGAATACCAGTTTAAACAATAATAATAACAATCAGTTGTTTTTCCTCCATACCCCAAATACTTGGTCCTTTAGGACCAAAAGGGAGTATAAAAATGTTGTTTTGTGCCTCATATAGGATATATTGTAAGCACTGGGCTCTCCTTTGCCTTCTGGTAGAGAAGGTTCCACCATTGTAACATAAAAGAACTTAAAATGAGCTTTATAACCGTATATTTGTCCTTGTAGTATAAATAAACAATTTTGTTTTAGTGAAAGAAAGTATAATTTGACTAAATAAATCACTGGGAATAACTATACAGACATATGAATGAAAATACTATCATAGTATAATGGTTGTTTTTTCAACAGTATCTATATTTGATAAAAAATCATTACACATATAGTCATTTTGTAATTGTAACTGTAAAGGTTTGAAGAAAGTAGAGAAAGAGAGGGATTTGGAGGCAATGTTTTACTAGACCCTTTATATTCAAAAATAAATAAAACATAAATGTACACATGCATTGTTTAATATTATATAAATATTGGAATCTGTAAGTGTTTATGGATAAAAGGAAACACAGAGATATATGGTTTAAAGTGGTAATTTTCTCATACTTTTGAAGGCCCAGAGGGGATTAGTGGACGATTTGAACTATTAAAATCTACTGACAAAGTTGTCCACATTGGTCACTAATTATCAATATCATCATAACTTAAATAAAATACATTTAATAATAAGTTTCTACCTACCTGTCTTGAAACTCATTAAGCCATTGGCTGAACTGCCACATAAGCTAATTAACCCCACTCCTCTTGTGGAACACCTCATCTCTCCTGCACAGGTTATAAAACAAGTTGGGAGGATTTAAAAATACACACAGTAAGAAAAGTGGAGCAGGGAAAAGGGGACAAATGCATGGTGGCTTGCTGAAAACTCCCTTTGTGATAATAATTACACCTAAAACACAGCATATATTTACCTACAGTAAAACATCATTTAATATTATTAAAGTAAAACCATCACCCAAGATATACCTTACATTAATCATTGCAGTATAATTATATATATATATATATATATATATATATATATAATCATTGGACAGATATAACTGCAGGACATTTTTTTAGGGTATCGCAGTTATTTTGATATCTGTTGTGTTTCTAAATGTCACATTTAATGGACTACTCAATAAAGAGAGAATTCCAGAGAATTGAGTTCTCCAAAGCAGCTGAATGGGATGATTTTTCGAACTCAGCTACTTTGGCCTTTGAAATTCCTGTCTCATTTCCCTGCAATCTTCTCCTTATTGAGTAGACTCTTTCGATGTGGTGGGTATTACATTCATTCCTGAAAATATAACTGATATTTTTCCTTGTAATATTACACACAACCTACTCTAGCTAGTCAGTGCAAATGATAAATGCAGTACCTTTTCAACAGTCATAAGCTTAATGCAGGGATTGACACTAACACTGTTCATGGGTTACATTTACAACATTTTGTGGCATATATTTGAATCATTTTCTATGGATTTATTTTACAGACTTTGCCATGGAAATGAGTTTCCTTGAAGAGACTTTTGCCTATATTTGGTTTCATTTCTGACAGAGTCAATCTAGCGTTTCAGCCGACCGAGCTTGATAAAATGAGTTCCATTAAGTTGGGCAATAATAACAGCTACAATACACTGACAATATGTTTAAATCCAAGAATGTCCACTAGAGCACATTGAGTCTCTTTGGGAAACTAAGATCCAATGAAATTCTTAATCAAATATTTTTATTGAAGATTTTTTAAATAACAGTATAAACATCTATAAAATAAGATACAATAATAAAAATAATAATAATAATAGTATTAATTAATACAGAAAATATATAAGATAATCATAAGTACAAACATCCAGTGGCATACGAGTAACAACTTATCAGTTTATATACACTATATTATTATATACAAACACATATATATAACATATTAGCAATCATCATCCGGTCAGGAACGTACTACGACATAAGATTATACTTGATTCTGATGTTTTCTTCCCATTAAAGCCACTCTTGTTTCCAAATTTCAGTTTTTGGTGTTGGTAAGCAGAAATACCAACCCCAAAATATGTATTGTATGACCTCATTTATGTGTGGTTATTTAATATCTTTCCAGTGTTGGTTGATAATTGTCGTGGCAGAAATTAGAATATGGCCTAGTATAATTTTATTATAATTTAGTCAATTTATGGGAATTAGCTTGAAGAGACAAAGCTCTGGTGTCAAATTATCAATTGAATTGTCAACAGTTTTAATAAATTTATGTATCGAATTCCAATAAGTTCTAAATTTAGGGCACATCCACAGCATGTGACACAAAGATCCCCTTTCTCCACACCCCCTCCAGCATGTATGTGTATGTGATGAATTCAATTTGTGTAATCTGGAGGGAGTTAGGTACCAACGGTACAAGATTTCATAATGGGAATCTAAATGTGCCACACACTGTGTAATACCCCTCAATGCATTTACAAAGTTATTCCATTCTGTGATGTTAAATGTTTTACCCAGTTTTCCCTCCCATTTTATCAGTGAATCAAATTTTTTATTTAGTTCCCTAAATGAGTGCATATAGAAATGCTCCTTTCCGAATAGTATATATCTTTTTTATTTTTGATAATTCCAGTTTACTTTGGTTTCTTTGATCCAATGAAATTCTATGTGCGTCAGACAATATTTTCCTTTCATGCAATCTAACAAAAATGTATTAACATCAATCAATTTGCATCAGCTCAATCAGACACATATAAAGGAGGCAGATTAGATCATGCTCATTAATTTTCGTGAACCTGCTTACATCATGTTACAGCTACACTCAGTGCCACACAATGTAACATTTGTTGAATCGAGAGTAATTAGTTCTAAAAAATGACACTCAAAAGATTCTACGGAGCAGAATGAAATATTATTGGAAAACACACATATTTCTCACTTGTATGACTTTTTAGTTGTAAAATGTGTTTTTAAATTTGACAGAAGATATTTAATCAAATAAACCTACAGTGATCAGAAATACTTTGATTAGGAATCATTTCCTCATAAAAATATTCATTTAGGTAGGAAATTTAAGCTAAATATTAGCTCTTGTGTCCTAGGTTCTCAATTCTTTTTGTATCAGTCCCTGGGATGTAGTTTGAGGGAGAAGATATGTTGTTCTAGATCTTCTAGATTGTAAGCCGATGGGCTGTGTTCTCTACTTCATGTATGGTTCTGTCTCTGTGCCTAACTTAGTCTATTGCTGCCTTTATGTACTTTTATAAATAGGGCATACATTTTGGCATTCTCTTTTGTTTCCTGTATATGTGCAGATATCCTGTATTTGCTCAAATATAAGACAAGATTTTTTTCTGTAAAATGTCTGGTTCTGTGTTACATTTGAGGTTCATCTTATAATCAGACCTCAAAGCAGAGCTGCAGGGGACCTGGATCCCCCTTGCAAGCAGCAAGCAATGTGTGCAGACATCCTCCGGTGCGGCCCAGCACTTCTATGACATTTTTTATATCAAATATGAAAAAGCAATATATACAAGTATAACTTTTTCCCTATTGGGTAGTCTTATATTCAGGCTTTTGATTTTTTTCACTAAATGAATATCCTTAATTTTGGCGGTCGTCTTATAATCAGGGAATATTCACATATCAAAGGAATGTTGCACATATCTCTGTTGTTTGCAATTTTGCTTTATTAGAGATTGACACACTATTTCTTTGCTAGCATTGTGGGATATCGATACATATCCTGTTGCCTCCTTTCTCTGCTACAGTGTTGGTATATAATATTACTTCCTGGTTGTAGATTCAGAGCCGGTGCTAGCATAAGTTGAACTAGCATTTGCAAGACTCCACCTCTCTGAAGGGCATATATGTATTCTGATGGCAGCACAGCACATGGGCAGCCCAGGCTGCACTGTACAAGCAGTGACAAGAATGACAGTATGACAACCTAAGTCAGCCAGTAGTGTATCTTCCACAAGGCAAACAAGGCACTAGCCTAGGTCGGCACTTTGCCAGAAGGTGTTAAACCACACTTCTGTTGAAACATTTTCTCTCCCTCCCCTACCGTTCAGCAAACTTTAGCTCATTCCAGTTAATCGGGGTGATGGTGGCATGTAATGGGGGTGATGGGGCATTTCGTGTGTGTGCAATGTGGGTGATAGGGCATGTACTAGGGTGATGGGGCATGTTGTAGGTGTAAAAAGTGGGTGATGGAGCATGTCGTAGTTGTGCAACGTGGGTGGGGGGGGTGCCAGAATTGTGTCTGCCTAGGGTAGCACAAAACCAAGATACACCACTGAACTGAGCTCTGCCTCCCTCTACCCACAAACAGTGATGAGTGTTGGAACATGACTCTTTGAGTCATCACCATGTGCGGGGAGAGGGAAGCAGAAGGAGGGATATATATATATATATATATATATATATATATATATATATATATGCTTACCCAACATGTATAAGCACTCCACTTCTGCAGTAAAATAAATCCAATGCCCGGGTGCTGATCAGTCTCCCATATAGAAATCCAATACTGATGAACACACTCACGGGATTGTATAGCAATAATCCAAAAATCTTTTATTGAAACTACAACGTTTCGGGCAGGACTACTACTCGTGTGCTTGACAAAGGGCAGTAGTCCTGCCCAAAATGTTGTAGTTTCAATAAAAAATTTTGGATTATTGCTATACAGTCCCGTGAGTGCGTTCATCAGTATTGGATTTATATATATATATATATATATATATATATATATATATATATATATATATATACATGGGGGAAGAGAGACATAGAAGAAGGGGGAAGAGACATAGGAGGGGGCAATATCTGATGAGGTGGTAAATTCTGTGGGTACAATCGATTGTACTGTGAACAGAGGTAGAAAGAGTGGTATGAAGTGGAGCAGAAGAGGTGGAGGTGAGCCGGAGATATGGGGAAGCAAGTGGTATGTGTCTGGTATAAAATGACCAGTGGTGGGGCTAGCAAAGGGCGGCAAAATAAACCTTTGCATGGGGGGTGGCGCTAAATGTCTAGCACTAGCTCAGTGTAGAGTCGTGAGATATGGCCACACATGGTGCTGCTGTTCTCCTAAACATGTGGACTCTAGACCTTGTGATTGCAATAAATCTCATTGTAGAAAAACACAATATTAAAAACCGGCAAAGGTTAACACTTTGCCCATTCCTTACAAGATGTGTACTTATTCCACATGGTGTCAGCATGAAAAAGTGCCAGGTTCATGTATGTCGCTTTCATACATTTCTAAAATTAAGGCATTCAATCATAGATATTCCTACGAGATCTTCTTCCAAACTGTGGTTAATACTCATTTCTTTTGACTATGCATGAATCTATTCACTGATGGGTGGCAATTTTCAAGTAAACAGCATGTGAAATTAATTTTGCAGCAAGTAGAAATTGGCTGAAGTGACAATAATTCTGCCAGTTGGGTTTTGTATCTCATATCACCGAAAACTTTGCTTATGAAATGTGAAGCAGAAATGTGAAACACAGAATTAGAAAGTGGCATGCAATTTTAATAATGACATATTTTAAAGAGATAGTTTAAAGCCTCATAAAAAATAAAAAAAATTATAATAAAACGTTTGCATTAAGTTATGTATTGGTACAGATTTGTGTTCTAACCAACAATGTTGCAACATAAATCGTCTCAAATGTGTAACAATATAAAAACTAAAAAGATGGCCATAAAACATGCCTCCTACATGCTAGGTATTGTGTGATGCTGGCATAACCATTTGGGAGCGGGCAAAATAATGCATCTATTTCAGTGACCTACATGGTAGATTTGCCAGCCATCTTGGTGGAGGGAGATCATCGCTTCATGTGAATGTATATTTTAATTTTCATACAGCCGTGGCCCTTCAGCTGTTGTTGAAATAAAAATAGTTGAGAATGGCAGAGAATTAAAGTAGTTACAGTATGGAAACAGCTGCGGGGCCATGGTTGGACTATTTACTAAAATTCAAGGTCTTTCATTTTTAGTCAATTTCGGCTCCATTACTTTCAATGGGGAAGATTTAAACCTGGGTTTTTTTTAGAAGTCAGAATTTGATTTTGTTTCAAAATGAAAGTCGACCTCCACGAGCTACTCCCAAATTTTAGTGAACAGAGCCATGTGTGTTTGTTAAGATTTTCTCCCCCCAAAAAACAAAATTAACTGTTTTACCAACATGAAGGAAAACATGTCTGGTATCTGTTTTGTAAATAATGGTTTATCCCATGGGAAGGGATATTTACATTTTATTACTGTTCTAAGTATAAAATCCCCTAAAAAATCTAATTGTGACAAATAATAGCACTTTCATATTTCCAAATCTAGATTTTGTTCAAGACACTGTTTGAGTATCTCTCTTTTTTTTTTTTTGTGTGTGACTCGTTTATTTATCACCTATCTTTTTTAAGTGAAAGTTATCAGAAAAAGATCTAATACTCAAGATGTTTATGGATGAGCGGCAAGTTTTTGCTTAAGTAAACAAACATGAGCAATGAATGAGTTTCTCTTGCTGCATATTTTATCATTTTATATTCTCCATTCTCAGTATGAACCAATATAGAAATCATGTATTGAATGCAATCTCATTATTTTATATCTGATCACCTTCAAAAGTTTTTTTAAAAAAAAGCAATGCAGACATTCATCTGCATAACCATTACATATGTATATCTGCTGCTGGTACAGAATCCCACAATTTTGACAGGCTTTCCCTCTGACACACAGAATTAATATTTGTGAAAGGATCAGGAATGTACATTCAAACGTTATTCATCTCCAGCATCTGGTAATAGATTAATAGAGATTGGATCAGTTTTGTTATGTTATTTAAATTTAAAATAATGCTTTTATAGACATGATAGATGGTTATTTAACTTCTACTTTTTCAAGTTAGGGAAACTGCAAAAAGCACACAGCGCAGGAATGAAAGAGTTAAATAATTCATTATTGTGATGTTAACAAATAGTTATCTTCACCATAGGATCTGCCATTCAGTCTTAACCTTTAACTTAATCAGCTGCCAAAGTTATTTAATGACAGAAACCTGAACCCTACAGATAAGCCTTAAAGGACAAAATGGCTGCTGATTGATGGCTTGTTTAGATTTGCACTTCATTTCTTGAGCTAAGCCACGGTAGCGGTATACTTCAGCCGGTTAAAACCTTAGGGAACTATTGGATTGGATTCGCAAATGTCATTGCATGGAGGCTCATGAATTTTGGATTTACCAGAATCCTTTGCGTGCACTTTGGTTTCAACATGTCATTATAAGTGTTTTGTAACAAAAGATGGCTTATGTGGATTTTGTTCATGAAAACATTAGTTTAGAACACTAGAACAAAAAATACATACTTATTCCTGGATTTGGTTGGGACTTTAATATTAATTGTACGCCATTTACAACACTAGAGGGCATAATTCATAAACATACAAGTTTACAGCACATAGTCACGGTTATTCCGTACAACTGAACTGGCAAGTGAATTGCAAAGATAAGGCAATAATAGCTGTGCTGGAAAACAATTCTTGTCTATCTCTTCAACATTGCCTGATTTTGCCTATTCACTTGCACAAGGATACTTTTATTGGATATCACCCAGTATTTTACAACATACAAAAAAATAAGAGAATAGGTAGGTTTATCATGGAGCTAATTAAGTAGGAAAACAAGACATGTTTCCTCAACACAACAAAAAAATAGAAAACATAAAACCCTGCTGCCCCAATTAATTAAGGCACTATTTAAAGGTTATTTGTGTAAAGAATCCTTATTAGAGTTCATTCACTTTGAATAAAAATGGTATACAATAGTATTATTTACCCCTTGCAGGCTTTAAAATATTTTATCTCCATATATTCTGTCTTATTATTATTATTATTTACATTGCCTACTTCAGTATAAATTTCATTTGGCAACATTAGCACACACTAGATACAAGTACTGCAATGAACAGCACATAGAGTGTTCCCTTGAAACAATGTGTACCTTTTTTTTGGATAAGAAGGGTCAAATCTAAATTCTGTCCTTGTAGAGGCTGAACATATGTTTCGGGACTGCTCAGTTTCCTAAAACAGTTGCATTATGTTGTGGGGAATATGTTAATTTCAAGAGAAGAAACTGGAAAAAAAATTTTTTTAAAAATCGCTGCAAGATTCACCCTGTGACATTGTTGGAATGCTCTTCACGTTTCCACAGGGTTGAAATCATGCCAGTAACTAGCAATTATATTGTGATTTTAAAGCAGCAGCTTGTTGATCTCCTTCAGAAGTGAACACACAGCACTGCATATCGATGATTCATCTATCCACATATATATCCTCCATACAGTGGCATGGGGAAAATCTACAAGACATCACCATTGCTGTTTTTGTTTTATACTGGTGTGCTCATTATATACTGCTGCTTATAATTACCGTATATATTTTTTTAAAAAACAGCTTTCCTTGAAAAGCTTGGCTTGCTTTATATATATATATATATATATATATATATATATATATATATATATATATATATATATATATATATATATATATAAATATATGGACAAAAATATTGAGACACACCACTTAATTATTGATTTCAGTTATTTCTATGAGACCCATTGCTAAAGGTGTAAAAAAAAAACAACCCATGCATCTAGCCATGCTGTCTGTATTTGCAAACCTCTAAGAAAAAATGGGTCATGAATTCAAATGTGGTACTGTGATACGATGCTATCAAGTCAATTTGTGATATATCATCCCCGCTTGATCTTCCACGGTCAACTGTAAGTGGTATTACTGGAAAGTGGAAACATTTAGGAACATCAGCAACTTGGCCACGAAGTGGTACCACATAAAGTCACCGAGCAGGGTCACCGAGTGCTGAGGTGCATGGTGTCTAACAGTCGCCAATGCTCTGCTGATTCCATTGCTGAAAAGTACACAATTACCAATGGTTTTAATATCAGCAATGGTTTCATGGCCGAGAAGTTGCATGCATGCCTCACATCACCAAGTACAATGCCAAGCATCTGATTGAGTGGTATAAAGCATGTAGCCACTGGACTCTGGAGAATTGGAAACATGTTCTGTGGAGTCTTAAGTGTTTGGCAGTCTGAGTTTGGAAGATGCCGGGAGAACTTTACCTACTTGATGTCATTGTGACAACTTTAAAGCTTAGTGGAGCAGGGATAATGATATGGGACTGTTTTTTAGGGTTATGGCTAGGGCCCTTAATTCCAGTGAAGGGAAATCTTAATGCTTCAGCATACCATAACATTTTGGACAATGCTATGGTTCCAGTTTTGTGGAAACAGTTTGGGGAAGGTCCTTTTATATTCCAGCCCCACTACACAAAGCAAGGTCCATAAAGACATGAGTTTGGTGTTGAAGAACTTTTACTGGCCCGCACAGAGCCCTGACCCCAACCCCATCGAAAACTTTTGGAATGAACTGTATTAGAGATTGCAAACCAGGCCTTCTCATCCAGTATCAGTGCCTGACCTCACAAATGCTCTACTGGATAACACGAAAACACGTACAATCTTGTGGAAAGCCTTCCCAGAATAGTGGAAGCTGTTAATACTACAAAGGGGGGGGGGGGGGGGGGGCAACTACATATTAATATCTATGTACATAGAATGTGATGTCATAAAAGTCCCTGTTGATGTAATGGTCTGGTGTCCCAATACTTTTGTCCATATAATGTATATGCAAGCTTAATACTTTAGCATTCAGTGGAGAGGAACTGAAATTGTTTTCCATCTGTCGGGAAAGTTCAATGCAGTCCTCCAGGAGGGCCACCGACAGTCCGTGTTTTCAGAATATGTTGCCCATTGCTAAGTGATACACAGTGTTTATTGTTTGTTCACGTGTTAATTAGAGACATCCTATAATTCTGGCATGATAATGCCCGTTGAGGACTGAGTCTGACATCTATGGTCTATGTGTTTTTAATAATAATGAGCTTCAGTTTTACATCCCAGTTTATTTAACATGAATGTCTGAGGTACTTTTGCTTCACGTTAAAATTATTGGTATATCAATACAGAATGTGCATTTGTAGTGACTTAAATGAACTCGATCACCCAAAAAATATAGTGTGGATGTAGGCACTAAAATAAAATGTGTGTTATTAGAATTGCAAGCAAATCCAGAGATAAAAAGAAACTTGTATTTTAAATTTGTTTGAGGTGTCTCTTATTTATGACATTACCTTAATATACAACTAAACTACTTCAATAGGAAATGTTTTACTTGTCTATTAAGCCACACAGGGATAGCATAAACCAACAGCCCTGGATTTGCCTGGACAGTCCCAGTTTTTTGGGTCCAGTCCCGCCAATTCCAGATGTGTCCCAGCTTTACTGCTGCCAATACACAGGTATCATTGTGTTTAAATCAATGTTTGTCTAAATGCTTTGAAAAAAAAACTCTAGACACCTGGTATCTCTACTGGGTAACCTAGAGCTCAAAGTATGAGTCACCCAACATCGTATGATGTCATGAGTCACCACGCAATTCCGCCCAATTTAGGATCCACCTCATTTCTGTCCCGGGACCCAAGCGAAGAATGTTGGCAAGTATGCATTAACTAGAGACAGGACAATAATATTTACAACACACTAGGAACTATTCACTAAAAGTGAGGTGGAGGGGAGTTGCATGATTAACCATTGCTCTGAGTATATTCCATACTTTTCATTAATAACTAGACTTTAAATCAGAGTTGCTCTTTAGAGATAGCCCAATATAGGTTTTTATTGTCATGCAAGTGGTATGTAACAAGGTCACTAACTTATGATATAGAGGATGGGCAATACGCTTTAAACACTTTCTGTTTCATAGAAAAGGAAGAGAGTCCATCAATGCCTCCAAGTGGTGTGTCAGCATAGTCTAAGCTGGGAGGAAAGAATGTATGTGGAAATGATAATGTGAACTTGAATGTATAGACACCGACTAACTACTATACATACTCTGCATGGTATGTGCGCAAAGAGCTTTGCGGTATGCAAGCCCAAATAATTGGGGGTATCTCTGACCAAAGGACATTTGACCTGAGCCACGCCTGTCCACCAAAATACCACAGATGGGGCTGAATTAATAGACACATTTGGCTAATCAAGTAGACACTAAAGTACTGTTTTCATTCAGTACTACTAAATTCTAGTCTTATCAGACATATATTTTTTTTTTTTAATGGGTTCAATGCTTGGGATTGCTTTAATGAGTATTATAACCTCCCTCTTCATTTGGTTAATATAGAAGCATCCCATTTAACCAAAGGTACGTACATATGGGAAATATATACTGCAGGGATGCACAAGATGCATAATTTCCCTCCCCCCCAAAAAAAGACATATAGTGACCACACTCCAGTCTATTATAGTTTATCAAAAAACAAGTGTATTACCCCTACGTTACCATCAAGGGAGGGCTGAGAGGCAATGTATATATCTGGATCTGAGGTAGAGAAGGGAAAAAAATAATTTGGGCCCAACCTTTGCTTCATCTGTATTTCTATCCAATTATAGTGTCTGTCTATTAATCTCTATACCTTATCTGTCAGCATATCTGTCTTGCCTGTCTATCTATAACGATCTCTGAGGATGACAGGTTAGCTGTTGAAGTTGCACCATGGAATCCAAAATTGTTTTTTGCAACCCTCGATTAAAAGTGGCAAGCCATATCCTGGTTACTTCTCTGGTGTGCATTTCGTTTTGGATTTTGGTTTTAAGATATATTTCTTGTTTACTTCTTTTTTTGTCAAATAGAAATACAAAACAAAAAAAAAAAACGCTTACAATTGGATTGGTATCAATGTGTGGCGGTTAGTATAGACACAACAGGAAGCATGTCAATTTTTGGGACATTCACCAAACAGCAGCAACAACACCAACTAATCAAAAAACATCTGACACATTTTAAGTAGGTGAACACCAAACAACATTTGGCGCAGTTACTTTCGACTTTAACAAGAGCTCCCAGTGTATATCTAGCAAATCAAACTATATCTTGAAGAACAACGCGTTCCTTGGGCTAGCCCCAAGCATAATGAGTCAATCCACCTGTTGCCTGTTTTGCAATATGAATACGCATTTATGTTGTTTTCTTGTCTGTGAGTACAAAAAACACATCCCATACTGTTAGAATCTGTAGAATGGTTTGGCATCTCTGCACAGGGTTGCTTTTTGTTCCTCTTATTTTTTTTTTTATTATTGTTATCATTTCAGCATTTCACTTTCAGATATCATTATAAAAAAAGATAGTAGAGAAAATAAAAGCCCACACATCAATCTGTGTATGGATTCTGTCTTTGCCTCTCCGTACACACATCAAATCTAAGAATATGTATGTGTATATATATATATATATATATATATATATATATATATATATATACACACACACAGTTGTCCATAACACTAATGTATACTTAATACAATTTCAATAATTTGTAAACATATATAGCCAAGTAGGATAAAAGTTTCCAGGTTGCCTATCTTTCCAATTCAGATATTAATATAGCTAGTAGTACACATATAGACACACACATGTCCACTGACAACAATGCTATTAAGCATACCTTGGTATTATCGACAACTTATATTAAAATCTGCGAATAAAGCACAATATATTTCCCCATTATTTGCCTTTCTTTATACCAGAGTTAGAAAACGTTTCCATGTTTATAACGTGGCATTATGTGTAGTGGCATTACGTGTAGTGGCCTTACGTGTAGTGGCCTTACGTGTAGTGGCATTACGTGTAGTGGCCTTACGTGTAGTGGCCTTACGTGTAGTGGCATTAAAGTAACTTGTTCACATCGAAGTACTACTCACATGATTAACTATTCACTAAAACTGCACTGACAAGTGAAATGCAAAATCAGACATTATTTTCCATGCCCCCCCAGCAGCCTATGATTAATCACTCCCCAGCGTGAAACACCTAGGTTGGTGTGCTTTGTTGTTTCTTGTACCCATTACATTTGCTGATTTTCAAATTCGTTTAATAAAGGAACGTTTTACACTTCATTAAGAAATCCTAAGGTCTGTGGAGTGTATGGTGCTTGTTTATCCATGACCCCTAAGTGTCCCGCTTTAAGTGAAACAGTCCTGATTTGGGAAACAATTCATTTTCTGGCATCCGGAACACCGGAGAATAAATACACCCAGGGTGCATGTATGTGGCGCTGACACTCCCTCTGCCAAGCCCCACCCCCTCCCAGTGTCTCACATTGTGGGAGGAAGATGTTGGCAGGTGTGTTAATAGCCGAGTAGTAAAACAGTTTCCAGGTTGCATATCTTTCCAATTCAGCTAGTAATGCCTGATTTTTGCAGTTCACTTGTAAGTTCAGTTTCAATGATCTGTCTTCACAATGCTCACCTTCACATCTCTGTACATTAAAGTTGTATACAGAATTAACAAAACATGTATGCTTGAAAAACTTTGTACGATCGCCTCAGGTCTCCATGACAATTTTGAAGATATCTGGGGTCCTTGGATACACAGCATACATTATCAGCCATATAAGACTGTTTTGCTTTGAGTCTTAATAATAAACGATAAAAGGGACAGGGCTACTTCTTTATATATGTTATTAAGGCAAATGATCAGTTTACTTCTATATTATTGTATCATTCTCTCTTATTTTTAGCCCGTATTCCTATACTCTGTATCCCTTGAAAAAAAAATCAATAAAAAATTATTTAAAAAAATAAATAAAGTTTTATACTATTCATGTTGTGAGTGAATGTTATTACATTGTATTTACGAACCTGAACTTATCACATATGTTATTGTGTTTATATATCTGTCAAACTGATCCCAATATTAATGACTATACTTCAGGGATTCAAATATTAACTTTATTATTGAACTGTCTGGTAAAAATTGTCTTTTACTAAGACATCTACAATGAGAGAGGGAACCTTTATCCAAATTCCCATCATGCATTTTGCCTACATCTTGCATTTACTATTCTAAATATTACTGAAGGTCACATAAACTAGGAGAAGTAAACTAAAAGCTGAAATTTATACAAAAAAGATGCAAAATTTATGCAATATATCCAGATTTGACATTTAAGTGAATATGCTGCTGATGCCTTGGAGGAACTGCTACACAATTTAATTTCGTATTAATTTAGTTTGGAAGAAAAAAAAAAAAACATGATAGTATGATTCATGAACATACCATAATGAAAAAGAGAGTCCTTTGTAATGAATCAAAAAGCCTACAACTTGACACCACGGCAAAACAGAATAGGATATTTGTGCAATAATCAGCATAGCAGATGTGTTTAATGAATAACAAAGCTGTCCCATTTAACAAAAAACTCAATTCTTTCTAGGGTCAACAAAATTACGGTTATATTAATTTGTTCTGCCTACGGATTGTTGTTTATTAATCCACTCCTATATAAGTGAAAGCTGTGGAATTGTAATGTAATTAAAAAAAATAAAATTAAAAAAAGGCAATTACAAAAAATAAAGATATTATTTTGTATCCATGTAGTGGTAATTTCCATGTTATACGTGCTACACATAAGTTGACATTCATTACTTATCAGTGCTAAGTCCATTGCACAATGGCCTGCCCTATCCAAAGTCATTGTATTATAACTGAGGGTATTTGACCTTAGGAAGACAACAAAGTCTTATTTAGTAACATTAATTATTTAAAAAAAAATGTAATCTCTTTATTTACAGTGTTATTTCTAGTAAAGCGCTACTGACACTTATTTAAGACAGACCTTGACTAATCCTAGCAGCCCTCTCTATGGTTGGCTTCTAGGGTTTTTCATGATCTTAAATAGAATTATCTGAAAGTACCATTTCTTTGGTGTCTAGAAATAGCTAAGCTGGCTCTTGAGATCTCCAATAACTAAAGTCTACAAATATTAGTTAAGGGCTGGTTTAATGAGAGAAAAGCAGAGTTCAATTGCTCACTGTACAAAAATAACTCTTATTCATGGTGTAATAAAAAAAATATCCAATCTTTAATAAGTCTTTAAAATCATGGAAATAGCAGCACATGAGCCAACATAAAATGGGGAGGAGGGAATAGATCACCCACAGCGCATAGAACACCACCTGACGCTTTTTGTCAAAAAAGACTTAGATGTAGGTATAGGCTAGTTTAAGCCAATTTTCTCAAACCATAGACTACAAATCATAAGATTATGTGTGCAGAGAAGTAAAAATAAAATAGGAAGAAGGAAAACGTAAGTTTAGCATTAACCCCTTTGTGACAAGGGACGTGTCCGGCACGTCAAGCCGGGAACTCCGTTCCCGACAATGGACGTGACTGGCACGTTCTGCGCTGAAACAAGCAGTTTTCGTGATCAACGATTGCGAAAACCACTTTGATGGTTCTGGGCTATTCGATAGCCAGCAGCGAAATTTCCTCTCTTTCCACACTGGGGCACCCACGATCGCCCCACGGAGCAGCATGCTCCGTCAATATGGCTATGCCCTCTTGTGGTCAGAGCTTTGGAAGTGAAAGAAAATTCACTTCCATCGCTCTGAATATGTTGCTTGACTGCCTCTAGAGGCAGTCAGCAACATTGCAATGTTAAAAACAAAAAGATTTAACTAGCTTAAAACTGGTATTATGGTTAGATTAGCTTATAGGGTTAAAATTAAATCATTTTTAGCATAAGGGATAGTGTTAAAATGAAATTAAAATTAAAATATATTGAGGGATAGCATAAGGGTTAGAGTTGGGGTTAAATTTAGTGTTAGGGTTAAATTTAGGGTTCAGGTATGGGTCAAAAGGTCAATATAGGAAAAAAACACTATTTTTGTTTTTTGACCCATAACTCGCAAAAAAATACAGAAAAATATGGAAACATGCATATTTATGAACTCGGGACAATATTTATAAACTATTTAGATGGGGTCTTTTTTAATGATTATATTTTGGTAAATTATATTTTAGGTCAAAGTTAGAAAAAGCGTTGTTTTTTATTTTTTCTTCATATTTTATTTTTTTTTGTAGTAAATTATAAGATGTGATGAACATAATGGTATCTAATGAAATCCCTTCTTATGACAATAAAAACAACATATAATTTGTACAGCTAAACACAAACACCACAGAAATGTCAAAACAGCCATTGTCACCAAGGGAAAGTGAAGGTTAAAATGTCTGTCACTAAGGGGTTAAATGTTATATAAGTTTGTATATATAATATTGAAAATAACAAAGTGGTAAGATAGCAATGTGACCCAGTCCCTTTCTAGATTTGTATTTTCAGAAATATCAGCCACCCAAATATCATTTAATGTATTTATTATTGTGTTTCGGTGTGTGATGTACCATATGATGAACCTGCAATAAGCCAACAGAAATGATGCTGTTTTTGTCCATTACCAATGGGAATGACCTTCTGACAATGTTTGTTATTACCGTATTTGCTCGATTATAAGACGACCCTGATTATAAGACGACCCCCCAAACTTTGTATATTCCTTTAGGAAAAAACTAAAAGCCTGAATATAAGACTACCCTATAGGAAAAAAAAAGTTTAACTTGTATATATGTAAATTGCTTTTTAATATGTAATAAAAAATTGATATTATACAAATGTATTTCTTGTTTTTATTTCCTTGCGGCCTCTCTCCCTCCCCCCTCCAGTGTAGTCTCTCTCTCTATCTCCCCCCTCCCTCCCCTAGTCTCTCTCTCTCTCCCCCTCTCTCTATCCCCCCCTCTCTCTCCCCCCCCTCTCTCTCTCCCTCCCCCCTCCAGTGTAGTCTCTCTCTCTATCTCCCCCTCCCTCCCCTAGTCTCTCTCTCTCTCCCCCTCTCTCTATCCCCCCCTCTCTCTCTCTCTCTCTATCCCCCCCCCCTCTCTCTCTATCCCCCCCCTCTCTCTCTCTATCCCCCCCCTCTCTCTCTATCCCCCCCCCTCTCTCTCTCTATCCCCCCCCTCTCTCTCTCTTTCCCCCCCTCTCTCTCTCTATCCCCCCTCTCTCTCTCTATCCCCCCCTCTCTCTCTCTCTATCCCCCCCTCTCTCTCTATCCCCCCCTCTCTCTCTCTCTATCCCCCCACCCTCTCTCTCTCTCTCTCTATCCCCCCCTCTCTCTCTCTCTCTATCCCCCCCCCTCTCTCTCTATCCCCCCCCTCTCTCTCTCTATCCCCCCCCTCTCTCTCTCTATCCCCCCCCTCTCTCTCTCTATCCCCCCCCTCTCTCTATCCCCCCCCTCTCTCTCTCTATCCATCTCCCCCCTTTCCCTGGTGGCTAGTGGGGGCAGCTGGGGGATGTCTGCACTATACGTGCAGATATCCTCCATGCTGCCCGACACCTCCGTCTATTATGATGGACAGCTGGTCCGTCATAATAGACGGAGGTGTCGGGCAGCATGGAGGATATCTGCACGTATAGTGCAGACATCCCCCAGCTGCCCGCTTTTCCCTGGTGTCTAGTGGGGCAGCAGAGGAAGTCTGCGCGATGAGCGCAGACCTCCCCTGCTGCCGCACGGCACGCTCGCCGGGACTTCTGTGACGAAAGCGGAAGTTCCCGGCTTCTTCACAGAAGCCCCGGCGGTCGTGCCGGGCGGAAGCAGGGGAGTCTGCGCTCGTTGCGCAGACATCCCCTGCTGCTAGAGAGGGGGATCCAGGTCCCCTGCAGCTCTGCTGGGGACCTGGATCCCAGTCTTATAGTCTGACCTCAATTTGAGGTCAGATTATAAGACGACCTCGAATGTAAGACGAGGGGGATTTTTCAGAGCATTTGCTCTGAAAAAAACCTCGTCTTATATTCGAGCAAATACGGTATTTCACATAATTAAGCAAATCACATATTTTATGTTGGCACAAGTGCTGTAATTCTAACCATCAAAGCCAACTGGATTGCTATATTCTTACAACACTCCCCTTTGCTGAAATCTGCCACATTTATGGTTATTTTAAAAGTTAACAAATTGATTCTGAAATGATTTCATAATGAAAAGTCTAGTACATCTTAACCTATAAATTTGACTATAAAAGTGCTATAGCAAATGTCACTGGCATTATTGTATTGTTTGTTCTATCGGTCAATCGTTGTTGACGTTTATAGGAAATTGGGGTTAGAGATTATAGATCAATCAACCTAGAAATAGCAGTTTTAATTGTTAATAGTTAAATATCCAAGTTGGTTGTATTATTATGTTACAGTTTTTTTTTAATTACCCTTTTGATTATGTTATGGAAAAAGAAAATCTTTCTGCATCTGAATTATTTCTTTTCAAATTTCATGTCTTTCATTTATGCTGGGTTTGTATACAGAAATGTATAGGAAATATAACCTTGAAAAGTCAGACACTTTGATCCCAATCAAAATCAATGTCAATTACCTTTGTAAGAAGATAGTATAGAACAAGTTTCAATAAATTAATTGCTTAACATGGTATTTCTAATAAGATATGGAAAAGGTAAAATTTGTATTTATGAAAGAATTTCTGTGGTTTATCATCCATGCTGTCACAGGGACTTTTATCAGGTGTTGAGGCAGAGATACAGATTTGATAGATGGATGGATGCATAGACAAACATTTCAGTTAGTAGATACATAGACTAATAATGAAAACGAAACAAAGAAAGACTGAAGGACAAGTAGAACGGTAAAGGAAGGAAAGAAAGAAAAAAAGAAAGAGAGAGAGAAAAAGAGAGATTGAAAGAAAGATAGAAAGTGAAATAAAGACTAAAGAAGGTCAGGACTGTGCCATTCATCTGTGCATCAGATGTCCATGCATGCATGTCTGCAGCCTATAACATGCATCTGTTGATTTGACCATTCTTAAAGTTCAAGAAATATCTACAAAGGATTATTAAAACTCATGGAGACAAAAAAAACAAAGGTGTGTGATCCCTCTCAGCGAGAACGGGCAAAAGCTGAAGTAGCCGGTCGGTTGTAACCTACTCGGGAGAGGAATCACCGTTTTTTTCTCGCTTGAGCCGTTACAGAGGAAACCTCTCCATTATTAAAACTCAACAAGAAAAAGAAAACCTACAGCTAGGATCATCAACGCTACAGTCTCTGACACAACGGGGAAGAAAACCAAAACCACAACACAGCTCCCACGACGCCATCGGGGCATCGTATCTCACTATAAACCTTCGCAGTCCAGCGGAAGTATCATGAGATCGCGGAACTAACATAGAAATACCTATTACATTGCAATATTAGTCTGTGAATTGCAAGCCTTGTGTTATAGCTTAAGTTAAAAAAAGAAAACACAAAGGTATGGAAAAATGTATTGTTTTTCTTTCTTCCAAAAAAGGCAATACTTTAAAAACATTGAAGTGTGCCAGAATAATTTACATTGCGGTCCAAGATTATAGCACATCATCAATTATATTATAACACTAAGAAGTAGCCTTATTTCTGTGTGGTACATAGCAAGGTCAGTTTATCACCAGCTGTTGTTTGCAACTGGCATGCAGCCAGAGCTATGGGCACAAAGCCAAGCATCAATGGCATTATCAAAAAAGTAACATCCAATGTGGATTTAGAAAAATTTTATACTGCAGAAAATATCACTAACAGAGTGACTACCATTCATTTTCTGCTCTCCTCTTTCTTCAATGTATTATTTATATAGCTTCCCTTGGCCTGCTGTCAGAGGAAATGATGGTTCACCCTTAAAAAGAATCACCATTGAGGTAAAAAGAAATCGCCTAAAGCAATCTATGGCAGACCAGATGTTTGGGAACAACATATCCCATAAGGCTCACCAACTTAACAACGTAAGGCTGACTAAGCATCATGTAGTTCTCAAACATCTGCAGTGCCAAAGTTGGCCATCACTCTCCTAAAATGTCCCTGAACAGATTGAGATTCATATTTACAAACATGAATTCAATATAAAATTGATCACCTCCATCAAAATCTATTAAATGGTATCTAATCAAATTAATATTATAGAGGAAAATGCAATTACATACAGGCATGAAGACTAGTTTGCATAGCTATTGCATATAAAATAGATTTCATGTCACATTGAATGGTAAGAGATTATAGTGGACATTCGGGTGATGCGATAAACAAGAGAAATGATATAGAATGATATTTAGAATGATATAGTAAAATAGTTTTATATGTGACTACATTCATTTAAAGGTAAAGTTGATAAAGTTATCGGTGGAAAGTAACAGTGTCCCTTTAAATGAATGTAGTCACATATAACACTATTTTACTTGGTCATGCCAGAAAGCCCTATTGCTACTTTGTCGCATCTCTAAGTATTTCATTGCAAATACCATTATTTTATAAATTGGAAAATGACCCCAATACGTCCATTACAAATTACAATTTCATACACTGCATTACATTATCATCCAGTACTGCCTACCAAAGCCAGTTAGTCATCTGAAGAAAGCAAAGCTAATGGGGGAAAATGCATTTTAATGTAAGTCAGGTCCCAATAATTATTCACTTGCACCCAACCCCTGCATTTCATTTATTTTTTGAAATGTCGAAACATGGGGGTCAAAAGAAGGTTAAAGTCAATAATTTACTCTCATTAGTGAGGATCAGCTTTCTATGCAGCTAGACACAGCACATTGTGACTAGAGAGCAATAGAAACATATTAAGGTGATACAAATGCTCTTTCAAACATGTGGAGGAGAAAAAAAAAAAATTCCGAAAATGATTTAAGTTTACCTTTTTTTTCTGTTATCAGGCTCGGAGAGATGTTTACAACTTTTGTTAATAAGTTTTTTCTGCGTCTCTAAATTACTTTTACAATAGCACATCAGCTGTATTCATTACCTATGGCTGCCAATGTTAATTACTTTTGTATGACTAGAACTGATAGCTTTTTTATGGTAGCTACAGACTGTGAACCTAAAAGTATATTATCGTAAAACCGTAATAAGATTACAATTTGATGTGTACCAAAACCGAACAAAATAACAGAACTTATACATCACCCTGTTGTCTGACTGCACTGCCTTTATTACATTTCACTTAAAGCAGTAGCACCAAGAAAATTAAATTATTATTTTAAACAGCTTATGATAGTAAACGGTTTCTCCAGAAAAGGGTAATTGGCCTTCAATATTCTAGCTTTTTTTTTTATATTGTTATTCTTTAAAAAGATATATTAAAAAAGTGCTTGTATATTGTGAGGTCATGTGATGTCATATGACCACGCCCATTTTAGCTTTGACCTGGTCCTGGGATCTTGGCATGTGTGGTTGGTAATTCTAGTAACATCATTATTTTGGTTATTGAGATTTTACTATGGAGATTAGAAGGTCTTCAATGGTCCATGTAAACATCAGTCAGTTATTAATCATTTCAGAATTATGGAAGCTTTATTTCTCACCATAGAGAACTGTTGTTTATTTCAAACTTGATGATAACAGGGTCTCCAAGAAACATAATCAGGTATCTGCCTCTGTGCCCAGCATAATCATGCTGTGATAGGGGCAGAAAAACAAAATCACCTTTTTTGGTGTTTTTATCCTTATAGACAAAAGCATTATTGGGTTAATGATAGAAACACCTGTAATTAGGTATTGATGTATAAACACATAGATAGGAACTAGCTAGAATACTCTGGTTTGAGACTGACTGCTCTGCCTCAGTTCCAAAAACAATAACGGCCATGTTTTTGCCTTCATGGAATTAACATTGGCTTTTTTTAACCAGCTTGGGTGGCAACCCTGACGCAGTACAGAAGAATATATCTGGGGAAGGGTCAATGACATCATCAAATCAGACAACCAATCTTTTTTTTTCTTCTCATTTTTATTAGAAGTTCCAAACAATACCCTGGCATTAATGAGCAATCAGATTTTTAGTAATAGAGAATTAAAAAGAAAATACGTTTGACCGTTTCCTTAAAGTATTCCCCATCTGTAAAAACAAAAATATATTTTAAAAAAGCACTTTCTCACAATCTGCACTACAAGCTCTTCCAAACATTCAATACAGGTCAAAACCAAATACATGCTCTGGTATTTGCAGTTCATCTCATTTCAATTTTAATTTAATGTTAACAAACTCACAAGGCAAAATAATTCCACTGCCAAGTGATACTTCATCAGGTTTAAAATAAATAAAACAGGAGAAATAGACAAGGCTTAATTTCATTGTATTTGATACAAATTTATATTAGTGACTAATGTGTAGCAGCATTCACTAATGAGATCTTTTTTTTTCAGTTTGGATATTATATTGTTCTGTCCTCTCTAAATTAGTTTCTAGCTGCAGAATATTATTGGCACACATATCTTATTTCTCATCTATCAGGCAGAAAAATAGAAATAAACGCAATATTTTTTATTTTTTTTTATTTCTCGTCTTTGGCAGCTTTAACAAAGAGAGTCCGAGTGGTGGGAAGACTCCGGCTGTCATCAAATTGCCATCCACATGCCTGATATGTGTACTACATCTGACATTTTTGAATCTCTGTTGCTTAACATTTCTTGGGTAAGCATTTTGATTAAAGCTATAATCCTTCAGATGTAAAATACTACTCGTTACTAGGCAACACTTTTACGTGTGAGGTAATGTGAGAGAGCAGGGTAAGTGATCGAGTGTATGTACTAGGGTGGTCTGAAGAGGCCTAAGGGTATATCAGTGCTGATGACAAGTTGGAATATAATGATACATTATTTAAAATATAGATTACAGGAGCAGTGACATTTTGGGTACACAGGTTCTAAAAATATGTTGCTAGTCCAGAATAACAGCAGACAGTAAATAACAACAAAAAATGGGCGTGTGCGAGTGTGGTGAGGAGAAGTTTTTTATAATAAAGACATGGGTTGTTCTTTGCTTTATTTCAGACTGTTCTTCCAAGAATTATAGAGGACCAATGTTGATGATTTTTTTAACTGGTTAAAGCAATTGTTTATAGAAGGGATGCTCTAATTAAAGGTGATACCATTAGCATTTTCAAAATGTAAAAAAAAAAATCAAATTAATTATTCTAATGGACATGTTTGTGTTCCGTATAATTCTATAGATTTTCTACTGAGATTATATGTCAAAGATTTTAATGCTGCGATGTCCACTCTCATTTGTGCAAGCAATGCATGAATAAACTAATTTCTCAATATTTCTATTAAAAAAATATTCAAATTATTAGAAGACAATGGAATTATTTGAAATTATATTGACATTTCAATTAAACTTATTTGTACAGGTCACCAAGCAAATTTGTGCACTGATAACATAACAGTAATTTTGAATAAAGTGTTCCTTATAATCCACAATTGCATTCTATAGTATGATGTTGATTTTTCAAATGAGTGATTAGAAGTGTTTAACATTGATATTAAGCAATTATTAATTCAAATTAAATTCAAAATAACTTAAATACTGGGTCCACATTTCTTGTTTTCTACAATTCTAAAATATGTATTAATTATTAGAAAATAGTGTCCCTGATGTGTATTTTCACAGATACATGCTGGTTTATGCTACGCTCTGGCTCTCAGCGAAGTTTACACTCAGCTAAAAACTAGTGGCATTCAGAAACAAATGTCTCTCTGTGCACCAGCAGAGAGAGAGAAAGACTTTCGGCAAAAGCTGCAACTCGCATGCTTCCTATGGAATCATCATGGCTGCAGTTTAAAAAGTATATGCCAGTTTCTCCTCATAGTGGCACTTATGTTTAGTGGAATTTCAATTTAAAATCCTATCCAAAATCTAATTTACCAAATTACCATTATTACAGATCTATTCTGTATGTTTGTTAATATGCCCAAGACCAGGGGAAGGCACTAACATTGTTCATGGTAAATAATAATATGATATTTTTATATCTCAACCTTAAGGACACATGATGGTCCTGACATGTTATGATTGTATGAAAAGGTAATTTTTTAAAAGAAAGCCAAACTTTTACTTAAAAAAAATATCTATAGTTTGCATAAGTACACTAAATGTGAAAGAGAGAAATTACAGTTAGAAGCACACATGAAAACTCCCAAAAAATCTTTTGACCTTAATGGATTAATGAAATGCAAAGTTATTAAGGAAACAGAACTGTAAAATACAGCATTTGGGAAAGTGACAGAATCCTTTTAAAAGAAGAAGTCTTGCCTTCCAGACATAAACATATTCCATTCTACTTAATAAAATTAACGATTACGTATTATGTTTTATGTATATGTTACTGTTTTTGTTATTGTTTCATGTTTATAGTAAATGCCTTGTGAAAAGATACAGACAGGGCATTTTATACAAATCAACCTACTTTTCCCATAAACCATTGATGATTCACCTAAGGCAAACTCGCTAAAATAAAGTAAATTGAACATGTATAAGAATACCTAATTATTCAAAATGGGAGCACGTATTTCCCTGGTTCATTCAGCGGTGATAAATTGATTTTATGTACACTACCACTTGCTGTTTCACAAAACCATACATATTAATAATGTTTGTGGGTATTGATACCATATAAAGTATTAATAACGTAAATGTAACTGTTTCACTTTTAACCATTATTTCCACCAGAACTTTATTTTAATAAAATTATGAGCATACATTTCTAAATACAGTTAAATGATAGTGAAAGCAATCAAAAAGTAGATTTTGTTTAATGTAGGGTATAGAGTAAAAACCTGGTGTGGCATACAAAGCATTTGCACATTAAACTGGTTATCTGGCTTTTGCACCTCTATCCTGAGCTGTGTTTAAAGACATGCTTGCATATGCTCCAAGGGGTCTAGGTTTAACAAGTATTAAGAAGCAAGAGTTTCATGTGTCTACCCAGAAACCTTTGCGGGGGTAGCACTCTGAATGTGTGATTTGTTTGGGGAAAGCAGGCCTTCTGGCTTGTTTGGAGTGTGTAGATTTGTGTTTGATAATGCCTCTGCTACCCACTAAATCTCAGTTGGAGGGGTTTGTTACCTTTACTCCACCATTACTTTAATGGTTTGTTCCACATTAAATTACACATTGACTACCGTGAAAGCATACATTGTAATTCGATTGTCTGTCCTCACAAAACTATTAAAATATATGTGATTATAAAATATTTTATTAGTGCTTAAGCAAGGAATTAAATAGTTCACACCACAGCAGGCATTGGTAAAATAGCTGCAGAATAAATATAATAGTCGATCGGTTACACCTTTCACGCAATGGGAAAACAGGAAATTGCATTTAATAAGTATCTTTCTGTATTATTATATTTTAATCTATATAACATACAACACATTTTACGTTTTCATAAATAAATTAAAGTTCAATCGCAATGCCCTACAGTTTAGTATATTTGTTAGTGAAACAATAATATTAAGTATATATTGTGTCTAGAGTGAATTGCAAAGTATAATTTGTGTGTATTCTGTTAGAGATGGCTGAGGACTAAAGCGTGCAATATGCAGCAGTATAAGTTAGATTCACTCCTTAATCACTAACTGCAGAATAAATATTTAACAAGTAATTAAACTCAATATAAATCAGTGCTTGAGTGGGTCTAAAAATCATCTGCCATTTTGAAAATTAACCTAGGGCAGCTCCATACCTCCTAACATTTCAAATGTCCAAAGAGGGAAATCAAAAGATGTTTGTATTTCTATTTCTAATTTTTAGAATTTGTGTGAATAAGTATTTTTTATAATAATACTAAAAACTTTTCAATGCAATTATATATATATATATATATATATATATATATATATATATATATATATATACATATAGTTATCTATATAGTTATATATAGAAACAATGCTTTTTTTCTTTAATATCAATTTCTGTAGTGGAATTAACCTATTCAAGCAATGATAATGACTGCATCAAGAGAAAATAAATGATATATTAAACTATCTTGGTCCTGACAGTGTGAACCCATCTTAATTAAAGGGCCAGCGTTTGACCTATAATTCATCAATTAAAACCATATTACTCCCAAACTCCTGTCAATTATAAAGGCTCTGCTAGAAGCAGGATTCCTCAAGGGCTCTGTTGAAGTGAATACCTAGAGTATCTACTTCTATTAATAGATAGAGGAAATGACATGGAATGTCATAATCCATCATCAAAACAAAAAAAAAAAATACCTACAGACTTCTTGCAAACATAAGAAAAGCCTAAAGTACCTGCAAACATTACATTTTGTCTCTGTGAAAACTAGACTATTTATCAAGGAATGACCTTGCCAATTTAAACCCATCGAGTCATGTTCCCATTACATTTTATTTCAGTGGTATAACTCACTCTTTCTTAACAGCTTTAGGTGTCCTAGAGCTACTGTACCACAAATTGGATTTATGGTGAGTTTCAGCATTTCAACTTAACAGATATACTTTCTTTCACTCTACAATTCCATTGACCTAATAGCTTCCCATAGCAGTTTGTCTTTTAAAACAATGGAACGGGACCTTTCTGTACAAGAAAACATAACTAGGGTAAATTCTCCCCAAGAGAATAAAGGTAAACTCATAAAATCGTTTCCCTATATTTAAGGAATATATCCCGCAAAAGAAAATATTTTACGAAAACATTGTAAATGGAACCACTTATGGCCAAAAGGTAATAAATAACTTATTATTTCCGATGCTTCAGGGCAATCTACCTTAAATGGTATTCACATATATTTTTTTAAGCACACATATCCTTCTGCTATGTACTGATAATATTTTAGCACAGAGGGTGTACAAAGACACTGTGATTTAAAAATATGTATCTCTCTCTCTCTCTGCTCTGTTTTGGAGCACGACTGACTGATAAGTTCCCGGTCTTCTGGGAGAGAGACAAGTGCTACCAATGCTATCAAAGTGATGGGCACTTTTTCTCAGAAAAAAATGTTTACTGTAACTGTAGCCATGTTCTTCACATACTATAACCATGTAAATAAGGTTTTTGCCAAATCCATGAATAGGTAAAGATTATTTTGCTTGTAAATACCCATAATAATAGAGATAATGGGATTTACATTATTGATGTGTATGAATGAAATGCAGACCTCAATTTTTCTTTTTTTTAATAGCAAGATTTAATTATTTAAGATTTAAAATAATAAATTTTCCTGAATCAAAACACAGATAATCATCTCTATTAAATGTGTCTTAAATTGGTTGTTTTTTAGTATGAGAGTAGTCCCTCCCATAGCATCCTAATCCTACAGCAGGTGCATCAGTCAAGTTAATGGTTATATCCATGCTATGTATATCATTAAATGCTAGATTAAAATCTGATATTACATAAGACCAAAAAAATTGCACAGTTCTAGAATGGAGGTATAGACCAGAGCATCCTGGTGCTGATAAATTTTAAACGGACTACAGTCTATGATGTCATTGTAGAGAAGAGCCTGCAATCTATGAAGTCAATGTAGAGAAAGATGTTACCCATGAACCATATAGACTCTTTAAGAACCAACATCCATCTAACCTTTGTTAATCTCAATGTGTTTTAGCTGCAGGGTATCAGACTGCAGGCTGAGATGGTAGATGGGAAGCTAAGATGGTAGGTAGGAGGGATATTGGTAGCTGAGATTGTGGGTGGGAGGGATATGGAAGCTGAGATGATGGGTGGGAGGGAGGTGGAAACAAGATGGTAGTTAAGATATTAGGTGAGATCAAGGCAAGAGCTGAGTAAATTGGTTGGAGGGAGATGGGGAGCTGATATGACTGGTGGGAGCAAGATGGCAGTTAAGATAAGAGGTGAAATTGAGGCGAGAGCAGTGAAAATTAGTTGGAGGGAGATGGTGAGCTGAGATGATTGGTGAGAGGTAGAAGTGTGCTAAGATTATTGTTTCACAGTCTATCTCTCCACAGTGTGTCTGTAGAACCAAACTGACCAATTGCTCATTTGAGTTTGACACCAATGATGTTGAGCACACTAAAATGTATATATTGTGTTATGACAACTGCAGCAAATTGGGGGAATGGGATATCAGTGTTGCTGTGTTGTCTCTTTTTTATGACATCACCTTATGGAATGGTGTGCAAATTGCGCTACATTGTTTTATTGTGTATAGAACAGTTTCTACATTTACATTGCAAGAAGTATGGTATGGTGATTTTGAAATGAACACAGATCAGGTCAGGTGTGGATCAGAGGTGTATCCTATGTGTGTGCTAGGTGTGCAGCGCATAATCCCGCACAGAACACAAACCCCATAAAAATATGAAATATAACCAGGAGGCCAAGGGCCGTATGAATTCAGAATCAGAGTCACTCACTCTGTTGTCGATTCGACCAGCACGAAAAGTATACAAAGTTATTTTCGTATATTATTTGTGCTGATCGAATTGACCACAGGATATAGGCAGTAGACCCTCATGGAATGGATATAAACAGGTGGAATTGAGCAGTTTGGACAAGGATAACATGGCACTCCAGGGCAGGGATAAATGAAGTGTCCAAATAAGGATACCAGTCTATGTGACATGATCTTTAAATTGTCCATCCCAAAGTGTAGTAAATGTCCCCATGGACAATATTGGTACCTACCGCTTCTCCAGGGTCTTTGTAAACATATTATAAAGGTTTATGGAGAGAGACATCAGTTCAAGTCAACATGGAGTAAATGCTCAAAAGAAAAGAAAATGGCATTACACTCGGAGCAACAGAAGCTGTACTTGCCTTTCATGACTTATTCTAAAATGCTGCATCTAATATATTTGGAACTGACTTTGGCTGGTGTTCATGTCATTTGTTTCCTAACTATTCATATGTTCAGTTTGTTTCATTATTCACCAGTTAATTTAATTTAGTCTTTTAGCAATTTAAGTTCTGGATTGGTGAGCAATGCATTTGTTTTTTTCCCTAAGGCACTTAAAAGGCTAACTAATGATTTCTTAGCATAGTTTATCAATTGTTAGTTTTGCTTTCTAAAACCGTAGGGGGAACCAGAGTAACATCCTGAGCTACAACTACCAGGTTGTTGTTAAATACTCTATAAGTGAGTTTTATTTTTATTTTTATTTTCATGCAAACACATAAGATAAAACTAAGATGTGCATCGAACGACTTTGTCTTTCAGCTTCAGCCTGGTGTAGTGTAATTAGTTTAACATCTTTTATTCTAATTATCAGGGCAGTAGTAGATTTCTTTCGTCAATGAGAAGATTAAATTTTAAATGACGCTCTGTGTTTTTTGCACTTGAGCTCGATTTGCATGTTTGCTGTTGCATTTTATGTTTTTCTAATGGAAAGTTTTTCAAATACTGTGAAAAAGAGCTAATTTCAATTTCCTTTGCTTCATGTTTTTGCAAATGGCTCTTTTAGTAGCATGTTAAACCCAATGTCCTGTGTCCTCCATGTATTGTGAATGTTGAAAACAGAAGTTTTTCTCTCTCCCCCCCCCCCCCCTTCCCCCACCACTCTCAAAGTTGTTTTCTATAGGCATTTGGGACATTGTTCATGGGTTCAGTGTAGATATCATATATTTTTTTTTTCACTTGCTCTATGTCTCTCTTCCTTTTACCGTTCACCAAGCTGGCTGCTGTTTTAAGTAACTAATATGTTCTAAATGTTTGCTGTTTATCCACACAAGTAAAGCCTGATTTGCTTCTTCACACTCTGCCAGTGTCTCTTTTTGATGCATAACTAACAATAACTATGTATGGTGGTCTTGTCCTAATCTGATACTGTTATAGACAGAAGTACAAGAGCTGCTAACTGAAATAATACAAAAACATATTCTATTGAATCTCTGATCCTTTCTACTAACCAAACAAATGGAAGATTGTACAAACCATGAAAATTAATGGATAGCTAAAAAAACACTAGCGACCAGAAGATTGATGGCTTTCCTTTGGAATTCCTCAAACACCCTTGTCAAAGAGACGTAAAAAGGCAGATCAGACGCGCAATCGAGATGGACCGCCTAACCGCCTTGTTGCATGATTATCATAAAACATTTCATAAAATAGTACTAAAATGTATCAAATAACAAGGTAGACAGTTGTTAAGATGATTTTCATATTTTATGTGCTCAATGTTATTCTTTCCACCACACACCCTCAATTTTTCCAGGTTATAATGCTTAGTGTATAATGCCATAACAATATATAATTTAGTACTGCACATTAGTTGTTTACGGTCAACTAGGAAGTTGGAACCAAGTTATGGTAGGAAAAGGTTTCAAGTCAAGTATTGCAAAAGAAAAAAAAAATACATAATTAAATAAATCCATTCTTATTTTAAAAGTATCAACTTTAACAAGCATTTACTTGTCCAGGTTTTTCAGAAGTTAATAAAAGGGACATTTTCCTCTGCAAATAATCAAAATATAAATCCAAAGCAAATTAGGATTTTATGAATGAACCTATTTGATAATGAGAACAAAACTAAAATAATAAGAAATCAAAACTACATATTTCCAACACAGACTTAAAAAATAAAAGAGACATGTTTTATGTTATAGATAATATATAAAATGTAGAAATAGTACATACATCATCTTGTTTAGACTACTGTATAATTGTAAAAAAAAAAAAAATATATACAAAAAATGAAGCTTGGAATTAAAATAAAAAGTTCTGAAAAGTATTAATTGTTACGCATGGAATACACATTAACTGACTAATTAAAAATCACATGAAAATCTTTGTAGGGGGAACTAGATAAGGTGTAGATAAGGAGTGCTAGATAAGGAGTATTTATTATCATGTCAGAAACCATAAAAAAGTGTCATTCTGCTTCAAAGCATTTTAAAATCTAGCTTCTTACTGATATTAATGGGATCTATACAATTTTTTAAGGTACATAAGTGTATGTGAAAATCAAAACAATCACAGACCATTATTTAATGGTATGCATTATTCTGTATCTAAATAAATATATTTCTCTATATAGAATTTTCCCTGTCATAAAGAAACCAAAGCAATGAAACTTTTCTACTATTGATGGGGTATAATGCTTATTATATATAAATTTAATTCATAAAGTATTTTGTTTTTTAAAGATTTTTTTCATTTTTAGCCAAATACTAGTTAAGAGAAATCCAAACAAGATGAAGATTGGTGTGATTGTTCAGTATTCATATTTTGCATCTTTATATTATCTTGTGTCAGTCTTCCGAAAATGTATTGTAACCCCAAGCGCGGCTGTCACCTTCTGTTCATCTCCCGTCGTTCGGAAATTTGGAAGACTGTTTTAAAGCTCTATCGTTCATGATTAAATAACGTTTTCCTGGAAAATCCAAGTATGTCATCCATATCTGTCAGAAAACCATCAGTGTACAATAAAGTAACCTGTCATAGAGTGTCATTAATGAGAAGCACCCTGGCTTTCCTGACTGCCTAGCAAGAAAGACACCACGGTGGAAGCCAGAAATATGTTGGAATTGGAATAAACTAATAAGAAAAGCATATTTTTTCAATACCACACACATCATATTTATTTTTACTCAATTCTTTACTTGATGAGATGCTGCTGACCTACTGGGTCCATGTAATTTGTTTCTAGAAAACTTTCTCAAGTACTATCTCACTGGACTATATTGTACCCTGCTGATTTGAATGACACTTAACACTGCACAAAGGTAGAAGGCACAGAGGTGCCTTGGTGCTAGGGGATAGTGGAAAATGATGAAATGACTTAAGAGGTTTAAAGGAAAGCGATGAGCAAAAGAAGGATAATAGTAAAACCTAACTTGTTTTAGGATAATATAAAATATTATAGGCAATTTTTTTATTTTATTTCTAAGTGATCTAGTTACCATTACATAGGAAGTATGGGATGAAAGCAAAATATCAATCCTACCCAGTGTATAACTGTTTATACAGAACCCAATAGATCTGAAAAGGGCATGGTAACAGTGATTAAAAACAAATAAAACTTATAAAAAAATGTCTGCTGTGCAGAATCCCTGGCATTCTAACAGTACCACTGTGGGGCTGGACAACCCTTCAGTTGGAGCAATATGAGACCAAATCCCGATTGGGATTAGAAGCACAGGCATTAATGAGTATGCAAAGCACCACAATAGAGCCAAATCTAAGACAGATTTAGACAGAAGGCTATCTAATACCGGACATCAACCTGTAGCTCTACCAACTGGTCATTTAACCAGGTATAGACAGAAGGCTATCTAATACCAGACATCAACCTGCAGCCAACTAGTCATTTTGGTCTCTCAACTGCAACGGAGAGTCAGTCGATCAAATGTCAGCCCCTAATTCAAAATTCAGCTTTTACTTCATTTAAATAATGTTGGGGGTGTATTCCCTATTTAAAAATCATTGGTAAGAACACATATTAGTATTGATATTGCCTTTAATGTTAATAATGCAGGGCTTACTTGTATTTAGATTTCATTTTCATTTTTAGGAATTATCTATTATTAAACAATATCAGGGCTACACTATCCTTCAAACCTGTAAGGTTTATGAACCATAGTCTATGACTTAACATGCAGCCTACCAATGGCAGCTGGTCACAAGTGGGACTGTCCCTTTAACAGTGTTTAATGTAATGTAACTAATGTTTAGTTTATAGAACCTTTATATCTAAAACATTATCAATTAATAAATAATCAATGCAGGGAAGCAATTAAGGAACACGAAATTGCTATTTTGCAGTACTAAAGAGCATATGGTCTAGAATATGCTAACAATTCACCCAAGAACTTTGTGAAGTGCAAAGGATAATGTATAGATATTTCATGAGATACCTTTTGGCTTTGGCCATAAAATTCATAGCCGTGTAATGAATGCATTCATACAAAACCAATCTTTACAATTATATTACATACCATATATATTCCTACGGATCCATATAATAAAATTAGATACAAAGAATATGCAATTACCCAGACTCCCAAGCACTATTTCCTCTCGTACTGTGGTACAATTAGACACCTGATTTAAAGTGTATCCACTTGGAAGTACTATCATTAGTATAAATTGGAGATTAAATAAAACATTTGATACTATGTGGTCAGTTGCAAGAGTACAGTTAACACCATCTGGAGCTTTCGCTGTAATGTAATATGCCTGATTTTCCTGTGAGCATTTGGTTCATTTTTTTTTTAGCTTTTACAAAATGGAGTGTGGATTATAACAAGAGTTCAGCAAAGCCGTGCTTTGAAAAAATGCCTGTTAATGGTGATTAGGAGCAGCATCTAGCATTTGTCATTATGTGTTATGTGTTTTTTTAAGATTTTTTCTTTGCAATGGTGGATTTTCAAATATGTGTTCTTAAATGACAAAAACACCTCCAGACCTGCTGTGAGTATGTAGAAAGAAAATATAAACAAATGACACCGAAAATGCACTACATTACTTTCATTTAGCAGAAAATATATTAAAGGCCCAGCGTGGAACTGCTGAACCCTTTAACATTACAGTTTTAAAGCGTGCAGATATTATTCAGAATATATTTATTAAAAACATGGCTTTAGATCCTATCGGGTTTTAAATGCACACAGACATGAGGCATTGGTTATGTAAGTGAGAATGCTTATAGCACCTAATAGTGTTTCCACAAGACCCAATATGTAACGCCAAATCCCTATTTAGCACATATGTAGGAGCAACAAAGGGGTGATGCTTCGTGTTACCAAAAGTGCATATAAAATGGATTATATAATGACCTGATATATATCAGAGGATGTTCTCAGATGTATTGAAAACCAGATTCAATGTAACATGTGTAAATAAAAGAAAGTAGAAAACATAGTGCAGTATATATAGTACACTATGCCTGATTAATAATATTAACCATTTGTGTACACAGTTTATACAATATATTAATATCTATTTATTGTGTACTAGTATATGTTAGAGCTATTTGCTTTTTACCTCTCTTTTATTTACATATGTTACATTGAAACTGCTCTATCAATACATCTGAGAACATCCTCAGTTACATCAGGTCATTTTATTATCCATTTTATATACATGTTTTATAACATGCAGCACACAATCATCCTTTTTTCTCTGTTATCTTAGCTTTAGAAACTGTGGGGTAGTCATCTGATAGACAGCAGCTTAGGTTCCCTCCCATGAGCGCTATACCATCTCTCTCTTTTTCTCAGACTACTTGCTATAAATAAAAGCCTTGGTGCCAAAATCTCTATGAAAATACTTATGTGAACGACGGAGCCACCCATCCTCAGTGAAATCTGTTTAAAACCTTTACAGAATAAGTGTCTTAAGGTTTGGTCTGGTGTTAGCAGAATAAAATAAATTAAACCATACAAATACAAGGTATTTGTAGAGTAAAAAAATGCAATATTTTATTTTATGTGATCATAAAAAAGGCATTGTCTTATTTAAACATATGCTTTTTTCAAACATACATGTATCATATATAGATGTATAATCTTGACTAGAATGTTATAATGTTTCATAAATTATCCATAAGAAACATAACATTGAAATGAAACTTTTTCCGTAGAGTGATATGCGTGTATTTCAGATTTTGACTTTGTTGATAAAAAAATATCCTTCTCTTTGATAGTAGAGTGTGATTCGCTCTTTTGTATGGAAGTGTATTTGTAAGCCCCCGAGACAGGACAGTTATACAAATAACCTCAAAGCTATAGGGCAGTTTATCAAGCAGTTTTCGATTTGGAATTGGACAAAGAGCAAGTGGATGATTTTCCAGAAAGTAAAATAGGATTTTTAAATAGCTGTTCAAGTAAATTAATTGATTCATTCCCTGGTCCTTGGATTGTAATTTAAAAAAGGTTAGAAGCTTCATTTTTGAATCTTAAAGTTTAAAGAGACGATTGCCTCATTTACATTGTCACTTCACAATTGTTACATATAAATTCATAAGAATGGTCCTTTATATCAATTAACTCTGGGAGTCAATACAAAATCATCATTGCAATGTTATCTGTCTTAACATTGGTAGACGACAGTCTAATACAGCTGCTTTGGCGATTAGTTAGTACATTAGCATCATGAGATGGATAGAAAAGCCTATCTCCAGGAAGCAGATTCCTGGGAAAAAAAACCCTCTTCTAACTAAATCTCAGTATTACTGAAACCAGAAGTTACAACATATATTTAATTGAAGCCTACAATACTGAATAGTTTGATAAATTGCAATATTTAAAAAATAAATGGATGTGGTTACCTAAACATTGTTTATACTGAATGTTGAGTATACAACATAATCTATATATTGGGGTCACTCAAATTTGAGATTGAGGTCGAGATTAGCAGCAATCTTAACTTCCAACCTTGAACACACTAGCCACACCCTTGGGTGCCTCATCTCGACCTCGCAAAATGGTATTCACTAACGTTTTGTGAGAGGTCGAGAACAGGTGAAATGAGGAGAGGGAACGTCAAACTCCACCTCCAAGATCTAAGGAAGGCAAATTGAAACTAGCATTTTTTAAAGTTAAATTCAACTTCATAATAATACGTCAAATTTAACTTAAAAAAAAATAATAAAAAAAATAACCCTCTTGTCAAAAATGAGTTATTGGCCTGCTCAGCGGCTCCCAGCCCCAGTTATTAATATTGGGGCTTTGAACCTGCGAAATTCCTCAACCATTTGGCAGACTCTTTATTGGGAAGAGGGATAATTACTTATTCATGTTCTGGGAACCTTGGGTAATCCCCTGGAATATATCTTAGCAGTGTAATCATAACCCCATCACTCTGTGTGTGGGGGGATGGGGGGATGAACTCCCTGGTTCATTTATTTTAGGGGGGTTGGGATGCATTTGGCAGGATTCCAGCCCCAGTAATATAAGAGGGAGCCTGGGAGCCTTTTGGGGAGACCACAGCACCCAATTTTAAAAGGAAGGGAATTATTTTGTATTATTTATTAATATCATTTTTAATTACTTGTGTCTGTAAAGGAGGCATGTTATGGGAGGGGGTGGATGGCAAAGTCCAACTCACCTCCCAATTCGACCTCCATTGAATTTATGTAAATAGCAATCTTTATTGATTTTCACTGAAGGGAGTGTTAAATGGGAGATTGGGATGGACTATGGAGAGGGAGGTCAAGTTATGGTTAGGGAATACCATAAGGATGTTAACATTTAAAGTGAAAGGCGATGTTCCAAGTCAATCTTCTCGCACTATACTCAAAGTTTAGATCCCTTTGTGTTAGTGAACTTGCAAGTAAAATGCATAATTCAAGAAGAAAAGGTGTTTTAATATGTGTTGTCTCCTGTGTATGAGATCACCTTGTGGCTATATATATATGCAAAGTATACATTTTCTATTAAAAGGAGTTCACTTGCATATTGGGACACAGGTAATCTCATAAACCAGAGACACCACAGACAAATGTAAAATATATTTTTTCTTAATCTATGCATTTGCTTGCAGTTGTTCCAACATAATATCTTTTTTCTCTACATTTAGAGACAAAAAACAAGGTTCAGGGGACAGAGTTCCTTTAAACAGAAAGCACACAAACTGTAAAACACAAATGCTAATACATAGATGTTCTATTGTTCATTTATCCAAAATGTTACAAAACATTTTTAGATCTTTGAAACCACAATCTACAGACCACACATGCAAGAATCCAATGGAAAGTAGCATACAGTTTACCAACATGTGTAAATCTATTCCAAGACAATACTTTTTAAAAAGAAACTGAACTGTAATACATATTTCAAATACATGACTGGATTACAGGGGTGTGGACATTGGTGGACTATCTATGCCAACACATTCTATGTGCCTATGATTGTATGACACACTGCTGCAAATGTGCATTTCTACGGTCATGCAACGTGTCACAAGATGGGACTTTCCCTCCTATAGCGGGAGACTTGGGAGTCATGCTACTGGGTTGTAAAGCGTAAAACATAGCATACTTCATATTGCATTAACATTGATTTCTGTGTAAAGTGTACACTAATATTGGGAATTTAATGGGAAACAGGTCATTCTCAAGTTGCCTGCTATCTTATGGTCAGTCATGAATGAAGCAAGTACAAAATAACACACGCAACATGTTTTCTCAACATGAGGGATTCTTACCCCCAGGGCATGACTGCACAAATGCATTAATCATGTATGAGCAAAACAGTCAGTTTATTTTTTAGTCAGCAATGGACCTATATTAAAGGTTAAATGTCACATACACCTAACACCAACACCTATCCACAAACACACATATAACTACCAATGCATTGATACACTTACCCACAATTCACTGTGATACACATACACAATATTACACACACACTGAAAGACATGTACTGATGCACACACCAGCAAGGCCAGAATATGTTTATATCGATTAACTTGTGGGGCTGAGTATAAATATGAGCCCACCTGCCAACGTCAAGGCAGACCCCCCTAGGTGGGTCCTAACTCTAACCATTCACCTTGCTTCTTTGAGCCTCTGGCAAAAATCTCTAATGAGACAGAAAGGGGTGTAACTAAAAAACCTCCATTTGTTTAAAAATACATAGGGATAAAGGAGAGAGCGCAGGTAACTTGTTTTTCTTTGGTTTTTACTATATATTGGGGCTGATGTGTACTGTAGTCATTGCAGCCGCCCAGTGATGGGAGTGAGCGCAGGACTTTTCTTTCTGCACTGAGTATAAATATGGTTCCTATATATCCTTTTTGCTCTATAAGTCTGTGAATGGGTTACATTAGAATTGCTGTAACAACAATCCAGATTATCAAAGGTTTTTGCTACCAGAAGATTTTTAAACTTCAAAAAAGTCATGTATCTGCCAAATCCAGTATTGATACATTTTGAATAACATTATTGCTCTATTATTTCTGGCAAAAATGCCAAAAAACAAAAATGCTTCACTTCAGTTGTAATCATAGCAATATCCAGATATATTCCTAACAAAGGCCTACAATTTGTCATTGATTTTCCATAATAGTCACTACAAAATGGAATCAATTTGTGTTTTATTACTGTATACAATTAACTAATATGCCTAGGAAAAAAAGTAACACGTTACCAAGTGTGCATTACTTTCATTTTTTTGACAAATAAAACAAAGATAAACTTATATGGCAAAAAAAAAAAGCACAGGAATACATATATTTTCACATAATGATCAGCAAATTGGAATTTACCAAATGGAAATAGCAATATAAATGAAGTAGTCAAGTGGCGCTGAATACATCAGAGATAGGTCCATCCAATCAGAAGCCAAAATATTATGTTTCGACATGGTGAGTTGTATTGGTTGGAATATAATATATATTAAAATAAAAATACATTAACTTGCAACAGAAAGAGGAGGGAAAAAGCATATGTGATATTTGTCAACCTGTCGACACTCTTGCGCGTGTAATTGTATACAATTTTTCTTAGATTTAACATGTCACCATTTGAGCTCAAATGCATTACCCTGTATATAGCCAACTGGATCCTGTCTGCATTGAAGGATGTTGTTCATAAAGTATGGGACTGATGATGGAAGATGGAGGAAATAAAAGACCAAAACTAAACAGCATTCAAAACCATATATTTTAAAAATGACAACCATGGTAGATGAGGTGGCAGCTGCTATTAACCCGTTCACAATTTGCTTTCGAGGCATGATAAATGATTTTCTTATTGACTTTGCTCATAATTTATACTAGAATATGCAATACACTACAGTAATGTCTGCTGTATATCACAACTCCAATTTTGTATTTCAATTCAGGTACATTTTAATAATGTAATGCAGAGAGTCAAGTCTATTTTTATAGATACACATTGATATTGAGATTGATATCTCTTTATATATGTAAATATAAATAGTATCTATCTATCTGTGTATGTGAGTGCATGTGTACTTCAAAAATAAATATCCTTCCATCTGTTAATCCCATTATCTCACATATATAATATTGTGGAAACACTGCAGGTTAGTGCTTTAGCTGTGGAAAAAAAGGTTTTCACTCCTTTTTTGGGGAAATAAAGGTAATTTCCTATAATTTATTGGGTCCAGCATTAAGTACTGGTGAGAACCACTAGAAATAAAAATCCAACAGTATGTTGTATAAATATTAAAAGTCACCACAAGGTTGCATGAATTTAGATAGGGCCATGAGGGTATAATCTGTTAACAGACAAAAGATTTATCACCAATGAAGATTTAACAGTTTTTTGTACTTAATGAACACCAGTGATAAAGATTTTCCTTCTAAGCCTAGCATACATATATCTTATCCTGAATTTTATATTCTATCATATAGGTATACAGAAAGAGAGAGAGAAAACTAAGAACATTTAAAAAAAAAAATGATAATAGCAATAATACAAAAATGGACACCATGTATGCAACATGTAGGAACAAATATGCTAATACATTGTTACAGCGAAACTTGTGAATTGGCTTGTGGTTGTCTGGAGTTATTCATTCAGCCCACGTTTATGTACTGGAAACAAAATGGATTGATACTGCCAATGTACAAATTCAGCCAGTTTGGTCTCTTACATCCCTTTAACTGAATTGAAAAATCTGGTCTGGCTCGATTAGTTTGCATTATATGAAGCAACCCACAGAGAAGAATCCACAGTACCATCTTTTTCATATGTAAATGAAGAAACCCGTGATAAATTTTGAGCAGGCTTTGGGCCTAAACACCTTCTGCTGGTCACACTCTTAAATACAATGCAATAATATGATGATAAGTTTTTTTTGTCATTTCTACAATATAACAGTAAGAAAGTCAGATGAAATCTGATCTTTTTTTTTACCTTCAGAATAGAGATCCAGGTGGCAGGGGGTTTTTGGATAGCGACTGTTTGTATGATTTCCTAATTTTGTAACTCCACCACTTTCAGAATAACAGCATTTTGAGTTTGGACTTTCCTTCCCTAGAATGACAAAAAAGCATATATCTTTACTTTTATGAATTATGAAAATAGTGCACATACTTTGTTTTCCAGAATGTCTCATTTAATGTGGTAAAAAATAATTTGAAGGGTGTCTGTCATGCAAAACTATAGTACATATGAGTCCACTGTTTTATAAATACACTGTACTGAGGGCTGTGTCTTGTGCAATGAATTATGGTGTGTTGATGATGTGTGTTGTGTTGGTGGCAAAGTATAGTATATGTGTATCCAATAGTAATACATTTTAATCGACATAGAGTGCACAGATCAAAAAATAGCTCACTGTAATTGGTCAGTTTTGCATTACTGATCCCCTTTTAATACCACCCAGTGTAAATTGTTTGTAATGCTAATCAAAACCAATTGATTTTTCGGAATGACAATTACTGATAAAGTTTTGGAGTAAATTTGGAATTACTATTACTGTTAACATTTTCAGGAACTAACTAATTATCCGAAAATTGCATCACCTTTTTAAAATAACTGGTTTACCTGGCATTAATCATTTTTAAAACTGGTGCAAGAGCTATACTGCATCATTTTCAATGTTTTTTTTTTTAAAGATAATTTTTATTTTCATTTTAAAGAATAAAAGAGAACAAATCAAAGACTATGTAAACATCTTTTGACAGTTTACATATGACATTGTGGTGTTAATTCTGAATCAAATATAGAAAATAAAATATTTTATATTTTAAGTCTTTGTTTTTCATTTTATAATATAGATAATGATCATATATAAACCCATAGCTTTATAAGTGCAAACTAAACAAATACCTATTTACAACAATAATATCTCAGCTTATAAGACTAGCATATTCTCAAATGTATACATGGGAGGAATCTGGATGCCAGACAATTTATAACCACTGAACACACTTCTCAACAATATAAATATATAGTGAAGACTTATATTCAGGTATTATCAGTGTATCCCTGTATTAGGAATTTAAGAGTACAAATTTCTTTTAGATCCATGAAAGAATAAACTGAAGACTTCTACCATTACGAATTTGTTTTATATCCATGAAAGAAGAAACTGAAAACTTATACTAATGGTAATACCAACCTATACTTGTATGAGCAATTGAGGAATACGAATGTGTTCTAGATCCAATCATTCTGTGTAATAAAAGCTTTTTTTTTTAAAAATATAAATATTTTATTGACATGTTTAGGGATACAGAACAGAAATGGGGATGGGGAAACATAATGGAAAATTGTTTCATACTTACCGATATTTTCCTTTCCCGGTAATGGGCCATGGCAGCACTACTCTAGGGTTAGCTCCTCCCCTCACTCCCATTGGACAGGACAACATTTTTAGCCTATAAGAGGCCACATGACCATAATACCCCAGTTCGTAACAAGCCAACGACCAGGGAGGGTGCCCAGTGCTGCCATGGCCCATTACCGGGAAAGGAAAATATCGGTAAGTATGAAACAATTTTCCATTTTCCCGGCCATGGCCATGGCAGCACTACTCTAGGGCAATGCCCAAGCAATAAAACTCTGGGGGGGAAAAAAAAAGGATACAGAACACACTATGATGCTGAAATTTATTAAACGACCATATAAGGTCAAGAAGCTGATAAGACGGCAGAACCAAATTGTGCCTCTCTAGAGGATCTCACGTCCAGTAGATAATGCCGGATAAAGGTATTCTGAGATGACCATGTCGCTGCTCTGCAAATCTGATCAGAAGACACATGTGCAACAGCTGCCCAGGAAGTAGACAGAGCCCGGGTTGAATGGGCTCGTAGGCCAAGAGGAACTGGAACCTGTTTAGACTCATAAGCCTTAGTAATGGCCGAGACCAGCCACCTAGAGATGGTCTTAGGAGATGCTTGTAGGCCCTTATTATGCCCTTGAGGGACGATAAAAAGCCTAGGTGATCTCCTCCAGCTGCCCGTCCTGTTGAGGTAAACCGACAAACAGCGAACCACATCCAAGGTGTGAGACAATCTTTCCTCTTCAGAAGAAGGAGATGGGAAGAAAGCAGGCAAAATAATCTCTTGGTTCATATGAAATGGTGAAACTACTTAAGGCCTGAACTCCGGGACTGTTCTCAGAACCACCTTATCCTGTTGGAAAGAGATGAAAGGTTCGTCTGATGAGAGAGCTGCCAATTCAGAGACTCTTCTACCTGAAGTCAAGGCGACCAGAAGAGAAGTTTTAAGCGTAAGGAGCATAACTGGAATCTCAGTAATGGGTTCAAATGGGGAACCCTGTAATGCTGACAGGACAAGTGGCAAATCCCAAGTAGGAGAAAAGGATTTGATAGGAGGTCTGATCCGCATGACAGCCTTCATAAAACGAGATACATCGGAGTCTAAAGCCCATCTCACACCAGATAAAGCTGAAAGGGCTGAAATGTGAACTTTCAGAGTATTCAGGCTGAGACCCTTGCCTAGGCCGTCTTGCAGAAAACCCAGGAGATCTACAGCAGTGAAGGACCCCGGTGAAACCCCTTTGTTAGACGCCCAGTCCGAGAAGACTTCCCAAATACGGTAATAGGCAGCCGAAGTATTCCTTTTCCTTGCCTGAAGCATAGTAGAAATCACCACATCTGAGAACCCTTTGTCTTGTAATCGCCTCCTTTCAGTCTCCATGCCATCAGCTGAAGGGATTGAGGAGCAGGATGGAACAGAGGACCCTGCGACAGCAAGTCTTCTCTTACAGGAAGATGAAGAGGGTCCTCCATGGAAAGGCTCAACAACAATGGGAACCAGGGTCTCCGTGGCCAATACGGGAGCACTGCAATCACCACCACACGTTCTCTCTGAATTCTCTGCAGGAGGGTGAAGATAAGGGGAATTGGGGGAAACACATACCCCATCCGGAAGTTCCAGGAACAGCTGAGGGCATCCCAACCTTCTGCTAGATGATGATGCTCCCTGGAGAAGAACCTCTGAACCTGTCTGTTCTGGAAGTTTGCCATCATGTCGATCTCCGGAAGACCCCATCTGTGAACCAACCTCTGGAAGGCCCATTCCGCTAAACACCATTCTCCCGGAAAGATCTTGTGTCTGCTCAGGAAATCCGCCTTGATGTTCATTGAACCTGGAAGATAAATTGCACATATCCCCAGAAGGTGTTCTTGAGCCCATTTCATGAGAGGAAACATGATACTCATCATCCTTGGGCTGCGAGTACCTCCTTGGTGGTTTACGTATGCCACAACTGCAGTGTTGTCCACTTGTAGCTTCACCCAATGGTGTCGGATTCTTGACTTTAGGTGACGCAAGGCCTCGAAAACTGCCCTCAGTTCCAAGTAGTTGGAAGACTCTCCTCGAAGGGACACCGGCCATTCCCCCTGAAGGCATATCTGGTTCATATGTGCGCCCCATCCTGTTTGGCATGCATCCGTGGTGACCACCAACCAAGGTATCTCTCCCAGGGGAAAACCTTTGGTCAGGTTTGCCTTTGAGAGCCACCATCTGAGAGCTTCCTTGACTTTGGATGTAAGAAGAATGGGCTGGCTCAAATCCCGATGCCTGAACTGGGTCAGGAAGGATCTCTGAGGGATTCGAATATGCCATTGAGCCCATCGGGTAAGGCCTATGGTAGATGAAAGGGAACCCAGGATGCTCATGTAAGCTCTCGCCTTGATCTTGCGAAGATGAAGAATTTTTTTTCAACTTCTCTCTCAGTCGGTATATTCTGTCCTCTGATAGACGGACAACCCCCAGACTTGTATCGAACCAGGCTCCCAGATAAATTATCTGTTGACTGGGTTGGAGTTGACTCTTCTGGAAATTCAGAACCCAACCATGTTCCTCCAACATTGATCTGGCGATGTTTCGATGGGCAATCAAACATGGGTAAGTCTTTGCCAGTATCAAGATGTCGTCCAAGTAGTGGAAAATGAAGACGCCCTTCTTCCTGATTTCTGCAATCAGGGAAATCAGGACTTTGGAGAACACCCTGGGTGCGGAGCTGAGGCCAAATGGAAGAGCCCTGAACTGCCAGTGTTTGTTGTGCAGGCAGAACCTCAGGAACCTCTGATGTACTTTGGCGATTGGGATGTGGAAATAAGCATCCTTGAGATCGATGGAAATTAGCCAATCGCCGGGAGATACTGCCTGGACAATGGAGGCTAAGGATTCCATCCTGAATCGTCTGGCACACAGAAAGGTATTGAGAATGGACAAATCCAGGATTGGCCTCCATGCATCCTCGCCTTTTGGAGCAAGAAAAAGCCTGGAGTAGAATCCCTGAAATTGTTCTTCTCTGGGAACCTGGCAGATCACCAATTGTTGGGACAGAGAATCTACGAATTCCAGAAGTGCCTTTCTTTTTCTTAAATTTTCTGGAAATGAGGACCTGAAGAATTTTCCAAAAGGAGGGGTCCCCACAAATTCTAGACGATAACCTTGGGAGACCACGTTGTGGACCCACCGATCCTTGATGGAGAGGCTCCAAGTCTCCGAAAAATGAAGCAGTCTTGCACCTATTCTTGGAGACTGAGCCTGGAAGCAGTCAGAATCTTTTATTCTGGTGGGCAGACGCCCCTCTGCCCCTGCCACCTCTATGGGAGGATTGACCGACCTTCCATGGCTGGCTCCGAAAGGACTGTCTTCCCGGTCTGTATTGCCTCGAGTCTCGGAAAGACCTCCTGTCAACATTAAAGGATCTCCTGGTGTTCCTGTTGCATGGCAATAAGGCTTTACTGCCTTCTGCGGCTCTCTTGATGCACTCATCCAGCTGACGTCCAAAAAGCATGTCTCCCTGAAAAGGTAGTGAGCAGAGACTATTCTTGGAAGCGGTATCTGCATCCCATGCCTTGAGCCAAAGTGCTCTACGGCCAGCAATATTCAGGGCCATGGACCTAGCTATAGAGCGAACAAGGTCCACAGAGGCATCGGAGCAAAAATCGGCAGCAAGACTAATGTCTTCCACAGCTCTGCTGAGACGCAATCTACTCACTCCATCCTTTATGTCAGCTTGTAGATCCTCCGACCATTGTTTAAGGGCCCTGGAGACAGAAGTTAAGGCGGCTGCTGGGTGCAGACTGGCTCCTGCTGCCACGTATGCCTTGCAAAGATTAATATCAATCCTCTTCTCCATAGGTTCTCTCAAAGAGCCAGAGTCGTCCAGAGGCAAGGTGGTCTTCTTGGCCAGTCTGACTACTGCTGCGTCCACCTTGGGAGCTGAGATCCAAGAGGCAGAGTCATCTTTCTTGAATGGGTATAGCTTGGACCACTTACCCTGAAAACTGACCCGTTTTCCAGACTTACCCCATTCATCATGAATAAGGGTCTTTATGGTCTCATGGAGGGGAAAAGCAGTTTCTTTCTTTTCGAGACTAGCAAAGTGCTTGCTACTAGAGGGTATTTCAACAGAGGATTCTTCCAAACTTAGAGTCTTTCTGACTGCCTCAATGAGAGCTTCGGTTTTCCTCTCATCAAACCCCCCTGAATATGGGAACTCATCATCCTCTGATGACTCTGGGTATTCGGCAGGAAATTGACTCTTCTCGTAGGAGTCCACCATAGAGCTCTCGCTGTCAGAGACCTCTCTCCTCCTAGGCCTAGAACGCCTGGTAGAATGAGTGGCTTCCTTAATACCTTCAGCCACTGCCTGTTTGATGATGGAAATCACATCAGCTGGGTTAGCCACTGCAGGATGAGCTACTGGCGGGCCAGCTACCAGTGTCATGCAGGTTATGCAAAGCCTTTTCCCCTCTGCCGCCACTTCGTCACATGCATTGCACTTATTCAGTCTTGGTCTCCTATCCGCAGGTGAAACCGGGGATCTCCTCGGAGACCTGAGGGAACTGACATAATAATATAATGACAGAAGGCACTCTTTTGATTCCAATTGAGGTAATATATATATATCCATTGAGAGGGAGAAAAAATAAAATAAAATAGTTTGACATACCTTGTACCTCTAGATTGTGACCTATTTCTTTTCTTGGCTGGTGAGGCCATGATGATATAAAACCTGAGCAGCTGGAAAAAGGTCGCCTGTTAGGAACTAATATCCAGATAAAACACCAAAAAAAAGAAGAAGATGTAAATGAAACATAAGGATTTCCCCAAAAATTCTGAACCTACCTATTGCACAAAAAGATAGAACCACAAGATCTGCAGAGACCAGAGCACTGTATAACTTGCAGGATAAGCAACTTCAGATTGCCTCCAGACTCAATAGGAGGGAGAGAAAGAAAGAAAAAAAAAAAAAAGACATTTAAATAGGGGAAAAAAAAGGATTTCCCAATCAGTCCAAAACAAAGGTCACATCCTGGCAAAGGCTGCCTGACCCGGAAGTACTCACTGTTTAGGCGCCAAAAAATGCAATACACCTCTGTCCAGCTCTGTAAGAGCCCCTCAGCTGCCAGGAAGCCTGGAACCTGTTCCCATCAGCAGAAATACGGCACCAACAAGGATTTATCCAACTTTGCAAGGTTCCCAGCTGCTACCCCAGGGTCACTGCAGCATGCACCCCCGGTCACTAAGGGGGTTTCTGCAGGGGGTCGCCCTTGGTGAGGCGCCGTGTACTGCAGCTTCTGGGAGAAGAGAGGCTGAACTCATCCCAGGAAAAGGAACTAACAAGTCCCAGGTATGTCAAAAAAAGAAAAATCTTGGATAATGAAATATCACACAGAGAAAAACCAAGGGAGTGTGGACAGGAAAAGAACTGGGGTATTATGGTCATGTGGCCTCTTATAGGCTAAAAATGTTGTCCTGTCCAATGGGAGTGAGGGGAGGAGCTAACCCTAGAGTAGTGCTGCCATGGCCATGGCCGGGAAATACATATATATGCCCCGACTATATTAAATAATAGTACTATATTCAAAAATTAACTACTCTATTATATAATCACACTAAATAAATAATGAAAAAAAGGAATGATGGGTTGGATATTTAGAAGAGTTATATATTTAAAAACATCGCTCACACAAATGCTGAGAATACATTTTAGAATATTTACATTTATAAATATAACTTTTTTTAACATTGTAAAAATGACTGACTTTCTGACTTTTAAAACAGATAGAGACAGACAGCTAAATAGATCGGTAGACAGACAGACAGACGCATACTGAAATGCTCTGGCCAATATTAAGTAAGTTACAATCCCCAAAACCAATTAAACACCCAATTAGATCCATATGTCACTTTTAGTAGCAGGTGATGATACTCCTCAACAACATATTAATTATTTTGTATGTAATTTGACAGGGCATTGATGCAATTTGCTTGCTATTTCCATTACACAAATTACACTACACCAAAGATGGAAGGTGAACCTATCTGCATATCAGTTATGAAACAAATTAATAGCATACAGGGAAACAGTTACATAATTGTCATTTTTACTTATTAATGTTGCCATTTCCAACGAGTTGTCTATAGCAAACCTGTCCTATGATGTTAACTGATGTGTATATGTAGTAGATGTAGTAATATATATATATATATATATATATATATATATATATATATATATATATATATATATTTAGATATTTAGATATACACACATATAATTAGTACACAAGGTCTGCACTGTACTTATACAAATCAAAATAATTCAATTTAGCCCAGGTAGTGATCACATCAGAAATTCAGTAGCCCATATAAACAAATTGCATTCACAGGTCCTTTGGGAAATATATGAACATTTTTAAAGTTAAATTAGTGGTTAAATCCACATGTCTATGTTTCGGGTCACAAGTTAGCCGTTTTCTGTGTTTGATTTCAATTTGAGTCTGTGTAACATTTTTGCGTAACTAAAATATCTTGTGGTCAGTGACAAGTGACATACTGGGCATGCAGGTATTGAAACATGGAATGTCAGGTATCTTATTTTCTGCCACTACAACCATTATAGATATAGTAATTATGTTTGTCTGCTTTTTCCCTGGTTTCTGCACTCTGCACTCAACTTTATTGAGTCACATGTTGACAGTCCTGGACAGCAGTCCCCTTGCCTGTTCTCTGTCCCCACTGCCTAAACATAAGGCAGCCAGTAAGAGTTGGGTCAAGTGACAAGCAGAACTAAGTAGTGCTAACAATATGTCACAAGCTAACAAAAGAATCCCTGTGAGAATATAGACATTAATTTGTTTCCCAGATCACCAGGATGATGCAGAAACCTGCTTGAGATCAAATCCATGTTAACTGAACTCTACCATATATGCAATGCATATTATTTGTTTATTACATTACATACAGTGGTAGCAATTCTCTAAACAAATTGGTTTATTGTTAAGTTGCAGCTGTGCCAAGCTTAGAACCAATGTTTCTTCTTCCCATGATTCAATTTTTTAATAGTAACACGGGTTCTGTCCACAGCAGAGGACAGAGCCACTTAACTATGTAGTTCATTGTATCAAGTGGCATCACTTGGAGTAATAATATTTTAGGAATTCTGTTGAAAAAATAGCACGCACATACACTGTTTGCTGGTGTACCAATGTATTGTGTGTATTAATAGTTTTCCCTGAGGTGGAGTCGTAGGGAGCACTATACAGGAATTGCTGTAGGTAAGCACTAAATTAGTGGCCTCTATGGAGATAAATAAATGTCATGTCCTTGTGGGTCTACGTGTGATTGTGTACGTCAATATAGGCTTTGTGGTTACAGTGCATTATGGCCCTTGTTAGCTTTTCCAATGACGCTTGTCCTTTACCATTACAGCTTTTACAACCCGCAGGACCTGCAATGCATTGTATAGCTATACTCTGCAGGTTCACTGAACATACTGAGACTCGCATGGTTAATGTTTCCATTTGATTCCAACCTCTATTTTACTAAAATAGTTTCTCATTATATATATATATATATAAATAGTGTTAAAACCGAGCAGTGTGAGATTTACTTCCTGGGTTATTTAGGAGGGGGCCTGGTCTGTCACCGACTATGCACCATTACAACGTCATTCACCCCTTATTGGTTGCACTGATTACAATTTATTAAGGCAGGTTTATTAAGGTATTATTAAGGACCTTATTAAGGTTCCGCTTTCATATTTAAAGTCCTACAAACACGACAGAAAAACTATTTAAAAAGTCAGTGCTAGGGTGTTTTAAAAATATAATTTTTTCCCTTTTTAACACATGTTCTTTGACTACTGCTCAATGTACTTTAACTCTGGTGTATATAGAAAAATATATGTAAAGCTACCAGCATAGTAGCTCTACAGCAACACTTTCTGTCTCCTAGCAAATGGGTCTGTGGTTGGACCACATTATAATTCATTTTATTGAAAGTTATCTAAACATAATTTGCACTGCTAATATAGACAATACAAAATGATTTATACTTTGTGGTAAAATTTGGAAACGAATGTGGCAAGCACCAAGAAATATGGTTTACATGTGTCTGTGGTGTCTCTTATTTAACCTTGTGGCTCGATACGCAGATTACTAACTTCCCAATGTAATTAATCATTTTCCATATGAAGTCATAAACAGAGACACCACAGACACATTTAAAACACTTTAATTTAAGTATTTGCTTGAAAATCTGGTAAAAACGAACATTTAACACATCAGCATGCTTACTCCAAGTGAAACCACAGACTTAAAAAAAAAAAAAAATTCATAATTTGTGGCTTCTGCTACTTGCATGTGAGATTCTCTTGACTGTTACTGAAACATTGATCCTATACATACACTTTTGAGTGCCATAGCATTAAGTAGCTATGCGATAAACCAGCACCTGTGGCAACAATTATTACTTGGTGTTTGCTAGCAAATGCATAGATAGTTTTTCTATATTAAAGATTTAGAAAATCTTGATTTAAGAAAGTGCCAGATTTCCCAAATTTTTGCCCCAAGAAACAATTTGTTATGGCGAATACCTTTAACAAGTCTGAATAGTTAAAATAAGGCTTTGTATACCTTTTCCACTTCAGTTTAGTTACTTGTGGATAAAAGTGCTCATTACTAGACACATCTCATGGCTGCTCCCCCTACGCAAGATGGCAACATCCTTTGTAAAAGATTAATGTATTATTTTCTTTCTTCGTGTATTTCGGTAATATAAAAGCTTGTAATATCTCAGTACTGATAATGTGGGATGGGAGAATGTCGAGTGTGATTTGCTATAAACGTGACTTATCTCTTTATTGTAGTGATATGCACAAATTATTCCTTCAACAAAATATCAAGCACTAATCATCCAGTGAACCACAGTAACATGTTTGCTGACACTGGTAATTGTCTGCCTGTAAGAAATCACTGCCTTGAGGGAGGTGGAAATTACACAGATGAGCTTCAATGGGAACTGCACATGGTCCAAACTAAACTTATACAATTTCTTAAAACTCACAAGCCTCAAGACAAACACAAACCATAAGCTAGTCCGATAATAAACTACTATGCCTATGGTTTTCTGGCTTGGCCCTTTTCTCATATGCACCCATGTTGGAGATCAGGGAAGTAGTATCCATATGCCAGTTATTTTTATAATACCTTAATGTGACCCCATCAACTATACAATGATTATTCTTTTAATAAATAGAATTTAAAAAAAGCATCATAACAAATGATCTATGTTGGCAGAATTGCAAGCAAATGCATAAATTAAGAGAAAAATATGTGTTAACCATACCTGTGGAGTCTCCTGTTGATGACATCACCTGTGGCTTGATATGCAAATTAACTACTTCTCAATGAGAAATGTGTAATTTGAATATCAAGCAGGGTAATGCTATAAACAGGAGACACCAAAAACAATTAAAAAGGTTCTTATTTAAATGTATGCATTTGCATGCCATTATATTAACACATTGTGTGTATCATTGTTTATTTTTTACATTCACAGTATACACAATGTTTAGGTGGTTGAATCCTTTTGCTTAGGCTGCTCTGGGTGTAAAAACATATATCTAGAGAACATTAATAGCAGTTTGTCAGATCCATAACTGTAGCCATTTACAAGTATTACAAAATGAGTATTATTGACTTCTTCATGACAACTGTAAACAATAATTATGTGAATGCCTGCTAACATTCACTTTAGGCTATTACACGTTGATGGATATATCCCAATAGAGTTAATTCGTAAAGAAATGGAAATGTTACCTATTTAGCAATGCACCATTCTCTTCTTCAGTTGGATATTTACTGCAACTGGTTGTGTATTATAAGTAGTAAAAAAAATGCCTATACCATTATTGATATAGAAGTGTTAGTTAATATCTTTGGTATTTGTTGCTGGCAAATAATTTACAAATACTACTGTCCACCCATTCTTCTACCATTTCCTGTTCCTGGAAAGCACTTCTAGAAATTTGGATTTTTGACTAGTTCTGTACTGTAGATAGCTGTTGGTGTCCCAAGATCCAAGAACTTTTGGTTACATGTCTGATGTAAGTACCTGTTGTACATGAGGGTAGGTGTTTATGATGATTTTACCATTAATGCTGTGACCTACATATTGGCATGTTGAAGTCATAACAATAAATAGCACTACTATTTAAGATGCTAATGGTGGACCTATCATTAAAATGACATGTTTTCAAGTTTACCAATACATTACAGATATGAATATATGTTATAATACTACTTGATAAATTTAAGCTACATTTAAATGTTCGCAGTTTATTCTCTTAGCTTTCTAACTTTCTCATTTTTAAACTTTAATCAGTATATATTTCTAGATATTCATATCTACCTTACTTTGGATGCCAGAACCAGTCTGTAAAACCTTAATTAATGCCTTTTTATATCTTTTGAATAAAAGTTACATTTCAGCAGAAACGGAGACATGTTGTTATTGCAATGTACGTTTTGGGGAACGACATGGTACAGGGAGTATCCGTTTTATTGGAAGGAGATGCCTATGTAGGGTGACATATGCATGATGGCAATTACTGTCTTATTTGAACTGTTTACATGTGGGTTTTGATCCAAGTACTTGTTATTTTTATATGTATATTGCATTTAGCCATCAGATAGAACATAATGTTATATTATGTTGAATGTTATATGATGCACACATAATGTGTATCAAGCATTCCTAGCAATTGTATTATGTTTTTAGGTGGCATTACATTCTATTTGTAGATATACATACATAGACACACATATGAATTAAAACTTTGTGGATTAGTGTGTCCTAAAACATGGAAATACCACTAACAACATCTGTGATCTGATGGATAGTAACTTTTTAGATTTTACCCATATGATTATACAGGCTTTACAGAAGAACGCACAGCAATGGAGATTCTTTTGTCTCAAACGCATATCATCACAAGTGGTTTTCATCTATCTCTGGTCCACCGTCTTGTCTTGAGCTTTCCCACTTCGCTCTTTTTTTTTCTTCTCCCAACAACAAGAATTCAATAACATCATGCACAATAACTGAGAAGTGGATGGACAGAAAGGTTGCAATTATTCTACTCAATTTAGTGATACCACAGAGCGATACCACAGAGATACCATTCATCATGACAAGGTACTCTTTCAAATAAGAATCTCCCAGGCCACATAACCTTTATGTGCAGGCATTGATTATCTATCACAGGACAGATTCCAGCCTTTATATTTCATAAAATATCAACAGAGATGCACAAAGAACAAATATTTCACATAGAATTTTTTTTTTCCCCATTGTCTACCACAATCTGTTTCCAAAAGAAATCTTATACAGCTATGGAAAAGCTCAATTTCAGGCTCAATATACAAAACTGTACATTTTCTAACGCTTTTTTTGTTTTGCTTTACAAAGATGTGTTAGCAAATTCAGCTCATTGATCGCAGTAATGCTGACCACAAAAAAATGCAGAGTGAGCAGCAACTTAGTAAGGTTAATATTAGTACCTTTATGAATAAAACAAAAGGGAGGAAAGTAACACAACAGCATAAAAAAACAGTAAGTTGTCTATAATCATCTTTAATAGGTGCAGATGCACTTGCCTTCTTTTAACTAGGTCAAAGATGTGTGACCCTTACAACTCTCTTACATTCTGCAGAACATTATCTAGATACCTCATACATAGTTATAGCATCATCTCCATTTTAATAAAATAAGCAAGGTGTTTGCAATAGTAACATTTTATCAATCTCCATCCTGGAATATAACACATGATATATGGTAAGCACAAGAAATATATGTTATAACCAAATGACAACTACTATAAATACTACTAGCAGTTATTAATATTATTAGTAGTAGTATTTACTATTGTTTGTACAATATATCTATAGTATAATATTCATTAATGACTTTAGAAAATATTTAAGTTAAAAAGAATGTGAGTACTACTACTGCTTTTGTCATTTAATATGAAATATTAATACCCTACACATGTTGGATATTATTGACTATAACACATGATTTATGGCAAGCACAAGGAATATGTTATATACACAATCACAACTTCCCTATAAATACTACTAGTAGTTATTAATATTATTGGTAGTATGATTTACCATCATGTGTACAATATAGCTATAATATAATATTTCTTATTGATTCTAAAAAATATTCAAGTTAAAAAAAGAATTTTAAGAGTAAATAGGACCAATGAAAGAGTTTTAAACCAAAACTAAAAGATATATGTAGTAGGTAGTAGTAGTATCAAGTCACCTCATTATTTATTGTTCAAAGCTTATTTTAAACTTACTATGGATAATTTTTTTCCCAATTTTATATTTTTATTATTTGTATATAGCAATACAAAAAAATCTAACATATTTTTAAAAAAAAACCCATACAATGCTACTATAGTTTAAATAATCATTATTATCAGAAAATAGGATAATAACTACAAATAACAATAATAAACTACTATGGATGATTTTAAAAAATTGTATTTTATATTTTTATTATTAGTATATCTCAATACAAAAGACACAGACTACATCCAAAGAAACATACAATGCTACCTTTTTGTAAATAATCATTATTTTAAGAAAATAGAACTATACGTGCACATAACAATAATAAACTACTATGGATAATCTTAACTTTAACAACAATTATTCAAATTGAGGACAAATAACTAAACGAAATATCACTAAAGTAAAACATTTTTTAAAAATGATTTGTTGATCTGTTTTACAGTCACACTGTTTTGACTGACAGGTGCCATAGTCTCATCAAGATAGTCAGAATTAAGCGTGATTCGCAACCTGAACCTTTTGTGAGTCTATCTGTTTCATTAAAGGGTTCAAAATGAATGAGGATAAAGGAGAATTACCATTGACCATTCAGATAATGAAAACTTGGAAAGTTTCACTGTGTTCATAATGGATGATTGATGAGCATTAATGACCATTAACTTTCTATTTATTATGGTAAGTAGAATAAAGAAATTGGCCGCAAATGATTTCCCAGAAAATTAAGCAATCAAGGAGCTATTAAGGAGGGATTTATTGTACTAAATATAAAACGACGATTTCCCCAGTGAATCCACAGAGTAATATATGTCTTTTGCCACGGTGGCCTGTCTGAGTAATCTCAAATTACATAATATAAGATGGAATCTGCTTGCTTGTTTTCCAAGTAAATTATAGCTGCTAACTGTAACCAATTCAAGGCTATACATGGAGAGGTAAAAAAAAAAAATGTATATTTATGAACAGACAGGATTCTTCTCTGAAAATAAATATTGTGAACCCTTCTTGAACAAAATTTGTATTTAAACAATGGAAAGAAAGAAGGAAATGAAGAAAGAAAAAAAAAAAAGAATGGCGTTATGCCAAGATGGCTAAATCAGAAGAACAGAGCCAATGTGTTAAAAGCTTTAATATTGGTATTGATCATTCTTTACTTTCATTTTCAATGATTAAAATAATTATAATCAAAATGTACACACTTGGAAAGACAGGATATAAACAAATTACTGAACAAGATAGAAGAAAATCGAAACTTGCATAAAACACACATATAATAAACAAATAGTATTTTGGAGAATGCAATGACTGGAAGAGATTGCGGATCAAATATGTAGTAAAATGTATCAAAGATGGGCCTTTGCCTTTAACCCCGTCTCAAAAACGGACATGCCAGGCACGTCCTGAGATAAACTCCCATAACAACATAGCAGTTCAGATCTCAGTATGCCAGCCTATCACAGTGATTGGATGTGCCAGTACCTGGCTTTGACAGCTTTTTTCTCTCCATAAGCTCTTCCTAATCTCCCCCTACAGCAATCGTGGGGCAGAGAGAGACTAATTACAGTATGGCCAGTTTACCCATGTCCCCCAAGCACACTCCAGCCCTCGTGATTTCTTTAAAAAACAAATAATATTTTTTTTAGGAAGCGTTAGGGTTTGGTTTAGAAGTGCAAATGTCATTACATTTAAATTTGAAGGAAAAAAAAGATTAGCAAAAAAACAATGGGCTACTTTTACTTATTGTCCTATAACTTGCAAAAAAGTTAAAATATAAGTTAAAATTGTGGGGTATTTTGAAACTTAGGACAAATATTAGAATCATATTGGCATTTGTAGATGTGTAAAAGATTATTCAAGTAAACGTTAGAAAAGGTGTTTTTGATTTCAGTTTTTCATAATATCTTATATAGGTTTTTAGTAAATTATGATATGCTCAAAATAGTGGTATCTAAAGAAAGCCTTTGATGTCCTGAAAAAAACTGTATATAATTTTCATATTAAATGAGAAAGAGAAACATTACAGCTAAACACAAACAGCAGAAATATCAAAACAAACAGTGTCATTTAGGCAAATGTGACCCAAAAGTCTGGTCACAAAGGGGTTGGCTCAATTTATATAAATTGTTTTTTTTATTTTTTATTTAGAGGTTTTATGGTAATGTACTTGCAATATTATATGCAAATTTTAGGCATTTTAAAACTATTTTTGCAATGATACTATGGTAATGCATATGCCTAATCATCCATTCAGCCCACAGAGCTTTCTATTTCATTCTGTCCATCTACTTAACATTTAGGGATCTTTTGATATTTGGTATAATAACCCTGTCCTTAGATGATTCTGAACTCTGACTAGAAAATGACAGCTAAGTGCAATGCATTTCAATAGTAGATGCATCAATTCTGTTACAATTACTCAGTCTATATCGGTACCTTCTATTTCTGTGTAGTCTCCAGTAATATCTTTGGGCACCAGAACACTGAGTATAAAATAGAACATAAGATGACATGATGATGGTAATAATGTTAATGACATTCTAATTATAAAGGAGTATGCTTGTAAGCATATGCCATACAATTATGTAGATTGTATTAAAAACAATAGACCTGAAAACACAAAGAAACAAGACATAGACAAGTAACTCATATAATTATGTTAGTATTTCCTTATCCTTCTCCAGCATAACCTTGCTATAGAGTTGTAGCTCATATGACTGGTGCAGTTATTATTTTGCCATCGTACAATGTACCTGTGTGACAGAATAGGAAAGTTGACTCACTTCAACTCAGAAACTTATTCTAGAAAGTGACATATAAACTTGTCACTGACTTCAGCTGTTACATTATGTGACTTCGGAAGTCAATATAGCAGGTAGGATAGACAGATATACAGCCAGATACACTGACGGATAGATAGATAGGTCGATAGATAGAAAGATAGAGACACAGATTAATAGATGAGCAGATAAATAGACAGACAGACATATAATTAGACAACAACCATTTGCAAAAAAATTACTTCAGCGATCATTTTATGTTTTATTAAAAGTAGGATAATAAGGTTATTGCCATTTTAATCCATTAATAGACTGACAGATAAACCAATGGACGAATAGATAAGTTGATAGATAGACAGACAATTAGACAACAACCCTTTGTCATTTGCAAAAAAATTCAGGAAAAATTCTCCAATTTACTTGTTTTTCTAAATCAGCCTACTGCTGTTAGCATCTCACGCATCATATATATATATATATATATATATATATATATATATATATATATATATAGTTTATTCACTAATCCCTAAGAGCGGTGGTGCATTGGCAACTGAGTTTCAGAAAGAGTCGAGCTGAGCTATAGTTGAAAAATAAGAGAAGAAGAATCCACCCAAATCTCTTGTATTGAACTGATGTTATCACAGTTAACTGGTTAGTAAATAGACCCTACGCATCCTAAATAGCAAGGGTGTTCATGAAGTGGGTCGCACTTCATGAGCCACTTCATGAACACAATATGGGTATTTGGGCCAATGTACATTTTCTAATTTGTAGTGGTGAAGACAAAAGACATAAAAATGCTTGGTTATTTTTGCAGACAGAAACTGCCCAAAGCACTATAAAAACCAATTGGAACCAATTACCCATTTATAAGTGCTAATTAGAATATGTGTAGTTAAGTCAGTTGAGCAGCACCTTGCTGCCAGATGGGCCACAGTTGGCCCCTGGGCCACACTCCAATGTATATTTCATTGTTATAACATTTTTAAGGAAGCTTTCAAGGGTAACAACTTTCTGTCAAAAAGCAATACCGTGCAGTTTGTGTAGAGCACAAAATACAGCATAACCTCGATTTATTTATTTATATGGATTTTTTTCATCTTTCATTTCTAAGAGATTTAAGAAATCCAAAGTGACACTGCCATCTTAATACCCAGAGAATTGCTATTTATATTGCTATTTATTTGTGAAATACTTGATTTTTTGGCAATGTATGAAAATAGAGACAAAAGTTAAAGGGAAACGTGGAGGTGACATTCAGCAGTGTTCTTTGGAGACGTGCATTATTTATCCATTCTAGCACTTGAACATGCAGATTGGCAGTGTCTATCAGTGCCGTATAACCTGTTATAACCTCTGTGTGTTCAGAGTAATCTTTTGGACATATGTTGAAAATTGCCAATTTGTCAGAAAAATGGAAGGACTGAAGGGAAGTATCTTTTGCCTTTGTGGCTGAGAGCCTCAAGCGGCACGTAAGACATCTCTGTATGTGACTGGGCTGGAGCACATTTGATCTCCACAATCAGATGTCATCAACAGAAATGGTGAAATCTAAAGCCTGAAATACTTTCTTTCATTTGATAAAGGAAATACTTACAGAATAGCAAAAGCTTCTAGTTATGTGCTAATGGATCGTAGAGAAACTCCATTAGAGGACTGCAACCTAAAAACTTTGACAAATACAAGTCAAGGTAGCTTTATCAGGCTCGGAAATTTAGATGGAGAAGTTTTCACACTCATAATTTGGCCTGTCGACAGTGTCCACAATGATGTTTGTAACAATACAACTGCTGTGAAGATTGACTACTCACATTTACGTGCGTCGGGGCTTTGTAATTATATGTAGCCAGGTACTCTAGTTATCAAAACATGTCTCATGATAGATAGAATCCTAGATGCATTGTGTACTACCTTTAAACTGCTACTGAAATTAGGTATAGTTTATCTGTAGCTTGTAAGCTCTCATGAAGATTTTTTTGTTTTGGTAATTGTATTTTAGCAACTGTACAACAATGCCTGGCACATTGGCGCTTTCGCATTAAGTGATGATAATATTTTCCCAGAGAAATTTCAGATTATTTGTGTATTTCATAGAATTATTATTTTCTGTTCGATTTTAAATAAAAGCAGGTACGGTGTTGGTGTAAAGATGTCTGCTTTGAGCACAAGGCATAAGTTACTAATACATTATAATAGTGTGTTTTGGTTAATATGTTCAGATAAGGGGACAGAAACACTTGACGCGTTTCGAGTGTACTGACTCGAAACGTGTCACGTGTTTGACCCATTTTCTGTTACACTGTTGCTCTTATGAAATACTTTATTCACTTTATGAACTCGAGTGCCAGGGCAATTTTTCCTTTTGAATTTTTCAGTAGTTAGAGGTGGCAATCCAGTGAATTTCTAGTAATTTTCTGCTGTGAGGAGATACCATCAATGGAAAGATATTTTGCATTCTGTATTTGTTTGTCTGCAATGAATAGATAAAATGTTGATTCCTAGGCCCCAAATCTGTCTACTAAAATATCAGCACACAATGTATTTGCTCATTGCAACCAGGAGGATGAATGATAGGGTGCTCAATTTGACAGGTGTCTTACAAATTATATTTAAGAAAGGTTTTCTATACTGCACATATGTTCAGTGGTTGTTTTTGTGTGCGTTAAGTCGCTTCTCCATTAGACTTTTTTTTCCAGTTCATTAAAGCCCTTGGTGACAATGGAAGTGTCAGGCACATCGAGGCAATAGGCTGCACCGCAATTCCGACTCTGGGGCAACCACAATCGCTCGGTGCCATATTGCAGGAGCAGCATGCCCTCTTATGGGTAGAGCTTCAGGAGTGAACAAAAATTCACTTCTGATGCTCTGAATCTGTTGCTTGACTGCCCCTACAGGCAGTGAGTAGCATTGCAATGAAGAAAAAGACTTAATTAGCTTAAATCTAGGGTTAGGGGTCGAATAGCTGTTAGGGTTATAATTAAATTTGGGTTAGCATAAGGGATAGGGTTAAAATTAAATTAAAATTAAAATTTAGTAAGGGTTACAATAAGGGTAAGAGTTGGGGTTAAATTTAGGGATAAGGTTAAATTTAGGGTTTAGGTTGGGGTCAAAAGGTACAAAAAAGAAACAAATAAAAAAACACTATTTTTGGTATTTGCCCCATAACTGGCAAAAAAACTGGCAAGAAACAAGCATATTTCTGAACTCAGGAAACATTTTAAAACTATTTGAATGGAGTCTTTTTTAATGATTGTATTTGTGTAAAAAAATTTTTAGGTCAAAGTTTGGTTTTATTTTATTTTTTCATCATATTTTATGATTGTTTTGTAGAAAATTATAAGATAGGATGAACATGATGGTATCTAATAAACCCCTTCTTAAGACGATAACAACAACATATAATTTGTGTGGGTACAGTATGTGAGAAAGAAGAAATTTATAGCTAAACACAAAACCCAAAACACAAACACCTCAGAAATGTTAAATCAGCCCTTGTCACCAAGGGAAAGTCAAGGTCAAAATGTCCTGTCACTAAGGGGTTAATAAGTGTAATAATAATAGGGAAATGAAAAGGGAGTTATTACTTTCTACAAACTATATTAGTTTCAAAATTATCTATTTAGAGACTTCACAAGATCTCCAGCAAACTACATCCCGCCATGCGTATTAGACAAAGTAACTGCTTCATCATACTATGGCTTATAATATGCTATCAGATTAAAGGTCCATTCTGTCTAGTTTATTTTCTATATGTTGTATATGTGTTTAATATCACTTAATATTAACTTGTTTTCCTGTTACATTGAAAGCTATTTCAGTGGCCTCTAAATTCTGTGGTAGCCAGGAGAACTACTGGAGAAAATAAGTACTATTGCTATAGCAACAACACTCGAACTATTACATTACATTACCATTTATTTATATAGCGCCAACAAATTTACTCAGTGCTTGGTACAGAGCATAAGAAGGGAGTTAAACACAAATTTAGACAAAACATTTTTTGTTACTATTACACTTTATTTGCCATTTTAACAATATATGAAGTTTTACGGAAAAAACTGATCAGTCAGATCTGTTTCTTTTTCTTTACATTGTGTAATATTTAGCTTAAAACTATTCTCTGGCATGATACATAGAACTGTCCCTTTAAGAGATCATAGAATAACAATAATATTATTATCAAGAGGACTGTTTGTTTAACCCCTTCCCGACCTTATGACGAGTTAACTCGTCATAAGAGCCGCAGCGTTAGCGACCTTATGACGAGTTAACTCGTCATGCAGTCTAGCCGGCGGTGCGCTCCGTGGGCACCGCCAGCTAGTCTGCAACGGGTCCAGGACTAAGCCTCGCACCCGAGGCAAAGCTCCTGGACCCGATCGGTCAGTTTCCGGCCATGTGATCGCGGTGATTTAGTCATCACCGCGATAACATGCAAATTAGATGGCAAAGTCAGTGTGTTCACACACTGACTTTGCCTCTAATTCACTCTCTGTGCTTCACATTCCTATAGTGAAGCACAGAGAGTGACCTGTAAGTAAAAATAAATTAATTATACACACATAGGTTAAAAAAAAAAAAAAGTAACCCTTTCATTGCTGATCACAGTTTTAACTGTGATCAGTTTCCTTCCACTTTATGGCCCTCATTTAGTTTTTTTTTTAACAGATTTTTTTATTTTTACAATTTATAAAGTTTTTTTGAATAAATAAAGGTAATTTTAATATATTTATTTAATAAAATTTAAACCCTGCATGCCTGTTGCATGATTTTTACTGATCTGACATCGCACTCTTCAGAGTTTTTTTCTGTCTTTTTTGTTATGGGGGGTTTGGGAACCAATATTTTTCTTTTTTATTAGTTAGTTAATTAGGGGGGATAAGTGGGTTAGTGTTGCACTAGTTATGTAGCTTATTATTGGGAAAATAATGGGGAAAAACTTTTTTTTCCTCAAAAATTTCCTCTTTTATATGTATTTTTTAATACTAAAATGTAAATCATTTTTATGTATAGGGTATCAAAAGAAAGCTCTAATTGTCCTCTAAAAAACAACATATAACTTGTATGGGTACGTTAAATGAGAGAGAGGAAATTTATGTTTCAAAAACCGCGTATTAAAAATTGAAAAACGCTCTGGTCCTTGGCCCAGGAAAATCCCTGGTCCTTAAAGGGTTAATATTTCATTTAATTATATGTTAAGTTAAAAGTAACAGGCCAAGAAACAGACACTTTTCCATCAGGGATAGCCTAAGATGGAGGACAAGATTAGCCTTTCTCTGAAAGTTGGGTATTGACATTCAAATCTAGCATTTGGATATCCTTACACACATAAGCGTCTTTAAATCTAGCCTCTAGAAGACCTCACAGTATTACTTTCTTTAAATCACTCCTTCGGTTAGATACAAGCTCTAATTACACATTTCTCTGCATGAACTTTCTATCCTTTCCTCTCGAGTTTCTCTGTTTTCTTTTCCTTTCCTATGTCTTCCCACTAATGAGTTTATAAATCTTCAGCTTTTTTTTTTTCCTTGCAAGAATCTGAACTTGCCATATTTTCTCCCTATCTTTCTTTTTCTTGAACAGCCATACCTGGATTTTTAACATTGGATTTGAAAATATGTTTTATACATTTTTTTTGATACAATTTTAGTTTTGCCTCATCATCATTTATCACAAGTCAGCATAAAGTTTACCAGAGAACCCGCTCATTTAATGTTGCTTAGAAGTCTTTCAACAGGCAGGCTTTATTAAAAACTATGAATATACTTGCCAAACTTAATGCTGAGCATTTGCATTAAAATGTCTGTTTGGTTGTTACCTTGGGGTGATTTAAGTGATGTTCTTGTAGAGGGTATAAAAAATGCATCAGTTTCTTACAATCACATCCTGCTATTTACATTTTCCCAACATATAAAAAAAGAAAACGCCTGTAGATATAGTGTCAGGTTCTAGCACAATGTTGACCTCAATTCATTCAATTGACACATAAAAATTGCCCAAAGGTAATAAGTTAAGTCTTGATAAGGTATTTATTTTAACAACGATTCTCTTATCATCATGATTTGTTGTGCAAAGTATATTACCCAAGGTAAGATACATAGATGTTTTTGTTTTTTTTCACTTTTTGTTTGCTATCTTATCAAGTATATCAAATAATGTTGCAGATCAAAACTAAACCTGCCTATCTACTTCATTAAAACAATATATCAAATTGGTTCCTACCATTAAAAATAATAGATTTGATAACCTACATTTACAGTATTTCTCTTTGACTACACAGTCTATTTTTAAAAACAATACAATCAAAATGAAATCATAATTGAAAAAAACCTTCTGCAGTGTTTGTGTCTAGCTGTCATTTTAATCTTTCTCAATTATATACTATTATTTTCATCACATCATATAATTTACTATACAAAAAAATCATAATTTTTTTTTTTTACTCATCTACAAACACTAATAAAAAAAAGTACTAAATAGATTCTAATATTTGTCTTGAGTTTAGAAATAGTTTTAGGGAGAAATCGTATACATGTGCCAGGGACCCTATTTAGGGTTTGCTGGATGCCTTGACTTTGAGGCATTACAGCAACACCATTTAAGTGTAGAAAACTATCATTAATTGGTTCCGTAACTCCGTTAGTTACATAATGTATCTAAATATTGTGTCGATAAGGTGTTAATTTATTTCATCCACAGTTGCGCCCGGTATAGTTCACGACAAATATGACAGTTCTCTCATGGTGTAAGGACAGCCATTCTAATCAAAAAATATAATTGCCTATAATCTCTGTGAAATTCTAATGTATGTCACAGACAAGAGAAGATCTATTCAAACAGAGTGATGTCAGCTAATGAAAAATAACTTTCAGACCATTAATAGGAGCTACATTTTTAAAGCAGAATGATATCACTATTTAACATTTCAAAAACTTCTGCCGTAATCATAACGGCAGATATCGATAATGTTTAACACAAAACTGACTAACAAGTCAATAAATCTCAGCCCTTAAGCTCATTGCTTCATTATGGCTGTACTCCGTAATCTATTTATCTCCTTGAAATAATGTTCTTACAACCTTGATGTTCTCATAAGAGGGATGGCAGACATACTTAGACAATTTAGATATGAAGCCCAATTATAGGCCATGGCACTGCTCGCAGTCTAGGGAATGAAGGTCTTTGAGAATCACTTCAACTTACATTGGTGAAAAAATTCAAATAATATTCATCCAGATGGCAAACTATCGAACGAATGTCTGCCTCTATTATTCCCCTGCAAAGCTCCTGCTGTTTCTTATGGTGCTGCTGGTGAAAAAAAGGTGCACTATAGCTTTATGTTTTTTTTTACTGATAAAATTATATGACATAAGCCTCCAACTACCTGGATCGCTATAATTTCCTATGCAAATGACCTCTATAGTACTGTTTTTACTTGTTCTACTAATTCCAAAACTATACATCACATATGATTATAGAGACTTTTGTGTGCACAATAAAATGAGCAGAACTCGAAAATCTATTTTTCATGTTAATCTATCAATTCTGCTAGTACAGCATACTGTTCTGTCCTAACACTTTCTTTAAATAATTCTGTGTAATAGGTTCGCTTGAACAGGCAGCTGTACATCATTTTGAACTACGGTGGACCCCCCAATTATTCAAAGAAAGTGTTCGAAAAGAACAGTATGCTGTACTAGTAGAATTGATAGTAAATATAGGGATTAGCATGAAAAATAGATTTTACTTTTCCAGTTCTGCTCCACCGTTACTAAAATTATTTTATTACTGTACACGCAAAAGCTTCTGTAATCATACGTGATGTATAGTGTTGGAATTAGTACAACAAGTGACAACAGAACTATAGTGGTCAATTTCTAAAATAGGCTTCTGATTTCAAGCTCTATTTTTTTTTGAGCTAATGAGGTGACAAGAAAGGGAATAATAAAAATAATGAAACAAATATTGTTGCTCTGTTGAAAATAAGCTACATAGCTTATCCTTGGTCAGTGAAAGCAAGTTACACAAAATGGTTTATCCTAGTTACACTTACATGGGACAACTATCCATGAGTATCCCTTATCCAAAATGCTTGGGCCCAGAAGTATTTTGAATAATGGATCGTTTTCAACAAGAAGATATATTAAAGCCTTTCAGCACTTATGGAATACAGTAGTATCAATGTAAATATTGTTTAGCGCAACAAACTCACTTTTACTGCATGTTTGGGAACCTGCAGTTAGTGTGTCAGGCCTGCACGTGTGGCATTGTATCACCCTTGTGGGTGTAAGGGAATCTGGGCATGGATGGAAATGCAGGTGTGTGTGGAATTTGCAACCTGTTGCAAAATAATATAACATTTTTGGATAACGGTTCATTCTGGATAACTTATTTATGAATAAAGGATGCTCAACCTGTATCAGATTGTTCCTGAAAAGGAAGGTTTATCCTCCATATCAATCACTCACTTTTTTCTTTGCATAAACGTTATTCACGAAATACATATTGAAGGTTTATATAACAGACTACTTATTAGCATGTAAGAAGAGATTAAATTGTCACTTTTCCACACATGTTGGCAGTAAGCAAGGTGAAAAGAAACAAACCATGTAGAATTAGAGAGTAGGATAGATGGTGATTTCAAACAACGAAACATACTTTCACAAGAGCTGTTTGAGCTAAAACATCAAAGAAAATATTATCACATCTTTAAAATATAAAATATTATAACATAATTTAAAACATCATGGAATTCTGTGATCATATGTAGTAAAAGTAATCAGTAAATTCAGATCTAGACTGCACAGATTTCTGGGACGTGATGGGAGGTACCAGTCTGATATACTAATGGAGAGGACTCCTTTGTAAACAAAACACATTCAGGGCCTTCCAGGTAGGTACAATCCTACATTTTATTTATCTTAAAATAAAACTTTAAAAAATACAATCTCATTTGTTTGGGGGGTAATTTATTTAAAATGGTAGCCTCATAATCTTTCTGTTATAGGCAAACACTACTATGCTTCTCTTGCATAGCAGTGAGAAAGGGAGAACAACAATGTGATACATGTTTGCTTGTAGGAAAGGCAGGTACTGCAGGTTTATAAATAGGACTGTTTTTACCGTGGGCTCTTTAATGTGTATAATAAAATATGCTTGTTAATATTTTATCATAAAAATATGCTATCTTCAAGGAAAGTATTTCTTCATGGGGTTGTGGTTAAATGGTGTGAGTAGGAAACCTCACTACATTCTTGTGACATCATTTGACTTCATTCCCACAGAAGCCTGCTGTGTTGAAAAGGATTATTGTCTTCATTAAATATTAATATAGTACTCCATTCCAGATATTTTAAACAGAATTTGCTAATCAGGTTGATTTCTTATTTAAATAAGATCTGAAATGTCCATTGTTGATATTCTTAATTGTAATCATTAACTGGAAGAAGCACTGGCAATATGTTATTCTTCTCTTATCCATTTTTTTTATACATATGTTTCAAGAAATGTTAAATATAATATGCATTGTACTACCCAAAATAGTGTTTAACTCTTTGGGAGCCAGAGTTTTTTAGGTTGCCCCGTCAAATCAGACTGGTTCCTTCTATAATGTAATATATTGTAAGACATTTTGTTTTAGTTTAAGGGCGATAAAAGCCTTAATAACCCTAGGCTACAATTAGAATACATTTTTCTTTCTTTCAAAGCTTCTAGAAAGACATATAGTGAAGGGGGGGGGGGGTATCCTCAGAATTAGGCAAAGTCATTCATTAGGGCAGACACCACAAACATAATATTCTATTAATATGTTCTAGTCCTCTTTCAACTCAAATCATGATGATGATGATGATATCATGATGATGATGATATCATGATGATGATGATGATATGATGATGATGATGATGGTATCATGATGATATGATGATGATGATGATGATATCATGATGATATGATGATATGATGATATGATAATGATATTATGATGATGATACCATGATGATGATGATATGATGATGATGATGATGATGATGATGATGATGATGATGATGATGATGATGATGATGATATCATGATGATATGGCGATGATATGATGAAGATATTATGATGATATCACATTTTCTTTTTCGCATATTCTTCCAGAGAAATCAAGAAAACAATACATGTCATACAATAGGAAGTAGTGCAGGCAACACATAATAACCCACATCCCATTTAGTAGGATAGCAGTTCTAACAGGTACATGGAAACTCCTTTACAGTTGCTAACAACACATTGGGTTCTTAAGAAAATCTTTAGTTCTTCACTGACCTTTTCCACCAACTAGAGTGAGCTACGCAATAGCTAAATAAATAGAAACCCTCAACCCCAAGAGGTAAAGGGATACACTATGTGCCAAAGAAAAAACTACAAAGTGGGACTGTAGCATGAGCTCCCATTTCCTCTGCTTTGAACATACACTTTACTGCTTTATATTTTCATGTGCTACAGACTGTTTGTTTCATCTCAACAAGAACAGCTTCATAGGTTTTTTGTGTCTTCTTAGAGACAACAGCACAACAGTGACTTCCACGACATCGCATTTTGTACTTGAAATGAACACGCATGAAAAATCTATCTCGCGTCAGAAAACCATTCATCTGCAGAGAGATATAATACCAGTTTCTAAGACTGATCCTTGGATTTGTGCTAGAGAGAGGAAAACACTGAAGAGTGTATAAATCCATGGCAAATCTCCGTTCCTGGTGCTGTAGAAAGTAAGGAATTACTGTTGTGCCTTCATTGTTATTTGTGCAATTCCCAATGCTAAAAAAAAAAGTTTTATTTCTAAAAAATGGCATCGAAATCATGTACTGTTTATATTTATATTTGTTTACACTGCATAAAATCTGTACTTTGAAATCTGATATAAATTATTTATACACCCTGGTAGAGCTGCTTTATTTCTTGATATGACAATGGATATAAGTTATTTTCCTGAGTAAAAATTACCTCAGATTTTTGATATTATTTTGATATTTGAAATGCCCTTGTTATAAGGATCATATAACGTTATATGAATAGGACAAGCCATGAATTTTTAACTGATACAATGCAAAACAAATGCCCTGAGCGAAAAAAATAAAAAAGCATGCTCGGTGGCTACTGTGATTAATATCCACATTCTATACATAATGGATGACAAATTCTATGCAACATCCTACAGATTCATTTTGGAAGACTGCAAAGGTTTTCACAGTTTTCAATTTTTTTCTTTTTCTCTTTTTTTTTGTTATACCCACTGGCCTCATATAAATATTCCTTTCTGAGAAACAAATGAGAATATATTGGGATATAAATTATTTACTTTCCCAAACTCTGCTGATTTATTCACTAAGTTTTCTCATTCTTAGAGCAGTCTGAAATTCTTGTGGGATCTCCGGTAAACAGCAAGGTTACCTGACATGTTTTAAATTTACCCATTAGAAATCAGTAAATTTGCAACTTCCCTTTTTTGTCTCACTTTCGTGAAACTCACTGCTTCTGAATGCAGTTTTGAAGGTCAAAGTGTTCAGGTTCTGTATTACAAACAGAATTCTTCAGTGCAAACATACAGACTTTTTCATAGCAAGATATCAATTTTAATTCAAAATTTCTATTATCTGCCACAGAGACCAGACACTTTCGTACTGTTAAAAACCTCAAATAACTTGAAACAACTCTACAGCACTACAACTCTTGTTAATAAGCCAGTGAGGTAAGTGCCACCTGTAGAATCTGTTCAATTTATGTTCAAATTGCTGGAGTTACTCAATGTAGGCTGAAGGAACCCCAGACACATACAATTGTTGTAACAAAGTTTTGTGCTGTGGACCATAGACTATGTTTCCTATATACCTTTTGCTTGGCCAGGGCTACCATCAGAATTTGTGGCACCACTTACAATAAGAATGGCCCCCTAGTGGTCTAGTTTCCTAGACTTGCCATTGCACCCCACTGAGATTTGCTAGTGCAACCCCAGAAACTCAACATTGCACCGCCAGATTCAACCCAAGTGACTTGCCATTGCACCTCTAGAGACTTGCATCATTAGCATTTCATTTAGTTTCCAATTTTCCACCATATTTTATTTTTCATTTTAAAGGATATGATTTGATCATAATAATGGTATATACAAAAAGAACTTCTTATCTTAAAAAATGTATATATAATGTGTGTGGGTTTAGTAAATGATAAAGAGGAAACTATAGCTAGTTGAAGAGCAATCGATTTGTGGGGTGGGAGCTAGGCCTTGGATTCCCAAACTTTGGCAGAAAATGTAGCGCAGACCTGCTGGCAGTACCACTTCTTAAGGGTTATAATAGGAGGCAAATTTCGACCAAAACTTTCGACCAAACCCATCCATTTTGCTTATATCCAGTCAGGTTAATAACATATGTGTTTCCTACTATGCCATGTCTCTTAACCATTAATTAATAGAAATAACAACTAATAAATCATTAAATAATGAAATTATTACATTACTTTATTAAAATTATTAAACATGTGAGAAATAGATTTTGTTATAAATCCCTTTGGGGTCAAATGTGAAAGTAGTTTAAAAAAATAAATACATGAAAGGGTGAGTGGATGAGTGTTGATGTATACATTATATATATAAATGTATAACTTATGTAGATGAAATGTGATAATTATTTATTGTAGTTTTTGTATTTTACATTATAAAAAATAAAAAATAAATTAAAAAATACACATTTGTACTGTTTTCTACCCTCCAGGAAGTATCTGTCCCTTGTCCCCTATCTCACGTAGGATAGTGAAACCCCTTAATGCTCATGCTTAACTCTATGCCTGATAAGACCCTGGGCCTTTTCAAAAAACCCAAAAATCTAAAAAAGTAAAAGGTTATTGTCAAATGTGATTTACTAATCGTACAATGGTATAAAGCAACCTGAAACCTGAATCTTATCCAGATTATCTACTTCTTTTGACACAACATTTTTTTTTCAAATTGATTTACAGATTATATTGCATTAAATTAATTTCAACAACTTAATTCCTTTCAATCTGCATTAATCCCCCTTGTGCATTTTCTATTTAGAAATATAGTATCATATGATTTCACCTGAACGGTTCAACAAATGAGTATTATTTTTGCTCTTAGAGCAGAACATTGTATAACATACAATATCCTTGATGTAACAAGGGTGTTGTTCCATCAACAGGTTTACATGGCAACAAGAAATATCAAGTACACAGTTTGACCTCTGCCAGTTGCAGTTTGAGGAGATTTGTGAGCATTGTGTATTGAGATGTTCAGATAACATCAATAATATAGTGACTGTTACATTGACTGTTCCAAACTATTTAACTGAACTTAAATGTTGAACTGCCGAACAGTTTTTCGGATGGTTTCACCCATGCTTCTGACCTCGGATAATTGTCCACTAGATTTCGTATGTCTTGATACTTCCAAAGAGTGGATTCAAACACACATAATGTTTAGTATGATATTCATTACTTATAGAGAATCAGGGAGCTACTGAAGTATCTATGTATTCTGAATACTTCATGTTTTTGTAGATTGACTGCAATTTGATTATGAAACCTTTTAATCTTGTGAAAACTTCATAAGAGAGTTGGTAAAATCATTTTTTTTTTTTTATCCATTTCTAGTTCTATCTCTTTCTTTCTCTCACTCACTCAGTAATTAACCTTCCTGAAAATATTTTCATTAACAGACAATTTTAATGGTCTCTGTGCTTTCTATTAAATCAAAATAACTATTATGCTTACATTTCTTCATTAAAACTATGTCTCCCAGCTAAGTTTGCACAGCATTTTTACGGTGACCTTTGCTTTAAAAATGTAAGTCAGCTTAATTATTAGGCATATTTTGAAATATAATTACTCTGAAAATTAGATTACAAGCTATGTTTTTGGCAAAACAGATAAAAAGCATGTAGTTACTGGGCAACACAAATGTTCTGGTGTGTGTTTATATATGCACATACACAATGATTATTTACTTAACTATGACTAGACAGGAAGGTTCAGGCCTTGATATCAAATCTGACAGAGTAGTTGAGTTTAAGAATCTTTCCAACTCATCTATTTTATCTAGAAAAACAAGGTGTTCCCAGCGCTGTATTCTTAGATTTTAGCAGCACTTAGGCAGTGTGTCACTATATCCCACCAATAGAACAAAATATATAATACGACATGGTTCATAATACGAATGTCGGTTTATAGACCAGCTCGATCTTTAGTTCAGAGCTGGTCTATAAACCGACATTCGTATTATGAACCATGTCGTATTATGGATTTTAAACCGAATCGGCTTTTGGGCTGTCTCCTATCTATGCAATGATAATGCGAATCTCGTATTAACAACTGCATTCGGATAAACTACATAGAACTTTTTTTGCTCTAAGTTAAAGTCTCGTGAGAGGCAGGAAGATGTTGTAATAGGCTGTATTTTCAAAATAAAAGTTTGTTGCAGGAAGTCCAGACGCCAAGTTGAAGCCATTGAATAGGCGAAACGCGTAGCGTTCTGGACTCACCTTGCTATTTTTATTCCATTTTTTTGTATCCTGTATCCTGTTTTTACATCCTGAGAAATATTATTATCTGCTGGAAGGAATCGCTTGACGGCCGTGTGGCGCCCACTTCGCCTGTTTCAGTAAACCTCCATGTAAGCAGATATGTCTCTCTATTAAATGTACCTTTTTCACTTTACTAACTGGATACTTTGTTGTTATGTTCTTTTGATATTGTACCATAGAAGAACATCAGCTGGAGCTGATGGATGCTTATATATATCTGAAGTATCTTCTGCCCCTATAAGTTTTGTGAGTGTATACCAAGAGGGGGACAGAGATCTTTCCTGCAATTTTGGAAACATCTCTTCACTGATCATTCACAGAATATTGTTTATGCTCCACAGTTTGCTTTAAACACACTATTTGCTTTTCTGTTATACATCTATTTTATCTGTAGCCTGATAATAATAATTTGAGCCTGATTTTTGCAACTCTGTCAAGTGCACCAATAATAGACCTTATAGATCCAACATTACAAGGTCAGAAATCCTAGTACTCAGTGTTATTATAGTTTTGCAGTTGACCTTTTAGTGAAGTACACCTAGTGTTTTTGTATGTTGCTTAGATACCCAGATGCTAGGCTCAAAGTATACATGAGTACAACATGATTTGAAACATAACATTGAGAGCTTTGCGGGTAGAATAAGGTAAGGGGCAAAATTGTGTAGGGCATGAGCCACTCCTACTTCTATCCTGCAGTGGCCTATGGGAAAAAATGGAACTACATTTTTTCTACATGGCTATTGGCTTTCTATAAACCGAAATAGAATCCCCATTCATACGAATAGGTCAATTGACCTATTCGTATGAATGGGGACACTCACCCACATTTTACTTAATTTTGCAGCCATCTAGCCCTTTCCAGGACTTTTTTAGAGGCATTTTAGTGCCGAAAGTTCGTGTCCCCATTGACTTCAATGGGGTTCGGGGTCAAGTTCGGGGTCAAGTTCGAGCACGGACCTGGACATTTTTTCGAAGTTTGGCCGAACCTGCAGAACCCGAACATCCAGGTGTCTGTTCAATTCTAGTTATGATCTAAGACTGTCATTAGTGGATATCAGGCATCATAATGCATCTCATTCTCTCATTAGTGCAAGATAAATTATAGGAAGAGGAGAAGATTGAAAATGTGCAAAAAAATGTTTGAAATGAAGAGAGCACTTTTAGAGCTTCATCTTGTCTTCCTGCAGAAGTTTGGTCACTCAAGGTCAAAAAGGTTCACCATCACTTGTATATAGGATGCAACATGTGAAGATGACCCTTCACATGTTGCATGTCCCAAGTACTATTGGAGGTGAGAGTAAATTTTATTTTTATTCCTGGTATATAAATTTATTTAAAGGGCTAGGACCTAAAATTAGTAACACACTGAGTATAAGAAGCACTATATGCTGACAGTATGTGTACTAAATCTGGAATTGTTGACCTGCTTAACACATTTATGTAATGTAGTAGTTTTTTTCCGTCTCCTCATACAAGCGCACTGTGATTTATGCTCAAAATTTCACACGTACAACTGATCTCATATTCACACATTGAGGGTGATTTGTTAGAGAGACAAACAGATGTGTTATTTAATTTGTACTGTCTTTACATTGTGTCTTATTAAATCTTTAAACTCACATTAATCAGGCAATTGGGGATTATTTATATTTTAAAGAACAGCATTAGTCTTGATTCTATTTTGTTTTATATCTGTGTAATGTTTACTAATCATTTACACAGTGCAGTCTATTGAAAAATATGCTGTCTAATATTAGCAGTTTAGCTCATTATTCTATGATTATCATTACATATTATTTTTAAAACCAGATAATTTTTCTGGATTTTTTTTTACAAAGATAATAAAACTGATTCATATTATATATTTAACATGGCTATAGTAATTTAACCTATTGTTTGACCTTTTTTAAAATATGATTTAATATGGAAGTGACCATCTTTGAATTAGAGAATATTTTAAATCTCGAGTTTTTCCGACCATTAACAGTTATGGAAAACAAAAATGTTATTCTTCAAAACCAAATCGGAGTCTGGGATTTCCTGAGATTAGCAATTCCCTACTCTGTGCTGTTGTGGAAAGGGAGTGTGAAAACTGGCACATTAAGCACAATGCAAACTTAACAGGAAGTGCAGGAGATGTAGATGGTTTGCAAATAGCCATATTATGGTGAAGTTAAATGTGTAAATGACAGAGCCATTTAAATTAAATCAATATGAGTCTTCACAAGTCCAGCAGCCATGATTATTTTCTAATGAATACTGAAAGGAATCTGATTTGCTCTATCTCAGTCATTTTTAGTAGATTACAATAATATTTGATCTTTGCAAAAACAGTTAACAAAAAAACACCTTTTTAAAGATATTTATATGTAAAACACAAAAACTACCAATATTTTATGGAAACATTATGTTTAATACATTGATTATAACATCAGAGGGAAGTACAAGAATAGTTTTGGGGGGCCCTAGGTAGAAAACTAGATGGATGTAAGCTCCATCTCCATAACATTCTCACCCAAGTTAGGCACTGTGAGCTCCCTAAGCATATGGGGTCTCTAACCTGTTGCTTAATTTGCTTATATTGTAGCGCTATATAGAAGTCTATGTTGCTTTGGGTAGGAAAAAACTGAGGAGCAACATGGCAGTTGGGTACATTCAAATATTATCTGCTGATTGTCTAGATTATGGATCTTATTCACAAAGCCCCTAGTTGACCCACACAAAGTTGACACCAAGTTAACGAAATAAAATAAATAACCAAAGATAAATATATAATTATAACATAGATTACATTAATTTATGCATTTTTCAAATTCTTTTTAATTTCTTTTCTTTTCCCAAAAAAATTGTTTTTTTATTTATTTGTGGCTTTTTCGTGGGACATATTTCCTGAGCTGAAGTCCTATAGAAGTCTATGGGGAGTGAACATTTTGGTCCGATGAACGACAAAGGAATGATCCAAATGAGGCTGAAAATTGGATTTTTTTGAATAGACCCCATAGTCTCTTTACCCTACTATCCCTACCTTCTCTTTGATATACATGAGTGTCACCAAGATCCTGTACAGCATCACTTTATTCAATTTCTGATATATGTAATAGAAACCTCTATAACGGAAACCTCTATGTCTTCATATCTCCTCTATAAATCCAATCCCACTATTGCACCAATTTTGCAATAGCATTATAGTAATTATATGCATTACTACTTCGAAAAAAAAGAGAAAGAAAATTATACATCAGATGTATTCTTTTGTTCACAGGCAGAATTTAAAGCTGGTCCCCCCCCCCCCCCCCCCGCCCCCCCATGCTATTCTTGCATCGTTTTTGCAGCTGGCAAATAAATAACCCAGTGAGAAATAGTCTTTAAATATATGAATTACTATCTGATATTAAGAAAATCAAACCACTCCATTAGGTGTCTCAGCGGTTGCTGGATATGTTTAGCTGGGAAAGTGGTTTCTTGTCTAAACTTTTATTTGCCAAAAAGCACCTACACTAAACAGCTGTGCCTTTATTTTTTTTTCTGAAGAAAACACTTGGAAAAATCAATTGGCATAAGAATGTGGCAGAAGAAGTCGATTTAACAGACAGTGTTTATTTTGTCACTGTTCGTGTTATAAATTTTCTACCACCTCCCTGAGGTTTGGAAAGTTTTATTTAAGTGCTGCTGCTGAATGCAATCATTTGCTTGATCATTTATCACTGTTATTTCAAATAGGAGCACTTGTTTTCATAATTGTGCAGCTCTGAAAGGGTATGGTACAATGAACACACAAATACGGGGAAGTGGAGTGCGTATGTACTAAAATCAGCTACGTGCAAAACATGAATCCTCTCTATGAAAGAAAAAATATTGGTTGTGAAGCTGTTGTAGACAATTCTCACTTATCATCTGCAAACAACAAAAATGTCAAGCTAGTAGTGTTTAACCTGCACATTGTACAGGTTTATTTTGAACGGAATCCTTTGGAATGTTTCATGGTTTCCTTCTCTATTGCTCTTTTGTTTATTTTGCAAAATAATATTTGCAGATGAAAGGGAACCTCTTATACTGATCATTCAGAAGTTGGTGGCTACCTCTCTGATTTCGTTTTTTGGCAGCAGTGTTTGGCGAGGCAGGAATCTTGAGTACTGTCACTGGTGACATCATTGACATTCTGCACATGTGCAGGGGGCATCCCATTGCATATTTATGGAAGACCTATAATCTGCTCCCAAGAGATTTTGGGATGCATATTGGTTGCTGGTAATAACATAGTGACCTGGATCAAACCCCAGGAGACAGCCTGCCAAAGGTAAGTTTTCAGGTTACGTATTGCAACAATTTAAAAAGACATACAAAAGTGAAAAAAAATTAATAAATGCAAATATATTGGCATATGTTATATGCATTTGTCCATTCATTTGTCTTTTCAGACAGTGATTATTTTATCACGACCATTTTTAATTGATTTGCAGCTAGTTTCTTATTACTTCTATGAAGAGATTGTTCCAGGCACTGCTCTTTCTGTAAAATAGTATATTTTTAAACTTACATATGTATTTTGTTTTTTTAAATAAACAAAAATAAAAGAGCATTTGGCACAACACAGCATACAAACAAGCATACATAATAGTTTTCCAACATCGATACATTTTTATTTGCACTCCCGTGAAAAAGTTACTTTGATATTAATTTGGCCCTCGTAAGTGGGGTGGCATTTAAAGAAATTGTGCCACATTTGGCATCAACTTCTATGGTGTCCTTTATAATCCCTTTCCCATTTAGGAAATATTTGTTTTCTCTAATCAACATGTTGTGGCTCTGCAGTACTCAGACTCAAGTGACTTGATGTCTTGGCACAACAATTTGAAAATCTGCAGTCTGCTATTGTAAAAATCAATGCTGGAACACCAGGATATAAAAATGCTTAATAAAAAATGTCCTTTTTTGCTCTGGTAGGCCAAGGAGAGTAAGTGCTTTGAATCAGAATGGAAATATCACACAGGGAACTAATTTCTAAAGACATTTGCTTAACATCTAAACAGGAAGAAATGCATTTATAATACAGCAGTGAGCCTGGGAATGGTTCAGCAAAAAAAAAAAAGAGATATGTCAGAAATGACTTTCTTATTTATGGCTGTTTATGGTCTAGGGATACCAATGAGTTATACATGTGCATTCAGGATCAATAGGTGGCATATATAAAGCATACATTTTCTCTTGAGTGAACAGGACGGTCAGTTTAGGTCATAACTAATATATGAAATTGCTTTAAAGTAGCAGTGATGTTGAAATGTCTCCGATAACACGTGGATCATATTATAATGGCAGGTTTTTGTATGCTTTCTGATCACAGTGCAACTATTTTGGTTTACTTATACACACCTCCCAACTATAGTTGCATGTTTGTTTAAAAGAAAAAATAACGGCCATGTTTTTATCTCCATTGACTTAACATTGGACACAAGCCAATTTTTTTTTTTTTACATTAAATACTGACTGGGTGGCTACCCTTCTCCCAACACCTCCCTGGCAATGAAGGACACCAGGCACATCTTAGGAAGAGTATTATTTTCAATGTAATTCCAAGTGTCACATGCACAAGTCTCTGGTATGGTGCTGAATCAGGACTTTTCCACTTAAAAGCAGTGCAGTTGGTGGGCATGCTTATAATCACATCACGTATTCTCTTGTACACTCCCCTCAAACATGGAGACAATGTCCTATGTTCATTGAAGCTTATAATAAATATAGTGTGTGCTGCTGAAACCAAAAATGTACAAGACTTAGAAGCCTGAATATGGTAAATTGCCCATTGGGGCAAAGAACATGTTTTTCTGCTCATTTTGCACCATTAGAGAGAAAGAACATCTTGTAACACAACATTAATTCTGCCCAGAAAAGGCAGCCCACATCTGAAATGTCAGGCAATATCTCCCTGGCAGCCAATAGCCTTGGAAAATTAAAAGTTTCATTCCCCTTTCGTTTTAACTTACATTTAGAAATAATTTTTTTCTTTCTTTTTTCATATTTACAGTTTGCCTTTAAACAGCCGTCTGATGTTATCTCTGTTTTAATCTTTCTTTTTGTAGCCATTAATCCATGATGCCTTCTTTTGTCCTCCGTGCCATCGTCCTATGACAGATAGGTTGACCAAATCATCATTGTATGATATATGCATGCTTTGGGGGCAGAAGTAGATCAATATGGATGCCTGGGGGCGGAGCTTTGGAGGTCAAGTGTCAGCTCTACCACCCATTGGCGGTAGGCCTTGTCATTCAAAATAGCAGCGCTTCTGCACATAATGCTCTGCATGCACATTAATTTGTGTCTAGTTTTCCAAACACTGGAGAACCACGTTTATATTGCAAGGTTATATCTTACGTCCCACTGTCCCACTGAGCTCTTCCTGAAAAGTGGAACAAAGGTAGTGTTTGGCAGGACAGCAGGATGGTCTCCTAAAATCGGGTCTGTCTGGCGCAAAGCAGGACAGTTGGGAGGCATGGTATTGTCAACAATACTGAGTCCAGAGAGAACAGGAATATTGCCTCCTTAATCATCACACATAATTGAAAAAATAAAAAATCACCTACTAGTGGGCAATAAGTATCAATGATAATAAAAATAATTGAAACAATTACTATCGAATTATAACTGTTAACGACATTAATTTAGTTCCAGCTCTCATTTATAATCACTCTTTTATGACTAACACATCCATTTATATAGTGCTAACTATCAATTAGTGACCTATATTTGGAATTAAACATAAATTAATGGCCATCCATTTAGAGTCACTTAATGACAGATATTTGGTTTTAAATATCACACTGTGATGTATATATTGAGTTAAATATCCATTAGAACAACTATTTGCAGTTTAATGTCAAGGGTAACAGACAGAATGCTATCCTAATGTCACCATCCCACAGGTGACAAACATTTAGCGTAAGAAGAGCTTCTAGCTACTGCAGTAATCATAGCTTAATAAATGCCAGTGAGATCAATAATTTAGTAAGGGAATGTCGTACAATGACAGGGAACAAAAACCATGCTCCTGCGTATGTTTTCATATTATCCCTAGTATTAGCTTGCACCCTTTTGTGTTTCAGTAGTAAACAATTTATAATTGGTTCACTTGGCAATTGTACCAATAGAAGAATTAATGTGGGATGTCTGTTCCTGGCATCTTTAAGGTCTTTTATGTGTCAGGGGTGCATTCTGAACAGTATGATAACATGTTTTTTTGTCCTTAAAAAATACCAGCCATGCTATTACCTCCACTGATTTAAAAAATATATTTTTTACCAGCCTGTCGGTAAAATACTTGCAAGTTAGCAGCCCTCCACATGGATGGTTTATTCATGGATGCTAATAAGAAAAAATGAATAAAAGACATTAATAAATAATACTCTGAAGTATCCATTTTCATAAGTGCCCTTAAATAAACTACTATTTGGTCACCCTGTGCTCCATATAGTATAATTAAAATCTAAACAATAAACGGACACATTGCTTTGCTATACTTATTATATGTGTGTTGAGGCCCTGAGTTGTCCTAAGATGACAGACTACTTGCAAATACAAGATGGATTCTGTAAAACTCAGTTGTGTCCACTTCAAATGCCTTTTACCTCACATTTGCCATTTCGGACATTTTGGATTGGACTCATAACAGTCACATTCTGTCCTGAACTCAGTTAATTAAATGAGAATTTCCTTTGGAATTCTTTCGTTGATTAATTAACTGGTTCCATCTGACCACACAGGAATTCTACATACAGCAAGGCAGCATGTAAAAGTTATATGTCAATTAAAAATTGCCAATCTGGCAACCCTACATATAACCCACAACTCCTGGGTATTGGGAAGCTGGTAATTAAATGGTATCAGTGGCCTTTTAACTTTAAAAAAAAAAATTTTTTTCTAGACAATAGTCTTCATGTGACTCACAAAGTCCTAAAGTATGAATGTTTGTAAGTAGTGTATTCTATACTGGAAAGGCTCATATTATACTGTGAAAGCTTTGGAACACAACTGACAATTGACGGCAACCAAGTATATTATGTTTCTGTAATAGAAAGATTGTATCAAATATAGGCATATTAAATAGAAGTGCTTTAATGGAAGACTATAAATAAATTACATTATTGATCACTATTTGCTCCATAAAAAGGGGTGGACATGTTTAGAATCTTGGGTCAGATCTTCCTTTAGCTAACCCACCTGACCCAAGATTCTTAATGAAAGCTCCCTAACAAAGGTATACTAGCAATGAGGGCTCATCAAGATAACAAATCCAAAATCCCATTACATGTACACAAAACATCCAAAAGAGTGATTATATATTCTGAGAAAAAATAAGTGAGAAACTAAATTCAGCCCATCTATTACACAAGGCCCAAGCTACAAAAAAGTGAAATCTGACATGCTAGACAACCAAAATAGTGACAAGTAACAGAAAGGATCCTTTTTCGTCTGAGCCAGATTAGAAACACAACTGTCAGCTTAGAGGGCAAGAGTTTAGCGAGAAAAAGACTCAGGGGAAATTAATAGGGATAGATTAAAACCTTTTCACTGGAAGCCAAAGCTAATATAAGTGGACATATTCAATGAATGGAATAAATGATCTCATTCTGAGAAAGGAGAGACAACCTCTAGACACTGATTGATATGCATGTGTTTATTATACGAATAAATTATTTCATCTAAATAAAACTCGTTAATGAATAGTCATTAAGCAAAACAGGCAAGGAGCAATGCAAATTGTAAATGATTTCAGAGAAGATTTAACCTGTATTTTTGACAGTGGTTCAGTTTATATCATGTTACCGGGCAGTTATAACATTATATTAGGAGGCCATTTTAATAAATTTCCCTTAAGAAACTACCTGGCTTTAGAAATCCTGTAGAAAATATCATGAAAAATATCCCTACATTTAAATAAACAGCGTGGCAGTTTAACATCCCCTTTCTTACCATGGAGCCCATTATAGCACTGGAAGAGTTAAACTCCAACCAAACTCACTTCATCCTCCGTGAGGGCTATTGATAAAATAAACTTGAACTGTGGTAAAAAGAGAGGCAAGCAGCAAAAATCAGGTATTTATAACAGTTGGCTATCTTTCTTGTTTGATTTTTACAGATCATTTGTCCCATCATCATAGCTCACTTTCTAGTGAACAGATCCCTCGGAGAGGTATTCACTAAAAGTGAGCTACAGGTGAGATGAATATTTCAGCTCGCTGATTTCACTATGCTCACTCATCTCACCGCAACTCATCTGCAACTGACTTTTATTGAACAGCTCCATTTGTCTCTCTATCCTACCAAGTCTGCTCATTTACATAGGGAGGAGATATCCTTTTTCCCTATCTTCTTTCCATGCTTCCATGTGGCATGATTTATTAGACTGCTGAGCTTGCTATAGCTATGAGACTGAATGGCACTCCTTTTCAGTCACTTCATTGCGGAGGCTTCATTGAAAAACTTTGAGTGCCTGGTGGTTGATCGCTGTCAGACGCTCCATCAATACAGGTTAATAATAGGGGATGCAGGTTAGTTTTAGGGCTCATTTAGGATTAGTATTAGTGTAGTAGGGTTAGTTTGAGAGTTATGGTTTGTGGTAATGTAACAGGGTTATTTCGCGGGGAGGTTAATATTATTATTATTATAATATTAATATTAGCGCTCTAATTGCCACGATGACATGGACGCGAGCGGTTGTCCTCGACCCCTATGAGAGTGGAGCGAAAACTGATCCTAGAGAACTATGTGTGAGGGAGCAATGTTCTGGAAAGGGCTTTGGGGGTTGCTTTGCAATATGATAGCTAGTGTGAAATGCTAAATGAGGGGTACTAATGGGCTAACTGGCTTAGCACCTTGAACCAGAGATCACCTCATTTCTCCCCACCCCTCACATTTTGTTCTACAGATTACATTAGCGTTACATTACCATTTATTTATATAGCGTCAACAATTTACGTAACGCTAGGTACAGAGCATAGAAGGGAACTACATACTAAGTTAGACAAACTATGAACAGACTGGTACATGAGGTAGAGAACTCTGCTCGCAAGCTTACAATCTAGAGGGAATGGGGTCCATAAGACACATAAGGGGTTGAAGAAACCAGAGGGATGTTGTCAACTAGGGTGCCCAAGGACCACAACAACCCATTGGCCTAGGACAAATCCAAGTTGGTGTAATGTGCAAGTGTGGGGTGCATATGGGCTGTGTCTTTAAGGTCAATAAAATGCTGTCGAACTTTGAAAGTCGAAAATTGTATGTGAGTCTAGCTATTGATGAGGAGTTATGAAAAAAACTGGATTTGGTTCAAAAATGAAAACATGGTAAGGCAGCAAAGCACTCAACCTTATTGGTTATTAACACCACTTGTTTTATTTTCGATTACTCGCAAACCAAATGAAAAAATGATTTATACAGTCTGTCTTTCAATGGTTTCCTTAGATATTAGATAAAGAAATCATTTCAAACGATACCGTGACTGGTATGTTATAACTATGGGACAGATATAAACAAGTGAAATTGCACCGTTGAGGAAGTACACATTGCATTGATACTCCTGCTTCTGTGTCTTAGGATGATGTATCTTTGCTATAAACAAATACAGCCTTACATTTTTATCTCAAATTACCTAAGCATGTTTGCTTTTCTCTCTAGCACCACAACCACATAAATTGTGCTGATTTTAGATTTGGACCAGTGGTTCAGAATAACAAAATCTACATGGTTTAAAAAATCATCAACTTCCACTAACACATTTCACATAACAGCAACAGAAAATTGGTTTCTTGAATCTTATAAATGCTTCTGTGGTCAACCATCCTTATCAACACAAGCCTTCGTTTTGACTAAGAGTTGCGTATTTCAGCATTCAAATGCCTGTCATTTAAATTACGCTGAAGGATGCTTCTATTGGAGACTGGCAAACATATGGAAATTCTTATAGTTTGCATTAAGCAAACAGTGCCTTAAAGAATTATTATTTGTTTTGAAGATCATTCTATATATATCTAATATTTGTGTTATGTTATTCAAATGATATAGAATCATAGAATCATAGAATCACAGTGTTCCTGAGGGTCCGCCAATTAATTTAAACAGGTAAATGTATTTGCTGTGCAGTCCCCATACTATTTGATATATATCATTTTCTGGTCAGCAGTCTACTTGTCCCTGAGGTGATTGCCCCTTTTGTTTGTCTAACCTAAAAAATATGAAATAGGGAGTCCCTGAAAACACTGATGAGAAAACCTTTCAGTGTATTATCATACCAATAACATGTTAGCCCAAAGGACAACTGTCACCAAAAAATTACTGTTTAACTGAAAGATTGCTTCAAGCATAAACATTTTAATGAAATCTTACTAAGCCTTCTCTACTTCTATAACACTTTTGGGGGGAAGATATCTTGGGTCAGATCATCCTTCATCTGATCCAAGATTCTAAACAATATGATAGAGGTGTACAAGCAATAAGTTACTTTATTTGTATTCTTTCATTAAAGGCTGTCTATTTAAAATGCTTACACTTGGTGTAGTCTTTTAATTAAACAGAACTTGATTTGTTGCCAACAGTTGTCCTTTAACATAAGAACATTATGTAATTACCAATTCAAATTGAAGAAATCCTATTTTGAAGTGTTGAAATGCATGGAATTTTTTTCTCTGGTTTAACATGGATGCCATTGAACCAGAAATGTGCACGCTCCTGGTAACAACAACAAAAACAAAAATTATACAAACAAAAATGAAGCATTTTAACCCCTCAAAGATCCCAGATTTTAGTGTGTCAAAGTCCAGAACGATTTTTCCATTTTTGAAATGTGGTTGTTTAACGCACCTATACAATGTACATGTTGTTTTTCAGAGAACTTGTTTCTTTTGATACCAATTTACATATATTTGGAGGGCCACGTTATATGCAGCAATGCAGGCTGGGAAACCAATCATTATTATTTTCACAAAAAGCAGTGAGTTCCACCAGTTGGACATCAGTGCTCTAGTTGTATAGATTGTGGAGAAATGCTAAAAAACAATGTTATACTTTATAACCAGTGTATCTACCATCACAACTAGTGAATTCACACATGGCTGTGTTTGAAATAACATTATTTTAAAATAGTTCATTGCAGTGTATTAAGAACACAACCCGATTTCATGACTGAAGACCACCTTGCTTTAAAAATTTCAAAACTCATTTTTATACTGGGATATGTCAGTGCTCCATATATATAAGGGAATAACAAAAAGGTAAAACTAAACAAGATAAGAAAATTATAAGAGGTAGAAAGAGGACCTCTGGGTTGGTCGGGCTCCGTGACAAATTTTATATTTTTTTTTTTGTATGTATGTGATATGTAAAATTGTTAGAAACATGAAACACAATCTACATACATGTCACGATAAGTGTGCCTCATGCAATGAATTTAAAACCAATTTAATAATTTTATTAATTTTATAACACACCATCCTTGAGATTTTGTTTGAATTTGTATGTTTGATAAACAAAATAAAATGTAAAAAAAAACTAATTTTGATACTAGATTTCCAGCTCTGTTACTCACATCTAGACTTGATATTCCAAACTCTGCTCCATAAACTAAATATGTTCCAGCAACAAAATGGTTAGAGCACACGTAACCAGGTGTGTAAATCCAGTGTGAGATATTTTGTCGATTGAAGTGACGAAGATATCATCAAACCCACTTGTGCAGCAGGAAAAATGCCTGTTTATATTGCATTATTATATTCTATGTCATGTATATTTTTTGCTGTTCAATCTTACAGATAATAAAATATTAATCGACTATAAAAGGCATGTTAAAGTGGATTATATGAAAGAGCATTTACATCTAACAACTTGGAAGATGTCATTGTCATATTGTAAGATTTAAAAAAAAAACCTTTTTGTTTTTGTCTTTCAGCATAGTTAATGTAAGGCTACAACAGAAGTACACGATAATCCCAAATCAAAAATCATGCTAGCGAGTGAGATGGTCCAGTGGGGTAATGCACCAACAGCATAATCTATTCAAACTTCAGTATTGCTCTGTTGGTTTCTGATGCAACTGTCCATCATATTTCTGCGGTAGATGAAATAATCAATAAATTGTACCAATAGTACCAATAAATTTAGTGATTGGAACCTTCGTTGGATGTTGGGCAAACGGAACAAGCACAGGATGAATTTACTCAACACACAGGGCATATGCCCTATGCACCCAACAGACTCTGAGTTGGCTTTTATTGCATCATACAAGGAAATCCATATACTCATTTCCAAATGTACTAATGGTATATGTGATATTCATCAATGCAAAAAGAGAAGACAGGAGTACACAGCCTTTAACTCTCTAGTAGTGGGAATCCAGACTTTATTGAGCGCTTTGAGATACATCAAAGTAGAAACAGATGCCCGGGGCATCCTGCATTAATAGATTTCCTTGGTTATAAAGTTTATTCATTATGACTAACTTATGAATACGTGCAAACTGGAGCAAAATGTGTGGGGTTTTGGTTGCTTGGCCCTGTCTGATGTTCTTCTTTGATGTGTGGCAAAAAAACTCAGTAAAGCCATGATTCACACTTCAGAGATGGTAAAGGTATCTGTCCATGGCTGCAGCATGGCAAGTGTTTGGGTACAACCCCATCTTTATTTTCTTCTTATTACTGCTAACTAGATTTGCTACTTTCTCTTCCAAAAATGACCAGTCATACCACTGCCTCCATAGACTGAACATGGATATACCAGCTGGGTTGGGGATCAAGCTGCCGACTCTCTGTTTTGGGGTTATGGTTAGAGCTCAGTGGTAGCTCCTGAATTCATTAAGTTGTTTTGCAAACTATGTGCATTTCCCATTAAGTAGTCAATTGTTGAAAAATGAGAAACATCCAGTTGTTACACTGCTGGTGAAAGACCAGGATGTTCCATCCATAGCACTGAAATGTACTTAGATTCTAAGAAAGACTCTACATCAAAAGCTAGTTTTGCTCACTTTTATGGACCACTGAACCTGCTGAACTAGGGATGAGTTCAATGTTAGTGTTATTAACTACTTAGTAAGGGCTGTATTTATCAAGACACAATGGGCCAAATGTATCATGACAAAACATGTGTAATTTTTTAAAAAGTGCAAAATCTGGAGCAAACTGCCATAACTTTCCATTGGTTTCCATGGTTACTACTACTATTTTAGAACTTTTTCCTGAAATACCACCTATTTTGTCTTGATAAATACGGCCCAGTAGGTGGTATTTCAGGAAAAAGTGCTAAAATAGTTGTAACCATGGAAAACAATGGAAATTTATGGCAGTTTGTATCTCGTTTAAAAAAAACTAAATCTCCTGTTTTGCTTGATAAATCTAAGTAAGGTATAAAAACTGTTTGCCATGATGATACTTTACATAACTCAATCTAAGTAATTTTCTCTGAAGGCTCGAATCTTGGTTTTGTAGACAGTTGGTCACTGTCATCAGAAAAAAAATTCTGATTGTGAAACTGATGGGAATTACCAATTTGCCATTTACTTCACAAACTGCTTGATATGTTCTTATAATGAACCCAGCAGACATCACAACTTTCAGTGTGAGTCTTAAGCTGACAAAAAGAAATCTAAACATTACAATGACTTGACTTACCCTGTTACCTTATAAACAGTCCTGTCAAATATCACATTAGATTTAGTCAGACACATATATTTAGGATTAGTCTTATCACATATTTCAAGAGGCTCTTGTCACTTTTACTATTTTTTAAATTAAAGTGTCATTTTTACCATCCAAAATCTATTTATTTCCTTGGACACTGGTAGGTATGTATTAAGTATTTAATAATGCTTGTGGCTCAATCTGACGTTTAACTTGGACCTTTCAGATGATGAAGTGCCAGAAAATACAGATAATTAGTTTGCCCTATCTATAAATATATATTTTTCCCCATTTATACTGCTCTTGAAAGATCATGTGCCAGAAAATACAGAGAATTACCGTTTCCCCTATCTATAAATATATATATTTTCCCCATGTATACTGCTCTTGAATAATTGACAATAATATATTTTGGGTTCTTTTCTTCAGTGTAGTTTACCTTTAAGTAACTTACTTGCAGGTGTGTTATACAGCACAATAGCACATATAGAGGGTCATGTACTAAACAAGCGCAGTGGGAAAGAAAGAAGGTAAAACATGAGTAAGGAGCAATTGGTGACTATTTGTAACATTTTACCCCTCTTCTGTTTATTTCGAATTAGCGTCCTTTTTCCAGTTGCGCTAATAAATTGGGATTATATTTGTGAATACTACAGAGTTTTGCAAATATGTTGTGAAAAATAATTCTTATTTGCGTGTGAAAGTTACACCAGCTTTTAGCAAGTGCTATCAAAAGAGGTAGAAAAATATATGCAAACATGCCTGTTTTTGTTCACAATTTGCTGGTATTTACTATTTGAGTGTTAAATGTTTTCACTGCAAAAGGAGAAAAGTGAGTGAAAAAAAAAGTTTTGCACATAAAACATATTTGCGTTTTTTGTAGTACATGTCCCTCATAAAGTCTTTGCAGGAGTGAGAACACATTTTAAATTTGCAGTTCCTTATTCATTTTGTTTTCTTGCTTATCTATAACATGACGAAAACTATTTGGTAAGCATGTGTTGTTACAGCTATACATCAGCAGTAATAGCAAAGTGCTATAAGCGATCTTTTATAAATATCTTCTTGGCATTTGTTTAATATGTTTCCTTTCTATTGAAAAGTGATTTGTGTAGATTAGGTCTTTTAGCAGTTGTGTCACTAGATGGCCTTATTTGCTGCTGCAACTGTATTAAATAATTTTGCATGCGAGATACAGAAATGATGCTATCTGTCGTAATTGCCTAAAGCGAACACTTATAAAATATGGCAAATCTTGATGCCGTTATGCATAATTTCTAGATAGGTGTGCAGCAGTGAAGGTTAATTTGCCAGGTTAGAGAGAGTAACATCTCTCTTCTCGAAAATGCCAGGTGATTTGTATAACTGATATTGAATGCAATTAAATAAATTATCCCCTGGGCTGAGCTATATTTTGGATCTAGAGGAGATTATCCTAGAGAAAACCCCAATACTCCTATATATAAATAAAACATTACAATTTCTGAGTCCAAAATGAATGCTCTATTGACAAGAGCTGCATTCTAGATCTAGAGCTACATTCTATATCTAGAATAGGTGATCCTAGATAGTATATTAACCAAACTTTAACATTTTGAACTCCAAAATGAATGCTACATTCTAGATCTAGAGCTATATTATAGATCCTAGTGATAACCTTTGCTACTATATATAAACCAAACCTTACAATTCCTGAAATTAATGCTCCAAATAGAATGTTTTCTTGACCTGAGCCACATTGTATATCAAGAATTAGGACACCATAAATACTATATAAATCACACTTTAAGATTTTGAACTCCAAAATGAATGCTTTGTTGAGATGAGCTGCTTTCTAGTTCCAGAGCTACATTCTAGATCTTAGTTAAAACTTATTCTTACATTATTACTAGAACTGTTACTTTATACAGCCGATCTGTCAACCTCACAATCTGTGTGAGAGGTACAGAAAGAGACTTGGAGACAAGGTAAATAAGTATTATTAGGCCGGTAAAACAGTGTCTTGAGGCCAATGCTTAGTCTACGGAGGCAATAGCATGGCCAATATAATTTTGAAAAAGGTGGAAATCCTAAGGGTACATAACAGTATGGCCAATATGCTGTCATTGCCACATGTAAAAGACTAATATAGGAAAGTCATATTTTATATTAAGTCATTATGTCATTTTTTTTTACAACACTGGACATTAGTTCAACAGGGTGAAGGCATGTGTCATAAACAAAAAGAATGCAGAAACAATGTCAATAGATAATTAAAAAGGTCATGGCGGATATAATCAGCAAAAGAAAAAGGACATACAAATTGACATATTATAGATAGTCCAGCTGCCAATTACATAAGTAAACTACTCACACGACTCTAGATTTACTTATTACCAGAATAGCTTCATTAAACAAAGAGAGAGGAAAGAATGGATCACTTTACATACTTACTTATAAAGAACTAAAGCAAAAATGGATTAAGGTCTAGGTATTTCAATGTCATTGTTTATTTGGAAAGCATTGCATTATCTGTTAAAGCTTTTCCCCTCTTTCTTCAGTACATTATACCGTATTTGCTCGATTATAAGACGAGGTTTTTTTCAGAAAAAAAAATCTGAAAACTACCCCTCGTCTTATAATCGAGGTCTTCTTATAATCTGACCTCAAATTGAGGTCAGATTATAAGACATGGATCCAGGTCCCCAGCAGAGCTGCAGGGGACCTGGATCCCCCTCTCTAGCAGCAGGGGATGTCTGCGCAACAAGCGCAGACTCCCCTGCTTCCGCCCGGCACGACCGCCGGGGCTTCTGTGAAGAAGCCGGGAACTTCCGCTTTCGTCACAGAAGTCCCGGCAAGCGTGCCGGGCGGCAGCAGGGGAGGTCTGCGCTCATCGCGCAGACTTCCTCTGCTGCCCCACTAGGCACCATGGACAATCGGGCAGCTGGGGGATGTCTGCACTATACGTGCAGATATCCTCCATGCTGCCCGACACGGCAGACTATTATGACGGACAGCTGTCCGTCAGAATAGACTGCCGTGTCGGGCAGCATGGAGGATGTCTGCAAGTATCGTGCAGACATCCCCCGGCTGCCCCCACTAGCCACCAGGGATCAAGGTAAGGGGAAGGGAGGGAGGGGGGGGGCAGAGAGACAGGGGGAGGGAGGGAGGGGGGGCAGAGAGACAGGGGGAGGGAGGTGGGGGGGCAGAGAGACAGGGGGAGGGAGGGAGGGGGGCAGAGAGACAGGGGGAGGAAGGGAGGGGGACAGAGAGACAGGGGGGACAGAGAGACAGGGGGGAGGGAGGGGGGCAGAGACAGAGTCAAGGGGAGGGAGGGGGTTAAGAGACAGAGACAAGGGGAGGGAAGGGGTTAAGAGACAGAGACAAGGGGAGTGAGGGGGTTAAGAGACAGAGACAAGGGGAGGGAAGGGGTTAAGAGACAGAGACAAGGGGAGTGGGGGGGTTAAGAGACAGAGACAAGGGGAGGGAAGGGGTTAAGAGACAGAGACAAGGGGAGTGAGGGGGTTAAGAGACAGACAAGGGGAGGGGGGAGAGAGGGGGCAAGGGAAAGAGAAAGGCAGCATTGGCACATAAAAAGAAATAAAAACTAGAAATACATTTTTTGATATTATAATTTTTTATTAAAAAAGTAATTTACATATGAATATATACAAGTTGAACTTTTTTCCTATAGGGTAGTCTTATATTCAGGCTTTTAGTTTTTTTCCTAATGGAATATCCAAAGTTTGGGGGGTCGTCTTATAATCAGGGTCGTCTTATAATCGAGCAAATACAGTAATATCCTGAAACTCCATTTATTTTGAACTCACTATTCTTAACAAACCTACTACCCACTAAAAAAGGACCCTTAGAAGCTATAACCAAACTACAGGCCTATATTTCCATCAAGCAAATTGAATTATTCTTCCTCTGTTACTGTTTGTTTAAACTTCAAGCTTCACTCTTACACCCAAAATAGACACTTGAAAAACCTTGTTTTGAGGAACTGTATACTTTGTATTAACCCTGTCTTGTCTATAATGCCACATATGTGAAACCCAGTTTGGAATCTGCCCAAATATCCTTTTGTTCTAGGAAATTGGCTCCTTGCCTTAAAGGGTGTGGCTAGATAGAGCATGGGTTCAATTTGTATCCGAAATAGTTGGGGCTTAAAGGGCCCGCAGTCAGGAGGTTTTGAGTCAAAACTATGACATTCACAATATTTGTGAGATTGTCTGGTAGGTAGGATCTAAGGTTTCAGGATTTGACAAAAACACTATCAAAAGAGCAAAATCCATAAACAGTGCAATAATTCAGGGTACTTGTAAAGTTAAGGACCAGCAAGTTGAAAAGAGAAAGGCAGCACAAGGACTAAACACAGTAAAGCACTTAAAGGTGACTTTGTCCACCTAAACATTGCTAAAAAATGATGAAACATTATCTATACATTATGTAAGCAAAGTTACAAGCAAATACATAAAATAGGGGTAATATATGTTTTAAATGTGTCCGTGGTGTCTCCCACTGAAAAAAAGTTAATTTGCAGATCAAGCCACAGGTGATGTCATAAATAGGAGACACCACAGGCACATTGAAAACATATAGATCACTTATTTTATGCATGCGTTTGCAATTCTGCCGACACAACGCGTAAACCAATATTCATCATGTGTTATTCTTTGCAGTCACAGTATAAGCAATGCTTGGGTTGACACAGTCCCTTTAAAAGCATGTAAAACTTCAAAGCCCCCTCACCATTAAAAAATAAACCATGAGTACAGTTCACAACCCACCTTTAAAGCCCCTTAACTACACTCAGAAGCAAGGCAATTACATGCCGCATACATACGTGTACATATTGTTAATAAAAGCCTTTGGAGATTATTAAGTCAAACGCCAATGCTTAGAAGGAAAAACGTACTTGAATTTAATTTTTATTTATTTACTTTGTTATCGGGAACAGCTGCTCTGCTTGTGTGTGGTTTCTCCTGAAACCATGTGCACTTTTCATTTAATCATATTGTTAATAAAGAAGTCTCTGTTATGCCTAGTTTTCTTTGAGAAACACCATTACTTGGTGAACTATGTATTGCTGTGTTTTTTTTATTTTTTTATATGTAATTTATTCTTTGATCTTCTGTAATGTTTAGAATAGGGATGACAGGCGTTTACTCCTTTATATTTCTCTGAACTATTTTTATCCATGCCAATTAAACTTTAAAAAAAAAAAAAACCTCTCTGACTGTTCATGGCACTCTCTATTATAGCAGCACTTAGGATACATTGCTTTCCAGTACAGAATTAATAATTACATTTTTTTTTTTATTTCTCTTTAATTCAAAGAAACCACTTTCTTAAGCACATAAACATTTTAAAGAGCATGCAAAAATATTTAAATAACGAAGACAGGCTTGACATGAAAGAATGCTTCTGGAAGTTCAAGTGCAGGCAATATCTCAATGGAACTCATTGGAATTAATTACAGACATGTCACATTATTGAGAAGGTATTATTTTAACAAATTAAGGTTTACTGTTACTTTGATCTATAATGTTCTTACCCCCTTTTTAATTTTTTGCCTGAGACGTAATTTACTGGGCTGGCAGCAAATAGGTTAATAATTGGAAAGCCTTTAAAACACAGTTTGTGTTGCAAATCTGGCCCAAAGGGGGCTATTTATTTCGTAGGCAGTTTTAGCATCAGTAGAACAATATAGAATGTTAAACGATGCATTTGTGTCTAATTTACAATTCAACTATTAAATGCAGTGGTAGCACAACTGCTGACATGGAACTAATGAGACTTCAAACACAAGTCGTCTATGTAGTATTTATACATTCCATATATAGATTGATATGGTTCCAAACATCAATAGAGTGTGTCCATAAGAACAGCAGAAAGCTATATCAATTGACATAAATAAACTGCAGTAAGGAAGCACAAAAAAATCTGCTGTTTAAGAGGAAGAGCAGTAATTGGATGACAGAATGTATTTAAGAATTCTCCTAGGTTTGCCTTTCATTTCCTAGGATAGATAAAAATCTTGGGGATATTAAACACTCGGTTGATCATTAAATACAGAAAATGTCAAAGAACATTAACTTATAGAGCACAGGCAAGGTCAAAAATAAAAAATAAAACTCAGAGAAATTTACACAAATCCTTTTTTCTACAAAGTGCAGATATTGTTAAAGTTGGTTAATAAGTTCTATGTGGCACTGAAATACAATAAAATAATTTTAGAACATTATTTATGGTGGACAATATAATTATGTATGGACCTTCAAAGACCTTGCCAAGGACATCGATGTCCATTTAGAGACTCTTTATCGAAGGGTAGCACCTAGACTGGGGTGGGCCTGTATCACCTGAGTTTACAGATAACATTAGGAAACTTCCAGTGTCATCTACCCAGTAAGCTTCCAAAAATGCTTATGGTGTAAGGACTCAAATAGTGATGGTCGTGCCTTAAAACCTAGCTTTTTGGAAAAAAGTTCAACTTTTTTTTTATATAAAAGCACTATAGCTTATTATTAGTATGATACTGACTTCGCCAAGGTACAGGTTAAGGATGAGAGACATTAAATGACACCTGCTACATAAACCGGTATATTCTGCCAATGATACCAAAGGTAATTCCATCAAATCTAGAAGACTCTGATAAATATCCCCTTCTGTGTTTTCTTTTCACTCTTTGACATTAATATACAGTAACAGTATGCAAAGTGATTGAAATCTCCCTTGTGTCCTTCAAAATACAGGAATCTCAGAACAAATTATCTTTATCCAAGAAGGTGTTATTTAACTTGACGTCCCTGGATTTTTCAATACTAAAGGATCAAAACGATCGCATTGTCTACTAAAAGCTTGTCATTAATTATATTTATGGTCAATGCCTCTGAATTTTTAATAGCTGCATGCTGGTTTCAAGTGTTCCTGAGCTGTGCATTGAGAGATTCACTCTTAGCTATTAGAGAAGCTAAATTACTACCTTTTTTTTTTACCCTTTCCTGCACGTAAGGCCTACACTTTTTTCATCTGGATGGCTGGGTAGCTTGTTACATTTAGAGAAGTTTTGTTTTGAGACAGAACATTTAAATGTTATGCAGTGTTTTCTACCCAAACTATCAATAATTTAAACAACAAGGATGAAATTGTAGGATAAATACCACAGTTTTACATAGATTTCTACAATACTGCATGTTAAATAGACAGGTAGGCCTGGATTTCAAGTGAAGTAGATACACTTTGAGAATTTGTAGTGCAAATGATTTAATTGTTTTAAATTAATGGTAAAAATGCGGTGGGGAATGCAAAACTACTCCCTGTAAAGCCATAGTTTTGGTACTGGGGAGGTCTTGTAGCCATTATATTGTATATAATTCAATTTACTTTTAACTCTTAAGATGTGATTTGTATTGTTTTACCTGAAATAATTTGCTTGTGCATTTATTAATTACACAGATAAAAGGAAACAGAGATGCCTAGAAAAATACCCTTCTGCTGTTTGAGCTGAAAACATAGTACATGATAAAACTTTAACACAGGTGAGATGATGAATGATATCTATACTATCGCCAACAGACTCATTCAATCATAGTAAAAACCCTGAAATGTCCTTTTATATTTGCTCATATGGACATATGACATATAAAATACAGAAATATAGGTGCTTCCACCACTAAAAACAATTATCTTGTCAATTAATTGATAAATAAATGCACTAGACTTATTTGACCTACTCTCTGACTGCCATTGACTGAGAGCACAGGAGGTGATCAAATGGAGGTGTTTATCAGATAAACAGGTCAGAATTTTGTAAGTTGCATTATAATTAATAAAAAAATAAATTTGCTTATACTGCCCACTTCCCCACCCTCTAGTATGCCTTATTTATTAAAATCTCAGAAACTTAGACAGTTTCCCCCCCCCCCCCCCCCCCCCCCTTCCATCTATCTCTTAAGAGCACTCTGCATTTTGTCTCAGGCATAAACTATGTGTATCACTATCAGTTAAGATGTTTAATTATTCATACTAATTTGAGACAAACCGAGATCTGTGCATCAGCCATTTGCCTTGCTCTATGATTTACATGTCAGTTTGTGGTGTATAGCTTTTTTTATATTGTCCAAATAAAATAATTAATAACATCATGTTTTATGAGGTACCGATTAAAAAAAAACCTCAATGCACTGTAGTGAAATATTTTTCCATCTTGATTTTACCACTGGAACATAACGTTCAACTAATGTTAAAAGAAACAGTAGTATTGACACGGCTTTGCTCTGCTGGGGGAATAAATGTCATTGTTCTTCAAGTGAGACCACCTGGATTTAAAGCCATTGAAATGGATTTTTATTATAGAATCAAGTATTATATGTCTCTTCATAAACAAATAGATATATTACCTTCTTTCTTCCTCAACATAAAAGTCTGTTCTATCATACCGGAGCAATGCATCAAGTTCTAAAATAGGCTACTTAGCCATTATGTTGACACATGTTGAGCCATTTTGAAAATGTGTCTCTTAGCAACATTGTATTAAGCTCTGCCTTTGATCTACTAGATGTTAAGACAACATGCCGTTAGGAGATATATATGATACAGGCAGCAACAGAGAGAGACAAGTTATGTGAAACATACTGGTTATGTTAGAAAAAGTATACAAATGCATCACCTGCACACATATAAACAGTGTGCATGTATTAATATTAAAAATAATTTTTGCTTAAGTATTGCAAGTTTGGTTTTTATGATCAATAGACAGGAACTCTTCAGTATATATTATATATAGACTGTATTCTATCATGTATATAAGTTCAGCATAACGTTTGAACCTCTATATATTTTAATGATGGGTTTTTGAATTTCTGTTATGCCAGATAATTAGTACCTTACATGTCAAAGTGGTCGCCAGGCTCACCAGCGGTAGACGTTTAAAAGATCTCATCAAACTAAGGTTCATTAGTTCTGAACGCAACTTCTATTTTTATGATTTGCATTAAACAAGGAAAAAGTAGATATGAAGGGCACCCGTTCAAAGATGAAAACTTCAACTAACGCACACACAATACTTTACAACCTCTCTTGTTCCCTGCAAGGTTATCCTAACTTTCCGCTAGCATGTTAATGGAACATATGCAAGGAAGAGGTGTAAGTATACAGTTTAATAAAGATATGTGCGTGCTAAAAACAGTACATTAAAACTTGGATAAAGAAATGAATTTCATGTTGGGTATGTCCACAAGTGTCAGTTGTCCTACACTGAGGTAACTAAATGTAACCATTGTATGGTTTTGCTTAAATACAAGCCTGCAACAATATCAATAAACTCAAAATGAGATTTTGCTTCATTTTCGATTACTATATCTATTATTTCACAAATTCTAGATTTTTTGAGAAATGCATTAGAGCACACTTCCTCAAATAAATACCACTGTTTACTTTTTCTCAAAAATAATCTGATCTGTTAAATGTTAGTTGAGGAGGTCTGCCATTTTTGCTCTGTACCTGGTTCAATGTTCATGCAGATTTTGCCAAAGCCTGAGGCATAGCACCAACAAAGTTAAAATGAGCAAACCTGCTTATACTTTTAGAGACGAAGCTTGATTCATGGTGGGTTAATTCCTAACCCCTTAACCTGGTTTAGTCTTTGCTACGACAATGGTTTAGTGTCCATTTAAAAGTAAATAAAACAATAAATGCTTTCTTACTGAATCCTTTTTAAAGATCTCTTTTGTTAACGTACCTTATGACCTGACCTTATGATGGGTCATCCCCTCCTAATCACCGCACTGATCATGACCTTATGATGGGATTACCCAACATGCTCACTGCTACTCAGCTTTAGGAGGTCTGGGAGTCTGCCTCGCAACCAAGGCAGAATTTCTGAACCGAGCTTTGGAGGTCATGTGATCACTGTAATGGCTAGTTACAGTAATCACATGACAAAGTCAATGTTTCTAAACATTGACCTTGTCTCCAAGTCTCTTTCTGTACCTCTCACACAGATTGTGAGGCACAGAGATTGACAGATCAGCTGTATAAAGTAACAGTTCTAGTAACAATGTAATGCAGTAAACATTTTGCATCCCTTGTTCATCATAGCTTACTTCTGTGATGAGTGTCCTTCCAATTTTCCCAATATTTAAATTTTTTTTTTATTTTAAGGTTCTTCTCAATAAAGAGAGGATTGCAGGGAATTGAGATGGGAATTTCAAACTTAAGGCCAAAGTTGAACAAATTCTCCCATTCATCTGCATTGGAGAATATTTCCAACTCAATTACATTGGCCTATGGTTTGAAATTCCCATCTCAATTCTCCCTTCATTGAGTAGACTCTTTAATGTATATTCATTTTCAAGAACACTGAATATAATTTATTGCATGTGATCACTTTGATTGATTGTCACAGTGTTCAAATTAATACATATAAAATAATGGTTGATCCTGGTATGCCTAACATAAGGTTAAACCCACACCATCCACTCCCCCAAATGTGAGGGTGGATGGCTTCACAAATCCTCTCCTTTTTTAGGAATTCCAGGCTTGCCTCTATCCACAGGCATCCGGCAGCTTTCCTCACCAAACAATCATCACTGGCCTGTCATTTGTAACTGCCCATGGGTGGTTTGGTGACCATTTTTTTTTTTAGCGTTCCTAGATAGCGTTTAAGAAAAGCTGACGATCACTGTGAATTTAATGCAAGAGCATTGTCACCAATACATTGCATTGGGAACCTATACATTGTTGTGCAGTGGTTAAACCAATACATTGGACAAGTAAATATCTTACCTAAAAAAAAAGTTTATTCAAACATTTTGTCACATAGAAAACTTATTTCAAATAATTTCTGTGAAAAAAAAAACACTTTGAACCAGTTACCCAAAAGTCTTGTGTTTCATATTTGCCAATTGTCATGTTTGCACTAATAAACCGAAGCTACACTGAAGCAGTTCTTTAGAAGCTTTAAGTGTCTAAAACCAAATTATAAAAAGTAGAGAGGTGAAAATGATCTGCCAGCTATCATAGTACCTTTATTTTTGTGTGATAAAAGTGACAGTGACAATTACCGAATGTGGTACAGTTTGATTGGAATGAATGTTTTCATTGCTATAGTTTAACAGAACGTACATGGCAGTAAAAACAAGCAAAAAAAAAAAAAAAACTAGAGATGTACACAGATAAGATACATTTGCAGATCTTAGCAGTTTTAGAGATGCCGTGTACATCAGAGGTGAGTATTCCTTGTTTAATATATTGCAGAATATATGCATTGTCAGTGCACTCAAGAATTAAAAAAAAATGCTTTTAATTCATTGCTAATGCTTTGGAAACGTTGAGTTCTTTCTACTGCCACAAGGTGAATGAAATAAATGCATACTTGTTTCCTGCATATTTTCACAAACACATATTTCCATATATAACTGAATTTGCAGAAAAAAACTTAGTTATATGATAAAAAGTGGTGCTCCAATGATAATGGCTTGAAACATTCAAGTGATAACCCAGAATGATTAGTCTGACAGAGACTAACTGAATGCAAGTGCCATGTAGTCAAGAGAGAACCTTAGCGATCGTGAAAGGGGTCTGATTTTTGGTGCGCCTATGTCTTTCAGACATTGGTAGACTGCGACAATGTGGAGATTTGGACTGTTCCAGACTCACATAGTGGTCAAATGCTGCAATAATGATATCGTTGAAGATTCCATTTATTTGGTTCATTAGACAATGGTTTAGATGCAATGTGGGCCATTAAGGCAGACAAAAGTTAAAGTTTTTTAACTTGTGACTCAATGGCAACACGCCCGATTATGAACTCACATAGGTTAAAGAAATAGTTCTGCTGGAATAATGGCAATAGTTTGCCATAATAACATCAATTTAACACTAGGAGAATTAGGGGTGTAATAGCCCCTCAAAATAAATAGTCCCATGTGGCCAGGGGTCAGTTGTATACCCATGGCCCTCAAAGCGACACAGGTTTCCCAAGTGACCATGGCCCCATACATTTAATTCAATAAATGATTAAAATGATTAAAATACTTCTAATAGTATATAATGTACAGTAATCATCATGACCTGATGAACAGCAGACATGAGTGTATGTGAAAGGGAAATGCAGGTTTATTATGTTTCTAAGAAGCTTGATACTCATATCAGTCCACACAGACCCTCTTTACAGTGCATTAAAGGAACAGTCCAGTCCCCAAACTCACTTTGGTACAAGATGAAGACTACTGCTTGTATAGTGTACAGTCTTTTTTTCCAGTGTGATCTGATGCTGGCATTCTGCATAAATCACATTTTTTATATTTGACTAAAAGCCCTCCCAGTTATTACTCTGCATGTTTACTGCAGGTGCGGCAGCACTGATTATATAGACACTGGGGATAAAGTTTTGTTTCATTTAAGCACGTCCTGGGCTCTTTCAATTGAATACATTATTTGGACTCTGGGTGACCTTGCTCTTGTACACAGTAGGATCTCTTAACAGTGCAACACATTGATGATGATGACATCACTAGAGTGACAGGATATTATATTCATTTGAATGAAATTATTCTCATTGCTCCCTGCAGAAAAAAAAAGGAAATTACTTTTACACAGCTAGTGTGGGCAGTCCTCAGTTTTTACAAACTAATTTTAAATTTTCATCAAGCTGTAAGTATTTTATATTTTAAGCAAATAAAACGTGAAAAAAATGTGCCTTTTAAAGTACTTTTAAAGCACATTAATATGCATTAGTATTTGGAAGATGCATTTTGGGCACTAGATAGCCCCTTTAAGGACAAAAGAAAGACATAGTGTGCAGCTCATCTACCAAAGACAGACATTTTAGTGACAATGCCTGTGAGCACAATCTGCTATTTTGAATCAACATTGTTAGGTGCTGCAATATACGTACCTATGTATCTAGCCATCTAGCTATCTATCAATCTATCTATCGATAACATATCTATCTCTCTAACAATCACTGTATCTATCACGCTATCACTCTATCCATTTATTGATCACTCTATCAACTTAACTATCTATCATACACCACAGTATTACACATTTTGTTTGAATCTTTAATCTGGTACAACGCTTTATTCTTGGCTTCAATTCTGTTGTCAAATCCCACAGCAGCAAATCTATAATTTCTTACACCATATTTAACAGAAACGTCCCAGGTGGGCACTGTAGTGAACACAGCCTGGTAAATTATGTCACTGGATGTTAGTGTCTGTGTCTAGTGAAGCCAATGTGGAACTGCTAAACATCTAATTGTTTAGAGTAGTGTTTAGGTGTTAAGTATGTTGTACGTGCATCTGCAAATTTATTTGAAGAACGTATAACCCAGTAGCATTAACAGCTAGAGCAGGGGCAGTCTTCACTTGCATGTTACCATGAATTACATGTCATCCACCATCAAACATATGTCATATAGAGATAACATACCTTAGCAACTCTGTAGCTCTTTATGTACTTGTGTGTATATGCATGCGTGTATTGTATTCAATTGTTTAAATCACCACCATATTTTGCATCATAATGCACTGTTGGTCCTCAATTGCTACAGGTAACTCTGTAGGTTGCTGCATCATACTTTTACCATATATGCACAACATGTACAGTTATTTCATAAGCCGTAAGTACTGCTTTAAATGGCATATAGATATGTTTACAAAACATATTCACCTGAGTGTAGCCAGGTCATGGTAACAGGTTGTGTTAATACTCTGCAGCACCATCTTTTGGTTGAAACCAAAAACAGCAAGCTCATGAACCATCCTTCTGTTTCCAGATTTGAGCTGTCAGTTATGAAAGGTATTAAGGACCACTATGAAGGCCTCTGACAGTCATGAGTCATGGCTAATTGCCCATGATGTCCAATTAGTAAAGCAGACTTGCTAATAGTATATTTTTTAAATCACAGTTGCAGATGCTGCTTGACATGTCCAGTTGCTATTTCAGTGGAGCCTATATTCCAATACAGAGCAATACTTAGATTTGCAAACACAAGTGGAAAGTCTGAGTTTAATTTAAAAAGTTCAGTGGTGATTGTATGCTCCGGTTATGTGGGTTACGTGCACTTTCATTATACCAAGGCTTTAGCCTTTCCCTTCCTCTCATATTCATAAGCCAAAGATTAACAGCAAACGTGCTCATCAGTGTTGGGCTCATAAAAAAGCTGGCACTGAAATGCTACATACTCAAAACTGACATTAAAGGCGCAAATCGAGGGCCCAAAAAATGCATATTTTATTAAACACTCAGCAGTAACACGAAAACTAATTTGCTGATGTTTAGAAATTAGCTTTTAAGATGTTCTAAATCATATATTTATTTTCCCCTGTGTTGTTGTGGTCAGAATTACTGTACAGCATTTGCCTATTTCTCTGTTTTTTTATTATTATTATTATTATTAGTGTCTCTACAATAACATTTCTCACTGAAATGCTTTCTAGAGCTTTGGCAATAATGGAGAATTGCCTTAGCTTTATTTTAACAAGACAGATTTGTAATATAGAGATTTTTTATGTATAATGTGAGGATGAGGGGGAGGGACAAAGTTTGATCAGTGTAGGTCATTAAATACCCATGAGTCAGTGCGTTAGACCTATCAGAAGTGAGTTAAAGGGAATCAACACAGTAAAGGAAGAGAGTATATTTAAAAGAAGAAAAACTACCACAACTAGAGGACATAGTCTTACATTAGAGGGGCAATTATTTAAAAGTAATATCAGGAAGTATTACTTTACTGAGAGGGTAGTGGATATACGAATAGCCTTCCAGCAGAAGTGGTAGAGGTAAACACAGTCAAGGATTTTAAGCATGCATGGGATAGGCACAAGGCTATCCTAGCTATAAGACCGGGAACGGGGGACTAATGAAAGTATTCAAAAAAATTGGGCAGACCTAGATGGACCGAATGGTTCTTATCTGCCGACACATTCTATGTTTCTATGTTTCTATGTAAGTGAGCATCTCTTTTAGGTCACTTTAAACACTGATAAATGATTCTCCTTTAATGCAGTTACCAATAACTACAGTTCTGGGGGCAGGAAATTATATATAGGCACCATAATACAGGCCAGCTTAAATTAACTGGAAACAATAAAAGTTTATCCTCAAAATTTCTATAATGTTTGATCCAGTTGGTTCTTGAACTTGGGATCTTCTGGTCCTACACCAGTGTATCTATTTCTGTAGCCACTAGAGACTGCACTGATCCCATGTGGTGTTAACCTTGCTTGAATACTTGCTCAAAACCTTCTGGACTCACCTGTTTTGAATCCTCACTATCAAGCAAAGCCCCTTTTTTTTCTCCTAATAGCAGAGTAATAGGGTGGATGCGCCTGACTTAGATTGCCCTAACTGTGGTTTTTCATTTTGCCTGGTTTGTGTAGTTCCATTATGGTATTAGTGTGTAAAATATTGCTGATTTGCACTGCCATACTTGGTTTGTACCAGGCCTAAATTTGTTTTGAATATTACTGCCTACTTTGTTTTCCTTCCTCTTGCATTCTGTGCCTTGGCATCCACCAAAACATGTAGCCACTGGAAGCCAAGGGCACAACCCCTGAAAGACAGTGGTGACAACTCACAGCCTCTCAGTAATGAACTTGTCCTTGCATCTGTACTTCAATACTATCTGACACAAAGACCATAACAATAAAATACATAGTTCTACTTTTCTAGGAGATTGTATTTGGTTTCATGGGAATCTAGAGTAAAGCCTGAGTGCACTGCCTCTTTTAAAAGGTGTCACACCAATATTTTTAACATTATATCCTGTAGCTGAATATAAAATAAATTATTATTTCCATCCTATCAGCAGTTCCACACCCAGTGTGTAAGCAAGGCAATGATAGAATAGGATCATTATTTTTAAGTGAAGTCCATTAATTCTGACTTGCACACATTTGGCTTAGTATTTCAGAGAAGACTATCATGTTACTAACTGGACTGGCATTAGATGATCTGTTTTGAAAAACAACCAATACAATGTAATTGAACTTCATCTGATCTCCAAACACATATGCTATGGGTATTTCAGGCTGATTGCACAGATCAATAAAAATATATATTAAGGGAAGGACAACTCTTCCAGGCAATTATTGTTACAATATAAATGTCCCTGTAAGTTTTATAGTGAAGAATATTAGTGTTCTGTACTTGCTAGTGAATCAAAATATTGACTGGAATAACTAATTGTATCATTCTTACATTTTCATAGTATTGCTTACTGTACATATAACATTTATTTAAAATATTAAAATATCTTCTCCAGTATTTTAATTAACAGGTCATAATTCCACATAAAAAAAAAAAAATACATTTTTTTACTGTTCCTGTACCACAAATACTAAAGTGAGCACTACCTAAAAAAAAATAAAAAATCTGGTTTTAGGTGTAGTCAGTAAGAAATGGAACGAAGAAGTGCTGGTCCAGGGAAATGTCAATACCTAACAGGAAGTCTGATCTAGGTTCTGCTACTGCTCCATGCATGGTATTTTCTGTTGACAAATTTTGAGACTAGCTGACAAATCAGAACAGTGGATAATTGATTAATGAAAAAGCAAGAACTAACATAAAATGTATGAGATAGTCCACAATATGAAGGCTTAGATCAGTGTGCAGCATAGGTCACTGCATTATAAATGTGTGTATTTTTAACCAGCATGTAACATTTTAACATAAAATACATAAGATTCAATAAATTAAAATAATATCATAGAGAGATATTAAACAAAGAAATCCTATGGTCTTCGCTCATTTCTAGTGTATTTCACTGATCTGATCTTCAAAACTCAGCGTCATTAAAGTTTTTTTCACTATAAATCTTATATTTAAATTACCGGTAATTATATTCCTTGTATTTTATGTGTGTGCAAACAAAATTGTACATTAAATACTAGAAAGGTTTCTGGAAACAAAACCTATGTTTCAGATCACATAGTATAAAGACAGAATAAAAAAAAAAAATACACATTGTAGCTGTCTATTGAGAATTGTTTGGATGTTTTCAAATCCTAACTCATCAAACCTATGATTAAGCTGAAAGCGTAATTATTTCGCTAAAGAATAGGCCCTTTTCATTTCTCATGGTGTGCAGGATTTCTGTATAGCTTGCATCAGCCCCTAAAATTGCAATGATAACAAGATTAATACGAAACATCGAAAGCATTACTGGGTCATTTTGCTGAAAGGGAGATCACCCACAGTCAACAATAAAGATACCCTAATCCTTAGCATATTGAAAATATTAATTTTCCACAGAGTTTGAAGCTAGAAAGGATATTTTCATCACTTTCCTTTCAAATTCATAAAAATTAAATACATGTATCATGGAAGCTGTGAAATCGTTGAATAGGTGCAGTTTTCCTACACTGATCTTTAATAAGTGAGTTAAAGCAAAACATTAAAGGGACTCTGTCACCTAAATATTGTTTATGCAGGGATTGTGCAATATTAAAATAATTATAGACATTGTATTCATGTACGCATGTTTTACATGTTTCAGTGTTGTCTCCTGTTTATGACATCACCTATGCAAATGAACTACTTTTCAGTAGTTAAATGTCATTTTTGTAACAAGCCACAAGGTGTAGTCTTATATAGAAGACAAAACAAAATCTCAATCTCAGACTGGAAATGTAAAAAGAGCAATTGTTTGGCACTAAAGCACAGCATGTATGTCAGAGGAGTGATGCTTTTTCCTTGCAGGATTAAGGTACACATAAGCTTTTTGGTTATAGTTGGGGAAGAGAAGATCTCAGTTGCTGCAAATAGTGAGCTTCCACAGCCATTCAAACCTTTAGTTACAGTATTACTGAGAATGTGTATTTACCTGGGTAATTCTGACAATATTCTTTTTTTTTTACAGACCCTATGTCACCATGTAATGTACATATAGCTATTCTATGCATGGAAATAATTTGATAACCAGGTTTATCCAGTTTTTGTGCTATATAATTACTGAGAAAGAAAAACCCATGGGAAAATACAGTATTTCCCTGCTACTTTAACACATCAGATAGTCACTTAAGACTGTATTATGCTAAAATTCCCAAGAGTATCATCTGTTTCAATCAATAATTGACAAATCCTTAAGTTAGAATCTACCTATTTTATTATTTGAAAGCATTTTTAATATTTGGTGTTGCAATTATTGTCATTAATCTAAAGTTACATCCTCCTCCTATAATATGGGAAAGGGGAAAAGAAAGAATTGGTGATATCAACGCAGGTTCATGAAAGGGCATTTTAATATTGCGCTCATTTAATTGCATTATATGTTTATCTGCATTTTCATCTAATAATATTATGGTAAGAAGTATGATAATGTGCTGATGTTCAATACGCAGAGAGACTTTTAACCCCTCTCTTATAGGATAAGCATTCATATGGCAACTGACGTTAATTAAAAAATTATGACGCCAGACTAAATATATATGATTTAATATTAACTGACATAGATTTTATAGTTTATTACATTAACAACATCAGTCAACATTAGTTATTTTTTAGTATGTCTCTGTGTTGCTGTATGCTTGCACTCCATTAAGGGTTTTAATTTTATATTTTCATCATTTTGTTGTAATATGGTACTTAATTATGGAAAAATATGGAATCTAGAAGATGTATCAGTGACCTTTGCCACAGTTATCACAGCCCCACACCATCTATTTTCACAAGAGAGCAAAAACATGTATAGCTGAAGTGGGACAGGTAGTGTTTCCTTTTCTTCCTTAAGTTCCAAATGCACTTAAAGTGGGTACAGGATTATGACATCATATCCTGTTGCCCCTTGTCAGTGTGTATGGGGAGGGAAAAAAGGGGAGTGAAAACCTCTCCACCTCCTTGCAATTAAATCGCCTATGATACAGTTCCTAATTTTCCTCATACTTCTTACCAGTAAAAATATACAAAAAAAGAAAAGTAACATACAATTAGGGTTGCCACCTGGCCGGTATTTTACCGGCAGGCCGGTAACAAATTGGCATGAGGCCAATGTTAAGCCTATGGAGACAGTACCAAGGCCGGTATTTTTTTGAAGAAAAGGTGGCAACCCTACATACAATGAAGGCCAAAATGTGTACTGCTTCTTGGTTCAATTACACGCCCTACTCCACGACCCAATTCAGGGAAATAAGGCCAAATTATGTACTTTTAAAACTAAGAAATATCTTCATTTTGGAGGGAAATTTACTCTTATGGATTCCATCTTTGCTACCCTACTGTTGCTAGTATTTAATAACTTGGAAGCATAAGTAAATAATCCATATACATTTTTTTGTTTTAGATGCATTTGTTTCAAAACTATTAGTTTGTCATGCGTTGAAACCATTCTCTGTTAAAGCAGAGCCATAACCTCTCCTCTCTGATTACCCCCATGAACAATGGGCTCATGTGGAGATGTCTATGAAAAGTACTAATTGTGCACATGAAGTCACTGAAAAAGTTAATTTATACATAATAGAAGCTATTTATTTAACCCCCAAGAAAAATGAGATGTTGGGACACAGATACTGCTACAAGCGCTAAGAAAAAGGATAAACCGAAGACACAAAAAGAAAAAATTGTTAAAGAGTTTGAAACAATAATACATATAAAATAAAAAATAATAATCATAATAAAATTTAGTACATAAAACACACATATGCATAATGGTTACACCTGGATGAGTAATGTAATAAAACCCTGTTGGACAAACTGGATCCCTGTTATGGCTGAGCAATACTCTGGAGGGGAAATGTCAGAAGGTCAGAGGGCTGAGTCTGGGTGTCTGAATGTAAACTCTGGGGGGCATATTGGCAAGTTTGTGAATGCTTTGGAAAGTCTGGGGGCAGATTGGCAAATAAAGCAAAAACAAAAAAATGCTTTACATGTGAATTAATATTTACAAGTAAGACTTTATTCCCCCTCGTCTTATAATCAGGATTGTCTTACTTTTGAGCACATACAGTATTTTATCTACCGGTGTCTATACTTTTTCTTAGCACTTAACCCTGTATCTATGTATAAGTATTGTCTCTCTTAAGTTGTGGAAACAACTCTAATTGGTATTTGTAGCTGCTACACAGTTTGTTTTTTCCCCTTTTTTCTCCTTTTTCTTTACATCTTAAGTATCTTTCCAAAACACAGATGTTGGCAGTGTTATGTATTTATACACAATTTTCTAATCTATGTGTCTACTTTTTAGCTAATATGTTATAGAAAAGTTTTTTTTTTTTCTTTTTTAAGGTTTCATTTCGGTTTATTGTATATACATATATTTCCTTTGTGCCTGCTGTGACTTTAAATTTGCATTGAGAAAACAGTTGCGGTTGTATACGTTCACACTTCTGAAACCAGCATCCATTTTATCTGTGGTATGTTATGTGTAAATGACACACATCAGATACAGATGCACAATGTTCTCTAAATAAGTGATAGCATTTTGCCGACAGACTTTTGATAAACCAGCTCCAAGCACCAACCGCAGCATCTGTGCTCATTCTTGTTTGCCTCCCTTATCATAATTGTTCTAGTAAAAAAAAAAAAAATGTACTTAGACAAAGCATACAGAACTGATCCACTAAAGTGATACAGAGCAGGTTGTTAACTTTGTCTGAAATTGCTTTTACTACTGGGGAAGAAAGACAAATATCGTATAATTTGTTTTTGCACATGCCAATGCATTGGATTGGTCAGTAGAGGATTGTTCAGCATTAGCTGACCAGAATCTATCCCCCGGAGCTAATTTTCATTGAAATGGAGACAGTATTATCAAATATGACCATATTTATCAGCCAGATTCTTGTATGTGCTAAAATAAATTTGCCAAAAACAATTTCAACTGTTCCAAATCATAAAATAAGCCAAATGACAGCTGACATTTGTAGCTGAAATTAATGTTATTAATAATAATAAAAAGTAATATGTACAACATAATATTGCACAAAAGAATAAGCACAACATTTTACAGTAAAGTTAAAATAGATTTTTATAAAACGGCTATAATTTATAAATGTACATATACCAATTATGCAGCTTCTAGTATTTGCTACATTAAATCTTTTTGGAGTGCTTTTTTTGGTATTTTAGGGCAAAAACAATATCCTCTTGCAGGGCTTAATTTTCTAACTGTACAGGATTAAAAAAAAAAAAACCTGCAGTAGTTTGTGTTCCATACCATATTGCAAATTAAAAGCATATTATAAAGGCCACTGACATTAGGAATAAGATAAGGCAGACAAGTAGGGTGGCCACATTTTATTTCTTCAATTGAAAGACATATATTATATTACAAGGAAGCCTTGGGAATCATGTTTTCAGATTGAATAATATATTTATAATATACTTACAGTCATTATTAGGCAGGAGCAGTTTCAGAGAATTAACTCGTCTATTGGCAGACAGGCAGCTTCAGACAATTAACCCCTTTATTTTACATAATGGCAGTTTCAGAGATTTAACCCCTCTATTTACCAGACAGGCAGTCTCAGAGAACCTACTGTTTAACAGGTGGTTTCAGAGTATTAACCCCTTTATTTAACAGACAGGCAGTCTCAGAGACCCTTCTATTTAACAGGCAGTGTCAGAGCATTAGCCCCTCTATTTAACAGGCAGACAAAACTCAACATCAACAAATCCAACACGATAGCACAATATATAAACCCAAAGCATCTTCCCCCCTTTATTTGTCATATTCTTCATCCCTGCCATCTCTTCCCATCTTGTATGTGCTCTATTCCCCCAACCTATGGGTTACATTCCTTCATGTCTGCCATCTATTTCCCCATTGTGTTATATCCCCCCACCCCTGCCACCTCTTCCCCCTTTTATATGTTGTATCACCCCACCCCTGTCATCTCTTTCCCCTTGATTTTCATCCTTCACCCATGTCATCTTGCCCCTTGTATGTATCCCCCCACCCCTGTCATCTATGTTTCATTCCATTGCATCCCCCCACCCCATAATCTTTTTTCCATCCTGTTGTATTCCCCCCATCCCTGTAATTTCTGTGTCTATTAAATTATACATATTTTCTCCACCCCCAACCACCCATTATCTCTGTTCTGTACCATGGCAAAGGAAGGGATAGCAGCTCACACTCTTCAACATAGGCTCTGGAGGCATGTGAAGCATGATACTGCTGCTATGAACCTGTAGCTGAGCCGACACTGCCACTGAGCCAACACTGCTGATGTGTGACACTGACATCACTCACGCAGTGACAGCAATACAGGCAGCGCAGTTTTTCAATCCAAGTACTGCCCCCTGCTGACCACGCCCAAGCGTGGGAAGTATCAATCTATTTTGGAATGGACCAGCAGGGTCAATAAAGACCCTGATTGGGTCTCTTCCTAAGTATTCCTGGCTCCCCAAGGCTCTGTAATTGGGGCCAGGTGCGAAAGAATGCTGTTTTGGCGTTTTGGTGATTAAAAGTGGGAAGGAGTTAATTTAAAGAGTGTAACCTAAGATATTTGACATTTGGGGATGATGAATATATGTTTAATGTTATTTTTCTACCTACACCAATTAAAACAAAGTACGTGATTTAATGTTTGACAGTTTCTCTAACATCAAAAGCACTATTATAAACCCACTGAAACATTTTCTTTGCCATTTACATAGATCACTTGTACTAAGTCAATTAATGTTTTTTTTAACTATATAAACCTTCTGAAGCTCAAATGAACTCTCTGGATCAGGGGTGACCTGGATCAGAGCGGCAAGTAAAGCAGGATTACTGGTTACAATAACTTGCAATTACATTGTACAATATATAATTACACATCAATCAGAAATAGAAGTCACAATAACAAAGAGATAATTTTTTTATAGAGTGATTATCTTCTATTGTGTTTTGATTTGTAAAAAAAAAAAATTGTATAAAAAGGATAATGAACTAGGATCAATATGCGTAGCAAAACAGTCTGTTCTGATTTCATCAATTATTTCTTGTAAATGTTTCTGCTGTTGATGAAAATTCTCTTGCACAAATAATTAATGGAAAATGTACTCCAATCAAGCTTTGTCTAAGCGGAGACTCAGATGCAGTGATCATTAATGTGTGTTTTAAGAGTCCTGTGCTATGTTTCAAGGTAGCCTACAGGTCCTTCCTGTTATCTTCCAAACCCATTCATGTTCCGATGTATAGCCTCATTTGGCTATGTGTTTTTTGGAGGAATAACCTATACTTTGATCACAAACCATCTGGTCTTCTTTTCTGCTGTGCTGTCATTATTTTGTAGGAGCTTGAAATGTCTGGTGTGCTTCACAGAGCTCCACCTAGTGTTGCTACCCAGCCGATATTTTATATATATTATTTATATTAGCAGGCTGGTAAACAATTGGCTTGAAGCCAATGTTAAGTCAATGTAGGCAAAAGCAAGGCCGGTAATTTTTTTTTTTTTTTTTAGAAAGGGTTGCAACCCTAGCTCCATAGCAATGCAACTCACAGTATCAGTTTATTCTTGTCTTAAGTAGCTTAACCAATTACAAAATGTAGCTGCCCATTCAGGATTACACACTGCCCATATAAAAAGTACCTGAGTTGGAAAGATTCAGTTGAATAGGAGATATTTTCCAACTTGATTACATTGGCCTTTGAAATTCCCATGTTCTTGCTATATTTATATATTGTGAATTTATAATAGGTGCTGGTTATCTACAGTAGGAAATATCCCCAGAACAAAAATCTTAAATATAGTAATATACAGATTTTAATTCACATGTGAAAAAAACTTGTTTATTTTTTTAAACAGCTTGTTCAAACCATGTTCTTTATAATGTATCATTGCTCTTGTCAATTACACTGTACAACACCAAGTTACCAGGAGTTTAAGGATCAAGGTCTGCCTCTTCAGTCCTTTGTCTCATGCTATTTCTGCTAGCAGCATTAATACAATATTGATCTTAAGTTTGTTAACAGAAATGTTTCCGTATGGAAGCATGGAACCAATATGTTTTGGAAAAATACGAACAAACTACACAATAAAGGTAACACAATAGAGCCAATTACACAGCTTCCATTAGATCAGGGCCGTCTTTAACGCGGGGCAAACGGGGCAGCTGCCCCGGGCCCACTTACTCCTGGGGGGCCCAAGGCAGCTGCCTTGTGGTCCCGGTGCACCTCCGTATGCACCTGCACTATGCGATCAGCACTGATCGCATAGTACAGGTGCGGCCAGCGTTTTCTGCTCTCCCCGGCTCCCTCAGCGGGGAGACGCAGGCAGCATGTGCTCAGTGTGTGTTAAACACACTGAGCGCTCAATCCATGCTGCTCGCGCTCCCCGCGCGTAGTGTTGGTTCAGAGCATCGGAAATACGATGCTCTGCGTCATTACTATGCGCGGGGAGCGCGAGCAGCATGGGTTTAACACACACTGAGCACATGCTGCCTGCGTCTCCCCGCTGAGGGAGGCGGGGAGAAGTGAGAACGCTAGGGTAAGGAGGGCAGTGGAGGGGGGGATAGAGAGAACGTTATGGGTGGGGAGGGGGATAGAGAGAACACAGATGAGGGGGGTTAGAAAGAACACTGGGGAAGGGGGGATAGAAAGAACACTGGTGAGGGTATGACTGTGTGTAAGGCTGGCTAAGAGTGTGTCTGTAAGTGTGGGCATGCATTTATGTGTGTAAGTGTGACTATGTGTAAGGGTGTATGTATATGTATAAGGGTGAGTGTGAGTTTAAGAGTGTGAATTTCTGTGTAAGGGTGACTGTGTATAACTGTGGGTGTGTATTTCTGTGTGTGGTTGTAAGTGTGACTGTGTGTGTAAGGATGTATTTGTAAGTGTGACAGTTAGTATCAAAAAAGCATATGTTTATTTTCTTTCGGTAAAAAAAAAAATGTAAGTGTGTGAGTGTGTGTGTCTAAGTGTGGGCGTGTATGTAAGTGTGACTGTGTGTAAGGGTGTCTGTATATGTATATGTGTAAGGGTGATTGTGTGTTTAAGAGTGTGTGTATTTCTGTGTAAGTGTGACTGTGTGTAAGGGTGTGTATAACAGTGTGTGCATGTGTGTGTATGTAAGTGTGACTGTGTGTATAATTGTAAGTGTGACTGTTAGTGTCACACAAGCATATATATTTTTCCGGTAAAAATAAATAAAATGTAAGTGTGTGACTGTGTGTAAGGCTGTCTAAGAGTGTGTGTGTGTGTGTAAGTGTATCTGTAAGTGTGACTGTGTATGTCTAAGAGTGTTTGTGTATCTTTGTGTAAGTGTGACTGTGTGTAAGGGTGTGTATAACTGTGTTTTTTTAAGGGTGACTGTGTGTAAGGGTGTCTGTGTAAGTGAATATATATGTGTAAGTGTGTCACGTGAGGGGGAAAATCTCCACCCCCTCATAGAGCATGTTAGAGCACCGGATGTCCGTGACATACTGGTGCTCAGAACACATGGAGCCACGCACAGAAGAAACAGCCCCTTCCCTGCAAATGTAAGGTAAGTGAGCAAAGAGGGGGACAAACGAGTGTGTGTAAGTTTGACTGTGTGTGTAAGTGTGTCTATCTGACTGTGTAAGTCTGTTTGTGTAAGTGTGTCTACCTGATTGTGTAAGTCTGTGTGTGTGTGTGTGTCTATCTGACTGTGTAAGGTTGTCTGTGTGTGTAAGTGTGTCTATCTGACTGTGTAAGTCTGTGTGTGTAAGTGTGTCTACCTGATTGTGTAAGTCTGTGTGTGTAAGTGTGTCTATCTAACTGTGTTAGGTTGTCTGTGTATGTCTGTCTGGCTGTGTAAGGTTGTCTGTGTAAGTCTGTGTGTGTGTAAGTGTGTCTATCTGACTGTGTAAGGTTGTCTGTGTGTTAGTGTGTCTGACTGTGTATGTAAGTGTGTCTATCTGACTGTGTAAGGTTTTCTGTGTAAGTTTATATATATATATATATTACACACAAACACACACACACACACACACAAAGCAAGTGTGTGTGTTTATTTTTTATAGGGAGGTATTAGGGTGGAGGGTGTGATTGTATGCCGGGAATGAGGGGTGGGGTCCAGGGGCCCCAAACAAATGTTTGCCCAGGGTCCAGTCAATGTTAAAGACGGCCCTGCATTAGATATGGAATGAAATTTCATCCACTTATTTGCAAATATGTAAATATTTGTCACTCTCACCACACAAGCTACATGGGTGTGAACGGTGAATACACCCTACAGGTTAATTTCGGAAACCCTTAAAGGACAACTGTAGCAAAAAATGAAGTTATGTTTAATTGAAAGATTTCATTGAGTGTAGGTATTTTATATAGGAATGCTTTAATGAAGAAGTAGCTTAAGATGACAAAACATAGAAAGGCTCTATGTTTTAAAGAAAGTGGGTACATAGCTACACAAGAAGTTACAATTACAACAGGGGGTTTGACAAACATGTTAATATATGAAACATAACTCAATTTACTCTTGTCATTAAGACTTTGGCAGTAATGTTTTTTTTTTCGTTTTTTTTTGGGTAACCAACTGGAATATAAAATTTGGACTGTTATAATTCATTGATTGCCAGCCCTAAACTCTATACAAAAACATAAAGGATGGATATATCCATACTGATAACAAAAACAACTCTCTCCATATGGGTTTCAGCTAATTTGGGAATAATCCAAAATCTGGACTAGCGTGTCCAAAATATTTCAATGACAGTCCTGGCAACGGCCTCTTTCCATCTGTGATGGCAGTATTGGCAACAAACCCATATGAATAAGTGGGCGAGATGCTCTATTTCATACCAGGTATTTGAATAGAGAATTTAAAACATGTTGTCCATTACGATCCTATACTCTGTGTGGACAATGCACCATATTACTGAAACCATTTACGGTGTAAATGCAATGTTATGATGTTTCATGTGAAACCTGGGATCTAAAAAATGGTTTCACATGTGTATGATGCGGTAAGGATGGCAAGATGGAGGGGCCCACGTAGAGATGCTTGCACTGGATGCCATTAACATTAAAGATGGCCTTGCTCAGTACCTACATGACACCAAGGACTTACCCCCACCACCCAGATCGCACCTTGGATTTACCCTAGCACCCAGAATGCAACCAGGACTTACTCCAGCACCCGGATTTCACTTTGCACACCCTATGCCTCTGTGTAGTCTGATCATTGGAAGGTCCAGTGATACCCGGTGGTCTGACGTGCTGTTAGTACGAGGCAGCCACAGACATTGGCTGCCTGATCTCCTTTCCACTAGCTCCCACATCACACACCTAAGGCCAGCTCTGCCGGTGGCCCCCTCTTTTTTTTGAGGCAGCCTCAACGTCACACACCCTCTCTCTAGTTACGCTGTTGCCTAGATACACACATTAATATCAAGCACTGGAGACAACAAAACTGACAACAACATTAATTTGACCGTTTTTACATAAAATTTTAGGATTTTTTTTCTCCTTCTGGAGGATAACAAACTGTGAAGAGGCCCACCAATAAACAGTCAGATCTGCAGCCTATCCGTTAAAATCAAAAAAGTTCTTAGAAATGTTAATTCTCTTATCCATTGCCATAAAGATTTATTTCAATAACCACTTAAAGACAAATGACAGACCATATTAAAAATGTATATTAAATTCTAATGTATGGGGATAAATATGGTATAAAAAATATGTTTCCTTAAAAGAACAATATCGTTTGCACTAGTACACTAAATAAGAGTTACACATATAGCAAAAAAGCTCTTGTCCTGAAGGAGTTTATAAGAAGAGTAAATTGAAAGTATACAGTGTGTTGTTTCTGCTTACAAATTGTTCTATTTGTCTCTAATCGTTTTGAAAATTCTGTACACTGTTTTACAATTCTTTGTTTTAAATAATTTGTATTATGTTTTGTTTTTAGCTCAGGTAAATATGATTGTATATCACTTACAACATGGACTGGATTTTATTCCCCCCCCCCCCCATTTTTTGACTAATTGCTCATTAAATTCAATCATGCAAAGTCTGTTTTCTTCTGTCATTTGTTTTCGCTCCCTCTGGCATTCAGATTTGCTGGCAGCAACTACTTTGAGGTATCTTCAACCACAGATCACATTTTGAAGTTGCTTTTCTTGAATGAGACATTAGTTCTGTTCTGTCCTATTAACTCCTCTTGTCTCTGCATTTTTGCCAACCAAAAGTTATTCAATGATATACAATGCACCTTTGAAAAAAAAATCAACATAATAACAAAGGGAGTATACTACTCTCTCAGTATATTTTAATGGTGCTTCATCCAGTATATAAATATTATATGTCAATAAACGCTATGCTGTCATGGCAGCCACAAATAGGTATGTATGTGCCGTGTGATACTATCATTTTTTTTAGAGGAAGGCACATTTTAAAACTTGCTTCTCTTTTTATTTTGTGGTTTATTTATTCATTTATTTTATATCAACACATTTTTGTCTTGTGGGACAAGTACTGATTCAGGGACAAATTGTCACTTCTATTGTCACTCACAACAACTTTGTGTGTGCTTTAATATTACACATAAATGTAAAAGAAACACACAAAAAAGAGGTACAAAATAAATAGAAAGACTGAAAAGCCTCCTTCATTTTGTTCCTGCACTTAATAACAAATAAAGTAACTTTGTGTCAGACCTGCATGTAAATTACCTGAACCTGAAAGTTGTATAAGAAGTAATTCCAGAGGGAGATAAGTTATACTAAACTCTCAGACACTGAAAACAGAGAAGCAACAAGAATGTAAATTAAAGATAAATGAGGTCGGACTGGCTTAAACCCTAAAATGGTTGTGATTGGAGCTAGGCCCTGGAGTGTTGGCTGCTCTCAATCACTAAGCAGTTACCTGCTACTGAAAACATTGATTTTAAAATACAAGCAGGCTGCTGATGTTATTAGAATTGTCTGATGTAGGAGAAGGTTCAGAAATATTAATAGGGTCTTCTGTCTATAAAATAATGGAATAAAAAAAACAATTAGAAAAAAAAAAAAAAAAAGATTATGTCTAGAAATCCCTTAACAAATGCAGAACTTTTTTCCTTTACCGTGAAAAATAAAAAAGCTAAAAAAATGACACACACAAGCATTCCTATATGTGACGTATAGACAGATACGTAAGTAAACATATTCACACCGATTTGAAGAAGTCGTATGCTATTCACACGGATGCTTTTTACACCTTTAAAAAAGTAGAGAAGTTTTCAATTTATTGCAAATCCAATTTAAGTTGCGAAGTGGGACTGCTCTTTAAAATGACCCTTATTAAACATAGTGGGGGAAGATCAAAGTGCCTTATAGTTTCCAGTTAATTTTATGTGTCAAGGCCATTAGCTGCATGTTCTTCCTTCGCATCTGTGTCATCTAACCACAGCTAGAAACCTTTTTGAAAGAAGAAAAAAAGAAAAAACGTACAGGTCGTTATGAAAGGGAGCAGTGTCAGGCTTTTGCTACTGGACCTAAATAGGCCACAGGGGAAATGAAGGAGGTGGAGAGAGCTGACATATGAGGCAAAGGGATGAAACAGAAATGTCTTGTGAAGGATGCTACCCATTTACATTACCACGATCTTCAACCTAGAGGTTACGCTGCTTTTTACTGTCTTCTAAAAACGCAGCTCTGTAGATCAAAGCGCATACAGCATCACCAAGAGAACAACTGTGAGTCTTCAAAATGATTTTAGGTCCCCAAACCAATTTCATCTAATAATTAACTGATCCCCAACTTGAAAAGGTAGATATGTCCCACGGGGAGGGAATATACAGATCAAAGCTGGTGATGTGCTGTGTTTTTTTTCCACCCTCTTTCTAGGATCACCATCCATCTGACTTCAGAGAGTGAGCAGTCACACACAGTTAACCACCAGAGACACACATCAAACAGATTCTCAAATAACTTGCTACAGTTACAAGTTCTGCTAGAGGAAAATGGGGAGGATTTAATGTTTTTTAGAAGAAAGGTAGAGAGTAGTGTTTTCAAACAGACTGAACTTAATTCTATCTTATTTTGCTAGTTTTTTTTAAAAAACCTATTCTTCACTCATATCTGTCTTTCTTATTATTTTTTTTCCCCTTTCTATTAAAATGGTGTTCCGGTTTCTTTATCTCTTGAGAATTATGGAACTCCACTTTCAAGAAAAGCTCGGATTATGGGACTATTTAACTGCTATAAGCAGGGGTTGATGACATATTATAACATGCATTTAGAATCAATCACTGCAGACACAGCGAGCAAAGAGCTCTATGCCAGCGGTAATCATCATTTACACAGATATCCAAGGAAGGAAGGAATCCTCTGCTAGATGACAAATGATTTTAGCTGCACACTCTCAGATGCTTTCCATAATTGTGTGTTAACATGCATAATACATGTAATCTGATATCTGTGAAACACACACCTGAAGTAGGCCCGGCATTGTGGAGCTTTCATCTTATAATCTCTAGTTAACCAACAAAGTCTCATCTTTACAGCCATCTGTTGTGATCCTCTAATAAATAAAGAAGAATTTTGTTCAGCGGCAGTATCCTCTCTTTGATGGACAGATGCAGCACCATACAATCCACTTGCATAATATTAAAATGGATGGCTAAGGATAGGATTTAAAACAACTACTTTTCTTTCTATGGCTCAGTGATCCCTGTTGTAATATCATTGCTGACAGAAAGTGCAGCTGTTTTAAAAGATGCAGTGTTTTGAAGGTCATTGCTCCTGCTAACCCTCTAATTGAATTCAATTTTACCATACTAGGGCTGCTCGCGCAATGCCAGCCCTTAGCAAAACAACTTGTGTTTTCTAACACTAGCCTTATGATTGGGATTCAAGACTGAAGGGGCCTTCTGACAAGTACGCTGACCTTCCTCTTGTCTAAAGCCACAAGTGTAGATTTGTGCTTTGCTAGGCATGATAATGCCTGAAGGGTGCACCTATAAAAAAAATCACATTATCACTGCAGACAGCCCGGAGAGCTAAACATAAAAAAATACATGGTCTTTGTAGACATTTGAAGCAAAATGCCGTACGTTTTCATGTATAAGGTTAGATGCTTAGAGCAATTTGAACCCACAAAGAACCTGTCCAATTAAGCTCCATGATAAACCAAACATTTTTGGAAACTCTATTGAAGGCTTGAGGCCTTTATGTGTTTCAAATGGAATGATATACAGTGGGACAATAATAAGGGGTCACTAAAAGCCTTCATCACCCCTGGAAAGTGAAGTAAGTCATGATGTGCTTTAATTTTACATTTTTATTGTGAAAGTGGCTTTTCTCATAAAAATGCTGCTAGTGAAGTTACTTAGGTAATAACCTGGTCAGTCAGGACTACTAGGTGAGTATATGTATATACTCTCAATGCATTTAGCAGTGGTCCCATGGTACCACACCAATCAAACCACTAAAACTAGTGAGATAGGCCAAGGTGTTATTAACTGCGCAAAAGATCAGAGCCAAGAAAGGGCAATATACAGTATTGTGGAGGTAATGCAAAATTAGTCAATATTTTGGATCATATTTTTTAGGGGCTTTAAAATATGACATAAGTATGCTCACACCATTAATAGAATTTTTACCAATATTTGTCTTATCCCAGCTTGCACATAGTTGAGATTGTTGGCTCATCTTTGTTTAGATGCTGCTTGCTCTCAGTTCGTAACACACTTCTCAAGGCACATCCAATAGTTGCAGGATTTAGGGATTGCCTGTATTGCTAACACCGTTGTCCAGTATTTGTCTGTCTCAGCTATTAAAGAGGTAGTTCCACCTAGATTATTTCCTGTATGCTGTACATGTTTTTAATACATGGAAAATCACATGAGCCTCTAATTGTAATGACCTCAGTTAAGGGAAGCCTAGCGAAGGAGGCAGGCCTCTTGCTATAGTAACAGCATGTAAGACATGCGGAAGTGTTGAGGAAAAAACTGATCATGCAGCCCTTATCTAAAAATATGTTTCCATTGTAGGTGTAACTGCCCCTTGAATGCCTTGTCAATTTACCTCAGCTCACTGCTTAGTAAATAGATCTCCTATGATTATGAAAGGTATGAAACACACAAAATAAAATCAACTGAAAATCATTTTTGCTGTCATCCCACAGACCATTAGATATACTGTTGTATTGTTTATATTGATTGATTATCCTTTTACATTGTATTACACTCTGCTATTGGGATGTCAAGGTTTTTCTTTTCTAATTAGCATAAAACTAAAACAATTAATATTGTGTATCACACAGCAATGTGGCATGTGTTGAAGCTCTTATTTGCTTGCTACCTTCAAGGACTTTGACAATCTAATATACTTTATAAACAAATATTCCTTTAGCAATCAAATAGATTGTCTGTTTCTAGATTTGTGAGCTTGCATCATTGGTATAATCAGAAACAAGCAGCTAATATTAACACATAAATCAAATATATATATATATATATAGCTTCCTGTGTCAAAATTTGAAAATACCTGCTGTTGAAAGTAACATTTTGTTCTAGTTCCACGTACCTGTCATTGTTCCCATTAGTGCAAATTACGGGTTAGTAGGATGTCAGTAGAAAGAAAAAAACACTATGATGTAAGTACACAAGACGTCTTATTGAAAAATTACTGAGGACACACTGATTTCTACTGAGATTTAATGTCCATAAAATGGCCTCTAGAGCACATGCGTGAGCATGGAGTGCTAGACACACAATACCAATATGCTGGGCTACACCTCCCTTTGAATGGGATTCACCAAAGAGGTGAGTAAAATGACTGTCCTATCACCAATCAGCAAGTGCTGCTGGGGAGGAAGAAAGGGGGTGTACATCTATTTTAACATTTAAGAAAGTATGAACACTATACTGTATTTACTCAAATATAAGACAAGGCTTTATTTATGGCAAATGTTCTTAAAAAGACCTATTTGATAATCAAGGTTTGTCTTATAATCAGATGAGGTTTCACTTTAAAGCTAGCTTCCCGATCCCTGTACAGCGGCGCACAGACATCTGCTAATGCTGGCCGACACTTCCGCCGGTTCTTCTGAGTTACAAAATCCAGGTTTATGTTGCACATCAGATGGATGTTGTTCACTGTCCTCATTGGTTACCATTGTGTCTGCTGCACATCCCTGTATTGAATGTATTAATGATTAATGACGTCATCATTGTTTAGGAACAAGTATACAGAAATATAAAGTAAATGTGTTAGTTGCTAGGTACCATAAGGATAAATGAGCCAGACTGTGCCCAGATAATATATAAGGTGCCAAAACTCTCATTAAATACTGTTTGATATATGTCTAATTGCACTCACGTTCAATTTGTGTTCTTTATATTTGTATTTATATATTCCGAATGCTTACACCTGAGCTGTATTGTAAAGGAAACATACTATTATACGGTTACTGCTGAGTCAGATATAATAAAAATGAGCTGTACTGTTAAACACCGAGCTACCTTATCAGCATCTTAAGATTGAGTAGTTTCAAAATCTCCGATTGCATTTTAGGGAATTTTACAAGCAGACACTGATCCTTTACTTACTTTTCTCCCTTTGCTTTTAAATTTTGTGTCTTTGAGATTAGGCTGACCACCAGATAATAGCTGAACAGTCCAGATATGGAAGAGGAAACTACCCGTGGAGAATTAAATAGGTGATACAGTGCAAAGTATACAGAGAATCAAACCAAAGGTGACAGCTGATATAGTGCATGCTTAGAAGTAGGTAAAAAGAAGACAATCTCTGTAAAAAGATTGATACCTTTTTAGAATTGGCATCATAGTTCCTGAAGAGGAAAAAAAAAACACCTCTTTATAAAACTGCTTTCACCATTCAAAGGTGCCATAAATGAACGGTGTATACTCACTGTTGCTTTTGAAGTAAATAATTATTTTAAAAAAACTATGTTATTGTGTACTTGTCCTGTGAAGTGATTCGTGATTTTCTGAGAAAACATTTTTTAATGATCTCTTCAGAAAGATAGTATATAATACTGACTTAATAAATCTAAATCCATTTGAACCATTGATTCATCCCCAAGATTGTTGGGGTAACTAGAAGTGGAGAACAGGGTAGAACCTTTTATGGATCAAATTTAGAGAAATTGTGTGCAAAATTATTTTTTTTTGATAAAGGCTAATCCTACAGCTCTGATTTTCTGACTGGAATAATCCAAAAAACCAAACTATGCTCTTTGTATTTGATGATTTAGGTCACATATGGTAATCTACCATGGATGACCTTATATCCTTCCATAAGCTCCCTTTCAGAATACAGGCCATCGCTCAGACCTTCACTTGCTGCTTAATTATGTTGTCATACGTGTGGTGAACATTCTGCCAAAGGCCCAAATGAATCGCTAAGCCTAGATGCTAATTTAATGGCCTGGTACACAGATGGGATTACCGCTTTAACTGTTAAAGGTTCCAGACAGAGGTGATTTCACACTACATACTACTACATACTATAAAGCAGGTCTATATAACACAAAATAATCAATTACGTTTATGAAAGAGCATGTAAAACAGCTGCTTGTGGCTAGTTCACTGCGGTAGTTAGAGCACTGGTAGTTCAGTGCGGCTGTTTTGGCGCCAAAATACTAACGCCCATATAAATGAATCCCCTCTTATCCTTAAAGTATCCCCAAACACCAAACTCTAACCCTAAGTCTCAAACTAACCGTGAAAACCCAATACTAATCCTAATACCTGCCCCTCCTAAAACTAACATTCCTCAATGGAACTCTTGAAGTCCCTCGATGAAGAGGGCACAAAGAACTGTCCCATTCTGTATGAAAGACTATGTGAAATCAGTTCAAAGTTAGATTTTGTAAACCAAAAGCATGGTTGTAAGTATTATTTTGATTATAGTCTGTAAAAGCTTTTTTTTTTTTTTTTTTTTTTACACAAGTCTGGTTAAGAGATCTATGCTAAGGTGTTATCTGAGTCTTTGAAAATTTGCAATGCCTGCCATATTATACAGGCCCCATAAAAATCGTTCTGCATCAGTTTTTCTGTGGAGTTTGAAATCGGCTGGATTAGCTGATAGGATGAAAAATCTAAAGCAAAGTGTTTCTAAAAAGGAAAATGCTTTCATCTCACAGAATTCTAGAACTTGAAATAACTGCTCTAGTATTCTAAGGAGCTCTGCTAAGGAATAAAAAATATGGACTTAAGACAGCTCTTTGCAACACAGACATATATTTTTGAGGGAAAAAAAATAAATGATACTTCTACTTTATTGCCAATTTGCCTGCATTCTGTCAGTTAAAAAAAAAATATTGAAAATTATTTTCGAAAACCTTAAATACTAGACAAATGAAAACACTAAACTAAAATATGAATCTAATATAGAAACACAAGTGAACAGTTAGTTGTTCCTAGTGTGAGGATAAACTGGTGTGTACTTTTGATAGTACATGTCAGTTTATCCTCTGACCGACAGCTGCCATGCTTCCATAGGCATTCAGCAGTCAGAGCAGCTGTGTACCTGCTGACAACCAGGAACTGCTGTCTCAGATGTGAGACACAGCAGATAGTACACCCACATGTATCTATTAAGATACTAAAACAGCGGGACATGGTTTTTTTTGTTTGTTTTTTAAAGTGCAGTGTTACTTTAAGACATTTAAAAAAAAAAAAGGTTAATTTAATGCATAGGGAGCTATCTCTATGTTTTTGATATCCCTTCTCTGGTTAACCCCCATATCCCATATTTGTTATTGACTGCTTTATGTATAACTATATTTCTAGCATAGGCATACTCTATACCAGTGGTGGCGAACGTTTTTGGTCCCGAGTGCCCAATTTTTGACCGATTACAAATTTGCAGACCACAAAGTGCCAACACCGCATACTCACACACGCTTATACTCATACACACACACGTTCATACACATACACACTTATACTCATACACACACACTTATACACACACACACACTTATACTCATGCGCACACATTTATACTCACACACACTCATACACACACATATACCCAAACACACACACACTCATAAACACATACACTTATACTCGTACACACACACACTTATACTCATACTCGCACACACTTATACTCATACTTGCACACACTTATACTCATACTCGCACACACTTATACTCATACTCATACACACTTATACTCATACACAGACACTCATATTCATACAGACACTCATACTCAGACACACACTTATACTCACAAACGCACACACACATACAGGTTCAGCTCTCAGCGGTAATCTGCTCCATTGCCCTGGAGGTGCAGGCATCAGTGTAATAGACGGGTGCTGCCGGTCACCTGCTTCTTCTCCAGATGATTGGCGCATGTGCGTTATGTGAAGAAGCGTTCAAGTCGGAAAGCAAACAGTTAATTGCTTTCTGACTTGAACGCTTCTTCACAGAACGCGCATGCGCCAATCATCTGGAGAAGAAGCAGATGACCGCTGGCGCCAATCTATTACGCTGATGGCTGCACCTCCAGGGCATCGGAGCAGATACGTGGTGAGAGCTGAACCTGACCACGTGCCACAGCTGAGGGCTCGGCGTGCCAGAAGTGGCACGCGTGCCATAGGTTCGCCACCGCTGCTCTATACCAATCACATGACATATGTGCATCTTGACTAAATGCAAGAAAGGAAACTGGTGTATTCCCATTGTTGGTAATTGTGTTTACAGACAGTATTAATCAACCTGTACCTCTACATTTGTTGAAAATGAATTCCCATGAATCTTTGGGCTGAACAACCACTGTTGAGCTATACATGCCAAAATCTAGCATATTTCTTAAGGTTTATTTATTGTATACAAGGTCAAAATTTCCCTTTTAACCTTACAAAGTTACTAAGTGTATAAAACGTTTAGATTTTGTATTTTTAAATAAAACTGGACCATCCCTAAATCATGGACTGTTAGGGAAAGTGAGGAATGGTTTGAAAACCACTGATGTATACTGTTCATTTCAAAGTGCTGAAACCTATAGTAATTAATTATTTCTTCACATCTCTGTGGCATGTCTTGTTTTCAGATAGAGTATAACCTTTTGGTTTTGAATTAGTTCAAATAGTCTCAACTATTTAAGGATTAGGCCCATGATGTGATTATACGTCTCGACTGTTCATTTATAACGAGTCAATACCTTTGGACCCGAAAGTGAGCAGATCTTTACAGATCTAGAGAGAGCAAATCTCCCCTAACTGGGAAGGTTATAAGATGGTGGATTAAAAGCATTTCTGTTATTTGAAACAGCTCATGTTAAAGAGGGTAAGCATGACAAATGTGTTTACAAAATAGGTAATTCTGTTTCAGGCTGGATTGCATATGGATCCCCAAATATATTTTGAAAATTAAATTTAAAAAAACTGATATTTAAAATGAAAATGTGTGGATGGTGTGAAAGGTATAAGCATGCTGCCAATGACACCAGTAAAAATGTATTACCTCAAATTTTTACCTCCACCAAGATGTCTACCCGACAGATGCCTGTGCAGCAAATTTTTACCTCCACCAAGATGGCTACCCAACAGATGCCTGTGCAGCTGCCCCTGCCTCCCACAGTGCTTAGCAAACAGTAGCCATTATAAGCACTGTAACGTGGCAACATTATTTGGGGAAAGGTGGACATGTACACGAATTTGAAATTTTTAAACATATCCCTTCAGCCTAAGTCATACCACCTCTGTGTCATGGCTGTAAACCTTAGAAATATATTTCACAGTGAAATGAATTCTATAGATTTGCTAGTGACCTGATTAACACAATGTATAGACATGTTTGTAATGTTCATGTCCATTTTTGCATGATAAGTACATTTTAATGAACATTATTTTCATTTCCTAATTGTGTCCTTGAATACGTTATTTTCCACATTCCTTTTTTTACGTCATGACACTTTGTTTACAACAGCATTAATTATAAGAGCAATCTCAAAGCCAGCATCAGATACATTTAATTTTGACGGTAGAAATATTTTCATGTTTTATAACTACCAAGGACATTTCATGTGATTTTGACCTTCCTAATCACGCGCAGTATTTTTCTATGTATGCGTTGTGACTTTGCAGAGAGGATTATTGAAAAATTCTTGTACTATTGTGTTATATGCTTTTACACCCCATATAAATAAAAACCTTTCAAGGCACAGTTATGGTTCCATGTGTAATATGTATAAAAGAATGTTAATGCATAGTTAGCTCTGCAGGATATGTTTGTTTGGATATAATTTTGCTTATTGTTATTTTTGGGGGGGGAAAAACATGCAATTTTTTTTGTCAAATGCACATGATGGTGCTCTATCTGGTGCTCTTAATGTTACAAAAAAGCTTGTTTATTTAAGCAAAAAAAAAATATATACAAGATTAGAGGGTCTACTCAATAAAGAAAGAATTGCAGCGATTTGAGACAGGAATTTCAAACATAAGCCCAGAGTTGGAACAATTCTCTCATTCAGCTGCACTGGAGAATTTTTGCAACACGGCTACTTGAGTTAAAGTTTGTAGTAGCCGCACAGTTGTTCAAATACAACTCACGTGATTCCAGAAATGGGACCAAGTCCCAGGAAGCCACAGTGGTGGAGCCATAAAATAGCAAAGTCACATGACATCACACAATTTTGAATGACCCTACGAGAGTAAACTCATATCCATGGAGGCCCCAACTCTCAACTTAGAGGACTTAAAGGATCTGCATCTTGGTGCCAGACACCACAGCACACTTTCAGAGGTCTAGTCGAGTCAATGGGTCAGGGCTCTTTTGGCATCAAAAGGAGACCTACGCAATATTAGGCAGGTGGTCACAATGTTATGGATGATCTGTGTATATTTAGCATAGACATACATATGTAACGGTATCAATCAGTGGGACCATTTTTCTTACTTAACTCCTGTTATATCATTTTAATGACCCTTAAACGAGTAACATGATGTTTATAGTAGCATGGCATTCAAAAGAAAATAACATAATGTTAGATAATGCTACAATTCTGCTGAAACATTAAAAAAGCAATGCTGGTAAAATTGAGATGCATGCATAATTATCTTACTCAACACAATATTTATTGCAAGTGTGGCTCCTTTGGCATCAAAGGGGGATCTTCTACAGACGAGCCATCAAAATCATTATTGCCTACAAAGCATTTCAGATGAAGGCTCTTTACATTTGTAATGTCACCCATTAATGCTGGCTAATTACAGTTGTAACTCATATCATCTTACAGTACCCTATATACCAAATGATGTTCTATGCTCTTAGTGGTAGGAACCGTCGTAGGAAGATTATTCTTTAATGTTAAGCACTAACAATGTAGCAGCTAAATTAATAATTGAAAAACTAACAATTAGAGGATTTTTAACCCTTTGTTCTTTGGCAACAGAATCAAAATACAAGTTTGGGTGTAATTGTTTTCTTAAATTATTAACGACTGTAATAAACTCCTGTGACTTTTTTTAAAGGCTATTTTATCTACGTCGAATTGAATTGAACATGGAGATATTTTATTGAGGATAAGTCAATTAATGACATCTGTCTAATTTTATGAAACAGTAAAAAAAATAATTAAGAAATACTAATATTAGATTTTTGTCATAAGAAATTAGCATGCTTATTGAAGTTATACAAGCTATTGATTAAAGGGACTGTCTAGTGCCCAAAATGCATCTTCCAAATATTAATGCATGTTAATGTGCTTTCCAACTACTTTAACATGCATGTTCCACATTTTGCTTAAAATTGCATTGCTTAAAATATAAAATACTTACAGGTAGAAGAAATTGTGAAATTACAGCAGTTTGCAAGAAACAAGGACTGCCCACACTAGATGAGTAAAAGTCATTTTTTTTTTTTTTTTTTGCTGCAGGAACCAATGAGAATAATGCCATTCAAATGAATGGAATATCCTGTCTCACTAGTGATGTCATCAGACAATGTGTTATACCAGTGTTTCCCAACCCAGTCCTCAAGGCACACCTACCAGTCCAGGATTTAGGGATTACCCAGTTGTGTCTAAGGTGTTTTTTTTCTTCTTTGTAAAAACACCTTAGACACACCCAGGTAATCCCTAAATCCTGTACTGGTAGGTGTGCCTTGAGGACTGGGTTGGGAAACACTGTGTTATACTGTTAAGAGATCCTACTGTGTACAAGACCAAGGTCAGTCATACGTAAACAAAAATAGTGTGCACTCCGCTCTCTGATGAATGATGATTAAAAAGTGCTTTATTCAGTGTGATAACAGACTGGGTACAACACAAAAACTGTGAGGGAAGGGCCACCCTACGCGTTTCACGTGTTTCCATGGTTAATCATATGTCGCGAAATGCGTAAGGTGGGCCTTCCCTCACAGTTTTTGTGTTGTACCCAGTCTGTTATTGCACTGAATAAAGCACTTTTTCATCACCATTCATTAGAGAGCGGAGTGCACACTCTTTTTGTTTTCGGATGCATCTACACGCTGGATCAGGCGTTGTGAAGCACCTGCCCTCCTGATTCAAACAGTAAGTGGAGCCTGCTTACATGGTGAGGTGTTGGTTGTAACAAGGTCACTCATAGGCCCCTCAATAGACTGAATTTGAGGAGGACAGTAAGTGACTAAATGAAACAAAACTTTATATCCTCAGTGTCTATAGAATCAGTGCTGCTGCACCTGCAGTAAACATGCAGAGTAATCACTGGGGAGGGCTTGAGTCAAATATTAAAAACTATATTTATCCAGAATGCCTGCATAAAATCACACAGGGATAAAAGCCTGTGCACTATACAAGCAATGATCTTCATCTTGCACCAAAGAGAGTTTGGGGACTAGACTGTCCCTTTAAAAGTGAGTTGGGGGGGGGGGGGGGGAGACAAACATTTCATTTCACTGACAAGTATTATTTATAAAAGGAGAAATTGAGGATTTTCTCCAGTTAGTGGAACAAAGTTGGCACTGCATAATGCATTACAAAATATTTTAAGAACTCTCAAGAACGTAACAATGTATTCAGCAGAGCAAATGCCATATCCCCCAACTGTCACAGGCAGTTCCATTTTTTTTAGGGGCTGTGTCTCTGAGCTATACTTCTGCCTTCACTTTTTGGGACAGAGGTAGAGTCCAATGGGAGATCAGGTTTTAGGACCACAATCCTGTGGTCCTGATCTGATTTTGAGAAGGCATACTGCACATGTCAGTGCTGTCAGTGCTGTCAGGTAGAATGAGAGCGCCACCATGCACATCCCAAGCTCAGTTCCTTGACATCCCAATTTGCCAGCTCTGTTCATGTCAGGCAAGGAGCCTGACGTTGAGAGACAGCCTGTGCCGGCAATTGCAGCACCTAGGCCCCTTCCTGATTGCCACTGCAACCTGATTCATCATCAGAGATGTAACAACACTCTGTTGTAGTGTACATGTGTGCACTATCCAGCGTGGCAAGCATGGAAGGCAGATCTGGGGTAAAATCAATTACACTTTAAAAACAAAAAGTCTGTATCTTAATATCACTTTTAGCAGCACCACTATTTCAGATTTAATTTAGTTTATAGTTTGCAGCCCCATTTTGACATAAGAAAGCAAAGACATAGTAAAGCAGAATATATAATTTTTGTTCAATGATTTTTTCTTTGTTGTTTTTTTTTTGGGGGGGGGGGGGGGGGTGGCACTTTCCGTAGCATTGCTGGTCATAAGCAGAAAAAACCATTGCTATGAATATACAAGCATACTTTCCTTGCATCTGCTTAAATGGTAATGAACAACAAAGGTGTAGCCATGCATGGTTTCCTATATGATAAATGGGGAAATAATAATACTAATAATAATGCCAATAAATCCCACACACCAGTGTACTGAAAATATATTGCAGCCTCTCCAAATGGAAGCTAAAATACATTATTTAAAGTTCTGCATTGCAAATGCAAACTATGGCGTATGAAAGTCTGTTAAGTATTTTGTTGCTTAATTTATTGCTAACTAATCTGTTTTTAATCTTCTTTTTATTGTTTTTGGAAACCCAAACTTCTCTCTGAACATTTATGTTGATTTACCAGTTCTTTTTTCAAGCACCATAAACAATCCTTAATTGATCTTCCAAATGGACCTTGTCAGAAATATCTACAGCATAACAGCCATTCCAGTGACTGCCCCAACAAAACCACTAGAGACAAATTACCCACGATCCATACCTAACCGACAAAACTTGCTGGATAAGCGAATTTCACGGTTTTGCTGTGCTTTACTTAGGTACACTCTACCTCGATCAACATGGTCTGTAATATTTAACCACTTAAATGCCATATATAACCTTATTGACCATCCGGACCAACATTTTCAAATGGACATCTATTTTTGGGGAGTGCCCAGGAGGGGGAAGAGATCAGTTAGAGTGGAATCCTAAAAACTCTTTTTGATGATCCTATATCAATATTCCTTCCAACACAGGTTATTAGCTGAAGTCTATGATAACTAGATTTGAATAACCATTCTTATTACGACTATAACCATAAAAATATTTTTAAAAATACCATGTGGAAATCAAATCACCATCTCTCAAACTTAAATCATCCACACAAAAGAAACAAAAATAAAAAAATAAACTTGAACAAACAGACACATATCTGTTGCGAATAATGACAATACACATCTTCCAGGAAGTTTAACTAAGCAATGAATGCAGTTTTTATTTAAAAAATAAAATAAAAAAACCTTACTAAGCTTACTAGACCATTTATAATGATGCTTACATTGTATGACGTCACTGGTAACCCAATGCTTTTTGAATATACTAATATTTCTAATAGATACGGCCAAAGTAAATCTAGGAAAAATTATAATTATGATATGAATAATTGGAAGGATATCTTAATATTTAGCCAAGAAGCACTGACAGCTGCTGAATTATCTGTCTTAATCCCCTGCAAAATGTGCTTTGTCTATCCCACTACTTGCATGTTGAGCACCACCTTTCTTCTACTAATACATGCATCGGCATCTAGTACCATTGTCAGACTGACTATGCTATGTGTTACTCAGCAGGGGATAATATTTGAAGTCTCGGCATGATTTAGAGCTACGCTTAACACCTCTTTTCCTTGAAGGCAAACTACTTACCCTTAACCTTTACAGAGCCAAAGTTCAGTTCCTGGACAGGGAACAAGCCATTTAAACTTTCAAAGCAGTGGCACTTGGTATTTTGTTCAATGCATCAAACCTGACTGCGTGATCTTACGGCTTCCTAAAGTGTTAAGCTCATTTTAGGAACTATTAATCAAATGTCACGTTAGTAAAATGACAAAAAAAACAGCCAGGATTGATGTTTGGTGACACTCTAACTGGACAAATCCAAGCTTATTGAATATGTCTATGAATCTGATGCTAAGCTGGAAAAACGTACATGTAGTATTTGCTTAAAGCGAAATATTTATAGCAGAGCTGAAAAACCATTTTAAAAATAGAAGTGTATTAGGCAAACAAAGATTCATTAAGAAAAAAAACGAATCTGAAAATGTGGAATGGCTGAAGGTGTGGCTATGGGTGTAGCCTTATCTGACCATGAGTGACTTTATTGCTAATTGATAACTATTTGTGTCCTTTGGTAAGTCATTTATCCCAAGAATAAAGTATTTTATTTACACAAATTAATAGAAAAAGCCAATTATTGCAGTTTAAACTTACTTTAGTAGGAGTCTTATTGCTCCTTCCGAAGCTCCCAAGAAAGGGGGACAATAGAGGAGGAAAAAGGGGGATTTAGGAGCAAAATAGGCATTTTCCCTTCTAAATAGAGACACTTGGGAGGTATGCTACAATTCCTGGCTCCTCCTCTTTAAGACATCAGCCTGTCTTACAGGCTTCTCCAATGTTGGCATATGCAAAAGCTTGTTTTTTCATGCGTCACCAGGTTCATTCACAGACTCTATGGTCAATGAAGAAGAAAGTAATGTGCCTCCTCATTTGCTTTAGAAACTCCATGAAAACAAAAAGTGGTGTGAAAAATATGTACCTTCATCTACTACAGCATTTATTAGAAGATCTACTATCAGACATAGCCTGCTATTCAACTTCAATACACGGATTTTATGTTGACCTAGTGATTTTATAAATCGTTTCAAAATCTGTATGGTGCTTTTTTTCTGCAAAACTCTGTAGGCATCAGCCATCTAGATTTGAACTCTGGAAAAAAAAGACTTCCTTAACTGTTTGATAAAGGAATCGTGTGACAGTTTTGTTCCTTTGTTCCAAGTAAGAACAATGTAAGCAGAGGAAGTATTCAGCAGGATACCTTTCATCGGACAGTTCAGGAGGTGCCAGCTTCCGAACTTCACAAAGTCCCTTAATCAGGAATTGCAAATGTATAGGACCCTGGAGTGCATGAGCAGTATGGCAGAGGACTTGTATCTTGTTACAGAAGACAATGTAAGGCACTGAACTACAGTAAGCTGGAGAGCGTGTATGCCAATGAAAGAAATCTATAGAAACTTTTTTTTTCTTTTATGTCAATACTCTATACACACACACAGAGAGAGAGAGAGATCGACTAAGGTGTAATATGCTACAGAGTTTTTATACCCATGTTATTTCTATCACTTATTTTCAGAATGAAAGTAAACACGATTCAAAGAACTACATATAGCTGCAGTTGTGTATAATTTAAAGAAATAAAAAGTTTCAAACCATAGTACATGACCTTCATGGACTTGCCCATTAATCATCAGCTTTACTAAAATCAAAATCTAATTTGCCATATATTTAATCTTCTATGAGTAGATGCAGTGACTTCTGCTTCCTGACTTCCTGTTTCATTCTACCAGCTCTCGGACCATTGCTCACTTCCTGTCCTAAATTGAGCCAAACATATGCAATTTTACAATCTTCGAAGAATTCCATAATCCATATAAACCAGGAAACCACTGTACAGACAAGGACACCCCTGTCTTGTAAACAGAAGTGAAGCACAATGCTAAATTAAAAGAAGATGTAATACAATTAACATATAAGAAAAACTACTACCCTCTAAATGGTGAATTTAATTCTAAAAGGGAAAATTGGTGATTAGCCATGTAGGGGATCCCTCCAGTACTTAAAAAAGGGGTGCATGTTTTGGTAGCTATATACATTCTTAACAGTTTTACCCTCCATGAATCAAAGCAGAAAATCAAGACATCAACCAATTTCCTCATTTTTATTGACTATAAAAGTTTTTTGTGTTCTAACAAATTTATCTCGGGAAAGAGATTTTTGTGACCAAAAGATATGTTTTCTATTACAATGCCACCCACAGATTACTATTTAAGTGATTAAGTCTTTTTCTTCTTTGATTATCAACACTAAAAGTGGCGGGGGATCAGGAGACCAGCTTTACTTTTTAGAGAGCAGAGAGCTATTTTCTTTTTCTCTCATGGTATTTCCTGACAAATTCCCTTTCGCCTTGCAAAAAAAAAAAATGAAAAATAAAAAAATGAAAGAAATATCAACGTAATTAAAATGGAACCTTTTGCAATTAGACATACCCTAGCAACCGTTGTCATGGCAATATTCTCAGGTTTCTTGCACAGAAGCTGACTTTCTTATGTATGTCCTTCTATTAACATTATTATGTATGGTTGCTTTTCAGGATTTTGAATAGCATAAATATGTACGATATAAAACATAGCACAAATTATTACTATGTGCCAAACAATGCTTGATTTCACAGCAAAAAAGCATATAAAGCAAGCCGTGATTTCTGCAAACCCCCCGAGCTGAAGGCATTCTTTTAACATCTGTCTGAGCAGTCATTAAATGGAAGATTCAATGCTAATTTTACACATTGCTCTCTAAAAATGATATTTTTATGGCAGTATTTTATAATTTGTCCCATTTTTATTCAACGATATGCAGATTTATAGCACCACTTTTTGTCAACTTCATAAAACATACAGATTATATTGTGCAGCAATATGTATACCTGAAGTATAAATGTCATCTTCGCCATTAGAGATATATAGGGTCAGCTTAGAGCCGTGGTAGAGTACTTAAAAGAACATCTAAAAAAGAGACTTCAGCAAGTGTCAGAGGAACTGCTAGCAGGTTTCAACTTCAATCTGGTATATTTACATGCCTCGAATCACTGTCCCTGGGCAGTTCCACTCATTCTCACCACATGGGGCCCCCTTTCCAACAAAACTTTGATCACTGACTATCTACCCAACCCAAAGAAAGAGTCTATGAGAGGACTCAAGGCCATGGCTCCAGAATTGATACATCCAGATGTAGAATAATTACGTGTTTAATCATGCATATCTGATAACCAATCTCCACTGACTTCCATGGGGCTCTTGTTTACTTGGCTAAGTCATTTTTAGTAATCATTTTTGGGGAGCATCCTTTGCTTCTATTAATTAAGTTGCCCTGACATAAGGACCTGATGCACTATATGAATATGCATAAGATAGAGTTTTGTCATGTCCCTCTTTATGCTTATATGTAACCTTCTCCATAATGGTACTTATAATATTTTTAGTCTTTTCCAAAATACATGCAACTCTATTTTGCTCATTTGCCTATTCTGAGCAGGAATGACTAATTTAAAATGAGAGTAGAGGACGTCAAGTTCCCCAAACGTTCCTAGAGAACATTACAAGCAATGTTGGGACCATTCTAAATGACATAATACAACATTGTACTAATGCATTAGTAGCCAAAAGATAAATGACATAAACATCCCTATTCCAGTACCATATGAATACCTTTTAAAAATGACTGCCATGCTGCATTGAATACTATGGAAAGGCATCCAGTAAAAACAAAACACCCTCACTGTCCCAGCATATAATGGGACAGTTCCAGACACCACAGAATGAATACTGAGATATGCACATGTACAGTGTGCTATGAATGTATAGTTGTGTTGACACAATGTGTGGCAATGATACTGTGTCACTGACACTCCCCCTTCAAAGCATCCAGTGGGGCATGTTGGGTGATATGGGACAATGATATGACAGCGAGGTCACATCTACCAGTCAAGTTTACCAAAATGAATCCATAGATACCAACACTCCCACTTGTTCCGTGTCCATTCTGGCTTGCCTGTTGCAACATACACATATTGAACACTAAAGAATTGAGGTTTAGCCCAGCCCATGTTTAGTCCCGCCCCCTTACTTCCTGAAACCCAATTTCCTCTATACACCGAGAGAGATAGAGAGATCAACTAAGGTGTAATGTGCTACGGCGTTTTTAAACCAATGTTATTACTATGACTTATTTTCAGAATATAAGTTAACATGATTCAAAGGACTACATATAGCTGCAGTTGTGTATAATTTAAAGAAATAAAAAGTTTCAAACCATAGTAGAAACATAGAAACATAGAATGTGTCGGCAGATAAGAACCATTCGGTCCATCTAGTCTGCCCAATTTATTTTGAATACTTTTATTAGTCCCCCGTTCCCGGTCTTATAGCTAGGACAGCCTTGTGTCTATCCCACGCATGCTTAAAATCCTTGACTGTGTTTACCTCTATCACTTCTGCTGGAAGGCTATTCCATACATCCACTACCCTCTCAGTAAAGTAATACTTCCTGATATTACTTTTAAATCGTTGCCCCTCTAATGTTAGACAATGTCCTCTAGTTGTGGTAGTTTTTCTTCTATAGTACAAGACCCTCATGGACCTTCATGGCATATTAATCATCAGCTTTTCTAGAATCAAAATCTAATTTGAGATATATTTAATCTTCTATGAGTAGATGCAGTGACTTGCCTGCTGCAACCTATTAGACATACACATATTGAACACTAAAGAATTTAGCTTCTCGTGATAACTGTACCAGGGAGGTTGGAACACAATCATTCAGGGTTCACAACGTTGCATGCCATCAAGTCATGTCACATAGCCAAGCCCATTTTTAGGCCATCCCCCTTACTTACCCAATTTTCAAAAGTCGCCAGGTATGTTAATCTTATCTAGCTGTATATATTTTTTTGAACCTATAACCATTACATTGGGGATAATAAGTGCATTTTAACCCTTTAAGGACCAGGGATTTTCCTGGGCCAAGGACCAGAGCGTTTTTCAATTTTTAATATGCGGTTTTTGAAACATAATTTTCCTCTCTTATTTAACGTACCCATACAAGGTGCATGTTGTTTTTTAAAGGACAGTTAGAGCTTTCTTTTGATACCCTATACATAAAAATTATTTACATTTTAGTATTAAAAAATACATATAAAAGAGGAAATTTTTGAGGAAAAAAACGTTTTTCCCCATTATTTTGCCAATAATGAGCTACACAACTAGTGCAACACTAACCCACTTATCCCCCCTAATTAACTAACTAATAAAAAAAGAAAAATATTGGTTCCCAAACCCCCCTAAACAAAAAAGACAGAAAAAAAAACTCTGAAGAGTGCGATGTCAGATCCGTAACAATCATGCAACAGGCATGCAGGGGTTAAATTTTATTAAATAAATATATTAAAATTACCTTTATTTATTAAAAAAACTTTATAAATTGTAAAAATAAAAACATTTGTTAAAAAAAAACTAAATGAGGGCCATAAAGTGGAAGGAAACTGATCACAGTTAAAAACTGTGATCAGCAGTGAAAGGGTTAATTTTTTAAATATTTTTTTTGCCTCTGTGTATGTTATTTATTTCTTTTTATTTACAGGTCACTCTCTGTGCTTCACTATAAGAACGTGAAGCACAGAGAGTGAATTAGAGGCAAAGTCAGTGTGTGAACACACTGACTTTGCATCTAATTTGCATCTAATTTGCATGATATCGCGGTGATCACTCAATCACCGCGATCACATGCCTGGAAATCCACCGATTGGGTCCAGGAGCTTTGCCTCAGGTGCGAGGCTTAGTCCTGGACCCGTTGCAGACTAGCTGGCGGTGCCCACGGAGCGCACCGCCGGCTAGACTACATGACGAGTTCACTCGTCATAAGGTCGCTAATGCTGCGGCTCTTATGACGAGTTAACCCGTCATAAGGTCGCGAAGGGGTTAATCCAACAGTACACAGAAGAACAAAACGAAAACAGTCCAAAACAATATATATATATTTTTGGCGCAAGCTGTTGTTAGTAATCACATCCTGGATGTGTGTCCATTGAAAAGACAATATTGTACTATTTTGATTTACTATGTTTTTAGTGTTCTTACTAAGAAAGCGATACACTAGGAGAGCTGACTCGTTCAAGTACTAATGGTAGTAATATAATATGTGCTGATATACACTGATTCTGATTTAATGCGTGTCCATAAAACGACTGTTTACAACGGAATGGCTGCTTGCTAGATACGTGTTTTCCTTTACTGACACATGAGGAATTACACACAAAAAAAACATGATCAGGTTATCACATAGTTTTTAGAAGTTATTTATTTCTTTATATATTATTTATTTATTTATTTTATCTATAAAATACATGTCTTAACCAGTTAAATTTAGGTTAATTTGTTCTAATTGGCTAAAGGGGAATCATAGCAACTGTACTGAATAAAATCACCACCATGTGCAGTGCGGACCAACTGACTTAACTGCCCATTTTATCCCTATAAATATATGCACTTGTTTAAATAAAGTTATTTTAAACTTGTTTTGTACAGCTTTTGTATTACTGCTAAATAAGCAAACATTTTCCTATGGCTAACAGCTGTTCTTCCTTTTACTATAAATAAGAGAAATGAATATGGCAAAAAATGCTCATGACTTTCTGATTATGCAACCCACTTCAGAAAAAAAACATTGATGCCCCTTCTTTAAATAAATAAATCTTATATCAATACCTAGGGTTAAAACTAGAAAATGAAAAAGAGTGGAAGGAATGGACAGTTTTAGAGCTGGTTTATGCTACAGAAGACATGCATGAACTATATTTGATGCACAACCTGACCAATGCATGTATAATTTGTCCTTAGCCATTCACAAGGACTTAAAGTTCAACTATAGTTTTCGGCCCCGAAACGATCCCTCCAAAGATCGGACCGATCCGGAGTACAATGGAGACACATCGGGAACCAAATTAAAAGCTAACCATTATGCCCACTGTGCCTCCGAATATGTTAGCAATTAGGACATCTTAGTCGATTCCACTCCAATGCCTGCCAAAAAAGAAACAGAACCAAAGTGGTAGCCTCTATCCTCCCTTTAGGATACTATGGGGAAGATAGAGACTGATGTCAGGAGGACTTCAGCTAGCGTAAAAAATTACCATAGTCCTCTGGGAATTTTTTTTTAAAATATATTTTAATTAATACCACTCCCCTGGGCCCTTAAAATATATAGGTGGGGGGGGGGGGGAGCAGGGCAAGCAGCCCTGCCTCCCTCTAATAATTAGTAAGGGTGGGCGCCGGCCAAATGGCTCTCAGCACTCTGCTTGCCCCCAAGGGAGGGTACATTTTTAAATTTTTTATGGATTTCGTTTTAATTCTCTAGCTTTTATCTGGAGAATTGAAATGCCTGGATTGCAGCTATTTTACCTGAATTGGGAAACATGTTTGGGGATGAACAGGGCTAAGTAATTATCTGAAAATCAATGGTTGTTTTTTATGGCGAAAATGTCCCTCTCTGAACACTTCCAATGCTTTTGGTTTCCGAACATCCTGAACGGCCGATTTGGAACCGAATTGATGGATAATGTGTAGTTGCATTTTGGTGATTTGAGATTTTTGGCTAAAATGCCCTACCTAAATGAAATTCGGGACAAATCTGGGTATATAGAGCAGACCATTTAATCTATACCTGCTTATGCAAGACTATAATACATTATAAGTAAATTATAATGTACAATATGGAGTAAGTGTAGAAAACTTTTAGAACTTACAATTGTTAATATTGAATCCACAAGCAGTTATTACCTTTACATTTTATTCAATATTTTAAAAAAGCCTCAAGGGAAAAGAAAATTTTAAATACATTCAGTTTTTGTTATAATTAAAAAAAATATATATATATTTAGGGGTACGGAGGTGCAGTCACTAAAAAAGTGAACTTACAAGCAAACTCCAAAGGACCTGCATTAATAGCTAAACTGGAAACATAGGCCAGTTGGAGAATTAATAGAACTCCGCTATTGGGCAGTTCCGCCTACAATGTTCAGATCATTATTTTTTAAAAGGTACTGAGTACTTATTTCTTTCTTCAATTCTTTCTATCCCCTAAAAATTGCACAATTAAGAAATGTATTGTTGATGCTATTGCAACAGTTTTGCTTATCTATCTAAGCCCCCCTTATTGGATGAGACTGAATTTTAAAAAGAAACACAAATTGTATAAAAACTAAAATAAGTGCATGTCACATATATCATAGCAAAAATATGTTAGATGGAACTGTCCCTTTAATGTCTGATTTTTGCAGGCATGAAAAGCATTATGAAAATGGCACCAAAATTCATGAGGGAATGGGGGATTTTAGTAATGAGGAAAGGCTAGACACATGTTGTTTATATTAGAAAAGAGCTGTCTATGGGGAAATAAGATTACTATATAAAGATTTATTTAAGGTCAATACAATGAGCTCACGGGGGAACCTCAATTACACGATTTGAAGACACCTCCTGAGATTAGAGGAAAGAAGATTGCACCTTCAGCAAAGGAAAGGTTTCTTAAATGTTATGGACAGTAAAGGTGTGGATTTCCTCCCTAATCTATCTGCTAATTATCCCTCCATAGGAATATAACTAGCCATTTAACTATTTGAACACTGCATGCATGTAAGACATCCACTTTAATTCGAAGGATGCAAATGTTGAAATATAATTTCCCTTTAATATAGAGTATAGTAGCACCCTTGCCAACACTGGTGACATTGAGTCCAGAGCCATGAAGAGAGAGTCTAAAGTGAGTGGAGTTACGTGACTCCATGAGACTGAGCCCTGTATGTTGGACACAAACAGTTGAAATACAAAGTTAGTAGTAAAGCTGGAACAAACCTGAATTTGATGGGACATGACAGGGTCCTAGAGAACTGGACAACCCCGGTAAATTATGGCCCGTTGACAAATTTGTACTGTATAGTTTTGTAGTGGAGAAAAAACAATAAACCTCCTACTGTTGTATAATAAGTTAAATACACACAAAAATTAAAAAAAGATCCTCATTTTGGAAAATATTAAATATATACAATATGACATTTACCTAGAAACTGATAAAACATGTATAAGATGTTTTAAAAATCACTTTAAAAAATGAATCATTTTTCAATGGCACAAACAATAACCACACTGATTCAATTTCTTAATCCATTTGTATGTCAACGAGCAATGTCTAATTTAAGTTAGATCTTTCTTTATTGTACGGCGCTAATAATAGATGAAGACACTCTCTAATTAGCTAATATAGTAACACCGCTAGCAAGCTTTTGCGTTTGCTTGTGTTTGTTCGGGGACGATTCCTATGGGAAACGCAACCAGAAGGATGAGTTAATTGCAGAGAGTTTTTATTGTTTAGATAGTTTGTGATTGCTTGATCAAGCCTAACAACAAGTGAGGTTTAGAAAACAGTGAAAAAAGGTTTACGGGCATGACAGGATATACGAGCGAGATGACTCATTTTAAAGAAACAGTCAGGGAGCTGTGTTTTTATAACTTTTATACACTCATTTTATATAAAATAATAGGATGCTGAGAAGCTAATGACCACATTGTCTTTTTATTCCAACTCAAGGGTAGGCCCCAACAGTGTCTTTTCCTAGGCTGTAATCAGTGAAATGGAGACCAGTCGGCAGTCTTCATCTTCCACTGCAGAACCCTAGAGCAGGAATAAACCCCACACATTGTTCACAGTAGATATTTTTAGACTTCACTGCTCTTGCCATGAACATGTTGCCCCCTGCTGACTTGGAGTATGTATTTGTCATAAGTGTTCCTAAACAAAACTGCTATGTGCTCGCCCTAGATAATATTCCTAAGTAGGATGTATAAGCAGGTAGGTCTCTTTTACCTGCTGATAAAACAAATCTGGAGGTAGGTGGCCTTCATTTGCTGACCTGTTGGTGCCCCCTTCTATTGTTGCTGTTAAAGGGACACTAAAATGTACTTATCAGTTGTGCTTCTAATATCGAAGCACAAGTGGAAGGTTAGTTGTCCCTAGTGTGAGGATGAACTGGTGCCAGTTTATCATCTAACCGGCAGCTGCCATGCTTCCAATGGGGGCTCAACTAGGTGTCCCCCCCCCCCCGATCCCATGCAGAAACAACGGCCTCTCTCTGCAATGGCAGCGACAGACCCCCGCATTCTGCAGCCCCTACTATGCATGGCTGTGCGAGTGCTGACATTGCCACTGTACTCCAGACCAGCAGGACATGTTTTTAACCCTTGCTACCTTCAAGGAACGGTTTAGCTGTCGTTTAAGAATATTGTATAGTCAAAGTAAATAACAATACTTTTTTAACACAAGCTATGATGCAATATTTGAAAATAGTATGATATTTATTTTTAGAAGGAATATTATACAGCAAGTTGCTGCCATAAAGTCAAACAATGTTAGTACTGTGTAATTAAGAGTGATTTGATTTAAATCTCATATTAATCTGTATTTAATTAACCTTTCATTAAATTAAGGTCAGTGATTCTTATAATGTGCTCACAAATATTTTAATTCATTATTTCTGAGGTACTTCATTAACGTTACTGTAATTTTTCATGCTTTCACAATTATAATGATATATGTATTACATGGTTGCTATGGATTATTGTACATTAAACAAGTGCTAGTGCTTTTGGCTGTTTTGGTAATTCAACTCCCATTATTCTGAACTAAATGAAGGAAGAATGACACCTACCCACATCTGCCTTACTGTGGACCTTTACTGATTTGACTGACTGATTTTGAAAATCTCCAGCTAAACTAAATTCCACACATGCAGAGTGTAGTCAGAAAACACAATGTTCAAGAAGTGAACTTAAATGATAATGTGCTTAAGGCATATACCCTAATAACATTTTAACAACAAACTAAACAAATTACTGAGCTTTTGGTCAAGGCTCCACCCACTGACTAGGGTAGGGGTGTCCAAGTTTATTTTGCAAAGGGCCACTTCGCTAGAAATGTATGCATGCGTGGGCCACATTCATTTTTCATTCATTCAGAGAATAATATATATATATATATTTCACACAAATGTGCAGTGGTCACATTAACTACAAACACACACATGCATACACAGTCACACTTACCACCCCCCCCCCCCTACCCACACACACAGTCACACTTACCCCACACACACACATACACATTTTTACACACACACTCACATACATACACTTACCCCACACACACATTTATACACACACACTCACATTCATACATTTACCCCACACACACATTTATACACACACACTCACATTCATACATTTACCCCACACACACATTTCTCCACACATACTCACATACATACCCTTACCCCACACACACATTTATACACACACACACTCACATACATACACTTACCCCACACACACACACATACACACACTTACCAAGCAGTTTTCTTTATTTTTTTAAACGGGGCTGTGGAGGTTGTGGGCTCCCCTGTTTTCTTCATGCTGCCGGTGCGCTTCTTCCCTCCCTCTGACCCTTGCGCATGACCATGACCTCACGTGCAGGGTAGAGGAGGGGATATGCGCACGAGAGCAGCACCGCTGCTGCACACTGAACGGGAAGCTGTATCAGGGAACGAAGTTCCCTACACAGAGCGTGTAGGGAACTTCGTTCCCTGACACAGCTTCTCGTGCGGTGTGCAGTTCGAGGTGCAGCTACCGGAGCAGAGCTCAGGCGGGCCACACCTCGCTGCCCGGCGGGCCGCATTTGGCCCGCAGGCCACACGTTGGACGCCTCTGGACTAGGGTGACCACATTTTATTTCTGACATTCAGGGACACAGTATGTTGCGGTTCAGATCACACACACAGGGGTGTAAATATATATATAACATGTCCATGTATGGTTTGTTCCAGTAGCCCACTTAACTATAGGAATATCTGTACAGCATTTGGGCTAAACCCTCCCAAGTACAGGTGGAAGATTACACAGAAGGTTGTGGAGAACAACAAGGCTAAGATCCTGTGGGACATTAAGATTCAAACAGACATACAGGTTCTGTTCAATCAACCTGACATTGTGGTAGTAGACAAGGACCAGAACACAGCAATTCTGATAGATATAGTGGTGCCAAGTGACTGCAACATCATTTAAATGTAAATCCAAAAATGGATTCACCTGAACTAGCATTAGTAACCAAATAGTTATATACAATGCCGCAGACCTGTTTAATGTGAGTGGACTGATCCTTATATATATATATATATATATATATATATATATATATATATATATATATATATATATATATATATATATGTATATATATATATATATATATATATGTTATAATGCTATATTGTATAACAAGGTTCCTGTTATAACATGGTTCTTCGATGACTCCCACGAAGCCACCAGGGCACCGGATCACAATATAACTTCCACATGAACAATGAAGTTTAGCGGGATCTTTTGGGTTCATATTGTGATGTACTATATATATATATATATTTCTCAGTGCATCCTAATAATTTATATAATATAAAATGTATTCTATATGTACGTTACTGTATGTGCATATGGGAATCAGTGTGTATGCAATTCCTTGTGTGTATGTGTGTCTTTAAAAGTAAAGCATACACTGTCACAAGATGAAAGACATAAACAGCCTCACATACACACTCATACAGTCCCACACACAGTTTCACACATACAATCACACGTACTCTTACACAGTCACATACACATACTGTACACAATAAAGGGTTTCTTACCTGGTGATGGCTGCAGACATGCTGCCACCGCTTACACTTAACTCTGTGTGAAGGAGGTACCAATTGGCTGAGAGCTCTTTTTCTGGCACTTTATAGCATCCCAGAATGAGGTTGCTGGGACCTGAGACATATAATTCGATTGCGGCACTGTCCCAGGCAATCCGAGACATGTGGTCACCCTACCACTGATCATTCTAAACAGTTGGTGTGGAAATTAATGGAATGTTCAAGACAGCTGCTCTACTTTTTGCACCTTGCCTCAGAACATTTCTTTATACACAGCTTCCTATGTGCCAGCATTATGGCAATATTATTGTGAACCCAGCACAATAGCGTCAACCTGACAATGTCCAGCTGTTTTTAGCTACATCTAAAGAGTAAAAAGAAAAAAGGCAATTCCAGCCTACAGAATTTCCATGAAATATAACAAAAGAAGTTTAAAAAAAATGTGAGAATCCTAATATAAACATGACTGTTCATTCCAAGCTCATGCTAATTATCTATATGTGCCAAAAATGTATTCAGACTTCTACATAGAGAATTTAATTTTACCTTTTAGCATACCAGCCTTTCTAGTGTAACCAAACAAAAACCTCAAAGTAATTGTCATGTAATTAATGTACTTATCTGTGTCTAATAGTGAGAGGGGAAAAAAAAAATCATTTTTTTTTTTTTGTTACATTCAAAGGCCTGCCGAGGATACACTGAAAAGGTTTGTCCTTTTATTTTTTTTCTCAACGAATGTGGAAAAGCTATTAAATTGAGAGGTCATAAGGGATCGCGCACAAGAGTAATGTTTGCATCTATTCCTTTGTATTTACCTGCATTTCATAACAAAAGAAAAATTGGTGCTTGTGCCTGCCGTCTCTGGTGCTTTTGTAATCTATTCTCTCATGTGAAACACGGTTAACTCCTTCACCAACATCTACTTCATTCGCTGGCTTGTAATTGTCTATGCAAGTTTGCTGACAAAGCCAAGCCCATTCCATCACTGCCAGCTTTCTTGGGTAGGGTCTCTGGGTGGGATGTGGCTGGAGCCTAAAGTAGGCAGGGTTAGGTGACAAAACATGACATCACACAATTATTGAGCAAGACTGAGCTCCAGGCTACGTGGTAGGGTTACCACTCAGCCGCTAGGCTCATAAAAAAATGGCTCGAGGCCATTGTTAAGTCTAGGGAGGCAATAGCATGGATGGCATTTCTCTGCCCTTTGGCTGTGTGGTGTAAACACAATGCTGCCTAAACACAGTGCAAAGACATCCATCAACAGTAGTAATGCTGGGACAGACTTAAATTGGAAGGGACATAACCACAAAAAACAGGACTGTTGGCAACTATACTATTCTTTTTGAATCAGTTGGCTGTAGAAAATACATATAAATATTGTCTTTTACAGGGAATTTGTGCATTAAAGGGACACTAAATGTTAGTTTTCACTTGTGCTTCTAATATAGAAGCACAAGTGTAATTTTAGTTTTCCATAGTATGAGGATAAACTGGCATGTACTTTTGATAGTACACGGCAGTTTATCCTCTGACCGACAGCTGCCATGCTTCCATAGGAAGCAGACAGCCATCTGGTCGGCGACTCTCTCTTTCTGCTAACGCAGAGAGAGACCCTCATTTTTGCATGGGATCAACAGGGGGGACCTTAACTTGGTCCCCCATGCTAATCCCATGCAAAAACGAGGGTCTCTCTCTGAGCTAGCAGCGAGAGACCCTTGCCTTCATCTGTCAGAGCGGGCTGTGCGGGTGCTGATGTTTGTCAGAACGCGACAACCAGGAACTGCTATGTCTCGCATGTGAGACACAGCAGATAGTAAACCTACGTGTATCTATTAAGATTCATGTCAAGGAAGCAAGGGTTAAACAAGGTTTAATGTCCCTTTAAATATTATCTCTGCCCATTTTAGACTATACATTGACAAAAACAAAAAATATGTGTACAGCATGCAATTACGTCCATCCCTTTTATGCAGAGTGAAGCTGGCATTGAAGGCCAGCTTCACTTTTGTAAGATGTAGTTGCCTAATGGTCCAGTAAATGTGCTAAGTCCATGGTTTTAGTTTAGTCTCACACAATAAATGGCTCCCTAGACATTATAAATTCTTACAACCAGAGCAAAAGAACACTTCATTAACCCCAAACAACTGTTTATCTGGGTAAAAAAAAAAATACCCACACGCTCTAACATAGTCAAATCAAAGCTGTCAGTGCTTTGTGACCATAACTAGAAAAGCTAACACTGTGGCGTTTTGCACTAGTAAACAGGAAAACCTGAGAAGTGCAACCTCTGGTGTATCACCAGGCCTAATACAGTATTGATGAGACGGAGAAGCACACCAAGTGAAACATTATTTTAAAACAGTCTGTTTTTCTATGCCGTGTATTAAATCAGCTCTGACAGATACATGGAGGGCATATTATGGGGCACAAAGATGTTGAATGACATTGCAGTCATATTGTTCCCCGTTTGATTGGACAAATGATTTTCTTTAGACATATGAGAGTAGTAGGTGTCCAGGTTAAAAAAGATAGTCAGTTGGGTGATGAGGTCCTGATAGGTCAAAGGTCATTGTTATTCTATTTTATAGCCATTTCCAGGAATTTTTCTATGGGTTCTTGGAAAGTGAAACAATGGCAGTAAACAGGGCGGTTTTTGTTTTTCTCAAAGGTAATTCAATTTTTTGTGTAGTTAGACTTCTAGGGTGCCATACTACAGAGCTGCACAGAAAAATTGATTGTGGTAGGAAGGATCACACAAGATGAGTATGCAATGGCAGTAACTCCACCAGGTATCCAAGATATACTAATCCAAAGAATGCCCAGCACACTTAGCCGTGAAAATGTTTTAAAAAAATGTTTTGGTTCTTAGAACCATTCTTAAGTTATTGAGCTGCACATACCACACAAACCTCAAGGGAGTAGATGCTCAATGTCCAATAAAGCATGTTAATACTGTAAACATTTATTTATATGCTAATGTTTGTAAATAGAATACTTTATTTGCATTGTAAATGATATAACAAAATTCCTGATAAGGCCACGACCATAGCCACACCTTTGGCCATTTGCAATGTTCGTAGATATCCTAGTGAATGGTGTAAAGTAGGAGGAATTCATCCTTGTCTTATGAATTTAGGGTCTTTTAAATGAGTAAATATTAGCTCATTTTGTCATGACCATGATGGAAAAAGATACTTCAAATCCAGTTTTGGAAAATATCCTATGGATGCATATAAAATCATGGGTAGTTTTGCATTTTGGGTTTGATAGAAATGATATAGCAAAAATATAAAACTGTGTGCACAGAAGAGAACCCATATCAGAAGATGCTTACTCAACCGTGGCTCAGTATTTCATAAACAAACGGAACACAAATGAACTAGAGGGATACTTTGTCCTCCCACTGGTGGCATCTGTCACTTCCATCACTGACAACAGTGCTGGGCACAACTTTGTTTAGGATACTTGAGGACACACACATGATTTCATGACTGGCCTGAGCATTTCTGGGTTTTCCCCTGGCTACAACAATGTCTGAGAATAAAAAATCCGACTACTCTAAAAACTGTCTAAAAAATGATGTTTGAAATTATAATAATCTTCGTATTTCCTTTGCTTTCTTATTATTAGAATATATTGAATTCTTTGCTGCAAATAAAAAATATAACAATTATGAGGAAATTTGTTGAGTACCATATTAATAACACTAAAATGTGGTCAGTAACCACCAAACTGCTATTTTGAGCAGGGAAATCACTTGAGGCTAGAGTGTACTTCCAAACACAAATACAACTTATATAGATAAAAATTTACACTCCTATCAGTGGTGTGTGTCTTCCTCAACCTTGTTTCCCCTACCAAATGCCTGGGAGTTTGAGGGGTCTGAACAGTACTTTAGCTGGTCCTAGCATTGCTCTCCTCTGGACAGAGTGCTTTGATGTCGTATGAATATATATATACATACATATATATTAAATGGCCATACATATTCCTTTGCATGCTGTCACTTTTGTTACAAAGGGTCCCTTGCTCAAAATATGCTGAACTAGTGAGCAGTGGTCAAAAGTAGCATAAACAAAACAAATATATTATAGATAGACAGATAATTATGTACCAAATGCATGTTAATGTAGTATTAACTTATATTCTAGGTAAAGTTCCTTTAAAATGCTGCTCCTAAAAATAACATTGGCCCTCAAATATCTCTGCCAAAACGAACTAACTATGTACTGCTAGAAGGAGAGAAAGAAAATTGTATATAATAACTTTGGAAAAAAAGGACTCTGAAAAGTAATAAAGATTTATCAGAACAAGATATCATACACTGAAATTGTAGGGTGGCAGGTTTAGGAAGCTATAATTTGCAGGGAAAAAAACAGAGAATGATAGAGCAGCGTCTACCAATTCTGTTAATAGACACAAAGGAAATTAAACATTATGGAGGGCAGACAAGTGATGGAAAGGAAGGTTAGCCTGGATTCCATTTTTCGACATACCTACGTTAAAATGGGATATAAGTAGTGTGCAATGGTTAATAAGACGTATCTCAATTAATCTGAAGCCTCCAAAGAAAAACAATTTTAGGACAATCCAGTGGAAAGTGTCAGCTGTTACTGCTTGCAGGAGGTTTGTTTTCTGCTATCGTTTCTCAATAGCATCAATCACCATTTTCACCGAATGTCACCTTCTCTACATGTGTACACTAATGATAAGTATCTCGCAGTTTGTCCAGGACATCAGGTCATGTTGTGCAGGTCAGCCGTGGATACCACCAGACAGATTCTCAAGCCATACAGGGGAATACAGATTTAAACTGTTAATTATTTATGTTCATCGTGACCTGATCAGGGAAAAAAAAAGAAGACCTAGTGTCTAGTCTTGGCTCCAAATTTAGGGTGTTAATTAGGCAATTATACACATTTAATTTCAACCATTTTATAAGATGAGCAAAGTTTGAAAATGAAATCCAAAGACATTTGTTTTGCTGCAGGCAGATAATTAAAAATACATTTTATGGGCATATTTTCATAATAAACTTTATTTATTTAGTAAATGTTATAGGTGCATAGATTACATAACTTTTCCAATTCCCTTCATAATGCATAGAACAATGCTTACAATGGTCGATTTTGAATGCAACTATTTGGCCAAATGTCCTGGCACTGATCTGGGGACAATTAAGGGACACTGCTCACAATTCAGGGACATCTGGTCATCCTGCCTCTAGAAATTATGCAACCTCCTGTCAAATGACAGGTTAATGTTTTGGCCAAACAAAGAACCAACCATTAACTACTGTATATACCGAGACAAGCACAAGCAATGCTTATAGTGGACATCTACTGGGTCAGTGATGGACATTTTAATGATGTACTTTGGATCTTCACATTTTTTGCCCTTAAAAACTGGTATGCATGTACAGACACTCTGCTTTTCCCTATAGTGAAACCTACTTAAGAGAGAATTACAGGGAATTTCAAATGTAAGGCCAATTTGGCTACATTGGCCTAAAGATTGAAATACCCATCTCAATTGCCTGCATTTCCTTCTTTATTGAGTAACTCCTTTTATCTTTACAACTCATCTACTAATGCCAAACAAGAACAAAGAAACCTAAACCAAATATTAAACAATAATTAGCGGCACCGTATTAGACATCACTGTTGGCATTAACTGGTTAAGTAACTTTGAACGCAGTGCAGACTGAATAAAGACAGACATTCTACTCGGCAACCTAATTATCAGCAAGCAGTCTCCTGCAGCTTAAGCAGAGCAGCAGAGACAATGCTGGCTGCATTCTGTATTTGCAAGTCTGTTCTCTGCAGCAAAGACACACAACAACACACTATAGTCCATTAGCATGACAGGTAGTACTCTTACTAACAACTGCTTTTTACCCTCACTGACAAATGTGCTCTGTGCCATAGTTGACGTTTGTGTAGTAATCAGGACTGATGGATAGGGACGCCAACTCTGCCGAAAGTGCCCCCCGATTTAATGTGAGCGATTTGTCAAAACGTGCCGCGATCGCACTGCTGTCAGACACAGCTTGGAAAGCACTCTGTCATCTCTCCACCAACCAAGGTCACTTTGGCAGGTACAGGAGGGATCTCCTAAGAGAATGTTCTGGTTTGCTTGGAATTTCACTGGCCTACTTTTGAAATATAGCCATACTCGGTTTAGCTTAGCAGATAGCTACAGTATCATTCGGAATTGAGAAATAGAATGGCACACATCCCAAATTATAAGTCATTATTTAAAGATATGTAGATAGATAGCTTTATGTATATAAAAGTATTACAAACAAAGGTAATTAACTGACTAATATCAAGGAACAATACATTTAAATGTACAATATTCAGGTGAAAGTAACTTGTAAGTAACACAAAGTAGAACTATGAGAAAACATGACATTTTCCTCACATTCAAGGAGGTTCATACAGACAGTGCCATTCTATGTGATAAGTAGTTTTTCTCATTCCTCCTGCAGAAATCATGTAAGTTAAGATAAATTGATTCTGAGTTAAAACAAAGTATCTGTGAAGAATTATCACTAACTGTATCCCACACCTTCCTATTTAGGAAGGACACTCCCTATTTTGCATCCAAATCCCCCTGTACCTCTTTCTTCCTCGATTGTCCCTCTTTTTGGGCGGAGCTCAGAATTTTTAATTTGTATAACTGTAACACAGAGCTCCAAAGCAATAAAACTCACAATAACTTGTATTTTACTTTCAGTAAATGTGAGGTTTTTTTTTAATTTGTGTAAATAAAATGAATTTTTCTTACTCTAAATGGCTTATCAATTTACATAAAGAGATACCAATTGGACATAAGGTCACTAAAAATGTTCCAGTAATGATACAGCCACACTTTAAGGCACTCCCACAAATTATAAGTGTCACTCTTTGGCCATTTAAAATGTTCTGCTTGCACAAGACAGCTTGTGACTTAAAATGTAAAAAATGATTTCTAATAATTCTAAAAGAGAAAAAAGCTATCTTAAATTTTTAGTAGGAATTTAAGCTACAAGTCTGAAAATAAACATGTCATCATCCACATGTAATCTAGGTAAACACATATCATGTATCACAATGTACATCCAATGTATTAATTTTGAATCCTGCAATGTTGAATGTCATAATAGATTTTGCAACATTGATTCATAGCTATGAATTTTGTAACAAGTACAAGCAACGTCCACCTCTAAAATTAACCCCCGAACTCTAATACCCCTATTAAACAACGTACAAATAACTTAAAATTTACCTTTTGTGACAAAATCCAACCATAACACTGCATTTTGTTTACAAGGCCTATTTTTTAAATCTTGAGAAAGATATATGACAGGGTATAAAAATACTTATTAGAAAGATATTTGGCAGGTGTGCTGTAGATTTATTGCAAAATGTCAAACCTGTAATGGTCTGTCTTTGCCTATCTCATACCATTCCACATTAAATTCAATGTACGCTGAATCTAATAGATGCTTGTAAGGTTGTAAAAGATCGTCTGCTTTTAAAAAATACAAATAAATATCACCGATCAGATTTAATGTAAATGGTGACCCATTGGTCAACCTTTTTATTATACCGGTTCAACTAACGTGGTAATGTACTAAACAGAAATTGAAAAAAGTTTTACATTTTGCATGATTTTAAAGTCACATGATGTTATATGTGCTAAATTGCAGTAAGTGTGATAAACTGAATATTGGCAAATATTGGCAAATTATCCAGATATTCATACATACAGCAAATTAAAGTCTGAGGATTATAAAACATTAACAAAACAGGGCTAACATTATCACACATAATCTAATCAAGGCCTGAGGCCTTGTCTGTATGGCTCTTGTCAAGACAATTTGTTTTCTAATGTCATTGGGTATAGTAGCCCCTTCACGACAATGCCTTACATGAATGGGCTTCCAATGCAATGCATTGGTGAGAATGCCCATACAGATAGGGGAGAGAGAGAGGATATAATGGGGCCATTTTTACATTCTTTATTACATTTTATATAGTACACAAAGGGGTACTCAAAATAAGGTCCTATCTGTCCAATATATACTATGTGGGCTTTGATTTAAGAGCAGCATCGCAAAAGGTGTCAAATGGGTCTTGTACCAAATAAACAAAAAAACACTGTCCTGAATGGGTTAACATTTAGAGAGGAGCACACATTGTCCAAAAAGTTACATGCTGACCAAACTCATCTGGAGGCATGCATTTTGTCTCAAATAAAAAGACACTGTGATCACCCTAATGAATAAATGTCAGAATAGCATGTAAAGAGGATGTGAAAAGTGCTCCTGCATTCAAATATCACACTGACAGAAGTTTAAACATGACGTATTTCAGTGCAGAGTTTGCATATGAAATCAAACGATTTTGCTGATTGGTTTATAGATGGAGCCAATCAGTTTTCAGACAGATATCAAGTGACTGTCACTGACCAAAAAATCCACAGATAAATGTAAACAAAAAAAAATGGTAGTTAGCTTATAAACTACAGACACTCTGAAGCACTAAAAAGTTGTATATACATTTGGAAATCGTTTTTTTTTTATTAGAAGGAGAAATCTTTATACTTTATTGGATGTTTGAACCAAGCAAGCCTCACTGCTACACGTTTGTAAAGGTGAATGCCTCGCATGCAGACTGCACACGAATTCCAGCATGTTTCCTCAATGATGGATTATACTAACTCATGAGAGCATTTTTGTTTATTTAGCATAAACACCAATGTAACCCACTGATTCCTTTTTAACTCTTTCCCTACACGTCTAGGATAGTTCATTGCGGCTGATTCACCAATGACAGTTCAGCGCTGCAGTTTGAACGCTGAACTGTCAGTAGTGAAGATGAACACGGCCGTTTCATTGCAGCAATGTAAGCGCTGACAGATCAGCTTTGAACTGTCAGTGCTTACAAACGTACACTCCGAAATAAATTAACCCCTCCTAATAAATGAAGCCCCCCAAAAGTGACCGCCCAAACCCTAATACTAAAATTAACCCCCGAACTCTAATACTAAAATTAACACTAATGCTACCCCCCAAATCCTAATACTAAAATTAACCCCCGAACTCTAATACTAAAATTAACACTACTGCTACCCCCCAAACCCTAATACTAAAACTAACCCCCGAACTCTAATACTAAAATTAACACTAATGCTACCCCCCAAACCATAATACTAAAATTAACCCCCGAACTCTAATACCCCTATTAAACATTAATAATACTCACCTTTAGCGATAAAATGTCCCACGATGACATCTCAAGCAATAAACTGGCCATCGCACGAGAGGTGGGCGGTGAAGCGGTTGTGTTAATGCTGCCGTGAGGAACTGTCCCATTCCCTTCCCTATGTCTAATTGAATAAAAGTTGAATGATTGGTGTTTTTTCTTAAGTTTTTAAAATAAAAACACTACCATGGTGTGTATTTCTCTGTATCTAAAATAGGAAATGAATGCAACTTTTTAAATAAATGTGTCTGTTCAAGACCTGACTACATCATTTGCTAAATTAAACCAGAATTATTTCAGCGATTCCGACACTTTGCTGAGGCAATACTAAATTAGTAGACGAAATGTACAGGTACAAATTAGTAAGGTTTTCCAAATATCCCAAAGGAGACAGATGGGTACTAATAAAGTGATACGATGGTCCTAAGGGAATTAGCATGATGAAAGACTGAAATTTATTATAGTATAGAAGGAAAATGTCTTTAAATTGCAAAAATCAAGTACACCGCCCTTTAGAAGTCTCCCAAATGTTATTCATTGAATGGGTGTGAGCGTTTTATATAGTTTTTATTAATGTTGTTATAGTGGGCCTATCATATATCTACATGCTTAACACACTGTAGGCATCCATCTTGACCTAATTTGCATGAATATTCCTCCATATTAATTTATTCCACACTTTTGATGGGATCTGCCAGCATTACTAGGAGGAGTAGGAGGAGGGTAGATTGGAGTAAATAATGTGCATCATTGGCAAGAAAAAGCCCCAGTCAGTTTGAGGAGTAATTGTGCAGGGTAAAACAGCCCCTAAAAAACATAGCTGATGTCTTGAGAAAAAAAATAGGAAAATTGTTCATTCTATTATGTGTATCATGATTTTTTAATTATCTTGGAGATTAATAAATGCATGCTGAGATCTTCTGCAATTTCTGCAGATCGGTGTTTCTATAAACAGACACAGAACATGTCTAGTTATAAAATTGACATGAATGTGAGTTTTTTAAGCACCATTTTGAAGCTCAACTGGGGTAATTGAGCATTGTATTATAGGTTTCCCTGAGCAACACACTGTTTGATCCCTCTGAGTACAGACCTCTATAGTTCTCTAATAGGGCTTCCATCCAGCTAGTATTTTATCTATCTAGCCAAAATGATGGCTGATATATATATATTTTAAAGAAATGGCGGCAATCCTATTTTCTAAGCAGGATACTTCAGACTTCAGCATTGCATAAGAAATTATGTGACTCAAACTTATGTTGGGTTAGAATGAGGAATCCCAGGATTTATAAAGGTGAAATCTTGCAGACGTGACTTGTGAAATTAACTTAAAACAATAATTAGATAAATAATGTTAATAATAATAGGAAGAAATAGGCAAAAGAGTAATACGTTGCATATGAGTAAAATACAAAACAATATCTTCTAACCTATAGTTATGATAATGTATTTTGTATATGATCTCAAATTTTTTATTAAAAAAAAAAGTTGTTTAGCAATCACTAAGGAAGCCAATGGGATATTCTTGCTGATTAGACCCCTTTTAGATCATGAATGACTTTTATTAATAACCCCAGTCCAGTGATGTCATATATTTAGTAAAAATAATGCATCACATGCAGTGACTGATGAATAGATTTTTCACTAGACGTGTGTGAATGTGTATAGCTGACGATTAACTGAAAGTCATTGCTTCTGCTAACAGAGTTCGTTAACAGCAATGTTTTTTTTTTCCTCCGCTGCTCTGTTAATGAAGTGTACACCTGCTGGATCGTTAAGTACATGAAACATATAAAATAATGTTAGCTATCACTTTGATTATCATGGACTAGGAAAATCCAAAACATAAAACTTGATCAACCCCACCCCAAAAAAAATACTGTAAACTGAACATCCTTCACCCTAGAAAAATCTCTAAATATTAGTCGCAATCAGATAAAAAGCACTCTGTTTTGTAGTTATGTAACGCATTCACTGTGATTGCAAAGGTTAGTGTGCATTTTATAATGTCTTTAATGACTTTGAGCACAGTTGAACTTCTAGCCCTTATTATCTCATGAAACATACTACCCATTGTTTTAATTAACCTCATTTAGAGCCATTAGTAAGGTGGTATTTATAATGGTTATGTTTCAGAGAAAACGCTTGTAGTTACACACAAAAAACATGATTAATAATTTTTCAGAAAACTATATACCCTTCCACTACTATTTCCTCTTTACCAGGTTCAAAGTCAGAGGGATAACCACCCATTTCTATGGTCTGAATCAGTGTTTTTTTTATATGAAGTGCCACACAAGGCTGCATCCATGCTGCAGGCCAGCAGTGGGGCAATCTTTATTACACACTTTGTTGCAAGAAATGACAGGCTCACCAAGTCTCACAGAGAAGGCAATGAGGCTAGCACAGCATAGTGTGTCACCATCATAACTCAGTCAAAGAAGTGAGGAGAAAAGATTCCCTGCCTGCTTATATACTGCGTCATGTGCTTTTATTTTTTAAATTCAGTACGTAGCACATAACCACTGGAAAAGCCCCTCAACATCATGTCACGGGAGTGAGCTGATTGGACAAACCAAAATCAGCTCACTCCCATGTCCCTCCTCTTATGCAAAGGCATCTGGGTAAACGAATGGAAGCATTAACAAATGATTTTCATTATTGTGCAGCTTCACATCCAGAATTCATGCTTGTTACGTACTATTTATTACGTACAGACATCATGCATGCAAAAGAAAGACATCACCTTCCACAATACTTCTTGTTATTAATATACATAATACATAACAATATCTATAGAACAGTTTAACATTCACCTCAGTGCATGAGGTAAAATTCTTCATATTGTGAATACAACAAGATATTTCTTTTTCTTTTTTTCTAGTTCCAAGAAACTTTGCTACTCATTTCCCTCCTAACTTTCTAGGATATTTTGACAAATCTTAAATGAAAAAAAGAAAATTGTTGTACTCCCTTCACCACCCCTAAAATGTGCAAGTGGTGCAGGCTAAAATTCTCAAGTCATATCGCACATGTGGAGTAAAACGTAACTCCCTTACACACACGAGAAAAAAAGATAATTGATCTAAGAATAACATGCACAAAGGGAATTTGTTGATCTAAATTGATAGCATAATTAAAAATCCAGTGCACCTGTGTAGGTCTCAGCACAGTATGAACCTAGATTTGTGATGAATGCCATCTGTACCAGGGAGGTACCTAAGTGTAGTTTCCTTACTTTAGGAAAAACAATTCATTTTGTAAACACACAGGGATCAGATTTTGTATGCATATAATTGCCCTTACCCTTTAACCCCTTTGTAATGTGTGGTGAGTATGTGCATCCCAGAAGACGCAAGCACCAAAATGGCATTTTTTGGTCCTGGCCACCGATCACAAGGTGATCAGGGTCTTAATAGACCACATGGGTCTCTGCCAAAAATTGTGAGACCTCCTGACGTCACCTGTGATGTCACAGAGGCGTGTCCAAACTGGGACGTTCAGGCGTGGCGCGATTTCGTAAAATGTAGCCAGTGCTCACTTTGAGCATCGGTTATATTTTTCCTGTCAGTCTGAGGCCACTCAAGTCCTTGCAGCGGGATCCAAGCACAGCTCGTCGCGGGGAGTCACGATGAGCTGTTAACTGAAGGACGTTCTTTGACGTCCTAACGTCTTTTGGGACCAAAAAAAACAGAATGGCATTAAACGTCCTAGCAACACAAAGGGGTTAAAGGTTCACTGCAAGCAATTTTCCACTGTTTTGTTACTTGTACCCTAAACAGTCATTCTCCTCAGTCACACTTCCTAAATTGCTACCTATTTCTTGCTATTTATCTGCACAGATCTTACTTGGATTCCTCCCATGTGTCTTTCTATGCATACCTATAATGTTCTACCATCTTTTGAGGGACATAAAAAACTAGATAGCTATTGGAACGCAGGAGTGATGGTTGCTAATAAGGGGCCTCTGTACACCTATGTATATATAGTATTTGCATAGGGAATATCATACATAAAATAAACCCAAGAAGTAAGACACACACACACAATTATTTACAATGGTGGAAAGGCTATGACCATTTTATTAGGGGTTTTAACCATTTACCATTTTTATTATTACCAAATACCATTTTATATTTTTTAAACACCAAACCAATAAAATGCATAATGACCAACTGGCTCAGCCCCAAATAAAATATCACGACAAAGAAAAACAAAATTTTTACATGAGTGGGCAGGCTCATAAATAATTGCACAGCTCCTTTGCTTAGCGACCCTCCTCAGTCCCGCTCTCTGACAATTTTACCTCAGAGTGCAATTTATACTACAGTGCTTCCTGCTAGAACCTTCACGTGCAACCACTAACCAATAGAATACAAGCTTCTATGCCCTCGGGCAGAGCTAAGAAAAAGCTGAGTCATGTTCTGACAAGGAAATATCTAAGTGACCCCAAATTTTTGAATGGTACTATGTATGTATGTTTATCTAAATATCTATACATGAACACTATGTTACTTTATATAAATGTGTACTATTATGAAATCTGGTATCATGTTTACTATTATACAACCTGTGATTTAATCAATATATAATAATGAAGTGTTTATAAATATTCACAATATACATATACATGTGTGTTTGTGTGTGTGTGTGTGTGTGTGTGTATATTCATGTCATACACCATACAGATTGTAGCCAAAGATCATCTCAGCATTTTAATGAGATGTAAACCTGTTTAGAAGTTTGATGTGTCTGTAGAATATTGATGTACAAATACAGATTGAATAAACCTCCTGATACAAAGCTCTAAAGTAATTTGCTTGAAGCAGTGAAGATGGTTTTCACCTTGATTTGACACTAAATATTTTGACCCCTTAGGAAATAGCCGTTAGCATCAAATTCTCCTTTTTTCCTTTATATCATCAATAAAATACAGATGGTTGGACAGCATGGTGACTGCACACTGCAGGGTACTGACATACACAAATTATAGCTGTTTACTGAAGCTATTTTATTTTTTCGGTGGGATTCTTTGGTGTGATTTGTTTTTTGTTTGTTTGTTGTTTTTTTGTTACATCTGGTCAGGTCAGGCCAGACAGAAAGCTAAGGGTTGGGAGAGAGTTTTGAAATGGGGACAGGAAGAATGGGAAAAAAAATTAGATTGTGAATATTTGGAAAGCTACATCAATGGCAGGTGGCAACATCTGGAGGAAATTATACCAACTGATTCTGTACTCTTGAGAAAAATTAAATAACACTCAACAATGCATAATTATAGAATGAAGAAAAAAAAAGGAAAAAAAATCAAGGCATATTTATCGAGGGGAGAATGAATGCAACTTTGCTTATAGAACTAGATACTGCAGATTCTAATGGTTTGAAGGTGTTGTTCGGCTCAGCATGGGTTAGCGTGACAATGTAAAAAAAAAACTCCATCCTTATTTTAACTTCTTAGATGCTGGAGGATGTGCAGCACCAGGGTGCCCATGAGTGGAGCAATTAGTAATCTTCACAAGACTTTTGTTCACACTAAAGTGAGTTTGTTTTGATGTTTAGCTATAAGGAAAAATTAATTAAAAACATCATGGGATAACTGGTTTTCTTGGTATTCTATTAATGCTTTAATTAGCAAAGCCAAGAAAAATGTAGTTAATAAAGAGACCCCTGGACATGTTACCCAGCATGAGTAAAAGAAATATAATACATGGCTGGCTTATGAAAAGGGAAGATACCAGAAAATAGTATTAATGTGCCCCAAGTTATAACAGACTGGGAAAACCAACAACTAGACCTCTTGTCCATCTTCCCTTATCATGCCTTGATGATCAGGTTGCCAGCTTTGCTACTTTGCTACTGCATCCTTAGACTTAACATTGGCTGCCATTTTTTAACCTGCCTGCTGACTGGGTGGTAACCATGCATGCAGACAATGGATTAATACACTATTAATTAAACATAAATTTCAATCACAGTTGGATTCCTTTTAATACCAATGGTGGCCATAACAAGATAGGCTTCAGCTGGAGACCAAATTAGGGGTACTTACTAGACCCATACTCTACTGTAAAAAGACACGAACAAAGGCCAGGAAGGGTGGCCACACCAAGATAGGCTCCAGTTGGAGACCAAATTAGGGGCACTTACTAGGCCCATACTCTACTCTAAAAAGACACAAATGAAGGTCAGGAAGCAGCCCACCACTGGTAAGGCTTGTGGAAGTTCCCTGTATAGTCAACTTTACTAGACTGGAATTCAGTAATCTATAAATTAATGGAACAAACAAACAAGCATTACTTAATTATTCTGTTTTCTATTTTGGTTATTAGTTATAATACAATATTTGAACATAGGTGTAACAGTTATTACACTGTTAATAAACACATGTAGTGTGCATCCATAGCAATATAATAAGAGTATAAGTAATGATGCCAGTATCCATAATGAACCTTATGTCACATTTCAAGTGTAAAATGGAACACTACACCTTCACAGCTCTGATTTTTGCGTAATGTAGACTACGTTTCCTATTAATCCCTTCATTGGGCAGCAGAACTTGTAATGCATTGGTTTGCAATACGTTTGCAGGTATGAAAGGCCAAGCATTAGAGAAAATTACACATTGGGTAATTTCATAAAGCCATAGGAGCCCTGGGTATATATTGTTTGAACTAGGAATGTGCAAAACGATGCTGATTAACAAATATGCTGGGACTGTGTTAATATGAACCATAAAATCAGTGTAGGTCAGATGTATTTGTACTGTGAGTTGGGCACTCCACAATTATACTGATGGCATATATAGTTCTATGGAACTGGATAATAAATAAGGCTGAGAAAACAATATTATGTAATACAATCAGCATATATAGTAGGATTCCTGTGACTTTTAAGGGGAAATTCCTTAAATTATAGTACTATACTATATTATTATAGTATATGTGAAATGCCCTTATGTTTACTTTAAAAAAAATTACACTGCTCCCCTAATTTTACATAGAAAATGATTTCACAGGGGCCACTGAATTCAGTGTCCTCCAATTTGGAGGGAGAAGCAAGACTGTTGCTATAGCAACAACTTTATTTACAGTTTTTAGGAGATAGGAAGAATTGGGGTGGGGGGAACAGATGACAGATCTGTTTCTTTTTCTTGACATGATGCAGTACTTAAAATATTTTGTCGGGCACTATAGGGGGAACTGCCCCTTTAACCACCGACTATAGGGTGTATTATGCTGTCCTGATTTTCAGTGCCTAAAAGACGCTATGATGGCACAGAATGTCCAGCGTTAAACAGCTCATAATGGCTCCCCGCGATGATCCCGCTGCAGGGACTTGCTTGATTTTTTGGCAGGGGTCTATTAAGACCCTGATCGGGTCTCTGCCATAGTGTTTTGGAGCTTGGTCGTCTGAGACGCAAGAACCATGCGTCGAGAAGGGATTAAAGAAAACATTTTTTACAGAACACACACTGAAGAACTGTTATGTTCATTTGGCGCAAGGTATTACCATTCTTATATAACTACATAAAGTAAATTATAATATAAAAAAACTGACCCCTCCCATAACCTGCTCACATTTCAAAGCAAACTTGTATCATGAACAACAAGCTAGGCTTCAACTTTTTATATCTTTTTATACACAATATCCTTGTTCTCGGTCTTAATCCAGTTTTATTGTTTCTGTCATTTTCCTTTTGTTGAAGCAAAAACCATAAAAACGTTATCCTACCTTTTTGCTTTCTTAATTGCATTTTTTTTCCAAAGCAATTTGTCATTTTGCACAAAATGTCTGTGAAGTCAGATTCTCTCCGTATTGAAAAATATTATCTAATAATGAGTAATTAAGAGAACCACCAAGGCAAGAACTTGACAAATGTTTCTGTTCTGATAAAAAGCCTGATTTATAATTTACACATAAGAAAAGATTAAGGGCATTGCTTCTTCATTTTCAATCACAGCTCGAGTTTGAGATCCTAGCAATGCCAAAAATCACAGAATTTGCTTCAGACACCTCGGATGGAGGAGATTAAACCTCTGTTTACCTTATAAATGCTTTCTGTATGAGTGTCTTTCACACAGTCGCTCAAGCATGACTTCATTTCAAGGTTCTGAAACACTATCAACCAATCAAGATACAAATGTGACCTGTGTCACAGGCATTGTTGCTTTGATGTATTGTGATAGGCTGTGCAAGGAATACCTTCTAATGCTGTGGAAAATTCTTAGGTTTCTCATGATATACTGAGAAAGATTTTGATACTTATCTTTTAGTTTTTTTTATGTGATACCCAGTTATTTCAAATCTATTCCTAAAATGATTAATGGATGGTCCTAAACAAGGTTTCTGTTATCAGAAATGATTGTAATAAACCAAGTGATACAATCCTTTGAGCGGTATAATGACCAAGAGGGAAGGAGTGAATATAAATGAATATCAACCATTTCTATGGCTCTATTTCCCATTAACCAGTAAAATATAAGATTTGCCATATCATTTTCTCCTGGAGGTTTTTAATTGAACGTTTATAATTTAAAGCAGAGTTACAAAGTTTCATTGGCTAGACACTGTGACAATTCATCAATAGTTAAGTTCATTATGGTTCCTGTAAAACTAGAAAGGAAATGAAATTAAATGTCTAATAACCTACTAAATTGTGCATTTATTGCTGCTTTTGCATTTACTGTGTTATCATAATGACATTGCTTGTAAATGTAATTGTAAATGACTGTTTTCAACTATTTTAAAAGTAATGTAAAAATATTTAATCAGTTCTAATATGATTGGAAAGAATCTTTCAGTAACAATCTACCGTGGACAAGAAGTCTTGTTCGAGAAGATAGATTTAAGGTGGCGTTCTCTGATAAAAGGGCTCTATATTATAACATGATTATCAGATAGACAAGTTGAGTATGTGAATGTACTATATGACAATAAATTATCTTTTGCTGGTAATCAGTCAATAAATGTTTCAAATAGTTAATAATTATGTACAACAATAGATAATTGGGTGCAATAACTTAAATGTAGTAAAGGCAAAATCCAAACCCTAGGGTGACGTGTCTGTGGACAGTCACAGTTTTTTTTTAAAATTAATATTAAAGCAAGTGGGCGCTGCACCCGCCCCAGGTGGCATTGACAGAGGGGCAGATGCGCCACATACTAAGGCAGAGGAGTGCACAAACACACTTTACAAGATGGTGTGCTCTTCATGCTGATGAGGGCACAGCCATCTTATCCACCATCTCGAGCTGAGGGGCAGCAGACTGCAGTGGAGAACAGAGCAGGAAGGGGCTGAGTACAGGTTATCGACCACGAGGCAGATAGTAGGAGGCCCTGGCTACACAGACAACCAGGGCGGGGGCTTATAATAGAAGAGGTTAAAGGAGAGTAGAGGGGGTTAAACATTGATGTGTTTGAAACTGTCCGTTATGTGTTTTACCCTATGTGCTTATGTGTGTGATTGTGTACATGTATGCTTGGGTATGTATTCTATATGACACTGGGTAAATGACACAGTGTATGTGTATGTGACATTTAAGTGTGTGTGAGCAGTTGTGTGTTTGATATTGTAGCACAGTTACTACAACTGTGACTCTGTGTGTATGTGCATATATGTGTGTATGTGATTGGGAACGGATCAATCAGAGATGTATCAGTAAAGACAGGAATCTGTAGATTTATCTAAATATTTACATTTTTAAAGAGATTTTGAATTTTACAGGGAGAAAAGTCATTGCAAATTGCAAATTATTATTTCACTGTTGGTTGGTAAAAACAACTTCACAGCAAAAGGAAAAAAACATGTGCATACACTAAATCCATTAAAGTAATCTGTATAGGGCAACTTGATTTATTTGGGCAAAATTGGGTCCCAACCTTTTTGATGCAAAATGAATTGAAAGATAACCTAAGTTGCAATAATTAAAAAAAACCCTCACCGTTAGCCATATCTATCTGTACTTTAAAACCTTTCTACAACCGGCTTCTTTTCCAAGCAGTCAAATATGTAGGAACAACAAGACTAGCTAAACTGGTAGTCAAAGGGTTAGTCAATAAATCCCAAAGCAGAAAACAATTTAAAACTGGTGTGATTATGGTTCAGATTATAAAATGTAAAATTAGTGTCAAAATTATGTCTGATCTACCAGGTTAACAGTTTGGAATCTTTTCTCTCTTTGTATTTCACAAAGTAGGAATTCTAGGTCATTAACCATATCGTATAATAAAAGTTAATTATATGTTTATATATTTAATGGTGAATTATGGATATTTAAAATAAAAAATAAAATGATGTACATAGTAGTAGTATAGATTTAAAAATATCATGTTACTTCACAACAAAATGTTATCTGTGTTTCTGTAAGATTATTATCAGAAAACAATGATACAGATTCTCAGTAGAAATCTGTAATCTCTGAATAACACTCATTACAGCAGGATTTGGATGATTTGGTCCAGTATTCAGTTCAACACATGTATTATGTATGTAACAAAATTGCCTACTCTGTGGGATACTCAAACCCCATTTTTTTTTTTGCTGTCCTCTTTCTTTTGTTGTTGACAAAGCACCAAGTATTTGAACAGAGCTCTAGAAATGAGCACACGTTATGTAGGAGCAATATATAGGAGCTCAGATTTACATCTCAGGTTGCTCTAAAACGGAAGACTCCTCAAGAGCAGCAGTAAGCATATGCTATTCTGGACCTCAATGTTCCTGTACAATCATATATTGTCTCTCTGTCGAATATAAAAAAGATATGAACATCCTCACAACAAGAAAACAAGAAGAGATAGAAATTGGTTGAAAATTAAATGCTGCTTTAACCAGATGTCTCTTCCAAACACTCGTACAATCAGATGAGAAGACGTTCTGAAAAATGTATTGTACAGGGCTGTACAGAGTCTAGTCCTGCCTTAACTGTTTCAGTGCTGGGCTGCTAACTTTAGACGGAACACCTATCAGTATTCAACCATGCCGCTTGTATTTTTGATCCATAAACTGGTGGGCTATGTCATACCAAATAAAAACATTGCACCATTAACAATAAACAACGTAGATTTAACAGATTAACAGCAGGGAGAGGCTGCTAGCGATTCTACTTCATAGAATAGCACTCTAGTATTATGCTCAGTTCTGGCAAAGCTGCTAAATGGATTTATTTGATATAGAAACAATGATTTCTGCACTGTAGGTAACATACTGGAACAATAGTTAAGATAGGCCATGCCCAAATCAAAATATGCCATGCCCAATATCAAAAGTTGGAATGTACTAAATTCAAATAGGGTTCAACACTAAACATAAAGGGTTAAATATCATATATTTTAAAGTCCATTTTATGTATATTACACTAAGATCAATATCCACATTTATACATCTTTCATCTCAACATAAATCTCTCACTCTCTTTGGGTATCACAGAGGACAAACATGGAAGAAGGCATACAAAAGGGAGTTGGAAGGCAAAATGGCCGCCAAGATACAATATAGCTTTCAGGGGAATTTCATCATCCACAGTATAAACTATCATAAGCATGTAACCAGCTCATTATAATGCATGTAACTGGAAGGTGATGGTAGTGGAGAAAGCAATGGTGAAAAAAATATCCGTGCACACACAAATCACCACAAATATCACCTCTTTAGTGTCAATTCGAAAATGGCCGTGTTAGGGCATGTTGTGATAACAAGTACCTGGAGCTATAACAAACAGAAATGACCTTTGTGAATGCTCCCAGAGAATATGTACTAAGCAGGGCCTTCTGATTAGAACTAGATAGGCTCTAAGGCCTGAGGAATGATAAACACATATCATGAAGGGAATTACCACAAACATGGCAGAGGACATCTGAGCATGTCTACCTTCATTCACAACACTAAGTTATTACGCAGCCACACATACTGCAGCCCACAGCAATAAGGGGAGAAAAACAATGTGATCAGTTATTTGACAGCACAGCAAACAAGTAATTAATGTATTTATTGCACCCTTTGTCACACAAATGGTTAAAGTGTGGCACATCTTCTGTTGGTCTTAATACCTCTATTGTATAAGATTATGCAAAGTCTAATAATAGTAATAATAATTATTCAGAAACAGACTAACATTAATCCCCACATTAATGTAAACAAGTCTTCATTAACTGGATTGGGTGGAATGTGTGCATCTGACTGAACATTTTGAGTAGGAGGGAAAAGGTAGAACAAAATGTACATGCAAAACCAACTGTAACTGACAACACATCCTGATGGGGATGGAACGTTAGAAGGACTAATGTCTGTTTGCAGTCAGTTGAAGAAGGCAACTCTGTCATTGGCTGCAGGGTTGTTCTAAACCAGAACTCTAAAATACTGACTGTTTAAATTATCCATATACGACTGAATTTGGATAGAAATGGATGATAAAACATTAAAATAATAAGTTATATTAAACATCAAATTAAACACATTATCTCTATTGTGCATCATAATTAATATATATTATGCAGCACTATTTAAATATTACAGCAATCTCTTTCTTTGTGTGTGTGTATATATATATATATATATATATATATATATATATATATATATAAAAAAATCCATGTTGACAGAAATGCCCATCTTTTTTTACTGGGTGCACCAATTACCTTTAGTATTCAGATGCTGATTGTACAGCGATGAAATAACTGTCTCCTTCATTTGGGTAATCCAGTCATCAATAGATTTTATGTTGTTTAGCTTTAATGCATGCAACTACAGATGTTTTTATGTGTTAAGGATCACATTACATGCAGCAATCTCTAGAGACTTTAAAGAAAAAAGTAGATGTTTTCATCTCATTATGATAATTAGAACAAACTCATCAGTGTCTTGATGAATGACATGCATAATTACTCCATTGCATATTTTAAGATGCGATAAAAAGGGACTAGGTAAATGCTATGTAATTATCTTGTTATTGTGATCCGGTTTCATCACTAACAAACAGGCTGCTGAGTTTCTAAACATCACTGTTGAACCAGTAGTAGCATTACTTATACTTCCCATTAATGTCAGCCAATAGCATATTAGCTTTGCTTAGGTACTATGATGTCATTACAATGACACTGCAAATCAATTAAGAGATTTGTTGTAACATACCAACCAACATATCAAATGGCCAAAGAGGGAGTATGGCTTAAGATGTGGCTGCGGGAGAAGCATTTTAGGTGACTTCATGGCCAATTGGGAATTGTTTATGAAATGTGGTAGTACTCTTAGAATAAAAACAAAGCATTTTATTTACAAAAAATGAATACATAAATACATTTAAAGTATTTTAAACACACTATATGAAGCTTTGGAGCTCTGGACACTGATACACAACTATAACTCTGAACATCCAAGGCAGGTGCAGTATAAAAAAAAACGTACAGCTTATACTAAAAAGGAGTGCAACTGTATTAGATACATACAGGCTCCACTTTAAAACAAACATTATTATAGGCTCCCCTGTAAGCCACACTACAGAAATACTTTAAATAAAGTATAAGCACCTTATAAATATATATAGATAGAAGACCAGATGCCACTCACCGGACTAGGCCCAGAACCCCGGACTTGCCACCAGCACTCAGATTGCACTCACATAACTTACCCTAGCACCCAGATTTACTCTCAGGTCTTACCCCATTGGCCACATTTGCACTCAGGGCATACCACAGTGGCCACATTTGCTCTTGGCACATACACCAGTGGCCAGATTTGCCCCCAGGACATAGCCCAGCGGCGATGCTTACACTCAGGACTTGATGCGACTGTCTTTTACACTGATCGCCAGGATGTCACATGACACCAGCGTTCAGTTCGTCAGTAGTGCAACACGAGGAGGCGAACCAAGCCCCTTGCGCCAGCGCTCCCCAAACACAGGAGATATTATTTTGTAAAATAGGGCAAGCTCTACATGGGGGGGGGGGGGGGGGGATTTGGAGTTTTCCACCACCCTGTGGCAACACATTAAAAAGACAGCCAGTTCTGCCTATGGTACATCTAAAAATAGGAACAACAGAGGAGGAAAGACTGATGTTTTGGGGAAAAATAAGGACTATTGGAAGGCATATTACTGGGGTTATTGGATTTTCTATCATTTGCTGTAGTTATGGACTAATTAACCTTTCTCCATTAGCAGGATTAGCAATTAACCCTGTTAGCTATGGTGGGTGCTAGTGAGGTTATACTCTATTTTAAGAAGAAACACAAGGGCAGAGTGGTTGATATAATAAATCATCTTATTTGAACTAAAGTACCTTTGCTCAAGTTTACCCACTACATCTACAGTATTTGTATTGAATTGTTTGACAATCCTTTTCCAATTTTCGCAAGGTTTAAGAACAAAGAAAATGTGAACATTAAAAAGAAAGTTATTATTATTTGCCTAAAGGAGACAGTGTATCTAACTTTGCTCTGAATTTGCAAGGTGTTAGGAAAGAAGAAGTCTATTTTATTTAACCCTATATTCCCTTAAAAGTCACATACCATAACACCAACATCACAAAATATAGACCATGACGTATGACAACTGTTTAAAGAATACCGACCTCCTTAAACTTTACATTACCTTAAAGCCATTTTTTTACCAGCCTTCTAGTAAAATACCGGATAGGTGGCAACCTTATCCTTGTAGCATCAAAATCTATTCTCCCTCCCAGCATTTTAATGCCTCTATGCCATGCATCATTGTCCAATCCTCTTTCTCACATCACTATATCACTTTATCCTCTTCATCACTGACCCCACTCCCATTCATCTCAGCTTTACAATCTACACTTCTCTCAACATCCCACTGCTTTTTATTTCTGCGTTAAGGTCTCCTCTCTCTTATCTCCCAACATTACGTGCCCCTGCCCAGTCCTATTATCTCAGTATGATAGCCCCCAGGCCCTACTCTACCGTAGCATCACAGTACCCAGTTCCCATTGCTGCACCCTGAACACATTCTCCATTGCTTGATCACTTCAGCCTCAGCACAGTTAGCTCAAATCCAGTGCCACAAGTCTCAGCTTTCAGCCAGCCATCATTATAGGAAATTAATGGGTACTGTGCAGGAGGGGCCTGCCCTATTTGCCATGTTTTTCTGGGATATTTAAAGGTATATAGCATTTGTCATTAACAAATGCTGTACATTTGTACAAAACCATAAAAAGTGTTAATTCATTCCAATGTAGATCATTAGTCAACTTGTAAATAAGCCCTACAGACCAGCATATCATTTTCACTATATATTCATCATCATTTCAATATTAAATTGTTTAAATGAACGCATTAAATATCTAACAAACGAAACGTGTTTCCTATCAACAGAAATGACATGTAGACCACATTGAGATCAACTCCAGCACAATCAGACCATAACATTTCTCATTTGATAGTTGGATTGCTTCTTTAGAACTTGAAACTATGTTTTTTTTTACATTCAGTAAGCATTATACTGATTTAAAACCAATATTTTTCAACAATATGCTATTTTGTCAACTCAATTGCCTCCAGAGCAGAAGCTTATGAATCATTAGCATTATGTGACCTAAGATATTACCTTTCTCCATAGGAATAATGGGTTGGTGGAAGCAATTTTGTTTGAAAATGAGGCACTTATTTCACATGTCACTTTTTTTCAGCATGGCAGTAAATATGGTATTACTGTTGATACAACCTACTATTTACCTTTTTAGTGTGAGATATAGTTGCACAGCATCTGGATAGGTAAACATGTGCTTATCAAGATGCATGATATACTGCCTTTCCTATTGCATCCCAGAAAAGATCTTGATATATATAAAATAAGATTATCACAACAAATAAAGGCTCCATCTTATAGAAGGAGTGGCTAATGATTTTAGGCAGTGATGGAAAAGAGTAGGATTAGTATTAAAACATAATATAGAATGCTTTACTAAAATAAAATAGTTTATCTTTTATGTATTCTTTATTTAGAGGTACTATACTGGGCAGATAGGAATAGAGTTAATAAAATCAAAGATTTATATACTGTCCGTTTGGATTGAAATGTTCAATATTGAATGTTTTTGTGGTTGTATGGAAATATTTTTAAGTAATTTTTGTCTTTACTGTGTATGGATTGTTCATAACCAAGGGACATGTCAGTTTGCCTGTACTAGAGAATATGTGTTTACAGCTCAAATTCACATGGGATTCTGGGTAAGCATATGCAAACTAGGTCAACAATGACCACCTTTTGCCTCTCATTCCACTTTATACATGGACCCCTTGGAGCAGGGGATGGGATAGTTCATTGCGGCTGCATTAACGGAGCCACTTCACCATCCCCTCTCGCACGATGGCCAGTTAATCGCGGGGACAGTTCATCGTGGGATTGCTGAAGGTAAGTATTATTAGTAGCATTGGTATTTGGGTTAATTTTAGTATTAGGGTTCGGCGGGGGCTTAAGTCAAGGGTTAGGGTTCAGGGGGAGTTCATTTTAGTATTAGGGTTCGGGGGGTTAATTTTAGTATTAGGGTTCTGGGGGTTCATTTATTAGGGGGTTCATTTATTGGGGGGGTGTTTGTAAGGGCTGACAGTTCATCGCTGATCTGTCAACGCTTACATTGTCGCGATGAATCGGCCGCGTTCATCTTCATCGCTGACAGTTCATCATTCAAACTGATGCGCTGAACTGTCAGCTGTGAAGCAGCCATGAAGAAGTGTCTTTTACATGTAGTTTTTTACAGGCGACATAGTTATGGTCCCTTCTATTGACAGCATGTAAAAACTTAGTCAGCATGCTTTGGCATGAAGACTGCTGTGAGGGGATAGAATGACATCTATCTTACAAAATAGCTGCCATTTTATCCTCATACAAGGATCAATGAGCTATTCACTCAGCTGAAGCACACCCGTAACCAGCATGTCAGATTCAAGGATGATAATTGTTATCCATTTGAATAAAGCCTTAATCACTTAACACTGCTGGTGTTTTCCAAAACTAGGCAACTTTTAGTAAACGCATGGCTGTGTAAGATAGGATTTGTAGTCTTCTGCAACTGGGTTTCCTATCCCTTCTGTACCCTCTCTGCTTTGTGAGTTAAGAGGTGTTTACTTCAACAAATGGTCAATTTTAGCACTAGCAATGTATGTCTGGACATATTTTATATGATATTGATTGTAAATAACTGTTATTCATTGAGGCAGCAATTTATGTCAATGGACTGCTGAGTGTCACAATGTGAATGATAATGGCCTATCAATACTTCTATAAGGCCTTGCTCATTACAGATAATTACAGTGAGGAATGTATGACATAATTAGACAGACATTTATATTCAACATAAATGAATTTGTATTCCTTATATCATCTTTTCATATCTTTGTTCTGTTTATCCTGTCAATTACACACTTGGAATATAAGAAAGAAATGCATTTGAACTCATATCCAATTAGTCTTAATAATACTTTTGGAACATAGGGATGTCTTTATTTATTTAAAAGAGGGCCTATCACTATAGCATTCATTAGACGGTAATACAACATATAACCAAATAGTTAAGGAGTCATACAAGCAAATATAATGGTCTTCTTTCTGGGTAAATTGTGTTTGTAAGGGTTATATGTCTGTGTTAGTATATAGTAAGCAGTTCAATATTTGATGCACATATTCTGGCATAACTCATAAAATGGTATTAAATTGATATGTCATCATTATGGACATTCCATTTAGCATAAGATAATGAATTAAACTAAAACACAATTATTTCATGCCTCTCCAAAGGCTTTTTTTCCCTGCTAATATTTTGCATTGCTGGCAAAAGATTAGTCTATTGAGCTTCAGCAATTACTAAAATTCTATGTACACTGGAACTATCAAAAAATACCCAATGGGATATAAACAAAACTGAAAATTGCCATGGAAATAAGAAAATGTGCCAGTTTCTTTTGGCTTTGTGTCTTTGTCGATCCCATAGGACTTAAACACAGGAGAAAATAGAACAGATATTAAACTCTATTATTTGGATGTTTTATTTATTTGTTTTACTTATGATTTTTTTTTTGTATGTGTTAATACAATCGTAGGTATCAACATTGAAATCCAGCTTTGTAAAACATAAAGAAAAAAGTGTCAAAAAATGAGTTACAAAATCGGCAAATCAACAAAAAAAACAAGAAATGCAAACTATGTTAACATAATTTCAAATTAATCTTATGGAATCCTTGGTTAAGAAATGTCAGCAAATGCATTGGTTAGAAAACAGCTAATGCTTTGAATAAGGAATATGTTACCTGTAAGAAAGGCCTGTCACATTTTATTTGGAAACAATCCTTACTTAGAGAACATAGAAAAGGATCCATTATCCCAAATAAAAAGCTTTTTTTCAACCATATTTTAGAGCAACTGTGGAAATGTATTATTAAAATTATACTTTTTTCACTGACACAATCTTATAATATTTCACTGCAGTTTTGGTAAAAACAAACTATTGTTTAATGAAGTAAAATGTATTAATGCAATCTCAAAAACATATAGCCTTTCTGCTTTAAAGTGCGACTAAACCATCAAATATGTTTTAAAAGGCCACTTCTGTCTCCTTAAAATTGCTCATTGAATGGGGCTTGGAATGGTGGAAACAGGGAGACAGCTGAGTATCACTCTCTGTCATTGGTGGAGGAGCTATGGCATGGCACCCTGGGTAAATACAGGTATATATAATTTTGCTTCCATTCAAATTACATTCAAATATAATATTCACAACCCTCTTCCCTCAATTACCCCTCAAATCCCATTCTCACTTGCCCTGTGTCTGCGCCCAGTGATCAAAACAAACCAACAATAATAATATTACAGGATCCAGTGACTACAGATAAGGGAATCTGAGTTACAAGTATTCAAGCAGATGAATTGCATTAACCTCTGTTCTTTCTTATTATAATCACTGCCCACCAGAAACAACAACAGAATTACTAAAATCTCACATTGTCTAATGGGATGGTAATAGGATTCAGAGGCCATTAGGGTAAAAGTGATCCATATTTAACAGTTTAATAAGGTCTTGCTTAAGATTCAGTATTCTTTCTCAAATTGCCAATTTCTCATTAGACAATCAGCTATATTTATGCCATTTTGTATCTGCCATTTTTTTATTTTTTTATTTCAATACCATTAGCATCAGGCCATTTCATGAATATTTCCCATAGATTATGGAAGTAAAAAAATTACTATTGTGGAATGGACCAATAAATAAATAAATAAGATAAAAAAAAATGAAGTGCAACTAATCTAAAGCTTTAGCGTCCTTTGAAATGCCACAGTGAGTGTATCGAAAGATACAAATGCTAAGTAAATACGTTGTAACTACCCAGGTATGTTTTAATATTCACTGCTGTGTGAGACAAGGCCTTATTTAGAAATACAAATAACTCCCCAGAAATCTCTCATGTGCTGTGATGGTTCAGTAAATTATTTAATGTATTGTAAAACACGAGTAATGTAAATTGGAATCAAAATGTGTTCTTCTGATAGATCTATTTCCCACTTTGTTGGTGCCACAAATGCTGAAATGAACTTTCATACATAGAAGCCCGAGGGACATGTACCAAAACCACTGAGGCTTTAATGAAGCATTATCACCTTTTTTACAACTCATGTAAAATACATGATTTGGTACGAAATGGCCATGGGATTGAGGCCAATGTTTTGTGTACAGTGGCCATTTATTTAATATAAAACTTGTCTTATGTTAGCAGACATGACTAATTGTGTTACTGAACTGTTTAATAAGATTTAAAAAAAAAAAAAACATTTGGCTACAGCTAACAAATATTTACTGTAAAGGGTATCCTCTCATAAAATAGTATTTTGCACTGTCCTGAATGCTGAAAAATGTGTCCTAAATCAAGACAAAAAGAAGTGAATTATGGCGGAAAATGAATTGGCATTAAAACTAAGCATTAACGGAGCATACCAGTCAGGGCAAAATGAGATGTATGATAAATACATAATAAATCTGACACTTTAAAAACAAATATGCATTTCTTTGTTACAGTTTTTATTTTTTCAGTTTGTTAATGGGAAATTTACCATTTGCAAGCTTTCTCCACCTCAGGCATTAACATACCTAGTTTTAGCAGCTGCTGGGAGAGATCCCTCCTATTCATGTGAAGAATTCCAGTGATGTCATTAGTGACATCACACAACACCACCCAATCACTTCTGCCAAAATACAACTAGGTAGGCAGTTACCAGATTGAATGAGCTAGTGTTTGGCCATGCTCTGGTTAGAGTTCACAAAAACTACAATATACTGATGAGGGACGAGAACAGAAAGTAAAAGAGGAATAAGGATTACACTTATATGTATGCAAATAAAAAAAAAAACTGTACAGTGAACAGATTAAACACTATTTGACAGATCAAATCTTGTGTAATTCATGGTGTGTGTAATTTGAACACACAAAAACAGTATTTCGGTAGGATTAGTGTTATATTTGAGCTAATCCTAACGTAAACATATTTTTATTTTTTCATTTTCCTATATCTGTTGGTAACCTATTTGATTTGTACCATAAAAGTAGAATGACATATATGGGTGGCATAAAAAGGATAATATGTGCATAAACTTGAATATTTCCAAATCCAACAAGTTTCTTGTATATGTTCAGTTTTTCACTTTGCACCTGTGTGTGAGTTCCGCGAATCAATACAGTTATGATAAGCATTCTGCACTAGAAAACATACATTCGTTACTTACTGTTTGCTGAGGTTTCTTTATATTAATTAGAAACATATTGCAGTCATTAAAATGCCAGTTGTTTTTTGACTAGGTTCTGATATGCATGTGTAAGCTCATCTCAACTCTAATTAGGCAAAAAATATACACAGCAAAAATAATCTGCACTTTCTAAATAGGAGAGAATCAACCTAATGACGTATACAGGGTGACTGCACTGCTTGGTTTGCCAGATAATTTATTTTGTAACAGAGATAATACTTAAATGAGTGAAAAAAAGGTATGCTTGATAATGGGTCATGTTGTTAAAATCTGAATTGACAGACTCATGCATCAAACATTTCCGATGTTTGGGATTATTACTTTGTGCGTTCTCTCATTATTTCAAAAATGTACAATCAGAGACTAAGAGGGGCGTGTACTAAAAAAACGCAAATATATTTTATTTGCAAAACTATTTTTGCACTTTGCTCCTCTTGCAATGTACTAAACATTTAACATTTAATTCGTAAATGGGAGCAAATTGCAAATAAAAATGGGCTTAATTGTGAATAAAAACAGGCAATTTTGGGAATATTTATACTACCTCTTTTGATAGCACTTGCTAAAAGCTGGTGGAATTTTCACACGCAAATAAGAATTATTTTTCACAAAATATTCGCAAAAAAATATCATCGCAATTTCTAAGCGCCATCAAAAAAAATGCAGGCTAAATAAAAAATAAATGGAAGAGGCGCAAATCGGGGAAAACAAGAGCAAAATGTTACAAATAGTCGCAAATTGCTCCTTATTCATGTTTTACCTACTTTTTTTCCCCATTGCGCTTGTTTAGTACATGACCCCCTAAGACCAAAACCTCATCAAAAGGTTCTTAAGTTTGTTCTTCCAAGTGAGCCTATACATGATGATATAGGTTATCCTAAAGATACCGAAGAAACATATCAACTTCCAACTGTAAAACGGAGTGATTGCAATGTGAAAAAACACTGTAAAAAATGTCATAACAAAGCATTTAAAGGAAACATCAATTTGGTATGTACTTGTTGTGAAAGGAACAGGGTCAGGCACCAATATGGTGGACATTTCTAAGACTTGTGATGGACATGTTAATGATCTTCTTTACAGACCTTTCCTTGGACACTTTGCCTAGCCTTGGAGCAATGATGAAACTTAAGTAGTTTCGACTACTTAACATTGCGATTGGTGGACACAGTACTAGAATTCCATTTGTGGAACTAACTAGTCTGAACCACTCTCCTGTCAGAGGAAGCTCACCAACTATTAGTTGGAGCTTGATAAGATTTCTTCCTCAAGATGGCTACAGACTCGTTCAGCTTGAAAAAGAGTTAATGGGAAAAGCATATGATTTATCAGTTCTCAGTGCATCTGCCTTAACTGAGTCAACTCCCAATGGAGAACATATTCATGGTTATTATACATTAACAGTATGAACCCATGAACCACTATTAAACTTTTGAGCACTGATGACAATTCTGACACATTATGATTCAAAGAAAAACTGAAACTGCATACATAACTGCAGTCACCAAAATACTAGTAAAAAAAAATGATATATCTAATATATATATATATACAAAATCCAAAGATCAGCGGCCATAGATATGGCCATATTTGTGACTAAATCTCCAATTTTGTTATCTTAGTAAGACAGGTGTTTTTAAGTAGCTTTATTTAAAACTATAGCTTTAAGAGTTTTTCTCCTACCTGCTTTGAGGTGAGTGCGCTGATCTTTGGATTTTGTATAAATATTTGGTCTCAGCAGCACCCCGTATAATATAATATATGCTAGTTTAGGTGAGTGCATTCCTTTTGGATTTGTATATATAATGTCGATTCAACCAGCACAAAAAGTATATGAAAATAATTTCATATAATTTGTTGTGTTGGTCGAATTGGCAATAACTATTGCTATAGGGTTAGTGCCAGAGTTAGTGCTAGGGTTAGAGTTAAAGGATCAGTGTATGAGAAAATTATTAGCTAAAAGCAATATGCAAAATTGTAATTAACAACAGAAAAACATAAACATTGGGTATTTCTAAACTTTATTAGTTGTTATTAGTTTTGGTAGATGTGAAAAAAAAAACCTTTAAAAGTTCAAAAGTGTTTTTTTTTTCTTCCATATTTCATATTTTATAATATGTGTGGGTATATTAAATGAGAAAGAAGTGTAAAAACAGCCTCTGTCCTTAAGAGGTTAAGAGGCTAATTACTTGATATAACATTGTACAAAAAAATCAAAATGGTTGGTCTTTCTGTGATAAGGTACACTCCCTGTTAAACTGCAGTAGTCTGGCAGGAACATGCATTTTCTGTTACTAATAAAACATGACAGAACCACTCTGGTTTCATGGTTAACCAAAACTTACAGATGTCCTAATACTGGACATTGCTCAATTTATCTGCCCACTCTGAGTGATGTAGCTGCTCACTGTTGAAAGCGTTAGTGAATGATCACATTGGTTGTTTTAATTAATCGTCAGCTGAGAAGCTAAATAACATGTTTTGCGGGTAAAGAAATGTGCTACTCTAGTTCTTCAGACCTCTGGATTAAATTCCTCCATAAACATGTTTTATTTAATATAGATCACGCTGCAAATTCATGAATTATCATCAAAGTCAACAATGCTAAAAGGACTATGGCTTTTTCATTCGTTTTTATAACTATACATGTACTAACCAACTAACTGACACTTTAAAAAAAATGGTGTTGTGCGGTCAAAACTGAGAAGTATGAAGAGATGAGTATAAAGAACATTTTAATGTATCTCCATTACGTTAGCACAATATAAAGATGAATAAATGATCTACATTAAACAAGGCTCATTTTTTTGACAGAATTCTGTTAAAGGCCCAATACAAGCATATTTATTTTCCATCTTTGTTTTGTTACTTATACCCTAAGCAACGCTACCTCTCAATCACACTTTCTGGCTATTAACCTATATAGATAGTACATCAACTTTCCCTACTTCTGAATATGTACGTTCGCCATTTTATTTTTAAAGGGACACTAACAAATATTTGCATGCTGCCCTGTGATATGTATAATTCATGTATTCAGCGGTATATCAGTTAATTAATCCCACATGCTTTCTACATTCTCTCATTATTCACATATAGACAACAACTCACAGATGTATGCTCTGCACAGCCCCACCGTTAGCCACTCCCTCAATATAAGTGTCCCTCTTTGGCCATTTGAAATTTTGGAAGGTATGACAATATATAGAGTTGCCACCATTTTTGGATCACAATAGCAGCTTTGCTGTTGCTCCCACAGAGGTTTAATTGGTTTTATTTTAATTTCTTACTGGTCTACAGGTAAAATAATGCCTTGGTGGCAATCCTATCCTATAACTCACAAATGCCTAGCTTTTATGTGGGACAATCCAGGTTCAGGACTGCTATCCTACAGTCCTAACGGCATGTCCTTGACACCAGAGAAGGAATACAGCACATAGTTCCACGCCCTCCAAATATACAGCCCTGGTGTGTTGCGTTGCCTGTGGAACAAGTTGGGAATGTGTTTTCATATCGCACATATAGTTATCAGTTTGATACTTTGCTCCTAACATTTTCTGAAACACTTTTAACAATATCCCCTTTTTTCCTTCCCGGGCTTGAGCTAAATGTTGCACAGCTTAATGGGTGGATCAAAACTGAGGTCTATATGTTACTATAACCTAAATATGGATATGTATGTGTGACAGCATAGAAGCTAAGAACCAACAAACTAGCAAATTATAGCACAGGTTAACATGAATTTAAAAAAAAAAAGTTTCTTTTTTTTGTTTTACTTGAAAGGCTTACATACAAAAATGGGCTTTTGAACTCCAATGATCATGTTAAAGAAGAATTACACTGTTTGTGTAGTGGCCTTAACCCCTTAGTGACAGAGTGCTATGCTGCATTTGATGTACCTTGAAGACCAGAAATCCATTACTTTGGTTAGAGTGTTTGCTGAACTGTGAATTTCTTTCTTTGTGTTCAGTCCACCCACACAAATTATATATCATTTTTTAAAGGATGAATAGAGCTTTCATTTGATACTATTATTTTCATCATATGATATAATTTACTATTAAAAAAAATGTAAAATATGATGAAAATATGCCATAAAAAACACTTTTCCTAACTTTGACCTGATTTTTTTTTTTTTTTAAACAATTACAAATGATAAAAATTCGGATCCGAGGCAGCCTCTGAGAATTACTGCAGGCATTTAGTGTCGCTATATACTGTATTTGCTCGATTATAAGACAACCCTGATTATAAGACGACCCCCCCAAATTTGTACATTCCTTTACGAGGTGTCTTATATTCGAGAAAATACGGTATACGTCCATTAGCGTTAAGTTGTTAAGGACATGTAAGGAGCAAAATGCTTAGATGTATAAATCCTACAAATGCCCACCTAGGGTGCAGCATATTGCCACCAACAGTGTATCAATCTAATAGTTAAATGACTATTTCAAATGAGAATCAATCATTTTATTTGCAAACACTAAAACACATTTTCCCGCAGTTTATATACAGTTTACTGTGCTTTATTTAGTCATACACGCCAAATCATTCAGAGCTCCTAAAAAAGTGGGACAAGAAAAGGTGAACAGATTGTTCGGGGTCTAAAAGAGGGCCTATCCCCCTTAATTGAGGACACTTGGGGGTATGCAAAAAAATAATATAAAAATTGGTGATAATTGAATAGAATCCACTGCAATTGATTACTCATGTATACAGTATATGAGGGAACTATGGTGAATTGACAACTAATTTACAAAAATCAGGTTATAAATTAACACAGCTATTGTGCCTGTTTTCAGCACAATATACTTTTAGTTCGTAGATTATATTTATATATATATATATATATATATATATATATATATATATATATATAATTTACTAACTAAAAATTTAGATATACACTTTCATATGTATATATATGTTTGTATATATACAGATCCTACCATTGGACTATATATTTTGGTTCAATTTATTAACAAAAATGTATAATTGTTCCCCTACACCAGGGGAACTCAACTTGCGGCCCTCCAGCTGCTGATGAACTACATCTCCCATAATGCTCTTTCCGCTAAGAGACTAGAAGAGGAATATGGGAAATGTAGTCCTGCAACATCATCCCTACACAATACCTTTTTTTTTTATAAAGTGAATGCATTTAATTACTTGGCATGTGGCCCTCAAGGAGTTAAGTAGCGGCACAATGCAATTAGGAGATGAAGGAAAACAAATGGCATTATCCCTTGATACAGAGAGGTGGCTCCAAAATCTGGTGAAATATCTTTAGAACATCTGAAATCACACCTCAGGCATAAAAATAGCTTTAATTTCAATGTCTGGTGCCATATGACACCACCAGTACACCACAAAGGTAAATAAACAGCAAATCTGTTACAAATAATTTCATCAGACAGCAATATGTGATGTTAGAAATGAAAGCATGATGCAACTTTTCTAACGCAAAAGCAACAAAAAGTAAGACATGACAGGATTGCTAACCTGTTGTGTCACCAATATATATTGTCTTTTCCCTGCGCATTGAGATGACTCATGTTGCGCTGAGTCATCATTGTGTGGCGCAAGGGAGGCAGCGCTGACTGATGTCTGAGGTTATGATTTGTGACGCTGCCTGCGCAGTGCGCTCTGCGTCCATGTGCTGTGCTGCTTTCAGAATACATGTATCCCATGAGGGCAGGCAGCTGACACCCCCACATTGCCAGCGCCCTAGCCGAATGCCTAGTTTCCCCTAGGGCAATGCTGGCTCTGATTGGCACCCAACAAAATGGCAAAAGAAAACTGTGAAACAGGCAGTAAGACACTGGGTATAAATAACTGTGTATTTGACATTCCTCAACTCCCATTAGGCTAAGCCAGCCTGCAAGCCGTAAATGCAGTGTGCCAGAATGAAATTGGAACTGCAGGATAGTGGTCCTAAACTGCGACTGTCCCACCTTATGACTCTTAGCTTTTATGGGTAAAAGAATCAGTTTGAAAATGATCCTATTATTTCTCTCACAGGAGTTTCAACTGACAACTAGCTGTTAAATGTTTCTTCTCCCATCACCCTTAACCCGAAAATAATGCCATGGCTTTTCGTCTACTTGTATTTTGAGAGAGCAATGTGTAGCACAGGCTACGGCTTATAGGGGACTGGATGTCTGCAGATTAACCAAATTTTCCCCAGAGAACATTTAAAGATTGCTGTGCATTTCCTTAAACTGAACTAAAAGGATACAAACTATCACAGGTTGTATATATTTTTTTTTTCTTGCGCTTCCATCAAGCAATCTTTAATTAGACCCCAGTGTGAAAGCACACGTGTCACACATCATAGACGGTTTTATTCCTTTCTTTTTCTTCTTCTTTTTGTGTTCATTTAGGGAAATGAATTATCGTGTACGCCAATGTGTACTGTAAAAAATGCATTTTCAGCTGTAGCATCCTGAATAAATTAGAGTTCATAAAACCCGGTCGTAAAATTCATATTGCATTTGTGGGAAGCATTTAATGCTATCTCTGTATACTAGTGGGAGTGTGTGTGAGAGAATGCAAATGAGCTAGGAAAAAAGAGGAGAGTAGTAGGGGGATGATGAAGGATTTTATTGAACCATATGTTAATAATACCTCCTAATTTGATATACAGCCTTTAAATCTTGTTAATTAGAGAGAGACTGAAATAAATTTTTTTGTGAGAATGGTGATTTCATTATTTAACTGTTTTAAACCATATACAGATTAAAAAAACACATTGAAGCATATGTAATTGCAGTTTAGGAGAGTTTGAGGGTCTATTTGCTAAACGTTGAACTGTGGCCAACTAGCAAAATTCAGGCCAAAATTAGAATTTTCCAACTCACTTTTCAGTTTCCACACATTTCAATATATAGTGAGTAGACCATTCCATAGTGTCTCCATTTTACTTCAATGCCTTCCATTTTGTTTCAATACCTCCCTTTCAGGCAATTTGAAAAATCTATATATGGTTTAGAATTAATTCCAAAAACAAAGCTCTTTTGAAAGCAATCCACTTTTACTAATTATTAATAAAACTATTCTTGAAAAGCTGCATCATCTGTATGAACTTCTAAAAAAAAAAAAATCTGCATTTTATTATTTTTTTTCACAAGAAATGTGAATATCACACCTTTCCAATACATTGCATCACAGAAATGTGCCTAAGAAATAATTAAATTAGTAAGATGCAGTGTGAACATCTGATCGGTATCCATCCACCAGACATTCATTCATGCATTCATGGTGACCTTAACCTTGTGGCATTGGAAAGTAGATGGTGTGCTCTTCAGGGCAAGCCCTCATACTGTTTATAGCCTGCTTTATTCAGATCCGTGCATGCTAGTAACACTACAGGAAAATACAGAATTATTATTCTGTGAGAAATAGAGCTGTAAAATGTTTCATACAATGCAGATGTTATACGTGTATCTTGGTGATTTGGTGATATGGTTTTCAATGGCTCAACACCTCTCCTCTGTACACAGCACAACACGAGGAAACAGACATCTGGTCACAGATACCGTATTGCCACTTGCATGCAGCTGTGTAAGTAATACGCTTACTCAGCTGGTAAGTAATTGAAATGTTAATCCTCTAGCAAAAGAAAAAAAAAACTGCAAAACTACGGTTGAGGTTTATTACAAAAATATATTTATATTTTTCTTCCTTTCTTTTCGCTTTTCTTTTTTTGACACTATCATGCACTGGAATCTGTTCAATAAACAGACATAGATTCCCATACAATCCATTAACACAATTTATACACTGGTCAATTCTTAGAGATTTACTGTGACATTCAGTCATTCTGGTGCTTTGAATGCTGGCAAACCTTTACGTGACTCATTTAGTTAGCCATTTTTTTTCTGCAGTAAGGAGACAAAAAACAACGAGTGGACGAGGCTGTTATGCATCTCCTGATATATCACCGACAGACATCTACTGGTCACTGAGGGAATATATTATTTGGACAGTGGGGTATATTCAATGATGTGGCTTATCATTTAATTTGTATCTCTGAATTTTCTCTATGTTATACAATGATGAGCGATACATTTCTCAGGTCATTTAATATCCCCCCCCAGTATGCTTAAACAACTATTCTGAGGCTAAGAATGAAGAAATCGACAGGAATATTCCATTAAAATGTTGTTTTAGAATTGTCTTTAATTTTTCTTTTTTACCTTGTGAACTATATATATATATATATATATATATATATATATATATATATATATATACATCCATATTGCAGAAAAACTGACAATAGTTGACATAATATATAAGGTGATCTTGATCCATATCTGGAGAGTAAAGCAGGTAAGGCATCATTGTCTAAATAGATGACCTTAGGCAATATGTTGCTTTTAAAGAACAGATACCGAAATGCCCTTGATATATCTGTGGTTAGAGAAATGGGGATGTACTGCACATACCATGTGCTATTACCTACCTTAGAGACGTATGGGGATGCCCAGTGTGAGTATTTATGATCTTCCAGCCGAAGTAAAGGACTACTGTCAGCAAAAAGTCATATTATGTCTAATTTCTAGAATGCAAGTGTAGGAATTTTAAATGGAAATGCTTTAATGAAATAATGCAAATAAAGTACCTTATTGAGACCTCTTTGCGTGTACATTTCTATCAGCAATCTTAGGTCAGATGGGTCAGATGTAGGGTTGCCACCTTTACTTGCTACTACCTCCATAGACATAACAGTTGTCCATTAACAGGTATTTGATGTCTCTATAATTCTCTATTGAGAGGCATCGGGGTTGTGCAGAAAACTCTCTATATACATATAATCTCACAATGACAAAATACTAAATATTTATATTTGCTTGGAGGTTTGAATGTTTCACATGAAAGTAAAACATATATAAAAGCAAAATAAACTATTTTCTATGAAATAAACCCTGATATTATGTTGTACTGTGCTCATGTATGTTCTTTTGAAGGGATATGCATTTGTAAAAAGTGGTATAGAATATTTGCCTATATTTGGTAAGAAAAAAACATTGCCTATCAGATGAATTAAATTGATTGAAAGTAAACATTAGCAGCACATCCCAGATGACTGTCACTAACAAATCATTTTATTTAGAACTCTCCGATTTTACCTATTTGAGGCTCTTTTAATCATAGAGGATTTCATGTCCGCAATTTAAATGCCAAATTATTGTGATAGCGCATCTCTTTTAAACAGAACTGTTGAAAAACATAAATACAAAAATAATGAAGTGATTTTTGCTACAAAATATGTAATTGTAAATCAGAAGAGGAATATATTTCCATTAAAAAGGTCGTCTGCTTTATTGACAAAGCTTTTCAGATAGTTTGTCAAACTACTAGTCAACTGAATGACTCCCAATAATTAGTGGGCCTTTTCTCCATCTCTAGCAGAGAGAGGAATACAGTGTTATCCCTTTAAACTTGTATTACAGTGGTGTAAACCATACATTCCCATTACTACCAACATTCATAATTTCCACTAATGGGTTATTTTCTACAGTAAACACCAATCCAATAATAATATGCATCTTAAAGGTTCACACGGAACAACACCAAATCATATCTCTAATAAACCAAGGGAGTGTATCAGCTTCAGTCTCCCAATAGATGTCACTTTTAGATACCAATCTTATTTGAACACTGATATTATATTATACAACACCATTCACAGTTCATACAATCATTCATGTTTATACAATCCGAAAATGTTTATAGAAATGATACTACATTATATAGAGCACATGGTGGAAGATGGGGCAAGTCTCTATTGCCATTATAGAGCAAGAAAAATGAACAAAATCATATTTATGCCTATTTATTTACTATATGTCTCCTGTTTCCCATTCCCATTAGAGTCTAAGCTTGCAAGCAGGGCCCTCCACCTCATATGTTGGTCTGAATCTGCTTGTCTAAATTTTTCTATGAGTTTCCTCTAAACTCTTTAGCAAAGCCTGAGTAAAGGGCGCTACAAATAACTAAAATATATACTTGGATCACTATAATACCAAACCTGTATTTGATTTGGAACATGCAAGGCTGTTGTGTGAGGCAGGTGACGTGTTAAGTGTACCACATGCTAAAGGACATCAGTTAATTGCTGACTATGTACGTTAATTGCTGTAAATTTACATTTAGAAAAAGAGTTTCTGTGAAAATAAAATGGAGAGTGTTATTCCCTCATTAATGATCAGGTTTATCAGATCATTTGCATAACACCTACTTTCCCTTTAAAAAGAGAGTTAAGGAACCCTATAAGGGCATTTGTAAGGGTATTAACAAATAGGACTATATAGTGTCAAATGTTTTCAATATTTTATCACACTTTATTAAGCATTAAATTATTTGTGAGTTGACGTGATTTGTGTAAGTTAACGATCATAATCTTTTACTCAACTTCACCTGCATAAGAACTTAGGCCTACATGCTAAGCTCTATCCTAACTAGATTTGAATGTCTATATAGAGGGCATATATCTCAATTTAACATGATTATTTTATAGAATGCTGCCATGGGAACCCGAACCTTAGAGGAAATGTTCACCATTATCATAACTTCATGTTTTAGCAACTCTGTCAAAGGTACTTTAAAATAACATTTTTTTTTTTTTTTATTGCTTGGCAAATGAGAATTTCACACTATGCCAGCTTCAACTTCAATTTTGCTTGGTAGCTATAACCTATTTACTAATGAACAGAGATAGGTAAAGTGTCCATACAAGGACACCATTGTCTGTGATAGGTATGTGAAAATCCATAGACTATCATACAACATCATTGATGAAAGTCTAGTAAATGTGTACCATGAAGAGTGTTTTTGCCCACCCCTGAAAGTTAATAACCCCACTGTGTCATCTAGTCTCATTCAAAACTGTCGAGAAAACCAATCATTTGGCCAAAGGTCACAGAGTCACCCCTTTACTACAATGTGAGATGACCCTACATTTCTGTAAGCTTATTGCACTACTTGGGTACTTGTTTTATCAGCACTGAGTGCTATAATATCATCCCCACTTTGCCTTAACTGATCTACAGTCATTAAGAGTGTCTGATGCATATTGTTACTGTGAACTAAATTATGAATCCAATATTTGTGCTCTGTATGACTGCAATTCAATGGAAGAGATGTGAGGAAGCTGTGAGGAACCATACTCTTATGGATCAATAGGCAGGAAATCGGCTACATGAGGCATCTGTGTTATCTGACACACAAAATGTAGAAGAGAAAAAATACCTGCTATTTTAATTTAAATATTATCTCTGGTGTAAAATTATGCTATGTGGAATTATTTTTGCTACAGTGTTAAGTACAGTTATGGTTAAAGGACATTTTAGCCAAATGTTGGCTACTGTATGTACAAGTCAGACAGAAAGAATTCAGTTTCAAGCATATTTCTGGCTACGTATAGAATTTAGTCAATGTGAATGGTAGTCCATTTTAATCCGTGAATTCTTTTTTTGTGAAAATGGGGATTTTTAACCTCTCATTTGACTTGTTCTACAGGTTTACAGTTCAATGTGCTTAAACTAAGTGTTCAGTGTTCACAAACTGCTGTTTAAGGTGTCACGGTAAGGAGAGTTCAGAAAAAGTTAAACTTGAAGTATATAGGGTAAAATATAGTAGCACTTGTATTTATTGTAAATTTTACACACAGTATAAACTCACTGGCAATCCAACTCGCTTCATACATAGGCTTGTTGACAAGGCATCATGTTTTTATAATTTGTGTTTCTACGCCTGGCTCTCTATTTTCACATTTTCATTTTTTTAATAAATTATGTTCAGCAACATTATTGGGAATTAGGTGATGGGTGTTCATATCTGAACCACTAGATAGGGAATATAACTACAAAATAACTCAAGATATGGAAAACAAGTGCTAATGTTGCTCTACCTATTTGGTTAATAATTTTATAACCTGCCACTAATGCGAGTCTTTTTTTTTTACTGACGGATTATGATTTCTTCCTTTAAGCTCTCTGTATATGCCACCTTGATTTTTATTTTGAAAATCAAAAAAGTGTTAAAATTAAATGAGTTGGTCTATATATAAGTAGTCTACTCCTATATTGTATTATATACCATGTCTGATATATTGTCATGCATTTGAGTTACTATGTAAAAGTATATATACAACAAAATTCCATTTTGCTCAAGAAAAAGAAATAGGTACTGTTTATTTTAGAACTTATTATCAGCCAGGGATGATGATGTATACCATGCCCACATAGGTTCAGGTTTATGCCATTTATTTAAAAAAATTTTTTTTTTTAAATGTTGTCCAAAACCGATTCCCAGTTGCTGAAATTTTAACATTGCTGCATATTCTAGACTGTTAGTGAATTTTAGACTTTTGACTATAACCAATCAATGGTTAGTGTTGATCGATTATGACCAATATTATAAAATGCTAATATTAACAATTACATTCTTAACTTGCATGCTTAACTGCTATTTTTTCTTAGAAACATGCGATTTCAAGTATTATTTCTCAATGGCATTTTCTTTTAAAGGAGATTTCACTTTCTAAGACCTAGAACACAAAAGATGTTTTGTTATGTCCGTCTGTATTGTTTAATATGTTTTAGAAATCTCCTCGGAACTGTTTACTGTTTCATTTAAAAAAAAAAAAATAGTGGCAATTGCACGATTTATTATTGGAACAGTTACAATAAGAAATAGGTGTAGCACATATTTTTTTGAATAGCTTTTGAGCTGGTACTTTAACTCTTTCAAAAAGAATAATTGCGTATTATTCACACTTCTGGGAATGAATTCACAGATTTAACATCTAGAAGGGAAGAAATCAATTAATGAGACTATCAAAATTATTTTATTGCTTTTATATATCTAATTCTTTATTTGGAGGATTGAAGAATTTCTCCGTCATTAAGAAATGATAGGAGACCTTGAGCATGAAAGGGAACATAAAATTGAACGTGGATTTTTATTTTCTCTTTGATATCGTATTTATAGAGGCTAATATGCCAAGGTCTGGTTAAGGTTTTACACATCTGATCTTTTGATAGCCATGAACATATCTTTGTAACCCAAACTCCAAACAGTATAAGTGGGAATAGATCCAGGTCACAGAATCAATAAACATCCTTGAATACTGATTAACAAGTATTCATATATGTATTTGAATTTATATTATAGACTGACTGTATCTTCCTATGTTGGTTTGACTTACACACATGTATCTGCAGTTGCTCGCATGAGGATACGACATACATCTAATACGACATTATGTAATTCTGAAGCAAATTGAAATCTAACATTCATAAATACCAGTGAACAGGAATTTTTATGATTTACACACATTAATGTAAATAGTTGACATCAACATTACCTCAAAAATTGTTGACTGTTTTAACTATGAGCTCAATTTATACTTTAAACTTGATTTTCTTTCTGCCATAGACGTAATAGATATTTTCGGCGGGAATTTGGGTAGTCAGTCAGATGCATGTGTTTATATTAGTAGTTTACCGGTACATACAAATATCTATATGCATGATAGATAAGTCGTATACAAAAGATTACAGATTTGTCAGTGGAAGTTATATTCTACAAATAAATACGTGTGCAGATAGAGGTCAGTGCTAACTTGAAATTGCATCACTAAAATATCCATCTACTCACTGCAATTCTGGTCCTCAGGGACAAATTTCTCATTTTACCACAAAGACTCCTATCATAACTGTTTCGTATCAAAAAGTGATTCGAGTTTGCAGGTTACAAGTAGAATTCACATTAAGTTTTCGCTATTTTTAACCTTCCCTTTGGACTTTCACAGAGTTATTTTATGTGTGGACGTCTTATAGCATTTTTTGGATGGATGGTTAACATTCCCTGGCCTTTGTGCTATAAACCCTTTAATTTCTAGAGAAATCATCAAGACATTTTTGGAACAATGTGTTCCTCTAAGGTACTTAAAGTGTCAAATATCAGCTTCATGCTTATTAGTCTATTAACAATAACATACGGTGAGAAGTACTTAAATAGGATTAGGATACATCTTTTTACCGGATGCTATTGACTGAGACTCTTCTGGTGTTCAGCCACCTAACAGCCTCCCTGAGCATCATGGGAAATATAGTCAATGTGCCACGGTATATTTAATAGTTATCACTCCATTCACAAGTAAGTTTATGAAGAATAAACGTAAGGCTGTTACCATTCAGATAACCACCTAATCTAATACGCTTGTCCAGATTCCCATGGACTTTACTACATTGCTTTCAGCTATGTTTTATACTTATAAAAATAGTATTAATTTGAATCACGGAAATACCTCATTCAAAGTCAGCAGAACTATGGGGTATGACAACTTTACTCCTGATCTGTTTAGCATTAAACACAAAGGAAAGGTTTGTTATAGTTTCAAGTTTAATCATCCACTCAGGTAAGTGGTAACAGCAGGTTCTGTTTTCCTTTGCTTTTGTAATCCTAACGTGTTTCTACATAGATAAGGTTTTCTTTGCTCTCTAGCATCATCTACTGGAAACACTATAAAAAAATCTTGGATACACATACAAAAACACAACCAGGTGTTATACGGGCTATACATTGCGTCGAATTAAATAGAAAAATCGAATGGATACGGCTCATGATCAATTATGATCCTAACGCTAATCACGTTTAATAACACAGTTGCTTTTGGGATCAGCGAAACTTTTTTTCAGTTAGTAATGGACTGGTTGCCGGCTGCACTTTCATCATAATAAAAATCATAATAATAATAAAGACCATGTGTAATTTTGATAACTTTTAGGTAAATATTACACTAACGCAAGTATGAACGTAAGTGAAACAAGCAGCACAAATTCCTAAACATTAAAACCAATTATGTGGATCAAGGTAAATGTGTTCCTTGCCGAAAAAAAACCCATATATAAAATGGTCTATGTAAATGTATATCTATATGTCTATGGAAATAAACAAATAAAGTATATATAATAACATATGTACAACAATATGTGTGCTTTTAAATAAATACTTGCGTATCGGTGTGCCTGTATATAGTCACACAGAAATATATATATATATATATATATATATATATTATATGAATCTAATATATATTACGTATCTGCACAGAATAATATATTCAGACTTTAAACACGTTTGTCAAACACACATTTAAAGAGAGTGAAATAATTTAACTTCGGTTTTTAGAAATAATTCAGCTACTCACATTGCAAAGCTTGCTTATTAATACAAGTAAAAATCAGACAATAAGAATTTAAAAAAATAAAAAAAATAATTAACATTGATCTTATTTTGTAACTTTACTTAAAAGGATAGGCTCCCCAGGGCTTTTTACCTGCACTGTTTAAAAATAAAGTACCAATGCATTTTCATCGAAAGCAGACCATAGAAGCACAATTTTGTTTCGGAGCATATGGGATGCCATTTGGCATGAGCATTACGACAAAATCTAATAATCAGAGAGGAACAAGATTGTCTCAGAACTCAATCAGTGCTGAAATGTCCAATGCTCTACTACTGCTGCTTGCAGGCCGTGATCAACTGATTGGGTTAATATAAACATGTTAGTTTGGTACTACATAGCTGTACATATCTGTAGACAGATTGGTATGAAAGCCTTAATAGCGTATAATCATTGCAAGCAAGATATATTTAAACCATACAGGACGACATACATTTACCAAGTTTCTTCTATGAGCTATAGAAGTGTCAGTATCCTATCATATGAGAATAATTATATCACTTGTTCCTGTATGGAATGAAAAGCCTAATGGGATTAGAGGACAATGCTGGATATTCAGGGAGAGGGAGAAAAAAAAAATCAATGGGTGTCTTTAAAGCTGGGTAATCAAGATACTTTTTGTGAACAGTGCTACATTGGGTCAACTAATTTATCATCACATTCTTGCATATGCCAAGTGCTCTATGGATGCCCAGCTGCCACTTATATCCTACGCTCACAGAATAAAGCTTGCATTTTTCTACTTTTTTGCTATGGAAATTTCAGTGCAACCTTTTTTTTTTCTGAATAATAAATGACATTGCTCACAAAAAAAAATAAAAAAATAAAAATACAAAAAATCCATAGACTTCCCAGCCAAATTCCTGCTGCACCTGTATCGCTCCAACTTCATTGTTACAAGTTATCCCCTTCACAAAATTCATCCAACAATTAGAAATGCTTAAACGCCACTTCTAAAGTAAACTTCATTTTACAATCAGCATTAACCTGCTGCCCTTATCACCATCGTATAACATAAAAAAAAAAAAAATGTTCCACACAGTTAGGATGCTAATGTTGTATTTCCATTTGCAAGCTGCATCCTCATCATTTAAAAAAAAAAATAGGTAAGTCAGTGTCTAAAAATATCCACGAAGCAAACAACCCAAAAATCCTTCAGCATATTGTATTAAAAAGGTGACTCAATGTGATAAAGTGCAGGTGCCACAGTAATGATAATAAAGAAATCTGCTAATCTGCAAGCCTGGAACTCAGAAGATGCTATGTATATATCTATAGATATATGTATACACACACACACATACACTAAAACACACACATTTTATTATATTTTTTGCAATGCTTCCTAGCAACTGTTTGCTAAAACAGTCTACAAAATAATATGCCTTTTTGCTATTATCTCCAAATACAAATGCCTTATGGAGCTTGTGCAACCAGGCATGAATCAGATAAGCATGAAATAGGCTGCAAGATATATGTGAGCCAGATTCTGAAGAATTCTTCTATTGTAAGCTAAATAAATATTGTGGCTATTCCCTGCTGCAGGCACGCTTGTTCAGTGAAGAGGAAATCAGGATCAATCTATAGACATGCACACAAAACAGGGGATCACTTCATATGCTTCAGCATAGATATAATACACTTACCTGCCTCATTTGTAGGCTTCCTTCCCTTATTAGCAGACTGAAGCATTTCTAGCCGTCCCTCTATTCCGTTCAGATATACACAGCAACAGTAAGTCCCTTACGCTTGCAAGAACACACTTACAGAAAGTGTCTATTCCTCTCTCTCCCTTTCCCTTTCCCTCTCCCTCTCCCTCTCCCTCTGTTTTTTTTTTTTGGTTCTTCCCCTTTTAAGTCCCTTCTACGGGAGGAAGAAGAGGAGCGATGTGACACCAGCTCAATCTTGTGCAAGAGTGAAAAGGCAGCAGAGGAGCCTTGGATCCAGCTGAGCTTCGCACATGATTAAAACTCGCCTGAGAGGCTGCAAGCTCTGGCTAAAGCACCACTAGGCGTGAGTACAAGAGGGAGAGAAGAGGGACGAGTCAATGGAATGTGACAACATATGTGAATCAAAAGACACAATGCAACGCCAGCGATAGGTACAGTAAGGAGAAAGTCACAAAGGCACAGGATAGGTGGAGAAATGACAATAAAAAAAATGAAGGAAAAAAAACAAAACAACATAGAGGAACAGATAATAGATTTACAGCAAAAGAACAAAGCCAATTCTTTTTTTTCCACAACTGTTCATTCCTCCGGCTGAGCATTACACTTGCTGTTTTTAATCTTCCAATCCATTCTTGTATGTTCTTGGTTGGAAAACTGAGATAATCAGTGTGTGTCTCTCTCTCTCTCTATTTTTTTTTTGCCTTACTGACTGACATTTTAATGTGCAGCAGAGTATCTGTGATTGTTTTGGGATGTGTTTATCTGCAATTTACTTCACATTTTTATTCAGGCAGACAAAATATATCAATAATTTGCCAATTTGTATACTCTAGGTGCAATCTGAGTGACAGATAGAAACTTGCTTGGTTAGAATTGCTAACAATCTGCTCCCAGTGGGTAAAATATTATGTAGTAAAATGCCAGGTTCTCTCCTATTCCTATTTATATATAATTTTAACGTAATCTCACACCAGCTTTTACTTGGTTTATCTATCTACAGGACACAGGACTTGGATGCCTCTGTAATCATAACACCCATCACATTCAGGCATGTGTACAGCACACGGCCAATCTTTACTTACTCCTGTTGATTGTGGAACATTAATCCCTTTGAACCTTTTCAGTGCCATAAGAACACAGTGACAAACAATTATATGCCTGTCCCTTAGGTACTAAACGCGTAAAGGACAAATGAGGGATCACACGCAACTCTGGCACTCAAGGGGTTAAAAAAAACATAGAAAAGGTATATTTTTAAAAAGCAAAAAAAAATAAAAAATGGTAATTTTGGCAAAGTATGCTTAAAATGGAAGTCATTATTAAACTCCAAACCTCTATCCAAACTAGAGTGATATCTATGAGGTCGGTAAATACATTGTGTGTTAGGGACTATTGATTAACTGACTACTCAGATCCTTAAAAAGAAGCGTTTTTAAAGTTGCTCTCCCTGTGTTGCGTCTATTCAGTCAAAACCTTCACTTAACAGCACTCAAGAATGTCAGAGACTCATTAAAAACACAAGGCATGGGGAAAAAAAAAGAAAAGAAAATGGACAGATGCACAACATTCAAAGCCTGTCAGATTTATATAAGAAGCTGCATGCATATTTCAGTTGGTCTTTGAAGCAAAATCACAATGGTGTACTATCAGGTTGAATTATTCCATACAAAACATATTCATTATGATTTTTTTTTTGTCTTCAAAATGCAGACCTGTCAACCTTACAAAATGAAATGAGGGATCAAGAAAGCTTCTGCTCGTCGTTTTTTGAACTGAACTCTCAGTGCGATACTACTAGCACCATTTTATAATGGGAGAAATGCCATGTCATCAGTGTCAACTGCAAATCTGTCCGAATGCTGGTGTTGGCAGTCAGGCTGTAACAACTCTGAGTCTGTCTGCTGTCCCACTTCATACATATCTAGCTTCCAAGTTCTTACAGACAATGACTAAGTCATTACTGCTAACAGTTCCTAAACATTCCATAGCACAATGGACGTTCTACTGGACACTTCTAAGCTCTAAATGTTTCGTAATATGTACAGAGTTGTAGCGATCATTATTATTAACTGATTTACAATGTACCATGCCCCAGGCCACTAGATCTGAGAAAGTTCTGGTCAGTTCAGGAATGTGATTCTCTCTTATAAAAAAAGATGGTACGGCAGGTATAACATTCAGTGGATGAGCCATTGTGACCAAATGAGGAACTACTGCTGTTGCAGTGACCATGCCTGGCAGAGGAGCCAGTGACCGTGCCTGGTAGAGGTCTTAGTAGCAAGATATGAGGTTTATGAGACATCTAAAGTTCCCTATATTTTAGCTGAAAGCACTACATTATGTAGGTTTTCAAGCAAAGACATCTATTGCTATGCTAAACTATTATGAAAGGACAAGAAGGGAGCTCAGTGGAGAAGAAGAATGTGTAAGCAAGGATGGTGTCTCAGGTACTAGTATTCAACTGGAGTCTCGGGTACAGGTACCAGTATTCAACTGGAGTCTCGGGTATAGGTACTAGTATTAAACTGGAGTCTCTGGTTTAGGTACTGCTATTCAACCAGTATAAAAATAGGTCAGAGGACGCCTAAGGGTTCCATATATATTCCTGAACACTTTGAATGTATCTGTCACCGATTGTGGCAAATCAGTCAACACTCAAGTGTGGATATGATTCTTCTTAAATGCCATTACAGTCTGTTTCTTTGCATCCATTAATTAGCTAAAATGTCCTATAATAAATGTGTATTTTTCTCACAGGATTCCTCCCCTATTGCATCTCCACAATTACTCACACAACATGAGCTTGCCTTTAGGATTTTGGATACAGATAAGACAACCAAGTCAGTCCCACAATCATGTTTAATTAACACAGACATGTCCCTTTTTATTATTTGCAGTTACATTTCGTTATTTAAATGTGTGGGGCCATAACATCCCAAATACATAGGGGGTCATGTATAAAAACTCTTGGAATAAGTATGAAAAGTCACAATCGTGGTTTATTTATAAAGGTGATTGCGCCTTTTTATAAATCTCGACACTTTGCAGTGCAGAAGAGGGACCTCTGCCAAACACTGTTTGGTGGAGAATACCCAACACTAATCAGGCGCTTGATCCCAATGATTGCTGGCACAACAAAAAAACTACCTAACCAGTGACTTCCAAAATGTGTCAGGAGTCTGCTTTATATATCTGCACACACGTCCATAGCACCATAAAGCAACCTCCTTTCTGTTGCTTTATGGAAAAATTACAACACATCACAGTTAGTGGAGGTTGTTGGCAAGATTTTGGTTAGTGATTGTTACTTCATAATCTCTTTCCTGATCCTAGTCAATTTCTTCTTATGTTGGTCTTCAGTTGGGATCTCTAGGAGTGGCAGGGTCTGAAATTATAATATAGTCACCAACCAATGCAGCCACTTGAGGGAATGGGATATACTTAACCATGATATGTTTTACCAGTAGACCACCAAGTATGTGACCTTCTCATCAGTATAAGCATAGAACATTTTTGAAAAAAAAAGTATTGGCAAGGGGTGGGATCTATGACATTCCAATGAAACTTACACCCAAACTTACACCCATCCCAAGATTGAGCCGCCAGCGAAAAGGACTCTTGCTGATGTGGATAGCCTTGTGGGTAGCCTCGTGAGAGCAGTCATACAACTTGATGTAAGATTTTCAATCTTTCTTTTATTTATTAAAAAAGCCTATTACACTATGATAATTTTTTCTCCTTTTGTATGAGAGCTTACTCTACTAAGAAGTGGAATCACGAGGATTTATGCCAAGCTAACTGAGTGTGTTTAGTGGATGCATTGAGACTGAGAAGTATTCCAGTCTAAGTTTCATAGACTGGAATTTATACATACAGAGAGCACTACTGTCATCTTCTCTCTCTTCTTTGAGTGACTATCCCTGAAGGAGAAGATTTCAGTTCTTATAGGAAGATTCCAGTTCTTATAGGAAGATTCCTGTTTATCGCTCCACATTTAATATTTGTTTTTTGCACTTCCGACACTGAGTGTATTTTTGCTATTAATCTGTAGCGTTCCATCTTCTTTCTAATGTGAGAAATAAAAACAGTATTGGAAAGGGGTGACATGCCATTGATACTTACATTTAAACCCCATTGCATAGATGTAAACTTGCTATGGCCAAAGGGAGGCAGGTGCAAATGATGCCATGTGACATGCTGTAAGATATCATGACACTGTGCAATTGGCAGTCTTTTAGATATACATTGTTTAAATGCAATCTGCCTGTGCCCACTTCAAAGATAGAACATGATGGGAGAGGACTCTAAACACAGAATTGTCACATTAAATTCTGGTACTATTGCCAATGATGCCATTGGTCCCAGCATAGATCACAAAGATTAACCCATTTGCTACAAAGGACTCTGTTGCTGACAAAGGACGTGCTTGGCACTTCCTGCGGTGGAACGAGCATTTTTTGTGATCTGTGATCGCAAAAAACGCTCTGGCTGTGCTGCTTTATTGCCTTGATGCCAAGGCATTAGGCACCATTCCTTCTGGGGCACCCACAATCCAATATGGCTGCTGCCCTCTTGTGGGTAGAGCATCGGAAAGGGAAAAAAATCACTTCCATTGCTCTGGTGAGGTTGCTAGACTGCCCCTAGAGGCAGTCAGCATCATTGCAATGAAAGAAATAAAAATACTTAATTAGCTAAAATTAGGATTAGCATAAGGGATAGGGTTACAATCAAATTAAAATTAGTATACATTATAGGTTAGGATAAAGGTTAGAGTTAGGGTTAAATTAGGGTTAGGGTTCGGGTTGGGGTCAAAAGGTGAAAATTGTTATGAAACAATTATATGAAACAAAAAACACTTTTTTTCGTTATTGCCCTGTAACTCAAAAAAACAAAAGAAAAACATGGAAGCAATCATATTTCTAAACTCGTGGCAAAATTTAGAACCTATTTAGACAGGGTTTGTTTTACTGATTGTATTTGTGTAAAAAAATTTTAGGTCAAAGTTATTTCATGATTTTGTTTTAGTAAATTATAAGATATGATGAACATAATGGTATCTAATGAAAGCCCTTCTTATGGTGATACACACAATATATAATTTGTGTGGGTACAGTATGTGAGAAAGAAGAAAATTACAGCTAAACACAAACACCCCAGAAATGTCAAAACAGCCCTTGTAACCAAGGGAAAGACAAGGTTAAAAGGTCATGTCACTAGGGGGTTAATAATAGTGGTTTTATGTAACTATATACATACAACTATCAGTGAGGTTCAAAACTATACATTTTCTGTATGATTTGTTTTTCTACACATTATTTATTTTGCTTCTTTACCAGCCTCGCTATGGTACAATTTGTACCAGAATTTTTTCTTAGATTTTGATAATGTACATTCCAGGGTCAAATGAGTTTTTTTTTGTCCAGGTATGGTAATCGGTTGAACATCAAACTGCGTAAAAGGAATTAAAGCACAGAAAAAAAAAGACCTGCTGTCTATTTAATAAACTGCTGAGAACCTATTTCATAAATCATGCTAACATGATATATTCTTTGTTTTCTTAATATGGCAAAAGTTGACTATTAGATTTTTAAAGCAAACTAAATGAACTGAACACATATATTACAAGTAATTTTTTCAAATAAACCCATTTAGTGCAGTCACGCAAAGGTGCTTTTTTTCTTTTCTTCTAACCTCTTAGACGAAGAATAAGATAATGTAAGATCTAGCCAATGTAAAATGTATAAAAAAAGGTATTGGAAACAGAGCAGACTATTTATAGCGTACTAGATATTAAATCGCATAGGCCTAAATTACCAAAGCATTGTAGAAATCGGTGTGTTATATGCATTAGTGTATTGTTGTCTGATAAATAAATAGAACTTGCAATAAAGCCACACAACAAGTACTGGGATTGTTAACCTAAAATAAGAAATACTGTATATCAGACATGTTCAACTAAAAATAAATATATATTATTATTCTGAAAATAGCTGGCAACTTTTTTCCCCCCAGAGGGGCCAAAACAATTTAGTGTCCCACAGTGCACATCCAGATAGACTCAGACAGACATGTTGACAGATAAGGTACAGATATTAATAGACAGATAGAAAATGCTACTCACTAGTGAAAAGTGGTTCAGCCCAACCCATTGAGCCAGGCCAGAGAGTAGGCCTGCCTTCCCTGTCAAGCCCTCCCTTATTATTAATGGTTGGTGAAAGAAAGAAACCTAGAGCAATCTATTAGCAGTCACGAATTCTAATAAAAAAAAGGGTACAGCAGAGAATTGACAAGATAATTGCAAAATGAAGGCAACAATAGCAGAGCTTAAAGTATAGCTGATTTGGAGATTGTTTCAAATGCCAACATTTATCACTAAAATCACTCAATACATTATGATATGTGAGATAGCTTTCCACCCCACGTTCCTGAGGTTCAGTGGCATCCCAACCCATGAGTATAGCCCAATAAAAACAAAACACGAGGATGTTATAAACTTCAGAGCAGGAGCGTTGGTAAATTATAATGAATAGGCCCAGAGGATACATAGAAATGCTTGATTTATTCCAGTTCATGTATGTGAGACACAAACTGGCAAGCAAACTGAGGAGGAGTACAGTGGAGAGAAAAAAACACCTTGTCCATTTTTGTCTCACATCCACAAACTGGAATAAATCAAGCATCCCACAAAATCGTTAAATCGGCATGTTTTGTCTTTTTTTTGATTGTTGCAACTCGGCTACCTTACCCTTATATTTGCCATTACCTTGTCAGTTCCGTGCAACTTCCTCTTCAATGAGTAAAGCCCATAATGTTATTTGCACATTCACTTAATTATAACCACATTGTATTGCACCATGGAATCTCCTAGCGTTTTATAAAAAAAAAAAAAATGGTAATATTAGTATTAATAATAGATTACAATGTGCCTAATGTGCAATATTGTAGGCCTTTCTTTTCAATTGGTGATTTTTGATAAAAATCAACAAATAAATGTATACAAACTTTACAGTGCCTGTTGATTTTGAACGTGGCCTCTCTCATGCTTTCCAGACATATCATTATGATCCATGTATGCTATATAAGCTGTTGTACAGGCCTCATTTTGTGATATTCAGAGAACTACAGAAAACCCATAGGAAAAAGAAAGAAACAAAAGTGCGCTTTACAAACTGAATATAAAAAACGATAAACACCTTATTGGTGCTGCCAATAAAATTAAAAAAAAGTCCCATTAAGAAATGAAAGTCTAAAGGATGCAGGTGAGTCCATCCTTTGGACTTTCGTTTCTTAAAGGGACTTTTTAAATTTTTATTTGTATTTAAAAGCTTTTTAATATCTGTGATCATCTTTGAAGTAAGACTTCATGCTGAAGGTGGTGTGGCGCCCACTCAAGCAAGCAGAGGAATACCTAGATGTAAGCAGATTATTTCTTTCATTAAATCTATTGTTTTTGTTATGCTCAACATATGTCTATTGTTATGTCTCTGAGCCTACACGTATACAGCACACCAGGACTTCAAAGACAGCAGTATATCTTGAGAGGCTATATACCTTCCATCGTCTGTGAGTGCATTATTTTAAGGGAGACAGAGTCTCCCTGAAATACGGTTTTCATTATTATTTCTCACTACTTATTTCACCAATAAGGTGTTTATCATTTTTTCTATTCAGTTTGTAAAGAGCACTTTTGTTTCTTTCTTTTTTCTATTCACTGTATTTTGTGTGGTTTAGGGACACACTGCCTTAGTGCTGCTAAACTAGGATTACAGCGCTAGGTGTATTTTCTCAGTTTTTTTGTTACAGAAAACCAATGGTTGAACTCTCCAGTTGGTTTAGGGGAGTCAGTTATATAGAGGGGACACATAGCTGACAAATTCCTTCTACCACACTTAGCTCTGACAACCAATCAGAAAAACAGCGTATGTAAAACCATGGGGTCTGCAGAGGCATGCACACACAAGAGGTGTTGCCCCCTTAGTGGTATAGCAGCATTACTGCTACTGTATAGGTTGGTTGCCAAGCAGTATTCTTATTAACTCTCAGTGCATAGGCTCAAAAATAGGGGCCATCCAAGGTAAAGGCACTCAAAAAAGGTACATATACTGGATTGTCTGTTAGCGTGCACCTTTTTTTAGGTCAAAGCAGAAAGAGATGGAGAGAATGGTAGGTAAAGGGCCAATATTCATAATACACACACTGTAGAAAAGCTATGATGATATTACAACGTGGCCCCTGAATTGTATCAAAAAATATACATTGGGATATAAGGAAATCCAAACTGAGACTGGGGTCATTATTATACATTTTGTCCATCCCTAGTAAGTTTCTCTTTCAAGTATACTTTATCCATCTCCAGAGACACTGAATTCTTCTCTAGGAGAGGCAGACTTATTGATTAACAACTATTGAAGGTAATTGACATTAACAGTTGAAAATCAGCAGATCTGTTTCACATTAACAGAATACAACTCAGCATGGTTAGATATGGAAATAAAAAATATTGCACGCAAGATGTTGCATTGTCTGTACATGTGCAAAGTAAGCTGTACCACCTGATGGGGTGAGGGGGGGGGGGGGATTATTTATGGGGCTCCAATATTTAGAGAGTGCAGGCGGCAAAGGCACCAGACAGTTTTAATCCCTTTACCAAGGAGACCATGGGGAACCTGCTGACAGAGGTGGCCTAGAAGTGACCAATCAGAAAAGCGCCTACATTCCTAATGCTTCCTGGTTCTTCACAACCACATTTTGGGAACATTGCAGAGTTTAATGAAATTGATTTGTAGGAAATGGTGTAATTCTTATAAAGGCCAATTCTGTCATGTATACATTTATTTTAAAGTTACATCGATCCAAGCTCAATAGAGGCCTTTGCAAGTTATACCAATTTCCAAGCCTGCATGAGCTAGAATATAAATTGTGGGCTAAAAGGTGATGGCCTGCAAAAAATGTTTTCACCTTTTGGATATGCTGCCCGGACATATGTCAATGTGATCTTAGGTGATAATCCATATTCATATACTGTGAAAGCAGAAGTAATGGAAGAAGATCAAAGTAAGCAACAAGATCACTCTGAGATGTAGGCAAAGTGTACAAGATTTTACCAAGAGTTTGGTTACAGAAGAACATCTTGAGATAGTTCCCACATCATATCTAGTGGAATAGGGTTTTAGTGGGGTCATCAACTTGTCCCCAACCAAAGAAATTGAATCCAGATTACGAAATAATGTGTTGAGTTTATGAATCGAATAGGGGGGCATGGGTAAAGTTTGGGAACAACTAGCAGACATTGTCAGACTTTATTATATTTTGAATTATTTAAGTAAAAGATAAGACAAAGCTTCTCGCATAAAATCTCAACTGTATCACCAATCAATTAAATAGAACAGGAAGGAACATTTTATTGGGAGGTAGGGTTGCCACCTGAGGCCAATGTTAAGTCTATGGAGTCATTAGCATGGACGGTATTTTGTTGTAGAAAAGCTGGCAAACCTATTGGGTCGTTTTTAATTGTTTTCTTTGCTATATTTAAAAAATATATATATTTATATTTGGGACTGTATCACCTAAACATTGCTTATTCTGTGAATGTAGAGAATAACAAAAGACTGAAAATGTTCTTTACATTGTGTTAGCAAAATTTCAAGTAAATGCCTAAATTAGGAGAAATGTGTCTGTGCAGTCTCCTGTTTATGACATCACCTGTGGCCTAATATGCAAATTACACATTTTCCATTAGGCCACAGATGATGCCATAAGTAGAAGAATCCAAAGACACATGTAAAAACATGTTTCACCTAATTTAGGAATTTACTTGCAATTTTGCTAACACAATGTATAATTTATTTTAAATCATTTGTTATTCTCTACATTCACAGTAAACATAATTTTCAGGTGACACTGTCCCTTTAATAGAGGGATTTATGAATACATCCACTTCAGGCATATAAGGCATCATCTAGAATTGCCTGTCTGGCTCCTAAATTAAACATAAATGTGTCCAGTCTTGGCTTTAAAACACCAAACACACCGTGTAACACAAATTAACTTTATTACGATTCAATGAATTCCTGAACATAAGCTAAATATTTTTAAACATAGTTAGCAGAAAAAACAGCTAGGCTAGACTGTATGACAGGGAACACCAAGTGAATGTAAATTTCTTTAGTAATGGAATATTATTTATTTGTTAAACAGGTCTGGTGTCCTAGGGATAAGGAAAATACAAATTGAGCACTAATTCTCTCACTGACAGACTCCCACCAATGAATGCACTTTTTTTTTTTACTAACAAATAACCGCCCACACATTACCTCGCTCATATGCACACACCTCCATAGATTAATACACGTTAAGAGCTGCAAACCTTATGGCTTCAGAACGACATTCTGTTCAGACAGCGTTTGGTGCTCTACAGCTCTATAAACCATGTAGAAAAGGCATGATCTACCTAGTGCTGTCACACGCCCACACTTTAACCCACGCGCTCTTGTAGTAAAACTACTGTCAGACATGCAGCTATGCAGCACCTTCCTTCATCTACAAGCAAATTAAAGTGGGAGGAAAGTCATTTTTTTAAAATAGATTACCACATTAAGATGAATAAAATATGTTTTGAAATTCCTTCTATCATTAACCCTTTATAAAACAGGAACTATTTATTTAAGCACTTTTTTCTAATGGTTCCATTTTTAAAAAGTATTGCTCTTAATGATTTTGCTGTGAACCAATTGAAATAAAAAATGTATATTCAGCTGAAAAGATGAATTTTGACTGACACTCTATCGCTACAAAGCAGAGATGTTAAAAACGTCTCCAATTTGAAGACAATTTGGAAGTAAAAATGAAGTGTCTCAGCAACAATAATTCATAGAAATTATTCAAAACAAACCAACATTTTACTCAACTTAAAGTGGCCTTTCATTTAATTAAAAACATTTTTTTTTGTCTCTACTTCCGCTTAAGCTCATTGTTGAACACTTGCATATTATATACCATCACTGCAAGGCACAAAGTTCAGGGGCTGGTTAGAGGTATGGTTCCATGACAAACCTTCCAACCATACCCTCTCCAATAACTTCATAGGCTAAATGACATCACTAGTTTTTTAGTTATTCATAAAGTTTCCCTGGATTGACTAGCTGCTTTTTAATACAAATGGCTTGCAGACTAACTCCTGTTTTACCTGCTCAAGGGGCTCAATAAGTAATCTGCCCAGAAAGGGGAACTTAAGGCAGGCTTTTTATAATAGTAGTTCACACCTAGGAGCAAGTACAAAGATTTAGGATCCAGGCAACACTTTTGTGTTAAAATTGGCACGTGCCAGGCACAAAAACAGTACCCCATTACACACAACATTCCAGTGATAGCAAACCTGGTCAGTCATCAATGCCCTATTATCAACTTTAATAATGGCAACATTTTGTCTATTCAGTTGTGGTGAACTACAGTTCACATCATACCCACCCATGCCACTGAGGACTAAGGATGTTATTACTCTAGTCCACTACAATTGAATAGACAAATGTTTGCCATTATTAACCCCTTGCCGTCATTACAGACTATGTCCATCCTGTCTGGCAAAGCGATGCTGACAGTGGACGGGCTAGCCCGTCCTGCGGCAAAATGAGTGGTGTTTGCGATCTAAGATCTAAGGCACAAAGCATCACCAATTTAAGGTCCCCAGGGCACCGTGGTCACTCCATGGAGCGATTTGCAGGCGCCATATTGGAGAGCAGCATGCTCCTTCAATATGGCTCTGCCCTGTTGTGGGTAGAGCGTTGGAAGTGAAAAAGAATTTACTTCCGTTGCTCTGATGCTGTTGCTTGACCGCCCCTAGAGGAAGTAAGCAAAACTGCAATGTAAAAAAAAGAAGACTTAGCTACAAATCTAGGGTTAGGGTTAGAATAATGGTTAGGTTAACAATTAAATTAGATTTAGGGTAAGGATTGAAATTATAGTAAATTAAGGGTTAGCATAAGGGTTAAAGTTAGGGTTTAATTTAGGGTTAAGGTTAAATTTAGGATTCAGGTTGGGGTCAAAAGGTCACTGAAGGTGGAAAAAACCCCACTTTTTGTTTTTTGACCTATAACTCGCAAAAAAATTTAAAACATGGAAGCAAGCATATTTCTAAACTTGGGACAAAATTTAGAAACTAGTTAGATGGGGTCTTTTTAAATGATTCCATTTTTGTAAATTATTTTTTAGGTCAAAGTTAGTAAAAGTGTTTATTTTTTCACCATATTTTATTATTTTTCTTATAGTAAATTATAAGATATGATGAACACAATGGTATCTAATGAAAGCACTACTTATGGCGATAAAACCAATATATAATTTGTGTGGGTACAGTATGTGAGAAAGAAGAACATTTCAGCTAAACGCAAACACCCCAGAAATGTCAAAGCAGCCCATATCACCAAGGGAAAGACAAGGTCAAAAGATCATGTCACTAAGGAGTTAAACTTGGCTATTGTGCATTGATGAACAACCTTTCAACTCCAGCTGTTGTGGACTGCAGTGCCCATCATACTCAGCCAACCATTTGGCGCTGACAGGTACTGTGTATCAAAGGAATTCTAGTCCAGAACAACTGGAGCATTTAGTGTTGTGCAGTAGGGAATTGGCTTTTTTAAATAATGCTTTCCTACCGCTCACCAAACCTGCTAATCTAATGTAGCATGGGACAGCATGGATCTGACAGAGGCACAGATCTAAGGCACAGCTCCCCCATGCACTCTAGTGATTCAGAGCGTTGGTTGTTATGTCATATCCCAGCATAACTGTATCAAAATACCACAAGGGAGCTGTGCATTGGATCTCGACTAGATCCATGCTCCCCCACAGATAGCACAAACGATAACCACATTCAGGCAATAGCCAGGTGCAAGTCTCATTTCCTGGTCACCATGGCGGCCAGGCATTCGGGTTTTGTCGTGCCCTGACAAAGTATTGTACTCAAGCCTGCCATCTATCCAACTGTCATTCTCTGTGCTGACACAACCACTGTTAAAATGACATTACTTGACAGAAGCCAAAACATATCTTGGCTCACACAGTTGTGATTTTATTAAAGTGCACTTATCAAACAAAAATCACTAGGTGTCACTTTGAAGAGAATACAATTGTGAGCAAATGTATAGATAAACAGTCTAAATTGAAGACTGCAGCTTCTATCTATAAAAGATGCCCATGGACAGTGTTGTCCCAAAATGCTCTGAGTGGAATACTATAGTGCCTACTGCACAAGAACATACACAGTGCAAAAGACTAGAAAGCAAACATCATTTAAGATAATGGTGATTTATCTTGCATAGTGTGTAACCTACCAATATATAACCTACCCAAAGGTTTTTTGTGATCTTTTACTATCAACCCATGTTTGTCCCGGCTTACATGCAGAAAACGCAAAGCATAAGGTATGTTATATAGTATGATGAAGCTGAATGTGTAGAAGAAGCAATGGGTACATATGTTTAACAAAATTTTAATGTTGGTAAGTATCTACACCTTCATAGTTACACTACCTGCACAGGCAGGAATAAATTAGCACTTTCTGTTACCCACCCACATTTGGTTAATATTCCAAATTATATGTACACATTCACTTGTACATTAAGTTTAAGAAACGTGTATCTGTTAATCCTCACATTCCTTTATACAGTAAATAGCATGGTAATTACATATGGTAATACCCCGTTGAGAATCCTTACTTTGATATTGTCACTGACAAATTGATTTTCTTCTGCTATAGACTCATTATAGCAAATACAATCTAACCTAGTGATGGCGAACCTATGGCACAGATTTCACAAGTGGCGCTCTGAGACCTCTGATATGGCATTTGGCATGTGTCTACACTATCATCATCAGTTTTATCCGGGGCTGGAGCCCATGACAGATTTGATAGAAGTGGAGTCAATAAGCTCACATAATTAGGCGGCATACAGACTGATATATTTGGTGCCAATGGGCAATAGGTATATATGGGTATATATCAGGGCTCAACAAATCCCAGGCACCAGGAAATTATACCTGGCGCCTGGTTATTGTTGTCCCTGCCTGGTGCCCTCGCCGCTGGGATCATTTTATTTATTTATTTATTTATCCAGCGGAGCACGAGGGAGCAGTGTGTGTCTGCTCCATCCCCACATGCACCGTACTATAGTGTCCGAGTAGTGAGTGTGCTCAGCTGGTCTAGAAACAACAGCAGGGCACAGACCATGCAAGAATGAGGTATAGCAGCCAGGAGGGGAACATATTGATAGATGCCCTTTTTATATCGTAAACAACAACAAAATTGCTGACTTGTGTGTAAGTGTATGTGACTGACAGTGTGTGTGTGTGTATATGACTGACTGCATGTGTGACTGACAGTGTGTTTATGTGAGTAATGTGCAGCATGTGAGTGTATCACACACTCATGCTGCACATTACTGTACCCCAATACACAATAAGACTCACAGCACACAAAAACAACATTACTCGAAGTTACACTTATACACATGAATACACAGCCACAAATACACAAACATACAGTCACATATACACACACATTCACACTTGCACAGTCACACATACATACACATACCCCTACACACAATCCCACTTACACACACACACACACTTGTATGTGAGCAAATTCCCATGATTTCAAAATAACTGAGCATACAAAATGTTGTGTCCGTTGCATACACCATTTACCAGACTTTGAGAAAAAAGTTGACCAATAGTCTCATAATATGTCATAATATAGGGGATAATATCACATACAGACACCCACCCTTACACCCCCACATAGACAACCTAACACTCACACACTCTCTTATAAACAAACACACACACATCCAGACAACCTGACACACAGACACCGTTATACACACAGATGGCCTTTTCCACACAGATATTCTGCCACGCAGACACGTGTGTAAACCTGCAACACTCACACGCACATCATACATTTTAATTTTTTTATTTTTTAATAAAAAGGGGACAAAAACCTTGGGAGAATAGGCTGAGGCTTGCTCCTTCTACCAGCCTCATAAAAGAGAAAAGTGCAGGGAAATGAGATGGGAATTCAACTGAATGCGAGAATTTTTCCAACTCTGCTACTTTGGCCTTAATTTTGACATTCCCATCTCACTTCCCTGCAATTCTCTCTTTCATGAGTAAAGCCCATAATATAATGAGCAGCACATTCATTCATAATGTATGGTTTTAATACTATAACAAGGTACATGGGATGTTTCATGCCATGTGTATGGACTTGTATTGCCATCAATATAAAGACTATATATAAAGATGAATTACTATTATTCATGTTGAATGTGATAATCAAGTGTGAAAAAAAAATTATATGAGATGATAACATTGTTTCACATAATGGTAATTAATCACATTTTCTCCTAGTAATCTCACTGGGATTCACACTCACACTCTGCCACTCATAACTCTGCCACTCACGCTTTCACTCTCACACACTTACACACTGCCACTCACACGCACACTCATAACTCTGCTGCTCATGCTTACACTCTCACACATTCTGCCACTCATACACACGCACACTCATAACTCTGCCACTCACACTTTCACTCTCGCACACTTACACACTGCCACTCACACGCACACTCATAACTGTGCTGCTTATGCTTACACTCTCACACATTCTGCCACTCACACACATACACACGCACACTCATAACTCTGCCACTCACATGCATACACATGCACACTCATAACTCTGCCACTCACATACATACACATTCATAACTCTGCCACTCACATACATACACATGCACACTCATAAATCTGCCACACACCACTTACACTCTGCCACTCACATATATACATACACACTCATAACTCTGCCACTCACATACATACACACTCATAACTCTGCCACACACAAACATACATACATACACACTAATAACTCTGCCACTCACATACATACATGCACACTCTGCCAGACACACACGTTCAAAGCTTGAGGGGCGGAGCTGAGCATGAGGGGGCGGATTCTGGTGCTGGTCAGCACCCAGAGTTCAGCATGCAGGGGGCGGAGCTGAGCGCGATGAGGCGGGGCTGAGTACGAGGGGGCGTGGTCAGAGTCTCCATTCGGGGCTATGGAGGGGAGATCCGGGGCTTCAGCCACAGTAGCCCCCCCCTAGCAACGCCACTGCTAAAGATATAGTTGGGTTATTATTATTATTATTTACAAAGAGGCCGTAAATTCCAAGCAATGTACAATAACGAAGGTAACATATATATGATTACCCTTGTTTCCTGATTTTCCACAACTAACGCAATACTACTCCTTTACCTATATATATATGGTATACATTTGCGTGCAAACAAATACAAACGAGATCTCTACTATAGTGATTAGTTATGGTGCAAGAGAAAGAAGGCTTGAACTAAATTATGGCTGAAACTGGATGCTATGTCCTTTATTACATGGGAATTCTATCGGTACTGGTTAATGATATTTGTTAGCATGCATTCTATGATTCCATTTACCTGAATAAGGTAAACTGTGAAACACCTGGAAACATGAATACACAAAGAAAAAGGTTTAAAAGTGTCCTAGTGCCAACTGGTTTAATAGACATGGCATTCTTGAAAGGATCATGATGTTTCAAAGATTTTTGGGGTCTGTTCATTGACAAGTGGACTGCAAAACTAAGGCATTAAGAGTGCCAGTTTACATAGGTTTTTAATTGATGAATGTTAAGAATATAAATTGGATTACTTGCTATTCCTAGTCTTATTAGGTTCACACACTAAAAAAAATGCTTTGACATCTTACCCTTCCCACTGCCATCAGAGATGAATGGCAAGGACTAATTAACTTCACTAATTACCTTCATTGCAGCCAAACTAATTAGGTTTATTCATAAGAACCCTGAAATATAAGTGGTATTTGGATTATTGTCATCTTTATAACAGAACTGTATAGAAGTTCTATGTATTGATATATAAAATACAATATTTACTACTGTGTATAAGCTATTCCAATTATTTCCATCTCTTTTTCATTCTGCGGTCTTAATACGTTAATTCAAAACCACAAGGGTGGCCTATCTCTTGACCCTGCTTTAGTCAAGAATTGTCTTTTGCATCTGCACCTTCCATGTGTCTCTTTTCCACTCCATTGCCAACACCTCAAATTCATCTTAATGACCTACTGTCACTAGTTCTCCTTTGATCCAACAAACCTTGCGTTTTTTTTTTTTTTCTTGCCAAAGGACACTATTTCTGCACAAAGGTATAGAAATGGATTCAGAGATAAGGAGAAAAGCAGGAAGAGATAATAATAAGTTATTTAAGATTCGCAAAAGAAGATGGCATCATCATGATCATCCTGAGGTATCACAAACAGTGACCACAAAGGGGCGGCACAGATTTTTCTAGTTTCATCTTCCTCTTAAAATACATTATCATCCATAAAATAAAATGAAAAACTGTTCCTGTTGTGCAGTTTTTCTAGATGACAAACATGCATAGAAAATATATTCAAGTGGTCATCAAATTTACAGATATCAAATACATGTCCTTTGCCCTGCTTATTTTGTAGAGCCTGAGTAATTTTGCAAGAGACCATTCCTTAGCATATCTGTTCCACACTTTCATACAGAATATATTATATTTTAAATTATAGACTTATAATTTGTCCTTATAGACTTATAATTTTGTCCTTATGGACACAGGAATACCTACCATATCTGGGGGTGAACATATCAAGTAACCTAAATCGATGGATGGAATTTAACATACTGCCCCAGATAAGATTCATGAACAGTCAATTTTCAATCTGGAAGTCAATGTTGGTCTCTTGGTCGGGCAGAATTAATGTTATAAGAGCAAATGTTCTTCCAAAATGTATATACTTGTTCCATATGATTCCCTTGAAAACACCTAGCCCATGGCTAGACCTAGTACAGTTATCCTTTACTAGAATGGTTTATCTGGAATGGGAAGAAACCTAGACTGGGAAACCAGCTAGAGGAGGCTGGGGTTACCTGATATTAAGATCTGTGCGGAGTCAGCATTACTGTTCCATGCTGTCATGGCACAAAGCTCAGATGAGGTTGGAGAAGCATGGTCTCTTTCAGAAATACAACAAACTCTCCACCATGAGCTTATTTTTTGGAACATATCTAAGTCCAACCTCCAGAAACCCGCCAATATATCTTAATATGCCGCTAGGGAATATTCTTGATGTTTGGACCAGATGGAGGAGAAAAGCAGGGTTATTGAATAAGATAATCCCAGCCTTACCACTATCCATACTAAACAACCTGATGGAAAATGTTGAGCTTGGCCCATGGATACTTAAAGGGATTATAAGGATTGAAAATGGTGCCCTTTCCCACTTTATGAGAGAGGTATGATATCCCGCTGCACAAACTAATCAGTTACCTGCAAATAAAGGCTTTTCTCCTTAAATACCTAGTAGACCCACAATCTTCCAAGCCTGTTGACCTACTAATTAATTTTTGTTTTATAGAAAGGTTAATAAACATTTGTTAAGTGGGGTTACAGAATTAAACTTACTAGTTAAGAATAACAATACCCCTAGTGCAATTAACAAGTGGGAGAAGGATCTTCAGATGGAAATAGGTGAGGATGATTGGGATATAGCATTAGATCCTATAGAGCAGTTAATTGCTTAAACTTATATGAAACGCAATTCAAGCTCTCCAACCATTGGTATCCAGCCCCTTACACGTTAAGCAAAATGTATTCGAATTCCTCGCCCCTCTGCTGGAGATGTGCGGGGGGGAGTAGGAGACTTTCGTCATATTTGGTGGGCGTGTCCCCTAATAAAACATCTCTGGCACGATCTTTCAACCCACCTTATGCATAGATTTGGTACAGAGTGGGCACTCACCCCCAGCAGAGCCTTGCTCCATTTACGATTCCCAGAACACAAAAAAACAACATAAAATAATAATTCAGCATCCTCACACCGGTCAAACTGGAGATTGCCAGAAACTGGAAGTCCAGAGATATTCCATTGTTGTCAAGGATTACCACACAAATTATTTATCAGTGTAAGATGGAGAGAGGCACCCTACAACAGATCACATGGAAAATTGGGGAGTACCAATATTGAAACAACTGGATAGCAAAATTGGAAATGGAGAGTCTCTAGAAGAGAGCAAGATGTCTCTAAACCCCCTAGGCTTATGTCTCTTACAGTCACACCACAACTACCAAATTAACAATATGTCTACAGAACTCAGTTAGTTCCCTCCCACCTATATATCTATACACTTCCAAGTTATGGATAGGGTGGCATATAACCGCTGATATGAGGTGATCCACCTCTCCCCACGCCCCCGGACCGCCAAAATCTATAGTTAGTTTCTACTTTATATGTTATTTTGTATTATCTGTACCAATTGAACAAATTTTAACTTTGGGAATTTTAATTACTTTATAAACTTTAATATAGTCGTACTCATCTACTAAAAGTTAAAAGATTGTATCTCTGGAGTGAAGGACCCCTGCAAAATGCTATTTTGTACCTCATTACTGAATATCTTAACTATTTTCAAGGGGCACTTTTACATCAGGATTATAATAAGTAATACTGCTTAACTGAGGCACCGACTGCTTATATTATATTGGTGAAAAGTGTATTGAAATGTACTTTCTTTGTTATACTTTTGTAGCAATAAAATTTAAAAAAAAAATCTCCATCGTTCCTACTGCTTTTAGTGAAACATTTGGAAGTATTTTGCCATTGCAGTGACTCTCTCAACTGTTAAATGTAAAACAGTCCACACAAGCTAATGTTTAGGACAGTCACCGAGAATCAAACACCAGAATCATATGTTGGACCTCATTTCGGATTGTTCCAGTATAATGACAGTACATTACCTGCTATGTGTATATTTTGGTTGTACAATGCTATGAAATATAATGGAGCTTAAAATATATATAAATATACATTTGTTTTTTTGATAACATAGTGGCTCAGTATTAAATCTCTAAGAATTTAATGAATTAATATGTTGGTTTTTGAGATACAATATTGTCTAACATAACATAGGCCTTAAAGGAAGCAAGAGTTAAAAATAATTTACCGCTTCTTCTACGCAAACCCAATGTGTATCACAATAGATACGTGCTGCTTTACTCTCCTATGTGTCTCACAGCTGAGACACAGCGATCACAGTGTCAAAAGGACATACCAGTTAATCCTCATACTACAGGCAACTTACGTTTCACTATACTAAAAGCATAGGTGAACAATAAAGTTTAGTTGTCGTTTAATTAGACTTACTCATGTAAGTTGCCTGTGCATGAGACATTTAGTAGATATTCAAAGATAGGACAGCTGATATGGGCAACATAAAGGAGAGTAGCAGTAAATCATCACTAGATGATTTCAGAAAAACAGCTCTCTGCTGTTGAGTATGGACAAATCAAAGAGCATATTCTCTTTACCAGGTGTGAGGTTTTTAAAAATAAATAAATGTAAGCAATGATTTGAATAATAATTGTATACATATTATTTATCTACTAAAATGATCAACATATTCTGCAGCGCCCTCTATAGGGGTAATAGAGCCTACTAAATCTAAGACTAATGTCAATAAACAGAAACAGATGGTTTAGTGAGACCTGCTTTCTAAACTGTATCATTGTTCATTCACTGTTAGGTGACACTCCCCCCCTTTAGGCTTTTCAGTCAGAATAATACAACAAAGAAGGTTAACATAGTGCAGCATATAATACAACCATCATAAAATACACAGACATTCAAAACTGAAAAATACACAGGGGTCAAAAGAAAATTAGAAAGGGAAGCTTCTGTCCATAGCAAAAAAAAATTTCAATAGTGCTGCTCAGGGCAGAAAGATTATCTAAAATATACAAAAAGCTATTTCAAACAGTCATGTAATAATTTAGTGATTAATTTCTCGCATGTCTTAATGTTTCAATTATTTTCAGTAAAGCATGTTTTTAACTTACCATTCATTATTAGGAATTTTGAGTGCTAATTAGGGGTTTTTGTTGTTGTTGTTTATTGGGATATTGCTTAATAAATCCAATGTGGCATCTATAGGTATTGTGATTATATAATGCCAAGACCACAAAAACACAAAGAAGACTTTCCCGCTTGTTTTTGTTTTGTTTTTTTACTAATGTTTCCATTTCACTATAAAGGGGCCTTTGAAAGCACCATTAATTTAGCTGAAATGTTTTGTCAATTGGTTTTTTTTTTTTTCACTTTTTGTTCTGAACGTAACCCAATAAGATAGAATCACAAATTTCAAAGCACAATGTTATCATTTTCCATAAAACAAATATAGAAGAGAGATAATAGAAGAAGAAATAAAAAGTCCTGAATTAAAGAAGAAAAATGAAACTTTTCTGCTGTGATTTTCTGTTTGAAACCAACATGGTTAAGAAGTATATATAGGATTGTAACAGTGTGCTTAGGTGAAAACTAAGAAGTTAGACCCAGGATAGTAAAGTGATCGAATGATGCATCAGCTAGTGTGGGAATTAGCAGAGAGCGTAAATCTGTACAGCACAGCAACAAATAATGCAGAATATATGCTGCACATGGCTTTCCTAAGAGGCTAATTAGGTGCTCACAGAGAATGCTGCAATGCAGTGAGCTAATATAGAGCATCTTCTCAGAAAATTTGCAATGGTAGCCATATTTAATTAAACCCATAACATGTAATTTTTATATAAGGTACATATTTCTTTAAAAAAAAAAAATTGAGTGGAAGAATACCTACAACTGATCATGAGGCGGCCTAATGTTGAGAAGTAAAAACTGTTGAAATGTAATTCGTGATGGCATGTTTTGTTGGTACTTTCCTGGATAATAAACAGGGCTATATTTGTTTATTAAAATAAATATTTAATTAGCTTTTTTTTTTTTAACCATCAAAATATATTTATATTTACCGTAGCTTTAAAAGTTATGTTGGATAAAAATGTATGTTAATGTTTTAAAACAATTAATTTACAATCTTGTTGATTGGCGCACATCTTCTAAATTTTGAGTTTTTATTGGCTGTGAGTTCCAGGAAGGGAATGTTCAGATAATCTGTGGTTTTGAAGTATATCCTGTGGAGTGTGATACTATTTCAAAATATGTGTGAATGGCACTCAATATCAAAAAGCCCAAAACATTTCTTTGGGTTGCCTTATTAGTGACTGAATCCCATGGTCACAATTGACAAATCCTATTAGGGGAAAGGACCCGGCTTCATCATAGAGTTAGCGAGGGGGATCCAGGTCCCCTGCAGCTCTGATTTGAGGTCAGATTATAAAATGACCTCGAATATAAGACATTATAACACACACACAGCTCAGTAAGTGCTGCATGCTCTCCCTGTGCTTAGTGATGATGCAGGACATCATATTTCCAATACCCTGCTTTATCACTACACACTGGGAGTGCGAGCAGAGCTCTGTGTGCATTTAACACACAACGCTTATGCTGCACGCTTCAAGTAAGAATGGGAGGGGGAGTAATAGAAAACAGAGGGGTAGTGAGAGAAAACAGAAATGGGGGGAGAGAACAGAGATGGGGAAGGGAAAATAAATATGGGGAGGAGGGGGAGAGAACAGATATGGGGAGGAGGGGGAGAAAGAACAGATATGGGGAGGAGGGGGAGAGAGAACAGAAATGGGGAGGAGGGGGAGAGAGAACAGATATGGGGAGGAGGGAGAGAGAGAACAGATATGGGGAGGAGGGGGAGAGAGAACACATAGGGGAGAGGAAAAGATATATGGGGAGGGGAAGGAAAAGCATATGTGGGAAGGGGAAAGAGATAACAGGTTTGGGGTGTAGGAGAGAGAATAGATATGGGGAGGGGAGAGACATACATGGGAAGGGAGAGAAACACAAAATTAGGGTGTTTGAGAGAGACAGACGTGGCATTGAAGAGGAAAGAGACAAACATGGGAAGGGAGACAGACATACATAGAGTGAGAGGAAAGAGATATGTATATAGAGGGAGAGGAGACAGACAGACATGAGGATGGAGAGGAGGGGGGCATCAAGGGGGTGGCCCGCACAGGGCGCCTGAACATGTAAGGCCGGTCCTGCACACCCTGTTAATGTAGCTGCAATTTTGACGATTTGCCATCGGCTAAAGCACCTTTGACAAGTTCACAGTGGCAAGGTAACACTCCTTACTTTAATTTGTCAGCTGCAGGAGCCAGGGATTTTTTCTCCTTCGTGGGGATTTTTTGTTTTGCACACTATGTATCATACAAAATCCAGAAGAGGTGTAAAACCACCAATACACAGTCCAAACACTCAAACATCAATTTGCATACTAATAGCATAGATCATGGAGTGGTCTCACCAACGTTAAAAAGGATTGCTGCAAATTAAGAATTGGCTGCTAATCAATACGTTGCAGAGCTGTGTGGTCAGGTAAAGGGCCAGTTTCATTTGCAGTGAGACAATGCCAACAAATGGAGGAGATGAAGGGGGATACAACATCAGGCTCTGCTCGCTCAGACCACTGTCCTTAAAAGAGCCATAAGAGGTTGCTACTGTTACCTAGGGTTGCCAACCAGCTGGTTTTCTACAAGCAAGCCAGTAAAACATTGGCTTGAGGTCAATGGTAAATCTATGGAATCAATAGCATGGCTGTTATTTTTGGAATCAAAAGTGGTAACCCTACTATTACCCAAATTAATGGTACTGATTTTATCCTGGTGCCATCCCCACCATGAAATTAACCTACAACTTTGTTGATTGATCACATTCTACAAATGGCACTTTTGCCTACTGAGGTATAAAGCCAATAGCATGCGCTGCCAATAACTAACAAGAGATATTGCAAAAGACTGAGGTTTGTCACTGTATGTCTCTGTTTGGATTATTTTTTATATACAACGATCAGCCATAACATTATAACCACCTGCTTAATATTGTGTAGGTCCCTTTTGATGGCAAAACAGCCCTGAACCATGGTGGCATGGACCTCTGAATGTGTGCTGTGGTACCCTGCACTAAGACATTAGCAGCAGATGCTCTAACTCCTGTAAGTTGTTAGATTCGACCTCCATGGATCAGACTTGTTTGTCCAGCACATCCCACAGATGCTCGATTGTATTGATATCTGGAAATTTGGAGGCCAAGTCAACACATTGAACTTGTTGTGTTCCTCAAATCATTCCTGAACCATTTTTGCCTTTGTGGCAGGGCACATTATCCTGCCAATACCATCAGGGAATATTGTTTCTATGAAGGGTGTGCATGGTCTGCAACAATCTTACGGTAGGTGGTATGTGTCAAAGTAACATGAATGACAGGACCCAAGGTTTCCTAGCAGAACATTTCCAAAAGCATCACACTACCTCTGACGGTTTGCCCCCAGTCCGTGGTAATAATGTTATGGATGATTAGTGTATGTATTTATCCGTTTATTGATGCTGTAGTTTTTAAAAAATAAAATAAAAACAATCCCTGCTGGTAGTAAAATTGTGTTTCTAGAAATGTGATGTTTATACCATTTTCTTAAAGCATCAGATAGATGCTGTATTTAGGTTTATGATAGTTTTTGGGATCTTCAAAATATACAGACTAAAATATCTCATGCAGCATCGAGTTACTTCGTGTTACTGGTGGCTGGCTTTTATATTAGGTTGCTGATCATACCAGTTTATTTCAATCTGCCTTTTATATTATGCTACCAGTCATCAAACTTTTCAAAGTTACAGTTCTCTCTCCTCACACAGCTGTACATGGCACATTCACATTTATCTTCATGTAGATTATTTGGTATTGAATATGGCTAACATTGCATGATGCTATTTTAGAAAGTGATGTATGTGAATGTACACTGCACATATATTCTAATTTGTATATACTGTATTTATAATTCTTTTTTGTGTTTTGCTACCTAAAGTGCAGGTTGTTTTATGTACTAAAATGTATGTTTTATTTATTTATTTATCATTTTGGTTTATCTTATCTTATCTATTATTAAAACTATTCTGTTTTATACACATTTCTTACTGCTCAGAAATACTAATTTAAAGAACAGTTAAACTTCTTCAAACATTGCTTCAATGCAGGAAGTTTAGGTTAGCAAATGTGTCACCCCAAAATTAAAGACCTGCGTAAATGTTTACAGATCCATGCAGGTTTATGCTGAACTCTGCCTCTCAGCTCAGGCAGAGCTGATCAGAAGCTGGCACATGCTGACCGTGTCAGCATGCGGTCAGCCAATCAGAGCAGGGGCTAACCCTGCTTATCTGATTGGAGTCTGTATTGAGCAAGGGTCTTGCTCTTCTAGTGCATGCAAAAACCTAATTTTTACATGAAATCAGCAGAGGGACTTTATTTTAAAAAGAATTTACAACATAAATAGCCTAAAACGCTCACTCTTACAGTCCTGTGTGTCTGGATCAGGTTCTGGCTTAACCTGGGGAAACAGAATCACACCACGTAACCATGCAGTATCTTTGACCTGCCTCCTGGGCTTAAACCCAGTGATTGGTGAGTGTTGGCAGGCCTAAGAGACAAAAGCATGGTGTCCTGGTTAACAGCTATAGAGGGCATGTACTGAAAAAACGCAAATACCGTATTTGCTCGATTATAAGACGACCCTGATTATAAGACGACCCCCCAAACTTTGGATATTCCATTAGGAAAAAAACTAAAAGCCTGAATATAAGACTACCCTATTGGAAAAAAGTTCATCTTGTATATATTCATATGTAAATTGCTTTTTTAATAAAAAATTATGATATCAAAAAATGTATTTCTAGTTTTTATTTCTTTTTATGTGCCAATGCTGCCTTTCTCTTTCCCTTGCCCCCATTTTTCTCTCTCTCTCTCCCCCCTCCCCTTTTCTGTCTCTTAACCCCCTCACTCCCCTTGTCTATGTCTCTTAACCCCTTCCCTCCCCTTGTCTCTGTCTCTTAATCCCCTCACTCCCCTTGTCTCTGTCTCTTAACCCCTTCCCTCCCCTTGTCTCTGTCTCTTAACCCCTTCCCTCCCCTTGTCTCTGTCTCTTAACCCCCTCCCTCCCCTTGTCTCTGTCTCTTAACCCCCTCCCTCCCCCCTGTCTCTCTGTCCCCCCTGTCTCTCTATTCCCTTCCCTCCCTCCCCCTGTCTCTCTGCCCCCCTCCCTCCCTTCCCCTTACCTTGATCCCTGGTGGCTAGTGGGGGCAGCCGGGGGATGTCTGCACGATACTTGCAGACATCCTCCATGCTGCCTGTCACGGCAGTCTATTATGACGGACAGCTGTCCGTCATAATAGTCTGCCGTGTCGGGCAGCATGGAGGATATCTGCACGTATAGTGCAGACATCCCCCAGCTGCCCGATTGTCCCTGGTGCCTAGTGGGGCAGCAGAGGATGTCTGCGCGATGAGCGCAGACCTCCCCTGCTGCCGCCCGGCAAGCTCGCCGGGACTTCTGTGACGAAAGCGGAAGTGCCGCGGCTTCTTCACAGAAGCCCCGGTGGTCAGGCCGGGCGGAAGCAGGGGAGTTTGCGCTCGTTGCGCAGACATCCCCTGCTGCTAGAGAGGGGGATCCAGGTCCCCTGCAGCTCTGCTGGGGACCTGGATCCATGTCTTATAATCTGACCTCAATTTGAGGTCAGATTATAAGAAGACCTCGATTATAAAACGAGGGGTAGTTTTCAGATTTTTTTTTCTGAAAAAAACCTTGTCTTATAATCGAGCAAATACGGTATATTTTATGTGCAAAACTATTTTTGCACTTTGCTCCTTTTGCAATGTACTAAACACTTAACACTCAAATAGTACATACGAGCAAATTGCGATAAAAAAAACGGGCATAATTGCGAATAAAAACAGCCAATTTTGCAAATATTTTTTCCATCTCTTTTGACAGCACTTGCTAAAAGCTGGTGTAATTTTCACACGCAAATAAGAATTATTTTTCACAAAATATTCGCAAAACTCTTTAGCATGTGCAAATATAGTCGCAATTTTTTAGCGCAATCAGAAAAGTGCATGCTAAATAAAAATAAATGGAAGAGGTGCAAATCAAGAAAAAAAAGGGCAGAATGTTACATATAGTCGCAAATTGCTCCTTACCTACTTTTTCCCCCATTGCACTTGTTTAGTATATGACCCACATAGAAACTAAATTATAATTTAAAGGATTTTTCTAATTAATCACGCTTATTTTTTTGGAATTGCATACATCCATCGAACAGAAGTCTGGAAAGCAATTAGTTAATTTGTGCCATAAGTTTATGCTTAGGGGTATCCTGTGAACAAAGTCTTGAAAGCCAATGATGTCCCACTGCTCTTTAGTTTTTGTGTAGACATAGAAAAGTACCTATATAGTCTAGTGGGAATTGAAAAACTAAAAAGAACAGGATGCCAACATATGCCAACATATGCCACATCAAAGTGCAGAATGCATATATAATTACAAGTATCTATATCTTGTTTTCCTAATGCTTTGATTGTAATTGAAAGGGCTTTAACATGTCTGTGTATGCTTCTTATTATTATTTGTATTACTGTTTTCAAAGCTTAGATACACATATTTTTTTATCAATTATATTAAATATTTATAATTTTGAAATATTAAGTAAAACATATATATTAATGCATGTAGCGGATCATGAAACTAGTGATATTTAATGCCTGTTTAAATACAGATGTTTGTTTTTTATGTTTGGTTATTCAAGAAAACAGGCAGTCTCCACCCCATAAATTTATAATGAAATTTCTAAGCATACAGCTGTATGCTCAGAATTGTGCTAGTAATACTCCCATGTAAATAATGCTTAAAGAATTGGGCATGCACATGCTTTGCAAGACCTTCACATATGCAATGGCATACCCTTTGCATATTCAAACAATATGAACCAATACAAATCATATTGTTTTTGGTATGTCAGTTTTAATATCTATTGATTGGTTCAGTTCTCTGGGCTGCTGTGGTTCTTTCATTTCTTTTAATTTGTGATACCCTTCTTTCGGGAATCCCGTATTTATAGATTATTTAATGCTTTTACAGCCAAATTAATTTAGACAGAAACGGGAAAGCTATGAATGAATACTATGCGTAATCGTAACTAAGCCAACTTTCAAAAATATACCTGGGAAACTAAATGCTATGGAGATCCTAATAAATAACGCAAAACACCATATATACTTACAATCTAATGTCATGTAAAAGAAATCCATTCTTTTTACAAGGAAGTCTTAGAGGATGTGCAAGTTTCCAATATGTTTCATAATGAACATTATGAACTGGTGTGAACTGTATTCACCAATATAGAATCTCACTCAACGTCATTCTCTTTAGCATCTGGATCAGGCTAAAATGACAATAATGTTGAGTGCTAGAGGTTGTACTTGTTCTTTTTTAATATTTTATTGCTGTCAATAAAGGGATTCATTTGAGATGCAGCCTGAGATTTAATTATATTGATAGTGATAACGACATAGTTACATTCATGGGGCCATTCTCTAAATTTACAACATGTTTATCCAGATCTTTTATTTAGCACCCATATATCAAACTAGGAAATAACCATAGTTATAAAATGTTATAGTTTTAATTAAAAATTACATAGTATGGGATTATTCACGGTAAAGAGCTGCTCTATTTCTGCAGCCTCTTTGTGATGTTGTTTTTCAGCACAGCATTGTGATAAGCTTCTTGGCATAACCTCAAGATAGATAAATGATGTATTGTCATTTTAGCTTATTTTATTGCATAATTTTCATCTATGTGCTTAATACACTTGTCCGTTTTAAAGCATCTCACTACGTGCACTTATGTGCATTATGGGAAAAGATCAGTGGCGGATGCTCCATATGTGCTAGGTGTGCGCTGCACACCTAACATGGATCACCCGCGCTGTGTATTTCTGGGGGTTTGTGTGCTCCGAGCAGAGAGCACACAAAACCCAGAAATACTTCTGAAAGACAACGCTGCGTTGAATTCGGCAACAGAGTCACTCACTCTGTGGCCAATTCAACAATCACGAAAGGTATACGAATTTTCATATACTTTTCGTGCTTGTTGAATTGGCAACCGAGTGAGTGACTCTGTTGCCGAATTCAATGCAGCGTCGTCTTTCGGATGTAACGACGTCTCGGATATTTCAGGGGCTTTGTGTGCTGGCTGTTCTTAGCACACAAACCCCCGGTAATACCCGAGAGACGTCGTGCCTCCGAGTGACAGGGGTGTCACTCAGGGACACGATACGCCCCTGGAAAAGATGGAAAAAAATAACATACAACATCTCCCTGCAGTGTAGAGATCATTTTTCTACCTCTACCGTTATGTAAAACTCTCAGAGTATTGTGCCAAAAAAGCAAAAGTTTGGTTCAATATAACATTTAAAGCCTGTATTGCGTATAGCAAACATATGCAGGCATTCTTTGATACAACAGTTTTAAATTTTTAGTTCTAGCCTTCTCCTAGTAGCCTTGATCTATTCCATGCAGAGTGTGGACATATGCTGGGTGGAATAGGAGAACCCATGTGTCCAAGTTATATTTATATACATTGAGACAGAGAGGGGACCTATCAAAGTGCATGAATAACAGGAAGAGATTGTGACTGATACAGGAAAATGTAATTGAAAAGCTAACTCACCTAGTGGGGTCTTCAGATGCCTTGATAAGTCAGTGCTTTATGTGTTTTACCCAGTATTATTAACTTTTAAATAGTTTTAAAATGCTTTTAACCTTTAGCAATGCTAAATGTAAAATATCCTTTTTAAAGTACTTTGAATGTGCTTTAACATGCATTAACATTTGGGAGATGCATTTTGGGCACCAGCAGTTTGTTTAAAATAACTTGTCCATCTCCAAATTTTCTTGATGACAAATAACTTAAAAAATCTTAAAGCAGAATAGTCGAAAGTCTGACTGCCATTTTAAGAATATTAGCTCAGAGAATCAGTCAAGCAGCCAGTCAAGGCATGTCAAGTATGTAACTGTGAGGAAATCAGCATCTCTTCCTGGTTCAACATATCATAGGCCAACATACCAGTAGCTATGCTCATGTCACAGAGCTGCAGCTCGATCATAGGGCAGCTTGGAAGTCTTATAAAGAATGCCTATGATTAAAACTCGTATTTAAGGACAATATTTTAGTATAGTCCTGTTGGTAAAAGTTGGGATAACCACTTACAAAATCTTGAAGAATTGCTTTTTCCCTTAAATAAGCCTATTGACTTTCACTGTAACACATAAGTGAAGGTTATTTTAATTAGATTTACTGAGACATTTTATTATCCGAGCCTGTTAAGCAATTTAATATACTAAACCACACACATTGACACCTCAATTCCTGCCATTGATTATAGGAGGTAATTGTATTGTTTTTCATTACAATAGTATGGTAATACCCCCACAAATGTAATTGTGACAGTGACATGCTGCAAAATATCCCCCGTGTGCTGCAGGGAACTCTGTATCTTTCTCTGATTACTCGTATGTTATCATATAGCACAAAAATTCACCATAACATTTTTTCCATGATGAGTTAAATGTAAAAAAAAATAGTTTGAGGCTATTTAAACCTTCCAAATTAAAATAAAATAAAAACTTCAGTGATTATTCATTCACACTAACAGTGATTCAAAATACACTTAAATATACTTGAGTTTATAAAGTGCCTACGTCAATAGAATTTTTCTTTGCACCATTACCTAGAACTTTAAAATTGCCTTTGAAGAACAACTGGAGGCAAAAATTAAATTATGTTTAATTGACAGATTGCATCACATGTAGATATCTTGAATAAAAATGTTTTAATGAAAGAATATACATAAAGCACCTTTAAGAGCCTTCTTTGCTCTGCAAAGCTCTATAAGGGGCAGACATGTTGTTTAGAATCTTGGATCAGATGAATTAAGATCTGACCCAAGATTTCTGCCCCCTGATAGAGCTATACAAGCAGACAGTGCTAAAAAATAAGTTCTTTATTTGTATTCTTTTATTCAAGTATTTCCATCTAAAATGTGTGCAATCTTTCAATTTAACATTCCTTAATTTTGCCATCTGTCTTTTAATTTATTATTTTTATTAATCTGTTGAGCACTTTTCAAGAAACAATTTAATATACATAGGATGTAACCAGATAACCTGGTCATTTCAAGTCAAACACATATATAAAGCATATGCAACTGTTTTTTTTATATGATTGAATTATTGCATTTAAAAGGAAAAATAAAATTAGGTGTTTATCTCCTGGCTCCATTTTGTGATTATTTCCCATGATGCAACATCATCCAAAATCTTCCAGCCAGACTCAGTTTACAACTGTTGCCAAAGCCTGCATGATGATGTCATAAGATACTCCCCTGCTTTTTTACTGGCTTCTGTGTATCACAGTGGGCAGGACTAAGTGGCCGTGTATAACTTTTTTTTACCTGCCTTTTCAAAGGAGATTGACCTGATCAAACAGGATCATAACTCCGCCCCCCAATGTTGTCTGTCTCCCTCCCCCACCATCCCCCCAATGTTGTCTGACTCCCCCCACCCTCCCCCCAATGTTGAACAAAGGGAGGGGGGAGAGAGAGAACAAGGGGAGGGGGAGAGAACAGGGGGAGAGAGAGAGAACAGGGGGAGGGGGGAGAGAGAGAACAGGGCTAGAGAGAGAGAACAGGGGAGGGGGGAGAGACAGAACAGGGGAGGGGTGAGAGACAGACAGAAAAGGGGCAGGGGGTAGAGACAGAACTGGGGGAGATAGAGAGAGAGAGACAGAACAGGGGACGGGGGATAGACAGAATAGGGGACGGGGGGAGAGGGAGAGAGACAGACATGGCAAGGAAGAGGAAAGGGACAAACATGGGAAGGGAGAGAGACACAAACATGGGGGGGGGGGCGCCAGAGGGGTAAACCGCACAGGGCGCCGGAACACTTAAGGCCGGCCCTGCCTGGATCCGTGTCTTATAATCTGACCTCGATTTGAGGTCAGATTATAAGACGACCTCGAATATAAGACGAGGCGTCTTTTTCAGAGCATTTGCTCTGAAAAAAACCTCGTCTTACATTCGAACAAATACGGTAAGTTACATTACCCTCCCATTCAATGCAAGTCTATGGTCAGAATTCAGACTTATAGACTGCATTCTGTGTCCCAAGACCCAAAGTGAGAAATGTGTGCTGTAAAGTCTCTAGGGGGGTGGCACCCAGTCACACTATTTTTCACAAAATGATGGCACCCAGTCACACTTTTTTTGTGACATATTTGTTAAATACAGTCACATAACAAAAAGAAAAGACATATCTGAAATCAACAATGCAAAAATAGAAAAATAAACCATTTTGATTTTTTGGGTGGGAGTGTCTTTTTAACATTCTTTTCCTCCTTTGATGCACTGTACAATATTCCACTGATAAAGTAAAGACAATAATCACCCTCTAAAGTAATTCTTACCACAAAATAATTTGCAATCTACTATTGCAGAGTTATAGGCATTATCAAGATAGAGCAGGGGTTAAAATGACTTGTTAGGTATTGGTGTCCATATTGTATATTAATAAAAATCTATAAAACTATAATTAGTTAAAAAAAAGCATTACACTTGTTAGTGTTACACACACCTACCTTTTCTGTTAACAAATATGTATAATAATAAAAATTATTCAAGGAAGTACACTAGAAATAAAGATTAATTAAAAGATCACACATCCATTACAATCCGAATATGGAAGCGAAGACTACGGGTGCATAGATTACATATCACAGATGTACAATAAAAAAAAATCTACAGTGGCGCAATACATAAAAATCTATATCAAGCATTATGTTTCTAAGGAGAGCTACAAATGTTTATATACATCATTTTTGGGAATGGAGAATTATATACTTTCTGTGTGAGGCAGGGTGTGATGTATACATTTTTTTTGTATATCTAATATTTCTGGTCATTGTTGTAGAGGCGTATTTTAACTCAAAATTTTCTGATGCATTCTATGGGATTCGATGGCTTGAGATAAATTAACACCAAAGGTGGGGCGTGGCTGGCACTCGATGGGACCAGACGTGTGATCCTGCAGCTCCCGTGTCGCCACCGCTATACACCTGAAAACGTATCTGGACTTAATCTGAAAAATGGGCAAACCTCCCAAAAAACTACCCCAAACCCCGGGACACTCCAAAGGGAAGAAATCCGACAGGATGGGATTCTTAAATAACTATTTATTGCCGCTGGAATGATTTCCCGCCAGAAGAGAAAAAATGGCGCCGGAGCCTCCACGGCGTAGAGGCGGCGCTGAATCCATTAGACGAAGATTTAGAAGAAGAAGAGGAAAATGAAGTAACGGAGGACATAAGATCTCAACTGAGGGAAATACCCACGAAATCTGACTTCAAAACATTTACTAACCAAATAAAGAAGGAATTTGCGGCAGTCATTGACCTTGTCCGCTCGGCTGTACTCGATGAACTTGTGGAAATCAAGGACAATATTAAAAACCAAGATGTCAGACTCTACGCTGTGGAGCGGGAACAAGTCTCTTCACGGATTATGGTTCAACAACTAGATCAGCGTCTGAAGACGCAACAGAGCCTCACCACCCAACTATCCTTGCGGCTGATAGACTTGGACAATAGAGGCCGCAGCAACAATTTTAGGATACGTGGTCTCACTGAATTTGAAGGCCCAGAAAACTCAAAACAGGTAGCTCTTGATATCTTCACCCTAATCTAAGAGGATGACAGACTTACTATCACAGGCATTGACAGAGGTAACCCTATCCCCAGGGATATAGTATGTTGCCTGCACCACTATTTAATTAAAGAACGTATCCTACGAAATTCCCGCAAAATGCAGAATATTAAATATAACTAGGCTTCAATACATATTTTGCCGGATGTGGCATGGGCCACTCTGCAGATGCGGAAAATGTTACACCCTCTGACTAACCTTCTACGACAACCATCCATCTCTTACAGCTGGGGCTTCCCCTTGTCCCTCACGGTACGAAGAGACACTTCCTCCTACACTGTTAGAGCCCCCGAGAATGCCATACCGTTATGTGAAGCGTTGAACCTGACGCCTCCTGATATATTGTTAATGGACAGAATTTGTCCAAGGAGATGCTCCTACGCATATTCTGGGTGGACAACCATGGTTACCCCGCCCACAGCGCAAGAGGAACCGAGGAGCCTGAGCTCATCAGGAAAATGGTGGTCTGGGAGACAGGGTTCTGAACGAACACCACCGGAGGTACACGTTAGAATTTGAAAGGGTAGAAGGTTTGCCCTGCAAAGTTGGACGCAGACGGTAATGTGGCTGTTACTCTCCCTCCCCCGAAAGCTCTCATATGGAGTATGGATCCAGTAGAATCTTGCCTAGGCCTCATCGGTCATCTCTATGTGTGACTGGTACATGGAACATTGCTCACGTTTACCACACCAGTCTTGAAGGACTCCCCAGAGGATACCCCGGGGCTAAACTTACACAGGAATCCAGGGGACAGAGGGTCTCTCACATAAACACGTCCACTGGGACTACAAGAATGGCATTTCTCCAAGCAATACTGACAGTAGGAGATGGACGGACTCTGGAAGGTCCCGATTGGCATGGCTTGGGAGTCTCTCAGAGCTGAGTGTGATTGGGCGGGGATTTTTTTCTTCTCTATTTTACTTTCTTTTATTATTATTATTCTAGTCGATGTGCCAGAAATACAATGGGTTGCACCAACTTACAATGCAGCACAGGACACGTTAGTTGCTCCGAAGAATGACTCTAGTATGATCGCAGAATGTCTGTGTACATTTCCTCCACATTGTTCCTATGTACATATATATATATTTGTTGAGGATGTATGGGTAACTCCCTAAGAAAGCGGACAGGATGTCCTTTCCCCTTGATAGCAATACGTCAGCCAATCTGCCTTATACTCCACAAATGTTACATGAAAGGTTTTCTTACTTTTCTTATGGTTCATTTACTATGTTTGCAATGACAATGTTCAATGTACATTTTATATAGGCACCTAGGTGCCATATTTGTCTAAGAGGTGGAGGAGGACTGAATTCGCGTCTTCTGTTTTTCAGGCTACACATAGCCACGTTGGCTAGTGTCACTATGGTCCCCCAACAGGCTCATGTTACATTTTTACCAGTATCTGCGAGACACTGTCACTTGCAGTGTTTTGATAGGTACTATAACATGTCTACCTGCCAGATACCACTGCGCAGCTACGTTAGCTGCATAGTGTTGTTGATGTATATCTGTTGTGATGCTATGTGTTTCTCCTTTCTATGTTTTCAATTTTTTCCTTTTTTCTGGGTGACCCGCCGAATCAAACATGATACTTACCTGTTCTCGCATTTGTCCTGATGCCTGCTCCTGTAAGTCATTTTCGCTTGCACGTTTCAAGTATTAACATGAAAGGGCTAAATTCGCCTATTAAGAAATCTAGACTATTCAGGGAACTTAGAGCTAATAAAGCAGATGTGGCTCTCATTCAGGAGACCCACTTTCAGAGGAATAAAGTGCCTAAATTCTGTGACATGCCTTTTACTCACACTCTTCTTTCAAAAAATCTAAAGGGGTGGCGATCTATATCACTAAATCTCTCCCATTTTCAATTACTGATACCTGGAAGGACAGTGACGGGAGAGCGGTGTTCGTTAAGGGTACCCTAGGCCAGGACCCTCTAACGTTTGCTTGTATATATTCTCCAAATATCTGCCAACACCTGTTTTTATGTTCAACTCTCAGAGATCTTGAACGGTTTGCTGAAGGAATAGTCATCATGGGAGGCGATCTTAACATGGTAATGGATCCGGCTCTGCACTCTTCCAGTGGAACATCCACTCTTAGTATCTGAACATATAGCCTTCCGCCAGTATTATAGCGAACTATATAACATATCGACTAACCCCTCCCCTGTACAAGATAAATCCCGCCAACTTAAAATACAAAATTTTCTTTCACTTAATATGAAACCTAAATGTAACAAGGAGTTCTCCCAATTTCTGCCTCTGAGATTGTAGAGGCTATCAAATTATCGCCTACCGGCAAAAGCCCAGGCCCAGATGGGTTAACCTTAATATATTATAAGACATTCAGCGACCTGTTGGTCCCTCATCTAAAAACAATGTATAATTCTCTGGCCTCCAGGTGTACACTGCCTAACCAATCTCAGGAGGCTCATATTCCCATTTTGCACAAGGAGGGAAAAGACCCAGAACAATGTGCTTGTTACAGGCCCATATCACTTTTAAACGTGGATGTGAAATTATTGGCAACAATTTTAAGTGCCCGTCTTAAAGAGGCATTACCAGACATCATCCACAGGCACCAGGTAGGCTTCATCCCTGGCCGCAAGACGCGAGACAATACAACTAGAATCATTAATCTCATACACAAATCTATTTCTAACGACATCCCCTCCATGTTACTTTCTACCAACGCTGAAAAAGCATTTGACAGGGTGGACTGGTCATACTTATGGGCAGTTTTGAGGCACATAGGATTGGGGGAGTCTATGTCCAATTGAATCTCAGCCCTATATCATTCCCCTACAGCCCGTATATGTATAAATAGCACGCTGTCTGGACAGGTCACCCTGTCAAACGGGACGAGACAGGGATGCCCCTGAATATCTTATCGAGGGTACGCTATATTTTCCAGACGGTACCCATACAAGTCCCGCCATCTTTCTTCAAACTTCTTAAACGTCTATTTAGTAAATTCATATGGCAGGGCAAACCCCCCCGATTACCTGATTTAGAAACCTATTATAGAGCTACTGCTCTAGCTCGCATATTAGAGTAGTCCATACCCACTAACAAGCTATGGATTTCACTGGAACAGAGGGCGATCACTGTACCAATCCCAACAGCAGTTTGGCGTCCAACAACCCAAAAAAATCATCCTAGACACTGAACACCCAACAGTCTGTCCCACTATCCAGATATGAAAACAGATATCTGCTATGACAGGTTTTCTGGGCAACCCATCCCCTATGTTGACACTTATAGTCAAAACAGAATTCCCACCTGGGCTATCTCACGCGAATGTGCAACAACTGTTCCAAGATGAATTTCGTTATCCTAGACTAGGACATATGCTTAAAGGTGCCTCTATATGTCCAATAGAGGACCTGACAGGTACACACAACAACACTCAACGTAACTTGTATCTATACAGACAACTGAAACACTACGTCACTACAATACTTGGAGGCAAGAACCTGGAAGAATCTCTGACTCCTTTTGAGGCAATGTGTGCCACCGACCAACAGCCTACTAATCTCATATCAAATATCCACAATATCTTGTTGAGTCTAAGGCATAACACAACGCCATATTTTGTACGTTGCTGGGAAAGGCACTGTGATACAGTATTTACTGACGAACAGTGGAGTAAAATAGCCTTACCCACAAGGGCTCAGTTGCAACAAGAACCCAGGAAAACAGCTATAAAATTTTTACACATTGGTACAAGGTTCCTGCTGTCCTGCATTCCATGTATGCCACAACATCGGATCGTTGCTGGAGGTGCCTAACACACAAAGGGGACTATATTCATATTTGGTGGCACTGTCCCGTTATTCGCCCATTTTGGGAGGCAGTAATAGACACAATCCATTTGTTGGATAATTCTGAGTTCTCCCCTACTCCTGAAGCATGTTTATTACACCATACATCACAATCACTCCACAAATATCGGAGATCATTGACAATACACCTCCTCAACATGGATAAATTGCTGATCCCAAAATATTGGAAGCGATTTGCACCAACATAAGGAGAGTGGATGTCCTCAGTGGAACAGACGAGGCTAATGGAGGATCTTCTTCTATCTGCAAAAGGTAGAGGCTCTCAGCCCAACCAACGATGGTTCTACTGGATGGAGATTATTTCAGGTACAGGGGGAGAGGAGGCTCTTGCTAAGTATAGCTGACTTACTTAGCTGACCTTGAGATGTGCAATGTGTAATTATCAGGTAGAAACTTACTACTAGGTATCATGGATCCGTTGGGCACCACCGTCTCTACTTTCGCCTTTCCCTATCTCTTACTTTTCTCTATTTATGTATATATTTATTTTTATTGTGTGATTATACAACAAAATGTGAATATAATACAATAATAATGTGAATATGTGACGGCAGGTCCAGGAAGGACAACAGTCTTTTTGTTAATAGGTGGACCGTTCTAGAACAGACCGGTACTTCAGTCACGTCCACCACGAGCTGATACCATCTATTTACATGGTTTCTTAAGACGCACCACTGTTTATATGTCAACTTACGGTCTAAGTGTGAAGCATTAATTGTTGTCGGTCTGTAGATTTTTATCTGTAAACCTCTAAACTCTGCTAAAATCTCAATAAATTGTAATTAAAATTAAAAAAAATTAACACCAAAGGATATCAACAGGGGGACCTTAAAAACGAGCAGAAAGATAGCACCGCTGAATACAGACCTCAGTTAGATGAGCGGAGGTGAGCCCCAGTTCTGATTGACTTTGCACGCACAGACACTGGAAGCATGGCCTAAACACTGAGACTGGAAGTATGGAATGAAAAAAAATTATATGTCAAAGGTGCATTAAAAGTGGTTAAACTATCAAAATAAATAGACAGGCTATTTTAATGCAAATCAGGAAGTTCTCAGTTGTGATTCCACCAATGTTACATTGCTAAGCAAGACCAATGTTACACTGACCCACAATGCCTTGCATTGATTAACCAACTGAAGTCTACTTACGCAGTCCAAGACTACAAATGCACTGGACATTGGGGAGCAGGTCCTAAAATGGGAAAGCTGTGGGGCATGGTGCCAGACCCCTTCATTAGTGAGGAGGTACCAGTGGCCTATTAATATATTAATAAAGTTATGCATTATACTCGTTAAAGTTTGAATTCATGTTGATGTTATTTTGTTCATAACAGTCATATTTAAAACGTATACTTATAATTTCATGCTATCTTTAAAGTGCCTATCTCTTTCAGGCAATATTTTGGTGTCATTTAACATAGACTAGGTTGGAAAAAAAAACATTTGCTGCAGCAGCTTGAATCTAATATTGCATATAGATGAAATTGGGGACAGAAAGTTTAACTGATCAGAAATTGGGAATTATATATTCGAACCTTCAATCTGCAGTGAGATTTTCAGCAATCAGATATTTTATTTCCTCTTACATGCCCTACATTTCATTCTGATGAATTGGTTTAGGACTGCAATGTGCATGTGTACTGTTTACAAGCAGAAACCTGTCATCCCCTTCTCAGAAAAGTGACCCTGACACAACACTTAAGTTCACACACAAAAAAAAAAAAAACACTTTGTTGAACACCTGCTAATCCTGTATCTTGAAATACAGAATACTTGTTTACAAGCACTTTCTCAAAGTACCATTATAAAAAGTCTAGTAAAATCCAAGAACAAAGAAAATACATAAGCCTGCAAGTGATAATGTAGTCATCCATTTCATCAAGAAGCATATCACTTTGGATTAATTGTTCTCTCTTTCTATAAATATATTGTAATACCCTTACATGTTGTGTGACATTTGCACACTATTACAAGTATCTTATTGCTGCTATACTACAGATATAGAGGATTAAACAATGGACCTTTCTTGCAGCTCTACTGATTGTATATACCATGGCTCCATAACCTTCCCTTACCCACCGCTAACCAAATCTCTTCCCAGAATTCCATGGCACATCACAAGCAAAATATATCTGGAGAGGCACACTAGAAGAAATAATATATCTGGAGCTGCTCCAAGAGGTTGAAAAATCCAACTGATGCCCGTAAATAAGTGAAGAACTGGGAGAAAGAGTGGTAGTCTGTGTAACCTTCATAAACTGCCATAAGTGTCACTTCCCTGCCACTGCGCCAGATAGAATGTGGGAGCGGACAAGCTCCCACATTCGGTGCGGGTGTCACTTCATCACTTTCTCCTTGTGCCACAGCAGATCTAGCATCGTCTACTAGCACACCGATTGTGGAGCACTGGTATATAGCAATGTGGAAAGAGGAAAAAACTGTGTTCACAGGAGAATCCACCGGGCTTCAACTGAGACCAGAGCAAAATAATCCAGCTCTGATTAGGGGTGTTGTCCAGGTAGTGCTTCCAAACAGGTGCCTCCCAAATATGCTGACCCAGCACAGCACAAATAGGAAGATGAATGAAAAGGAAATGGGAATGGCACTCTGAATGAGTGTGAAAATCTAATTTAATGGCAGAAACAATAATATAAAGTGAATACAGCAAAGTAGTGGGAAAAATACTTTTTCCCACTACTTTGCTGTATTCACTTTATATTATTGTTTCTGCCATTAAATTAGTTTTTCACACTCATTCAGAGTGCCATTCCCATTTCCTTTTCATTCATCTTCCTATATGGCAATGTGACTTGTAATATGGTGTTAATGATTGTACTAGTTGGTGTATGTTGTATGACAACCCAGATATCAGTAAGAGAATGGCATCCAGTGATACATAGCTGTATGGACGAGTGGTGCTACCATACAAGCAAATAAAGAAGTTGCTAAGCGTACCCACCTTCTTAGAAACCTCCACAGGGCCTGAGGAGAGACAGTTAGGGGGAGGGGGAAAACAGCGGACACAGGGACCCTCGTCAGTTTTTATGATTATGTGAGCAAATAGCTATAACATTCCTGGCTCGTCTACCAGAATTCAAATCATCAACCTGCAGGAACTAATATTAACACACCAAGAAGACCATTTCAAGGCCAGTAATTACAGTTTACAGTTTTTGTATTGGAGTGCAGTGCTCAGACAAACTATTGGTTCCCCATTTAGTTTGTCTTCCCGAGTGACGTATGGATTTTCTAGCATAGAGCATCATAGCTTGGGATGCTGACAATTTAGCATTTGCTGTCGGAGTTGGACCTAGTACGGATCTCGGTGCACTGGTTTTTACCTGCAACAGGTTTTATTATTTATTTTTTTAAAAACACAATTTTTAAATCTAAATCTAGGAGTATGTAATATATTCATGACAACATTTTACTTCAAATTAGTAAAATCATATTGGGTATTGTTGACAAGAAGAAACTCAGAAAATCTAATTTGCGGTTAAAGCATGATTACAACCATAGTCTTTCCTTATCCCACGGCAATTGTGAGGTAGGGAGAGAATTATTACACTATTGGAAACTTGCTCATTTCCCCCCACCACCAGATTTCATTACCAAAATAACGTTTTGGGGTTTTTATTTTTTACATGTTGGTCTTAAGGCTAGGGTTAGGACTCCAATGTCACTATAGATAATTCTGGATAAAAATGGTTATCATGGGATCTTTCCAAACTCAGGACAAGTATTATAATCTATTTAGCAGGTTTTACATTAGGATTTGTAGAAGTGTAAAAGATTCTTCAATCAAAATTTAGAAAAAGTGATTTTGTTTTACATTTTTCACTATATATATATATAATTTACTATAGTAAGTTATACTATATGATCAAAATATTGGTACCTAAAGAAACCTTATCCCCCAAATAAAATGTAATACGTGTTGGTACACAGTAAATGAGAAAAAAATTACATCTAAACAAAAATACAGCAGGAATGTTAAAACAGCCGACATCATGGAGGATACAATATGGTCAAAAGTCTGGTCATGAAGAGGTTAAACGTCCCCAACTGTACTGAATTAGTGTGGATGTTTTTCCAGCCTGACACACCATGGGGCAATAGGAAGTGCATATACCCCACAGGGCATAAATCTTGCCCTGAAAATGGGTTTCTTAGTACTGGAGCCATCAATTTTAAAATGTGTTGAATGTTATTAAATGAACTCTGTCACTTAAACACTATTTATACTGCAAATATAAATATAAAAAATATCTAAAATGACTAGAACATTGGTTTAGCACAACTGTAAGCAAATGCATAAATTAAGAAAAAAAATGTTGTAAATATGTCTATTTATGACATCACCTGTGTTTAGATGTCAGTGGTAAATGTGTGTATCAAATCACTAGGTGATGTCATAAACAGGAGACACCAGATCCATATTTGCTTGAAATTCTGTTAACACAATATAGATATTTTTTATTATTTTTTATTATTATTCTCTACACGAACATTATAAAAAACGTTTAGGTGAGAGAGTGCCTTTAATATAAATATTTACAGAGTATCTATGATATATTTTTTAAGCAGCCTATATAAATGATGATGGAGGTTGCTACATTTGTTCAGCACACAGCTGTCTGTGTTGTCCCTGCAAGAAGAACGGGTTGCATTAAAGATGTGTCTGCACTGGAGGGCATGGTTGGTGTGTGTCAGGAAGACACACAGGGGATTTTACTCTTTCAATTTGCTCTCAATGACCAATTGTCAAGAGCTGTCAGTTAGTCAAACCACATTTGACTGGGTGATATAATTTATATAAATTAGTTATACTAAAATAAAATAAAATGTGCTGCAGAAAGCGTTAGCAGCTATGGCATTTTTTTTCTCAGTTGTGTCTGTGCTGCAAAGGCCAACTAACACAGACCTTTATGAACCATTAATCTTTAGGCCTCGCTAGGAGTCCAAAACCACCGTCCTACAGATCAAATACAAAATAACCTCCAGGTCTACGGATCCCCAATGGACTAGGCAGTTGCATCTGTGATGCTCAGATGTGCTGATCACAGTTCATGAAGGCCATAAAGCATCTGATTTGCCATGGATGTCACATAAGGGACACACATCTAATAAATTTATAATGCACATATCCACATATATAACGTGAACTGTTTTATTAGCATAATTAGCAGAGTTGGACACAATTGGAGATTCTTATTGGAATGTTTTCTTCTGATCCTTTAATACTCATACTTAGTGGCATCATGTGTGGGATAAAAATATACATTTGCAATTGCCAATTTTTAAAACATCAGTTTCTTTAATGGAAAGAGTACAAGCAAATGCACAGATTATGGGGGGGGGGGGGGGGGGAGGGGATGTATTTAAAAGGACCCTCAGGACAATATTTTCCTAATACCATATACAAATTAAACATTTTTATAATTCATTTGAATATGTTGCTACAAGTTGATGTCATAAATACTTGTAGACTGAAGAAATGGAGAAACAGTGTGATAAAATACAAAGTTGAAATGTATTTATTGAATAGAAGAGATGGAGTCTTCTAACATACAACAATACAACACTCACGTTCTGCAAAGATTCATGAAATAGAGTACGCTTTTACTTCAATATATGGCATACATAAAAGGCAATACTGCAGAAAAAGAGCAATGACCAACCCGTTTTGAACCACCAATGGTCCTTACTAATAGGTTTAACGCATCTCGGACCCAGATCGATACTTAGTGTATGACTAATTAGTTGTATCTTAAGTCATAAACCATGCCTCCCAACTATCCTGATTTGCACAGGACAGTCCCGACTCCCAACTCTGTCCCACTGAGTGCAACCTCTACAATCCCGTGATCCCGATTTCTCTGGGGTCTTGAACACCACATATATAATTGTGTGAATTCACATTAGGGCCCCCAGTTTGAGTGACAACACCACCACGAATGTGCACTAGTACTGACACTTGACCTCCCAAGCTCCGCCCCGGAATCTTCATTCACCGAGGGTAGAAGTTTATCACTTTGCTCTGCTGTATTTCCTATTGAGCGGATCTCTGTTCTTCCATTTCTTTAAGTATTTACAACTGCAGACTCGCTCTACAGTACCCAGCCCCAAAGGTTAAGCTACAACTACTAATTTATCCTACAAACTGATGTTGCGGAATCTTATTTTGTTAAGTATTGATGTCATTTATAAACAAATTAAAAATACACGTTATCAGTGCTTGCAATTCATCTTTAGCTACAGCTGCCATTTTGATGGAGTCCATTCAAGGAATGCCAAAATATAGTCAATGCATTGAAATGAGAGGTTTAATACAGTTTATATGCCTTGCATGCTAGACATGATATAGACACACACATAATGTGTGGATATTTCCCATGATAATATTCTACAAGCCAAAAACTTTACAGCCAATTCATCTAAAAAAATAGCATTCTTTGCGGTTGGACATTTTTTTTTTTACAATTTGGCCAAATCTCAATCACTTGTGAACAGAGAGAATAGAAATAAGACATTTCAGTAAGTAACTGCTGTCACCTGCTCCTTCTCTCTGACTGATTTCCCCAAGCTCCCTTATCTTATTCAACTTAGATTTTTGGTACTAGATTATGGCTATTACTGGAATGCAGCAGTCTGAATAACCTCAGTTTAGTCTCACTAAAATCCTGATTAACAACTTCTTCATAACAAAACCCAACAGCTGTTCCAGCAGTACAGTACTATGTGAAATGAGAATTCTCTGTCTGAGCAGACACATACATTTTACAAACAGATCATTGGCGCGTTCGAAACAAAGCACAGGATTTATAGCTGAAAAGAATACACAGAAACATTTAATCTCCCATATATATTGTTTTAATCTTTATATATTACAATGTCCTGTCAGTGATTATTTTAACAGTAACATATGTCTCTTAGGGCAGTGATGGCAAACATTTTTGAACTTGAGTGTTCAGTTTTCTACAGGAAGATAAGGAAGACTCTCAAAATGTCCTCTCATTTCAGGCCTTTTCCCGCCCCCAGTAATATTCGCCACTCTTCTCCTTCTTGCGCTCCGTTCCTTCCTATAATTTCTCTTGCACCAATGCATTCAAGTAAAAAATGTGCACTAAAGTAACTGATGGTGAAACTCTAGGCACATGCTGAGTGCCACCTCAGAAGGTCTCCGAGTGCCAATTGTTGCACCTGTGCCATAGGTTCTCCATCACTAAAAGGCATCCATATTTTATTCAAGTGAACTAAGACTATTACTATTGAGGTCAAAGTTAAGTGCAAGTTTAATAAGACCCAGAGCGTGGGATATGAAGCCATTTTGCCACACCTTAGTCCAGCATGTGGTAATATGTACCTAGTTTTAACACTTTTCACAGCATCTCTCCCTCCCTGACTAAGCACCTGCTGTTCTTGCTTTTTCATCATGTGGCAATATGTGGCTGCGTGGATGAAAAAAAGGCATATAGCTCCCTCAACTCCACTTATCATCATCATCATCACAGTTTTAATATATGAAAGGGGGCATCGTTTCATGTTCTTGTCTCTGGCCCAGAAAAACTAGCTATGGTTCTGAATAATAGTTAAGTTGGGAATATAGCCACCTAATAACACCAGATTTTTCAAATTCCTTCATCCGTTCACCAGAGTTCCTTGTTTAGGGAATAAACCACAAAGGGATTTTGGCAATACCCTTGATCGTGCAATTATTTGACAATTTTATTATAAAAACAAACAAAACAAAGACAACGTGTTATCACTTGAGAGATTATGACTGTGTGCTCCTATGAGATGTCCTTCCACAGCTCATTTAGGGGATTTAGCTAATAAAATGCAGAGGATTACCACAGTGTACATTAAAATAGATGCTTACATTAGAGACTACAATTGGGGCACACAGCCTGGAAACTAAATTCCAATCCATTTTTCACAATACAGATTACTATTTGTCTGTGTTGTTACTCGAACAATATCTAAGGTTCCTTGAGTTTGCTTGGAATGAAAATCACTATATAAAAACAAATTATTATTATTATTACATATTATTACACTTGAATGAAAGCTCCATAGCTATCTGGACATTTGGTACCAGTATATTGCTGTCTTCTAATGGGTTTTCAATCAGAGAATTTTTTTTACAAATGTCGGTTTTAATTATCGACACTAACAATAATGAAAATGTGTCAACTTTATTTTTTATTTGACTTTGGTGGGCCACATTTAAACCCTTTGCGGCATTGGATATGCCAGGTACGTCAAGACAAAAACTATGTTGCAGACAGTGGACGTGCTTGGCATGTCCTGTGGTGGAATGAATAGTGTTAGTGATCAGTGTTTGCTAGTATCATTCAGGCAGTTTGCAGTAATACCTCGATGTCGAGGCATTAAGCAACACCTAAATTTGCTGCTAAATTCACCCATGATCGTTCCACAGAGAAAATGGGGGTGCTATACAGGTCTGCCCTGTTGTAGGAAAGAGCATCATTAGTGATCTCTTCTGTCTCTCCGTTGCTGTTGCTAAGCTGCCTCATTACAGTACCTAACCCTAACCCTTATGCTAACCCTAGTGGTAACCGTAACCCTTATAGGCTAATCCTAACTAATATTTTGCAAACGGAGGATAAAAATGGCCTATATGATGTATTATCATAATAGCAAACAAATGCACAGATTAATAGAAAAATATATTTTAAGTGTTCCTTTGTTGTCTCCTATGTGGAGATCCGATGAACAAAAAAAAATGCAGAAGAGAACGGCACTCACGGAAGCAGGTAAGTGAAAAAATAGTATTTAATCCAGTAGTGTGATCACAGCAAAGGGTAGGAAAAACAAAACAAACCGTGGAAAAGCATGACGCGTTTCGCGCAAAGAGCACTTAATAGTGGAGAACATAGACATGTAAGAAAAATATGTCTACTGTTTATGACATCACATTCCAAGATACATCAGTACATATGGAATTCTACTAACATAATGTATAGATTCTTTGTATGGTCTACATTCACACCATGAATATCATGTAGGTGCTACTTTAAGTTGTGGTAAGGTTAGCACTTACAATACAATATGTATTAACCAACAACTATTTAGTCTCTTTAAAGGTTTAAGTAATTTTAGTTATCATGTGCTTATCATGTGGTACTGGGGTATACACATCTGTTTCCTTCAAGGTGTTCACTACCGCAATTGAACCAGGATTAATGTGCCAGCTAGATCATGGAAGGAATGGAGTTACCGGATATGACATTTATTGCTGAGATCAATGATTCAGAAAATGATCTGCCTCACTGCATAGCCGATCAGTTAACTCTGCAATATTTTGTATAACAAAACGATCTGTTATCTCCTTGCTTCTCCCTCTTAAAGAGATTATGTGATGTGGCATAGAGGACAGCACCATGTGCAGGCCCTAGCACCTGATACTAACTATATGTCCCCCGATTACTGTATGCTAAACATTTGCTGTCATATTAAAACATTTTAGAGACAGGTGAAATAGAAATTAAATATGTTTATGACATAGAGATTGGGTACGTGCTTTTGTATGTTCTGGATTTCCTACACAGCCATGGAATATCTCACTAAAACTATTTCCATAAAATGTTTATACATTGTTCTTAGGACAGGAGGCATCTGTATTTAATCACCCTACAGGATATTCACATTTCAAGTAAACTTAGCAAAGTTTTAAGCTTTTAAAAAAAAAAATAGCATTTTTCACATCATTTTTTTTCTGAAATTTCTCTCTAATGAAAGCCAACTTTAAACCTTTCTCACAATGCCCATCACCCATCAGTATTATTAGATATTTCAGCAAGGTTCTAAATAAATGCCATTAAATGTTACCCAAGCTGGTGGTTCCTTATAGCAATTTATGATCGCATAGATCAAATTCTACATGCAATTTCTTCAATCGCGACCTTCGGTTTGCAGGTCCCAAAACTAAATATGAGATGCATGGATTTTAAAGCTGCCAAACGGAAAGAGACATATTGGTTTTGAAATAAATGTACACTCTTGACATTCTGATTGCTGATGCAACGAGTTATTGCAGACTGACCTGGCAAGAGGAGGTTTTAGATTTCTTGATGGTAACGCAAGAGTCCTCCCCAGAGAGGCTTTATAAAAAAAAAAAGTAGAGAAACCTGATTTACCATGCTTCCAGTCTGTGCTTACAGGTGACAGATGTGTGCTTCTCCCCTACTAACCCTGCTCTCACTGCTGTGAGGTTTGTGTCTACTCCAAGTATTAAGTGGATAATGACTCCATATGCTATTCAGCGGACATAACAATACAGGAAAATAATGAGCTCTATAGATAGGATATCCTGTTCATGCTTCAAGAGCATCAAAATATATCATGAAAACGGTTATAGATTGAAGCTCCAGACATATCTCTAACATTAATGGAAAGTCAACACAAAAGAGAGGCTGCACTGTTATTCTTGCTTTGTCATGTTTGCGTTTTATCTTTACTTAAATACATAATTTGTTAAAAATAAAATGAAATGAGGCCTGTTGTCCTTATTTGCCTCGCCTCAAATGCACACACTAAGGATTTCAGATAAAAAGTTAATATATGTAATTTGTATATGCTTCAAGCACAATGATATTGTGTCATATCAGGTAAGTGCCTCTGTTACCATGGAGGTATTTTGAAGTTATTGGCCTCTATTTGAAGCCAGGGCCTTTATTGGATATACAATTGTTCCTTCTAAGCAGGGGCAGTTTTAGGTACTTGGAAGTCCTAAGCAAAATATCAGATGGTGGCTGCCTCAAAGCTGATAACTATCGCTAGCAGTAATGCAGTGGACCTTGTTTGCTAAGAAAATGGCTGTAAATAAAACACAGAAAATGGCACTTGCTCTATGTGGCAGTGCTGGTGGCAGGTTCTTTGCTTCTAAGGTTGTGACAGTTTCTTATAAGCATGGTGCTTGGTGCAAAGTTGTTTAATTTGCTTTTATGGTAGTGCACACCAAAAGTTCCATGCTTGCCACAAAAGGCTTTGAACTGGTTTAAACTAAGTACTTTCTGTTTTGTGTTGCATTGCAAAGCCCTTGAACAAAACAGCAATTTGATCACTGTAGTCAACTTGCAAAATTTAGAGTGTAGGCCTCAACACATTGGTCTGATTGCAGATGAGGGGACAACTCCATATTAGTACGATTTTTGCACCACTGGTGTATTTGGAAAATATTACTCATTCAAAACTTATCACATCATTGTTGGAAGTAAATACAATTATACATTCACCAGGTGTTTATGGGCATTTAGTATATTTTTGTAAGGTAGCTTTAAGGTATTCATCTGAACCTTGGTTGATGCTGCCAAATGTCTTGAAGCATCTCTAACTGAAATGATACTAGTAATCATGTGCTAATATTTTGACCTGCACATAGATTACAGCCATAGTATTTAACTGTATTCCTCATCCATTTGTCATGTAATGAGTTGTTAACTATGAAGACTATCAAAGATCTCTATAGGCAGGTCAGTGTTAAATGCTTCAAGTCATCAAATATCAGATAATGAATAACCTTTTATTTGAGTCATAGATATTTATGAATGAAAAAAAACCACATTATATAATACAGTGATATTCCCTTGCCAATTTCAAACATACATTATTCATTTGAATTGGAGAAAAAAAAATGTAAAAAGAAAATTTTCATCTTTATGAACACTGAAAATGTTTTTCCTTTTAAAACATGCTGACGACTCAGGGACTGTTGACGGATTTAATGCTCTATGAGCAACATTTTTTGGGGGGGAGGTTCCCAAGAGAATAGCTAGGTTACGTTTGAGAGAAAATGCACAGTCTTCTGGTCCTCATGGGAAAGATGGCTTTTCAAACTTTTCATTCTATCACTGCCCTGGTTTCCTATAGAAAAAAAAACACATCAGGCTAGCTGTCACTAAGAGGCTATCTGCTATGAAGGAAAACTAAGTAATGGAAAAAGAAAATATTTTATACTATTAGATTATAGTAAAAAAACAAATTGGATAACACAGGTTTTTGATAAAAGCCATCATACTATGTTCTTGCATGCTTGGATGCTTTTATACCACCACTAATGAAGGAATTACAGTGCATGTATTTTAAGGTTATAGGCCCTAAAGGGGTTGATCAGAGAAAGGCATTCTGACAGTTCAATCAATGATTAATAAACCAGTACCACCTCAGAATGCTGAGCAAGGACTCTCCACTTCATAATGGATATACTATGTTACAATGTACTTAGGATAGGAAATGGCGGAGGTTTAAATTGAGGCCTAAACTAAACTAAAGGCTATGTATCAAATAATCCCAGTAGCATTCGTACAACTTTAAGCACATAAGGCTGAACAATACCGTATTTGCTCGATTATAAGACGACCCTGATTATAAGACGACCCCCCAAACTTTGGATATTCCATTAGGAAAAAAACTAAAAGCCTGAATATAAGACTAACCTATAGAAAAAAAGTTCAACTTGGATATATTCACATGTAAATTGCTTTTTTAATAAAAAATTATGATATCAAAAAATGCATTTCTTGTTTTTATTTCCTTTTATGTGCCAATGCTGCCTCCCTCTTTCCCTTGCCCCCATCTTTCTCTCTCTCCCCCTCCCTTTGTCTCCCCCCTCGCTCCCCTTGTCTCTTCCCTCCCCCCCTTGTTTCTCTCTTCCCCACCCTCCATCCCCTTGTCTCTGTCTCTTCCCCCCATCCCTCCCCTTGTCTCTGTTTCCCCTCCCTCCCCTTGTTGCTCTTGTTCCCCCCTCCCTGCTCTGGTCCCCCCTCCCTCCCTCCCCTTGTTGCTCTGGTCCCCCCTCCCTCCCTCCCCTTGTTGCTCTGGTCCCCCCCCCTCCCCTTGTTGCTCTGGTTCCCCCCTCCCTTCCCCTCACCTGTTTCATAATCCCTGGTGGCTAGTGGGGGCAGCTGGGGGATGTCTTCACGTATCCTCCATGCTGCCCGACACCTCCGTCTATTATGACGGACAGCTGGTCCGTCATAATAGACGGAGGTGTCGGGCAGCATGGAGGATGTCTGCACGTATCCCCCAGCTGCCCGATTCTCCCTGGTGGCTCCCTGATGGCTCCCTGGTGAGCGCAGACCTCCCCTGCTGCCGCCCCTGCTGCTGCCGCCCGGCACGACCGCCGGGACTTCTGTGACGAAGTCCCGGCGGTCGTGCCGGGCGGCAGCAGGGAAGTCTACGCTCATCCCCCTGCTGTTAGAGAGGGGGATCCAGGTCCCCTACAGCTCTGCTGGAGACCTGGATCCATGTTTTATAATCTGACCTCGATTTGAGGTCACATTATAAAACTACCTCGATTATAAGACGAGGGGGATTTTTCAGAAAAAAAATTCTGAAAAAAACCTCGTCTTATAATCGAGCAAATACGGTAATATCTAAAAAATATTAGGCATCAAACTAAGTTAAATACTGATCAACTATGTTAATACGCACTAAACTGTTCTTTACTGAACAACAGTAACAGTAGCATGAAAAGAATCCAATCATCCTAGTAACACTTGCTAAAGACTCCACCGCATCTTAAGTGGTCCCCAGTGGCCACATGTGGAAGTGCAAGTAAAACATAGAAAAAAAACAACACCGAAGTGTTTGCATTTTTTACTATTATAAAATATAGGCAAGAACAACAATACAGTAGCAGAATTACATGTAAGTAAAGAACTTCCAGGGTAATTGAATATTTAAGTGAAAATGTTTGGGGGTATTGCCAAGGTAATAAGCAACCCGCCCATATCCTGTTCTATTTGCATCTTTCCTCATTATTAAAAGCAAATTTGGTTGGACAATAAAGAAGAATGAAGGCTGGAATTTGAATAACATGTTTGGACAAATAGGTGTTGTTTGGACAAAAAGGTGAATTTTTACAGAAAATAAAGAAATAGCGCAGCCGACTCCAGGAATGCTGTGAAGGAACACTTTTTAATGAAACACCAGCACGTGAATACAGTGGGGGTCCTCACCCAGTGACTAATCGCCTACGCGTTTCATGCCTCCTACTGGGTGCTTCGTCAAGGCACACTATATTGGGATCCCTTGTGCAAGATTTTGAACATTGTTCGTTGTTCTTCAAAAATGTCAAATGCTGCTTCTACTGCACACTGTAAATATTTGTGAGCAGTTTCTCCACCTCTAATGATTACACTGCACTAAATATAATGTATAAATATGTCAATGTAATGTTCCCTAACCTCAGCGCTTTTTTTTTATTGGTGTACGGTTAATGATATTTTAATTAAGTAATTACAATATTAAATTATTAGACAACTTCTCATGGAACAACAAATTACCAATACTGAGCCAATTAAGGGAATTATTCTACAGAATTCAAAGAGGATGTTTCAACTGAATCTTGACTGTAATGGGGCTTTACAGACGGATATCATAGTTATGGCAACTTCAATATAAATAGAGAATAAAAAATCTACAAGTGATGAGTATGAAAGCTTAACCCCTTAATGCATGTGGACGTATATATACGTCCTGAAAAGCATGGTCCTTAAGGACCATGAGGACGTATATATACATCCTCCGTTTTCATGTAGTGTTGCGCTCATTAGCGCAACACTACATGCCTGCAGCTACTCTCAGAGGCTGCTTCGGATCCGAAGCAGCCTCTGAGAGGGCTTTCAGCCCCCCCTCGACCCCCCCCCCCGCGCACATACGATCACAGCGAATGTGATCGTATGCGCTCTAACACACATAGGAAGTGAAAGCTGATCACTGCCTATGTGTGTTAAAGTGTTGCATGATGCCTCTATCGAGGCATCATGCAACACAATCTGTGCCCTCCTGGGCACCGCGATCACCCGGTGATCGCGGGTGTGTGCTGTTTCGGAGGAGCATGCTCCTCCGATACAGCGTGCCCAGAGGAGAGCGACGGAAGACCGCTACTTGACTGCCCCTACAGGCAGTTAGACGGTATTACAGTTAAAAATAGAAAATTAATTAAATAAATAAATTAAATAAATAAATAAATGGAAAAAGCTAACCCTTGATCTACTGAACCTAGATCTAGGGTTAGGGTCCAAATAGGGTAATAATTAGGGTTAAATGGGGGTTCGGATGATTACAAGGGTTAGATTAAGGGGTGGGGGTCAATTTAGGGTTAGGTTAAATTTAGAGTTGGGGTAAATTTAGGGTTCGGGTTAAAAAAATCACTGTTGAAGAAAATGGTTAGAAAACAAAAAAAAACACTAATATTGTTTATTGCCCTATTACGTGAAATAAAACATAGACAAACAAGGAAACATTGATATTAGTAAACTCAGGACAAATAGTAGAAATATATAGATGGGGTCTTTTTTACCATTTGTAATTGTGTAAAAAAAAAATCAGGTCAAAGTTGGAAAAAGTGTTTTTTATGGCATATTTTCATCATATTTTATATTTTTTTAATAGTAAATGATATCATATGATGAAAATAATAGTATCAAATGAAAGCCCTATCTGTCCTTTAAAAAATGATATATAATTTGTGTGGGTGGACTGAACACAAAGAAAGAAATTCACAGTTCAGTAAACGTATGACAAAAATAATGGAATTCTGGTCTTCAAGGCACGTCAAATGCAACATAGCACTCGGTCACTAAGGGGTTAAAGGACTCCAACATACAAAATCACATTTTCCCATTAAAAAAAATATATAATATTTTGATGTATGCGTTGTACTAACCAAATTTCCTTCCATGTATCAGGGAAGTGCAAATGTGTCAGAATCGATATGTAATCAAGGAGCAATTCTCAGTGCAATGTGAAAAATTGTGCCCAGTGCATCATGAGTGTGTGTTATATTATTTCACAAGTATGTATAAAGTCAGAGATTTGGTACACTATAGCTTCTATCAGTTTATATTTAGCCAGACACATTCATGGTACAGTATATTATATAGTATATGGTTATCCTGCTAAGATAGCTCTCCTATCACTATACAATTAGCCAGACACAGATGTTGTACACATTACCATTAGTATAACGTTAAACAGACATCGATTTGGTAATGTATGGTTCCCATCTGTCGGGTATAGGGGGAACTAAATTTATAACATGAAAGTAATGGTGTAACACTGGATGCAATGCAAGGAATCTACAAAACTGACAGAATTGTTAAAGATGCACAAAGACCAAAGATCATCAGGTTTAAAACATCTCCTCCATTGTTAACTCTAAACACACTTCTAGCTTGGAGGAGATGCTGATATCCTCATAGTGTGTTGTGTGTGTCGGGTGTGAGTGATTTATCTACACACCAAAGACTGAAAGCACTGGTTGCTCGACTAGTTCTCTGAGCTGCCTAAGGCTCAGCTCCGTGAAAAGCCTGGAAGTTTTTGTTGGACATCCAAAGAAAGGGAAATATATTTTGAATGGTGCACAGTAGGAACACGATTCAAAAGGCATTTTAGTCAGGAAAAAGTGGCTTACGTTTTTCCTGAGTCACCTAGTTGGACTTTTAGAATTGAACAAAATGTCATTATGGTTTATTTTCTGGACAGGTTGGTTCTTTGTGTGTGAACCCTTTCTGAATACTTTGAGAACAATCTCGGGTTATCACACAGCACACAGAGATTGAATAATAACACACAAAAATAATTTTTTACTCTACAGTTCTCTAACATTTGAACTTATGGGACCAATATGTTATCTCCACTGAGATTTTTGTAATGAACAGATACATGCCACGAAAAGCATGAATGAACTTGTCAAGTGGAGCTGAGTGTATTAGAGGATATGTTTGGAAACACTAAGTCCCAAGCAAGGAAATGAAAGATAAAAATCACAGACAGGGGCAAGGCTTTATAGAAAAACCAACATAAGCTGAATTTCCATCTAACAGACACCTGCTGATCTTATCACATTATTTTGTCAATAGCCAAGCTTGTGCCTTGCTTCCTTTTTCCTTTCTGGTTTATGTATGCATCCTGATAATCACAGAAGTAAGGCTTAACCCTCTGAGTGCCAGGAGAGAAGTCAACACATGGGTTAAATGGGTTAAAAACACCATCTCCTGTCTCTTACAGACTGGCTCTTCATGTATTTTCAACTCTCCGACTCAGGCATTTGCAAGACCTGTATTGTTCTAACTTGCTCAGCACAGTATTCAGCCAAAGAATAATGTGTGGTATTGTGGTGTCTGTTACAGGGCAACATAAAAGAGAAATATATTTTAGCCTATTAACATCACAAGTGGCAATAAAATAGAAAATCTTCTTTTGTGTAAGAAACGTTTTGAGGTTACGTGTCTTTAAAAACAAGAGCAGAAGATGTTCTTGTTAATAACAACTCTTCTGTACACTGATATCCAATTATACGGTCGCATTGTTACAGTACAGGTTGTGTTCAGGATCTTTCATACATTGCCTAATGATTTAAGGAAAATACATGGAACTAAAATCTGCTATTTTTAGTCAAAACTGGAATCTGATGTATTGCTGCAGTAGAAGAACTCAATCTGAAAATAATTCCACAAGTAGAGACACTTTCTTCTAGTAGTATAATCCATTTTGTGTCCAGAGTGCTTACCCGTGTCCCTAAGGCACATGTCAGTCCAGTAAGGTGGATGATTGAAGCCAAGAAAGTCACACAATAAAAACACAATAGTGACCTGCTTGTACCAGGGCATCAGTGTTATAGTCTAAGTATAATTTTTTTTTGTTAAGGATGCCATCAAATCATCAATTCTAACTACATTGATAAGTCCACTACTTATCATGTCATAGAAATATAAAATGCATCAGCATATAACCATTTGGACTATATGTCTACCTGATGCCTTATACTTCTCTACCTTTCTGGTAGATACTTTATCTGGTCCGAGCCTTATCTCATGTTCAGCACAGCCTTATGTTTATGTTTTATTTTTATTGTACTTTGAATGGCTAAGAAAAGCCATTTAAATCTTGCCACTTCAATAGTCAAATGCTGGGCTCTAGCTCTGGGTGGGCAGAGCGTGACATGAGGGTAACCCCGCTAGAAGTTGGTGCCGCTCCCGCTGTGTGGAAAAAAAGGGGAGATCTTGACACTCAAACTTAGCAATATATCACCTTTTATTTGAGTATCCAAAATATAGTGAAAATAGTGATAAATCCATGAAGCTTCACACATCCCACGCCTACTATATTAGGCATGAAATGCATAAAACTTTGCAAGTTGGTTTTTCCTGTTCACAGATTTTTATATAACTTGTTTTTAGTATATTTTGGATATCCAAATAAAAGGATTGTTATTGCTAAGCGTGAGTGCAAACATCTCCCCTTCTTTTCTTTTGTTGCCTAACTACTTGTCTTAACAGCAACATCTCTTTCATGACACATTGGGGTCTCTTCAATAAACTGAGTTAATTTATCTCATGTCAATGAATCGCATAGACTGTAATAGAAAAAGAGATCTAAGTTAATTGAATATGTTTTCTTTGTGATTATATGATCCTTAGAATTTATGTTGCTGAACAAAACTGTGCCTAACATTACATAGGAGAATAGTAATTTTTTTTGTAGTGCTCTTTTGAGTTGAGTATTAGTGACACCCTTTTGATGATGGTTAATGGTAATATCCCAAGGTCATACTCCCTTGGACATTGTATCCTCCCTGCCAATCAACCTTGTTTTTATTACCGTGCCCATTTTGGTCAATGTGCCCCGCTCACAAAACCTTTTATGTATTATAAAGTCACCACTGGGGGGGGCGTGGCCTGACCGGAGAACGAAATGGCTGCTTAATCTCTGAGCTCCGACACCACTCACCACAAAAACGGATGCAAACCTCATCTAAAACCACAATGGGCCGTAACAAACGAATCCCATCAGGTTCTGAACCCACTGGGCACCCTCCGAAAACACCTTCATCATCTATGAAAGATTATTTCCGCACTCCGGCGGCACTTGCGTCCACCTCCACCCAAGAGGAAAGGCCTCAAACACCCACACAGGCCTCTTCCCCAAATGGAAGTCCTCCGTCGACACCAGAACCGAACCAACACCCACCGGACGACACGCAAGACGACCTGTTCCAATCTGCCCCAACTAAAGGCGATTTTGCTAAGTTGATACTGGAAGTGCGTCAGGCGGTTCGAGAGGAGGTGAGACACGCAGTAAAAGTGGAGTTGAGTGACCTCAAAGAAAACATGGGCCGACTAGATCGGAAGATCAACACTATGGAGGCCGATCTAAATATTATACACCAAAAGGTAGCTGAACAAACAGAACTACCGGCGACGACGATCACTGCGGTGACAGACCTCATAAAATCCATGGAGGATTTAGATAACAGAGGCAGGCGCAGCAATATCAGAGTCCGAGGCCTGGCCGACACAGAAGAACCCGGCTTACTGGAACCTATCCTGACGAGACTGTTTAATAAGGTATTGGGCCAACCACCTGATACACCTATCCAGTTTGATAGAGCGCATAGAGCTCTCCGCCCGCGAGGGCCTCCACATATGCCGCCGAGAGACGTGATCTGTTGCCTCCATGAATACGCCACAAAAGATAAGATAATGAGGAAGGCGAGAACGACCAGGACATGGAACTTTGAGGGACACCAAATCTCCCTCTACGAGGATCTCTCCCGCATCACACTGGGAAAACGTAAGGCATTACGGCCTTTAACAGCCTTGCTACAAGAAAGACAGCAGCTATACCAGTGGAAACACCCGTTTGCTCTGCTAACACGCATAGACGGTGAGACCCATATTATCCAAACGTTGGAGGATCTTCCTCGATTGCTAGCGACGCTGGATTCACCGACACTGGACATACCGGATTGGAATTCGTTGGCTTACATTAATCGGCTACATAACCCACCTAGACCGCTGCCTCAGAGGCCGAGACGGACCCCAAGACCACCTACGCACAGACTCTCCAGACCTCTGCTAAGACACCCTGCAGACCCAGAAGAATGAAGAAGGAACGGTCATATACAAATATTTTTATGATCACACCGATGAGATATGCAAGCTGGGACCTATACTATAAACTACAGCCCGAAAGAAAGAACGGTTATTTGTATATATTTTTATGTTTACACCGATGGGACATGCAATTAGGGATTCTATTATAAACCACAACCTGAGAGCACGTTGATTTTTCGACTCGCCCCGACGGTGAAGCAGGCATGGAGCATAGTGGGATGAGTCCAAATCAGATCCAATACGATGGAGATTGGAGATCCGGTCTACAAAGCACGAATATTTCTGATTACGCGCAGACGGAGTGACACAGCAGAACAATCAGGTTATAAATGTTAAGGGTGATGAGTAGGTGGGGAATGATTGGAGTGTATAGGGGTACCTGAGGAAAGTCGGAACCGCAAGACCCCCCCCCCCCCCCCCGAGTCCAGAGAAATGCGATTCAGGTAACGGATCACACTGGTTCATACACTGCCGTTTTATAGCTTGACACCCAAATGCCCAGGGACTCATGTCATGGGGAGGAGGGGGTAATGTGATTGTCGCCCATAACTCGTAACACCTTCCCCACACCCTGATGATAAGAGGTGGGCCCTCTGAACACTCACCTCCCCCATGCTGGTAGAATATTTCCAGATGATACCAACCCCCCCCCCCACCCCACTTCAACCGATTATATGAAGATAGACCGTTTACCCAATATCCAAATTCTGATACACTGCAGATCTCAGAGTCGAGGAGAAAAGAATCTCATGTCTCACAGTCTATGGGTTTACTATGTTATTATGTTCTCACAATGAAAAATGGTTCAACGATGTTACAATGTTTTAAGATGAGACCTGATGCTCAAATGGTTAAAATGAGTGATGAATGTCAGGAGGTTTATACATCTTGATACAGGTTTTGAAATATTAAACCATTCTGTTAATCCGATATTTTCTTACGTTGTTAAGAGATATTGGTACACGGTTTTCACAGATAGAACCATTTTGGTTCTTCGGAAAGGTACGTTCCCATTTGATTGAGTGCCCAGAGACGTAGCGGGCAGAGGTCAGGGCTGGTTTACCTGACCCTGATACGAACCGCTAAGGGCACATAAATATCCTTTTTTTTCTGCCCCCTTAGAGGGCAAGCCGTTACAATTCTTTATTGTACGGAATACTGTAAATAGTTTCCCATATATCTTACACCCCCCCCCCCCCCCCCATTTTTTTTTTTTTTACTGGGTAAAATATTACAAAAAGGTGCGCTAATATGACGAATATTTCCCATACCCATTCGGTCCCCGCACAATTGAGGATTTTATTGCTAAATAAACCAGAAAAGCGGTCAAGAGCGTTAAGAGAGTGGAAAGCCTTAAAGGCGTCCATAGTCTATGTACAGGAAACCCATTTCCAATCCTCCCGAGCACCGTCCCTAAAAAGTGGCATGTACACGCAGTCCTTTTACAGCAACAACCCTACCTCCAAAACAAAGGGAACGGCAATTTTGTTCTCAAAACAGATACCTATAAAAAATCCAATAGTTCAAAGCGATACAGAGGGCAGATATGTATTTGTGAAGGCTGAAATTGCAGGGTCCATGTACACTTTCGCAAATGTTTATCTGCCTAACAAAAAACAACACAAAATATTGAGACACATTCTTGCCATGTTAAGCAAATTTCAACAAGGGATCCTGATATTGGGAGGGGATCTTAACATGCCTCTGGACCCCAACATTGACACCTCCAAGGGCACGTCTAGCATTCCCACACATATACTTAAACAAGCCCGACTCTCACTACATAGATATAGACTGTTAGACTGCTGGAGGGCCATGTTTCCAGAAAGCAAAGATTACACTTACTACTCCCCACCACATGACGCATACAGTAGAATAGATTATTTTTTCCTACAAAACCACGTCACCCATTTAATTCACACCGTACAAATAGGAATTACAACGTGGTCAGACCATGCGCCGGTAATCTTGTCTATACACTCCCCATTACATAGACCCAAACAGGCATCATGGAGACTTAATGACTCACTACTGACGGACACCATTCTGTCGGACAACACAGCGACACGTCTTAAACAATATTTTCAAGAAAATACGACGGAAAAGATATCAGAGTTGGTAATCTGGGAAGCGCATAAATGCGTACTCAGAGGACACTTTATCGCACAGGCGTCAATACGCAAAAAAGAACAGACGAAAGCAGTCCTCGCACTCACTTCGGAGATACACACTTTGGAACAAACACACAAAACGACAAATGACTCAATAACATATCAGAAGTTGTTGACTCTCCGTAGAGAACTCTCAAAAATTATAAACACAAAATTACAACGACAAGCCAACAAAACAAAATCCTTTTTTTATAACCATGGGAACAAAAGTGGGAGATTACTTGCTCGCATTCTTCATAACACAGGGAATTCGACATACATTTCCAGGATAAAAACATCAAACACCCCCTCATACCGTTATTTACCAATGGATATATTGCAGGAATTTACAGCACACTACACAGCCCTGTATAACTTAAACCCTGAGACTAATACTACGTCATCTGTAGATAACACGGTAAAAATCAGAAATTATCTTCGTAAACATAAACTCCCGACAATATCGGAGGACATATTTCATACCCTAGAAAGCCCAATCACAGAACTGGAAGTATCAATAGCATTAAAAAACTCCAAAACAGGGAAAAGTCCAGGTCCAGATGGATTACCAGTAGAATATTACAAGAAATATAAAGATATACTGTCCCCATATTTTGTGAAAGCATTTAATACAATCCCGACTGGGAAATTTCTACACGAACACACTACGTCAGCATATATACAGGTTATACCCAAACCTGGTAAAGATTTGGACTATTGTCAGAATTATCGGCCCATCTCACTTCTGAATTCGGACCTGAAGTTATTTGCAAAGATATTAGCACAAAGGCTAGGCCCTCTGATCCCAGATCTTATACACCCGGACCAAACAGGGTTTATTCCCGGTAGAGAAGCCAAAGATAGTACAGTAAAATTGATCAACATCACACATTTGGCAAAGGGAAGGAAGGAGCCTCTGTTGTTTCTGTCAACCGATGCTGAAAAAGCTTTTGACAGAGTTAACTGGGACTTCATGAGAGCGACCCTTCAACAATTCGGTTTCGGACCAAATATTATGGCATGGATAAATGCATTATATCACAAACCGACAGCAAGGATCAGGGTGAACGGGATATTAGGAGACAAATTTGATATCAAAAATGGGACCAGACAGGGCTGCCCACTATCCCCTTTACTTTTTGCTTTAATTTTGGAACCATTCCTACAAGCTATCCGAGCCAACATGTCTATTAAAGGTTTCAGAGCAGGCCTACAAGAATACAAAATAGCAGCATACGCAGACGATTTATTATTTATAATCACACAACCAACAATTACACTTCCCAATATATTACAAGAATTTAAGGCATATGGAGAACTATCACACCTGAAGATTAATTATACCAAATCAGAAATCCTTCCCATCACAACGAAACCGATAGGGCTTAAACATATCACAGAGAATTTTTCATTCAGAATCTGTGTTGACAAGATGTTATATTTGGGCATTTGGCTAACCCCTGATCCTGAAACATTATATAAGATGAATTATGTCCCGATAGCCTCAACATTAAATAAAGATCTACGTACATGGGATTACACACATATTTCATGGATAGGACGCATAAATGTCATCAAAATGAATCAACTCCCTAGAATATTGTATCTCTTCCAAACTATACCTATTCACATTCCCCACACATATTTCACTGAACTGAGAACGGCTTTGACACAGTATGTTTGGAACAAAAAAAAGCCGAGACTCAATTACCAAGTGTTAACCTACCCCAAAATAAATGGAGGCCTGGCACTTCCAGATATCCTTAAATATTACCAAGCAACACATCTACTTCGAATAATAGATTGGACTCATACACCGACCCGAAAACACTGGGTACAATTAGAATCCAACTCACTTCCAATATCACTGAATGCTCTCCCATGGCTCTCCCCTAAGACAGCTAAAGCTATGTCGCAAGGCCACCCCACGATAACACCAACTTTACGTGTATTACACAATACTGCAAAATCACACAAAACGACTACTTATCCATCACCTCTCACTCCTCTGAGAGACAACCCAGATTTTCCACCGGGGATACATTCACCAGGGCTACAGACTCTGCACCCAGAAACACCGTTCCACATTGTTGAAATAAAACCCACGGAGATATTCCCCACGCTCACTACCATATTAAAGGACCCCCCTTCCCCAATGGACCACTTCAACTATCATCAAATCATGCATTACATAAGACACCTTCCCCAAAAACACAACCAGACACGGGACAAGACATGGCTAGAGTCGCTATGTAAATCAAACAAGCTCCTAGAACGGGGAATATCACACATATATAGCATGCTGATCTCACCTACTGATGATGCTGAGCCAAAATACATGGGGAAATGGGAGATGACTCTAAGCTCTAAACTTGATAAGGTACAATGGGAAAGAATGATGCTACTAGCACACAAAAGTACAAAAGCAACCAAATATCAAGAAATCAATTACAAAATTATTTCACAATGGTATAGAACCCCGATGCGGCTGCATCGTATGATCCCAACAATCGATCCACACTGTTGGAGATGTGGGAGTGATTTTGGAACAGATATCCATATTTGGTGGAGCTGCCCCAAAATAAAGGTCTATTGGGATATGATACACGGAAAAATAGTACAACTGGACTGTTCCACATACCCAAACACATTTGAGGCAATGGTTCTCTATCTAGACGGAATGTCCATCCCAATATTTAAGAAATCATTGACCAAACATTTACTAATAGCTGCCAAAACATTGATACCCCTGTATTGGAAAACTACCACAATCCCAACGGAATCTGAATGGATTACTAGAGTTGAAGAAATTAGAATACTAGAAGAGCTTCTAGCCTCTACCACAAATACTTCCGAAAAATGCCTAAAGACCTGGTTTTACTGGAATGAATATATAATACATTTGAAATAATCTGAAAGGGGTTATAGTACTCACACAGACAGAAGGTAATCTTCGGTTGAGTATGCACGTCATAAGACCACATCACACTCACACAGTTTAGATATAACACAGACCAGAAGCAGACACTTCATATTATAGTGTGGATGTCACAATATGATGGAGATGACACTGGTGACCCCCATATTTGGAAAATTTGAAATAAACTGTCAATAGATTGAACTGACTCAGACTGATCAACATCTATGCCTACCCCTGCCCCCCCCCCCCCCCCCCCACCTCCGATGTGGCTCTATTCTGATATTATATAAGATGGATTCTCCATTTTTTATATATAATAAATGGTTTATCAATAGCGAGAGCAGAACTATAATTGAATAAGTTATTTATATTGTTATCTATATCACTGATATTACGTATTTATGTCCAAGTATATTAGATCGTTTTCGCCCCTCCCCCCCAGGCTCACCCCTAACATTCACTGTTATATTTTATGTAACCCTAGGATGGCCACCTCCCCTCCCCCCCCCCCCCCCTCTTTTTTTTTTTTTTTTTTTTTGAGAAGTTTCCTATTGGCAATCCTGAAAATAAGCATATAGATGCCTAGTTAACAAATGTACTCTTAATAAAATGTTATCAAACTGTTTTATGGAGAAGTGAAATGAAGTTTTAGTGTACCGGCTGCGACCGGATTGAAAAGAGTAAATGTATTTTATTATTTTACCCTACCCATCCCCTAACTATTTTTTGATTCTGTATCTCCTCTCCCTTCCCCCATCTCCATTTTTCAATTCTGTATCCCTTCCCCGTTTCATCTTTTTTGAAAAAGACTAATAAAAACACTGATTTACAAAAAAAAAATAAAGTCACCACTGGGTTTTAAGAGATGCTTGTAAACCCTCAAGTCAGCTCTTCTATGGAACAACCTATTCAAATACAATGAGATGAACCCTAATGTTGACTTTCAAGGTTTGCTTCTGTGTCATTGCTATAAATACATTTCAGTATGTAGTACAAGTAAGCAGCACTGTAGCTTATGAACATAACAAAAACAGCTTTAGGAGAACATTTCGCTTTAAAAAATTTGCATCAGTCGTATGTTGCAATATTTCAAGTATACTTATCCAGAAAACATTAATCTGAGGAAAAACCTGAGGAAAAGCACATGAAAAGGCCATGCTGGGTTGACCATAGCACTCAGGACCAGGCATGTTTTTATCTTTTATCTCAGCTGTAATTAATTAAACATATTTGTATTTTTTACTGCATTTTCAAACTAACCAGACCAATTTACAATGTTGGCTTTGGACAGTGAAATTGGCTATGTTGTAAAAAAAAAAAAAAGACCCTGGATTCTGACATCTAGCTCTTGGAAATGGCCTGTCATTCCATCTGTCAGAGCTTTGACCCTTTCACAGACATATAGAATACCAGTTATCTGTCTTCTAAGTGGGAAATTATCTGTTGGGATGAGGGAATTTAAGGCTGATTCAAGGATCTGTGGCTAGATGAAGATGACTGTGAGGTTGAATTTTTAGGTAAAGGATAGTGATGTGTTAGCCATTGAAATACCAGAAAGAGGTCTAGTAAAAATGAAAATTTTATTAACTTACTAAGATGAATTTTCAATGCTACTTATGGTCCTCTCTAAAAAAGGATCTAAGAGCTCTGAAAACTTTAGAGGTTATTTATTGACGGACTATGTGTGTGTTTAAGGGACTGTGGAACCTAAATATTGTTCATATTGTAAGTGTAAAGAATAAAAAAAATATTAAAAAGGATTTATTCATTATGTCATTATTTAATCTAAAATAAATATTTCTAGTGGATATATGACATAGTTAATGTCACTAACAGTAATTGAGAAATAAATAACGTAGGCTTCATTTGAATCTTAACTATTGCTTCTGCTTTAACTTTATAGTGGGGGGAAAAAGCAACCTTTTATACAAAAACACATTTGACGCCTCATAGAAATATCAACAACATGTATATTTGCATATTTTATTAATACAGCAAGATAGGAAAGAGAATTGGACTTTAAACTTAATTGAGGTGGGGATTGGGAGTTCTTGCAGGGATTTGTAAAATAATGACAAAATCACAGGTTGTATTATATTATAAGCTAAAATGCAGCAATTTAAACAGCAAAGTATTTTTTTAATCCTAAATTATAAGTTGTTGGCCTCAAGCTTTGATGGGAAATGCAAATACTTTGTATTCGCCTGTTGCGCATAAGGGAAACCTTATTTTTCATTGATAATGTAGAAAAGGTATAGGCCAGAGAGAGAGAAGCTCAGGCGAGATTAAATGGATATACCACACTGAGCACAGATAGATCAATCAAATTGACGGAGTCAGTGATTAACTCACCTGTCCTCCATAAAGTAGATAGCCTTGAAATCTGCCTGTTAAGCAGCATTTGAGGACTAGGATTGCTTACCTTTGACAGAGAGTATATTGGTAATGTGGGAAAAAGTCTCCAGAATGATACAGGTACATTTTTTAGCCATTCTTGTGTATATAATTATATTGTGCAATATAATATTGATTACAACTATACTATGTGGACAGTATGGAGTATTGGGACACAGTACTTAATGATTGAGTTTCCATTAGACCCAATGTCACAGGTGTAGAAAATCAAACACCAAGTCTGCGTTTAAAAACATATGTGAAAAAAATGAGTCGCTCTGAAAAGCTCAGTGAATTCAAGCGTGGTTCTGTGATGGGATGCCACCTTTACAATAAGTCAATTTGTGAAATTTCATACCTGTTAGATATTCCCCGTTAAACTGTAAGTGGTATAATTGGAAAGTGGAAGCGTTTAGGAACAGCAGCAAATCAGCCACGTAGCAGAAGACCACATATAGGGCCAAATTTATCAAGGCAAAACTGGTGCTATTTCTAAAAAAAGGTGCTAGATTTGGAGCAAAATTCCATAACGTTTCATTGGTTTCCATGGTTATTACTACTATTTTAGCACTTTTTCCTGAAATACTACCTTTTTTGTCTTGATAAATGTGGTCCAAATTCAAAGATTGCTGAGGCGCATGCAGCATAAAAGACTCCAATGCTGATACTATAGATGAAGAGTTCGAAACGTTGATTGGCATTAATATCAGCACAAAAAGTGTGTGGTGGAAGCTTCATGGAATGGGTTTCCATGGCTGACCAAGTACAATGTCAAGAGTTGGAAAGCACACCGCTACTGAAGTAGTGGAAAAGTGTTCTGTGGAGTCTGTCCTGATCAGCAGTCTGATGGGCAAGTTTGGGTTTAGCGGATGCCAGGAGAACGTTAGCACCATACCATTATCCCTCCTCCACCAAACTTACAGTTGGTACAATACAGCCAGGCAGGTGTTTCTAGGGACTGGGCTAGGTCCCTTACTTCCAGTGAAGGCAAATCTTAATTATTCAGCATACCAAGACATTTTGGACAATTCTATACTTCCAAACTTTGTGGGAACAGTTTGGGGACAGCTTTCTTTTTTTTAATTCCAGAATGACTATGGCTCAATGCAAAAATCAAGGTCCATAAATACATGGTTGGATGAGTTTGGTATGGAAAACTGCTGACCTCTTCCCTTCGAACACCTTACAGATAGACTAGGACAATGGTTGTGATCCAAGGCTTCCTATCAATTATCAGTGCCTGACCGCACAAATGTTCTATGGGATGAATGGGCAAACACTACAAAATCGTATGAAAAGCCTTCCCAGAAGAGTGAAAATTATAATAGCTGCAGGGGGGTAGGGGGTTAGTAGGGGCGCCTACTTAGTATTTTCTATGTATTTAGAATGCAATGTCATAAAGGTTCCTGTTTGGTGTCCCAATACTTTTAAGCATTAAGTAGAACAAAGTGTGCACTCCACTCGCTAAGTAGTGAATGAATAAAGTGCTTTAATGCTTTCAAAAAATCTAAACAAACAGGGAAAGGTACAATCCATGGATGAGAAAGTGAAAAGGGAAGGCTAACGCGTTTCGCGTGTCATCTATGACTAAGCGTGGTGACACGCGAAATGCGTTAGGTGGCCTTCCCTTTTCACTTTATCATCCGTGGATTATACCTTACCCTGTTTGTTTGGATTTTCTGAAAGCGTTAAAGCACTTTATTCATTCACTACTTGGCGAGTGTAGTGCACAATTTGTTCTACTTAATGCTTAATTGTTGTGCCTAATCAGCACTGTGGAGTACCCACCTCCTGCACTTTTGTTCCTGTGACTAGAGCCGGTGTTGCTTATGTTTCTCGTCCCAATACTTTTGTCCATCCAGTGCACCTGCATAACTCTGCATTCTCTATATCACCACTTTTATTTTCATCTCAGTGCATACCTACATCTGCCATCATCCCAGGTAGAGGTCCTGACAGGGCAGGGGTGAAGACAAAGGGGGGTGAGATAATGTGACATTGTGTAATCCAACAGGACTGGACTCCAGTCTATTTGGTACAGATACATATCTTGTGTGTTTAGACAATCTATGCCTATTAAATGCAATGTTGCTCGTGCAAAGCACTGTGCATCAGCAGACCCTATGCCAGAACAGCTCCAAATTGGATGGGACAGAAACGCCCCCCCCCCACCCCCCGAAAAGAAAGGACTGTCACATTAAATTCAGGACTCTGTTCAACTTATCATACCCTATAGATATTGATAGTGAAATAAGAAAGGCAGTTCTTCATGTTCTAGCTCAATGACCAAAGGCATTGATCTCTGATGCATTATCTGTGTGAACTTAAGGACAGAGGTCAGCAAAAAAACATGTTATGTTTAATTGAAAGGCTGCATCAAATGTAGGCATTTTAAATGGAAATGCTTTCATGAAAGGAATGTTGTTTAGAACCTTAGGATAGATTAAAAAATATCTGACCCAAGATGTCTGTCCCCTGATAGTACTGTAGAAGAGGAAAGGGCTCAGTAAGGTGCTTTATTGTGTATTCTTTCATTGAAGCATTTCTAGTTAAAATGTTTATACTTAATGCAAGCTTTGATTAAACATAACACCATTGTTTGTCACTAGATGTCCTTCAGTCACTGGAACGGAGAGTATGTAACTAGGCCAACTGCTTCCTCAATGGGTCTCTGCCCTTGCTGTAACACTCATACTTCTGAATTGTTTACAAAATGGAGTCATATTATGCAAAAGGAGATGCACACAAAACTAATAGGAATCATTTATAGATTTAGTTTCAGATCAATATATACCAATGAGCTCAAATCCAGCAATTTGAGTTTAATTAATATTATAGGGATAGTAGACATTTTTACTTATGCAGATATGTTTACTTTGGATACATGCAGGTATCTTCTAGCATAATCTTTTATTTGATACTCACAACATGATACAGATGATAGCTAAATTAGTGCTTTCTTAATGTATATTTTCTTTAATAGACAGATACAAAAATACACATTAAAACAAATTCAGGATTTTAATTTGTGGAAATATATATGATTTTGGACTTTGTATCAAAATGCTGTTTCATGTTACTTCAAAAAATACAAAACCCCTAAAAATTAGGGAATAATACACACAAAAAACCTTTGCAGTTCTGTTTTCTTTTTCTGATTCAAATGTGCATTGCATTTTAAATCAAAGCTTATTCAGGGATTCCCACTTCTGTCCAATAATTTGCTAAATTTTCTTTTTTTCCCCTCTGCTTGTTGACAAAGGGGGAAAGGATGTGAGGTTAGAAAAGTCAGTCCCTATTGAGTAAGATGGATGTGGCTGAGGTTCTGGAAGGAAGAAAGGAAAGCTTGAAATATTGAACAGAATCTCAGAGTAGGCACATAAAACAGCTACTCTGATAGCAAAGCTCTTCTGTAGAGCAACTCTTTCCTGCCTAATGTTTAAAAATGCAAGGCCTCAATACTAAATCAAGACTTCAGCAGTTTCACAGCATTCACACAAAAAAATCTCTGGTAAACATCAATATTGCTAAGGGTAAGATTATATTAAAGGAAGAAATGACATAAGAGTCTAATTGATATGTGGCTCAGAGTTTCAGGCTAGTGTGGATCATTTTGGTGACCTGAATAGCTCATGAACTTGTGCTACGCAGGAAGCACCAAAGTACTTCTGAATTGGCATTACAATTGGTCATTGTGAGATAGCCTCTATCATCCCCATATTGCAAGCATATTGCGAAAATTGCCGAAGTGCACTGAAATAAAAAACAAATTGGGATCCAGAGGCATTTGGGCAGCCCAGGGGGCATTTTATTATGTGGGTCTGGAGAACTTTGGCCAGCCAAAACACCCAGGGTGGAATTCAGTTTGTTTTGATAGGGTCTGGACAACTTTGGCCAGACCCAGGAGGGGTAGTTATTAATTTAGGTAGGCTCCTGGGATTTTAATTGGGAGTATCTGCAGGCATTTGGGCAGCTTCCAGAACCAAGGGGTATATATTTATTTTATTTATGTATGTAAAATAGAGTCTGGCAGCATTTGATCAGCTCCCAACCCGTTATTTTTTTAGGGGGAATGGACTACTTGTAACATAATTATTTAAGGCCCCAGGGAACTTATTTTTAATATTGTGCTCGACACAAGGTGTCTATTTTTTTAAAGATTGTTTTATTTATTTTCATTTCAAATCTCCTGTTTCTTTCTGGGGGATTTAAATGCCCAAAATGTATTTGTTTCAGCCAATTTCAGGTTCTTTTTGGGGTTTTTTTCATCCCATATTGAGTAGGGCTAATCCATGGGATTTGCAGGGTCAAAATACCTGAACTGAATATGGCCAAAATGTATCAGAAATCTGCAAAAATTGCTGATTTTGGAATGAAATCGGCTATACTGAGTATCCAAATTTCAGAAAGTTCAGAAATGTGGCTACTTTGGAACGATCTGGATCCAATCAGTCTATATTGAATTAACCCTATGGGGGAACTAAATGGAGACTGGCCAGTTATCTACACTATTGAGATATTAAAGGTATAATTCCTTTAAAATAAATTTTCCCAAATATGGCAATATACAAAAATCTTAGTAACTATTGCAGGTCAAAAAAATAAAACAAAATGCACCATAAAAAGTTGCAACATGTTTCCATTTCAATTCAGGCTTTCTATATATTGTATTATGATTATTTCTGTCAACTGAAGCCCAAACTGTATCCTGTTGTTTGAATGTTAAGCAAAATATGATTCCTGTGGTGCATTCTTGTGACTTAAAACACAGAGAACTTCAACAGACACCAAAGCTCCGAATAAATTCAGTCAATTCAGCTACTGAGAAATGAAGACACTTTTATCTCTTGTAAATATAAAATACAACACTGTAAAATCCAAAATCAACACACTTAGAAACAGTGCCAACAAACAAAACATATTAATAGTATGCAACACATTGCAGCCCAAGTGGTATTTTCTTTCCACTTAGTGTTCACAGCCGAAAAAAGTGGGGATAGAGGGTAATCCACTTGGAGAAAAAGTAATAACGAAGACAAGGCTGCAGGAACGTGCTGTATCAAACATTTTAATATCATAGACGTTTACAGCTATTTGCTAGTGCAAAGGAAAGTGGGTTCCCAGTGAGTCAAAAGCCTATGCGTTTCGCGCCTGCGAGCTGGCGCTTCGTCAACGATTCCCTTGACAAAGCGCCAGCACGCAGACGCGAAACGTGTAGGCTTTTGACTCAGTGGGAACCAACTTTCATATGCACTAGCAAATAGCTGTAAACGTCTATGATATTAAACTGTTTGATACAGCACATTCCTGCAGCCTTGTCTTCGTTATTACTTTTTCAACAAGTGGATTACACTCTATCCCCCCTTTTTTCGGCTGTGAACACTTATTATTGCAGTGAGAGTACCGAGAGGAGGAGTCCGCGGAGGAATACAGAGCAAATCCGGCCATTTCTACTTTCTACTTTTCTTTCCACTTCACTGGTGCCTGGGTGTTATCATATAAAATTAAACACAATGTAAAACAAAATCAATCAGTGTTCTGCAGAAAGGTTTCTAAGGGGGCAAAATCAGCCCATGAATTGTCAACGCAATGCTCCAACCTATATACAACACAGATTAAACGTTTGGGGTCTCTTAGAAATGTCCTTGTTTTTGAAAGAAAAGCAAATTGTGTACATTAAAATAACAAACAGATCTGAAATACAATGTAGACCTTGTTATCGTTGTAAATGTCGATGTAACTGGAAACAGCTGATTGGTAATGGAATATATATGTTTTCCAATAGCACATTGTGTTTTTTAATCCAAGTTTATCATTTAAAAGACTACTTGAGCATTAGAAAAAATATTTTGCACAGTTGAAAACTGTTGTTATGATCAAAGAACTAATAAAACTGGCCTACTTTACATCAGTTGAGTATCTGGAGTATCTGGATATTTGTGGGTTTAATTACAGGGTCAGAATGGAAAAAAACAAAGAACTATCTTCTGTAACTCATTAGTGTATTCTTGTTCTGAGAAATTAAGGATATTCTATGCAAGAAATGGCCAATAAACTTCAGATTGTGTACAACGCGGTGTACTACTCCCTTCACAGAACATTGCAAACTGACTCAAACCAGAATAGAAAGAGTTGTGGGAGGCCCTAGTGCACAAATGAGCAAGAGGACTGGTTTGAAAAACATGAGTTCCTCCACTGAAAGAATCATTAAATAGTACCCACAAAACACCAGTCTCAGCATTAACATTGAAGCTTGACTCTGGAATTCAGGCCTTTTAGGCAAGTTTGATGTGTTCAACTTACACCTAAAAACATTTGTGAGTCACAGACCAAATTGAAAGATGCTGGAGGAGTGCTTGATGCCATCCATCAAGCATGGTGAAGGCAATGTGATGGTCTGGGGGTGCATTGGTGATGGTAAAGTGGGAGATTTTTGGGTAAAAGGGATTATGAAGAAGGAAGGATATACATTTTGAAATCATGATTGGAGCAAAGTTTCTCCTACAACGGGACTGTAACCCAAAGTACAGCATCAAACTATCCAAGGTAAGATGTTTATGTAAGAATTCAACAGATCTCAACCCTATTATGCTGTTGTGATAGCAGCTTGACCATATGGTATGCAAGATGTGCTCATCAAGCCAATCCAACTTGTGGGAGGTACTTCAAGAAGCATGGGTGAAATCTCCTCAACAAACTAACAACTAGAATGCATAAGTTCTTCAAGACTGTAATTGCTGCAAATGGAGGGTTCTTTAATAAAAGGAAAGTTTGAAGGGCACAAACAATTAAAAATCATAATTTCTACCCTTGGGTCTTGACTGACTTATCTATTCATTTTGCAACTCATTTGATGTATATGTTTTCATGCAAAACAAGGAAGTTTCTAAGTGATCCAAAACTTTTGAACAATAGTGTAGGTATTATTTGCTCCCTCTCAACTTTTAGTTTAGTGTGTGGCCTGAGCGGTCTATGTTTCTTTGGGACTCCTAAACATTATTCCGTGAATGTAGAAAATAAAAAATGATGAAAAATGATCTATACATTGTATTAGCAGACTCGCAGCAAATGCATAATATAATAGAAATATATGTTTTGCATGTGGTGTATACTGCTTAAGACATCACCTGTGGCATGATATGTAAATTCACTTTTTTAATGGGAAAAGTGCAATGTGCATATGAAGCCACAAGCTGATGTCATAAGCAGGAGACTCCACAGGCACATGTAAAATATATTTCTCTTTTATTCTACATGTACATTCACAGTAAAGGCAATGTTTAGGTGACCGAGTCCCTTTAAATATCATCCACTATCAATATTATAAGTTCATGTAAATAGAGCTAATATATTTTTCAAGTGTGTGCAAATAAAACATAAATACATTTTGGCAGACAATATGGTTGCTCATACAAGCCTTTATTGCCAGCAGTATGACATAAGTTATTTAATATAATCATATAATGACACTTCTGCTATATCCTGTGACTTATTGGAGCATGCATGTGTGCACATGTGTGTATCACTGCACGCATGTGTGTAATAACAACCGGTTATAAAATATTTATGTAACACATTTATGGTTAGTTTTATCAATAATGCTCAATTTCTCAACTGACAGTATCAAAATAGCTTACATATTTCATGGGCCATATACTGATTCAATAATTCAGAGAGCAGCAGGGATCTTCCTATCTGCTGTGAGTTTTATTCTTGTTTCTCTGTGTGTCACATTTTGACAAGCCTTATTGTGGAATTTGTTAAAGACTTATAAATTACAAATGATCGTTCCGTTTCATTCTTACAAACAGTGGCCATTGTATGTACTGCTTTAAGCCAAAAAAGCTACATTGTGTTAAAAAAAAGGGGGGGACGGGGACGACTGAAGATACACAGATACAGCGTCTCTGTTTCCTTGGAAAGCGATTGTGGCAGTGTTTTCCGTTGGGAATTACCACAAGGGGGCTGATTAAGATTTCTGTCAAGTTTATTATTCTTGCAGCACTGTGGAACCGACAACTGGTTTCATGTCTAAATGGCATCACTATAGAATCATTAATTAAAGTTAAATTGCCTTATATCAGAAAGCAGCGGTTCTCAAAGCAGACTTCACAGGACCCCTAACAGGACACAAGTAAGGATTATTATTATCATTTATTTACAGAGCAACTTGATATTCTGCAGCTGTCTACGTAGTAGAATTTTAAAACACAGACATAAATACACAGGAGGGTTTATGTTGAAAATAAACAAACAATTCTTGTTTGATCACAGATAAGCCTTGGATCAACTCACCTATGTTTAAGCAGAACATTAGTTTAAAAGGGACAGTTCCAATTAGCTTTTCTTATTGTATGTTGTACAAGGTTTTATTATATAATGGTTTAAATAAATAAATAAATATATATATATATATATATACTTTAAAATAAATTCTAGTTCATTGGCAGTTTTACAATGAATGTAATTTCATAGGGGCCTCATAGCAGTTTGCATACACCTGTCCTAGAAAGTGCTAAAATTAGACATTACCGTGGAATAAGACTCTCTCTTTTGATCTCAGCTGTTTCAAGTGCTAGAAACATAGGGGAGGGGGCATTATTTCAGCTGGAATTGCATGTTGGAGGGCTTTGGCATACTGTTGCTATGGCAACAGCAATAACTTTATTTGCACTTTTCAAGATAGAGCAAGTGTTAAGTACCAACCTGTGGTGACAGCTCAGTTTCTTTTTCTTTACTTTACATGATACTGCCCCTTTAAAGTGCCTTTAACTATAATTATGCTTTGTTCTCAGTACCTTATCAATTGTGGTAGCCGGTGTTCACATTACTTTCACTCACTTCACTTACTTCTCGCTAATATTAACTCCATGCTGTTTCATTAATACATTTGTTCCAAAAACCTACACAGCCCAATGCTACACACAAAAGGGGTCTTTTGGTGTTGAATAACATGTAGTTTGCCAAATAGCCGTGGGGGGGGGGGGGGGGGGTGGTGCGGTTAACATGCTTCATGCCAGTACAAATCAACCAACCACACAGTAGACTTGGGCATCCATTTTCAGACTTATTTATTTTCAAATGAAAATCAGCCCCTTCGTCCATACATCTGAATTCTGAATGTGATACTGAATGAAAGAACAAATAAACAAATGTGCAATGAATTCAAATGACATATTTCCATCACACATTACACTCACTGATACATGCTCACACTAAACACACACAAAAACACTCTTTCACATAACACTCACTAGTACTCACAAACACACAAACATACTCACTAATAAACACTCACATTAATACATACAAACACATTTTTACACATAACCACATAACACTCACTAATACACAGAAACACTAAAAAAGACTTGGGGATTACTTTACGGATTAATTTATTTTCAGATGAAATTCGTCTCTGTCATCCCACCAGAATTCCGAAACGAAAAATTCAAATTCACATTTTTTCTGAAAACGAATATGTTAATAATGAAATTTGGTTTCAGTGGTGCCCAAGTTTACCACAAAGCACATTTGGTTCTTGAGTATGCCCAGATGTTTTATTACTTTGCCTAGTGCAGTCTCAGATATAACAATCACCAAAAGGAAAAATATGTCTATCCTGCAAAAGCTGCAATAGTTGTAAGGTCAGTAGCTTTGCCTGTTCCCACAAGTGTTTTTTGTTCTTTGCTATATCCTATCCATGATGTTTTTATTTGTAGGCATGTGGCATAAGTATGACTTGCGACTAGAGGATTTTAGGATCTTATAGGATGGACTGATGTTTAGAAAAAAAAAACTACATCAAGCAACCAATTTGCAAATCAAAATCACCAAACATCACATATATTTCTCAAACTTTGTAATGTACTATCCATTGAAATGAAATCATTGCTAATAGTAGCCATATTTTCCAAGCAGATCTTCTTTACTCTCAGATTTGGCACTATTTGTCAGAATGTTAGGACAGTGAATAACAATACACAACATAAACAGAAAACCTCAACAGGACATTTAGGGGGCTCATGTACCTAACAATTGCAATGGGAAAACAAGTAGGTAAAACATGAGTAAGGAGCAATTTGCAACTATTTGTAAAATTTTCCATTTTTTTTCCTGATTTGCGCCTCTTCCGTTTATTTTCATATAGCGTGCATTTTTCCGGTTGTGCTAATAAATTGCGATTGCGCATGCTAAGGTGTTTTGCGAATATTTTGTGAAAAATAATTCTTATTTGCGTGTGAAAATTACACCAGCTTTTAGCAAGTGCTATCAAGAGAGTTAGAAAAAATATGCCCAAAATTGCCTGTTTTTATTTGCAATTTGCTCGTATGTACTATTGAAGTGTTAAATGTTAAGTACATTGCAATAGGAGCAAAGTGAAAAACTTGTTTTGCACATAAAATATATATGCATTTTTTTTAAGTACATGCCCCATTAGATTTAATAGGAGAATTCTGGCATACAAGGTAGTGTTCTATTCACAAGTTAAAAGTGAAACATTGGGATTGAGGACCAGGATACTTCAACAAAGGATGGCCACCAAAGAGTATTTAATTTAGCAATGCTTATTCTGGTTTTAATGATTGTCTATTATTTTCTATTTTATATATTATACAGTATCTTTTTTCTGAATAAATAATGTTCTTCCATCTGAATGTTATTTGGTTTTTCAAAAATATTGTGTCAGAATACATGCACCACAGATGTTTAGGTACAAACCTTTAGAGAAGATTTAAAATATTAGCGTAGACACTTATTATCTGATACATTGCAATGCACATGGTTAAAATGCATTTAACCCTTTAATTTATTACATAAATACCCCCTCTTTTAATTGCATATAAAATTGATCTCCGTCGGAGACTGGATCAGCCTACATGAGTCACAAAGTAGAACGGTGGCTGCCGGTCTGGTGATAAAATAAGATTTAACATTACATGGGATTTTACGCTCGTATTAGGTTTATTAGTAGCCCCATGACATGTTTTAACATTAGTGAAAGATCCTAGCATAAATTAAAAAAATGATGTATTATTTGTGATATATGTTATTTAATCCTTTGACCAGCAGCCTTACTGCTGGGACCTTCACGTCAGAAGTACAACAATAGAAAAAGAAAATAATGAGAACATGTCATTTTTATATGTGATGAGCCTGTATATCCGTGCTCACATGTGAATGTAACGTGTTATTAAACACTGGAATTATACAGAGTTATACTATGAGGAGTTCTCTTTTTTCCTCTATATGCTGGTCTTTTTTGATTATTGGACCCCTGACTGTATGATTATATTATAACAAAGGTTGTAATTGTTTCAAACATTTCTGGTGGTTACAGAAACCGCAAATATCTACGCAGTTTTTTTTATTTTACCCTTTCTTTTTGTGAGTCGCTGTGATTTACTGTGCTGCTTGGTGCAGGGAAACCGCATGTATTTTGTTTCTCCTTATTTCATTCTCATTAGAAACTGTTCTTTATGTAAATGTTTTTCAAAAGGAAAAAAAAAAAAAGTACAAAAACATGTGCATATTATAAGGTAATTGCAGAAGTATTTAATATTCTGTCTGTTGCCCTTGCTTTATTGCAAACCAATGAATCTAGAGTTCCAGACTTTGAAAGTTGTATTCAATAACAGATCCATCTGTCACATGACTAGGCCACCTTGCTTCCATAGAATTAACACTCACCTCGATTTTTTTACCGCCCTGACGGTAAATACCGGCTAGCTGTAGGGTTGTCACAATGTAAATACCGGCTAGCTGTAGGGTTGTCACAATGTAAATACCGGCTAGGTGTAGGGTTGTCACGATGTAAATACCGGCTAGGTGTAGGGTTGTCACAATGTAAATACCGGCTAGGTGTAGGGTTGTCACAATGTAAATACCGGCTAGGTGTAGGGTTGTCACAATGTAAATACCGGCTAGGTGTAGGGTTGTCGCAATGTAAATACCGGCTAGGTGTAGGGTTGTCACAATGTAAATACCGGCTAGGTGTAGGGTTGTCACAATGTAAATACCGGCTAGCAGTAGGGTTTTCACAATGTAAATACCGGCTAGGTGTAGGGTTGTCACAATGTAAATACCGGCTAGCTGTAGGGTTGTCACAATGTAAATACCGGCAAGCTGTAGGGTTGTCACCTTTCCCCACAATAATAAATAAATACCGGTCATACTATTGCCTCCATAGACTTAACATTGGCTTCAGTCTAGTTTTTGACTGGAAAATTCTGGCTGGATAGCAGCTTTTGCTACCAAGTACACTGAATTAAAACCAGTCATATATAAAACAAACAGGTGGATACAAAATATGGGATGATATAAGGGATTTATTTAGGGCTTCATTCCTGAAGGAGGCAATGGCAGGGACTTGACAAGAGAATAGTAAACTTAAGGCCAAAGTAGGAAAAATTATCCATTTGGCTATACTTCGAGCTCTGCAATTTTGGCCCTAATTGTGCGATTCCCTTGTCAATTCCACGCAGTTCCCTGTTTCATAAATAAAGCCCTTAATCTTTGTATTTGCTGTAAACATATGGTGTGCAGAAAGAAATGCTAAGCATTCTGGGATGTGACATCATGAAGGTGAGGAGATTCACATGCATTTGTTGCTGTAGCTTTGTTTGCAGTTTTTACCGCTATATCTGCATTGCATGCTATAATGTGCTTCATTACACACTATGCATTAACCTACCACAAATTAAAGATTTATTTTCCTCCCTTTAAAGTGATACCATGTTATACTGAGTGTAACCATCCTGCGATCAAGTGGAAGTGCCTTAATGTCAGATTTAAGTACTTACAGGTAGAGTGAGAATCCCAGAATAAATGTAGTTATTTTATTCCTATAGCAATACTTTTTTTTTTTCTATCTACATATTTATACATCTATCTATTTTATCCTTGTGTGTTTTTTTTTATTTGAAGCATATCAGATCAAATGGACGGAAAGTCAAATAGTACTGAAATGACATAAGGTGATAAAACTGGTTCTTGAAAAAGCTTATCTTCTCATGAATGAGGTTCACTTGAAAAAAGTGACAGCTGACGCCGCAACATGTAGGCTTCCACTGTGTGCTACAGACAATAGTTGGAGGCACTATCAAAGAATATGGTTGCCGTGGTAATGGGTTCTATATGCCTGTTCGTGCTAATACCTATCATAATGGATTGGAGTAGCATTTTTTGAGGAGAAGATGTTATCATGTTTTTGTATATATAAACAATTTCTAGCCCTAAAGCCATCAATCATTGTCACAGTCAAGTGATTCCATTATGCTTTTCTTTATTTATTTTTTTAATTTACTTTCTCAATGTCCTGAAAAAAAAAAAAAGAAATCAATTAAATGTACGAAGTTGGAAGTTACTGTACCTTAGTCATTTTAACTAAAAGACCACTCTTTTTCCGTGCATGAAAACTCAAAGCCTCAATAAACCCCCTGAGCAATTAATCTTCTAACACTAATTAGATATTTGCTAATTAGTGTATGATGTGCAAATTGAAAAACATTTTAATGCTGAAGTGAATTGGGTTTACAAATACATAAACTGTATCCCACTTCTCGTCTAATTATCATATTGTATAAATATTAATAAGGTCACATTTTACCGCCATTTCATTGCATGAAACTATCTTGGATGGTCCTTTTGTCTGAATGAAAGGACTGTCAACGTGTTGTTTTTCTTCAAGATGTTATAAAGAAACAAATTCTACAGGACTGTCACTGCCATTGAATCAGGTTTCACTGAATATACCCATACCACTTAGTTATTATTGTGTAGCATTTTGGAAAATAAAAATATAGCAGCAGATCAATAGCCTTAGTCAATTTTGTTTTGATTTAACTTAAATGTTGTCATTTGTGTGGGAAGTAAAAGGCATAATGGAATCATTGTGGATTAACGATGTATGTAAAACATTTTGGGGTTAAAAATACTCAAATAATAGTTTTGGTAGACCCTTTCTAGGAGGATAACATTGATTTATGGGTGTTGACAATGGTCGGGCTGTACAGTGTGTACAGTGTACACCATCACTGCAGGATTGGATAATCATGATGCTGTATATGAAGAAAGTCAAATATATACATTTTGGTAGAACCTTTTCATGAGTGAGATAATAATGAAAAGTATCTAAAATGTTGGTATATAGTTAGACACGAATATAAAATGTGAGCATGCTACATCGATGCAACAGCTTTTTGGTGGTGCTTCTTACTGCTTGCATTCTATCTAGAACATGGAGTCTCAGGTCGCAGTCCAGGATGCTCCTCTTTTTCTCCTGGGTTTTGGTTACACAGGTTTTCTAGGAAAGCTCAGGTGATGACCCTTGATAGATATTCTTCACATACACAATAGGTATCAGGATGCATTGGATTAAGTGTATTGCACTCTATGTTCCCTCTTAATTGGAGTGTAGTACAATTTATGTTACTAGGTTTTGCTCACTACTGAAATTCATACAGGGCTATGTTTAAGCTTTGTTTAATGAACTTTCATACTGTTGCTACCTACAGAGTAAATCACACACTTCAAATGTCTTACTAAAAATGGAGTTCCTTCCCTTCCTATCAGTCTCAGAAGATGACATGCTGGATGGACTTAGCTGGTTTCTAGATCATGTGACACCAATTAGATCGATACCTGTAAAAGATAATGTGTAGCCTATATCACATTCAGAGTTCAGTAACTAAGTATAGTTACTGAAATAATTATACGCCACAGTACAGATGTAGCGGTCCTTAACTTTACTGAGCATGACTTGAAATGTTGCTTTTCAGCTGGAATAAAACTCATTCACAAAAGGAGTATTGTGTAAATAGTGTCTTTGATTATATGTTTGGATGCCAGTGGAATCAACCTACTCTCCGCTCCGCTGAACGTAAGTGAATGCTGCCATGCAATATGTGCTTTATTGACTGGGCATTTTCCCCTTTAACACATGATTAATACATTCTGGATTTCATTAAATAGCAAAGAAATGTAATTATGGCAAGGAATTTTTAGGGGACTGGATTAGTGTGAATACATAGCAAGGACACAAAAACAACTGTAGTTTGGTATAATTATGGAATCAGATTATTTGTATGTCTGAATTTACATTTCTTACCTTACCTACTATCTCTAAAACGATTATTACAATGTCATACATATTTTTATAGTAAAATAATCACTGGAATTACTACCACAAAATTGCAGATTAACCCTTTCATGATGCATGGCCCTTTTGTTGTAAAAGACAGAAGTCCCTGTTGGATCCCGCCAAAAAAACATTGCGAGACCTCGAGATGTAGAAGAGTATGCTTGAATCTGGAAGTTCGATCAAGTTGCATTTTAGCAAACTGTAGCCAGCGATCATCTGACTTTGGGATCCAAAGCACAGCCTATCTTAGTTGGCCGTGATGAGCTGTTAAGTTCAGGATGTTCTATGCCGTGCTATAATCGTTTGGGTACCTATAAATTAGGACTGCATAGAATGTCCTACCATCACAGAGGGGTTAATCCATGCATCTTATTTTGAAAAATGATATCATAATAAAGCCATTCCTGACTCTAATGCTTCTGTCATGTAGGCAAACTATACTCAACAGTCTGTGATTAACATGTTTTAATGAATTCCTTAGAGACCCGGGCTGCTGCTGCTTAATAACGTAGACTTTCAATGCGGACATAGTGACTTCACCGAAAAAAAACATTGATGATGGACATCTAATGAGATCCTTCTCCAGTGGTCTAGGTATTTATATGTATATATGAGATACATTTTATTTAAAGGTAAAAGGTATTTCATAGAAAGTTGGGTTGGACCTGTCACTTACCCATAGAACCTATGGATTTTACAGATTTTAAATTAAATTAATCAGTATCAAAATGTACTTTATGTAAGAACATCTATTGTTACTACTTATCCTCTGTCCTGATTGGTTCCTGCAACTTTAATAGAGGGAGTGAAAAAGAAGGGCTGCTAAGCCACTTGCTGGTATATATTAAACATGTTCTATATAATATCGACAAATCTATTAAAGTGGGAATTATTAAATAACTTGTACATTTTTCAGTCACTGTGGTCCATTCATTAACAATGACCTACACACGTCAGATATTAACAGCAGACATAGAAAGACTGGGAAGTTGGAGAATATTTACAATTCAGTTATTAATGTCAGGTAAATAGACCCCAGTGACTGAAAAAAGTGTAATTTACCTAAGAAATAAAATAAATATAGCCTTAGTAGATGCTGATGGCATCCACATTTAGATGCCTAGGTTTTTTTTAGATACTTTTTGACTAGTATTACTCAACCCAGTAATCAGGAGGTCATGGTACCAGTAATAGCCAGTAGATTATCCTAGTATGTCTATAGTTGATTTAATCATACATTTGGTTTTTCCACTATTGTACATGACTGGTCCAGCTAGAACTGAAATACGGACTGTTCTGGAAAACACGTCAAGACTAGTTTCCCTGCATTAAACTTCTTAATTTATGTGTGTTTTTTCTGGGACACTAACATTCAGATCTGATAACATTATAGGGTACACTTTATTTTATGTACTCAAACACTTATATGAACGAGGCGTGTAGATAAAAACAACTGATTCATGTACAATACTTTTTGAAGTATAAACAAGAGATTACAATTTTACATTAGATTCGCAGTTTGAAAATAATTTGTGTCTGGAAAAACACTCAAGCCTTTTGGGCAAACTACTTATGGAGAATTGCTGGTCATATCACAAATTATGTCTAATTACTGAACTGATGAAAGCGCATTTAATGAAAGCTAAGCTGGAGTTGACAAAGGTGACATTGAAATATAATAATGATTAGATTATCATTTCCTCAAGATGACATTTCATGATTATAATAATGCTGATCAAAATAATTAAACCACTGAAGAAGGTAAAGTAAAAACTAGAAAAAAAACTAAAACAAAAACAGCTAAACATAAATAAAAAAAAAAAAGTTTGATATTATTATAGGGGAATGAAACTGAATTTCCCATATATTTCATCAAAAGAATTCCGACAATGAAGTGAATCAGAATTAGGCTACGGCACATTTTTAGAAATCACAGACTTAAATTACAGTTAGAATTCAGTTGTGAAGTAATATTTAAAATGATTTCCTTATACAAGCTTTAATTTGTAGCACAGTTAAATAGACACTGTCAATCAATATGTTTTTTTTTTTGTTAGCAATAAAATTACATTATCCATTAGCATGTAATCAAATCAAGGTGAAATCATGGACCCTAAACATGCAAAACCACAATATTTACAATATGTTTTTTTTTTTAATAATTGTATAGTAATACAAAAACAAACAAAAAATTGTTTCTTGTCTTACTGTGCCTGTCTGCATTGTATGTTGTTTTTATTTTACTTTTTGCTACTTAAGTGTTTTCACACTGGGACTAGTTATTAAAAGTCTAAATTTACCCAATTTTTTTTGCAGAGCTGATAACGGTCAGAAAACTGTAAGAATTAGACTAGCAAACTGTGCAGGATTATTCCAGTACAACTTATTTCCTACAGAGAACAGTTCTGGAAGGAAGTCTACTATAAGATAGATTTAGTGTCAAGATGCCAAGAATCTTGTTTTCATTGCAAACAAACCAAGTTGATAAAACATTAGTTTATAATTTTCAACCACATCCAATCTCCAGGGTAACTATTAAATAGTTATGTTTCTGCAAATGCATTATTTAGCCATCATTTTTTAATAAGGGTTTATTAATAAGAGACTCATTATAAATAAGCGTCGCTAGACACAAAACGCGTTAAGCGTCTGCTATTTCCCTCTGCACTTTTGCACAGTATGTAACCTAATTTTTCAATTAATTACCTGTTATATTTGCATCCAATGCCGGTTGTTCTCTTATTTGTTTATCAGGTCTAACCTATACCATTTCTAATAGGCAAGCCTATACTATGCTATCATTTTTCTTTCTTTTTAACCCTACTTTTTACTCTTGTTTCTACAACACCGATGTATCCTTAGACAGTATTCTCTCTCACCGCTTTATCATGCTCTTGTACTTCGATTTCCTATCCTATTTCTCCTATTTTCTTATCCCATTATCATACCTCCCAAATGAGAGTGTCAACGCTAATGTGCACACGCGGCAGGAGCTGACACGCTAACTTGCAGCACATGTACATAATGCTGCGCATATATAGTAACCAGTTAAATTTTTACTGCAGGATTACGGTTTCAGGTCCTACTATCCTGCCAAGCTTTAGCGGTACAGAGGTAGAGCTCAGTTGGATTGCTTCCCAAAATCAGGATGGTCCCATGCAAAGTAGGACAGTTGAGAGTCTTGCATTATCCTCTCAGTTATCCATTACTTTTGCCTAAATATTCTGGCTGTGTGAGGAAGCTCCGTAGGCCAAGTTCATGGATATGTCCAAGATATCTTTTGGCAAGTGACAGTAGAAGCCAATTGGTTCTCAATAAAATAAGAGTGGATTGATAATTCATATGTATTAAAGCTTACAAATAAGTGCATTCATGGTATATTCTTTTTAAAGTTACATGGTAGATTCAGTATTTTAATCACTTGCTTTGATTGTGTCAAAAAACACTTACTAACAAGGCAAATCTCACTGTAGGCTATCTTTAAACTAAAAAAAAAAAATAGATCACATGAAATAAAAAAATTAATGAGTTCATTAAATTTAAGAAAAAAACAGTTTAGAGAGTTACAGAATCTAATTTATATTTGATTTACCTAAAAACACCTATTTTAACATTTCATTAAATTAGCAAAACCAACTTTGGATTATGCTTTTGAAAATACATTAATTAAAAGCTGCGCTCTCCTTCAAGGTGAAAATATATTTTGTTTTGTTTTTAAAGTTATTTAACCATTATCAAACAGTAAATTTAAATAAATTGTTTTGCTAAAAAGTGATAGATGTGTTTATTCAAATTCAGGGACAAATGGAGTAAAAGTTTTAATACCATGAATATAATTAATGAGTCAGTCATTTTCAACAGCTAATCACTTAAAGTCATCTGTCGTACACAATCTATCTGTTTAATTTATTAGGTTCTAATTTCCGGAAACGCGAACTTCTGATTTCTAATGACTATAATACTAATTTAACAAGACAAATACAACTACAAAAATGGATCGTTGGATGGATTAGGCCCTCTGGAATGTGTAAGCAGAATTTATTTTACATGTCTTGGGTTTCAGTGCTTAGAGTTCATCGAATTAGGAAAATTGGCCCCTTGGTCTCATAGCTAAACCCACCAAATGTTGCATTTTCAGGTATACCGTAAGTACACTCTTATGGTGTAGTGTAGTGTTGTCCTACATATTACTTTTGAAGAATGTTAGGGGTCCCAGGCATACATTATTAATTTCATGAGGTAACACCAGAGAATGAGGATAAGATCAATACAAAAAAGCATTAATTACATAGCCTGCAAACTGCAAATTTGACATCAATGGTATACTGCAATAATATATTGTGCTACGATTTGTTTATTTTTTTAACTAAGACTGTAACTAATTTTGATAAAAACGACCATATGTCAATCATTTTTATTATCTTTAAATTTGGACAACTCGGACATTTGCTTCTGTATTCATCTATTGAGTGAACGCCAAAGGAAGCTCTGATATTGGTGGTTTAGGGATCACCGTAGAGTTCATATGAGAGAGGAAGAGAGGGTGTGCATGGAACAGACTATCTTCTCTTTGGTTTTGTGGAATGTGTGCCTTCAAATACAGAATATTATTCTATGTAAATCTCCTGTTTACACAGTTTGTTTGTTACTACAGTTGAAGGCAATTTTGTAAAACTATAGGCAGATGATTTTGGAATATAAATGTGGCTTGTTGTACCTCACTAACTATAATATTCCCAATTATAAAATCACGTACAATTTTATATAAAACAGATATACAATGCACAATAAAATCCTAATGTGTCTCAAGTATGCAGATTGATCAATAGCTATTAGCTACTTGTAATATCTCTCCACAAATGACTAGAGTAGCTTAACTGTGAGGTCAAATGATCCTGTAAATGTAACGTGGTAATAAGTTGGTGCTGTTATTTTGCTTTGTCTTATTTACAGGAGAGTGGTAGCATTCTGTACCTTAAAATCATATTTATCCACATAATTTATAAAGTGTATAATTTTAAAACAATTCTGCATCTGAGACTTTTTATTTTCCAATATAGAAGTGATAGTGACTGGCCCTCCTTAATCTATATTTTTTTTATTAAATAGTTCAAAAAATAAACAATTGTGTGAAATCAAGAGTTTTTTTTGCAAAGATTAGCTGTAATGCATACATTTGTAGGATTCCTGATATTAACTTGTAGCATGCCAATTAAGATGGCTGTGTATGTAGCTAATCAATAGGATTAGCTATGCATTGCTCTGAAACATAAATAGTCAGATACCCCTGAGGACTGGTAATGTACAATGTAGCTTTACATTAGAAAGTGGTATAAAGAGAGACAAGGGATTTGTTAAATAGAACAAGAAAAAGCATTTACCTATAAATATGTGGAAAAATACTGATATCGCAATAAATTGTTGCATGTTAAATAACCTAGGGCACTAAAAGTGCCTGAAAAATAATGCTTTAGTCAAACATCAAAACATGCAGGCTTGTTCAAGTGGTAATCAGTATAAAATCTGAGAAAGTATCCCTAAAAACAAATTGGTTAACTTGTTTTGTGATATTTTATTTACTATAAGTGGACATTTTATTACATGCAGCAGTATTGCATCAAATCCAGTGTTGGTATGGCGTCCAGTGTATAGGCCAGGCACATAGACCATTACAAAAGGATTTTAGAGAACCAATAAGAATAAATCAACTGAAGGGGTCTATTGAATCACCTGAATTCATGTATCTCGTGTCATTAAATCCCAGAGACTGCAATAGAAAAAAAATCTTTAAAAGAACAGTAACATGTGATATTTTGTGTCATTGAATCGGGCCTATGTATCATTTGTAAGGTCAGGCATTGATGTTGGATGATGAAGCCTGACTCGCTTCACAACCTTGCTTTGTGCACTGGGGCACAGCTGTGCTGGAATAGAAAAGGGCCTTCCACAAACTGTTCCCATGAAGTTGGATACACAGCATTTTCCAAAATGTATTGACATAGGCTTAGCACAATCCCTGCAAAACAGTCCCATACCATTATTCCTCTTCCAGAAAACTATACAGTTGGCACAATGCAGTCAGGCAGGTAATGTTCTCCTGTCATCCACTAAACCCAGACTTTCTCATCAGACTGCCAAATAGTAAATACTCCACAGAACACGTTTCCACTGCTCCAGAGTCCAGAGGCAGCTTGCTTTAAACCAATCAATCCAACACTTGGCATTGGTCATGTGAGGCTTGCATGTAGCTGTTCAGCCATGGAAACCTATTCCATGAATCTTCCACTGCACAGTTTTTGTGATGACATTTAATGCCAATGGAACTTTGGAACTCTTACGCTATAAAATCAGCAGAGCATTGGCTATACGTATACACACCATGGGCCTCAGTACTAGGTGACCCCGTTCTGTGACTTTACGTGGTCTTTCACTTCATGGCTGAGTTGCTGCTGTTCCTAAATGCTTCCACTTTCCAATAATACCACTCACAGCTGACTGTGTACATCTAGCAAAGATGCAACTCTACCAACAGACTTATTGCCAAGGTGGCATCCTATTACAGACCACGTTTAAATTCACAAATTACCACTTGTTTGTAAATGGAGACGGCATGGCTAGGTGCTTATTTTATACACCTGTGGCAATGGTTCTGAATTAAATACCTAAATTTAAGTAGCATGTCCCAATACTTTTGTCTATATAGTGTATTTATCTAAGCAACATCAGCTTGCCTTGGTCGTAGGTCGACTATAGTAATATCAAAAATGTGAAAGTACATGAAAATAAATATTAGCATCCAAAAGTCCTTGTGAAAAAATTTAAGTGGTGTATTTATGGGCATAATTATCATGTCATCATTTTAGCTGGCATTTCTGTCTTATTTGTAAGTATATATAAATACAGGTATTATTTCTAGGTGTAATCACCCGTACGGTGTAGCAGCACCTCTTAAAATAACAATACAGAGTATATGAAAGTGCCAACCCTTTTACTACGTAGTGTAAAATATACACATATATACATATTGGTCTGTGTGTGAATTCATGCAAATGAAAACTACGCACAATTATTATCTGAGCAGTAAGTCTACCTGAAACAATATTCAGCCATCCCAGAAAAATGGTTAAAACCTTGTAGAAATTAACCTTTCACTTCTTTAAACTAGAGAAATCAGACAGCTATTAATTATCAACAACAAATAAACGAGGGAAGGTGAATCAAGCTCAATCAAGACACCACCGTTTATACCCAACAAGCTATTATTCCATCATTATTTGGCAGACACTTTCATGGGAAAACATACATTTCAACTTGATCATACACATAATATATTATAGATTACATTCTTATAGTCTGTACCTTAGAAAAGGAATCCGAACAATGGAATGCACAATATGTTCTAAATATATATATATATATATATATATATAAAATATATTTTTTGTTTCATACATGTATGGATTTGATATATATATATATATATATATATGTACACCAATCAGCCATACCATTATGACCACCTGCCTTTTGCAGCATTAACAGCCCTGTCCCATTGAGGCATGGACTCCACTAGACCTCTGAAGGTGTGCTGTGGTATCTGACGTTAGCAGCAGATTCTTGGATTCTACTCATTTTTCCAGCACATCTCATAGATGCTCGATTGGATTGAGATCTAAGGAATTTTTATGCCAAGTCAACACTTTGAACTCGTGTTCTTCAAACCCTTACTGAACCATTTTTGTTTTGTGGCAGGTGCATTCTCCTCAAAGCTTAAGGAGGCTAATGCCATCAAGGAGTACCATTCCCATGAAAGGATGTACATGGTCTGCAAAAATGCTTAGGTAAGTGGTACATGTCAAAGTAGCATCCACATGAATGGCAGGACCCAAGGTTCATTGCCCAAAGCATCACTCTGCATCTGCTGGCTTGCCACCTGTTAGTGGTCATAATGTTATGACTGATCGGCAGAGGCGTCGCTAGGGGGGGGCTACTGGGGCTGAAGCCCCGGATCTCCCCTCCATAGCCCCGAATGGAGACCATGACCACGCCCCCTCGCGCTCGGCTCCGCCCCCTCACGTTCGATCCAGCCTCCTGCATGCTGTATGCTGAACAGCAGCAGACTCCATCCCCTCACGATAGGCTCCGCCCCTCGTGTTTAGCTCCGCCCCCTCAAGTTTTGCAGGTGAGTGTTTGGCAGAGTGTGAGTGGCAGAGTTATTAGTGTGCAGGTGTATGTATGTGAGGTAAGTGGCAGAGTGTAAGTGGGTGTGAGTGGCAGAGTTATGAGTCTGCATGTGTATGTAAGTAGCAGACTGTGAGTGGCAGAGTTATTAGTGTGCATGTGTATGTATGTGAGTGGCAGAATGTAATTTGCAGAGTATAAGTGGGTGTGAGTGGCAGAGTTATGAGTGTGCATGTGTATGTATATGAGTGGCAGAGTGTAAGTGGGTGTGAGTGGCATAGTTATGAGTGTGCATGTGTATGTATGTGAGTGGCAGAATGTAATTTGCAGAGTGTAAGTGGGTGTGAGTGGCAGAGTTATGAGTGTGCATGTGTATGTATATGAGTGGCAGCGTGTGAGTGGCAGAGTGTAAGTAAGTGTATGTGTGTGAGTGTGGCAGAGTGTGATTGGAAGAGAGTGTGTGTGAGTGTAAGCATGAGTGGAAGAGTTATGAGTGTGTATGTGTGTGAGTGGCAGAATGTAAGTGTGTGTAAGTGGCAGAGTGTGATTGTATGAGTGAGTGTGCAGAGTGTGAGTGTTTGGAAGAGTGTGAGTTATGAGTGTGCGTGTATGTGTGTGGCAGAGTGTAAGTGTGGGTGAGTGGCAGAGTTTTGGAGTGTATAAGTGTGAGCAGCAGAGATATGAGTGTGCGTGTGAGTGAGTGTAAGCATGAGTGGAAGAGTTATGAGTGTGTATGTGTGTGAGTGGCAGAATGTAAGTGTGTGTAAGTGGCAGAGTGTGATTGTATGAGTGAGTGTGCAGAGTGTGATTGTATGAGTGAGTGTGCAGAGTGTGAGTGTTTGGAAGAGTGTGAGTTATGAGTGTGCGTGTATGTGTGTGGCAGAGTGTAAGTGTGGGTGAGTGGCAGAGTTTTGGAGTGTATAAGTGTGAGCAGCAGAGATATGAGTGTGTGTGTGTGAGTGTAAGCGTGAGCAGCAGAGTTATGAGTGTGTGTGAGTGGCAGAGTGTAAGTGTTCGAGAGTGAAAGCATAAGTGGCAGAGTTAGGAGTGTGTGTCAGTGGCAGTGAGATTACTAGGAGAAAATGTGATTAATTACTATTAATCATATTGAATGTGATAATCAAGTGTGAAACAGTGCTCATACCATTTTTATTTTCACACCTGATTATCACATTCAATATGAATAATAGTGATTCATCTTTATATATAGTCTTTATGTTGATGGCAATGAGTCCATACACATGGCATTAAACATCACATGGACCTCGTTATACTATTAAACCCATACATTATGAGTGTATGAGCTGCTCATTATATTATAGGCTTTACTCATGAAAGAGAGAATTGCAGGGAAGTGAGATGGGAATTTCAAAATTAAGGCTAAAGTAGCAGAGCTGGAAAAATTCTCGCATTCAGTTGAATTCCCATCTCAATTCCCTGCACTTCTCTCTTTTATTAGGTTGGTAGAAGGAGCATACCTTCATACCTCAGCCTATTCTCCCCAAGTTTTTTACCCCTTTTTATTAAAAAATTAAAAATATTTGTGATGTGAGTGTGAGAGTTGCAGGTTTACACACGAGTCTGCGTGGCAGAATGTCTGTGTGGGAAAGGCCATCTGTGTGTATAAGGGTGTCTGTGTGTAAGGTTGTCTGGATGTGTGTGTGAGTGTAAGGTTGTCTATGTAAGGGTATCTATGTGGGGGGGGGGTGTCAGGGTTGAGTCATTTTTATATGCTCAGTTATTTTTAAATCATGGGAATTTGCTCACATACAAGTGTGTGTGTGTGATGTAAGTTGGTGTGTGTAAGTGGGATTGTGTGTCTCTGTGTGTAAGGGTGTGTGTATGTATGTGTGACTGTGCATGTGTGACTGTGCAAGTGTGAATGTGTGTGTATGTGTGGCTGCATGTGTATGTGTGTGTATTTGTGGCTGTGTATTTTTGTGTATAAGTGTAACTTTGAGTAATGTGAGTTTGTTGTGTGCTGCGAGTCTTATTGTCAGTCACACACACGCATATAGTCAGTAACAGACAGACACAAACACACTCATACAGTCACAGACAGACACACACACAGTCAGTCACAGACACACACATATACATTCTGTCACAGTCAGACATACAGTCACACACACATACAGTGGGTCACATAAACACACAGTCACACACACACATGCAGTCAGTCATACACACAAACACACACTCTGTCACATACACTTAAGCACAAGTCAGCAATTTTGTTGTTGTTTATGATAAAAAAAAAAGTGCATCTATCAATATGTCCCCCTCTTGGCTGCTATACCTCATTCTAGCCTGGTCTGTGCCCTGCTGTTGTTTCTAGCCCTGCTGAGCACACTCAGCGCTCGGACACAATAGTACGATGCATGTGGGGATGGAGCAGGAAGACTGTGCAGCCGGTGCACACACTGCTCCCCCGTGCTCCACTGGATAAATAAAATGATCCCAGCGGCGAGGGCACCATGCAGGGACAACAATAACTGGGCGCCAGGTATAATTTCCTGGTGACTGGGATTTGTTGAGCCCCGATATATACCCATATATACCTATTGTTCATTGGCGTCAATTATATCAGTCTGTATGCTGCCTAACCATGTGATTTTATTTACTCTACTTCTATAAAATCTATCATGGGCTCCAGCCCCGGATGTTTTGGAGACCTAGCAACGCCCCTGCTGATCGGTGAATATATATGGATTTAAATTACAGGGGATGGCAACTTTTGGCATGGATGGCAAAAACTATTTAGTTGCCCATGGAGCAACTTCATAAGCTCACCCATAATCATCAGAGATAGACACAGATTGACAGGCAAGATACAGTGGATATAAAAAGTCTACTCACCCCTGTTAAAATGTCAGGTTTCTGTGCTGTAAAAAAATGAGACTAAGATAAATCATTTCAGAACTTTTTCCACCTTTAATGTGACCTATAAACTGTACAACTATATTGAAAAACAAACTGAAATCTTTTAGGTAGAGGGAAGAAAAAATATAAAAATAAAATAATGTGGTTGCATAAGTGTGCACACCCTTAAACTAATACTTTGTTAAAGCACCTTTTGATTTTATTACAGCACTCAGTCTTTTTGGGTATGAGTCTATCAGCATGGCACATTTTAACTTGGCAAGATTTGCCCACTCTTCTTTGCAAAAACACTCCAAATCTGTCAGATTGCGAGGGCATCTCCTGTGCACAGCCCTCTTCAGATCACGCCACAGATTTTCAATCGGATTCAGGTCTGGGCTCTGGCTGGGCCATTCCAAAACTTTAATCTTCTTCTGGTGAAGCCATTCCTTTGTTGATTTGGATGTATGCTTTGGGTCGTTGCTGAAAGATGAAGTTCCTCTTCATGTTCATCTTTCTAGCAGAATCCTGAAGGTTTTGTGCCAATATTGACTGGTATTTGGAACTGTTCATAATTCCCTCTATCTTAACTAAGGCCCCAGTTCCAGCTGAAGAAAAACACCCCAAAGCATGATGCTGCCACCACCATGCTTCACTGTCGGTATGGTGTTCTTTTGGTGATGTGCAGTGTTGTTTTTGTGCCAAACATATCTTTTGGAATTATGGCCAAAAAGTTCAACCTTGGTTTCATCAGACCATAACACCTTTTCCCACATGCTTTTGGGAGACTTCAGATGTGTTTTTGCAAAATGTTTTTCTTCGTAAGAAAAGACTTTCGTCTTGCCACTCTACCCCATAGCCCAGACATATGAAGACATATGAAGAATACGGGAGATTGTTGTCACATGTACCACACAGCCAGTACTTGAAAGATATTGCTGCAGCTCCTTAAATGTTGCTGTAGGCCTCTTGGTAGCCTCCCAGACCAGTTTTCTTCTTTTCTTTTCATCAATTTTTGAGGGAGCTCCAGTTCTTGGTAATGTCACTGTTGTGCCATATTTTCTCCACTTGATGATGACTGTCTTCACTGTGTTCCATGGTATATCTAATGCCTTGGAAATTCCTTTGTACCCTTCTCCTGACTGATACCTTTCAACAATGAGATCCCTCTGATGCTTTGGAAGCTCTCTGTGGACCATGGCTTTTGCTGTGAGATGCGACTAAGAAAATTTCAGTAAAGACCAACTAGAGCAGCTGAACTTTATTTGGGGTTAATCAGAGGCACTTTAAATGATGGCAGGTGTATGCTGACTCCTATTTAACATGATTTGGAATGTGATTGCTTAATTCTGAACACAGCTACATCCCCAGTTATAAGAGGGTGTGCACACTTATGCAACCACATTATTTTATTTTTTATATCTTTTCTTCCCTCTATCTAAAAGATTTCAGTTTGTTTTTCAATTGAGTTGTACAGTTTCTATGTCACATTAAAGGTGGAAAAAGTTCTGAAATGATTTATCTTTGTCTCATTTTTTTACAGCACAGAAACCTGACATTTTAACAGGGGTGTGTAGACTTTTTATATCCACTGTAGATAAAGTACAGAGACTGATAGACAAACAAGACAACTGGATACAAGTTTTGGTGCACTTAGGCATTTAGAAGTGAAAGTGGTGCGACTAGCTACATCTACATAAACATACAAATCACTTTATTTGTATATAAACATAAAATAGCAAACACAATTATAGTTAAAGGACCACTTCAAGTACACACAAAACCAGTGCATAATGATTTTTTACTAAAAGATACTTTCTTTTTTGGAAATGCTTGTCTTCAAAACATAACATTTTGCACAGTTCTGAGCGTGTACAGCTGTACTCTTAGAATCTGGTTGAAGGGAAAGGAGCAGGCCTATTTGATTGTAAGCTTCATTAAACAGAAACTATGCCTAACTGAGAGAGCAAAAAATAGTCCATGTCATGTTTAATGTAGCATGTGCCAACACACACTTATGAAAGTTCAATATGTGTGCAGGTGAACCTAATCTCCCAGACTGCCCTGCTTCTCTCTCCTAAATATTTATGTTGTTTATACAGCGTAAGTAGAGAAAACAAAATATTTGCTTTGTCTTTGCAGAATCTACACAAACACATAGACTAAGATTTACATCATGTCTCCCTGTTGATGACATCGCTTGTGGCTAGGTATGCACAAAAACCTATTATTTACTATGTGTAATTTGCACATCAAGCTACAGGTGACATCATAAAAAGCACACACTTCACTGATAAATTACAAAGATATTTTTCTCTTAATTTATGCATTAAGTGGCAATTCTGCTAATGCAATATTTAGATCATTTTTCATCATCTTACATTATATACATCTACAGTATGATCAATATTTAGCTTTAACTTGGACCTAACACCTTCTTGTTTTAATTGATGCAGTCCAGAGACAGTGAATATCATAACTATCAAGGCTTTACGTTTTTAGCAAGTCATAGGTACTGTGACCCAGGGAGGAATTAAACAGGCCAGCTAAAATAATGTAGCTAGCCTGAGAACCATGTCAAGTGCCGGCAAGAATATACAACTATACACGGTGCCATGTACTTTGGCTTGTCACAAATGTAATGTCAATGTCAGACTCTGTTGATAAATGTTAAAATAAAGAAACCATTTGCCACTTGAAAGCTGACACAATTAACAACACGATACAGATTGCAGAGCATGCCTTCAAATAGTCTCTCTTGGCATGGTCTTGGATTCTGCTTAGAGAAAATTGCAAAATATGAATGTCACATATTGACATGACATTGAAACTACATCATGTCACTTTGTGTCAACAATACTTTTAAAAAATTAACCCCTGACAGATTGCAGTGCTATTGCTGACACAAATCAACCGTACTACCTGCAAGCCTCTATTTGCCAATCCAATTTAGAGAGTGGAGGAGCTGTCAATAATTCACCATAAGAATGACTTAAAGGAAAGTTCAACCTTCCCAAAGCAGTGCACTGAAAAGATGATTAAAATGAAGAAATCTATTGTCAGAGTGTTTTACTGCAGTTAAGTGAAGACCATCACTTTTCAAACCTACAGCCATAAAGTGTGGTCATTTTACATGAGGAGAAAATGTATTGAAGAAAAATGCAGTATAAACCAAAAATAGCACCCATAAGTCCAGACGGAAACTCCAAATTCTCTTAAAGTGGTAGTAATCAGAGCCGCATTAACAGGGGATGGGGACTGCTCTAAGTGACAGCCGTTTGGTGGGGTGCCACTCATTCAAAAGATGCAGGCATGTGCAAAGATAACACTTCTCATGCACCTGTCTGTTGGGTGGCTAAGAGGGTGTTGTTATGGCACAACTTAACTGGAGTATATTTACCTGAAAATAGCAAGGGGGTGCAGATAAGTGCTCCCCTGGTTGCCTGGGAAGATAGGCACCACACTCATTGTAGCCAGTAAATAAGAAATAAATGCATATGGGGTTAATTCACTTCAAATATATCTCCAACATTGCTATTTTTTCCAGTTTGGATTGAACTACTTATTTTTTTTCTTTCTTATGACATCATACTATTGCCTTCAATGTCAATAATAACGTTCCTCTACAAAAGTCCCTCATTGGTATTAAATTGTGCTCATGGGCTCAAGAATGGGTATTGAATTTAAATGTTGGTGTTATTAGTATATCAAGTGAAGGGTCTGTGGAAAGAGGAAACAAGCAGGGTCAATATGACTGAGAATTTGAGTCAAGCTATTAAACATGTGTGTTCACCTGTGCTTCTACTATAGTACAGTACAATGTACAATCGTATCCTCTGACTGGCCGCCTCCAGACTTCCCTGTGAAGCATGCAGCATGATCTCATCACTGGCTGCCACTGACTGTTAACATCTTAAGATGCTAGTTCTTACTAAAACACCAGGGCTTTCAGCCAGGTCCCCTCTGTTCATTGCATGTAAAAGTGAGGGTCTCTGTCAGGCCAAGCATTGGACTATTGACAGACCTCCATAAACGTTAGTTTATTCTGGTAAAATGGCACTAGCTTTTTTACATTTTATTTTTATGAATGAGTTTTAAAAAAATCCTTTAGTCCCTTTAAGACCACTTTATCAGACATGTCTATTACTGGTTTCCCTCTGTTTATCACATCACCCGTAGCTTGATATGTAAATTAATTCATTTTCTATGGGGCATGTGTAATTTGCATATCAAGTCACAAGGTGATGAAGGAGACACCACCGACCCATTTAAAGGGACACTCCCACCAAAAAAATGAAAAGTTTTTTTTATTTTACATTGTTGATTAGAGATATGTCTCTTGTTTTTGTTATGCATTTATTTTGTGAAATATTTTATTCACCATTTTGTGAAATATAGTTTTTTTGGGTGCCACCCCACAGTGACTATAGCACTAGTATCTCACTTTGGGACTGCGGACACATAATGCAGTCTTTAAGTCTGAATTCTGACCATAGACTAGCGTTGAATGGGAGGGTAATGTAACTATTACATCACAAGGTGTGGAGTTATGATCCTGTTTGACCAATTCAATCTCCTCTCTTTGTGTTGGACGGCAGGTAAATAAAGTTGTACACACATAGAAACATAGAAACATAGAATGTGTCGGCAGATAAGAACCATTCTGTCCATCTAGTCTGCCCAATTTTTTTTTTTTGAGTACTTTTATTAGTCCCCCGTTCCCGGTCTTATAGCTAGGATAGCCTTGTGTCTATCCCACGCATGCTTAAAATCCTTGACTGTGTTTACCTCTACCACTTCTGCTGGCAGGCACCAACCTAGTCCTGTCCACAGCGATACACAGGAGTCAGTAAGAATTCAGGGATGTATCTTATGACATAATCATGCAAACTTTGGCCACAGATGTAAAGTGAGACTTGCTGGAAGATTTTGGAGAATGATCATGGGCAAAATTCTCAAAATTGATGCTGGAGATAAACACCTAATTTTTTTTTTACTTTTATATGAAATTAATTCAAACATAGAAGAATAAAACAGTGGCATTTGTCTTCTATATGTGTTTGTGTTAAATGCACATGTAATCTAGTAACATATTATGTAAGTAGGGTTGCCACCTGGCCGGTATTTTACCGGCAGGCTGGTAAAATATTGGCATCAGGCCAATGTTAAGTCTATGGAGACAGTACCAAGGCCGGTATTTTTTTGAAGAAAAGGTGGCAACCCTATATTTAAGTGGTAGTGTCCCTTTAAAACATATACTCTTATTTTATGCACTTGTATGCAATTCTGTTAACACAATATATACACAGTACCAGCAATGTTTAGGTTGACAGTCTCTCTTTAAGCCTGTCATTTCAGGTAATACACTCTCTATTTTGTTGATGTTCCTTCCAGCATCCTTACACTCCTACACTCATCCTCTCTATCATGAGCATCATGTTATATCCTGTTCTTTTTTTCTTTCTTTCAATGCATCAAACTCGACAACAATTCTTTTGTCAACCCAAATTTTCTTGGTGGCACTAATTGGTCTGCATATGGAGTTGGTCTATTCTTACAAATAATTCAAATAATCTAGTGATGTCTAGCAGTAACACTGCGGAGGAGTTTTGAGCAAATTGTTCACTACCGCAGCTGCACTCAGTTGGCGAACATCCAGACACTCCGAAATTTGGGAATCACTCCAGTTTTTGAGCCTTCTGCTCAAATGAGTAAAGTTGGATCTTATCATACTTAACTTTACAGTCTAGTTTAGCTAAGGAGTTAGCTAGTTTGTTCCTTTTTCTGTTTTTTTTTTTTATATTTTAATCTTTTTATTTTATTAAACATTGAAGACGTTACGTTCAATGCATATATAGTCATTCTGCCCAAGAACATTACATATAACATTACATATACATTATAAGCTTCTTAGACTTAGATAGATATTAAGACTATTACATGCAATAAACCACACAAGACTTAACAGGACTTACTAACATATAGCAAGGAGCCTTTTTCTGTTTTTTTTTTAAGAACACATATCCCTTAAAAAAAAGAAATAAAAATAAACTTTTTTTCGAAAAAAATAAAAATGTATAAAACATTTTGTTACCGAACACAGGATTATCACATTATTAACACTTCTTAATGGTAGGTGCAGCTTAGATAAATTATCTACCAATGCATAGCCTGCTGATGATAGTGATATGATGTGCAAATAAACACAAGGATTGTTTAAAATAAAACTATATTCTGTGTCCACGATAACAGTGAGTGGCATAAACAACATCTTCTGCTATGAGCTGAATGCAGAGGAAATCTATTAAACTATTCCTTCCCACGCTTATTATACTATAGAAAGTGAAGCTATTCCTTACACCTGCAACATAAGCTTGGCAGCACAATCCTTGGCTAACGTACTAGCGCTCACCATGGGGTTGTCACAGCCTTGATAGGGTGAGCCGGTTCATGCTGGCTGGCTCTGCTTCTCCTGAGTTCTTGTCTTCTCCAGAGCTGTCACTGCCTGCAGAATATTCTCAGTAAGGACAGGACCCCCGGCTCTACATATTGTTATGTGTGTTGTAAAAAAAAAAAAGAATCAAGTGCACTTATATATTAATTTATTTCAGGGAAGACTATAGCTAATCTATTGGTGTATCTTAGGCCTCCGTCCATTTGCCATTCTATTTTACTTCACTTTGTTGTGCTTTTCTTTAAAAAAAATTGTTTTGATTAGCTAAAAGATACTAATCACTTTTGCTTGAGGGGTAGCAAGAGGTATTATCAAACACAGATCTACACACACACCAAACAAACCAAAAGGCCTGTTTTTCTCCCAGAAATCACACCTTCATAGTGCTCTTACCACTGCAAGGGATTCTGGGTCGGAATTTGCTAATCCTGTCAACAATGATCACCTTTTACCTCTTAATTCATTTTAAACCTGGACCCCTTAAAAACAAAGCTCAGGACAGAGGTACAAAAATCCGATAACCAATCATGGACAGCTGTTTCGTGCCACCTTTACCCTGCCATTACTTAAATGGTTTGTTCTTTTGTTTGATGGAACAAACTCAGATCTGCATGCTGCTATTTCTGTGTGCAGAAGCAAGGCCGGCCTTAATGGTGTGCGACCTGTGTGACTGCACAGGGCGCAACACCCCAGGGGGCGCCACCCAAAAAAAAAGTTTGCTGGTAGAGGCACTGGCTGGGGATATCAGAAAATCTCCCCTCACCAGCCCCCTGCTCAGCAGCACTGGAGGATTCGGGGAGGGGGTGCACCTCAACGGGTGAGAGGTGAAGGTCCGCCCCCACCCTGTGAAGCAGAGTAGTGTCTGCTTCACTGGGAGCCCGGGCAGCAAAAGTAAGTGCTGCTCGAGCTCCCCGCACGCAGTGATAATGCAGGGTGGGGGAGGACCTTCACAATGGGAGGGAGAGGGAGAACAGAGGAGGGGGAGAGAAGAAAACAGAGGGGGAGGAGAGAACCGAGCAAGGGAGGAGAGAACAGAGAAGGGGGGTAGAAAACTGAGGGCGAGGAGAGAACAGAGGGGGGAGCAGAGAACAGAGGAGGGGAAGAGAAGAGAACAGAGGGGGAGAGAAGAGAACAGAGGAGGGGGAGAAGAGAACAGAGATGGGGAAAAGAGAACAGAGATGGGGAGAGAAGAGAACAGATATGGGGGAGGAGGGGTATGAAAGAACAGATATGGGGAGGAGGGGGAGAGAGAACTAATATGGAGATTAGGGGGAGAAATAGAACATATATGAATGAAGAGGAGGAGAGAGAGAACAGATATGGGGGAGTTGGAGACAGACATAGCAAGGAAGAGGAAAGGAACACACGGGAAGGGAGAGCCACGTACATGGAGGGAGAGGAAAGAGACAGGCATGAGAAGGGAGAGGAGACAGACAGACATGAGGGTGGGGGTGGGGTGGTGTAGGGCGCCACTGGAGACACCCGCACAGGGCACCAGAACACTTAAGGCCAGCCCTGTGCAGAATAGTTTTTAAATAGTGTCACTATAGCTATATGTGCCATTGAATAAATTATAACTAATTAATAAGTCCCACTATTCCATATTGCGCAGCCACATTTAGTGCTGACACACTCTATCTATAAAAAAAAAAAATCAGGCACTGAAAGTGTCTATAGAGTGTCAGAGAGCCCCTGTCATATCCATTCTAACAGACACACAATTTCCCATACATGAAAGTGTCAAGATTAAAAAAGGGCAGAATTCCCATTATATATAAGACAAAAATCCTGCCTTTTTTCATCCAGACTCTTTTGTATGCAGGAGTTTATTTATCAAAATACATAGATTTTTGCATCAAACAGTTAACTATAATTGGTGTTTGAGACACTGAGATGGTGACTTGCTTCTGGTCAAAATGACCTGTTATTTTAAACCTTTTAAATCAAAGCAAATTCAGCCTTATCTCTAATAATGATGCAGATAGCATGAACCATTTCTATATAACTTCACATCCTTTCTCCCAATGTAAATGTTTTTACACATATTACATTCAGTATAAACTTCACTGCGAAAAGCAACCACCAGGTGGCACTAAACAGGACCATTTCAGTAAAACAGATTGCATTATAGAATCATAAGTTCAAAGGTATAATACAAATTAATAAACAGAGAGCAGACTTACAGATTAGATTTCACTAGAGATCAGCACTGAATTGGCTTATATCTCTTTAGTTATCAGGTGTCCTATAGAGATAATTGTGAGCAATTGTCTGTAATTGTAAACGTTCTCACCCATACAGCATAACATTTCTGGCAAATGGAAGGAAATCGTTTTTATACAACAGGTGATTTGTTAACCTGTGACAAGACTTAAAGGGTTAATGTCTCATTTACATCAGGGGGCTGCGGAGTTTCAGTACACATCTTTCCCTCTCTCAAGATTTATGGTAATGATTTACCAATAAATACGTCATTATCCCACCGTGGCAGTTTTGTGGCTCTAGAAGGCCAGTGATTTATAAAAGCTCACAATTAAGGGTATGTGATCATGATATTACAAGCAAAGTAAGGATAATTTGTACGATAAGTAAAAAATGGTTTCATGTATCCATGACCTTGCATAAGTAGTAATTATATCTGTAAATGAGTTTTTGTAAGAAAAGGGCAGGAAGCTTAGATTGTATAAAGTGCACATGAATACAGGAGAAGCTGGTATTTGCAAGCAATTTATAAGAGTGTGGATAATCTGAAGGAAATGAGAATATTGGCATCAAGCGAGCTTAATTATAAACCACATCTATTTTATTATATGCAGCTTTACAATCTCTCTATAGTGTGTTTCATAAATTGTTTCTATGCGTGTGGTTCTGGGCTGACGCCTGACAATTCGTTTGTAGGAATGTGCCGTTTGATTTGTGGCAATATTTGCTTTGACTACATCTTATATGAGAACACTACTCTCAACACAAAAGCACTATGGCATACTGCCTGACAAATGGCCAGTGTTTCTCTTTTTTTTTTCTCTGCTTGCTGAAAGACAAAGCTGAAATGCAGTCAATTTCCATAATATGCATGAATTGAATAACATAAATAATATAAGGATCATTTATACTTTAATAAGAAATGTGAAAAGGGTAAATCTTTTTTTTTTTGTTTTTTTTATAGTGAAGTAAAATCAAAATGGGAAATGAAATCTTTTTACTCATTAAGTTGTTTACGAGATCTAGTGTTGAGAGCACATCCTCTGTTTTATTTCTTTGACATAGGAGTAAACAGTCAAGGTTCTTTATACCATTAAAGTAATACTTCAGGCTGTCTTAAATACAGTTAATGCAATATACCAATCAGCCATAACATTATGACCACTGAATGGTGGCAAGTTGGTGGAGACAGTGGGATGCGTTGGGCAATGTTCTGATGGGAAACCTTGGGTCCTGCCATTTATGTGGATGTTACTTTGACACGTACCACCTACCTAAGCATTGTTGTAGGCCATGTACACCATTTCATGAAATAGTATTCCTTGATGGCATTGGCCTCTTTTAGCAGGATAATGTGCCCTACCACACAGCAAAAATGGTTCGGGAATGGTTTGAGGATCACAACAATAAGTTCAAGGTGTTGACTTTGCTTTCAAATTCCCCAGATCTCAATCCAATCAAGCATCTGCGGAAACAAGTCTGATCCATGGAGGCACCACCCAGGGCTGGCTTTGGGGTGTGCGACCTGTGAAACCACACAATGCTCAACACCCAGAGGGCGCTACTTAAAAACCAAACTATTGCCGGCAGAGGCACTGACTGGAGAGATCAGATGTTCTCCCCTTACCAGCCCTGTGCACGGCTGCAGTGGAGGATCTGGGGAGGGGGAGGATCGCACTTGGTAAGAGGTGAAGGTCCGCCTCCCATTAAAGAAGTACAGCATGTTTCACTGGGGAGCCGTGGGCAGCATCAGCATTCCGGGCATCAGAAATACGATGCTATGCATCATCACTAAGTGCGGGGAGCATGAGCAGCACTTACTGAGCTCTACATGCGTTTAGCACACAGAGCTTATGCTTCCCGCTGCTCCCCAGTGAGAATGCAAGTAAGAATGGGAGGGGGGAGAGAGAACAGATATGGGGAAGGAGGGAGAGAGAGAACTGAGGGGGGAGGGGAAGGAGAGATAAGAGTTATGGGGAGAGGGAAAGAAAGCTGGGATGGGAAGGAGAGATAAAAGATATGAGGGGGATTAGAGATAACAGATATGGGAGGAGGAGAGAAAAAAGATATGGGGGAAGAACCGAAATGGGGAGGGGAAGGAGAGAAAAGAGATATGGGGAGAGGGAAAGAGATATGGGAAGTAGAAATAGGTATGAGGAGAGAGAATTGATACGGGGGATGAGGAGGAGAGATAACTTAAATGGGGAAGGGGAGAGACAGACAGACATGGGGGTGTCAGAGTCCGCCGATCGCTATTCCCAGTATCTTCCGGGTTTTGCGAAGGGGGAAGCCGCACCACGAGACTGATGCTGAGTTATTGTAGCAGTCTCTGTTCACACGTGCAGGCTTAGCCTCAATCCTCTAGTATAACGCTCCTGTGTACCGAACTTTGCCTTCTGTATTTACCACTCTGGCTTCTTCAATCCCAAACCTCGGACCTCCATTTGAACCTACCTCGCTGATTTCTTTTCCCCTTGACCACGGATTGTTTAAACGGATTACTCTTTCATTTTGGTAGTATACATACCAAACTACTGCAAGTATTCAGTTCCTATTATCTGCTCAGTATCTTATGTATATCCAGTGCTGCCTAACTGAATATATCTATTACTGCTCATCTAGCAAAACTTCATTTCAGGTTTGATTGCTCAAGTCTACCTAACGAAATGTTACAAAGTTGGATTCTGTACTCTTATCTCTACAATATCTTCCTTATAATTACTATCCTATTCCGGCAATCTTTCAAGGAAAACTGATTACTTAAAGAGATCATTACACATTAATTCTGAAGTTGAGTTCCTTATTCATTTTCTATAATCTGTTGAACCTAAACCTGACAGGGGGTGGGGAGAGGAGACACATACAAGGAAAAGGGAGAGGAGAGACATGGATGGGATGGGAGAGGAGAGAGACATACATGGGAAGGGATAGAGACATAAAATAAGGGGGTTGGACAGAGAGAGACATGGCAAGAAAGAGAGACATACATGGTGGGGAAGGAAAGAGATAGACATGGAAAAGGAGAAGAGAGAGGCCGGCATGGGGAGGGGAGAGAGAAGGGCAATGCCACGGGGATGGCCCACTCATGGCTCCTGAACACTTAAGGCCAGACCTGGCCCCACCTCACAAATTACAGGACTTAAAGGATCTGCTGCTAACAGCTTGGTGCCAAATACAACAGCACACCTTCAGAGGTCTAGTTGAGTCCATTCATTGACTGGTCAGGCATCAAAAGGGGACCTACACAATATTAGACAGGTGGTCATAATGTTATGGTTGATGGGTGTACCTTATAATGTGTTTTATATATATTTATATTTTTAATATGCTTTACATTTTATTTGAAAATATGTTGACAATGCATATTTCCCCATTATTTTGCATCTTCAGTACATAATTAGTCAGGGTTAGTATAGATTTAAGCACCATTAGAGCCTGAGATGTGCTTGTGCATGACTACATCAAACACTGCATGTATGGGAAAGAACTGCACTTGAGTCATGATAAACTCTTTGGCTATTTGACTACATATCTGGATATGCCATAAGGCCTTCTTTGTGGATTAATATGCTTTCTGAATATTTTCTTATTATATCACAGTGCAAATAGTTCCTTGTCTGGTTTCTGGAAAAGAGATAGAAAGGAACTCATGAATGGGTTCATGGCCTGCAACCCTAGGGGTAAATAGCCTGGGATATAGCATTAAACCTATAGCTCTCCATAGCCTTTGTTGGAGTATATTATTGTTTTTATGTGGAGTGCCATTATAGTCTGTCTTGTACCATGATGTCTGCTCTTTTCTGTCTACAATTTTGATTCCCAGTGACACATGTGGCCACACATGGTTGCCCCAAGAAGGTCACAACTAGACTCATTACTGTAATCATTACAGTACAGTACGTCCAATGGAAAAATGAATAGCTCATATTGAAAATACATAGAAATGTAAGTCTATGTAGGTACTTATATGTATATAAACAAAAATCTAATTCTCAAAATATTAAATTTTTATAGAAAATGTTTATTAAAGAAAAACTGTAGCAACAAAACATTTTTATTTAAAAGATTACAACAAGTAGAGATTGTTTATGAAGACATTATTTAATTACAAATAAAGTACCTCATTGAGTCCCAAAAGAACACACGTGGGAAGCAGCATACAGTTCTTACTCGTCTGCTGGGGTCAGTGAGAATGTAGAACACACAATCAAGTAACCCAATTTGCAGAATAAATTCAGTAGTTCAGCGCAGGATCCAATTAAGACTTCCCATTTATTCAGTATTCAGAATTATAAAATCATGGAAAAGCTTAAAGGATAGCAGCATCACCTTACGCGTTTCATCCATAAGGACTTTATCATATAAAAATTGGGCTACTTGATTATGTGTTCTACCTATTTGAGCCCTCTTGACTCCAAATCTCTCTAACACGGAGCATACATGTTGTTTGGAATTTTGAGTCTGATCTTTCTTCATCTGACCTAAGATTCTGTAATTCTTCTTGCTTTGCTTTCTTGTTTGTTTATGTTCATTCCTGCCTTGCCCAGTATTCCTGTCCTTACCCTGTAGTCCTGTTATGTTTTCTCTTCTGCCTGTCCTTATGGTTCATTCCACGTTTTCTCTCATTCCCTCTGCCTTGTTGGTTTGCTTCTATTTAAACCACATACGTTTATGTTCAGTCCTTTGCAGCAGTCTACAGGTATTTTCTGTGTTTAAATTGCAATGCCATGTAGGTGTCTTAGAGTCTATTATTTATGTTTTTGCTAATATTATGTTTTAGTTAGGGACTTGCCTAATGTGGGGTACCTTGACATGGTTGGCAAGCTAGCAACTAATTGGCCAATTGGTGAACCAAGCCCCCACCTTTACCATATTTATTATTAGGCTACTTCCTGTATTTATGTTTGTTCCTTTGTTTGTTTCTCTTGGGTCCCTTTTATCCTGTGTCTTGTATTAGTTATCCTTAGTTTGGTTTCTGCTTTATCTTATGTCTTTCCTCTGTCCTATAGCCCTGCACTCTGTATTTCTGTTCTCAGTTCCTTTTCTGTTTTAGCTCTGCTTAGTTGTCATTAGTTCATTTCCTTTCCAGCCCTGGGACCTGGTTACAGCAGCTGCTCCACAGGGCCTGGTTGTGGCTGCAAAAACTTGGGGTCCCAAACCTCCAAGGGATTGCAGTTACCAAGCACCAGGTCCTGTGTCTCCACCCTGCACCGTAGCTCATGATTACAAATATAAATGTATGCAGTGGCTCAAGATTGATTTTTGTAAAAAAAAGTGTGATTTTTCTTTTAGATTAGATTTATGTGATATTTTGACAACTATCATAGGGAGATTTTTTTTACAGGCTGTGGTAAATTTTATTTTACCAGCATGAAAACTATTCCTGTTTTTATTATGCATGAGCTTTGGAGACCACATAGGTGACTTCTTTGTTTTCAAAAGAGGTATACGTATCTTGAAAAGTATTGTGAAATCTGATATCTGTAACTACATCATGTACAGCACAGCCAGGTGGTCTGTCGAACGCATGCATTACAGACTCATTGAATTATTGTCCTGCTGGTCTTACAAAACATAGAAAGCTGAAGGGAATCTGGTTTCTTCACGACCAAGATGATTTTCAATTCTTGTGTGCCGCGTGGTCTAGTTTCAAATCCTTGGATAAGTTGGCCAACGCAAACCAATATAGTATTTTCACGACATAGTATGCATTACAGAAAAGCTGGATCGTAGATATTGGTAATAAAAAAGGTTTCCATTGGAATGCAAATATTAGTTCCAGACTCCCTTCAAAGATTAATTACATTGGTCTTAATCACCATTAAAAGAAGATAATTGTCTTATTTTTGTTATGAAAAATTGCTCAAGAAATGCCTATGTGGACAACCACCCTCCATTTTTTTCTTCTTAAAGGATCACTTTGACTCAAAGTGACCTACATTTTTGAATGCAGATTAAGTGAAATAATTATAAAAATGGATGCATCCATTAAGATTTGAACATCTGCGAGTAAATTAAACAAATTTAGAATGCAAATGTCAAGTTAGCAGATTCCAAAGAACGTCCAACACAGCTCTCCAGCATTCGAGTCTTTGCTGGAGCCTGGAAGGAAAAGAGGGACATTTAACTGTGTTGTTTTGTTGTAATACAATCCAAATATCCCAGATGGTAACAATACTTGTAATGTGTGCATACATATATCTAATAGGAGCCTGTACATAGTCATTGGTGGGAAGATCTTTTCCCTACCAAGTGTACTGCTAACATTTCTAGGTAGTCTCTTTACAAATACATAACTTTTACACATTCTCTTGCAGGATGTAGAATCCATGCTCAAAGGGAACTAATTAATTAATAGAGGATATCCTACCTGATATGAATTATACATAATGCATAGAATGCTGGCACATTCTATGTTATGCTATTTGTGATTCAAATAAAGATTTATACAATTTTTTTTTTGGGGGGGGGATTTAGAATTTCCTAATTCTCTATGACGCTTGGTTTATCTTTTTATAATATTAATAGTGACCTAATAGAGACCTTAATAAACTCTAATGCCTTTCTAAGTGCAAACTTAATAACTACCTACTTACAACACAAATATCTTAGCTTACAGGACTATTATAGTGTCAAATGTACCTATGGAAGGAATCTTGTTGCCAGCTAATTAATAATGAGCAATTGAGGAGTACGAATTTGTTTTAGATCCAACAATTCCATGTAATAAAACTTTTTAAAAATATTTTTCCTAGTTTGTCTATCAAGTAACAGGAGGAAAGGTTCCCAGCTATCATACAATTTATTGTTATCATGTTCTTTGTTGGCCAAGGCATTAGTCCATTCTATCATTAAAAACTGATGGAGTTTTATCTATTTTGGGAGTATACATTCTAATGATGATAGAACTGTAAAATCTAGTAGGCTCAGGTTAGCCTTTGGAGTATTAGCTTGTATGTGATATAAAGACAGTATACAGTCTCAGATTGTACTGTCAAAGTTCATTATTGATTTAACATGTTTTTTTATTGATTTCCAAAATAATTGGATCTGTGGACAATGGCTGACAACATTTCACATTACCACAAACATTCTTATATTTCCCGCTACATTGGTGGAATATAACATCTATGAAGTAATTTGTACATGATATCATGAAAATACAAGGTATATGTTTTAATAGTCTGCTAATTTTAGCTAGAATCTCATGAAATGCCAAATGAGAAACATCAGTTTTCCATTTCACCAATCCTCAATTTGTCCCATTTTTCTATTGACTAAAATTCGACTTTGGAGGTCGAATTTCATTTTGAGAGTAAGTAAAATTTGGCTACTGAGTTTGAAAAAAATCTAAATCTTCCCTATTGAATGTAATGGGAGGCAAAATGATCAAAGCTGATTTTGAGACTAAGTCAAATTTTCCGAATTACTTTCAATGGGGAAGATTCGAACCTGGGATTTTTTTAGAAGTTCAAACTTGGATGCCACATTTTACTCAAACTGAAAGTCGACCTCCAAAGTCGAATTTTAGTGAATAGACCCATCAGAGATATTACAACCCTGAATTATTTGATTATAAATCGTCGAAATGTAGAGGGAATTGTAACGATCTTGTTCAGGAGATGGACCACAAGTGTAGATGAGGCTATAGGGACACTCACTAAGTACTGTAGGTAGCAAGTATTGGTCTTCACCTTAATGACTACACACCGTTCGTTGAGCCGCCGGTGGTATGTCACCAAGGATTTTGCTGGAACACTTACTACCGGATACTCAGCAAGTGGAGCCCGTATAGGATCGTACAGGAATACAGGCAAACGGAGAGTCAGGAGACAGGCCGGGTCACGGACAGGAGAGATACGGATAAACAGGTCACTAGCAGAAATCGAGGCAGGCGGCGGACGGAGAATAGTCAGGAACAGCAGGGTCATACACAGAATAATCAGGAATGCAGGAACAAATGGATGGAGTATACAGGGACGAACCGGGTCAGCAACAGATAAACGGAGTCAATCAGGAGTCAAAACGCTAGTGAGGTACACAAGGCATTATCACAGGCAAAGGTAACCCGTGAAATGACTGTTTAAATACACTACCAATTGATCAGGACACACCTCTGATCAATTGGCAAGGGAGTGGTTAATTTAATAAATAGCCCTTTAACTGGGCTCATGAATATTCAGGAAACACCCGCATGCGCGAACGGGTGCGTGACGTTACTGAGCGCGCGTCTTGCTGGACGCGCGTCTCAGTATCAAGGGATGCTGGGGCTCTCACTCTGAGCCCCAGCCGAAGGGATGGCGTCCTCCTGATCCGCGATGGCGGCGGATCAGGAGGAGAAGCAAGGTAGGTGACAGGAAGGATATTTGAACCAGGACTAAAAAGCAAATCTATTATATAAGTTGCATTTGTATTGCGCTTAAATTTGATTTGGCATAGCATTTTGTCTGTAAATAAATCCAAATATGAATATTTGGGATACCATAAAAAGATTGTAACTTTGGAAAAGCAATGATCAAACAATGTATGCCAGTGTTTCCCAATTACATTTAGTGATGGTACCCTTTTATATTTTGTACATAAAATGTAATTTTATTATTTTTCCCATGGAACAGCATTTGGGAAATGCTGGAATATTGTCTCTATGGTTCTTATTTGTTTCTGTTTGAGATGGTGTACTATGACAAATGGAGTCCACCACTATACCACACACCAATCCGTCTCTCATGCTACAAACACTTCACACTTCACTGCATGGAACTCTTATTTTTACCTCACGGAATTTAGAAATGCTGGAATATTGTCTCTATGGTTCTTATTTATTTCTGTTTGAGATGGTTACTATGGCAAATATAGTCCACCACGATGCCACACACCAATCCGTCTCTCCTGCGAAAAACAACAGGTTCACACTTCACTCCATGGAACTCTTATTTTTACCTCACGGAACCCCAGAGTTCCACAGGACACCATTTGGGGAATGCTGGTCTATTGGATGAATTATATGACCTACTAGACAGATGCCCTTTTCATCACACATTTTATCACATGAATCTGCTACTGCTCTCTTAAAATTAGAATTAATTTGCTTTTATAGTATTACATATTAATGGATTTCTTATACAACGTTTTGGTATTTGCGAAAATCTAGCATGTAATAAGAAAGTTAGATTGCAATATGGCATACGTGGTTGTCTTTTTCCTGGTTGGTAAATGCAGAATGTTGCAAGGTCAGCAGAAATTCTCAGTAGCACCCTGATGCAGCCAGTTTAACAGCAATTCAGATAGTGGAAACTGCTTAGGTCACAGGGAACCAGTTAGTGATGTATAACTTTTAGCAGTCCAGCTAGTGTACACTACAGTTCCCATTATGCTCGCTGAGCATGACTGAATGGGTTGTTCACAACAGTTGGAGTGCCAAAGATGAATTATTTCAACTCGCCAATAATATTTTTTTTAAAATGAAACCATTAGACAGACTACTGTTATTAGCTGCTTTTCATGTTTTATAAATTGTAGTAGTGCGTACAGTAAAAAAAAACAGTATCCAAATCCCATGTATCTACATGCAAATGCTACATAACCAGAAACGTAACTCACTGCTGCAGAGTTAATGACAATGCGGCTTTAAAAGACTTTCTATTTGGTAGTTACAGAAAGAAATGTAAGGGATAAACACACTGAATCATCCCATTGTGTAGTAATTGTAGCAAAAACAAAAGGCTCCAGATGCGTAATTTGCATTAGTTTCATTAGGAAATCTTTGTGTGTGTCTATTTAACGAAATTCAATCCTATATACAGAGCACATATAAGGGGTTGTTTTCCAGTCTTCATTTTAACAGAGGTGTTTGCATTTGAAAAACCTTACTTCATATGAGATATCAGTGGGAGTGCTCTAATATGTAACTCCCAAATGTGCACTTCTTCTAAATGTATCAAACTATTCGAGTTCACAGCAACACAATACAAAGTAATGTGGGTTTAAATTGCTGGGAATGTACCATTCCTAAATTCTCTACAATGACAAGGCATGTAAAATCTCAATGTACACACCTGCTGTTTTATCGCCATTCCTCTGGCATACAGTTAGAAGGTGTAACATTTAACCATTAAATAACCATTAACCTATACACATGCTAATAAATATGGGCATCACCTTGTATAAAGGTATAAGCATTCTCTTTAAAGGGAACGCATGACAATTTTACAACATAGGGTAACTTTATTATTCATGGAGTTTACCTAGTCACTCACCGGGCATAATCGTCAACAGTCCTGGACTTTCCAAGACAGTCCAGTTTTTTGGGGTCCTGTCCCATCACATTTGGGCATGCCCATGCAGCATTCCATTTAAACTGTGTATGTCTATAAGACATAACTATTTATAATCATACAACCGGTACCAGGAAGGCTGAGCTGGAGGCTCCACTGCCACGTCTCACCCAAGTTCTGGGATGTTGGCAGGCCTGGCAGGTGAACTTTGAACTTTTAAGAGGTATTCATCTTTAGACATACATCTGTTTATCTTATGCTGTTTACTTATGGCTGATAACATAGCTGTCCTTTAGTTGTTTTCTGGCTTTGTACCTTTATCCTGAGCTTTGTTTGAAATGCTGTCCTGAGCAGCACAATCCTTTAGGTCCATGTATAAAGTGTATATTGAGGCCATAATATTATTATATTATTTTGAAATGCCTACCCAGAATCCTTTGTAGCAGTGGCACCACTGTGAATTTGGGATTTATATGTGAAACACAGGTATGACAATATGTCTGGTGTTCACAGGAATGTTTTTAATAATGCCTTTACTGCATTCTGCATTTGAAAATGGAGGGATTCTAAATTCATCTTTATCTCATGATAATTTCTTATGTATGTGTGCTTCTAAACACTAAAGCCATTTGCATATTTGTCTTTTATTTTGACCTCTTATTGCAGTAGATGTTTTCTCTATTTTTTTTTGTAGAGAACTGCATATTTAGAGATGTATAAAAGTGTTGCTATTTGTATATCTTTTTAATAGGATTTTTTTTGTACGATTAAAAGGATAAAAAAACGGTCACGACTTAAGGGTAATTAGAGGTGTTTTTTTTTTGTTGTATATAAGTATTTGAGGATACGGTTGAACAACTTGGTGTTTGGGATGATGGCTTATTTTATAGCTGGAATCCTGTACTTTAGTAACAGGAAAAATGTAAGCTTTTCCATGTAATGGGATTAATAATATTGATATTTTATGGCCTGCCACTCATGCTTACCAAACACAACCCCTTGAGAGCCATACACTGCTAAATAAATGCTATCCATATGCTCCCATGGCTTTGGTCACATCCTTTCTCCTGGTCCATAACATAGTAAATTGTTCTTTCGAAATATATCAATCATTGGGTTTATTCTCATTGCAGTGCTTAAATGTTATTGCTCTTCACTAAACATCAGCTGGTTATTTTTATTATATTTTACCTTACATCAATCTCTGATTCTCTCGTTCTCCCTCACTAGGCAGGCACATGAAGACTTGCTTGGGTGCCATTGATTGCATTCAGGGTTCTTATGTAGAACTGTAACATTCAGCAGATACAGCCTCGTCACATAAAATGAGAGAAGAAGACAGCTGGAAATGGAGAGATAAGTGGAAACCACAGGAAGAAAGAAGACCCACATGGTTTGTTAGCGGAGACAAAGAAACGGAGACACATTATCTAGGTTACTGTGTAAAATATAACCTTATGTGAGAAGTTTTCAGAAATAGCCGAGTTAAACAGTAATAAGAGATTTCTTAGAAGACAACACACAGGGAAACATGAGTGGACAATTCAGAGGAGGGGAAGAGGTCAATGCTATAGCAGAAAAACACATTGCTGTCTACCACATAGGCAGAACATGTACATTGTTCTCTTATTTTACCTTCTAAATGTTTGTATTTACTAAAATAATTAATAAAGAATACTTTAAAAAGATATATTATAGTAATAAAAACTAGAGAGGGTATGTCACGATATTCTCTAGTTTCAAGTACGTCTTGGCATGTTATAATCGCCCAACATTCAGGAGATGTTCCTGTTTATTTAATGCTACTCCTTTTACCACCTGAGCCAAGATGATCTTTCCAGGAATCAGATGGGCAAGTCTGAGGATTGACTAGATTCTACAGTTGACCCATTAGCTCACTGAGTTATATCACTACCGTTACTGATGCTATAATATCACGACCTATGATAATCATACACACATGTGATATTTTAAAATGGTAAATATAATTTCATAACATTATATGCACTGGCCAGGTCCTATTCCACAAACTGCAATAAACTCATCAAAGCTTGGTGGAGATGTTACGTGTAAATAGAAATTGAACACACATGCACATTAGTGTAATCTGTTTTTGTTTTTTTAAATAGTGTTTTTTTTTTTGTTCAAAATGTAGCAACAAGATAAAGTTATCCTCTCAATTCTGGCTTGTCTGGAAGACACTGGTTTCAGCTGCAACTTGATTTTATCAGACAATGTTCTGGTCTCTACACATTTCATCTACCCAGTTTTAACTCAGTTAACAAAGTTAGCAATAACGGCCTATGCCTAATGGAGATACGAGTCAAAAAAGGTACTTCATCAGAAGCTTAAAAGCGGTGGGAGTAGAACCTCATGTCTGATGATCTAGTGTAGAGGCCTGGCACTAAGTGAGGCAGTGTATGCAATGACTGCCAGATTTGTCCCACTTTAAGCTCAAACTTCATCTCTTTTAGTTTCAACAACCAAGGGCTTTGATTTTCCTTAAAATGCTACTCCAGCCTACCCAATGTTATAAATATCAAAAATCCCATTTTCAGACTTTCTCATAGATGCATAGAAATATCCTTGATTATCTTAAAGTATTAGTGTACTGACCCTTTACTCATAAAGCTTTTGGATAACACCGCCATATAGTCTAATCCTGAGACATGATACATTTAGTATGTTGTACCGTTACTTTAAGTTACACTAAATTCTGTAAATTATTGTAATAGAGCTGGCACAACATTTCTACCATCTCTAATCTATAATTGTCTGTAGGCCCTAGACATCCAACTGTGGATCTACATCTGGTGATAGACTACAATTCCTATATTCACAGCCAAGTCACCACCAATGGCAGAGAGTTATTAGAAAATGAGTGGCCCTGTCACTTTCTCCCGATATTTCTATATATTTTTTAAGTTTTAAATCTCTTTTTTACATTACTATTCATTTTTTGCTTCAGACAATTTTGATAGTTCTGCTTAGCAAGGTCCATATGATATTCAATGCACTGTACAAGTCTTTTATTGTTTAAATGATCCTTTAAATGTACAGAATGTATTTTCTAATCTTGTGTTCTCCTGAGGAATTATATGTTGACCTCTCATTAGATCTTAGAATCCTTCTGAGTCATTATGCCATTTAAATTGTATTTGATATCCCAAGGAAGGGTTATTGAAAAGCAGTGTTATGACATTTTAATGAGAATTTAATTCATGTTTGTGTTGAACTGAGACCCATCTGTTACATATTATTTGCAGGAAATAAATATGTGTAGATCTCACACTATATATCAAACAATTAAAAGTTGATACAGGCATCTTATAAACTGATCAAAACAAGTGTTATATATATTTGGAGATCAAAAAGCACCAAATGCCACAATATAAAATTCCAGAAAATGATAAGATAGGCACTCAAACAAATTATTAAAACATGAGTGTCCTTAGATCAGTATGTCTCAGAAAATCCAAACAAGGGAATTATTATTGAGAGTATACATATATAACAGCTGGGAGTGTGGGTGGCAGAGCGCCTCTATATGCTACATAAACAAAACTGCTGGCTTTGTGTACTATGTGACTATGTGAGTGATTGTGTGAGTGAGTGACTGTTTGCGTTGTGTGCAATTTATTAGTGTGAACAAGCATATATAACATACCATTTATAATTAGTATCCTAAAGCAGGATTTACACCCTCTAAGGTGATGGGACATAGCCACTCTGTAACAGTAATCACTGGGTACTGTTTGACTCATTGGTAGTATACCAAAATCATTCATAGTCTCTTCTTGAAAAGTGGTATAATTGAACCCAATAGTTTTGGAAGAAGAAAAACAGGGAGTCTGAGAAAATTCTAAACAAACACAAGTAAGCAGTATGGAGTGCAGATGTCTAAGACACAGCCTCGTATAATATATTCTAAATCAGCACAAGCAAACTGAGTGGAGTCTAGATGTCTAGGGACCACCTAGAAATATATACATTTATTTAAAAGTTCAAAGACTACCTAGATTAGGCCAATGGTCACAAGAAGTGCAAATTCCTGAAGTACACACACACACACACCTTAAACAACCTTACCCCAAGGTTGAGCCTCAAGGAAAGTATTGTCAAGGACGTAGATGATCATCAAGTATGTTATATATAGCTATACAAATGTTACTCTTACAGGCGAGCGGAAATAAAGAGAATTAATAGTCGGGAATGCCATGGTCGGAATAAGGAATGAGTAGCCGCTAAAGCCAGAAATGGGAATAAGGCAGCCAGAACAAAGCTACGGTGAGTACAACAATCAAAGAACAAACAAACACAATGTAGAAGTACCACTAGGGTGCAGAAACTCTGGCGATTTAGACTGGGGCTGAGCAGACCCCACCCTGGGAACTTGCTTCATAGACCCATGCTGACAGATAGTGCCCCGACGTGAGCTGCAGAAGTCAGGAACACAGAGGGAAGAAGGAGGCCATGATCTGGCTCACACAGGAGTAGCGGTCAGGAATGCAGACCTCCTGAGAGATAACAACTATACTGGATGGGCCTAGTATGTCTCTAATAATTTATATCTTATCTTGGAATATACAGGAGGAATCTATAAGTTTCCAATAGATTTGGTGTTTAAAGGCTGACTAAGCTGGCATCGTATTGCACAAAACTCCAGCCATGGTTCTAGCTATTGATGCCACAGCATTGTAGGAATTGTAGACAATGGCTAACTCTTGGCCCCCTTACTCTTTTTTCTGTACATGATGGGAACTGTCAGCTTCTGTTGCTGCAGTTTTGTATTTTGACTTTGGTGTTTGCATACATAGCACTTTCTTGAAAAAGCTATATCACTATCATTACTGATGTTCACCAGTTGGTGGATACTACTTTGCACAAACCCACACACTATGGAATTATGGATGGCCTACTAACGTAGTATTTTATCTGCTAGGTTAAGGACTACACATCTTCTGCCATGTATTATTTGTAATACATGACTGCTGGTAAATTCTGCAGTATAATAAGAACAAATAATGGGGTGCTCAATTGCTTGCTAACATGTCAATGGGTACAGTATGATTTTCCCTTATTTTTTTTTTACAAAAAAAGCTTTAGTAACAAAACCACAACATTCCCTGACAGCAGAGATTTACTCAGTAGGGGGCCATTAGGAAACAATGACCTTCCCGTCTCCATTTTCCTGTCACAGAACATTGCTATTTTTTTCTATAGCTGTGGGAAGCTCCAATTTGGCTTGGACAAATTCCAACTAATCTAGGAGGCCTAGTGGATGCTCTATTAACAGTGCCTTACAGCTTGAAAAGAAGCAAGGTGCTGGTAATGGTGAAAAGCACAGGGAAATAGTAAAATTATATTGGCTATAATTAATATTTCCAGTATAATGGCTTGTACTTAATTAAAAAAAATATTTTTAACTAAAATTGGGTAAGAGGGCCTAAGTTCCATTTTTTATCTTAAAGGCATTTGGGCAATACATCAATTTTATGTAGTGTTTAAATATAATGTAATAAAAGAGTTACTTTCTACTGACCTTTCACACTGTTTTAGCAAATTCTGACATTTTCCAAAATCAAGCATAATACATTTTAACAAACATGTACAATGTTGCTTTCTTACAATATTTGGTGGATAATCTACCCAACAGCAAAACAGTGCATGGTACAAGATAATAAAAGCATGTTAAATTACTACCTTGTTAAATGTGTTTGTTATGATATGGGAAATTATTATAAGGCTTATATTATAGAATATTGCTGGAACAGAAAAAGGATTAATGGAATACAAGGCTTAACTGACTACTGACAATGATGTTTTTTTAATACATAACACTGTAGTGGAGGCATTGAGCAGAAAGTTAAACAGCACTGACTTCTAGTCATGCTGCCTATTGTGTAGAAAAGCATAGCATCTAGAAAAAATCCATTAATGTGCATGGCCTATGCTGTGGATTTTACATTGCCTGCTGTACACAGCTTTTCTTACTGTACTATTATTCCTTTACTATGATTAATGTCTGGATCCCTTTTGGAAAACCTCATGTAGTCATATATGAAACAGAGACAATTGCAAATGGTTTAGTTTAAAGCATGGGTGTGACTTTCCAGATGCTTGTGGCCTAGTCACCCATAATGTCCTTTTATCTAAGAGGCTGACAGGGGAGCATGGGATATGTAGTCCTCCAACAGCTGGAAGCAGAGCCAGCCCTCCAATGGGTCCAGATGTGAAACAGGCTGCAAATGGGTGCCCTCCCTGCTGTCTCACACCCACTGGATGCACAGGGTGAGGGGAAAAAATCTGTATCCAGTGATTAAAAATATATACAGGGTTTCACATGACAACCTAGTGTGCATAGTATAGGACTGCATCTTCTGCCCATAGACAGTGCTGGAGAACTCCTCTACCTTCTATGAGAGGAAATACTGTTGGCTGTGCGTGTGTTAGTGACTGTGTGTATGTGACTCTGTTTGTGACTGCATGTGTGTATGTGACTGAGTGTGTCTCATAGCCTGCCCCACAATGGGTCCAGGTGGCACTATAAGAGAGGCAGCAATATGCCACCTTTGGCATTTTCCAAGAACTGCTGGAAGCACAGTGTAAGGGGATAACATCTGTACATTGATATAGACTGCCTGCTTCAACCCCTTATGCTCATCACTTAAAAGAGAGAAAAAGTGCTGGGTGTTTCATGAAAATTACAGCTTCTGGCAATGGAGGTGGGGGAGCACATATATGCTACAAAAAACCTGATGGCTTTGTATGCTTATTTGATTGTGTGTATGTGACTGTGTGTATATATATATATATATATATATATATATATATATATATATATATGTGAATGTGTGCGTGTGAGTTATTATGTGTATGTGACTGTGGTGGGGGAGCACATATATGCTACAAAAAACCTGATGGCTTTGTATGCTTATTTGACTGTGTGTGTGTGTGTGTGTATATATATATATATATATATATATATATATATATATATATACAGATCAACTTTACTTTTTCGGTCTGGTTTTTATGTTCTTATAGAAACATAGAAACATAGAATGTGTCTGCAGATAAGAACCATTCTGTCCATCTAGTCTGCCCAATTTTTTTTTAGCACTTTTATTAGTCCCCCGTTCCCGGTCTTATAGCTAGGATAGCCTTGTGTCCATCCCACGCATGCTTAAAATCCTTGACTGTGTTTACCTGTACCACTTCTGCTGGAAGGCTATTCCATACATCCACTACCCTCTCAGTAAAGTAATACTTCCTGATATTACTTTTAAATTGTTGCCCCTCTAATTTAAGACTATGTCCTCTAGTTGTGGTAGTTTTTCTTCTTTTAAATATACTCTCTTCCTTTACTGTGTTGATTCCCTTTATGTATTTAAATGTTTCTATCATATCCCCCCTGTTACGTCTTTCCTCCAAGATATACATGTTAAGATGCTTTAACCTTTCCTGGTAAGTTTTATCCTTCAACCCATGAACCAGTTTAGTAGCCCTTCTCTGAACTCTCTCCAAAGTATCAATATCCTTCTGGAGATACGGTCTCCAGTACTGCGTACAATACTCCAAGTGAGGTCTCACCAGTGCTCTGTACAATGGCAAGAGCACTTCCCTCTTCCTACTGCTAATACCTCTCCCTATGCAACCAAGCATTCTGCTAGCATTTCCTGCTGCTCTATTGCATTGCCTACCTACCTTCAAGTCCTCTGAAATTATTACTCCTAAATCCCTTTCCTCAGATGTTGAGGTTAGGACTGTACCAAATAGTCTATATTCTGCTTTTGGGTTTTTACGCCCAAGGTGCATAATCTTGCACTTGTCCACATTAAATGTCAGTTGCCTATATATGACATATATATATATATATATATATATATGTGTGTGTGTGTGTGACTGTGTGCATGTGTGTATCTGACTGTGTGTTTACATTATGTGTGTAAGTGAGTGTGTGACTTTGTGTATATATGTGTTTGTGTGCATGAGTTTGTGTGACTATGTGTGTGTGCATGACTATGTCATTGTGCATATGTGTTGCAGGGGGGGAGGCAGGGATCAGATTTTCAATGTCAGACCCAGGCAGCACAATTTCTTGAGACTGGAGAGTTGCAATTTGACACCCATGGTTTAAAGTGAGGCAGAGGAACTGCAGACTAGAATGTGTTCTGAAAAGTAATCACCTTCAGTACCATGGAGAGCAACGCTGCTTTTCTTTAACATGCTGGAAACCTTCACCTTGTCACTGTTAGTTCCCACCATTACTGTCCATTAAGTAAAAGTAACACATTTGGCTGATTTAGAACACTACATTTTTGGTTATTTAACGGTACAGCAAGGGGTGTTTAGTGCTAGAAATTAAACACTTAGTTAGTATATGATAAATAACTAATATGCTTTTAAATGTTAGATTTCCTGTTGGGGAATCCAGAGAATTGGAACCAGAGGGCTACATACTCTTTGCTGATCTTCTTCCTAACTGTTTGCATACAGGGCCAAATCCTTCACACAAGCTAAAACTGCTGTTAAAGAAACAGTAAAGCCTGAATTTTGTTTTTCAAAGACACAGTGAATCAAACTTGTATTTTGATTCTTGTCCACTCACTGCAGATTTGTATCTTGTTTTCATCTTCTCTCACGTATTTATTAGAGGATGAAATACACTGTAGTTGTCTCAATAGTCACCAACCTCACTAATGTTAATGTTACGTATTTAATGCCATGTCTATCTTTCTTCTCTCTCATTGAGAGTTATACTCAGTTGCCTATTGCTGTTCTGCACTCTATCTTATACTATTACTCTGTAAGATAGCATGTTTTATCAGTTTGAAGGCTCATCACATATATCGTTTAACACTGAGTTCATCTCTGAACAAATGGCAGGAAAGGATGGACGCAGGTAAGTGATGCAAAAGTTTTTATGTATGATATAATGCAAAGACTGCTAAAATACATGCCATTTTGACAAACCATAACAATGCTTTACAGCCTTTGGACCTTTGGAAAAATTGGACCTCCTGATCATCTAATGCACATGGATATAATTGTTGTAAATGTATAAATAACATGACCGCTATATATAGTCTACCATATCTCTCATATTGTTTCAAATGTTTTGAACTCAATCAAATTTACTGTAAGTAATTTGAGCAAACACTGATCCAATATACACTTGAAGAAACGGAACTAGAAATTAAAGACTATCCTGTCAGGGGCCACAGGTTGACAAATCTAGAATTTGACACATATTTGAACACTTCTTCTATGTAGAATACTCAAAACAAGTTGGGAGCTAGCAGTGGAAGGTTTTAGGAGCCAGGGCTGCTGGGGTTTGTCAAGCCTTGCAGGCATCTATTACAAATGATATGCATATCAATGGCATGTAAGCCTGTGAAACAGGCTCAGCTGTTAATAAGGCAGATCCAAGCACAATAGAAACATAGAATGTGTCGGCAGATAAGAACCATTCGGTCCATCTAGTCTGCCTAATTATACTTTTATTAGTCCCCAGGTCCCTATCTTAAATCTAGGATAGCCGTGTGCCTATCCCACACATGCTAAATCCTTGACTGTGTTGACCTCTACCACTTCCGCTGGAAGGCTATTCCATACATCCACTACCCTCTAAGTAAAGTATTACTTTTAAATCGTTGCCCCTCTAATTTTAGACTATGTGCTACAGTTGTAGTAGTTTTTCTTCTTTTAAATATACTCTCTTCCTTTACTGTGTTGAATCCTTTTATGTATTTAAATGTTTCTATCATATCCCCCCTGTTACGTCTTTCCTCCAAACTATACATGTTAAGATGCTTTAACCATTCCTTGTACGTTTTATCCTTAACCCATGAACCAGTTTAGATTGTGTCAATAATCCCAGAATCCCAGAAACAACCAAATCTCTATAACCATTATTCTTTTAAGAATGTTTTATTACTTACTCTGGTGAGGTTTTTTTTTCTCATTCTGTAGACATTGTTTTGTATCAGAATGGATTGGTCCCCCTTTGGGCCACCTACTGTGGAACTAGGGGAATTCAATCTAAAGGTTTTGCCAGTGGGTATATTAACTGTTTGAATTAGTTTAGGATGTTCCAGTTTCACCTCCTTTATCACCTTGGCTGTTGATGTAGATTTTGAGTAATAACTGGCAATCAGGTTTGGCATGAAACTTTAATTATTCCTTTGTTGTTCAAGATGAACAAATGGCATAGGTCCAGGGGGAGCTGAACAGACAGTAACTTCTGCAAACAGTATAAAACACAAAGTTATCTTCTAACCAGCATAAAAAAAATGTTTTTTATGTACAGCTGCCGAATGTTTGATGTGTTCTTCAAATAGTCTTTAATATGGAATGGAACAATAATCATGCAAAAGCCATTGTCGAAATTTAAACAAATATCACACTTAATCAAGGATAGGAAACTGGCCATCAGCCAGGACTGCATTAAACATGGTTATTCTATAGGAATATAAGACAATGTATTGTTTACCTTTTGTTATATGTAAGCTGATGTACCTTGCATACTACATGACTAGAAAAAACAAGTAGCTAAACAGATGTAAGAACCTGCCTATAATGTCATTTTATTTTATTTTAAATACAAATAGTTAAAAAAGTGTAGCCAAGCAACAAGAAAGACACCAATAGCAAACAATATAAACAAAAGGCTGAAGCAACCAGAGACCTTTGGCAATTATATATCTACAGCAACCAAAAATCAAGTTCATAAACCACTCAGCAAGTACAGCAATAAAGTAACTATAGAAACAAACTATGACAATAGCCATAAACATCTTATACAATATGTTATTTAGATATTTTAAAGATTACATGTATTTATTGTTGGTTTGTCTATTCCTTGTCCAGCACAGTATACATACTGCAATATAGGCATTTGATTGTTGACCCAGCAGTATATTTTACATGGTAAAGTTCACCATGATGAACCAGAGCAACAAATGGATTTGGTCCCAGGCTCTTTAGAAAGCATTAATTCATTGTGTAAAGACTTATTCAATTACTTTACATTTTGTGCACCAATTAACCAGCATGTTTTTTAACAATGCAGATCTTCTAATTGAGACCTTGATAAAAGAATAAATTATTTGTTCACTGAGGTTATATGTTTAGCAGGTTTTCACTGCATCTGAAATATTTAATGTGGTAACTGTGTTATCTCCTCCGTTACTTGTGTCGAATAGAACCGTTTTACATAATGGAAGTCTCATTAATCATGCATACCAGGACAATGGGATAGGACAGCTTCACAAATCAATAGGATTAAGCTAATTGATATTACACTCTGAAACAGACTTTGCCAAGGTGACATAATGAAAGTTTCATATTAGGAGCTATGACATGTGATTAAGAGAAACGTGCTTGCTATTCAAGCAAATTAAAACAATTTAGAGTTTAAGATATTTTTGGTTAGATCACCACACAGACCTTATAATATTCTTATATATATAGCTAAAAATTGTCATCAAAAATGCCACTTAACTGTCTCTATTGTTCCTTAATTGCCGGTGACAAAAGGTCAAACATTATTGTCATGGTATGCAGCCAGTATACGTTAAAGAAAATCTATACATTTACTAAAATGACAATGCTGGATCTGTTATTGAACTAAACATCTAATATTGAATGAACATGTAATACAAGGTGGGTGAGTAAGCCATATTTGTCAAGATCAAAACTGAACAATATTGGAGGAAACTAATAGCTCCATTGAACAAAATTCAATACATCACAATTAAATGTTTACTATCAATTAATCAACAGTTAAACCCACCATGGTAACTGCTAAAGTACAACTTACATTTTGTTTAACTTTGGTTCCTTTATTAAATTGAGGAGAAAGTGACCCTTGATGCTTTGCAGCATTATGGATGCATGAGCATTATGGGTGATATAGTTCACAACATCTGGGGTGTTGAACATTGCCTACACTTGGCCTATATGGTATGCAGTCTTACACAGGGCAGCCATCAGAGGGTGATGAGCTATTTATTAAAAAATGTTTTTAAAAAACGTTTAAAAAAAAAAGCGTTGGCAATTGGGGCAGCTGCCCAGGGCCCATTCATTCCTGTGGGCCCAAAGTAGCAATCGGCCTTCTGTCACAGACGCCTGGAAATAATGGTAAGTCACATCCAGTGGCTGTATTTCTTGTATGCAGCATGCTTACAGGAAGAAAGACTGCAGAGGAGACGGCCGGGGACGAGCAGCATTCAGTTAATACTGAGGAAGGGGGGATACATGTTTCAAAAAGCAAGCACAACAAAGATTATGTGGCATAATAAATACAATTTCTATACTAATGAAAGAAACGTATTGGAAGTACTTTATTTGCATGTTGTGCTTTACAGCCTAAGTGTATTGTATTGTTCCACTAGTGGATCAAAAGAACAAAAAAATGCGAGGGAAGGTTCAGCGAAAAAGACACCACCACTGTACATTATATACATTATGGATGGGTAATGTGATATGATATAGCTACATATGGGAACAAATATCATTCCTTTGCATTACATACATGCCACAGAGGCCAATGCCACAGCTTCTAATATGTGTTATAAATTAAGGTATTTGGCAGTTTTATCCGTGAGTGTTATAATCACTTAGAGATAAACCTTGAAAAGCTTTTGTAATGAAATGGAAGTTGTTGATTATACAACCCAGATGTTTAGCAGATATAGTATGACAGTCATGTGAAATAAATACATAGATTAGGGATTCTAGATGCAATTCTCTCTTTATTGAGTAGACCCTTTTGTATTCCGTCTTTTGTAGATCAGAAGCCTTGAGGATCCATTAATAACAGATCTGTTTCTTTTTCTTTAGTTCATAATACTGTAAATGGAACTGCAATTTTAACCCCTTCATGACAATGCCGTACATGTACAGGCTCCCAATGTCACTAACATCTCAATCACGCCCCTTCACCCTATACAAATCGGGTGAGGGAAGTTTCAGGCTGCCTCTGGTTGAGGCAAGTCTGAAACAGCCAGAAAATGGGCTGTCTTTGCCTGCAATAGCTGATACAGACTGTCTCAGCCATTGCAGATAGGATTGTGATTACTGAAAAGGCTAATCACAGTCCTTTTCCATTCACCTCCAAATTTGGGGGGAGAGATATGGTAAGGTGATCCTGGTTGTCTTAACAGTTAAACAGACCAGGATCACCCAATATTTTTTGCATGTATTAATGTGATCACTGTGAAAATCAATCACATTGATCACATGCTATTAATGCAAACAATACAGTTAATGAAAATCAGTGCTGTATTTAAAAAAGTAATAAAAAAAACACAAAAAAATACTTCCACTCTCATTACACAAAGGGTTAAGTCTAAAAATAATGGTCAAAAAATAAAGCGATATCTGTCCTTAAAAACACCAGCATATTATATGTGGGGATTCATTTAAAAAACAAGCTTGCACTTTAATTTAAATGCACATATAGCTAATGCAGCAAAAAAGCTAATGTCCAGAATGGACATCAAAACAAACAAAACCATTGTCCTTAAGGGGTTAATAATCTATCATTTTTAGACTTTAAGTGTCTTCAATTTATTGTCAGTGAAATTTGAATTTGATAAATCTATTTATTTTTCCAACATTGCATATTGTAATGCAGTATAGGCCTTTATGTAGTCTTTGTTTTACCCCATTAATGGCTACTGGACTAACATGGATGTGTTTAATACCTAATCTCAATTTATAGTGAAACAATGTTTACTATTAATATTAATATTTTTGGTAAACGTTATTATATTATATCTATTAAATATAAGTAACTGATATATTTCTTTTACAGTATTGCCACAAGCCTAGTGCAGTAATATACATATGCAATTATGCTCCGTTACATGATTTTTGTGACTGCAATAATATGTAAATTATTTAAGAATGACACTGATTGGGATTTATATAAATCCGTATTCAAGTTACTTTAAATATATACATATATTTTAAATATTTATTTAGCATTATAATTGCTTTTATAGGAAAACAAAATAAAATCCTCATTATACATATGAAAAAATGCTATAACAAGAAGCTAGAGAAGGATTTAAATTGTTGGGAAGAGGCATTACTGTGCTTTTATCTCTTAACCCCTTAAGGACGAGACTGTTTTTGGAATGGTGTGCTCATAGGACAGAGTCTGTTTTTACACTCCTTATAAATCATATAATTTATGATAAAAAATGTAATATGCTGAAAAATTGAAGAAAACTTCACACTTTTCCTAACTTTTATATTAAAAATATTTTACACATCTACAAAAGCTCATACAATATGCTAAAAAGATTTTTAGTATTTGGAGTTTAGAAATATCTAATGTTTGTCTGCTGTTTTTTGCATGTTACAGGACAATAACTGGAAGTAGCTCATTGCTTTTTCCTAACCATTTTCTCCTACAATTACCTTTTAACCCCACACCTTTCCCTAAACCTAGCCTAACACTAACCACAACCTTAGCCTGAAGGCTAACAAAGGCTGTATTTTGTTATTATTATTTGAATGATGTGAAGGAGATGATCACTGATTGCTTCCAGAGCTCTTACCTACATCAGGGCAGTACACAGTAGGAAAGGCATGCACTGGAGAACAATCATTGCTTTTGTGTCTCCAAATTGCCTTTGTGTCTCCAATTTTGGTGTTAGTGAATGCTTAAATATCAAAGGCGTTATAACAACATCGGCTTAGTAAAGGAAGCAATCACTGATCACTTCCGAAGATCATGTAGACACAGGGTAAATGTGTAAGTCCTGTGTCATTAAGTGGTTAAAGTTTTACACTAGATATGTCCCATTGCAAATCATAGATATTTCAGATCGGGGCTTGCCAGGAAAGGTTAAAGGATTTTAACATGTATAGATTGGAAGAAAGACAAAACGGATGGTTTGATAGAAACATGTATAAATTTAAAAGTAAATCAACATGATAAAGGAGGAGAGTATATATGAAAGATGAAAAACTATCACAGAGATTAAGAGGACAGTCTTCAATTAGAGGGCAAAGAGTGTAAATGTAATATAAACTATTACTTTAATGAAAGTTAAAGTTGGTTGCATGTACTATCCTTTCAGTAGAATGGTAGAGGTTAATAAAGCAAATTAGTTTGAACATACATAGGATAGCATATCTAAATATAAAATAAGGTTAGCTACTAATGGGCAGACTAGATGGTTCTTATCTGCTGACTCATTCTATAGGGTTGGCCCAATATGTGCCAATAATCAGCCCCAAAATGGTGCCTTTGAATTGCAGACAGGTCGGTGACACATAAGTACCTGAATTTCAAGCTACCCCTTTATGCCTCCAAATATGTCTGCAATCTGGACATTATAGCCAATTCCATGCTGATATCCCCCAACACCAAATGAAATTAAAAATAAATGTAAAAATTATACATCAATCTAAACCTATGGTACCCAAATTCAGATTGTATTTGGGGGTGATCAGTGCACATTGGGAAGCCAAAAATCTATGCTTTTCATGACGAAAATGCCACTATCCAAATTCTTCCAATGCTTTGGTTTATGAACAACCAAAATAGCTGATTTAGACCTAAATTCTTTTGTAAAATAACGGTGAGAACCCAAATCGATTTCTGACCAGTTCGGCGTTTATTGGATTTCTTTAAGTATGCTCAAGCAGGGCTATTTGTGGAACTTTCTTTTTTTTTTTTTTTATTTGGGTGCAGGAAATAGTCAGAAACAGGTCCTAAAAGCAAAACAAAAAAATAACGAAATATAGATAATGAGAATGATCTCTGCCACAACTTAACCAAATAGCGCAACAATCATGTTAGTTGATGTTTAATTTATTTCTGAACATACACAAAGTACTAAAACAAGATACTAGATGTTGTAGAATATTTAATACAAAAAGTTTGGCTAATGAATGTTGACTAGAATAACAGAAAACACATCACTGGTAGACTACCATAGTTTTGTTTACACAGCAGGAGTAAATGGAAATGTTTATTCAGGCCCCTCAAGCAGAAAGAACTCCCTTAATCCACTCACTGATGAGATAACTCAGTAGGATTACAATAATCAACTTGCAGTATGTCCTCTATTAGAGTATTAAAGCTGTAGCGTTACCACAGAAATTCTATCTTCATTTGCATAACATGGCTACAGACATTTTGTTATTTGTCAAACCATATGAAGACACGTTCCCTCTGAAAAAACAAAACAAAATACAACCATCACACGATAATTGTCTTAGGTGAAGAATTATATCAATGCCAAAATGTAAAATAGTTTTTTTTTAATTTGCTTATTTAGAAGTGTGCTACTTTGTTAGATATTTTTTCTTAAATAAAACTAAGCGAGTTAAGAAAGTACAGATGTTTTTCTTGTGTAAATCTTCTACGAATGCATAGTTACTTCAAATGCTGGGACCAGCCAGAGAGAAAATACTCCCACTCCCACATTCAAGTAATTTTCTAAAAGTACTACAAGAAGACTTGGTACTAGTTTTTCATCAATGTAGTGAGGCAGGCCTCAAAAGGTTTATTCATGACGCTTGAAGTACTGAAATAACAAATGGATAGGGTTAGATAAATAATTAAAAGAGAGAGGTAGCTTAAACCAAGATATGAATAACCTGAAGTAGTTGTAATGGTTGTGAACATATTTATCACCACAATTCTACTAATGCTTTTATTTATAATATGACAACAGCATACTGGAAAAATTTAAAATAGGTGCAGGCCGGAGAGGGAATGAAAGCAGATAGAACTGTGCTGCAGGAACTTCCTATTCACCATCAAGCGTGGTGGTAAAACCAGCTTCCTGTGACCTGGGAACCAGCAGCGGTGACCTTCGATACAGAATACAATTCAAGCTAGGGAGAAAATGCTCACCTACTCACAGGGCCACCATCAGAAATTTGGAAGCCCCTTACAAAACAAAATGGTTGGGAAATAGTGAGGATGGCAGTGAGAGGGACACTGGGGGATAGTAAGGGTGGTTGAGAGAGAAGGTATATAGAGGGGTAGTGGCAATGGAGCCAATGAAACCTGCAGACAGGGGGAAGCCCATCTCTGATTGGCTGCCCTACCTCATTTCTGCTGATGCTGCTTTTAATCCAGTCTTTTTTGGGGGGTTATTTGGGGGTCACCCTCTAAATCAGGGCTATTCAACATGTGGCCCATCGAACATCAATGCACAGCCCATATTTCATTAGACCTATAAATGTGTATAAAGTTAGAATAAAGTGTTCTGGGTTTTTTTGTGGTACTGCTAAATAAACAACATGTTCTATGGCAAGCAAGCTATTATTTTTTTAATTCCTGTAAAAATGTAATGTGGCCCAAAATACATTTGCATTTCTGATCATGTGGCCCACTTAAAAAAAACAGACACCCATTCTCTAAGTTAATCAGTAAACACTGCCAATGATTCAGAGGTATTTAAACCACAATGTACATCATTCTAAAGTGTGAGCAAAACTCATTTAAGCCTCACTTCTATCCTATCTGTTTTTTTCCTTGAATCAATGGCTGCCTCATTACTACTCACCGATCACTGTAACCACATCCCATAGTTTCTCATTACCTCCATTAAGTCTCTATTCCTGCTGCCTGCCCCACACACCTCCGGTTCCCTATCATCCACATCATAAATACATAAGACATATCTCATCTCCACACATTTTTATCTCCTCTTGTTACTTTACAGATCCAGACTGTGTCATCTCTTGAACAATAGCTACCTTTATAATCTCTATTTGACCAGGTCCCTCCTGCCACAATTCACTGCTGTTGCCTCATAGAAGCTTCCCAACCATGACATAGTAATAAACCACAGCTGTGTTCTTGTATTAGTGAATGCTAGCAAATAAAACCACCCTCTGGATTTAGACACACAAAACAATCATATAAGAAAACCTTTTTTTTTTTTTTTCTATTCAATATAATTAGACATTGTATCTTGCACAGACTGTATTTATCACAAGAAGCTGTTGGGGAATTGTGTTGATTTTGTAAATGGGTGGGATTTGTTTTCTCTGTGAAGTTACTAACTCCCGGGTATCTGGAGAGCTGTTTAGAAAAGTAATTGTTCTGCTTGGCCCATACTACTTTATGATAAAGAATTAACCTCCTCAACGACTGTTAGCTTATTGCCATACTGAACTTTGTTTGTATATATGAAGTATGTTGCAATCTTCCTTAACTGAATGGTATACTGAGAACGTAGCTACAATGACCCAAATCAGTAACCAGTGATGTGCACCATTCACAAAATTCGACTTTGGATGTCGACTTCCATTTTGAGACTAACTCAAATTCAGCACCCGAGTTTGACTTAAAAATACAAACCAGGTTCGAATCTTCCTGGGTTACTTTCCTGAAAGTAATGGGAGCCGAAATGACTGTAGCTATGAGTCCAAGTCAAACTCCAGAGCCGAATTTGATTTAGTCTCGAAAATAGTTTTTAATAATTTTTCCTCTCATTCATTTCAATGGAGATGATTTGAACCTGTTTTTTTTAAGTCAAACTCAAGTGGCGAATTTGAAATATTATCAAAATGAAAGTTGACCCCCAAATTTGAAATTTTTGTGAATAGACCCATAAGAGTCCACAGGTACTTATTTGACTAGATGACATGTTACAATTAATTGAGTCATTAAATAGCTATTGAGGGCTGATGGCATAATGGGACAGAAACTACCCCCAAAAGGTTTTCAGCATGGCTGCATTCCAGCCGCTGATAACTACAAATCCCATTATCCCCCCAAAATCCATAAAAATTGCAGTGAATCATGGTAGTTGTTGTTCAGAAACAGCTGGAGGACCCTAGATGTACACCTAATAAACATGTAAAACCCTATTATTTTTTTTACAACAGTACATTTTACTGTAGACAAGATAGTACGGCTAGTACTTGCCATTTTGAGTGCTTGGTATTTTTAGTTAGTTTGGACTGTTCTACTTTACCTTGGATATATAGCTTAGGTTTGCTTTTGTTTATGCCTGATCATGGTATCAAGGTGAGGAAGCAGTCATATGCAAAAGGAGCAGTTATAAGTAACATGGAGAAAGAACAAAAACTGTATTGCTGATGTCTTGCATATTAGGTCACATAACTTATGGAACTTATAAGTGAACTTTTACCAGTAAAGTATTGTCAAATGAATTAAAGACTATCATATGATTCATCTTTTTCATGTACTATGAGACATAAATCAATACTCTTTGCTTTTTTAAGCATTGCATGGTCAGGAATCAAAGTGATCTTCCAGATGACACATTACCCATGCAATGGTATATCATGAGCTGTCTTTTTACAAGGTCTGCAAAAAGCAGAAATGTACAGCTTTGTACATCAGAAAGAATGGTTTCAATATTAATAATAAAAGCACCACTTTTATTTCGTAACATGTTATGTAACAATATAACAGTCACAAATATTGGTTAATACTATTTAAGATCCCCAATTGCCTTTTTTGGTCCCTAGTGGTGCAGTGAGGTTTGTACCTCCAGCACTGACACATACCCTATGTTTTGTGTCAGCTTACACATGGCATCCAGGTGCTTTGACTCTAACTGAGTGCAAGAGCACAATGGGCAGACCAGGAAAAGCCTGAGCCACTGCTGTTGACAAAAACAATACTCCCTTGCTCACATATTACTGTTTACAAGAGATCTCCCCTAGGCGATATATGGACACATATGCTTTATAACCCTTGAACGCCTATTCTAATATATGTTTTAACCACTTAGTGAAACATGGACGTCCTGTGTATTTAAGACTGTTGGAGGCAATAAATAATTGCCTCCAGTGATCAGACGGTGTTGATATAATGCCTCCATGATGGGGCATGAGGAAATACTGAAAATCCTCCTCTGGTGCATATGTAGGGTTGCCACCTGGCCGGTATCTTACCAGAACCGCCGGTAATCAACCTCTCAGAGCCAGCAATGTAAAAGCCGGTTTAAATATTACTTTTGTCAGCATGGCAGTGCAGTTGCGATTTGCAGAGGGAGTGACTGTGTAAATGGTCACTAACCTCCGCCTGTGGTGTGTGTGCCCCATCCCTGTGCGCATGTCATGTAAGGGAGGGAAGCACAGCGCTAAACACTGTGTGCTGTGCCTAATGAAGCTGCCTCTTTAAGAGTTCTGCTGTGCACTGCAGGATGATGTGCTCTCAGATTGGAGGAGATCATGTTCCGGGGGTAGGCTACTTGAGTGAGAGGGAAGCCACGTGTGATGGCTCTGAGATGAGCTGCTTCCTGTGTGTACTTTTCGATCAGCCAGTGTCCTGTGAGCCCTGCAAAGAGGTAATGTCGAGCATGTACTGTGCTCTGCTTCACCTACTGCAAAATTATACAGCCATCCAGGCAGGCAGGTTCATGTGTGCTCACTGTCACAGCCCACAATGTAAAGAGGTTAAATAGATATACAGGTATTCTACAAATGCATTGGGGGTTCTATACATATAAAAGTGATTCTCTAAGAAAGAATACAAAAAATGAGTGTGATACAGATCCTTGAATACACATAACAATTACACCTGCTGTGTCAAAATGGCAAAATGTTCAAATAATTTTATATCTTTAAATATGCTACATATTTTAGGTGCTTTTATTGGGTATATATATATATATATATATATATATATATATATATATATATATATATATATATATATATATATATATACATTTTCTGCTATTCCATTTTGACTTTAATTGACATTAAATGTATTGTCTAGTCAAAGGGAGACTAAAAAGTAAACATTTTGTACCTATTTTCCATCAGCGCTTTAAGCTTACTCAAAAAAAGACAAAAATGTTAGGTTTAGACTTACAGAGTTAGGGTTAGGTTTAGGGTTAAGTTAATTATCAGGGTTGGACACTGTAAGGGAAAAGGTTTAGGAAACAAAAACAATGCTATTTTAAGTTACTTCCCTACAACTTGCAAAAGAAAAAAACAGTAGAAAGACATGATAAAACATATTATATCTAAACTCAGGACAGATATTAGAAACTATTTCGATGTTATTTTACTGTTTGTAACTGTTTGTAACTGTGTGGGGCTGAAGATAGGAGAGGGGACAGAGGCAAACAAAGGGGGATTGAAGGGAGAGACAGACAAAGGTGGATGAGGTGAGAGAGACAGAATGAAAATGTGGGAGCACCTGTTGAGACACAGTGACAGTGTAGCAGCTTCTGTGGGGGCACAGTGACAATGTGGCAGCTTCTGTGGTGCCACACTGACAGTGTGACAGATTCTGTGTGGGCATAGTGACACTGTCAGGTGCTGTGGAACTAATCACTAAAAGTGAACTTATGAGTGATGTTCAAATATCAGGCCCTTATAAGACTTTTTGTGTATGTTTTCACCAAAGGACAAATTCTATTACATGTGAGAATGTCACATTATCTGTGTACAATCTAATATAATCTATAGAATTTCAATAGATGATACAACACCTCTAGGTATAGCTATGTGAAAATAACAAATTCTGCAATGAACCAGAAAAAAGTGTATATTGATAATATTAAAGATGCAGCAGATTTATTGGAGCACACATTTATTCTAATAAGCAGTAAGGAAACTAGCAAGGCCCAAATTGTACCAAGCAATCCTAATTTGTCTTCTATAGTTGCCCCTCCACACATCACAGGGATTTTCCATGTTTTCCTACTGTGGTTCTAAGGATATGATTTTATGTGCAAACATGCACCTTGGTGACATTCATACTCATGACTCTAATACAACACTATGTTTTATTATAGCAGTTATTTTAAAGTTAGATTTAATATATTTGATTTAGATTATCTGCTTTTTATCTATTACATGAAGCTTTTAAGTGGTTCAAAGTTGTAGGTAAAATCAGAAATTCAAAATGCACCAAATAGTGCTTGAAAATACACTAGGGTAAAGTGTCTTGTGGATATATTCTCTAATTACCGTAATAGACAAAGCCATGTGTAATCTATATTAACACTAGGCAGATTTGTGTTCATTTTTCTTGTTTATTTGTTGTGTTTGCAAAAATAAAAAATAAAAAATAGGTGCTGACAATATATTTGTGAGATCACCTTTGACACACAGTGTTTGTGCTGCACACAATAGAAATCAATCTCCACAGTTGTCCCACAATAGGAAATAACTTGAACACAAACATTGTAGTGCACATCTAAAAATGAAAGGGAGTGGAATAATACTTCCCAGCAGTCAATTTCTTCCTGGTTAGTAGTGTTTCAAAAAGAACAGAAACATAAATAACTTTTCATAGTGTAGTATGTGAGTAATCACCAGGAATCCCTTTTATTCAAGATTGGAAAGACTCTTACATTTCAGAGAGGAAGACCTTTTCTGGTATCAATGGCACAAAACCTTTTAATACAGCTGGCAAATCTTCTAAACGATCTTCATGCACTAGTGTTTGTATATGCCTGCTTGGCCAGGCACATTCTCTCTCACCTAGGTAAAGCTTATTACATGATATATATATATAATTTTTTTAAATGTTTTTATGGATTGCAGACTTATCTGAAGTTCTTCTGTGCCTATATTTTTTTTATTATTTTTTATATCTATATATTGTTTTGTTTTTTGGCATTTTATTATTTATTACTACTTATTTATCTTTAGATTTTATTAAGCCGTGTCTACTCATTATTTACAAAGATGATGGTGGAGTTGGAATTGGATACACGGAAAGTGCAAAAATATCAAAATCTTACATTTAGATATAGTTGAAATCAGTGTTTGCATCCGACAAGCTCTGCCCCCTATCTCATGTGTTTTGCTTGATGCTTCATCACACTGCTGTGTTTGACCTGGTGCTTTATTAGTTATTCTCTACTAAACAAAATGATATAACACTATCTGCCTGTATTCCTATTCCGCAAGATATTTTATAGTATATTTGGCAGGATTTCATAGGTAAATCTTCATTTTCTTGTGGCTCTCAGCACAATCTTCTTGTGCTGAGAGCCATGTCTCAGTGTTTGCTGATGACACTAAATTAGGTAAGGTAATAAAGACTAATCTTGATGTTTTTTCTTTACACGAAGATTTGGACAGAGTGGGGGACTGGGCAAGAAAGTGGCAAATGAGGTTCAATATAGACAAATGTAAAGTTATGCATTATGGGAAAAATAATAACAAAGCAACATATACGTTAAATGGTATTTCCCTGGGAAAACTACTAACGAAAAGGATTTAGGAATCATTGTAGATAACAAACTTGGCAACAGTGCACCATGTCAGTCAGCAGCTGCAAGGGCCAATAAGATATTAGCATGTATAAAACATGGTATAGATTCACTGGAGGAGGGTATCATCTTGCCGCTTTACAAATCAATTGTAAGACCTCACCTTGAATATGCAGTACAATTTTGGGCACCAGTCCTTAAAAGAATATTAAGGAACTAGACACAGTGCAAAGGAGAGCTACACAATTAATAAGGGGATTGGAGGATCTTAGTTATGAAGAGAGACTTAAAAATTGCATTTATTTACTTTAGAAAAAAGGCGTCTCAGAGGGGATATGATAACATTATATAAATATGTGCAGGGCCAATATAAAGAGCTCTCCAGGGACCTGTTCATTAACAGAAATGTACAAAGAACAAGAGGTCACCCCCTGAGACTGGAAGAGCAAAGATTTCATAGATAGCAAAGGAAGGTATTCTTTACGGTAAGGACAATAAAGTTATGGAACTCACTGCCAAGAGAGGTAGTGCTATGAACCACAATAGATGCACTTAAAAATGGTCTGGATGTTTTTTTTTTTTTAGAAAAGCAGTACATACAGGGCTATTAATAATAAAATAAGCATTAATAATAGAGCTTATTGATCCAAGGATAAATCTGATTGCCCTTTTGGAGTCAAGAAGGAATTTTTCCCCTTAGGAGGTAAAATTCGAAAAAGCTTCCTTAGGGGTTTTTGCCTTCTTTTGGATCAAAAAGTTGGAATGATAAGTAGAAGGGTTGAACTTGATGGACTTGTGTCTTTTTTCAACCTAAATTAGTATGTTACTATGTTACTATGTTCATCACTAGGAATTAGTACAATTAAGAACACTTTCTTATAATGATAAAAACAATTTACTGTATGTCAGTCCAACATAAAAAAAAAATCACATATGCATTAATCTTATTAAATATAAAGTATTACAATTTCAATAAAATTCTTAATTTCTGACACTCTACAGTCAATGCTGCTATTATTAGAGACGATAACAAAAAATGTATAGTGAGGGATCTTGAATTCTCTTCATGATTGTGTGTGTATATGGGGACAACTAAAACAGTAAACGTCCCCCACACACAGGTCAAGTCAATGTATATTAGTGGCAATCTTGAATAGAAAATTGGGAAATGCCAGATTGGTTCTAATGTGCAGTCTCAATCTATGTTTGTGGATGGGATAGGATGAGTACATTGTCGAGCATAGAGGCAAATGTGTGTAACCTGTGAGAAAAGGGTAGAGCAGTTATTGCTTATGCGATAATTGCTCTACCTTCTATGGAGCATTGCACACAGTTAGGTTATGGGCCAGACATTACTAATTTAATGAGGGTAGGAAAAAAGCCCTGAAGGGACACATATGGCCTGCCATATTCAATAAATTATTTCATGAAGGAAGGTGGAAGTTCATTTAGAAAAACTGGTTCTGAGGTAAAAGAAAACATAAAATATAACAGTTTAAACATGTGTTATTACATATTTGACTTTGTTTCATTCTATAAATGACACAACATCATCTAATAGGGCTAGGTATCAGTTAAACAGTAATTTACAAATATTATGTGTTCCTGTATGAAACAGTTGTGTGTACATATCTGGCTCGCCAATTGCATTTAGCTAGATGTTTTATATTACTGGCATGCCACCTTGGATTAAAACAACATCTAGTACAACAAAAATAAATAAAAACTGTGGTTTTCAAATGGTGCCTGTCTACAGTATGTATGCTAAGCTCCCCTTTGAATATTTAAGATGTTTTTTAACCTGACTTCTTGGGTCGCCAAAGCTATTGATTCGTGTTGTGTAGAACTCAACAGAAATCTGAGGAATTCAACTTTCAAGGTGCTGAATGTAAATGTTAAAAGTTTATGAAATAAATTCAAATATGTCTTTTCCCATTCGCTTTTGTAAAAGAAAATTTGAAGTGTCAAAATTGTATATCTTGCGCTCATTATTAAATGCTAAATACCACAGTGTTTTGAGCTGCCTTGTGGCCATTGTAAAGAAAACAGGTGTTCTGATAGATTATCAAGTGTGAGTCAGATGGTGTGTAGCACAGAATATTAATGAATGTGCAAACACAAAAGACTGGCTGGCTTTGTGCACATGAAGCTGAACCGTTCATACTAGACTTCTTTAAGGACAACTGATAGAAAGGTCTTTATTTATTGCACTTATTTATTGTGAGTATATACCCACAAGTATCTACAATGAATGGCAATGAGCTAACACATTGTGTTCTGCATCTCATACGGCAAATTAATAAACTTAGAGGCCTCGACCTCTTGCATGATAATAGCAATTCCTAAAAATAACACAGGTACTGAAGAATATAAGACACTATTCAAATAATATTAAAAATAATAATGAAAAAACACATTGTAGAGAAGATTGTGAAGAAGTATTATATTCAATTAAATTCTTTTGATTCCAGAATTCAATCTAAACCAAGGAGGTTATCACAGTGGGCCCTGTGATCAAACATGCATGTGTGTATAGCCACATTAAGTTTGTTTTATTAACAGCAATGCTTGTTAGCTTTTAAAATAAAGCTGTCCAAAAATGGTTTCGATCAACATATCCAAAACAAACCACCTTTTATATAATAAAGTAATATATAGGTAAGTTCATTGGGCCACATTGTGCCATCAGATGGGACATATATTGGACACCCTTGCCCTAAGATAATATTACCTGCATTATAAATATACCTAACCTATGTCTAACAACAATTTCCAAAAATACACAAGTAGCGCTCATTATCTGCTGACTTTCAAAGTTAAGCCATCTTTGTCTGATAAGAGACCTCTATTAATTTGCATGGAGAGCTTGGTGTACTTGCCACAAAAAGTTACAATTGTTGAAATTCCCTGTAATTCTCTCTTTCGTGCATTAAGCCCAAGCAATGGTGGGGTAAAGGTGGTGTTTACACACCAAACAAACCAAAGGGCCTGTTTTTCCCCACAGAAATCACACATTCAAAGTGCTACCACCACTGCAAGTGTGGCTACCTCATGATTTATGCATCCAGAATTTATTATTGCATTTATGTCCACTTCCAGCGGAAGTGTTAGAGGTAAAAACAGTCAAGGAGTTTAAGCGTGCGTGGGGTAGGCACAAGGCTATCCTAGCTTTAAGACAGGGAACTGGGGACTAATAAAAGTATTTCGAAAATTGGGCAGACTAGATGGGCCGAATGGTTCTTATCTGCCGACACATTCTTTCTGCGTTTCTATGCTTAATGCTTGCAACAAATCTTGGAAAGTTCCATACTTTATATCTTACGTACATGAAAACAGGTTACATACGGTGATAATTCATGTATTAAAATTGTGGAATGTATTCAGCTTCTAAATTCTTCAAAATCACAATGGTATCTGTAGAACATCTGTTGCAATGATTCTGTCTCTTACTCTAGTCCATGCATAGGCCAAGATAAATAATCATCAGTTCTCTATGTTCTCTTTTCTGTATTTTGGTCCAAATTTACTTGCGTAGTGATGGAATCCCAGTGAAAATAAGGGGACTAATCGATAAAAGCTGAGTTTTAGGTGAATTCCGATAAGATGAAAATTTCATATCAGCAATTTAATTATAGATTGTGCCAACCTGGTGTGTTTGCGAAGCAGTGGGAAACTCATCAGGTTTGTCTCCTCACAATGTATAGCTAAATGAGTGAGATGAAATGTTCCTCTCACCTCAACTCACGTGCAAATCACCTTTTGTGAATAGCCACCATGGTCACTGCATTGTCCACAGGAACAGGCATGACACCACTGTTATTGAATCATATTAACAAATGACATTCTGAATCTCTGTCATTCTTTAAAAAAAAAAAAAGTGTATTTTCACTATTTCCTATGCTCTTTTTATGTTATTATGAAAGTATAATTCATTATATTATTTTTCTGTTGGAAATAGCAAAAGGCTTTGAAAATGCAAAATAATTGCTTAGTAACTATTTGTTTTACCTCACTGTGTGGGTTTCATAAAAAGACAACTGTAGGCAAAAAAATTAATTGAAAGATCACACCGTGTACACATTTTAAATAGAAATTCCATAATGATGTGACCCAAGATGAAGGAAGAACTGATTCAAGATTCCAAACAACATGTCGGCCCCCTGAACGAGTTACATGAAGTAAAAAGCGCTCAATACGGTTTATTGTATCCTCTGATTAAAGCATTACATGTCTACATGTTATACAATCTTTGAATTAATCAGAAGCTAACATTAGTTAATTTTGTGCCTACAGTTGTCATTTGATATTTGTCTGACCTTGGGCCAAAATGGCTTAAAGTAGAATAAAAATGAACTATGCTCTACCAAAATAAAAAGAGGTTGATGAATTCTACCATATCACCATGATACACGTCATAATACTTACATGGAAGAGAAATTGATTTAAAAAAAAAATAACTAGTATTTTCTCCTTAAAAATAAACTTGTAATAGATTAATAACAAAATACTATGGTCATTAAATAGCTTTATTTTTGCTTTAACTAGAAAAAGCTACAAATAATTTTTCACTTCAACGTTTTATTACTTCCAACTATATTCATTTTGCACACCAAATATATTTATAACACCATCACCATCTCAGCAATGTCTCACTAGGCTTTGTATTATTACTGTGTATCTGCAATTCGGTTTATACTTTGCATATCTATTTTTGTTGCAGAACCACTGAAACATGTACTTTTTTAAATCTCTGTTATTGTTTAAGTAGTCAAAAAAGACCATGTACGTTTGTCCCTTCTTGCAAACTAATAGTTTTGCAAATGTTCAAATAATTTCAGCTGTAGTTAGATAATGGGTTTAGTAAAGGGTGGAAAAATCTAATAATTGCTTGGCAGCCTATGACAAAATGGAGAATTTGCTGCACAATATTATCTTCAATTTGAATGCTTTCTGAACCGTAAACATAAATCAGTGCGTCATGCCACAGTGACAAATGTGAAGACTCACATTTTTTAGCTCTTAAAATATGACTGTTTGGCATATGACAATAATACAAATTTGAATCACAGCAGCTGAAAACCAAAAACATATTAGTGTGCGAAATTAACATAGTGTTTAATTCTAATATAATTATTTTTCTAATCAAATGTAGACTAGAAATTAAGAGAAAATCACTAATCTAGTATAGACTGTTTATAAGGAAAGTTGTTATTAACTCTTGCTGCATACCTACCAACCTCTGCCTCTGGCAATGCGGGATGTTGGGGTGCGGAGCTCTGGAGGGGGCGTGCACGGTTGCACAGTCACTCAAATTGTTAGCGCTTCTGTGCATGTGTAATGTTCTTTCTATGGCATCACAAACACTGGCGTATAAAAATCAAGACTGCAGGATGGTGGTCCCAAATCTGGACTGTTAGAGACAGTTTATTGTTATTGTCGGAAGCAATACAAAAAGTGTTTGTCACCATAATGTATTATTTTTTCGTCAATACCGTATCAGTAATACCTTGCTGTGATGGGTTATAATAATGCTTTAGCTCAATCGTATAACCAAGATGTATGTTTTATTTAAGGTTCATTTTCTGGGAGCCAGTTTTAGCTCCTTCAAGACTTTATAATAAGTTAACTCTACATGGAGGTAAGCTAGCGGTGTGCTCTGTGAGTACTGCCTCCTGGCATGTAGCAGATACTGGTAAATCTAATTGTGCTTTGGCCATATATACATCCTCTCATTTATATTCCCATATCGTTTATTTTGTCTATAAAGAAATAGGATAAAAGATCTCCATACAAGATATCAAATATTGGCAAGCAACTGATGAGCATAAAGATTTACAGTAGATTATTGGAGTAATTGTTCTTAGCAGTAAAGATACCCTGTGCTTAATAATTTCTTCTGTTTACATCATTATCTTGTCACTATACAGCATTTGATGACATCCATGATAACATTAATTTGCCAAAATCTTAAGGTGATAGTCCTTACATTACAAATGTTGTCACATTTCTGTCAGTTTTTTTGCTGTGTGTTAATTTATAATACATATATACTCTTTTTTAGACCCTTTACAAACAGTAGAAGAGCTGTTACAAGAGAAGATAAAGTTGAAGGTTGAGACCACAGATCGGTGGTTATGACTCTCAAAGATCCCCCAAATTGTCTCTGGATCCACAAGCTTCTGCTGCTTGGATAAACATCCTGACTTGCAGGAGAAGTCTGAAAATTAAATCCACATGGGTTATTAAAGGGACTCCATTGAGGCAGAGTCAAGGTACCCTGCTTTGTAAGTAAGAACCAAAGTTTATTATTAGTTTTTTTATGTTTACTGTAGTGATGACTTACTTGTCCATAGCTGTTAATCAACAGAAGAAACATTACTATAATAATAGCCATAATGAAAACCAAATTTGGAGATGAAATACATTGGTTAGAAAAGCTTGTATTTAAATGTGAATGGTATAAAAGGTTGGGGACCAGAGGAGCAAAAAATGTAAAAAGAGAATGTAATTTCCCTCTTTCTTACTTGATTCACTCACATATGTTGTATGTTTTTATATTGTTTTTAGAAACAAGTAGGGCTTTCTTGGGATATCATATTTTTTTCCTATAAAGCATAACTTGAAAAAAATATACCAAAATGGCAGAAATGTAAAAAATACATTATTCAAACTTCGTCTATTCAAAAAAGTTATTCAGCTGATGCATTTAAAGGATCAACTTTTATTATGATTTTGGGAATACTCTATGTGTTTAGAACTTTTACTTATTTTTTGGCAATAGTCTTTTGCAATGCTGAAGTGCAAATTTAGTAACAGCCATAGACATACCCCAGACAAAATGTAACTATTTTTCTACTGTAAACAGCATTTTGTATGGTGTATTTTGACTCTGCCAAGGTAAATAATTATTTTATAATTATTTTATTTTTTTAAATATATATTGAATATATTGTTGAATTAGAGACACTGCAAAAAACAAAAAGTACAGCAATGCCCACTATGAATACATTTTCCGAGTGGCCTCCTGCATCAATAATATATATTTAAATATTATTGATATATACATATATATGATATATATATAGTTTATATGTGCACATTATATGTACAAATAAATGCGCTACAAAGTAAGCACTCACAGGATTTTGTGAAAAAGCTTAGCATGTTTTAATGAATAAACCCCACCAAACTTTTTTTTAACCAAATCACACATATATAGGTTTTAATCTGCAAATATATAATATATAGTTAGAAACTATCATCAGGGCATACTCATTCATTATGGAAATATGTCACACTGTGACTAGTCTGGGGTACGTATGAGTTAGATTGTAATATGGGAAACCATGCTGTACATTAATGCATGTTTCAGAGAATAATGACTAATACATCTGATTTTTCTTATGACTGTGTTATAAGATATTTATTATCATGTCATGGAAATGCTTACAAAAAATGGGCAGTTGGTAACTATTTTTCTGGTCTATGGAGCACTTTACACTTTAGCATTTCATCAGCAGTTAGAAATAGAACCTAATATAAAAATAAACAATAGAATGTTCTGGTGAGCGACACAGATCCCGCTAAGCTTCTTATCTACATTATGACGCACTATTCTCATAGAATAAAGGGTGTGAAGATTTGCAAAGATATCAGGTGAATTACAGCATCATTGGCTCATATATTAGACAGCATGACTTGACACAATGCTTGTAATGCCTACCATTTATATTCCTGTGATATATTCTTTGAAAGGAATACAGAAAATGAATCAGAGTTGCTTTGTGTTTGATATTTATTGGGAGGGTAATTAACGATAAAAGCTATGGCTTTTAATTGGAAAAATAACTAAATAACGGTTTTGGCACTATTCCCTCACACAGTTAACTTCTATACAAAATCAATACGCTAAAATTGAATATAACACATCACAATGCTTATGCAAATTTAAATAGTTATCTAATGTTAATAATCAAAGACAAAAAAAATGTGTTATCAAGAACAAAGTCACTTACAAAAAGAGGTATATGAGGTTCAGCAGGTTGGTGGCCAAAGTTTTGCTTGTGTTTTTGGTTTCCATGTGTTCGATGTAATCTCCAAAAGTAAGTGATGGAGAGATGCATTACAGTAGTTTTAAGATCACAATGTATAGTATACTGTCGATACATACACATTTCAACTCTTGCTTTCATTGTTTTGGTTCACTTACATAAACAGATCGATGACAAGTGGAAAGCACGTGCTGGGCACTAATCTATTTCTTGATCAGCCATCTAGCAATGATTAAGATCCAATTGCGAACCAATGGCGGGGGTATGGGCAATATGTTAGGCAGTGTCCCCTGGCCCACTCATCTATTAATTGTTCAGTGGGGGCAGAGGGAGTTACGCCCCAGGTGACAATCAAGTGATGCAATCTGCTGTTACGGTCTAGTTGCTTGTGGGAATAAAACACCTTTAAGCAGAAGTATCTTTCTCTGATACTAGATTAGGATTCTTGAATGTTTGACCTGGCAGACCCACTGACATCTTTATATTCAGTACTTACTGAAGTGCAGCATTTGTGTATAATTATATATCATGTAGGAATGTCCTGACATCTTGACCTTTCCAGTGCTGTGGGAACACTGATTGTGGGTAAAGCATCCAGTTTATTTAATGAGTATCATGCACTCCATTTCTCAATTTATTTCCTATTTAACATTAAAAACATCAAAATAGCATGACAATTATAATATTTAAGAAATTAAATAATTAAGATGTTGAACTTTAACCCTATGGGTGGCAGCTAATGTTGACTCAGAACAAAGGGATAGTATAGGATTAAAAATTACTTTTCATTTCCAATATTTCTAAGCCAGTTTAAAAAAGAGCATATACACGAATGCACAGCAATTTGACATTTTTGAAAGATAAAACTACCTGTAATTAAATAAGGGAAATAATGTATGCACGGCAGACTTTATTTGAACAAAAACAAAATGGTTAACGTACTTTCATTTAAATAAAGCCATCCCATTATTATCAAAAGAGACAAAACCTTGTATCCTACAGTGTATTGGTAGGAGGTTGAAGATATTGGCAATGAAAAGCTGGCAGAAGAAATCTAATTGCACACATTAACCATGGAAGAACACAAGCTCTCTTCTAATTACTGAGTAGAAGTCATAGCTCTCAGGTTGTAAACTTGTAACTGTCAGTGATTAAAAGTTAGCCTTCTGACAGTTCATGCAGTCATAGCTCCAAATCAAAATGCCCAGCGGATTACTTTTGAAATTCAAAAAAGGATGTAAGATAATGGTGATAAGAATTGCTACTTGTCCTACAAATTATTTAGCGATGCTAAATCATGCAGGACTCTCTCATACATGCGGCCTTTCCGCGTAATCTGATGGTAATGCTTTCAATATTTTTCAATCAGATTTGCCCCTTTCATGAAATGGATATTGGGTTATTGCATTAGAGCTCGCCTAATATTGTTGTCACAAGGAATTCACAAATATGTATTTAATCAATAGCTGCAGACGGTTTTGAAAAACAGTGTTAACTGCTTGGTGACAGATGGTAACAAAAAATGAAAAAGAAAGATTTTGTTTGAGCTACAACTCTGCTGCATTTGCCCCACTGAGACAAGGTGGATTGGGATATTTGTTATGACATATATATTTTATGTAATCAATTAATTATCAGCAAACATAAGAAATTGAAATAATCTTGCAATTTCAATTTTTTTTATATATATGACTATTTATTATGTATAAAAAAATTGGACATTTTGGTCCTGTTTTTTTATTTATTTGTTTAATGTTTGTTTCATTTTAATATAATTATGAAAAACTGAACTAAAAGAAAGAAATCTTAATAAGAAAATGTCAGTTAGCAATTAGTAAAGTGAAAAACAGGGGGGTATGACACTTAACACGGGTGAAAAAACAGTGAATAATAGTGTAAACAATAAGAAAAGAGTAATAATAATACAAAAATACTCCTCCTCTAGTACTGCAGCTCTCAAACAAGTGCTCCTCGAGCACTTCAGACAACAAAAACCACCAAAATAGAGGTGCATGTACCAGGAAGACAAAGAAAAATAATAATAGTGCAACACAGTAAAACTGAATATATGGAGTGAGGGTGTTTAGCTGTTACACTCACAAACGGAAAAAAGGGTTCAGGCTCATCAGAAAGTATAATCTTCCAGTTTATTCCATCATCTAAAAAAAGCATATAAAACCCACCGGTGAAACGCGTTGAGTTTCTTCTAAGAGTACCTGATAACCCTACCCTGGTGGCAGCAGGAAGGAGTCTGAACACTATTTCAGGACATTATACGCAAGTTGCACTTTATGTGCTGTTGTTTTTTGTAAGTGTATTTGGTTTTAAACATTGCCATTTGTTGTGTGATACTGCGCAATGGGTTTTATATGCTTTTTTTAGATGATGGAATAAACTGGAAGATTATAATTTCTGATGAGCCTGAACCCTTTTTCAGTTTGTGAGTGTAACAGCTAAACACTCTCTCCATATATTCAGTTTTACTGTGTTGTACTATTATTATTTTTCTTTGACTTTCTGGTACATGCGCCTCTACTTTGGTGGTTTTAGCAATTAGCAAAGATAAGGTATAAGTACATAAGCGAGAAGCCTTTTTATACAAAAAAGCGACAAAGACCTGGAAGTTGGACAAGGCATGACCTCTGATTGCCTCTAAACATGTAAATATATATATATGAGTGGTCGTGCTGGCATGCTTTATGTCAATGTTGATTAACCAACTGCACATACCTAATTGAGGCATCCATTATTAATACCTGTTGTTTATATGTAGCATTGTTTAAGAAGTGCATTACTTCTACCAACAGGGAGCACTAGAGAGTGAGTTTTAATATCTTCTTTTGTTCTGCGTTCAAAAAACACTGTGTGGACTACAACAGTAACCATGGGATACCAGGAACTTTCTGTGGAATAGGGGGTGAGGAGAGACTGGAATTGCTGGAAAGGGAGAAGAAGCAGTATGGCACAGAAGAAGAGAGCTCTGAAAGTTTTGCTAGTTAAAAGTATGAAATAGGAAGCTGTGATTTAATCTTGGGCAAGTTAAGTGCCAAGAAGCCAGTGCTAGTTTAGTGCCTACCTAGTATTGTAAAAGTAAAAAGAACTAATGCAAAACTCCTTTCAAATGTTCAATTTCGACCTGTTTATTAATAAACATTAGCAGAATTTAGCATATTAAATTAAATGTATACAAAATATATAATACACATATAGATGCCTGATGTATGCTAAAAATGTAAAAAAAAAAAAACAATAATTGTTAAAAACAACAAATACAAACTGCTTGACAGGAGAGCGTGAGACTGTGTGATCTCCAATGTTTCAATGTTTGGCCTTCCTCAGTGAAGATCTGTATGGCACGGCCTATATTCTTATTCTCTGCTGCGCCTAACAAATTCATAGTGCGCTTCATCGAAGTAGAGAAAAACTAGTCCAATGTATCACAATACCACACCCAATTGTTTTTCATTGGCACCCCTGATAAACATTGGCACTTCACTAGTATACTTTATGGGAGAAACAGGTGTGTATACAATCAAATAAGAATTGTCACAGAACAGACCTGGTAGACTCTGTGACATGGGCTCATGGAGGGGTCTAGGGGCCAGCCTACTTCATACAGACTATGATTGATTGTTGAGTGACTATTTCAGGGTCAAAGGAGGGATATCAACACAATGGGCAGAGGAAATGATTGGCCTTGGTACAGTCCTGTTACAAGTATGTATTGTTACATTGAGATAATGCAAAAAATAACATAATAAGCAATAACTAATTTGAGAAACGTAGAATGTGTCTGTAGGTAAGAACCATTCAGTCCATCTAGTCTGCCCAGTTTTGTATTTAATCATGTCAAGGGTAAAGTACATAATATCAGTAGTCGAACTATCACACGCAAGAACATGGTTATATCTCCTATATATGTTCGAGATTTTATTGTAAACTTTTTTATCTTGTTGGAATGTTCGCTTTCGATTAAATACGAAAACGTTTTGTTTTGTCTGGTTGTTTTTAACGATCAAACCAATGCAGAAAAACCCGAGATCTCATTTTGTTCACTAACATGCAAAAGTCATATTTCGTCTCTAAGCGTCAGTCTTTAAAAATATGCAAATTCATGGATTGATGGTGTTCATGAATATGAAGTTCACTTTTATTTATAGCAATGTTAGGAATGGAACAAAAAGAAATTGTAATCAGATCTCATATAAATTTCAAGATGTCCCACTTATGTTTTTCGTGATCCAAGTTAGTTATGATTACAAAAATCATGCTTGCTTCACATTTGCAATTAACTAAATGGGACAAGGCCACAGATGGTGTCACACTGACATATAAATCCAACCACAGAGCATAACACTGTTAAATCTAAGATGTCTATAAGTGGAAAAGAATATATTTGTAGTCAAGGATAATGAGATCTGAGTTACTGTGGACATATATTAAAAAATGTCTTACTGCTTAAATGATATGCTTCAGGATAAACAACATATTCGGCAATATCTCACAGTGGGATGAATTTCCCAACTCTTTATATTGTTGAATCTGCTTTGTGTTGTATTTCTGTCTGGCTTGTGTGTTCTGATTTATCAGTATAATAACTCAAGTGGCAGGATTCTATATATATCTACTGCAAAAAAGCTATCTAGTAACTTTGTGTGGTAGGAAAATAAAAAGTTGTTCAGTTTATAGCCAAATAAGTCATATCCCTTTCTTTTAGTGATCTAAAAACGTTAAAAATTTACTTAACACATTCTTTGATTTCTATGCTATTTTTAGAGCAAATCTGTTTATAGTGTAAAAGTGCATTATATAGATACACAATCCATGGACTGTATATATTTTACATATATATAGGACATACTTGAAAACAAGAGAAATCTCAATGTATTCTTCTTTGTAAAACACATTCTAAATAAAAAATAAATACAATTTGGTGTGTTATATTTACAACTAGGACTACACCTTCACATTTTACCTAATTAACTAAACCACAATGTACAAAAAATATAAATCACACCACCTGTTACAGTGACTTGCCTGGCTGATTATGGGATTTAATACAAAGAAAAACGTGACCAGTGCGCTTCAACCAACACTACACACACTTATATTTACCCTTAGAACAAGTATGTATCTTGCAGTGTTGTACAAAGGGAATATGTAAAATAAAAGAATAAAACACACAATAGTGTAATATATCAAAGAAAAAGTGAAATAAAGTGAATGAATTGTGCCAAGTGGCCACTCACATTCGTCTGAGCAACTACTTGCTCAGGGATATCAGCATAAGGGAGCCCAGGGAAAGGGTTAATGATGTTCCGTTACTTCATCCATGAAGACTCCACAAAACACATGAGGAAGAAGGAAGGCAAGGATATTAATGAACACTGTTTAATATGTAATACAAATAAAACATAGAATTCTTACAGTTAAAATCTGAAGAGTCCTCAATTTCATTAAAAGCAGTAAAAATGGTAAAAATCCTTGAAAAAGAGTCCAGTGTTGCACATCCCTTGTTTCCTATAGCACACAACGCGTTTCTCCTCTTTGGTGAGGCTTTTTCAAGTGTCCTCATGTGTTCTCAGCTGGGTCCTTAAATAGTGTGTCGCATAATTGATCCTCATCTGTCTCCCACGTGTTGCGTGTCTCCGTTGCCATGGAGACAAGTTTTTTCGTCTCCTCCCTTCATTTCTGATTGGTCCTGCTGTCACACCCCCTTCTCTCTGCCTGACTGGGCTAAATGTCTCAGCAGAAACGGAGAGACATGCAGTGTGGAAGATAAGGGGGAGTGGTTATATAACAATGTTAGGATAGGCAGAGGTAAGATCTCAGTATTGCTTTCAGCAGATAGGCAGACAATAGCAAATGTAAACACCTTAAAAACGAAAAATCTTATACCAGCAGCACCAAGCATCTCCTATTCCATAACAAAGGAAAAAAGAGAAAGGAAAGACTTATATAAAGCTGCCCTTTGTATTGTTGTACTCACCACCCACATCCACTGATATTAAACAAGAAAGGGGGGGTGGGGGTGTGAAAGGCAGGGGGAGGGGCTGGATGCTGCTAGTGTCTCTGACAGTGTATGATAACTGATCAGAGACATGAGGTTCAGGAAGTTATACACAGTCCATAAAATCACTGACACATACTGATTGTTTATACAAAATATATATAAAGAGACATCTTCCAATTGATAACCACTCCCCCTTATCTTCCACACTGCATGTCTCTCCGTTTCTGCTGAGACATTTAGCCCAGTCAGGCAGAGAGAAGGGGGTGTGACAGTAGGACCAATCAGAAATGAAGGGAGGAGACGAAAAAACTTGTCTCCATGGCAACGGAGACACGCAACACGTGGGAGACAGATGAGGATCAATTATGCGACACACTATTTAAGGACCCAGCTGAGAACACATGAGGACACTTGAAAAAGCCTCACCAAAGAGGAGAAACGCGTTGTGTGCTATAGGAAACAAGGGATGTGCAACACTGGACTCTTTTTCAAGGATTTTTACCATTTTTACTGCTTTTAATGAAATTGAGGACTCTTCAGATTTTAACTGTAAGAATTCTATGTTTTATTTGTATTACATATTAAACAGTGTTCATTAATATCCTTGCCTTCCTTCTTCCTCATGTGTTTTGTGGAGTCTTCATGGATGAAGTAACGGAACATCATTAACCCTTTCCCTGGGCTCCCTTATGCTGATATCCCTGAGCAAGTAGTTGCTCAGACGAATGTGAGTGGCCACTTGGCACAATTCATTCACTTTATTTCACTTTTTCTTTGATATATTACACTATTGTGTGTTTTATTCTTTTATTTTTCATATTCCCTTTGTACAACACTGCAAGATACATACTTGTTCTAAGGGTAAATATAAGTGTGTGTAGTGTTGGTTGAAGCGCACTGGTCACGTTTTTCTTTGTATTGTATTTATTTTGCTAGAAGTGAGACACTAGCGGTGCCCGAGTGCTGCATACCCGTTTACATACAGGCGCAGCAGTCTACACTTTGTGTTTTGTATTGATTATGGGATTTATTCTGATTTCTGGCTTGGCTCTGGCTATTCTCCATACTCACATTTTCAGTTACAGAATTGAGGCTTTCTCTTTCTTTACTGTACCTGCATACACCCAACCACTATAGTTTATCTGTGAAACCTGATTTGTTTCAAGTACACCGAAATTACTCAAAGGACAACTGTCGCAAAAAAACAAAAATAGGTTATGCTTAAATTAAAGTTTGTATCAAGTGTAGGCATTTTAAATAGAAACACCTTAATGAAAGAATGCAAATAAAAATACCTTCCTGAGCTCTCTGTGCCCATATAGCTCTACCATTGGGCTGACATTTTGTTCAGAATCTTTATTAAGATGGGTTACATGAAAGAAGGTCTGGCCATATGATTCAAGATGATTTCCTCTAATAGAGCTATATGAGAAAAGAGGATTCAGTATTTATATTCTTTCAATAAAGAAATACCAACACTTGATGCACTGTTTCAGTTAAACAATTTTAAACAATGTGTCCCTGAATAAACACAGTAATGTGGTCACCCTAGCTCTTGGCCTATGTTTAATGGCTGTCTTGTATATTTTTTATACTCTTACACAGCTGTTTCTGTTTGAGTTAATGATTGTGTTTTAACCTACACATTACATTCAGTAGTGTGTCTTCCACAAGGCAAACAAGGCACTCGTCTAGGGCGGAACTTTGCCAGAGGGCGGCATTTTGCCAGAGGGTGTTAAAGCCCCCCACCGTACAGCAAGCTTTAGCTCCTTCCAATGTAATGAGGGTGATGGTGGCATGTAATGGGGGTTATGGGGCATTTAATGTGTGTGCAATGTGGGTGATGGGGCATGTAATGGGGTGATGGGGCATGTCGTGTGTGTGCAACATGGGTGATGGGGCATGTTGTGTGTGTGAAACTGGGGGGGGGGGGGGGTGGGGGGGTGCCCAAAATTTGTCTGCCTAGGGCAGCACAAAACCAAGATACACCAGTGATTACATTGAGGACTATTAACACCTGTTTGGTATAATTGTTTAATCATACACCTGACTATTTGTCTACAAAATCCCTGACTATGTGCAAGTGTACCAAGACGAATTGATGCTGTTTTAAAGGCAAAGGGTGGTAACACAAAATATTTATTTGATTTATCTTTTTCTTCTGTTCTTCCACTTTCCATTTTGTTAATTGCTAAAAAAAAATATTATTAACCTGTCTAATTTTAAAGCGAGTAATGTGTATATACATATATATTTTTATATAAATGATTAGGATGCTTTGGGAACCATGTAGCTTTCAGACTTACTATTATATTTATATTATCATAAACATGCAGTCATACATATTATACATTATATATACATATATATATAATGCGTGTGACTGGACATCTATTATAATATAAATATATTATTTAATCTAAATTATTATAATACACATACAGTCACACGCTGTCAGGAGCGATCACAGAGACCGGACTTACCGGCACAATGGTCCCTACATCTGTCTCAAGCCCCAGGGATCACATTCTCGAGTGTGCGGCCCCATCCTGTGACATGCCGGTTGGATGCCCGACTACCTGCTCCTGGACTTACTGTATTGCGCTCCCGCATCTCCAGATGCGGCACTGTAGCTGTCCTGCTTGTTCTAGGGGCCAGAGTTCCAGGCCATTATTGGGGAGCTTCGTCACCCATAGGCAGACTCCTTCAGCTTCTGAGCTGACCGGGCCCTCAAACATTCTCAGTCAAAGGGTTTCTGCAAGCACCTCTTTTTCAACCACTGGGAGGAGGCGGTACTTTGCTAATTAGCCCCGACAACCCTATCAAAATCCTCTTCTACACTTTAGTCAGTGCTCAGCTGTTCTGTAGCTGGTGTAGAGTGTACACATTGTGTCCCTCTACATTCCTTACTGTGTTTATTCTCGTTTTGTATCGCTGTCATTCGGTATCTGACCTCAGCCCATTTCACCTAATATTCTAGTCCTCTCTCTGCCTCACCCCTTTTGTACGGTGGCTTGGACTTGGCCCTTGTGCCTCTGTTTCTGCCAGTGGGTTTGTTCTCTACCAAACCTTCTGGGTCAGTGACAATCACAAGGGATTGCCTCCCTGCCATCAAGCTCCCATACTGTGTGCCTGACACACGCATAATATATAAAGACACATGCATAATATATATATATCTATATATATAATGAGTGTGACTGCATGTCTGTTATAATATAAATATATTATGGCATCTGAATTATTATAATAGACATGCAATCACACGCATAATATATATAGACACAGTCACACACATACTATATAAATCTATATAATGAATGTGACTGTATGGATATTATAATACTATAAATATGTTATTAAATCTGAAATCTACATATTTCCCAAAGCTTCCTAATAATTTATAATTAATAATGTCTACAGGGACTGCCCACAGAGGACCAGGACCTACGCCTCGGCGGCAGCCAAGACAACACCAGAGCTGGCAAAAGGGAAACCCGAACCGGCTCCAAGAAAGGGTAATAAATATTATTATATAATATGCGACTGTCTATATAATCTCATATATATAGATACAGTCACACACATTCTATATAAATCTATATAATTAATGTGACTGTATGGATATTATAATAATATAAATATGTTATTAAATCTGAAATCTACATATTTCCCAAAGCTTCCTAATCATTTATAATTAATAATGTCTACAGGGACTGCCCACAGAGAACCAGGACCTACGCCTCGGCGGCAGCCAAGACAACACCGGAGCTGGCAAAAGGGAAACCCGAACCTGCTCCAAAAAAGGGTAAGGTATCAGCTTCTGCATTCTGAATGGTCTTCCAAAACAAATATTCAAATGTTGGCAAAATGTATTATGTTAAGACTAAATCACCTTAAACTTGTATTAATCTTTGTTTTTGTATAGGTCCCTTAATGCAAATAAAAAGCAGAACAATTTTACAAATGTCCTTTCTAGTTTTAAAAAAATTTGCACATTAAAATGTCTATGTTTAATAGCTATTAAGAGCCCAGGGCTCTAATATATTGGCTCACTGGTGATTTCTCAAAAAGAGCATCATATCTTTAAAAAAAAAAAAAAAGACAAAAAAATACTCATCAACAACAACAATCTAGATGGCCCAAGTTTTTGTGCTCATCCTTCCTGCTATAAATAGTGGATAACATGACAAAACTGCCAAATGTGCTTTACTCTATCTCTTTATATAGAAAAGGCCTATGGAGAATGGCAAAAGCAAAGTGCCACAAACACTGGCATCCTGAAGTTTGCAAACTGTGCCCAGCATCAACTGCCAATCACTTAAGAGAAATGTAGTATCCAGGAATCTAACGCTTGTTTTTTCAGGTGTGAAGTACACTGCATACAGCACAAGAGATGCAAAGATAAATGCTACATTGGTGAGACAAACGAAGAACACGAATCAATCTTCACAGGCACAAAATAAAAGAATGCCGAAATGATCAAGGAGACATACCTGTGGCTGAATACTTTCCTAGGATAAATCATTGCAACACAGAACTAGCAGGAATCTAAAAAGGAAAACTTAAGAACAAAAGACTTTTGATCTATATATATAAAAAAAGGAAAGGAACGATCATATATTTTGATTTCATTCTTGAAGTACTTAAGAAAAATTCTACAGTTTGTGACATTTCTTGAACACAAGAACTAGGGAAATGTGTCACTTTTTTATTGAGTTTCTAACACAGTATGCATTTAATATATTCAGGAAACAAGCCAACCTCATTCCTTGTCTATGGTGTAGATCAGTGATGGCTAAACTTGGCAATGCAGATGTTTGGGAACTGCATATCTCACAATGCTCAGTCAAATATAAGGTTGACTAAGCATCACAGAGTGTGTAGCTCCCAAACATCTGCAGTGGCAAGCTTAGCCATCAATGGTATACACCTTCTTGGCAGAGATGAGTCAAAGGTTTGATTTTTGAACTGGAATAAATTGACAGACATGAGACCATGTTCTTCTTTCCTGGAAAAAACATAGGTGAAAGAAAAAATATTGCCTAAATCTCATTTTGCTAAATATTAATAACAAGTGGATAGCTACCAGAACACATTTTAAGGACATCACTGTTGGACAACAGGAACTCATTATCCATTTTCTTCAATGATCATTTTCCTAAACTAAAAATGTTGTGTTGGCAAAACAATTTACCAAATGTTTTCATATAAATATTTGTATTATATTCTATTTGTAATTTAAAATATATGTAGATGTCACTCATCACCTCTGAGTTATTTACTACATTCCAGTAGTATAAATAAATAGTAGTAATAATATGTAACAAGATGGTATGGAACCATAATACAAATCCGCTAAGGATGTTCAGCTAGGTGAAACGGGGGTAGGACAACCTGGAAGAGCAAGGTGACTGATTCTACTCTACGGTGGAACAACAGGTATAATGACCAGGATTTTGTGTGGCACTATGCAGGTAGGCAAAGGTAGAATTTAATTGCCAAATGAAATCTGTAATCACAGGTGTGAAGCTGGAGGCAGGTACGTTTAGGTATACCGGACCATAGGCAGGAACTGAGACGCACAGGCTTCCAGGCATGCATGGTTGAGGCAAAGGCAAAATGAGGTATGCATCCATGGTTGGGGTGGGTGGAGTTCAAGGAGAGAGAAAATCTGAGCCACATTGATATACAAATGGTGAGGCCAGCGAAGGTTAAGTGCAGGAGCAGGCAAGAAAGTCAGGACAAGCATAGAAAGGTACACAGAAAATCAAACAGGAATAGACAAAAGCAGGAGCAAACTGAGTGGACACTGTCTGCAGGAAAAAATTGGGTTTATGATGCTCTCTAGCAAGTTCCTCTTGGGCTAATTAGGAGGCAGACCGGTTTCCCACTTTAAGAGCACTTATGTGTAAGCAGACTTCCGGTAGCCATGCCGTAGAACATAATGCCTGGGGCTGCCATGTTGCAGCTGCAGGTCAGACATCAGTCACGGATGACTGGGTTGGCCAACCAGGACCTTGGGCACAATTGCCCACTGGGGCCTACCTACCCACATCCTATGTACGCCTTCTCTATGTTTTCAGTGAATTTAGAGGCCCCAATGAAATTATTCTATGAAAAAATACAAGAGAACTTAAAGATAAAATAAAGGCATTCAACACATACCTAAATCATGTACAAACTAAGGAAATAAAGAAAAAAATGTATGTTGAACTACTTTCTTCAAAGTAACAATAATGCACATAAATGAGCAGCACATATGATCATCTGTGCTTAACAAGTTAAAATACCTTACCTATCGCCTGTATCTAGGTTTCTTCTCTCGTCCATTATGGTTCAATCTAAACAATTACTTTCAGATATGTATTCTATATACTGTGAAGATATCTGGTTGTTCTGGAGGAGTGATTCGTTACAGCCAAATGAATAAAACTAGAAATAATTGGCATCCTAATGAAGCCACTTCTCGGCATATTGAATTGGTTGATATATCACTGGCAGTCAGTTGCTATTTTGGTTTCCAAGCCTACCAGCTATTCAGAGTTGAACTTCTCTTGAAACAGAGACTTTGCTGTATTAACAGAACAGAGATTCTGCTTCCTGCACAGGCAGTTTGATTTTCTTTCCACAATTATTGTCACGGTCAGAAAATTACATCCTAGGAAATCTAGACTTTCTCACGCTTTCCTTGAATCTGGCTCTATGGAGGTAATTTATAGAAATACCATGAGGAGGCAAGTAATCTTGATTCAATATATTAATTCAATACAGTTATCTTTACTTTTCTCTTGTTGCCTTTAGAATAGTTTAGATCATGACTTGGAAACCTGTGCAGTCCTACAAACTATGTAGACAAAAGTATTGGGACATTACACCAACAGGGACTTTTATGCCATTACATTCTAAATACATAGATATTAATATGTAGTTGGTCCCAATTTTAAGCTATAACAGCGTCTTATCTTGTGGGAAGGCTTTCTTCAAGATTTTGGAGTGTTTCTGTGGGAATGTTTGCCCATTTTTTTTCTATTAGTATTGATAGCATAGAATGTTAAGTGCACAAATATACAAGCCCAAAACAAAATAAAAACCACTAAAAATGTATAAATTATAAATTTATAATATTAGTTCAGACCCATCTTAAAGGCTTTTGAAGCCGTATTTAACAGAGATGTAGAAAAGTATTTCAAAGCAGAGCCTCTGAAGGATACATTAAATGTATAGAAGGGTTATTAACCTTAATGCACACTAAAGAAAGTTATTATGCTTATTTGCAGTGTAAAAGTTTGGATATATCTTGCTTCCACCGGCTTCTATATTGCTTTCATAGGAGTGAATGGGTACAATACCGTCCATGCACAACTCACTCAGTTTACTTGTATTGAGACACCTACACATGCACGCTGCCCAAACACTGGGACTCATTAAAAAAATGGATACTAATGTTTCATTACAAAGTGCAGACAGGAGGAAACAAGATAAAGTGAAAATCCATAGTGCCCCTTTAATTTCTTGACTACTGAATTAATGTTGATGACTTTCAATGAAGCCATTGGCCTGTTCATTATATAGACGGCACTGAAAATTAAACCTTAAGTGAACTGCTACTTATTTATTTTAAAAACTATGCAAGTATTATTATAGTTTTGACTAGTTAACAAAGTGCCTGTATGAAATAAACCTCTGAATACTGGTATAGATATCAGTCTTCGGCAATGAACTAAGTTACTGTTGGTACACATATGTTAACTACCTGCTAAGTGTAAAGTAAAAGTTCACAATATTACAATATTTATTAGGACAGATAGATATAAGAAACTATGACAAATAAGCAGTTACTACTAGACAGTAAGCAAATGAATACACATATAATACAATTACAATTATACATTCACTTACTGCAAATACAAACTGCAATGAATATATATGTTAGTATATACTCTAACCAAACTAATACATTGGTTGAAAGGAAGTAACTACTTAACAGTGTAGCAACCATAAAGGCATGTGATACAATCACCAGTGAACCATGTGCTTCTTCACACAGACTCAGAGAGACTCTGCGATGTGGTATTCATGAGAATATAAGAGTAAGAGTCTACAGGGAAGCCCGTTTGTAAGAGAGAGCTGTTGTATCCAGGGGACCCTCTGTGTAAGAGAGCTTGCAAGAGGTTTTACCAGTTCTTTCTTCAAGAGAGAGACCATTTTCTTTATTGTATACTCCCTCTCCCACAGCCAGTCTTCTAGTTTCATTTTCAGAAACCATAGTGACTGAGGGAAGGGAATTGTATAGGTAGGGACTGGAGGTGACTAAAAACTGGTTAACAGGATTTGCCATGTGCTCTGGAGAGTGTAGACTCCATTAATGCCAGAGACTAGGATCTTCTGCCCGTATTAGAACACTATATTAGAACAGTTGATTGCCACACAGCAGATTGGGTTACCAATCCTACCTCCATTTTTACACTGTATGTAGTTACACTTGAAAACAAATAGGAAAATCTCCAAGAATATGACTTCATGAACACTAACACTAATTGCATTCATTTAGCTTTAAAAGGAAAATTTTCTATATACTATTTCCATAAAAGTTAATTCATCTCAAAATTTTACTATGACAAAAAAATATTTTTATTAAAGGGATAGCCTAGTCCCCAAACTAACTCTGGTGCATGTTAAAGACCACTGCTTGTATAGTGCAAACTCTTTTTTTCCGGTGTGATCTGATGCAGGCATTCTGCATAAATCAATTTTTTTAGATTTTACTCAGGTGATTACTCTGCATGTATACTACAGGTGAAATAGCACTTATTGTTTAGACACTGTGGATATAACGTTTTATTCCATGTAGTTACTTCCTGTGCTGCTGCAATAGAATACATTCGGTAGACTCTAAGTGACCTTGCTCTTGTACACAGTAGGATCTCTTAACATTGCAACATATTGCCATATGACATCACTAGAGAAATAGGGTATTTCATTCATTTGAATGAAATTAGCCTCATTCGTTCCTACAGGAAAAAAAAAGAAAAGAGGATATGACTTTTATTCAGCTAGTGTGGGCAGTCCTGGTTTCCTGCAAACTGCTGTAATTTCCCAAATTCATTCAACTGTACGTTTTTTATATTTTAAGCAATTCAAAATGTAGAACATGCCTTTTATGCATTAACATTTGGAAGATGCATTTTGGGCATCAGACAGTCCCTTTAAGAGCAACACAGACATCTGTCAGAACAGCGGCAATGGAATATAGACTGGGTTATGACATCATATAAGCAAAAAATAAGTTATATGTCGGCAGGCATACCACAAATATAGAATGCAAGTGGATATGCTTGTAATGCAGATGGAAATGGGTGTGTTGAGCTTATTTCCATGTTCCCAGATAAATATTCCCAATTTATTATCCACCTAATGGCGAATCCTAGAAATAAAGTCAATAAACATAGGCCTAGAATACGATATAATGAACGCTTAGTCAGGCAGAATCTTAATCATCCTTAATAGAGTCATTGTCTGCTAGTGGCTTGTGACTAGTGTTGAGCGAACCCTAACCGCACTGTTCGGGTTCGTACCGGACATTAAGGTGTCCGTGCCATGAACCCGAACCCGGACATTTCACTGTATGTCCGTATTGGAGTTCGAGGTTCGACGATTTAATGGCGCATGTTGAAAGACTGCAGGGCAGCCAATCAACAAGCGTTTGACTTGTTTGCCCTTAGAAGCCATCACAGCCATGCCTACTAATGGCATGGCTGTGATTGGCCAGTGCAGCATGTGACCCAGCCTCTATATATAAGCTGGAGTCACATACACGCATGAGCTCTTCTTAGTGTAGGGAGAGGATGCTGCAGCTGTGAGGGACAGATTAAAAATTTTTTTGCAAACTACAGCAATTATTCAAACTACAGCGATTATTCAAATTACAGTGATTATTTTAGTGGGTGCTATACTACATATTTGAACCCTGCCCTGAGCCCAGTACCACAGAGAGTGCAGTGCACTTGCAACTGCATGTGTGCCAGGCACATGACTTTAATCCTGTTCTGTTAGCTCAGTGGGCAACATCTAGACATTTTTAAATACTGCAATTTGTTGGTGTTAAATATTACATTTGCGTCCTGCACTTCATATCTAAGAGTCAAATAGAACCGTCAAATACTGTGCTTTCAGCACACTTTGAAAAATTCTATTTGTTTTGGGTGGTAAATAGTACATTTGCGTCTTGCGGTGTACTCCGTATCTGAGAGTCAAATAGAACAGCCCAATACTGTGCTTACAGCGCACTTTGAAAAATTCTAATAGTTTTGGGTGCTAAATAGTACATTTGCTTCCTGCACTTCATATCTGAGAGTCAAATAGAACAGTCCAATACTGTGCTTACGGCGCACTTTGAAAAATTCTAATTGTTTTGGGTGCTGAATAGTACATTTGCTTCCTGCACTTCATATCTGAGAGTCAAATAGAACAGTCCAATACTGTGCTTACAGTGCACTTTGAAAAATTCGAATTGTTTTGGGTGGTAAATAGTACATTTGTGTCTTGCGTTTTACTCCGTATCTGAGAGTCAAATAGAACAGAAGAGAAAACAAGCCAGCTCCACCAGAGAATAATTGACATATGTCTCCTAAATATCACCTGATAAGGGGTGCTCCAGCCGGGCTGTAGTGGCAGCGCTGATAATGAGGAAGAAAGTAGCTAACAAAGGCGTATGCACTCCCAATGCGGTGAAAAATAGATGATTATTTATTAGAAGGATCCGATTAAAACTCCATATAAAATCCACAAAAACAGAGACAAGACATGGGATACAGCAATATGCCTAACGCGTTTCGCGTGAACACACACTTATTATAGCCTATAAAAAAAATACAAATAAAAATTCTTGACTATTGGCGGTTACATTGTCGCCTGACATAAACCATCTGTTACTTTGGTGGGTGACCGAAAAGAATGAGAAGAGGGTCAAATAAGGGACGTGGCCCTGGTCGTGGTGCTGCTGGTGTTGGTGGAGTTCCTGTTGCATGAAGGGGATGTGGCCGATCTGTGCCAGCTACATGCACAAGTGAAACACCTTCCTCAGGTGCTAGTACGCGACAGAACCTTCAGCGTTATTTGGTAGGCCCGAATGCCACTCTTAGAATGGTGAGGCCAGAACAAGTACAGGCGATAGTAGATTGGGTGGCTGACAGTGCCTCCAGTTCCTACACATTGTCTCCCACCCGGTCCCCTGCTGAAAGCTCAGAGTCGACACCTGCAGCCCATGGCCATCTGTCTTTCACCTCACCCCCTTGCAAATCAGCCAAGCAGTCTGAGCCACAAGTCATGCAGCAGTCTCTTTTGCTTTTTGATGACTCTGCTGGTGGGGTCATCAAACCTAGCCTTGCCCCAGAAGTGGTAGAGATTGAGTGCACTGATGCACAACCACTTATGTGTCAGGATGTGGACATGCTAGGACCACCGCAGCACGTCTCTGATGATGATGAAACACAGGTGCCAACTGCTGTGGCTTTCGGCAGTGTGCAGACCGGCAAGGAGGGCAGGGTTGAGGAGTGGGTGGAAGATGATGTGGAGGATTATGAGGTCATAGACCCCACATGGAATCAAGGTCATGCGAGTGACGTGTCCAGTTTGGAGGAAGAGGCGGTGGTCGCAAAGAGGCACCAGCGCAGCATAAGAGGGAGCAGGGTGTAAAACCATAGCGGCCGTCCCCTAGACAGTACACTTGCTACTGCCCACCGCACCCAGGGGCCGAGCACACCAAAGCCAGCTACGAGGAGTTCCCTGGCATGGCAGTTCTTTAGACAATGTGCTGACGACAAGACACGAGTGGTTTGCAAGCTGTGCAATCAGAACCTGAAGCGAGGCATAAATGTGCTAAACCTGAGCACAACCTGCATGACCAGGCATCTACATGCAAAGCACGAGCTGCAGTGTAGTAAGAATCTCAAAACCCAAGAAAGGTCTCAGGCTCCTCGTGCTTCCTCTTCTGCTGCTGTCTTGGCCTCTTCCTCCAGCTCTGGAGTCACAGTGGCACCTGCCACCGAGCAAATAGAGGAAGTGACAGCAATGCCACAACGTCTGCCACCGTCCCCAAGCATCTCCACACTGTCCCATGGAAGCGTTCAGCTGTCCATCTCCCAAACACTGGAGAGAAAGAGGAAGTATGGCCCTACCCACCCGCGAACACTGGCCCTGAATGCCAGCATTTCCAAATTCCTGGCCTTTGAAATGCTGTCATTCCGTCTGTTGGAGACGGACAGTTTTAAAAACCTGATGGCGGTGGCTGTCCCAGAGTACGTGGTTCCCAGCCGCCACTACTTTTCCCGGCGAGCCATCGCTTCTCTGCACAAGCAATTGACGGACAAAATCAGGTGTGCACTGCGCAACGCCATCTGTGGCAAGGTCCACATAACCACAGATACGTGGACCAGTAAGCACGGGCAGGGACGCTATATCTCCCTAACTACACACTGGGCAAATGTAGTGTCCACTGGGCCTGAGGCAGATAGCAGTTTGGCGCATGTCTTTCCGCCACAGAGGATTGCAGGGCATTTCTCGTTGCCTCCTGTTGCCTCCTCCTCCTACTCAGCTTCTTCCTTATCCTCTACCACCTCCTCTACCACCTCCTCATCTGGTCAGCGTAACACCTTCACCACCAACTTCAGCACAGCCATGGGGAAACGACAGCAGGCTCTTTTAAAACTCATATGTTTGTGGGAAAAACCCCACAGCGCGCAGGAGCTGTGGACGGGCATGGAACAACAGATCAATGAGTTGTTGTTGCCAATGAACCTCAAGCCCGGCCTGGTGGTGTGCGATAATGGGCGAAATCTCGTAGCAGCTCTGGGCCAAGCTGGTTTGACGCACATCCCTTGCCTGGCGTATGTGCTGAATTTGGTGGTGAGGAAATTCCTGCAAAACTACCCAGATTTATCAGAGCTGCTACAGAAAGTGCGGGCCATCTGTGCGCACTTTAGACGTTCTCACCCTGCTTCTGCTCGCCTGTCTGCGCTGCAGCGTAACTTAGGCCTTCCCGCTCACCGCCTCATATGCGACGTGCCCACAAGGTGGAACTCCACCTTGCACATGCTGGAGAGATTGTGCGAGCAGCAGCAGGCAATAGTGGAGTATCAGCTGCAGCACGCATGGGTCAGTTGCTCTACGGAACAGTACCACTTCACCAGAAATGAGTGGGCCTCCATGCGAGACCTGTGTGCCATTTTGCACTGTTTCGAGTACTCCACCAACATGGCCAGTGCCAATGATGCCGTTCTCAGCCTTACTATCCCGCTTGTATGTCTCCTTGAAAAAACGCTTAGGGTGATGATGGAAGAGGATGTGGCACAGGAGGAAGAAGAGGGATAATTTCCATGGTTATCAGGCCAGTCATTCACAAGTGGCTTGGAGGGTGGGTTCCTGCACCAGCATAGGCCAGGTACACAACTGTCAAGCCAGGGCACAGTTTTGGAGGAGGATGAGGAGGAGGAGGAGGAACCGTGTTCACAGCAGGGTGGCACCCAACGCAGCTCGTGGGCATCACTGGAGCGTGGCTGGGGGGATACGGAGGACACAGATGATACACCTCCTACAGAGAACAGCTTGTTCTTGCCTCCGGGTAGCTTGGCACACATGAGCGACTACATGCTGCAGTGCCTGCGCAATGACTGCCGAGTTGCCCACATTCTAACTTGTGCTGATTTCTGGGTGGCCACCCTGCTGGATCCCTGTTACAAGGATCACTGGAGCGTGATCATAAGATGCACGACTACAAGCGCACGCTGGTAGACGCTCTGCTGAGGGCATTCCAAAATAACACCGGGGGCTCAATGGAAGCACAAGGCGAAGGCAGAGGAAGAGGTTGCCAACGCAGCTGGGGCACCGCCAGCACCTCAGAAGGCAGGGTTAGCATGGCCGAAATGTGGAAAAGCTTTGTCAGCACGCCACAACAAGCAACAACACCATCTGATATGCAACATCTTAGCAGGAGGCAGCATTTCAGCAACATGGTGGAACAGTACGTATGCACAGGCCTACACGTACTGACTGATGGGTCTGTCCATTCAACTTCTGGGTCTCCAAATTGGGCACATGGCCTGAGCTTGCCCTTTATGTCTTGGAGGTGCTGGCCTGCCCTGCAGCCAGTGTATTGTCTGAACGTGTGTTTAGCACTGTAGGGGGCTTTATCACAGACAAGCGCAGCCGCCTGTCTACAGCCAACGTGGACAAGCTCACTTTTATTAAGATGAACTAGGCATGGATCCCACCAGACTTCCCTGTACCTTGTGCAGAATAGACATTTAAACCGGCCTCACCCAGTCATTGTTATACTCAAGTGCACTTATTCTTTGTTTTCTGTTGTTATATGTCCCAATATTTTGGGGGCTACCCCAATTTAAAAAAAAACAAAAAAATTCAAAAACAGTGTTGGCTACCTCCTCCTCCTCCTCCAGCGCCGCTTCCACCTACACCACCAAGGTCACTGCCTCCTCAACCTATGGGTCACTTAGTATAAACTGAAAGAGAATACCCTGCACTCCAACCCTCTCTCAAATGGATAATTCTGTTGATCCTTCTGGCAGCCATGCTTTAGATTTAGATTTATGTTCTTCAAAGCTAAAATCAAAGATTCCATCTAGTGCTATTTTATGGCTCAGCTGTTTTTTTAATTTGTATGTATTTTATGTTATTTTAAGTTATTTCCCTATCCACATTTGCTTGCAGGGCACTTGTCCTACTCTTACCCACATTTTACTTCCTTTTGCAGCCCTCTAGCCCTTTCCATGACTTTTTTAGAGGCATTTTAGTGGCCAAAAGTCCTTGTCCCCATTGACTTCAATGGGGTTCGTGTTCGGGGTCAAGTTCGGGGTCAAGTTCGAGCACGGACCCGGACATTTTTTCGAAGTTCGGTCGAACCAGAACATCCAGGTGTCCGCTCAACTCTACTTGTGACATGAACTAAAGAGCTGAAATATAAAGCAAAGGCAATCAGACGGCCTTTAACACACCTACACTGTTTTATACTTTATACAATATAAAAACAAAACAATATAAAAATCTATACTCAAATGTTGCTGACAGCATGTTTTCATAAAAGCTGTGATTCGCACCATTTAATTCTGTAAACATTAGGAAAAAATACATACAATACGGTGTCCTAGATATGTTTTAAGCCTAGGTATACGTAATTAATCAAAATCAAATGCATTTAGCTGGAATTGCCTGAGCACAAAGCCATTGTACTTCTTCTCCATTACTTATCTACCCTTAAGTGTGTAGAATTATTTCTCAGCATGGCAAAGCTTTGGACATTTTCGGCATCAATATGCTTTTAATGGACACAGCTGGAATATAAATAAATGAAGTATCTGCAAAGGTTTCTATTAATTAAATGAATTGTATTTTGTCAGAATAGTAGACATAGCAATACCAATATTGATTTTTAAATCAGTAGGTATGCTTTAAATCACAATTATACACTTCTTTCAGACATTGGGTATATTTGGTCCATTTGCATTCGATTATATTCTTCTTAGCGCCATCAATACCCGAATCTCCTGCAATGCCTGGTATTTTCATCAGTTTTCTGAGTGCAGGATTAGGCAACCTGTTCTGTTTCCTATCAGTTTAGTTACAGCCATAGTAGCACAGGAAAAGATACTTAAAATATTGACAAACTATGGACTTTCTTGCAAATATTACACTTTCTGCTTACATTTGCATGTGATTTGCAACAATATCCAACCTATCAACAACACATTTTTATTGTATAAGAATATGATGTCTGCCAACAAAATAAATGAGCACAACAAGAAAAATTAGTACTATTTTATTGTTATTATAGTATCATTTAACCATTTTTTTTCCTAATCCCAATAGCTTTACCTTAATTTACCACATTTGTAAACTGTTAACTTTAGTAATCAAACCTGTTTGGTATTATCTATGTCAAAATGATACAGCACTGTTTGTACATAGGATAGTTAAAGGTTTTTTTTTTTTTTTTTTACTGTACATGAAGAGAATAAAAACATGTTTTAAATGATCTATACACTGTGTTAGCAAAACTGCAAGAAATTGTGTGAATTAGGAGGAACATATGTATTTAAATGTATCTGTGGAGTCGCCTGCTTATGACATCACCTGTGGCATGATATGCAAATGAGCATGTTTTCAATGGGAAATGTGCCATTTGTATATCAAGCCACCTGTGATGCCATAAACAGGAGACTCCACACATTTTTCTCATAATTTAGGCATTTTCTTGTAGTTTTGCTACACAATGTATAGATTATGTTCATTCATTTTCAGTAAAAACAATATTTAGATGATACAGTCCCTTTAATTATAAATATAGGGATGCCGTCATTAGATAATTCAGCTAGGGTTTCTACTTACTAATTATAGATGGAGAAATTATAATGACATAGTTTTAAATCACAAAATACATAACAGGCTTTATTTGTGAAAGGAGGAACTGTAAGGAATTAAACTGCTAAGTAGAGTTGAGCGGACACCTGGATGTTCGCGTTCGAGAGGTTCGACCTAACTTCGGAAAAAAGTCTGGGTCGTGCTCGAACTTGACCCCGAACTTGACCCCGAATTGAAGTCAATGGGGAAATGGACTTTTGGCCACTAAATGCCTCTAAAAAAGTAATGGAAAAGGCTAGAGGGCTGCAAAAGGAATTAAAATGTGGGTAAGAGTAGGACAAGTGCCCTGCAAACAAATATGGATAGGGAAATAACTTCAAAAAACATAAAATACATACAAATTAAAAATACTGTACTATTTAGCACCCAAAACTATTAGAATTTTTCAAAGTGCGCTGTAAGCACAGTATTTGACGGTTCTATTTGACTCTCAGATGTAATACATCTAATGCTATTGCTATTCTATTAACTGAAATAGAGTCCCCATGGATAAGAATAGGTCAATTGACCTATTCTTTTGAATGGGGACTCTATTTCGGTTTATAGATTTAGAAAGACATTCGGTTTATAGACTTTATTTTTATAGAATACATTTAATGCTATTGCTATTCTATAAAAAGAAAGTCTATAAACAGAATGTCTTTCGGTTTATAGACTTTCGGCTTATGGAATACATGTAATACTATTGGCTTTCTATAAACCGAAATAGAGTCCCCATTCATAAGAAATTCTTATGAATGGGGACTCTAGTTCGGTTTATAGAAAGCCAATACTATTACATATATTCAATTGACCTATTCGTATGAATGGGGACTCTATTACGGTTTATAGAATAGCAATAGCATTACATGTATTCTATAAACTGAAAGTCTATAAACCGAATGTCTTTCGGTTTATAGACTTTCGGCTTATAGAATACATGTAATGCTATTGGCTATTCTATAAACTGAAAGTCTATAAACTGAATGACTTTCAGTTTAAAGACTTTCGGTTTATAGCCGAACCTCGAACTCCAACACGGACATACAGTGAAATGTCCGGGTTCGGGTTTGTGGCACGGACACCGTAATGTCCTGTAAAATTCCGGTACAGTGCGGTTCGGGTTCGCTCAACACTACTGCTAAGGCCAACATAGCAGTTTGAAGTGCAGCTAAATTGGAAAAAAATGTCCAACTACTTTGACCTTAAGTTTGCAATTCCCTTGTGAATTTCCTGCAATTTCAACTTTCACAGATAAAGCCCATTGGTGGAAAAATCTTATTTATAATGACAAAGGTCCTAATTCTATGCTCTTCTGCATGACTGTTTATTTAACTAGACAAGCAGTATGTAGTTGAGATAGTATGCCTATTTAGGAGGGATAGTCTCTATTTTGCAATCCCCCTTTCGAATTTTGAGTCTGTATAAGTGTATTACAGAGCTCCAGAGCAATAAAACTCACAATAAAATGTGCTTAAACTGCAGTAAATGTTTTTTTAGATTCATTTATGTAAATAAAATATTTGTGAGCATTGGCTGGTGTTCAGATTTTAGTCATTGAACATATCTCTATGGGGTTATTCACAAAAAGTAAACTTACAAGTGAACTGCAAAATTCAGACATTAATAGAAGACTTGGTAAAATGAACCAACTTTTAGCATCCAGTCTCATCAAATTTGGGGCTGTCCTGAATGGCCGCTGTCTGTGCATAGTGCATTGGACTGAGCAGAATTTTGGGAAAACATTTTAAGATATATATCTTGAAGACATCAATAGCTTAAATAGATATTTTAACACGTGTACAGGGGAGGCAGAATAATAATATTGTGCATTATAGGGACTGCCTAGTGCCCAAAATGCATCTTCCAAATAGTAATGCATATTATTGTGCTCTCAAAGTACTTTAAAATGCATGTCTTTCATTTTGCATTGCTTAAAATATAAAATACTTACATACTTAAGGACTGCCCACATTAGATGAGCAAAAGTCAATTCCCTTTTTTTTTTTACTGCAGGAACCAATGAGAATAATGCCATTCAAATGCATGGAATATCCTCTCTCTCTAGTGATGTCATCAGACAATGTGTTGCACTGTTCAGAGATCCTACTGTGTACAAGCGCAAGGTCACTCAAAGGCCACTCAACAGACTCAATTTGAGGAGGACAGGAAGTGACTACATGAAATAAAACTTTATATCCTCAGTAACTATAGAATCAGTGCCGCCACACCTACAGTAAACATGCAGAGTAATCACTGGGGAGGGCTTGAGTCAAATATTAAAAATGTGATTTATACGGAATGCCTGCATCAAATCACACAGGGATAAAAGCATGTGCATTAAACAAGCAATGATCTTCATCTTGCACCAAAGTGAGTTTGGGGACTAGACTGTCCCTTTAACACAGCTTCATTGAACATCATGTGACAACTACTGTGTTATAACTTGCTTGGACGGTACCAGCAGCAGGAAAAGGGGTGTGTATGACACAGTGTAAGTAGATCATTCAGGAAGGGAGGAGTAGATCTGCTCATATACCTCTATAACATAATCAAAAAATTACTTTAAACTTTAATGGCACTTAAGCTTCCTATCTATAGTTAAGGTGAAATATAATAACATGGAAGACTGCATATAATCCAAGAGCAGATAAAAAGAAACTATAAAACATGTTCAATAATATGTAAAAAAAAAATATTTTTTATTATAATTCTCATATTTGTGAATCTTTAAAAAGTTAATGTCTAAATGGTGGCTTGCTAGCTGAAGGCCCTCAAGGATTTATGTGCAGCCACTATCCAGGCTAATATGACCATAGGCTCTACCTCATGAAATGTATAATGCATATCGTCCGACATTTTCCTCTGGGATACCAGGGGGAAGAGTCTAGAAGTATGCATCCCGACAACTCTACTTGCCTTCTCCGGTGTCACAGACACCAGAGATTGTGGTCCTGAATCCCCTTGTCCCACAAGAAAGTGGCACAGAGGTAGAGCTCGGTGGGACAGACCTCCCAAATTGGCACTTTCCTGCACAAAGTTGGGGGGTATGATAATGTGCAGCCTATCAACCTTCACTTGTCCATGGCATGCAGACCTCCACATTAACATAAAGTCTCACAGCACTGCTTTAAAACATAATGAAGCTTATCCATTGGCTCATTTTGTTGAATTCTATAATTGTAGAGAGAGAAAGTGAATGGGACTGTTTGTTTCTTTTAAATTTACTTACATTATTGGTGAATTTAAACTGGGATTATAATTCAGCAGAGTCACATTATACTCTAATGACTAAACAATAAAGCTGAAGTAATGAATTTAAATTAAAGGACATAGCAACAAGCTTAATTTGGAAAAATAATTAAAAATGCAAGCACTACTGTCCATTTTTACTGTAATCTTTAGCATAATACCCAATTTACCCTTAAATAAATGGAAACAAAAGCAATCAGTGTGTAAAAATGTTCCTCTTACCTAGCGCAGTAACATAATTTAATGTTATTAAGTAAAGAAAAAAAAACATTCTTAAAACAAATGTATCCTACGACGAAATCAAGCTTTCTCTTCAAAATTAAACAAAGGGGTCTGTGTAGTATATTTCTTCTTTTAATCTAAATTGAATATGTCATGTATTGCTATTGATTGTATTTCACATTTATATTTCCATTAAGTCTCAAAAAATAAAATAAAAAATAATTAGCACTGTAGATTAAAAGTATTATGTGAAAAAGAGTCAACGGGTATAATGCAACCTATTTTTGTCATGTAATTTACAATTAGTAGAAAAACAGTTTATTCAAAAAACGAACCTCATTAATCTGGAGTGGGGGTAGAGAGTTTATTTTTTCATTGACTATGAAAACTGGGATTAAGGCAATTAGGTTACGAGATGGACCCATACAAGGGCAAGTATTAAAAGTGGGGGGGGGGCTCAGCTGTAAAAACTCTATTAAAAATTTGGAAGCAGATTAGTGAGCCATAGGTGTTTGGCATAGATGGATGATTTAGAAACATTTGAATAATTTACACACGCAATAAATAAATATTGAGAGCACAAACTAAGAGAGCATAACTGAGGTAATATCCCCTCAAAAAATACTTATATTTCGTATTTTTTATAAGGGTTCATGTTTTCAAATTTCACTCCAGGCAAAACATTTTTTTCCCACCATTTTGTTTCCACCTAACCAGCATCCAACTTTTGCTTTAAACTGGGCAGATCTTAAATGAACTCCTCCTACTTTCCATTCCATGCATGCATACATACATATGCTCAACCATTTTCTTGAGGGAGAGATATCATCTTACATGCAGCCCAACAGAATGTATAATGCATTTGTGTTCAGAGAGTAATCAGTTAATTAATCAGTAGTAGTAGTAGTTCCTATGGAATCCTCTCCTTGATTAATTATTTGGTTGCTCTGGACACATGGCATTTTACATTCCTGCAGGGGGACAGGTTCAATCAGTTCAGCAAAACACTGGCTCACCTGGCAATCTAAGCTTTACATCTGAAGGAAGAAAAACCTATAGATGTGTGTTATAGTGATAACCTATAGATGTTTGTATAGTGATAACATATAGATGTGTGTTATAATGATAAGATGTGTGTTATAGTGATAACCTATAGATGTGGGTATAGTGATAACCTATAGATGTGTGTGTAGTGATAACCTATAGATGTGTGTTATAGTGATAACCTATAGATGTGTGTTATAGTGATAACATATAGATGTGTGTTATAGTGATATAGTTATCATTTGGATAACTTAACAGTTTTGTTTCTTTAACACACTTTACAATATTTGCTTTTTCTTCCCAGATCTACCCAATACTGAAGTCTGTGTATATTAAACATATTGAAAATACAATATGAAATACGGATATTCAGATGTTCATAAATGCATAGTGGACTGTGGAACGTAGTCTGAATTTTTATTTAGTAACTGAATGTAACAAATAAGCAAGGTGTACCATTTGGAAAAGCTAAAAGGCTTACTAAATATTTTGAAATGTATATGAAATAATGTGTCAAGCGTTGGGCCCAATTCAGTGACGCAAAATATCACTTATTACTGGTTTTTCATTCAAAATGTTCTATTGCTGTCTATAAGAATCAATGACATGAGATAAATTAACTCAGGTCTCTGAATAGACCCCATTTTCTGCTGTATTGAACGAACCAGTGCTTTCAGGCTGTGGTGTAGACAATTTAAATAGGTGTCCTTAAAAAATGCATTGAAGATATATTAAGACAAACACATAATGTGCAGGTGTAAGATACATAAACAGAAAAGGAATTAAACTAATTTACACCCCACTGAAACAATTACATTCAGCACAGTAGTGTTGTTAAATATGTGATAAGCAGCAAACTTCATTGTTTCCTTAACTTGTTTAAAACTTTGTTTCAATAATTATAGAAATCAGTGCCAATGCACAAGGTTGTGTTAAAGGACAACTAAACTTTTTGCACCAACAAAAACGTCTTGATGGTCTGGAGTAAACCTAAGTGTATCTTAAAGATACTGTCTAGTGCCCAAAATGCATCTTCAAAATATTAATGCATATTGATATGCTTTCAAAGTACTTGTATGTTTTATATTTTCATTGCTTAAAATATAAAATACTTACAGCAGTTTGTAAGAAACCAGGACTGCCCACACTAGCTGAGTAAAAGTAATTTCCTGTTTTTCTTTGCTGCAGGAACCAATGAGAATAATTTCCTTTAAAATAATGGTCACTATTAAATTTTTTATTACTTTCCTTTTTGGCATCTGTGATGTTTCTGGCGAGAGACTCCTCTGCAGCTGAAGACACTTGCATACTAGATGGGCTGAATGGTTTTTATCTATTGACACATTCTAGCTACATTCAAGCTACAGACCTGGAATTTCGCTGATCACAAACATGGCTATCATTTCTGTTAAAGGACAACTCATTTATGTAAACCCTTGCTTAAAAAAATGTGTGTATTGCTTCTATTAAGTAAACCAAACATGTATCAAATAACCATCGTAATAGGATTACTCAATATTCATATATGAATATAATAAGAACAAAAATAAGTTTAGTTGCCCTTTAGTAACTCTCCAGCCAAACTCCCAATTCCCTTAGTACAAATGATTACCGATTCTGCTCACATGTCTAGGGATGGTTAATAGAATGCTAGCTCATTAGAGCAGATTGCATGACATAAACCAGTTTGAGTAAAGTATTTTACTTTCAAAGCACTAAAGATATTGAATTCTTAAGTAGACCACAGTAGACACTTATTATCTCATGCCAAATTTCTGTATATTTCTCAAAGTGGTTGTCCTTGTGTGTTACTCGTATTGCTCCATTGAATATGTGTAGAATAAACAAAACGGTTGTCTTTTTTATCACTAACGTTCTATGTTTTAGTGCACTGGACTGGACCATTTTGTTTTCAATGCTACATATTGTGGACTTGGTAATAAGGCAAAAGTAGTATTTCAAAGACAATACGTGACAATGAATTGCAGTTTCTTCACACGATCATACATTTTTAACCGTTACAGAAACAAGTATTTTTGCAGTACTGGTTAATTGTCCATGGGGTCTACAGTCCAGTGTTCATTGCTCCCGAGAGGAGATCCCTGGTGGTCTATTATTGAGTCTGAGTAGTCTGTGTCTAGCACAGATTTCTACTGCTCTGCCCATTCATATATATGTGTAAGAGCATTGCATGTCATGTGACACTTAAACTGTTCAGGCAGAATACTAAATGTATGTGGGGTAGAGAAAGAGGACCTGTCTGCTTTACAATGCACATTGCTGAAGTTGTCTGAAGGATATTTGGAGGGGGGCGAATGTCCATTACCCTTCAACTCAGTTGTCTGTTGTATTTTTTATACACTGGAGAGATAGTAAACTCTTAATTGTATGTTGCTGATAGAAATATGGGAGTTTTGATTCTAAAATATGCATGCACGCTGCTTTAATTTTCAATTACATAATCATTGCTGATGAAACACTATGTGTGAAGATCAGAATCTCTAAATGTATATATGAGCTACACATCTGCATACAACCGAACATTACACATGGCCATAAAGGGTTGGTTTTAGGAACACAGAATTAAATGTCATTGCTTCATATATGTTTGGAATTCTGCTACCACCATATATAGGCCATTTTTGCCCACCCTATGCACAAAGTGCACAATGTCTATGTGAATATTCTCTATTCGTGGAATTCCAGTTAAGTTACGATTAGTTGATCAATTGCATCAAGTTTAGGCATTTAAAATTAAAAAGTGCATTTGTACAGAGAACTTATGAGACTTCATTTGGAGTATTGTACGCAGTACTGGAGACCAGATCTCCAAAAAGACATAGATACTTTGGATAGAGTTCAGAGAAGGGCTACTAAACTGGTTTATGGATTACAGGATAAAACTTACCATGAAAAGTCAGAGGATCTTAACCTGTATAGCTTGGAAGAAACACGAGAAAGAGCGGATATGATCAAAACATTTAAATACATTAAGGGAATGAACACAGTAATGGAGCAGAGCATATTTTGAAGAAGAAAAACTACCACAAGAGGACATATTCTTAAATTAGAAAGGCACAGGTTTAAAAGTAATATCAGGAAGTATTACTTTACTGGGAGTGTAGTGGATGCATGGAATAGACTTCCAGCAGAAGTGGTATAGGTTAATACAGTGAAGGAGTATAAGCATGCATGGGATAGCATAAGAATATCCTCGATATAAGATACGGCAAATAGGCAAATTAAATCATTGATGGTCTGAATGATTCTTATCTGGCGTCATATTTTATATGTCTATGTCTAGGTTTTAGCAACATCCAATCCAACTATCTACACACATCCCTTGGATAGTTATTTGGATCACATAGTGATTAGTTAGAGGTAATTTATTTGTATTCTTTCACTAAAATATATATATTTTTAAATGCCTTCGTTTGAGTTAGTCTTTCAATTACACTTTATTTTTTTTACAACAGTTGTCCTTTAAAATTGTAATGTTTTGCAATGATTATTTTAACATTTCTTTAGCCATGTCATTTTTATTGACCTATAGTGGATTTTAACCTTATCTGAAAAAAATCATGTCATAAATTAAGTAACATAGAAACATAGAATGTTTCGGCATATAAGAACCATTCGGCCCATCTAGTCTGCCCAATTTTCTAAATAATTTTATTGGTCCCCAGTTCCCTATCTTATAGCTAGGATAGCCTTGTGCCTATCCCACGCATGCTTAAAATCCTTGACTGTGTTTACCTCTACCACTTCCGCTGGAAGGCTATTCCATACATCGACTGCCCTCTCAGTAAAGTAATACTCTCTGATATTACTTTTAAATCGTTGCCCCTCTAATTTTAGATTATGTCCTCTAGTTGTGGTAGTTTTTCTTCTTTTAAATATACTCTCTTCCTTTACTGTGTTGATTCCCTTTATGCAAAATCCGGAAAATGGATGCGTAAAGAGGATTTCTTTTAAGCACCCTTTACTCTGAATACAGCAAAACATTGATATCATTGGGGTCTATTCACTAAAAGGTGAGCTGAGATGAGATGAACATTTAATCTCACCAAGTTAGCTATGCGTTGTGCAGGAACAACCCTATCCCTGCACAGTATATAGTTAAAATAGTGAGATGAAATAGTCATCTCACCTGCAACTCACCTTTTAGTGAATAGACCCACTTGTGTTTATTTCTATGCTATTATAAGAAAATGCATTTCTTACAAATGGTCCGTTTGATAGCTCAACTCAAATTTACTCCCAGCGTGCACAGAGCCACAATTTTTATATTTGCAATGGAACAATTGTCTTCTGCATGAATGAGTTTGCAAAAGATTTGTAGGCAAGATCTAAAAGCAATTCTCTTGTGAATTGGCTTATGGAAATGTGCAAAACATGTCTTGAGCAATTAATAGTTTAAGTTAATTTCCTTTTTATCCAATTTGGGCAATATAAAAATGACGTTCTAGTTAAAATCTGCATTATGTAGTTATTCAGTGCCCTTATCATCTCTCTCTGCCTACATTATATGCTTCTAGAATCATGAAATGTATCAAATAACCATCTTTACCACATAATAGGATGAATGAATTAATAAACGTTAGCAGACGACACAGGGAACCTTGTAACCTACGTCTTTAAAGATTTTCATTTCTTGCTTTAGGCTATTCTATACAATAAAGTAGTATGCTTACCACATATTGCAGACGCGTGATTATATTGATTGTATCATGGAGAACAATGTAAGAAATAGAAAGGAGGTATTCCGTTTGTAACATTTTAACAGCAGCACAAAATGATCTGACATGGTAAAGGTAAATTGTAAAGAATTTGTATTGGAATATTAAATATAATGATACTAATACGACTCTGATGCTGTGCACTGAGCACAATATCAAAGGGCAGCACTGGATTATGCCATCACTGCACTGCAGTCTGTATATACATGTACTTAGAGCAGAGTGCATCTCCCTTCGATCAGATCAGATTTGAGCCAATCGAAACATGAATAAAAAGTTGAATGCATACAGTGCTGCTGGAGAGGAAAAAATAGGTCCTATATTATCAATAGTTCAGTTTTTACGATTAAGGATGGCTCTACCACTAACTTAAGCAGAGACCTGTCTTATAGAGCACTGATCTCCAATGTAATTTACACTTGTGGTGCTTCCTCCTGCTGAACTACTATGGAAAGCTACATGAACAGTTATATGGACGTTAGTTCCCAGCACCAGACCACAATGAATTAATACTCTCTCTATGGCCTCTTTGCTTCCTGTAGCTGATCATATCCTGTAAAGTTGATGGGTCATTATTCTACATCACCAGTGATGTTATAACTGACTGAGCATTGGCTAAACCGTACAATGGCCCTTTATATTGCCATTTACATTAAAAATAAAAAGCATGTGCACATCAGCAAATGTAATACAACTGTGTGTATTGCTTTGGAGGAAAGATACTTCAGGTCCCTTTAAGAGTACACCCATGTGCGCGTTACAAGTCTCCCCAACCCTTTTCACTTCTTGCTGTCAAATGTTGCAAAGCCACGCCCACCAGGTTGGACACGTGACGTATTTCCCCTATCAGGAGCGCCATCACAGTGCTAAAGTCTTCTTCTTTTGATTACATCCAATGTGATGGCAAAGAATTGACACTCCAGCTGTTTAAGATGATCGTCTAACCCGTGGTGGCAAGTGCAGGTGCAAATTATTCATTTGAAACAAGGGGTAGAATTCAGCGCTAGATCCGTGACCAAGCAGCACCAACCTGTGTGTATCTCTGCAAACACTCGTGAAAAAATATACATAAACAGCAAACAAGGGTGATAGGTGCGCTGGAGGTCTTACACACACAGAAATATGTATATGACAAAAAACGTATAATTGCCTTAAAAATCAGTCAACTTCACAAGCTGAGGATATAGGTGATCTCATCAGGCTCGGAACATAGAGAGACAGAAAAAAACAAAGAACATAGTGCAACTCTATACTCAGTGTAGAAACTTATATACTGAGGTGGTGAATTGCACTCACAAAAGTGAATAAGAAAAAGAGCTTATCTGATCCAAATGAGATGATTCCTTCGATTCTTCTTACTCAGTGACCATATGTAGGTATGATGGCAAAGAAGTGAAGATAAAATCAGTATATGATAAAATACAAAAAGCTTTAATAAAACATAGTATCTTACATATATGGAATAGTAAAAACAGCGCTGCAGATCTTCCTTTTCAGGCAGCAAAATAGTCCACAGGTCTCCAGTCAGAGAAAATCCAAAACTTTTCAGCAAGGCTGGAACTGGATTAAGATCAATCAGTGGTGTACAGTGGGTCACGCAACGCGTTTCGCCTTTCCTCAGGCTTCCTCCTGGCGTGTGACCACTGTACTATGTGAATTCCTTAAATATCCGAAAATCGCGGGCTTTACTTCCGGGTGCGTGACGTCATGGCGACTCCGTCGCCACGCGTGATCTTCTTCCAAAACATCGCGAGATTCGGCCGTCGGCCATTTGGTTGGCTTGGTTGGCAACATAATAAGCACATAGAATATGCATAGGAAAGAAAAAAACGATTTTACAGTCTACCTGAAGACTTAATATTCTTATTTAAAAAGCATAATGTACTTTAGCTTTTTGCTATATGCATGTATATGCAACAAAGATATATTATAAATATCTTTATATAAAAATAAGATTGTTATTAATAGTTATAAAAATATATAAAAAGCTGAAAAATATAAAAAATATATATATATATATAAAATAAGGGTGTTTACTGTATATATTATGGACATTTTCCAACATCAACCTTACATTGCCAAATGGGGTTATATTCTGCTTTGTCTTGTAACCATATTGTAGTGAGCTTAAAGCTAACGTACGTATGCACATCAAACCCCACACAAATCATATATATATCTTAACACGCAGGGAAGATAGAAAGAGCCAAAGAGAGAAATCGGGGGCTTATTTTACAAAAAATTATGCAGATCGAAGTCTGCATTGAGACCCTTTGGAAGGAGGGTATCTATGTTAAAAACCCATTTCATTTCGATCTTTCCCATTTCTTTGATGTTATCCCCTCCCCTCCAATATTTTTTTACCTTGTCAATTGCCCAAAATTGAAGACCTTTTGGGTTCTTGTTGTGCTTTTCTAGAAAATGTTTGGAGAGGGCGTGCTGGGTAATGCCTTTCCTAATGTTTCTAACATGCTCACCCATTCTTTTTTTGAGGGTTCTTGATGTTCTGCCGATATATTGTAGCCCACATGGGCATTCGGCAAGATAGATGACATTTGTGGAGGAGCATGTTAGAAATTGTTTGATGGAAAATTCTTTTTTATTAGAGAAAGATATATACTTATTTATAGGGTATTTCTGTAATGCCGAGACTTTACAGGCTTCACAGGCTTTACATCCGTAGAAACCTGCTTTTTGTGTCATAAAGTGTATTGGATTTTTCTTTTTTTCTTTTTCAAAGAAGCTCTTTGTTAATTTCCTTTTTAAGTTCGGGGCTCCTCTAAAAACTATTCTGGGTTTTTCAGGTATTAAATTTTTTAAAGTATCGTCTTTTAATAGAATATCCCAATGTTTTTTAATTATTCGTTTCATATGTGTCGATTTATTATTATAATCGAAAATTAGAGGGACCTTGGGCGTCTTAGAGCTTTCTGTTCTATTATTGGGTTGCAGAAGTGTATCTCTTTCTATTAATTTGGCATTTGTTATAGCTTTGTCTAAAATTGGGAGTTCATAGCCTTTCTCCTCAAATCTTTGTTTGAGAATGTGGGCTTGTTGTTGATACATGTCAAGATCTGTACAATTTCTTCTCAGTCTTATGCATTGGCTCTTTGGAACCCCTTTCAGCCATGGTGGATAATGGCAACTGTTGGATTCAATGAAACTATTTGTGTCTACCTGTTTAAAGAAGGTTTTAGTTTTTAGAAGGCCTTCTTCTATATATATTTCCAAATCCAGAAATTGAATATTAGTCTTACTGCATACTGTATTCAGAACGATATTATTATCATTGTTATTTAGAGATATCAGGAAGTTGTCAAGGCTATTTTGATCACCTTTCCAAAAAGAAAAAAAGAAAAATCCAATACACTTTATGACACAAAAAGCAGGTTTCTACGGATGTAAAGCCTGTGAAGCCTGTAAAGTCTCGGCATTACAGAAATACCCTATAAATAAGTATATATCTTTCTCTAATAAAAAAGAATTTTCCATCAAACAATTTCTAACATGCTCCTCCACAAATGTCATCTATCTTGCCGAATGCCCATGTGGGCTACAATATATCGGCAGAACATCAAGAACCCTCAAAAAAAGAATGGGTGAGCATGTTAGAAACATTAGGAAAGGCATTACCCAGCACGCCCTCTCCAAACATTTTCTAGAAAAGCACAACAAGAACCCAAAAGGTCTTCAATTTTGGGCAATTGACAAGGTAAAAAAATATTGGAGGGGAGGGGATAACATCAAAGAAATGGGAAAGATCGAAATGAAATGGGTTTTTAACATAGATACCCTCCTTCCAAAGGGTCTCAATGCAGACTTCGATCTGCATAATTTTTTGTAAAATAAGCCCCCGATTTCTCTCTTTGGCTCTTTCTATCTTCCCTGCGTGTTAAGATATATATATGATTTGTGTGGGGTTTGATGTGCATACGTACGTTAGCTTTAAGCTCACTACAATATGGTTACAAGACAAAGCAGAATATAACCCCATTTGGCAATGTAAGGTTGATGTTGGAAAATGTCCATAATATATACAGTAAACACCCTTATTTTATATATATATATATATTTTTTATATTTTTCAGCTTTTTATATATTTTTATAACTATTAATAACAATCTTATTTTTATATAAAGATATTTATAATATATCTTTGTTGCATATACATGCATATAGCAAAAAGCTAAAGTACATTATGCTTTTTAAATAAGAATATTAAGTCTTCAGGTAGACTGTAAAATCGTTTTTTTCTTTCCTATGCATATTCTATGTGCTTATTATGTTGCCAACCAAGCCAACCAAATGGCCGACGGCCGAATCTCGCGATGTTTTGGAAGAAGATCACGCGTGGCGACGGAGTCGCCATGACGTCACGCACCCGGAAGTAAAGCCCGCGATTTTCGGATATTTAAGGAATTCACATAGTACAGTGGTCACACGCCAGGAGGAAGCCTGAGGAAAGGCGAAACGCGTTGCGTGACCCACTGTACACCACTGATTGATCTTAATCCAGTTCCAGCCTTGCTGAAAAGTTTTGGATTTTCTCTGACTGCAGACCTGTGGACTATTTTGCTGCCTGAAAAGGAAGATCTGCAGCGCTGTTTTTACTATTCCATATATGTAAGATACTATGTTTTATTAAAGCTTTTTGTATTTTATCATATACTGATTTTATCTTCACTTCTTTGCCATCATACCTACATATGGTCACTGAGTAAGAAGAATCGAAGGAATCATCTCATTTGGATCAGATAAGCTCTTTTTCTTATTCACTTTTGTGAGTGCAATTCACCACCTCAGTATATAAGTTTCTACACTGAGTATAGAGTTGCACTATGTTCTTTGTTTTTTTCTGTCTCTCTATGTTCCGAGCCTGATGAGATCACCTATATCCTCAGCTTGTGAAGTTGACTGATTTTTAAGGCAATTATACGTTTTTTGTCATATACATATTTCTGTGTGTGTAAGACCTCCAGCGCACCTATCACCCTTGTTTGCTGTTTATGCAAATTATTCATGTGTCTGTTCCCATCCTACCCTGCTGAGAATCATGGGAAATGCAATGTACACTCAAATGTTTTTCTATCAATGGCTTAGAGATCATGGTGGGTGGAGCTAAGATAAAGGGAATGGAATAATACAAATGGAAATGTAGATTATTTACAAATTAGTAGTAGAAGAGAAGGATGACCAGAACAATTATGACTTCCTATGTATATGTTTAAGTAACTGATTTGTTGTAGAATAAGAGATATAATATTGACCTACAACTGTCTCCATTATCTGTGACACCCAGTGTACTGAATATTACACAAAATGTAATATAGAACAAATTTTCAATAAAATATGGATCAAAAGAAAATCAATATTAGGAATATCAAAAATACAGAGAAGTATATGACTCCATAAAAGATAAAAATAAAATACAGCATTATATAAATACTAAAGTGAAACAGTACTTTTTGGTGGCAAAATCAGGATCTATTTATAAGATTTATTTTAGATCTATTTTAGTGTTTGTGGCTATTATTGTTGCTAAGCCTTTATGTAAACAACATCATTCGGAGTTCCAAAATGACAGTAACGTGCTTAGTGTCTCTCTTGCCTTTTTTATCCACAATGTCCCCAGTGAAAACACTGTAATACAGTGAGGTTTTGGTTTTCATATTATAAAACATCGTTTTTCAACCTGTAGTATGTGTACCCTATGGAGTACTTATGACAAAGCCAGGGGCACTTCAATACGGATTTAATTATAAAGAGGCTACCAGTCTTTTTGCTTTCCCCATGTGAGCCACCCGCAGAGAAGTCTTTTTAAATGAATAAATAAAGCTTGGCAGTTTCATTTAAGGTCTGGTTTCATTTCTCTCCATTTTGTTTGTATATGCTATGTTAAAACTAGGACAGGCACAATGAGACATGGGGTACTTTGGTGGAAATGTACATTTTATACATTCTGGAAAACATGCCTGTTTTCTTTTACTTTTCTTTTTTTTTAATATATGGCAGGAATTCCAATTATTATTATTTGTTTTTTCTTTTACAACTAGTTTTGTCAGGCTCTATACATTAAATTTCCCCTTTACTGGTATTCAGTATACAACGTATAGTTAAGAGTTATCTAAAATGTCATGAACAAGGATGTAAACATTTATGTTTAAGATAATAGGATTTTTTCTGTACACACCAGTAGCAAATACAAAGGACATAAACTACACAATATGCCCCTCACTGACCTCCTCATAGTGTAGCAGGTTTGAGGTACTGCCAGTTTCTTTTTTTAAATGTATCTGTACATAGGCTAAAACAATTGGAGTATGTATGATGTCAGTTGTGGGGCATTGTTCTAAAAATGATCCAGTTACCATTAAATATACCTGCTGATTAGGTCACTTTTAGAGCTTGACCCCAGAAATGACCTTTACACATTCTCCAATGTGAAACAAAAAGGGAGAACAACACTCAGTTAATTTCCATGCCACAGAATTGGTCTCAAAAATATTCACCATCACTGCACCATCGCAGTTGATGGTGGGACATTCCATTTAGCCATATATCTCCTACGTTTTATGGATTATTTATGTATTTGTCTATTGCGTATTTGTGTGTTGTATTTATTCTTATTTGTTTATTCATTTAAGTTGAGGTGTAGAGTAAATTTCCCTTTATATTTTATTTGTAACATTTAATTTAGCCATATCGTTAGGGTTAGGGTTACAATGCACTGCTTTTAACTTGCAAAAAAAAATAAGAACTTTGGGTATTTCTAAACTCAGGACAAATATCTATTTAGCAGTTTTGTTTTTTTCATTACCTTTTGTACCCTTCTTAACCCCAACAATACATAAGGGTCTGCTCAATAAAGTGGGAATTGCAGGAAAAAGAGATTGGAATTTCAAACTTAAGGCTAAAGTTGCAAATAGTAGCTGAGTTGCAAATAGTCTCCCATTCAGCTGCATTGGAGAATCATTCCAACTCAGCTACATAGTAACATAGTAACATAGTAATTTAGGTTGAAAAAAGACACAAGTCCATCAAGTTCAACCCTTCTACCTATCATTACAGCTTTTGATCCAAAAGAAGGCAAAAAACCCCTAAGGAAGCTATTTCGAATTTTGCCTCCTGGGGGAAAAAATTCCTTCTTGACTCCAAGAGGCAATCAGATTTCTCCTTGGATCAATAAGCTCTTTTATTAATGCTTATTCTATTATTAATAGCCCTGTATGTTCTGCTTTGCTAAAAAAACATCCAAACCATTTTTAAATGCATCTATTGTGGTTGCTAGCACTACCTCTCTTGGCAGTGAGTTCCATAACTTTATTGTCCTAACCGTAAAGAATCCCTTCCTTTGCTGTCTATGAAATCTTTGCTCTTCCAGTCTGAGGGGGTGACCTCTTGTTCTTTGTACCTTTCTGTTAATGAACAGGTCACTGGAGAGCTCTTTATATTGGCCCTGCAAATATTTATATAATGTTATCATATCCCCTCTGAGACGCCTTTTTTCTAACGTATATAAATTCAATTTTTTAAGTCTCTCTTCATAACTAAGATCCTCCAAACCCCTTATTAATTTTGTAGCTCTCCTTTGCACTTTTTCTAGTTCCTTAATATCCTTTTTAAGGACTGGTGCCCAGAACTGTACTGCATATTCAAGGTGAGGTCTTACCATTGATTTGTAAAGAGGCAAGATGATATCCTCCTCCCGTGAATCTATACCTCGTTTTATACATGCCAATATCTTATTGGCCCTTGCAGCTGCTGACTGGCATTGGGCACTGTTGCCAAGTTTGTTGTCTATAATTATTCCTAAATCCTTTTCATTAGTAGTTTTTCCCAGGGAAAAACCATTTAACGTATATGTTGCTTTGTTATTATTTTTCCCATAATGCATAACTTTACATTTGTCTATATTGAACCTCATTTGCCACTTTACTGCCCAGTCCCCCACTCTGTCCAAATCTTCCTGTAAAGAAAAAACATCAAGATTAGTCTTTATTGCCTTACCTAATTTAGTGTCGTCCGCAAACACGGAGACATGGCTCTCAGCACAATGTGGCAGATCATTAATAAACAAATTAAAAAGAAGAGGGCCCAAAACAGACCCCTGAGGTACTCCGCTTAATACCCTTGTCCAATTTGAGAATTTTCCATTTACAACAACCCTTTGTGTTCTATCTTTTAGCCAATTTTCAATCCACATACACACATTTGCCCCCAAACCGATTTCTCTCAATTTGTAGAGTAACCTTTTGTGTGGAACTGTATCAAATGCTTTCGCAAAATCCAAATAGATCACATCAACTGCCACACCTAGATCTATATTTTTACTGACTTCTTCATAGAATGTTATTAAGTTTGTTTGACAAGACCTGTCTTTCACAAAACCATGTTGACTTTTACTAATTATATTCTGGTTCAAGATGTATTCTTGAGTGTATACCTTTAGCAATCCTTCAAATAGTTTCCCCACTACAGATGTCAAGCTCACTGGCCTATAATTACCTGGCAGAGATTTTGATCCCTTTTTAAATATTGGAATGACATCCGCCTTTCGCCAGTCTGTTGGCACTGTACCTGAACTGAATGAATCCCTAAAGATCATGAATAGTGGCCTGGCCAGAAATATGCTTAACTCTCTAAGTACCCTTGGGTGTATACCATCTGGTCCTGGGGCCTTGTCTATCTTAACAGAGTGTAATTGCTTAAGCACTTTTTCCTGTGTCAGCCAATCCCATGTTTGCGGCGAATGTCCCATAACTTCCTGTAGCAGGGGCTCGTCCATCTGCTCTTCCTTAGTATAAACAGAAGAAAAAAAAGTATTTAAAATGTCTGCTTTCTCTCTGTCCTCACTTACCAAATTTCCCATTTGGGATAACAAGGGCCCAACATTTTCCCTCTTTAGCTTTTTTCCATTTATATATTTATAAAACATTTTGGGGTTAGTTTTACTCTCCTTGGCAACCTTTTTCTCATTTTCCAATTTAGCCATTTTAATTGCCTTTTTGCAGGCTTTGTTGGCCTCTTTGTACTCTATAAATGATAATGCTGATCCCGTGTTTTTATAATGTTTGAATGCCATTTTCTTGTTTTGTACTTCCTGTTTCACGTTACCTGTAAGCCACATTGGTTTTGATTTGTGTCTTTTGCATTTGTTTCCCAAAGGTATATATTGGGATGTGTACTTTTGTAATGTGTGCTTAAAGGCATTCCACTTGTCTTCTGTGTTTAGTCCAGAAAACAATCGTTCCCAGTCTAAATGTTCAATCGATGCCCTTAGTCCATCAAAGTTAGCCCTTCTAAAATTAAGTGTTTTGGTGGCGTATTTACCAATTTGCTTTTTTGCATTAATCTCAAATGAGACCATATTATGGTCACTATTCCCCAAGTGTTCTCTTATTTGGATGTTTGAGATAAGCTCCTCATTGTTTGTTATTACCAAATCCAGACAGGCATCCATTCTAGTTGGGGTGTCTACTAATTGTGCCATAAATTTGTTATTAAGCAGGTCCAGAAACTTGCTGCCCCTAGCTGAACTAGTTGTGCCACACTTCCAATCTATATCTGGGTAATTAAAATCTCCCATGATTAGAACTTCATTTATATTTGCAGCCTTTTCAATTTGTAATAAAAGCTGATCTTCTCCATCAATGCTAATATTTGGTGGCTTGTAGCATACACCTACAAGTAATGTGCGATTCTTTTTAGCGTCTAAGCTAATCTCCACCCACAGTGTCTCCACATCAGTTCCAGTTACATCATGTACACCTTCTTTAATACTGGGATTTAATTTAGGATTTACATACAGACAAATCCCTCCCCCTTTTCTATTTACTCTGTCCTTTCTAAAAAGTGAGTAACCTTGTAAATTAACTGACCAGTCGTGGGTCTCATCCCACCACGTTTCTGTGATTCCGATTAAATCATACTGTTCAGCACTTACCAGTATCTCCAGCTCACCCATTTTGTTTGTCAAGCTTCTTGCATTTGCTAAAAGACATTTGAGATTACTACCCATTTTCTGTTTAGTTGACAAACACTTAATGTGTGCAGGTTTAATTATATGGACCTCCCTTTGGTCTATGTTAACCCCACCACTGCTTTCCTCCTCTCCCATAGCTAGACCCACCTTCCAATCTACCCTAGCTACCATTGCTTCTTTTTGATCTTGACCCTCCCCCCCAGAGCTTAGTTTAAAAGCTCATCTAATCCTATAGCCATCCTCGCCCCTAATACTGCAGCCCCCTCATCATTGAGGTGCAGCCCATCCCGTCCAAAGAGTCTGTAGCCGACTGCAAAGTCTGCCCAGCTACATTGGCCTAAAGTTTGAAATTCCCATCTCAGATCCCTGCATTTCCCTGTAACTGAGTAAGCCCTATCATTTGTGTGGGTCCAATAAAGGAGAAAGAGGAATATTTCAGCTAAACCTAAACACTGCAGGTTTTTTTAACTTTTTTTTATTTCATTTATATCTGTTAAGGTTTTTCACTTTTTCCCCATACAATAAAGGTACAGAAACAAGAAACGTGCAGAGAAAAGGTAGATACAGTTATTAACTATACATGTAATAGGTTTCCTTCATTTAAATTATGAGAGCAGAATAAACAAATTGCATCCAAATAACAGTTAGTATATATAAACTTGCTTTGCTAAGTTGATGCGAATATACACCATTGCATAGGTACATTTAGGCACATGCTGGATTATTAAGAGAGAACATTTAAAAAAAAAAAAAACTGTTTGCTGTATTCATTAAATAGTGGCCTGATTTAAGAAACAACTGGTATCACTGTTTAGTACCTGATGGAAGATAAGTAAGAAGCTGATGATAAAAATTATTGTATTAATAAGTGCCATCATATTCAACAGTTCTGTATAATCTATGTTTTTTTTTTTCAGTTAATAATTATCTGTAAAAGCTGTAGAAAAAGGAGTTTTGTATCAAAAACTGGATATGAAGATTTTTTTTAGAGTGAGTAGATTGTATGAAGGACAGAAGAATTGGCAGTAGCAATCAAACACATTGTGCTGAATGATACAAGTACACAGCAGATGGTAGTAAGTGGACAGTTCCTTACTGTCTGGATAGCCAGTCAACAGGATGTCACAAGAGACAATCAAAGTCAGTCTGGCCAACATCGAAAGAGTTTTAATTGAAGCAATAAGGTTCATCATTTCAACTGGTTTTTGAGTAAGCCATAAAATTAGATAAGTATCCTCAAACAATGGATTTCTTCCTAAAAAAAAAAATCAATTTGTAGTGAAATCCTTGCTGCCAAAACGATTCTATTGTATTTGAATTGCACAAAGTAGTCTGTACCTTTACAGAAAAACAACCAGTAGAAGATGATAATGGTGTTCAATAAAAAAATCTAATTCAAAGTAAATGAAATAATTTGAATGATATAATTGCCATTTAAATGTGCCCTTCATGTTAATATTGAAAATCATCATAAACATTGCTAAACAAATTGTAAGGTTGATTAATTAGGAGTAATGTATTGAATATGTATGGTCGATGTATATTGGCTTCCATACATGTGTTGGCTTTTAATATACTTACCAGATAAGAATATAGACATGCAATATTTAATCATGAACACATGTAATGTGTTTGAGGCTAGTCTAAAGAGAAGATAAATAAAATAAGATAATACACATACGAAATGTAAAACTAAATTGGACATATGGTTGTTATGTGCTATCACAATTCATATTTCTAAGGTGCTCCTAAAAGTACACACATATGTATTAATTCATCAATGCAAGTTGCACATAATACTTTTGCCCAATTGAAAAGATAGAGTATGTATGCTTTGAAGTCAAGTGAACATTCCTTATCTGGAATAGTAAACCAGTAGTCAAAGTTCATGATTTATAGACTGAAATATAAAAAATAATTTATTAAAGAACAATTTTCTTTTAACAATTAAAAAATGATTATTAATTGCATTTATAATTCAGAGTAATGTACAATCTTAAAATAATCGTGTACAGGTGTTAATTAAATAATATATATTATTTTCATTTTTTGAACATGGTCGTCTCATTTGCAAGAACAGAAGATTTGTCCAAATTAATTACAAAAGATATAATTAATGCAAATACTTTCTCTTTCTTAAAGCAACTCTGTCAACTTCAACACTGCTTTTGTTGTGAATGTATAAAGTGAAACACAATGTACAGATCATTTTTTATCATATTTTTTAATCAGAATTGCAAATAAATGCATAAATAAGGAGAAAAAAAGTTCTGAACATGTCTAATGTCAGTGTTGTCACCTGTGGCTTGATATACAAATAAACTAATTTTCAATGGGAAATGGATTAACCTAAGATCATGATTTTTTATTTATTTGCAAGTTAAAATTTTATTTGGATTGTTGAAAAATAAACCTTTATGAATACAAGGATCTAATTTAATTCTGTTAAAAAACAACAATCTGCAGTGAGATAACTTTATTTAAATTCCTTTATGAAAACATTTTAATTTAAGATGCTTATACTTGGTGCAATCTTTCAATGAAACATAACTTTTTTTGCAAATTGTTGTCCTTTAACAGAATTAAATCATAATTTTGCATTTATTTTTCAATCCTCCAAAGAACATTTTAACTTGCAAATAAAATTAAAAATCCTGCCTGATATTAGATTAATCCATTTCTGAATTCTGAGGCATATTTTCCCATAGTGCAATGCTGCTTAAATATTGGTTTTTCAATAAAAAAAAAAAAAGTGCACAGAAGTTTTAAGAACTTAGTTTCTAACTCTGACCACTTGTGGGACCAATATCATTCAGACACTATATTAAGCTGTCTGCAGAAAACTAGGATGGATTATGATATTTATGCCTACAGCTAATATGGATAAGTAAGCTATCAAGCAGTGCTTTCAATGCAGGTGTTTGCAGTCTTCATTTACATATAATGTTCTCCAAGTAGAATTTAAGTCCTGTATAGAATTATAGATAACATGCAATTTGCCCAAAAGCAAATAAAAATAACTTTTAGTTTACATATATTTTCCCTCAATATTTTTTTATGAATGTTAACATTGAAAAAGAATATAGTATGCATATAAATAAAATGTAAAAGTTTATATAAAAACAGGATGCATGTTCTGTGTTTATTATAAACACCATTTATTTTATGTATATATACTGTTTCCCTTGCTACACATGGCAGCATTAGGATCACGGTCCCCTCATGTACCTGGTGCTTTTTCATATCCTCTAATCTGACATGTCATCCTTTTATTTTGTGTTACCTAATGTTTGTGTACCTTGCCTATCTACCATACCAGTTTGTATACCATATCTCCAGGAAGTCTGCTTGGGCCATGTCTTAGATTGTACCACAATTGAAGCACATTTCTATCAGTGATATAAATTATGACATTGTAATCTATCCTCTGTACACATATGCCTATTTGAATAACAGCATCATCTGTCCTGTTAAGGGCTATTCTATATCATATGTATTCATAACATATTTTGACTGATTAGTGCATCCCAAAAGGACTGTAACTAAAGTGCTAATTTCTGATCAGGAAATCCATATGATCCATAGATAGGGCACGCCAAGCTGACTGTGTGATGTTTAAAGGACAATATGTGTTACAATGGACACTGGTGCTATCAATCCAATTACAAGTTTGCCATGGCATCTGGTGGCTCCTGTGAAACACTAATTAGGCTGTGCCTTAGGTACTATTCCTATATTCTAAGTGAATGTTACATGATGTCATTTTATTTTCCCTTGTAGCAGGATTTCCATTTGCCTTCCACTTCCTTATAACTGACTACACAACGGACGAGACCATATATCAGCACAGTATAAGTTATCTCTTCTGTGTTGTATTCTGCTATTTTTTTATTATGATGAAAATGTGTATGTATGTATGTATGATAAAAAGACAAAATAATTAGATGTATATCTCCATTACTTGAAGGAATATTTTAAATTCCTGGTCATTTCTTCTGAATCATTTGATTTATTTACTATGTCAGTTTTACACAGATTGCTAAAACAGTTTACAAATTGTCAGGTTAACTTGTATTCAATTTGTCTTTTATTATTAGGTTGAAGGCACCTTCAAGGGGTGACAATCAGTTTCAGTGAGTTTCTTGTACACCTGCAGAGTCCAGGATCAAACTTGGTCCTGGTTTATATCCCTACTGTCATCTCAGGGCCCATATGAAGACACGTGGAAAAAAAAAAGGTGTGTGTAAACAAAACATGCAAAAATTACAATGATACTTGCTGAGCAACTGAAACGCAGCCCCCTATTGCACTCTCACAAGTGCTAAAATATACAGATAAACTTGGTAGGGGGGATTAGGAAGTTGAACCTTAAAATATAAATGCAAAAACACTAACAGTGTGATACAGTATAGACCCAAAATAATCTGAATAGGTAAGTATTACACTCACAAACAGAAGTATAGATGGAGCTTGTCACAAATGGCTGGGTATGTGGCTGGGTATGTGAGCTGTCAGCTGACCTAGTATGTCAGCTGACGTAGTATGTCAGCTGACCTAACATGATCTCATTTGTCACTGACACCAATACAGTTCTTGGTATATATGTATTTTGCCGGTTCTAGGATGGACACACCACCAGGGCACCTATCTCCAAAAAAGTAGGAACAAGGATCCCTAATTAGGGCGACCACATCACCTTTTATTCAGGGATGATCATTGGGTAGAATGAAGAATGCAGGCCAGTCTACAATTCCTTAATTACAGTCCTGGTGCATAGATTATTTTATAATCACCATGAATAAAATCTCAATGTGTTCATCCTAATTAAAGAGTACATTTTAACATCTACTAATATACCTGTTTATTTTATGTCCTTCTTCCACAGACTCTTGCTCGGAAGAGATTGTAAGACCCTTAACAGAACAGAAATGTAAAGTTACCTTTTTTAACCCCTTAGTGACAAGACATTTTCACCTTGACTTTCCCTTGGTGACAATGGCTGTTTTGACATTTCTAGGGTGCTTGTGTTTAGCTGTAATTTTTTTCTTTTCTCACATACAGTATCCACACAAATTATATGTTGTTTTTATCGTCATAAGAAGGGCTTTCATTAGATACCATTATGTTCATCATATCTTATAATTTACTACAAAAAAAATCATAAAATATGATGAAACATTTTAAAAAACACACTTTTTCTAACTTTGACCTAAAATATAATTTACACAAATAAAATCATTAAAAAAGCCCCCATCTAAATAGGTTTATAAATGTTCTCCCGAGTTCAAAAATATTTTTTTGCGAGTTATGGGGCAAAAACCAAAAATAGTGTTTTTTGGTTTTTTCCTATATTGATACTTTGACCCCAACCCGAACCCAAAATTTAACCCTAACACTAAATTTAACCCCAACTCTAATCCTTATTATATCCCTTAATATTTTTTAACTTTAATTTAATTTTAACCCTATCCCTCATGCTAAAAAGTATTTAATTTTAACCCTATAGGCTAATATAGCTAAATAACCTGTTTTTAATTAATTAAATATTTATTTTAAATATTTCCCATTGCAATACTACTAAACTACCACTAGGGGTAGTCAAGTAGCATATTCAGAGCGACGGAAGTGAAGTTACTTTCACTTCCGAAGCTCAGACCGGCAGAGGACTTATCCATATTGACGGAGTAGCATGCTCCGTCAATATGGCTCCCCACGATCGCTCCGTGGGGCGATCGTGGGGGTCCCAAAACAGAAATTTCGGTGCTGGCTATTGCCTCGATGTCGAGGCAATAGACCAGCACTGTTAAAGCGGTTTTCGCGATCGTTGATCGCGAAAACCGCTTCATTCAATGCAGGACGTGCCAGGCACGTCCTTTGTCGTTAAGGGAGTTTCTCCCAGTCATCAAGGGGTTAAAAGGATATTTCAACCTAAAAGTTATTATCCTGAAACATTAGCATCACAGAATATATTAAATCTAATAAATGTATAAAAGTAATAGAAAATCAGTTCCACTACCTTCCCTCTCACCACTAGCCCAGAGGTGTCCAGTTTTTTTCTGAAGTGGGCCACATGGTCAGCAATAGATATGTGTACTGAGAAACAATACTTTTTTTTCTTTCTAGTAATGGTGAAGAATAGCTTGTTAATCATAGAAAACTGTTCAGTTAATTAGCAGCAATATAAAAGTAGTACAAAACTATTGTATTTATTTATGGCAGCAAATATAATCTTATCATGTTTACCTCAATAGTATGCTTTCTTTTTTTTTTTCATAATAGAGGAACCTATGTTTTAGTTACACTTTAAATTGTCTTGTGTTAAAAAATGGATTCCCTTTTTACTAGGCAAACCACATAGCTGTTTTGGTCAGGAATATTTATGAAAAATGCATGTGCAAAGGCTGTATTCCTGTATAAAAATGGTGATGTGGTCTCCTTACAATTCTCACTGTCAGAATATATACATAGACAATCCAACATATTTGAGGAAACCTGCTACAACTTCTGGTAACTATACCAGGGTTTTTCTTTCTCTGGTTGTCTACAAATGTAAGATGTCTCGTGAGGAAAGAGTTAACTCCTCTCTGCTGTATGACTAGGGTTACCACCTTTTCCTCAAAAAAATACCTCCTCTCTGCTGTATGACTAGGGTTACCACCTTTTCCTCAAAAAAATACCGGCCTTAGCACTGTCTCCATAGACTTGACATTGGTCTGATGCCAATTTTTTACCGGCCTGCTGGTAAAATACCGGCCAGGTGGCAACCCTATGTATGACTGAAGCCTTTAATCAGCAAGCTGACTGCACCTGTGATACAGGCAAAGTTTTCTAAAATGGAGGGTTGTTTAATGAAGAGGTAAAGGAACTTTCTGAGGGGTTTATTCATGAAAGAAATAATATTAGGGAACTGAGACAGTCATTTACAATTTTAGGCAAAAGTAGCTGAGTTGGAAAAATGCTCCCATTAAACTTAGTGGAAGAAATGTTCCAACTTGGCTTCGTTGGTCTTGAGTTTGTAATTCACATTGCTGCTTTGTTCAGGTAGGGTTATAAACATGACCACTAAATGGTTGTATTTGATCAAATAAACACTGTAAACTGGTCTTATTAGCTTCCTTGTAGAAAGTTATGTGATAAGCCTAAGTGTCCTGGGTGTAGCAGACACTAATTTATGATAATAGGATATTTGCTGTGTGTTCAGATTTCTTGAGAATTTCTCTGTCTTATATTTTTCTACTGACTTTCTGAGAGTAAATAATAAAACATTCTATCTTACCTGTAGGGTTATAAAACCCTCTAAATTATGTCTATGTGTAAAAGTGTTTACATATATTAGTAAAGGGTAAACACATTTAAATTCCTTTAACGCAGAATGGATGTGTATATATCTTTTAACTTCATCATAATAGAGCTTTGATGAAAGGGTTATGATTTCTATTTACTCTATCAAGCACAATGTAAATGCTGGTACTCTACAAATAAATGTTAATCTAATGTAATAATGCATACAGATAAGTTTGCAATGACTTCTTTTTTGAAGGAAGGCTGGAATTTAGACCCATTTGTGTGGGAATTAAATTTATATTTTATTGATTGTAAAGTCCCATTAAAAGAAACAATTTATGTGAATATTGTGATTTTCACTCAGATTTTGAGGAATATACTTTACATTATGAGTTATTCCATCATATGAGTGTTTTGGGGTTTTTTTTCAAATAAATGTATTATTACAATTTTAAAAATAAATCATTTTCAGAGCAAAATAGTTATTCAAGCAAATGACTATGAAAATAAAGTTTTGTATTGGCTAGGACAAAATTCTGTCTGCTGAGGAAAAAAAGTATATGAAACATGTAAGAAAAACAGACATGCAATACATAAAATTGTAATTTGTCTCCCTAGGGTAAATGCATTAAGGTTCATTATAGAGGTAATAGCATTGTGGCTGTCAAGGAAGCTATCATCTCACCTCTGAACTAAGAATTGAATATTCAAAGGAAGAAGCTGATAAGTTTCTCATCAGCATGTAAGATATGTGTTTTGATGAGATATCTCATTGAGCCATCATAAATTACTTGCTGTGCAAGACATCCTGCCCTTTGCTTGTCTTTGGTTTGCCTGTATGGAGTTCAGTGTACATTTCCTATTTTTAACTGGCAGCTTAGAACTTTAATGCCCCCCCCTTATTATGGTGGCATTCCTGTCAACACATGTCTCTTTCAAGCGCTATGTGCATTCCTTATCCACAAAGCCCGTTCTAGACAGCTAGCAGGGCTAGTACAACTGTGGAGTACCAGAAAGAGAGTACAAAGCAGAGAATCAAGCAATGCATTCAAATTTAGTACCATGCATAGACAAATAATAAGTATAAGCAAAATATGTGATTTAATAATTAGGGAAGTAAGGTACGATTTACCAAATGTAGGCCAAAATAACAAACGTAGAAAAATAATGCTGCTTTATTTTTTCCAACTTGCCTATTTGGAAAGAATTTTGCAATTCTCATTCACTCTATTTTTTTTTCCTTTTTGTTTTGATTTATATTTTTTGTATCATTGGGCAACTTAATAGTTGCCCTCATAGTACAGGGATGTCTATTGTCCAACGTGTGGCCCGTGGGCCAAATGCTGCCCGTTTGACAGCAAGGTGCAGCCCACCTGACTTAACTAACCATATTCTCATTCAAATAAGGGCCTAATGAATATTATTGTATTACTATTAAAATATACAATAAGTCTTCAATCTCTAAACACCTAAATGTTGGAGGTTACTAGGGAAAGATGAACTATGATACTGTTAAAATAAAGGATTTGATGAAGACAAAGAAGGAAACATTTTTTAAAAAAGAGGGGTGTATATACGATTTTTCTTTTGTAAACCCAGAAAGATACTTGAAATAGCCTTTCAGTGAATGTAAGTAAGGTTGAGACTAAAAGGGCATATCATCGTAAACATCTAATAAATCTGAATTTCCATCATGGGAAGATGAGATGTGCCAGTTGATTCTTATTTGCCATCACAATCCATGTGTATGTTTTATGTCCCACAAAATGATGACCACAAAGAAATCATAGATACATTTAATGTTTCTCAGTATAACCGAGATTACACAATGCAGAACAAAACATGAGATCGTTCATAAAACTACTTTGACAGACCATTTATTTAAAAAAAAAATGATCTTCCTAACTAAAAGACCAATCTCACACAGTAAGAATCTCAACAGCAGAATTATTTTAAAAAGTTTTAAAAAAAAATCTCTCATAACATTGCGGCCTTCTAAATTTGTGAGTTTATGTTTTTGTTCTTTTTTTGTGCTCTTTTTTATAATTTGAAAAATAATAAAGAAATTTGAAAGGAAAAAAAAAAAATTTAGTTTATGTCAAGACGTTTTATAAGTCTGTTAATGCCCTTGTCCTAGCTGTATATTATTTCCGCATGAAATGTCTAGGTTAAGCCAATAAGATAGTTTTGTTGTCATTGCCATGGACTACAGATAGATATTTGTGTAAGTTGATCATCTTTTATCCCCCTAATATGTACAGTTATGAGTGAGGCACATTTTGGGGACCACAGCTGAAACTTTTGAAGATTGAATGGTCTGAGGATTTTGAGAAATGACCTTCAAGGAAGGTAAGCTGACTAACATGTAAACATGCCTACTATTTTCCAATAGACAGGGTTACCAAAGTTCACATAAAAATAGGCACAGAAACTCTAAAAATCTTTAGTGAAAGATCATCTTTGCCTCTAAAAATATCAACTACTAATAAAAAAAAGAAATGCTGCTTGATGTCAACATTCAGGTGCTCTAACATCTTTTGTAATTACAGACAACGGTGTCTGCCAAAGTGACAATAGCCACATCTCGTTTATTGAATGGACATCATTAAATGGAGCACAGCATGGAAAGGTTAGTAGTGACTCATCTGAACTCTAGAAATGTCAAGGAAAGTGGGCTTGGTAGATGAAGCAATGAAAAAAAAAAAGATTCCTCTTCCCATATGTTAATGAGGAAAAATGAAACAAAATAAAAGGCAAATGAATTCAGAGAATGACTTTGTTGTAAATAATCTCTTGAGTAGTAATGGAGGTCAGCTCATGGAACTCTTACACCAGTGATGGAAAAATGGTGAGAAGTATGTATTCACTCTTTTGGGTGAAAAATCAATTCATCCTTTCAAAGTTGTTATATATATTGTACCAACAAATAAGAAATGGCTTGTTGAAAAAACAAAAATTTCAGGATTAGGGGTTTTTACTTTGTGCACTTGTGTAATGTTATAGTTGGAAGTAGGGTTGCCCTACTTTAAGATAAAAAAAAAACAAAAAATTGCTCTTTGTTCCATTTAGTTATACTTGGATATAAGACCATTATTATGGGACTGCAGGTAAAATACTGGCTTTGTGGAAATCCTGATGGAGAGTTCCATCCCACATACATTTGCCACAACATTCCAACCATTCCTAGAAAACATTCAGCATATCAAGAATGGGCATAATTACATACCTCCCAAGTGTCCCTATTTAAGAAGGACAGTCCCTATGTTGCACACAAATCTCCCTGTCCCTCTTTCCTCCTCTATTTGCCCTTCTTCTCTGGGAGCTCAGCATTTTTGGCTTCTGTAACTGTATCACAGAGCTCCAGAGCAATTCATTTACTGTATAGTGTTAAACATAATGTGTCATTTGGTAAGTCATTTAACATAAAAAAAGGTATTTTATTTACACCAGTTAAGCTTAAACAGCTGTAAATAAAATACCTTTTTTATTTTAAATGACTTACCAAATTACATAAAGAGTTTTTTGTTGGCCGTAAAATCACTTAAAATGTCCCAGCTTTGCCCTACCCCTTCAGTTGGTAATTTGAAATGTTGGGACATATGTAATTAATTTGCATTTTTGTGAGATAATTACATTGGCACACTGGCTTGCTGTCACAATCCATGTTTCTATGTTTATAATCAAAGTACTTTTTTTAAATAATGCAAAAAATTAAGTTTTATTTAATAAAAGAAATTTTAACATGTCCCCCTCGTGATAGAGCTCTATGGAACAAAGAGAGTTGAATAAGGTACTTTATTTTCATTCTTTTTATCACTTCTCTCTAAATTTTGTATGACATATAATTTTTTTTTAATCGTTATGTTCAAAACATAATGACAAGATAAAGAATTTAACTACAGTTGTGTTTGGTTACCGTAACTAATTCTGAAACACAAACACTGAGCAATAATAATTGAAAAATGACCTGTGCGTTTTTCAGTTTTGACCTTTCTGTATTATAATTGTTATATCTTTAAATTTCGATAGTGACAGTTATTGTGAATAAATTCGGTTTTGTTGCTATTATAAATAAAAAAAAATGCGAGCACTTATAAAAATAGAGATTTTTTAAAAATCTTCTTTTAATGAACGTAATCCAGCATTTTAGGTTTTCGGAGAAGCGATGTTGGAAAGCATATGCTCCTTGTAGTCTAGAGTTGAAGGTTGTCTTTTGTTAGAATTCATTGTTTTTGAGTTTCAAATGACACCTTAGTTGACAAGAGGCTCAAACAACTCAATGCAATTACCTTATGAAAATGTGTGAATATGAACATTGTGTTATTAATAAAAAAAAAAACATATTCTTGACAGTTTGTCCATGCCTATTTCCATCTTATTTTCTTACATGAAAGACTTTTATTTAACATGACACAGTTAGTGTTGCAAATATTATTTTCAACAAACAAAAAACATTTATTTTTTTCAGCATTTGCAGAACCTTTATTTACAAACACAAACAATCCAGTGCCTATTGAAAGCTGTATGAGTGATTATAATTTACTTTAGTTTTTTTTGTATTCTAACAGAAAATAATACTACTTTTTAACAGACTTTGCACGCACAATAAGTAGACACTCTGTCTATCTAGTGATCTATCTTATTCACCAACACTGACAGGTCAAATAATAAAGGTAAAAATAAATGGAAATAAAGTTTCTACTTTTAATATACACTACATGGACAAAAATATTGGGATATCTGACCATTACATCAACAGGGATTTTAATGACATCGCAATATGCACCTGACCACTAGGTGACCCCGCTCTGTGACTTTATGTGGTTTTCTGCTTCATGGGGTTGCTGCTGTTCCTAAACACTTCCACTTTCCAATAATGCCACTTACGATTGACCGTGGAATCTAGCAGGGATGACATTTCCTGAACTAAAAGTAAAGTAAACAGCAAAGTTAACAATGTGGATATTTTATATGCAAATTGCAATATATATGTCCTAATAGCATATTTAATTATAAAAAATCTTGATGGATTATATTTATTAAATATGCTATTTGTGCATAGATGTTGTAAATTACCATGTCAATCAACCTGTCATGTGATAAAAACACACAGGTATCCCATAAGCCACTTAGTAACCCAAATATAAGTTAGGGGATGTGTGGGTGTGTGTGTGTGTGTGTATTTATGCATGTATGTGTGTGTGTGTGTGTGTGTGTGTGTGTGTGTGTCTGTGTGTGTATGTTTTTATATATATATACATATATATATATATATATACATATATATATATATATATATATATATATATATATATATATTTTAGTATTAATTTTTAATTCTTTTTTTTTTATTTTATTATGATTTACATTGAGGCCATTTAGGGAGCATATGGGAGGATTTTCGCAGTAGCTAAGATCCTTCCATTAACTTCTATTGAAATAATTTTTTTTTGCATTTTAAAAGATATAACAAGTTACAGAAATGATTAAAAAAAATGTGAATATAGATTTCAATATTGGGGAAATAACAAAATATAAAGCCATAATACTTAAGAGAAAAGATAATAATAAATATATAAATATATATATATATATATATATATATATATATATGTGTGTGTATATATATATATATATATATATATGTGTGTGTGTGTGTGTATTTACATAAAATATAAAAACTAATATGATATAAAATACATTTTACAAAAAATCTTGTTGGTCGACTGGGAGGCATCACCCCAGACTGTACTTTTTTTTACTATGTCCTCTTCCTACATTGCCCACTCATGATGCCAATTTATTATTTTTTATATTTTTTGTCTAAAAACCAATTCACATCTTTTATTTTTGATTGCCAAATTTAAGACTTCTTTAATGGATTTGGTATTAAAGACTTGGCTTTAATTAATAAATGGTTTAATATAATTGATTTGTTTTTTGGGTAGATTTGGGGGAGGTTTTTTAAATGAACAAATTTCAGGGGTTAGGAGTATAATTGAATCTGTAATTGTATTAATTATTTTATGAATCGAACTCCAATATTGTTTTATTAAAGTGCACATCCAAAAAATATGTCCTAAGGACCTCACTTGTCCACAATGCCTCCAACATTTGTTTGAATTTAATAATATGAATTTGTGTAATTTTGAGGGGGTTACGTACCATCTGAATAATAATTTATAATGGAATTCATAATGAGAGACGCACTGTGTAGTACCTTTCACTGATAAAATAAAAACATTCTAATCATCCCGATCAAAGGCCAGGCCTAAGTCCCCCACCCATTGTAACATGAAGTCAATCAATCAATTTATTGTGAATTGGGGCATCCGAATTATCTAAATTATTACTTTCTTTAATTGGTTAAATGTATGTTTTATAAGATTATCAATAACTTTAATCGAATGAGAGAACCAATATGCAGAGACAAAATCGTGTATATCTTTGGTTAAAATTGATAAGTGATTTATTTATGTATTTATGTTACCATTTGTTGATGGTGTACTATTGTTGTCTTGAACTTATGTACTGTCCTTTTAATATTTTGGACTGATCAATTTGAAAATTCAATTCACTGCTTTAATAGTTGTTTTTGTGGTTGGAAATAATGAATATAGTTTTGGTCTCAAATTTGTGGGAATCCATTAACTTCTATGGGGGTGCTTGAGTCTACTATTTTGGCCTGCAGAACTATGGATGAGTTTGGCCTCTAAAATGTTGGCCCCGAAATTTACCATAATGGGCCGATTCAAGGTCACATCAGTTTTGGCTGAATGGCCTAAATCTTTCTTTTCTGGGAGTACTCACACATACACAGACAAGAGACAACATGTAAATCCACAATCTATAGGAAATTTGCATCAGTGTGTGTATATATATATTTGTTTGCAGTGTGTGTGTGTGTGTGTGTATCCAAGTTTGAATCTATGACAGAATGCCATAGATCAAAAAACTTGGGGCCCATTCGCATTGTTTCATAGAATATCCTTAAAGCCGAAAGTTTGGAGGCCAATCTGATACTGAACTTCCCTCCAAGAGGGGATCTTTTGTTTTTTCCATAAACGAGCCAGTAGGAGTTCAACGGAAAGTAAAACATGAATTGCTAATATCTGCCTTGGGGAATTTTGGGGTCCATATCATTGTTCATCTATTAAATACAACAATTTTTTTGAGTGCAGATCTGGATCTATAAACGTATTGCCCCTGTTAAATACAACAGAATAATAAAATGCTTTATAGAACAATTTTGCCCATGATCATTGAAATGTATTTGTATACAATGTTTTACATTCAGATCCTGCAAAACACATGTCTTGATATTGCGTAAATCCTGAAAGTGTTATCCTATGCAATAAGAATAAATTATCCTGAAATATCAAAAGGACAGAAAATTGCTAAACTATGCACGATTTTGATAAATCTGAAGGATTTTCTGCAGTATAGAGCCCATAGTGTGCTCAATTCCCATAGTAAAGACATAAGCTATTATAAGCTTTATGTGATTAACCAAAGGCCTCTCCTAAAGACTTTTAATTATTCAAATAGGCAATTAAGTGCATGGCAAATCATAAAGATGTAAAATGTTGATTAAATGTCAAAGTAACCTTTCCATTGGCTAGTTCAAAAATAGATTTGCAACCACATGTACTGCTAGTTGGAGTCATCTTTTTGTATTGGGATTTTAAAACTAAAAACCGCGATATATTGTTTTATATATTTTGAATATTGGCACAAAGAAAATCAACAAATAAGTATGTGTACACATGTGCATACATTGTATAGTTATAACTCAAATGGCACAAACAAATAAAAAAGCAAATATAAATTCAAAGTTTACAAAAGACATTTAATGCAAAGAACTTATGGTGTGATGTTACTGAAGACGTGTTTTCACTGTTGTCTTTAACCATTTTTTTTATCACTACAGAGTCCTAGGAAATATATTGGTGGTTATTTTATTATCTAAAGCTGATGTATTTATAAAAAAAAAAAAGGGCAATCCCTTTTACACATAAGACCCCAGGTATTGCACATTTCAAATCCCATCCTTACAGTTTGCCATGTTACATTTTTTTTTTTTAAATCAGAAATAACAGGTACTGTCATAAGACAAGTGTGAACCAAAAACTGATCATCAATTAAACCATGTAGTATCAAACATAAAGACTTGTCATCTAAATAAATGTTAAAAGTCCACTCTGACTTGAAAATGACCTACCTCTTTTTCATGCATATTAAAGTCAAATAATTAAAAAAGTTTGCATTTATTAAAATTTGAATATAGGTATTCTAAATAGGTTTAACCTCTTCATGACATATGAAGGGGTTAAGGGGACATCACGACAGCCGGTGTCTAGGTTTGACAGCTTTAGTCTATAACTGCCCCACAGCAATCGTGGAGTAGGGAGAGACAAATCACAGTATTTCAATAAAATAAAATAAATATATGTTTTAATTATGGTCTTAGGCAAGTGTTAGAGTTATATTTAGAAGAAAGCAAATAACTTTGTAGTTATTGCATTATAACATGCTAAAATACGTTTTAAAAAACCTGGGATATTTCTAAACTCAGAACAAATAATAAAATCTATTTAGCAGCATTTTTTTAAATTTGTTTTTATGGATGTGTAAAAGTTTGAAAACATCTAAAAAAAAAAAAAAAATGACCTTTTTATACTAAATTATATGATATTATCAAGATAATGGTATCTAAAGAAAGTTCTTAAAATCCTGAAAAAAACAATATATAATTTTGTGTAGGTACAGTAAATGAGTGAGGAAAATGACAGCTAAATAAAAACACTGCAAAAGACACAGCCAAAATGTCCACTCACAAAGAGTTTAATTTAATCACATATATCAGATTTGCACCAAGTGCTGACCCTTACACTATGCTCTCAGAATTTGACTGGAGTCTTGGAGAAAAAGCAACAATATATATATATATATATATATATATATATATATATATATATATATATATATATATATATATTGTTTTTTTAATGCAAAATTTAGTAAAACATGATAACTATACTTGCAATATGTACATACATATATTGCATAGGAGCCTCACATGACAGACAACATTGACCGTCAATTCATAATTGTCCACTATGGATATGAAAGGATACCATTATCTATGTGAGTGCGTTAGGCAGAGGCAGTAACTTTTCCTCCCTTGCGTTAGTGAATTTATAATAACTCTGTAATTGTATTCTGTATTTGTAGATATAAAAAAAAGAACGAGTCTTCCTCAAGACTAAAGTGTCAGCACAACAGTAAAAAGACTGTTACTAAAATTATAATATACCTGCTTTACCAATGTGTGACCATCTTGTATGTACATAGATTTTTTTTTTTGCAAAACACCCATTACATTTTTAAGAGATCTAACAATTAGCGTGGGGAATATATGTCCCTTTTAATTAGCAGTTCGCACATTTGGAGTTGTGCTGGCCATGTTGGAGCCCATAGGGCTCCGGAAACATGGGGTTGGCATCAATTCTGGCTGAGAAGACACCGAGGAAGTAGAAGGTACGATTGTGACAACTTCCTGACCTTCATTTATTTCTATGCACTACATATGCAGGAAAGGTCAACAGCAGCTTATGATTAAACACATAGCTTGTTTGTGATTAAAGCACTCGCTATAATCAAATTGGTCTCTGACATGTATGTTTTTAAGCATTTTTGGAGGCTTTAGTATTAGTATAGTATTTTTTATTGAACTGCACCTGTTCCAGAAGTTTATGCTGCCTAAACCTTTTGGCACAAGTAATCTTTGGTTGAGACTTTTCCTTTATAAGCGTTAATGCACTCCATAAGGTGATTTCTTAAAAATCAATGGAGCAGTTACATTCTACCACCCTGTGTCACTAGGTAAATGTGATACCTGATAAAGAGCAAAAGCTTGCTGCATTGTGACCCAAATCACGCGAGGGGACAAAACTCTGTTTATCTTATACGGAAATCCCACTACGTATATAACCGAAAAGATTGGAAAGTTTGATACCCCCTGATGTCTCCTCTTTTATACCCCATAATAGTGCTTGTTTAGTGATTTGATTCCTTCAAAGAAATTTGTAAATGATCAAATAATATCTCATCTAGTTACAGATTGTATAAGTTCTAGAAATATTAAAAGACGATACGCTACAAGACTTAAAAATCATTCAGAAGTAAAACACAGTGGGGTATTTTTTTAATAGACTTGCCCTTCTTTGAAGGTGTCACAATGGAACAGTAGAATTGACAGTTCCAAAAAGAAAAGAAAAAAAGAAGAAAACTAAAATAAAAACAATAATCAAACCTTTTGGTACCCGGGATATGACAGCTGTCATTTTCTTTCCATTAGAGAAATCCCATAAGGCTTAAATTAGTTTTTGAGTCTATGAACTGAAAACTATGGAAAGTGTCTGTGAACTCTGAAAGAAAGGAAACTGAATATAATCCTCAATAAATATGCTAGGTATAATTGAAAAGAAGCCCAAGTGGTGGTTGGTAATGTAATTAATCGATTATTCCAGTTGGAGCGCCATTAGATACATGACCTTCAGATGTTTGCATAAAGAATTGAATTTGGGGTGCTTTTTGACATTTTACGCCTGAGGGATCTTCCCAGTAGGACAATAGATTGAATACCCATGGTACAGCCCAGGGTAAAAGGGGGAGACTTATGGTATTCGGGAGCTAAGCAAAGTTTAAGAGGATACGTATTTTACACTCTCTTCTTACTTTTCTTAGATATGTGCTAATAAAAAATGTTGGGAGGGCCCTCGACATTGTAGACCACAATGTATGACTATTCTTACTTATTCTTTTTATTTTTCATTGTTTTTTAAATATTATCTTTTATCATTCATATTATTTTGTATAGCTAAAAACATTTTTTCTTGTCTGTGCATTTTTAGGGGTTAATTTTTTTGTACAGTACTACAAAGGCTCTTATAAGAGCTATTAACCCCTTCCTTGCTCTACATGTTCAAATTCCAAGTTTGAAAATCAAAAAAGCGCACCTCTCAAATGTAGCCTTTCAACACCCAACAAAGCTGACAAAGCTATGCATGGGTGGTATCCCTGTGCTCGGGAGATGTTGCTGAACATATATTGTGGTATTGTTTGTCAGTGACACATACCGAAATATGTGAATTTGTGTCTAAAGTACAATGTATGTGGGAAAAAATACACAATAAAATGACTACCACAAACTTTGACAAAGGCTGGTGGTAGAATTGGTGCATGGAAAGTGTTAAAATAACACCATTTAAAATAGCCTAGGGTGTCTACGTTTACAAAATATATACTTTTTGGGGTAAAATACACTGTCCTACTTTAAAAAAAAGTCCCAAATGAAAGATGGGCTCAGGCTGGCTACACGTCAATATTCCAAGTTGAAAATGCGCACCTTCACAATGTGGCCCTTTTAGCCCCCAAACAACCCAACAAACCTATGCATGGGTGGTATCCCGGTACTCAGGAGATGTTGTTGAACACATATTGGGTTATTGTTTGGCAGTGACACATACCAAAATCTGTGAATTTATGTCTAAAATACAATATTTGTGAAAAAAAAACACACAAAAATTACTACCACAAACTTTGACAAAGGCTGGTGGTAGAATTAGTGCATGGAAAGTGTTAAAATACACTGGCTGGTTTCAAATATGTCCCAAATGGGACATGGGTGCAGGCTGTCTGCATGTCAAAATTTCAAATTGGAAAACCAAAAACTTCACCTCCCAAATTTGGCCTTTTACCCCCCAAACAATCCAACAAACCTATGCATGGGGGGTATCCCTGTACTCAAGATATGTTGCTGAACACTTATTGGGGTGTTATTTGGCAGTGACACATACCAAAATCTGTAAATTCATGTCTGAAGTACAAGGTTTGTGAAAAAAAAACACAAAAAAATTACTACCACAAACTTTGACAAAGGCTGGTGGTAGAATTAGTGCATGGAAAGTGTTAAAATACCACCATTTGAGATAGCCTAGGGTGTCTACTTTTAAAAAATATATGGGTTGATGGGGTAAAATATACTGGCTGGTTTCAAATATGTCCCAAATGGGACATGGGTGCAGGCTGTCTGCATGTAAAAATTTCAAGTTGGAAAACAAAAAACTGCACCTCACAAATTTGGCATTTTAGCCCCCAAACAACCCAACAAACCTATGCATGGGTGGTATCCCTGTACTCAGGAGAAATAGTAGAATCTATTTAACATGTTTTTTCGTTCGCTATTGTCGATGAGGAGAAGTTGTTTCAAATAAAAGTCAGGAAATTTGTGTATTTTTTTTTTTTTTACCATATTTTTTTTTTTTTTAATAATATGATAAGATATGATTAAAAATATGGCATCCATAGAAAGCCCTTTTCGTCCCGATAAAAACAATATATAATATGTGTGGGTACAGCAAATGACGAAGAAGAAAATTACTGCTAAACACAAACAGCACAGAAATGTTAAAATAGCCATTGTCCAGAAAGGACAAAAATGTTTCAAAGGCTCTGTCCTTAAGGGGTTAAGCTGTTTATGTTTTTATTTCAAAATCATTTTTCTTTTTAGTTTGATTGTTAGTCAGTAGCTCACCAAATTATTCTCCTGCGCAACTGAGGAGTAATTACCAGGCAGGCAAATGGCAAGCAGATTAGCTCGGCTGAAGCCTTGTACGGAGGTGAGACGCAATTTGGCATTACATGATGCTATGACATATGGATATAATGCTCATCGCTATGGATCCTATTCATCTGTGTTATGTGGTTTCTAATGTGAGGCAGCTAACCTGTGTTAGCAGGACTGTGCATTGGCAGTGGTTAATTCGAAGGGTGATATACTGGCATGAATGCCAAATTGGTTGGGCTGATAATACGCTCCTGTCGGTGAAATATGTGTAGACACAGTGTGAGCAGAATCTTAGGCAACAAGCAACATATTATCAACTCCGAAGAATAAATTGCCGGCACTGAGAAAGGTTCTAATATCTGAGAGTCCGTAGGTAAATATGGAACATCACTTTGCAGCCACCTTTCTGTATATGAATTTGAGTTGATGGATGGTCTCCCGATATCCATGTAACACAACTCCCATCACTCCTGCTACTTTACTCTGTGGATGTTCCTAGGGGCCGGTGAGGACATACTTAATAGTGAAAAGTAACCCACTGATATATTTTGGTTGAAGACATTGCAGTACATTCATTACTGGCATGTACTTCAAGGCTGTTGCATGTGCATAATAGAGAACACTGATGGCTTCATAAAAAAATAAAAAAAAAGTTTAAGGTATTTAGTTCTCTAAGACAAGAGTAACTAAAAACGCAGTAAATTCAAAAACAACTGGCATGGACACAAGATAAATTGTGTGTCATGTAACCACGATCTGGCCACACCTCTGCCACTTCCCATGAGACAGTCTGCAAATGTAGGGCTGCCGCCTTTTCTTCACAAAAATAACGGCCACACCAAACTTTGCATTTTTTTTACTGGTCTGCTGGTTAAATACCAGCTGGATGGAAAGCACAGTGGAAGTAATTATGAGTTTTGCCCTGGTAACTTAATGATACATTTTAGATTTCATCAGCATCAATACAAATGAAGCGCATGTGACTTTTTAAACATTAAACGCGTTTTGTAGTTTTTTGTGAAAGATTAAAATCCCAGACTTTTTTTCTGTGCACCTTAATTTAATCTTTTTAATACTCACTGGACATTTTGAATTTGGAAATAGAGCAAATACAATACACAGTGATCCAAAGTGTTTACATTAAAAAAAAAAAATACAAGAAAAAAAAAATGAAAATCCAGGTTTGTTTGAAGAACAGATGATTCAATCATTAAGTCTTTTCCCCCTGGTTTATACCTTTCATCTAAACTTTTATATGCTTTATCAAAAGAACAAAATGCTATTTTGTCTCCTTGAGTTTGTCCTTTGTTTTTCAAAGGGGCAAATATTCCACTTTCCTAAACAACTTCAACTTTATTTTAGATTACAGGAAAGAAAATGAATTTTAATATGCTTTAAGACTGGAAATGTCAGGTTATTACAGGACAAGCTTTAAAGTTAATTTTTTTTTTATTCAAATGCTAAAATGTCTTTCTTCAAACACTAGGCTGAGAACAAATAAAATAAACATTAATAGCAAACACAAAGGAAATTCTTGAGTATCTGAACCATGAAGTAGAGAACCATTTGAATTGTTGCAATCGTTCCTCACTGGCCCCATGCTGTCTACTCATATACTGCTGTAATTGAAACCATGCAGCGTGTGTAGTGGGGTCATTATTGGCTCTGGCTGAGCATCTTCATGTAGGAACTATGATCTTATCCCATATCATTCTCAGGGTCACAATGTTTTCTCTTTAGATAGAACTGTTAAGGCAATGACACGAGATTATAGAACAATAAATAACAAAATTCCTTATGGAACAACACTATTACTAAATATAGTGCACATCTCCTATAGCAGCTCAGTTTTTCTGTATCATAAAACAAGTGCTTTTTTTTCAAATGGTTTCTGAGAATTCAGCAATATCATAGGAATGATAAAATTGAACATAATATAAGATAACCACACAGTACTAAGTTATAAAACTTAGCATGCATTTAAATGAGTTTATATTTAAGTATACAGGCTTATTTAATTTGGTAAATGTAAGAAAAATGAGTGGCACGTAACGATTATTAACTTATTAGTTTTATGAATCTACTATAAGCAGGTTACTCTGTGGAAATGAAAAATAAAATAAAATCTTACAGATGTGAGATAAAAGGCAACCTTGATTTGAGATAAATCCAAAAAAAGGAACACATTTATTAAAATAAATTTCACCTGAATAACTAGAGATGTGCATCCGCATTGAGAATGATAATAAAAGAAGATATTCAATAAAAACTGATTAGACAAACTGCAGTATTCATTATGTAATTATATCAGTATGAATTGATTTGCAAAGGCCTAATCCTGATGAAACTCTTGTGAAACAGGTTATGCCCGTGTAATCCTGATTTAAAAGGAATACAGGACCACTCATATCTTATTGCAAAATGGACCTCAATATTCCACTAATTTAAAGAAAAAAAATACTTAGCTATAGGCGCTCATGCTCCATGTGTGCTAGGTGTGTGCTGGAGCCACGCTGTGAAATTCAGTATCAAAGTCACTCACTCTGTTGCCAATTCGATCAGCATGAAAAGTATCCGAATGAGTGAGTAACTCTGATGCCAAATTCGCTGCTGCTCCTCGTATGTATTTCATATACTTCTGGGGTTTGTTTGCTGTCTGTTGGGAGAACACGAACTCCGGAAATACACGAAATACATTGAGTGACACAGCACACCTCGGGCCCCTGCTTAGCCACTTGGGCAAACATTATTGTAAACACACCCTTCATTTCTCATATGATTTTTAATGTAAGCCTTTCCTTATTTACTTTAATAATGATAATCATATAAGTTGACTTTCTACACCACTGATGGTTAACGTCAGCACTGCAGATGTTTGGGAACTATAGTTGCCCTTTAAGGCTGACTGGGAATCATATAGTTCCCTAACAGCTGTTTTGCCAAAGTTATAGTCATTTTAGTTTACTATTGGGAAAGAATTTGAAGTATGGTGCTACTGCTCCACCATTATATCTACATATCGTGACAATATTTCAGCAGTATTTATGTGCTTACCTCTCTTAAAAATATGATCCAGTGGTCCCCATTTCTCTAGGAACTTTGAGTGTTTCATTTGTTTTTTTTTGTGCAAACACTACTAGCTTTTTTAAAATGTATTTAATAAATTCAGTGCCACAGTATTTTCTGCTACTATGATTTGACTATTGTTCACCTTTTCTTTTTTTGGATGTTTTTCAGACACAGAAAAAAATGATATAATATGTAAAGAAAAAAAAAGTAACTAGATGCTAATCTAAGCATGTCTGAAGACATGGAAAGTCTAAAAAGAAATGCAGAGAAGTACTAAAACTGTAGTTTAAATACAAAATCACTCCAGTAAACAATTGGGACGTAATTATGGGGATTGTATAAAATGTAGTGCTTACCGAGACCGGTAAAAGATTGGCTTAAGGCCAAAGTTAGGTCTTTAGAGGCAATAGCATGGCTGGTGTTCTCTTGAAGAAAAGTTGGCAATCCTTGTTAAAATACTTCATTCCTGTGGTGCTAGCAGTATCTAAAAACAGGCTTGTACTTTAGGTTGCCTACCCACTAAATATTGGCTTCAGGTCAATGTTAAGTTTATAAAAGCACAAGCAATGCTGATATTATTAAGCTGACGACTTTACTTGTAGTTGCTCCTCAGTATTAGTAACATTTTACTATTTCTCTCCAAGCATGGCCTAGCATATCTACTGCACAACAGAAACTCACTAATATAAAAATAAAGTATAAAAAATCTGCAACACGCTCGATTTTTCAGAAATCCCCATCCAATGGAAATCTCATGCCTCCCCCCCCCCCCCCTCCAACAATGACATACTGGATCAATGGTGTTGACGATATCAGGAAAAGAGAGGAGACAATCCTTTTCTCTCAAAATAGGAAACATGTTTACATAGCCACCTGATTCCACTGGCTGGAATTTAGACTACCAAGAATTTCTGGACCCATGCATTTCAGTAGAATTCACTTGCACCAAACTAAAGTGGGGAAAAAATAATATGCTGACATCAACGGGAATGATAAAATCAGAGTTATTTATTCCCCCTCACCACCCAAACCCCCTTTTTTCTTTCCATAATCCAAATGTTCTATTTCTTTTTTGCTCATTTTGTTTTTCGGTAGACTAAACAATATTATTTTTTATTCCATTTATTTTCTGCAGAGACTTCAGCTAAGTATTTTTGTTACATACTTTGTATCATTACTTTTTAGAAAAAAAAAATGAAATATATCTGAAAAATACTTAATAAAAATGGGAATGCAAAAAAAAATCAACTATTTAAATGATAAAAAAATTATTATTTCCAATAGTAAAACAAGGCAGGGACAAACACCAGGATAAGATGCCTCTGATTATTTTTTTTTACTGGATAATAAACAGTTATTTTCAGAATTGTATCTTATCCCACAATGAGGGCATCAGAAAAAGTGTTGTTATTTTTATTTTTATCAGATAGACCTACAATTGAAATCAGAAGAAAATTGTAAAGTAGGAAGGCAGCCACTTAATATATAGCGGTCTCATTATGATAAAAAAACATTTTTGGATTTCACTGGGTTACAGTATTTTCTATTCAAAGCTCGATTGGCATTTTTCTTAACAGTTTTGCAAATGCTTTCTAAGTAGATAACACTTCTAAGCAACCTGGTTTTGTCAGTGGAACAAACCTCACTTTCACCAATGAAAATAGCAGTCTGAATGTGCATGCTGATTCATTTTATTTTAGTTTTCTGTCGCGTAATGTTTTGCAGGCATCTTCTAATACTGCTCCAGCTAATGCAGAAACAAACGTCCATCTGGGAAAACATATGTCAATCTAATTTGTGTATGTTAACACTTCTGCACATAAAGCTAAATTACTCTAGACCTCTCTAACTGCGAATCTGTCATAAGAAATACCTGGCAACACATTAGTCCTAATTTTAAACACCTGGGATTTTAATTTGTTTTATTTTACAAACAGTCGCAACATTGTATATCATTTATTGTATGTATATGACTTGAAGCAGTGCAATTATTTTACGTCACTTTTATTATTAATAACATGTGTTTAGGGGTAGATGTGCTTTTGTGTGGTGATCGTACTAAAACGTGCTTTGGCATCATTGGGGGATTTTTGTTTAAGTTACAGAAAGTGTGTAGAATTTTAAGCAAGGAAAAAAAAATCTGATTTCCAGATGGAGTAATAAAAATATTTTAAATGTGTATAGCGGTAACAACTATTATGTTGCATCCACGGGAAAATAACTTTTTTTTTTCTTTGAAAATCAGCACAACCAAATCTACTGAGTACCTAAAAGGGGAAGCGTTCCACCCAGCTTTTGTACAATATCTTTAATATCTATGAAATGTACATATTTTGACTTTAAAACATTTTACAGTCTGTCTGTAGTTCTACATTGAAAATCATTTCACAGGGGGGTTTAAACTCTGTGACATCCAATAAGGAGGTATTGGAGAGATGGGCAGGAATCTTGCAACAGCAATAATTCTATATCACTTTATCTGCATTTTTTAGGAGACCACATACCCCTCAACTGTGCAGAGGTAGAGCAACAGGATTTAGGTCCGCAATCCCATGTGTCTGGCAAGGACACCAGAGAATGCCTACTGCACATGCCCAGGAAAAAAAAAACTGATCTGTTTCTTTTCTTTACCTTGCATCACTCAGTACTTATTTAAAACTATAGTTTGCATGCACTTGGCGCAACTGCCCTTTTAAAGGGACTGTATCTCCTAAACATTGTTTTTATTACGAAAGTAGAGTATAGAAAAAAATATTTAAATGATCTGTACATTGCCTAAGTTAGGAGAGAAATATGTTTTAAATGTGTCTGTGGAGTTTCCTGTTTATGACATCACCTGTGGTGATGACACATTTCCCACTGCCACAGGCATGTCATAAACTCCACAGACACATTTAAAACACATTTCTCTCCTGATTTAGGCATTTGCTTGCAGTTTTGTACAGATCATTTTCAATAATTTTCTCTGCTCTACATTCACAGTAAAAACAAAGTTTAGGAGATACTTCTTACAAATTTTAAGTAATCTAACCATTGAAGTTTTCATGTAAAAAAAAAATGGAGCATTTTCGACGCTCACAATGTAGATCGACTGCTGTGTAATTCGGATGCAAGTAAATAAAGTGTCTTAACCCCTTCCCGACCTTATGACGAGTTAACTTGTCATAAGAGCCGCAGCGTTAGCGACCTTTTGACGAGTTAACTCGTCATGCAGTCTAGCCGGCAGTGCGCTCAGTGGGCACCGCCAGCTAGTCTGCAACGGGTCCAGGACTAAGCCTCGCACCCGAGGCAAAGCTCCTGGACCCGATCGGTCAGTTTCCGGGCATGTGATCGCGGTGATTTAGTCATCACCGCGATAACATGCAAATTAGATGGCAAAGTCAGTGTGTTCACACACTGACTTTGCCTCTAATTCACTCCCTGTGCTTCACATTCTTATAGTGAAGCACAGAGAGTGACCTGTAAGTAAAAATAAATTAATTACATACACATAGGTAAAACAAAAAAAAATTAACCCTTTCATTGCTGATCACAGTTTTTAACTGTGATCAGTTTCCTTCCACTTTATGGCCCTCATTTAGTTTTTTTTTTAACAGATTTTTTTATTTTTCCAATTTATAAAGTTTTTTTGAATAAATAAAGGTAATTTTAATATATATATTTAATAAAATGTAACCCCTGCATGCCTGTTGCATGATTTTTACTGATCTGACATCGCACTCTTCAGAGTTTTTTTCTGTCTTTTTTGTTATGGGGGGTTTGGGAACCAATATTTTTCTTTTTTATTAGTTAGTTAATTAGGGGGGATAAGTGGGTTAGTGTTGCACTAGTTATGTAGCTTATTATTGGGAAAATAATGGGGAAAAACTTTTTTTTCCTCAAAAATTTCCTCTTTTATATGTATTTTTTAATACTAAAATGTAAATCATTTTTATGTATAGGGTATCAAAAGAAAGCTCTAACTGTCCTCTAAAAAACAACATATAACTTGTATGGGTACGTTAAATGAGAGAGAGGAAATTTGTGTTTCAAAAACCGCGTATTAAAAATTAAAAACGCTCTGGTCCTTGGCCCAGGAAAATCCCTGGTCCTTAAAGGGTTAAGCTGAACGAACACAGACAATTTTACTCTGCTTATGTTCGGCTCCTAGTATTCCCAGTTCCTATAATGCAGATTTCATCTGTTTACAGTGCTAACGTTTTAGAAACAGCAATAATGAATGTGGGAGATATTGGAGAAATTGCTGGAGAAATCGTTGTAAAAGAAACTCTCATGAGAAAATGTTTACTGCAAATCTAATTTGTTCATTTAGAACACTATCCTGATTAGCCGTGAAGGATATAAACTCAAAGGGGTGATGTTGATACAGCCTTTAGCACAGGCATAGTTACAGACTGAAGTACTTTGCTCAATCCTTTGATATTCAAAATGTTTGTCATTAAGTAGTGGTGGCCACTTTGTGATCTTGCGTGCATTGAACATGACGATGTTGTGTATTTGTAAAGCAATTTGGAAGGAGGGCATGGGAATTTGCTGTAGACTATGTGCTAAATAAGCACAGATTTATTGCCAAATGGAACTATAAACAGTAAAAGTTACCTCAGAAAATGTTACTTTACCAAGATAGTTGTGTATGGTGGAAATAGCTTCCCAGCAGAAGTGGTAAAGATTAATACAGTGAAGGATAATAAAGAGGGCCTAAACCCCTGACATCGATTTTATAATCGGAGATAGATAATGTTCATCTGATTAAAATTTGTTTTGAACAATGATCCTAAAGAACACTATTCAGAAGTTATTCCGATATGTTTGGGAAGTCTATTTGAAACATCCAGGCTGCCACATCACAGAGCAGGATCCCACACATCACCAAATGCAAAACCATCCAATTAAAATCAGTAAGAAGTGAGGACAAAGAAGAGGAAAAGAGAATAGGAACAGGAGAAAGGCAAGGAGAGGTGGTATTCTGAAGGAGGGAGGAGCAACGGAGGCTGAGTTGTGTTTCAGTAATTTTTTATTGTTCTGATCAAATCCTTTGGAAACAGTTTAGCCAGGGGGACCATATTTTCTGGCAGGTTATATTGGTATCGTGTGAATAGGCAGTCTGTCGGTCCATGTCGATTACGTCAGAGATCAGGTACATAATTTGGATGAGAGCTGGCCAATATGGATATTTTAAAGGTTAATTTATTCATTTGATAACTAATTACATGGTTTGCCATAATGTGACTCGTTGTACCTTCCTCTACAACAGTAAAGATAAACATTTTATAAATGTTCTATCAAGCAGTTTTCTCAATGATCTCATGAGTGATGATCTCATCAGGAACCCTCTTCTAAATCTACACTCACATTTATTAAGGGTAATAATACAATGATACTGTCTCACAGACATGAGCAAATTGTTCACTTTATGCCATAGGAATGCTCAAACAACCCAGGTGAGTTAGAAACAATGTGTGAGTGGATTTTTGACAAGGTTTATCTTTGATGAGTTTAATGGAAATTCCCTGTAGATAATCCTGATTTATTCCAATTGCTATAGCTTTGAAGATATAACCGTAAGAGAATTGTGGAGTTTGTTTTTTTTGTAAGGAATCAAGCATAAGATTCGAAAACAAAATAAAACTGAGTATATCAACGTACAACAGAATGGCATACAGACAAATAATCTTCATGCAGTGATGCTGGCTTTGTAGGTTTCAAAGTTCTAAAATTAATTGAAGCAATTAGTAAAGTTTCAATATTATAAAAAGAGTTGGCAGGGGGCTCTGGATTGAAGCCACAATATTTAATCTGTATTAAAATTGACTTGGTAGCCAATCAATATCTCATAAATTCACTCGGCTAGCAAACTTGAAGAGTCACCTGCTGTTAATGGATTTTTTTTTCTCTATTTCTTGTAGAAGGGATGTCTGACTATTATTCAGAATTTGTTTTCTATGTTTTATTACAGAAATTCAATTAATCCTCAGGGAATGAAATAATAACAAAATGGCATTTCTCTGGCATCACAGTTATCCTGTTCAAATCATGCTGCTTTTATATTCATTTAGGAATTGAAAACATGTCTCTTTAACCCCTTGGTGATGTGACTATTTTGGCCATGCCGTGACGGGGCCAGTTTTAACATTTTTGGCGTGTTTGTGTTTAGATGTAATTTTCCTCTTTCTCTTCTAATGTAGCCACATGTATTATATGTTATATTTATCCATACAATAATGGGTTTCTTCAGATACTATTATTTTGATCATGTAATACAATTTACTATAAAATGAAATGTGACTAAAAAAAGTTACGCTTTTTTATGTGATTTTGCTGACTAGCTCTAGAGGCAACATCCCCAGAGTGATCACTGATTACTTCTGAAGCTCTTGCCCACAGCACTGTTGTGCTATACTGAAAACTTTATATGGGGAGCAATTGTACATCAACCCGGATTTCAGTGTTGCTGAATGCCTCAACATCGAGGCATTCCAGCAACACCTGCTGAACAAAGAAAGCAATCATTGATTGCTTTCTAAGCTCGATTAGGCACAGGACATATCAAAACATCCTATGTTCCCAAAGGGGATTATAGCATATGACGTAACTAGTACATCACGTGTTGCCAAGAAGGGGTTAAAGCAGTCTGTTCCAAGTAAAGCTAACTTCAGTTAGTGATAAGTTGTATCAACAACATTAAAAAATGATATAGTATACCTTATAATCCAGTCTGTCATTTTGGCAAAAAAAAATGTTGTGCCATTGATAATCCCAGTGCAGCAAACACCTAAGGATCTACCTAATATAGACTAATCAGTCAAAGTAGCTGTATTTAGGAATTTACCAAAATACGGCTACTAAATATAGTTTGTGATGATTTCAAACTGATTTCGGACCATTTTCGGTTTAGGGATTTCAGCCTGAGAAATCCTGTGAATTTGGGTCAAATTCCTCTCAAATCAGCTAAAACAGCCTAATTTTAAATAAAAAAAGACATCTGACATAGTCAGCCAATTTGAAACCTTCCCATCCACAAAAATAAATAATCCACCTATTCATAAAAAAAAAATATCACAATGTCAAAAACATTTTAAAACATTATGTGCACCCTAAACTAACCATGAGAGAGAGAGACAGACAGACAGATGGAAGGACGGCAGAGATAGAGGAATAGGAATTTATTTCATACCAGTTCATTTAATTGGGTCCAGTGGCGGATTTTCGTGCCAGTTTTGAAGTAATTTGGTTACTCTTGTCTCTACAGGCAACTCTTTAGCATGTCTTACACCGTTTGTACACAATATAAACTCTGAAAAAAATCATTTCACAGATATTTTTATGGACTGTTTTGCTGCTCATATTTTCCCCATTAGAATTATATTCAATTTAAAAACATATTTTAGAATTCAGCCAGTTTAGATCTCCTTGTATGGGAATCTAGTTCCTGGGCAAGGTTACAAAGATTACAAATCATATAAGCTGAACTTACTCCATTATTTCTTAGGCACTAAGTAATGCAAAGTTACACCATTTTTTTTAAAAGTTAAAAAAAATTGTTCTCTTCTTCAAATCCGCATAACTGATATAAATGTTTCAGAAGATAAAAAAACGTCATAGAGAGCAATCTATATCTTATTTCAAATAGAGGTGTAAAGGTTATCTTGCTGTAATAATGCACTTTCAGAAAAGTTCTCTTTTTCCTACGATGTAAATAAATAACATTTTGAGACAACCACCTAGAAAATATAATTTGGCAGACAAATATTCTAAAAATAAAACCAACACAAACCCTTAATTCTTATAATGTTACGGTTGTTTTACAACCTATAAACCATCACATAAATGTTTTGTATTACTTTGTTATATATTTAGCTTTTTAGCTAGGCAATATGCTTCTGATTCCAGTTTCAATGTTGTTTTAGGGAGTACAGGTTTGTGAGACTAGGACGTGGCAGTACAAATAATTGATTTTTCCCCATAAACTTGGTGAACCAGTTGCATCCAGACTACCACTGGAAGTATAATGCAGTAGTTTGGAAGTTTTTTTTTTTATCTGTAATGCTCAATGTAAGCTCAATGTACATTACTGTAAAGTGATCTGCACAAAGCATGACACATTAAGAGCAAAATAGCAATCCTGGTTCACAGATGGTTGATGTATACAGAGTTTGGTTGATCATAGTGTAACTTCGCAAGTCCACACTTTATGATCAGATGCTATGGATGGAGAGCCAAAACTGATTAACATACTGATATACTATTTAGGTGTATAGATTCAACACATATGTTTTTTTTTTTGCTAAAAGGTGAGTTGAGGTGAACATTTCCTCTCATCAATTTATCTACATATTATGCGGGGACAAACCATGGTGATTTTCCCCTGCCAAGTAGCTCAGCCCTGTACAATGTATAACTATATTGATGAGAGGAAATGTTAATCTCACCTGCAACTCATCTTTTTAGAGATTTTACCCCATAGTGTGGTGGTTGGGCCCCAACCCATTTTTACCCAGTCTCCCTTATGGGCCTTAAATTACCCTTCCAATACCTCAGATGATGAACATAACAGGGAGAAAACTGTGAAGACACGGGCAATCTTGTCTAGCACATATTTAGAATTTTAGTATTGAGTTAGTGCTAATTTGTTAATTAGCTATTACCCTAAGCAAAGCAAAATACGTTCTATATTACCAAACTGCATGTGGTCTTTAGCACTTGGAAAATAGACTAGGCAATAGAGTAACCAATAATTTAAGTTGGCTTATTTCAGTGATTATTCAATCTTGACACAATATTCATATACCTAGCAACTATTTCCATAAGACTTAAGCCTTGTTTAATTGAAACATTGCATCAAGTGTAGACAAATGGAAATGCTTTAATGATAGATTACAAATAAAGTGTCTTATTAAACCATCTTTGCTCTGTATAGCTCTATCAGGGGGCAGACATCTTGTTTAGAATCTTGGGTTAAATTAATGATCTGACCCATCTGACCCAAGATGTCTGCTCTCTGATACAGCTATAAAAGCAAACCGGGCTTAAAGTGCTTCATTTGTATTCTTTCATTAAAGCATTTCTATTTAAAATGTCTGCATTTGATGTAATCTTTTAAATTAAACATAACCTATTTTCTTTTTTTATGATTTTATTTTCAAAAATGAAACATCTATTTGGGATGGAAATAATAAATAATAAGAAATGTGAGACTGAAATCAATTTACAAAGTTCAGTGGAAACTTTATAAGGTGATTGTAACTAGTGTGTCTTCAAATTCATAGTGAACAGTTCTCAGAGATACAAGCTCTACAAAAACGGAATGTTCTTGTGCATTGCTCCACTTTGGGAGCTCTGACTTTTGCCAAACAATTGCTGCTTTTTAATTTTTTTTTTACACTAATACTTATAAAAAAGCTTTTTCCTATTCTATAACTAAGCTTGTTATAAAATGGCATGGTATGCAGACACAGAATAAAAGCTGTTTCCTTTAAAACACCTTTCTATTTTATTTAGTGTGTGCACAAAAGGAAATGTTATGATAGCAAAAATATATGCTATATAAAGTAAACTAATAAACAAAACAACTTTATTCTGATGTTAGATTGCATAAAAAGAAAGCCGACTCAGTAAATTCAGCTATTAAACAAAAAAAGATAGACTAAAATACAGAACCTATCTTACATTTAATTACATAAAACACACATTAAATTTCAAAAGAACTCACTAAATATTTTTAAATTTACGTTGCAGAACTTGTGTCTCTATATTAGGTGGATAATAGCACAGGACACACGTTAATGGGATATTGTTAATTTATGAAATGGTATAACTGTATATTTATTTTAATTTAACATTTTTCTTAAGAAGGGGCTCCTTTTTAAATAGATGAACAAACTATGATTCAGTAAAAAACAAAACAAAATGGAATCCAGCAGAAAATCAAGACACAGGCCTAGAAAATCAACAATAAGCTGCCTTTGTGTTAGCCTACATGGTGAATATGACAAATGCTCAAATGGATACAATTACTGGACTACACAATAGTTGCAAATGGTTTCACAAATCTACACTGACAAATTGTAATGCTTTTTTCTCTTGAAGAGTCAACCTTTAAACCTACTCATTACAAATTTAAGAAATGAAAATTCAATTTGGAAGATTAACATTCTTAACAGAAAATTATGTATATGCAAAACTTCCCGAGATAAAAGTGATGACAAATGGCCAATCATAATCTCGAATGATACCAGCCTGCACAATTTTCTATCTCCCTCTTATTTTATTTCCACTTGTGTAGTTCCTTGTCAACATTTTTTTATTGGATTTGCTGGAAACATAGCAAAAGCTGCATTTAAACGTTAACTGAAACGGAGGGAAAACAATATGTTTTTCCTAGGAAAAGTAACACCAATCATTACTCAATAAATTTGGAAATCAACTGCTGCAAAGAAATATATGAGGTGCCAGTTGCCATTGGCCATCTGAGAAATAATGATTTATTGCACTTTAATATGGACATGATTTTCCACTGAAAAAAAAGCAGAACATTATAAGTGTCAACAAATGGAATGGAACTTTGTAGAGCATGCCCGCTATTATAATGCAAAGCATTGTTCCAGTTAAGTCAACTGTTTCCTTTTATTTATGTTAATGCTTTAAGAAGTAGCAAGTATGTGTAATAAAGTGTCAAGAATAAAATCCATAATCATTATACTACAAATTGAGAAGAGGGTTTAACGTGGAGAACATTCCAATAGATCTGGTATTATACATCCTCAATGTACCCAACGTTAGTGCATCACACTAAACAAACAGCAGTCTGGAAAAATAGAAGTCTCCGAGATGTTCGGGTTCATCGGGTTCGGGTTCGGCGGGTTCGGCGGGTTCGGCGGAACTTCGGAAAAAAGTCTGGGTTCGGGGTCGAACTTGACCCTGAACTTGGCCCCGAACCCGAACCCCATTGAAGTCAATGGGGACCCGAACTTTTGGCCACTAAAATGCCTCTAAAAAGTCATGGAAAGGGCTAGAGGGCTGCAAAAAGGAAGTAAAATGTGGGTGAGTGTCCCCATTCATACGAATAGGTCAATTGACCTATTCGTATGAATGGGGACTCTATTTCGGTTTATAGAAAGCCAATAGCCATGTAATGCTATTGGCTTTCTATAAACCGAAATAGAGTCCTCATTCATAAGAATAGGTCAATTGACCTATTCTTATGAATGGGGACTCTATTTCGGTTTATAGAATAGCAATAGCATTACATGTATTCCATAAACTGAAAGTCTATAAACTGAAAAAGACATTCGGTTTATAGACTTTTGTTTAGTAGAATACATGTAATGCTATTGCTATTCTATAAAAAGAAAGTCTATAAACAGAATGTCGTTCGGTTTATAGACTTTCGGCTTATGCAATACATGTAATACTATTGGCTTTCTATAAACCGAACTAGAGTCCCCATTCATAAGAATTTCTTGTGAATGGGGACTCTAGTTCGGTTTATAGAAAGCCAATAGTATAACATACAATGTAATCGCCGAACCCCGAACTCCAACACGGACATACAGTGAAATGTCCGTGTTCGGGTCCGGGGGTTCAAAAACCGTAAAGTTCGGTACGAACCCGAACAGTGTGGTTCGGGTTCGCTCAACACTAGTAATATTTAAAAAAAAAAAAAAAAATGAAACAAACAGGGTAAGATAATCAGGATTTTAAATGTAATCTTTGTAAAAAAAAAAAAAAAAGAAAAGATTCCTCAGGAACCACGAACAGGTATGTTTTAATAAAAATCAGTATTAAGTGAGTTCTACCAACATGTCAAAAAAAAGTAGTAGTAGTAGTTTTTAGAGGAGTGCTCTATTGTATAAAATAAAGCAACAAAAAAAAAACCCTTCTTTCTAAAACTGCATATAAGTGTAATAGACAGAACTGTTGCTATAGAAATAATGAAATCTCCCAAAGTTCTTCTTTTTTGTTACATCTCAACATATAGGGCTTTATTAGTTAAACATGGAGTTGCAGGGAATCTCAAACATAAAGCCATAGTAGTTGAGTTGAAAAAGGTCTCCCCTTCAGCTATACTTCAAAATCTGCTATTTTGCCCTTAAGTTTGCAATAAGCTTACAAATTCCATGCAATGTCCTGTTTCGTGAATAATGTCCAATGAGCTGGTTGATATCACCCCGGCTCTGCATTCCATGTACTTGAAACCGCTAAGTACAACGGAATAAGGTTGATTTTACAGTAATGGGTAATGTCACTCTTAAAGGGAAGCATGACAACTTGGTATTCCCCAAATCCTACACTGGTGATGAGCCTTTAGGGGGGAAGGAAATTACTAGATGAGGAGATTCAAGAACAATTGGCCTGGAGCTGCATTATCCTATTATCACTCCTACTATTGCCTTGATAAAGAGGATATTTCCTAATTAAATACATGTGATGTGAGCTGTGACATGAGAGACTTGTTATGTTTTAAAGCTGGTCTCACTGACTTAATTTTCACCTTGAGTATAAAATGGCAAACAAAAGTACATAATACAACACAAAGGCCTTTTGCAGAAGGAGCTATAATATGACACTTCATATTGAAGCTTGAAAATTACACAATACACTAAATAAATTACACCAAAAATAAACTGGTCTGAAAATCATGCCATATGCTGTGGTTGTCTTTTTGTGTGTATGTGTGTGGGAATGTGTTTTATTATGAGTAAAAAAAAATTGATGTACATTGTGTAGAAATTGAAGGATTCATATTTCTTTCTTTCTTGACTGATATTTAGACAGGTGCGAAATGCTTCACAACTATATGTCAACATGTTTACAGTTGATGCTCTTTTTTATATTATTTGCTTAAAACAATTTCTTTTTAACATTGTAAAGATTTTTTTTATAAAAAACTGAATGACAAGACATATCTTTTTTTCTTCCTATATTGAGCCCTGAACATGTTAAATGTTATGGAGTGTGTGTGTGTGTGTGTGTGTGTGTGGTCAATGATACAAAACACGAATATACAAATTTACATATGCATGGATCTTTTCACTAAAATTTGACTTTGACACCCGAGTTTGACTTAGAAAAAAAAAATGGGAGGTGAAATGATCAAAGCTATTTTTGAGACTGTCAAATTCAGGCACCTGATTTTGACTTAGTCTCAAAAATAACTTCAATCATTTCACTTCCCTTTACTTTCAATTGGGAAGATTTGAACCTGGGTTTCAAACTCAGGTGCCAAATTTGAGTTTGTCTCAAAATGAAAGTATAGCTGATTTGGAGGTTACTTCTGCCTTAGAGGCACTTAACATTTCTTTATATTTTGAATGAAGAGTACAAAATATGATATTCACTGATCTATACATTGTGTTAGCAAAATTTCAAAGCAATTGCCTAAATAAAAAGGTGAAATGTATGTATCCTACTTATTACACCTTATTGTGGCTTCATCTGCAAATTTCCTATTTCGCAGGTGATGTCATAAGCATGAGACACCGCAGACATGTTAAAAATACGTTTCTCTTCTGTAATGCATTTTCTTTCAATTTTGCTAATAGAATGTATAAATGATTTTTTATCTTTTTTTTTTTAATTATTAAATGCATTCCCAGTATAAACGGATTTGAGGTTGACAGTTACATTGTCAATTCCCTTGAGAATTGCTTTTTTCATAAGGAAAGCCCTAATATGTTTTTCTTCCTATCAAATTTTCTATTTTGAAGGAACAACAAGTGCATTTCAAGTATTTCAAAAATGAAACAATGTGGTGTTGTGTTTTTTGCATTTCCCACATTACAAACGTATTCTTATTACTAGTTTGTATATCACATGATAAGTTATTGTCTAGCCAAACCCAAGCATATAACAAACAATAATCCACGGTGGACTGGAATTAAAGGGGAAATGATCCCATTCAATGTGAATGTCATTACTCAATGCTCGATGTGGAGCTTAATCAGTAATTACATGTTGCGAGGGATTAGGAGGCAATTCAGTTGAGAAGACAGGGTTTACAGTAAAGATATTTGATTTGTGTTCGCACAGGAGACACTAAAGTGTCGTTTAAAACACCTTTCCACTTAAAGGGACACTCCCACCAAAAAATGAAGAGTTTTTATTTTTTTTATTTTGTATTGTTGATTTCAGATATGTCTTTTGTTTTTGTCATGTGACTGTTTTTACTAAAATATGTAACTAAACAAGTGTGTCTGGGCACTGCCATTTTGTGAAATAAAATAGTGTTCTTGGGTGTCACCCCCTAGTGACTTTATAACACAAATGTCTCACTTTGCAGTCTATAAGTCAGAATACTGATCATAGTCTTGAACTGAATACGAGGGTAATGTAACTATTACATCCCAAAGGGGCGGAGTTATGATCCTGTTTGATCTGGTTAATCTCCTCTCTTTGTGTTGGAAAGCAGTAAAAAAAAAGTTGTACACAGTCATGTAGTCCTGCCCACTATGATACACAGGAGACAGTAAGAGAGCAGGAGTGTATCTTATGACATCATCATGCAGGCTTTGCCCACAGTTGTAAAGTGAGACTGGCTGGAAGATTTTGGATGATGTTGCATCATGGGAAAAAATCATAAACTGGAGCCAGGAGATAAACACCTAATTTTATTTTTCCTTTTATATGCAATTAATTCAATCATATAGAAAAACAAATCAGTGGCATATGATTTATATATGTGTTTGGTTTAAATGACCAGGTTATCTAGTTACATCTTATGAATTGGTAGTGTCCCCTTTAATCTTCACATTTGCTTAGCAGTTTATCTAAACACAAGTTTTGAAGACTGAGTCTCTTTAAGAGGAAATAGTACTGAATATTTATATTAAATGTTTTAATTATATTGCTTTATTTTCTAAAAGTATATTTGTCATTATAATTTATTGGTTAGGGTTTACTAAACATTAATTCAGATTAATTGATGTGGGATGTACAACAGAAATAGCCAAATGCAGAAACAGGTACCCAGATGTGAACATGAAAAACTCCATTGGAAGCACTTGGATTTCCATTAAGGTCTTTAGCTAAAATATGCATGAAATTGAGCTTCAAACAAATGCTTAAAATCTGAAACATCATACAATTAACTAAAAAAGAAAGTCCAATAAACATGATTAAAATAAATATAATTTGCTATGTAAACATTGAGAATGTTTCATATTTAGAATACACATTTATTAAACAGATGTGCAAATTACAAATCAACACTTTTTTTTTTTTTTACTAAAGCTGGTCTAAATGTTTCTCCTGGGATCTCAATTTATTATTTGTTGGAGCTTGATTTCTCTAACCATTTATTCATGGGAAAACTCCTTGCACGTTTCTTCTCCAATTTTATGTATGATTGTTCTCAAAATTATTTCCATGTGTATACATTTGTGGGTTATCCTTCTTATTCTATATGCTTCACTAATATACATTTTAGTTCAACATGTGTTTATGAATACAGTGCAGAGCATCACAGACAAGTGCAATGATCTGCATTCAAATTCTCGCTTTCTTAACTTATCTCCAGATCATTGAGACATTCAGTTGCTATTATGGATTTTTTTTTTCACAGCCTAGGGTTCTACACACAATAAAGAGAAGATTGCAGGGAATTGTGGCACTCTGCTACATTTGTCTAAGGTTTGAAATTCCAATCTCAATTCCATCCATTCTTTTATTTATATTAAAATATATTTCTTTAAAATATATATATATATATTTTTTTTTATTGAAAGGATATGTTAATATCTCACTATCTTTGTGCACTACTAAGTGTAGTTTTCATTTAACACCTACTTTACGTTGTTTTTTTTTTTATTAGTGAGTGAGATGGGAATATTTTGTACGTAGAAAGGTTATAAACGGAATGCATTCATTATAATGGAGTGCGTGAACCATCTTCTACAAGTTGATGTTTATCTACATATCCCCTAAGATAGATATACTTATAAATGAGTAGTAAAGTGCAATTCTAAGCCACATCTGCCGGAAATGTAAAATGATTAATTAAAACAATGCTTTCTAATGTCTGCCTGTGAAACACAATAGTAGAGTGTGTGTATTAGACATGTGCAAAGCTAACATTTTCGTTTCGTTTTCGTCCATTCTAAAACAAATTTCGTTCATTACTGCATTCGTTTCAGATGAAATTCGTTCATTATTTTCGTTTTGTTTTATTCGTTCGTACGAATCGATTGACCTATACTTTCCATAAACCGAAAGTCTATAAACCAAATGTTGTTCGGTTTATAGACTTTCGGCTTATGGAATCCATGTAATGCTATTGCTATTCTATAAACCGAAATAGAGTCCCCATTCATAAGAATAGGTCAATTGACCTATTCGTATGAATGGGGACTCTATTTCGGTTTATAGAATAGCAATAGCATTAGATGGATTCCATAAACCGAAAGTCGTTCATTATGTCGGTTTATGGAATGTATGTAATGCTATTGGTATTCTATAAACCGACTCTGTTTCGGTTTATAGAATGCCAATAGCACGAATGAACGAATGGACGAATGATTTTTGTTCATTCGGCTTTCGTTAGTTTAGCATTTTCGTTATTCGTTTAGTTATTTCGTTATTCCGAAAACGAATGCACATGTCTAGTGTGTATTTATGATGATTTAAATAGCCAGGATCCTACATGAATATACAGGAACACTGTTTAGTTGTTGATGCCCACTCTGTCACCTAGGAAAATTAATTCTAAAAACATTTGGTGATGCTATTTACTGTAATATTAACGAATGTTATGTCAGTGAGATATTGTAACTTGTACATTTTCTCTGTCACAGGTTCAATCTCTGGTAGAGTTAACCCAGCCCTTCATTATCCTGGGGTTTTTTAAATGAGTACCATTAAGTTAGATAATAATAAACTCTATTGTCAGCTGTTGACTTGGTTATATTCGAGAGCATGTGCTAAAGCATTTGAAATCACCATAAGTAGAAAAACACTATATAAAAAAATAGTTATTTTATGTAGAGGGGAGTAAATTCAAATGAAATAGAGGTTGTGCGAAACCAGGACTTGTCATACACTTGATGCTCAGCCTTAAAGTGAATAGATGATACCGAAAATGTGATATAGACACTTTAATGCATTTTTTTTTTCAAAATACTTTAAAATGCATGTTCTACATTTTTTATTGGATTTAGTAAGAAATGCTCACAGATACTCTGTCTCTCTCTAGACAGAGCTGCAGAGGCAAGTTCCAAAATGGAAAAACCTAACACACTCACAATGCAGTTCTCTACTCCAGACCCTGGGTGGCCGCATTGAGGGTGTAGCCGAAAATGACCACTATGGAAAGTCTTGAGCAAAAAATAATTCAGAATTTCTGAATCGAATGGAACTGAAAAAACCTGGTTCTACAAAGTGACTGTTGTGTCTAGACTGGCCTAGGTTACTGAGCATCATGGGATATGTAGTTCTCCAACATCTACAATGCCAAAGTTAGTCATTACTGACCTAAAGTTAAATATCAACACTTATTCTAAAAAATAAACTCAACAGAATTAAACTATGTATCAAAAGTGCTAAGGTTTTTCCCTTAATCTTTTAAAAATTGTTTGGGTAGTTTTCTTTGTTACTGTGCAAGATGTACTAAAATACATGGTTAGAGGAGTGACTCTCTTGTCTGATGTCTTGTACATGGGTTTATAATTTTAGAAAAAGCAAACCCCACGTTGGTAGTAAAGGTTGCACTCCAGCACAGTATATAACGTTAATCTGAAAAAAAAAAAAACTCTTCTCCCACTACATATTCCATCCTATGTGTCATTCATGGAAGTAGGGTTCAGGCTAAAGGTTATTTCTCATTGTCTGTGTCTATGCTGACAGAATTTTGGATCACTTTGGTATATGAACTTTCAAAACATAATAACAGTAATCTGGCTGTCACTATCTCATGCAAGATATATTTACTTGTGTAAATACTTTTACCGGGTGACATCTATGCAAAACTATCCATCACTATAATCATGGCTGCTGGAGAATTGTAAACAACATATTTAAGAGGACCTTTCACCAGTTTGCATTCATAGAAAACAATAGAGAATATAATCTTTATATACAGAACACCTTTATGCTTTAGCAACGTGTGATGAAGATCTATAGCAAAAAAACTGACCAAAAGGGAAATATTAACTATGCGCATTCAAAGTCACATTAGTTTGAACAACTGATATCTCTAGAATATAGGTAAGTTTTGAAAAGCTTATGATTTGTCAATTCAAGAGAGTCTGCCATCTAATTATTGTTTGTACCGTTTTGATTGTTTTGAATGTTTGTATGCTTTGTTACAGAACTTTAAGAAAATGTGTACTTTACATAGAAAAATAGACTTTGTCAGCAGATAAGACCCATTTGGCCCATCTTGTCTGTCCAATTTTTTTTAATACTTTCATTAGTCCCTGGCCTTATCCTATATCTAGGATAGTCTTATGCCTACGCTATGTATGTTTAAATGCTTTCACTGTGTTAACCTCTACTACTTCTGCTGTATGGCTATTCCATGCATCCACTACCCATTCAGCAAAGTAACACTTCCTCTGCCCCTCTAATTTAAGACTATGTCATCTTGCTCTGGTAGTTTTTCTTCTTCTTCCTTTTTACTGTGTTGATTCCCTTTTATGAATTTAATTGTTTCTATAATACTCTGTCTAGTCCTTCATCCAAGACGTGATAGAGGATGTTCTATATGACATTGTCATGAAGTGAGTCCTGACAGCCTGAGTGACTGGGGTTCTTGGAGGGGCCTGAGAGCCAAACACGTCCCTGTAGATTATAGACCCTGGCTTATGTCCCATAACTCTATACGTTAATATTGTTAGTTATATTCTGTTATTATATTGGTTCAAGTGTAATGTTTAATTCTGTGAGTAGACCACTCTGAAGGGTTATGATGTGTCAGTGACTAGAATTGATAGTTTGCTCCAACATCCATTGTTCTATATTAACTGTATTAACTGGTAAATTGATTATGTTGTGTACATTATGTTTCTTACTGTGTGTCTACTCACTGTATGGTAATTCCTGTTTGAAGTCTAATGTATTCCAAGCCCCGGTTAGTTGGAGAACTATGTTAGTTCCATCCGCCCATTGTATACTAATGTCTGTGATGCCATGTGTATGTCTTTTTATAAGTCTGTGTTGTTTGACAAATAAAGTAGTTGTTCTTCTTGCTGTACCTAACTGCTAGATTCCTGTCTGTTTGGGTACAAAGAGCAAGGGTCCAGGAAAGACTTGCTGGGTAAATGCTGAGCTTTAATCGGGGGCTAAGGAGGTGATTTCACACAACGGGCAGAGGGTCTACTACGGCCGCTAGACGGTCCGTTACAGACATCATAACAGGCATGGCAAACATGTCATTTTGACTGCATACAACCATAGGCGTGCGCACGGGGTGTGCCGGGTGTGCCTGGGCACACCCTAATCAAGCCTCAAAATTGAGGCTCTCTCACCTCCGTGCTGCACTGCCGTCTGCCGCCCGAGTTTTTCTCCTAATCCGATCCTTCACTATGCGAGTGGAAGCGCCGCATAGTGAAGGACGGACTTTCTCCTCCCTCAGACCTCCCCTGTAATGTACGCGTTCGCGTACACGCGTTCCGTGACGTCACGCAGAGGCGGAGTCACGTCAACGCAAGGGTGAGGCCCAGCCGCAGTGCCAGAGGAGAGGGTGCAGAGCGGAGCACAGGGTCTGTATGTAAGTATGCAGAGTGCATTTGTGTATGTGTGTGTGTGTGTATAGATATATAGATAGATATATATCTATCTATATATCTATACACACACACGTGTGCGGCGTGTGTGTTTGTGCTTTAGGGTGCACACCCTAATGCAATAGGCTGCGCACGCCTATGCATACAACATTCTTTGAACAGCAGCTCAACACTGCTGAGAAATGTAGTGGGATCCTACCTGTCAGATAAGCCCACTTTGCATGGCCTCAGTTTGACAAGTTAAATGTAGCAGATATTCAAAATGAGTGTTGACTATATTCTCCGAAACCGTGCAGTGAACCAACAGGTTGTGATGTCATGCGTGACATTGTGAGGTATCGAGAGACATTGGCCTACTTTGCCTCAGTGTCCCTAGCTACCGATTACTAAGTTGTCGGTAGCCAGGGACTCAAAATCGCCATTTGGTGCTTTTTTTTAGTCCTTTTGGACAAAAACACCAAACCCTGGTCCGTAAGAATAAATAGAAAAATGTGACTGTTTTTTATTCTATTTATGGCTTCATGTTATGCACCTAAACCAAGTGTACTCTGCTCAATAAAAATGGGAATTATTAATTAATTTTATCATACTCAAAATCCAGATGACAGAGAACTTTTTCAGACAAATTATTTTTAAGTAGCAATCCTTAAAGTGAGTCCCAGAGGAGGAGATCAAGTTTTACTTGCCTAATAATAGATTCAATTATACCCACATTTATGTTTTCAATTATATTCATATTAGCACTGTCCATGTTTGATAATATCATCTCATGGATTGTTCTACACATTGACTACCTTAAATGGAAAATGTGTAATACACATATGGAGTCTTAAGGTGATGTCATAGACAGGAGATGGGAGAGAGTTAATACATATTTTAATCTATGCATTTGTTTGCAATTCTACTAGCAAAACACCTAGATCTATTTTTATTTTATAATTCAGCATATATATTTTTCTTTTGTATATAGACAAATGATAAATGATAGGTAAATTGTACAGTCCTTTGAAGCCCATCAAATCAATTTAAAGAGTAGTTATGTATAATGGTTGTAAAATAGATGCATCCACATTTAGTCTATCTGATTTGTTTTAAGTAGTCCGGAAAAGTTTCATCTGTGGAGAGCTATATAAAACTTGCCAACAAGCTGGGCGTCAAAAGTAAATTGTTGGCTGTCATGAATCACTGACTCATGGCATTTGTCCAGGTCCTGATCATTAAGGGTGTTGAAATACTTCAGTCCATTAAAGGAGTTACTTGATTAATTGGAAATTATATCCAATAATCAAGCTATACATCACATTTCCATAATGTATAGTGCCTTTTGCCAGCAGTCTATTTGGTACAAGTTATTCTTGGTTGCCTACTTACATGGACAGCATACGTCATACTAAGGGACGTGGTCTCATCTGGAAGGTTTATTCAATAGATATTAGAAGATTCACATAAAAACCTCTCAACCTCCAACCATCGGACACATTTGGCCTCTCGAGTACCTAATTTCGACATTGCAAAATGGCATATTCACTAACCATTTTGCAAAGATCAAGATGAGGTGAAGCACGCTGAAATGAATGGGAGCGAGGTGAAACTAACTCATATTCATTTCAATAGGGGACACAAAATGCTTTTCACGCTAAGTCAAAATATCTAAACTGTATAAACTGGGTAGCCCTGACCTCCACTCCTATGATTAATCAGGGCGTCCCCTTACTAACCTTCCCACAGTGAAGTAGGGTTACAATTAACCTCCCATCCAGTGTATTTTAATAGTTTAATAGCTTGCAAGACAAAACAAAAAACACACAAAAACAATGCAGACCCTTTTTCTAAGCACCCAGAGGATCCCCTAGGTTTGGGATTTCAAATTGGCAAAAGTAGACTTTGATTGACCTTCTATCTCTTGGCTAACTCTGTTAGCCAATCTAAGTTTCCTGGGTCCCAGTTTTTCTATTGGCTCATCCTAGAATGAAGGATTCCCATTTTTGTTAAATGTAATTATTTTTATCTATACATATAGCTATCCACACTGCCAGCAATCGTACAGATGAGTTAAAAGAAGGCTACTTCTGCCTCATTAAAAGTGTAAGTCCAGTGGCGTATTAATTGGGACAGCAGAGAGACAATCCAATGATCCATGCTCTCTCTGATTGGTGTTTGCATGTGCCATTGCCCGCAAAACAACTAATCAGTGGGGAGGAGATTGTCATCTTTTTCCAAGTTTATGGTGTGTTGGTTGTCATAGCACCACGCACACCAACCAATGCTGGCAGTTCGTGGGAGCCTGGAAATCAGCGTTTTTCCTGAATGATGCAATTTGCTTTATTTGCAATGTGTAGGACATAGGAGGATCTGCCAAATAAATTCCAGACATGGAGAAACACTGGACTAGTGAAATCACTCATGAGGCTAGATCCAAGTTAGAGTTAAAAAAAAATAAGATGGCCATAACTATGCAGTCTGGCATCAGAATTAGAGGCTACCTGCTCACATAACCTGTTTCATCCTAAAACACTTAATAGTAGGAAGAGCTGAGGAAAAACCTAATAAGATAGTTATTACTTTTTGTTTCATTTATATATATTTGAACATTGTGTTGAATCCTTGGAATATATTACTCACATTTTACCTACATTTCTATAATAATCCAACATTATATTACATTATATTACTATGGCAGGTAAGCTTCTTTTGGCTTGATGGCTCTGCTTGTATTTTATCATAAATGTTTCTAGCTCTACCATCCATTTACCAATATAAAATATTGTAATAGGAAATATAATTTAGTCTATTATTGCAATGCAGCCCATCAACTCATTAAGTTTACTCTCTAATACACTTTGATCTTGATATATTTATCAAAACAACATGTACTAGACATATTTGTTTGCATCAACTTTATAAACTTTTATTAGCAAACGGCAAGTTCACTAAAATGAAAGTATGTCATCATGTTATGTAAACAGCCTTCTATTGCATTTGAAATTGTAAAGGCCTTGAAAGTATTAACGTAACTGCTTGCTGTGATGCTTCTGTCTGAAATATGTAGGGACCATGGGTAGGGGCCCTTGCCACAAGCATACATCAGTTTGCTATGTGCTTCCTAGTGCCAAGTGAGCAGAAACATATATCTATGCCTACTCCTTTGTGATCTACACAGTGCAATGCGTACAGAGTAAGATGTCATATCCCACACCAGGGCAACTCATAAGTTTGGATCTGGCAGAGGCAGGAAAAACTCCAGACATCTGTTGATTACAAGCATAGCACTTAACACTCTCTATGTGATGATATTTTTTTGTTTCCTGTGTTATGCGTTCTGTTTACATTCAACACGTGTTTGGTTCATGGTTTCCGTTTTCCTTCTTATTTATCATCTTCTCTAGGTGGTAAGCTTTTTTTTTCTCAAAAGATATTTCATTTTGCTGCTAAATGTTTTATGCCTGGCCTTTACAGACAGGAGAGCAGAGTTTATCTTTTGGTTACCATAGGTATGTTGCTATGAGACTGCATTTTGTGCATTTGGCCATAACACATTATTAAAATGTAATTTTAAATTGACATTTATTTATTTTAAATGTGTCGTCCAGATTTTGTTTTCCAGATGATTAAAATCGAATTTTAAATTGACATTTATTTATTTTAAACGTGTTTTTCAGATTTGTTTTTACATGTATTTTGGCCTACAGTTTGGCTTTAAAAATGTTTGTGGGTTTTACCCTGGATGTTTTTTTGACTAGAAATTGTGTTGGGTTGATAAGCAAACAGCCAGCATATTTTATAACATAATTATATGAAATAGGCCACTTTTTAAAGTCAATAATTAACTTAATTTAACTTTTTTTTCAGGGGGGGGCGGGGGGACGATGACTTATTTTGTACTGTATTTAATTCAGAGAGTCCCCAGCCCCTGCTACTTTTATTCCTGACCTTGGCTCTACAATTTCTGAATGGTACATCCGAATTGCATTTCTGACAATTGTGTCGGCAATGCTTATTCGGAAGATGCCCGAGGGTGAACTGTGCACGCCATGCGCATATGCAATTGAGGCATCCTCCACTGTATCTTTACAGATTTTAAAACCTCAACTGCACATGCACATGCACTCGAATCAGCGTTGGGCATCTTTCGCCTACGTTTTGCCGACATCGGCTGTATGAGCAAAGCAGTACGCATGCCATATTCAGCTCCTGTTGTGTCGGCAACACAACTGAGCCAAGGGATCAGGAATAAAAGTAGGAGGGGGACACTGAGTCAAAAAAAAGTTTTGTTGTCCATTTAAACTTTGGTACGATTCAGGAATTTGGTATTCAAGGAATACCAAAGGCTGTAGAGGGCCCTTGATGATTTATTTATTTTTGTATTTACTTTGTATAACATATATCATAAATGTAGATATATGTAAAATAAAGAAAAAGAGATAATATGTTTTGTTTATTTTTCCCAACACTTTTGCTACTGTCAGTTGTAGATAGAGTTATTCTTGTTGCATTAGCAACAGGCCTGCCTATCTCACCATGCCCTCCATCTTATATTACATCACAGCATTCCAAGCACTTGAAACAGCTACGTTCAACAGAGAGAATAATTCCATAGTAATGGCTAGCTACAGCATTTTGTCATAGAGAAGCATAAAAACTGCTACACAGGGGGACAGCCTGCCTTCCTTGTTCTCCCTTTCATTGATGATACTTTATTTAGGCTCCTGTGAAAATATTTGCAATGTTAAATTATAGGAAACAGTACTGTGATTTAAAATGTATATTTTACATATACTGAAAACATACAAACTACATTGGCCTTAAAATACAAGATCAACTATTTTAACCCCTTTTCCCAATATCTGTTATACGTATTTATTTATTTTTACAGTTCTACATTTTTCTACTTCCAAAAAAAAAATACAACATATCTGGTCTATGTAATATAATGTACAATTGAAAACATAATGTAACATGGATTCAGAAATAGACGTGTGCCATCATTATTGTTACCATTTTCAAAAAGTAGACTTATCAAAGAAACATGCCCTTTCTATTGATTCCAATGACCAACACATTTCCATGCAATTCATTTACACTGCTTGATTTTGGAATGATTAAATCTGCATAATTTTGATATTTGGGGACCCATTTCTGAATTTTTTGATAATATTTCCTGTGTATGGAGTGTAGAGAGAGAAGTTGTTGTTCCTTACTTATCTTTGGATGAAAGCCTTATTATAAGCTCATTTCAGTCGAACAAATCTCCCTGGGCTCCCTGCTGTGCAGGGCATTTAAACTTTAAAGCTGCAAGGCGTTCATTTTTTCCACTGCTGACAGTGAAAACCCTTAGTGCTCAGGCATAATGATGCACATGGTAGCTTTTAGATTGTTCAGTGGCAGAACACATTAAGGCATTTAACTGCTTACTGCATTTTTCTTCTCTGAAGAGACATCAAAGGTCTACACTTCCAACTGGTATTGCAGCTAGGGTGGACTGTCTCCAACCCACAGATTTTCTTCCTTTCAGACATGTCTTTGTATTATGCGATCATGACAAATTCTATCATGCTTGATTTTTCATGAAGATTTTTCATGGAAACAATCAGCTTTTAAAGGAAATAAAGTATGAGAAAAATGATGCTTTGCCAGTGGGTCATCTATCTTTTACATCTTAAGATATATTTTTTTTTTCTGGGGAAGCTTTAGGAAGCGAGACTAATATTTTATTTTTTCTATTTCATTTCCCATTATAGATTATTCCATACCCTTCAATATACATTGAATATTATATGGTATATATACAGTGAATATTATACTTGGTGCATTAGGACGTATTAGGTCCTCCTCAATGAGATGGCCAACATGACCACAATGCATTGTGGTCCCCAATGATGTGCTGCAGATTCCATTGCAGGGAACCACACCAGGCTCCCCTCTGCCAGTGGCCTCAGTCTGACCTTCTAAATGCCAGAGCATTTCGCAACACCACCAATGCTAATGTTCCACAGTGCCTCTGTGAATAGAAAGACAAAATCGCACTTGAGGGGTTAACAGAAAAATTATCTCCTTCTGTTTACATGTAACATTTTATAAGAATGTTGAGCCAGATCAAAAAGAATGACACAGAAATAACCTTCTCTCTAATCATGGATGCTTTTTGGTAAGTAGTACCTTTTGAGGGAATAGAAGTGTTTGATCAGAAAGGTAAAGATGATAAGTGAAGCTGTAATTATTGGATAAACCACAAAAAGGTGTAATTTATGTGGATGTTGTAATGATAAGTAGAGCTTTCTACAATTTTCTCACAAGACACCAGGCATTTTTACACTTTCAATACATAGCTTCTTTTAACTAACATCTTTCGTTGATTTACAGCAAGAATGGAACTCCCTGGGTCTCTTACGAGCCATTCTCAGAAATTCTTCAAAACCTTGACGGTATATCATAGGTGAACTTGAAATTGAGGTCTTAAGTATTCATCTTTTGATACATTACCAAATTCATGGATCAGGGATACAACATAACCTCCTTAGAGTGCTGAATTGCATATAAAAAATAAATCACAGGCAAGAATTGCTGCAGAAACAGAGGCAGGGCATTGTCCCGTCTGCTCCAGTGTTTTCTATAAATTGAGTTCCATATTGATGGCTTTTGTATCTGATAGAGACAAAGTGAATCTCAATGTTTGATTCTTTGTAACTGTAAATTTTTATGTTTTATATATATATATATATATATATATATATATATATATATAACAAAAATGTACAGTTACAAAGATGCAAATATAGAGATTCACGTTGCCTCTATAAGATACAAAAGCCATCATCTATGGAAGTGTTATCCATCTATGGAAGTATATATATGTACTACCATATACTTCCATAGATGGATAACACTTACATAGATGATGGCTGTTGTATCTTTTCTTGTATCATATATATGTACTTCCATAGATGGATAAAACAATCAGCACAGTTCCATATATCACAAGCTGTAAACCTTCCAGAAGCTTTATAAAGCACATTGTATTGGAGGTAAATTTAGTATACATTTACATCAAATACACTAAACTTAATAAAAATATAAAAGCACTGTGGCTTATTTACTAAGCTCTAGATTTTAACATCTTAGGGCAACTCATAACCCCAGACCCGTAGGAGAGTGCATATCTAATAAGTTATGTGTTAAACATGTCTGTGCATCCGCAACTTCCATTGGGTCTCAGCTGAAGACCTTGCATAATACTAAATGTGCAGAAAGTCAACATGAGTGCTAAGCATTGTTAACCAAATGTGGATAGATTACTGAATATACCCACTGGGGTTTTTTCAGGGATTTGCTCAAGAATAGCTATCTGACGTTGCAAAGCTCAGCTTGTCAATTTTTGTCAAGTGCTCTCATATACCAAAACTATGTAGGATAAGCTGGTTTATTACATATTCAAAAATGGATACTTTCACTAAACCACTGAAATCTACTGATTGACTAGGGATTCCTCACTCGTATATTCCTCATCTATTAAAAGGTATCCTTACAGGAACCTGAGTTCCAGGCATCTATTTTTACATGTCTTTGGATATGGCACAATACCTATATATGTTTACAAGGTCAAGATCGTTAGGGCTGTACCCTATAAACATAGATTATGACAGTGGAATTTAGGGATCATTTTATTGTCTTTGTAGCACTCATATAGGTTAGATGCTATGGCTCCTCCCCCATAATGACGCTAAAATATTTGGAAATTGCTTCCCATTTGCTTCCCGTATTATTTTCTCCATTCAGTATCTGTATATATTATACATTTTAGGATATATATTTAAGTGGGAAATGATTCAGGACAGATCAGGAGGCAAATTATGAGCTACCCAATGTGACTCCAAATACATTTGCTATTTGGAAATTGTAGCTAATTACAAACTGATCACTTCCAAAACTGAATGTAACTGAAAAATATGTCCCAAACACACTGAACTGGAGTGGTAGTCTCAAACACCCAAATATATATTAAGGGAGATTTCCAAAATAGAAGAAATAGCCAAAAGTAATCTAAAATCCTACCGAAAAGAACCAAAACTCCCATAGGTAATAGGCCCAGGTTAATGGCATCAATACAAATGAAAGGTGCAATCTATCGAAACCCACTCACCGTCGAGGAATGAGCTTTTCCAGACTACCATTTGAGAGCAAGATTAGCACACTGCAGGAACTCAACATAAAAAAAAAAAAAAAAAAAAATAATGGAGACACCAGGGCCGTTGTAGCAGGAGAGGGGAGAAGGTAAGGTCTACGAGGTACCCGCAGAGTCATAGAGGAGAACACAACATTAGTACATAAGCTAAGCCAACTTTACAAGCCGGGTGGTAGTGGGAGCAGCTAATACAACTAGCCAGAGAAAGAAGAACAAACTCTGGTAGCAGGTTTTTGTACAAACATCATAATGCTGAATATATGTATTGGTATGGGATGTATGATATTGGGGCATATATGTGGGCATATCTATGTGAAAAAAAAATCAGTTCAAAATGTTTTGTAGTGTACAGAGCTTCTCAGATCAGAGAGAATTGAAATGCATGATCCAGCTATCTTACCTGAATTTGGAGCAAATTTGTATGAGATCAGGGAATATTGGGAAAGCGAAAAGGTATAGTTTTCATTGAAAAATGTCCCGATCCAAATGCCTTCCATGCTTTGGTTTCCCAAAGGACAAAACTTGAGTTTCAGACCCAAAATTATGGATAATGAGTAACTGCATTTCATTGTTTTCCAGCATCCCAGTCAACCAAAGGATACTAATTGCAAAATTAATAAAAATAATAAGAAGAATAACATATTTTTCATTTAGTCTTAAAATATATTTGAGAGTTCTAAAATGATGTTGATTGTTGATTAATGATTTGCTTACTGAACTGCTAACATTAAGATTTTGTTGCATATTTTACCGATCTAAAAAGTTTGCTTCAATAATTTGTCTTCATAGATAAATGTTGAATAAGAGCACTTTGAGAAACTACTGTAAAAGATAAATAATCCATGACTGAGAATATACATGTACTCAAACACCAACCCTTTGTTTTAAGATACACTGTAAGAAACCAAGGACAAAGTAAAATGGTCTTTTCCAAAGGCCTAACATTACAATGTTCAATACAACTGCTCTCCGTGGTGCTGAAAAGAATTAGCAAAATATATTCATAGATGATTCATTAGTTTTAAGGTGTCAGTTAATTCTTTATAGTAGAGTATTGAATTCACATATGCAGACGTGCTCAGCACTACAGAAATGTAACTACTCATCAACATCTATTAAGCACTAAAAAAGAAATATGTCACTTACTGTCATCCGCTAGATTTATGACCATAAGAGCAACCACTATTCAGTAGATTTATGAGAGATTGATGCACTCAGGCTTTTGCTATGGGCTCCTTCAGTACCAGAAAATGTTACATATTAGTCTTGAAGCTCTTTGGATTATTCAATACTGTTTTTGCTATATGGCGCATAACATCCTAGTACTAATTTAGAATCCTAGTATCAATTTTAAAGAAATTTTCTTGCCACACTGTACACTAATAACCATGTTGTTTCACTATCTGTCCATCAGATGGCACTAGAAAGAAAGTGCGTTGCACATAGTGCAGGGTTAGTAACTTTACAATGGCATGGTATAATATATATAATATATATATATATGTATATATGTTCCCAGGGCAAACTTGGAAATTAGAGAAATCTCAAATGTAGTCTTCCAGGTAAACACTTTCTAAATAAATAAATATAATTGTATTAATTAAACACATTGCTTTTATTACTTGTTTATGTAAAGGTAGCTGACACAATTCTGTCTATGGCTTTTTCAACTAAATACTGAGTGTTTAAAAGCAGCTCAAAGAACCCTTAAAATAAATATATTGGAATGCACAATTAATGTGTCAATAAGGGGCGGAGCTAACTGCGACAAGAGGTCAAACATTTACACTACTAGGTCTTCCAGCACTATGGGCTGAAGAACAATCTGAGAAGAAACATTAGGTACAAAAACTGGATGTTGAATCCTTCATGAATATAGATAGACTCCACACATTGAATCCTTCATAACAAGGCCTACTACTGTGCAATGATTCTGACACATTGTCAGATGAATTAAGAGAAATGCACAAGGTTGAGTTCCTGACGAGGAGGCCAGAATGGAAACCTGATGAAACACTTGCAACAAAAGGCAACATTAAAAGGTCTTTAAGGAGTTTTGTGTCTTCTGGAATGCTGATATGAATATGATTTGAATGGATGTAATTGCAATACAAAGCATTGGAGAAGCCACATATGAAGTCATGGAGGTTACAACATCTCTTGTCCACCAAGTCGATTGGCTAAACTGGCAAGTGTCTCTACTTGAAACAAAGCAAAGACCTACTAACATGAATTAGGGAAATGCAGAAGACAGTGGGGCCAACTGTTCTTCATCCCTACATGTGGAACCTACTCATTCAGCTGAAAACAGATGCTGCAAACCTTTATGGCATGGTTGTAGATACCTATTGTGTAAGAAAGGCACAGAGTGCTCCTCAAGATGCCCCAAGAGTTGTGTTAGCTAAGTTTTAATCAATTACTGGCAAGCTGACTGTCTGTCTACCATAAACTGAGGCAGATTGCATTTGAAGGTGTCCCACTCCAGCTTTCCTATGACCTGTCTCCCACACCACTATTAAGGAGGAGATTGATGTCTCCACTCATATCTCACCTTTGCTCATTGGATACAAAATAAAGTGTCACAGAGCGATACAGTACTCACTATCATCAGCCCAACAGACATTGATACAATTTTGTGTTAATGATTTTAAAAACCATTAACAAGGAGCAACATTTGTATGGTGGTATAGAAAATATACCATGGAATTGTAGGGATCAAATCAGCCTGTGTTGGTATAGGTCACAATGGTGTGACTTTGAACAACTGATGTTTCAACCTCTGTGATTGGTGATTATGTTATTTTTATTTATTCTCCCTTTCTTTCAAACACTCACAGAAATAAAGCGGAAACAAAATATTGCATAACTCACAATTAAGAAATGTGCTGTTACATTTAATGTGCAGCTAAAAAAAACAACAACAACTTTCTTGCTAACATGAGGTGATCCTACTCCTTCTTTTGATTCTTACATCTATGTGGATCATGGTGTAACCTGGGTCATATCTATGCAGTTAAGCTCAAATAAATGTGTCTGGAATCTCTACTGCTTGGCTAAACTAAACAATATGGGATATTTCATGGTCATATGAACTTTGAAATAATTATCAACATTCCTGAATTATTTTTTTTAGCATATGGGGACTAGTTCTATGGTCCATCAGTTGGCATCACAATCAAGACTTTGAACAAAAATACTTTTCTATTAAAACTGATTATGCAATAACAGCAGCAGAGCAGGAAAAAGAGCAACAGAAATCCACTTCCAATACCTTTTCTTTGTATTGTGTTCTGCTCGAACAACACAGACAATGGACAAACATACACTGTAACCAAGAAAACTGAAATACAAAATTGTCTTTTACTTTTATGTTATCCAAAGTAACATTATCTGCTCAAGCCATAAAAGCAGCTATAATGCGCTATCACATGTATTTATTTAAAAGCATTTGCACAACTACAATAAAAACATCTTTTTTTTTTTTTTTTTTACTAGAAGTTCAAAATAACACACATAGACAACAAAAGTTGAAAGAGAGAGAATGGCAATATAAACCGATTTTCCTCAATGCTCAGCTATCACTCAACTTCTGTCAAAAAAGCAAGAATACATTTCCTAACCAAAACTGAAAAGACCTTGGCTTTTCAAATGACTGTAAATTGCACAGCTAAGTGCATATAGCCACAGCGCTGTCACTGTTACTTTTCTTGACAATTCATCATAGCATACTAATTCTATAATATCATTACTGTGTCTCTTCTCACTGTACTCATCCAACAAGTTAATTTAATCAACTAATAATAGATTCAGGAATGGATGCAAGAGGCTTTAGCATTTCAAATGATATCACAAGGATTTGTACAGCAGCAAGGGTTGTGTATTATTTATCTAACACAACATCTACACAGGTAAAGGCTGCACATTTGATTTGTAGCAAGATGTAAAACAATTACATAACAATGACAATATTAGTTTCAATTTTAAGCTTCAAGAAGACTTAATCAACTTATTTTGTGATTAACTAGTGAAAACGTGAGGATCTTATTTCCTGTCTTGGATTATGCTGGTTTTTATTTTAAATAGCTGTCGATTAATTCATCTTTAATTCATTTATTGACTAATGTGGGTTAATTAACATTAGAATACACATGTCATTTTCTTTTTTTAGAAACTGTAAAAAAAAATACCATAATACATTTTAATAAAACAGAGGACATTTAAAGGTAACAAAGGAAAAAATAAATATCCTAGCTCTAAAATATGCAAGGACATGTACAATAATTGTCAGAAAACTTTTTACGAATGATTGTAGAATTATTTTTACTATTATTACTATTTGTGCTTTAGTTTTTTTTAAAGCACAAATTTAGTTTTCACTTTATTGTTTTTTTTTTCTTTCCCCCTGCAAAAAAATATACATTTTTCATAAACCTGGCATTGAATGTCAGAAGGAGGTTTATTTGTTCCTTTGAATTTGTTTGGTCAATCAGGCTGCTTACCCATTGTGTTTCACAGACAGGCACTCATTTACCTTTAATGTACTCCCATGCACACAATATTCAGGCCACACTTCTTCATACACATTTAATGCTCCTCTAGCCAACACATGGTGGGCTGCAAAAAATATTTTTTTAGACTAATATGTATGTGTGTGTATATATATATATATATATATATATATATATATATATATATGTGTGTGTATGTGATCTACACATGTATAAATCTTATATATAAAATGATGTATACATACAGTATATTTACAAATGTATGCTACAGTAAAGCTATTTTAATCTGCTGGATTAGATGTAAAAAAATATTTTAAATATTTATTTTGTAATTTTACAATCTATAACATAGAAAACTTACATATATTAAGAGCAAGTCTAATAGAATCAATTATGTTAAAAATAAAAAAGGGAATAATGGGAAAGCCAAATCAAAATAAAAAGGGGATTTAGTTATCTTTTTCCTTCAAATAAGACATCATAGTAACACAATCTAATTAGTATATTTATGTTTTATATACTTATCAGTGGTTTTACATCATATGCTATCTTCCTAGTAGAAGTGACCCTGCACACAACACACAGCCTAATCTATAAAAGAAGTAGAATAGGATAATATTTGAACATAACTGATATAGAAAATCTGTGTAATATGCATCATGGTGACTGGGCAAATTTAGAGATATTACCATTAGAGTTGAGCGGACACCTGGATGTTCGGGATCGGCAGGTTCGGCCGAACTTCGAAAAAATGTCCAGGTCCGTGCTCCGGGGCTTTCTATAAACCGAAATAGAGTCCCCATTCATAAGAAATTCTTATGAATGGGGACTCTATTTCGGTTTATAGAAAGCCAATAGCATTACATGTATTCCATAAACCGAAAGTCTATAAACCGAAAGACATTCGGTTTATAGACTTTCGGTTTATGGAATACATGTAATGCTATTGGCTTTCTATAAACCAAAATAGAGTCCCCATTCATACGAATAGGTCAATTGACCTAGTTGGCAGTGACTCTGTGAACAACACAGGATTAAAGCACCAGTGCATGTTCCTTGTTATGAATCTATACACCTTTTTCCATATTTCCCACCTATTGCATCAAATGGAAGGCTTTGGTTATTTCTTCTCTGGTACTTGGTTCTTGCTCTATTCATTTGACTTCCATGAAATGACAGTCCAATCTGGTCCCCTGCTCCAGTCTTTGGACCATTACTTAATAATAGTGGCCTGCTCTGAACTCAAGAACATGTATCTGAATTTATCCATTTAATGCAGTTATGGTGAGGGTTTTTTTATGTCAGTGTGCCTAATATTATTGAATTTCCATTGTAATCTACTCCTCTCTCCCATTTTCATTGCAGTCTCTCTTTATCTTAGATCCACCTTCTCTGTTTTGTTACATTTCCTTTGTATTGTTACCATATGTTCCACTTCCGACATATATGATGATGGAGACAATGCAGTCAGATGCTAAGTGCCACAATAGAGGTTCCTCAGTGTAAGAGATGGCACTATCAGTCATCTAATTGATCTTCTCAAACTCCATATCCACACAAACCTGGAAGCTAAACCTCTGGGATGTAGAAAAGTCCTGTTCAGTTCAGGGTATAACAATGCTACTATATGTTGATAGATTGTTTTGAAACATTGACTTTGTCTCTTAGTCACTCTCTGTACATTACACACTGATCGTGAGGTACAGAAAGTGACAGTTAAGTGCTACATAGTGTCTTCAGGTGATCCCGCGGTTAAAGTAGTATTTTATGAAATGTAACCCTTTACATTCCTCACGGATATCAACATTTTATCTTCTTACTTTATGGTGGTCATTTTATTATTTTAAAACAATTTATTTTGCCATTTTAAAGTTTATTTTAATCAATATATATATATATATATATATATATATATATATAAATGAGTATAAAATAAATTTTAAAATGGCAAAATTCAAAATTGAGCTGCAAGGGGATACATGAATATATATATATATATATATATATATATATATATATATATATATATATATATGTATATGTATATATATATATATATATATATATATATATATATATATATATATATATATATATATATATTCATGTATCCCTTGCAGCTCAATTTTGAATTTTGTAGCTGCCAGAAATATATGGACATTCTAGGTATATCAGGCATTCCCAAACACAAGTCCAATAAATGTTTCTTTTTTTGAGTGTGTAGTTGCACTAGTTGTGCACTGAGAATGAATGGGAAAATAGTGAATTTTGCTCCTTTTTATATATACTAAATTGCATATTTAAATATGTATATGGCAACCAAAGAAAGCTCTAGCTATCCTTTTTAAAAAACATAGAATGTTACACTTAAACAACCACATATCAAAAAAGCGAAAAATATTTATAGTCTTCGCCAAACTAAAATTGCCTAATCCCTATGGGATAAACGAAGAAATCTGTACCAAGAACAGTTTTTAATATTCCACTAACAAAGGGGATGTAGAGAATATGTAGCATTTGTGTTGTGTTGGTTTTGCTCAGTGTTTCTATAATATTCTGTTGTCAATGTGCGTTACATAGATTCCAAATGTAATGTGAAATTAATTTACACAAATAAGTTTGAATCAATATTCAACACATGATAATAGTATTCAATGTATCCAATAAAAAGAACATTTTCAGACATGTTTTGGTTTTATTGTCAAGAAAAGCATTAGAACTGTCTGATTATATGCCAAAGAAAAAAAATAACAGGAAGTGAAATATTGTTTAGTAATCTTTTATTCTATTGTATTCAATCTATATTTAACTTTTTCTTTATTGATTTTTTTTTCCAGTCAATCACATATTGAAACTGATATCAAAGCTTTAATTATTTTTCTTCATACGGTAAAATGGAATTCAGTTTTTTGTTTCAATAAATACTATCCAACAATGATGCCAGTATAGTATGGTGACTTTGTTACATGGCAAACACACACATATATGTGTATCAAAGTATTACTTGTTTCTAAAAAAAAACAAAAACACAACTATAGAGATATATATATTTTGATTTTAGTTAAACAAACAAAAGTTATAGTATTTCAGCTAAATAAGGGACATTTCCCTTTGATCTCTCCACTTCCTGTCTACCAGCAGCCATTAGATAATGCAGTGCATATGCATATCCAGTTAATGCAGTGCATGTGTATATCTAGTTAATGCAGTGCATGAGCACATTTAGCTAATGCAGTGCATATGCATATCCAGTTAATGCAGTGCATGTGTATATCTAGTTAATGCAGTGCATGAGCACATTTAGCTAATGCAGTGCATGAGCACATCTAGCTAATGCAGTGCATCCGGATATCTTCACCCCATATGCATACCAAACATCACAATCCGCCTACATATCAGCCAGCACATTCTGCAGCAATACGGTAACTTCTATATACATATATGTCAGAATTACACAAATAGCTGTTTCATTTGGAACAGACTGGTGTTGTATATGGAGTTTTCCACCATTCCAAGTGTCTAGTGGCATTCAAAGCATCTATTAGTACAATGAAAAACCTGCCGATGCCGCTTACCACAAGTAAATCTAAAGCGTCTAATCAAACACCATGATATAACACACAAATAATTTTACTTTCATCAATAAACAACAGCTTTGTTCATTATTGAGAGACATTAGGTGGCAAAGTATTGAATGCTGTGCATTTTATTCTTAAATCAATGATCTGTCTTGAAGTTATGCCACCTAATGTGTTTTTAAGCCATCTACTACAAAGATCAATGTGATTCTTATTTCATATTCAGTGTTAAGTTCGGCCTCATAAATTTAGAATTGCACTCTCTTATTTTGATGGTTATATATTAGGCCAGTAATGAAAGGTTTATGATTTTTAAGCGGCTGCAAATCATACCATTTTGTCCCATGCATAACATATGTTATATTTGATTTTTATTTCCCTACGAGAGATGAAATAGTCAGTGGTTAAAAGTTTCGAGAGGCAACAAATGGAACATTCAAATGATGACTTCAGGTGCAGAATTAAATAGTGCGGATGTTAAAAATGCCAAATTACATTGGGTAACAAAACCTGACATAGCCCGGATAGATCTTGTTAGCGGAGAGGGAATGATGTAATAATGTCATTCCTAAATAGCTCGATATTTCGCAAAATATAATTTTTGTATTTATTATCAATCCGCCAAAAAAGTATTTCTTTTTAAATTGTGCAAAAATGTTTTATGTAATAAATAACAGCACCTAGTAACATTGTTATTGTAAATATACTATGCTAAACTGAATTTGTATTTATGGAAATAAGATATATTAAGGCTATGCTCCCAAATATGGCAGGTTAATTAAACCTTTTCTACTATTTTCTAAATACTTTATTAACAGAATTGACATTAACTCTTATTTATGAAAACAAGAGAAACTAATGTTAACTGCTTAAATAATTTGAAAAATGTACAGTTTCTGCATTAAAATAGCTTATTGTTACTTTACCAATTTTAGTTTCTGTTAGATCTAAGATATTCCGCAATATACACCATTTTATAAAAATTTGACTTTGGTTTGCAGTAAGGACAGACGTAAACTTTAGCCAACGCTGTAAAGACTGGAGTATCCAATTATATAATGTTTAAATTGTATATCACCTTGACAACCAGATTTCTCATCTGTTTTTCTTTTCGTTACAGTAAATCTGATGGTTCAAAGGTCCAAGAATGCTACTGTAGTTCAGGATTTCTAATTTTGTACTTTACCTGCACATATGAATGTGTCAGATGGAGGTGGAGGAGAAGTATGTATCCAGACATTGAACTTGTAGACAGCTGTTCGATTACACTGATTGTAACCACTATGGTAAGTTAACAGCTCTCTTCAAATAGATTTTCTGGCTCTGAAGATTTCTCCATGGTTTAGTTAACAGACTGTGTGTCAGGGTTGGGACCTGGGAGCGTAGCGCAGGGGTGTTGGCACTAGGTGGTGCGCACACTAGAGAAGTCCGGGGTGGCAGCAGTACCAAGGGATAAGGCAGAACAGTGTTCGAGGTAGGTAATGGGTAATCCGGAGTCAGGAGTGGAGAGGTAAACGTAGTCGATAAACAGTCCAAGGGTTCGGTAGCCGGGAGATCAATAAACACAGGGAAAACGAGGAACAAAGGTATGGGTAGGAATCACTGTAGAGGGAGTATCCACACTACAAGCTTGGAAAACGAGCAAGCACTGAATGAACAGTGCTTGCTGTTTAAATAGGGTGCCAGGACCTTTGCTCTGCCCACCATCCTGCAGGTCGCCGCCCCCTCTGGCTTTAGCCAGATAGTGAAGGCAGGAGTAGGACCTGCCCCCTCTCCACACCTCCCGTGCATCATCCAATGGGAGCACACCACCGGGCCGCAGGCCACGCCCCCCTGCCATCAGATTGACACCTGTGCTTGTGTTACACGAGGCAGGTTGTACTACAGGCCGGGGATGCGGCCTACACCGCGATCGTGTGCCCCCCCGGCGGGGTGCACGCTACCTGGAGTCTGCTCGACCAGGTAGGGGATCCCTGCAGGAGGCATGGGATGGAACTGGGGTCTGACACTGTGGTAATGCACATGCTTAAGGAATTAATGTAAGCATTGAAGGTATAAAGAAGTGTAATATATATGTGTATGTGTAAGTTGGATCGTTTTGGCAGGAGAAATTGGTCACTATTTAGAAGAGCCTATAAGTGTCTATATAAATAATTTAGAAGGATTTTGCTGATTCTTAAGTAGTAAAGTTTATTCATTTCAATTTGTCCCATTGCATTACCACGAAATCAATATTCATGATTTGATTGCATATTTCAAGAACCAGGATCATAACAGGTGATGGACACCCAACACATGATGTGTATGATTAGTATTTTAATTATTATTATTCATAAAGCTCCCTCAAATCCCACAGAACTTTACAATGGATATACAACGAAACAGCATGTGACATAACATACATAGTCATACAACATGTATTCTATGTAACATTAACATGTATAACATGTATTAACATGTATATCTTGGAGGAAAGACGAACAGGTGGGATATGATAGAAACATTTAAATACATAAAGGGAATCCACACAGTAAAGGAAGAGAGTATATTTCAAAGAAGAAAAACTACCACAACTAGAGGACATTGTCTAAAATTAGATGGGCAACGATTTAAAAGTAATATCAGAAAGTATTACTTTACTGAGAGGGTAGTGGATGTATGGAATAGCCTTCCAGCGGAAGTGGTAGAGGTAAACACAGTCAAGGAGTTTAAGCATGCGTGGGATAGGCACAAGGCTGTCCTAGATATAAGATAGGGAACTGCGGACTAATAAAAGTATTTAGAAAAGGGGGCAGACTAGATGGACCGAATGGTTTTTATCTGCTGACACATTCTATGTTACAATTATCCACCTTAACAGGCCTTATAAAAAATCTTGTCCCCCTGGATTGAGAGTTATGCAGTCCTTCCTTGCAGGTGTCTTTAGACATGGAAAGGGTTGCCACCCAACCAGCATTTTACTTATTGGCCGGTAAGAAATTGACTAGTGAGGCAGAAGCATTATTTTTCAAGAATAGGTGGAAGCTATAGACATGGGATGTGTGGTTATCCACGTAAGGTTTCCTCTGTCTTCCTCTATATTGTAAGATTTCAGCAGGGATCACTCTACCATATGTATCGACTAGACATGTGCATTCGTTTTCGGACGAATGCATTTTCGTCCGAAAATAGCATTTTCGTCCATTCGTCCGAAAAACGAATAACCAAAATGCTAAACTAACGAAAGCCGAATGAACGCATGGTTAATAAATGAAAATCATTCGTCCATTCGTCCATTTGTGCTATTGGCATTCTATAAACTGAAATAGAGTCGGTTTATAGAATACCAATAGCATTACATACATTCCATAAACCGACATAATGAACAACTTTCGGTTTATGGAATGCATGTAATGCTATTGCTATTCTATAAACTGAAATAGAGTCCCCATTCATACGAATAGGTCAATTGACCTATTCGTCTGAATGGGGACTCTATTTCGGTTTATAGAATAGCAATAGCATTACATGTATTCCATAAACCGAAAGTCTATAAACCGAAAGACATTCGGTTTATAGACTTTCGGTTTATAGAATACATGTAATGCTATTGCTATTGTATAAACCGAAAGTCTATAAACCGAATGTCGTTCGGTTTATAGACTTTCGGCTTATGGAATACATGTAATACTATTGGCTTTCTATAAACCGAACTAGAGTTCCCATTCATAAGAATTTCTTATGAATGGGGACTCTAGTTCGGTTTATAGAAAGCCAATAGTATTACATGTATTCCATAAGCCGAAAGTCTATAAACCAAACGACATTCGTTTATAGACTTTTGGTTTATAGAATACATGTAATGCTATTGCTATTCTATAAACCGAAAGTTGATAAACCGAACGTTGTTCGGTTTATAGACTTCCGGCTTATGGAATACATGGAATACTATTGGCTTTCTATAAACCGAACTAGAGTCCCCATTCATAAGAATTTCTAGTTCGGTTTATTGAAAGCCAATAGCATTACATGTATTCCATAAGCCGAAAGTCTATAAACCGAATTACATTCGGTTTATAGACTATCGGTTTATGGAATGTGTAGGTCAATTGATTCGTACGAATAAAACGAAACGAAAATAATGAACGAATTTCGTCTGAAACAAATGCAGTAATCCCAAACTGTACTTTTTTTTTATTATAAAAAAAAAATAATTTTCATCATTAGTGGGCAATATGGTAAGAGGTTCCCATATTGCCCACTAATGATGACATTTTTTTTTTATATAGTTCCATAATGGATGGGATAGTTGTAGATTTCCAATATTTGGATATCAAAGAGTCGGCTGCAATTAATAAATGTTTTAATATAATTGATTTGTTTGTGGGTAAATTTGGTGTAGGTTTTTTAAATAAACACATTTCAGGGGTTAGGAGTGTAATTGAATCTGTAATTGGTGTACCCATAAGTTCTAGGACCAAAAAACAGGAAGTGCATTACACATTTGGTTGATGAAAAAAAAATCACAAACATAAGCATATCATTTTTTCTTAATGCCAGATGTTCTTAAGCGCATAACATTTTTACAGCTTAAATACTCTCATTAATTGGAACTATAGCATGGTTGGTGTTATATATGCTATAATTGGCTATAATAAGCAACTTTCTATAAAAAAAAATCATGCTTTCAGAAAACACTATTGTGAGGAACGCAATGTTAAAGTGGCATTAAGTGCAAAACCTAAAAGATCTAAATGTTTATTCATCAGAACTAAGATCATGAACACTTTGTGACCCCGAGTGTGTATCTATCCAGGAAGCATCTTTGGATCTAAAACATTTGCCTTCAGCTCACTCTAATTTCCTTTGCAGGCAAATGTTCTAATTTGACTATTAAATTGGTATAGTAAAAATCCAGATATTTAAATGCTGTATTATACTGGGGGACATAAGACTGTTCAACTATTTAGAGTGAGCTATGTGTTTAAGTGCAAGTTATGGAATCGGTAATAATAAATGTACTTAATCCCCAGATTTTCTATTTATTTGAAGGAACATTTATACAAGGAGTTTGAGGGGATAAAAAAAATAATTATTTTGTTATAGTTCTCTAGTGGGGTTATTTGTAATTGTGTGCTTTGTGAGTAGCTCTGTATTATGTCCTGTTCCTCTTTTTTCTATACTTGGCATTAAAATATTTTGTCAATACTGTAGTAACGATTTCTCTAGGAGGATGCTTTCTCTATTTCGGAAAAGAATAACATTTTTAATTTGACTATTTAGTTTTGACCAGTCGCAAAGCTATTATATTACACATCCTTGAATTTAAAATCTTAGTAATTACATCCCAAAAGTAAAGGGGGCTGTATGTTTACAACTTTTTAAATTTTGCAGGAAAATCGTGTTATTTGTCAAAAGTTTTCTTGACGTCATTATCAGTTTTCTTAATAAGTTTGATACTAAGCCGAAGTGGACAGAAGGTCTTACACTGATTGATGTCACCAGACAAAAGGACTAAAACAGATTGATAATGTGACCAAGGCCTGATTTGCATGGCTCTATTTAGTTTATATCACATATCTAGCCATAATTATCGTTTATTAACCATCCCGTAATTTTCAATTAAACAAAAATATCCTTGGAGGTCAATGGAGATTGCTTATTTCCTGGAAGTCAGAGTGAGCTTGTCATTTAGAGTGAGATGCAGGTGAACGGAGGCTCAGATGAACACTTCAACTATGCATTGTAGAAAAGCAAACCTGGTGGGTTTCTCTTACTAGCTCAACTGGCCCTAAATAATGCATTGCTAGATCTTTGTAGAACTCTCACATATTTAACAATACATTAGGCAGGGCTAACACTGTTCTTCTTACAGGAGTAACCTCACCAGGTTTGGTCCATGACAACGCATTGTCCGTGGGATTAAAGCAACTCTGTCAATCTAAACATTGTTTATGTAATGAATAAAAATGATGAAAAATGGTACGCACATTGTATTATCAGAATTGCATGCAAATTCATATAATAGGAGAAAACAATGTGTTAAAACTGTCTGTGGTGTCTGCTGCTTATGACATCACCTGTGGCTTTATATGCAAATGAGCTAATTGTCAATGGGAAATTTGCTTATCAAGCCACATAAGCAGTAGACACCACAGACACATTTTTCTCTTATTTTGTGCATTTGTATTTAGGCTGACAAAGTCCCTTAAATGATCCACTCCCCAAATGTCCCTTGTACCTCACTGTTTGTGATTAGTGTCATCTATGTTGTGCAAATTCAAAATTTGGATTGGGATTAATCAGGATGCTAATATCAGAACCAGTACATAAATGCTGGTAAATAAAGACATTCTTTTATCTGATAGTGTTATGACTGGCTAATGCCTAGTACCAGAAACACACATCTTAGTCTCTAATGAGCAAGGTAAAAATGAACACATCAAATTTCTGAACACTGTAAGTAAATATAATGAACATATGGCATATTCGAGTTGTTTCCAAGTTGATTCAGGCTGTCCTCTTATGAAGGATAAGGATTTTAGAATATTCTCTGTCAAATAGACAGACCATCTGCCTATATGGTGGGAGGTAACTTGTTTTTGATAGTTCTTTCCCTAGCTTCGAAGAAATGTGGTGTTTTTTTTTTAATATAAATGATAATTATTTTTGATAAGGTATTCGTTTTTATATTAAAGGACAATTGCTCACATATACTACTTACACACTCTGATAGAAGATCATGATTTCTAGACGATAAATTACTTATGTTATGCAAAGACGTATTATTATGTACATTAAACATTAGGCCTCTGTAAAAATACTAAACGTGTAACCACAACAGAAACTAAATGCTACATAAAACCACAAACATTTATGGGACAGGGAAATCAGGTAACAATTATAGCTCAAATTGTTAAGAATTTTTCGTTTCCAAACCCACCTAATAATAATAATATTGATCATGAAACCATGTTGTAAAGCTGGTGACAGGGGCCCACCAAAGCGGAAGAGTATCAGCCAAACAGGTGGCCATGAAAAATAGCTACTTGCCACTACCCTATCAATTATACTGCAGCTATGGTGAACCATTTACATTTAAGGAAGTCTAGCAACCACCTCCAAAGTGTATGGATGTTAGTTTTGTGGGGGAGAAAAATGTAATAACCTACATCCATTGCTAACAAATACACAGCAATTTATTATAGCATAATTATTCATAAATGAAATAATAAAAGAACACCGAAAAAGCAATGTAACTAAGGATCACCAGTTAAATAATAAAGGTTCTTTGCTACATTCAATTGTCTAATATTTCAACCCCTTGATACACTTCTCTGTAGGTGGGGTAAGAGTCCAGTTAGTGGTCAAAAGGAAGCAGGCCAATTGGCCTGCAAGAAATTGGGAAGGACTACCTGCTCAGACTAGAGGCTCTACGCAACAAAGACAGAATTTCCGGGAATTGAGATCAGAATCCCAAATTGTAGGGCAATGTAGCCGAGTTGGAAAAATTCTCCAATGGAACTGAATGGGGGCATTTTTCCAACTCAGCTACTTTTGCCTTAACTTTTAAATTCCCATCTCAATTGCCTGCACTTCTCTCCTTATTGAGTAGACACTTATAACAAACAGATTTGAGGGGGGGGGGGGGGCATACGACGTGTAGTTATGACACTTTATTAATCCAAAAGTATAACGTCTTAAAAAGTACCATAAAGTACAGGAATGGGGAACTTGAAAGAAAGAGATCAATGTCAATTTCAACAGGTACAATTGATTTTGAGAGCATGACATGTAAACCTGTGCAGCAGGCTAGTTAAAATTCACTGCACTTCAGAAAGAATCACTTTTTAATATCTCTCTGTGATAATGCCGCTATGTTCTAAACATTTATGTAAATGCGCCTTTCCTTTTGCATTTTCATGAAATCAACAGCTTTCGTCCTAGTAATTATTGCAGTGGAAATCATCATCACATTCTCCAGTAATTCCCAGAGCCTAGGAAAGATTACTTGTGCTTCACTTCTTTTAGCATTCTATTTGCACATCCTAGAACAACATGTTGGTGGAATGTTTCATTCGTTAGCAGAATTCTGATCATTGCAGCAAGACTGCTACCTGTTTCTCAGTGGCATTTCTTCCATAATCCGCTTGTAGAACACTTTTAAAAATGTTAACAAATGTAGTAGTATTTTTGAGAGTCTGGTTTTATTTTAAGTTGTATCTTTACAATTATTTGCTAAAAGTTTTGTTTCTTCGAAGTTGGCCTGTAAACAGACTAAAGGCTTTTGAATTTTGAGTTCAATACTGGGACTATCCTGAGAAAAATGGGAATGACTAAACAGTGGCATTGCATTGGCAAAAGGAAGAGAGGCACTCAGGATTTACTTCCAATTCAAGGTGCATTTATTAGGAAAAATCATCCTTATCATATCAGCATGGGGCAGAATTTGCAAACACAAATTGTGCAACACTGGAACTTTTTCACAAGCGTAAAGGGACTTACAGATAGTGCTAATTTAAATATGTATGTAACTAAGTAGCAACCAATCAGAAAAGAGATCACATGTAAATTAGCATCTTGATACGTATCTATAGATACCACTTTGGGACCTCGCAGCTGGTGTTAATCGAGACTGTTTCCTTGAACATTATAAAATTTAGCTTTACCAGTCACCTAGCACTTTGTAAACTGAGAGAGCCTGGGTGGCGTACCCCTTAAACACCAACTTTGTGGCACCCGCCTTTTATGTTTCCAACTAGAAGTGTATATTTAAGTATTATCCAGTGTGACAGTCTTATGGCTTTATCCTAGTGGTCTTTAAGATACAATATTTGAACGCCACTGATTGTAGGAGAAATGGTCTACATCACTGGCAAAGCCAGTAAAATAGACAAATCACCCCTTCTCCAGAAGGAAGAATGTGCACTGTTGGAAAGCAAAAGACGTTAACTGGCTTTAATTAAACACACTGTTGTAACTCTATGCTCTCTGTAAGAGATGAAGGTGAAGGTACTTCTAATTCACAGGTTATATCTCTTCAAGCATGTGTCTTCTTTCACAGTTTTTGCTATAACTCTGCTAATGCTCAGCAGCATTGTATTCATCTGCCACTGAGTGTACTCAATGGAATAATGAATTATTAAGCCAAAATACGTCCCACAAAACTGGGGTATTGAAGTAACATAATGATACCTACTGTTAAAATACACATATTAAAATGACTGTAGGCCAAATATTAAGTTATCTTTAATTAAAAGATTAAATCAGACATTACATTATACATTTTAAAAAGAAATGTTTTAATGAACGAATATCCTACTGAGCCCTGCTTTCTCCTTGTAGCTCTTTCAGGAGCCTGATATCAGGCTGGGTCAGACCTTTTGAATGACATGTAAGGCATTTGATAGTGTTAACTTTAAGGGCTCATAAGGTATCAGATTTATATTTTCTTATTTAAAATTACTACACTTTATGCAATCTTTCAGTGAAACAGAAGTTCACTTTTAGCCTGCAGATGTCCTTCCATATACATACATAAGAAAATAATAGGGTGAGGTACTTGGATGACAACCAATAGCCAATATTGTGTGTTTAATAACTATCATTGAGCACATACATCTACTGTATGTTTTCAGTATTACTACTCTATCAATAGTTTATCACATAATCCATGTAAATCATTCTACTTGTGCATTCAATTAATAACAAGGTAAAAAAGATATCTGTTAACCCCTTCGCGACAATGGACTTGTCAGGTACGTCCTGCCGGGAACTCTGATTCAACACCAGAATTTTTTTTAATCTGTCCCTCACAGCTGCAGCATCCTCTCCCTATACTAAGAAGAGCTCATGTGATGTGCGTGGACGTGACTCCAGTTTATATATATAGAGGCTGGGTCACATGCTGCACTGGCCAATCACAGCCATGCCATTAGTAGGCATGGCTGTGATGGCTTCTAAGGGCAAACGAGTCAAACTCTTATTGATTGGCTGCCCTGCAGCCTTTCAAAATGCGCCATTAAATCGCCGAACTCCAACACGAACATACAGTGCAATGTCCGTGGTCGGGTCCGGGGTCCAAAAACCGTAATGTTCGTACGAACCCGAACAGTGCGGTTCGGGTTCGCTCAACACTACCCAGAATCCCTTGCAGTGGAATGTGTGATTTGTGTGGGAAAAGCAGGCCTTCTGGCTTGTTTGGTGTGTAGATTTATGTATGATAATGCCTCTGTTACCCACTATTATAACTAGCAGCATGAGTGAAACCAGATGCACTCAGGTTCTTGGTAAACTGTGATATCCGTACTGTGGACCAAGGATCATACTATATTAAAACTACAGGGAGGCATTTGAAGATGTTAAGGTCGCAAAAGTTCAACATTTTCAAAACATAATGGGGTTTATGTATAAAAACATATGTATTATGGTTATTGCGCTTTTTTATAACTCACGACACTTTGCAGTGCGGGAATTTGACCTCTGCCAAACAGCGTTTGGCGGAAGTTCCTTTACATGGATCAGGTGCTTTTCAGTGTTGGATTTTTTTATACAGACACAACACCGGCGAATTGTGTGCTGACACAACTGAAATGTACGCATTCGGCATAGCTAATATTTAACAAGAGGGGATAAAACAGAAATTCATATATCTACCTTTTCAGTAACAATTGATAATATATATAAAACATATCTACACTGATAACATATAGTGACTTAGTAATTACCCCAACCTGATGAACAATACTACAATTAGCTGTCTTTTTTGTCTTACGTAGCCTGTAATTCTACTTAACGTTCTGCATAAAACCTTGGTGCTATATAGATAATTTTGGTTGGAAAGACCAGTAAGGGAGCATCTCCATAAACTATGCCGGAAATAGACCATAAATGTTCTAGTATTTGTTTTTACCTCTACTATTTCATAGATGCTCTCTACAAGAAACATTAGTGAATGATAATTAAAAAATGATGTCAGCTCAACACTACAGTGAAAGATTTTAAATGTCGATTTCATTAAATTATTAAGTCTTGGTTTGCTAGCTCAATGGCATGCTAGTAAATACAAACTTTTAAATATGGAATGTACAATATAAGTCACCAGCCTGAACTTGACTGCTTTAAAACTCTTCAAATGTTATATATATATATAAAAAAAAACATATGTATTGATTTATTTCTTTAAAAAGTGTCTTTCCAAGAAATATAATGTTATCTCTCATTTTCAAGTACATAATGGAGAACATTTACAATACAAAGCAATGTACTCATGCATTGAGAGACTTAAATCCAAGCATTTATGAGACAGATATTTTCAGGGATATTATCATATTATTGCAAATGCTAAAGTTATATCTGTTCATTACAAATATCATTCATGCAGGAAAAATCTGTACAATTGAATATAACACGGTTACGATGTAAGACTAGACATTAAATGTCATCGACAATTATGTATAGTTGTTTCATGGTCTTGGTGCCATATACATTTAGCAATATATAGGGCTACACTTCTCATACATTTGTGGGGACATGCTCTTAAAAAAAGCTTATACGTTTTAGGTGCAAAACTATTTTTGCTCTTTGCTCCTTTGCTCCTAAAACTCAAATAGTAAATATGAGCAAATTGTGAATAAAATTGGGCATATTTGCGAATAAAACCAGGCATGTTTGCAAATTTTTTAATCCTGCCATTTTTATAAGAACTTGAAAAACGCAAAAAATAGTGCTTAATGTTCAGCATGCCAGAGACTATTTTGCTTGATACACTAAACATACATCTTTAGAATTCACAAACGTTTGATCATTTTGGTGAATTTGCCATGAGTTGTTCAGTTAAAGGGACTGTCTGGTGCCCAAGATGTATCTTCCACATGTTAATTCATATTAATGTGTTTTCAAGACACTTTAAAATGCATGTTTTACATTTTGCATTGCTTAAAATATAAACAACTTACAGTTAGATGAATTTGTGAAATTATAGCAGTTTGCAAGAATCCAGGACTACCTACAAGAGCTGAGTAAAAGTCAATTCCCCCCCCCCCTTTTTTTTTTTTACTGCAGGAGCCAATGAGATTAACGTCCTTCAAATGAATGTATTTTCTTTCTCTCTGGTGATCACACACTGTGTTGCATTGTTAAGAGGTCCTACCGTGTACAAGAGCAAATCTAGTACACTACACGCAATGTATTTAATACCAGCAGCACAGGAAGCGACTAAATGAAACACATGTTTTTCATATCCTGAGTGTCTATATAATCAGTGCTGCCGCACCTGCAGTGAACATGCATTGTAATCACTGAGGGAGGGCTTGAGTCAGATATTAGAAATTTGATTTATGCAGAATGTCTGCATCATATCCCACTGCAAAAAAAGCCTGTGCACTATACAAGCAGTAGTCTTCAGCTTGCAACAAATTGAGTTTGGGGACTAGACTGTGCCTTTCAAGAATATTTTATTGATAAATGAAATACATTTTTTTTTTCATGATTCTTACAGACAGGGGTTAACTATATATTTTTAATTAAAGCTGAATTAAGCTTTCTAGAAAATGAGGTCCTATAAATAACTAGGAAAGGATTCCAATGAAGGGAAGAAGGTATTCAACAATGGCTGGGTTTTGCATTATACCAGTGGTATATGTCAGTTTTCTGCTTCCCTAGGCCTAAATAAACTCATGCAGTTCTCATCCCTCATTGGTCACACCTCTTCCTTGCATAACTTAAACACTACACCAGATCATCCCCACATGTCTTACAACAGTGTTAGACTTCCCCCACATCCCTGTCCATAAAACCAGATTGCAGTTGCACCATTTGGCAGGCAGCACAAAGAAGTGGTATAGCTGGCTCTGCTGCCACCCCCTCCAGCCTTTGACCCTAGGCATAGGTGGCCTAGGCAGAAATAAAACACTGCATACTGAACTATGTAAAGAATAAAACTTTATGTATACACTGTGTCATCGTAATTACAAGCAAATGCATAGATTACATCTGTGTTTTTAATCTGTCTGTAATGTTTCCTGCCATCGAATGCCTTCATATGCAAATTAACAGTTTTCAATGAGAAACCTATAATTTATGCATAAAATGCATTTCTGCTATATGATATCACCTCGTGGCTTGTAATTTGATAGTGAACTCAAGATATACCATTTTTTTTGAACATTCACAGATTAAACAAGATGAAGGTCTCCAAGTTTTATTAAAAGTTATTTGGGAAGAACATTTAAAAAAAATGTACATTGTTGATATCCTAGGCATAGTCTAAATTTTTTTAAATTTTTTTTGTTTTGTTTACATCTGTCAAATTTGTGTTTTTGTTATAAGCATTTAATTTAAGAAGAGACTGGCATATCTTCGGTTTGTGTGTACACTAATTTCAAAGTCACTACAACTTTCTCTTCTATTCCCGAATGAAACTTGCCACGGTTGTATAATACCTTCAGAATAATTTATCACGTACTGTAGTAAAAGATTTTAAAAAATCATTATTCTTTTGATCTAAAAATTCTTAGGTTTCATATTTAATATAATCTCTTTTGAGAGGATCTATCTGAAAGAGTTACCATGTATGTTTTAGTCCTCCGAGACGCCAACAGAAGAGGAAGTAAGACTTTAGTAACTTCAAAAGCTTCTTTAAAATTGTTCCACGGGTTGATATTTGCTAAAAAAGAACAATTCATTTAATACAAAGGAAATAAAACATTATTAGAAACACAAAGATGTGACCGGAGATTTAAGACAAAGCAGACAGAGAGTTGTGACAGAGTTAAAATATCTAATTTATGGGTTTGAAGCAATTTCACCACTTATTATGCCTTAGGCAAATATATTAGAATTACAGTGGCAGAATGCAACCAATATTGATTTTGTTACATTGTCGTACGATTCCTTTGAACTGCAAATTGTTGCATTTTTATAATGGAAAGGCAGTTGGGGAAAAAAAGTAATGAATAGGATAAGGGTGGGAAATGCCGAATTATTGTCATCAGTACTGTATTCATTTTCAGAGACTGACATTTTAACCACATAAGCCTAGTCTGATTTAACATTATTAGTCTAACAGAATTGACTGTAATAATTCCACTTCAGCCTCAGAATCTGAATTCTGCACTTTACGTAAGTGGCACAGGTATTCCTCTGGCATATAATGGGACTGCTTTCTTGTGTATTCTTTGACAAGCACATGAAAAGGATAGATGAAAAGGAGATAAGGGAAATGGGTGCACAGGGGCCAATCATATAAGGTGATACCAATTAATTAAGAATTGTAATTCCTTGGCCAGTATTAAAGCACTTTAAGTAGAAATCAAATGAACACCTACAAGAAACAAACACTCCTTTCATACTAAAATAATGAAGTTGTTTTGATCTCATAAAAATGTATATTAGGTTTGTTATGATAATTATTTTTTTTACCAAAACTGATAAAGAGACAAACTGTAATCTAAATTGTGGCTGCAAAAAGCTCACAGGAAGAGATGCTTTCATAAAGAGATGCCATTGACAGAATCTAGGACAGTTATTTGCGGTCAGCTCAACGCTGCAGTTAGATCGATGACAGTTCAGAGCGAATGTTTTGTCATTGGACTGCCAGCGCCAAATACTAACCCTTAAAATAACCCCCTCTAACCTAAACCTAAAACTCAATTATGGCCCCTAAAACTAACCTTTGATGGAGCGTCTTACAGCTATGAACTTTCAGACTGTCGGACAGACAAGTGGGAGATTAGCACAGGGGAGCTCCAAAGAACATATACCAAGCATCATAGCAAAAAGGATAGGCAGAAAGCATAGTAAAAAAAGTACAAATGGTCAGGGCCAACAGATACGGTTCTTGAGCGAGGAGGAGTAAAGCCAAGGTCGGTGTTTGAGAAGGTAACTAAGTCAAAAAGGAAGTCCAAAAAGTCATAGCCAGGTAATCCAAAAATATCAGTGTGCATAAGTAGGATAAGCTCAGCGAGGTATTATCATGGGAATAAACAAGCATGGAATGACAGGTGAGCAGGGTTTATATAGTCAGAACCATAATACATCCCACCAGCAGCAAGTAGCTCCCTTACTGAGATGCTGAATAGTAGGTGTGCCTGGAAGGCACTGCCTACCTCCCTCCTTCTACCCCGAATATCTGTTCAGACAGCCATGCCCCTGGATTTAAGGATATGCCCCCACAGGTTGTAGGACGCACGCGCTTGCTATACAAGAGGCGGAACTACTGGAGACCAGGGATGCAGCCTATTCCATGATCGCACTGCCATTTTGGAGGGGGGCCCTGCTGACTGGCGGTGAAAAGGGCCTGGAGCCTGACACAGACACTCAAAGTCGTGCGATGAAGAGGTGAAAAATAACTGTCCCATTTCACCAATGACAAGCATTCATCGATTTTGTAAAAGGTTTATTCATCTTCTGTGGCATGACTACAAACTGCTCTTACTGTGCCGGGATGCGATGCATCTAACAAATTCCTTCCTATATTTCTTGTTTGTTCTGCTCTCCATGTTGACACATGTCCGTTTGTTTGGACTGTAGCCAGATATCCAAATTATTTGCTAGTTTTCGCAAGACTGAATTCCTTTTAAATTGAAAGTTTGTGCTGGTATTATTAAGTCTGCCCTCAGTTGGCAATGTCTAATTAATGTAAGCAGGTCCTTCTGACATTACTTTAGTTACCACCACCTGGTATCAAGCCCTGTCCCTAGCTAATTAAATATTTTATCTCCCATGGGGAAAATTTAAAGATGGTGTTAATTATTTTTCAAATGTATTTTTATCTTTTATTATTTTTGAGACTATGAAACATGTATATAATGATGCTATCCGATACTGATCAAAATGTTGCACACTGGATCAAGGCAAGATTAGCAGAGGTCTGAATTAGCTTAACTATTCTGTTGCATTCATGGTCACTTTAAGACATTGTTGAGCTGTAGGAAAAATGTTAATTGCCTGAGCTCATTCCTTATTAATCCCACTCATATTTGCAAACATAAAAAGTAGACACAAAAGTAACCATTACAGAAACACAAGCCTCTGTGTTTACTTGACAGAAATTCAAGTTAGATGCGTATTTGGCCTTCCCTAGTAATAACCGGAGGCGTCGCTAGGGGTGGGCTACTGGGGCTATAGCCCCGAGTCCCCCCTTCATAGCCCCGAATGGAGACTCTGGGGCTAAAGTATTCTTCAGCCCCAAGACTCCAGGGCTATAATTATTTTAAAAAAAAAAATCCCCCGGATTAATCTCACGCGGGGGTGAGGGCCAATCAGAAGGAGAGGAAGCTATAGGGAGCTCTCTCCCTAGCCTCTCCTCCTGGCCATACAGAGCAAAGCGCGACGGGTGCAAGCTCCGCCCCCGTCGCGCTGTGTGAGCTGCTCGCCGGATGTCAGGTGGACGGACATCCGGCAGAAGGTCCTGGATGACGGACCAACTGTAAGGTAAGTAAAAAAAAAAAAAAGTGTGACTGTGTATGAGTGTCTAGGTGTGTGTGTCAGGTTGTCTAGGTGTGTGTGTGTGTCTGGGTGTCTCAATTTGTGTGAGTGGGTGTCTCAGTGTGTGTGAGCCAGCACTTTAATGGCACAATATTCTTGGGCTCTGACTGGCACTATATTACTGGGTTCTGACTGACACACTATTACTGGGCTCTGAGTGGCACACTATTACTGGGTTCTGACTGGCACACTATTCCTGGGCTCTGAGTGGCACACTATTACTGGGCTCTGACTAGCACAATATTACTGGGCTCTGACTGGCACACTATTACTGGGCTCTGAGTGCCCCACTATTACTGGGCTCTGACTGGCACAATATTACTGGGCTCTGACTGGCACACTATTACTGGGCTCTAACTGGCACACTATTACTGGGCTCTGAGTGGCACAATATTCCTGAGCTCTGAGTGGCACAATATTCCTGAGCTCTGAGTGGTACACTATTACTGGGCTCTGACTGGCACAATATTACTGGGCTCTGACTGACACACTATTACTGGGTTCTGACTGGCACACTATTCCTGTGCTCTGAGAGGCACACTATTACTGGGTTCTGACTGGCACAATATTCCTGGGCTCTGACTGGCACACTATTACTGGGCTCTGAGTGGCACACAATTCCTGGGCTCTGACCGGCACAATATTCCTGGGCTCTGATTGGCACAATATTCCTGGGCTCTGACTGGTACAATATTCCTGGGCTCTGACTGGCACAATACTACTGGTATCTGACTGGCACACTGTTACTGGGTTCTGACTGGCACACTATTCCTGGGCTCTGAGTGGCACACTATTACTGGGCTCTGACTAGCACAATATTACTGGGCTCTGACTGGCACAATATTACTGGGCTCTGACTGGCACACTATTACTGGGCTCTGACTGGCACACTATTACTGGGTTCTGACTGGCACGCTATTCCTGGGCTCTGAGTGGCAGACTATTACTGGGTTCTGACTGGCACAATATTCCTGGGCTCTGACTGGCACACTATTCCTGGACTCTGAGTGCACACTATTCCTGGGCTCTGAGTGTCACAATATTCCTGAGCTCTGAGTGGCACACTATTCCTGGGCTCTGAGTGTCACAATATTCCTGAGCTCTGAGTGGCACAATATTCCTGAGCTCTGAGTGGCACACTATTACTGGGCTCTGACTGGCACAATATTACTGGGCTCTGACTGACACACTATTACTGGGCTCTAACTGGCACACTATTACTGGGCTCTGAGTGGCACAATATTCCTGAGCTCTGAGTGGCACAATATTCCTGAGCTCTGAGTGGTACACTATTACTGGGCTCTGACTGGCACAATATTACTGGGCTCTGACTGACACACTATTACTGGGTTCTGACTGGCACACTATTCCTGTGCTCTGAGAGGCACACTATTACTGGGTTCTGACTGGCACAATATTCCTGGGCTCTGACTGGCACACTATTACTGGGCTCTGAGTGGCACACTATTCCTGGGCTCTGACCGGCACAATATTCCTGGGCTCTGATTGGCACAATATTCCTGGGCTCTGACTGGTACAATATTCCTGGGCTCTGACTGGTACAATATTCCTGGGCTCTGACTGGCACAATACTACTGGTATCTGACTGGCACACTGTTACTGGGTTCTGACTGGCACACTATTCCTGGGCTCTGAGTGGCACACTATTACTGGGCTCTGACTAGCACAATATTACTGGGCTCTGACTGGCACAATATTACTGGGCTCTGACTGGCACACTATTACTGGGCTCTGACTGGCACACTATTACTGGGTTCTGACTGGCACGCTATTCCTGGGCTCTGAGTGGCAGACTATTACTGGGTTCTGACTGGCACAATATTCCTGGGCTCTGACTGGCACACTATTACTGGGCTCTGAGTGCACACTATTCCTGGGCTCTGAGTGTCACAATATTCCTGAGCTCTGAGTGGCACACTATTCCTGGGCTCTGAGTGTCACAATATTCCTGAGCTCTGAGTGGCACAATATTCCTGAGCTCTGAGTGGCACACTATTACTGGGCTCTGACTGGCACAATATTACTGGGCTCTGACTGACACACTATTACTGGGCTCTAACTGGCACACTATTACTGGGCTCTGAGTGGCACAATATTCCTGAGCTCTGAGTGGCACAATATTCCTGAGCTCTGAGTGGTACACTATTACTGGGCTCTGACTGGCACAATATTACTGGGCTCTGACTGACACACTATTACTGGGTTCTGACTGGCACACTATTCCTGTGCTCTGAGAGGCACACTATTACTGGGTTCTGACTGGCACAATATTCCTGGGCTCTGACTGGCACACTATTACTGGGCTCTGAGTGGCACACTATTCCTGGGCTCTGACCGGCACAATATTCCTGGGCTCTGATTGGCACAATATTCCTGGGCTCTGACTGGTACAATATTCCTGGGCTCTGACTGGCACAATACTACTGGTATCTGACTGGCACACTGTTACTGGGTTCTGACTGGCACACTATTCCTGGGCTCTGAGTGGCACACTATTACTGGGCTCTGACTAGCACAATATTACTGTGCTCTGACTGGCACAATATTACTGGGCTCTGACTGGCACACTATTACTGGGCTCTGACTGGCACACTATTACTGGGTTCTGACTGGCACGCTATTCCTGGGCTCTGAGTGGCAGACTATTACTGGGTTCTGACTGGCACAATATTCCTGGGCTCTGACTGGCACACTATTACTGGGCTCTGAGTGCACACTATTCCTGGGCTCTGAGTGTCACAATATTCCTGAGCTCTGAGTGGCACACTATTCCTGGGCTCTGAGTGTCACAATATTCCTGAGCTCTGAGTGGCACAATATTCCTGAGCTCTGAGTGGCACACTATTACTGGGCTCTGACTGGCACAATATTACTGGGCTCTGACTGACACACTATTACTGGGCTCTAACTGGCACACTATTACTGGGCTCTGTGTGGCACAATATTCCTGAGCTCTGAGTGGCACAATATTCCTGAGCTCTGAGTGGTACACTATTACTGGGCTCTGACTGGCACAATATTACTGGGCTCTGACTGACACACTATTACTGGGTTCTGACTGGCACAATATTCCTGGGCTCTGACTGGCACACTATTACTGGGCTCTGAGTGGCACACTATTCCTGGGCTCTGACCGGCACAATATTCCTGGGCTCTGATTGGCACAATATTCCTGGGCTCTGACTGGTACAATATTCCTGGGCTCTGACTGGCACAATACTACTGGTATCTGACTGGCACACTGTTACTGGGTTCTGACTGGCACACTATTCCTGGGCTCTGAGTGGCACACTATTACTGGGCTCTGACTAGCACAATATTACTGGGCTCTGACTGGCACAATAATACTGGGCTCTGACTTGCACACTATTACTGGGCTCTGAGTGGCACACTATTACTGGGCTCTGACTGGCACAATATTACTGGGCTCTGACTGGCACACTATTACTGGGCTCTGACTGGCACACTATTACTGGGTTCTGACTGGCACGCTATTCCTGGGCTCTGAGTGGCAGACTATTACTGGGTTCTGACTGGCACAATATTCCTGGGCTCTGACTGGCACACTATTACTGGGTTCTGACTAGCACAATATTACTGGGCTCTGACTGGCACACTATTACTGGGCTCTGAGTGCACACTATTCCTGGGCTCTGAGTGTCACAATATTCCTGAGCTCTGAGTGGCACACTATTCCTGGGCTCTGAGTGTCACAATATACCTGAGCTCTGAGTGGCACAATATTCCTGAGCTCTGAGTGGCACACTATTACTGGGCTCTGACTGGCACAATATTACTGGGCTCTGACTGACACACTATTACTGGGCTCTGAGTGGCACACTATTACTGGGTTCTGACTGGCACACTATTCCTGGGCTCTTAGTGGCAGACTATTACTGGGTTCTTACTGGCACAATATTCCTGGGCTCTGACTGGCACACTATTACTGGGCTCTGAGTGGCACACTATTCCTGGGCTCTGACTGGCACAATATTCCTGGGCTCTGACTGGCACAATATTCCTGGGCTCTGACTGGCACAATACTACTGGTATCTGACTGGCACATTATTACTGGGCTCTGACTGGCACAATATTCCTGAGCTCTGAGTGGTACACTATTACTGGGCTCTGACTGGCACAATATTACTGGGCTCTGACTGACACACTATTACTGGGTTCTGACTGGCACAATATTCCTGGGCTCTGACTGGCACACTATTACTGGGCTCTGAGTGGCACACTATTCCTGGGCTCTGACCGGCACAATATTCCTGGGCTCTGATTGGCACAATATTCCTGGGCTCTGACTGGTACAATATTCCTGGGCTCTGACTGGCACAATACTACTGGTATCTGACTGGCACACTGTTACTGGGTTCTGACTGGCACACTATTCCTGGGCTCTGAGTGGCACACTATTACTGGGCTCTGACTAGCACAATATTACTGGGCTCTGACTGGCACAATAATACTGGGCTCTGACTGGCACACTATTACTGGGCTCTGAGTGGCACACTATTACTGGGCTCTGACTGGCACAATATTACTGGGCTCTGACTGACACACTATTACTGGGTTCTGACTGGCACACTATTCCTGTGCTCTGAGAGGCACACTATTACTGGGTTCTGACTGGCACAATATTCCTGGGCTCTGACTGGCACACTATTACTGGGCTCTGAGTGGCACACAATTCCTGGGCTCTGACCGGCACAATATTCCTGGGCTCTGATTGGCACAATATTCCTGGGCTCTGACTGGTACAATATTCCTGGGCTCTGACTGGCACAATACTACTGGTATCTGACTGGCACACTGTTACTGGGTTCTGACTGGCACACTATTCCTGGGCTCTGAGTGGCACACTATTACTGGGCTCTGACTAGCACAATATTACTGGGCTCTGACTGGCACAATATTACTGGGCTCTGACTGGCACACTATTACTGGGCTCTGACTGGCACACTATTACTGGGTTCTGACTGGCACGCTATTCCTGGGCTCTGAGTGGCAGACTATTACTGGGTTCTGACTGGCACAATATTCCTGGGCTCTGACTGGCACACTATTACTGGGCTCTGAGTGCACACTATTCCTGGGCTCTGAGTGTCACAATATTCCTGAGCTCTGAGTGGCACACTATTCCTGGGCTCTGAGTGTCACAATATTCCTGAGCTCTGAGTGGCACAATATTCCTGAGCTCTGAGTGGCACACTATTACTGGGCTCTGACTGGCACAATATTACTGGGCTCTGACTGACACACTATTACTGGGCTCTAACTGGCACACTATTACTGGGCTCTGAGTGGCACAATATTCCTGAGCTCTGAGTGGCACAATATTCCTGAGCTCTGAGTGGTACACTATTACTGGGCTCTGACTGGCACAATATTACTGGGCTCTGACTGACACACTATTACTGGGTTCTGACTGGCACACTATTCCTGTGCTCTGAGAGGCACACTATTACTGGGTTCTGACTGGCACAATATTCCTGGGCTCTGACTGGCACACTATTACTGGGCTCTGAGTGGCACACTATTCCTGGGCTCTGACCGGCACAATATTCCTGGGCTCTGATTGGCACAATATTCCTGGGCTCTGACTGGTACAATATTCCTGGGCTCTGACTGGCACAATACTACTGGTATCTGACTGGCACACTGTTACTGGGTTCTGACTGGCACACTATTCCTGGGCTCTGAGTGGCACACTATTACTGGGCTCTGACTAGCACAATATTACTGTGCTCTGACTGGCACAATATTACTGGGCTCTGACTGGCACACTATTACTGGGCTCTGACTGGCACACTATTACTGGGTTCTGACTGGCACGCTATTCCTGGGCTCTGAGTGGCAGACTATTACTGGGTTCTGACTGGCACAATATTCCTGGGCTCTGACTGGCACACTATTACTGGGCTCTGAGTGCACACTATTCCTGGGCTCTGAGTGTCACAATATTCCTGAGCTCTGAGTGGCACACTATTCCTGGGCTCTGAGTGTCACAATATTCCTGAGCTCTGAGTGGCACAATATTCCTGAGCTCTGAGTGGCACACTATTACTGGGCTCTGACTGGCACAATATTACTGGGCTCTGACTGACACACTATTACTGGGCTCTAACTGGCACACTATTACTGGGCTCTGTGTGGCACAATATTCCTGAGCTCTGAGTGGCACAATATTCCTGAGCTCAGAGTGGTACACTATTACTGGGCTCTGACTGGCACAATATTACTGGGCTCTGACTGACACACTATTACTGGGTTCTGACTGGCACAATATTCCTGGGCTCTGACTGGCACACTATTACTGGGCTCTGAGTGGCACACTATTCCTGGGCTCTGACCGGCACAATATTCCTGGGCTCTGATTGGCACAATATTCCTGGGCTCTGACTGGTACAATATTCCTGGGCTCTGACTGGCACAATACTACTGGTATCTGACTGGCACACTGTTACTGGGTTCTGACTGGCACACTATTCCTGGGCTCTGAGTGGCACACTATTACTGGGCTCTGACTAGCACAATATTACTGGGCTCTGACTGGCACAATAATACTGGGCTCTGACTGGCACACTATTACTGGGCTCTGAGTGGCACACTATTACTGGGCTCTGACTGGCACAATATTACTGGGCTCTGACTGGCACACTATTACTGGGCTCTGACTGGCACACTATTACTGGGTTCTGACTGGCACGCTATTCCTGGGCTCTGAGTGGCAGACTATTACTGGGTTCTGACTGGCACAATATTCCTGGGCTCTGACTGGCACACTATTACTGGGTTCTGACTAGCACAATATTACTGGGCTCTGACTGGCACACTATTACTGGTCTCTGAGTGCACACTATTCCTGGGCTCTGAGTGTCACAATATTCCTGAGCTCTGAGTGGCACACTATTCCTGGGCTCTGAGTGTCACAATATTCCTGAGCTCTGAGTGGCACAATATTCCTGAGCTCTGAGTGGCACACTATTACTGGGCTCTGACTGGCACAATATTACTGGGCTCTGACTGACACACTATTACTGGGCTCTGAGTGGCACACTATTACTGGGTTCTGACTGGCACACTATTCCTGGGCTCTTAGTGGCAGACTATTACTGGGTTCTTACTGGCACAATATTCCTGGGCTCTGACTGGCACACTATTACTGGGCTCTGAGTGGCACACTATTCCTGGGCTCTGACTGGCACAATATTCCTGGGCTCTGACTGGCACAATATTCCTGGGCTCTGACTGGCACAATACTACTGGTATCTGACTGGCACATTATTACTGGGCTCTGACTGGCACAATATTCCTGAGCTCTGAGTGGTACACTATTACTGGGCTCTGACTGGCACAATATTACTGGGCTCTGACTGACACACTATTACTGGGTTCTGACTGGCACAATATTCCTGGGCTCTGACTGGCACACTATTACTGGGCTCTGAGTGGCACACTATTCCTGGGCTCTGACCGGCACAATATTCCTGGGCTCTGATTGGCACAATATTCCTGGGCTCTGACTGGTACAATATTCCTGGGCTCTGACTGGCACAATACTACTGGTATCTGACTGGCACACTGTTACTGGGTTCTGACTGGCACACTATTCCTGGGCTCTGAGTGGCACACTATTACTGGGCTCTGACTAGCACAATATTACTGGGCTCTGACTGGCACAATAATACTGGGCTCTGACTGGCACACTATTACTGGGCTCTGAGTGGCACACTATTACTGGGCTCTGACTGGCACAATATTACTGGGCTCTGACTGGCACACTATTACTGGGCTCTGACTGGCACACTATTACTGGGTTCTGACTGGCACGCTATTCCTGGGCTCTGAGTGGCAGACTATTACTGGGTTCTGACTGGCACAATATTCCTGGGCTCTGACTGGCACACTATTACTGGGTTCTGACTAGCACAATATTACTGGGCTCTGACTGGCACACTATTACTGGGCTCTGAGTGCACACTATTCCTGGGCTCTGAGTGTCACAATATTCCTGAGCTCTGAGTGGCACACTATTCCTGGGCTCTGAGTGTCACAATATTCCTGAGCTCTGAGTGGCACAATATTCCTGAGCTCTGAGTGGCACACTATTACTGGGCTCTGACTGGCACAATATTACTGGGCTCTGACTGACACACTATTACTGGGCTCTGAGTGGCACACTATTACTGGGTTCTGACTGGCACACTATTCCTGGGCTCTTAGTGGCAGACTATTACTGGGTTCTTACTGGCACAATATTCCTGGGCTCTGACTGGCACACTATTACTGGGCTCTGAGTGGCACACTATTCCTGGGCTCTGACTGGCACAATATTCCTGGGCTCTGACTGGCACAATATTCCTGGGCTCTGACTGGCACAATACTACTGGTATCTGACTGGCACATTATTACTGGGCTCTGACTGGCACAATATTCCTGGTATATGACTGGCACAATATTCCTGGGCTCTGACTGGCAGGCACAATATTACTGGTATCTGAGTGGCACACTATTACTGGGTTCTGACTGGCATACCATTACTGGGCTCTGACTGGCACAATATTACTGGGCTCTGACTGGCACAATATTCCTGGGCTCTGACTGGCACAATATTCCTGTGCTCTGACTGGCACAATATTACTGGGCTCTGACTGGCACAATACTACAGGTATCTGACTGGCACAATATTACTGGGCTCTGACTGGCACAATATTCCTGGTGTCTGACTGGCACACTATTCCTGGGCTCTGACTGGCACAATATTACTGGTATCTGAGTGGCACACTATTATTGGGTTCTGACTGGCATACCATTACTGGGCTCTGACTGGCACAATATTACTGGGCTCTCGCTGGCACACTATCACTGGGCTTTGACTGGCACAATATTCCTGGTATCTGACTGGCATAATATTACTGGGCTCTGACTGGCACAACATTACAGGCATCTGACTGGCACACTATTACTGGGCTCTGAATGACACAATATTCCTGGCTTCTGAATGGAACAATATTCCTGGGCTCTGACTTGCACAATATTACTGGGCTCTGACTGGCACAATATTACTGGGCTCTCGCTGGCACACTATCACTGGGCTTTGACTGGCACAATATTCCTGGTATCTGACTGGCATAATATTACTGGGCTCTGACTGGCACAACATTACAGGCATCTGACTGGCACACTATTACTGGGCTCTGAATGACACAATATTCCTGGTATCTGACTGGCACAATATTACTGGTATCTTACTGGCACGATATTACTGGGCTCTGAGTGGCACAATATTACTGGTATCTGAATGGCACAATATTACTGGTATCTGACTGGCACACTATTACTGGGTTCTGACTGGCACACTATTCCTGGGCTCTTAGTGGCAGACTATTACTGGGTTCTTACTGGCACAATATTCCTGGGCTCTGACTGGCACACTATTACTGGGCTCTGAGTGGCACACTATTCCTGGGCTCTGACTGGCACAATATTCCTGGGCTCTGACTGGCACAATATTCCTGGGCTCTGACTGGCACAATACTACTGGTATCTGACTGGCACATTATTACTGGGCTCTGACTGGCACAATATTCCTGGTATATGACTGGCACAATATTCCTGGGCTCTGACTGGCAGGCACAATATTACTGGTATCTGAGTGGCACACTATTACTGGGTTCTGACTGGCATACCATTACTGGGCTCTGACTGGCACAATATTACTGGGCTCTGACTGGCACAATATTCCTGGGCTCTGACTGGCACAATATTCCTGTGCTCTGACTGGCACAATATTACTGGGCTCTGACTGGCACAATACTACAGGTATCTGACTGGCACAATATTACTGGGCTCTGACTGGCACAATATTCCTGGTGTCTGACTGGCACACTATTCCTGGGCTCTGACTGGCACAATATTACTGGTATCTGAGTGGCACACTATTATTGGGTTCTGACTGGCATACCATTACTGGGCTCTGACTGGCACAATATTCCTGGTTTCTGAATGGAACAATATTCCTGGGCTCTGACTTGCACAATATTACTGGGTTTTGACTGGCACAATATTACTGGGCTCTCACTGGCACACTATCACTGGGCTTTGACTGGCACAATATTCCTGGTATCTGACTGGCATAATATTACTGGGCTCTGACTGGCACAACATTACAGGCATCTGACTGGCACACTATTACTGGGCTCTGAATGACACAATATTCCTGGTATCTGACTGGCACAATATTACTGGTATCTTACTGGCACGATATTACTGGGCTCTGAGTGGCACAATATTACTGGTATCTGAATGGCACAATATTACTGGTATATGACTGGCACAATATTACTAAGTTCTGAGTGGCACAATATTCCTGGTATCTATAATTGTACAATTTTCAAACATTGAAAAAATTGTGGGTGTTTTCTTACATTTTTATTATGGGGGGGGGGGGGTGCCACACTCAGGGTCCGCCCGGGTGCCAAATGCTCTAGGTACGCCCCTGTGTGTGACCGAGGGGCTCTAGCCCCAGATCATCCAAAGACCTAGCAACGCCCCTGGTAATAACCCTGCCAATTGGTGGAAAAAAAGTGTTGGGTCACTGTTAGCGGCTGCCCTGTATCCTGAAGCCCTGTTAGGGGCTGCCTTGTATCCTGAAGCCCTGTTAGGGGCTGCTTTGTATTCTGAAGCCCTGTTAAAGGTCTGCTCTGTTCTCTTTCCTTGTTTCTTTGTTTTCATATGCTGATCCATTTCTGGTTTCCCTGTTTTATCCTTGTTTCATCCTGATCCGTTACTGGTTTTTCTTGTTTCCTTTCTGCTTTTCTCTGTTCCTCTGTTTAAATACTGCCACATTCCATTTGTTTTCACCTTAAATCTGTGCACCTTTGCAGTATGTGGTTTATTGTGTGTTGTGGTGTCTTTGTTTCTGTTAGTAGATTCAGTTTCTAGATCATGTTAGTTATTTAGTTTAGCGTTAGAGACTTGCCATAGTGTAAGGTACCTTGATGATGGTTGGCAAGCTTACATCTTATGGCCATCAGGTGAACAAAATCCTTGCCATTGTCACATCAGAGTATTAGGCTAGATACTATATTTATGTATTTATTTTTCTATATTCCTTTATCCTCTTTCCCTGAAGCACATGTGGATTACAGCTCCTCTGTCCTCTCCACATATCCCTGTCTATTGTTTCCCCTACAAAGCGTCTGAGGATCCCAACTCTTCACTCCATCCCTTGTGTTTCTTAGCCCTTAGACCTGTGCTTTGGTTGTTGTACTGTTATATATGTGTCTGTGTATGTCTCTTTTGTTCTGTGCATTGTTTTACGCATTTACCCTGTTCATGTATGTTTTAGTTCTGCTTTTTCTCCTTAGTTTTTCCTGTAGAACTCTGTATTTAGTTTAATCTGTTCTGCTTGTCTTTGCTCTGCTCTGCTTGGTTTATTCTGTTTCAGCCCACAGACTTTCTGCTATTCTCTCAAGGTTGTTGTCCCATGCCTGCTTCAGGATGTCTGCAGGGTTTCTCTGCTCCCATCTCATCCATACTGGATTCAGCATCTGCTTCCACAGGGCTCTGCAATGTGACCACACCAACATGTGGCTTTAAGTCTCCAGGGGTGTGTTGTCACCCTTAACCAGGCTCTGTGTATCTGTTCCTTCCACTTCCTGAACTCTGGTGATCATGGTCTTATGTCATCTGGACCCTGTTGGTCCATTTTTAACACCTTCATGATTGTGCAGTTTTTGGAGTGCTGTGTGTTAATTACCGTGGCTGTAATTTTCTTCTTTGTCATTTGCTATACCCACACAAATTATAAATTTTTAGGAAAAGAAGGGCTTTCTTTTGATGCAATTATTTTGATCCTATCATGTTTTGTATTATTAAAAAAATGTAAAATATTGTGATCTTTTAAAAAAAACAAAAAAATAAAACACTTTTCATGATTTTTAGTTGTTTTACTAATCTACAAAAGCTAATAAAAAACAGGCTAAATAGATTCTTATATTGGTCCTGAGTTTAGGAATACCCAATGTTTATATGTTTTTGGGTTTTTTTGTTGCTTTTTTTGGCATGTTATTGGGTGATAAATACAAGTAGCACATATTGGTTTCAAAACTTTTTTATTTTCAAAAATAGCATTAGTGACATTGTAACACTGATATCTGACATGAATCCCTGAATCATCAAAGTTCAGAGAAAAGGATGTCTCAAAAGAATATACCATATTTGCTTGAATATAAGATGAGCCTGAATATAAGACGATCTCCCAAACTTTGGATATTAATTTAGAAAAAAAAGTCTGAATATAAGACTACCCTAAAAAAAAAAAGTTTACTTGTAAATATTCACATGTAACCTGTGTTTTCACAATATTCACATGTAACCTGTCATTCGCCAATCTGCCCCTAGACTTAGCCAATGCATCCCCCACACAGCCTTCTGCCCCACTTAGCCAATGCATCCCCCACAACCATCTGCCCCCCCACATTTAGCTAATGCATCCCCCACAGAACCATGTGCCCTCCACACTTAGCAATGCATCCCCCACAGAACCATCTGCCCCCATACTTACCAAATGCCTCCCCCATAGAGCCAATACTGCCCCCTAGACCCAGCTTATGCATCCCCCCACAGCCATCTGACCCAGGAATTTGCCTATGCATCTCCCCACAACCATTTTTTTAATGACAATTATATAAATGTTTTCTCACTTATGCCAGATAATTCTGAGGGACTTATTCTTGACATAATTATAGCGTCAAATATACATTTTAAAAATAATTTTCACTAGTTTCAGAGTTATGCTGGTAAGATTTTAATAGATATGACATTTTCTGGACCCCTTAACGCTTATTGATGTATATATACGTCCTGCAAAGCATGATCCTTGAGGATGTCCTGAGTTTTCATGTAGCATTGCGCTCCTTAGAGTAATGCTACATGCCTGCAGTTACACTCAGAGGCTGCTTCGGATCCTCTGAGAGTGCTTTCACCCCCCCTGCCCACCCCGCGCGCATATGATCACCGCGAATGTGATCGTATGCATTTTAAACACACATAGGCAGTGTCCAGCTTTCGATTGAGACATCATTGCATCAAAATAAAAACCCGAAAGTACTGAATATCTTTGTAAAGCTTCACATTTTTTTGACCGTTTAATATTTTTTTGACTGAGAAGGTCAACTTACCCACAGTTTCAGGATCCAATTACCAAACAAGTATGTATTTTGTGGATATATTACAAAGCTTAAGACAAGGATCACGTTCTATTGCTTAGAAACGCTACATAATTTCCATCAACACATGTTCATGCAATGTGAACATTGATATAAATAATATACTCCATCATTTTATATACAGTTAGATCATTGTATTTTTCTCTGCTTGAATATTTGACTTTAGAGCAGTAACTCCTAGTAATCTCCTAGAAATGTAGGAAAACCTATTTTTGGTAAGGTACACACAATTGAGGGACCACAATTGCTATGTAAGTAGAATGATGCCCTCTCATGCAAAGAAGCTACTGGTGTCTGCTGCTTCTGGTCTGCATAATAGGATCTATCAGGTCAAGCATAGGACTAGTGAGAAAATTAGTCTATCAACAAACCCAAAATGTGTGTACCTGATTTGCTTCACTATGAAACTATATGAATGGGAGATGCAATTTTCTATTCTTACATTGGGAGACTTTATGTATGATATTCTATTAACTGTAGCTTTTAAGCATAGATCCAGAAGGTCAGTACAGAGTCTACACACACGGAAAAAAAAAATGAGGGTAAAAGATGTATAATCATATTCTATTAGGTTGAGGTGACCTTTTAAATTCTTACATGGGGCTGAAATCCCATATTAACACTGCAGTATGCAGAACATCTTATTATTTTGCACTTCATTTTAAGTAATGTCTGTAAAAAATGTAAAATCTGAGGTGATTCAGGATTCCAGTTTTTGCCATTTTTTAAGCACTACTTCTGATTTACTGCTTGCATATCACAAGCCTTATTGGGTGCACAGTTTGGTCATAAGGTAAATGAGAAGTATTGTATTTCAGTAGTAGGTTGGCAGATAATGCATATAGAACTGCTGTTTAAATGCATACTGTATCGCGCTTGCAAGGGGGCCTAGTCGACAACCACATACAATCATTTAAAGTGGAACTAAATGTTCTCTTTAATGCATACTTATTTAATGGAGTAGTCATAACTTCTGTAGATTTTATATAAGAGGTCTCTCACTGTGCTACCATTCAAGTATGTGAAAAAGGCAACAGTCACCAATTGGGAAACATGTCAGGTCCTAGACAGGATAAAATGGTATATACTTTAAAAAGTACATCCCCTTTTCTCCTCATCCTAAGGCCACTGCATTTTTTAATTGTGCTGTGAGTGGCATAAGTTTGCTTGAAAAAAAAAATTTGAGTGACTATTATAGTTACACCAAGCCAGTATTTGAGCAGCAGGTCAGTATAACATTTAGAGATCTATGTATTTGTTGCCAAAGTTACCAGGACATCTACCCCCTTTTTTTTTCTATCTTATGTACATGTATTGATAAAGAAGGATGAATGAAGGAATATATAGATTGTTATATATGCATATATTAGATCCAGAGAGAAAGGTTGTTAGGTAGAGAAAGAGAGAGATGACTAGATAGACAATTATAAATAAAATAGACAACTCCCCTGCTCCTTCCCTATTTTGTTGATGATAATAATCATAGACAATCCTTTAATAAAAACCATAACTGTATTTATTTAAAAGGAATAATCAACTACTATGGGGGTTATGTACTAAACAAAAAATGCAGTCGGAAAACAATTAGGTAAAACATGAGTAAGGAGCAATTTGCTGATATATTTGTAACATTTTTTTCCAGATTTGTGCCCATCCTGTTTATTTTTATGTAGTGTGGATTTTTCCACTTGTGCTAATATATTGAGATTATATTGGTGCATGCTAATGACTTTTGCAAATATTTTCATGTGAAAATGACATCAGCTTTTAGCAAGTGCTAATAAAAAAGGTAGAAAAAATATTAAAAATGTGCCTGTTTTTATCCGCAGTTATGTCTGTTTTTATTCACAATTTGCTCGTATTTACTATTTGAGCATTAAATGTTTAGTGTATTGAAAAAGGAGCAAAGCGCAAAAATAGTTTTGCACGTAAAATATATTTGCATTTTTTTAATTTATTTGTCTATGCTCTTTTCGAGCATAGACAAACAAAAATATTGATATAATTTGGCAACACTCGTTTAAAAGTGATGCATTGGGGATGGAGTACTTTTGGACTGTCTTCCTTTCTTTATTGGATCTATAATGTTTTTATCCAGTTCTTCCAGATATTTATTTTTAATTTTAAATTTATTGCCATGAAGGAATGTTTGTCATTTTCCATAGGTGTGCAATTGCAAGTTTTGTACTGGTCAGAATATGTGGATGATTAAATCAGTCTGGTCAGGTCGCATTTTTGGCCGGTCCAAGTACCGAAGAAATTTTTTTGGGGATTGATCTAGTTTGCGGCCTGTCATTATTTCAGTTTGGGCATATTATTTCACTTTCTCAAAAGACCACCAGATATGTACATAATCTGCTTTGGGTCTGCCACATCTCCAGCACCAAGAGGGGGGTTAAGGTAGATTTTTGATAATCTACTTGGAACATAGTGCCATCTGTGCATTAGTTTATAGTGGGTTTCAGACCGGCTAAGGCAGTGTACCGTTGAATTAACTCTGCAGAACAACTTTTCCCATTTTTTTAGTTCTATATTTATATTCAGATCTTCTTCCCATTTCCTAAGAGCCATCGGCTCTATCTTTTTACCCGTCTCTCAAAGAAATTGTAGACATTTTGAGAATAAGTTCTTGTCTTTCTTATTTTCTAAAATCTTCCTAAGGAGGTCTGTTACTCTGGAGTTTTCTGCAATGTTCTTACTCATCAAGAAATTCCTTAGTCTTAAATAGGTGTACATATCTTTATTTGTCACTCCAAATTTTTCCTGCAGCTTTTGAAAAGGCTTTAAGACACTATCTTCCATAATATCTTTCATTTTAATCATACATTTATTTATCCATTTGTTGAGGTTAAGGTTTTCTATATTATAAGAAATCATTTCCAGAGGCAAGTTCTCTAGTAATTTGGTTTGAATGTTCATTTTATTTTTGCTATTTTCCATGGAGCCGGCATATTTACTGTTATTAATGGACTTTCTTGTCTTTGGAATTTTTCATTCAGGTCTTACTGTCCAGATCAATTCTCCTAAATCTGTCCTGCCCATCCTGTATATATGGATCTCCATCCATGCCTCCCTACTATCCCTCTCTCCAATAGAATTGAGAAAATGGAGGAACATGGCTACTCCTCCATTGTGTCTCAGTCACATCAGGGGCCCCCAGACCTCCCTCTTTGTATTTAATTTTAGTACCTCCTTTTTCATTCTGGGTCTTTTATTCCACCATATGTATTTTGAAAATGTCACCTGAATCATCATCAACCATGCTTTAGGGATTCTTATTGGGATCATGCGTAATATATAATTAAGCTTCGGCAGGAGATACGCTCTTAGGACATTGATTCATCCTAGCTAAGAGATTTCTTCATTCCTGAGTTCCTTCAGCTGTTTGATGCTTGTTCTATAAAAGGCAATATGTTGAGTTTGCAGATTTTATTAGGGTTTTTTGTGATTTTTATCCCTAGATATATACAATAACTCTTCGCCCATTGGTAATAATCCTTTATGTTTTAATTCTCCTATCTCATGGGCTTTTCTTATTGTGGGGTTATTTTTGTTTAAGTTACCTTTTGTGCATAAGTCCATGTAGAGGTCCGCAAGAATGGCACCTATCTTTTTCTTTTTTAACACTCCCTTTTTTAATTAATGTCCCCTTATGGTTGCTTTGTAGGTACACCAGACCATTGGGGCTGAGACTTCGTTGTTATTACCGTATTTGCTCGATTATAAGACGACCCTGATTATAAGACGACCTCCCAAACTTTGGATATTCCATTAGGAAAAAAACTAAAAGCCTGAATGTAAGACTACCCTATAGGAAAAAAGTTAAACTTGTATATATTCACATGTAAATTGCTTTTTTAATAAAAAATTAAGATATCAAAAAATGTATGTCTAGTTTTTATTTCTTTTTATGTGCCAATGCTGCCTTTCTCTTTCCCTTGCCCCCATTTTTCTCTCTCTCCTCCCCTTAGTGTTGGCTCTCTCTCCCCCCTCCCCTTGTCTGTCTCTTAACCCCCTCACTCCCCTTGTCTCTGTCTCTTAACCCCCTCACTCCCCTTGTCTCTGTCTCTTAACCCCCTCACTCCCCTTGTCTCTGTCTCTTAACCCCCTCACTCCCCTTGTCTCTGTCTCTTAACCCCTTCCCTCCCCTTGTCTCTGTCTCTTAACCCCCTCAATCCCCTTGTCTCTGTCTCTTAATCCCTTCCCTCCCCTTGTCTCTTAACCCCTTAGTGACATGACTTTTTTGGCTTGTCCGACGCTTGGTGACATGGGCTGTTTTAACATTTCTGAGCAGTTTGTGTTTTGCTGTAATTTATTTCTGTCTCATTTAGTGTACCCGCACAAACTATATATTGTTTTTATCGTTATAAGAAGGGCTTTCTTTTGATACCATTATTTTGATAATAGCATATAATTTGATGTAAAAAAAATAATAAAATATGGCAAAAAAATTGAAAAAATACTTTTTTTATGACTTTTATTTGAAAAATCGTATACTCATGTACAAGAGACAACAAAAAAACACTGCTAAAAAGTTTCTAATATATGTCCTGAGTTCAGAAATAGTCCATGTTTTTATGTTTTTGTGCTTTTTTATTCATGTTACAGGGCCAGAACTATAAGTGGTGCAATGCTATTTTAAAATCCTTTCTTTCAAAATTAGCGATAGTGACATTGTAACACTGATTTCTGTACTAAATCCATGAATGACCCCCAACATGTACATATTTTTGAAAACTAGACAACTCAGGGCATTTAACTTGGGGTATTTTGACACATTTCATGTAGCCATTTTACCACCAATCTATGCCAAAGTTTGCAGCAAAAAATCTTTTTTTTTAATTTTTCACATATATTGCAATTTAGGTAAACATTACCTTAAAATGTGAAGGGATATTTCCAAATAACACCTCAATATGTGTTCAGCAACATCTCCTGAGTACAGGGATACCACCCATGCATAGGTTTGTTGGTTTGTTTTGGGGCTAAAAGGCCATATTTAGGGGGTGCTCATTTTGGTTTTCCAACTTGGAATTCTGACATGCAGAAAACTTGTGCCCATGTCCCATTTGGGACATTTTTGAAGCCAGAAAGTGTATTCTACCCCACAAAACCATATATATTTTTAAACTAGACACCCTAGGGTATTTCAAATGGTAGTATTTTAACACTTTCCATGCACTAATTATACTACCAGCCTATGTCAATGTTTTGGGTAGTAATTTTTTTTCACATACATTGTACTTTGTGCATGAATTCACAGATCCTGTTATATGTCAGTGCCAAACAACACCTCAATATGTGTTCAGCAACATCTCCTGAGTACAGGGATACCCCCCATGTATAGGTTGGTTAGGTTATTTGGGGGTTAAAAGGCCACATTTGAGAGGTGCACTTTTTGGTTTTCCAACTTGGAATTCTGACGTGCAGAAAACCTGCTCCCATGTCCCATTTGGGACATTTTTGAAGCCAAAAAGTGTATTCTATCCCACAAAACCATATATTTTTGAAAACTAGACACCCTAGGGTATTTCAAATGGTAGTATTTTAACACTTTCCATGCACTAATTATACTACCAGCCTATGTCAATGTTATGGATAGTAATTTGTTTTTCACATTCATTGTACATCGGGCATGAATTCATAGATCCTATTATGTGTCAGTGCCACAAAACACATTAATATGTGTTCAGCAACATCTCCTGAGTACAGGGATACCACCCATGTGTAGGTTAGTTAGATTATTTGGGGGCTAAAAGGCCATGTTTAGGGGGGGTGCATTTCCAACTTGGAATTTTGACATGTAGTCAGCCTGCGCCCATGTTCCATTTGGGACACTTTTGAAGCCTGTCAAAGTATTTTACCCCATAAAACCATATATTTTGGAAAACTAGACATCCTAGGGTTTTTAAAATTGTGGTATTTTAACACTTTCCAAGTGCTAATTCTACCACCAACCTCTGTCAAAGGGTTGGGATGTCATTTTTTCCCCACACACATTGTAGTTCAGGCAGGAATTTTCAGATTCTGGTATTTGCCACTGCCAACCAACACCTCAATATGTGTTCAGCAACATCTCCTGAGTACAGGGATACCCCCCATGCATAGGTTTGTTGGTTTGTATTGGGTCTAAAATTCCACATTTAGGGGGTGCGCAATTCCAACCTGGAATTTTGACATGTAGTCAGCCTGCGCCCATGTTCCATTTGGAACATTTTTGAAGCCGTCCAATGAATTTTACCCCATCAAACCATATATTTTTGGAAAATAGACATCCTAAGGTATTTCAAATGGTGGTATTTTAATACTGTATAGGTACTAATTCTACCACCAGCCTTTGTAAAAGTTTGTGGTAGTACTTTTTTGGGAGGTTTTTTTCCACATGCATTGTACTTCAGGCATGAATTCACAGATTCTGGTATATGTCACTGCCAAAAAACAACCCAATATGTGTTCAGCAACATCTCCCGAGTACAGGGATAGCACCCATGCATAGGTTTGTTGGTTTGTTTTTGGCTAGAAGGCAACATTTGTGAGATGCGCATCTCAAAATTCCAACTTGGAATTTTGACATGTAGTCAACCTGCGTACGTGTCCTTTATGGGATATATCTTTGAAGCCAGCCAATGTAATTTACCCCCACCAAACCATATATTTTTTTATCGGTAGACCCCCATCACTACTTGTGGCAAGGGCTCAGCAGCCACCGATACATCGCTAGATGATGTATCAGAAAGCTGAATAGGGTCAAAATCGAACCCTGAGTCCGCGGCCTCAGAATCAGTGCGTAAGCAGTGATCTCGAGCAAAGAAGGGGTTAATAGCTCTTAGAAGAGCCTATCTAGTACTGTAATACATTACAGTACAAAGAAATTAATCCATAAAACAGTGCAGACAGAAAAACATACTGTTGCTGTGCAAGATTACTGCTTACACAGTGATGAATGGCAGGGAAGGGGTTAATACACAGTGAAAGACTTTCATAAAACCTGACAATTTTATAAAATGTTATTTTATATCACTAATACTGATCTGTCTCTTTCCGTCACAAAAATGTAAGCGAGGAGAGGGAGGCAGATCAATATTTGTGAATATTGATCCGACCAATTTTGATCTGACCAGGGCGAATGGTGAGCTTAATTGAGAAATCACCAAACCGCCTTTGCCACTAATTCGCTGTTACTGATCGCTATGCGCTCAGGCAGCTTAAAAAAAAAAAACTCAAATATTTTTACTTTACATGTAATCCCCTAGCGGGTATGTGTAAAAAAAATAAAATAAAAATATGCAGACAGATAAAAATTGCTTTGGCGTCAATATCATTGCGTAAGCAGTGATCGACGGCAAAGAAGGGGTTAATAACTCTTAGAAGAGCCTTTTTAGTACTGTAATAAATTACAGTACAAAAAAATTAACCCCTAAAAAATGCACAAACGGCAAAAATAAATGCGCTGATGTGCACGATCACTGCTTGTGCAAGATCAGTGGCAGGGAAGGGGTTAAACGCAGGGAATTGCTTTAATAAGTTTTTTTTTATTGTTTTAATATTTGTGTGTTGTGTGTTTATTGTTTTTTTTTACTTTTAGAACTTTGATCTGTCTCTCTCCCTCACTAATAAAATGTGAGGAGAGGGAGGCAGATCATAACTGGTCAGATCAATATAGGGTTAATATTGATCTGACCAGTCAGTGGGGATGTTCAGCAGAACATCCCCACTGCCTGTCAGTGTGCCTGGCAGTCACTGATTGCCTCTGTGAAGAGGCAATCGTGTGACAGCCAGAGAGCACAGGAAGCAGGTACTTCCTGCCTCCTGTGCTCTTGCCCTTAGAAGGGCAGCGCCATCTTGGTCACTCAGTGACCAAGATCGTGCATTTTTTTTTGGTGTTTCTGATTGCCTCGACTTGCGAGGCAATCAGGAACACTTTCTGAGCATAGGAAGCGAAAAATTCGCTTCCTATGCTCATTTTTAAATGCACGTGTTTTAAAGGCACTGTGCCTTTAAAACCGGCATTTCGATCGCTCTCCGGAGCGATCGAAATGCCGACGGGCATTTTTTTTAGTATTGTACGATGCTTCCACACGGAAGCATCGTTACAATACCATCAGAGCACTGAAAGCGGAAAAACTCCGCTTTCAGTGCTCGTTTTGACACAGGACGGACTAGGTCCGTCCTGTGTCACTAACGCTTCGCCACACAGGACGGACCTAGTCCGTCCTGTGTCGCGAAGGGGTTAACCCCCTCCCTCCCCTTGACTCTGTCTCTGCCCCCCTCCCTCCCCTTGTTTCTCTGTCCCACCCCCTCCCCTTGTCTCTCGGCCCCCTCCCTCCCCCTCACCTTTAACTCGATCCCTGGTGGCTAGTGGGGGCAGCCGGGGGATGTCTACACGATACGTGCAGACATCCTCCATGCTGCCCGACACGGCAGTCTATTATGACGGACAGCTGGCACGCTCGCCGGGACTTCTGTGACGAAAGCGTAAGTACTGCTGCTTCATCATAGAAGCCCCGGCGGCAGTGGTGTATCTTGATTTTGTGCTGCCCTAGGCAGACAAAATCCGGGCACCCCCCTACCCAAGCTGTACACCCACGTTACGCACCTAAGACATGCCCCATCATTCAGACTCACATCAAGCTCATACTCCCATCACACACACACTCCCATCACACTCAGTCACACACTCCGACTCCCATCACACTCTGTCACACACACTGTCTCCCATCACACACACTCTGACTCCCATCACACTCAGTCACACACACTGTCTCCCATCACACACACACTCTGACTCCCATCACACTCAGTCACACACACTGTCTCCCATCACACACACTCTTACTCCCATCACACTCAGTCACACACTCCTACTCCCATCACACTCTGTCACCCACACTGTCTCCCATCACACACACTCTGACTCCCATCACACTCAGTCACACACACTGTCTCCCATCACACACACACTCTGACTCCCATCACACTCAGTCACACACACTGTCTCCCATCACACACACACTGTCTCCCATCACACTCAGCCACACACACTGTCTCCCATCACACACACACTGTCTCCCATCACACTGTCTCCCATCACACACACTCTGACTCCCATCACACTCAGCCACACACACTGTCTCCCATCACACACACTCTGACTCCCATCACACTCAGCCACACACACTGTCTCCCATCACACACACTCTGACTCCCATCACACTCAGCCACACACACTGTCTCCCATCACACACACTCTGACTCCCATCACACTCAGTCTCTCACACACACACACTCTCCCATCAGCACTTACCTTTCCCTGGCAGGCAGGCAGCATGGTCCCTCCATGCTGCCTGTTCGGCTTCCCGGCGATTGTGCCGACAGGCCACGTGACCGGGCGCGCGTATGACGTCAGCGCGCCCGTCACGTGACTGTCGGCACTTCCGTGTCGGCACTCTGCACGGGGAGCCGAACAGGCAGCACGGAGGTTTCTCCGTGCTGCCTGTTCGGCTCCCCGTGCAGCCTGGCAGGCAGAGCGATGGTGAGGGGGGATCTTCCGATCCCCTCTCACCTCCGTCTCTGCCTGCAAGCGCGGTCTATTTTTTTTTTAAAGGGCCGCGTTTTTTTTTTTTTTTACATATTTTTTTTTTTCACATTTTTTTTTTTCACATTTTTTTTCTTTTCAGTGCTGGGGGGCGCTGCCGCCCCCCAAAATTTGCCGCCCTAGGCATCCGCCTAGGATGCCTCGCGGTGAATACAGCACTGCCCGGCGGTCGTGCCGGGTGGAAGCAGGGGAGTCTGCGCTCATCGCGCAGACATCCCCTGCTGCTAGAGAGGGGGGATCCAGGTCCCCTGCAGCTCTGCTGGGGACCTGAATCCATGTCTTATAATCTGACCTCAATTTGAGGTCAGATTATAAGAAGACCTTGATTATAAGGGGTAGTTTTCAGATTTTTTTTTCTGAAAAAAACCTCGTCTTATAATCGAGCAAATACGGTATTTTCTTTGAAAAAATAGTTCTGTCATATTTGCATTTTTTTTAATACATGCCCCTCTATGTAACATATAAGGATTCTGGTTTTCTTAGATGTTTTTTTTTTTCTTTTCAGTGAGGCACTTTTTCATGGCTATGAATTTTGGAATCATGAGTGGAAAGATTGATAATTCATTTTTTTTGGAGCTAGGAGGAATGCTATAATGCATTGTGAATATCATACTTTTCCTTCCGTTAGGAACAGCTGTTCATATCCCGGTTAGACTAAGGCTCTGACTTAATAATCTGTTTAGAACGTTATGTTACACTTAACCTAAGAGTATTAGAAATACTGCGTGAATACACCGTTTATGAACAACTATGATCATTTCAGCATACTGTTTATATAATAGCAACTATTTACACCATAGTATTAAAATTGTTACAAGCTGTGAATAACCGTGAAGTGTTAGAAACACATGAGTCTTAAATGCTTCAATGAACTACAAAATTAAGGAATTAAAAGGACAGATCCAACTTGCTTATTTTTTGTATATAATATATGTGCTTTTATTAATAAGTCAAAATATAGATTGGATTTTCACCACAGCAACAGCAATACATCTATGACACGTTATATTCAGTTTTTGGGAAAAACTGCTCAGACTGTTTCTTTAATTGGTACATGTACATCTTGCACTTTAATAGCTTTCTTGCCTAGCTTTCCAGCTGAATTAATAATGCCTAATGTTTTCAGTTTGCTTGTGAGTTCACTTTTAGTGAATAGTGCCCACTATCTCAATGGGAGGGGCTATTAACTAAAAGGTGAATTTGAGGCGACTTGGGGTGATATGAACATTTCATCTCACCAATTTATCTATACATTGTACAGGGACAAACCTGGTGAGATTGCTTAGTGGGGGGGGGGGGGGGGGGGATGTGCCCATAATAAAAACAGAGCAGGTCAATGAGTTCAGATTGTCTGTAAAAACATATATTGTCAATGGTGTTTCCCTAGATTGACAATGACCTCCACTGTAAGAGTCTTGTAGTGAGCTGATCATATCCCAAGGTTCTGCAGAATGTTTGTGGGAGAATACCTAAGTCCAAAGGTGTAGTGGAAGTACATGGGTTCACTGCTGCATAGGGTCTGCTGCATCTTTCAAGCAAGTTCTGGTCTTAGTCTTGTGCCCAACGTTGTAAGTTTAGGTTCCATTAAAAAAAATACTCATATGTGCAGAGTACTCAATCATGAGTAACTTAGTATCTTTCATGATGGACAAGGATTGATTCCCAACTTGCGTAAATGGCCTGTCTCCATAGTACCGCAGAATGGGACAAATCCCTAAATATGTGGAGAGCCTGTCCTCATTACCAAGGAAGTGACAGAAGGGCTATTTTATCAATTTTTGTCAAAAGGCTATTTTGTCAATTTAGCAAAAATGTCTCATGGGAGGTCTTGCAGGGACCTCTGTGCCTTCCTGAACTTGGGGGTATCTGTAAGTAACCGATCTGCCATCTTTGCATTTAGTCCCAGATATGTAAGCAATTTTGACAGGTTAGAGCAGAGATCAGTAAGCCCTAACTGCCTCCAGGACCCTTGTAACCTGAATGTTTGCCTCAATTTGATGTAGAGCTGTGACGCCTGTCACTGTAGGTTCTGTACTTTATGGGCCATTATTCTCGCATGGTCTGTATGTTCACAGATGATTCCAGCACAGTTACCATAGACTGTAAGGCTGTGATGTTGTGGCAGGTTGCAGCCACATAGGTTGCCAGTGTGTTTTCATAGTTAATATTTGGGCTTTAATGAGATGTTCAGCCTGTGTTAGGTCTTCCAAATCTTCAGATGAGGTATCTGAGACGTTTTGGGCATTTTTGTTGCTGTTGTGCCTACCCATTTCTTTTGAACTTGTGACCGATGGCCCCAGCAGAATCAGGGGCAAGCATTTTTAGGGTTTTTACTAGGTGTGAACAAATATTTCTGTGGCTTTAGCGGTCAGTATGAGGAGCTGTAGGAATGTACATCTTCTCTCTTCAGTAGCTAGTTCAGCCCCCTTACTTATTTTTTAGGTAGCAGATACTTCTAACCACTTAATATAGTATTCAATAACTGCAACCTGTATTTTAAAAGAAGGGATTACAATTTTCAAAAAGACTGTTATACATTTAAAGATGCACATTTTACTTATTCTGTTAAAACTCTACATATTCTTACAGTGTATTTCCTCTTGTATCCATAACATCATATAACAGGAGTGCACTTGTTAAAGCTAAGCAAATACTGTTAACATTCTACATTATCCTACTATGTATTACCTTTTGCACCCCTTGACATCACAACATTATAAGAGAGGAGTGCACATGTTATACATGTGGTATTGCCATTATAATAAGTTAGAATTTATTACATTTAGTATAGGATAATCTGATGCGTGGGTCAGTATCCTAATGTATGTTACCAGTTGTCTTTCTTATTTTCAACACTTTCTCACTTTTTCCCTTGTGCATGGCTTATTAAACAACTGAAAATTCGTTATGTTTGACTTAAAGAGTCCATCATGGGTAATCATTTTAAATAAAAACGTTTAAATGAAAGAATATAAATAAAGTACCTTATTAAGCCTTTTCCGATTGTGTAACACTATTAGGGCAGACATGTTTAGAATTTTGGTTCAGATCTTGCTTCATCTTATCCAATATGTCAGCCCCCTGATAGTCATACAAGTAAAGGTACTTAAAGCATTCACATTTTAAATATCTACATTTGATAAATTTTTCAATTAAACATCTTTCTTTATTTCAAGCAAATAAAGATTACATATTGGTTCATTATTTGGTTTAGTCCGTATTTACAATTGCATAAAATATAATCCAAAGTTATCACTTCCCATCCCTTTCCCCTTTGGATTCCTTCTTTTCCCCTATAACCTTCTTTTTTGAGAGTACCTGAGTAGCAGCTACAGACTATTGCTAAAAAACATTCCCGATGTATCAAAAGCAAAGTTACAATTGTTCATCCATTCCATGTTATGACAATACTGTGATACAACATATATATGTATATACAAAATACTTGACTGTAATGATACGCAGCCACCAAATTTTCATCTGTTGTTTAACTCTTGTTCTCTCTCACTCTTCACTATGCAAAAAAAAAACTGTAACAAAAAGTTGATACAAACAAAGGCTAGTCTTACATTACAAACAAATGTATATAAAGTGAAGATGTCTACGGTTTGAAATAAATACATACCGCTCCGCATATCAGTTTTCTGTGATATTTTACTCTCGCAACCGAAATGTCATTTTACACAATGTAGGAACATGAAAGAAAGTCTTAAAGTATTCATATATTCCTCAGTACTAAATGTCACATTATACACAACAGTTTTCAAGAACAAAATTACATTCAGCAGTATAAAATTAAACATGTGTCGCTTTTTGAAAGAGGGCTGTCCCGCTAAAGTTTAGGCAGCTGTTCTGAGAGCATGCTTGTGCATTCTGCATTTTGTACCTGGAAAAAAAAAAAAAAACGTCTGATTATCTGTGTGAACATCTCGAACCATGTGTTTTGCATAAATGCTATGCCTTAAAATAATTTAGGGACAGCTGCTGTGTACAAGATGAAGATCCTAAATATATTTAGGTGGGTGCTAAAACGAGAAACAGTGATCCATAAATTGTCATTAGTAGAATTGGAGTAGATTATGGCTGTACTAATCCTGCAGACGTTCAGGAAAGGAGGTAATTTTTTTCTAGATGTATGAAACAGGCTATAAACCCCCCCCCCCCCAAAAAAAAAAGAGAGATATGATAAGTAATTAAACAGAGGGACCACACACATTCTATTGGAAATACAGAATTTTGTGTTTTGCTACAACATTGTGTCGCCAACATTAAGGAGTTAGTTCACCCTGTATGCTGAGAGTGGCTATTTGGGCTGATCCATATCATGTTTTTCTGGGTTATCATGCCAATCCTAGTTTGGCTTATTGGCACAACCCTAGCATGGTCTAACCAGTCTAGGGAGATTCTATAAAATGTAATCAGACTATTAAGATTTTAGTCTATTAAGAGGTCAGAAAAACTATTGAGTGCAAGGCCTGCAAAGATTAGCAGTGAGTGAGAAAAGTAGGCTCACTCCATACCATAGTCCAGCAAAACATAATTAGAATTGTATTCAATTTGTTTCTATGTGTGTAACCTTGACTTGTTGTAAAGTGCTTCCAGAGTGGGTCCTGTGCCCTCACTTGTTCTGTTATAGAGTAGAAATACATATTTAATATATGTATGTGCACACTTTATTTGTAACCATACATCCTTGTGCAGGCTCATCCAGGCTGTATCCAGGCATTTCAGTATCCTTGGTTTTGCTTTCTTGTTTATTTTTTATGCTCATTCCTGCCCTGTTTCCATGTTTCGCATCTCTTTTCTCTGTTCTGATCAATTTCTGTTTTTCAGTTTTTCCTGTCATTGTTCCATTCCATGTTTTATCCGATTCCTCTGCCCTGTTACTTTACTTGTATTTAAACCACACTACAGGTATTCTGTTTGTGTGCAATATCAATCTGTAAGCTCATGTCATTCATTTGCTAATATTCTGTCTTAGTTAGGGACTTGCATAAATGTGGGGTACCATGACGTGGTTGGCAATCTAACATCTAATTGGCCAATAGGCATGGGCGTAGGAAGCGGGGGGGATGGGGGGGACGGATCCCCCCCAGGAAAAAATGTGGGGGGGACAGGTAGGGTGAAATCCCCCCCAGAACGCGAGGCAAACGGGGCCCAAAGTCCCTGCTTGCCGCTTTTTTCCGGCAAGCCGCATCCGATGGATGCGACGGCCGGAAAAAAAAAAAAAACCTGCCGCCGGATGTGACGTTGCGTCACATCCGGTGACTGTTTCCCTCCTCCGTGCAAGAGGGAAGACTGCACGGAGGAGACATCCGGCGGGGGACACGGAGCAGATTCATGTAAGTACTAGGGGGGGGGTTAACTGGCACTATATTACTGGGTTCTGGCTGGCACTATATTACTGGGCTCTGGCTGGCACTATATTACTGGGTTCTGGCTGGCACTATATTACTGGGTTCTGGCTGGCACTATATTACTGGGCTCTGGCTGGCACTATATTACTGGGTTCTGGCTGGCACTATATTACTGGGTTCTGGATGGCACTATATTACTGGGCTCTGGCTGGCACTATATTACTGGGCTCTGGCTGGCACTATATTACTGGGTTCTGGCTGGCACTATATTACTGGGTTCTGACTGGCACTATATTACTGGGTTCTGGCTGGCACTATATTACTGGGTTCTGGCTGGCACTATATTACTGGGCTCTGGCTGGCACTATATTACTGGGTTCTGGCTGGCACTATATTACTGGGTTCTGACTGGCACTATATTACTGGGTTCTGACTGGCACTATATTACTGGGTTCTGGCTGGCACTATATTACTGGGTTCTGGCTGGCACTATATTACTGGGTTCTGACTGGCACTATATTACTGGGTTCTGGCTGGCACTATATTACTGGGTTCTGGCTGGCACTATATTACTGGGTTCCGACTGGCACTATATTACTGGGTTCTGACTGGCACTATATTACAGGCATCTGGCTGGCACTATATTACTGGGCTCTGACTGGCATAATATTACAGGCATCTGGCTGGCACTATATTACTGGGCTCTGACTGGCATAATATTACAGGCATCTGGCTGGCATAATATTACTGGGCATCTGGCTGGCACTATATTACTGGGCTCTGGCTGGCACTATATTACTGGGCATCTGACTGGCACAATATTACAGGAATCTGGCTGGCACTATATTACTGGGCATCTGGCTGGCACTATATTACTGGGCATCTGGCTGGCATAATATTACTGGGCTCTGGCTGGCACTATATTACTGGGCATCTGGCTGGCACAATATTACAGGCATCTGGCTGGCACTATATTACTGGGCTCTGGCTGGCACTATATTACTGAGCATCTGGCTGGCACAATATTACTGCCCAAATGAATGTGGGCAACAAAAAACCTGGCAAATGAATGTGGGCAAAAAAAAAAAAACCCTGGTAAATGAATGTGGGCAAAAAAAAAAACCCCTGGCAAATGAATGTGGGCAAAAAAAAAAAACCCTGGCAAATGAATGTGGGCAAAAAAAAAAAACCCTGGCAAATGAATGTGGGCAAAAAAAACAAACCCCTGGTAAATGAATGTGGGAAAAAAAAAACCCTGGCAAATGAATGTGGGCAAAAAAAAAAAAAAAACCCTGGCAAATGAATGTGGGCAAAAAAAAAAAAAACCCTGGCAAATGAATGTGGGCAAAAAAAAAAACCCCTGGCAAATGAATGTGGACAAAAAAAAAAAAAACCCTGGCAAATGAATGTGGGCAAAAAAAAACCCTGGCAAATGAATGTGGGCAAAAAAAACCCTGACAAATGAATTTGGGCAAAAAAAAACACTGGCAAATGAATGTGGGCAAAATAAAACTGACAAATGAATGGGCAAAATAATGTAATTAATAAGTAATGATGGTCTGTGCCTTTGTAAGAGGCACAGACAAACCTGGAACGGAAATGCCCACCTTCCCTGCAATGAGATACAGTGTGTGTGACTGACTGTGTGAGTTTGTGTGTCTGTGACTGACTGTGTGAGTTTGTGTGTCTGTGACTGACTGTATGAGTTTGTGTGTCTGTGACTGACTGTATGAGTTTGTGTGTATATGTGACTGATTATGAGTGTGTGTGTCTGTGACAGACTGTATGTATGAGTGTATGTGAAAGACCATGTATGAGTGTGTGTGTCTATGTGACTGACTCTGAGTGTATGTGTCTCTGTTACAGACTGTATCTTTGAGTGTGTGTCTGACAGACTGCATGTTTGTATGAGTGTGTGTCTGCGACAGACTGTATGTATGTATGTATGAGTGTGTCTGTGAACGACTGTATGTATGAGTGTGTGTGTGTCTGACAGACTGTATGTATGTGTGAGTGTGTGCCTGGCAGACTGTATGTATGTATGTATGAGTGTGTGTCTATGTGACAGTATGTATATGTGTGACAGGCTGTATGTATGAGTATATGTGTGTCTGACAGACTGTATGTATGTGTGAGTGTGTGCCTGGCAGACTGTATGTATGTATGTATGAGTGTGTGTCTATGTGACAGTATGTATATGTGTGACAGGCTGTATGTATGAGTATATGTGTCTATGTGACTGACTGTATATGACTGCATGTGATTGTGTGTATGTGCTGTTGTCTGGCTCCTATATTTTTTTTCCTGGCTCCTAAAACTTAGTTAAGGTTGTCAAGCCCTGGTATAAATACATATATTTGGGGTCCACCTTAAGCTTTTGGAAATGCTGGAAATATTTAATATTTTACAGTTTATTTTCTGGTCAGAAATGTAATGTTTGTTTGCTGAGAGGGTAGTGGATGCATGGAATAGTCTTCCAGTAGAAGTGGTAGAGGTTAATGCAGTGAAGGAGTTTAAGCATGCATGGGATAGGTATAAGGCTATCCTAGATATAAGATAAGGCCAGGGACCAATGAAAGTATTACTATACTGAGAGGGTAGTGGATGCATGGAATAGCCTTCCAGTAGAAGTGGTAGAGGTTAATACAGTGAAGTTGTTTAAGCATGCATGGGATAGGTATAAGGCTATCCTAGATATAAGATAAGGTCAGGGACTAATGAAAGTATTACTTTACTGAGAGGGTAGTGGATACATGGAATGGCATTCCAGCAGAAGTTGTAGGTTCATACTGATGTATGTTTTATGGTGTACACACAGCTCGCTGACTATATTTCATGTAACAGTGATAAAATGCACCTGCCTGATGCAGATGTTGTGCTGTGAATGTATCTGTTGTATACCAAGGATCCTGGTAATGTTGGTGGGAACTTGGTGATATCATATACACTGTGACAAGCTTTATTTTTACTGCTGCTATACCCGGCGAGCAAAAATGCTGTCCCCCCCAGATTTGTGGGGGTTCCTACACCCATGCCAATAGGTGAACCAAAATCCCCCCCCCCCCCCCCCAATTTTTCCATCTATAGTGTTAGGCTAGTACCTGTATTTATGCTTGTTCCTTTGTATGTTTCTCTTGTGTTCCTTAGTCTTGTCCCATGCAGGGCCGGCCTTAGGGGTGTGCGACCTGTGCGAGCGCACAGGGCGCAACACCCCAGGGGGCGCCGCCCGCCAGCTTAAAAAAAAAAAAAAAAAAGTTTAAAAAAAAAAAAGTTTAAAAAAAAAAAAAAGTTTAAAAAAAAAAAATAAAGTTTTAAAAGAAAAAAAGCCGGTAGAGGCACTGGATGGGGGAGATCCCCCCTCACCGGCCCTCTGCTCGGCCTGCTCTGCTGTGTTGGGGAGGGGGCGGAGCTAACCGGCTTCACGGGGAGCTGCAGGCAGCAAAAGAAAGTGCTGCTCGGCTCCCCATGCCTGCATTAAGCATGGGGAGTCGAGCAGCACTTTCTTTTGCTGCCCACAGCTCCCCGTGAAGCAGACGCTGCTCGGCTTCACAGGGTGGGGGCGGAGCTACACCGCTCAGCCGGTTAGCTCCGCCCCCTTCCCTGATCAACATTTGCAGGCAAGGGGGGGGGGTAAGAGGCAGACTGAACAGGGGGAGAGAGAGACAGACAGAACAGGGGGAGGGGGAGAGAGACAGACAGACAGAACAGGGGGAGGGGGAGAGAGAGACAGACAGAACAGGGGGAGGGGGAAAGAGAGACAGACAGACAGAACAGGGGGAGGGGGAGAGAGACAGACAGACAGAACAAGGAGAGAGAGTCAGACAGAACAAGGGGAGGGGGAGAGAGAGAGAGACAGAACAGGGGGGAGTGAGAGACAGAACAGGAGGAGGGGGAGAGAGACAGACAGAACAGGGGGAGAGAGAGACAGAACAGGAGGAGGGGGAGAGAGAGAGACAGAACAGGGGGAGAGAGACAGAGAACACGGGTGTCTGGGGGGGAGAGACAGAACACGGGTGTCTGGGGGGGAGAGACAACGGGGGGGACAGAACAGGGGGAGGAGAGACAGAACAGGGGGAGGGGGGAGAGAGACAGAACACGGGGGTCTGGGGGGGAAGACAGAACAGGGGAGGGGGGGAGAGGGAGAGAGAGAAAACAGGTATGGGGGAGTTAGAGCGAGACAGACGTGGCAAGGAAGAGGGAAGGGACACATACATGGGGGGGGGGGAGGGGGCGCCACGGGGGAAGCCCGCACAGGGCGCTGGGACACTTAAGGCCGGCCCTGGTCCCATGTATGTAGTCTTAGCTATTTGTGACTGTCTCTTTAAGTTCTGTATGTGCCCTTTGTCTGTAGCCCTGCATTCTGTATTTCAGTTCTGTTCTCCCTCAGTTTCTTCTTTTTCTTTGTTACTCTGCTTGGCTATCTCTTAGTTCATTCTATCCTAGCCAGGTAATCTGAATAAAGCAGCTACTTAAACAGGACGGTATGTAACAGAATAACCTGGAGCCTCAAGCTACCAGGGAAATGCAGTTACTCCGCACCAGGCCCTGTGTCTTCACCACTGCAACACAGCTCCTGATCTCGGGCGTTCAGGGTCTAATTCCATCCCAGACCCTGTGCGTTACAACATAGTTTTAGACTGCTTTTCACCTGATTTAGTGTGGAGCATCTTGCTTCTTATACACATTGGCCCAGAATCTCCCAAAAGTCCCATATGCAGTGTAAACGGCAAGATAATACGATTGGTTCCCATGTTGATTGCTCCACATTAAGCATTTGCCTAAGAACTCTTCTTTCAATAGCCCTTAGTATGGCTTGCACTTTTCTCTTGCATTCGAAAGGTATAAGAAAAAACTGTGTCACCACACCCTATAGATGCTCTCTGCTGCCACTTCAAGGCTGAGAGAACATGAGCTAACCTTGTGCAGGACATTCGAGCAGCAACAAAACAAGCTGCCACAGAGCTGATTGGGGCAAGACATTCATATCCCCAGACACCAAATATCCTGTAGCAATGATCTCACTACTTGCACAGTATTGTTGTTTGAGAATCATACTGATTCACTCCTATAATAATTACAGTAAGCATATTTATTTGCTCATGTCAAATTTACAACATGTTGTTTATCTATGCTTATTCTATAATGCATGTGTTAATATTAGGGGTTATGTTCATTAGAAATACAGTACATGAGGACAACAGCCAATCATGTGACTCTAAAAATCATGTGACTACTAAAATCACTACATATTTAGCAATAAACCCTGGTCAGGCACATTATTATAACAAACTGACACAATACACTTGGGTTGTTGCTACATGTGTGTTGCCAAAGGGAATCAATGGAACATGAAGAAAGAAACGTTATATCGTTTGAGTTGTAGTCTATATGACTTGGATGTGATTATCTGTCCGCATCATAATTGGGAGCACAGATTGATGCTTAAAGAGACCTGAAAACCCACGGTGCAGCATGGGAGGAAATCTGCTGCCACGGACATTGAAAATGATACATCATTCCTATATTAACAGACTATATTCCCATTTTATGTTCAACTTCATCAAATGTTGTTTAATGCCCAGGGTTCAGACAGAAATACCAGATAATCCCAGGCTCCTTCTCTTTATGTGTCATTTATAGGGGCTCTCGTTTGATACTACATTAGGGGACTCTTATGTGAAACCATAGTAATGGGTGCAAAATGCCCTGTAGTATTGTCTTCAGCTGCTGTCTTGACAATTGACAGCGCTGGCATTCCAAGGTCACAGTGATATGCAAATTTTAACATATTCATTTTTATCATATCTAGATTATAACAGTTAAAATGTAAATCTCGGATTTGAAGGCATCTTTGAATTGGTCCATCACTTAAAATGTGTCAGTTGAGTTTTTAATAAAACCCCCCCCCCCCCCAAATTTGAACTTTTTAATAAAAATGTGTATATGTAAATGTTAATTTCTTTTTTTTTTTTTTAAAGTGATGGTAGTTATCCCCTATCAGTAATTGATCATATATTTTTATTTTTGAAGAAAAGAATCCTTGCAGCCTGATCTCACATATTTATACATCTTATATAGATTGTATGTCCATATGTCTTGTCTGAAAGGGTAGTAGATACACTAGCAAGCACCGTTTTCTCTTATATGGCATATAAATGCTGTGGTCACCAATCACAGCGATAATATCCCTCACATGATAAAGCCAATTAGCTTAGTCAAGTAACATACCTCTCAACATTCTCTGGCATAGTCAGGGGGCACAGCTTGGGCAAGCAAAATAACCGTGCTACTGTGCATGGGCAAACAGAAAACTGAAATCCAGACCACCATGGTTAAAGAGGGATGGATTGAAATAATAAACTGCAGCTTGTGCTTAACGGTCTCCCTACACTGTGCTGCTGACTTCATCTTTCTGATCAATTTATCATTTTGAAAACTTTCTCTCTTACAACTTAGAACCAAAGGAAAAGGGACAACTTTACAGCGAAGTGCTTATTATGTGGCAGTAAAATCATATGTGCTATTGTAGCTACTGTTAATTAAAAGTTATTAATTCCAGTATCGTAAAAACAGGTGATCACATTTTAGCTTTTTTTTTTTTTACATAGGTCAGGGGTGTCCAAGTTTTTTCTGTGGTGGGCCACTTCACTAAAAAAAAAAAAAACAGTAATGTGCAGTAAATGAGTGTATCACAGACTCCACGGCAATAGTAAAAAAAAAAAACACTTCACATTACATACACAGCCACAAAATATACACAGTCACATGTACACAAATCTACACACTTACACACTTACAGAGAGAGTCACACTTACACGCACACAGAAGCTCATTTACACAAAGACACAGTGACACATTTACATGCAGGAAGTAGAGACTGTGGAATGTGACTATAAAATATGTATTGGGCACCGTGCATGTAAATGGAAATTAAAATAGGATAGTGCAACACAGCTGAAATATAAAAGCGAAATTACAATTTATTGAAACCCCTCTCACAAATAAAATGCATTTTAAAAAAATGAGTGTATGAAACAAATTTCCCAAAAGGGATCTCACCATCCTCTCATCCAAATGAAAGTGCAAGCCGCCATTATTAGGATGTTTAGATGTGAATCTTTGTGGAAGTATGGTCCAGGGGTCAGCCTCACAATGCTGCCTATCTCTCAGAAGACTTGGCAATCTTCCCGTGACCGCTGGCATTCTGGCTCAGAGGACCCACTGAAGCATCAGGCCACATCGCAGGTTGTAATGAAACTTACTTTACAGTGTGAGGACATTGGGCGCAGTCCTGCTCTATCCATATTTTTGGGTGCAGATCCAAAAATTATTTTCTATATCACAGAATGTGTCTTTTGCCCCCCAGCAATGCACAGCGGAAAGTGTGTTCTACGGTGGCTGGGAAATGGCAAAACACTGTTGCCTAGGGAACAACATATGCATATCTTCTGCAATGTATTGTCTAAACTCTAAGTGCTTGTGTTTCTTTCTGGCTTTTTGCAAGTCAGGTCTCCTAGTGATTTTCCAAGTCCTTGTATTGCAGGGACCAAACGTAGGTGGCAGCATTGAGATTGAAGTCTTAACATGCTATAAGTGTGATATATTGACAACATTTATAGTTGTCAGTAATTCTGTGCTTTTGTTGTTTACCTTTGATTTTATTCTAGTTTGTAAGATTAAAGTTGTTCCTCACAAACAGTTTGCTATGGATTCAATAATCTGCTTTCCTCAGAACTTCATTTAATTTTTGTTTACATACTACACTTTGGATATTTTTTAACTCATTTGTGGTTTCTTTAAGTTTTCTGCACACAGTGGAATAGGTTATTCAGTGATTTAATCAGTTCTTCATCAAATGGAATGATGTCTAGTTCACCTAGATAGATTAATTCTCATTTCTTGATAATTCCATTCTTGCATAATGATGTCTGATAACACACAACGAATCGGTAAAGATGCATGTTTTTTTAGTCTAGCCAGAGATGAAGAAATCACTTTTCTATTAGCTTAATATCCTCCTCTAAATGCATCTCCTATCTGACAGCAGAAATCAAGCTGTCTACTTTCTCAACAAGAAAAAGGTAGGAGTTGTCAGATTTACCAAATTCACCTTCGTCAGAAGAGATGTCCTCCAATTCAGGATAATCAAAGTCCGAATCAGAAACTTGACGATGCATGAGGAAAGCTGTATCCGGAGCTGAAGCAAAAGACTGCACATAATCTGTAGTAGCTGGGACAGTCTGTTGCGTAAACATATCAAATATTAAGTGAATCTCAGATTTGATGCTAGGATAGAAATTCCCATCCACAAGAGAGTTCAGAATCTGCAACAGCTTACAAGCATGAAGAACAAAACTTATTTTTGAATCTTCAAGTGCCTTGTGACATCCAGCACTTTAGGAATGCTTGGTTTTTATCATTGCTTTTTTGGGTTTGTCCTCAACCAGTAAGGCCACAGCATTGTCAAGGGCCTGTGTAAACTATACATAAATAAATATGTAGCAGACAATCCAGCAAAAATGGAAATCCATTAGGGAGACAGTCTTAACCTCCGGTTATACAGGGGATGCATCCAGAGACCAAACAAGGCCCCCAGATGCATGGATGAGGGCCCAAAATATAACACCTAATCAAGAGGCAGCATAAAAAACGGCAAAAGTGCAGAGCCACCAGCCATACAATGGCCTAAAGGTTAGAAAAATACATCCATAGCTTAGCCCGGGGATCCAGGCTCATCCTAGAACTGACATAATATTAAAAAAACTGGAGATGTCATGTTTTCCTGAGGTAGGGCAGAAAAACACTGAAGGGTATTGCTTTCAGAGTCTGGCCCTATCTCATAAGGAGTATCTCTATAAGTGTTACCAGGAATTGCCAATGCTGATTTCTCTTGCAACTCACCTGTCACTTGCCTTTTAGAAAGTAGACCCCTCTATATTGATTTGTCTTGATTACTGTGTTTTCACTAGGTGTTGGAAACCATTTTTAGCATTGTATGAAAATTTTATAAATTCTCAGAATAATTGGAAACAAAATAATCAAATCAATGTGTATGGTTGTTCATGCCAGTTACATAAACGTATTTATATAGTATAATTGCTATTACTACCAAGTTAATGTTACACTTAGTATCACAGATTTGTCAAATTATTTCTTGAGCTACAATTTGATATAGAGTTTTCTAGGAGATCTATATTGTAAATGGCAGCAATACATAATTACAGCCACTAATGTCTAATTACTGTGATTATAATACAATTATAATATTATCCTGGGCTCTTAAAATACTAACTTCTTCAACAGATTTTGGTTTATACTATTAAAAAAACGTGATGGGTGTTAAAAGCACAATATAACTCCCTTTTACACCTTTCATTTCTGATAACTTGGTTTATAAAGCATATAATTATTGGTTCATGTATGCCCATATATATGTCAAAACACAACAGGGTTTATTTTCCAAGGGACAGTAGGAAATGTCAGCATACAGTTACCGGGTTGAAATGTGCAATTCCCAGGATACAATGCTCATAAGTGCGATAGGTTCTCATTCAAAAATATTGATTGTGGTCAAATTGAGTAAATAATTGTGGTCAACGTAGGGAGAGCAGGGATACATCGGAAGGGTTACTCATAATATTTTACTATATTATTTACATTTATTTTTCTCAAGCCCTAATGTATAGGCTTTTCCTATTAATATCAAATATGCCAATGTAGATTTTACCCCACCTATTATAAGGACATCCAAAATCTCCAAAATATTACAACCGTGGACAGCCACCTAGTTAACTTGTGATTAGTAATGGATGGAACTTTTGTTTGAAAAAGTTTCTGCTGTAGACATACACGTTATTCTACGTGATTATACACATTTTCAAAGTGATTAGAGCAAAAATAATATGCTTGGCATTGTGTGGTTTCATATACCCTCTAATTACATACAGCCTTTTAAGTGCTTGACCATTATTCACCTCTGTTGTAAATATGTGGCTCCATCCATTTGCTATGAATTCTCACTATTCTTCATTGCATCAATCTGAAGCTTAACAAGGTAAATGAGGACAACAAAACCAAATGTAGCTGAATATTATTTAACAAAAGTACAAATGGCAAATAAATGATAAGAAAATTTAACAAAATCAATCTAACAAATGTGTAGAAAAGAAAGATTAAGAAGGACCACCTTTCTGAATTATCACAAAAGTCCAGATTATGATTAGTTATAATTTAGGTGACACTTAGAGCTATTGTGACTATTTAGTAACTAATGGTTTCTAGAGCCATTTGAGAAACCTGATGATACATTATTTGTCTTTAGAAACATTGACAATGTAGTCATTTGTAGCTGAACTAACATCAGGGTAACCAGTAGAATCCTCGGATTCGCAAAAGAATGTTACGGTTGTCTATTGCCACCACATGCAATACTTTTACAGTCAACACTGAATACTGTTTTTATTTAATTCAATTACAATATCAGTACATAATTTAATAATATATCAGGAATTCAGATTAGTCTCATAGAGACAAAAAAAAAAAACTCACTTTTTTCTATAAAATAGTGACTGATCTGCATGTCCTGTTGCATATTTTAACTACTGGTTCAAGTACGATTAGGAAATGATATACCTGAAAAGATTTCTTCTGCAAACAAACTTGTTAATTCTTATTCAATGATGACATTTGGCGAAATCAGTCAAGGTTATATAGATACATAATTGTTTTGTCTTTGCCCTAGAGAGTATCAGTGTAGACGATCATTAATCTTTCATTGCGATTTAATGTACTCTATGCTACGATGTCAATATTTTCTGCAATGTAAAATTGTATGTAACACTCAAATGTTTCTTACCGAGGGATTATCAGAAGGTTATTCAATGTTCCAGAGAATGGAGAATAGGCTTGTGTCCTGAAGTGAGCTTTCATTGTGAGGTACTCACCACATCCATATTGTAATGGTGGTGATGAAGCCAATAAGATGCATAAAAACAATTTAAATTAACACCTTCCCTGCTTTAATGTCTTTGTAACACTCTGTGGGGGTTCTCAGCAGGAGATCTATTGGAAATCATACTTATTATTGATCACAGTTAGTTAACGTCTGTCTACAAGGAGTACAGCAAATTGCACAGTATTAGCCAGTTCAGTGAATGGAGCACATAAGAAAACCTTTTAACGTGGCGTACGAAAAATAAATAAAAAAATACATAAGAAAACACCTATTTATAATTGTCCATTTTTATTCATATTTGTAAAAAGCCATATTGGACAGGAAAGAGCATTTTGATTCAAGTATGGATTCCTGTTAGTTCTTTTCCAAGAGAACCATACCTAAAAGGTTATTGATTTGGTTGTGAAGGACACAGTGTTTATTATGTAGGGAGCTGTAGCTAGGTACAAGCGTGAGAAATTAATGATGGCTTTGTAAGTGTCCGTGCTGTGGTGTTGAACCAATGGGGCAACTGTCAATCTATATGATAATACATCCCAACACTTCATAAAATCAGTGATGTGAAAAAAAACATTGATTTCTTTTTTTTTTTTGAGCTACACAGAATTCGCTGGCAAGAACTTTACTGAAGTTAACACCTCTGCTTGTCAAATAGACATATTATATTTGTTTAAATGTTCTATATAGCAGCTTCATTTTCACAGATGCCACAATAATAGATGTCCCAGCATGCCTGACAGGCAGGTTATAGATCTCAGACACGACCTTCTTCCATTGACTTTTATTCAGCCGTGTCACTAAAATATCAAGCTATTTGCACCTTGCCACTAAATAATTATGCCCATATGTAGCTCCTTGAATGCAATTGGCTTTTAATTCCAATGTTGCTGAAGCAAATGACAGACAAAGACTATATTAACAAGGAGTGTCAGAATTGCAAATCAATGCTCACTAATATGTGCACATAACACAATGGGAGGGATTAGGATTCACATTGCGGTTTAAAGGTTACAGCAGCAATAACTAAATTCTTTCCCACGTGAAGGCAGTTACTGAAATTAATGTGGGGCTCATTGTAGGTCCCAGTGGACAGGTGTCCAACATAACGCACTATCACAATTGACATTTGCAGTTGACAGTCTTGCACAGGGGTCTGGGGAGTAAAATGGCATGGAAACTTCATTACACTAAGCTGTCCTTGTTCTTGCTTGGAAATGTTAAGTGGATAAAAAAAAATAAAAGGAAAGAGGACTTCGGCTAGACTCAGTGTATTCTCCATTTCTGTCTTTTTAAATTCACCAAGATGTTATGGACATTTTTTAAGCAGCGAAAAATCCTGGCTTCATTTATACATATTTGTGTTCATGACATTTGGATATTTAAGTAAGCAAGAGTACCTTTCCCCAGAAATCAGATTTTCTATACATATTGCCATGGATACAACCTTTGTATGGCTCGAATACTGATCAGGAATGCATGCTGGTGCACAGAGCATGTACTTATATTACTCAGTAAATTAAAAAAAAAGAGTATGGAAGGTCATGTATAATTAAATAAGCATAATTAAAAGGAAGATGCTTGTCTATTATATAGCTATGCATATGGAGTCTATTTACTAAATGTTGATCTCAGGTAACCTAAGAGCTGAGTTGCAAAAAACAGGTCTATGTTGCTCAGCTGGAAATATATATATTCAACTTGTAGATCTTTCTCCAGCTTGGTATTTTAGTGAGTAAACCCAAAGTCTAGTACAGGGGGCTCCAAACTACGGCCCGTGGGCAGTTTTTATCCGGTCCGCAGCTAATTGCATGCTGACCCGTGCCCTCTCTTCCCCCATGAGCAATGTGTTGTTATTTTTTGCATGTAGGGGAGCATGGCATGAGGAAAGTAGTATGCTCCCCTTTCGTCGCACTGGATGATCTTCTCCCCGTCATTGTTGTGAGTGTGATGGGAGTCAGAGTGTGTGTGACTGAGTGTGATGTGAGTCAGCATGGGACTGAGTGTGATGGGAGTCAGAGTGTGTGTGACTGAGTATGATGGGAGTCTGAGTGTGTAACTGAGTGTGATGTGTTTATGACTGACTGAATGATGGGAGTATGAGCGTGATGCGAGTCTGAATGTGATGTGGGATGGGGGTCATGTAATGGGTCATTATTCGGGGTGATGCTGGTATGTGATGGGGCATGTCATGGGTGTGCAACATGGGTTGGGAGGGTGCCCAAATTTCATCTGCCTAGGGCAGCACAAAAACAAAATACACCAATGCTTACCTGGCTGCAGATGCACATAGTCAATTGGACAGCATATGAAAGTTACTGATTTACTGCAGGTAGAGCAATCATGTGTAACCCCTTCCCGCTTCTATTCCATCCTTCATTTAACAGCTATGAACGTCCTGCATTTAACAGCTCACCCTGGCTCCCAGCGACTTGCATCAGGGTCTCCCACTATCAGATTAGGCCACTTTGAGAAAATGTAGCAAAGTGAGCGTCTACTACAAATTGATACCGTCCTGACAGTAACAGCTCATTGAGGCTCCCCTCGATGAGCTGTGCTGTCAATCCCACTGCAGGGATGAGGCTACTTTGAGTGGCCTCAGTCTGACATACAAAATGCAGTGAATGCTCAAATTGAGCATCTGGTACATTATCGGCAACTCTGCATAGCCTAACTTCCGGTTTTGGGCATACCTCTGTGACATCACATGTGATGTTGCAAAGCATTGTGGGATGTTGTCAGGGACCCACAGGGCATGTAGAAACCCTGACCCTGCTTGTATGTTCCTGGCTTCTGATCACAAAATGATTGGGGCCGTAGCACAAAGACACCGGTTTGGTGCTTTGGTCGTTAAGGACCAAAGAACCATCTGGTGCAATGAGATAAATATCATTACCTCATTAGGGACTATGGTTGCTGATTGTCAGAGGATAAAAATAATTTTACAAAGTAATAATTCGGACAGAACAGGTACCCCGCAAATACCAAATAACATTTGTTGTTGACTAAAAGCAACAAAGGATATGTAATGCTCAATATAAATCACACTACTTTCCAGCCAGATAATTGTAATTTGAGAGATGCCAGCTCAATCCTGGTTAAAGCATAACTTCCATCTTGTTTTTTGCAATTTTTTAACATACAATAACTCATATCACCATGAGATTCCATCACACAATAACATGGAATACCAAAGACATTATAGTCGAGACAAAATCTTTTAAAAAAAGAGAGGGAAATGCTGATCATATCATTCTCATACTTTAGTTACAATTCTCAAGTGATTGCTTTTTTAGCAGCTATTTTAGTCAAATGTCAAATCATAAAGGGAGAGAGCAGCAAGTTGCAACCTCTGAATGCAAGAACTGAGCAAATGTTTATTATTTGTATTGGAATCTTTTCTTTGTATTGCTTATTAGGATAAGTGGCAGCTGTCTGATAACCATATGGAATTAATATGCTACAGGCACAACATCCAATGTCCATTACAGACCCCCATAGTTAAATGGACAGTTCCACCTACAGTGTAAGTATATATATTTTTAGATATTTTAGATCATATACAGTAAAAAAAACTGACCTGTCACCAGATTTTCCTCAACAGTTCCTAAAAAATGCAAATAAAGTATAAAATATGTATTGCTGTTGCTATGACACCAGTCTTGACTATCACTCCAAGCTTACTGAATGTCACTGACTGAAATTATTTTCAATGTAAAACTACAGGAGAATTGGAAAATGTTATTACAAATAAGTGAATTTGACATTTATTATAAATATACAGAAAACAAGATGGAACTGCCCCTTTAAGCAGATGGCTGCCAGAGAACCCTCTGTCAAGGCTCATAACTTGTACTGTAAGCTCCCAAATTATGCTTTGACATAATGACTGACACGGTTTCATTTGGAAATTTGGTTTTATGACACGCATTATTGGGTAGCCATCAGCATATTAACACGAATCCTAAAATACTGAATATCACCGACTGTATTGATAATTAGTGACTGAAAAAAACATCTCAACAACAATGATTCAGAAAATGAAAATATATGCTGAATTACATAGGGTTTAGTATTGGATACTAGACAAACAAAGCAATTTCATTTGAGAAGCACAAATTGTAACAGTTTTTTACATACTCTACATACTACCAGGTGGAAATGCAAAATAATATACTGATTGCAATCCACATCAATTAATGCAGTAGCCATGTTGACTCTATTTGGTCTTTTCAGCAAAGAGTGAGTTGAAGGTGAATAATTGGTGAACTGAAGTGAGATGGACATTTATTTTTTACTTTGCATTATCCATGGCCAGCTAAGTTCTTCTCACCAAGTTTTGTGCCTGTGCAAAATATAATTGAGTCATGAGATTAAATGTTCATCTCACCTGCAATTCACCTTTTAGTAACTAGACACCTACAAGAGTGATAAGACACCAAAGCATTTGGTTGTCATACATGCAATTGATATTTAATTTAATGAATGTGCACATAAATATATCACCTATTTTAGTGATGTTACCCAGGTTTTTTCCACATTAAGACTAAAATGGTGGCTTCTCTCGTCCTGCAGAGAGGACAACTAGGGAGACAAAAATGGTGGGAAAGTCATGCTCCTAAGCACCGAATTGTGTTTTTTTCATGGAGAAATCTTCCATGTAAAATCTTACTATATGAATTTGTTTTTCTCTTAATACTACTATTAATCTTACAAAAAAAAATGTTTTTTTGAATTAATTGTTTTATCACAATTATAAAGAAATATTTGTGAATATATCCAGTATATCTCAAATCAATGAATAAGTGATAGGTCTTTAGAGAATAACATTATGTAATATTAAAAAGTAAAGAGACAGGAAGGAAAAACCCGCTAGTTGTATTTTACTCAAATTATACTCTACTAATTTGTGTTAGAATTTCCTCAATAAAATTATCGTAATGCTGTTTCACAGGTACATTAACTTTTTACATATAAAACCAACAAGTTTAATAAATAATATCTCATACTCAAATGCTTTATTGGGAAGTTAATTAGGTTTGTAATGGCATGTTGTATAAGATATTGTAAGTGAGAGGATAATTAATTCTTAAAAAAAAAAATCATTCATCTTTTAATTCGTGATAAATCTGCTGAGAAAATAAAGGCCTACCGTTCTCATCGTCTGATTTATTTTCATTATCAGAGTCAGTCAGTGTTAAGGCTGAGTTTTCACGACTTGACAGGCCGGAACTACGTCTGGATTTTATACCTCTCCCCCATAATCGTATAGCATGCTCTGGAGACATTCCTCCCTCTGTGTCTGAGTCGACATCGGACCCTGTGCTCAGGGAAAAACCTTGATGGAGTATTCCTATGTCCGAGCAGAATCCACTTCGGTGAGGGGAAGGCTCACAGATTCCTAGTTCTGCCAGTGTGAAGTTAGTGCCTACAAGAAAAGTAAAGACGTTAAGTTTCAAAAATATTCCTCTGAATTAAAAAAAAATAAAACAAAGAAATAGAAACTTAATGTTATTTTCTTTTCATGGCATCTATTTTTAATATAACTCTGTGGTATATACATGGACTATCAAAAGTACATGCCAGTTCCTCACACTAGGGGCACGCAATGCTTAATTTTCCACACAAGTTTAGTTGTCCTGTAATTAATTTTTGTATGAGCGAAAAATAGTACAGCCAGCTTGATTTAGCCTTATTCAGTGAATAAATGTCATCCCTAAAATAGCCACACCTGTTCAGAAAGAATGCAGAGACATGTCCAGTAATGCACAGTGACATCCCAATATTTGACCTTAATTTGCTATTATATAAATGTATCACAAATGTTTTTCTTTCAAATATAAAATTTGTCTACACCATGAACTATATTCCTAAACATTCCTAACATTTTAATAACTGTTTCTAAACTTTCTCAAACATGTTGATGCTTTTTGGGGGGAGAATCTCATTATAGTCTAGACAAAATGTAACCTTTTTTCAGGATCAATTAAAATATATGACAATGTTTTTACAATTTTTACAAAGTAATATAGTGACTACCACATTAGTAAAAATTAAACAAAACCATTACACACTTAACTGCTATGTAACTGTCCAACATAACTCTTAGTTAATTCTCTCCTTGTACTAAATAGGGGGTGTATTTTCAAACAATACAATGTATAACTTAGTTGTATATTATAATTCATCCTAATAAAGGTTATATAACAACATAATAAACAAAAAAAGCAGACATGCACACTGAAAATATATAGTAAACATACATTTTATTGAGAATATAATAATATACTGACGATCAAAATAAATGTATATAGGAGATGGAGAAAAATAAACAGAAAGTAATAGAAAAAAACAGAGTGGCAAAAAATACTGTATGAGAATAAAAAATTAGCTTGAAAAAAATAGACAAAAGTAATCAAAAAGTATACATAGACAAAAGCATCAAAAAATATGGCTAAAAAGAAAGAAAGATAAATGGAAAAGTGTGGTAGTGGGAGGCTCAGGGAGTGACCGCAAAAAATGCCTGAATTGCTGGCTTACCACATATAGAAAAAATTAGGAAAAAATGAAAAAGGACATAAAGGTGTGGAAGAACAGGGGTTAATTCACAATAAGTGCCTCTTGCAATAGAAATAATGAATGGACCTGCATCACATAATATGTATCGGGACAGAGTAAAAAAGACTGTCAGGATTGGACACAATCCAGTATGTAATCAAATAGATATATAGATAAAGAAAAAATAGAGCAGAGTATATGGATCAAAAAATGAAAGAGAAAAAAACGGAAAAAGTATATATGACACAAGAGGTACAAAACAATTTGAGAGCAAAAAATAGGGAAAAAAAAAACGAAAAGATATAACCTTTCCTGTGGCTATCAGTCCCCTACCCCCCATTTATCTAATAAAAGTTATATTTTAGAATTTGCTGTTCGTTTCAGTTTATCATGATGCTTTAACCCCACAACTTCTCTTTCTGCAGCAAATATGTGTATTTGTATTGTAGTCTAGACAAAAGCTATTTTTAATATCTCAAACATCTGCATATATTTTAATATCACTATAGATCAGACCTGGGCATCTTAAGGCCCACGGGCCACATCCGGCCCTTTGTGCGTCCCTGTCCGGCCCGCGTGAGGCAGGGCCGATCCTGGGCCGGGTGCACGGGGTGCACCGCGCCCAGGCGCAAGGGAGGAGAGGCGCTGTAGGAGGGAGCTCTCTCCCTGCCATCCTCCTCCTTGTCAATCCAAGCACAGCGCGACGGGTGTAAGCTCCGCCCCCGTCGCGTTCTGTGATTGGTTGCTTCAGGGAGGAGGACGTTCTCTAGGGTATCTGCCAAGACACCATAGAGAACGTCCTCCTCCCTGCAGCCAATCACAGAACGCGACGGGGGTGGAGCTTTCCCCCGTTGTGCTGTGCTTGGATTAACAAGGAGGATTAGGTAATAACAGTTTGGGGGGGGGGGGTTAAAATAAAAAAAGAAAGGAAGTGTCTGTGGAAGTGTGTGTGAATGTGTATAAGTGTGTATGTGTGTGTCAATGTGTATAACTATGTGTGTGTTACTCTCTGTCAGGGCCGGTGCAAGGATTTTCGTCTACACAGGCGAAGGTGCATTTTGGTGCCCTCCTGCTCTGATCCGCCACGCCTCCCACACCATTAAGCCTCCTTAAATTATATATATATGAATAATGTATAGTGTAGAAAAAAAAATCTAAATATTCAACTCGCATGCTCTAAATGTGTCACACATTGAAACCCTTAAACACAGACACCCTTGCAGTCACACACACAGACACCCTTACCACTTACACACACACAGTTACACCAATTCACACATAACCTGAGACACACTATTTTGCCACTCAATATGCCAGTATTTAGCCCAGGGGTCCTCAAACTTTTTAAACAGGGGGCCAGTTCACTGTCCCTCAGACCGTTGGAGGGCCGGACTATAGTAAAAACAAAAACTATGAACAAATTCCTATGCACACTGCATATATCTTATTTTGAAGTGAAGAAACAAAATGGGAACAAATACAATATTTAAAATGAAGTAAAGTTAAATCAACAAACTTACCAGTATTTCAATGGGAATATTATGCCAGTCAGAGCCCAGTAATATTATGCCAGTCAGATGCCCAGGAACATTATGCCATTCAGATGCCCTGGAATATTATGCCATTCAGATGCCCAGGAATATTATGCCAGTCAGATGCCCAGGAATATTATGTCATTCAGATGCCCAGGAATATTATGCCATTCAGATGCCCAGTAATATTATGCCATTCAGATGCCCAGGAATATTATGCCATTCAGATGCCCAGTAATATTATGCCAGTCAGATGCCCAGGAATATTATGCCAGTCATAGCCCAGTAATATTATGCCAGTCAGATGCCCAGGAATTTTATGCCAGTTAGATGCCCAGGAATATTATGCCAGTCATAGCCCAGTAATATTATGCCAGTCAGATGCCCAGGAATATTATGCCAGTCAGATGCCCAGGAATATTATGCCAGTTAGATGCCCAGGAATATTATGTCAGTCATAGCCCAGTAATATTATGCCAGTCAGATGCCCAGGAATATTATGCCAGTCAGATGCCCAGGAATATTATGCCAGTCATAGCCCAGGAATATAATGCCAGTCAGATGCCCAGGAATATTATGCCAGTCATAGCCCAGGAATATTATGCCAGTCATAGCCCAGGAATATTATGCCAGTCAGATGCCCAGGAATATTATGCCAGTCATAGCCCAGGAATATTATGCCATTAAGATGCCCAGGAATATTATGCCAGTCATAGCCCAGGAATATTATGCCAGTCAGATGCCCAGGAATATTATGCCAGTCATATGCCCAGGAATATTATGCCAGTCATAGCCCAGGAATATTATGCCATTAAGATGCCCAGGAATATTATGCCAGTCAGATGCCCAGGAATATTATGCCATTAAGATGCCCAGCAATATTATGCCAGTCATAGCCCAGGAATATTATGCCATTAAGATGCCCAGGAACATTATGCCAGTCAGATGCCCAGGAATATTGTGGCGGTCAGATGCCCAGGAATATTATGCCAGTCATAGCCCAGGAATATTATGCCATTCAGATGCCCAGTAATATTATGCCAGTCAGAGCCCAGGAATATTATGCCATTCAGATGCCCAGGAACATTATGCCATTCAGATGCCCAGGAATATTGTGCCAGTCAGAGCCCAGGAATATTATGCCAGTCAGATTCCCAGGAATATTATGCCAGTCAGATGCCCAGGAATTGCTCGTTATACCCCCCTCCTCCCCCCTTACCCAGACCCCAGTACTTACCTCCATGCCGCTGTTCATGTCCGTGGCTGAGAGGGAAGCGCTGTGCGCTCCCCTCAGGCCGTGCGCATTCAATAAAGTGTGTTGAAAAAAAAAGTTTCAACACACTTTATTGAATCCGCACGGCCTGAGGGGAGCGCACAGCGCTTCCCTCTCAGCCACGGATCTGAACAGCGGCATGGAGGTAAGTACTGGGGTCTGGGGGAGCGGGCGATTTTCCCGCCCCCCCATTGGTGCGCCCTAAGGCAGCCGCCTGTGCTGCCTTACTGTAGCGCCGGCCCTGCTCTCTGTGGAAGTGTATGTACATGAGTGTCTGTGCAAGTGGATCCTGTGTGTAAAGGTGGCTGTGTGTGCATTTATGTATGTGTGACAGTGTGTATAAGGGTGTCTGTGTAAATGTATGTCTGTGAGGGTGACTAAGTGTGTAACTGTGTTTGTGTGACTGTGTGTACAAGAGACCAGCATGGGGAACAGAAAGATAGAGATGGAAAAAGATATAAGGGATGAGGGGAGAGACAGACATGGGGTATAAGTGGCGAGAGAGAGACAGACATGGGGTATGAGTGGCGAGAGAGAGACAGACATGGGGTATGAGTGGCGAGAGAGAGACAGACATGGGGTATGAGTGGCGAGAGAGAGACAGACATGGAGCAGGAATGGAAAGAGAGAGAGACATGGAGCATGAGTGGAGAGAGACATGGAGCATGAGTGGAGAGAGAGACAGACATGAGGGAATGGGGAGAGAGAGAGACAGACATGAGGGTACGGGGAGAGACAGACATGAGGGTACAGGGAGAGACAGACAGACATGAGGGTATGGGGAGAGACAAACAGACATGAGGGTATGGGGAGAGAGAGAGACAGACATGGGGTATGAGTGGCGAGAGAGAGACAGACATGGAGCATGGATGGAAAGAGAGAGAGACATGGAGCATGAGTGGAGAGAGAGACAGACATGAGGGAATGGGGAGAGAGAGAGACAGACATGAGGGTACGGGGAGAGACAGACATGAGGGTACAGGGAGAGACAGACAGACATGAGGGTATGGGGAGAGACAAACAGACATGAGGGTATGGGGAGAGAGAGAGACAGACATGGGGTATGAGTGGCGTGAGAGAGACAGACATGGAGCATGGATGGAAAGAGAGAGAGACATGGAGCATGAGTGGAGAGAGAGACAGACATGAGGGAATGGGGAGAGAGAGAGACAGACATGAGGGTACGGGGAGAGACAGATATTGAGCAACATTTTATTGAAATATTGTCGATGTGGCCCTCCAGCAGTGCTCGGGTTGCTCATGCGGCCCGCGGTAAAAATTAATTGCCCACCCCTGCTATAGATTGTAAGATTCCTTTACCTTATCAGCCAGTTTCAATTCATCTGAGTGTTTAACCCAACTTAGAATAGAATCATGCACTTTAATAATTGTTGGTGCTATATAAACATTAATGTAATACAGTGGTTCAATTTAAGAACATTACATTTATAATAACACTTGTTCCTCATCTAAACTTAAATCATTCAGTTAATTCAGTAGCATTATATGTGACAGTGCTTCAATTTTTTTTGTTACTAGGCTATTTTAACATACTTTTGTAGATGAAGTTCTTCATATTTACATTTGAAGCAATGCATTTTCTTCAAAATGCTTCTCTTTATTGAGGTTAAGTTCATGAATTCTGATTGACACCTTAAGTCTACTTAAAACTCAGTAGAAAACCAATTTAAGATATCCAAGATGTTGAAAAACGTTTGCTGCTCCTGTTACCTCCAGTCATCTAGCCTTTGGCTCTTATTGTCTCCACAATGCGTTGCAGCGTCATAACCTGACCTATCAATATACGTGACCAAGTTATGGCCCACAGGTGGATAATTAAGAGTTAAAAGATAGATCATATATGCAGAGACTCAGATATAGTACTCTATTTGGGACATGGTTGGCCGGTACTTCTTATTAGAAGTACATACACAATGAATGTAGATATGCTTCCTTCAACCAATGAAGGGCATCCACTGATTGTTAGGTCTAGATTTATATGACCAAGTTTACCAATATATTAATATGGCTCTAAGCTGTTACTAATATAGCTGTTGTTCTAATTTTTTGTATCACTTTTTTTTTTTTGAAACTGTGTATTTTAGATTTATGTTTGCCTTGTCAATAATTTGCAGAAAACCATAGACTTGCCTGGAGCCATTTGCTCTGAAAGACCATAAGAAGACAACCAAAGTCTCAAAAGCCAGTGATTTAATTGTGACTTGTAGTCATGACTCTAAAGGCAGATACATACTTTGTTCTACATCATCATATTTCCAAGTTCTTCTGAAGTAAAATATAACTATACAAAAAGTCTCCTATTTTCTAGCAAAATTTTCCGGTTTTTTAAAACTGGAGGGAAAAAATGATACCAGTATAATTTTGTATCACCTCAGAGGCTTCACAACCTGTTGTGAGCACTTTTGCAGCTTCTGTGACTTTGTTCTTTCTTCTCAAAGCTACTAAACTTCAGATCAAAACCTACGAAAAGAATGCAGGCTGCAGGTAGTGCAGTAATCCGCAAACTCAATCAATATTAGTCTGCTTTTTCATGTATTTATTAAATTGCAGGCATCTTAGATTCTTGTTCGCACTAGAAATCAAATGGTAAGACCTCATATTTTTAGTACACTATACAATGTTGTACTGAAATGACAAAGATGGATCTAAGCAAACATAAAATATACATGAGTTAATTATAGGGAACTTATTCACACTAAAACGAATGTTTATATCTTATCTCTTGTTCATCTTTCTGTGTTGACCTATAGACTTCACATCAAAACACTATTATATCTCCGCAGGCATTTATATCCCAAAAAAAGAGCATGAAGGTCCTGCACTGACCCAATGAATTTATTTTCCAACCGCACTACCAACTGACAACTTGGTTGTATGTGGATATATACGGAAGGTAACTATTCCTGGGTACTGGGTGTAGGTTTTCTGGGTCTATGATTTTCTTTTGAAGGTACAATACATGTACATTGATATATGAGTGAATTTTAACTCAAACTGATATTATTCTTGGCAGGGGCATCACTAGGGTTGGTCTCACCCGGTGCGGAAACTAGGAATGGTGTCACCCCCCTGGATTTACTCCAATACAATGCCAAACAGATTCCTTAGTAATGCCAGTTAGATGGCCCATTAACTATGCCACACACAGGAGCCCCATAACTATGCCACACACAGGAGCCCCATAAATTATGCAACACCAGAGCCCCATAAATTATGCCACACCAGAGCCCCACTATTTATGCCTCACCTCTGCCCAATTACTTATGCCACACACACAGGTGCCCCATAATTATGCCACACACACATAGGTGCCCCATAATTTTGCCACACAAAAGAGTCCCTTAATTACGCCACACAAAGGAGTCCCTTAATTATGCCACAAATGGGGCCCAATAAATATGCTACACACAAGCGCCCCATAGTTATGCACACATGGGACCGCCAATAATTATGCAACACACAGGAACATGAGGTGAACAATTATAGATACCAGTAATATTGTGCCAGTCAGATACCAGTAATATTATGCCACTCAGAGCCCAGTAATATTGTGCCAGTCAGATACCAGGAATATTGTGCCATTCAGAGCCCAGTAGTATTGTCCCACTCAGAGCCCAGTAATATTGTGCCAGTCAGATACCAGGAATATTGTGCCATTCAGAGTCCAGTAATATTGTGCCAGTCAGATACCAGTAATATTGTGCCAGTCAGAGCCCAAAAATATTGTACCACTCAGAGCCCAGAAAATTTGTGCCAGTCAGATACCAGTAATATTGTGTCATTCAGATACCAGTAATATTGTGTCATTCAGATACCAGTAATATTGTGCCAGTCAGAGCCCAGTAATATTGTGCCAGTCAGATACCAGATAATATTGTGCCAGTCAGAGCCCAGTAATATTGTGCCAGTTAGAGCCCAGTAATATTGTGCCAGTCAGAGCCCAGTAATATTGTGTCATTCAGAGCCCAGTAATATTGTGCCAGTCAGAGCCCAGTAATATTGTGCCACTCAGAGCCCAGGAATATTGTGTCAGTCAGAGCCCAGTAATATTGTGCCATTTAGAGCCCATTAATATTGTGCCAGTCAGAGCTCAGGAATATTGTGCCACTCAGAGCCCAGTAATATTGTGCCAGTCAGATACCAGGAGTATTATGCCAGTCAGAGCCCAGTAATATTGTGCCATTCAGATACCAGGAATATTGTGCCATTCAGAGCCCAGTAATATTGTGCCAGTCAGAGTGCAGTAATAGTGTGCCAGTCAGAGCCCAGGAATATTGTGCCAGTCAGAGCCCAGTAATATTCTGCCATTCAGATACCAGTAATATTGTGCCACTCAGAGCCCAGTAATATTGTGCCAGTCAGATACCAGGAATATTGTGCCATTCAGAGTCCAGTAATATTGTGCCAGTCAGATACCAGTACTATTGTGCCAGTCAGAGCCGAAACATATTGTACCACTCAGAGCCCAGAAATGTTGTGCCAGTCAGATACCAGTAATATTGTGTCATTCAGATACCAGTAATATTGTGCCAGTCAGAGCCCAGTAATATTGTGCCAGTCAGATACCAGTAATATTGTGCCAGTCAGAGCCCAGTAATATTGTGCCAGTTAGAGCCCAGTAATATTGTGCCAGTCAGAGCCCAGTAATATTGTTTCATTCAGAGCCCAGTAATATTGTGCCAGTCAGAGCCCAGTAATATTGTGCCACTCAGAGCCCAGGAATATTGTGCCAGTCAGAGCCCAGTAATATTGTGCCATTTAGAGCCCATTACTATTGTGCCAGTCAGAGCTCAGGAATATTGTGCCACTCAGAGCCCAGTAATATTGTGCCAGTCAGATACCAGGAATATTGTGCCAGTTAGAGCCCAGTAATATTGTGCCAGTCAGAGCCCAGTAATATTGTGTCATTCAGAGCCCAGTAATATTATGCCAGTCAGAGCCAGTAATATTGTGCCATTCAGATACCAGGAATATTGTGCCATTCAGAGCCCAGTAATATTGTGCCAGTCAGAGCGCAGTAATAGTGTGCCAGTCAGAGCCCAGTAATATTGTGCCAGTCAGATACCAGTAATATTGTGCCAGTCAGAGCCCAGTAATATTGTGCCAGTCAGAGCCCAGGAATATTGTGCCAGTAATATTGTGACATTCAGAGCCCAGGAATATTGTGCCAGTCAGAGCCCAGTAATATTGTGCCAGTCAGAGCGCAGTAATAGTGTGCCAGTCAGAGCCCAGTAATATTGTGCCAGTCAGATACCAGTAATATTGTGCCAGTCAGAGCCCAGTAATATTGTGCCAGTCAGAGCCCAGGAATATTGTGCCAGTAATATTGTGACATTCAGAGCCCAGGAATATTGTGCCAGTCAGAGCCCAGTAATATTGTGCCACTCAGAGCCCAGGAATATTGTGCCAGTCAGAGCCCAGTAATATTGTGCCAGTCAGATACCAGTAATATTGTGCCAGTCAGAGCCCAGTAATATTGTGCCAGTTAGAGCCCAGTAATATTGTGCCAGTCAGAGCCCAGTAATATTGTGTCATTCAGAGCACAGTAATATTGTGCCAGTCAGAGCCCAGTAATATTGTGCCACTCAGAGCCCAGGAATATTGTGTCAGTCAGAGCCCAGTAATATTGTGCCATTTAGAGCCCATTAATATTGTGCCAGTCAGAGCTCAGTAATATTGTGCCAGTCAGAGCCCAGTAATATTGTGCCAGTTAGAGCCCAGTAATATTGTGCCAGTCAGAGCCCAGTAATATTGTGTCATTCAGAGCCCAGTAATATTGTGCCAGTCAGAGCCCAGTAATATTGTGCCACTCAGAGCCCAGGAATATTGTGTCAGTCAGAGCCCAGTAATATTGTGCCATTTAGAGCCCAGTAATATTGTGCCAGTCAGATACCAGGAGTATTATGCCAGTCAGAGCCCAGTAATATTGTGCCATTCAGATACCAGGAATATTGTGCCATTCAGAGCCCAGTAATATTGTGCCAGTAATATTGTGACATTCAGAGCCCAGGAATATTGTGCCAGTCAGAGCCCAGTAATATTGTGACATTCAGAGCCCAGGAATATTGTGCCAGTCAGAGCCCAGTAATATTGTGCAATTAAAGTGCTCATTTTTATTGTTAGTGTTTTCCCCAGAAATTATAAAACTGATCACAGCAATTATAGGTACCCACCTTGATGTTGTTGTTTGGTATCATAACTACTAAACCACTATTTCAGATCCGGGATAGAAACAAAAATACGTCTGGCAAGCCTTTTCAACCTATTATGACTTTGTATACGTATATGGACATACTGTGTCCCTTATAATATGTTTTACAGTTCAAATGCACTGCTAGGCTATATGTTTATTTTAATTTAAATTTACAAATGCGCCAAATTTATAACTATTTGAAGGGCTGTCTATTGCTGCTTATTATTATATCACTCTTCTTTTTTCGATGCCTGGAAATTTGGAGATGGACATTCACCAATAAAAATCAACAGTGAAGAAGAAACAAAATCAACAGTGGTGACTGAATTAAACTTTTTCCCCACCCCACTTCCTTCCTAAATATATATAACATATAACTCTGCAAGACTAACTGCAGGATAGGATATAGGGAGGTCAATACAACAGGAGGACCACATTTTTTAAAACTATGGTGCCTATTTAGAACCGCACCATTGGTGATACCTTTTGTTGCTTCTGTAATAATGTTACAGCAGAGACCAAAGAATTGGCAACAGGTATTGAATTACTGAAGTTAGGTTAGGTATATTAAGCAGAGAAAACAAAAACCTAGTACATGAGAACATTCTTTCAATATTTCATATGGATGTGTGACTTCATAAATTTGCAAATGACAAATGATTTAGCTAAACTAGAAAAATGGTCAGAGCAGTGGCAACTGGCATTTAATGTGGACAAGTGCAAGATTATGCACCTTGGGCGTAAAAACCCAAAAGCAGAATATAGACTATTTGGTACAGTCCTAACCTCAACATCTGAGGAAAGGGATTTAGGAGTAATAATTTCAGAGGACTTGAAGGTAGGTAGGCAATGCAATAGAGCAGCAGGAAATGCTAGCAGAATGCTTGGTTGCATAGGGAGAGGTATTAACAGTAGGAAGAGGGAAGTGCTCATGCCATTGTACAGAGCACTGGTGAGACCTCACTTGGAGAATTGTACGCAGTACTGGAGACCGTATCTCCAGAAGGATATTGATACTTTGGAGAGAGTTCAGAGAAGGGCTACTAAACTGGTTCATGGGTTGAAGGATAAAACTTACCAGGAAAGGTTAAAGCATCTTAACATGTATAGCTTGGAGGAAAGACGTAACAGGGGGGATACGATAGAAACATTTAAATACATAAAGGGAATCAACACAGTAAAGGAAGAGAGTATATTTAAAAGAAGAAAAACTACCACAACTAGAGGACATAGTCTTAAATTAGAGGGGCAACGATTTAAAAGTAATATCAGGAAGTATTACTTTACTGAGAGGGTAGTAGATGTATGGAATAGCCTGCCAGCAGAAGTGGTAGAGGTAAACACAGTCAAGGATTTTAAGCATGCGTGGGATAGACACAAGGCTATCCTAGCTATAAGACCGGGAATGGGGGACTAATAAAAGTACTCAAAAAAAAAAATTGGGCAGACTAGATGGACCGAATGATTCTTATCTGCCGACACATTCTATGTTTCTACGTTTCTATGATACACATGCATTTTAACATATAATCTTCAACTTCCTGTAGTTTAAAACCTAGTAGCTTGAACCTTTTTTTTTTATCACTCCATTATACATTTTTTCTTTTGTTTCTTTTCTGAAATGTTTTTAGCTTATATTTCAACGGAACATGAAGGGAAATAAATTGGTACTATAATAACTTATAGAAACAACAAACATAAACAGGTGCTTGCCCAAGATAGAGAGATCCTTAGCAGTTGTGAGGTGTTCAAAAGAGACCAAGAAAAAACATAGCTACCAATCTTGGAGGTATGGTACAATAAAAGTCTTAAATTCAACTTATCTTCCTGCCGAGAAGTCATGGATCTGTCAAATCTTCTGTTCGCTTTGATGCTTTGCTGAGGATATGGCATAGAACAGACAGCATACAACGATCAGTCATAACATTATGACCACTGGAAGTTGGCAAGCCGGCAGAGGCAGTGAGAAGCTTTGGGCAATGTTGTAGCTTTATGACCTAAACATTGTTGCAGACCATGCACACCGCTTCATGGAAATGGTATTCCCTGATGGCATTAGCCTCTTTCAGCAGGATAATGTTTGAAGAACACAACAATGAGTTCAAGGTGTTGACTTGGCCACCAAATTCACTAGAGTTCAATCCAATCGAGCATCTGTGGGATTTTCTGGACTAAAAGGTCTGATCCATGGAGCCCACACCTCACAACTTACATGACTTAAAGACAAGGCTGGTAACGTCCTTTTGCCAGATACCACAGCACACCAGAGATCTAGTAGAGTCCATGCCTCGATGAGTCATGGCTGTTTTGGCATCAATACACAATATTAGGCAGGTGGTAATAATGTTATGGCTGATTGGTGTATATTACCCCTCCAGGGGTGTCGTTACTGCTACTGTCTGCTAAATCTTAAGATCCACAATTACCTGCTCCAAATCCGGATGTGTCTTGTGCTTGACTGAGCTCTGCTTCCTCTGTCAATCAGTAGAAGCTGTGATTGGGCAGTGGGCCCATTGATCCCTCCCTCTGTCACTTCCAGCACCTTGATATCAGTATTGTAGTTATAGGATTGGATATACAAATCACAATGGACAACAACAGCAATTTCATATGAACATGTCACTTCTGCAATGTAGAGATCTTCCGGGTGTGATAACTCCACTTCCATTTGTGATGATTATTTATCTTAACAAGTGTTGATTGACCTCTTGCACTCAAGCTTTGTGGGTAATTAACACACAGAAGGAGGGATCAGTGGACACATCAAAGTTAACATAAGATTGGATAGATGACAGGAATATAGGTTGCTTTAAGACTTTTATTGTACCATATCTTTGAGAGTGTCTTACATAGTTGATATTTATAAAGTTCTATAATTATTTTATTGTATATTATTAACCTAAATTAATAGTTTTATTAGAAGGAAACAATTTTATCTGCTTTTTATTTTAGAAAGCCTATTATATTTTTGTTTTTCCATTGTACCTTAATCCCTTCAGGATTAAGGTACAAGGAATCAGGAGTGTGTGTTTAACTTCTATCTTTCCCATTTAGTTTACTCCTACACAATATATTGTTATTGTTTTAAGGTAACATATTATAAATCAGAAATTAATATGATTTTTTTTTATGGGTCTGCCTCTTGTTTATACTCATGACATGCCTGGACCAACATGTGTCCTTAAGGAGTTAAAGAACATATAATTTCCTAACTGGATGGGATTATTTTTAAATGTTTTAGTTTTAATCTCAAGGTTCCCTTGTACATTAACAAGTACAATAAAAAAACATTCAAGAGTTAATTTCCACTTGTTAATATTTTAATTATTGGAAAGGATGAACCCTAACATCATTGGAATGCACTATTAAAAGAAGTGGAAGGGTAATAATACCTTGCGAATTTGAAGGGCTGTACCAATTGTTTTGATCCATCCTTCTATGTTTCAGGTAGGTGGAAAATAGTGTTTTATGAAGGCCATATCATCTTTGTGTATTATAGATAGAGAACAGAGAACATTTGAGGTTAAAAGGAAGGTCAAATTCAACAAGGGAGATGTATGGGAAAATAGATATGTGTTTAAACATTTTATCATTACAAATAAAGCATGGAAGGGATGTTTTCAACAGATAACAATGTAAAAGGAGACCATGAAGGAGGGCAATAACAAAGACCACGTTACATAATTACAATATAACTGCAAATGGTGTATTTGGTCACAATTTAAACATGGCTCCAATTGAAGGGTAATATGCTATCATATAGGCAGAAGGAAATCTAAAGTGTTACAAAATGTAGGAAATAGACATGTGCATTTGTTTTCGGACGAATGCATTTTTGGACGAAAATTGCATTTTCGTCCATTCGTCCGAAAAACGAATAATGAAAATATTAACTAACAAAATCCGAATGAACGAATGGTTAATAAACGAAAATCATTCGTTCATTCGTCCATTCGTCCATTCGTGCTATTGGCATTCTAAACCGAAATAGAGTCGGTTTATACAATACCAATAGCATTGTACATTCCATAAACCGACATGAATGATTTTCGGTTTATGGAATGCATGTAATGCTATTGGCTTTCTATAAACCGAAATTGAGTTCCCATTCATATGAATAGGTCAATTGACCTATTCGTATGAATGGGGACTCTTTCGGTTTATAGAAAGCCAATAGCATTGCATGTATTCTATAAGCCGAAAGTCTTTAAAACAAACGACGTTCGGTTTATAGAATACATGTAATGCTATTGCTGTTCTATAAGCCGAAAGTCTATAAACCGAACGGTTTATAGACTTACGGCTTATAGAACTGCAATAGCATTACATGTATTCTATAAACCGAACGTCGTTCGTTTTAAAGACTTTCGGCTTATAGAATACTATTGGCATTCTATAAACCTAACTAGAGTCCCTCCTCATTCATAAGAATTTCTTATGAATGGGGACTCGACTCTAGTTCGGTTTATAGAAAGCCAATGGTATTCTATAAACCGAAAGTCTATAAACCGAACGACGTTCGGATTATAGAATACATGTAATGCTATTGCTGTTCTATAAGCCGAAAGTCTATAAACCGAACGACGTTCGGTTTATAGACTTTCGGTTTATGGAATGTATAATGTAATGCTATTTGCAATGGCATTACTATAAACCGAAATAGAGTCGGTTTATAGAATGCCATTGCCAATTCCATAAACCGAAATTCGTTCATTATGTCGGTTTATGTATTTTGCTATTGGTATTCCATAAACCGACTCTATTTCGGTTTATAGAATTGCCAATAGCATGAAATGATTTTAATTTAGTATTAAAAAATAAATTGAAAAAAGTGGAGAGTTTTAACCCCTTTGTGACGCATGGTGCTTGCGTCCCAAATGACGTAAGCACCAAAACGTCACGATTTGTTCCTGGCCACTGATCACAAGGTGATCGTTAGCCAGGAACACTATGGCAGAGACCCAATCAGGGTCTTAATAGACCCTGTGGGTCCCTGCCCAAAAATTGCAAGCCCTTCGGACGTCACGCACAATTTAGAGAAATGTAGCTGGTGCTAGTTTTTGAACACCAGCTAAATTTCCCCTGTCAGACTGAGGCCATTTAAAATGGCCTCATCTGACAGGTGGGATCCCGCTGCAAGTGCCTGCAGCATGATCCGATCCGCGATATGAGCTGTTTAACATAGGACGTACTATGCCGTCCTAACGACTTTAAGGGACTTAAAGTCAGGACGGCATAGAACGTCCCAACGTCACGAATGGGTTAACGTTTGCTCTGGTCATAATCACAGCACAGGCTTGTAGGAGTTAACTGTAATTACATTAATACATGAAAAGAATATAAGTAATATAGTGAAAATGTACAAAATAAAATTTATTTTGAAAAAACTAAATGAGGTCCATAAACTTGGAAGGAAACGGATCACAGTAAAAAGAAACTGTGATCAGCAAGGGAAGTGTTAATACCCCTTTTATAATCGAGGTTGTCTTATAATCTGACCTCAAATTGAGGTCAGACTATAAGACTGGGATCCAGGTCCCCAGCAGAGCTGCAGGGGACCTGGATCCCCCTCTCTAACAGCAGGGGATGTCTGCGCGATGAGCGCAGATCTCCCCTGCTGCCGCCCGGCATGACCGCCGGGACTTCTATGATGAAGCTGGGTACTTCCGGCTTCCTCATAAAAGTCCTGGCGGTCGTTCCGGGCAGCAGCAGGGGAGGTCTCGCTCATCGCGCAGACATCCTCCGCTGCCTCGCTAGCCACCAGGGAGAATCGGGCAGCTGGGGGATGTCTGCACGAATCGTGCAGACAACCTCCATGCTGCCCGACACTTCCGTCTATTATGTATAGTGAATACATCCCCCGGCTGCCCCCACTAGCCACCAGGGAGAAAGAAACAGGTGAGGGGGGGAAAGAATAACAAGGGGGGGGGCAGAGTAACGAGGGGGGGGAGAGAAACAAGGGGAGGGGGGCAGAGAGAAACAGGGGGAGGGAAGGGGGGAAGAGACAGACACAAGGGGAGCGAGGGGGGAGCCAAAGGGAGGGTGAGAGAGAGACAACACTAAGGGGGGGAGAGCGACAAATCTGGGGGCAAGGGAAAGAGAGAGGCAGCATTGTCACATAAAAGGAAATAAAAACAAGAATTTTTTTATATCATAATTTTTTATTAAAAAAGCAATTTACATGTGAATATATACTAGACATGTGCATTCGTTTTCGGACGAATGCATTTTCGGCCGAAAATTGCATTTTCGTCCATTCGCCCGAAAAACGAAGAACGAAAATGCTAAGCTAACGAAAGCCGAATGAACGAATGGTTAATTAACGAAAACGTTCGGTTTATAGAATAGCAATAGGAATACATGTATTCCATAAGCCGACAGCCTATAAACCGAACGTTCGGTTTATAGGCTGTGGGCATTTTACTACACGGAGACAAAGTCTCCATTCATAATTTTATGAATGGAGACTCTGTCTCTGTATAGTTAAATGCTGGCTTTTAACTATACGGAGACAAAGTCTCCATTTATAATTTTATGAATGGAGACTCTGTCTCCGTATAGTTAAATGCCCACAGCCTATAAACCGAACATTCGGTTTATAGGCTGTGGGCATTTAACTATACGGAGACAGAGTCTCCATTCATAAAATTATGAATGGAGACTTTGTCTCCGTATAGTTAAAAGCCGACAGCAAATAAACCGAATGTTTCGGTTTATAGGCTGTGGGCATTTAACTATACGGAGACAGAGTCTCCATTCATATGAATGGAGACTTTGTCTCCGTATAGTTAAAAGCCGACAGCCTATAAACCGAACATTCGGTTTATAGGCTGTGGGCATTTAACTATACGGAGACAGAGTCTCCATTCATAAAATTATAAATGGAGACTTTTTCTCTTTATAGTTAAAAGCCAGCATTTAACTATACGGAGACAGAGTCTCCATTCATAAAATTATAAATGGAGACTTTTTCTCTTTATAGTTAAAAGCCGGCATTTAACTATACGGAGACAGAGTCTCCATTCATAAAATTATGAATGGAGACTTTGTCTCCGTGTAGTAAAATGCCCACAGCCTATAAACCGAAGAGTTCGGTTTATAGGCTGTCGGCTTATGGAATACATGTATTCCTATTGCTATTCTATAAACCGAACGTTCGGTTGATAGAATAGCCATAGGATTACATGTATTACATAAGCCGAAAGTCTATAAACCGATCGTTCGGTTTATAGGCTTTTGGCATTTTACTACACGGAGACAAAGTCTCCATTCATAATTTTATGAATGGAGACTCTGTCTCTGTATAGTTAAATGCCGACAGCCTATAAACTGAACGACTTTCGGTTTATAGACTTTCGGCTTATGTAATGCATGTAATCCTATGGCTATTCTATAAACCAAACGTTCGGTTTATAGAATAGCAATAGGAATACATGTATTCCATAAGCCGACAACCTATAAACCGAACGTTCGGTTTATAGGCTGTCGGCATTTTACTACACGGAGACAAAGTCTCCATTCATAATTTTATGAATGGAGACTCTGTCTCTGTATAGTAAAATGCCGAAAGCCTATAATACGAACGACTTTTGGGTTATAGACTTTCGGCTTATGTAATACATGTAAACCTATGGCTATTCTATAAACCGAAAGTTGTTCGGTTTATAGAATAGCAATAGGATTACATGTATTCCATAAGCCGAAAGTCTATAAACCGAAAGTCGTTCGGTTTATAGACTTTCGGCTTATAGAATACAAGTAATACTATTGCCTTTCTATGAACCGAACGAGAGACCCATTCATAAGAATTTCTTATGAATGGGGCTCTCGTTCGTTTTATAGAAAGCCAATAGTATTACATTGTATTCTATAAAACGAACGAATAATAATGAACGAAACGAAAATAATGAACGAATTTGGTCTGAAACGAATGCAATAATGAACGAAATTCGTTTTAGACGAAATAAATAACATTTTCGTCCGAATGGACGAAAACGAAACGAAAATTTTAGTTTTGCACATGTCTAGTAGGAAATGCTGACAAAAGAGAAGTAAATAGGCACATGGAGTATTAATGTTCATGGTGTGTTCTTGTCAACTATTCTTCTTTATCTTGGTCTAGATAAGTAATACAGTTTTCTAGGGATGGACATATTCATTATTAAATCTTGCAGAATAACGTGTCATGCCATGCAATTCAATTGCTCAGTGTGTATCTTAGTCAGAAGTTCAAAATGTGGGCACCATATCTATCATTCTTAACTATCCACTAAGGATTCCATTAGCTGTGGTCCAACCAAGATAAAATGGATTTTTATAGTTTCTACATGCCTTTTGGGTAAACAGGAAACATGTGAAAGAGTTGACTTGTATAGCAATACAATATTATAAGGCAAGATGAACCGGGAATAATACTGGGAGTTAAGGGAGGTGATGAGAAGAACTAGCTGACTTTGTGAGGCAACATTACAAGTAGTTTGAGTAAGAGGGAAAAAAGGGAAGTTGGTACTATAAAGTGAAGTAAACCCTTTTGGGGATTGCATAGGGCCTCCATAATTAACTTTTCCTTCAAACTACATTCAGCTGTCTTATATACAAGTACTTACCTTTCTTGCCTTTTGATATGTTATAACCTGGAGCCGGACTACCCAAGTTACTTAACTGAATAAAGTAAATAGATTACTGTAATGGGCATGGCAGTTTATGCAAAATTTATGTTATAAGGTTCTAGTAGAGAACTTAAAAACATAACCCTTATACACTCTTCTGGTGCACTTTATATTAATGACTCCATCTTAAGTGATCTGAACACTTTCACTAGTAAAAGGAATATCAAAATACCAGTGTTCCCTTTGTATTGCAATTTCTATAGTATTTTAACTGCAGCAAGGGATTATGGGTTTGTATCTAATTGATTAATGTCTGCATCTGCAACATAGAATTTAAAACTAATTGTCTGTAGCCAGGAAAATGTGATAGAAAGCTCAGTGTGTTTTTCTGTCATCATTTTTTTTTTTAAACAAGCTTATATGGTTTATCAAACCTAATAGGCTAGTGAAAGCCATAAATACCAAAGGACTACATGCAGTTTTAACCTTTTATGAAAGTATAATAGCTACTTTATATCTTCAAAGCCTGGTGATGATTCTGTTCTTTGGTCAGATGCCAGGGGTTGCCCTAAACTCAATAAGACTAGAGAGAATTCTCTTCCTTTGATAGTCTCATCACTACAGTTCAGGCATGGGAAACTCTGTGATCATTTCATGCACATCTCTTCCGTTTTGTAGGGCATATTTTTTTTTACATGTCTCCTGTTTTGATACCTTGTATAAGTAGCAAACTGTCCAGCTTTCCCCCCTCTTTTTTATGTAGCATCAAACTATCTTAGATAAGGATTTCCAACATTACAATTAACTTTTTTTTAGCTTTTCTTTTTTTTTTTTGTTCTTCGGTGATCATCACTGTTCTGTTTTCGAACCACCCAAAAAAAACACACCACGAAGTTTATTTATTTGCCGAAGTTTTACATTGCATGCACAGATGAACTAGCCTGCTCGGTAAGCATTTAACAGATTAGACACTTGAACATGGTTTGAGGCAAAGCTCTCTCATGTTTCTGCGTATTGCCTGATAAACACTTCAAAGTAAACTCCTCATAAATATGAAATGAAAAGGCGAGAAGTCGTTATGCACAGCTTTGAGATACAAATCTCTTTATTCCCCTCTGAAGTGGGGTTTGATTGACATAATGAGTTATAGATCCTGTCCAGGGACACATTGCCTTATCCCCCTTTCCTCAGGAGACAGGAAGACATGAAAGAAAACTATTTCTGAACTTTGTTCAGCACAGCTACAGAAGACGAGGGAAAAAAAAGTTGAACCCAAGACACAATTTCTTGTTACTTTTTTCTTAATAAAATGTTTTATTATCCTAATGTATGTCAAACACATGGGCCACATCCACACACACATGAAATATTGGAAAACATTCCCTAAGCAGAAGATTCTAGCTGTGAATATAATTTTGTACCAAGGGACAATGTCATATTATTGGACAAAAAAGTATGGCTTAAGGGGCAAGTTATTCACAGTAGACACTATTTTAAAAGACACACACCACAAATTAGTTTGACGTCTTAATTTTTGTAGTACATTGGCTGTAGCAATTTAAAAAATATCATTATGCTGCAAAATATACTACCAAATATGTTTTTTTATGGTGGAGGTGCATACAGTTACTTAATACACATGTGCTGGCATACATATTCAGTTCACTAACCTGGTCAAGAGTGTCAGGTTTACAGAGACGATCTACTTTAAATTTGGCTTTGAATGATAACACTGAATGGTAATTGAACTGAATAGGGATAGTAAGGAAATGTGAATAATAAGGGAGAATGACAGTAGGACGGAGAAAGCCAGATCCTCTGAGAAGTTGTACAAAATGTTTGTTGTAAAATAAAGACAATTTCATTTGGGTTAGCATTTTGACAATATGATAGAAATAAATCAATTTAGGAAATATTTTCAACCTTTGACCATAAAGTAAATTGTTATTAATCTACATACACATTGGGGTCTATTCACCAATATTCGAGATTGGAGGTTGAGATTTTTATACCTATTTTTATATAACTCCGGTTTATATAGGATCTTGTTATTTATAATTCCGTTTTTCTACAGGATAGCCAATATTTTGTCATCCCGCTTTATTATCCAATAAACACACAAAGCTTGCCTTTTTTAATACACATATTGGGTAAAAATACCGACATTGTATTGTCTTTAGGATAAAGCACCATGTCTTGCTCTTCTTTCCCATCTCTCCAGCATATAAATGTGAGCTGCATAGCCCACGAAGCGTAAACTGTGAAGAAGGATATTTTCTCTAAGTTGAAATCACGCGAGACGCGGGAAAATGATGAACGCGGAAGAAACGCCTGAACCCGGAAATTGAGACCAACGATAAAAGTGTCATCCTGAAGCAGGGAGTCCAGACGCCTGGTCGAAGCTCATGAGGAGCGAAACACGTAGCGATCTGGACTCTACCTGCTTTTTTACTATATATGTACTTTTGTTTTTATATTTAAAGTATTATTGTGCTATTTGCTTGTGCCTGCTGGAAGGATCAACGTCAAAATGGTCGTGTGGCGCCCACCCTATGTGACATAAAGATCCCCCATGTAAGCAGCTACTATTTTTTATTAAACTTATATTACTTTCTTACTAACTGGATGCCTGTTGTCACATTTCTCTGAGACCAATACCTCTGATGTCTGACTGCATCAGGATCCATTTGAAGTGCCATTTAATCTCTGGGAGTCTGTAAGTGTATCGAGGGGGATCAAAAGAATCTCCCTGTTTTTTTGGATAAGGAATCCACATATCTCTGAGAAGAGATTCACTTGTATATATATATTCACACAAGGTGCATTACTTCACAGTTTGCTTTTAAGCGCACTTTTATGTTGTATGTATTTGTCTGTATTGTATTTTGTGTGGTTTAGGGACACAATACCGAAGTACTGCCGAGAATTTTGAATACAGCGCTGGGTACACCCTTGTTTTTTGCAAGCTACTCTGATTGAGAAAAAATATTTTGCAAGCAGCTAGTCTTAGTATTGGAATGCAATGGAAGATACCACTACAAAGAAAGGAACAATTAATTACAAAGTGAGACAGGGCTATATATATATGAAAAAGGGGGGGGGGGTGAAGCGTAACATTTACTGCAGAGAAAATATAAAAGTAAACATAAATAACACAAACAACCAAGGCCACTGGACGTGTAGGTAGGTGGTCACATGGATGTTAAGCATATAACTTAATAAAATACAAAGATAGCATACTATGAGAAAAAAGGGGTCAGAAATTGGGACCATAGATACACAGAGTAAAATAAAACACAGTAAATGTACAAAATCCCTTACCCACTGGGTTTGTTCACCTGGCCAGGTATTTTGAAAAATTGGGTATTGTTTGCACTAAAAACAACTACACCCCACAGGACGCGTTTCAACTTCTTCCGCAGCTGGTGGGCGGCAGTGCAATCTTCACCAATCTTGCACTGCCGCAATCGTGCCCCTAATGTAATTGTAGTTAAAGTAGTAATGTACAAAAATACACTGATAAACCTACATCGTATACCTTAACAAGAAAAGCAAATGTATTTTCAAGCCTTTAACTGTAGTACACACAAGGATTAAATAAAGCTTTTCTTTACATCAATATATAATTTGTTTATCTTATTTGTCTTTGTAGCCTTTGTATTTAAAATTAACCTTTAGAACAACCCCCACTAAACTATCCTCTTATCTCATTTTATAATTAGCTTATCTGTTTTGTCTTCTGAACTTTTCCTAGTTCAAATTAACCTTTAACAACCACAATGAAAACAAAAAGATCTTTATCTCATTAACATTTTATTTGATATGTACTGTAAGAAATGGCCCTGAATTTAGCTTTTTGAAATAATTTGTTGTCTGTATATATCTTCAGACAATTTTACTCCTATGCTTCTTCTATGTCTGATGACATATTGTCCCCTATTTCTTTGTGTGTTAATGACCTCCTGGATTGGCTTTGTGGCCATAAATTGCATAATTTCAGTACTGAAAATAAAAGAAAATATATATGTATATGTGTGTGTCCCTTTATGGATTCCAGCAATGCTCTCACACAGGTACCTGATTTCTATGATGGCACAACCTGTTATCATTAGGATGGCTATTTTCAAGACTTAGGGCCATGTTTATCAAAACAAATTAGGTGGCATTTCAGAAAAAATGCTAAAATAGTAGCAGTAACCATGGGAACCAATGGAAAGTAATGTCAGTTTGCTACAAATTTAGCATTTTTTTTTTAAAAATAGCACCTGTTTTGTCATGATAAATTTGGCCCTTAATATACTGTATTCAGGGGAACTTCAAACCAAGATAAACAACCAAGAGTGGATACCCGCAAATAACAGAGTTCTATCAGAAACCCACTGCTTGAACTTGGTAGAACTATGCTACAAAGTAATAAATAGATGGCACTATGACCCACTTAATCTCTCCAAAATGTACAACTCAATCTCAGTGGTGGTCATGTAGCAAAGTCAGAAAGCTATGGAACCTGGTAATAAGATTCATAGAGACTAGACATGTGCAAAACTAAAATTTTCGTTTCGTTTTCGTCCAATCGGACGAAAATGTTATTTATTTCGTCTAAAACGAATTTCGTTCATTACTGCATTCGTTTCAGAGGAAATTTGTTCATTATTTTCGTTTCGTTAATTTTAATTTGTTCGTTTTATAGAAATACAATGTAATACTATTGGCTTTCTATAAACCGAACGAGAGCCCCATTCATAAGAAATTCTTATGAATGGGGCTCTCGTTCAGTTCATAGAAAGGCAATAGTACTACATGTTTTCTATAAGCCGAAAGTCTATAAACCGAACGACTTTCGGTTTATAGACTTTCGGCTTATGGAATACATGTAATGCTATGGCTATTCTATAAACTGAACGTTCGTTTTATAGAATAGCCATAGGATTACATGTATTGCATAAGCCGAAAGTCTATAAACCGAACGTTCGGTTTATAGGCTGTCGGCATTTAACTATACAGAGACAGAGTCTCCATTCATAAAATTATTCTACAGCCAGGGCTGTTTTGGTGTCAAAAGGGGACCTACACAATATTAGGCAGGTGGTTTAATGTTATGGCTGATCAGTAAAATAGCTGTGTATACTATCAGTGGCATGGAATAGGTTAAGTAGCGGACATTTTACATATACTGTAGTTTGGAATTACATTAAATAAACTATTTACTTTCAGTGTACGAAATGCCACTCAGCATATCTGCATGTGATTTCAAACTTGAACACACCATAGAATTTGAAATCTTTAGTAGCACTTAAAATGGTTTTATGAAACATGTTATCAAACCATCCCACTGGTGATTTGAAGTTGCAGGTCCGAGCAAAGATCAAAGCAGTGTATTTATATTCTTCAAAACACTTTATACTTTAATGAAAAACTGGATTTGTGCATTTGTTTGCATTAATGGTTAATGAGAGGAAGTATAGTCAGTGTCCAAGCTTATATCCTACTCCCTGAAAATCAGCTGACAAAACACATAAGGAGAAAAGTGAGAGAAACAAATAACAAATGCATAGTTGCTAACAGTCCCAAATTTTGTGGGGATAGTCTTATTTTTTTGGATCTTGTCCTGTCAAATTTGGGTCTGTCCCACCTTAGCTACAGCATATGTAGAGTATAGTGCAATGTGCAGAAGCAACAATGCATTTAAACTGCGTATGTCTAATTAGGGTTGCCACCTTGGCCATTTTTTACCGGCCACAAATAACTTTAGCATGCTGCCTTGCATATGTGATCAGAAAAAAATCAATTAAAATATCAAAGTGGTTCTGTGGGATCCACTACTTGATTAGATCATTGATTTCCTCCTGGTCACTCCAGGCATTGTTTCATTTATTTGATGCCACAGGGCATAGCACCAACCCATTGCTCCACGGGGGCATTGTAGTTTTTTTTTTTAGTGACCACAAGCATTCTGCCGGTACGCTGTCACTAGGTGGTCACACGCTAGGGGGCTGGCAGTGGATATTACACCCCGAGTTCTCTAACATTTAACAGGGAAATATGGAGTAACAGCATTTAATGCCTTACTGCAGTACCAGTGATGTAACACACAGTATTTCTGTAGTCCGTGTTGCAGCTGAATCACACATTATCCCTTTAGGAATGACGTGCAGTATTTCGAACTTTACCTTTTGTCTGCCTTAGCGGAAAACATTGCATCTACAGCAGGAAGTGTTGAAAAAAGTCTGCTCAGAAAATTCAGTTTCTTTCTCTTTACATGATCCAGTACGTACCTAAAAATATATTTTTAGACAGTATAGGTGGAACTGTCCCTCTAAGCTACATCTAAGTCCAGCAGTAGCGTCCCGAGGGGGGTGCGGACCGCACCAGGTGACACCTCCAGACTGGCACAATATTACTGGGCTCTGAGTGGCACAATATTCCTGGTATCTGACTGGCACAATATTCCTGGCCTCTGACTGGCACAATATTACTGGGCTCAGCATGGTACAATATTCCTGGTATCTGACTGGCACAATACTCCTGGGCTCTGACTGGCAAAATATTACTGGGCTCTGCATGGCACAATATTCCTGGTATCTGACTAGCACAATATTCCTGGGCTCTGACTGGCACAGAATTCTTGGTATCTGACTGGCACAATATTCCTGGTATCTGACTGGCACAATATTCCTGGGCTCTGAATGGCACAAGATACCTGGTATCTGACTGGCACAATATTCCTGGGCTCTGCATGGCACAATATTCCTGGTATCTGACTGGCACAATATTCCTGGGCTCTGACTGGCACAATATTACTTGTATCTGACTGGCACACTATTACTGGGCTCTGACTGGCACAATATTCCTGGGCTCTGACTGGCACAATATATCTGGGCTCTGAAGTAGCTAAGTACTAAGAGTAAATATTGCGCTGTCCAGGACTGCTGTAAATACTATGGCTGCTTCCTCTATTTGTATCATGACAGAAATATCATTTTATTCAGGGTCAGACCTTGTTTGGAAACTTGGGTCAGATAAAGGATATGCTGACCCATCTAACCTGAAATGTCTGCCCCTTGATAGTGTTGTGCAATTAAAGAGCGTTTGAATAAGGTACTTTATTTGTATACTTCCATTAAAACAGTTCTATTTACCAAGCATACACTTGATGCAATATTTCAGTTGAACATATTTGGATTTTTGTCAGATTGTTTTCCTTTAAATTCAAAGTTCGGAGATTGAAAAGTAGCATCACAAAATATTAATTTACTGACTGGGTACTGGATAAATGTAATAGCCTACCAGCAGAAATGATAAAGGTTAGTAAAGTGAAGGAATTATGTAATTAGCATAGTTCTTTATGATTTCTACATCAAACATAATTCACATGTTTTATTTTTAAGAATTCAAATGTTCTTCGAGGTCCCTTGAGAGTTGCTTGCACAATGTGACTATCTCTATGACACCGAGCACTCTCCTACTTAGACAGTTATATCACTATCTCTCTGTTTGTCATGTAACAACAATACACACAACGGCAGTCAAATTACCTATGCCACTCCCCTTTTCAATGCATTGGAACCATTATCAATGTAGTTATAGATGGCACATGTACTGAATATTTAATGGATAGTTTGTGTAGTTTTCACAATGTATTGTTATTTTCATACCCCAGAAAATATTTGACTCTGAATTTGTCCTTCTATTCCACTGAAGATTTATTTTCTTTTTTTTCACACTACCGCCTCCCCCTTATGCAATACCAAATAACCAGATATCCCACCTTTATGTAGACAATATCTGAAGAGAGACATTTTTTTCCTTTCATTTTATTTGTTTCATCTGTTATTGTAAATTTTATATGTGAAACCCATCGCTCTAGTTTTTCTTTTCATCTATTTCCTTGACTCAGCTGGTGACCTTCATCATGTACATGAATCTTTTCAGTAAAATATTGATGGTAGTATAACATTTAACCCTTTTCCAAATCTAAAATCACTGGGGATACTAGCTGCAGTTTAAACCACATTATCATGTTGCGTGAATGATGTCATGCTTTGGGTGGAGTTCCCAACGGAAGAGCCACAGATAAATACAACCGCCTGTCACTGATAGGTTGTACCCCCAGTATTAGGCAACTATAAAGGTTGGGAATCCTAGATGCACTACAAAATGGCAGGAATGAAGATGGAGTGATTAATGTTCCAAAGGTTGAGGCAGCAAACACATGAGATATATAGCTAGAATCAAAAACGAGGAAACCCCAAAAAACCTTGTCTTATATTCAAGCAAATACGGTATATATATATATATATATATATATATATATATATATATATATATATATGTGTATTACACTGACATGCAGTAATCAATTTTTATGTAATAAGAAATAAGAATTAAGAAATTACTGTATCTGTATTTGTTAATAATCTTATGTCCATTAATAATACTTATTTTTACAAATAGTTTGATCATGTATCAAAGAAGACACATCATTTATCTAAATAATGTTTTACAGAGCACCAGGACTTCAAACATTTTTTTTTTTTTTTAAAGGAAGAATTGCTCTGACAGAGCTGATCCCAATAAAACAATACTCTGAGTAGCACTTAAGATGCTTTCAATGTATGAGCATCATTTTTCACACATACCAAAAGAAAAGAAAACACATAGAGCAGTGATTAGAAACATCAATTGTTGAATTAAAACATTAAGATGTATTGATTTTATTGTGAGTTTGACTCAAAATGGCTATGAATGCTAGTGCTGTCATTCAAAATAAATTATAGAGGGTTTCGGATATATGTGAAAAGATGAGAAATATTGTTCCTTAAAGGTATTATTTCACCAACCAATGAAACTATGATATATGTACACACTTTTAAATAAGTATATATTTTACACTGTGTATAACATAACTATAACATGTTGCCCTTACTTCTTATACTATCAATCTATAATATGATATTTCATGTATTATAAGCACATGTGAACACACGCACATATATGTATATATAAAATACAAGGATACATATAAAAATCTATGAATAAAGAGCACACAACAGGTCCGAATGGCTGCAAATAAATCTATTTTACATACTGTAAAACAGTATCTACATGTATTGTTCTATTATATTTTGTTTAGAAGATACAACTTGGTAGGACAGTAGGAGATTTGCTTCCAATAATCTTCAGGGATCAAAGTCTATCACTAACAGACACACATGCTTATTGGTCTGACATACTGACTGGCAACATTTTCCTAATGCCTTTATTGGTCTGCCAGACTACAGCCACAAACAGACAATAGAGAAAAATCACAGTGCATATCTCCTATTTATCATTATAATTAGTTATTATCTTCAGAACATGATGGAAAGATTGTTTAAGATGTAAGTCAGTAACACAGGCCAATGAATGAGTAATTTTAAAATATTGGCTTTAAAAACTATTTGATTAAGGAAAAGAATGTGTAAGTTAAATGTAAGCTTGAAACACATTACTACAGCAGTATGATTCGTTTTATGATATAAATAATGTATAAATACTTACATAGAATGTGATTTGATTATGTAAAGCACACGGTTATCGAGCCTGATGTACTTTTCATTGTAATTGGTTATACAAATAATTAGGTAAAAAAGTGAAAGATCACAGCTTCTACTATCATTAGACTTTTTACTTTTAGACAACTGTAGGCAAAAAAGTCATGCTTAATTGAAAGAATACAAATAATTGACACTCATCGCTTCAAATAGCTCTAACAGGGGCAGACATGTTGTATAGAATCTTGGGTCAGATCTGCATTCCACCGTCCAGATGAAGGAAGATCTGCCCCAAGATTCTAAGCAATATGTCTTCCCCCTGTTAGAGCTATATGAAGCAAAGAGGCCTCAATAAAGTACATTATTTGTATTCTTTCATTAAACATTTCTTTGTAAAATCCCTACATTTGAAGCAATCTTTCAACTAAACACAAGTGTATTTGTTGGTACATTTGTCTTTTAAAGAGAACCCCTGTAATCTTACTCAGCCATGCAATTCCAACCACATGTGTGGCACGAAAAGCTGCAATCAGTAGAGAAGAGCTGGTAACCGCTTGAAATGCGTAAGGCATTTTTTTCCCCTGCTGTTCTAGTGTCTGTTCCCTCCTCCTCTCAAGATACTGTACTAAAGTTGCTCTTACCTTTCATTAGAGACTGTTGTTTATTGAGGAGCTGCTTTGCTGTCTGGACTATTTCCAGACTTTTTGTATGTTCGATGTGTAGGCTAAATATGCACATACACTTTGATTTCTGACTGTTTCTACTAGCACAGACTATTTATTAATCATATGTTTCTGTTGCTTAGCACAGGGCCAGACAAAATCCAGGAGTCCTAAATCAACCTAAAGTAAATAGTTCAGGCTACTACATTATTTCACTGCATTATTTTAAGTGCTATGGAAAATCCCTCCTAAAATAATTAGGCTGAAAACCAATGAGGGTATGCTAAGATGTTCTCTTATTTTACATGTACGTTGTAAGGTGTATTAGTTTTGTCCAAGTGGGACAAAATTGTACACAATTTTATCTATTTCGGAAGGGCTGAACCTAAAACCAAGAGTTGAACAGACATTAGACCACCAGCTTTAGAGTTGGTTTGTTTCTCTCCTAAAGATGAGAAATACGTGTCAAGTCTTGGAAACATGTTCTCATCTGTGGCAAGCAAAGACTCAAAAAAAGTAGTGGTGTCCAAGTGTTTTTTGAACTAGGATCTGAAATTTTTGTGCACATGAACTGCGTCAAAAGATTGTTACTTCCAGCAATGGAGTCCAGCCTGTTAGCTATGTAAAATGATGTATGGTTTTTTAACAAACCTGATTTTAACAAAACTACACATTACTATGGCTAATCTGATATGAGTATTTATGTCAGTTGGACTGCACCTTGTTGTCAAATTTGCCACCTTTGGCCTAAGTGCAGCACGTTGGACATCCCTGGAAATGACTGTGCAATCATCATATTGGGAAAGTACCCAGGTAACTGGATGGGCAACTGCTGGCCAAAGGCAGAAGCACAGACATGGTTGAAAGAACATCCACTGGCTAGTTGTGTGTGTGTGTATATATATATATATATATATATATATATATATATTCACATTTTGTGCATTTTCCTTTCTTCGGAATTTTTTTTATTATTTTTTACATGTAATGGTTTTAAAATGATAATGCTATAGAAAGATCTTATGAAAGTGGTCATTAAATTCAGTGATCCTTGACAGAGCTCTGCTTGTCCCTGCAATGGTTATGTCTCAAACAGCGACAATTATTGTCAGGGAGTGATTCAAGAAAGAAAACTGTTGGCCTGTCTCCTAAATAATGGCAATAATAAACATAATAATCATCTTTATCATTACCTTCATCATCATCATCAATACAGCACAAAAACAATGCATTTGTTGTTTACAAGCATACTAACATGCCATTTTATACCAGCCAAAGTCAACAGATACACTTTGTATCTACAGTGTTACAATTTTTCCTTGTCATTAGAAATTGTGAGAATAGCAAGAATTTGACTACTTTCCATGTTCCCCAAAATACTCTTTGGAATTTATGATATGTGTCTATATATTTATGATATGTGTCTTTTCCCTCTAGTAAGTATGCTAATCTTGGCCTCGCTATGGCTAAATAATCTTAATAATTTTACCCTCTTGAGTTCAGATCATGAAATGGCAACCTCTATCCTTCTCATAGACTTCTATGGGGAGGATAGAGACTTGTGTCTGGAAAATAGCTGAAGTCCTCCCTAAATAAAAGTAATACAAATATTTAAAAAAATAGTCCTGTCACTGGCTCCATGAAAAAACCCTGTCTTCAGTTGTATTAAAAAATAGGTATGGCAGCTGTTCAAATTTTCCCAGACCAAATATAATATACATTGGGGTTGACAGCTGACTAATGGCTCCCAGGCCATCAAAAAATTAAATGAAAACTAATTACAACCAACCCCCCAACATTACCTTGTGGGGGGCATATCTTTCATTGACCTGTAATAAAAGCCACTGCCCACTCCCTGCAAAAAAAATTATTATCTTTGTTAAAGTTCCATGTCAAAAAAAAGGGCAATCCAAAAATAAAAATCATCTAGTTAATAATTCTTCAAAAATCCCACAAGCAAAAAAATCTCTGCCTGGTAGGCCTTGTATTTTTGTGCTCTCCTCTAGTTTACAATAATGGTTCCAAGAAAGCAAACTCCATCGCCTACAGGCAGTACAAAATGCAACAGCCACACTATTGACCAGTAAAACTCGCTCTTGTATTGGCTTCCAATGAAATGGCAATCCTATTTCAAAATTGGCCTGCTGACCTTCAAAGCCTTAAACAATTGAGGCCCACAGTACATAAAAGAGCTAATATCACCCTATATTCCATTTCCCTCACTTTTTTTTTTTGTAAATCAGAATTTTTATTAGGTTTTCAATAAAATATATATTGAGGTGGGGGGGTACAGAAATAAAAATAGGGGGGGGGGTGAGGGGAGGGAAGGGGGGGGGTATCAATTGCAGTATAGGTTCCGGGCGCAGCCGGTTTGCATAATACAAAACAACAAGAACATCTCGGCAGTGTGAACAGTTATAGCAAGCCCACTCACTTGGGCACAGTAATGCAAATAAAAATTATTTCAAGGTGTCGCTGGCTGATTTAGTTGCGGGGGGGGGGATGTATGTGGACAGAAATGGGGGGGGGGAGGGGACAATGTGGGGGGGGGGGCCATGCCGCATCTCCTCCAGAAACTCCAACCAATAGTACCATGTCAGTCTCCTTTTTTCCCCCTGAAGCTCAGACCTACTGATTAGGTCTTCCAGCGCCCGAACGGCTTCTACTTTTCCCACCCATTCGCGGAAAGTGGGGGGGGATGGGTTGCCCCAGTGGAGTGGTATAGGTGCTTTAGCTTCATTTAGCAACATCGGGATGATCGATTTTCTATAGGTCGAGTTCGGCTCGGTGGTATAGTGTAATAAGTATTGTGCTGGTAGGAATGGGGGGGGGTGGTCTGTAAATCTATGCAGAATGTCGTGTATAGATTTCCAGTACTGGGTAATGATAGGGCACTCCCACCATATGTGGAGGAAAGTTCCCACATCTCCAACACACGTCTGGGACTCCCTCGAACATAGCATGTAGTCTCACGGGTGTTCGATACCACCTTGTTAATAATTTATAATTCATTTGCTGCGTTTGGTGCTAGGTGAGGTCTTATGTGAAAGCGTGAACATTTTGATTCATTGTGGCTTCGATAGAGTCACCTGGAGCTCTTGTTCCCACTTTCCCACATATCCAGGTAGTGGGGCATGTTCGGGGTTGATTATCATGTTATATAAAAGTGATACACTGTGTGGGGGCATTGTGTCTCTGGTGTGGAGTTCCTCATATGGAGTTTCCTGTCTATTAAGTTTATGTTTTTGTGGCAGTTTGTTTAGATAGGCTTTCAGTTGCAAATATTGGAGTACGGTGGTGGTAGTGGTGGGTTCGTTAGGTATTAGTTCAGTTAGTGTTTTTATCTTATTGTCTGTTACATAGTCTCTGAGTAGTGGGGAGTTCCTTTCGGTTGCGCGGAGAAAATTTTCAGTCGTTTGTCCAGGGGGGAAATCAGGATTTTTACAGAGCGGTGTTAGAGGTGAGGGATAGGATGTCAGTCCATGTGTCTTGTGTATGCGGTGTAGCACTGCTAGGGTAGCTGAAATCAGTGGGTGTTCTTTTGCCTTTGTTTTCGCAGTTTGTGGGGTAGTCCAAAGATAGTTCTTGAGGGGTAAGCTGGTAGACCATTTCCCTCACTTTGGTCAGCAAACAAATTCAGGTTCCCTTGCATTCAGCCATGTTGACTCGACATGGAACTCTTTCATGTGATTAATCAGAGAGGCCCTATCATTACCTCACCTCTTATCAGACATTCAGTCATCTCATCTGACCATCAGGAAATCTTACTTTTTATGTCTATTTATATATTATTATCATTATAACTGTACAAATGGAAAAATCTATCTCCCTAACACCCCCCCCCCCCCCCCCAGTCTTACAACGAGTCATTCATTTCAGGAGTATACACTTCGAGATGCAATATTTGGGAAGCGTATACATTTTATGTTATAAATAAGGCTTTACTTAATTGCAAAATGTGGTTTTCAGCTAAGTAATTTATTTTAATTATAGTGTGACACTAATATGTATTTAATAAGTTGATCAATATAGATTTCTCTTTAAAGTAAATGGTCTAGAGCTTTCTAATTGAAGATTTTCTATTCGTACATCTGCATCTTTACTTTAATAAGGCAGTAGGGATACAGGATTAGCTCAGCATAAACCTGATTATTCACCAGATCCCTTAACATAGGAAAGATATTTATTTAAATGTACATTAATGTTAGAATGGAGTAAACACGAACTAAGCTGGGAATCTTTCATTGTAATGACACAAAACATTCTCCAGTTCTAATCCTGCATGTAGATAAAAGCAGCTGAGATACAGTCTTTTTTATTGTACAACCAGATTCTAAATAATAGTGTGGATTCATCTTGTCAGTGTGGTACTATCTGAAAAGAAATGTCTAATTATTAACATTACTAATGATTTTGAAAAAAAGAGAAATTATTTTGGAGGATAGTGGGAAAAGGGAAAAAAGCGTGGATGATGTTACACCAAGGGCACCCAATATGGGGTCCACGGGCCTGATATAGCCATCTGACTCTTTTTTATGCCAACCCCCAGAGACGTTACAGCACTAGTATCTCACTTTGGGGCTGGGGACACAGAATGCAGTCAGAATTAGAAGTCAGAATTCTGATCATAGACTTGCACTGAATGGGAGGGTAATTAACTATTACATCACAAGGGTCAGGTCAATCTTGGAAGGCAGATAAAAATGGTCTTCACAGCCACCTTGTCCTGCCCACTATGATACACAGGAGCCAGTTAGAGAGCAGGGGTGTAGCTTGTGACATCATCATGCAGGCTTTGGCCAAAGTTATAAAGTTAGACTTGCTGGAAGATTTTGGAGAATGTTGCATCATGAGTAAAATTCTCAAAATGGATGCTGGAGATAAACACTTAATTTTGTTTTTACTTTTATTTTCAATTAATAGAACAAAAAAAAAAACAGTGGCATATTTCTTATATATGTGTTTGTTTTAAATGTACAGGTAATCTAGTTACATCTTATGTAAATGGTAGTGTCCCTTTAAGAAACATATACGGCTATTTATTCTTTACTATTACTGTAAATAAAATGTTTTCTTATCCAACCAACATACATATGCTATCAGGGCTTATTTTAAGAAAAATGTCTCACTGCATGTTAAAGGTTCCAACTGCAAAGGGGGGGGGGGGGGGGGGGCAGGGGGAGCCACACAGTCTTTTTAGGAGAACATTCTCAATGCATGTTAATGGTCAACTGCAAAAAAAATACATATTGTTTTATTGAAAAATTGCATCAAGTATAGATGGTTTATATAGAAATACTTCAATAAGAAAATACAAATAACATAACTTATTGTGCCATCTTTGCTCCAAACAGCTCTAACAGGGAGCAGACATGTTGCTTACAATCTTGGGTGAGATGGGCCAGATCTTCCATCTGCTGTCCTAAGGTGAAAGAAGATCTTACCCAAGAGTCTAAACAACATATCTGCCTTTGATAGGGCTGTTTGTGTTTGTTTTTATTCTTTCAACAAAGGATTTGTATTTAAAACATCTGTACTTAACCCCTTCGCGACACAGGACGGACTAGGTCCGTCCTGTGTGGCGAAGCGTTAGTGACACAGGACGGACCTAGTCTCTGATGGTATTGTAACGATGCTTCCGTGTGGAAGCATCGTACAATACTAAAAAAAATGCCCGTCGGCATTTCGATCGCTCCGGAGAGCGATCGAAATGCCGGTTTTAAAGGCACAGTGCCTTTAAAACGACGGGCATTAAAAAACGAGCATAGGAAGCGAATTTTTCGCTTCCTATGCTCAGAAAGTGTTCCTGATTGCCTCGCAAGTCGAGGCAATCAGGAACACAAAAAAAAATGCACGATCTTGGTCACTGAGTGACCAAGATGGCGCTGCCCTTCTAAGGGCAAGAGCACAGGAGGCAGGAAGTACCTGGTTCCTGTGCTCTCTGGCTGTCACACGATTGCCTCTTCACAGAGGCAATCAGTGACTGCCAGGCACACTGACAGGCAGTGGGGATGTTCTGCTGAACATCCCCACTGACTGGTCAGATCAATATTAACCCTATATTGATCTGACCAGTTATGATCTGCCTCCCTCTCCTCACATTTTTTTAGTGAGGGAGAGAGACAGATCAAAGTTCTAAAAGTAAAAAATAACAATAAACACACAACACACAAATATTAAAACAATAAAAAAAAATTTATTAAAGCAATTCCCTGCGTTTAACCCCTTCCCTGCCACTGATCTTGCATAAGCAGTGATCGTGCACATCAGCGCATTTATTTTTGCCGTTTGTGCATTTTTTAGGGGTTAATTTTTTTTGTACTGTAATTTATTACAGTACTAAAAAGGCTCTTCTAAGAGTTATTAACCCCTTCTTTGCCGTCGATCACTGCTTACGCAATGATATTGACGCCAAAGCAATTTTTATCTGTCTGCATATTTTTATTTTATTTTTTTTACACATACCCGCTAGGGGATTACATGTAAAGTAAAAATATTTGAGTTTTTTTTTTTTAAGCTGCCTGAGCGCATAGCGATCAGTAACAGCGAATTAGTGGCAAAGGCGGTTTGGTGATTTCTCAATTAAGCTCACCATTCGCCCTGGTCAGATCAAAATTGGTCGGATCAATATTCACAAATATTGATCTGCCTCCCTCTCCTCACTTACATTTTTGTGACGGAAAGAGACAGATCAGTATTAGTGATATAAAATAACATTTTATAAAATTGTCAGGTTTTATGAAAGTCTTTCACTGTGTATTAACCCCTTCCCTGCCATTCATCACTGTGTAAGCAGTAATCTTGCACAGCAACAGTATGTTTTTCTGTCTGCACTGTTTTATGGATTAATTTCTTTGTACTGTAATGTATTACAGTACTAGATAGGCTCTTCTAAGAGCTATTAACCCCTTCTTTGCTCGAGATCACTGCTTACGCACTGATTCTGAGGCCGCGGACTCAGGGTTCGATTTTGACCCTATTCAGCTTTCTGATACATCATCTAGCGATGTATCGGTGGCTGCTGAGCCCTTGCCACAAGTAGTGATGGAGGTCTACCGATAAAAAAATATATGGTTTGGTGGGGGTAAATTACATTGGCTGGCTTCAAAGATATATCCCATAAAGGACACGTACGCAGGTTGACTACATGTCAAAATTCCAAGTTGGAATTTTGAGATGCGCATCTCACAAATGTTGCCTTCTAGCCAAAAACAAACCAACAAACCTATGCATGGGTGCTATCCCTGTACTCGGGAGATGTTGCTGAACACATATTGGGTTGTTGTTTGGCAGTGACATATACCAGAATCTGTGAATTCATGCCTGAAGTACAATGCATGTGGAAAAAAACCTCCCAAAAAAGTACTACCACAAACTTTTACAAAGGCTGGTGGTAGAATTAGTACCTATACAGTATTAAAATACCACCATTTGAAATACCTTAGGATGTCTATTTTCCAAAAATATATGGTTTGATGGGGTAAAATTCATTGGACGGCTTCAAAAATGTTCCAAATGGAACATGGGCGCAGGCTGACTACATGTCAAAATTCCTGGTTGGAATTGCGCACCCCCTAAATGTGGAATTTTAGACCCAATACAAACCAACAAACCTATGCATGGGGGGTATCCCTGTACTCAGGAGATGTTGCTGAACACATATTGAGGTGTTGGTTGGCAGTGGCAAATACCAGAATCAGAAAATTCCTGCCTGAACTACAATGTGTGTGGGGGAAAAATTACATCCCAACTCTTTGACATAGGTTGGTGGTAGAATTAGCACTTGGAAAGTGTTAAAATACCACAATTTTAAAAACCCTAGGATGTCTAGTTTTCCAAAATATATGGTTTTATGGGGTAAAATACTTTGACAGGCTTCAAAAGTGTCCCAAATGGAACATGGGCGCAGGCTGACTACATGTCAAAATTCCAAGTTGGAAATGCACCCCCCTAAACATGGCCTTTTAGCCCCCAAATAATCTAACTAACCTACACATGGGTGGTATCCCTGTACTCAGGAGATGTTGCTGAACACATATTAATGTGTTTTGTGGCACTGACACATAATAGGATCTATGAATTCATGCCCGATGTACAATGAATGTGAAAAACAAATTACTATCCATAACATTGACATAGGCTGGTGGTAGAATTAGTGCATGGAAAGTGTTAAAATACTACCATTTGAAATACCCTAGGGTGTCTAGTTTTCAAAAATATATGGTTTTGTGGGATAGAATACACTTTTTGGCTTCAAAAATGTCCAAAATGGGACATGGGAGCAGGTTTTCTGCACGTCAGAATTCCAAGTTGGAAAACCAAAAAGCGCACCTCTCAAATGTGGCCTTTTAAACCCCAAATAACCTAACCAACCTATACATGGGTGGTATCCCTGTACTCAGGAGATGTTGCTAAACACATATTGAGGTGTTGTTTGGCACTGACATATAACAGGATCTGTGAATTCATGCCCAAAGTACTATGTATGTGAAAAAAAATTACTATCCATAACATTGACATAGGCTGGTAGTATAATTAGTGCATGGAAAGTGTTAAAATACTACCATTTGAAATACCCTAGGGTGTCTAGTTTTCAAAAATATATGGTTTTGTGGGATAGAATACACTTTTTGGCTTCAAAAATGTCCAAAATGGGACATGGGAGCAGGTTTTCTGCACGTCAGAATTCCAAGTTGGAAAACCAAAAAGCGCACCTCTCAAATGTGGCCGTTTAACCCCCAAATAACCTAACCAACCTATACATGGGGGGTATCCCTGTACTCAGGAGATGTTGCTGAACACATATTGAGGTGTTGTTTGGCATTGACATATAACAGGATCTGTGAATTCATGCACAAAGTACAATGTATGTGAAAAAAAATTACTACCCAAAACATTGACATAGGCTGGTAGTATAATTAGTGCATGGAAAGTGTTAAAATACTACCATTTGAAATACCCTAGGGTGTCTAGTTTAAAAATATATATGGTTTTGTGGGGTAGAATACACTTTCTGGCTTCAAAAATGTCCCAAATGGGACATGGGCACAAGTTTTCTGCATGTCAGAATTCCAAGTTGGAAAACCAAAATGCGCACCCCCTAAATGTGGCCTTTTAGCCCCAAAACAAACCAACAAACCTATGCATGGGTGGTATCCCTGTACTCAGGAGATGTTGCTGAACACATATTGAGGTGTTATTTGGAAATATCCCTTCACATTTTAAGGTAATGTTTACCTAAATTGCAATATATGTGAAAAATTAAAAAAAAAGATTTTTTGCTGCAAACTTTGGCATAGATTGGTGGTAAAATGGCTACATGAAATGTGTCAAAATACCCCAAGTTAAATGCCCTGAGTTGTCTAGTTTTCAAAAATATGTACATGTTGGGGGTCATTCATGGATTTAGTACAGAAATCAGTGTTACAATGTCACTATCGCTAATTTTGAAAGAAAGGATTTTAAAATAGCTTTGCACCACTTATAGTTCTGGCCCTGTAACATGAATAAAAAAGCACAAAAACATAAAAACATGGGCTATTTCTGAACTCAGGACATATATTAGAAACTTTTTAGCAGTGTTTTTTTGTTGTCTCTTGTACATGAGTATACGATTTTTCAAATAAAAGTCATAAAAAAAGTATTTTTTCTATTTTTTTGCCATATTTTATTATTTTTTTTACATCAAATTATATGCTATTATCAAAATAATGGTATCAAAAGAAAGCCCTTCTTATAACGATAAAAACAATATATAGTTTGTGCGGGTACACTAAATGAGACAGAAATAAATTACAGCAAAACACAAACACCTCAGAAATGTTAAAACAGCCCATGTCACCAAGCGTCGGACAAGCCAAAAAAGTAATGTCACTAAGGGGTTAATACAAGTATATTTTAAGCATAATTAACTTTTCTGTTGACAGATGTAAATACATAAAGTTTGTATGTTATGCCAATGAGCAGTAAATGCATCACATTTGTAGATCGTGACAATGAGCAGTAAAATGCATAAGCCTTGTATGTTATGCCGATGAGCAGGAAAGATATAGATTTTGTATGTAATGCCAATGAGCAGTAAATCCACAAACCTTATATATCATGCCAATTAGTAGTAAATGCATAGAATATGTTTAGCATGCCAGTGAGCAGTAAATGTATACATTTTGCATATCATGCCATTGACCAGTAAATGCATATACTTTGTATAGCATGCCAATGAGCAGTAAATGAATACACTTTATATTTGATGCCAATGAGCCATCTTTGCCACCAAACAGGTTTAGTGTCATCCTTGTTTCCCAAACTGCAAGCTTGTGCCAATCCCATGCTTTGGCTTTTGAGTGTCGAGATGTCATGTAACAACCGGGCGCTCCTACAAGGATTTGATTTTTCACTGCATAGAACATGACTATATACATGCTAAAATATGCCATGTATGCATTTCAGTTTCTGTGGACTACTTAAAAAAAAAATAACCATACTTTTTATAAATGGCAAATGTTGCATCATGCATTTGTTTTATATTTATAGTGGAATGTATAATGATTATTTTTATCGTATATACATTTTAGACAGTGCATCAATATGTGATCTCTTTTACTTCAGCTGTTTTTTTTCTCTGACTATTTTGCCTGTTGATTTACTTTGCACTGTTCTTCTTGAATTTGTCTGTTAATGGAAGTTAATAGAAGTTGACCAGGTGACAGAGCCACCAAAGAGTACTATTTTAGTAAGTTATTTACGGAATAGGATAAGAATACAGTTTTATAATATGTAAATTTAGACCACCCATAGAAGTTAAGCAGGTAAGTGGTCTTCAACAAGTCTACATGTGTGTCCAACATTTCATAAATGATTGACATGTCAGCACATCACCTAGATGCCATGTCACTAAGCTGCATTGGGCCTCAGATTAATTTGAAATAACTGTTCTGTACTGTGCAAGATTAGTGTTTGAATGAAATTTTAGACAGACAGAAAAGATTTCAAGCTTTTTTTTACAGGGTGGGTTATTCCTTCTTTAAATAAAAATATGACCTCCCTTATATAGCTGTTTTTCACTGTATATCCAAAGATGATGTATTTCCAGTACATTGCTTCTGTGTTGTTGCCTCTTTCCAAACTACATTTAACACATTGCCTTTTTATTTAGGAACATATACAAAAAAGTATACTGTGGACCTGTATTGTGTAAAACAAGGATTACAGACTAATGATTTAAACCATGGGTAGTTGAGTATTTAGACCTGCCCTAGGCCTGACTAAACTCATGCACCCCCTAAAGTCTCATTCTCTCCAGGTTACAACCCATTCCTTGCATAACTTTTCCACTAGAAATATCCAGATTCCTTTGCACATTCCTTTGCACTGAATCATTTGGCCAGACATCCCTTTCCACTGCACCATAATGCCTCCACTATCCCACTGCACAGCATTATTTTGCTCCGTTGTGATCTAGTGGAGCTGCCTGGATGTGGGTGTAGTAAGAGCCAGGCAAGAAAGGAGGATGTTCTACTAACCATAGTACTGTTGCTTTTGTCCTCTTTCATCAGCCTAGGCAGAAATACAAAACCAACCATGGGAGTATACGGTTTTTTACAATGTGGTCAACCTATCACATACTTCCCAACTTTGAGAAGGCTGGATGCTGGCTTCACTCAGTAGATAGGCATGTCAGACCATTCGCAATGCATTCCATTACACATTTGTGAATGCGCATTTACAAATTTGTGGGAGTTCCAAAGCAGGATGATCAGATTTTTTGATGCAATTTATGCTCCTTTCTTAATACGACTTTTTTTCATCCATTTAACCCTGTGAGTGCGTGGTTTTATTTGCCTTCCCACGGGGGGCATATGTTTTTGGACTGGTTTTATATATATATATATATATATATATATATATATATATATATATATATATAATATATATATATATATATATATATATATTATATGTCATATTTATATATATATTGTTTTTCTTTAATCATACAGTAAATTATATTGTGATTGTGATGTCTGCAAAACATTTAATTAATAGAAGAGTCCTATCATTTTCATATGATTATTTTTTCAACTTAACATTTCAGAATTACATCTGCATAACTAATAAACACATCCTAAAATATGAAGCAACTGTTAAAAAATGGAGAGATGTCTTTGTTTCAACAGCAAAATACCTTAAAGGTGGACAGACACATAAATTAAATCGGTGTCATTTTTTTAATACTAGATTTGCCGTATTATTATATTATTCATTTTAAAATGTTTTTGGAATGAACTCTTTGTTGTACATCAGTTACCAATTCTGCTGATATAGTGTATAACTTTAGTAACAAGGTAGATGTGCAAAAGAAAACTATCTGCCGACTTATATATTGAGGGCCAACTCATGAGTACCACCAAATTAGGTATATGTGATGAGTATTGAATAAATAGTTGTTATGCTCAACTGCTTTTAAAACATAGGCCCTGGTTACTATGCTAGCATAAAGAAAAAGAATCCTAGTAATCGGCTTAATGTACATTGGTACCGTGATGTTTGGCCAGCTTATATCTACTCTGCGCCGCCACCACAAAACGTACTGTAAAGCCAGGGTCGGACAATGCTGTTGTCACCATAAACCATCAGACTGCTCTGCTTTTAAAATAAGCTTTTATTTGTAATAAATGTAAAATATGGCAGACTGTGAGCCAGCATATACCTTGGTGACAAAACCCCTTACGCGTTTGTCACCTACACATGGCGCTTAATAGGCAAATAAGAAATGGAACTGTGCAAACAATTAATAATAATATACCCTTTATAAGATGACCCCCTTAAAATTGTATCTTAATAAAAGAAAATAAAGAAAAGACCTGAAAATAAGAATACCCTATTGGGAAAAAAATCAAAACCACTGTGTATCTCCCTCTCCTCTCACTGACCCAAGATCAAAGTGTATCAGTAAGTGAGAAGGAAGATTTAATTTATTGCATGTGATGACTATGATTAATTTTAACAGTGATCACATGAATATATTCCACACCTAATGGTTAATCCTTGTCTGCCCCAGGATCAACCCACCTCATCGACCACACAAATTCGGGGGGTGGATGGCTATGGATTGTGATAAGTTTTAGGCTTGTCAAATTCTCAATGCAATTAAAGAAACAGCAGCCTCTTTTTAGAATTGTCATTTATTGCATGTGATCATTGTGATTTTCAATGTGATCACATGAATAAATTCCAAAAACAATGGTTCATGATATTCTGCCTAACCTTTATAACTCTTAAGGCACTCCAGAGGCATATTTCACCGCTACAAATTTGGGGATGGATGGCTGTGGATTTTGAAATGCCCCTACGTTTGTCAGATCATTTATGCAATTGCTGGGACAACAGCAATGTCCAGCTATTGCAGACAGTTTTTTGGGGCATTCCAGGCCTGCCTCAATCCAGAGGCATACTTAAACATCCATCACTCAATTTGCATTGGGATTTGGGGCGTGATTGATAGCCCAAAGAAGAATATCACCTGTCATTTTTAACTGCCCATTAGACATGTCCAAAACTAAAATTTTCGTTTCGTTATTTATTTAGTCTAAAACGAATTTCGTTCATTACTGCATTAGTTTCAGACGAAATTCGTTCATTATTTTCGTTTCGTTTTATTCGTTCGTACGAATCAATTGACCTACACATTCCATAAACCGAAAGTCTATAAACCAAACTTCGTTCAGTTTATAGACTTTCGGCTTATGGAATACATATAATGCTATTGGCTTTCTATAAACCGACTCTATTTCGGTTTATAGAATGCCAATAGCACGAATGGACGAATGGACAAATGATTTTCGTTTATTAACCATTCGTTCATTCGTCTTTCGTTAGTTTAGCATTTTCGTTATTCGTTTTTCAGACGAAAATGCATTCGTCCGAAAACGAATGCACATGTCTACTGCCCATCGCTGTAACTGGCTGTGACAGTGGTTGAGTGGTTTGGGTGCCAATTTGTTTTCTCCTTTCCTGATAATTCCATACTGCCCACAGTAGATCAACAGAGCAAAAATCGAAGTTATCCAAACCTAAAGCATGAGGTCTTTAAAGACAATATAATTCTCAAATCATAATGTCAAATACATTTCATCCTGGTAGTGACAACACTTTGCATATTGCAAAAAAAGAATACTGTCCTGTCACATTTGTTTTTATGTGAATGTATTTTCTTGCTGACTTTATGTAACAAAGAAACATAGAATGTGTCGGCAGATAAGAACCATTCTTCACATCTAGTCTGCCAAATTTATGCCTAAATAAATCTAATTTCATTAGTCTATGGCATTATTGTATATCTAGCCTATACTATGCATTCTTTTTTTTTTTCTGTTACCATGTTTTAATGAGTTTGCACATATATTTCAACCAGTATCACCACAACAGAATAATCAAGTTGCATAGTGTTCAGTCACAGTAAACAATAGCTAGCTCCTGTTCTCACATTTACAATTATTTTTGCAGGCTAAAGCCAAATTTAGAAAGATCCTGTAAGAGGTAATTCTACTTTGTATGATTATAACGATAAGAATCTATAACATTCAACGGCAAACATGTGGTAACCATATCTATGTGTGAATGTTCTAGCAGGAGTAAACAGATCTGCATAATTATAAGAATAATATATTGCATACTAAAATTGTAACATGATATCAAAAGCTAACATTTTACAATAATAGCGATCTAAAGAAAGAGAAAATGAAGGTACTCAAAGTAAGAAAATAGTGAGTGTATGTTAGGAGGAGGAGTAAATGAGAACTACATGCAGCAGCAAGAAACCATTGAAAAAAATGGGCCAACTTATGTGGGAAAAAAAATACACCTGCTCTGGTATAGAGCCAGCGGGGATGAGCAGGGGTGGGGGGGATTTTTAGTCAGAGTATAAAATAGAGTGTATAATTAAAAAGGAGTGGAGTGCCACCAGAGCAAACAGCAATGCATGCAGGTAATTCAAATTGACAGAAGTAGGAAAGGAAAAATAAGTGTGGGTCAGGTCTCTGAGGGGTAAAAACTATACTTAGAGTAAAAGAGCTGTGAGATTATGTTTTAATCTGGAGATACTTTACTAGACAGACCATTCTGATTATCGGTCTCCAGGTAACGGTTCCGTCTGACCTGTAGTCTAGAGCCAGCCAAAAATCTGCACTGGGTATTGACAGCATAGAGGATTATGAGGCTTGTTTCACATTGCGATGGTCAACTGGGATGCTCAGATGTTGATGGATTGCAGACTCAGACAAGTTATGGCAAATCTCCAGGTTGCTGTGTCACCATGAAGTTAGTAGCAGTCTGTGTTGAGATTTGTGGGTCTGCGGCAGCTAAATACTAAGTCCTTGAAGGAAGGTAGGCATACTGGCAAGGTCTTTGATAGCCAACTGTTCACTGTCCTTGGGTATGGACATCAATTGTATTTGACCTCTAGTAAGGTTATGTAAGGAGTCAGAGAGAACATGCTCTTCCTCCACCTTTTGATCCACTGATGAAATTAAACTGACCTGTTCTTCTTTTTGAGTAGTGCCCTTCTTTGATTTCCTCTTCATTCAGATATATGCTATGTGTAGACCTTCTTAAGGGCAGAATCCTGTTTATCATGACCAAATCTATGTTTCTTCCTTTCTAAAATTTCAACTTTCAGTCTGTATGGACAGTTTTTTCTCCATTTTGTGAAACTGATCTGTGTATTTAATAAGTTGTTGTTGTATGTCTTGAATTTTATTTTTCATTTCCAACAGCTTTCTTGAGTTTTAGTCCATCATCAGGTGCATTACTTTCACTGAATATTTGCTGTGTTTCATTGAATATTTGTTCATAAAGTCGTTGTCATCATCATCATCAGTTGCATATGTGGGTGCATTTGTAGTCCTCTAGGGGCTTCTTGTTTAACATGTATTTTTGTAAGCTTGAAAAATTCCACCATATGCAGGTCTCTTTTTGTATACAAATGTGTCCCACAGGACAAGTTTTGTTAAAAAAAACTTCTTCATCTGGTGGGTATTGGTGCCTTGGCATAATACGAAGCTTCCTGTGGGGTTTTTTGTTTTTTGTGCAATACCGTTTTTGCGGATGTTCAATACTTGGCCCAGTGGGTAAGAGCATATTTGATGTCCTTCTTCCCTTGTGTCTGTATTTTATTTTCATTTGTATGTCATTTTATAAGTATTTGTTATGTCCTTGTGACCAGTTCTATTACATACGTTTTATTGGCACAGGACTTTTTATATGCTATTTACATTTATTTATGCACATTTTTTTAGTGTTATGTAATACATTTATACATTTATATTATCCATTTTGTCTTTGGAGTTTATTTTAGTGCTGTCTAATGTTACTATGTCCACCTTCATCTGATTAAAATAAAGTTTTCACCCTAAATCTTACAGCCTGGTTATGACTTCATTACTGTATCAGCCTGCTTTCTCATGAAACAGTTGTTATCTGTTGCCTTTATTAACAGGGATAGAATTTCCATTAAGTAAATAAAAAAGTGCATCTCTTATTTATGTCCCCAACCATAGATGAAACGCTGCTGAGTCTTTTTTTGATTGGGAAGGACTTGGTGGGTTTGACAGAACCCTCCATCACTGGGGTTCTTGGAGATAAATAATTGCAGCTTCCTCCCTATAGATTATGGGCCCTGGCATTAAAAAAAGCATACTGAGTAATCTTTAGGGATGGAAATAGGAACATATTATGCTCCTTATATGTAAACATTGGTTAAGGGATAACAATGTTAATGATAAACGGTTTGTACCCTGATGGCTCCACGACAGAGACAAAGAAGAGAGTAATAGGCCAGCACATTAAGTTGACTTTTTAGGTACTAATAAATATGTGTGTGTTGGCCAGGTACTGAACCTATAAATGTATGAGGCACTAAGGGTTTTAAGGGTTAATTATATGTTTATCACTGAAGTATGCTACTTGTATAGTCATATATAGATGTGTACAATGAGTTGTAACTTTTTGAAAATGTTGATGATATAAAAATTAATAAAAACTAAAAAAGGGGTTATATTTTTGGGGAGATGGGTACAGTGGGTAAGTTTGCACTTTGCTTTAACTTTACAATGTGTCACAGAAGAGTGAGGGACAATGATTATAGTTTATTCCCTCATCCATTGTTCATTGTTGATTGAACTTACTGTTAAACTGATTATGATGTGTTTTTGTTTACCTGTTGTGTTACATGTTAATATGTGGGTTGAGTTATGTTAATTTGATTATGTCTATTTATAAGACTTTGTTTTTGTTCCAATAAAGTGTTGTTATTCTTCAACCTGAACTAAGTCTCTGATGATGATTTGGATGGCTGGAGAAATCAGGAGATCCTGGGGCTAAACTTATTGTTCTCTGCCCTTGTGAGGGCTGAGGGTCCCTAGGAAGTAGAGACAGAGGTACCCATCCAGGGTACCAGGGGGTACCATCACCGGGTTGTTTTAACTTTGACTGAATAAAATGTGGACCCAGATAGGACAACCTGTGTCTTATTGATTTTTTATTTTAAAACACAGAGTCCTAATGAACTCTAAGGACATTTATTGGATACTTGTATTTCCCAATACGCAGACTAAGAATTGATTTGAGTTTTGGAAGAATCAAAAAGAGTTTAGCCTGAACACCCTGCCTTAACTGTGTGCACAATTAGTAGTTGTGGCCTGCTATAACCTCACTTTGGAGCAGCTATATGATGTATGTTGCTAAAAGAATGTTTAATTTTCAGGCCCACCATCTCATGTATTTAGATTTATCATATTTCTATTTTTTTGACAATAGGAGGTAATAGTGACATTAGTGGAATTATTTCTGGAGCCTTTATTTATTTTTCTTTGATCAAAAAACAAAACTAGAACATAGGTGTCTATCAGGTCTTTCACAGTGGAAGACAAAATAAAGGGAATTCACTAAGGAATTGAGATACAGCTATGGCGTCACCTCTTTGACATGCATGTGGATGTTACTTTGGCACGTACGATCTACCTAAGCATTGTTGCAGAACATGTACACCCTTTCATGAAAGCGGTACTCGCTGATTGCATTGGCCTATTTAGGCAGGATAATGCACCCTGCCACAAAGCAATAATGGTTCAGGAATGTTTTGAGGAACACAACAACAAGTTCAAGGTGTTGACTTAGCCTCCATATTCCACAGATCTTAATCCAATCCACATCTGTGGGATTTGCAGGGCAAAAAGGTTCTATCCATAGAAGCCCCACCTAGCAACTTACAGGATTTTAAGGCAGTGGTGTATCTTTGTTTTCTGCTGCCTCAGGCAGACAAAATTTGGGCACCACCCCACCCACGTTGCACACCAACAACATACCCCATCACCCACATTGCACACCAACAAAATTCCCCATCACCCACGTTGCACATGCAAGGCATGCCCCATCAGCCCATTATATGTCCCATCACCCACATTGCACACACATTAAATTTCCAGTCACCCCATTACATGCCCCCATCACCCCATTACATGCCCAATCACCCACATTGCACACACATTAAATTCCCCGTAACCCCAATTGCATACACATTACATGCACCCATCACCACATTACTTGTCCCTATTACATGTCCTCATCACATGCTCTATTACCCTTTACATGTACCCATCACCATTATTGCACACACATTACATGCCCCCTTCACGCCTAATACATGCCCCCATCACCTCAATTACATGCCACCATCACCCCCATTACCTGTCTCCATCACTTGACCCCCATCACCCTTATTACATGAACCCATTACATGTTCCATTAGCCCATGTAATGCCCTCATCACCCCCATTACATTCCCCCATCACCCCCATTACATGCCTCCATCACTTGACCCCCATCACCCTTATTACATGAACCCATTACATGTTCCATTAGCCCATGTAATGCCCTCATCACCCCCATTACATGCCTCATCACCTTAATTACATGCCCCATCACCTCCATTACATGCCCCCATCACCCCCATTACATGCTTCCATCACTTGACCCCATTCCATGTTACATTAGCCCATTACATGCCCTCATCACCTCCATTACATTCCCCATCACCCCCCATTACATGCCTCCATCACTTGACCCCCATCACCCTTATTACATGAACCCATTACATGTTCCATTAGCCCATGTAATGCCCTCATCACCCCCATTACATGCCCCATCACCTTAATTACATGCCCCATCACCTCCATTACATGCCCCCATCACCCCCATTACATGCTTCCATCACTTGACCCCATTCCATGTTACATTAGCCCATTACATGCCCTCATCACCTCCATTACATTCCCCATCACCCCCCATTACATGTCTCCATCACTTGACCCCCATCACCCTTATTACATGACCCCATTACATGTTCCATTAGCCCATTACATGCCTTCAATACCCGGATTACATACCCCATCACCTCCATTACATGCCCCATCACCCCCATTACATGCTTCCATCACTTCACAACATTATATGTTCCATTAGCCCATTACATGCCCTCATCACCTCCATTACATTCCCCCATCACCCCATTACATGGCTCCATTACTTGACCCCATTACATGTTCCATTAGCCCATTACATGCCCCATCACCTCCATAACATGCCCCATCACCTCCATAACATGCCCCATCACCCCCATTACATGCTTCCATCACTTGACCCCATTATATGTTCCATTAGCCCATTACATGCCCTCATCACCCCCATTACATGCTCCATCACCTCCATTACATGCCCTCATCACCCCCATTACATGCCCCATCACCACCATTACATGCCCCATCACCTCAATTGCATGACCCCATCATCCCCGTTACATGCTCCATCACCTCCATTACATGCCCTCATCACCCCCATTACATGCCCCATCACCCCCATTACATGCCCCATCACCTCAATTGCATGACCCCATCATCCCCATTACATGCACCCCAGCACTCCAGGACTTACCCTTGTCAGCACTGTACACTGGTGTCTGGTGGCAGACAGCATGGTTTCCTACCATGCTGCTTTTTCAGCTCCCCGTATGGTGAGTGACCACAAGTCACATGTGCCTGGGTCAGTGACCGGTCTGCACTCTGTCTTCATACCAAACAGGGAGCTGAACAGATAGCATGATCTATACATTTTGTTAGTAGAATTGCAAGAAAATGTCTAAGTTTTGAGAAAAATGTGTTATAAATGTCAGTGGAGTCTCCTGTTTTATGAGATTGCCTGTGCATTGATATGCAGGTTAATTGGTTTCAATGGGAAATGTTTAATTTGCATATTAGGACACAGGTGATGTCATAAGCAGGAGACTCTAGAGACACCTTTAAAGTTTACTCATATTTAATTTTTTGTTTTAAATAGTAAATCATATATTATAGGTTGCGTATCCCTTAATGGTATCAAAATAAAGCCCCATTTGTCCTTTAACCCCTTAACGACAGGTGACGTGCCAGGCACGTCACGGCAAATCGAGGACTTGCCGACACGTCATGCACTAAATGGAGTAAAGAAAGCGACCAGCGGTCGCTTTCTTTACTCTAACGGTGTTGCTACAATGCCTCTAGGTAGAGGCATTGTGCAACACCCCCCAAATGTGCAGGGGCGCGCTACGATCCACGGAGTGATCGTAGCAGCCATTTAAAAATTTAAAAGCCATTTAAAAAAAAGAGGCACTTAACAACACCTTCAGCTGCCCCAGAGCCGATGGTGGTCGCTCTCCTGAGCGACCCCATCGGCTCAGTAGAAGGGAACGCTGCCTATACAGGCAGCGCTTCCCTTCTAATGGCAAGAGCATCGGAACTTCCGATCCTCTAGGGGGAGCCAATCGATGCCGGCACAACAGATCTATGTGATCTGTGTGCAGGCATGTATGGTAAGTGCTCTGATGAGCACTTACCATACTGTCAAAGGCAATATTAGTAAATATTGCCTTTGACAAGTATTGATCTGCCTCCCTCACCTTACTAGTTATAGTAAGGGAGAGAGACAGATCAGATAAAGTAAAAAAATAAAATAAAATAATAAAAAAAATATTTAATAAAATTTTAAACACCAAGGGCTTTTATAAAAGCCATTTAACCCCTTCCCTGCCATTGATCGCTGTGTACGCAGTGATCATACACAGCAGCACATTTTTTGCTGTCTGCATTTTTTAGGGGTTCATTTTTTTTTTACTGTAATAAATTACAGTATAAAAAAAAGCTCTTTTAAGAGAGATTAACCCCTTTCTTGCTGTAGATCACTGCCTAAGCAGCGATCTGACGCAAATGCAGCAATCTTGCTGCAGAAGCATTTTTAAATTTTTTTTTACTTTTTTATTACACCCGTCACGTGTTAATTATACCCGCTAGGGGACTACGTTTAACGTAAAAAAATTTTTTTTAGCTGTCTGACCGCATGTATAGCGATCAGTAACAGCTGATAAGTGACAAAGGCGGGTTGGCGTTTGCTTAGATGAGCATCACCATTCGTCTGGTTAGATCAATATTTGTAAATATTTGATCTGACCCGTGTAGATCTGCCTCCCTCTCACTTGAGTTTTAGTGAGGGAGGGAGACAGAGCTGTATAATGTAAGTTTTTTAATTATAATATATTTCATAGAATTGAGACCCAAAGGCTTTTATAAAAGCCGTTTCCAGTATTTAACCCCTTCCCTGCAATTGATCGCTGTGTACGCAGTGATCTTACACAGCAGCACATTTTTTGCTGTTTGTGCATTTTTTTAGGGGTTATTTTTTTTTACTTTGATTTATTACAGTATATCAAAGGCTCTTTTAAGAGCTATTAACCCCTTCCTTGCCGTATATCACTTCCTAAGCAGCACATATAGTCACTGCCTAAGCAGTGCATATGGTCACAGCCTAAGCAGCGCATATGGAGCAATCTAGTCGCAGAAGGATTTTTTTTGCTATCAGCATTTTTTTTGTCAGACTCGCTAGGGGTTAGTTATACCCACTAGGGGATTACGTGTATTCCTTTTGAAGCTGTCTGAACGCGTGTATAGCGATCAGTAACAGCCGATCAGTGGCAAAGGGGGTTTGGTGATTTCTCAGATGAGCATCACCATTCGTCTGGTTCGTAAATATTGTTCTGACCCATATGGATCTGCCTCCCTCTCCTCACTTGAGTTTTAGTGAGGGAAAGAGACAGATCTGTGTAACATAATTTTTTAATTGTAATAAATTAAATAAAATGTAAAAAAATTGTGAGTCCCAAGGGCTTTTATAAAAGCCATACCCTTTGTATAGTGTAGTGTATTAACCCCTTCCCTGCCACTGATCACTGCACAGCAGAACCTTTTTTCTTGTCTGTGCATTTTTAGGGGTTAATTTTTTTGTACAGTACTACAAAGGCTCTTATAAGAGCTATTAACCCCTTCCTTGCTCTACATGTTCAAATTCCAAGTTTGAAAATCAAAAAGCGCACCTCTCAAATGTAGCCTTTCAACACCCAACAAAGCTGACAAAGCTATGCATGGGTGGTATCCCTGTGCTCGGGAGATGTTGCTGAACATATATTGTGGTATTGTTTGTCAGTGACACATACCGAAATATGTGAATTTGTGTCTAAAGTACAATGTATGTGGGAAAAAATAAACAATAAAATGACTACCACAAACTTTGACAAAGGCTGGTGGTAGAATTGGTGCATGGAAAGTGTTAAAATAACACCATTTAAAATAGCCTAGGGTGTCTACTTTTACAAAATATATACTTTTTGGGGTAAAATACACTGTCCTACTTTAAAAAAAAGTCCCAAATGAAAGATGGGCTCAGGCTGGCTACACGTCAATATTCCAAGTTGAAAATGCGCACCTTCACAATGTGGCCCTTTTAGCCCCCAAACAACCCAACAAACCTATGCATGGGTGGTATCCCTGTACTCAGGAGATGTTGTTGAACACATATTGGGTTATTGTTTGGCAGTGACACATACCAAAATCTGTGAATTTATGTCTAAAATACAATATTTGTGAAAAAAAAACACACAAAAATTACTACCACAAACTTTGACAAAGGCTGGTGGTAGAATTAGTGCATGGAAAGTGTTAAAATACCACCATTTGAAATAGCGTAGGGTGTCTACTTTTAAAAAATATATGGGTTGATGGGGTAAAATACACTGGCTGGTTTCAAATATGTCCCAAATGGGACATGGGTGCAGGCGGTCTGCATGTCAAAATTTCAATTTGGAAAACCAAAAACTGCACCTACCAAATTTGGCCTTTTACCCCCCAAACAACCCAACAAACCTATGCATGGGTGGTATCCCTGTACTCAAGAGATGTTGTTGAACACTTATTGGGGTGTTATTTGGCAGTGACACATACCAAAATCTGTAAATTCATGTCTGAAGTACAAGGTTTGTGAAAAAAAAACACAAAAAAATTACTACCACAAACTTTGACAAAGGCTGGTGGTAGAATTAGTGCATGGAAAGTGTAAAAATACCACCATTTGAGATAGCCTAGGGTGTCTACTTTTAAAAAATATATGGGTTGATGTGGTAAAATACACTGGCTGGTTTCAAATATGTCCCAAATGGGACATGGGTGCAGGCTGTCTGCATGTCAAAATTTCAAATTGGAAAACCAAAAACTTCACCTCCCAAATTTGGCCTTTTACCCCCCAAACAATCCAACAAACCTATGCATGGGGGGTATCCCTGTACTCAAGATATGTTGCTGAACACTTATTGGGGTGTTATTTGGCAGTGACACATACCAAAATCTGTAAATTCATGTCTGAAGTACAAGGTTTGTGAAAAAAAAACACAAAAAAATTACTACCACAAACTTTGACAAAGGCTGGTGGTAGAATTAGTGCATGGAAAGTGTTAAAATACCACCATTTGAGATAGCCTAGGGTGTCCACTTTTAAAAAATATATGGGTTGATGGGGTAAAATACACTGGCTGGTTTCAAATATGTCCCAAATGGGACATGGGTGCAGGCTGTCTGCATGTAAAAATTTCAAGTTGGAAAACAAAAAACTGCACCTCACAAATTTGGCATTTTAGCCCCCAAACAACCCAACAAACCTATGCATGGGTGGTATCCCTGTACTCAGGAGAAATAGTAGAATCTATTTTGCATGTTTTTTCGTTCGCTATTGTCGATGAGGAGAAGTTGTTTCAAATAAAAACAAAGAAATTTGTGTATTTTTTTTTTTTTACCATATTTTATTATTTTTTTTTAATAATATGATACGATATGATCAAAAATATGGCATCCATAGAAAGCCCTTTTTGTCCCGATAAAAACAATATATAATATGTGTGGGTACAGCAAATGACGAAGAAGAAAATTACTGCTAAACACAAACAGCACAGAAATGTTAAAATAGCCATTGTCCAGAAAGGACAAAAATGTTTCAAAGGCTCTGTCCTTAAGGGGTTAAAAAATGACACCTAATTTGTGTTGGTGGACTGAATGTGAAGAAAATTACAGTTAAGCAAACATATGACAAAAATGTTACAAAAATAAAGGAATTCTGGTCTTCAAAACACATGACATGCTGCATATGACTCTGTCACTAAGGCGTTGAATGAATTTATTCTATTAACATACACTGTTGTTCCTGTAAATAATAGCATCTTTGTGTGAGGTGATTATCCAAGTTAAGAAATATTGCTGAACAATATAATTTGTATAAAACCATTGAATAAGGTTCAAAACTATAGACACTAGTGTTCTGATTGTGATATTTTCCCACCAAGAATAATTAAGTTCCACTAGATACTAAACACAGAAGTCACAGCATTTATGGGTTTTACTTGGCCGATGGAATTCTCCAGGGAAACTTCTAAAAATGTTCTAGGGAACAAAATTCCTAATGAATTGGTTATAAAGGAAAGTTGGGATTTACATCAAGACTCACTTGTGCCTCAGGAAATCTGGAAATCTATAACCTTAGATGTGGTTAGATGGCTCATAGGAATATATCTGTATGAACATATTCGAGAAACATAGGATTTTCACATAGCTGGAAAATATAAACCTCATTTAATACAGATTTTACATTAAAAAGAACTCTTTAAGGGTACAGATGGCTATGTAACGTTAAACTCATGTTTCACAAACAGAAAAAATATATATTTATTTATGTATTTATATTTATATATAAGCAAAATTGTATATACACAAATGTAAGCTATTTACCCATGTGCATTTTCCTTACCTACAGAAGGTTTCAATCTAGTCAATCAAGGCAATGTACACATTAATTTTGAGTTTTACGTTGTAAAGGGCACTTGAATATTGACAATTTTGAGAGATAATTAGAACTCTGTTAATTGCCTACAATAAGGTTTAAAAGTGATATTATCACTTACATATGATGTAACTATATAAGCTGGTAATTTAAAACAAACACATATATAAGATACAAAGGTGCACTACTTACATAACTGCTTTTAAGCGCACTTCTTTTGTGTTATTGTATTTTGTCTAATGTTATATAGTGTGTGGTTTAGGGACACACTACCACAGTGCTGCTGAGAGCAATTTGAATACAGCGCTGGGTACACCTCTTTTTTGTACATATATAAGATATATGCCATTGTTTGTTTATATATATATATATATATATATATATATAATAATTGAGTTAATTGCATATAAAATGAAAAATAAGATTAGGTGTTTATGTCCTGGCTCCAGAGGCGTCGCTAGCGGTGGGCTACTGGGGCTATAGCCCCGAGTCCCCCCTTCATAGCCCCGAATGGAGACTCTGGGGCTAAAGTATTCTTTAGCCCCAGGACTCCAGGGCTTTAAATATATATTAAAAAAAAAAAATTCCCCCGGTGAGCTCTCCTCCGTCTGGGACATAGTCCCAGAATCCGAGGATTAACCTCACGCAGGGGTGAGGGCCGATCGGGAGGAGAGGCTGCTAAAGGGAGCTCGCTCCCTACCCTCTCCTCCTGGCCATAGAGATCACAGCGCGATGGGGGCAAGCTCCGCCCCCGTCGCGCTGTGTCAGCTGCTTGCCGGATGTCAGGTGGACGGACATCCGGCAGAAGGTCCTGGATGACGGACCAAGTGTAAGGTAAGTAAAAAATAAAAAGTGTGACTGTGTATGGGTGTCTAGGTGTGTGTGTGTGTGTGTGTCTGGGTATTACTGGGTTCTGACTGGTACACTATTACTGGGTTCTGACTGGCACACTATTACTGGGTTCTGACTGGCACACTATTACTGGGTTCTGAGTGGCACAATATTACTGGGTTCTGAGTGGCACACGATTACTGGGCTCTGAGTGGCACACTATTACTGGGCTCTGACTGGCACAATATTACTGGGTTCTGAGTGGCACACTATTACTGGGCTCTCAGTGGCACACTATTACTGGGCTCTGACTGGCACAATATTCCTGGGCTCTGACTGGCACAATATTCCTGGGCTCTGACTGGCACAATATTACTGGGTTATGACTGACACACTATTACTGGGCTCTGAGTGGCACACTATTACTGGGTTATGACTGGCACAATATTCCTGGGCTCTGACTGGCACACTATTACTGGGCTCTGAGTGGCACACTATTCTTGGTCTCTGACTGGCACAATATTCCTGGGCTCTGACTGGCACAATATTACTGGGCTCTGACTGGCACAATACTACTGGTATCTGACTGGCACAATATTACTGGGCTCTGACTGGCACAATATTTCTGGTGTCTGACTGGCACAATATTCCTGGGCTCTGACTGGCATAATATTACTGGGCTCTGAGTGGCACACTATTACTGGGCTCTGACTGGCACACTATTACTGGGCTCTGACTGGCACAATATTACAGGCATCTGACTGGCACTCTATTACTGGGCTCTGAGTGGCACACTATTACTGGTATCTGACTGGCACAATATTACTGGTATCTGATTGGCACACTATTACTGGGCTCTGAATAACACAAAATTCCTGGTATCTGACTGGCACAATATTACTGGTATCTGACTGGCACAATATTACTGGTATCTTACTGGCACAATATTACTGGGCTCTGAATGGTCACACTATTCCTGGTATCTGACTGGCACAATATTACTGGGCTCTGAGTGGCACAATATTACTGGTATCTGAAAGGCACAATATTACTGGTATCTGACTGGCACAATATTACTGGGTTCTCAGTGGCACACTATTACTGGGCTCTGACTGGCACAATATTACTGGGTTCTGAGTGGCACACTATTACTGGGCTCTGAGTGGCACACTATTACTGGGCTCTGACTGGCACAATATTCCTGGGCTCTGACTGGCACAATATTCCTGGGCTCTGACTGGCACAATATTACTGGGTTATGACTGACACACTATTACTGGGCTCTGAGTGGCACACTATTACTGGGTTATGACTGGCACAATATTCCTGGGCTCTGACTGGCACACTATTACTGGGCTCTGAGTGGCACACAATTCTTGGTCTCTGACTGGCACAATATTCCTGGGCTCTGACTGGCACAATATTACTGGGCTCTGACTGGCACAATACTACTGGTATCTGACTGGCACAATATTACTGGGCTCTAACTGGCACAATATTTCTGGTGTCTGACTGGCACAATATTCCTGGGCTCTGACTGGCATAATATTCCTGGGCTCTGACTGGCATAATATTCCTGGGCTCTGACTTGCACATTATTACTGGGCTCTGACTGGAACACTATTACTGGGCTCTGACTGGCACAATATTACAGGCATCTGACTGGCACACTATTACTGGGCTCTGAGTGGCACACTATTACTGGTATCTGACTGGCACAATATTACTGGTATCTGATTGGCACACTATTACTGGGCTCTGAATGACACAATATTCCTGGTATCTGACTGGCACAATATTACTGGGCTCTGAGTGGCACAATATTACTGGTATCTGACTGGCACAATATTACTGGTATCTTACTGGCACAATATTACTGGGCTCTGAATGGCACACTATTCCTGGTATCTGACTGGCACAATATTACTGGGCTCTGAGTGGCACAATATTACTGGTATCTGAAAGGCACAATATTACTGGTATCTGACTGGCACAATATTACTGTGTTCTCAGTGGCACAATATTCTTGGTATCTATAATTGTACAATTTTCAAACACTGAAAAAATTGTGGGTGTTTTCTTACATTTTTATTATGGGGGGGGGGGGTGTGTGTGCAACACTCAGGGTCCGCCCCGGGTGCCAAATGCTCTAGGTATGCCCCTGTGTGTGACCGAGCTCATCTGGGCTCTAGCCCCAGATCATCCGAAGACCTAGCAATGCCCCTGCCTGGCTCCTTTTTGTGAATATTTCCCATGATGCAAGATCATCCAAAATCTTCCAGCCAGCCTCACTTTACAACTGTTGCCAAAGCCTGCATGATGATATCATAAGATACTATCCTGCTCTCTTAGTGGCTCCTGTGTATCACTAGGGCAGCGCTGTGTACAACTTTTTTTTTTACTGCCAACACAAAGAGATGAGATGAACCTAATCAAACAGGATCATAACTCTGCCCCCTTGTAATGTAATAGTTACATTACCCTCCCATTCAATGCAAGTCTATGGTCAGAATTCAGACTTATATTTAGACTGCATTCTGTGTCCCCAGCCCCAGCCCCAAAGTGAGAAATTTGTGCTGTAAAGTCACTAGGGAGTGGCGCCCAAAAACACTATTTTTGTGCCCAAGGCAAGAAAAGGAGATGATGCCTACTCCCTTAATATATTTTATTTAACAAAAAATATATGTATACTTTTTATTAATAACACTTCTGTTTTCCCTATACTTTACTGGCCACCCATTTGCCTTCACCTTATTAGAAACCAGTAGGGTGTCTTGACCCTGGTGGTATAGCACAGGGAATGTAAGGTCTCTGCTCAGGTAGTCTAGTATTCCCCTTTATACTGCCACTTGTGCCATCCCAAAATGCAGTGCTTATTGTGGTGTGTAGAAGCACATGCTAAAACACTACCATTGCACAGAACCTATCTGAGCGCCCCCATTTCGTAGATCTGAGGCTAGTGCAGTGCTGTACGGATGCCTAGGGCGGCAAATTTTGGGGGGCGGCAAAAAAAAAAAAGACAACGCTTGCAGGCAGAGACGGAGGTGAGAGGGGATCGGAAGATCCCCCCTCACCATCGCTCTGCCTGCCAGGCTGCACGGGGAGCCGGTGCAGTGTGCCGACACGGAAGTGCCGACAGTCACGTGACCGGCGCGCTGACGTCATACGCACGCCCGGTCACGTGACCTGTTGGCACAATCGCCGGGAAGCCGAACAGGCAGCATGGAGGGACCATGCTGCCTGCCACTAGCCACTAGCCACCAAGGAAAGGTAAGTGCTGATGGGAGAGTGTGTGTGTGTGTGTGTGTGTGTGTGACTGAGTGTGATGGGAGTCAGAGTGTGTGTGATGGGAGACAGTGTGTGTGACTGAGTGCGATGGGAGACAGTGTGTGTGTGATGGGAGACAGTGTGTGTGGCTGAGTGTGATGGGAGTAGGAGTGTGTGTGATGGGAGACAGTGTGTGTGACTGAGTGTGATGGGAGTCAGAGTGTGTGATGGGAGACAGTGTGTGTGACTGAGTGTGATGGGAGTCAGCATGTGTGATGGGAGACAGTGTGTGTGACTGAGTGTGATGGGAGTCAGCGTGTGTGTGATGGGAGACAGTGTGTGTGACTGAGTGTGATGGGAGTCAGCGTGTGTGTGATGGGAGACGGTGTGTGTGACTGAGTGTGATGGGAGTCGGAGTGTGTGACTGAGTGTTATGGGAGTAGGCGTGTGTGACTGAGTGTGATGGGAGTGTGTATGATGGGAGTATGAGCTTGATGTGAGTCTGAATGATGGGGCATGTCTTAGGTGTGTAACGTGGGTGTACAGCTTGGGTAGGGGGGTGCTAGTGTCTCATATGCCTTGCCCCTGTTCCTGTGCTGTGCTCACTGTATGGTCCCTGACAGACCATGTCATAGCCTGTGATGCTTAGAGATGCTTTTATTATGCAGTATAATACTGTGCAATACTGAGTCACATAATTCCGCTCCTTGTACTTTAACACTATGTATAAGAGCAAATTAGCAACAATATTAAATTCATTTTAGCTGAAATATGTATTTTTAACGTTTACCAGTAAGATGCCAAAGCCATGGGTGAAAAAATTAAAGAGAGAAAATATGCTAAAATCAAATTCTTTCCCACTCAAAGGACAGCTGTTTTAAAACCTTTTCTGTTCACTCTGTGCAATGAAAAAATTGGAGACTGCTTGTTTATCAGTCAGATTTGCTGGATGCAAAATTATAAAAGACAGGGATTATTGCAACAGCCTGCTGCAGTTCACATTTATATTTATTTAATCTATGTGAAATTTTGCCTTAACTTCCATTATCATAAATCTAGATCAGTTTGTCTGGACACAGATTGGATTGCTGTACCAACACAAAATAAACTAAAACATGTTCCAGTATTGAAGGCCAAAAGGCTGAGCAACGGATTGTGCCTCATAGCCTTGTATGCCACATGGAGACTGAAAGAGTTAAACCCACTTCTTTCCCTAGCAGCAGATTATGTTCAGCTTTACCTTGTCCTTGTATACTCTATGTTGTTTATATAAGATCAGATAGTGGTTTCCGCAGCAACTAGAAAATAGTCAGCGCAAGCTGTCATCTACAATGCTTTGCTTATATACTTATCTAAAACTGATATAAATCGTGAGGAACATATTCAACCCAGGAAATAATGTGACGCCTAAACACTTCAAGGAAACCATGTTTTTCAATAACAATATTTAGCGCTAAACATAGCCTTAAAAGCTAAAATATTTGGAGGTTTTATGACATATACTCTATGGTGCAGTCCTTAAACAGTGCTAGATTAACTGTGCTTGGTAAAAGATTAAGCTATTCTTGGTGCATCAGGTGCAAAGCAATGGGCCCCAGGAATATCAACTGCAGAATTATGCTGGAAAAACTTCAGTATATTATACGCTTAAGGGAAAAAGCCCCAGCATATTTGTATAGCATAGTTATCCCACCATTTTTATCTACTATTAAATGTGTAACTCTGTAACTCCATTATGGACTGGGTCCCCAGGACATACTTGAAAACGAGAGAAATCTCAATGTATTCTTCCAGGTAAAACACTTTCTAAATAAATAAATAAATAATAAATAATTGTGACTAGTTCAAGCAGATATTTTGCATAGCCAAAATGTCTGATAGGTTTGTCTTAATTTTCTATACTACAGGTTAAGTATCCCTTATCCGAAAGCTTGGGACTAGAAGTATTTTGGATAATGGGTAATTTTCACCAATAACATATATTAAAGTCTCTCGGCTCCCTATGTGATGGTGGGGGAATCTGAGCATGCATGGAAATGCTATATCACAGCTTAAGGTGGCTGGGCACTGAATACAAAATGATATTTATTTCGTCTAAAACGAATTTCGTTCATTACTACATTCGTTTCGAACAAAATATATTCATTATTATGTTTCTTTACATTCGTTTGAACGAATCAATTTACTTAAACCGAAAATCTATAAACCGAACAACGTTCGGTTTATTGATTTTCATCATTTGGAATACATGTAATAGTACTATTGGCTTTCTCTAAACAGAGACAGAGTCTCCATTCATAATTTTTTATGAATGAAGACTCTGTCTCTGTGTAGAGAAAGCCAATAGTACATAAATAAATCAATAAATAAATCAAGTTTAAACCTTATGAGTTATGTAAAACTATCACTAGAGATATAGGATATTCCATTCTTTGAATGGCAATATTCTCATTGGTTCCTGCAGCAAAAAAAAAAGGAAATTACTTTTTTCTCATCTAGTGTGGGCAGTCCTTGTTTCTTGCAAACTGCTGCAATTTAACAATTTCATCCAGCTGTACGTATTTTATATATTAGGTAATGCAAAATGTAAGACATGCATTTTATAGTACTATAAAAGAACATTAATATGCATTAATATCTGGAAGATGCATTTTGGGCACTAGACAGTCCCTAAACATGAACATTGCAGCCAGACTCATTCACCTTACCCATCATCCTAAATCAGCCATCCCATTATGCTAATGACCACACTGACGTCCTGATACTAGAGCACTCTAAACAGCACTCTACAACTTCACACTTTGTTATACACCCTCCTGATTTCACCAATGGCATACACCTCTCTTCTTTTATATGTACACACACACAAAATTATCTGCTTTTTATTTGCTTTTGTGATGCAGCAAGAACACTTGCCTCAAGCATGTAGCCACAGGCTACTCTCACATTTCCTGCAGCTACATTATCTATCAATTGTTTACATTCAGAACATATTCTGTATCAGAATTCCAGTATTGTTAGCTTGGAGACTAACATGTTCTCTTTAGAAAAAAGTTAGTCTTAGGGTTAATTAATTCTCTTTTTTTCTTTTTTCAAAAGATGTCAATGGAGAGGCACAATTCACTCATCATAGATTATAGATTGCAATAGCACAAATGTACTTATTTCTCCAAAAGCTTTAAAAAAACAAAAAAAAAACAAGCCATTATCATTTTATTATCATTAGTACTTGTACATTGATTAAAACGGTGTTTTGTTTGCACAGTTTTATATTAGGGTTTATAATGTGGAACTACAAAGGAGATTTCTTAAATGTCCCACTCCAGAAGATAGACAGCTTTACCTGAAAATGCTCTTCAAAAAATATTAAAAAAAAATAGTGTTATACAAACTAAAGTGAAAATTTAAAAAAATGTTTGGTTGCATAAAGCAGAGTCGTTTTGTAAAGGTATGTTTATTAAGTATTTTTTTTTTTAAATTAAATAAAATAAAAAGTAAAAAATAAAGGAGTTAGACAACAGAATATGTTGTGTGCTGTAAATTCCATACTCCTTAATTATATTATTGTTATAACTTTTTATTACTTTTAATTAGGGATGGGTAAACTCTATAATTTGTAACAATAAAACTAATATTTCGCTCTTTTGCAATATCACTATACTAAATCATCAGGCACATGCCTGCTTCTCCTTAGGTCTAAATAAATAAACACAGTGTTGTCTTGCTGAGGATCTATGTTATTTATATTATCTGTCATTATAAATAACATAGACAATATCTATTTTCAAAAAAACATGGAGAATATAGTAGATCGGTGGTAATTAAAAGAAAAGTATAGGCAAAACAAATATATGTTTAATTGAAATCAAGTGTAGGCATTTTAACCCCTTCTTGCCTGTAGGATGTTCTTTGCCATCCTACTTTTAAGTGCCTAATGGCTTGTAGGACGGCATACAATGTCCTTCGCTTAACAAGTCATGGATTCTCCCTGTGATGAGCTGTGTGCAGGTTTCCACTTTCAGATAGGGCCAATTTGAGTGGCCTAAGTCTGACACAGAAAATATTTTCGGCAAAACTTCCATGCAATGGGGTTAAACAGAAATGTTTTAATAAAAGAATACAAATGAAGTATCTTATTGAGACCTCTTTGCTTTAAATAAGTCTGTCGTGGCAGACATGTTGTTTAGAATCTTGGATCAGATCTTCTTACATCCCACCGTGCTCAGATGGATCATACTGGGATCCATAGGAAAGGAAGCCATAAGGTCAGAACCATTTCATCATAATATCATGCCTTCCTTTTTGTGCTTTGGTCTTATGAACAGACTCATTTCTAATATGAGAAGAGAGTTCATATATTTGCCTTCTTATTCACCACCTTTGTCTCCACTGTACATTTCTTTATCTTACATAGTGAAAGGAAAATACTAAATGGATTGACAAAAATGTAATAAATTGGTAGTACACCACAAAAGGATGATTTCCTAACTCTGAATAATCTATCTGACTTCCTGAATTAAAATAGTTTTTTGACAGCAACGGTTCTCATTTTAAGTGATCTTATAGTCCAACAACTGTGCTGGTTATGCGAATCCAAATCCTGTTGCTCTTAATGGCAACCTCGGGTCTGTCCTGATATCCCGGCCTTTGACAAGTAGATTCATATAACCTGCTGTAGAAGTAATGGCCCAAAACATCAATTTTTCCAAAGGCAGAAATCATATATAAATAAAAACAACCATTTAAAATATTATATTGCTTCTGTGTTCTCTGATCCATACATTTGTTTAAATAACTTAGGCAGACAGACATCACAAAAAGACACAAGGTATTTCATAGGCAATATTCTCCATTGATTTCTCTAAAAATACATAAACCAAATCACTATTGTTTCCTAAATCAAAACTGTGTGTAATATACAAATACAAAGTGTATGCCATGATATTGCACATTGTGATCTTTCATGTGTATGATTGTCAAACCTCGTTATTGTCTTTTAGTAAACAATCTGCTCAATGAGTATCAGCTGGAACTAATCATGGTTGCTAGGTAATTTTCACGAAACCCTTGTTTCTTAATTCTGTGCACCAACCACGTTGTGTCTAATAGGGAGAAGTACAAGTCTGTCACCTGGCTTCCTCAAAAGCTGCTGTTTTCCACCTGTTAACTCTTTAAAAAAAAAAGCCAGGTCTATAATTAAAAGCGGTGATGCAGGTATGCCAGAATACATTGTTTACTTAATGATAAGCATTCCAAACTTTGTTTTAAACTATTGGTCTAAATGGAATTTTTTTTTTTTGTAGAAAATAGTTCACTTCATTGAAGGTTAAATGCATACTGTCACTAAGATTTCATATTAAAGATGTTTTTTTTTTTAAAGGAATTATAGGTAAGGGTCAACAGGGCATGCTAGAATGCTAAAAATCCCTTTGTATTGGCATTTATTTCTCCTTTGTATTGCTTTCAAAGCTTCAACTAAACACTGGGAAATCACTCCCACACAGAGATCTCAGTAGCAGCGAAAGGAAAAGCAACTGCAAATGCACTTTACAATAACAGGATATAGACACTTAATAGCAATTACTGGGCAAGTATGGGTCTCTTGAATGGAAAATGAAACCCACTTAAATCACATTCAGAACCCCATGGCGTAAATTTTAGGATTGTACTGGTGATAAGCACATTATTTAGCTATCCTGCCCACCTTTTGAAATCAATTCAGAACATAAAATTTCCACAAAATCTTCCACAATTTCAGTTGCCATACATGTGTAAACCATGAGTTGAACTCAGTCTTAGAAAGACTGTTTCCAAAGATCAAAAGTCAAAAATGATGCCAGGATATACTGAATGCCTAGTTTAAAATAGCATGCCAGAATGAGATTGAAATGTATACAATTAAGTACATATAATTTACTTCCAAGAAGGTTTCTATCAGTGAAATTCATTTTAAATTATGATTTAAAAAAAAAATGCTTTGAGATCTTTCAGTGGACCAAAGTTAGAATTGGGGACTGTTGAATTATAGCTGGAAAGAGTAATAATTAAAAAACAAACAATACTACGAAGTCCACAAAATTAATCCAGGGTCCATTCAATATTATCAACGCAATATATGACAAATAGAAAAAGATACACTGCGTCTATATGTGATTAGGATAGCAGCACCAAAACCAACTAGTGTTTCACTTCTAGTAAAAGTAGTTTACAAATAAACAAAATGTGAATCAATGCGCTTCTCCCATATACTCCACACTTAAATTAACCTTTCAATGAGGCAATCCTCTCTGTGTCATGCAAATGGGAACAAATATAAAAATATGAAATATTATAGTGTAGTATTTAATCAACAATTTGGCTCAATATAGTAATATAAGTTGATACACTCACATATTACTGAGAAGTAACCTGCTCAATATAATAGGCATCCGGGAGCCCATCGTGGGGTCTTGATTCCAGATATTAGCCCAGGGAGGAATGTAGTAGATATCAATCCAAAAAAACAAGGAAAGAAGGTGTATATCTTAAATATGACATGTTTAATGTATAAAAACAAGTAATAAAAATCTTAGATTAAAAAAGGCAGTATTCAGCAAAGTGCATGAAGTCCAAATGGCATTGCACTGCTGTACAAAAAAATCCCTGCCACCGGACGTGACGTAAAGACAGCACGGAGGAGGCGTCCGGGGACACGGAGCATCAGCCAGGCAGTAAGTACTGGGGAAGGGGGGTGGAGGGAGAAGGAAAACGAGCACTGTAACCACACAATATTACAGGCATCTGAATGGCACAATAATACAGGCATTTGAATGACACAATAATACAGGCATTTGAATGGCACAATATTAGAGGCATTTGAATGGCACAATAATACAGGCATTTGAATGGCACAATATTACGGTCATTTGAATGGCACAATAATACAGGCATTTGAATGGCACAATATTACAGGCATTTGAATGGCACAATATTACAGGCATTTGAATGGCACAATAATACAGGCATTTGAATGGCACAATATTACAGGCATTTGAATGGCACAATATTACAGGCATTTGAATGGCACAATAATACAGGCATTTGAATGGCACAATATTACAGGCATTTGAATTGCACAATATTACAGCATGTCGGATTATTAATAACCATAAAAATATGAATATGAGTTATTAATTATGAATCATAAAAAAATATGAAAATGAATGATTCATATACATGGGTCCGACTAAAAATACCCATATCAAGAATTCGTTATGTATGTGAGAGTTTGGATGACGTTTTTACAAAAGTAAATACAATGCAACAATTATTAATAAAATAATAATTAATTTATTATATATAGAATAAGGATCAAATGGTAAGCAGAATAGCATAACAACAAAATACAATATCAATAGATGTTAATCATAATTCACATGTAGGACTTATAACATAAGTAAGTAGGACAAAACATGAATTATGAAGCTCTGTGCCTATATCAACATGCATGTAGAATAATTTACTATGCAGTACGTTTCTGATCATAAGATGGCCATGCATTTTATTTAGATACAATCTACATTGATTATGATTAGTATTTAAAATGGTTAATGATAGTACGCCATAATTACCTACAAATTAGCAACATATACTCTGCTTAGGTAAGGTAATACTACTAAATCATATCACTACTCAAGGTGGCTATTTCTTAATCTGCTTGGTAAATGATAATGTATGTATTCTAGCTCAGACTTTAAGAATGAGAATCTTAGATAATCTCTGGAGATTAGATATGACATATTTGGGTAAATAGCTAGACTATAAGAACTTATGGTTCTTTTGTTAATAGGATATTCCTCCGCTTCCTTCTGCAGAAAGGATGACAGATAAACACCAGGCTAAAACATATAGATCCCAGAAATTGTGGGATTTAAGTTAAATTTACCCAAATATATTTGCTAATGACATCCATAAAAATTGAAATTATGCTAGAAACAAATTACCACATTTATACATTACCGGCAGAGGTTGGTTTGCTGTTGAGACTCCTTCCATTGAAGAATTGAGTGATGGGAGTTACTCCTGGGAATTAGCTCAATACTATGGGTATGGAGATTTCTATTGTTATAGTGAACATGTGCAATTAAAAGCCTCATATTCCTGAGTTCTCCCCAGAAGGAGAGAGACTCAGCCCTTTTCTAAAACATTCCCATCTCCCAAAATCAGTCTCCCCAGGTCTCTCAGGTATCTCAGGTCTCTCAGGTCCCCCTCTACACCCCCAGTATCAACTTATCAACCAAACCTTATCTCAGATTCACACCCTGTTTCTGTGACTTCTAGCCAATTGAATGGATGGGTGTGTTAATGTAAATGAGATGATGTCATGATTTATAGCTATACCTGGATTGTGAGTATAATGTAATACAATATATATGTTGAAATATATAGAAGTGTTAATACAATTTCAAATTATAGTAAATATTTATCATATTCTTATCATTGCACATTACATAAAAATGTATAATAAAATGTATACCACACTAATAAAACAATAAAAACAATATTCTAATTAATATGTAGGATTAATTATACTTTACATATTTATTAGTGAAGGTGTGATATCATTATATATTTTAATGGGTGATTTGAATCAACTAGGTTTATTTATAATAACCCTTATTAGATTCTACAAATCAAAAATCCCAATAATCTCAGTGTGTCTGTGTTTGTCATCCAAGAGGCAATTAATCACATGAGTAATGAGTGAGGAAGAAGAGGTAGGTTTTGGGGGTCGTCTATATATACAGGATATTGGACACCAGCATTAAATGTCCAATAGATTTTCAAAGTATAAACCAAAACAGGGCAGCTTCAAAAAAAAAAAAACTCAACTATTTTGGTCTGAGGTTTGCAACTCAGCTGTCAAAACCCCAGAGATATATACTCATCTCCCCACAATATGGTCTTACTGTTTCTATTGCCCATTGGGTCATTTTCATATTACCCAAGCCATTAAAAAGCTAAGTAAAAACTGATGTTGGGGAAATATTACCTGAGCTTGAGAAAGCGATAATAAAATAAATGTTTAAAGTTTCAAAATATTAATATTTGTATAAGTAATTGCATTTTGACACTAGCAGTAAGATGCACAAGCTAGATGAAATACGCTGTTGCTCTAATCAAATTGGCTTTAAATATATTTAAATGCATTTTTTTGCAAACATATAAATGTGCTATTTCTTAGGTTTCTTTGCAGAAACTACTCTATTTAAAAAAAAAAAAGTTATCATTATTTAACATGTGATGATCGTGAATGTCTCTGCAACTTTTTTCATACATTTTACATTGAAGTGGCTTAAAAATAAACTTTCAGAAATAAATTACTTGAATACTGAATCAACCGGGCACCACATATTTAAATTACTTTTTATCCAATATAAGGCCAAATAATACTAACTTCTTTGTGTTGCCTGTGAATATATACAGCATATTATTAAAACTTTAAGTAACGGTTCTATGACTTAAAAAGTTAACTTTTTCAAGTCATTCCCAATTCAAGGATACTAGAAACTTCTAATAAGCACCACTATAGGTGCATTAGCCTGCATGCCCCAATAGTGTCACCATTGAATGCCAATCTTTAATTAAAGTGGAAAGGCATGAACATTCTCCACAATAGATCTAGAAAATGTGGACTTTGTGCCAAACATACTATTCCTATAGAAATATACATAGAATAGCAGTCAGAGGCATTTCTGTATGTATATGAAGCAAGTGCATTTACCAGGTCAGGTTACTTAATCATTTTTTGTTAATCGAAGCTCAGACATTCACTGGTGTCCATAGCAATATGGTGCTGTCACATATCGGAGCCACTTAATGAGCAAATTATTTTGTATGATGTCATTGTGTATGTACCTCCCACTTAATGGCTGTGCTTGACTGACCATCATAAGAAAAAAATCATTTAGGTAGCACACTTTTGAAAAAACTTGGATATCCTAATACTAGTGTCTTCATTGGTCTAGTTAACTACAAACTGATTGCAGTACGACAGTACTGCCTGTGGCTAGCTAACATTATACTAATAGGAACCAAACTATATCATCTGTGATGAACCAAACTATATTATCTGTGATGGGTAAAATATTACTGACCACAACTATAAAGTAGCCCCAAAAGCCATAAAACAGCTTCGGAGAAAGGGGCTCATGACAGGTGGTCGAAATAGAAAGAGTATAAGATGTGATGATGGGAATTTAATGTCCCTCTCTAAAAAAAAAAAACAACAGCAAGCAAAACAAGCAGATTCCCACTCCCTACCTCCCCACTTTTTTCTTGTATTTGTTTGACAGTTATAATTTTTGGTTTTCTTTTATGTTGATGGTTGTTCCCTACAGTCAAGTTATATTCACCATGTCATGGCTGATTTTCCGGTGATTTTCTTGATGACCTCCGACACCTAAGTATGTAAACCTAAAAGGTTACAAATTTAGAGGTGTTAATTTGTTAAGTGCAATATATTGTATTTTTTTCTTTCTTAAAATTAGGAAATTGTGTAAGTCAAATGGATCACAGGTGCACTTCTCAAGCCAGTTCTTTAACATGAGGCTGAGGTGGTTGTAAGACCTGTATGGAAACACTAACCTGTACACAGTGTCAGGGTTCATAGGGAAGGTGTGCTAATATAATAGTTAACGTATTTTGATAGTGTATTTGGAATTATTGTTAAAATCTTCATATTTAATAAAAACTGTGCCCCCCACACACTGTTTCCAAAGTATTCAGTGTATGAGATTTATTGGGGTTTTAAAAGTTTAATTAGATAATCCCAACGTCATGTCTGTTGCCAAGTAACAACATCCTGATAGCATTCAAGTGTACTGTTTGGGGCTAGCTGTTAATTTATAGATAGCAATTATACTGTACCATGATATTGTGCATACTGTACCATCTCTGGATAGTTAGCTACATGCTGATTGCTACTCAAGAGTATCATCCGTGAGGTGACTTTTTAATTGGTAGATGGTAAATCCCGTCACTTCTGGAAAATCATCTTTTTTGCTCATATTATTAATGAATGCACCGCAAGTTAGTTTAATACAAGTGTCAACAGTGAAAGAGCAAAGCAGTTAAGTAATGCATATTTGCCAATCGTTGTTGCTCTTACTGCCTGTGGTATTTATTATTTTCTATCTTCTATGTCATCTAAGAGCTGTGAATGTCATCACAGCCCCGGCATGTTTGTGCGGCGATACATTGTTTTAGAGCAGTGCATAAATAGAGCAGTAAGGGCTGACCTTGCTCTGGTCAGGTCGGTGTTGACACAGTATTTCAAGCCGTGTACATCTTTGATAGTTAGAGTGATCTGTCGATAAAGCCTAAATTCATGGCATTTTCAAAGTGCAAGATAATGATACAGGCTCCCAGCTTTCCACAAATCTCGTTTGAATAGAAGCGATTGCTATCTCAAACCCACAAGGTAAAACTTCATTTTTGTATACAACTTATTAAAGAATATGGGTAGATATATTATATAATAATACAATGTATATATATATTGTTTGTGTGTGTGGAGAAGGGGAAAAGATCCTTTAATAATAATTAGAAAATGTTGTAATTACAAATGTTTATTTATATTTCTTTGATCTGGTAAATTAGACAACCCTGCATCCTGAATAAGTTCTTTGTTGCACTTTACTTTTTACTCATTAAATACAATATCTTTTTGGGTGTCCATAAAACATTTGTCATGTGGTTTTCATTTTGTTTCAAGAGCTGAATTGAATTCTCACCATCTCTGATATATGCTATTCCATTCTTAACTGTTGTAAACTTAGTTATGCTAATAAGGACTTTTTCAGGCATAGAATAATTGCCCAGAAGCTCATTTTGGGTTTAGCTAGTATATTCTGTATTTTTCCGTGTATAAGACTCCCCCATGTATAAGACGACCCCTATTTTTTTGAGCCCCGAAATAATAAGTAAATAAACACCAAACAGAACAATTTTTTTATATTTTATTAAATATTCAAAACACCGGGAGTGTATTATTAAATTATTAAACTGAATTATTAAACTGTAATGTATAAAGTAATAATTATTTATTTGCAAGTTGCAACTTGCAAAACTCAACTTACTCACGAGGATCCGCCACCACAATTCAATCTGAGTGACAGCATTGCAGTGACACCTGATGTGATGTTAACACACACACCTTGACACACACTTATATGCACACCTTTAAACACAAATTGACACCCTAAAACACATTGAAACATTTACACACAAAGACATCCTTACACACACACACAGAGATACACTTACCACTTACACACACACACCCTTACACAGATACAGTGGCACACTTACCACTTACACACACACACTCAATGACATACTGACACATACACCTTTACACACACAGTGACACACTTACCACTTACACACAGACAGTGACACACTTATCACTTACACACACACAGTGACACACTTACCACTGACACAGACACCCTTACGCACAGTGACACATATCAATGCACATATAACTTGAGACACACTTACCACTTACACAAAGACACTTGCTTCTCTTCTTTTTGACCAAAAAAAACTTTGCTGTTGGTTCTCCTCACTGCTCTTATACCTTTTTTGCAGGGAGGAAGATGGTTCAGATGGTGTCTGCCTCTTAGCTTTGAAGAACACCGGAACTCCCCTTCTTCTGAGCGCTGGAAGTTACATGACATCCGCACTCCGACAGTGTCAAAGCGCGAGAGGGCGGAGCATGCACCCAAGTGGCAGGTATGATTAAATTAAAAAATATTGTCTTATACACGGAACGATACGTTATTTCTTAATTCTTTATTGTTCTTGCATTATAATTTACACTCAAAGTGGTATATAGTAATTTATTTTATTGATTTTGTATTTCTTATTATGATGCAGATATGTACTATTTGCTTATTTTCCTCAAATAAGTGTAACAATGTTGCTAATTTTGGAAAAATTGCTGAAATAGCATTCCACTACTTATAGTTTTTGACCTGTAACTTGAATAAAAAAGCACATAAACATAAAACATGGGATATTTCTGAACTCAGGACAAATATTAGAAACTATTTAGCAGTGTTTTTTTTTTTTGTTGTCTTATGAGTATAAGATTTTTCAAATAAAATTCAGAATTTTTAAAAAAAAATTTGCCATATTTTATTATTTTTTTTAATATAAACTTATATGTTATTAGCAAAATAATTGTATCAAATAAAGCCCTTATTATGCCAATAAAACCAATATATAGTTTGTGTGAGTACACTAAGTGAGAAATAAATAAATTCCAGCAAAACACAAACACTGCAGAAATGTCACCAAGAGTAAGACAAGGCCAAAAAGTAATGTCACTAAGGGGATAATAAGGAACTTTATTTGTATTATTTCATTAAAGATTTTCTTTATAAATCATTTACACGTGATACAATCTTTCAGTTAAACATACGTGATATTTTGCTACAGTTGTCCTTTAAACAAGCATGAAATGTTCTTAAATTAGTGATACGGGAACTGTGATTTCTGCAATGTGCCCAGAACTAAGTTTAAACAAAATGTATAAGCATACATATTTTGGTCATTGCTTTCAATTTATATAACTGTGCTTTCCTTTCCTGTGTTCTCTTGTTGCAAGGAGACATTTAGATTTGAATGGTATTTTTTTTTAAGGTCCAGCTGTATTGGTTTTTATTGAGCTTGGCTACCTTTCTGACTTCTTCATTATTTGTTTTGTCAATGTAAATAGACTTGGAAAAGGTAGAAATTAAAATCATATTTATCGACTCTAAAGCTTGCAATGGAATGTGAAATGGTATTAAAAACAGGAGTGGATATATTAACATCAAAGAATAGTTATAGATCAGTAACTCCATTTTATTTTAATTTGTGTTTATGAGGTTTTAATAATAACACTATAGTGAGTTAGGAAACAAAAGCTACCTTTATGCTTTTCCCTAATGGCTGGATTACATCCTTTCATTTAAAGGAAAAAAATCATAAAACGTAAAAGCATCAATTTTAGATAAATAAGGTAATTTATTTATAGTTATTGCTTTAGTTGTGATATTACATTACTGGTTGCTATGCAAACTGACCACTTTAAATGATGATGTGGATATTAATTTCTATACAAGATTGATATTTTATCTTTTTTTTAAAGGGCCACAGAAAATCCGTGAGGGGTGTTTCAGGCTGCCACTGATGGAAGCACATCTGAAACAACCAGGAAATGGGCTGTCATATCCTGCAATGGCAGAGACAGGCTGTCTCAGCCATTGGAGTGAGGATTTAGATATATTTGGGGGCAAATCACAATCCATTGCCATCAATTTGTGGGAGGGATGTGGTGAGGTGATCCTGGTTGCCTTCACATCAATGCAAAAAATAATGGTTGCACCTGTTCTGCCTGTTTTCACTGTGAAAATCAATCACATTGATCACATGTAATACATGCAAAAAATATATTAAATGACAATCAATCAGGCTTGTGTGAACACTGATAGTATATGTCCCAGAAAGGAGAAAAAAAAAACACTTTTTGCCATTTTTACACTATTTATTAAAATGTATACAGTACACAAAGGGTTACGTTTTCAAAAAAAATGGTCTCGAAAGAAAGCCATATCTGTCCTTAAAAAATCCAATGTAAAATATGTGGGGCTTCATTTAAAAAGCAAGCGTACACTTTTAGTTTAATGCAGCATTGCTAAAGTAGAAAAACAGCTATTGTCCAGAATGGACATCAAAACAAAGAAAAATATTGTCCTTAAGGGATTGATGCCATTTAGCAGTCAGTCTTGTTTAATTGTGTTGGTCACTTTTTAAAATAAACTTTTGTGTGCAGAAAATTACACCTTCACCAAACATTCTCTGACACTTTTCATGTGCTTTTTTTGACCTCGCAGTGTGGGTCCAGCGCATATTGTATTATACATTGTGTTATACTTTGACTCAAGTGGCTATGGTCCTACTATTTGGTGCTATTTCTGCATGTGCCAAATTATATACATAAGCCAGAAATAAGCCAGTAATAATAACATCTGAAAATAAATTATAACAGTATATAACTTTCCTGTCCAGATTTTGCTGTTTGATTTATCAGAAATGGCGTTTTGAGCTTGGTTGGTACGAGTTAAAAGGTCAAACACAATATTTTATCATGCGTAGAAAAGTTGAGGCCTGTTTTGAGCTAACCAAGAAGTCAAGTGGTGCCATATAGAGAAAATCATATTTCCTCGATTGCAAGTCCAAAGAGTGTTCTTGATATTGCTATCTCTTCTCGGAGATTCGATTGCTAACTTTCCTGACATGCTGAGATTAATTTTCACATCATCAGAAGTTCCTCTAGGGAATTCACTATAATTTCATTTTTCGTTTTTACATCCTCTGGCATTTTCATACCACTCTTTCAGCGACATTTTCCAAAACTGATTCAAAACATCACTATTAAATATTTTATTTTTCCAAATAAACCACTGATTTCTAGTATTCTGTTTAAATCACACTTATTAAATATTTTGCATTGCACAGTATAACTGTGCCAAATGCATCCAATATCCTAGGTTACAATAAGATATCTAGGGAATTGTCCAATAACGTAATATCCTATTATACTTTATCATGTGCAGTAATTGCCTGTCAGAGGGTAAAATAGTGACATACATATTGAGTGTATTTGTAGGAAGTGTAGACAAATTCATGACTCCAAAACTACAGTAATTTGATTTCTCCATGGGTTAATATTTCAGATAAATATAAGAGATCTATTAAAGTATTGCTTTAATAGAGAGGCTCGGAATGTACCCATAACAGATATTCCCTACAAAATGCACTTGCAATAGGCATATCAAGGTATAACATTAAGGTATGCTGGTGTTGATGATATCCCTTATTTTCCTAAATTAATTAATCAGAGATCTCAAGTGACTCAAGTGATGCTATCCTAGAATCAATGTATATGTGAAGCCTATAAAACACTGTCAATATGCCAACGTTATTTTATGACGTATGTCCAAAAATGCAGGACATACGGGTGTGAGATTTCAAAGATTTTTTTTTAATAGGATACCAATATCTGCTGACTAAGATTCGCTAAGAATGCTTAAAGGTGCTGTTCCGCACAGCGATACGCCATATAAGTGCTGCATCATGTGGGGGAAGCTAAAACAGATCTAGTATTTTATTGTGTTCCTTAACCCCTTCGTGATGCATGGTGCTTGCGTCTGAAACGACGGAAACACCAAAATTTTACAATGTGTTCCTGGCCACAGATCACAAGGTGATAAGAAGCCAGGAAGACAATGGCAGAGATCCGATCAGGGTCTTAATAGACCCTGTGGGTCCCTGCCAAAAAATGCCGAGAGGTCGGACATCACGTGTGACGTCATGGAGGAATGCCTAAACCCAGAATTTTGGGCACGGCGGGATTTAGAGAAATGTAGCCAGTGCTCACTTTGAGCACCGGCTACTTTTCCCCTATCAGACTGAGGCTACTCAAAGTGCCTGCAGCGGGATCCGAGCACAGCTGATCGTGGGGAGCAGCGATGAGCTGTTTAGCACAGGACGCACTATGCCGTCCTTACAACTTTTAGGCACTTAAAATCAGGACGGAAAAAGGGTTAATGCTACCTGTCCCATAAAAATGAATACAAAGGTATAGAAAGTTCATGGAGCTTCTTAGCAATGGAGTCACCCAAAACCAGCCATTATCTATGACATCACTGGAAGGAGCAATCTTTCCCACCTGTCATCCTATGTTAGTGCACATGAAAGAGCAAAGCTCCACATACAATGCTTTCATGTGAATGGCCAGTGAGAGGGACTGCTCTGATGAATCTTTACTGTCAACACATCACCCCATATAACAAGCAGGAGTCTGTACTGAGGTCACAGACATCCATGTGCAAGAAATGCACAAACAGACAGATATGCACCCAAACGCATACAGCATCTGTGCTCACGTTTTACTTACAGGCAGGGCAGTAGGCTGCCTGGTGGGACAGAGAGCAAGGCAAAGATGTGTAAAGGGAGGGTTTTAGGACCCTGCTCCAAACTGTGTTGGTAGTGCTGCTTCTAACACACACTCCACTTGTATATATATTGTATCTTTTTCTATACTTCAAGGATCACAAGAAGGGATTGATATGGTTTTAAATATAAGAAATTATATAATATTAAAACAACATCCAGTGGTTTAAGGATTAAACTAATGGTTTAGATTTAGCCACCTTGTAATTTGTATGAGCTTTAATGGTTAAAGGATATGTTCCTGTCAGTCAATCTCACTTTACTTATGGTTTAAAGGAATGTCATGAAAGCAGATCTCCCCCTCTCTTAAAGGGACAGTCTAGTCCCCAAACTCAATTTGGTGCAAGATGAAGATTACTGCTTGTATAGTGAACAGGCTTTTTTTCCAGTGCAATTTAATGCAGGCATTCTGTATAAATTACATTTTGAATATTTGACTCAAGCCATCCCCCAGTGATTACTCTGCATATGTACAGTAGGTGCGTCAGCACTGATTATAAAAACACTGAGGATATAAAGTTTTGTTTCATTTAGTCACTTCCTGTCCTCCTCAAATTAAATCTATTTTGTGGCCTCTGAATGAACTTGATTTTGTACACAGTAGGATCTCTTAACAGTGCAACACATTGTCTGATGACATCCCTACAGAGACAGGATATTCCATTCCTTTTAATGACATTATTCTCATTGGTTCCTGCAGAAAAAAAAAGGTAATAACTTTTACTCATCTAGTGTGGGCAGTCCTTGTTTCTTGCAAACTGCTGTAATTTCACAATTTCATCTATTTTATATTTTAAGCAATACAAACTGTAAGACATGCATTTAAAGGTACTTTAAAAGCACATTAATACGCATTAATATTTGGATGATGCATTTTGGCCACTAGACAGTCCCTTTAAGTCTCAAATTCACTTTGTAAATACATTACATTTGTGTCAAATCACATCCATCCAGAAGTATATTTTTATGTATAGGATGTATATTTAGATATAGGATGACTTTGCAGCAGCATTTGTTATCTTAAAAAGGAAGATGTTCATGAACTAAGATCAGCAACCAATCATCTCTCTTTTTAGAATAAGAAAACGATAAGAAGTATCTCATTGGTAGTCAAGCTAGCTAAGTTATGCCATGACACTCCCAGTAAAGCCGCTTTATCCTATGTGTCATAAGAACATCTTGATAGATATGCTCTATTATGTCCGATCAAGGAATAACACATCTATAAAACCACTTCCACTATGTGACAAAATATCTATTTTGCGGCCAGAAGGAGTAATGGGAGGAAAAGTTAAAATTGTGAAATCTTCGCCTCTCCAATTTGAATTGGTGTTGATTAACCCTCAGATTCCTGCTGCAATATAGGAAAAGAGAATTCTAAGCAATGAAAACTGAGAGATAAGTGCTGACCATTAACCCAAAAGACTAAGCTTATCGAAGACACAAGGAAAGTACACAATGCATTGAATACTTAATGAAGTGTAAAAAAAAATGTGAAACAGCACCTTTAAAGGGACCATGTCATCCTAAACATTGTTTATGATGAAAGAAGGGTTTAGCACTACAGTGAAGTTCAAAACATACAAAACTTACTTTATTTTGACCCGTGGTCCAAAGTAAAAAAACATTAGGTACAAAGAACCGACTTAATCACCAAACTTCCATCAGAGAAACACATCTTAAATATAGAGACACATGTTTCACACCTTCATGGTGCTGTCTCAAAAGACAGCTTTTAATGTTTTTACTTTGGACCATGGCTCAAAATAAAGAAAGTTTTGTACATTCTGAAATTCCCTGGAGAGACTCCAGGCAGCAGAGCACCCAGTGGAAGCTCCAGGAAAGGACTACATCTTTGCCATATGGAGAGGAGAGACAGCTTTTTCTTTCCCATTCAAGGGCTTTCTTTTCAGACTATTTTTATAGTTTACGGTTTAAAATGTAATTAAAACGTTTTTACTCTTTTATTATTTTTGTGCCGAGACAGATTATCTCTCTCTCTCTCTCAAAACGTGATTATACTCCCAGCATAAACCATTTTGCTATGTTCCTTAAAAAGAAGAACTAAACCATTGTGACAATCTTTTATTCATACATAAGGCATCTTCTGCAAACGGTAAGGAAGGAAGGTAAGAAAGTAGAATATATTTTTTTGCAAAGTATACAGAATATCTTTTGAAGAATCAGTATTCAAAAGTCATTAAAAGAAACAATCAGGGTTTATTCTCTAAGTCAGATGTCTTAAAGATAAAAAGCAGGAGAGATCGCCATTGTCTTTACCAATTGAAGAAATTAATCGAAAATATACACATTTGGGTATTACATTGTGTTAAGACATTGCATAAAACAATGGTCAAAGCTATTCAATACTCCCGCTAAGTTAAATAACTGGTGCATTAAAATGATTAGCGCAGCCATTAAAACATGCCTATACTGATACATATAAACATTTGAGAAACCATGCACTAAATCCTATTCAATGATGTCTGTAAAAGCTTAATGAGCAGAATATGGATACATTTTTATCCATAAACACCTGACAATACTTTGTGGCTTTAAGTGAAAGACTTTAACGACATGCAATATACATGCAAAACATATATAGTAACCCTCTTTCAATGCTGAATACAATAAACAAAAAAAATACACATTTAATACAATGTACCACAAATACTTCAATCATGTCATTAAGTTACCACACATACAACATGTTCATAAAACAGGTAATAACTGCTGCACATCAAACACTTCAGTGGGGCATTGTGGCATGTCCTGCAATATGGAACTTCATATCCATAATGGACACAATACAACCAACCAAAATGCAACATTTGCAAAGCACCTAAATATATAAATACACTTACACAAATGTATTTCCATGTTGCTAAGAAGAGTGGACATCTTGTGTTTGTCTCAGGCTTTAAAATGATGTAGTACAATTCAGCACATCAATGGGATATATTTCCCTGGTTTATAATGCAAACTGTACAAATGTAGCCAGTTGACTAAAAAAAAGAACATACCACATTTGCAACAAGAGCTTTCATTATGCAAGGGTTTGACAAATATTTAGAACCTTTAAGAGCCAAAAAGACCACTTAAGGATATTATTAGGAGTCTAGTTCTGTTTTTAGGAGACAAGGAAATGGCATGTCTGTAGAGTTCAATGTAAACAAAAAAAAATTAAAATAAACAAAGGAGCCAGCAGTAGAAATTATAGCAGCCATAGCTCCCTGGCTTCCAGAATATGTCAACCCCTTCATTATGCCACTAATTTGACCCAGGAAGATCTCTGCAAACATTTATGAAAGTTTAGAACACTTTTAAAATTGGTATGAAATTGGATTCGATCAAAGAAAACCCCCAAGCATACAATGTTTCCATAGGAAATGCAATGATCCATCAATGAGGTACACTCAAGAAATATGCACTGAATAACATTCTCCACGTTTACTGTTTAACCCCTTCGCGATCTTATGACGAGTTTACTCGTCACGAGAGCTGAGATGTTCTCCACCTGACGAGCAGCAGGCCAGGGTCAGTTCTAAGGATTTGGTTGAACCTTTGCTGGCTAATCTAGTTTTTGCTTCCTCATATATTGCCAATGGGGAGGTTTTTTTTTTGAGACAGATATCACTCGCTTTTTATGGCAAGACCTCTAAATATATGCATGTGCATGCCACTGCTGAAATTAAAGGGGATTTGAATGTTTGAGAGTACTCTATGTCTTCTTTCAGTGGTTGCATGCTTTGGCAAACATCTTTTGAAATAATGAGTTCTGTCTTTGCTGCAGGCGCTGTGGGCATTCTGGAATAGCAAGTGGGCTGTAGGGGGCTGGACTGGGTGGAAAAGCAATTTGGTACTATTGGAGTTCTTTCCAATAGTGGTGGCGTTGGTTATCTGGGGGTCTTTGGGGGTCTTTTGCTGGCACTTATCAGCACGTAATCAGCACTTATCCAAGCTGATTTAGATGTTAATGACATCTTTCACGTGGGTTTGTTATGCAAAAGAACGGGGTCGCTGGTATGACTGTTGGGGCTTTGATTCTGGGGCAATTTCCCTTGCTGGGGCATTGGCTTATGTGCTGGCACTTATGAGGCAGAATTTTTCTAAGTCAGTTATTAAATGCCAGTTGTAGGGCATTGCTTTTTTCCTGCTTCTTTTGTGTAAATAAACATTTTTAGTGCAACAGGGGTTTAGTGTCAGTTGATAGTAGGTTTGGGTTTAGGGCATCAGGCTTACTTTTCCCATTCTTTTCGGATTGGAGTGGCTACTGAGGCATCTAGATTGGTTTTAAAGATTCCTTAATCAAACGTATTGGCCAATGGGAGTTTAGCCACTTTAATTTATATATTAGGTCTCATTTATTGTAATGTTTTCTTACTGTGTGTGCTTATTTTTCTTTTTTAGGAACCAGCCCCTAGGTGATCTTAATTGTGGGCCATTCTGTTGGGTTTTTTGTTTTTTTTTTGGGTGGGGGGAAGAAGATCCAGGAGTTACATGGAAAATTTGGACTTGAATGACCAGCTGTTTAGGTGTGCAGTGAGATTCAGGGTGTTGGGCTACAGGGAAGTCATTGATGTTTTAAAAGACTGCATTTTTTTTTTTTTAATTTTCTGGTTTTTTTTATATTATATTTTGGTGGTAATGATTTAGGTTATCTTAAATATGTATCTGTTTTTTCAAATTACATTTTTTTTTCTTGTGATAAACAATTTATTTACAGGTGTCACAATCTTCTGTTAGATTTTTTTTTGCACTTTCTGTGGGTTAAGATGCTGTTTTTAAAAGCACTCCACGGTACAGAAGAAGCTGAATAACCCATTACTGCATTTTGTCACAATTTTTTAAGAATTGGAGGGTGATGTGGATATGCTTTTCCGGTCTGATGAAATAAATTTGTATGACATTGTTTGTTAAATTTGTAACATTGATATGCAGGTGACGATTGAAAAGGCCATAGCTAGTTTTTTGGGGGGAAGGGTGTGTGCCATCACAGTGGAACCTGCTTGGGCCAGCATGGGGTAAGGTTGCCTGCCCATTCAAGAGAGCTGGACTGGAAGGATTTGTTTAGCTAAGTCTGGCTAATGGGGGTTGTCTTGGAGCGTTATCCTACTGGTTATAAGTTCTATGGTTAATGGTTTGTGTTTAAGTGAAATTGATGAAATATACTGTTATGATATTTAAACCCCATTAAAGTGCTAAAAGCTTTCCCAAACACTGTTTTTTCTTGTGTGTTATTATATGATGTTATATGTTATTTTGTAAATTCCTTTTGCACGAATCATGAGCTTCCCTTTGCTGTCAACAAGCCAGATAAGCACCCAAATACTTTCCATACCTTCCAACTGATCTCATTTTAACCCATTTTAACTCTGTCTCTCTTTTCTCCTCTGGTGTCCCTCTTTTTCTAGATGTTCTGAATTTTAATGTATATGAATGTATCAGACAGCTCCAAAGCAACAAAACAAATAAGAGTATGTTTAAATTGCAGTAAACATGTTTATGTATTAGTTTTTGTAAATAAACACATTATTTTTATTCTCAATGGCTTACTAAATTTCATTTTATTGGTCATTTGGTGCCCCAAAAATGATTGTCATAAAAGTCTGTTCTGTGGAAGGTTCTAAAAGTGATCCAAGCAGCAAGAACCTTGCACTGGTTTCCATGGTGATTGCTAAATTCTTTGAATTTTGCCGGCCTAGTTATATTAAAATAATGTATTTGACTATAAATAAAATCACTTTTGAAATAATACATTATCAAAATAAGCATATCCTAAATGAAACACAGCATCCATTTCAGTATGGGAAACAAGACAAATTCCACAATTATACCATGGTACAGGTGTATTATTTGGGGGGAAAAACACCATTATTTACTGTTTCTGTACTCCTGAAAAACAGAATTATGGGAAAATGAAATATTTGAATAAATGTATCAGAGTCTGAAGGGTTTCATTTACCTGAGAAAGCCAAAAATAGAGGTTTCAATTTGCATAAAGTAATTGCTGCGAATACAGGAAGCAAGATGAATGTGGTTTTCATTGTACGATTCAGATGGCTATTAATATAAATAAAAAGGAAAAGTTTCTCTATACAGGGACCACTATTCAATATAAGGTGACAATATTTTTTGCTGACTCTAACATAAATCTCTCAGCCAAAGAAGAGCTCTATGCACAAGATGGTCACATTATTCTGAGTTGTGAAACTCGGAGATTTAAAAGATACAAGTTAAGTGTGACTACAGGAAGGGAGATGACTGATACCAAAGCCTGCCTTGGAGGTTATATAGAAAGAGTGGGCTATACAAGAAGTAGTTTATGTACTGCATTGTTGTATGCTGTTGCAGGTATCCAGATTATAGTAAATATAACAGAACTACTTATTCTTTCCATATTAATGCTGTTGCCTACATGGATTTAACATTGGCTTCAAGCCACTTTTCTACAGGCCTGCTGGTAAAAAAAAAAAAAGCTGGCTGTGTGGCATCCTAGTTGATCACCACAATTTGAGTTACTTTAAAACTGTACAATCTGTTATAGACATATGATTTGTAATCTGTTGCTAGACTGCATTCCTACACTGGTTATAATCAAGATTGTTCTGAATTATTATTTTCTATAATCCCTTGAGAAAAGGGCTATGTTAGGTAGGACTGGCTTGAACATAGAAACATAGAATGTGTCGGCAGATAAGAACAATTTGACCCATCTAACCTGCTCAGTTAAAATCTCCAGTAAATTAATTTAGCATCTCCAGTAGATTGCCAGATATTAGTGATATTATAGATTTGCTGAATCCTGATAGTCTGTGTATTGGATATGACTTGCAAAAGTCATTTATTAGTGATTCACACCACAGAAGCAACTTCACAAGTGCATATTAATGATATGAAGTACCTCCCTTTAGATAAACCACGCCTTTGACTGTGGCATCCATTTTGATACCTGATCTTTGTAATATTGTAAGAAGTGCATTACTCCTACCAGCAGGTGTCACTAGGGAGTGAGTGATGGGAGTGAGTGATGACACTTTGTTCCACCAGGTAAATCCTGGAGGGAGAGAAGAGACTGGACATAAGCTGTAATGGGGGAAAGAGAGACAACACATGTGGAAGGACCAGGAAACAACATGGTCAGAGAAATGAAGAGCTATGAAACTATTTCTAGTTAAAAGTAAAGCTTTCCTCTTGGGTTAAGTTTAAGTGCCAAGAAGGTAGGGTTTAGTTTAATGCCTAGTATTGTAACTAAAAGTAGAAAGTAACTGCAGCAGAACCTCTTTCAATATCATCCTTATCAACCTGGAATCAAGAGCCATTTTGGACACAGCCATGTGCTTTGATGAACCTCTCTGAAGTTAAGTACACATGTTATCTAATTAATACCATGCTATATAGAATATAACAGTTGTATGTTTGTAACTTTGTTTGCGATATCCTTTTGGATATATTGTTTTTACCGGCAGAGGTATAAATAATGCATACTATATATATCACAACGTCTTTTGGTATTTATCTTTACATAATTTATCTGTATTCTCGAATCAAAGAAATGTATTGTTGTACTGTTATTCTTGTTTGTCTAAATAAATATTTATTCATTATTAATTAATAAGTATTTAGCCTAATTTAGCTTACAGCAGGCCACGACCAGTCTGTTTCTGTGACATGTGCAACCAAGGGGTATTAGAGATGTTCTTATCCAAGATATGGCCTTTGCACAGGAAACATTGAATTTAAGCTATGTAAGTGTCACAGTTACACAGTGTAATCCATGCTACTGTATGATTACAGTTGCTATAGATGTCTCTGTATGTGTAACACCTTCATTATGAAACCAAATGTCTGTTGCTCTGCCCTTTTAAAGAACTGTTTCCTCTTGCAAACTAGGCCTTGCATTAGTGTTTGCTACAGGAAACTTATACAACATCAACCATTACATTAACTGTACTACGGAATTGGTGGTGTATCTACTCCCTTGGCCAACTTGTAGGATACAATATGCAGGCATGACTACTTGCCCACTGAAGGAATGCATTAGGAAACATTTTTAAGTTTTTAATAACTCCAATGTGGAAAAGTGTTGGGTACAAGCTATTGACAAGGTGGTTTTGACGATCAGGGGTGGTGATTTAGTACAACGACTAAAATATTTGAAGACCGAATTAATTTTTGAACTTCACTCTAGACTTTTCTGAATTTGATGTTGCTTTACATGTGTAATATAATATATTCATTATGTATTAATGTCTTTGCATTTAAATCTTCAGATTTTCCTGTGGCTGCCAGCAAAGCTTTTCTCCACCTTGAACAAGTTTGTCCACTCATGTGCTAATACATTGTTTCCTTATGAGTCAAGTGTATGTATCTTTTTCAACATTTGCAGTTACACATGTGTTTTTCCTCTCTCCTTCCCTGTCCTTTGCAACATGATATGTTCATTTATAATATTGTAACTTTGCTTTCTCAATTTATATGTTTTATACTAGCTCTCTTGCTCTTCAAATGAGCAGTGCAACTTTTTTTCATAAATTGATAAATGTACCTTTTTTAATTAATTATTTTAAATTGATGTTTTTTTTACTTTTTCACACACCTGTAAATTTTATGAGTACTGCAACTTAAATTTACATCCTGAGCTGCCCATTTTTCCTTTTCATGTTTGTTCTCCATGATGTTGTGGTACGGAGCCTCATGATGGACTTAATTGCTATTGTGTACACTATACACAGAAGTACCTGTGTTCTCAGGCTGTTTGTTCACTTGTTGAGCTCTCCTGATTATTCGTACTATGTAGTCCTGTCCAAGAGCCACCTGCACCGTCCTGTCTTAGTTATCAATCCTGTCTCTGACTTCCCAGCCCTCAGTATACATCATATAGTGCAGGCAGACTCCACATTTGTCTACCTCCTACATAATCTCCTGGGTTGCGACAGTATGTCTGTTAAATACAAATACTGTAAAGGATAAAACAGTTAGCTCCAAACACCAGGGAGGCTGCAGCTCAATCTCAATCCCTGTCTATTCCATCAGCTACTTCTGTAATTGTATCTCCACTTTGAGTAAAGTAGTTTTGAGTAGAGTCTTCCTTATTTTTTTCTCAAGTATGTCTTTACTTGTGTTTGTTACTTATATTGCTTTCCTGCCATATAGTGCTGAGGAGTATGTTGGTGTTTTATAAAAAGATAATACTTTAGTGTCCACTTACACAGGGAGTACTTACAAACAACTGCATTACACACATGTATAATTTGAGTCTATATTTTTATGAATAGAATGATTATTTCTTTAACTTTGATCAATAATAATATTGTGCCTTGTTAAAAAAAACAACCTCTATGTCACCATCTATCCATAGGAGCTTAGTTTTTCTTCTGTCTTTTTAACGATTAAGGGGTTAATGAATACTACAACAGTGTACGATCAAAACAGATCAAACAATCTGGATAGAAATGTGCTCCCGTAAGAAAAGCGTCAAGAGAGCGTGTATATATTTTTTTTTACAGTTTTCTAAATTACATTAGAAATGAGCATATGCTGCCAAAACACTAAAACAAAATATGCCACATGACAAATGCTCAAAGAAGAGCATGAACAGAACAGCAATAGGGATTTCAGTATTAGAAAATGTTGTATAATAAATAGGTCTTATCTAGATCCCTATTTATTATATAAAAAATCCCTCGTTTATAAGGCAATAATAATGAACAAAATTAAAAATAAATGTAAAGAGAAAACAAAACACATGTGTAGTGCTGCTAATACAAAAACTAAGTTTCAACCAAACCCCCCTGGTATCGCACTCACATATACCAGAACCTATAAATCAGCTCTATTTAAACGGGTTCTGGGGAATGAAGACCACCAAACTACAATAACTTCATGGGTTACCGTATTTGATCGATTATAAGACAAGGTTTTTTTCAGAAAAAAAATTCTGAAAAATACCCCTCGTCTTATATTCAAGGTTGTCTTATAATCTGACCTCAAATTGAGGTCAGACTATAAGACAGAGATCCAGGTCCCCCACAGAGCTGCAGGGGACCTGGATCCCCCTCTCTACAGCCGGGGGATGTCTGCGCGATGAGCATATGTGCAACACATAACCCAACAGGGAACAGTTACAGTCTGACAGGCATGGGTGTCTACAAAATTTATTTTAGGTGGTGCAAGATTCGATGGACAAATCCTCTGCCCCCCCCCTCCCAAAAAAAAAATATTTAATGTGTGCCACCCCCTTCTAACTGACTCTGAAGTGAAAAAGTCCCTAAAAATTATTTGGGAAAAGAAAATACTGCTATACTGCTGCACATACAATATATTTACAGGCCTTTGAGTAAAATACAAGCTGGGTGGCAGGCCTACTGGTAGTCCCTGAGAGTCCAGAACCTCTTTCATATTCACATAGCACAAGTGTCTTTTAAGTTAATGTTTCAATGTTTTGGCAAAAATAAGGAAAACTAAGAATATTTTGCCAGTACTGTAGCAGCTACAACTACAATATGTAGTTGTATTTTTGTGATAACATTTATATACTGTCCTACTTTTATGGTAAATGTTTTAGCTGTTTTAATACTTTGGGAGAAAAACAGTAGTATCAGCAGCAATATTGCTGTATCTGACTAGATCATATCCACTTTTTTCTTTTTGATAAAAGAATGATATCTCCATAACCCATGAATGGTCGAAAACTGTCTGAGCATCATTGGACATGTGGGCCACAACAGCTAGAGTACCAGAGAGCATGATGGTGGACTTTTGGCACTCTTGTGGTCCTTAATCTATGATCATATATTTAACCTAACTCCTACTTACCTAGTGGTTTGTATGTGGAAAGGAAGGAAATGGCATCCATTCCTGGTGTCTAGAGGCCATTCCTAGCTTGTACCATAATGTACTGATGGCTAGGGTTGCCATCTGGCCGGTAATTTACCGGCTCAGCGGGTATTTGGAGTCTTGGGGCCGGGGCCAGTATATCTAATATACCGGCAATGCTAGGCCGGGTATTTTCCTCCCCCCTTCCCCAGCCAGTACTTACCTCTTTGCTGCTGTCTCCCGGTGCAGGTCCATGGCTGTGAGGGAAGCGTTGTGTGCTCCCCTCCAGCCGCGAGGATCAATAAAGTTTGTTAAAAACGAAAGCCGAATGAACGAATGGTTAATAAACGAAAATCATTCGTTCATTCGTAGTACTATTGCATTCTATAAGCCGAAATAGAGTCGGTTTATAGAATACAATAGCATTTAACTATACGGAAACAGAGTCTCCATTCATAAAATTATGAATGGAGACTTTGTCTCCGTGTAGTTAAAAGCCGACAGCCTATAAACCGAACGTTCGGTTTTTTAGACTTTCGGCTTATGGAATACATGTATTCCTATTGCTATTCTATAAACCGAACGTTCGTTTTATAAGCTGTCGGCTTTTAACTATACGGAGACAAAGTCTCCATTCATAATTTTATGAATGGAGACTCTGTCTCCGTATAGTTAAAAGCCGACAGCCTATAAACCGAACGTTCGGTTTATAGGCTGTCGGCTTTTAACTATACGGAGACAAAGTCTCCATTCATAATTTTATGAATGGAGACTCTGTCTCCGTATAGTTTAAAAGCCGACAGCCTATAAACCGAACGTTCGGTTTATAAGGTGTCGGCTTTTAACTATACGGAGACAAAGTCTCCATTCATATGAATGGAGACTCTGTCTCCGTATAGTTAAATGCCCACAGCCTATAAACCGACCGTTCGGTTTATAGGCTGTCGGATTTTAACTATAAGGAGACAAAGTCTCCATTCATAATTTTATGAATGGAGACTTTGTCTCCGTATAGTTAAAAGCCGACAGCCTATAAACCGAACGTTCGGTTTATAGGCTGTGGGCATTTAACTATACGGAGACAGAGTCTCCATTCATAAAATTATGAATGGAGACTTTGTCTCCGTATAGTTAAAATCCGACAGCCTATAAACCGAACGTTCGGTTTATAGGCTGTGGGCATTTAAATATACGGAGACAGAGTCTCCATTCATAAAATTATGAATGGAGACTTTGTCTCCTTATAGTTAAAATCCGACAGCCTATAAACCGAACGTTCGGTTTATAGGCTGTGGGCATTTAACTATACGGAGACAGAGTCTCCATTCATATGAATGGAGACTTTGTCTCCGTATAGTTAAAAGCCGACAGCTTATAAACCGAACGTTCGGTTTATAGGCTGTCGGCTTTTAAACTATACGGAGACAGAGTCTCCATTCATAAAATTATGAATGGAGACTTTGTCTCCGTATAGTTAAAAGCCCACAGCCTATAAACCGAACGTTCGGTTTATAGGCTGTGGGCATTTAACTATACGGAGACAGAGTCTCCATTCATAAAATTATGAATGGAGACTTTGTCTCCGTATAGTTAAAAGCCGACAGCCTATAAACCGAACGTTCGGTTTATAGGCTGTCGGCTTATGGAATACATGTATTCCTATTGCTATTCTATAAACCGAACGTTCGGTTTATAGAATAGCCATAGGATTACATGTATTACATAAGCCGAAAGTCTATAAACCAAACGTTCGGTTTATAGGCTTTCGGCATTTTACTACACGGAGACAAAGTCTCCATTCATAATTTTATGAATGGAGACTCTGTCTCTGTATAGTTAAATGCCAACAGCCTATAAACCGACCGTTCGGTTTATAGACTTTCGGCTTATGTAATACATGTAATCCTATGACTATTCTATAAACCGAACGTTCAGTTTTTAGAATAGCCATAGGATTACATGTATTTCATAAGCCGAAAGTCTATAAACCGAAAGTCGTTCGGTTTATAGACGTTCGGCTTATAGGAAACATGTAGTACTATTGCCTTTCTATGAACCGAACGAGAGCCCCATTCATAAGAATTTCTTATGAATGGGGCTCTCGTTCGGTTTATAGAAAGCTAATAGTATTACATTGTATTTCTATAAAACGAACGAATTAAAATTAACGAAACGAAAATAATGAACGAATTTCGTCTGAAACAAATGGAGTAATGAACGAAATTCGTTTTAGACGAAATAAATAACATTTTCGTCCGAATGGACGAAAACGAAACGAAAATTTTAGTTGTGCACATGTGTAGTAGGTAGCATGCAGCATAGGTAGATCATAGCAGATCTCTGTTTTGACATGATTCCTTGCCTGCCTTCTGCAGGTCCATTACCACCTCTGTGGCAGATTGAAATGCTAGCTGAGCATTATGGTATTTGTAGTTTAGAGCAGATAACTGATATTTGTTTGTAGAAAACCAGTTATTTCTTTCCAAACACACATTTCATGTGAAACACAGAAAGTATTACTTCCTCAATGCTGAAATGTGTGCATGGTTATAAAAAAACAAGAATAATAAAAAACACTTTTATAAGGCTACTACTATTGAACTGGACAAAAATAAAAATGATACATATTGCAGAATGTTCTTGAAGCTACCACAGAGGTTACCCATGAAGGATTCGGAGGAATCGTCCATGTATAATTTTTATGTCCCCTCAATAAAATGTAAAATTGTCACAACCGAGGAAAGGTAACTTTGTGACTTTCAGAGCAAACTTGTGACAACCCACATGTATAACCTTTATGTTCATTCAATAAAATGCATCAGCAATAGCCAGCAGCACAGGTTTCTGGATGATAAATAATGGCACAAAAGGTACACACAAAATTAAACATAAGAAACAATACGTTAAAAGTGAGACATAAAGGAATGTGTGAATACACAAGTTAATATATCAAAATATCAGAAAACAAACATATATTAAAGCTAAAATTGGGATGATTTCATAGGAACCTTTAAAAATAGAGGATTGTGGGTACACATTAGAATTATACGAGGAGTATGTCAATCACAGCTTGGATTGCAGTAAACGAACCAAGTCAATATGTTTGGAGTTATTTCTAGGCATCACAGAAGGATTTTCATTAAGGTGCTAACACATTACGGCACATCCTAAATGTAATTACATGGGTTTACTTCTTCAATTGTTTTCATATTAAATAAAGGCCACATCAACCTCTGGGGCACAGTAACACCAAAAGAGGTACGAGCATATTTTAATTCAAAGTATGTACATAACAGTTGGGACTACTGCATAAAATTCACGGCAAGATATTATTATGCTAATCGCACTTGATTCCTTAAAAAAACAAAAACAATAAAATGTCATACTGTTAACTTTTGAGAATTGTCTGTGCAGAGTTGATGTTGTTAGGAGGTTTGATGAAATTTTGCTTGTATAAATGGCACATATTAATAAAAACAAGCACTGCACTTTATTAAACAATGCAAAGCATTTAAAAAATCCCTTCCAATATTTCTGATCAGATTGGTGATAGCATAAGTTAATGACATCACTGAGGAAACTCTATTAAATTAAATTATGACACTTTAGGTACTCTGCCAAGACCGCTGTTTCTTTAATACAAATTAACTTCATGAGTGCGATGGCAGTGCTCCTGCAATGATGTCACTGACCATTGGTCTGCATCCAATGATGGCCCAACAGAAGTGCCACTTTGTTCCTGTTCACTGCATGTTGTGTCCAGAGCAAAGTTGAATATTTTGGTCCAAAAGATCTCAAAGTACCCTTCTCTCATTTCACTGTCCCCTTTTCCTTACAGCAAATGCAGCCTCTATCTTTCCTTTTCATAAGAACATGAGACTGTGTCAGCAGATAAGACCCATTTGGCCCATCCAGTTCACCCCCAATTTTTTGTATGCCGATCTATTTGTCACCGGTTTAATATCTAGGATACTTCTATGCCTGTACCATAAATGATTAAATTCCTCCACTGTGTTAACCTTCACCACTTCCACTAGAAGGCTAGTCCATGCATCCACTACTCTCTCAGTAAAGTAATTCTTCCTGATATTACTTTTAAACCTTTGACCCTTTAGTTTTAGTCTGTGTCCTCTTGTTGTGTAGTGTTTCTTTTAAATATATTCCCTTCCTTTACTGTGTTGATTCCCTTTATGTGTTTAAATGTTTCTTTAATTTTCCCCCTGTTTCTTCTTTATTCCACATTTTTTCCAAGTTATGCATGTTTAGATCCTTACATTTCCTGTTAAGTTATATCCTGTAATCCACAAACCCGTTTAGTAGCCCTACTCTGAACTCTCTCCAAACCATTTATATCTGTCTGGAGATACTTTCTCTAGAACTGTATACACTACTCCAAGTGAGGTCTCACCCGTACTGTGTACAACGCCATGAGCACTAGTATTTCTACAGCTTTTACCTCTCCCTATACAACCAAGCATTCTGCTAGCATTTCCTGTTATATTGTCTTATCTGAAATAATTACTCCTAAATACCTTTTCCTCAGATGTTCAAGTTAGGACTGTTAGGACTTGAATTTTTACACCCAAGATCTTGCACTTATCCACATTATATGTAAAATGACACAACACTGACCCTATTTCAAGTTTGTCTAAATCACTTGCCATTTGGCTTGTCCCTCCAGGAATATCAATTCATTTATTGCTAACTTTCCTCATTTTAGTTTTCCATGCTTCCCACAAGCACCGTACATCCACTCAAGAGCCCAACCCACATGAGATCCCTCTTCCGCTATATCATTGATTTATCCCCACTCTTTTAAGATAATACCCATTCATTACAATTCCGTGTCATAATTTTCCATTTCCCTTTTTCCACCCTCCATGTCCATATTATTCTTTGCCCCATCAGTTCTGCCCCATATCAATTTCGCTCTTTCCTTGATCAAGACATCCTTCGTGAAAATGGGGCTTGTATTGCACAGATTAGGTACCTTGATACCAGAATATAAACACTGGATGTCACATAATGTTGAAACATTGTCTCTGAATATAGTTTATCCACTTTCCAGGTTGGATGATTTTCTAAACTTCATTGAGCACCTCACTTTCCACATTTTAGTTCTACAGAGACCACATGCATGATGAAGTGGAGTGAGAGACCCGTTAAAGTGATGGTGAGCATTTACAGTACCTTATAAAATAATATCTTTCAAAGAACTAAGTTCAAAGCACAAGAACACAAGAACTCAAGATTAATGGCAGTGCTACGAGCAAGGCCATAGCAAAATGAAATATAATGGGGACTATTTATAAAAAACAATTCTGGGGCAAAGTTCTAAAAATGGGTCAGTCACCATGGAAACCAGTGGAATGTTCCTGCTATTTAGACCACTTTTCCCCAGAACTGAAGTATATAAATAACCCCCAGTGAAACTGAAAATATTCTATACTTTTGTACAAACAATAAGGCAGTGTTATGAAATCTAGCTCCAAGAGTAGAATAATAAACAAATTTTATGGCAAGACAGGAGGCTTCGTATTTGCATAACCTTCTTTACTGTTTAACCTCCAGCAGCAAAACAGTTAACAGTTCTATGAGAAAAAACAACCAATCAGAACACAGTAGGATAGCATATAAGGCAGTAACCATCCTCTTCACTTCCTCTTTCTTTGCTGCTTGACCTCCAGGTGAGCTCAATCCATATTTATTGCTACCACTTATGTTTGGATTTGTACTTATACATGATACATTCCTTTTTTCCTATCTACCTGTTTTCTTCTATTATCATATTTTATTAAATCCCTATACTTATATTTCATTCTAGTCCTAAACTTATGGCTTTTTTTCCTCTGTACTTCAAACTAATGTATTGTGACTAACTTGTTCCATACTACCACACGCTAAGCGCCTCTTCTGATTCAATGTCCCTACGTTTTTTTCTCCATTAATATCTTACTACCTAATATCTACTACCTCAATGGGCGGGTCACGGTTCCGCTTCCATAGTTATTGCCTCCGTTTCCCGCCGCATCTTCTATGGGCGCTTGCGCTCCCGCGTGAGCACCCGAGGCCCCTCCTCTGTCAGGCCGTTTTTTCGGGCCTTCTAGCGCGATCTATTTATCGCGGTCGCTTTCTTCCTTACCCCCATTTCGGAGCTTCACTCCCGCACGCGTGAAAGCGTGTCATTTATTTTCGGCACCTCCCTCACATGCATAGGGCCTCCGTCGGAGGTTCCTTTTCCCCCTGCATTGTTGAACGCTAGCATCCGGTATTTATTTTCTCTAACAGCCTCTTTTGTAATTTTATTCCGCTTACACATATGCTGTGCAATTTTTTCCTTTCTTCTACTAGTGAGATTCTGTTTGCAGGTCCCCTTGTTTTGATTTACCGTATATACTCGAGTATAAGCCGAGTTTTTCAGCACAATTTTTGTGCTGAAAAATGCCCCCTTCGGCTTATACTCGAGTCGGTGGGGGGAAAAAAAAAATCATAAACTTACCTCGTTCCTGCTCTGTCCCCCGGTGCTCTGAAGCTGCGTGGCTGTGAGGGAAGCGTTGTGAGCTTCCCTCCAGCCGCGCGGTCAATAAAGTGTGTTTTTTTTTTAAACAAACTTTATTGACCGCGCGGCTGGAGGGAAGCTCACAATGCTTCCCTTTACAGCCACGCAGCTTCAGAGCACCGGGGGACAGAGTAGTAACGAGGTAAGTGCTGGGGTCTGGGGGAGGAGGGTGGCATAACAAGCATACTAAGGGGCAATCTCCTGGCATATTGGGGGCAATCTCCTGGCATATTGGGGGCAATCTCCTGGCATATTGGGGGCAATATCCTGGCATATTGGGGGCAATATCCTGGCATATTGGGGCAATATCCTGGCATATTGGGGGAAATATCCTGGCATATTGGGGCAATATCCTGGCATATTGGGGCAATATCCTGGCATATTGGGGGAAATATCCTGGCATATTGGGGGAAATATCCTGGCATATTGGGGGAAATATCCTGGCATATTGGCATATTGGGGGAAATATCCTGGCATATTGGGGGAAATATCCTGGCATATTGGGGGCAATATCCTGGCATATTGGGGAAAATATCCTGGCATATTGGGGGCAATATCCTGGCATATTGGGGGCAATATCCTGGCATATTGGGGGCAATATCCTGGCATATTGGGGGCAATATCCTGGCATATTGGGGCAATATCCTGGCATATTAAATGGCATATTGGGGGCAATATTTACCAGTAGCTGCCTCATTTTCCACCCTAGGCTTATACTCGAGTCAATATTTTTTCCCAGTTCTTTGTGGTAAAATTAGGTGCCTCGGCATATATTCGGGTCGGCTTATACTCGAGTATATACGGTAAGTTTTTTCCCTAATGTACAAGTTCTAGTAAATTACTGTGCTCATAGAACAAGGTTAACCCCTGTCAATCCACATTAAAATATTTATCCTACCGCTGGGTGACCCCACTACAGTCCATGTTATATGATTTTTATTAATGGGCATATGAGGGTGACCCCCTGTAAAGGAATTTGACCACCACTATAGGGGTGAACCCCCCCCTATTCTTTCCTCTGCCCTAAGGACAGACTTCAGGGTCTATTGTCCAGAACTGATTAGGGTGACCCCCTACAGCTATAACGGGTGACCCCCGCTTATGCATGCTTACAATCATGTCGGGTGACCCCAGCTCATGCATACCTAACTGATTAGGGTGACCCCCTACAACTATAACGGGTGACCCCCGCTAATGCACGCCTACAACCATGACGGGTGACCCCCGCTCATGCATACCTAACTGATTAGGGTGACCCCCAACAGCTATACGGGTGACCCCCGCTTATGCATGCCTCCACATACACTTGAGATGCTTGATATTTCATATCTTTGCATACAACGAGTCTTTTTACTCGTTTTAGAAATCAAGTGTCAATTATGAGTGACCAACACCCCGATAATGCCATGCCAGCGGGATTCCAAGACTGGCTTCGTTCTGCCCTAGCGGACTCCCTCCCATCGGCACTTGCTGCCTTACAGGATGCTCAACTGCCCTCTTGCCCCACAGCAAGAGAGGCGACTTCGGACTCTGAGGAATCCCATCATTCCGTACTCGGTGATGGTATCCGAAAAAGACCATGGTCCGATACCCCAACTGACAAGGGAAAGACTCCTCTAAAGAAACACAGGAGCACCTCGCTGCAATTATTGCCCATTATATCTCCAATGGCGGAACAACGCGGCACCACCCACGATGTATACCAGGTCCTAGACGAGTACCGTGCTGATCATTCAAAACCAGGCACCTCAAGGTCCCGCTCCCCTGACCATTTGCCCACGGAATTGCTCAAAAATCGGAAGTCGATCCAGACCTACCGGTGGAGATACTAGACTCATCAGGTTTTCCATTCTTGGAATCCGCAGAATGGTCACCACCACAACACATTGAGGATTTCATTCACTACTGGCTGAGACGCCCTCTGGAAAAAGAGGTACGCCAGAAATTACGGGCCAACCCTTCCCGACAAAGTTTCTTCAACTCCAGAATTCGATCCCACCTTCGTCACTTTTATGATGAGAAATTGGAAGGAACACGCAAAGGTTTGGAACAGGGGCTCCGATCTACTCAATATAAGTTACTGGACGTATCGGGACCACTGACACAACTCTTCCTCATGGCAGATGAGGCCCTCACTGAAGGCTCACAGATAGATCCCCATCTAGCCCGTGAATGGGCTCAAAGGGCCCTTTGTCTGTTGGGGAACGCCAATACGGCTTTATCCTCCGAACGACGGAAGCCCTCCTTAAGCTTAAAGGCAAGATGGCGGAATTGGCATCCAAGGAATTAGGACCAGAAGCCAAGGGTCTACTCTTCGGAGATAAATTCCTGAAAAGCCTCAGCCAGCACGTAAACATTTTAATGTCTTTGAACAAATCACAGTTCTCTCTTCCAACACAGAGACCATTTTTCACATAGAGCTGGTCGGCAGAGGTGCCGTGCCACCAGCAGGGCGGCCTTTATTGGCTCGAGGCCCCACAGGCTCCTACGACCATTTTTTCCCTCTTACGGACGAAGTTCATCTCGAATTACAATGGTGGCTGACCCATATGTCTGCATGGAACGGTCGTGCCATTTTCGGCTGCCTCCCGGATTTCATCCTGGAATCGGACGCCAGCCTCCTTGGTTGGGGCGCGACTTCCGGGAACGAAACTACAGGCGGTGTCTGGACCCCAGAGGAAAAGGGGCTCCACATAAATTGTCTGGAACTAATAGCGGGCTCCTTCGCAATACGCAGTTTTACGAAAAATACCACACATTGCGCCCTGGTCCTTCGAATGGACAATGTATCAGCCGTACGATACATCAACCGCTTGGGAGGGTCCCGTTCCAAGATGTTGACGGAATTGACCTATACCAGTATTGTCTGGAACACCACCTATCCATACGGACAGAATACCTCCACGGGTAAGACAATATGGTAGCGGATTGGTTCTCCAGACATTGGAGGGACACCAGCGACTGGCAACTCCAACCTCGAGTATTTCACGATCTGAATCGTCTCAGGGGTCCCCTACACCTGGACCTATTTGCATCCAGGACGCATCGCCAAACGCCAACTTTCTTCAGCTGGATGCCGGATCCCCTATCCCTGGCAGTGGACACCTTCCTCCAAACATGGCCTCCTACGGGGGCCTACGCCTTCCCTCCTTTCGCCATGATTCTACGCGCTCTGCATCTCCTTAGGCACCAATGCATTACGATTCTTCTCATATCCCCTCTCTGGAGGACGCATCCTTGGTTCCCCCTTCTCTTGGAACACTCGTGTGCGGACCCTCTACTTCTCCCTGCGTCTCCGAACCTTTTATCCGATCCCCAAGGGAATCCCCATCCTTTGCTCCTCCAGGATCGCCTCCAACTGGTGGCCTGGATGGTTTCAGGGGTACCTGGGATATGTCTGGACTATGGGCAAATGCTCGGGACCTTCTTTGGGATTCCTGGGCACCAGGTACTATCGTTACTACCAGGGTCTTATCATTTTTGGAAGAATGGCCGGACAACGATACTTTATCCCTTCGTCAACTGTCGGCTAAAGTGGCCTTACTTCTCTGATTGGTATCCTTCAGGCGAGTTGCGGATGTTAGGGCTTTTGATTCAAATTATTTTTCCTATTCTCCTGAAGGCGTAGTGGTTGCACTTTCACGTAGAACCAAGTCACACTCGACCTCGGTCTTCTACCCTTACTTCCCAGATCGCCCTAAACTTTGTGTCGCTCGCTGTGTTCGCAGCTATCTGGCTTCCACAACGGCTTTTCGTTTGTCTCCCCGGGATCAACTGTTAATTTCCTACGTACGTCCGTTTCGACCCGTCTCGGCTCCTACTATATCTCGCTGGATCAAATGGGTCTTACGTCTCGCGGGCATCGACGGATCTTTCGGGGCACATTCGGTAGGCGGGCAGCGGCTTCAGCAGCCTTAGAGTGCGGGGGATCCTTGTCTGATGTCCTGGCGGCAGCAGACTGGTCTAGGGAATCGACTTTCCGCACCTTTTATTTTCGACCACGGTCTCATGCGGGTTCCTCGTTGTTAATTCAGCGTTAAAATAGCAAATACGAAGCCTCCTGTCTTGCCATAACATTAGGGATTATTCTAGCCTTGGTGCAGAATTAATCTAAATTTTATTAAAGACAGGAGGAGAGTATTTCCCACCCTTCTTGCTTCTGGCTCTGCATTACTAACCCTCCCTACAATACTCTATCTTACTACATTCTATCAATAACCCGTATACTTTTGTGTTTGTTTGGGTCTGGGGGTTATAGTTCAGAGTTTAAATAAGATATATTTCTATAGTGTGGACCACCATGGTCTAACATACTGCAGCCAAGTATTTCAATTGTGCATGTTTATAAGTACCGTAAACTTATTATATCATCAGCGAATTTGTTTCTGACAAAAATGATAGTTTTGTATAAAAAGGTCAAATGTATTTGTTAGATATGCATAATAGTTCTGTATTATTTGTAACTATTGCTTGGAATTTATCACTCTAGTATACAAATGACATGACTATAATAAAATCATAGGGGGATATGGTACCTTTCTCCACAATTTATAGCCATACTAAGATCCGGGAGCAGGTCTCAAACCTGATCGTTGAACAGCAAGCAGAATAAAAGAACCAGCACAAGTAGTGCAATTTCGAAGGGTTGGCGAGAGTTAGCACACTATTGGACCACACTGAGATTTCACCACTATTAGGCACAATTGTTGTGCCCGCTTCATTTATATGTCCCCCAAAATATCAATTCCTGGGACATCATTTTTATTCAGTAAGGCAAATTGGTATTTACTAGACATGTGCATTCGTTTTCGGACGAATGCATTTTCGTCCATTCGTCCGAAAAACGAATAACGAAAATGCTAAGCTAACGAAAGCCGAATGAATGAATGGTTAATAAACGAAAATCATTCGTTCATTCGTAGTACTATTGCATTCTATAAGCCGAAATAGAGTCGGTTTATAGAATACAATAGCATAGTACACTTACATTCCATAAACCGAACGACTTTCGGTTTATGGAATGCATGTAAGTCTATTGGCATTCTATAAACCGAACGTTCGGTTTATAGAATAACTAAAGGATTACATGTATTACATAAGCCGACAGCCTATAAACCGAACGTTCGGTTTATAGGCTGTGGGCATTTCACTACACGGAGACAAAGTCTCCATTCATAAATTTATGAATGGAGACTCTGTCTCCGTGTAGTGAAATGCCCACAGCCTATAAACCGAACGTTCGGTTTATAGGCTGTCGGCATTTCACTACACGGAGACAAAGTCTCCATTTATAATCAATGGAGACTCTGTATCCGTGTAGTGAAATGCCGACATCCTATAAACCGAACGTTCGGTTTATAGGCTGTCGGCTTATGTAATACATGTAATCCTATTGCTATTCTATAAACCGAACGTTCAGTTTATAGAATAGCAATAGGATTACATGTATTCCATAAGCCGAAAGTCTATAAACCGAACGTTTGGTTTCTAGACTTTCGGCTTATACAAAATATGTAGTACTATTGCCTTTCTATGAACCGAACGAGAGCCCCATTCATAAGAATTTCTTATGAATGGGGCTCTCGTTCGGTTTATAGAAAGCCAATAGTATTACACGTATTCTATAAAACAAACGAATAAAACGAAACTAAACGAATTTCGTCTGAAACGAATGCAGTAATGAACGAAATTAATTTTAGACAAAATAAATAACATTTTCGTCCGAATGGACGAAAACGAAACGAAAATTTTAGTTTTGCACATGTCTAGTATTTACCAAAGCCGGCCTTACATATTTTTGTTAAACCACACTTTCTCTCACAATATACTGTAGATACATATACACTTATATAGATAATATTGGTTGAATGTTACCACAAATTGTGTAATGTTTGCTTCTCTCCCCAAAAAGGATCTTTAAGCAACAGTTATTTGTATATAGTAAAAGAAGAAAGGTTTACTAGAGATAATGCTATTCTCAAATGATGATAAAGATATAAAACTTAGCTTTTTTTTTTTTTTTTATTGCTTAGCTTATATATTTTTTTTTTCTTGCTTAGCTTTTATTTCATATAACAGAATTCCATGAACTGCCAACATAGCGTCAATTTGAATCAACTGACGTGTTTTACCTGTTTAACACAGACTTAGTCGTAGGTCAGACTTGACACGTAGCTCAGACCTAAGACAAAGTCTGTGTTAAATAGACAAACCACATCAGAAGTTGCACATTGACTGTTTGGCAGACTGTGGATTTTTACCATATGAAATAAAAACTAAGTTTGATATCTTGATCCAGCTATTATGAGGATTCCATTATCTCTTAGAAACCTTCTTCTTTTATTATATACAAATTACAGTTGTATAAAAATCCTGTAGTGCAGTGGTTGAAAACTGTGTTTTGGTAAATACCAAGTTTTGGTAAATATCAGTCTGCTTTGCTTAATAAAATGTATGTCCCAGGGAAAAATATGATGGGGGGGTATAAATGTATAACTCAGGAGTTTGCGCTACCTGCACCAGTTCTGAGTTTTTGCGGAAGACTTGAGTTAGTGCTTCCCAGGTAAAAAAAAGTCCAAATACGTGCCTGAAATTATGCTAAAAATCTAACAACTGGTGGATGACAAAGTCTCAATTTCAGACACATAAAAGTATTGTGATGTATAAAACATGTACAGTGCCCCAAAAAAAAAAAAACACCTTTTTTTCAGTCTCCCACCCTTTGCGACCATGGCTCCCTTTAAAAATACCCACATTGGCTTGAAGTTGTAACACATTTGCTTAAAATTGGAAGCAATGGCAAGGGTCTCTGGAATGGAGCATATGGTGCTCAAGCACAGGGCTACATTATCCAATGGGCAATGTGGGCATTTGCCCAGGGCCCACCACCATAGGGGGCCCACAGCCAGATTGAGTTTTTTCCCAATTGGAGAAACTAAACTGAGAAAAAAGCTTAGGGGAGGCGTAAGAGAGTGTGGTAATAGGCAGGATGAATAGGGTAACTGTCCAGGGATCCATTTTAGAGGGAAATGGGGAGGGTAAATTTGAGGAGAGGTAATAGCTTGCGTTTCTTACATCGATATCAATGCATTATAAAAAGCAAACATTTTCCAAATGTAGGTGAGATTAAATTGAGCCTGGCCCTCTATTGAGATCTGTGCCCAGGGCCCACAAATACTTTAAAACAGCCCTGCACAAGCAGCATCAACAACTATTTCAAAGTCCAGGCCGGAACCTGTAATATGTGGCTAGAGCTCCATGTGTGAACTAAGTAGTGTTTCGCTTCCTATAAAAATGTCCTGTTTGTTGGTAAGTGAGAAAGCTACACACTTTTAGTTACATTATATTGTGGAACGGTTTAAACTATTTTTTTTTTATATATATATATATTTATTTAAATATGGCTCAAATCCTCCAGCATCAACTGTGTGTTCTGCAGGATACCTTTCCAGATGAAAAACATTGTTATTACAATTTCTTCATTTTATTTGCGCTGCCATTGTGGAAACTAAGTGTGCCACTGGCAAGGTGACTCAATGCAACATGCTGTGGCACAGTAAAGATTTATGGAGCTGGATTCCTGTCAAAATTTTAAGTGCTGAAATAAAGTATTTTCTTCAAATTCTGTGGTGATCATCAGTTTTTGAATAATGTTATATCTATGGTTATTTATTAGCACTCGGGACAATAGTGGACTAGATCCAAATTAGCTGAAAAATGAAAAACATTGTTTTACTACATTTTACTCTCAGCTGACTTATTGAGACAGTAGATCAGCATTTAGTCATATCTCCCAACTTTTCCATCAGGGAATTAGGATAACGGGGGATGGAGTTTGGGAGGATGATTATCAGTGCTACCTGCACATGTGCAGTATGCATTGTCTGTTGTCCTCGACACCAGAGAATGCGATCAGGTGTCTAGGACACTTCATCACGGCTGATTCACCGCTGACAGTTCGGTGTGGCAGTTTGAACGCTGAACTGTCAGCGGTGAAGAATAATGCGGCCGCTTCATCGCGGCTATGTAAGGGCTGACAGTTCAGCGCTGAACTGTCAGCCCTTACAAACGTACACCCCCAATTAAATTACCCCCCCAATAAATGAACCCCCCCCAAGTGCCTCCCCAAACCCTAATACTAAAATTAACCCTCAAACCCCAATACTAAAATTAAGCCCCGAACTCCAATACTAAAATTAAGCCCCGAACCCCAATACTAACCCCTAAACCCTAATACTAAAATGAACCCCCGAAACCTAATACTAATCCCCTAAATCCTAATACTAAAATTAACCCCCAAACTCTAATACTAATTGTAACCACCCTAAACTCTAATACTAAAATTCTAATTCTAACACATTAAAACTCACCTTTAGCGGTGAAATGTCCCTCGATGAAATATCCCGCGACAAGCTCTCACGCGATGAAGAGGCGGCGGCGAAGCGGCTGCGCTTATGCAGCCGCGATGAACTGTCCCATCCCTGGAATCAGGACCACGGTATGGCATGCTGAATCCTGCTGTCCCACCGACCTCTACCTCTGTCCTAAAAAGCGGGACAGAGGTAGAGTTTGGCTGGACAGACCCCCACAGATAAGGAAAGTTGAGAAATATAATTACTACTTTTAAAATCTACCTCTCATCCTCCTCCCATGAAGTTGGATGCTCACGTGTTTTGTACAATAGTATAATTAAAGTGCTCAGCAAAATAAGTTTACGTTTACTTGAAAAATTGCATCTATATGTTATAATGAAAAAATACATATGAAGTTCCACACTGAGCCCTTTTTGCTTGTATAACCCTATCAAGAGGTAGGCATGTAGTATACAATCTTGAGTCAAACTTGCCTTCATATCACCCAAGTCTGCCCCCTTAACAGAGATATGCAAGCAAAGAGAGCACAATATGGGACTTTATTTTTATTTATTAATTAAGCCATTTTTTTTAAATGCCTACACTTGCAATTTTTCAATTAAACAGAACTTATTCGCCCTTTAATAGTAAAGTAGGAGGCTAAGTAGAACCTGCAAACTTGCATATTTGTATTCTAAATATGCTTCATTTACTCACAAATATCACATTTTATTGGATACATACTTGTTTCATGTTACCATGCAGAGTGGTCACTTAGGAATGCAGACATTAGGATTTTGTCAATTTGTGCTTTAGGTCTGATTGCTATTCAAAGCTTCTCTGTACTAGAGTTTCAGTCTCCTAATACACTCTTCAAATGTTGCCATTTAGTCTCTTTTACACATGTTAGTTGAGGTATGTCAATTTGGGGGGAGGGGACGAGGGGGGTACATATCATACCCAGGATATACCTTAAAATAAAAGAATTATCAATGTATTCTTCCTGGTAAAAATATACTTTACAAATAAATAATAATACATGATAAATATGGATGTGCCAGTTGTTCCTATACTGGTATATCGCTAGATAGAGAGATATGGTGCTGATGTAAGCAGCCAGCACATCTGCAAGCCTTTGTTTTGAATCATTAAAATCCAGAAGAAAGAATCCATCTGTGAGGTCCCTTCACCCACAATTTGAATTTTGTGCTTATAGTTTGGAACAGTTTTGAAAAACAATATCTCTGAAAGGCAAATAGAAAATGTGGACACACGAGAAAATATAAAGTCAATTATTACTTTACAATAATAAACCATCCACTTACAGACATACTTAAAGGTGCACTGCCATTAGGTTTTATTATCCTGGTCAAATTTAAGCACAATATAAAAGATCGTGAAATCCATTTAGGAGCAATATACTGGAACTTTAGGAATGTGATATTACTTCTGTTTAGATCTTTTTTTATCTCTTGCAAGAGGAAACATCTAACAGTAATATTATCCTCAACATCTCTTTGAGGGAGTGAATTGACGAGCCCACCTCTGTTTTTATACCATCTAAATATTTTAGAAAAATATAGACTGTGCTTTAATAGATAAACATTTTTTTTTCATATTTGTGTTCCTTTTATATGTTTTCAAATAAACTACTGACTGTAGGTGCTGTGATGGTAACAAAACTGGACTTCTATTGAAATTGTAATATGCTTTTTTTTTTTTTTGACATACTTTTGACAAACGTTAACCTGTTTTCATTTATTCAGCTTTTTTTCCCCACTAATCCGCCACATCTTCCTGTTTTGAGTCAGGAAAACCAGAAACAGCTTAAACAAATGTATCCCTGCAGCAATACATTCTGCAAGGTGATTGTTAAACAGAATAGAACATGATGTGTAGTCCCTCAAAAAGTTGTTGCCTCTGTTTAGGAAAAGGGTAATAAGCTGACAGAAAGGTCAGTCACCTAGAGAATGACACGGACATACCTTGCCTTGGAAATTCATCAGACTCTCTGTGAACTAGGTCAGAAACACGATTCCCATAATGCATTCTGTTTTCATGATCATAAGCCTTTAATGTTTCGCTGGAGCTGTAGGACTTCTGAGTAGGCACTCTGCAGTTCTCACTATCCAATGAGGAGCTGGTATATCGACATTCTTTCCCGCAACGTCCTCTTGTCAAAGATCTGTGCCTTCGATCTTTTATATCCATTTTATCCTTAGCAACTGTTTTACTTCAATAGAGTCAGAAAGAATCTTCTGAAAAATCACTCTTCAACCTAGAAGAAGAATAAAATGAACATTTCATTGAATGTTTCTGCCACGAGACAATAATTTAAAACTGGCAATTCATGCTGCTAGACAAGACAGTTAACAAAATGTATCAATTGCTGCTTCATTCCCAGACGCTGATGTTCCATAAATCAAGGTGCCTCACATTGTTGCACCATGTCGATGCAATATAATAGTGCTTTCCTATTGAGATGTTAGTTGTATAATACACATTTTAAAAATACACTTTCACAGCATGTGATAATGTTACAATTATGGGAATATTAAGATAAATTCATATTTTTTTGAGATATTACAATTACAAAGAATTTATAGAAGATATATAAACCATTAGGCACATCTAGTCTGCGGAATTCATGTGTAAAAAAAAAAAACAGAATACTTTCATGAGCCCCTGGTCTTTTCTTCTATGTAGGATAGCCTTATGCCTACACCACACATAGTTAAATTCCTTTGCTTTATTAAACTCTACCCCTTATTTACGGTGTTGATTTCCTCAGTCATATCTTCTCTGTCTCATCTTTATTCGAAGCTATGCATGTTAAAATCCTTTAACCTCTCCTGGTAAGTTTAAGTGTCTAACTGTCTATATGCTTCTCCAAGTGAGGTATCACCAGTGCTCTGATTAGCACTCTGGTTTTCCAGTAGGCTAGGCTTCTTGTTATTTGTTTCTATCTGTGCCTTTCTCTTTTTGACAGTTGTTTTTTTTTTCAAGGTTTTTATAACCATTTTATTTTGCTTTTATACCTTGTTTGTGACTAACTTTATTTCAAAATGTTCTCTTTGATCAAAAATTAAAGATAAAAAGGACAATATACAAAGACAAGTACAAGATATAAAAACAAGTACATATGCCAGTTGGTTTAAACCCTTAATGACAACTGATATGCTAGGCACTCCATGCGTTAAAACCCGCATAGTCAGCGATCAACATTTGCTGCCTATGCATTGATAATGAGACTATGATGCCTCGACATTGAGGCATCATGCCACACTGAAATTTTGACCCCCAGGTCACTGTGTTTGCCACATATTGGTTACTGCTAGTTTTAAGGTTATTGCTAGGGTTACAGTTACTGTGATGATTAGTGTAGGGGTCAAAATGTCACTGTAGGACAAAATGGTTAGGAAACAAAAAATGCTACTTTTGGGTTTTGCCCTATAACTTGCAAAAAACAACAGAAAAAAAGGTAAACTCATGAAAAAATGTAGAAACTATTATGACGGTATTATTTACCATTTATAATTGTGTAAAAGATGTTTCAGGTAAAATTTTGAAAACGTTTTTTTCAGTTTTGTCAACATATTTTATGATTTTTTTGAATGATAAGATATGATGAAAATAATATTTTTATGGTGATAAAAAACGTATATAATGAAGATCTGTGATGTCATTGTAAGCATGACTGTAATGTGCATGCTTACAGTGCCATCCGCACTTAAAGGGAACGCACCAGCACGGCATCTGCACTCCATCTTTGGTTGTAGCCAAATGAAGATACTCAGAAGATGGCCCCTCCCACAGCTCGTCTCTGCGGACTTTCAATCAGCAACAGGTAATAACCTTGTATTACATGGTTTAAGAGAAATAGCTTCATGATAATCGCTGCTGTGCCTCCATTTAAATAAACAAATGTGTGCAAACAATGTATAGTTGTCCTTTAATTGTGCTTTGGCCAGTTTATATAGGTAAACCCTGTCACTTTTTAAAAATAAATTATGTTTAGAGAATTGTTGCCAACGTTAAATAGAATGAGAAATGTTTATTCATATAGGTCTCTCTGCCTTAGAAACCGTAGCTTCAAAAAGAAAAATTAAATATCAATAAATACATGTTTTTAATATGTTTAAAAAATATTTGAACACGTGAATATAAAATAAAATATTGATCCTTTACCAAATACTCTACAATACATTAAAATGCATTAAACTAACCATTTAAGTCCACTTGCAAGACCTAAAAAGTAGCGAATTTCCATTTATTGTCAGAACAAGAGTTACATTGACTTAGGCTATGTCTGTAAGTATACCCAGCTGCAAATGGAATCAATACCATCATTTGTATCAACATCACTTTTTTGCTTCAGGGACAGCAGGTTAGATGAATATATGAGCCAAATACTGAGTCATGGATGAGCTGTTAATTTGCACTATTAGTAGATTACAACTGCTGAAGACACATTTGATGATCAGAGGAGTGCCCGGCAAGGTCTGCTGATGTATATTGAAAGGTTCCCAAAGCATTTATCTCTTTTTAATGAGTACTTGAGAAGTTCTCAATCTATTTCTGCTACCGAGCACATTGTTATCTATTCTGCAAGTGGAATCTCTATGACTGAATGATAGGAGATTTTGTATCTATCACCAAGAGAAAAAAAAAAACCAGCACTAAGATGTCTAGCTACAAATAGTAATATTCTTTTCGCCATTGATTTTTCAAAGCTTGATATTCATAGTAAAATAAAATGATCAAGCAGTCTTTTGTTTGGTCTCAATTAATTTAAGCCACAATACGTTGCACCTTGTCTAGTTACACAAGAGTTCCAAGCATCTTTTCATCAATTCAGAATTAGCAGGTTCCTTTTTATAAATTAATTAACAGTTCCAACAAAAATTTCCAACGCACAAGCCAGGAAATATAATGGCCAGCACTCAAACAAAACAAACAAAATCAGCAAACAAAATGCACATAACATGAATTATCTAATAGCTAGTTCAAATTAAAGGTGCAGTAAAAAAAGAAATGAACAAACATGTCTTTGATATTATTAGAATCAGTAAAGTATAATGTGAGTTTATTCACTGTTTCTCATTGTTGGAGATCTGTACAGAATTTTAAACCTGCTAGATCACTTAATGGCCTGCTCACTATGAACTACAGACTTAGTAATTCTGGGGTTATCAACGTGGGCAAATTTACCTGCTGGGGGAAATTTTAGGGTGACAGGGAAGGAATCAGGACCAGTGGAAAATGAAGTCAGCCAATACATTCCTGAACTCAGTGGTGGGGAGTTGGATTGAGTGAAAAATCCATTCAAAATGTCAATTGAAAAAGTTCCTGATGATGGTAAAGATGAGTTTCTGGAGCTGAAGACTGATACTGGAGCAAAGCTCAATAAGAAATCAATCACAGCGTTTTGGCCCTTGACATGCAAGCCTTAGCCTAAGGTGATAGAAAGAGCTATCCATGCATTGCTTCCATTTGTGTTGATATGTCTTTGTGAGTCGGGCTTTTCAATTATGTAGATTGGAGGTTGAAAATGACCTGCGTTGTACCATTTCAAGCAACCCTCCGCGTATCCAAGAATTGGTGAAGATAAAACAAGGATTCTCATTGACTGTAAACTTCATCTGAATCAACTGAATTACAATACTCTGACATTCTACTGAACTTTTTGTTTATTGAAGTTTGCTTCAATTTAGTCTGTTAGATAGTTAGTTATGAATATAACAACACTAGTTTTATTCAAGTTTTAAAAACTAGCAACATTTTCTATTGCTATTAAAGGGACAGTCTAGTCCCCAAACTCACTTTGGTGCAAGATGAAGATCACTGCTTGTATAATGCAAAAACTTTTGTCCCTGTGTGATTTGATGCAGGCATTCTGTTTAATTACATTTTTAATATTTGACTCAAGCCCTCCCCAGTGATTACTGCATGTTTACTGCAGGTGTGGCAGCACTGATTCTATAGACACTGAGGATATAAAGTTTTGTTTCATATAGTCACTTCCAGTCCTCCTCAAATCTATTGAGTGGCCTATGAGTGACCTTGCTCTTGTACACAGTAGGATATCTTACCAGTGCAACACATTGTCTGATGACATCACTAGAGAGACAGGATATTCCATTCATTTGTATGGCATTATTATCATTGGTTCCTGTAGTAAAAGTAAATAAATAGGAAATTACTTTTACACAGCTATTGTGGCCAGTCCTGGTTTCTTGCAAGAAAGTATTTTATATTTTAAGCAATGCAAAATGTAAGACATGCATTTTAAAGTACTTTGAAAGCACATTAATATGCATTAATATTTGGAAGATTCATTTTGGGCACTAGACAGTCCCTTTAAAGTTGTAAAAATATGTTAGACTGTAAAAAATATGTATATCTTATGCTGATCTCCATGTGTGCAGGGCACACAATTTGCCCAAGTCAAGCACAGCATGGGGGTGCTGGTTATTGAAGGAGAGCACAGTATGAAACAGGCATACTTTTAACCTGTTAAAGGAAAACTAGACTTTTTTTTAATCCTTGCCTCCTTTTAGAAAGCAAGGATTAAAAATGATGCCCTGCTGTTCTGGACTAAACCTGACGTGTGATATTTACACTCTCTGTTGTGTCTCACAGCCAAGATATAGCAAGTCTGGAGGATGCGCGAGCTGATACTGTCCACCCTGCTAGTCTGATCGGGGTCTGAAGAGTGTGGGGGTTTCTCTGTGCATGTGCAGAGAGGAACCCCCTTGTTTTTGCATGGGATCGGCAAAAGGGACCTAGTTCTCCTGCTGATCCCATGCAAAATGAAGGTCTCTCTGTGTAGAGAGAGAGACAATCAATGGCCAGATCGGGCTGCCTGCTTCCCATGTAAGAATGGCAAGTTTGGTTAAGAGGATAAACTGGCTTGTATTATCAAAAGTACATGCCAGTTTCTACATTAGAAGCACAAGAGGAAATTAAAGTTTAGTGTCCTTTTAAGGAAAGAGTTTTCTTGGGATTTTTTTTTTATTTCACTTAGTGCAAAAATATATAGTGTATTTTTAAGGTAACATTTGGCTTTCTTTTGACGCTATATATATATATATATATATATATATATATATATAATTATAGCAGAAATTAATGATGTGCATGAGCATGTTTCATATTGTTGGATGTTTTCTATACTCTGGCTTTTGTTCATTAACCATTAATTAATGGTCTGCTAGACTCTGCTTCATTACACACTATCAGCAGTATATTAGAAATTTTGATTAGTGAATTATAGAAGCAATGTAGTTGACAGTTCTAAGATTGAAAGCTAGTGAATGACCAATTAGGGTTGAGTAGTCAACTGCAGGGATCACTTCCTATCAATACCCCACCCATTATTCTTCATTATAAAAGACAGTTTGTCATTGTGATGAAATCAAAGGAGATCTGGACTGAGCCATGTTACATACTCTATCAACAATATTGGAGACATTCAATAATTAACTTCCTCTGCAATGGCTTGCAAATTGCAAGAACTATACATGGAAAGGATAACAGTGTACACATATGATAAGACCAACACTTTCCATACTTTTACATACTTTTTGAAAACTCATCTATTGATAGGAGATTACCACTTATCCCTGAAATATCCACTATGTGGGTGACCAACAGCTTCACCTAGCTCCCAACATACTTTTATCCCTTATAACAGTTGAGGACCTTATATACTAATATAATCCTATCTCTTTCTGTGCCTCCACTATGTTCTATAACCTCCAGTATTTTCTCCTTAACCCATTCTGTTTCAGTATGGACTGTCATGTAAACCTTGTTTATACTCATCACTGCGTCCTCAAACCTTTCTATTGCAGTTAAAAATAAATATTTGCCATATAAAATTATAGCCCTAATGCTTACCCTTTATCCTGGTCCTGATATACTTGCCGTCCTTCTTCTAGGCTAAAAAGGTGCAGCGCTAACAAAATGGTAGGGTCACATGACAGAGCATTATTTGCTGATGTTCCGCGATGCCCAGCTTCCCCAGTATAGATACCAGGTGTCAGGAGTCATGACTCACACACATCACTAAGAGCAACCAGTGAAATTATGTCTCCCAACGTTTTTTGTTGTTGTTTTTTTTACAAAGGTTAGAGGAGATATCCTTTGAATGGAACTTTGCAGAAGATGTTTGGGTGACCAGATAAGAATCTACTCTGGTACCTGCATAGACTGCATAGAACCCACTGCATTAAGCATCTTATGATGATGCCTGTGGCTACTGGAAGACGTGAATCTTTCTCACACAATGTGTAGATCATTTGCAAGTGTATTTATTCTCCACATTAACAGTGCAAACAATGTGAGCATTACTATATAAGGTTTCACTGTATATCCACACATCTGACCATATTCTTGCATGTAATTATCTGCATTTAATGTACTATTGATTATATATACATAATATTTAACACCAAACACAAAATACAGACACATGTATTAACACCATTCACACAATAGGTATAATCATTACTGTGTGCTACAAAAGAAATACAGTTTTCATTGCATTTCTGTCTATAAAACTATACATCTAGTGCAGCTTTAAATAATTATTTGTAGATGGGAAATCAACAACTATATCCAAGGGCATATTAATAGTTGGCACGGAAAAGAAAGATTAAATTAAGCTCCATTGATTTACAACATTCTAAACCCCAAACCTCCTAAATTTTAAGAGTAATGAAATCACATCAATTTCAGAATTAGACACCCGCTCTCTGATATTTTCTAATGGCCACTTTAGGCACATCATTGTTTTTTCTTTCTTTCTTATTTCCATTCACCCTGCCAGTCCTGTATAACATAATGTTGTAAGCATTGCAAGGTCCAAAAAGCTATCCAAAGTGCTTTGGATTTTTTTCTACACCCACCATAAGCCTTTTTATTACTTAATACAGGATCGAACCGTTACAGCAATACAAACTGTGGTATGGCTCCTATGAAGACAATTACTTCCTTTGATGAATTTCTACACTTCATTTAGCTAATATACAGAATGAAAGTACCTTAAATACAGGCTAAATACTAGCATTTTACATGTATTACATTGCTTACTAAACTTTTCCTAATTATATTACGTTGTAACTATACTGAGTCTTCAGGGATAGAGCCTATCTGTTTTTTTTTTGTTTTTTTTATATGGAGACAGGTGTAATAGTCCTGCGTATTATAACCAGCTGTATTTAAAAAGCACAGTTTCCATTCTACAATGCAGAAATGGTAACATTTGGGCTATCATATACAGCACCAATTTTCACATTACTCATAATCAAATACTACCAACAGATCCAGCTGGCATTATATTTAATTTGTTTTATATATAAAACAGCTGGCAAAATATTTAATTTATTTTATATATAATATTATATAATATATTTAATAATATATATATTTTATATATAAAAAAAAACTATAACAAAAATCCATTGCAATTTTAGTCAATGAACAAAAACTCGAACAAAAATGTTAGGGAGGGACTATTGAATTTAGCTATTTGGATTTACAGTTCTGGTTCTTTGGATCTCCACACTGAATATCAGCAGCTAGATTGGCTGAGACAAAGGCTCCCCGTGTCTTTCTGCGGCCTGAATACTCCTCTATTGGAATGCTTCTCCAGCCTTTTCAGACATGTCGCCCCTCCCCCCACTGCTGAAAATGTAGTCGACTAAAATATATTCGAGATTTAGTTGACGAAAACTTGACTAAAGCTAAACAATTGAGAAGAATAAAATACGATTAAACTAAAATGGCATTTTAGTCAAACGACTAGGATTAAAACAAACAACACAGTTGCTTGTATGTAACTGTATCTGGGGGCGGACATGTTGTTTAGAATCTTGGGTCAGATAAAGGAAGATCTGATCCAAGTTGTCTGCTCCCTGATAGAGTTATACAGAGCAACGTGTGTTCAATAAGGTACTTTATGGACATTTTTTTATTAAAGCATTTCTATTTAAAATGCCTCTACCTGATGCAATCTTTCAATTGAACACAATTAAAAAAAGATTGCTGACAATTTTACCATATTATTTATATATGTAACATGTTTTAATGCTTTACTGCTTCTATAGTAGCTACCTCTAAAATATGACCTTTAAAAAAATTTTTTTTTAGTAAACTTATTGTTTTTTAAAAAAAAAAAATATTTGCAAGATTCTTTCAAATCAACCGAATTCCCCTTCTTGAGTTACACTTTTGAAAACAGCATGTAAGGATCTGCATAATAATTTCCATTAGGGCAACAAGCTGGAGGAAATAGGAAAGCATTAACCTCATTATTTGGCAGGTCTCTACCTACAGTGAACACTAAATATATCAGAAATAACACAACACCATGCAGAGATCTTTTCTCTAAAATGATCAGGAGTGCTGTTCTGTAAACAACATTTTATATTTTCAAAAAAGTAAAAATATGCAAGTCAAAATGTATGGCAAGAAAGGACGCAAAACAAACGCAATCAATATATCGTATAGAATATATTATAATTCAACTATTTTTTTTATTATATTTTTTTAAAATAAATAATTATATTTTACTAAGTAAGTGAACATTAATAATAATTGAATTGCACATACAATACCGGTGATGCACGTGTACGCAAAGGGTGCGCATTTTTAACAGAAGATAATAGCCTAAAGTATCAGGAAGCAGTGAACTATACGGATTCTAATACAGGAATAAAAAATAAAAAAAGCTGATTTTCCGAATAAATTATATTTAGCATTGTTAACCTAGAAGTCTGAGTCCCTCATATATAAGATAATCTGGAGGAGGAAGTGAAATGTAAACCTACGGGGAATCATCTATTACAGTACAGTAAGAACAGTGTGGCCCGTTCAGCGCAGTGCCAAATAGGAAGGAAGAAAGGACTATGTTTTCACCTTTCTTTGAAGCCTTCCCACCCAAGAAGAACATAGAGGTCCCTTCTCCATCCTTTGTTCCTTGACAATCTGCACCAAATACATGTACGAGTTTGCTCTGATGGGAAAACCTTTGTTGCTGTGCTCTTTCTTTGAAAGTTAAAACATTGAACAGTCTTCTGTTCTTCTCAGCACAGAATACTAACAGTTTCCAAGGAAAGAAATACTGCAGAAACAACCGCGGATAAAAAAAAAAAAACAACCGGCTGAAGTGATCAGCCTCAATAAGTGCAAGTGATGATGGCACAGAGTGCATGTCATTGTGTACCCTACTAATCTTGGGGCAAAACCTTTTTTTGTTTGTTTTATATCCCCCTAAAATAAAGCGTATTAAATGTAAAAAGGGAAGATGGAGGGACAACCGACTGAAAAACTATCCTTTGTGTGGCCTCTCTGTAGGGCAGACAAAATAGCCAAAGACAAATCTCTGCAGATCACATGACAACCTGTCTGAACTGGTCATGGTCACATCCTATTCCTCTTTTTAATCCAAATAGTTTGGATGTGTGCTTGCTCTATATGTGGTTTATTCAGCAATTGGCAATGTTTCAACTGAAGTTTGTGCTTAAAGATACACACTCAAAATATTTTTGCAGAAACATGTGATAATGAGGAAGGGGTGGAGTCCCACATGTTTGTGCAAGTATATATCTAGTGTGTATCACATTACCCTACTGGTCAATATTTGTATTACTTCCATCCCTTTCCCCTTATCACCTTGGTCTCTCTGAGGATCATTGGAAGAGTTACTATGGGAGGTGTCTCCAGAAGAAGTAGGTGGGGTTAGTATATTTATAATGCTAATCTCCCCTCCCCTGCTGTTTCTTTGTTTTTTTACATTTAGTCAATGAACAGATAGTTTGGTAGCAGCATATAGTGCTGTATAAGAATTGTTTGTTTGTTTAGCCTCCCTTAATAAATATTTTTTTATGGTAGAAAACAGGTGGGGCTATGTATTAAAACTCCCGCACTGTAACATGTATAACGGTGATTGCGCATTTTGTATAACTCCGGACACTTTGCAATGTGGGAGCAAGACCTCCACCAAGCAGTCGGAAGCGCCTCTGTGGAGCAGCAGACACCGACGGGAGTCTGCTTTTTACATAGGTGCAGACGCTGATAGCGCAACTTTTTGAGCTAATGGCCTGTGCAACATCTTTATACATAACCCCCAAGTGACTTTACACGTGGTAGTATACAAGCATTACAGGAAAGGAGACAGGACAAGAGGGTACAATCCAGTTTACTCCAGATACAAGTGAGATAAAAGGCACAAAATAACCTATTTACGGGTAGCATTTTCTGCAATACGTCTAGGGCCAAGATGGGAGAGATCCTAAGAGACATCCACAATTAGACGTAATTTATAAGTCGAACATCATTTCTGGAGGATCCAATTTGTTCTAGATTGAGTATCCAAAACGGGCTGCATTCAATTTGATTGCCTGTGGTCTGAAACCATTTATAGTTTTTTTTAGATGAATTGAAATTGTTGCACAGCATTTGGAAGCCAGCAGCTTTGATACGTTATATTAAAAATTAATTTTAAAAAATGCATAGCCTGTGGTTGCCGTATGAGAAAGAGGATATCCCAGTAGACAATACAAAATGGTGCTTTAATAAAGAGAGACTGACAATCCAGAGCTGGTTGAAGGTGCTGATGTTACTGAGAAATCAGTTAAACTTATATACTAGTGGCACACACTCCTGTGGCCTGTGTACAAAATAGCACAATAGAGTTACTATTCAACTTGATTCTCTTTATGTATTTACATCTTTCTATAATATCCCCCATTATGTCTTTCCTCTAAGATATACAACTTGTTATTTAAATACAGATTATGTTAACACATTGCAGTTAAATTATGATGCTTAGTTATTTTTATTTTATTTTTTACTAATCTTACTTAGCTCCCGGTGTGCAAATGATGGCAAAGGAGAGAGATAGTTGGGAAGGTGTATTAACCATTAAAAGAAATGCAAGACAGAATTTGATCAACAAAAAAAATAAGAGCTCCTTCCAAAATGGTAACTGTGTGGAATTTCAATGAAAACATTGCAAATCCTTCAGCAACCACATTCAAAGGAAAATCTTAATAATAGAAAAAAAACCTGGTCACAAGCACTCCTCATGCAGGGTGAGAAAAAGAGATCATTTTTGGATCTGGGTCTAGGACACTTCTTCGTGGCTGCTTCACTGCTGACAGTTGAGCATGTTAGTTTGAATGCTGAACTGTCAGCCCCCCTAATAAATGAACCCCTCTAAAAGTGACCCCCCAAACCCTAATACTAACATTAACCCCCCTCAACCCTAATACTAAAATTAACACCCCAGAACCCCAATTTAAAAATTAACCCCCCAAACCCTAATACTAAAATTAACCCTAATACTAAGGCTACCCCCCGAACCCTAATAGCTAACACCCCCAAACACTAACACTAAAATTAACCTCTATTAATAATACTCACCTTCAGTGGAAGAGTGGATGGTGAAGCAATGAACTGTTCCATCCCCTTTGGATCTATACTGTGTGTTTGGGCAGGTTATAACCCCTACTGCAGTATCCTACAGCTGCACAACATTATCATAAAAACAATAGTCATCTGTAGATGAAGATATTAACTGTGAACTTCAGTTCCCATGATGTTAAACTACCACCACTAATATTTGGTTAATTACATACTAATTAGTAACTCCACTGTGCCACTGTAGCTCTGTCTATGCCTGGCTAACTACAAACTGAGGGCAGCTACATTACCCCACACTCTATGTCTGGCTCCAGTGGTGTATCTTGATTTTGTGCTGCCCTAGGCAGACAAAATCCGGGCACCCCCCTACCCAAGCTGCACACCCACGTTACACACCTAAAACATGGCCCATCATTCAGACTCACATCAAGCTCATACTCCCATCACACACACACTCCCATCACACTCAGTCACACACTCCTACTCCCATCACACTCAGTCACACACCCCTACTCCCATCACACACACTCTGACTCCCATCACCCTCAGTCACACACACTGTCTCCCATCACACACACTCTGACTCCCATCACACTCAGTCACACACACTTTCTCCCATCACACACACACTCTGACTCCCATCACACTTAGTCACACACACTGTCTCCCATCACACACACACTGTCTCCCATCACACTCACTCTGACTCCCATCACACTCACTCTGACTCCCATCACACTCAGTCACACACACTGTCTCCCATCACACACACTCTGACTCCCATCACACTCAGTCACACACATGTCTCTCATCACACTCACTCTGACACCCTTCACACTCACTCTGACTCCCATCACACTCAGTCACACACACTGTCTCCCATCACACACACTCTGACTACCATCACACTCAGTCACACACATGTCTCTCATCACACACACTCTGACTCCCATCACACTCAGTCACACACATGTCTCCCATCACACACACTCCTACTCCCATCACACTCAGTCACACACACTGTCTCCCATCACACTCTGACTCCCATCACACACACACACACACACATCCCATCAGCACTTACCTTTCCCTGGCAGGCAGGCAGCATGGTCCCTCCATGCTGCCTGTTCGGCTTCCCGGCGATTGTGCCGACAGGTCACGTGACCGGGCGCGCGTATGACGTCAGTGCGCCCGTCACGTGACTGTCGCCACTTCCGTGTCGGCACACTGCACGGGGAGCCGAACAGGCAGCACGGAGGTTTCTCTGTGCTGCCTGTTCGGCTCCCCAAGCAGTTTTGCAGGCAGAGCGGAGGTGAGAGGGGATCTTCCGATCCCTTCTCACCTCTGTCTCTGCCTGCAAGCGGGGTCTTTTTTTTTTTTTTTTTTTTAAAGGGCCGTTTTTTTTTTTTTTTGTATTTTTTTTTTTTTCAGTGCTGGGTGGCGCTGCCGCCCCCCAAAATTTGCCGCCATAGGCATCCGCCTACTGTCTGGCTCCCTATATGATTGCATACCCCCAACTGTCCCTCTTTGCTTGGGTCAGTCCTGATTTTGGGTGGTATGTCCCGCTTCCTCGCTGAGCACTACCAATGCCAGCTTCTGTGACAGTGCTAATGCACACGCACAGTAGCACTGACACTGACCCCCCTAAACTCAGGAGGAGTTACAGAGCTACCATACATGTGCAGGGCCACTGACACTGGATCTCCCAAGCTGTTGAGATGTATGTAATTTTGGGAGCTGTACTGCTGTGTGGGTAAATATTACTGTAAATGTTAATGAACATTATCTTATACCACTGTCAATAGTTATGCTGCACCACAATTTATGTCTGTCCATGGATTTACTGACAAATGCTATTAACTGTTAATTTATCATTAATTTGCTTGTTATTTATGTCCATGTTTTTATTTTTCTGAAAATAGCTGCTCCGAAAATATGATGGTTTAGATTGCAGCTGCAGCTCTGAAATGGCTATTATCATATTTATTAGCAGTTATTACACCTGTTTTAAATGTATACATCCCTTTATGCACCTACAATTGAGACCTTAGCACCCACGTGTTGGCAGAGAATTGGGGCACTTTTTATTTTTTAATAAATTGTAAATGCTGGCGCAAACAGCGCCCAAGAAATCTGGAAGATTGGAACTGTCACGGGTAGGTCAAGCTCCTGATTTCTGATATTGATCCACTAATAGGCACTATTTCATTTTGTATGCCATATTTGTACAGCCCCATCCCCACATTCTCAGTTGGACTTAGTGTGCAAGTGGCAGACAAGGAACACTTGCAGTATCTATGATAATAGTTGGTACAATCAGTTGACTACATAAAACAGCTGGACACTTATATTCTAGATCTAATACATTTACTAAAGAGCAAACACATGACGCTTGAGCATTGTGTGTGTACTGTTAAATAGTATGCACCATGCTAAAATATAGCCCCCAACGTATGTTGTTCCCTCTGGACCCCGTATGAAAAATGACTTAGAAAATTACACTCTTTAGTGCTCTACTTCATGATTAATTAGAAGCATATTCTTTTTTATTTTATTTTTTTGCTAAGTATCTCATAAATATTGTTAGTTGTAGCTTTGGGGGGAAAAAATATGGCTGATGGTTATAAACTAATCTGAATTCTAAAATTTCAATGTTTTCTGGCTTGTTTATAATTCTGCAAAGTTTTTTTTATTTTTTTATTATACTTTTTAAGTAATGAATACCTATTTCAGAGTCAACACTAGCATTCTGATTTTGGCAATTTTACAAGCCATAATGAATCTTTGAGTAATTTACACAAACAAGAACCGGCGCCTATAAAAGCAAATTATTTGTAATAAATTTTGATACATTTGTCATTGCCAATATATCATATAATGTGTTTATAATACAAAATGTACTTAGTATCCCTCTATTTTATTGTGCTTTAAGACAGTTATTATTTCCATTAAGTTATAATGTTTTAGTACCATATAGTAGATCACTAGAAAAAAAAAAAGAAAAAAACATGCATTAAGCTCTTGAAAGGAAATATGGTTAGCATTATTCATCCCTAGCTGCGGTAATTTCAAAGCAATAAATAAGCTTGTTCTTTCAGCCGCCTTTTAATTAATATATTCTAAAGTTAGATGGACGGTACCATGAAACAAAGAACTTAATAAGTACAGCTGTATCCTAGAGATGTTTCATTCTGAATGTATGAATAAGACGCATACAATACACCAAGGATTTTTTATGTTGATTTAAGGAAAACTGTAACTTTAAGAAAATGTGTAACATGTTTAGTTTGTGTGCACTGATCTATAGAAGTGAATATATAAATAGTAGCCCCTTCCACAATACCAGCTAATTATCTAATTAGCCTAATATATATATATATATATATATATATATATATATATATATATATACATATATATTTATATATATATATATATATATATATATATATATATATATATATATACATATACATATTTTTCATTTGTTTTAGCAGCACTCAGCATTATGTGTGCTAGTTTAGGTGACTGATTGCTTCCATGTATCTTATTTGTGTATTTGAAACTCTGTCCAGTCCTGTGTGTTTAGGTTGCCTCCCCGTCACAGGTGTTCCAGAAACAAATATAATTGGCAGTAGTGTCTCAGAGCAACAGAAAGGCCTTCGATCCTTCTTGTAAGTAAGAATTAAGTGCCATTAAAAGAGGAAGTTTGATGAGATCCACCAATTTTAAAGCAGTGGTGGGGCATGATCTGGCTGTATAAAGTAATTAAATGTAAAACCTTTGTTTAAAGATTTTTTGGGGATAGCTGTAAGTTTACTGTGTGTTTGTAAATTACATTTTTGGCTTTTTTGCCAGATTGGTGATTTTTTTTTGGGATGGGGGGGCACAACTTCTTATAAGGGTGTATTCACTAAAAGGTGAGATGAACATCATATGCAATATAGTGTGGGGCTAAACTTGCTGCTCTTATTTTGCCAGAACATCTCAAATTGCAATGTAAAATGCATAGTTAAATATCCACAACTTGGAAAAATTAATAGCCCTAGTATGAGGATAAACTGACATGTACTTTCTAAGGTACATGTCAGTTTATCCTCTGACTGGCAGCCATGATACTTCTCTAGGAAGTAGTGCAGTGAGGCCTATGTTTTTACATGTCACTAACAGAAGGGACCATGAGTGGGTCTCCTCCGGTGGTAGCATTCAAAAATGATGGTCTCTCTCTGCAGTAGCAGATAGAAAATGTCAGATGTGCAGTGAGAGCCCCTGTGTTAATTGGCTGAGCAAATGCAGACAGTGTCAGCATGCACCAGCATCAGATGAGCTGTGCCTCAGCTGAGAGGCAGAGCTCAGAGTAAACTTGTGAATCTGCAAAGTTACACATCTGGTTTACTCCAGACTAGTAGCACCAGGTTTTAAAATTGTGCTATTTTTTTATGAAGCAAAGGTTGGTGAGATGAAATGATAATGTCACCTCAACTCGCCATTTAGGTCATAGTTGCTGTAGAATGCGTGTGTGTAAAGATGAAAGCAATAAACTAATGAAAACAGGGTTGGCATACTGAACACACATGAATTATACATTTTGCAGCATCTTATAAAGGTTTATATGAGCTCCAAAAAAAATGCCTGGTTTTGGCAATCCTGCTTCTGTCCTTGTTTTTTATAAGACATCTAGTACAGTACGATCTATGAAAAAATATATGTAGGCTTGCTGGATCTTACAAGATCCGTATTATTAATTAATATCTCTAGATACTTGTAGCAGGTCTTTGAGGTTTCTGACTAAACCCTGATCCCCTCCCAGACATACAATATGATTTAAGAAAAATGTATTTACTGAATCTTAAAAGCTCTGGTTCTTAAACATTTTGGAATAATAACATCCCTAAGCAAAGAGTTAACGATTACCCATAGATGTTATGCATTCATGTACATTTTCAAAATTCATTTGAAATGTTACACTTTTTTATATTTAATGTTTTTAAAGTTAATGATGATTTTGATACATCAATGATTTTCTGTTCATTGTTGTGATTGCTAGTACGAGTGAGTTGGCGAACATTGCCTTATGGATATATTGACTTGCTGATTTGTATTGCATGCAAAGGATGGATTCTTATTGGCTGTCAAACTTGTTCTATCTTTTTTTGTGTATCAAGATCATCTAGATTTTGTGTAGATACTGACTCCTCTGTGTGTATATATGATACATTTTGCGTTACCTTGTATTGTTTTTAATCACTACCCTGGTGTGTGAAGTCCGGAGTTGGGGAGGCGTGGCTGCACTGGAGAGGAGGGGGGTATATTTTTTTTTCTATTGCAGGCATGACAAACCAGCAGCACGGATGGAGCATACTGGCATATGCTAATTGTTTCACTTATTGTCTTGATTGATTGTATTCAAATGATATATATTCCTGTATTTTGTTATTTCTTAGCCTGCTTGTGACAAAGCACCAGTAAGTGCAAAACACGTCAAGCATTGAGCTGTTTTTTTCTTCATATTTTATCTGCCATCACCCCTGGATGTTCAGCTGGCATTTTTTTTGGATTTGCGTGTTGTATCTATAGGATCTACTCAATAAAGGGAGAATTGTAGGGACTTGAGATGGGAATTTCAGACATAAAGCCAAAGTAGCAGAATTGCAATAATTCTCCCATTCAGCTGCATTGGAGAATTTTTCTAACTAATAATTTAGCCTTAAGTTTGAAATTCCCATCTACATTCCCTGCAATTCTCTCTATTGAGTAGACCGGTATGTATTCTTGTGGACACCTATTTAATATCTACTGGTATACTTTGCACCTCTGTGTATATTTCTTTGTAATTAACTATAAAAACATTTCTTTGTACTTTTGTGCTCCTGTCAGCTAACTCATTTTATTTTCTCTCTCTTTTTTTCACAGAGAGATGTTTGTGCTCCTGTTCTGCTGTCCAATTTAATAAGGAAGCCTCTACAATTGTTTATTTTTTCTGTATTTACTTATAAACAGCACCATATAATAAAAAAATTCATTTTTAATTAAAATTTTTCCTTTAATGTACATTACTGTATTTTTCATTAATGCATCTGATCCCCCCCCCTTTATTTAATTTTCACTTCATTAGATTTAATGTATAAGAATTTATAACCTTTGTTGCTAAACGCATTAAAGGACAACTATATCCTTTATAAGTAACTTTGTCGCAAATAAATGAATACGCCTTAATATGTAAGTAGTATAGTACTAAGAAAAAAAACCTGTGCACAATTTCAGTTATTTTTCCATTAAGCACCAGCTGCTGCACATGCAATGGCTGCCATCTCGTCTCCTGGCTTGGGTTGGAACTCTGACTCTGCAATCAAAGCTCCCTGCCTCTCAATCCTGTGTTGTCTTTCCTCCAAGCTATACATGTTAAGACAATGTAACCTCTCCTGGTAGGTTTTATCCTGCAGTCCATGAACCAGTTTAGAGGTCTTTCTCTGAGCTCTCTCCAAAATAACCTTTTGGAGATGTAGTACTGCATCCAATATTCACCAGTGCTCTGTACAATGGTATGAGCACTTCCCACTTTTTACTGCTTATAACTCTCCCTATGCATCCTGCTAGCATTTCCTGCTGCTCTATTACATTGTCTACATCAGGAGAACTTCTCTACCTGAAGTCTCCTTCTGTAGCTAATGCAAGTTGCTAAACAATTTAAAATCACACTAAACTTTTTTTTAAAACATTTGCTTCATTAGCAGAAGCATAAATTAAAAACCTGGTGGCACTGATCTGGACTTAACCAGATGTGCATCTTTGCTCTGCCTCACAGTAGACTGTCTCTCTTTGCTAGTATAGAGAGGAGAGGCCTTTGTTTTTAAAAGCAACAGGTCACTTCTGTTCGTGGTATGTCACTCCACTAGCAGTGAGACTCTGTCGGCGACATCATGGCTGCTGTTGAGAGGATAGACTGGCATGTAGCTATTAGAAATTTAATGGCTCTTTAAACAGCTGACAGCTGACATACACTTCAGGCTATCATTACGATAGTCCTGGCAGCTCTGCCACTTAAGATCTTCATGGTGATCAACTACTCTTCTCTAGGAACAATTTGTGAATATCCAACAACCCTGCCGAGGAAGCTACTGTGCACTGACCGTACATGTTGGCGGACTAAACTTGAACATTGTGAAGATGACTGGCATGTACTGGCTTAGGCTAGCTACACAATATGCATTATTCTCAGACTGGCTAGAAGCAGAGTAGATAAATGGAAGTCTCATTATGTAGAAAATTTTTCTACAAAGCAGATCAAGTAGTCAGCTAGTGAATGGGAAAACAAATGAACTATTACATTCCCCAGGAATACAGTAAATATTCTAAGACTTTAATATGTGTTATATTAGTTAAAAATGGATACATATTTCATATTTAAGAGGTAAAATGTCATCTAGCAAATAACAATTTAAAGTGTGTTTACGAAGAGATAGTAAAATAGAATTCCATACAAAATGCAACTTTGCTGTTTAACATAATATAAAAAAGATAGCAATTTTTTGTTTATTTATCTTTCCAATTTTATCAACATCTGATCAAATTTTTTATTTTTTTTCTACTTCTTCCTAGTTGGAGTCTCAGCGTGTTCCCTTGTATCCTGGCAAGAATTAATCACATTCACTGTTCTAACACCTACAAATACATTTCCTCCACAGCACCTGAACATAATCATACTAAACATATTGTCCCCAGCAAATAAATAAACAAGAGATTTGGCATTTTCCGTGCCATGTATTTTATTAAATGTTTCTTCCATTTGTCCCCTATAGAGTAAAATTATAGCCCTATAATTGGATGTACAGCGTAGGAACGATTTTAAGATTTTTGAAGTAGCATGGTACATATTGTTCAACAATGATTTCTGAGCCTTGGCTGAACCTTGAGTTAATCGTGTTCTGTTTGATACTTAACTTGAAAAGTAGAGGCTTTGTTATTTTCAACACTTTCTTTTCTGGTAACTTTAGTATTACAGATCCACTTGAATATGATGAATCAATGCAGTATGCTGAGGTTTTAGGAGTCAATCTGTATACCGCTTTCTTATTTGGGTTTAATATCATGAGCTTGTTTCAAATCTGAATAATACCTACACATTCTATAACTTTAGTTACAGATCTTTAAATGTATGTAGATGCCAAATATGCACAATGGAAATTAACATGAAGAATACGTTAAAAGCTCACTTAAAGCAAACAACTGTTCCCTACTGTTATTTTTACTTGTAACCTAAGCAGCCATCCCTCTTAGTCACACATCTGAATTGCTTCCATTTTCTTGCTATTAAATTATTTTGTGGGGGGACGGGGGGGACGGGCGGGGGCGGTGGTTGAAGGGAGGAGACCTCTAACTTTTTGTTGTCTTGCAGAATGTATAATTCATATGTGTTCAGAGAGAAATATGTTAATCTACTTGATCAATTGATTGGTCCTCCTGGATACACTGGAAAACCCCTTTGCTACCTGCACTACAAACTAAGAACGTCATGTACTAAGCTAGTGCAATGGGGGGGGGGAGAAAATTGTAAAACATGAGTAAGGAGCAATTTCTGACATTTTGTGGTTTTTTTTTTCCCATTTTGCGCTCATTCCATTTATTTTTATTTAGTGTGCATTTTAATAAATTGTGCATGCTAAAGACTTTTGTGAATCATTCTTATTTTGCATGTGGAAATTACACTAGCTTTTAGCAAGTCATAGTAAAAAAGAAGCAGAAAAAATATTCGCCAGTTATTATTTGCCCGTTTATATTTACAATTTGCTCACATTTACTGTATATGTATTTAAGCAAAAAAAAAAGCAGGAGATTCCACAGACACATATAAAACACATTTTTCTCCTAATTGATGCATTTGCTTGCAGTTTTGCTAATAAAATTGTTAGATCCGTTTCAAGCATTTTGTTTTGCTCCACATTCTACACTCTACATTAAGAGTGGAAACTTCTTCAGGGATGTTATATAAATACACGTGAAAACCATATCTTTACACTATTGCATTCTCCTGTCTTCTTTCTTTATGGAACTAGGGAGATTATTTCTTGGATTTATATGTAATGTTCCAATGAGGAAAGTAAATTAAAATGAATACTCGTTTAACTGTGCTTAACCAAATGTTTAACAAACATTTTTTGTTTTTGAAGCACAATGGGTGTTTAGTTAATGCAATTTGCGGGAGGGGACGTTCTTATGTGCATGTAGGGTTGCCACTAACCCAGTAGAGTACCAACAAGCCAGTTATTGTGCCATTGGTGGCAATAGCATGAGCGGTAATTTTTGGAAGAAGAGGTGGTAACTCCATGTGCATGCCTGCACATATTTAGGGTGTATATTATTGGTTACGGTTTGTTGGGATTATGTTCATTCTATTCCATGTAAGGCTATAGTATATTTCTATATTACCTTTTAAGCACATCTGCTGAAACGCTATTATGTGCATCTTTATCTTTTCAATATGTTAATTATTGAAATCCAAATTCAGAGAGAGATTGGAGTACATACATTATCAATGATTTTAACCCTGTGACCCATACGAATGCACGTAAACTGTTAAATTGTCCTTTTTTTTACTGCTCTGTATAAATCTGTCTTTAGGTTTATACTGGTTCATTAATGCAGTTTGCTAACTGACGTATCAATAGAAGCTTGCTTCCTTTCTATGGATCAAGGGCACTGTTTGATCAAAGGTTCATGGATGTGAAATCAGAATTTGGCTAGAAGACGTCTCAGGAACCTTTTGGTTAAAATCATGGCTTCCAAATTATTGTAGTAAATAATTGTGAGGTTCAGTTATGATGAATCAAAATCAAAATGTATATTATAACAAACCAATTAAAAAAACTGTGGTGGAAAGGGGCACATTTTAAATAATTGTGTGTATATTTAGGCTGTAAGTTACCAACAAGCCTGTACACATCTATAAAGGTAGCCACATGGCTAAGGTTTCCCATTTTCCAGTATTTTACCAGAATAGCTGGTAACTAGTCTCATGGAGCCAGAATAACTAAGATACTGGTAATGTAAATACCTCTAGAAAATATGCTAGCTTAGGCAGTTCCGGTGTTCTGACAAAAAACTCTAGCAAATTCTGCTGCACAGGCACAGTAGAATTCACTCATCGCGTATCACCGCGCATGCACACAAAGTTATAGCTGATCATTCAGCTGTAACTTTGCCAGAACAGCGCATTCGCGAGAGACACACACCAAAAGTATAAAAGTAGAAGCATATTACTTATTATTGTCACTTATTAAAGTAGCAATCACAGTATAGTTGTTCAAACTCCTATTGGGGACATGCTATGCTAGTTAGTTGAAGTCAGACATGAGGGACAGAGGGGGACACATGGGGGGGGCTGCCTCATCTTGATGGGAGTTGTGAGCGCCCAGTAAGCACCTCCTTAGACTCCCGTGTGTCCCCCTCTGTCCCCTGTGTCTGACTTCCACTTACTAACGCAGCATGTCACCAATAGGAGTTTTACCAACTATACAGAGATTGCTACACTAATAAGTGACAATAATAAGTAATACACTTCTACTTTACCTGTCAACACAGCTGATCTGCAGGTGGCGTGAGGTGGTGTGTGTCCCTCGTGCATGCGCTGTTCTGGCGAAGTTACAGCTGAATGATCAGCTCAAACTTTGTACGCATGTGTGGTAATACTCGATGAGTGAATTCTACTGCGCCTGTGCAGTGAACCAATCAGGAGAGGCTTCTATATATAGTGCTGCTCTTGTTGATGACTATAACGAATAGGGGTCAGTGAATGTAAACATTTTTCTTCCTCTGTGTATTTGCATTAAGCATCTTAAACCTGGCATGTACATGTACAGTGCATTACCCTTTTTCTCCCTATAGTTGCATTTGGACAATGTTGTTGTTGGGCATCCTCATGCACACCGATACAAGCTCCTTGGTTGGCTGCTTAGAGATGCTGGGGATGTCCAATGCTGAACATAGCAAACAATATAATTCTAACAAAGCCTGCATATGATATAAGTTTTCAATGATTAATGTATTTAAAAATAAATGTGTGTATTTTTTTATTTTATTTTCCTAAGTCAGAGTGTTTTTTTTTTTTTTTTTAATTAATCCTATGGTGCCCTGAAATCCAAAACCTTCAATGCAGTGACAAAACAAGACCGTTACTTGACCTGCTGCAGAAGCAATACTTGGACCCCCATCTAGTCCAATGCAGAGTATCTGTCATGGAACCCATATAAGGGACAGGTATGCGTGTATTGCATCTTCTGCATTACCTATTGTACCTGCATTGTCTGGGACATTAAGTGCTTGTATGAGACTGTCCTTGGCAATCTGGGACGTGGTCACTCTAGATTGGATCACAGGCACACAGTACTCATTTCTAATATTTAACTACGATTCTTCCTCCCATCAAATAGAGCTGTAAAATGTTTAAAGTGGAAGTCCACCGTACATTTTTTAATTAAACATGATTGATAAATGTTGTGTAAACATTTAATTCAATTTCTAACTATTAGCATTTCCAAGTCACATAAGTGTGTGTGTGTGTATTAATAAATGTTTTAGTAGTTCCTGTTGAAAAATGCCAAATTTTCTAATATGTTTGATGAAGAGACCTAAGTGGCATTGAATGTTTGCACTGTAAGGCAGCTGTAGTAGCTAATGAAGATAATACCCATACTGTTATGCTGCACATAAAACATTTAACACTGTGAAAAACTAATTTGAGCTGCCATTTCCACTGCCAGAGCAGTCAAAGTCAAAACCTTGAAATTCATAGAGAGCACCTTTATTGACGCTAATAGTTTAATTAGTCAATTTTTCCTATGTCCTCTTGATAATAAGAAAAACATTGCAAAACAGAGGATGTGGCAAGGAATTTTTGACCTGGATAGGGTAACTTTATTGACCAAATTAACCTTGGATGAATTACCTCTAAACACACAATGCAATTAAACATTAACCGTACATAGGGTTGCTACATTTGCTTTAAAAAACAAAAATACAGACTTTGCTGCAGCCGTCATTGACTTAATTTTAGACATCAGCCGGTTGGCAATCATAGCAGTACATACTAACCATTATGATGAACTTGTGAAATTAACATTGGCCTTCACATGTTTGTTAGAAGTGTTGTAGTGTTTAGGTCCTGTGGGGTGAAGGGATCTCCTGATCTCTCCAGGCATCCAAATCACCATCCTTGGTGCAGGATGAAGAATAATAACACACACTTATATACAGACATAATGATATCACAGACATTAACATACAATAATTACAAATAATTACACAGCATACATTAGACATTACATTATGCCTTGACTATGTAATGTTTTTTAGATCTTTTTTTTTATGTAAATATAAGTAATTTTTGTAATACAGTATACTTTTTTAATATGTTCTATACATGGGCATCCACATATTTTTACTCTCATTATATGCCAGGATTTAGCCATTCAATATGCCAGAATTTAGCCATTCAATATGCCAGGATTTAACCCCTCAATATGCCAGGATTTAGCCATTTAATATGCCAGGATTTAGCCATTTAATATGCCAGGATTTAACCCTCAATATGCCAGGATATAGCCATTTAATATGCCAGGATTTAGCCACCCAATATGCCAGGATTTTGCCCCTCAATATGCCAGGATTTTGCCACTCTATGCCAGGTTTTGCCCCTCAATATGCCAGGATTTGCTAATTTTTTAAGGACTATTAAGAACTATGCTGTCATAAGCAAGAAATGGCTAGCATGGAGCCCGGAAGTAATATACCTAGCAGTATCTCGGGTTCCAATAATGCTACTTTTTTGTTGTTGTAATCCTTTAAAGGACAACTATTGACAAAAAATTATGTTTTATTTTATTCAAATATTGTATCAAGAGTAAATAGTTTATATAGAAATCCTTTAATGAAAGAATACAAATGAAGCCTTGTACAGAGTCCTTTTGTTTCGTATAGTTCCATTAGGTAGCTGCCACGTTGTTTAGAATCTTGTGTCAGAATGGTAGAAGAGCTGACCCTTGATGTCCACCCCTGAACTATATATAAGGAAAGCGGGTTCAATAAGGTACTTAATTTGTATTTTCATTTGAGCATTTCTACTTAAACTGCCCATACTTTTTGTAATCTTTCAATTTAACAGAATGTCCTATTTTGCTGACAGCTGCCCTTTAATTGTATATAAAATAGGCAGCCTTAAATACATCATTCATCCTCTGCTTCCTCTTTGGTTGTAGCACAAAGTCATGGGTCAAAGGCAAAGTCAAATAACCATACTTTTAGGTTATGCTAGTTCGGGGTAAAAAAAACAAAAAACACATTTGTTATTTATTTTTAAGTAGTGGATGTTGTATTAGGCAAAAGGCTTTTTTAATTAGTAGCTACTTTATTCATTTTATATGTATTTTATGTTATTCATTACAGTTTTATTAAGCATTCTAACAGGTAATCCTAAAACATAGCTCCACATTAAATGGAGCAGCTGCTTGTTAAAAGCACCCAATGAAGCACACCATAAAATGCTTGATAAGTATCCTTTAATGGTAACCAAAATGCAGATACTTTGTTCTTTAAGTACCCCAAAAACACATTTTAAAACTCCTATTACAAATGGGAGAATGTTATGGCCACCAACACAAAATGTAAAGGAATATTAACATTTACAAAATATAACGTGTCTGTGATGGTTTGCATGACATTCTTATTCTAAATGCAGGTCAGATGTTCAGCAATGCTGATTGGATTTAGATCTTAATCAACATGACTTTAGCATATGATTTAAAAACATAAAATGTGTCAGCAGATAAAAACATTTCCCAATTCAAAAATACCCGAAAAGAATTCAAAATTTCTTTAAAAAAAAAACTACCGTATATACTCGAGTATAAGCCGAGTTTTTCAGCACAATTTTTGTGCTGAAAAATGCCCCCCTCGGCTTATACTCGAGTCGGTGGGGGAAAAAAAAAAAATCTAAAACTTACCTCGTTCCTGCTCTGTCCCCCGGTGCTCTGAAGCTGCGTGGCTGTGAGGGAAGCGTTGTGAGCTTCCCTCCAGCCGCGCGGTCAATAAAGTGTGTTTTTTTTAAGGGAGGGTGGCATAACGAGCATACTAAGGGGCAATATCCTGGCACATTGGGGGCAATCTCCTGGCATATTGGGGGCAATCTCCTGGCATATTGGAGAAAATATCCTGGCATATTGGGGCAATATCCTGGCATATTAAGGGCAATATCCTGGCATATTGGCATATTGGGGGCAATCTCCTGGCATATTGGAGAAAATATCCTGGCATATTGGGGCAATATCCTGGCATATTAAAGGCAATATCCTGGCATATTGGCATATTGGGGGAAATATCCTGGCATATTGGGGAAATATCCTGGCATATTGGGGCAATATCCTGGCATATTGGGGGCAATATCCTGGCATATTGGGGGAAATATCCTGGCATATTAGGGAAATATCCTGGCATATTGGGGCAATATCCTGGCATATTGGGGGCAATATCCTGGCATATTGGGGGAAATATCCTGGCATATTGGGGGCAATATCCTGGCATATTGGCATATTGGGGGAAATATCCTGGCATATTGGGGAAATATCCTGGCATATTGGGGCAATATCCTGGCATATTGGGGCAATATCCTGGCATATTGGGGGCAATATCCTGGCATATTGGGGGCAATATCCTGGCAAATTGGGGGCAATATCCTGACATATTGGGGCAATATCCTGGCATATTAAATGGCATATTGGGGGCAATATTTACCAGTAGTTGCCTCATTTTCCACCCTAGGCTTATACTCGAGTCAATATTTTTTCCCAGTTCTTTGTGGTAAAATTAGGTGCCTCGGCTTATATTCGGGTCGGCTTATACTCGAGTATATACGGTAATTAAAAAAATCTGAATACATTCATTGGACCCTGGCCGTATAGCCAAGGCAGCCTTATGCCTAGCCTCTGCATGCTTAAACTCATTCTGCGCTTTAAGCATGTGAAATTAACCATTTCAACATTTGTGTAATTTTCCTCTCTCATTTAATGTACCAGACACGTTATACATTGTTTTTTGGGGGATAAGAAGTGATTTCTTTATTTTCGATCATATAATTGATGTCATGTAGTGTATAATGCATTTAGATGGCAAAAGTGAGCACCTGCTGTGTCGCCGATGCTCATGATCCCACAGCAGAGCCAAGGAGTCGGGAGGTAAACTGGGATGGGCTGGGGATTCTATGCATATTAAAATAAGTTCCCAACCAAAAGTTTCATTTAATTAGATAATGCCTCCATGTTATAAAACATGTAGTCGAAAGAAAGTTTAGTTCCACACTGTAACCTTAGACCTTGTCCTTTGTTTACATTTCAGAAAAATCACTGCTTTATTTATTTTGATTATGCCTTCAACTCTTTATCTCTACTCTTCTACAGAGCCTGGATTTTGGATGCTATAAATCTTCAAAAAAATCCTTTAATATTTGTCCTTAGTTTAGAAATACCCAATGTTTTAGGCCTATAACTGCAAGTAGTGCATTGCTTTTTCTATCCTTTTTCTTCCCAAAATTGCCTACTTACATATTCTAACCCCAACCATGAACCTGGCCCTCAAGATAATTAAAATATATACATATATATTTTTATATTTACATGGATGACTACCTCTAGAGGCAGTCCAGCAACACCCCCAGAGCAATGAACAGATCACTTTCGAAGCTCTTGCCAACAGCCAGATACAAGTGAAAAACAAAGGGTTCAGCACTAAAATGCAAAGGTCCAGTTTGCAGGATCAAACAGCTCTTTATAGTGCAGAGCGGCACATAGTTCAATCAAAGCTGACCACCTTATATTGTATCAGAAGTTACATATACTAATGCAGAGGCAGAAAATGGAAGTAGCCACAAAATGCAGGTATACTTCATAAAGGAGCCTGGAATGGGTGCAACCAAGACGGAGAATTAAAATCTGTACCCACTTTGACCAGTGAGATCTCAGATGCATTGACAACATTCCTAGAGACCATACTTTTGTGGCCTAGATGAGAATTATATAGAGCTTTGAGAGCTCAATGACCGATAACCTTATATGAATAAGTAACTTGAAATATTTTTTTTCTGTCAACTCTTTTCTGTACCTCAGCTGAAAATAGGTAGTCAAAAGACTACCTTGGACATAAGACAAGATTAAGGACTAACTAAATCTTGGGTTAAGCACTTCTTATCACATATCAAATTCTGTATTTAGATATAACCTTGCACACTTAATTAACTGATTGAATTTCTCCTTTTTATATATAATTTGAAAAATGTATAGATATAACTACATGTAAATAGTGCAGTGTTCACTTCAAACTGGAATCTTCCCAGATCCACTAAAAAAGCTTTGGGGAAACTCATCCTAAGGTAAACGTTTTTCATTAGACCCAGACTGCATGGAAAACTACATAACACACTCAAATCTCCCTTTTCTTGGGAAAATAAGTCAAACGAATGGCAACCAGAGGCCCATCTCCTAAGCTGCAATGTCTTTGATCCCTTCCAATTAGGTTCGCCACACAGCCAGTATTTTACCAGCAGGCCGATAAGAAACTTATCTTGAGGTCAATATTACGCGAACGGGGGCAATGGTATGGTCGATATTTTTCTGAAGAAAAAGTGACGACCCTACTTCCAGTCAGGTTTGAGGAGATGATATAGCCATTTAAAGGCATCCATTTATATTCTCTTACTTTGATTACTGTAATGCATTTTCTTTGACCCTCCCAGAAATGGAACAACATTATCTATAGCCACACTAACAACCAACTAGACTCACTCATGTTATATAAAGCCTATCCTTCACTCTCTGCACTCGGTCCCCTTTAAACTGAGACTATATTTCAAATTAGTCTCACAGTCTCTTTTTAAAAGCATTTATTTATTATATAAATATAACCATTGCACATTTCACAGTTTGCATTCAAATATCAAAGAAGTTATACATTTGACATGCTAATTAGAAAAATATTTTAACTCCTCGATTTAATAATACGAAGCCTGAGTAATTTTTACACTAGACAGAGTTTAACACCTTGATGTGTTTGTATTATCCACTCTGCACTTTAATCTCTCAGGAATACTACTAGGTCATCCACTTTCGTAAAAGAAAAAAGAATAGTTTACTTATAACACTTTCTGTTCTTCAGAAACCCTGGGAAGCATCCCCTAGAGTCTATTGCTTTATTTTTTTTGAGATCCCCCAGGTGCTGTCTAACAGCTTCTCTCATTATAGAGAAAAAGGCTCCGCAATCAACAAGATTCTCAGAGAGAAGCCTCTTTTGAAACATGAGAAGACAAAAAATGCAAACATTCTTTTTCAGGTAGTTGATGCCAGTATAACAGTCTAAGTGTTATATGAATTCTAACATAGCACTAAAAGCTGCGCTTTTGGATCTTGCCAAAATAATCATGCCAATATTTTTCTTTTCCTTTCATGGCCAAAGATTGCATTGAGATGCTTATAAATGCTACAAACAAATTATCTAATTTCCAAATATACATTTCAACAGAAACAAGTCTCCTTGATATTCAATTAGCGCTAACCGTCTTGCCAATATTCTTGCAGAAATTAAAAAGGTTAATTTTTTTTTCTATGTTTTACTTATGACATACTACATCCTGTAAATATTATGCATCATGTACAAAAGTTGCAAATTAAAATAATATCCATATTTATGCAGCTACATTGATGATAATAATAATACAATACATTTTTTTTTTAAACACTTTCTGTTGCTTACATGCACTGTTTTTGAAAGCATTAAATCTGACAATTCAAAATATCATTTCATATGAGGATTTTCTACAAAGCTGCTCACCAACTCTGTTTAGTAAATGGCTCTTACAATGGTCCCCACAGACCACCTGTATTCTCATAAATTAATGAGATCATTAATTACTGATATCTTATGTTATTATGGGTTTAATTATTACAAGCTAATAAGAAAAATGCCAATTTGGGACATTATGATTAATGATCACAGGTTCCAATTATGCGCAAGATGGCCAAGATGGCACATAAGCATGATGTGCATCTAAGCACATTCTTTCTCCATCTTCCTTTGGATCATCAAAGATCCACCCAATGTTTTTTATAACAAGGTCAACACAAGCTCAGTTTTTGTTTTTTAGTTTTTCATGGAAAATCTGAGCTCCAAGTTCTGGATTTGAATAGCCCATGAATTTGGGTACTCAGAAAGCACCAAATTGGCTCAAAAAGTTTGGATCACAAAAATAGTAGCCTTCTATGGGGAGGACAGATACTAAATATCCAAAGTTATCCAGAATTAAAATAATGTAATAATATAATTGAACATTTTAAATAATAAAACAGGCTGCCCAACTAGCCCCATGTCTGGCTCCAGGCTCTTCCACCACCAGTCATCAGTGCTCCCCACCTGAGGTGCTTTACTTTGGAACTCCGTCTTCTCGGTTTAGATACCTCACTTATAGTGAGCACGCTCGTCCTACAACAGGGGGGGGGGGGGGGATGTCTTTAAATCCAGTGGTGTGGCTGTCTTAATGTAAGTACAGGACAGAAGGAAGGAGGGAGGTAGGCAGTTCCTTCCAGGCACACCTCCTATTCATCATCTCAGTAGGGGAGGTACTTGCTGGTGTGAGGGATTATGGTCCTGACTCCCTATAGAAACCCTGCTCACTTGTCATTCCATGCTTGTTTATTCCCAAGATAGTACATCATTATTCTTATATTACTTGCGCTTACCAGTACTTTTTGATTACCTGGCTTTGACTCATTGGACTCCTTTTTTGAATTTGTTACCTTCTCATACCTTGGTTTTACTCCTCCTTGCTCAAGAAAATTTTCTGGCAGCCCTGACCATTTGGACTGCCTTTTTGACTATGCTTTTTGCTTATCCCTTTTGCTGTGACAAAAAACTGGAGCTTCCCTGTGCTATGCTCCTACCAGCCCTGACACCCCAGTTAATAAATAATTCCCCTCCTGGGGCTAGCAGACTCCCCACTAGCTCCATATAATAAAATTTGGTCTCTAGGGTTCCAGCAGTCTGTCCTGCTAAAATGCAATATGGCCTCTAGGCTTTCCTGTTGGCCACATATGTAAAACCACCCCAGTGGCCAGCAGGTTGTCTTGCTGGCCCCCTATATTTAAAATAGCGCCATGATGCCTCTTGCACTCCCTGCACTCTCTAATGTTTGAGCACCGGAAGGTCATGTGATCCATGGTGCTCTGACCACAGAGCTGTTTACAGGGAGCACAAGAGGCAGCATGGCACAGACACCATGCTGCCTGCTTGGCACGCAGAGGGCTGGTGAGGGAAGAGCCTTTGATTTCCTCAGCCAGTGCCTCTGCCAGCAAGCTTTTTTTTTTTTTAAAGGGCAGCACTGGTAGCAGAAGTGGGCCTATTCTCTGGCCGGAGACCTCAGGCAGCACAACCGATCAGTCTGCCCCTGTCCTGCACAATGTATGGAGGATAACATGCACATCTCACATCAACTCACCTGCACCTCACTTTTTGTGAACAGCTGCAACAGATTAAAAAAATAAACCTTCATTTATTTTCTTTCCTAATTATTTTCTAATTTTTAATCTGGTGCTCCCTGTGCACTGGCAATAATCTGCAAGTATCAAATGAATCCCCAAGCACATTCAGAATTAATTCACCGATTTAAAGACAACTGTAGCAAAAAAAAACCATTCTGCTTAATTTAAAGTTTGCATTACGTATAGATGGTTTATATAGAAATTATTTAATAAAATAATACAATTGTACTTTATTCAGCACTCTTTGCTTGTTTTACTCTATCAGGGGCAGACATGTTTTATAGGATCTTTCTCCATCTGACCTGAGGTAAATGAAGATCTGACTCAAGATTCTAAACAACATGCTTTTTTTTTAGTTAAATAAAATATCTTATTTTGCTACAGTTGTCATGTTTTAAAACGAATGTACCCATAACTGCATTGAAACATAGCTACTTACAGGAACTGTAAGTACCATGTGAAATACATTTCTATACATTAAGAAGAAAAAAAACAATGCTTGATTTATATACACTAGCTGGGCAAAAGTATTGGGACACACCTCTTAATTAATGAATTTAGGTATTTCAAAGAGACACATTGTAACAGGTGTATAAAATCAAGTGCATAGCTATGCTTACTGTATCTACAAACATTTGTGAAACAAATGGGTCCTTTTGAAGAGTTCAGTGAATTCAGGTGTGGTACTGCATTAGGATGCCAACTTTGCAATAAGTCAGTTGGTGAAATTTCATCCCTGCTAGATATACCACTGTAAGTGGTATTATTGTGAAGTGGACGTGTTTAGGAACAGCAGCAAATCAGTCACTAAGATGAAGGCCATGTAAATTCATAGAGCAGGGTCATCAAATGCTAAGGCACAGGGTACACAAAATACACCAATGCTCTGCTGAAAAGTTCCAAACTTCAACTGTGCGGCAGGAGCTTCGTGGAAGAAATTGCAAAAAACTGTATGGAAGCCTCACATGACCAAGTACAATGTCTAGTGTCTGATGGAGTTGTGTAAAGTACACCACAACTGGACTCTGGAGCAGTGGAAACATGTTCTGTGGAATGATGAATCATGCTTCACTGTTGGCAGGCTGATAGATGAGTCAGGGTTTGTCAGATTCCAGGAGAACGTTACCTGGCTCATTGCATTATGCCAACTGTAAAGTTTGATGGAGAAGGGATAATGGCAAGGAGCTGTTTGTCAAGGGTTGGGCTAGGTCCCTTCCTTCCAGTAAAGGTAAATTTTCATGGTTCAGCATACCAAGATATTTTGGACATTTTACTATACTTCCAACTTTGTGGGAACAGTTTGGTGAAGGACCTTCTCTATTCCAGCATGACTGTGACCCTGTGCACAAAGTAAGGTCCATAAAGAAAAGTTTGGTGTGCAAGAACTTGACTGGCCCACACAGAGCCCTGACCTCAACCCTATCAAACACATTTGAGATGAACTGGAATGGAGATTGCAAGCCAGGCCGTCTTGTCCAGCACCAGTGCCTTACCTCAATGCTCTACCGGATGAATGGGCAGAAATTCCCATAGAAACACTCCAAAATCTTGTGGAAAGCCTTCCCAGAGAATGGAAGCAGTTTACGCTGCAAAGGTAGTACCAAATACAAATGAATATCTATGTAATTAGAATGCAATGTCATAAAAGTTCCTATTGGTGTAACAGTCAGGTGTCCAAATACTTCTGTACACATAGTGCATATTTCATAAAACCATTGTCAGATGTGCATATATTCAGAGGCTAACCATTCCCTGAAATAAATACATATTTCTTTCAGCCACAGAAGCAGATTCATCAAAATCATGTTGGATAGAAATGTGCACAATTATTCCCATTCCCATGTGAGATTTCTCATCTGCTTTTGTCTGGGATGACACTGGGAGTCCTAGAAAATGCTACAAATATAAGATATTGTCCATTTAAAAAAGTAGGCTAATGTAAATGGATACCATGTGAATATATGTATCCTGATAAGAAGGATCACATGGAGACAGAATAGACATTTGCTTGATGGCCTTGACTTGATAGGCACCATGGGAAACGTAGTTCAACCACTTTCTAAGCCTTTGATTTTGGCAGCATGAGCCCAAGCTGGAATTTATCACTAGTTTTAGTAAATCTGTGCACAATTCAAAATAGCTTAATTAGGGCTTTTTTTCCAACTATATGTTCATCAGCAGGACCAGGACTAGAAGTTAGTCCTTTTTTTTTTCTTTTTCTTCAACCTTAATCACTATGTTACAACCGTATGGTGAAAAATAGCAAGCCGTGTTTTATATAAAAACTATATAACCACAATAGAAGATAAAGAATCTTTTTTTTCCTCCTATGATAATCTTCTTTTACTGATTATCCACTTAAAACCTTCAGGTCAGCCATTACCTCCAGACAATTAATGAATGTGTGAGTTTTTTGGGAGGGGTGGGCAGACATCCTTGTGAAGGCTCATCTAGGCTGTTTACAGGCATTTTAGCATCCTTCTTGCTTTGCTTTTTTGTTTATTATTGATGCACAATCGTGCCCTATTTTCATGTTTCCCTTATTCCCTGCTCTGATCCATGTCTGGTTTTCCTTCTGCGTTACTTCCTTCTGCATTATTTTCCATTCAAGGTTTTCTGATTTCCAAACCGTTTCTGTTCTGTCCTTTACAGCTACAGGTATTCTCTTATTCTGTGCAATGTTAATTTTGATTCTGTCTTAGCTAGGGATTTTCCTAAATGTGGGGTACCTGGTGGTTGGCAATCTCACATCTAATTGGCCAATAGGTGGACCAAACCCTTACCATTTTACCATCTTTACTGTTACGCTAGTTCCTGTATTTATGTATGTTCCTTTGTAATGTTCTCTTGTGTTCTTAAGCCCTGTCCTCTATGTAGTCTTAGTTATATCTGTGCCTGTCCCTTTAAGTTCTGCATGTGCCATTTGTCTATGCCCTGCATTATTCCTATGTTATTATGTGCAACTCTTTGCCTTGTATTGTTTATCCCAATTTTGGTGTCTGCTTTATCCTGATTATGTTTTGCCTCTGTCCTGTAGCTCTGCACTCTGTATTTCAGTTCTGTTCTTTTAGGGCAATTTAATACTATAAAGGTTAGTATGGCGAATCCATATTTTTAACATATATTTTACTCAGAACCATGCAAAGTACAAATAATGGAAACCATTAAAAGGTGAGTCTTGAGTTTATCTGCATGCTGTATTTCAATCATAGTCAAAATGTGTCATGTACACATATCTCATGGCATATCTAATCACAGTTGCAGACAAGAAGATTTTTATTGTGATGATACATATGATTGGAGAGATTGTCTGACCGTTTTTCTGTCTTGCTAAAACCCTAATGGTGATTTGGTTTTCTTTTCTATGATTTGCTTTACATTGTTTTCCCCTGTCACTTCCACTGCAATGATTTTCCACATATTTAGCAACTTTTCTGCACCCTGCATTTGTTCATTATTGCTCTTAATTCTAATTATTTCATACCTCTGACACACCTTTAACTATTCCAGTTTTATGGATATTCTTATGAATGACCAGCAATGGGAATTGGCAAATATCTGTAGAATCCAGGATTCCAACAAACCTGTTTAGTCAGTGGAGTATCTTGATTTTGTGCTGCCCTAGGCAGACAAAATCTGGGCACCCACCTACCCAAGCTGCACAACCACGTTACACACCTACGACATGCTCCATAACCTCCATTACATGACCCCACATAACGCATAACATTCAGACTCACATCACGCTCATACTCCCATCACTCAGTCACCTACTCCTACTCCCATCACACTCAGTCACACACACTGACTCCCATCACACTTACACTGACTCCCATCACACTCAGTCATGGACTCCCATCACACTCAGTCACACACACATACTCCTATCACATTCACACTGACTCCCATCACACTCAGTCACACACATAGACTCCCATCTCACTCACACTGACTCCCATCACACTCAGTCACGGACTCCCATCACACTCAGTCACACACAGACTCACATCACATGGTCCACACTAAAATATAGAGGGTTTTTGTAATACTTGTTAGTATGTGAAATCACTGGTGTCACTGTTGTCCTGCAAATATGCAGTGGGCACCCCAGCAGATCTCTCAGATCTCTCTAATTGGCTCCTGGAAGATGTTGGATGCACAATTTTTTTTTTTTTTTTTACATAAAACAGGAGAGGTCATGTTGGAAGGATCAAAGTTAAAAACAGTTTTTGTTTATACAGTTTAATTTTCAGTTTTAATGTGCGTTTATTTTGTACAGTTTTTTTACAGTCTGGAATTACATTTGAATGTTAAAAAAACAAGTATTATCGAACTGTAATATACTGAAATTGGTGTCATATCACATAGGTAATACAATTTATGTGGCTCCTGAATTTAGCTGGGCTGGCATTTTTAACATTTTGAGGTGCAACAGTTTTCAATCACTATATTATTATTTATTTCACTTTACCCAGTTCAGTCACACACAGTCACACAGACTCCCATCATACTCACAACCACCCTCTGGGAAAGTGCCACCCTAAAGAAGGTGCCGCCCTAGGCGAGCGCCTTGCTTGCCTCGCGGTAGATACACTACTGTGTTTAGTAGACATGTGCAAAACTAAAATTTTCGTTTCGTTTTCGTCCATTATTTATTTCGTCTAAAACGAATTTCGTTCATTAATGCATTCGTTTCAGACGAAATTCGTTCATTATTTTCGTTTCGTTCGTTATTATTCGTTCGTTTTATAGAATACAATGTAATACTATTGGCTTACATTCGGTTTATAGGCTGTGGGCATTTAACTATACAGAGACAGAGTCTCCATTCATAAAATTATAAATGGAGACTTTGTCTCCGTATAGTTAAAAGCCGGCATTTAACTATATGGAGACAGAGTCTCCATTCATAAAATTATGAATGGAGACTTTGTCTCCATATAGTTAAAGGCCGGCATTTAACTATACGGAGACAGAGTCTCCATTCATAAAATTATGAATGGAGACTTTGTCTCCGTGTAGTAAAATGCCCACAGCCTATAAACCGAACGTTCGGTTTATAGGCTGTCGGCTTATGGAAGACATGTATTCCTATTGCTATTCTATAAACCGACGTTCGGTTTATAGACTTTCGGCTTATAGAACAGCAATAGCATTACATGTATTCTATAAACCGAACGTCGTTCGTTTTAAAGACTTTCGGCTTATAGAATACATGCAATGCTATTGGCTTTCTATAAACCGAAAGAGTCCCCATTCATACGAATAGGTCAATTGACCTATTCGTATGAATGGAAACTCAATTTCGGTTTATAGAAAGCCAATAGCAATACATGCATTCCATAAACCGAAAGTCATTCATGTCGGTTTATGGAATGTAGTACAATGCTATTGGTATTGTATAAACCGACTCTATTTCGGTTTAGAATGCCAATAGCACGAATGGACGAATGAACGAATGATTTTCGTTTATTAACCATTCATTCATTCGGATTTTGTTAGTTAAAATTTTCGTTATTCGTTTTTCGGACGAATGGACGAAAATGCTATTTTCGTCCGAAAATGCATTAGTCCGAAAACGAATGCACATGTCTAGTGTTTAGTAGTCATTTAGCTTTCCAGTAGTTAAGGAAGAGCTACTCCTTCGTTAAACTCTCCTCAGCACTCATTTAGTACTTCAGGAGTTCTGCTCAGAATCCTGGGAAATGTCCACAAATATGAAATGGAGTATGGAAGGGTCAACATCGCTGTTTAAGGATTGTGTGAATTTGGGCTTAGAAAGTGCTGAACACCCCTACCACTCAGTAAGTTGTATAAGTACTAAAAACATGTTTTTAGAACAATAGATTAGCTTATTGTGCATAGAAAACAAACACCAAATTAACTTTGTACAAAACATACTCCAATTCTATTTTACTACAAAATCGTGTAGATAATTTGTCTTGTTTTCTTTGTCTTTTGTAATGTATCGCACAAAAATATAATACCCGAGTGAATGGGCCTCTAACAGTCTCAAAAGATACCAGTCCTTATCTCACAGATAACCCTTCCACAGAGGTCATTATTGTCATTAAAATTCTAATAAGCAAATACAGCGGCAAAGCTGTTATCTTTGTATCTATATGCTGTTATTTTACTTAATAGGGAAATTAAATTCTGCCATTTGTTCTTTTTCTGCTCTTATCTTCTACATTCCTGTAATAAGAAAAGGTAAGTCTATTGATACTCTTGGGGACTTTAATCTTCTTTTGAGGTCTATCACGCAAAGTAAATATTACACTTCCATATTTTTTTCTTGTTAACATATTCTATGCCATTCATGACTAATACAGATTTTTTATTTTTATATACACATTTTTTCTTAATATTGATCAAGGCAAATTTGTATGTCCCTGAAATGAGCATTGATTAAATGGTATCATTTATTCAATATCTAATTAAAGAGACAGATCTGCCCAACATATTTTACACCCATGTGAGAATATATTGTTCATGTTGTGCGAATTTTAATTATACTTGCCAACAATCCTTCATTTCCTTTTCCCTTCAGTGGATCTTTGTCTATATCGCTGATGTGCCATGTATGGGATTTGAGTGTTGAGAAAATAACCGTTAAATTATTATGTGAAAACTTAGCATCGGACACACGTTTTCTAGAAGAGAGCACAATGCTTTTCCAGTATGTCAGTCAGAAGAAGTCAATAGCTTTAATAAGGATTAATTTAAGGGAAAAAATTGTATTGGAAGTAGTTTTACCATGTATATCGATTAACATTCACTATTAACCCTCATCAACAACTCATCATGTAATACATCAATCCAATTCAAACCTTTTCCATGGCAATTTAACATTAGTTAATTGTTTTTACACTCTTTCCCACCTAAAAAAAAAAAAAAAAAATAACACTCCACAAGCTTGTGTGAAAGCGTGAAGCAGCATTTCTAATTAATTATTATCTTGTGGTGTGATTGTTTTTTTTTGTTTTTTTATATTGGTATACAAAATTAATACATATCACAATCTATAATTTCAATATAAAACAAACCATTCATGATCCACAGATTCTCCTTCCTACTTTGTTTCCATCTAGTAGTTTGCATTCAAGTCACATAACAATAATTTCAAGCGAAATAGTTTTAATGGTTTTTTTTTTAACTATTCTAAATGAAATGTTACTTCAGAAAAACATTTTTTGAAAATGTTTTTCTTCATTATTAAAATATAAACTTGACTTTGAGACTGTTTATAAAGCCCACCATCCAGGGGGATGGGACTCTTCAGAGAAAAGGGGTTATTTTTAGTATTGGGATTTGGGAATAATTTATTAGGGGGGGTTATTTTCGTTTTACTTTTACATTTCTAAGAGCTGATAGTTCAGCGTAACGGCCGCGTATTTCTTCATTGCTGACAGTTCAGCTTTCTAACTGCCGCGCTGAACTGTCAGCGATGAAGATGCGGCGAAGAAGAGTCCTAGACCCCCATCCAGGGCTGTATTGCATCCCCCGTGCAGAAAAGACAAAATAAGTCTCACTTTACAAATCTGACAAGAACAAACAAACTTTGCAGCACGCACATCTGACACCCTTTTGTTTTGTCCTATATTTTAACCGGTTCCTGCATTAAACGTGCTAAGCCAATTTCAAAGACATGGCCAAAACGACGGCATAGCACTATAAAACAGCAGCACACTGTGACACCCTGCAAAGCACTATGCTGTGGAATCTTCTGCAGGGATACATTCTGTCAATTAAGACTTCAGTCTGACCGGTTAACAGAACTGTGTCAACCTAGACATTGCTTATACTGTGAATATAGAGAACACAAAAAATTAAAATAAAATAAGAGTGACATAGGTTTTAAATATTTTTCTGGTGTCTCCGGCTTATGACACCACCTGTGGTTTGATATGCAAATTACACATTTTCCATTGAAAACCAATTAATTTGCATATCAAGCCAAACGGTGATGTCATATGCAGGATACTCTACAGCCATATATAAAACACATTTTCCCCCAATTTAGCCATTTTCTTGCAGTTATGCTAACACAATGTATAGATCACTTTCAATCATTTTTTTAATTCTCTACATGCGCAATAAAAACAATGTTTGTCGATAGTCCTTTTAAGTTTAAACTTCCCTTCTCCATTCCCTGCAGGTCACTCTTTCATGGATAAAACCCTTTGTGTATATATTTTATTATCTACATTCACATTATAAGCAATGTTTAGGTTAACAGAGTCCCTTTAAATGTAACGGACATTCCAAATAAGCACCAGTGACATAACTGGACATAGCGATTTTTTGGCAGAGGCCCCACTGGTGTTTTGGTCTTTCTTCCTTGTGCACAGGCATAGCCATGAAGAATCAAATGCTTCTCAGCACCTGAAAAATATTGGAGAACCTCTGCCAAATAGCATTTCCATTCCAGCACATAAAAGTGACAGGATGTATAAAGAAAAGGGCAATCACTGTTCTACTTTACAAACAACAAGTCATTTTTTAAATAAATTTGGCATCATTTTTTTTTTTTTTTAATATATATCTCCATGCTACTAATCAAGCACACACATCTAATTTGGCTGTTAAATTAAACTTAATTATAAATTTAAATATAAAACCCATCTTTGAATAAAAATCCAGAAAGATGTAATTGTAGTGCTCCATTAGAATTCCCTGCTACACATTTAGAACAGAAATGTCTGCAGTGCATGGTAATGAGCATCTCTCCCACCTCTACTGCCAGTGGAACCTGCTGTGAATGCAGCGAGGTGGGTACTACATCACTAATATAAAAGTACCATCAACCTGCACAGATCTCCATAGCAGTGCTTCCTTGTGTTCCATCTTTTCAAAAGTCAGCACTCATTGATATTTTTGTCTCCAAAAAATTGGCTGATATCAAATTTACAGGAGTTATGATTGAACTCCCTTCCATCCCTGCCCCATTCTAGTACAGCCCATTTACATCCAGTATGTGTTAACCATTAAAGCAGAAGTCTGGATATTAAATCGATTTTTTATGAATTCACCTGCACTCTCTCCATTTTTCATTTTTTTCATCAGTAGCCATAAAAAAAGTGGTACTGTTCATCAATATCCACTGTATCTAATGTATACTGTATACTAAAATGAAGAATACATATTGTTATATCTTTGTGATGCTTTGTCTGCATGTTTATTTAGAGAGGCACATAGTGTGTATGTTTAATGGTGGCTTGGGTACAGTGAACAGATGTCCCCAGCTTCTGGGGACAATTCCTAGGTTGAGACTACTACTCAAATATTCCCTGGGGAATTTTGATCAGTGCCAAGCCATTTGTCCCAAATTTTCCATCCAAAATGAATGCTGATTCACCAATGTAGACAGTATTCTCTGCAAGAGAATGTGTTATATATATATATATATATATATATACCGGTATACATACATTATATATATATATATATATATATTGCATTTACTCAGTAAACTCAAACTAAATACAGTGCATAATAATTCTGTGCAAATATGATCATAAAATCTAGTCTGTTTCTGATATTTATAAAGTGTATTTTTCAAGCTTTGTAACTAAAAAAGCCCTTATTACTATTATCCATACCTGATTTGGTTTCAATTTGTGTCAGTTTTCAAAATGCTACCAAATGCTGAACTCCGTAAATTGATCACAGGGAACTATCAATTATACTGGTTTAACAGGCCAATTTTTCAAAATGAAAGAAACTACCTATAAATTGGCTAAATATTTCAGCAACCACTGGAAGGACAATGTTTTTTTATGCACATCATTGATAAAAAATCCAATTATTCTTTTGTGAAAATAAAAAACAATTTAACAAGGGTTTTTATTAGTAAATGCAATAAGGCTTATTTGCCAAGGATTATTTTAACACATGAATTCAATAGTACTGCTCAAAAACAACTGTCAGAAACATAGATGAAAATGTAAACCTTAAAAAAAAAATCTGAAATCGTTCCTACAGAAGTAGTATTAATTTGTTGCTGAAGCTAGGTGGCAGTGCAGTTCAGTTATACAGCTACATGTACTTTGTATCCATATTTGTCCAATACATCACACAGACATAAAACAATTCTACATGTATGGTGATTCTGTGGCATTCTTGTGATGTGATGCAGACAGTTTAAAACATGTGGAGATTAATCTAAAAATAAAAGTCATTGGTCAACTTAAAAAAAAAATAGTTTTGATTAATCTTCAGTGGCTTGAACGTCACTCCATCAGTTTTAAAAATAGTTGGATCGAAAAGACGATTTAATTGAAATGGTCAGTATTCTTCTTGATAATGTTGCTTATTTTTTGAAACAATATTTCCAGCAGACTCTAAACTATATAATAAAAACTTGCTCGATGACACAGTACAAACTACACCAGCTTGCTACACACAATAATCTGTCATTAGTCCATGCACATTAGTTGTAAATATGCAAAAAAAAATGCTCAAATGTAAATTAAGGCAAGTCCAAAAACATGTGGCCTGAAAACGCATTTCACAGATGTAGATTTTGGTTTCTCTGGAAGTCTGAGTCTGTGAGGTCTCAACCAGTTTTGCAGACTTATCCAAGCATTCTTCTTCCTTTCAGCATCCTTTTGCCTTGCTTGCTTGTTGATTTTCTATGCTTGCGCCTGCTTTTGCATTGAAGTTTGATGCCTGACTTCAGAGAGCTGCTTCTTCTGTTCCTGATCCTCTGCTTAAAGCACATTTTGAAATTCTACCCTGTCCAGGAACTGGGAAACTGAACCTGGAAGGCTCAACCAGTCAGTGGTTGTTTTTCAGCATTTGCTGAGACCCTTTGGCTACATCAATATTACTTCATCTAAGTTGCTCCTTTAAAGGGCCCCCTCCTCTTTAGTCACCCTCTCTACTGTGTTCCTCTTTCAGTCACCCTCTCTAAGGTGTTCCTGCTTAATTACCCTTACCTAGGAACTCAACACAGCCCTTTAAATTGATTGGGTTGTCTTTTGGACAAGCAGTTTATTGATTGGTTTGTTTGCTTGGTTTGATCTTTTACATTAATTGGTTACAGTTTTGTATTTAAATGTGTTATGTTTGCATTAAGACACACTTAGTAAGTGTCTATATCTATCCTAGATATAAGATAGGGAACTGAGGATTAATACAATTATTTAGAAAATCGGGCAGACTAGATGGACCAAATGGTTCTTATCTACTTCTACCCCACCTTATGTTGTCGCTATTTACATGTTTTACACAGTTTTTATAATAAATTACTTTTATTTTTTTCACGGATCTTGGAGTGTTGACTTCTTTTTTCAATCTGATGTACACCTGACCTGACTGATTCAGTGGAATAAGTCAGAGCACCTGGTCTAGTGAATTACCAGTTGCACTTTCTTAAATGATCTTGCAAACAAGTGGAAAATGGGTTACCATTTTTTCGTGAGGCTTATAATCTAATATCAACACTCTCCTCAAATCGGAAACATCTCTTCTTGATCTTTAATTCCCTCCTCTGCCCAGTGCTCCACTCTTACAGCCCAAGACCTTGAATCCCATTTAAAAAATAAAAGTGATGTAATCAGGGGCAACTTTACCCCCACAACTTACCACAACTGCCTTCTGCCTCTTTCCCTTCTCCCAAATAATCTCTGAATATGTTTACACCTGTAACTGAGAAAGAGGTAGATATTCTACTCACCACTTGCATGCTAAACCTCATCCCAACTCAACTTGCATGCTGTATATCCTCTCTCCTCTATCCAAAACTAACCCACCTAATCAGCTTCCAATACCACCTGTATACAGATGACACTCAGATCTACATCTCTTCCACTAACCTCACTTTCGTGTCATGTGTTGGGGACAGTTGACCATCTCTATCTAGAGGTCTAACTGATTACTGAAAAGTAATCTCTCTAAAATGGAGCTGAAAATCTTCCCTACCTCATGCTTCGTCCATGTATCTGACTTCACTGTGTATTTAAGCATGCATGGGATAAGGCTATCCTAGATATAAGATAAGGTCGGGGACTAACGTTTTTAGAAAACTGGGCAGAATAGGTGGTTCTTATCTACTTATAGAAATGCTGCAATTCTGCCCACTGCTGACCGAGACAGTTGTCTTGGGGTTAACTTTGAATCGGCTCTATCTTTCATCTCCCATGTTCAGTCCCTGACCAAATCGTTTGCACATGAGGAACATAGCCTATTCCTCATCAACCAAAACTACCCTAACGCAACCACTACATTCCTCAATGTATTAGGCATTCCTCCAACCTCGTCACTTCTTCCAATTAACGCTTTTGAGACTTTACCTAAGCTGCTGCCTTTCTCTGGAACTCCCTTCCACAGAGAATCCAAGTACAGTGCATTCATCAAGGAACCTGTAGATAAATAGAGACCTCCTGCAGTGACTCACAACTAGAAAGTGCTTTAGAGTGAAATGAGAGGAGCAGTCAACTAGTGATGGGCTGTGAGGTTTCAGTCATCCCTCTGGAACCACTGTTAAAACAGATTCATCTAGTCAGATGTAATATTTGCATTGCTCTCTATTAGCGTTACCACACAGCTGGTATACCACCACTCCAGTAGACAACTGGCGACAGTAGCATAGCAAGTGGTTTTTTTTGTCTTTTGAAGACAAATTGATTTTTACTAGTACTAAGCAATACATACACCGTGTGCCACACTATTTGCCTCAAAAGATAAAACAACAATTTTTTTAAAGTATAAAATATACTGTCAGTTTTTCTAACATAGTGCTGCAGTTTTTTAATGAGCATGCTACGGTATGGCCTACAAATGTGTTATCAATGAACACAAAATAAGAATGCAGAATTGAAAAAGTAATCTGTTAATACCTCCATTCAGTTTTTCATCCTGATCCCATTGAAATGTTCTACTTTAGATAAACAGGAGAAAAAAATACATACAATGTATAGATGTTGTTCACAGGATGAGGTAGATGGATGTTTTTAGAATTTAGTTATGGAGAATTTCCTTCTAATACCTTGTAAATGCTCTTTTCTGATAAAAACACCTCTGGATTAATTTTTTTTTTTTTTTTTTTACAAAAGTATATATTAAAATAGTAAAGCAATTAATTAATTGGAATTGATAATAAAAAAGGGGTCTTTTCTCTTCTAACCCCTAGCTGCCAAGGGGTTTGTAATAGCTACTGGGTAGTATTAATTGTGATTACAAATGACCATACATATTACATATCAATGGGCTTTCTCTTTATTTACCTTTTATATTATACAGTAGGTGATATGTTGAAATGAAATTGTGTTTTTGGTATGTGGTGCAAATTAGTGGGTGAACTTTGATGTCTCATCCTGTCAATTACTATTAATGTCAACTGTGAGTTGGAATCCCGACACAAAATGAATGGGACACTAGTGTTGTGTTATGTTTTGTTTTTCTGTTTTTTAAAGTAAAGATAAATAGTAAATTGTCATGGTGCAGTCCTCGGTTATATCAAATACGATGTGATAACCTACACTCTGAGTTAAAATTGTGCGCTTTTATTCCACAAAACATGGCAATGTCAAGCCTTGAGGGAAAACTGCTTTACGGGTTAAAACGTTGCCTATTTTTGCCAAATAAAAGTGCACAATTTTCACTCACAGTGTGTGTTATCGCATCTTATTTGTTTTTAAAGTAAAGAAATAATAATAGTGAAAATTAATCACTAGCTCCTCTGGAGTTGCTGACACAAAAAAAGATGTACAAATCCTGCACGTGTCCCAAATGGTTTACTAATCTCCTGCTCCACTGATATCACCAAACATTTCAACAGGTCCAAGTAGAAGGTTCAGTTTTCGTTACAGTTTACGGTTTAGCAGATTGCACTCAAAGTGAGTTTATAGAAGACAGTTTAATTAATTGGCCACTTTACTAGGTTCTTAACAAATAGAATGCTTCACAAAAGGGGTTAATACACACAATCTTCGTCAGATATACATATGGTGGTTATAGAATGGTTAACATCAATAGCACAACATAATCAACTTGGATTATTATTTTTTTTTAGAAGATGATAAAGGATTTTCTGTAATTGGATGAATCACATTGTATAGACCATTTTATCTTATTTAAGACTCATTAGCAGTAGAAACTAATGCATTAATTACTACTTCTTCTAACAATATTAGTACAAGTATTTGAAGTGCTATTGACTCTATAATTGTAAGGGTTGGGCTGTTTTTTTAATCACATTTTCTACTATACATTTCCATCTAAAAGTGTTCCTGATATCTAAACGTGATTGTAATTGGTAATCAATAGTATAGATTAACTGTGCAGCTGTCTGAACATTGCTCACTGGAGCAGAATATACCCTATGGAAATAAGATAGTTAAACACAAGAATCCATCCTCCTACTCTATTGCTGCAGCTAGCACTTTCTTCAAGCTATTAATTTTATTATTAGCACACCTGGAGACATTGGTTCCCTTGGGGAAAAGCAATTCAACTGTGTGTGTGTGTGTTACAAAGAGTGGTGACATAAGATCAATGATGAAGCAGAGACTGTAAGCTATCTGGGAGTATTCTCTTTACAACCTTTTGAATTTAGATGCACATCTTTAAACCACTGACACCATTGGAGTTAAAGGACTTAATAATTATAGGAAATATATTTAGTCTGTCTAAAGCTTGTGTTTGTTTTGATATCGTCAACATAATAGTAAAAGCTTTTGAGGCCCAGACAAGGAAATTAAATGAGAGAGGGTGACTCCACAGATTATTACATGGCAGTAGAGTGAGCACAAATCAATATTAATGTCAGCAGGGCATGACTTGTGTAATGACCTAACAGGTATACAAAATGTCAGTGCTTTTGAACTTGGGTTCCTTATATTTAGTATTTAGCACTCTCACTAATTTACCATAACTCCCCATTGATGCGCTTGTTACAATAAACATTACGAGGGTAGAACCTAATCTTTCCGCTTTGGAGTCAGAAATGGATTCCATAACTAAGGTACCATGGCAGCCATTTTACATGGAATGAGTTCTGACTCTATTACCAACTACATGGTGTATCAACAAATTGAAATACATGTCTTTTGTAAGGAATGAATATACTATTTTGATGGAATATGGTATCTGAATGCCCCTATCATTTAGATATTGGTGAACTGGTGGTGTTTTTTACACCAATATTCTACATGCAACTTGTAAATGTAAGTGAGTTAGGACCAATGAGACAGCTGTGAGTACTCTGGTGCTTAGGTGAAAAACCCAGAACACAAGGAACAAAACATGTCCCCCCTAGCCCACCACCCCTCCCAATTTAATTAAAATATTGTTTTTTTACATGATGGTCCTAGGGTTAGGATTAAGGCTTCAATGTCCCCATTGAAAATTCGGTTAGCAAAAAGCAATGTACTACTTTTACTTATTGCCTTTAAAAAGGTTAATAAGTTTAAAACATGGAGTATTTCAAAACTCTTGATAACTATTACTATTGTGGCAAGGTCAGAGAGGCTTTCTATGTTAGTAATAGATTGGAGAGCTCTCTATTCCCAGCATGATGGGGTTAATTGGTGGGAGTCACTCCTTGACTATTATCACCCAGGTGAATGTAATTTAACTGGAGTTTTAAAAGGTTAGCCTCTGAAGTCATGTCAGAGTCCAGCAGCTGGGAGAGAGAAGGCAGTTAAGCTTGAGACTCTGAGGAAAGAGGTATTGTGTGAAACTCATTTAAAGTACTGTTAACTTTTGTTTAAAACTGGGAACCGGATTAGCTGGCCAGTTGGATAGTTAGAAATACTGTTGTTTAGTAAGTCTCCAAGTTGGAGTAGGATTTATTTTCTTTTTGTTTCATTTTTTGGGAGAGCACAACGTTGTATATCCTGTGGAAAAGTGATAATAAACTGCAGTAATATTTTAACTGTTGCATTTGATGTTTATGGTAAAGAGCCTGGCCATCCTGCCACACTATATATAGCAGATTTTTTCATTCGAATTTGTAGATGTGTAAAAGATTTTTCAAGTAAAAGTTAGAAGTGTTTTTTTTTTAAATCCGATTTTATTATTCTTATTATAGTAAATTATATGATTTGATCAAAATTGTGAGTAGAGTAAACAAGTGTGTCGTTTTGGTTACGCAGACTGCTTGACAATAAGAGTCCATCCACACAACCTTCCGCAAATATAGAATAGGTGGAAAAGTTGTTTAAGAAAATTTAAGAAACAAAACACAGAAGCATACATGGGATGAGATTAGATTCCAGACTAGTGAACCTGTGTCTGAGGGAATTCTGTGATCACTAAACTGGGGGCTAACCTCACTGAGTTGTGGTTCTGGTACAACTTACTTCAGGTGATCTTTTTTCCTCAGTATGAACCTTCAAGTCTCTGCATACCTATCCAAGGCTCTGTGTATCTGTTTACCTTGTCTCAGGATATCTGCTAGTCCAGGCTATCCATCCTTCCTGATTTATGGTTTTACTTTCCTTGGTCTGTCTGTGTGTCCAGTGTGCCTGCAACAATGCTACTGTTTTTTACCTTCACTATAAAATGTTATACTGTATATACACTCAGCATAGTGACAGTGACACTTAACAAGAAGACATTCATTATATATGCCTATGTTCTGTCCACAAATAGGAATGGCAGGGAAGCCAACTATGAATTAAGAAGCAAATCTGTCAATAAATCTTGCGCAAGACAACTAGATATCTTGTTTCAACCTCTGTAGGAACCATATATACTATAGTTTATTTTTCTAGTAGTCTCCACCAACACACACCACTTATCCAGATTAGATATTTGTATGGAAAGTAATAGCAGAAATACTGTGTGTGAGGCTTTCAATACTTTTTTTATTCCTTTAAAAATGTTAATTTATAAAGAAGAAAGAAAGGGATTCCATTTGGATATTAAAACTATCAACCAGTAGATAACGAGGCAGCAGTTACCAGTAAGGACTTGGGGAACAAATATAGGGGAGGAAAGAAATCAGTCAGCAGAGAACCACATTTATATATTTTGAAATGTAACTTTAATCGGAGAGGCAGTAATCGTCAGGGCCTGACTGAGCATGCAAAACATCCCTTTTGCAAATGTACCAGTATTACCTTGAGTCAGCATGATGTACACATACATACATAGAAAGAAATGTAAACCATAACACGTAGAAATTAACAGATGACCTCTTGCACAGATGATGTCATAATATAGTTACTATGTGCAATGATTTTGCCAGGCATAGACAGTGCAGTGTAGTTACAATATACATATAGAGTGCCTATCACAGAACAGTGAAGTTACAGTGAAGAGATAATCTGCCAGCCACAAACGGTGGGTCAGTGAAGTTAGAATTGGCATATTGTCTGCTAACCACCAATGGTGCATTAGTATTGTTATTATCAACATATACCCAGCCAAAGATAACAGGGTATGAATGAGATTAAAACTCACAGTAGTGTGCGGTATTTGTATCTCAAAACAAGGTTGCCAAATGGATCTGACAAAAATACTGGACTCTTAAAAAAAAAAAAAAAAATACTGGACAGCACAAAAACATCACCACATTCTTATGTATAAAGTAATGGAAATTCCTGTTACAATAAAACTCACAGATCTTTACAGAGTTGCAAAGAGCAATAATAAAATAATGGTAATGTTCAATGTGTATTTGTGTATCACAGAACTCCACATCAATGAAACATACACACAGTGCCAGCTTTGCAACCAGTTTGTCAGTGCCAGCCTTGCCCCAAATACCTTTTCAGTGATGGCATTTCCCCAAATAGATTATTTAATGCCAGCCTTGTCCCCAAACAATTTCAGTGCCAGCCCTGTTACCAGACAGATTTGCCACAAATACAGTTTACCAGTGCAAGCCTTAACCCCAAATAGGCCAGTCCAGCACTGCTAATAGTGCAAGATGGCCTCAAGAAATGTCCACATTTCCTAAGGGGCTAAACGTACACAATAAGCATTCTCACACACACACATTTCTTCAGATTTCCATTACAAACATGAAAGTAACATTACATTTATTTATATATTGCCAACAATTTACATAGCACTAGATACAGAATATAGAGAGGTACTATATATGAAGTAAGACTGACAACAGACTGATACATATATAAAAATATGACGTAGAGAGCCCTGCTCCCAAGATTACAACCTAGAGGGATTGGGGGACATGAGACACATGAGGGATTTAAGAGGTCCAAGTGAAGGTGCTGGTAATTCTAGAGTTATGGATGGTTGCTAACTAACTCCTCAAAGGTTATTCAGACTTAGTGTTTTGATGCTTTCTTTATATTGATGGCTTGTGTTGATGACCCTCTACAGTATGTGTATAATTATGCTTCACATACACACACACACACACACACACACAATGGAATACTAGTAACTATTCCTTTTGACTAGTAATGCAATTTGAAATAGATAGAATAAGAGAGTGTGCAGGCATTTTGATATACAAAGAGTAAAAAACATCACGACTCAGTTATTGTTCAAATAGTGAATGTTGATGAATGTGCCACTTTCAAGGACAAACATTGTACACAATGTTTAACAACTTATTGTGTTATTTTTCTTGATAAAGAAAGAATGTGTTTAGTTTATTTGACCTAGATCAAGTGACCTCATGATGTAAATTGCTAACTTCTTTAGAAATTGATATATAAATATTGGAGGGAGAAAAAAAGAGATCCATTGTCATTCAAAGAGCTATTATTTTGATAAATGAAAAACGTATAAAGTGCGCTTAAACAAACTGTAAGGTGAAAAAACAGTAAGGTGAAAAAACAATGTGAATACTGAAGTTGCCAAGTTGCCAAGTTGAAGCCCACAGGCAAAACGCGTAGCGGACTGGACTCACCTGCCTTATATATATCTTTTTGTCTATTGGACCTGTTTTACTTTTAAGCTTTTCTGTACATTTTTGTACACTTTATGTACATTTTATATTCAGCTGCACCATCAGAGGACATCAAATCCGATATTGTTTGAGGCGCCCATCATACAGGATAAGGATAACTCTAAGTGTAAGCTGCTACTTATTTTCTTATTAAATATCTGTATATTCACATACTAATCTACTTCCTTCCATTGTACCTTTCTTGAGCTGCAACCTACAGAGGAGGTCTACACCACGTCCACTACTGATGAATACAGGCTTTTAAAGTGCAACTCATTTTCTGGAAGTCTGTGAGTGAGATAATAGAGGGGAGATAGAATCCCCCCTCGATCACACAATATATTTTTCCACTGCAATTTTCTTTTTTTTTTTTGCACAGAATTTTTCACGGAAATTATTCCTCACCTAATAAGGTGTATATATATGTATTCACATTGTTTTTTCACCTTACTGTTTTTTCACCTTACAGTTTGTTTAAGCGCACTTTAGCTATTATTTTGATAGTGGGATTTAAAATTGCCCCATGGTCCCTGTATTATTGCAACATATATTTGAATTCCAAGCACACTGCAAAACCCTTCAATGTAGTACATCTTTCATTTGAAATCATCATAATGTATGCAGGTGAAAGTCAAAAGCTTGGAATCACCTCCATTCTTCAGAATGAAAAAAAATAAATCATATTATATATGTAAACTGCATCACAAATTAATAACCATACGCTGCTGTTTATATTGGTACAAACACAAGGGGCACTCCAGGTCAAGCAGGGAAATACAATTTCAGTTAGATTTTTATATATCTGGCCCCCTAGGAAAATGCAGACAGAGGTGTTTATAGACATAAATAAATATTGGGAGAAATACACTGATCAGTCATAACATTATGACCACTGACACAGAGGTAGTGTGATGATTTGGGCAATGTTCTGCTGGGCAACCTTGGGTTCTGCCATTCATGAGGCTGTTATTGTTGCTGACAATGCAAACCCTTGCATGGAAACAGTATTCCATAATGGCATTTGCCTTGTTAAGCAAGATGATGCGCATAGCCACAAAGTAGGAATGGTTTGAGGAACACAACAATGAGTTTAAGGTGTTGACTTGGCATCCAAATTCCCCAGATCTCAATCTAATTGAGCATTTGTAGGATGTTCTGTACAAAATGTTCCATCCGTGGAGGCCATTTGTTCTTTTTTTAGTTTGTATCTGTTTTATCTTTAATTTACCCGATTGCTCAGGGTAGGACTAGCAAGGGAAGTAAATGTCCCCTTACTCTCCTCAATGGGCCAGGGATTCATCATTTTTCACTTCTAAATGCACACAGCCAGGAATGCATAGGTCAGGCAACCATATTCACAGTAGAGGCTGTGACTGGGCTCAACAGTATAAGATAAAAAGCCTCAAGTTCAGATAAGATGCATTTTCTTGACATGGTAGCTTCTATCATTGAGGATATGTGTTCGCCTAGAAATAACTGAACTTAAAACCAGACTGTGGGGTAAAACAACGGCCACAGCACTTTATTTAAATAGCCATTACATTTACAATCATATAACACATATATATACACATTCCACCTATGTATATATATCCATAATTAATACAATGACTAAACATACCATAAACATAAATATTAAAACATTCCATATACAGGAAAAACCAATCAAGCTTGCAAGTGTATCCAGGTGGCTGCCGAAGTCCATGTTCCTGGGCATATCCCAATGCCCCCAATACCTGAGGTTCGAGGTACCACTTTCCCCTCGAACCTCCCACCAGAGTCCCGATTGACTCTCCCCAATCCAAATGTTCCATTAACCCTCCTGGATACCCTGCAAGCTTCCGCCACAAGCCCATCACCCCGGATGGGCTCCCCCCCCGAGCAAAACTGTGGCCGTCTCGATTCCTTCCTGCAGAGCCAGGTTGAAGAAATCCAACCCCAGCTCATTCGGATGCACACCATCAGACCTAAACAACCCCCCAAATTTACCTTCCAGGTTAATGTGCCGCACCACCACCTCGCCTTTCTTCCTCATGAAACTCGCCATCAGCTTGTTTATCTTTCCCCGGCAACGGTTCATGGCCGCCGAATCCCTGGCGTGCCTCCAAACCGACCGGGGAACCATCTCAGACCAAATGATCTTAATCCCTGGTAGAAGAGTATGCAAGCGGGACACGTCCCGCTGCATATTCTTCACCAGCTCCCTCTGAGGCACTACCCCCAAATCATTCCCCCCTGCATGAATAAAGAGTATGTCAGGGCGGCCGCCCCGCCACATTCTTTGTTCCACATTAGTTACCACAGCATTCCACAACATGCCCCTTACTCCAAACCACTTCAGACGAACTTGATCCGGAGGAAAGCCCAGCTGGACTCCACTCCTACGAACTGCAGCTCTCCTCTCAGCCCAGTAGACGTATGAATGGCCGATGATCCATACCTCCAAACAAGAACCTGGAACAGAGAATACAGTCAATAACATAATACTATGTACACCGCTCCCGCGGAAATCAATCAGACCAAGATTCCTCGTTACCTTTTTTTTTTTGAACCTCAACCAATTCATATTTTTTTTTTTTTACATATATTTTTTTTTTTTATAACAGTAATCTGTGTGGACGAACGTACGATCTGTACCGTCCAGATTCCCAGCGACCAATCTTCTTGACTAAAGCCTCCCCTAGGCCTAGCCGTGAAGCCTCCGTGGCAGCCCCAATCCGAAAGGAATGGGTGCCGAACTCATGCGCTGGCACACCCAGGCGTTCCAAGGCCATCCTCATTACCCTGAGGAATTGAAACCTCGATAAACCAGAGGAGTCTGCGTGGACCAGGAGGGACTGAGACCCCTGCGCCCGCACAACCAAAAACTCCCTGATGCAGCGTACCGGGCACACCCGCTCACCTGGTACCCTATAGAATTCCACCATACGGCCCCGCCTGGCCGTATCCATCTTTGATGACCTGAGCCACACCAGTAGCTTCCCAGGTTCACACACCACGTCCGTCGCCCAGATGCCGCCCAACCGGGCCCTGGAAGGACTTACCAGCTCCGATATCCGGAATGCCCCGAAAAAGGCCAAGGAAAAGGCCGTAGTAAACAACAGATATTCGTACTCCGATGTGCAAATGGCTCGCAGTGCCTCCACCATCCTACGCAGCAACGCCACCGACACCGGGCGTCGTGTATCCGCTTGCTTTTTTCCTTTCCGAAAACCTTTTAACGCTTGCCTTACCACAAAGCTCTTACACACGTCTACCTCACCTCGCAATTTAAACAAAAAGGACAAAGCTGCCACTGCTTTGTCCAATTTGGAAGGGGACGCCCCTTCAGCTGAAAGCTGAACCAAAAACCAAAGCAAAGCATCAAGCAGGGATGCCTCTGAGTGATGTCTACCCCTTGCAGCCACCATCGCATCCCAGTCTCGCCAGACCCTCGCGTATGCCGACCATGTGGCAGGAGCAAGCGAACCTTTTACCCATCCCGCAAGCACTCCATCCCGATCTTCCACAGTACCGACGGGCACTCCTGCCCAGTCTTGTCTGCTCCCGGAGCTTCTGCCCGAAACCGCTCCCACTGGAATCGAGAAAGAGCATCCGCTATAACGTTTAAGTGCCCTGGTACATGTTTTGCACGGAACGAGATGTTCAGTTCCATGCAAAGCAGCACAAAACGCCGTGAAAGCCGCACTACCGGGGCCGAAGCTGCTGATAGGTTGTTTACTGAATGCACGACCGCCAAGTTGTCAGAGAAAAAGACAACCCGCCGGTCTCGCATGCACCCCCCCCATAGCGTTAGGGCCACTAGCAGGGGGAATAGTTCCAGAAACGCCAGGTTCTTCAGAAGTTTGCTACCCGCCCATGCCTCCGGCCAAAGCTTCGCGCACCACTTACCAGCAAAGTAAGCGCCGAAACCCACGCTACCTGACGCATCAGTATACAGCTCCAACTCATCAGCCTGTACTACTGCGCGCTGAAATACCACCTTTCCGTTAAACCGCTCAAGGAAGACCAGCCACACAGCCAGGTCTGCACGTATCTTCCTAGTTACCCAGATAAAATGGTGTCCCGCCGCAATACCTGCCATAGCCCTTGATAGCGACCTAATAAACACCCGACCCACCGGAATTATCCGGCAGGCAAAGTTCAAGCGCCCTATCAGTGACTGTAACTGACGCAGGGTAACCTTTTTGGCCCCCCCTACCATTTGAACAGCAGCCCGTAATACCACCAGCTTATCCCTGGGGAGTCTGCAGACCCCTGCCACCGAATCTATTTCCAACCCCAGAAAGCTTAGGCACGTAGTAGGGCCCTCTGTCTTGTCCGCCGCCAAGGGAACCCCAAAGCTCTGTGCAACCTGTTCCAGCGAGCGCAGCAGCACCAAGCAGGCTCTGGAGCCCCTAGGGCCTACGCACAAAAAATCGTCCAAGTAGTGCACCATTGAACGATCATTTGCTACTTTCTTAACTACCCATTCGAGAAATGTGCTAAATTTCTCGAAATAGGCACAAGAAACCGAGCACCCCATAGGCAGACAGAGGTCCACATAGAACCCCTGCTCAAACCAACAGCCCAATAGGTGGTGGCACTCCGGGTGTATAGGGAGGAGGCGAAAGGCCGATTCTATGTCCGCCTTAGCCATTAATGCCCCAGCACCCGTGTCTCTGACCAGCTCTACTGCTCTATCAAATGATGCGTACGATACGGAGCAAAGCTCCTTATCGATGTCATCATTGACCGACCCTCCCTTCGGATAGGACAAATGATGTATTAGCCGGAATTTACCAGGATCCTTCTTAGGGACCACCCCCAAAGGAGAAACCCGCAAATTCGCCATGGGTGGTTCTGGAAACGGGCCGGCCATCCTGCCCGCCTCCAGTTCCTTCCGTAGCTTGTCCCTCACTACTTCCGGAAACTGAAGCACCGACTTCAGGTTCCGGCGGGAGATACGGCCTGGGCCTGGGACAAACGGGATGCGAAACCCCGACCTAAACCCGTCCTCCAAGAAACTTGCGTCCGTACGCCTACCGTAACGCCTTAGCCACGGCCGCATCGCGTCGCAGCTCACCGGAGTTCTCCCCTTTAGCCCCAGACTGCCCGGCTGAGCTACCTGACTTACCACGCTTAAAACATCTAGCCGCGCTATGCGCGCCTCCGCAGACCGAGCACTCATGTCTGAATTTGCAGGAGGCGCCCCACTTGCACTGGCTGTCGTTGAACAGCCAGCAAGTACCACGTTTTCCGGCGGCCGGCGCGGAACCCTGTGTTCCGCTACCGGCCCCCCCGGGAAAGGGCGATGCCTTTTGCGCCATCATGATCTTCACCCAGAGAGTAATATCAATCTGGTCAAAGCTCATGCCTGGGTTCGCTGCGAGGCGTTGACGAAACTGTTCGTCATACCTCCACCATGCTAAACCCCCATACAGTCGGTACGCCTCCCAAATACCATCCACGTAGCAAAACAGTGAGGAGCACCGCTCGGGGCGCTTTTCACCTATGACACTAGCCAAAATGCAAAATGACCGTAACCAGTTCCCAAACGTTTTCGGGAGCTTCCTATACCGTTTCCTACGCTCCTCCTCCTCTTTCTTCCCTCTATCCTCTTTTTTCTCATCCTCCTTGAAGTCAATAGGCTCCTCCAGAGGCAGGAGAGAAAGAAGTTCGACATACTCTCCCTTCCATATTTTTTCCCGAACCTCCCCCTTCAAGTGCACCCCTAACGGACCTGAGAAAGACATGTACGAGGAATGCCGCGCTGCCTCCGCTATGCTAACCGACCCCAAATCGGTCCCTCCTAATTCGCCAATCGAGGGGCCCCCCACCCCTGTTAGACTTTGTGAGCTGACCCCCAACGCCTGAGGAGGCGCCCCTGCCACCCCAGCCGATACCCCTTCTGTGCCCCCTGACCCACTGCTCGGCAGGGGAGTTGATACCGGAGGAACCGAAGCTGGCCCCACTGTCTCGGCCACCCCCGCGTCATTCCTTTTGGCCCATGAATCTAGAAAGGCGCGCCGCCCCCCCATCAGTTCTGCCTCCCCTTGCCTATCAGGAGAAGGGGTTACAATCAACTCACCAATCGGCCCCGTAGCCGAGCTGGCCTGCTGATCGCTCGGACCTGCGCTCCCTGTTGTAAGTGCCCCTCCTGAAGTCGATCTCCTCTTGTCCGGTGCCCTCCCATGGCCACCGCGGCTCCCGGGGGCCGTTCCGGCCCGCTTTTGTTCCAAATCCTGGGAACGCCTGGAAAAGAGAGAGCAATGTGAAGGTACCGGGGACTCATAACGGTTTGATGAAGGTGACCCCTCCCACCGCGCATTCCTCCGTGGCCTACATGGAACCCCTCTCCTGGGTTGTGGGCTAGCATCTGCTGGGGAGGAAGCTCCCCTTCCCGGTGATCGGACCCTGCGCCGAGACCTACAGCGACTGCGAACCCCCTGTTGTGCATTCGCACCCCCCGTACGCCTGGCTGCCTTTGGATGACTGGCCCGGGCGTGTCTGTCCCGACCCCTGTACTGCTGCCTTGCGCCACCGTAACCGCCTGGCTGATGACCACCATCCCCACTGTACTCACCCCCGTCTACTTCGATAGGAGACCCTTCACTCACCACGGGGGATGTGGACCTAGCCGGTGACGGGGGCGGGGAGAACAATAACGGGGACACCGACCTTTGTCTTGGTGTGAGGGGGGAAGAACCACCCGATGATACGGACCCCCTGTCGCTTGACCCCCATCGCGCTGTACCTAAACTCGTGGGGGCCCTACTAGTATCTGAATAGAAGTCTGGGGTAGAGGGCCTAGATGTGGCCTGTGACTGACCTCCTAGCATCCCATGCGGCCTAGCTGAGGTGTGAGCGGCGCGGTTGGCCACCGGGGGGCGTGCTGCGTGATCCGGGCCTCCCGCTCCCCCCCCTCTACTGGGCCTGCTCACCTGATGATGGATTGCCTCCACCGCTGCACCATCCGGCCGACTGGAGCCTTTCCCGCCGTTTCCTCTTCCCCCAGCGTCAGGCATTGGCTCTGATGAGTTGGGGCCTGGTGGCCCGGACTTTCTGCTCCTACGACCGGCAGCCCTGCCCGCCGGAGCATCCCGTTGCGCGACCGCAACTCTCCCGCTGGTCACTTCTGGCGCGTCCTTTCCCGCCGCCGCCGACTTCCGGTTGCGGCCTACCCGCGCTGCTGCCGGCCTACGGCGTTCCCCGGGTTGCGATCCCGCTCCGGTCATCCTGGGGGGAGCTTTAGAGCGGCTCCTAGCCGCCTGGAGCCCGCTGGGGCCTGGTAGGATGGCATCCCCAGGGCTCAGGCGGCGGGGAGGCCTCACCGAACGCGAAGGCCTCCCAGATGCAGTGGTAGCCGGCCCTGCTGCCGCTCCAGGTCCCTCCAGACGTCCCTTCAGCCAGCCAGGTCCCTTCAGCAGCGCAGCAGCCTTCATCTCAGCGAGAATCCTATCAATCTCAGCCTCCATGATCCTGGAAAAGAAGAAGGGAGACAGACCACACACACAACAGGTATATGGGGAAATTTTTTCCTAAAATGGCCCCTGAACTTCCTGTTCCTATCTTTTATACTCTCCCAACTCCTCCCACTGATTCCCACTATAGGCTGACATATCCTCTCAGCACCCTGTCATGATTGCCCCTCCCCGACCTTGTCTGGGGGCTACATGCCATTCATTGTTTTCATAGGTAGATAAGGCATGATAAAAGGGCAGTGGAGACTCAGTCAAAACGGATTAGGACCCAACCTCTGCTCTATTGGTCTTTTCTGTCCATCAATATTTTCATGATCTGTCAGCGTATCAGTCTTGTTTGTCCACCTATATTTGATATTTCCTCACTTGTTGAAATTGCCCCATAGGACCTTCAATTATTCCCTCCTCCTGGAGGTAACTTCCCTAACCTTATGCTCTGTTTGTCCTAAAGTATGTGTCTCAGGATATAGTTAATGCTCTTGCGTCTGTCTCCCCTCATATAGTTCAGCATTTTGCGTCATTTGCCTGAACCCAAGCTTGATTCACATCCACCTTATGCTTTATAAGATCAACTAGTTCGCAGGGCAGATATATGTGCCAGCAATAATTTAACTTACAAGGACTGTATCACCTAATCATTGTTTTACTGTGCATGAAGAGCATAACCAATGATTGAAAATGATCTATACATTGTGCACGTGCAAGCAAATGTCTAAATTAGGAGAGACATTAGTTTTAAATGTGTCTGTGGAGTCTCCTGTTTATGACATCATGATATGAAAATGAACTGGCTTTCAATGGGAAAGGTGTAATTTGCATATTAGGCCACAGGTGATGTCATAAACAGGGTGCTCCACAAACACATTGAAAAAACGTTTTTCTCCAAATTTATGCATTTGAAAATGATCTAGTGTGACCTAGTGTTAGCAAAATTGCAGGCAATCATTAAAAATAAGTTTCATAAGAAATGTTGGCAAATTTTATAGTGATTTAGCTTGTTTTTTTTCTCACTATTGAAATACTGCAGTAATTCTGTTAAAAAATATTTGCTAGTCTGACTGGGCTGTCTTGTATGCATGTGACCCTACAAATAAAAGGTGTCATGCTGGTATTCATAATTCAACCTTGAACATTCTATACAGTAGCTATAAAACAAGCCACTCTAAAATGTTCTACGCTATGTCTTTATTATTATTTTTTTTCTACATTTTTTACTTAGCAAGTACATTAAATACACATTAAAAGTAATAATAGCAATTATTTCTGGTCAGTAAAAAAAAAACTGCATCAGCTTTCCAACGGCAATGCTGAAAAAAATTAAGAACACTTTTTAAAAAGAAATGTAATAAAAATAAAAAGCGTGGTAATGGCTTGTAAGAGACTTACATTTGCAAAATGATCTATTCTGTGTTTCATTCTTGAACATTTATTAAGCCTCACAGAAGCACTGCAACAGAAAGCCATATTCAACATGCAGCTAGAAAGTTACGAATGGGTTATCGCTGACTGATCACAACCCAGATACACAAAGTGATTAACATGTGATGGCACTAAATATTTTTAATGTATTTTTTCCATCACTACCAAGATGCTTGTGGTTTAATTCCATTGCCTAGGATGTGTGATGTAAAAATAGCGACTGTAAAGAATTGGCCTGCATAGATCATTCCACCTCCTAATCTAGTCCCTGCAACATTCTGATCATGAAGTCAAACTGCAGAATATTATGACAATATTTTGTCTGTTTAAAAGCATGTCATGAAAATGTTTAAATGAAACTTGCTGACTGCTTTTCAATGTGTGTATAAGTGATAAAAATGGATTCATTTCTTGTCTTTGTTGGAGATGGAGATAAGAAAGGAAAAATAAAATCAGTTACTTAGGCAAATCATCTGAAGTTGTGATGTGTCATACGCTTTAGTCATATGTATCTCTGTAACCTCGCTGTTGCTGTACCACTTTTAACTCCTAAATGCACCCCGCCAGAGGCAACAATCCTGCTCCGATGGCTTTGACTGGGATCGACAGAATGATCCGCATTCATGATGTTGATTGTAAAACGCATCTGGCATTTCACTCCACCACTTTGGGGGTCTGTCTCTCTATACGTGTTGTGGATGTTCACACCTTATTTTGATTATGCGGTGCGAAAGATGTAGCAATAAATAATATGTAACCCCCCTAACCTCTGAAAATACTTTCCTTTATTATCTAGTGCTTCATCATGTGGAAATTAATGGGGACATTAGATATAACATCACAGATATACGTTACTGAGGAGCAGTTATTTAAGTATATCCGTATACCAGACCATGACACCACTCAAAGATTGTTGGCACTCTAGTTATAAAAATATAACCGTTATGTTTTATTTATACATTTGAACTGAAAGCAAATAAGAAAGCATTTGTCCATTTTACCAGTTCCACTAATGAACCAGTTTAACTCCCTGAAGGAGACTGGATTTTAAAATCATGAGCTTTATTAAATCAGCGTTTAACAAATATTGCAGACAAAAAAAATACTGCGGATAGGTAAGAGCCCTTAGGGAAATTCACACCTCAACACTCTGACGCATACCTTCCGACGGACTTAATCTTATAGCTAAACTACATGTTAAATATGCGTATCATAAAAAACATAATTTTCCACAATTATAAAAACATCACAATCAAAGAAAAGAATTGACTGAAATTAACACCTTATCACCGGTTTGGCTGCGTTTCAATTTGTTTGCAAGTCATTGGAATAATCTGAACAGTTAATGCTCATTCAGTCTGACTTGTAATCACCAGAAATGGTAGTAAAACAGCATTTTTCATTTTCTCACTTTATGTGAGAGTACAGAGAATTAATGGCAATTCACTTAGGAATTTATTACACCTGCACCACTTTTACACAAAATGGGTCAGCAACTGCCTGCTATCATCATTAAAGGAGAGACAAGGGAGTAACAATTGACAAGTTAAAAATGAAAAAGGCATTGTCCAACAGCTGGGACAAGAGAAGGTCATTTCATATTACCATAGTTATTAGGGTATAATAGCATTAGTAAGCTTTATTACAGTATGCAAAAATATACTTTATTAATCATGTTTTTATTATAACACATCAATGTATTATTCACAGCATATAGCATAAATATTTTGTTTAAAATGAAAATGAATAAACATTGAGATTTATATTTAATGTTAAGGACATCTCTGAGGAATTATTCATGGAAACTGATGACGCAAAATGTCTATGGTCTCTGGAAGGCATTACCACAGAGATTCGGACTTAAAGTGGAATGTTTTTTTGGTTTTTTTTAAATTATGATGTTATTAGTAAGACAAACCGCTAACACCAATCATAAATATAAAGGGCTAGTCAATAAAGAGGGAATTTCAAACTTAAGGCCAAAGTAGTCAAGTTAGAAAAAATCTCCCATTCAGATGCATTGGAGAACTTTTCCAACTCCTAAAGTTTAACATTACCATCTCTATTCCCTGCAATGATCTCTTTATTGATAGACATTTATATGTATGGCTGGTGTTAGCAGTGTGTCTTTTAGGGGTTAGGGTGGGAGTTCCACTTAGTATTACAGATGCGTTAGGGTTAGAATTAACAATCGTAAAAAGTTTTGATTTAGGGTTGGGGTCAAAAGTTCATCGTAGGAAAAAATGGTTAGGAAACAAAAACACTGCTTTTGTTTATTGTTGTATAACTTGCAATAAACAACATACACACAGTGACAACATTTAAGAACTATGTAAATGGAGTATTTTTTTACTGTTTGTAATTGTGTAAAAAGATCTTCCAGGTCAAAGTTGAAAAATATGTTTTTTGTTTTAAATTTTTCTAATCAACTTATTTTATAGAAATTATATAAATTGAAAATAATGGTACCTGAGTACCCTTTTTGTGGTGGTAAAACAGTTTGATATGTGTGGGTACATTTAAATGGAAAGAGAAAAATTACAGCTAAACACAAACACCACATAAATTTTAAAACTGGCATTGTCATAAATGGTATACAAATTTAACAACAGTCCTGTCACTACGGTGGTTAAACATTCAGCAAAAATATTGAGGCAAAAACTTTGAAAATATCCATATTCTGCCCCCCTTCGTGACACATGACGTGCCAGGAAAGTCACGCAGAAACTAATCGTTAGTGACACATGATGTGCCTGGCACGTCATGCACTAAAAGGAGCAAAAAAAGTTGCCACAGGTCACGAATATTGCCTTTGACAAGTGTAAACCTGCCTCCCTCTCCTCACTATAGTTTTAGTGAGGGAGAGAGAGAGATCAGATAATGTAATTTTTTTAAATGTAATAAATGAAAACATATTTAATACAATTGTAATAATAAAGGGCTTTTATAAAAGCCATTCCCAGTATTTAAACCTTTCCCTGCCATTGATCAGTGATCATGCAAAGCAGCAGACCTGTTGCTGTGTACACATTTTTTAGGGGATAATTTTTTAACTGTAATTTACTACAATATAGCAAAGGCTCTTTTAAGAGCTATTAACCCCTTCCCTGCCAATGATCACTGCATATGCAGTGAACATACACAGCAGCAGTTTTTTGCTGTGATCAGTCTTTTGTGGTCTTTTAACCCCTAAACAAGCTGACAAACCTATGCATTGGTGGTATCCCTGCACTCAGGAGATATTGATGAATCAATATTGGGGGGTTGTTTGGCAGTGACACATACCAAAATCTGTGAATTCATGTCTGACATAAAATGTACGTGAAGAGAAAACTCAAAACAATTACTACCACAAACTCGGATGTGAATGGAGTGACTGATGTGTGTGTGATGTGAGTGGAGGGGCGGGTTGTGTGTGTGTGATGTGAGTGGAGTGACGGATTGTCTGTGTGTGTGGTACCTTTTATGAGGGACTGCACTGACATGTTTGCATGTATGGGGGACTGGACTGCCTATCATGCTCAACCAAGATGGGATTTATGGGGGAATGCACTTTCTGTCTTGCTTAGCCAAGCTGGAATATTTGGTTGGAGACTGCACTGCCTATCATGCTTAGCCAAGCTGGAATATATGGTTGGACACTGCACTGCCTATCATGCTAAGCCAAGCTGGAATTTATAGGGGACTGTGGAATACTGCGATGAGCTGTTGGGAAATGTTACGCCGTCCTACAGGATGGCACAGAATGTCCTACAAGTGGGAAGGGTTTATCTAAAATGTATCAATGCTACTGATTTTAGATCAAAAGCTCAAATTAAGTCAACCTGTAATACGTTAGTACAGTTCCAACATAATCTGAAATAACAACATTTTTACAGACTATATACATTTCCACTATAACTTAAAGTCCACACAGTTCTATATATTTCTTCAAAACAATTGTGAACTCTTCCAAATAGATCTTCTACCTTTTCTTTTTTTTTACTTTTCCTCCTTCTTTTTATTTTACAAATTGCGGTACAAAATCAGTATAACGTCAATATTAAAAAAAAGTATACAAGACAACAAGACATCCATACCAATAACAATTGTTATCTTATATATATGTAATAGTCACGTGATTACAGCATGGAGACCAACCCACTCATCATTACATCATTACCCCTATTAATTTGTGTCAATTAGACTCAGTTCGTTTCACTTCCCCCACATTCTATAGAACCCCTCTATTTTCCCTGTGGCTCAATAATATCCTTTCTCCATGTCTCTTTGGGTATTAATCTGATTCTTTACATGTTCTCAAGTAATGGAGTCTATTTTTTTCCATTTCCTAGCAATGATATTCTTGCACACAATGTATATAATATGACTCCCATGTTTGACTGCTTTTTTTTTTCATTTTTTTTATTTTATTTTATAGACATAAAGAAAATTTTTTTACAGATACAAAACACTTATACATTGACATTGACATATTTTCACATTCATTCACAGGTATCTTGCCTTTGTATTTAATAGTAGTTGTAATTGTAATGTTCCCTTGTGTTTTGGGGTTTTTCTAAAAGAGACCTTGAGTTTATGTCAATCTAGATACTGGTCTATCGGTTTAGGGTCTCCGCTTGGGAATTTTATTTTTTTATATATATTATAAGCATATAGATGAGCTTAGCCTGTTTGTGTTGTATAGTCCTAATGTTCCTTGTGCAGCTCATTTCCTTCTTGACTTGTTGACTCATTGGGTGGCAGTTTGATCTTGATCTGTTTCCTCCCGAAGCCCAAGGCTTCTCAGCTCCCTCCATTTTCCCCAAATCTTTTTATAGAGTTCGTAGGAGTTGTAGAAACCCTCTTCCATTGTGGATTGGTATTCAATTTGAGATACTATTTCTGACCATTTGATGGGTTCTTTACTTTTCCAGTTTTTTGCTATACATTGTTTTGTTGCTTGGAAGATATGGATAATTAAGTGATGTATTTCCGTTGGACATCTTGGGATGCCCAAATGAAAAAGGAAAATGTTTGGTGTCATTGGACCTATATCCACAATCAGTTTATTCAAAAGGAGATTTATTCTATTTATTGTAGGTTGTAGTTTGATACATGACCACCACATATGTAGTTGAGTTCCCTCAGTTTCTTGGCATCTCCAGCATAGTTTGGAGTGGTCTTGGGAAAATTTGCCCCATTGTTTTGGTGTTAAGTACCACCTAAATATGATCTTATAGTAGTTTTCTTGTAATGTTAAGTTATGAATAAATTTTTTCATTATGTTTTGGGCTGATATCCATTCTTGTATTGTAAATTCTGATTCTGTTTCTATTTCCCATTTAATCCAAGATGGGTCTTTAGAGGGTTCAATTCTGTCATCAATCAATTGTGTAATTTTCTTAATTAGTTTATTTTGGTGTTGTTTTTCTAGAAATTGTTCTATTTGTGGATTTCGAAGAATGTTAATAGAATTGATTTTATTCCTAATTCTCAAATATGAATAATATTCTGTTGCGGGTAAATTATATTTTTCTTGTAGTTGTGTAAAACAAATTAGGGAGTTATTTTGTGAAATTTGTGATATATTTACTATCCCTAGGTTCTTCCAGCTATCTATGTTTATGTTGTTAATATTCCAAGTGATGGCATCTAGTGGAGATGATTGTAATGTCCCATCTGTAATTTTAAACAATTTTTTGAATTTTAATAGTGTCGTAATAGTATTGTTAATAATTGGGTTTGAGGAATGGTAAGAACTGAGGCTATCGAACCATAGAAATTGATAAGGTTCATATTTATCACACATTCCTTGTTCTATCTTATACCAATTTGTATTTTTGGATGATATGTTGCCCCATTTCATAAAATGTGAAAACATTGCTATTTCATGCAGTGATTCAACGTTAGGTATTGCTAGGCCACCGTCTTTAGTTTTTCTTATCATGGAGCTATATGAAATTCTGGGTCTTTTGTTGTTCCAGATATGACCCATAATCAGAGATTTAAATGTTTTCAAAAGGTGTTGTGGGACTCTAAGAGGAATCGATCTGAACAGATATAATAGTTTAGGGATAAGGTAGGATTTTACTGAATTTAGTCGACCTATCCATGATATTTCTAGTCCTTTCCATTTAATGAGGCTATCTTTAAAATGATCTATCATTTCTTGATAGTTCGTTTGGATCAGTGTATCTAGATCTAATTTTAATTTTATCCCCAGGTAGTTTATGATTTTATTATTCCATTTCCAATGATAGGTGTGTCTTAATGTGTCTAGTGTGTTGTCTTCTAAATTAGCTTGTATGACTTGAGTTTTATTAAAATTGAGTTTATAATTGGAATATTTGCTAAATTCATCTATCTGTACCATTGCTCTTTTTAAAGAATTTATGGGATTGCTGAGCGTCATCAAGACGTCATCAGCAAATAAGGAGATTTTCATATCCTGTTTTGCTATTTTTATTCCTTGGATTTCCTGCGTTTGTCTTATCGTAGCTGCTAATGGTTCGATTGACAACAGATAGAGCAGTTTGACTGCTTAATCCTGTGCCAACTATGGTGAATCAGTGCCCTTTGCAGGGAGGGTGTGATCTTATTCCAACTATTTTTGATATTATGTGAAATACTTAAACCCAAGTTTCATTCAGTTTACTACAACCGCACTATATGTGAGACCAGGTGCCTACATTCCCGTTACACCGCCAACATTCATTTTCTACGTTGGGGTACATCTTGTTTAATGTTTCAGGGACCATTTGCCACCTGTAACTCTTCTACCTTTTCTATTAATTCAAGTTATACAACCATGCTAAAAATGATTTCCTATTCTTTGTAATAATAGAATCAATATAGCAAATTTCAAAATTAGAAGATTTTACCCACTTAAATAAACACAGCTCTACAAATTACTCCACTCAGTACTAAGTTCTAAAATGCAATCTCAATGTAGTAGCACCAAATAATATGTGGAAACAAAAATAAAACAACATACACTAGTGAAATATGTATAAAACAAGTGGAGAATTAGGTGTGATTTTGCATAAGGATATGCCATAAGTGCCTGCATTGCATACCCTCTTCTGGTTTTAGTCTGCTGACACAGCTAAATTCGTAGATATACTTACCATCCCTGGACCTGCTTCTTATGGAACTGTGTTCCATGTGTACTGGCATTTTAATGTTATTGGTGTTTCTTGGTCGCACCTATTGTGATCCATTATGTCCTGCAAGTGGTTCTAACTTGCGGGTGAGGGTGCGCCATCTTTTACTGTTCTTTGTCTATGTTTTTATGCATTTAACCATAGATTAAAGCTACTTGAAGGCCTATTACACTTACTTTAGCACATGTTTGGCATCACCTTATGAGTGAACAAAAAAAAAATCACACTTAATTCTCTACACTAGTTTTATACATATTGCCCTATTGTATGTTGTTTCATTTTTTACTCTATTGACATTGCATTTAATAATAGAATTAGGCCAATTTTATATTCTCTCACTTTTTTCCACTTAGTATAGTGATCTCTTAGTATGGTTCTGGGCTTAAACCAATTACTGTTTATTATTAAAGCTTCCATTTAATAAAATGCCTTGGTTTAAGTCTCAATTATTCCACCATGGTGTTTAAGTGAAGCATGTGAATATCATATTCCAATTAAACTTGAATTGTTCACCTATGGTAAAGAAGCAATAGTTGTATTACATTACTTTAGTCCTCAAGTATAAATGAATGTGTCTAATAGGTCCCATTTTAAGGCTAATGATGTGCTGGACTGCGAAATAATCAAATTGACGAAGCTAGTAATTATCAGACAGCAATACCTTTAAACTCTGGCTTGTTGAAATTACAAGTTAACTGGATTGAGTAATCCTTGTTATAGAAGATTAACATGACAAAAATATGAAATTAACGTCGTCTTATAGGAAATTTTGTTAAAATAATCAATTTACCACAAATGTTTGCTTCTGAAGAGTTTGCTAATGCATACTCAACTTACTACATAATCCCACATGTTGGTCTGTACATTCTTTGCTATCATGAGTCAAATGTGCTTCCTAATCTACCAGTTTGAGTTGGAATCCAGGAACCCATGTCTTTTGAGGAAGACCACATGGAGCAACAAAAGTAGATAGATTCAAATCCGCACAACCAATAATCCTGGTGCCGAGGTACAGGGATGTCACCCAAATCCTCAAACGTAATAAAGAAAATACACGACCCAGCACTCAGTGTATAAAGTGCGAGTTTTAATCCAAATGCAGGCAACGTTTCAACCCTCAAGGCTTGAAGAAAACCCGTGAGGGTTGAAACGTCGCCTGCGTTTGGATTAAAACTCCCACTTTATACACTGAGTGCTGGGTCGTGTATTTTCTTTATCACATGGAGCAACAGGTACTTCACAGGTTCCGTTATCCTAATTGCAGATCTTCTCACGAAAAAAAATGATTTTTTGTCTTGCCTGAATTTGAATGTAAGCTAACCAGTGAATACATGAGGAATATCTAGCAAGATACATTTGGATATGTGCAGTTTAAATCTTCTGTGAATAAAGTCTTCAATCTTAACACGTCTTGCATTTCTAGAAATATGTATAAATAAAATAGTTACATCTTCATATTAATAACATTCCAGTATAAACATAAATTTAAAGGAAGGCAAGATGCCTTTCTGGATTTAGTCTTTTAACACAAACATTATGCCCAGTATCGTAGTTTGATAATGAAAATGGATAATACAGAAAAAAAAAACTAATTGAACATAGATATCAATTACATTAAAGGGTCTGCTCAGGTAGCTAACATTTTTGGAGACAGAATTCTGCCCGCAGTGTCTGGAAGTATTCAGATCACATCGGTAGGAGGCAAACAATGGAATGTTGTGCTACAAAAAAGCTCAGATGTGCCTTCAATTAAGTCCGCAATATGTAAATCATAGGCAATCTCACACAATCTTTTCCAACTCCTAAATCAGCCACAATGCCCCAAAATGAAATAGTAGTCTCATAAATCTATGGGGAGGACTTTGGCTAGTTTCGGGTGGACAATGAATATTACAAATATAGCTGAATTCCATAGAAGTCAATAGAAAGACTTTACTATAACCCAAAGTCCTCCCAAAAGTGTTAAATAAAAATCCTTTAAACAATAACTGAAAAAAATAACATCATATATTGCATACATAAAAATAAAGTAAATTAACAAAAAAAGTATTTAAAAAATCCCCACAGTCTTCTGGGGTAAGCAACAGAGGACAAACTCCAACTGGCTTTAAATGCTTTTGTTTTCTTTAAAGGGACTCTAATATAAAAGCAAAAGTGAAATTTTAGTTGTCCCTAGTATGAGGATAAACTGGCGTATACTTTTGATAGTACACGCCAGTTTATCCTCAGACCTAAACTGGCGTCTGGTCGGCGACTGGCTCTCTCTGCTAGAGTAAAGAGGACCCCTCATTTTTGCATGGGATCAGCAGGGTGGCCCAGCTCCGATTGGCTGTGCGTGTGCTGACATTTGTCAGCACGCGACAACCAGGAACTGCTGTGTCTCGCATGTGAGACACAGCAGATAGTAAAGCCGTGTGTATCTATTAAGATGCACGTCGGGTTTACTTAAATGTCCTGGGACATGTTTTGTTTAACCCTTGCTTCCTTCAAGCAAGCGAAAGTGAAAATACAAATAAACAAAAATAAAAGCCTTGCTCTTTCTTGAGCACTAACTATATATAGAATCTGCTATTTATAGTTGGGTGGATTTCCCACTTTCCAACAAAACAAACGTGGATTTCACCAGATGAACCTCTGTTTGTAGCAGCCCAGCTCCCTTGGCTGGATTATCAGATTCTGAGTGACTGTTGGTCTTACATACACATTTAATTAGGCAGGTAATTAGCAACTGGATTCACCTGTAGAGCCTCCACTATTCAGTGCAATACCTTGCCTGGAGCCTCTGTATTTATTTAACCCTTAGAAGGGAGAGGTTGAATTTGCCAAAGCAGGTCTAATATACCACATTTTCTCTCACATATCTCGCCCCCCAGCCCATTCCCCTATCTATCTATCTATCTATCTATCTATCTATCTATCTATCTATCTATCTATCTATCTATCTATCTGTCTCTCTCTCTCTCTCTCTCTCTCTCTCTCTCTCTCTATATATATATATATATATATATATATATATATATATATATAGCAGTTTTTTTATAAAAGCAATTTTATAAAATATTAAAAAGAAATTAGCATTAAACGGACCACTACAATTGATGTATTCATTAAAATTGTAATCTATGTTTTCTAAATATCGTTAATTTATTCCCAAATAACAGGACCCTTCCATAATTTTTGCCAGAAAAGGATGCAACATTTTATGGTGTTTCAAAAAGTATTCCAAATGATAACTGTAGCTGCAATGTGTGGATACATGTATTGCACAGGAGCCCATATAGAGCATGCAATATGTATGTGTGTGTGTGTTTTTCCTTTTTTACTGCCCGAAACAAAACAGTTTCAAACTCTCGCCTCGAGCATTTTGCTAGTGGGTAATCCTGATTTGTGTTTCTCTCTAAGACAACTGGCAACATGTAGCCATTATATTAGTTCATTGGAACTGTGCACACACGTGGCTTAGATTCTTTCAAGTCCAGTGACTTGGGTTGTTATTTTGCTATGTTTATTTTATTACAGGTATGAATGATTTATTATACAGTAAGACTAGCTGTACTCTGTAAAGTATGATTTTCAATTATTTATTTTTATCTCCGGGTTATCCTTACCTTATCGTTTTCAAGCACATTTCTACTATTTCTCATTTTCTGTTTATTTACTTTTTACATATATGTACATAAACTTAATTTCTTTACATAATATGTCAGTGCACACTAATCTTTATTTCAGCACAGGAAATTATACTCTGATCTAATAGTTATAAAAATATGTGATTTTTTTTTCTGTTTACTATATGGACCACAGTGAGAGTGTAGCTCGATCCTATACACTATATGGACAAAAGTATTGAAAACCAGACCATTACACCAACAGGGTCTTGTGTGACCTCGCATTCAGGGCCGGTGCCACCTATAGACGAGGTAGGCGCCAGACATGGAAGTGAGGGGGGACAGACATGGGAGGAGGGACAGATATCGGGGCAGACATGGGTGCTGAGAGGAGAGACAACAGACATTGGAAAGGAGAGAGAGTCATACAATGAGGAGATAGGAGAGGAAGATATAAATGGGTAGGGAGAGGAGATAGACAGGGGGTCACATAAAGCAATGTACTTTTTCTTTAACAAGAAACAAAAATTGTGGGTCTGTGTGTGTGTCTGTGACTGTCTCTGTGTGTGTGTGTGTGTGACTGTCTGTATGTGTAAATGTGTGCACGAGACTGCTTGTGTGTTTGCGTGATTTATGAGCGGTTGTCTAGCTGTTATAAGTAGGTGAGGGTAAGGGGAGGCACAAATCCTTGCACAGGACCTGCTCACATTCTATATACAGAATCATTAATATGTAGTTGGTTACCCCTTTGCAGCTAGATCACTCTTCCGGGATGGCTTCCATAAGATTTTGGAGTATTTATGGGGGGATTTTTGTCCTTTCATCTAGTGGAGCATTTGTGAGGTCAGAAACTTATATTGGACAACATCTGAAAAACAGCCCCATTTCATTATCACTCTTCCACAAAACTTTCCAGTTGGCACAATGCAGTCAGACAGGTAAAATGTATCTTTATTTAGTCAAACCCAGACTCACCTACCACACTTCCATAATACCAGAATGTTTCCACTGCTCCAGAGTCCAGTGGTGACATATGATATACACCACTCAGTTAGGCACTTTGCATTGTACTTTGTGGTTTGATGCTTGCATACAGGTGCTTGGCCATGGAAACCCATTCTATGAAGCTCGCACCACACAGTTTTCATGCTGATTATTAATTCCAGTGGAATTTTGGAACTCTTCAACTATGGAATCAGCAGAGCATTGGTGACTTTTACACACAATACACCTTAGTACTGTGACCCGACGTTATACCACTTCACGAGGACTTCCACTTCATGGCTGGGTTTCAGCTTCATAAATGCTTCCACTTTCCAGTAATACCACTTACAGTAGACTATGGAATATCTAGAAAGACAACATTTTATGCAAAGGTGGCGTCCTATCAAAGTACCATGATTGACCTTTTTTTCCCAATTGTTTGTAAATGCAGACTGCATAGCTAGGTGCTTGATTTTATACACCTCTGCCAATGGGTCTGATTAAAACACCTGCATACAACAATTAAGTGGTATGTTCTTATACTTTTGTCCATACATAGTGTATATGGAATTTATTGGCCGGTGATCATTTGGGACCAATATTTATTAGAATACCATCAGAACTTTTTACATGCTTATGCAGTGTAATTTTACTAAAATGATTTTGGTATTAAGGAATCAATTCAGAACAAACTTCTCAAGACTTCCTGTTACTAAATTTAATTGTGGTGCTTAGGTAGGGTATGACTGATAGCAACTGGGCTATTGCGGAAAATTAGATGCTGTGTTCCATGGACCTAATAATAATAATAATATATTCAGATATATCTCACAAAAGCACTCCAGCTAAAATACAAAAGTATAAACCCTCATTTAAAATAATTATTTATCAAGTTTAACATCATGTATCTTCAAGATCTATACAAAAACAGATACAGCTGAGACTGAGAACAAACCTTTGAAAAGTACATTCCACATACAATTGTGTAACATATGCACAGAAGCATGATAAACCCACATAAACAACTCTTTAAATGCATGATCCAACAACGGAAACCTCTTCCTCACACACAAGCAATGCAAAAAACGCAATAGATATTTGTGCCATCTATTCCCTAACCTCTAAACCCCAGAAGACATTTACATTTCCAAACCCACTTTTGACACACTTAAACACATACACATCTTACACCCACTTTACAAATGTGCTCTATCGTGCACACGTGACCCTAGTCAACCGTAATTATGACACATGCCCATTCCAAATAACACCAGCAGAAAAGACCTAGAATTACATTAAGACTGATGACACATCTTGTGAACACATATCCTGGGGATAGCAGCTACTTCAAACACCTAAATCTGATGGTAGAAAGGAAAGCAGCCAAAAACTGTGAAAGGGTGTAAGATCGAAGCTGGCAATGTATATGAAAGTGGAGTGAAAAGGATGCAGATAATGGTTGTTTTTTTACTGGGCAGTAATTTTGAAGCTAGATGTGTAGATTGTCCGGCCTGAGGCCTATTCACCAGGTGATGGTTTCCCACATGGGATTTTCTATCAATGTATGAAATATTTATATGGATTGAAGACATTGTTGTCCTGTATAATTGTGGTGGCCTTGACAGATTACAATCATTTTTTTTTCTTGATGTCTGCTTGATGTCTGCTCAGCCCAACTATGAAAATAGGCCAACAAGCCAGCTCAACCCAAATTTGAGTGCAATTTGTATTTTAGTTTGAAATATAGTGCAGGGTGTCTAGCAATTATTTATTATAATTTCAAATTGTTTAGCCCATTTAAATAAAAAAATAACTGTCAGTAGACGGTTGGTACAAATTAATTGATAACAAACATTTTATTAACAAAAATAAAAAAACAATACACAAGTCAGAAGGTGAACATGTGGAAAGACTTTTTTTGGGGGATATGTTATGTTATTTTGTTTTTATCAAAAGTGCTGTGAGGCCTAACTTACACTTATGTTTACATTTGTCTTATGATAATATATCTCATTATGAGGCAACAAAACCCACAGTATGTGTAGTGGGATCAATAAGATTCATATTTTAGAGACAGTGAGCTAAACATGTGTGGAGCATGTTAAAGCATAACATTAGGACTAACACAAAGCCAATTACATTATACGTTATACACCATACATTATACTTCCCACCGCTGGTGTATGTCTGAATCTGTAAATGTCTCAATGTACTGTATATATTAATCTGTAAATGATACTGTCATCAAACACTATTGTTTGGTGTCTGCAATAATTGTATAACTATTATATTTAGCTGAGCCTAGTCTGCACATAATACTCGATTTTGTCTTTCCCAAACATAAAGAAAAACTTCTTTGACGAGTTCTCCAAGACCTCTGAGGGGTCTTTTAACTTATTACTTTGTGTTTAAATCCCTATAACATAAAACTAAACACTGGCTGATTCACTTATTTTCATGTCTCATATTTAATGTTATCTTGCCACATTGATGTGACTCATCCCTTACAGCACTTGGCAACACATAAATCACTGGACCTGTGTTTTATAAGCGGATGGCAAAGAAATCTTGGCTTGGTTATGTTTCCAACAGGGCTTCTCAAAGTGGAACTCTGCCACTAAACATCCAAGCATTGAAGAAATGACTCAAAATGGCTTCAGGGCAAGAAATCCATTCCTCCATTGAAGTGGATGTAAGTTTTAATTTTAGTTGAGCTGTCATGCAGAATTATTGGCTGCAGCATTAGCCCCTTGGAAAATAAAGGGCTCATTTATTAATAAACACAATATATTTTAGATGTGTCCCAGTGTAAAGCTGGATTTTTTTGTTTTCAGTCTGATAGCATTTTCTCTCACGGTTTTCAATAAAAAGCATAAAAATAGAAAACTAAAGCCATTTGAACATCATTCTATCCAATCATTACTTGTGCTGGAATTATTTGCATGGTAGTTGCATAGAACATAATAGTTGGCATAAACTTAGTTCAAGTCTTTGGGCAGGCATTATAGTTGAAACAAAATTAATTATGTTAAGTTATTTCGGTAAAGGAAAATATAAAATATGACATCTCTCTATTTAACTAGACAAAAGACAATTTGTGAGAGTCAATCCCCTGTAGTTCTTTCTCAATGTGTATATTTTGGTGGTGTCTTGTTTCTTTAGTGTAATATAATTTTTGTAAATGCTAGAATCCCACTTTTCTTTTGTTATAAATGTTTATATACTTTAGTTCTCTATCTCTGCGCCAAGGTAGTTTGAAGTGAGCTTTCCAAACGGACATGTATTAAATTATCTGAGAGTGGATAAAAAGCCATCCAAAAACTTGACGCTTTAATGATAATAATATAAAAAAAGAAAATGTCTTTGATTGGCTGAAAGGTTTCAAACAGACTCCTATATTTTTTATAGGTCTGGTAGTGAATTCTGTACTGTACAGTATAATGAACTATGCTCCATAAGTCTAACAAGTCTCCAATGCACTTGTTGCAAGAACACTTACATCTTACACTTTGTATCTTTTTGCAACCAGAAGACTTTGATGTATATCAGTAGACCTACACTGAATTTATGATGGAATAAAAATGGAAATGGAAAAAGTTACATGGTATTTTTTATTTCTACACCTATAGGATTAAGGGGATTTTGACTTCTCCTTCACATTTTTTTATACTTATAGGATCAAATCCAAGGAGGGATTTCAAATGGTGCGATTGCCTCTTCCTCCCCAGGCTGCTCTTTGAAGTTACTAAATGGGTTAAGGAAACACCACTTTTTACTTCCAAATGCATAGACTATACGGCCATCTTTCTTAGCTGAGGAGTTGGTTGGGATAAATAGGCTAGAATAAAAAGCCTGAGGTTAGGTATGCTCAATAATTTGGGCTTTCATGCAGACCCCATTTTATTCGCTTTTGTCCACCTCTGTGTTTTCTGGATCTGAGGTAAAGAAGGGACAATAAATAACCAGTGACAAACTAGGTAGTAAAAAAATACAATAAATCAAACACTGCTGTTATCTGTCTTTCCTTTCTATTTGTATCCTCTCTGATGATAATGATGGGTTGGTTAAGTTGCTTTCAGGAAAAAGAATAGAGCAATATTACAGTGATTGTAAAGATGCATCATTCAAAACGAACAATTTGTAAACAGAAATGTAGCTGTAGACATCTATGATATAGTTTGTCTTTTTTTCTTACTTGTGGAATTCAACAGCAAGTATCCTCAGAATGTAATTGTACTTGGCCAGAACTATTTTTGTTTTCTCTGACTAGTAGCATGACATCATCAGCAGTAGATGTAAATAAATATGTTTTTTCAAAATTATCATGATGTTTCCTAGCAACTAACTCTTGCCACATCCAAGCAGAAAACTATTAGCAAAGTAATGAATAGAATGGATGTTTATGGCACTTTAAGTAACTGTGAAGTTGCTAGGGTACATACATAACTATTAAAAAAATGTGCAAAAATGTGTAACTATAACTAGACATGTAATTGTATAATGCTCAAAACTATAAAACCAAAAATCAACAAACAATGTGAATTCTTGACAGACATATCTCAAGTACAGCATTAAACACTAAACTGATTTTAATTATCCCTGACTATTTACTCACCACTAGAGTGCTATGATTGGGAACTACATAAACAATAAATCATGCAGCTTCTTACTGATCTCCAAGCTGTAAACAGGTGCCCATATGACAATAGATTTCCCCCTTCCGGACAAGGGTGTTATGCCCTCTTATCTTGGAATTGTATATTGAGCAGAGGTTTGGAAGGGAATGAAGAAAGTAGGTTGTTTTAATAGTCACAAAAAAGAAAAAAAGAAAACAGGAATAAAAGTCCAAATTGTATTAATCACTTAATTAAACAGCTAATTTAATTATACATATAAAGACATGGCGAGGCATAAGTGCAATGAATATATCAAAATTAAAAGTCAGGCTTTATGTGCTAGACTTGGTGCTGGAGAAAATAATGGAACACTCTTAATAGTAATGTCTCATACTGGTCAGCTTTAAATAGCCATTAAATCAATTAACCAGTAGTAATTAAAGAATTACAAAAGTAGGTATTCATTAAAACAGAGCTCACGAGAACAGTATCATCTGCATTGTTTGAGTTAGAATCCCTGAGGGTTTTAGTAGTAGGTGCACTGTCACTTTAAGGTTTGATTGCTCCTTCTCCCATGTAATAGTTTAGAACAAGCACCCAATGTTTATATATAGCTTTAGCCAGTAATGTATACCAGTGATTATAGTTAATGCACACTGGAGTACACTGCCACTTTAAACATTCCTGTGACAGAAAATAGTGTACAGACTGTTTTAACACTAATATATACTGCTATACATAAATACTTATTGCTGTAACTTTGTTCAGTCATGCTCATTAGCTAACGCTGAGCCTGTTATCAAATGGTTAAGATAGTGGTTATTAGTCAATGCATATGTTATTTTCCTCTCCTGTGTCCTCGCACCTAACACAACCAGAGGAGTGAGCGGAGCTGAAGTCCAGGAAATTCCTTTAACTTGTCTTCTGACAGTGACAATCTCTCAGTTACAGACACACCACCCCACTATAAATAAGCATCTTCCTATCACATACAAATACAACATTAGCCTCTGCAATTAGAAATTTGTTCCTGCCTGTCCTTTTATGCAATCCAAAATCTTTTCCTTTTTACTGGCCCATAGCCATAAGCACAATTACTCTGTAAAGATTTAAATTTAGCTCTCCCTCCGCACTAAAACAAGTCAGGAGCCCTGCCTGACGTACGTTTCGCTGCTTCTATGCAGCTTTCTCAAAAGCATCAAGCAAGCATTCTTACAGGTCTCCAGTAGTATATTTGACATTGTGTCATAGATTAGGTCTACTGTTGCAGAATGCTTCATCAGATTTACATTGGAGACCAAGGGTTGACAAATGTTTGTATAATTTAGGAGCCAACACGATTTTGCTAAGAACCAAAAAAAGGTATTGAAAGGGTTAAATTGATGTTGAGAAGCCCCCCTTGCTTGACCAAGTTCAGATAAAGGTCACAGTCCCTGAGGAAGTCAGATAAGACATAATGGTTTATTTAAGAATGTCTTAGACTACAAAAAGAGGAACTAATGTTGTAGCAAGTTTCAACTATCTTTTCTGCTGACTTATTATATTGAGATTTATTTTAGCTTTTCTGCCTAGTGACAATATATGTACCCATTGTCCACCCCGACTTGTGACATGTATACGCCGCCTTTCATGTACTTGATGCTATGTTTGTGCCAAACCTCTAACCAATCAATGTACAGGACAACGCCTAGATTTGTGTATAAATACCAATGTGTAATAAACTACACTCAGAGCTGAGGATAAAGAAACACGTGCCTTGTCTATATGTTTTACGCCTTCACAGCTCTCCAGATATCTGCTAACCTGCCACACATCAACAGCCTTAGAAGTAACTGATCAAGGAGCAGAGACCGGCCGTTCCTTTCAATTTGGTGTCTGAAGTGGGATTCGGACATACAGGGTGAGTACAAGTTATGCATGGTTGTATTTTATACTTCTGTGCCGTGCTCCCTTGTCTCTCCGAATCCCGTACCTAAAAATTTAGTGGGTTAAGTAAGCCTTGGGTTGTTGTTAAACACTTGTCACTGGGACGAGATAATATTGTGTTTCTGCTACACAAATAATAGATATAGATATTAAGATTTCACTGGGAAATCGCTAAAGTGCGTGACACTGGGTCGCGGCACAGTTTAACAAAACTTATTTAGAGATATATATGTTTATATGAATATAAATATATACAAGCGATTTGTAATTAGGAAGTGTTACTTTCTAAACTGTCGTTGGTGTGTCAAAGGTTATTTGTACATAAGTTAAAGTATAAGATAAGAATTGTGTATTAAGTTGTGTGAACTGCATAAAATTATCTGTTCATAATGGGACAAAAGTTAAGTAATTTAGCAATTACAAGTTTTCTATCAGGTAAAAGGAATGATGTCCCTTTGTATGGAATCCCCATTAATACACTCAAATTTATGTGACCACAGTATGTAGTTCAGGTATGATCATGTCATAATAATTAAACCCAAAGGGAGAGAAAATTAACAAGGGTCAAATCTAAATACCCTAAGAGTCCTGTCCCACAGAAAGCTAAGACAGAGTCGCTGTATCCAGCACTTCCTGTTTGCTCAGAGCCCACACAGTAGAGCGACATGCACATTGTCAGATAAGGAATTAACTGCTTTGTCTGTGGCCATAAGGTATGTTTGATTTGTCTCCCTGCAGTACACAGTGTTTTATGGGTATAGTAGAAATGTTATGTATAAAGTATAAGAATATTATAACATTGCATTGTTAAACAGAATTATAAGTGTTAAGTATTTCTAGTGTGGCTGGGACACATGTATAAGTAAGAAGACAATAGTTCTGAACTGAAGTTATGTAACAGAGGATACAGATCCTTCTGTAAAACATATTGAAGATTAGAGTCTCATGTCTGTGACTCCCGAGTACACTGTATCTTGGTGTTTTGGATATGTTAGCTGTGCAAGTTGATAAGACCATAGAAGCTGTGGCATAATTATGTTTAATGTTGCCATTAGGAGAATTGTCATTATTGTTTAAATATTTGCATCAGTAATTTTTGCAACTGCTATTTTTAAGATATAATTGTATTTTTATAAGTGATGTCTGCACAAATGGGCAATAGTGTTACAGTAAAAGTCTCTAATATTTTACCACAAGAGTAGAGACGTGTCCTAGTTTTGTGTCAACAGCCCCAAAGCAGCAGTCGTGTTTTATAGAGATGTAACAAAAGGTAGTGTTTTATATTTAGTGGAGTACAGAGGACGGATCTTATGGATTACTCAAAGAGCGCTCAATAAAAAAAAATAGGCATGTTATGCCGCTAATATAATTTTGAGTGATTCATGAGTGAAGGTCTTCTGGGTTATATTCATCAGTGTGATAAGAAGTTTTATAGTAAATTAGTTTTAGCAGAAAATTAACAATAGTTACTGTAGTTGTGTTATTTTGGGTAAGCAGAGTTGTTTTATTTTGGCATAGTCAGTAATTTTATTAGTGGTATGCCTAGTTTTAGAATTAATTTGCTACTGCGCTTGCGTAACTGTATCTTTAAGTAAGAAAAAGAAAAATATTTGTGTGTAAAACAGTAAGAGTCATATATTACTCAAGGTCTCTCTTGGACATCATGTTATATATACGTGATCAATCCAGTGGATAGTATAACAGCTGTAGAATTTCATAAATGCCATTATTTGATTTGTATTAAGGTTTATTTTGATTCAATCTATATATTCAGTGGTATCATGTAAAATTATGAGGGTAAAAAGAAATCTAATATCTAACAGGTTTTACATGTTACCTATTAGAAATTTGTTTAGGGTACATTTTTTCCTTTTTGTATTTAGGTGTTTTGACAAGTATATAATTTTATGTAGGTTGGAAGGACTTTTGTGTTTGAATTTTTAGTGTATGTTGAAGATGGGTTTTGGTTTTTCCCAACATAAGATATCACATTTTCCAACACTTTAGATAAAATAGATAAGGAAAGATGTATTGATTGTTTTTAAGGTATTTATAGGTACTGATATACTTCAGATTTAAGTAGGATTTCGGAGTTGATACTAGAGAAAGACTTGAGTAACGTTTATTCGTAAAATGTTGAGAAGTGGGGGATTTTTGTGTTAAGCCATTGAAGGCTTTGTGGGCCATGGAAATGGCAATTGATTAAGATAAAAGGTTTTGGTATGTTGTAGAAGGTGAGAGGTCATGTTGCAAATATGTACAAAGAGTAGATGTTATGGACTAAGAATATAACAGTTAGGATTTAAAAGTGAATATTAATTTGAAAAGGAAGACATAAGTAATAATAATAATGTATGGTATATAGCAAGAAGAGGTAGAATTTTTGGATTATACTGAAAAGTATTGATTAGTGTTTTTAAATAAACTCCCTGCCCATCTAATATAATTTTTGTTAACTTGCATTTACCGTAATTGTTTTATCTTTGTGGTGTGACCAGAATAATAATTATTTTTACAGTACTACAGCGCTACTTACATTGTTGGTGATATATGAATATCATTTTCAAACTATAGGGAACGTCAGATTACCAGCCGGAGAGCAATACATATTTAAATAAATACAGAGCTAGCATGTTTATATACAGTAAATATACATACACACACACATACACACACATACGTGATGCTAAAAATGTTCATTTGTTGTATTCTAGTTTTTGTTATAATTAAGGCAAATGTGATACATTGGGAGAGATTATTGAGCTGTTGCTTAAAATTTTAGATACAAGTTAAGTTTTAATTTATGAGAACGTACGTCCGTCAGTGATTAGTGGAAAGAATTAGCAAGTGTCATGTTCTCAAACATGCTGTGGTGTTGGAGGTGAAAGAGTTAATTATATAAATTCAGATAGTTTTTGTTGTATATGAAAGAGAGAAAAAGTCCCCCCAGAACCCCCCCCCCCCTTCATTTCCCCTTCCATCTGTTTGTCTAATTGCAGATAAGAGAGTTGTAGCAGTGGCTGCAAAAGTATTTTTTTGTGTGTGTGAAGGGAGGGGGAATGGGCCAAAGTTGTGTTCTGTGCTGTGGTCATGTTGATAGTATATTGATAATGGCCAAGAGATATATTTTGTTTAAATTTGATGAAGTATATGTAGCAATTGTGAATTTTTATAAAATATTTATTTTGACAGGTCACGCCTGTTAGTTTTATTGAAGTAGCTCCAGCCTATGTAGATGTTGTTTCAGAGTTTACTGATAAGGACCAGCAAATCTAGATTATTACTGATGCAGTTCCAGTAAGAGGTCTTAATCACTAATGAAGTGCTTGTGATTATTAACAGTGAGTGATTATTATTATCAGTTGTATATTACACTCATCATGCTCAGTCAGGAGATTCATAAAAAGAATAATGATATTTTTTAAGAACAAAAGAGTGGTCTAGTTATTTTGAGACATGAGCTAAGAGTAATAATATTTTTAATTATATTTTAATGTAAAGCAAATAATCCAAAATGTTTAATGAAATATTGCATGTTACTAATTGGAATATTTTTGAGTTTTATTTCCATATAGATTAAAGCTGTACAGCCAACAAAAGACAAGTTCACAGTGCACCAACGAATCTATTGCTGATAAAAGATTATTTCTAAAGAAAGAAAAAGTTTATTTTAAAAGAAGAAATACTTACAATACAAGTAAAGAAAGGATCCTAACAAAGTCTACTGGAATATTGTTGTGAAAGTTGTCCAAATCAACTCCTGGATCCACATTATTTACGTAGAGCACATTCCTGTACTGACAAACAGGGCAACAAAGGAGCAGCAACTTAATGTTTTGATGGGCATAATAACTCCCTGACCACTAGCCAACATAAGCTGAGTCGTCACCCTAGGGTAACTTGCAAAGAATACACCCAGGAGTCTGCAACAGATACAACAGTATACAAAAGATCATCATTGTTGGGAAGTATATTTTCATATGTACAAATGTATACAATTGTTATTGAAGACCTGTAATTTTTGTAGTAGAGATTTGTTTAATTGTGATATTATAGGTATGTTTAGAGTATAGTGAATTTTTGCAGACTGACTCTACCAAACACAATGAGTCGACCCATAAGAAATTGTATTTTGATAATATGTTTGTGGAATTTTGCGTAGACAGTATATAAAATCTCAGGAAATGTATCTGATATTTTAAATAGGTTATTTTGTTTTTGTAAGAGAGACTAATCAAGAAGGATTATGGATTTAAGGAATAGGTTAAAAAGTGTCCACAGGTAGTCTGTGAGATTCCTTGGGACTGGGAAATTGGCTAGGATCACTTGGAGCAAAATTTGTAAGTGGTTTGGCATGTGTGAGATCAGTGTTGCTAATTGTTTATGTTGTTTGTTTCAAGGGTCTCATCCTCAAGTGCATCCTGACCACTGACATCATGCCCCTACGTGAAGACTGGAAGACACTGCTCAAATATTCCCCAATATGGAAGCTTACAGTGCAACTAAGCTGGATGACCTACCAATGTGTGAAATCAAGGAAGTGTGCCTTATCACCTTGGATACAATGATTATGTTGACCAGGCAACTCCTGATGGTTATCCTTAAATACAGACAATGTCAATTTCTAAGAATAAAAGGGGAGAACAGTATGAATATTATATGGACTGTAGGGGCCTCTGGAGTCACGTCGTGGATGGGAGACCATATTGTTTTGTCTGCTGCCATTTCATCTGACTGCCTCTTTGTGTTCTGAATGCATGCCATTTTGTGTGTTCTGAATGCATGATGTCAGTTTTGCTTCAAGTTATTTTAAAGTATTCTGCAAATGACTCAGTCCTTGGGAATTGCAAACTCCGGAATAATATGTTTGATTTTTACTTAGATCTATTGGTTGTAGAGAAGGGTTTTATTAGGCAGGGTAAGAGGAGCAATCAACAATAGATAATTAATTTAGTTTTGTGTCCATCATGTGTTTTTGTTGGTCATGCCATTATGTAATATTATGTGACATATTTAGATAGTTATGTTAGGCCTTCCATATTTAAGAGAGAGATACTGTGAATTTTCACAGGTCCAATATCTCTGCAGAGCGAAACCAAGGTCTGCTCAGTCGTCAAAGGTCTATACCTAATCTCAAAGGCTATTAAAGTTAAAGTTAATGTTAGATGTCAGTATTGTCCAGAGGCAGTCCGGTAAAACAGGAAAGCCATAGTCGGTTAGTAAAGCTTAAATATGGATGTGAAGATTTTTGATTCAATATGTTGTTTTAATTGATCAGGCCACTCCAATTTTATCCAATGGTATTTAAATAATAAAAGATATAATATAGATGTGGACACAAATATCAAGTGAGCCACAGGTTTTGATTGGATATTCGAAACATGCTCGTGGTTAGGAGATATGGGAAGGAAGATAATTAAGTGTTTTGTTTTAATAATAGCAATAATCTGTGCTTTTTATATAATTGTGAGGTGTGATAAATGCATTATTGCTAAAGCTGTTAAACCAGCTCCAAAATTCCAATACCACACGTAATGTTACATGACCTATGCTATAGCTTCTCAACAGCAATATTAAGATTGTTCAGAAAGTGAACAAAAGAGTGGAACTGAAAGGGTTAAATTGATGTTGAGAAGCCCCCCTTGCTTGACCAAGTTCAGATAAAGGTCACAGTCCCTGAGGAAGTCAGATAAGACATAATGGTTTATTTAAGAATGTCTTAGACTACAAAAAGAGGAACTAATGTTGTAGCAAGTTTCAACTATCTTTTCTGCTGACTTATTATATTGAGATTTATTTTAGCTTTTCTGCCTAGTGACAATATATGTACCCATTGTCCACCCCGACTTGTGACATGTATACGCCGCCTCTCATGTACTTGATGCTATGTTTGTGCCAAACCTATAACCAATCAATGTACAGGACAACGCCTAGATTTGTGTATAAATACCAATGTGTAATAAACTACACTCAGAGCTGAGGATAAAGAAACACGTGCCTTGTGTATATGTTTTCCGCCTTCACAGCTCTCCAGATATCTTCTAACCTGCCACACATCAACAGCCTTAGAAGTAACTGATCAAGGAGCAAGGACCGGCCGTTCCTTTCAGATATACAGCTGTAGTTTTCTATAAATGAACCCAAATGATAAGACAGAACCCAGATTTAAGATTATAAAGGTACCATTTTTTTTTTTACCAATATACAAGTCTTTCTATCCTATATATGGGTATATCGTTGTCATTATACCCCGTCATTGTGATCAAAGATCACTCAGTGAAAATTGGCATGAGCGGAATCAAAAGGCGTAGTCACCATTTGTATGTATAACAGTGATTGCGCCTTTTTCTAAATCCCGACAATTTTAAGTGTGGGAGAGAGATCTCTGCCAAACATTATCGGTGAAGATTCCCCAACTCTAATCAGGTGCTTTTCAGCACTCATTTTTTTTTAATCCATTGGTTGCACATAAGCGGTGCAGACTGCCAAAATTTGTCGTGAGTCAGCTTTATACATAGGCTTACACTCAGGTTGCGGCAGTATTTAGTGCTGTGTGTTCGTCAAGTTTTTACTTGGCCCTCAATGTCTCCAATAACATGTTCATAGTTGAAGCATCCATCCTTAATGGGTCAGCATGATACAGGTAAACTATTCAATCAAATTTAAAGCCCTACTGTTCAGGAGCAGTTATGTATTTGTTGCTCAAACTTTGACTAAGTTTTTAAAGGGAGAATCCATTCACCTATGTAAGATAAGTCAGAGGCATGGAGTTTTAGGAGATTATGTACTAAACCAGTGCAAGAACAATTTAAACTGGTAAAATGAATATGGCGTAATTTGCAATTATAAGTAACATTTACACATTATGCTCACTACCGTGTGCAATTTTATGACTGGTAATTTATTGTGAATATTTATGCAAATACTCAAATGCAAATAAAAATGGACATAAAATGTTTTCAATACGCCAGTTTTATTAGCACATCAACTTGTTTTTACTGACAATTTACTCGGATTTACATTGAATATTTGATATAAGTTCTATAAACATTAACACTACCAAAGGCCAATGGCCACATTCCCATTTCTACTTTTTTTTTTCCATCAGATTATCGTCACCTGAAGTAGTATAGCTATTTTTATAGACAACCTCTCCACCAGTCATGTTTCATCCTTTGGCCATCCTTTGTTTATTATGATTGCTATCCAAAAAGAGAGTATGTGCCAGCAATTAAAACATCCAGGAAACTCATCAGTTCAGTGAGAAATTCAATGGAAAAATATTTATTAGAATCCAAAATAAAACCAATACTAGAGTGATCGAGATGGACAAAAACGAAACAGAAAAACGCTTGACGCGTTTTGCACCTGCTGGTGCTTTGTCAAAAGTAGTCTGAATACATTAAACAAAACCATCATTAAATACACAAACCAATCAGTGAATGAACAAGGAATAATTAAAAACAGACTTGTCTTACCTGTTGCCGGTGGAAGGGGGGGGCGGAGCGAATCAGAATCCACCCAGCAGCAGAGAGAGAGAGAGCCGTGTCCCCGAGTGCAACCCCGCCCCCTTGGGTAGGAACTAAGTCCACACCCCTAGAGACGAAACAGCCATACGGAGATCACAAGAAAACCAATCTCTAATGCCAAGGGGAGAACACGCCCCCTGGCAGTGAGAGGTGCCCCCAGGGGTAGAGACCAGGATCGAAGAGAGGAGAAAATATATACACTGTAATACATACAAGACAATAACTGTTAAGGTGAAAGGAGAAAGATACAATAAAAAATAATTAATTAATTAAGAGCCAATGCATCTAAACAATACTATGATATATAGAAATGATTGTAAAAAAGAAAAAGGAGAAGGGCAGCAAAATGAACAATAATTATTATTAAGCATTCCCAAACATATAGGGGAAATAGGAAAGATCAGCAAATAATAATCACAACAAAAATTCCCAAAATTCCAGACAAACATAATACCAAGCAAAAGAGTTCTTGCATAATATACATAATATAAGCATAGAGAAATAAAGGCTTTACCAAAAAGGAAGAACATCAAAAAAGAACATAAAATAATAAAATAATAAAAAAATAATAATAAAAAGTGTAAGCCCTAGCCTATGAAACAGGTAACATCATACTTGGCATTGAGCCCTTGGGGGGTACGGGTTTTTAATTGGAAAATCCAAAAAAACTCCTGTTGGTTAAGGATGGTATTAATATTACCCCCCCCTAAAGGGAGTTCATGCATAGACAACTTTTTGATATTAATACTTATAGATCCATCTCTTATAATCCCACAGAGGCCTGCCAAAAAGAGCTTTCTAAGCTTTTGGATTATGGTATATATAAGGGTATATTGAACATCGATGAGGTTGAATACATTTATAAAAAGAACCCACTAATTCCTACCTTTTATTTTTTACCTAAAGTTCATAAAACACTGATAAACCCTCCGGGGCGACCCATCATCTTAGGAATTGGTAGCCTGGGGGAGGGCCTCTCCGAATTGGTAGACCTGTATCTTCAACCCATTGTTGTATCCCAAAAAGGTTACATTCATGATTCAAAACAAGTATTACAACAAATGGGGGCTATTTTGTGGCAGAAGAACCACTCATGGTTATCCCTGGACGTTTCGTCTTTATATTCCTGTATCCCCCATGATAAGGGTTTGACTGCTCTCTCCTGGTGCCTCACTAAATTTAGTAATTATTCTCATTATACTACACAATTTTTGCTTATGGCAGTGGAGTTTCTTCTTACCCACAACTGTTTCTCATTTGATTCAAAGTATTACGTTCAGGTACAAGGTACTGCGATGGGGGCGCGTTTCGCGCCCTCATTTGCCAATCTTTATATGATTTATTGGCAAGAACATTATGTCTTCTGTAATGAAAACCCATTCAGATCGAATATAACATTCTACGGTCGTTATATTGATGACCTACTGATTATTTGGAGAGGAGATCATAGTGATGTGGGTCATTTTGTAGACTATGCTAACAATAATTCACTTAATCTTCATTTTACATCCGAACATTACCTTTCTGGATTTAGAACTTAGCGGTGATGATACTAATGGAGAGATCAGTACCACAGTTTTTCACAAAGAAGTGGCCGGTAACACGGTACTACACAGGAACAGCTGTCACCCGCCTCACATCCTTAAAGTTGTCCCTACTGGCCAGTTTATAAGGCTAAAAAGAAAATGTTCCTCACCGAATAGTTTCGAGACACAAACAAGGGACTTAAGGAGGAGGTTCAAAGAGAGAGGTTATTCTGATAGGGATATTCAACACTCTTATACCATGGCAAAAGAAAGAAATCGTGTAGACCTACTTAGAGCCCGGCCACCTAAAAATATTGGGAATCAGGAAGATGACAAAATTAATTTCACCACTCAGTTTAGTCTTGAATTTAATAAATTTAGATCTATTCTTAAAAAACATCTCCCAGTACTTAAAAACAGATGAAACACTATCGAAAATTGTTGATAAGGGTATACATTTTGTGCCTAAAAAAGCTTGCACTTTAGGAAATCAACTAGCACCTAGCACTTTTTCTAGCTCCACTATTAATAAAAATCCCTGTCTCTCTGTGACAGGCATGTATCCGTGTGGTCACCGAGAGTGCAAGTGTTGTGCCCACATTGACAGGACGAATACTTTTACATCTACAGTAGGGGGTAAGACTTTTCATATAAAAGATTACATTAATTGCTGCACCGAATATGTGGTTTATTTAATAACATGTACTAAATGTGGTATACAATATGTTGGCCAAAAAACACGCCAGCTAAAAAATCAGATAAGAGAACATCTATCGAGTGTAGAGTTGAAGGACGAACAGTGTCCCATAGGAAAATATTTCCTTTACTGTAATGATGGGTCTACAAGTCACTTTAAGTACTGTGGTATTGAAAGGGCACAAACTCCCTTTAGGGGGGTAATATTAATACCATCCTTAACCAACGGGAGTTTTTTGGGATTTTCCAATTAAAAACCCGTACCCCCCCAGGGGCTCAATGCCAAGTATGATGTTACCTGTTTCATAGGCTATGGCTTACACTTTTTATTATTTTTTTTTATTATTTTATTATATTATATTCCTTTTTGATGTTCTTCCTTTTTGGTAAAGCCTTTATTTTTCTATGCTTATATTATGTATATTATGCAAGAACTCTTTTGCTTGGTATTATGCTTTTTCTTATTTACAATCATTTCTATATATCATAGTACTGTTTAGATGCATTGGCTCTTAATTAATTAATTATTTTGTATTGTATCTTTCTCCTTTCACCTTTACAGTTATTGTCTTGTATGTATTACTGTGTATATATGTTCTCCTCTCTTCGATCCTGGTTGCTGCTGGTTGGGTGGTGGGCACGGTCTCTACCCATGGGGGGCATGTCTCACTGCCAGGGGGCGTGTTCTCTCCTCGGCATTAGAGACCTGTTTTCTTGTGATCTCCGTATGGCTGTTTCGTCTCTAGGGGTGTGGACTTAGTTCCCGCCAATGGGGCGGGGTTGCACTCGGGGACACGGCTCTCTCTCTCTCTGCTGCTGGGGGCTGAGCTCCGTCGCTGGCCTGGGGGTGTGTCCCTCTGGGTGGATTCTGATTCGCGCTGCCCCCCCCCTTCCACCGGCCACAGGTAAGACAAGTCTGTTTTTAATTATTCCTTGTTCATTCACTGATTGGTTTGTGTATTTAATTATGGTTTTGTTTAATGTATTCAGACTGCTTTTGACAAAGCACCAGCAGGTGCAAAATGTGTCAAGCGTTTGCCTGTTTCGTTTTTGTCTGTCTTGATCACTCTACTATTGGCTTTATTTTGGATTCTAATACATATTTTTCCATTGAATTTCTCACTGAACTGATGAGTTTCCTGGATGTTTTTTTTTTGCTGGCACATACTCTCTTTTTGTGTTGCTCTTTATTTGAGCCCTGAGTAGGCTATTTTTGTGCTTCAGCGCCTGGAAACACTCTGCACTTACTCACTTTAACCCTCTGAAGGCTGGAGCCTTCGCTACCATTTTCATTTGTTTGTATTATGATTGCTATCCCAATTGTTTTTTTTTTTTTATAATAACATAAGCTTCAAATATTCTGATTATCCTGTGAATCACTACCTGGATTTATTAGTATGTCCGTACTTTTTTTTTAGTGATTCTATGTCATAACCAGGTTTACAAAATTAGGCAACATTTTATCCAGCAACTTTCCCCCCTCAACCCACCCCTTGCAGCTGGGAGCCCGGGAGGGCTCAGATCCTAGGTGTCCTCATATTTGACAAATTCTACAGATAAGTAATTCCCTCATGTGTCCCTCCCTAACATTCCTACCACTCTGATATAAATCTTGGGTTTCTTTGCCTGACTGCGTAGTATCCCTTCTCTATTATCAGTTGAAGATTGAATTGATTTTGCACCATTTCCCATGAGATCTCCCCCTGTTCTTTCCACCGTCTGGCCATGCAAAGCTTCATCACCATGAAGAATTGAATTGCTATTATTTTATGACTAGGGGACAGTGTTCCAAACTGAAGTTTGTACTCTGTTCCTTAAGTTAAATATATCATAGTTTAACCTGCATAACTAAATAGATAAATTAAATAATAATGCACACAAGCTGTGCCATCGCCACACTATTTTCCTGTGGCAGTTGTATGATTTAAAATCAATAAAGTAGCCAATCAAGATTTATGTATTCTTGACATAGTTTGATAGTTGCTCTTACTCTGCTTACTGTCTTCTCTCAGTGGGACAACCTGAGAATTAGCTTCTCACAATTTTGTAGACATTAATTCCGGTGTTCTCAGACTAGTTGATTAGTTGGTTCAACATGATGGCTGCTCTGTACAGCTGAAATACTTACAATGTCACTACTAACACAGCTGTGTGTCATAGTGGATTTAAATCAGGCAACTCAACAGCAGAAAGTCGTTGACGACTTGGCCCACAGTAGAGTCTTACAATCAAGGGAACAAAATAAACTTAAAAATAAAATCTACACAATGAGTGTGATTTTCTTTGAGACCACATATGGCAAGATAAATATGTTTATGGCCGAATTGAAGCATATCATTAAAATTTACTCCAAAAAGTATGTGTTGCTAATGGAAAAGTTTTAGTGTCTGAGCAAGGAAAAAGTTTCAAAGTTGATAAACTTTCTCAATAGCAACAAAATGAGATGATTGACTGACTGGTGTGAAGGTATACATTTGAACAATTTTGCTTTTGCCTTGACACAGTAGGTTTAAGTTTACTTTTCTGAAACCATTTAATAAAATAAATAAAGAATCAGCATTTAAAATAGAATGTGGTACTTACAAAATATACTGAATGAAATAACAGTCAGGATTTTTTTATAGTCAAAAATATGTTTTGCATTATACAAAGTTACTGTCTGATAAAATGATATCATTTAAATACATTTATAATAATAATAATGATGATAATGATGATGATAATGTAACAAATCTATTGGTTATTTCAGCCTTATTTGCACTTTCATTTTGTATGGATTGCTAGCTCTATGTGTATTATTTAGGACGCAGAATACAGTACACTACCTGCCCAAGGTCTGAGTTTAGATCAATGAACAGTTAAATACAAACTGAGGTAGGAACTAGAAGAAACAGAAACTGAAACATGTTTCATACTTAAAACAATGCACTTTTACAGCAACATATCTATTTATTATATTTTTTACACATAACATTTTATTTACTTTTGCGTTACTGGCATGTTTGTCGGTCATGTTGGATTTTTTTGGACGTGCTCTTTATTCATTGTATCGCTTTAACTGTTGAAGTGTGAGTGTTGCATAATAGATCTTATGTCGCCCCAAAAAGCTAAATAAATCAGCTTCAGAATTATGACATGTTTTCTTTAAATCCGGAGTGATTCCCCAATGCTTTTTTAATGCAATTTAGTTATTTCTACTCCCTGCTGCATTGTTACCATATTAACATATTATAGTACTTTCCAATATTCTACTATTTATAGAAGACATATCTCTATTTCATTATGAGCATTGAATATAATACAAGTACAATGCTATGCATAAATATATTAACAGTCTTATCACAGATCTATATGTTTTTCTTACACAACCATATAAAAACTACAGATACGCACATGCGAGTTGCACTCAGAAATGTTTTAATATTTGTTTTATTTATTTGTTTTATTTATATGATATATCCTGACTTCTAGCCGTTATATGCTAAACTACAAAGTGTGACAGGCAGTATGGAAGGCATCAATGAAACAGCATTTATTATTACGATAAAGCATCTCAGCAGGACATTTACAATGTAATATGTTATCTACACTCAAGCACTATATTTATCTCCTATGAAATGGAGAGGAATTCAGATGTATCGCATGAAATAAATTGAGCCGCCACTCAAGCAGGTAGGAAAATCAACCACAGGCCCTAACATCAATCTCTTTCTTTCCTCTCTTTTTATTTGGAATGGGCATCAAATATTGAGCATCTACATTTTTTAGAATATTACAGGACCAAGTATTGGAAATATGATGTACATTCTATATTATAGCTTCCTTTGCCACTTAATGACCAGATGTGTATTTTTACTCAAAGACAAAAATCAATGCTATTTTGTGTTCCTTGATCTGATCAAATAGTGATCAGATTTCAGGGATACAGTAGTAGTGTGTGCCTGAAACTTTGCCAGGGTCTGCCACAAATTTTAATGTTTTGATCGGTGTGCCCACAGCAATTAGGCTGAATGTGACAGAATGTGACCCTGACTCTATATGAGGACCATGACTCCCACCATGGTTCACTTTTGGACCATGGATTAGTTGTCCTGCACACGGATGTTAAATAGGTGGTAATGCTTCACCTTATATGGTGTCACTATAATTGAAGTTATATAGGGTTGATCACTTGTATGTATGTAAGTGGTGGGACTTGCCTATTTATTTTATTGTTTCAGAATTTTACAGCAGAACTTGACATAAATACTGTCATTTGTGATTTTGTAACCCATACACTGCCTGGTCAGTGACCAATTCTATCAGCATTCTGACTATCTCTACAGATCGAGAGTGAATCATAATGCAACTTTGGTTTCAAATCCGTCAGCGAGGATTTTTTTTTTTGTCTGTCAATCTATTACTTTTAAGTTTTGTTGTAAGGGCTGAAACAAAACACTTCATATAAAACTCTTAATTTATTTTAAATATATATATGTTCCCATTTAAACAAATGACCTTGGCTTAACTAGCAATGAACTCCTCGGTTTTAAGTGCTAATACAGTAATGGTTAACTCCTAATCCTTACCTTTAACATCTGACTCTCTATATCATTAAAGACTTTGCTACTACTTTAAGTAGTATGTCAAAATGTCCTTTGTAGCCTTTTTTTATGTGTAATATGTAACTTTCATGTGTTACCTATAGACTTTCATGTGCTACCTATAGAGGACAATTCCAATGCAGTCAATGGGACTGTGTTTGACTATGGGAGTTTGTGTGAACTGCACTTACTAGATCATTTCATCAACAGTTGACATTTTGGCAGACAACATATTTAATTGTGGGGTTCTTTGCATTGTGTGTTATGTCATATCTTTAAACATTGTGCACTCCCATTATTCTGTCACACAAGTGTGTTACTTAAAGTGACTGTGTTCAGAAAATAAAACCCCCAAATGAATGTTACTAAACTCACCATTGCCATATCCATGTGCACTGAATGAATTTTCAATCTATCTAAATATACTCAAATATATGACTCCCCTTTTTTCAAACCATGACAAGAATGCTGTGGTAGAATAAGTTCATTGACCATGTGGTGTAATGTTGAATGCTTGTACATGCATTGGTATAGTTTAGTGACAACTTTGATTGTACATTTTTTTTCTGAATCATTACTGTTGGATATACATTTGCTGTTCATTTTAGTGTGAAGGAAGCTGTGAGTTGGCATTTGGCTAATATCATTTGCTTAATAATTTGTCATTTTATACTTTCTTTTAAACCACCTATATAGTAACAATGTAATGATAATAACAATAATAATAAAACCTATAAAATGTAAGTAATTGATACTTGACATTTGGATTTTCTCTATTCCTTCACTTTAACATGTTTCATTACATGCTATATGTATTTTATGAACATATTATCCACCTATTTTATTACTTTTTTCAACAAAAATGTAAATTATTCCTAGATGTACACATTTTAAACAGAAACAAGTAGCAATAGAGGACAAGTTGTTTTATAACATTTGTCAGTGATAATAAGAAATGCACCACATATCCCAAGGCATAGGAACTTGTGGATGGCAAAAGAATAAAAGAAAAGAAAAAGATAAATAGTGTAATATGTCTTAATATAAGTAAAAACAATTTAATCCAGTGGTCAAATCACACTCACAAATATATTGACATTTTTGAATGTAACATGCACACAACACTTTACAAACAAATTATAAAATGCTAATATATTTGTGACTATGATTTTAACAATGGATTAAATAGTAGTTTGTTTAGATTATATTTATTTTGAGAATATGTCTGCCATCCAAAAGTTCCAATGTCTTCGTATGTACTTTTATCATTTTTGGGGGAGGATCTTAAGAGCCAGGCTTCCCATGGTTTCAAGATCTCCAATATAGAAAGGGTAAATATCTTTTAAATTATTTTCTTTTAAAAATCACTGTACATTTACTAAATGTTAAAAAGCAATCATATCATAATCTATATACTCTATGACACATTCAGTGTCAACAATTTGACAATCACAACACATGAGTTTTTACAAGAACTGCCACTTTGCCACAGGATGTAGTTCCTCATTAGCTTGTTTATTAGTTGAGAATGGGCGTCATGGTGTGTGTCAGCTTAGCAGCCAGGCAATTTACATATGGAGCTAATTTGTTTGGGAACTTATTGTGAACATGTTTTCTTAATCGAGATTTTATATGGCCATATGTAGCTTATTTGGATGTGTTTTTAATACCTACATTTTTTCACGCTTTCTGAGGTACTTCATAAAATTTAAAAAATAAAAAATAAAATATATATATATATTTACATCAAATATTGCTTAATGACAACAGATGTGTCCATGTATCTCCTAGCCAAATCATTTACTGTTAGACGGCAAGACAAAATTGTGCACTCGCAACTCTCTAAAATGACACGCTCTGATATAATTACAATAATGTGGATTTTTCAATAGACATGACATGTTATTTGTCATCATGGAACGCTAAACATAGCCTTCTTTATAATTAGACAAAGGGAAATTCAAAGAACAAGCCAGTGATCGATTTTATATTTATAACCGTAAATGCCTTTTTATAATGGTGTTTTAAAAATATTTTTATTGTTTAATAAATTGCACATTAGTTGGATAATAATACATGTTGGATGGTGAGGATTCACTTTTTTTTTTTCAGATTTAAAGGTCCATAAGGAGTATAAAATTATTATATACACTACAATCACTCCATTGTTGCTGCTATTTACTAAGCCCGATTTGTATCTTAATAGATACATGCAGGTGTACTTTCTGCTCAAAGCTGAGACACAGGTCTGGTGGCTGGCGTACATGCCAGCTTATCCTATGACCAGCAGCTGCCATGCAACTATAGGAAGCAGGCAGCCCTGTCGGGTCGTCGACTGCATCTGCTAATACCATTCCCATGGATACATGGCAGCTGCTGGTCAGAGGATAAACTGGCTTATACTATCAAAAGTACATGCCAATTTTATATTAATTATAGACAACTATTTTTCACTTGTGCTTCTGATATAGTAAAAAAATAAATAAAGTGTAGTTGTCCTTTAACTGTTTAATACCGTCTGTATCTGACGGATTCTAGGCATACACATATATGCCTTGTGGACAAACATATGGGTGCATGTTCTGTACAGGCTCCAACAAATACAGGTACCATTTGAAACATGTTGTTACTTTTTTATGCCCATGATCCAGGTAAAAACTTGAAGTGCTACATGGGAAGGTCAATAGAAGCTGCAAACCTGATATTTCTGAGCAAGCCTAAACTATTAACACAGATTCTAAATTTTAATAAATACATACATTTTGTATTATAATTTAGACTAGTATATAAATATCCATATTTAAATATAGTTTTAGTCTGACATTTTTAATACATCTGAAATTGTTTGTATACTTAATGTGTAGCTAATTGCCTAGCCCAAACAAATATCCCATGTCTAATGACGCATTCAAAAACACACACTATTCTTTGTGCTGCCAAAAGAAATGGAATTTGTAGCAGCGTTAAACTTTTGGTAAAAAAATAAATAAAAAAATAAAATAAAAAAAATGCAAATCAATCCCACTGGCTAAACAAAAGAAGAAGAAAGGAAACAGAAGACTAGCTAAGAAAGGAAAATAGAAAATATGAGAGAAATAAGAAATAAAACTTTTTTGAAAAAAAAAACTTTCTAAAATATGTTTATATAACAGGTTGTAGAATTCAGTAAGACCAGGACCATCTGTGTGCCAACCAGTGTAGCTAAGGCTATAAAGTGAGTGATGTAAAAAATTAAAAGGCCATTAGGCTAGCACAGCGTGTAACTGAAAAATAAGCTGCACAACATTATTTTTGCATGTCAGAGTCTGTGTTATTCAAAGTTAAAGGGGATTGACTTACTGGTGTCATGTTTTTCTAAAGCATTTCCTACATAGAAATTGATTTAATTTTTTTTACAAGGCCTTACTTTACTTGAACACTTTGGCGATTCCAAATCTTTCTTTCTTATGTTTATGTGCTTCTAAATTGGGAATTACTGTAACTAATCGTTCAGTGCAATCTTATCACAGTGTGACTTCAAATGACTGGTAGCAATCAGGAGGATTCTAAATCACCAAGGACTGCAAATGGTCCAGGATTTGCCTGCAATCCAATCTGAGTTGTTATAATCCTTAATGTAGAATGTAGACATTTTAAACTTCCATGAAACGGATTATTAAAGTGGATATGTGGCAACTTTTCATGCCACCCTTTATAAAACACCCTCTCTGTAATGTTTTTGCCACATACAACACAAGGTAGTCAAATTTAAAAATAAATAAGAAAGCAAAAAATATAACTCAGCATCATAATAGTAAATAGTGAGGAAATAAGCAGAGCCGTATGTTATTTGATGGGTGTGATCCAGATATATGCAAGACTAATGGCACAAAAATAACTAGGAAATGATCCAGTGTCACTGTTGCAAGACCCATGTGCAATGCCATTAACTAAACACTGATTAGCCATAACATTATGACCACTGATAGCTGGTGGAGGCGCTGTGATGCTTTGGGCAGTGTTCTGATGGGAAACCTTAGGTACTGCCATTCATGTGAATGTTACTTTGACATGTACCAGGTATTCCCTGATGGTGTTGGCCTCTTTACAATTGTTCAGGAATGGTTTGAGGAACACAACAACGAGTTCAAGGATTTAAAACTCACCAGATCTCAATCCAATCGAACATCTGTAGTATGTGTTGGACAAACAAGTCTGATCCATGGAGGCCCCACTTCACAACTTATAGGACTTATAGCATCTGTTGCTAACGTCTTATTGCCAGATACCACAGCACACCATCAGAGGTCTAGTGGAGATGGATGGACCTCAATGGATCAGGGGTTTTTTTGGTGTCAAAAGGGAACCTACACAATATTAGGCAGGTAGTAATAATGTTATTCCTGCTCAGAGACAGAAAAACTAATAAACCAGTGGCAAACCACTTTTTGCAAAGTCAGCATCCCAAATCATCATTGAGTTTTATATTCACCCTTTGACAAAAGGAGGAGATAGAGCTAAACTACTATTAATAAGGTTGTCCTTTTGGATTGACACAGGGGACTCAATGCCACTTGCATGTTTTTTGGATACTAGATAGTGCTAATTCATTATTTTGCATGTGTTTAAAAGAAGCCAGCCAAATTGTATTTTTTTAACTGGTGTATTACATAAGTACTGTTTTTTTCTTTATTTTTACATCACAATTATGCGAAATGTTATTGGTGATGTCAAATCATATATGTTTTTAACTGACCAGTAATTATGGCCACAGCTACACTATATAGGGCATACTCATATAATATACTACACTATACAACATGCTGAGCTTTTTCACCAAATTCCATAAAATTACACTAGAAGAGCAAATCAAAAAGCAACAATGCTTTAACTTTAATTTGCATGGTTAGAAAATGTTTTGAAGTCATTACTGTTATATGACATAATTTATTCTTTTGATTTTATTGCAAACTTAATAATTAAATAACTCTAAATAAGAAATTAACATTAGCAAAAAAAAAGATGAATTACTAATAAAAAGGAATGTTTAATGTCGCTATCACCTTTCATGCACTCACCAGTATTGTGACATCTTTGTCAAATATTGCTAAATGGCTTTCAATACATAATCATAATTTAATTTTAAACAGTCTACACTGAAAAGCATATCGAGCTACAATTGCTGTTGCCACTCTTAACTATATTGTTTATTCACGTACAGATTGAGTGCTCTGATAATTGGCTACACAGATATATCTGCACTTCTTCAAATCACTGGCAACAGAACTGCTTCAGGGGAAAATATAATCACATTTATTGCTACCTCTCAATTCCCTTCTATTAATGGGGCTAGGATGTAACACATATTTCAAAAGTACACATTTCTGGTAAAAGCATTTGTAACAACTTACAATATAAAATAAGTAAATTCCGCAGTCTAGCAGACATGACAGGGTTGTCGGAAATATATCTAGAGTGCCAATATTGAGACCAGGACCATTTAAACAATGGATTCCCAGAGCCTGGTCAAATTTTCCCCCAACTTGAAAACTAAATATTCAAAAATGTTGGTGTAGGGAAGGGGAAAAAGTCCTTATTTGAGGTATGGGGCATTGGTATTTCTCACTTAGGGTCCTTTTTACTACACCACTGGGCAGGCATGGATAGAAAATCTCAGGTCGGGAGATTTTTTGGGGGTTCATTATTCAGTCGATAGTTATTTTTTATAATGCGTTGATATTTTTCTGTATATATGGTTGGAATGGAGGTAAGAGGGGGCCAGCCTACTTTTGCCTTAAAAGTGGCTCTGATTTAGCCAATCACAACAATTAATGAACTATATATGTTGTGATACTTTAATTAAAAGCGAAATTGAGAAATAGCTCCATGTTTTACTTAATTTATGGTTTTGTTACTGAGAGAATGGGAAAGACACCATAAATACGAATCATACATTTTTTTTTTTAGAAACATGGTGTTTCTAGATTAATTTCTGTATGTTTGTTTAACAATAAGTTAATGTCATGTTTCAACTTGATTAAAATTGTTGATTTCACCACAGTTTGGATTAAGTAGGTAACAAGAGTTGTATTTTGACTGAACTATTAAACTACAGCTCAAAATCAAGTTTATTTTCCTTGAAAAGGCAGCTTACTCTTGATATAGCCCTAATGTAAAGCTAGGTGAAGGGTGTGGGTTTATCAACTAAGTTTTAGCTATTTAACATCGGGCACACTCTAGTTGCCTAGAATATTATCCTAGCTAAATATTATGCTGAATCCATTGACACAAATGTCAGTAATACCAAGCCGTCATATGTAATAGTTATATTAAAGCCAAAAATAATTTAAACTACATCATTTCTGAAATCATCTTACATCATCCTTTTCTAACCACCTAAGTTACAGTGTATTCGGATCTTATATACAAACGACACTTGATTCCTGCACCATGGAAACCTCATTGCAGAACAAATAGGTATAAATGATTTCATATATTTTTTTTTTGCTATTGGACAACCAAAAGTATTTCCATTTTTATATGCAAATAATGTGGCTCTCTCCCCTATTGTTTCATTTACTCTTCAACTACAACTACACTTTTCACACATCTCATCAACGACACATTTGATCAATCCCCATATAGTCGATACACAAGAGCTCCTATCGCTACCAAACCGCTAGCTTTCTACAGCCCTACACTGCTTTGCCCACTCTCTTTCCATTTAATTTACCATATTCTAGTTGGGTGACTAGTGATGTAGTTTGCTAAGTAGCAGTTAACACTGCCTAATTTTCTTAGAATTGTGGCCACAATTAGCCCCGATAACAGAAGCATCCTCATGTATTTTCGAGGAGCTCTTAAGTACAGTGCAAGCCGAACAAAAGAACAAACACACAATTATTTGTGTACAAAAAAAAAACTACATTTGAAACAAGTCAGAAATTCTGGTCTGGTGGTATAATGTATTCATATGCAAATAGCTTCCAAACAATCCTGAATCAGATCAATTAAATCAAGCACTTGAACAATTAATGAACCTCTCATCAGGCAAATTAATTACATTTCCTTTCATCGCTCAAGGTAATTGTATACAAAGGAATGAAGTTCAAAGAGACAAACGCATTATATGTTTTTAAATGTGCTTTGATCATTTAATATTATTTTTCAATTTAATGGAGGTTTTTTTTTATCATTTATGTATACATTAATATATAATCATGTTTTCAATCTTAATAATGTAATAATATTTATGGTGGCAGGTATCTTTTCTGATGTACTCTGACCCAATTAAAATAAAAGAGGATGGTGAAAACATTGCAGGCTTACAAACTAATTGACAAGATCAGTACATGGTTGACTGACACACACTTACTGGACAAACCAATTTAATGCAGTCCTGCTGTGATACCTATACTTTTAACAGAACAAGGCTACATCAATTAGTTTGCATGAAAAACACATCTTTAAATTCTGATGAGTACAGATATCAAGTCATTATTAGATCATCTCTAATTATGATCAGTGGTGAAACATTCAGCATTCTGTATTGTTTTTCTTCTTTTTTTTTTAATGCAACCAATACACAATTATAAACTGGAAGAAACAGACTTGATAGGATTGTGGAATTTAACTTATTAACAGAAATACAGTGTAAGCCAAGAAGATCCTAATATTTTTCTATTTGCGGTTTTTTGAACAAACCACTGATAATCTTCTGCATTTATAAGGGAAATTATCAATAAAATGAATAATAAGATATACGCCACTGAATATTTTCATTCTCGCATGCAAGCAATTGTTTGGAGTAGATGTCGTCACAAAGTGTTGGACAAGGGCAAACATTCAGTTCTGATTTACACTGTAGTATAGTATTTATATAAAAAAATACATTTTCAATTTTTTTGTTTGTTTTAGTGTTTGGAGTACTTGCTTTGTGAAATTGCCTTTATCCGAATTTATCCCAGGGATCGATCCTCCCACCTCTTCTTGATATGGGACAACTTTTGTGAGCCAACCAGAAGGCTACCATAGAAATCTGACTGTAAACAAATATAAAAATAGTGTAATAAAATAATTGCTAAAACATGTCCCACCTACATTGCCTACCACGGGATTCCATGTTTTCTTATTATTTATTATACATTATTTAAACAAAGTGATAATGTTTGCATTGGGGCTAAAACAAATATAAACATTCCGCAGGCATTTCTTTTAAAATGTACTTACGGAATAAAAATGAGCAATATAGATTAAAATAATGCCCAGCACAGTCAGCCATGAAAATTAAAGGTTTATTGCCTCACACGTAGCAACGTTTCGGTTCCCAGAACATTTCTACCACTGCATACTATCTTTGTGTTATCCTTCCTACTCCAACTTATTTTGAACTATACAGATGTGATCTATCAAACAAAGTAAAGTAGCTGTGTTTTTTTTTTTTACTTTTACTCTCCAAATTCATATTATTTACTATTGTAAAAGAACAGCTGGACTTTCCAGACATTCTGAATCTTCAGCAGGGTCATGTAGGACAAGAAAAAACTATTTTTATGTTTTGTATTTAATTTATTTTTGTTATGGCTTAAAAAATATCATAAAAGAAAAGGTCTGCAGTGAAAACAAACTGTAGTGAATCAGAGCCGTATATAGGGAAAAGGCAAAGAGATAAGGAATATAAAACACTTTATAGAGAGTGGAATGAGTGCATTGAACAGGATCTCTTACACCCAAAATGGTGCCAGTTCAACAACTGACAATCACTGTTTATGCCAAATGTGACTTGTCACAGGGTAAAGAAAGGTTTTGGAAAACTCGAAAATATAGCAAACCTCAAATTGATAAGAAACCAGAGATAGCAACTGGATACAGATGTAAGTCCAACTATGGCTACAATGTAAAATGGAATGTGGCTTAGGTTGGATAAATGATGGATCAGATAGTAACACGATCTTAGAAATGTGGCTACAAAAGATAACCTAATGGACAAGGTTAAACAAATAATAAACAGAACAAACTTGATAATCTATCAAGGAGTCGCGATGAACGGCCAGCATAGTCATCTTCATATTTGTTTGTGTTATGTATATACTCAGTGAAATTCAAGACAATAAGTAAATTTGAAACATTGTATTTGTAGCAAGTTTAGTTATATAATTTATCAAAATGCAATGGATGACTGTCTATACACTGAATATATGTTGTGTTTATATATATAATATAATGAATAAAGATAATTTAAATGTAATAAAGGTTTTGGCAAATAAAGCCACTGTTAATTATTGCAAAGTACCGATATTATACAAGCTGGAAAACATGTTTTTCACCTTACATCTAGTATCCGTTAATGGTTCTTGAAAACGTGAAAATATCAGCCATAATGGAACTCTGGCTACTTTGGGACTCCAGGAATAAGAAATCTTCACAAAATGTTGCTGTCTGTTAACTATGAAAGGACGATTGTTCACGTAAAGTAGGTGGGGTCTATGGCAAGTTCTGGAACTGTAGTACATCGGTATACTTTCCTTGGATCATCACCAGATAGATTAGTGGCGGTTATCAATGATTGATCAATTTTTGATCAGTTGTCCCAAATGGGTAGGCTCTGTGCAGTGAGAGCCCACTATTGAATATCGTGGACATGATAAGGCACTCTTTTACATGTAGAATAAATCATGCCCAGACAGCATACAAGCTGAGGAAACAATTAACTTAAATTTTTGTCACTCTAGTACTTTTTTTAAAATATTTTACAAAATTGTATTCATATCTTTTAAATCTGGACATTTGGAGGGACTTTAGGGCTACATTTGAGGCATATTGTATCAAAAGACCACAGTTCCACATCCCTCCATCACGCTCTACTACTCACCATGCATTTCCAACCTAATAACCTAATAAGTTGTGTTGTTAACCAACTTAAGATGTCTGATCAAGATGAAATAGTCTGCAGTCTACTCATGTAGTCATTGGCTATGGTGGATTAGAATGAATGTTTTTCACTTGTTACCATTTTAATTGCCTTCCATTGATAGATTTTGCTGATCATCTCTTTCCGTCTTGTGTCATATTTTCTGTCTTCCCTAATTAACACTATATTGTAGGTAATGTTTAACTTGTGATCTATAAATCTGCACAAGTACTTCATCCTTCATAGAAATCGGGCTTTTGTTTCTTTCACTTAACACAGATGTTAAAAGAGGAGACTGATTTGTGCTCAAATGCCGACTGCTTTTAAAAGCATCTGCTTTCAGCTTTGTTGAAAAATTGTCATGCATTATAATCTATAAAGCCTTGCTAACAAAACCAAAAAAAATCCGCTGATTCAAATGAAGAATACATGGTGGCTTTTGTGAATGCTGTCTACATTAATTTCTATTGTATATCGGATAAACGCAAATTTAAATTATACTTTACACTATGTTTATTGGAAAACGGCTCATATTAAATAAATAATGCCAGCAAAAATCTTTGCAGAGACAGAGAAAAAAAAATCTATCCGCGTAGATCCATCAAATTTATACTTTCTGCATTTTCATGTTTCCCCAATCTCAATTTACTGAACTAGCTTTGTTTTCAATGAATATCAACCATCTGGTGTAATTAGTATTTCTTCAAAGACCAGTATAGTATGTCAGGAAGAATGGGCATAAATAGGTAATTTGGAGAATGACTATTATAAGATAACTGTAAGTGTTTCAGCTAGCAATTACCTGAAATGCAATTTATATTTGATGTTACATTTTAAAAAAGCATCAAACTGATTAATGTTTACAAAGGCCTGACCCCATTCTTTATTTCCAGTGCTTGTTTTGTTACATCCCATCACTACTTATTTATATATAAATCTTCAGAAGCTTCACATTTAAGAAGTGAAACATGTAAATCACCGGCTGTAAAACTCTCAGATTCTTCATTCGCTGGTGGATAACAATAAACAAAAGCCCTCATTATTCTTTGATTCACTGTGTCCATAAAAATTGTATGTGAGATCTGAGTTTAGTATACACGGCAAACAATAACTGAAATCCTTCACATGAAAAATCACGTTGGGATAAGCAATCAGTACGGTCAGACATATTTTAACTGATGTGTTTGCCACAACAAGTCAACATTTTTGTAATGTCTTATAATATAAATAATCTTGTTGTGGTACCTTGGTATTTTATAGATGAGTTGCTGTTTCCCATATTTGGTGCATATTTTGAGATTAGTAGATAACTATTTATTGTGACTGTAGGGCCAGACTTACCTACTGGTAGGTTACTTGCCATGTGGCTTCCAGCTTATTGTTGATTGCTCCACTTTACACAATAATTTGCTATGTAAATATAACCATTTATGTGCTTTCATTTGTTTCTTATCTATAAAGAGTGTATTTTCCAAATATTTGTGGTTTTCCCTATTATGAACAATGAAATAATCATGCAATGCTATGGGGCTGATATAATCATGCAATGCTATGGGGCATGTATGGAGCTGATATAATCACGCAATGCTATGGGGCTGATATCATCATTCAATGCTATGGGGCTGATATAATCATGCAATGCTATGGGGCTGATATAATCATGCAAAGCTATGGGGCTGATATAATTGTGCAATGCTATAGAGCTGATATAATCATGCAATGCATTGGGCTGATATAATCGTGCAATGCTATGGGGCTGATATAATCATGCAATGCTATGGGGCTGCATACAATTGTTTCCATGGCTGTACAACTGTATAACTCACTGTAATATGCCACAGGTGAGCCTAACCAACTCTAGCTCCTCAGGGACAGGCATAATAGAAAATCCGAACCCGATTTGGTATTGAAACTCTCCCTGAAAGTGGGAAGGAAACACTTGCCTTTTCTGTTCTTCCATACTCCATGCCAGGGACCCAAAATGCACAATACAGCTTAGACGTTACAGCAACCATAACCAACTCTCCCTATTGCTCTGTTTTTTCACCTTGAAGGTTAAAAATTGTGTATTATGGATCTATGATCTAAATTCACACCATTTAAGACCACTCTGTCACAATATATATTATACGAGTGTGTGTGTAATTATATATCTAATGGTAATGGTAATGGCAAAGCTCACCATGGGAATTATAACATGTAATAGTCGGTCAACAGGGATACTAAATCCATTTATGCTCCATTAAAACCTGACCGATTTGATCGGGACTGATACAATTTCAAGAGGAATGTGATGGTCACTGATGGTGATGAAATTTGTGACAATTGTTTTATTGACTTTTATAAACTATTTGAAAAGCAACTTTTTTTAACCCCTTAGTTACATAATTTTTTGGCCATGTCTTACACTTGGCTATGTTAACACTTCTGTGGTGTTTGTGTTTATTTAAATTGATAAAATAACCGTGGTAAAGTATAGACGTCATGGGTTTTATATGGGTAACATGACACGTCTCCAAAACATAACCATGTAACATGTACACATGATAGTTTTCTTAAAAATATGAGTAACTAGTACAGGTAAACCCCATTATAAGACGATGGCCTATGTGTAGTTACAGAATTCCAATGGAAGCATCGGGGAACCAGATGTTCCTTCCTCTTTGGCTTTTAAGTGGAATTGTAGCAGCAGTCTCCTTAGTTACATTTCACAATGCATGGGTCCCAAACACCATACTGTAGTGGGTCTAAGGTATATATAATGTATTATTAAGTTAATGTTGACCACAACAAAACTGCACAAACTGAAAGTATTAAGTAGGTACACTTTAAAAGCCTTAATAAATATTACATTATTCTTAAAAAAAAATAAAAAAAAATACATGATCCTTTTAAGACACCATTTTTTTTACAAGATATTGCTAAAACTGAATATGAAAAATCTCCAGGCAAAATAATGTGCATTTTATATTAATATTTCTTTTTATGTTTTTCAAAGTCAGAATTAGACATGCAGTTTAGGCAATTGACCCCTCATGACATATTACATGTTTTGTTTTCTGTGTTTTTCTTTTTGTTACACTACATATACTACTGTATCGCCTGTTCGTATGAGCACAGTACTAAACGTATCGAATCATGTGGTGACATCACTAGCATAGATCGAAAATCAACAAATGTCTGCAGGTCCCAACAGCTGTGCAGTTGTCATTAAAATAAGAAGCAGGCTCTGACCTCTTTTCAGACTAAAAGTGGCTTTTCTAATCCTTATTTCCAGAATTTTAAAACACGCACTTTTCATGGTATCATTCTTTAATGCGAATGTGATAAAAATGATCCTAAAATGTGCAGTACAGTATGTTTTAGAGGAATAAAATGTACAATAACTCTAAAACGCAAAGTGAATGTCGAATTACCATTTTTATTGAAAAAAATTTGCACTCTTTGTGATTTTTCTTTTTGACACATTAATTGCTCTTTTATATACCGGGAGAACAAAAGCAGCAGCATGCCATATTTATTCAATGAAAGTTTAGCCGCAGGGGTTATGGTACTTACTTGCTCCAACACCAGCCAAATTATCTCAGTGGCCAACTTTTAAGAGTCTGCAATAATACTTGATCATTTCAGAAGGCTGCTAGGCCTATGCATCATTTTAACAGCATGGTGGCAGATTGTGATCATCTTCATGTTTCAGAAACCTGGGGACAAGTGGCAGACACAGTGAATCATGCTCAAGGATTCCATTTGTCCACAGAGATCTTAACATGAAATAAAGCTGATTTCTAAGATCTATTTTATGCTTAGAATGTTTGTTGATAAAACTTAACTGGTTGCTATATGCTCTATCTCAAACTAATTTAAGTAGTACCTTGGAATGCATTGACTTGAACTTGCTACTGTAACAAAAATAAAAAAAATAAAAAGTAAAATGAAACTGGTAGCATTATTCGTATAGCTGAGGCATTTCTTCTTAACTGGATGTTTTATGAAGCATAACCACATAAAATAATAAAGTTGGCATTGAATGAAGATGTTTTTATCATGCCGGACCATTGCTTTATAATTGTTTAATACCATTAAATATAGCTATAGGTGTCATTTCTATTTTAATTTAAACTGTATTTTGCTTGTTTATTTCAATGTCTCTTGTTTATTTAGCATGCCCTGGAGACCATGAACAGAAGACTGGCATGATTAACACAGATTACATGGCCCCCACTTTTTCTGCTTTGGGTCTGTAATCCTGCAGTTTCAAATTTCCTTCTCTGGGGTCTAGAACACTGTGTGTGCAGCGGTCTATGCATGCCCACTAGCGTGGTTAGTTTGGGTGCAACATCTTCTGCCAATATGTATATATTATAGTCAAGCCCACTTATTGTATTAGAGGAAGGAACCGTTGGATGGATCAATGTGAGATTCGAGTAGGAGGAGCCAGTTTGAGGGTATAAAAATACTGTAGTCCAGTGATGGAAGTATGTAAGGTGTAGAATGTATAGAGCTTGTTCTTGTTTATTAATCTCCAGATGTGTCATGAGGTTTTGCATACCTCCCAATGCTTGTTCTTGTAAAAAAATAGCACCAGAGGTGGAGCTTGGGAGGCCAAGTTTCAGCACCACTGCGCATGCATGTTGGCAAAATCACTTCAAGGGCATCTCTACAGCACATGCACATAATGTTACATATGTGTAATAACCAGTCAATGTCCTAGACTTTATAGAATTACATTATTCCTGCTGGATTGAGATCCCAAGTCCCACTTAGCTCCAAAAAGTGGCACAGAGGTTGATCTTGGACATTTAGGACAGTTGGGAGAAGTGATTTTATTTAAATATCCATCACGTGTGGATGCTCTACAGTATACATCGGTCATAACATTATGACAACCTGGATAAAATTGGTCCCTTTTTGCCACCAATACCCATTGAGGCATGGACTCCACTAGACATCTAAAGGCATGCTATGGTATCTGGCACCAAAAAGTTAGCAGCAGATCCTGTAAGTTGCTAGGTGGGGCCTCCATGAATTGAACTTGTTTGTCCTGTACATCTCACCGATGTTGATTGGATTGGGATCTGGTTAATTTGGCAGGCAAGTCAACACCTTGAACTCGTTGTGGTCCACAAACTATTCCTGAAAATGTTTTGCTTTGTGGCAGGGTGCATTATCTTACTGAAAGAGGCCAATAGCATCAGGGAGTACAGTTTACATGAAAAAGTGAGTGAACATGGTCTGCAATAATGCTTAGATGGGTCGTACATGTCAAAGTAACATCCACATGAATGGCAGGACCCAAGGTTTCCCAGCAGAACATTGCCCAAAGTATCACACTGTCTCTGCCGACTTGTCACCTGTCAGTTGTCATAATTTTATGACTGCTATTTGTGTTTACTTTATCGAAAATATGAGTTATTATGCAGTGTATCTGAATTAGTAAAACAAGTAAAATTACCTTGGATTATTTCATACATAATGCATCTGACTTTAAATGAGCTCTGTATAGCCATTATTTAATGCTGATTTTCATGTAATCTCTGCAACCAGCATTACCCAGAAATAGTCATTTTTACCAGAGCAGGAGACCCTTTAAAATGAGGCACCATATGAATTCACCATTAATTTCCATAAAAGAGAGATGCTTAACAATGATATTTGAGTTAAACCTAAAACCCTGCTTCCTAGAACCTATGGTTTTTTCTAATCATGGCATAATTACAAATATTGTTTTCTTGTTCAAAAAAAAATCTCCAGGGGTTGAGCTGTGCCAATCAAGATCTACTATACTTTTCTGGCATGACGTGCCAATATTAACAATATTAATTTCTAGCAAAACTTATTTCCAATAAAGGTTCCTTCACATGCAATCAAACCTACCACCACTGCAAGGGATTCTGGGTAAGCATTTTAAAATCCAGTCGTCAATGATCACCTTTTGCCTCGTAACCTATTTAATTTATGCTTTGGGTAGAAGGCAATAAGTTCAGGAGTGGAAGTAATTAAGTGCGTAGATATTGCCACAGATGTCATTTAACTCATTTTTCTTGATTCAAATATTTTTTTACTTCACAATATTATAATTCCAAATCAATTGCAGTGATTTAAGGTATTACCTTGACATAGATTCACTTAATGATGCCAAAAATTCTAGGCCACTACTTTTATTTTATTATATCTTGCTACTTGTGGTTAGCTTTTAAATCAAGATGTATCTTACTAAATGATCCTGCACCTGCTATGGCTAAACTACAAAATGATCTATGAAATCAGAACTAGGCTGTGGCTTTAAAACAAGCCTTTCAGCTTATAAATAAGTAAAAAGCCAAGCAGGCAGATACAGACTGAATTACTAAGAGACTTACAGAGCACTTCCATAAAATAGATACTAAAGATTAAACCAGGGAAACCATATGCATAAGGAATTTATCTATATATATTTTTTTTACAAATATAATATGCATCCACATATTTGCTTTTGCCATCTGCATGTAATTTTCGAATCAATATATATATATATATTTTTATATACAACTGTATTGTTTACTTGAATATAATTATTTTAGTTGTGTTTTGATAGGGCAGTTCATACATTCGTTTTGGTATGTCTGAAATATAAAATCCATAGCTCTGACTAATAATGTATGATCTCCTATAAATCAGCAACAGAATGCAGTATGAATATTCATATGTTTTCTGAAACTGCCCTGTATGTCATGCAAAACATTTTCAGAATTTGTTCTACCTTTTATTGACAAGAAAATGTTAGTCGTATTAGATTTGTAGATTAAATGCGGCATTGGAGCATTTTAAAGGATCCATGAGGAATGATATACACTCCAGTTACTGTCAAATATTACATTTTACTTTTTGAAAATACAAACAAGATTTGTAGACAAATGTGTGTATATCTTGTATGCAGCAATACGTCTTGCACAGCAGCGTACAAACAAAGATTGGGATTATGGGTGCATCGTTCTAAATGAGCTAGAGTCATTATGTAACCAAAATAATGTTTTTTAAAATTTGCTACAGAATTGCTCTTTTCTTTTAATATAAACCCCTGTATGTGCTTTGTACCATACTGCCTTCATCACTAAACCACGAGAAGGCCAATGTGTCACTCCGTTTCTATCAGCCATGTGTAAAGTACTGTGGGTGGAATAAAAGTGTTGGGGCTCCACAAACAACCTCATTATTTGCATCTGCCTGCTCCTGGAAGAAGACTGATTCTCAAAACGAGGCTGCTCGGAGCACTTCCGGAGCATATGATCTCTGTGACAGTGAATTACCTTGATCATATGCTGCCCGTGGCAAAGCCCATTGACACCAAAAGGTTAAGGTCTAACATACACAATTAGAAATATACACCATTACATTCAGTAAACTATATACATACATACAGGTACATGCCACCTGATACTGGCAAGATAAATGATAAATATTTACATTTAAGTAAAAAATGAGCAAAAAAATTGTGTGGATTAAAAAGAGGCAGCAGTATGTACAATATAATAAAAAAAAATATTTCTTGAAATTTATTTGAACCTTAAATCATTTTTTAAGAGTTATAATTATTTGCATTCTAAATATTGCTATACTATTCTAAATATCTGGTGAATTAAAATGAATGCTCTACAGTTAATCCTCAATCCATTTTGCTATCTGATAATATTTTAATTAAAAAATGAACAGTTTCTGTTTAAATCGGTTAAATAACATTACCCTTTGTTAACCAGTTTTTCCCCCAATTTATAACAGATCCTTGTTTCCTCTTAAACAAAAAGCAAAATAAAAAAAAATAAACAAGATACAACAAAGAGGCATTGTAAATTTTGAAAGCAATAATGGCTTGATACTTTAGAACACAAATATATTTAGCCTTTTTTAGGCTTTGGAACCCAGTGCTGTTATTTTCTTTGAAACTGTGTGACTCTTCTCAGCTTTCTATTAACATTTTAAAAGCTAATCCCAGATATTTATGGCAGATTTGCTTCATTGGAAAGGTAATAATGAGTAGCTCTTGAGTTTTATAAAATGTCATGAAAGTATATCATTAATCAGAAAGCAAATAAAACCAACACACCAAAAGAATCGCATTAAAGACAGTTACACTGAAAATGTAAATTAAATGGTTCACATAAATATTCTTAACAATATAAAATGCAAACTATAATCAAATGTGCACAGAGAAATGTGTTATTCTTTTATGTAAATACTTTTTAATTATTTATTTAAAATGTAAAAATATATTAAATGTTTCTGTAGCTTATTCCAGAAATATTAATCTAGAGCTTTTTTTTTTTTTTTTTCTAAACAAAGATTCATAGAAAGAAACAACCCATATTGCTGGCTCTATAACATTTTATTCCAATTTGCCCTTGTCCATCCTCCCTCTCTCTTTTTAAGTCAAATGAGTCTTTAGAGTAAAGCATTTGTAAGGACTTTTAGATAATCGGAATCACAAAGGCACACTTTTTAAATGAACAACACACAGTGGCAATTAAACATCGAATTGTAAAATTATAAAAATAAAGCATTCAGTTTACCTTTCTTTCTAACACAAATAATATTGGTATTAGACCCAACAGGCAGCTGGCTGCTAGAATAATGCTCTGTGAAAGAAGAGGGTATCTTTAAAAAAAAAAAAAAATTGCATTTTTAAAAACATTGTCCACTATAAATCTTTTATATAGATTTTTCCATGTTTTGTTGTTTAGCCTACTTCATGTAAATAATATTACTTCTTCATTTCACCTTTTATTCAACAAAAATACCTGCCATGCTTCCGTACACTTTGGCCTTTTTTTTTTACTAATCTTCTTGAAGATATTGACTGGGTAGCAATCCTAATCATCAGTAAAGACTGAACGTTTTGAGCCAAAGACTTGTTCTATGCATGAAGTATTACTAGTCAGCTACAGACAATTATTATAGCTTAATAGCATCTAATATAATGTGGAAGGAGATTGCAAAGCTCGGATCAACAATCTTGACCCAAACTGAAATAGTAATAATTAGGGTCTGAGATTATGTTCTGACACTATGTGTGACATAAGCAAAACTCACCTTAAAAATATTATTAAATAGGGTGGTAAAAAGCGCAAATAACCTCCGCAAAAAAAAACTCACCTTAAAAATATTATTAAATAGGATGGAAAAAAGCTCAAATAACCTCCCCAAATTATCCAGCAAATCCTCCTACTAGGTTTAGAAGTAACCAAGGGGTGCTACAGAAAAAAAGCAGAATACAAAAACTAGAAAGAAAGTACTTCTGTTGAAGCACTTCATTTCATATGATAAGTACTGGAATTGCAACTTTCACATCATGTTTATAAACAGTGAATTTTGGTAGGAGTTCTGGGAGTTCTGCAGGAAAGGGAAAAGAGAGTCCAGTTATATTTCAACAATACACTATTAAAGGAACATTAAACTTTGAAGGGTTAAACAATACATGTCCCGGTAGAATAAAGTAAACCTGACGTGTATCTTAATAGATCCACACGGGTTTACTAACTGCTGTGTCTTACATGCGAGACACAGCAGTTCCTGGTTGTCGCGTACTGACAAACGTCAGCACGTGCACAGCCAATCAGAGCGGGGGCTTGAATGCATGCAAAAACGAGGGTCTCTCTCTGCGTACTATCAAAAGTATACGCCAGTTCATCATCATACTAGGGGTAACTAACTTTTCACTTGTTCTTCTATATTAGAAGCACAAGTGAAAAAAAAAAAAAAGTTTAGTTTCCCTTTAAATGTATTTAATGAAGAAATGTATGTCCTTTTAAGCAGCCTGAAACCATCAATGTTTCAGGCTGCTCATGGACCTTTATCAAGACCTTACAGAGTAATGCTGAAAAGAATAATAGTTATGTGCAGCTTATTGTAAAGTATGTCAGAAGCTACCTTCAAAGTAGTGGAACAATTTAGTAGGGTGAAGCAGCCATGTCACAAGCAGTTAAGATGGTTGCCCTTACTAGTAACATTGTATGTCATCCGCAATATCTGGTGCTTTTAGAACATTTTGTTCTGGCATGACATACATTGCTTATTTTGCATCATCTGCTCTACAGAGAATAGAAATAATGTATTTCAAAACCAGGTTATAATGATCATAATCAATGTGTTCATCTGTAAATCTCATAATATAGATGTTTAGTGAGCAGTAAAATGTTGAATTTAAGAAAATCACAGTTGCTCTTTAACATGTTGATATATTTTCCTTATTAAAGGAAATTAAATCTTTAGATATCTTCTGAACTGCTATTTCACAAAACATTTTAAAGCATTTTAATTATGAGTGGCTATACTTGAAAATGTGGCATTTGCTGATTTTGAGCTGTTTTCAAGCACTTAAATACCCTAATTGACTATAAAGATTACCACCAAGTTTGGTACACTTTTTCCACTTTAAGTAATAGCTTTGTTTATGAAAAAATAAGGAAATCTATAAGGTAACATTTCCCACATGTTGTAAGAAGGATAATCACTAGAATGTTGGGAAAACGAGAGATTGCATAAATAGCTCACAAAAACAAATTACTTTGTTGCTGGACTTTGTGCAATGATACGTTTATTTCTCTGATGTAGTTGGTTTGCTTTTATTGCACAGAATTTTTTTTCCACCAAAATCTATTTAGTGGCCCATGGTACAATTTCTTTAGACTGTGATTATCATCAGAGACACAGACAGTTAAGACAGATAAACGGGCAGATACAAAGATTACAGATATACACAGAAAAAGACAGATACAGATAGACAGATGACTAGACAGACACAGCAGTGGTTGGTCCCAATAAAGTTTTACCCAGTTCCCACTGGCCTTTTATCACCCCTTCTCTGACTCCGACCCAGAAATATAAGGTGGAGGCAATGAGTGACTCTACCCTCACACAAGTCTAGCCTAAGGGGTCTATGTGGCCAAAAGATAGAGCATACCTGACTCTGGGGATTTCTGTCATAATCTACTAACCCAGCCAGAGACTCATCTGAATAAGATAGCTGCCTAGCCTAGAAATGTAGTGGTGCCCCAGACTACTGAGATCGGTTAGACAGCATCCCAGCTGACCCCTAGCCAGCTCTACCCTTGCCATGGAAACCATTACAAATAGATTGCTTTTTATACTGATATAAAATATTTGTTTCCATGGCAAGTAAATCAAAGCAGTCGAATGTGCACATGGAAGAATAGTTAAAAAAAATCGAAAAAACTTGAAAGTATGATGATTGGTGATAATTACGTGAATGTAATAATAATGTTACATATTCTATAATATGTGCACAAAGCATGCTTTATCTTGAATTAAATTGTAAATTCATATTTGTTCCTAATTAAAATACACATCTGTTTCATGGTTAATTACCTCCCATACTAATTGTAGAATAAGTAACAATTATTTATTTAAAAGCAAACAATCTTTTCGATTATGTATAATTTAGTCTTGTATAAAGAACAATCATCTTAACTATAAAACAGAAAAAGTCAATGTTTGTATGTTTGTATGAAGTGCTGAAAATTTTAGAATGCTGAACTCTACATTCATGAAATTTGTACAGCTTATTCATGCTGGAATTTCAAGGTCAACGTGAATATTTTCAGCTCTCTACATTGCTATTTACCTGCATTATGAAGATTATAATTTTTGAGGTTAAATGTCTGGACATTGTGGATGGGCAGCAGGAGATTATGACAGCATTTGAGATTTATATTGTGAAGATATTATGTTGGGTTTCAAAGGTTCTACAGGTGGAATTTCTAGGCCAACACAACTATTTTCAACTCTCTACATTGTTCCTTTATCAAGTCCTGAATTTATTCAATTTTGAGTAGATACATTACTTCTGTTGGAACCAATGCCTGTTTGATTACTCTGTGTTCCACCAGACTTGACCCATGCCAGCCTTGACCTATTGTTTGCTTCTATTTAGCGAATAGCTCCTTTTTTCCTGATACCAACCAGCCATATACTCCTCCTATCCTTACATTGTCAGCTGACTCCTGCTACTGCCAAACCAGTCAACATCTAGTCTGAGATGCCATAACGACTTCTGTTCAGTCTTGTTTTCATCCAAGTGTCCAGCAATCAAGTAACCTGTCAGATTTTGTTCCACTTCCTAGTTTGTAGATTATACTATCACATCTGTATACCCTGTCTGTTCCACCTTTATCAGTGACTTTTCCATCCTTCTGTACTATCTGTTGAGGTTCTATGAGTGTGTCTGGTGTTTTTCCAGGTCTTTGCAGCTGGATCCACAGCATACAACCCAAGAAAGAGGAGAGGTCAAAACTAACTACTAGACATGTGCATTCGTTTTCGGACGAATGCATTTTCTTCCGAAAATAGCATTTTCGTCCATTCGTCCGAAAAACAAATAACGAAAATGCTATGCTAATGAAAGCCGAATGAACGAATGGTTAATAAACGAAAATCATTCGTTCATTCGTCCATTCGTAGTACTATTGGCATTCTATAAGCCAAAATAGAGTCGGTTTATAGAATACAATAGCATAGTACACTACATTCCATAAACCGACATAATGAACGACTTTCGGTTTATGGAATGCATGTAAGTCTATTGGCATTCTATAAACCGACTCTATTTCGGTTTATAGTAATGCCAATACTATAGCACAAATTGACGAATGATTTTCATTTATATTAAACCATTCGTTCATTCGTTCAACTTCTTAGCTTTATATAAACCGAAACAGAGTCCCCATTCATAAATTTTTATGAATGGGAACTCTAGTTCGGTTTATAGAAAGCCCATAGTATTACATGTAATCCATAAGCCGAAAGTCTATAAACCGAACGTTCGGTTTATAGACTTTCGGCTTATGGAATACATGTAATCCTATTGCTATTCTATAAACCGAACATTCGGTTTATAGAATAGCAATAGGATTACATGTATTCCATAAGCCGACAGCCTATAAACCGAACGTTCGGTTTATAGACTTTCGGCATTTGTAATGCATGTAATAGTACTATTGGCTTTCACTACATGGAGACAGAGTCTCCATTCATAAATTTATGAATGGAGACTCTGTCTCCGTGTAGTGAAAGCCAATAGTACTACTATTATATTCATTACAAATGCCTAAAGTCTATAAACCGAATGTTTGGTTTATAGACTTAAGAATTTAAGAATTTCTTATGAATGGGGCTCTCGTTCGGTTTATAGAAAGCCAATAGTATTACACATATTCTATAAAACGAAACAAATAAAATGAAACGAAAAGAAAATAATGAACAAATTTGTCCGAATCGAATGTAGTAATGAACAAAATTAGTTTTAGACAAAATAATTTACATTTACGTCCGAATGGACGAAAACGAAATGAAAATTTTAGTTTTGCACATGTCTACTAACTACTCATGAACATTATGGTTAGCAAATGCATAAGTTATATAAGTTCACCAAACAGGATTTATGTTTGCATAATAGAAAGGTGCCAGTACCTTTTAAAAAATGAACTACTTTGTGTAAACAATTTATAAACAATACAATTACATGTATTAGAGCTATTAGTATGCAAAATTCAGTTTTTCTTGAAAATTCTGCACAATAATAAATGAAAATCCTTAATAAATACCATGTATTAATAATTTAACATTGTATGGCCTCAAACCTTAGGTCTGTAAGTATTAACAGATATATTCATGTTCTATAATAATAATAATCAGCTTTGCTAACGGCTACTATTATTGAGGAAACATAAACTGTAACACCAACCATAAAATAAGAAGGGTGTGTGAAATGTATGGGGAAAAAGTCAATATTATTAATAAGTGTTACATTGCCCTGTTTTACAGAACACTGTGAAATCTGTTACAACACCACAAAAAAAAAGTTGATTGATTGCTATTATTCCTTTAACTGTTTTCCTTTTTTGTATTGACAACAGATACATGTGCATTGTTTGAAAGGTTATTACATGTTTTAGATCTCTTAAAATTGCACCTAGAGCAGTGATGGCAAACAATTTTGGCCCCGAGTGCACAATATTTGGCCAAAACTGATTTGCAGACCTCAGAGTGCCAACACTGCATACACACACACACATGCACACGTATTCACACACAAACATACTGCACAAGTCGCAACACCCTAGGGGGTGCCATTTAAAACATTTTTACAAAGTATGACGGTGGAGGCACAGGTTTGGGAGATCAGAAGATCTCCCCTCACCAGCCCTCTGCACGGCTGGAGAGGAGGATCCTGGGAGGGGACGAACCTCAACGGGGTGAGAGGTGAAGGTCCGACCCCAACCTGTGAAGTTGCGCAGTGTTTGCTTCATGAGGGAGTTGCGGGCAGCATAAGCTCTTTGCATTAAACACACACAGACCAGTAAGTGCTACTCGCTCTCATTATCACGACACACCGGGAGCGGGAACAGCACTTACTGAGCTCTGTGTGTGTTTAACACACAAAGCTTATGCTGCTCACTTCAAGTAAGAATGGGAGGAGGATTGATAAAAAACAGAGATGGGGATAGAATAGAGATGGGGAAGGGAGAAAGAACAGATATGGGGAGAAAAAGAGATGGGGAGGAGGGGGAGAGAGAAATGAAAGAACAGAGATGGGGAGGAGGGGGAGAGAGAACAGAGATGGGGAGGAGGGGAGAGAGGACAGAGATGGGGAGGAGGGGGAGAGAGGGCAGAGATAGGTTGAAGGGGGAGTGAGGACAGATATGGGGAGGAGGGGGAGAGAACAGATATGGGGGAGGAGGGAGGACAGAACATATATGGGAAGGAGGGGGGAGAACATATAAGGGGAGAGAACATATATGGGGAGGAGAGAACTGATATGGGGACGAGGGGGAGAGAGAACAGAGGTGGGGAGGAGGTGGAGAGAGAACAGATATGGGGGAGGAGGGGGCTGAGAACAGATATGGGCAAGAGGTGGAGAGAGAACAGATATGGGGGAGAGGGAACAAACACTGCAAACCTGCAAACACTCACACATGTATACTAATACTCACACACACACTTATACTCATACTCACACACACACATACTAACACACTTACACTCATACTCACACACACACTTATATTCATACTCACAGACACACACTCATACACACACACTTATATTCATACTCATACACACACATACTCTCACATACATATACTGATACTCACACACACTTATACTCATACCCACACATACACACTTATACTCATACTCAAACACACATATACTCACACACACATATACTTACACTCTTATAGTCATACTTACACACACTCATACACACACACAGCCATGTTCACCCCTCATCGCTTGTCTGCGTCAGCCGTATTTTACCCACTATTGACTGTCTCTCTCGGACAGAGCAGACAAGCGGTAAGAGCTGAACCTGGCCGTGTGCCACAACTGAGGCCTCAGCGTGCCAGTTTTGGCACGCATGCTATAGGTTCGCCAACGCTGATCTAGCATGTCTTAAAAAAAAATCCCCATCTCTCCAAAGAGAGTGTAAAAAATGATTTAACAAGAAAATGGAAAGGAGGCATACAATTAAATAGTCCTAATTAGCAGAGGTGAAAATAAGATTAATCTTGTCTGCTTACTCTGAATTTAAAGTGAACATATATGTATGCATGTATGTATGTATATATATATATATATATATATATATATATATATATCACATGTATGTGTGTGTGTATATATATATAGATTATAATAATATTATTGTATGGCACCTGTAGAATATAATTGCATGATATTGTATAGTAATTAAATGTTTGGCTTGTTTCCTACATTTTTTATTATTTATTCTCATTTTCACCGTTTTTGGTTATATCACAGAACAATTTTCTTTAGTCACACTGTCTTATCTCACCTAATTAGGACTACTTAACCCCTTCATGACCAGACTATTTTTGGAATGTTGTGCGTTACTGACCGAGGCTGTTTTAACACTTCTGAGGTGTTTGTGTTTAGCTTTAATTTTCTTCTTTGTCAGTTGCTGTACCCACACATATTATATATTGTTTTTTTCAGGAAAAGAAGGGCTTTCTTTTCATGACATTATTTTGTTCATATCATTTATTGTATTGTGTAAAAAATAGTAAAATATGGTTAAAATTAAAAAAAATAAACACTTTTCATGACTTTTCTTTGTAAATTATTTTACTAAGCTTCAAAGGCTAATGAAAAAACGTGCTAAATAGATTCAACTATAGGTCCTGAGTTCAGAAATACCCAATGTTTATGTGTTTTTTTGCTTTTTTTTGCATGTTTTAGGTTAATAAATACAAGTAGCATTTAGCTGTTTCAAAACCATTTTTTTAAAAATTAGCGTTAGTGACACTGTAACACCGATATCTGATATGAAGCGCTGAATAACCCCCCACATGTACACATTTTTTATAAAGTAGACATCCCAGGGCATTCAACTTGGGGTAATTTGACACTGTTCACTGTCATTTTACCACCAATCTTTGACAAGTTTTGGCGTAGTAATTTTGTGTGTGTTTTATTTCCACACACTTTGAAACTTAGGTATGAATTTAAAGGGGCTGTTCTATTTTATTGCCAAACCCCAATATATATTCAGCAACTTCCCCTGAGTATAGTGGTACCCCACATGTATAGGTTTGCTAGGTTTATGTGGCAGGTACAGGGCAAAATTTAGGATATGGTTATTGCAGCTTTAAAACTTGTATTTATTATGTAATACTTGTGACTACATTTCCTATCATGCTCAGCCAGCCAAAAGCTACCGTAGCAGAATAGGAAATGTAGTCTATAGTAGGAAGCACCGATTTTTGCTATCCTTGCTATCCTGCGGCTGCATGGATCAAATATCCAGCTGCTGCGGGCCCCTATCTACTGCTGGGGGCCAATGCAAAGCACTGGCCCCACTAGCAGTGTTTAAAAAAAATATATATATATCCCTAGAGGACCACAGACAGACATAACATGTCACTGGTCCTCTATGGAATAACTTCTTATTTTTATACAATTTATTATTATTATTTTTAATTTTTTAATTTATTTAATTTTTAATTTTTTTACATTTTTTTATTTTTATTTAACTCTAACCTTAACCCTATGGTTAGGGTTAGTACAAACCCTAATTCTAACTCTAGGATTAGGGTTTTGATGAACTCTAACCCTAACCCAAGAGTTAGGATTAGCAAAATAGGAAAAAAATAAATAAAAAAAATAAAAAGTTTTTTTTTTAAATAAAAAAAATCCTTTGGGGGCGCTGGTTGTTACTGGGGGGGGACCAGGGGGAGACTTCGCACACTATATTTAGTCTCTCCCTGCCCCACGATCACCGTGGAGCAGGGAGAGACTATAGCTGTCAAAGCAGGCACCTGCTTTGACAGTTATTAACATCCGGGCGCTGTGATTGGCTGTCACAGTGCCCGGATGTTTCCGGGGGGTTCTCAACCGACATGGCTGAAGTGTCTCGGTATCGAGACACTCAGCCATGTCGTTGTTAGTGCGATCGCGGTATGCCAGCGTGCATAACGCGATCAGACCTGCATGACGGTCCTGGACCGTCATCAGTCACGAAGGGAGTTTTCCCTATGACGGTCCAGGACCGTCATCGGTCGAGAAGCGGTTATTATAGGCTTTTTTAACTGTATGTTTAATAAAGCCTCCGCTTCATCTTATGGTTCAATAGGGTTATTTTCATTCTCATATTGAAATAATGTCATTGTTAAAGTAAAAACACCCTAGAATCTCCACCTCTGTGATTATTTTATTTTGGCTATTTTGTATTTATCTAGTAAGTATCAAAACAGATCTGTTTGATCAGTGTTTGTTTCCTCGGTTCTCCCTATCTTCTAAGAACTGCACATAAAGAGTAATAGAATCCTGCCTGTCTCTCCAAGCCGCCCTTATCGGATGTAATTGAATGTCTACAGTCAGGTGAAATTATTTTCAATGCAAGTTGAGTGACCCTTATCCAGAAATCCATTATCCAAAATGATCCGTTATCCCAAAATATTTGGGGATTTTTCCATATGTTGCAAATCCCATACACCTGTCAAGTGTACAACAGTTTATTTAGTGCCCGGCCTCCTAAAGCTATAGCTTTTCCATGCATGATCAAATTCTCCCATGCCCCTAAAGGGTAGTGCAATGGTACATGTGCAGGTTGCAAACGATGCCTCACATCACCGCTACATCACAGTACAAGTGTCATATTTGTTCTATACAGTATTTGCATTGATTCTAATGTATTTCATGAGTGCTGAGAGACTTTAATATATCTTATTGGTGAAAATGATCCATTTTAAGAAATGATCCGTTAACCAAAATACTTCTGGTCCCAAATAATTTGGATAAGGGATACTCAACCCGTATAAGGATAACGGTAAATTGTTTTAAATAAAAAATACAGGCCTGTTACATGGGGTCTTTGACAATTCATTGCCACACTTTCAGAGCTGTTGTTTAATCGTGAACATTACAGTGTTGACAGTTTGGCGGAGCCTTTCGATTCTGAATGAGCCAATGCGTAACCTCTAATACTAACCCTAAAAGTAACCTCTAATGCTAAAACTAGCATCTAACGCTAACCCTAAAACTAACCCTAGGACCAGTGCATCGCAACGAAACAGACACGCTGAACTGTCAACTGCTGAAATCTCCACGATAAAACGTCTACTCTGAAAGAACTGTCCTATTCCATGTCACACGAATTATAAACATGAGCAACATACAGAAAACTAAGACAGGTGGAAATGCCCCTTTGGGATAACAGTATCCCACACTTTTAAGCCAACACCAAATCTATTGTAGGGGACAAGTATTGTCAGCAGACTTAAAGTACAAGCTTTCAAGAACTTTTGGGTTTCTTTCTCAGGCATGTTATCTGTTCTATATTGCACTCAAGCCTTTGTGCGCTATACACAAATTTTTTAGTTGCATGAATGTGTTGTGTGCATTATTTTTACCAACACTTCCTCATTTAGTTTTTGTTTTTAAACTTTATTCGTCTGCTATCTCTGAATAGTTTAGCATGGTTAAAAATCAACAACCTTCAAAATGGATTTATACAATCTTTTTTAAAAATCTGTTATTCTGTTGTAAAATAAATATATGCAGAGCAAGATAAGCCAGTTCCCCTAACTATACTTCTTCAAGCAACATACTTCATTCAGAAAGAGAAACACATTTTTTTTTTGCAAAGATTGCATTTTAAATTACATTTACTTGCATATCTCATTCTATGAATAAATACATGTTGTCAGCATGTTTAGCAGTTGAAAGAAAACTTTGTGCCAAGTCTCCTTTTTGTGAATAATGTAAGTTTCATAAAATAATTAGTTTGACAAATCCAATGCAAATATTGCAATGTGTTTGAATGTAATGTGTCATGACATGATATACAGTACGCATAGGAAACCTGACACGCTAATAAAACTTTAGAATATGACACAGACCAATTGTTTGAGGTAAAATATGATTTTAGATTAATGTGCATCATAGACAATTGAACAAAATAGAAATGAGCGATCATGTGGTCTGCATAAGCATTTATAAAATGAAAGACTAGGAAATCAAAGGCCTGTTGCCCAGTGTGGAATTAAAAGCCAGAGGTAACCTAAACTGGATTAGGAGAGGAGCAGGGCTTTCATAAGGAGGCACAACCAGTATAATGGACATTATGGAGCTAACAACCAGCATAATGGACATTATGGAGCTAACAACCAGCATAATGGACATTATGGAGCTAACAACCAGCATAATGGACATTATGGAGCTAACAACCAGAATAATGGACATTGTAACCAGGGACCTGACATGATTCTTGTTTTATCCTTCTACTACAAATCATAACAATGGGGATGTAATTAAGACAATGGCCTATGCACTATCCTCTTACAATATGCTTCTTTGTTCTCTCTTACTACTCACAAGTCCGAGTGATGTATACCATTGTTCCCACTCCTTTCGGTGTGAAAGCACCTGGACCTGTTATTGCTAACATGGAAATGTTCAGACCACCATCCGCTGGACAAAAAGATAAGCAATATTAGTATGGGGAAGAGCAGGGGGTTTAAGGAAGTGGCAGTAACTCTCTGTGGTACTCCGTATAATATGCACTTCAGTACCCATGATGCTCATTCAACCAATTGATTGTTTGAGCTTTAAGGGACTTCAAGTCTATATCAGCTGGAATGTTATATGGCTTGATCCCTGAATAATTAGGAGGGTGATGTAACTGAGGCACTAGCCTCAAGATAACACAAGTTATTATAGCTATATAACCAGACTGATGCTCTCCCTTGTAGTGAAGCTGCAGGTATCTGCCATTTTGACCTTGTCAATCATATTGTATGCAGTATTAATCAGACCAGAGAGTGGGATATGAAGCCCAGCATGCAACCTCTGGCTGCAAAGATTAATGATAATGGTGCTGAGGCAAAAAAAAATGTACAACACTGATCCTAATCAGAGTTTCAGTTTGAAAATATATGTTTTCTTCCATCAATTAAAGGTTAGGGGTTTGAAAAATATGGTCATGCTGCCTGGAAGACGTCTGGCTGCAAAAACAAATTTTTAAAGAACTAGAGGAATGAGAAAAGTGATAGAAGCCCACTAAGTTTAACCCCTTTAACTCCCTTAACGACAAAGGACGTGCCTGGCACGTCCTGCAGTGAATGAAGCGGTTTTCACGATCAACGATCGCGAAAACCGCTTTAACAGTGCTGGTCTATTGCCTTGACATCTAGGCAATAGCCAGTACCGAAATTTCTATTTCGGGACCCCAACGATCGCCCCATGGAGCAATCGTGGGGAGCCATATTGACGGAGCATGCTGCTCCGTCAATATGGCTAAGTCCTCTGCCGGTCTGAGCTTCGGAAGTGAAAGTAACTTCACTTCCGTTGCTATGAATATGCTACTTGACTGCCCCTAGTGGTAGTTTAGTAGCATTGCAATGGAAAATATTTAAAATAAATATTTAATTAATTAAAAACAGGTTATTTAGCTATATTATCCTATAGGGTTAAAATTAAATATTTTTTAGCATAAGGGATAGGGTTTAAATTAAATTAAAGTTAAAAAATATTAAGGGATATAATAAGGATTAGAGTTGGGGTTAACTTTAGTGTTAGGGTTAAATTTTGGGTTCGGGTTGGGGTCACAAGATCAATATAGGAAAAAAAACCCATAACTCGCAAAAAATACCGAAAAATATGGAAACATGCATATTTTTGAACTCGGGAGAACATTTAGAAACTATTTAGACGGGGTCTTTTTTAATAATTTTATTTGTGTAAGTTGTATTTTAGGTCAAAGTTAGAAAAAGTGTGTTTTTTTAAATTTTTCATCATATTTTATGATTTTTTTTGTAGTAAATTATAAGATATGATGAACATAATGGTATCTAATGAAAGCCCTTCTTATGACAATAAAAACAACATATAATTTGTGTGGGTACTGTATGTGAGAAAGAAAAAAATTACAGCTAAACACAAACACCCTAGAAATGTCAAAACAGCCATTGTCACCAAGGGAAAGTCAAGGTGAAAATGTCTTGTCACTAAGGGGTTAATATATATATTTTCTTCTGTCTGAATTTGTTTCTGCTCCCTTATCAAAACAATGTGTTACTAATATCAAAATGATTTACCAAGTATTAATTACACATTCTGGTGTTGTGAAACCTGAACTTATCCAAATCAATTCCCTCTATTTTTTGATTGAGCACTGACAATAGTAGGATAGTTAGCGAGAACATTTCCCAACACTGACACTAATTAGGAGGCATACTTCAGGTAAGATGAGAGCAGTAACTAGACTGTACTATGATAGTTTGGTTGCACAGATTACCATTATACCATTCCCTTGTGACAAGCAGTGTGTAATACAGGCAACGGTGTCTTGCACTATGGTGTGTTAAACAGAACCGAGGAGCATTATAAAGGTGATCTGTGCTACAGGACTATCACATTCTCCCCACTATACCTTCAAGCCCAGAACACCATTATGGTGCCATTAATGTAAGGGCAAACAGGAGGTGGGTTAATAAGTACTCCATAAGATATATTAGGGTCTGCAAGAGGACAAAATATGCGGAACGTGGATAGAAAGGGGAGCTGAGGCAGTGGATGGGGCTTTGAGGTATCTAAGGTGAACATGGTACAGTGGATAGGCTAAGAAACTGAGAGTGAATTATTCTGTGGACAGTACTGTGGGGCAGCCAGTAGGGTTTTAGGACAATGAAGGGTGACAGTGAAACACTATATTTTCAATTCCCAATTCTTGTCACAAGCAAAACAGAGCTACCTACAGCTCTAGGTAAAATGTATGAAAACATTATATATCCTAAACATGTTGTCTACATATAGATTCCATCACATTAACTAGCTGAAGATGACCACTTTTGTGTATGAGCTAACTGACTTTAAGACTGCTTTCTTGTTCCCTTTGCTTCTGGTATGTATAATCTAAACATGGACATTAACAAGTAAAACTTGTTAATTATCTTCAGCTAGCAGCTTACGAGTTAAGACGGGCTTTCTATAACGTGATGTCTAAAGCGACATCGTAAATATTCATCATAATGAAGTTAATAGAAATAACACATTTTTTGATTGAAAGAATATCTAAGGCCACCCGCTGCCGTTAATTAATATATTTAGCATTAAAAATATCATAAAATAACACTACTAAAGACTCATTAACCTCTTCAAAGTGTGAGAGCCCTGTAAAGCTTTGCTTAATTTAGTCACAACCATTACTGTAAAGGTTATTAAATTATTATCACAAAGAAGAATCTTTAAATCAAGGGGTAATTTGACATGGGTAATTAAAAAACTAAGGAAACTGGAGAGAATAAATACATTCAAAATTATTCACTGAAATATTCATAATGCGTAAACTGCTTTATTCAGAACTTTAAAACAGTACAAGGGGTTACTTAAATATCACTTGTGTACATAATAATAAAAAGAGAGAAAATGTCACGAAAAAAAGACACAAATTAATACTGTTTATTATATGGTGCCGTTTTTTTTCTTTGTGGGTACTCATTCATCCATATTGTATCTCTTTTAATAGCATCACAGATAGGATGGAGCTTTTCACAACACAAACGGATGATTTCTTGATCCTCCTCGCATAAAAGATGAGGTCACCAATCTTAGAGGTATTTGGTCTTGTATTTAGAACAATATACATAAAAAAGACAAAAACGGACGTTATATCGATCCATGGAGACACAGCCACATGGACACATGGAGACACATGGAGACACAGCACAGGCTTGTTTACCGTATTCTCCAAGCGTTTTGTCCGTAATCGGCTGGGGGAGCAAGCCAACTTCCGTATGAAGCCTCTACGTGAATGCCACAGTTCCAAAACTAATTGCCGTTGGAGGTTAGTGACGGAGCAGCTATCCAGTACGGGTGCTGTAGTAGTTCGAGCAAAGAAAAACCAACGCGTTTCGTCCATAGGACTTCATCCAGGGTATCTGGAGGCTTCATACGGAAGTCTTGTGTTTTGTGTTTTTCCTGCTTGGCAGCAGGTGTGATTTGTGGCATTTGGGGTTGATATTGACTATTGGATTGCTCATCTATACATCCTTCTTATCTCTTTTGATAGCACATTAAGCAAAAAGGGACTCCATTTAAAGGAACGTCAATTAAAATACTGTTTATACTGTGACCCTAGAGGATAAAGAACAGCTCCTAAACAACCTACATATTGTACTAGCAGAACTGCAAGCAAGTCTACATAGGGCTACTGTGGCTTCAAGCCTTTTTTTTTTTACCGGTCTGTCATAAACAGGGGACACCACAAAACATTTATAACATATTTTTCTCTTAACTGGTATTTGTAATAATTTTCTATTCTATACATTCCCAATATACACAATCCACAAAGGAAGCATTGTTATTCTTTTTATTTCTTTACCATATTGCTTCAAAGCATGAACCATTCATTGGCTGTTAAGTTTTTTTTTTTTTTTCCCTCTACTTAAATGATATTCTAGGGATGACTCTTGAATATGATAAAGGCATAGAGAGCACTTGCTCTTGTGACATTCTGTGAAAGTCATGAGGGAATATTAAATGTTAATGTAAGTAGAAATCATGATTTACCTGCTGTCTACACTTGACTGGGGGATACAGTGTGCATGATACACATACTTATGCGTTTCATTAGGACTTTTTTTCCCAGTGATGTTTAGCTTGAAGGGTTGATCTACTAAAGTGTGATAGAAAGTTAAGTGACTGGTCATTAAAGACAGGTTGTGGTTATCACCCAAAGAGTCAGGGGTTTCCTGGTGACATTCTAACTTCACTAATAATCTTTAGAACTTTATAATACATTAACCACCTTTATCCTCACCACAGCTGATGTGGGATTAAAAGTAACAGTAACATTTTAATGATACGTGGTGAATACCTTTTACCAGTGGCCTATATATGACAACTATACATTTTTTTTACCATTATAATAAATACTTTTTCAGATAGGTGCTTCTTTCCTTGGATTCTGCTTGTAAATTTGAAGAAATTTATATATTGAAGGAATGTCTCAGTGTTTGGAATAAGGGAAGCCTTTAGTCCCTGGTAAATAATACAATAAAAGAAATTAAGCCCAAATGCAAGCAAAAGAATTAAGTGATAGAACTAGGGTTGGCAGATGTGCCTAGGCAGCACACAGACACCATGCTACCTGCTGCTGCTAGATACTAGGGTGGTGGCTGGGGTAATTACAGGGGGTGCAATGTAGGTATTGGACCATGTCATGGGTATGCAATGTGGGAAATATGACATGTCATGTGTGTGCAATGTGGGTGAGAGTACATCTATTGTGTACAGTGTGGATGATAGGGCATTTCCTGGAGTGCTGAAGTTATTCCTGGATGTGCAGTGTGGGTGATGGGTCATGTCTTGGGGTGCTGGGGTAAGTACTGCGAATGTTTTGTGGGAGATGGGGCATGTACTGGGGTATGTCCTGGGTGTGCAATGTGGGTGCTGTGGCATGTCCTGGTGTGCAATGTGGATGCTGTGGTATGTCCTGGGTGTGCAATCTCATTGCTGGCTGGTGCACAATCTGGCGGCTGGATGAGGCTTGTTTTGGGTGTACAATCTGAGTGCTGGATGGGACATGTCCTGAGTGTGCAATCTGGGTGCTGGATGGGACATGTTCTGGTGTGTAGTCACAGAGCTCCTGAAAACCTGTATGGCCATATGATATGACTAAATGTCCAATTTTGTTATCTCAGAGTAGCTTAAATAAAAGCTGTAGCTTTCAGAGTTACTAACCAGTGCTGATTCTTTGTGTATTGTATATAACTACTTGGTAATTTCAGCAGCACCCCTTATTATACAAGTAAAACAAGAAGATACGGTGCCGATTTTACAAAAATGAATAGTATTAATAATAATAATAATAATACTACATAAAAATATAATCCTACAAACCCTTTTAGAATAAGTGCATACGACAGAGACAATAAGTAGCAACAACAAAGAGGTGTCTTATCCTGAAAGATTAATGCCAAGAAATTGTAGTGTGGCTCCAAAAGAGGGCACAAATAGGGGAGATTAAATACTTTTTAGCAATCTGGGCACTGGAGAAGCAAAACAGGACAGCGCTCAATATAAGTGTATAAATAACACACAAACACAGATAATGCATAAAAATATAACATTATTTTTAATGTTAAATTAATAATCAATCATGAATCAGTTTTATAAAAAAAAGGATTCCCCGAAACACGTTGCACTTCTATATCATCTTTGCATTTTTTTTTATGTCTTTCATTTATGTTTTTAAGATCCCATTCAGTACTGTTGTACCGTTGTGTTATATTTTGCTACATATTAATATAAGTTCATTTTTCCATTGACTTATATGCGCTTTTTAAATAAATACTATTCAATTTATATATGTGCTTCCCTTGTTTATATATATATATATATATATATATATACACACACACACACATATATATATATAATAAAACGGATTATTGATTGATTATTCATTTAACATTAAAAATGATTTTATCTTTGTATACCTTATCTCTGTTTGTGTGTATTGAGTGCTGTCCACCTTTTATTTATATGTACAGTCAGGTCCATAAATATTGGGACATCAACACAATTCTAATCTTTTTGGCTCTATACACCACCACAATGGATTTAAAATGAAATGAACAAGATGTGCTTTAAATGCAGATTTTCAGCTTTAATTTGAGGGTATTTACATCCAAATCAGGTGAACGGTGTAGGAATTACAACAGTTTCTATATGTGCCTCCCACTTTTCAAGGGACCATGATTGTTCAGGTCAGTGCTTCTTAAGTGATGTGTATATTGGCAAATATTATTATTTATAAAATAAATAGTGTTGATTCTATAAACTGTGGAACTTTAATTAGCAAATGTATCTATTGTAACCAGATTTTTGGAAAATGGTGATTCAAGATTGAAGCTCACATATCTATTGTGCATGAAATGTTCAGATATATCACTTAAGGGTCTATACAAAACAGAGAGAATTGTGGGGAATTGGGATGAGAATTTCAAACTGTAGGCCAATGTAGCAGAGTTGGGAAAATTCTTCCATGCTGCTGAATGAGAGAATTTTTCCAAATCAGCTACTTTGGCCTTATGTTTGGAATTCCCATCTCAATTCCTTGCAATACTCTCTTTATTGAGTAGCTCCAGTAATGTATCTCCTTAAAATGCATGGCATCATATTGGATATAAAACACTTTGATAACATATAATAATGTCTTACATAAGGCACATAATACATTATATTACATAAATCGCAATGCTTTATTGCCGGTCATAAAAAACAATTAAAAGTGTGTGGTCATTTAATAAATATTGTGATTTATAAGTAACATTTTATAATTGAAATGTTTTAGAATCCATTTAAGTAAGGGATTATGTTGTTTTTATTAGAAGTTGAGATTAAAGATACAGATAAGGATAAGTCTGAATGATTAAATGCAATAATAAAACAAATCCAATATAATGTCCGAAAATAAAACTCTGTATGGACTATGTTTATTTATTAAAATAACAGTAGTTATTTTTTTCTCTCCATCAATAAATAAAAGACACAATGGGCTTTCTTCATGAAAGAAGGCTAACGAAGCCTAGTTAGAAACATTCTCCCATATATATTAAAAACTCTGCTTTATTGGTCTTACTTTAGCAATTACCTTCTCAATGCAGCTGAATTGGAGAATGTTTCCTACTTGGCCACTTTGGCCTTAAGTGTTAAATTCATGTATGAATTCCCTGCAGTTCTCTCGTTGAGTAGACACTTTGGTGTTTTGACAAGCTGGTGTAGTAGAAAGTGGGGGTGTGTATTGCAATAGTAGTATAATGTGGTTATGTGCTACTTGGTCAGGGGGCTATGTGGTGATTTTTCCACTGTGGCCCTATGGTAGTCAGTCCCCTGCATAATGCACTCAGATATGCAAACGTACCCTTAAACATTTAAACATTTTAGATGTTACTTTTTTCCAAACAATGGAGAACCGATTGAGAGGAGCAATTAAAGCTGTGAGTAAATTAAATGTAATTAAACTACATATACTCAAATCCTAATGAATACATAAAAATATCTAATTATTCAACTTAAAAAGGTGTTTCAAACATTGTGGGCATTGTTGCCACTGTGGGAGAGAGAGCAAGAAGCTTGATGTCTGTGCACTGCACAGGCACACAGACATCCTCTCAGGCTGCTTCTCGTGCTTGCTGATTTTCATCAGAATTCAGAGTGTCTGGGGTCACGTGCAAAATGGGTCCTAAGTGCTAAGGATGCACTCTGGGTGCTGAGTACCGTATTTGCTCGAATATAAGACGAGGTTTTTTTCAGAGAAAATTCTCTTATAGGTCGTCTTATAATCTGACCTCAAATCGAGGTCAGATTTTAAGACTGGGATCCAGGTCCCCTGCAGAGCTGCAGGGGACCTGGATCCCCCTCGCTAACAGCAGGTGGATGTCTGCGCAATGCGCGCAGCCATCCTCTGATGCCACCCGGCACGACCGTCAGGACTTCTATGATGAAGCCGGGTCGAGCAGACATCCCCCGGCTGCCTCCACTAGGCACCAGGGATATCTGGGCAGCCGGGGGATGTCTGCACGACTTTCCTAAAGAAATATCCAACGTTTGGGTGGTCGTCTTATAATCAGGGTTGTCTTGTATTCGAGCAAATACGGTAAGTTCTATGGGTGCAATCTGGGTGCTGAGCATGTACTGGGGATGCAATCTGGGTACTGGACAAGTCCTGTGGATGTAATATAAGTTCTGGACAAATCTCGTGTGTGCAATCTGACTGCTGGACAAATTCTTTGTGTGCAGTCTAGCTGCTGGACAAATTTTGTGTGTGCAATCTGGCTGCTGGACAAATTCCATGTGTGCAATCTGGCTGATGGGAAATTACAGTGTGTGCAATCTGTGTGCTGCGGCAAATCCGGTGTGTGCATATGAGTGCTGGGCAAGTGCTGGGGCAAGTCCAGTGGGTAAAATCTCAGTTCTTTGGCAAATCTTGTGTTTGCATGTGTGCAATCTGGGTGCTGGATCCTGTGTGCAACCTAGGAGTTCTTACAAGACATGTCGGTGCTCTGTCATTGTCTACAATGCACTTACATGAATAAAAAGTGTTTGCGCTAGCTTTATTGGAACTTTTTAGTACATTTGCATTTGTCAGAAGAGTGGGCACTCAGGACCAAAAACATTCACCATCATTGGCATATAGAAACCATAGTACACACATACAATTCATTTAACCTCTCTTCTTGAGATTAGTTACCAAAAATCAATACACGGGGGTAAGGTATTTTTGTGACTAAGGAAACACAACACAACCTTTAAAAAAAAAAAAAAAATTATACAGAAATACAGCTTCTAAAAAATGGGCTTGATTTTGATCGAGCCATTTAAACACAAATCCCTAGAAAACCATTTAAACACAGAGCCCTTAAAATCCCTTATTTCTTGCCAAGTTGATTCAATTGTCAGCCAAATACATTTCTTTTGAAATAACGTGGAATCAAGATTGTGCATTTATATATTGCCCCAATGCTGTTTGTGCTTTTACTTTACAAATCATTTCATGTGGTTCTCAATGCATCAAATACCTTCCTTTGGAGCCAGCAAACTCTCTTTAGTGAAGATTGTAATGCTGGCTATGCTTCTCTTTTTTTCCATTCAAATATAGAAACCTGCATATGATGCACTGATGTTGGTTACCCTGCTGCATATTTGAATATATATCCAGAATGAAATATGAATGCTTTTGTTCCTCATTGTGAAGGCAGTTTATCTTAGTCATTTCTCTTCCCACTCTTGGCAGAGAATTATTGCTGTATATTAGATCTTCTTGCAAGTGTAAATATCAATCATAATTCACAATGCATGACATGACTTTCATGGCCACTTACTGGCCACTGGCCACGGTTTATATAATTTAGGCCCTGATAAATGCATTCAGTACCTAACTTTAGGAGTTTTATGGTTTTGAATGAATTCCACTGTCATATCATAATTTGCCTCTGGATCAAGATCAGCTTTAATAAATAAGAAGACAATTTAGAAATTTTTGGAACACATGTTCTCTAAAATGCACCTAGCATCTGTTTTTTTGCTTTGCAATTGTTTTTTTACATTTATGTTTATTACTTGTTTATTACACTGCCAATCAGAGTGGGGGCTTGCACTGCTCATCCAATCAGAGTCTAGTCAAGGTCACCCTTGCTGATCTCATACAAAAATAAGGTTCTCTCACTGCACTAGCAGAAAGAGGCAGTCATTATCAAGACAGGGGGTCAGAGGATAAAATGGCATGCGCTATCAAAAGTACATGCCAGTTTATATTCAGAATAAGGGCAACTATTTTTTTCACTTATGCTTCTATATCATAAGTACAAATGAAAAATAAAGTTTAGTTTAGTCCTATAAACAAATCTCACAATACAGAGCATATTATGCTCTACTAATTAATGCAAAACAATTGTGGAGAAAACAAATGCAGGTGTGCAATCCTACAAAGTGTCTGGATATTGTCAAAATGGTATATACTTCAAGTTACTTTTTACATTATTATTTCTGTAAAAGTAAAAATAACTGGAACATTAGGAGAACACAAAAAAAAAAAGAAATCTGAAATGAATATACCCTATATGACTATTTAGTAGAAATATTAGAAATGCAATAAAAATCAAACAAAAGTCAAAAGCTATTATTATTTCTACACACTCATCATTTTACCACATACAGCATTTTAGTAGGATACACAATGTAACCAGTAAATAGGGAGAGATGTCTAAGTAAAGAAACTGCTCCCTGGGATTGGACATAATAAGTAACAGGTCATTTTTATACTCTATATAGTGAGCTTATAACTGACTAAGTTTTACAGCATGCATTTCCCAGGGCATATAAAATATGTTTATATAAAGAGATATATATGTCGGTATGATAGTTCAGTGGCCAAAAGTACCATCTGGAGAATCTGTTCAATTCACATGGTTGGAATTATAATTTCTGGTAGGGTCAACTCCGCCCCTCATCCTTGTGAGGTCGGTAAAATAAGTACTATTAAATTGTAATTGGTAATAGTACCATCTACTGAAACTTAAGAACAGGTGATATCATTAGGGCATACTTGAAAACCAGAGATTATCTAAACATGGGACTAAACCCTCCACATACTCTTGAATCACACATAGGTGTGAGTAAAAAGGCTTTTGAATGATGCTCCAATGGAGTATTGTTGATAAGCGGTTTAGATTTATTTTGGAGATCATTTACTGTCTTCCAGGTTGCCATGTTGTGGAGATGGTTCTCTGTGCCCTGGCAGCGCTGATTGGTGTTTATGCACTGAACACACATGTGCTGTGGAATAGACGGTCATCTCCTTACCCTCAGTTGTCTGTGTGTTGCATGATTGATGCTTGCACATACCCCTCTGTAGACACAGAGCTATGCTTTGTTAAATGGAAGCCCTGAAGGCATTGCTTTTGCAAATACTTATTTTTAATAATGTACAGTTAGTGCACCATTCAAAATATATTTTAAAGGACAACTGTCTGCTAAAAATTAACTTACGTTTAATTGAAAGATTACATTGAAAGTATAAATTTTAATTAGAAATTCTTTAATGAAAGAATACAAATAAAGTACCTTATTGAGTCCTCTTTTGCTTCATATGACTATCAGGTGGTGGACAAGTTGCCTTCTACCTCACTATAATTTTTTTGGGTGTTTCCTCTTCCTTTTTAGCCCATTGCTGACACCAGGACTTCCCATGCCGTCATGCACTTTTTATGCACTGAGAACCCGTCGATGGCATGGAACGTCCTGTGTTGAAATGAGCGGTGGATGTGATCAATTATCACATCCATGGCTCAGGCGGTGTTGCTATAATGCCTCAATGTCAAGGCACTAAGCAATGCCCAAATTTGCCCCCCTGGGGCACTGCAAGCACACCAGGGAGCAATTGGAGGCGCCATATCCGAAGGCACTATGTCCTTCCATCTTGGTGCTGCCCTGGAGCTGACAAGAGCGACTGAAATTAACAATATCACTTATGTTGCTCTTTACGTTTGCTAGACTGCTTCTAGAGGAAGTCAGCAACATTACACGGTGAAAAAAAGAGTGCCAGGCTTAGAATCTAGGGTTAGTATCAAGGGTTATAATTAGATTATGGTTAGTGTTAGTGTTGGGGTGATTAAGGTTAGGGTCAAAAGGTCTCTGTAGGAGAAAAAGGTTTAAAAAAACACTATTTATGGTTATTGACCTATAACTAGAAAAAAAACAACAACAGACAAACATGTAAATAATGGGTATTTCTAGACTCAGGACAAATATTAGAATCTATTTAGTAGCTTTTTTATTTGTGTTTGTAAATGTGTAAAATGTTGTTCATGTAAAAGTTAGAAAACCTATTTTTTTTTTAATTGTATTTTATGATTTTATTATAGTAAATTCTGTTATATGATAAAATAATGGTATCTAAACAAAGCCCCTTTTATGGGATTAAAAAATGTATATTATATGTGTTCCAGTAAATGAGTAAAGGAAAATTTACAGCTAAACACAAACACCTCAGAAGTGTATAAACAGCCTGTATTCTAAATTATACAACATACCAAAATCAGTTGTGTCCTAAAGGGGTTAATCACTTTTGTTATTATTTAGAACTTTTTTAATACATACATAACCACTAAAATGGAGTTTTAGTTGGCTTTATATGTAACACCTTTAAGCAATTCACTCCCAACATTAAAAAAAAAAAATCAGGCATGAACTTCAACTTTAGATATACAGAATTTTGATGGTATGATTAAACATATTAAAATATAGGCTTGCAGTCTGATTTACCATATCGTTTGAAATAGTCTGCCCAATAATGTTAAAAACCAACTGTTAAATTAATAAATCTTTGCTATTCATTTTTAATTTATATGAAGACGTAGTTCACAAAATGTTCTCTTTCAAAAAAAGGAAAGTTCATAGTTTTTAACTTTAAAGTTTAATCTGATAAAGACGTGTTTCAAGTTTTCATCTCAATTGACTTTGCTACTACTGCTCCTGACTTTGCACCCTATGTGTCGACCCTGACTGGTTTCCTGCATGCAAAATATGATGAATTTAGTAGCTTTTATCTATATTAAAGCAATTACAAGCTAGAAAGAAAACAAAAACAATCATTCAGTATACCAAATTCAATCAGGTATATAAAAATGGGTCTACTTAGGTGGATCTGATTTTCTGTAAGAAAAAGTACGATGGTAGCCTAGAAAACAATGGTAGGACTTCACTTATAGCCAAAATCAAGCCAACAATCCATTCTGAATTGGATACAAATTTTGTTTGTAGGAGTCACTATAAGCTGCACACAACAGTGGACGTAAACATTTTTTAAATAATAATCAGCGTCATTATACATGTACAAGACACCGCACCTGTGACTAAAAAACAAACAAACTTTGTGACACTTTCATCTGTGGGACATTGTATACAAGAACCCCCTTTGTGTCTGTCTAAATTACACACACACAGAATGGAAGTATGTCAATGGTAAAATGCAGGACTTGTAAGATCCACTCCAATATAGCAAATCTTTCCAACTATCAGAGCTTATAATGTTTTTTCGAAGTCAGGCTCACTGAGGAGATACACTGTCGTTTGCTGATCACTTATGTCCAGTGCAATCATAGCATCTGATGCCGTTATTGTTAGCTGCATAGGATTTTGTTCATCCCGTCCTTCATGTCATGATCACAGATATTGCAACGAATATAGTCTTGTTGAGATGCACAGCACAATGTAGTTTGTGATGGATGTTTCTTTCTCTAAGAAAATAGATTTTACAGAAAACCTGATTTACAGACTATGATACTGCCTAAAAATGTCACAACAGAAAAGAAAGTCTTGTTCTTTACTGAACAAAGCACAGATTGTGGGTACTGGTTTTTAAGCAACAGTGAGGCTCAACTGTTTTTTTGTTGTTTTTTTTTTTGTGTTTCCAAGATTTCTTTATATTAAAGTTTATTTCATATATTTTTTTTAAGTCTTTTTTTCCTTTTCAAAATGTCTACAAGAGATCTATTTGGCTTAAGTCTCATGGGTCTTTTCTTTACAGATAGGGTCAGCAAATAATCAATGCTCATACTGATTTGAAAAATATTTTTTTTTTGCCTACGTGTGAAAGTCTGTTGTATACTGAAACATATTTTTGGTCAGTACCTAGTAAAACAATATAAGATATTTGTGTTATAAATTAATTGGAAGCATATGTATAATTGTTATACTGTATTTTTTTTATATTCAAATGTATTTATACAGTATGAATGCCAAACACTACTTTCTATTGGTTTTGTGATAAAATATTTAAGCAATATGTCTGTGGCACATATAACCTTATAACATTATATTTTCCTATTTACTAATGTATATGCAAATGAAAATCCATGTTTTTTGAAGTACTAATGCATAGCAACCCTTCAGTGTGATACATTTTTCTCTCGTGTAAACCAATGCTAGTTACGCTTATAAAACCATATAGTGGCGCTATCAGTGTGTGACTTACAAAACTCCCCAAAATTTGCTCCCCCAGTACCTTACAACTAAATACTCAGTACATTCTTCACATGACCTAAGGCTCTCACATCGTTCCACTCACTCCGGCAAGACTTCTCTCACAGTAAGAATGTCAAGACTTGACAGAGAAAGTTACAAATATGAGATGGAGGACAGGAAAAATACATGTGGATACTGCTGTAACCCATGACTATCTAGCTTTCCCTTTAATTGTAAAAACAAATCTAGAAAATGTGTTAAAAGATTTATTTAAAGAGTGGCACAAGGACATGTATCCAACCTCTGTACAGACACAGCCCCCAATGCACCTGCCCTGCATTCACTAACACTTTATGGGTATGCTGTTCCCCATTCCCTCTAGATTTCCAAAAATTTGTTTTAGATCATATAACTGACTTTGCAAAATGTTGCACCTTTGTAACTAGTCGCTGCTTCCCATTAATGTGTATTTGAGGGATTTTGACAAAAGGTGGTGAGTAGCAGAGAGACAAAGTAATAAAAACAAAACAAAAAAACTTTTTGGGTATTCTAAACAAATAAGAAAGTGGTTGGCATTCAAATCATGGTCACTGACCAGGAAGTTGGCAACAGCATCTATGATGTAGACTTCCTGTAATCAAGTCGCATTTTTTTCACATACATATATCTTTAACTTTCTCTAAAGTTGTTCTTTTGAGTATGTTTTTTATAACCTAAACAGTTAGTTAGTTAGTTGCTTGAAAACACTGAAATTGCTTATTAATGAATTCGGCCAGAGCCAAAAGCAAGCTGTAAAAATAGTCTATAGAGGGGCACATATTTATATAGATTCCCAGAAGAAACGGCTAAACCTTCAACCTTCTTAACAGAGGAATAAGTAAAAATTATATCCTGGAGCAAGTGTCCAGCATTGAAAATATGAATATCACTAGAAACTGCTCTGCCTCTAGTATCCTTAGGAAAGACATATAGGGATCAATTCCAATGTAAAGATTTGTGTAATGCACTCTAAATATATTTGGCTTGATAAGTGAACATAACCCCCCAAAAAAATTCCAGTAATAACATTCTACACATAAAGACACATTTAAAATCATAAACCTTTTGATTACCCTATGGGAATGTTAAATGTCCATTTCAGCCTGCTTCTTTCTTCAACACATAAATGAATAGGAAAGCTGATATTACATTACTTAAGGGTTTATTCAGCGCGTCCAAAATCAGGCCAGATTGTGGATAATATCTACATTTTAGCCCCACCACCCAGATTTCCGAGATGCACAGGGAGCACGAGAGACAGCATGGGAGGATGCGTGTGCACCTGGGCAGCGCACATACATCAAGCTGTCTCCTCCCTACAGCGGATGTGACTTGCCGGCTGCTGTCCGCATGACTGTTTCCGTCATATGGGCAGCGTCGGGAGGCACATTTTTTTTTGGGGGGGGAAATCCAGGGGGGACAACCCCTTCCTTACCCCTGCCTGCGGACGCCCATGCTTTGACACCAGTCTGGTGTCTCTATTTCTCCCTTCCCCCATGTCTGGTGTCTATTTATCTCCCTCCCTCCCCCACATGTCTGATGTCTCTTTATCTCCCTCCCCCATGTCTGGTGTCTCAACAGCCCTGATAACATATAGTAGCATTATGCAGACACATTTTTGTTTAAAGTAAACACACACACAATTGTTTTATAAACCACATTTCTGCTTTGTTTCAGCTACCCAGTTGAAATACACAAAGAATGACATGTTTTCTTAAAAAGTTCCACCAGTATCTAAAAAAAATACTTGGATGCCTAGCCAAGAATTTAATAATTGCTTTTTGTGAGCATAAATTGTTCCTACCAGGTCCAATTAAGTGTGCATTGGGTGCTGTGGCTGTCACTCTCTCAGGACTGGCTGGGACTGTGTCTGCTCCCTTTGTGCATGGACTCTGTTCTCTGGAGACTTTTTATGCTGTGGTTGGTGCAGTGTGTCTGACATTGCTGCTCTGTGTAAGAAGCCACCCAGGTTATTAGATGCCGCAAGGGAGTGCTTGGAAGCCTAAATGCTTCCTAAGTGCTTTCTGGCGGCAGCTGACGTAATAACTAAAACAAATAGTATGCTTTCAATTTTACAGCCCCCCGTCGCTGGCACTCTAAGGCATCTGCCTTGTCAGCTTTACAGTAGCGCCGGCCCTGGCTACATTTTCCATGTCGGACTGAGGCTTCTCAAAATAGACTCACGGGATACTGCTACAGGTTTCTTCAGTGAGACCCGCAGCACAGCACATCATTGGGGTCCACAATGAGCTGTTAAAGCTAGGACATTCTATGCTGTCCTCCAGGTGTATAGGCACCTGTGATGTAGGATGGCATAGAACATCCTACAAGCATGAAGGGGTTAACTGAAAACCTATACTACTTTTCAGAGGTGATTTTCCTAAACTACCTACTATTTTTTTTTTTTTATCATTCATAGAAAGTTGAACAGAAACAAATAAGTGCGGAAATAATTATCAGCTAAAGTATAACATTTTGTAACTATTTAAATATATATGGAAGGATGGTTGCTGGGCAATCTTACAAATTAAAAATTATCCAGCTAGCATTAAACGAGGAAATGTAAATTGAAAAGTAAAAAAGTCATAAAAATGCAGACCCAATATAGGGATAGCTGTCCCTTTAATGTCATTTAATAAGCAGCCTATGTATTTGGAAATTGAGGAATGCAACTGTGTACAACGTTTTACCCCTTTCTTAATTTACTTTGAAACAACATCCGTATGCATCATGCGTTGAAAAACAATACCGCAGAAAGCTGGAAAACTTTTAGCTTTAAACAATTCACAGCGTATTGTATGGACGGCAGATGCTGATCAAAAAGCAGGCTGAAAAATGGATTTCACATAAAGAAAGAAAACTGTGCTTACTGGAAATGCTGTGTCCACGAATACAAATTCCAATGGTGAAGAGTTTGTTTCACTCACCAAGCAGCTGAGCAATTACTGGGACATCTTCTGCAACAAAGGATTCAAGCCAACTGCAGCACACACACAAAAAAAAGAAATACAAAATAAATGTTTAGAAGGAAGCATGACAGAACAGTTAGATTAATATTTAATGCGCAACATTTCTCGACAAGACAAAAAAAATGCAAACCAGAGCCAAGTTTACTTTTTGTTTATGAAGTTGGATAACTATAATTACATTACATTTGTAGGGAAAAATATTCATTCCAGGTTAGAACATGAATAAACATGCAAAGAAAATGATAAATGACTATTAATCTAATATGTTCAAACAAATATCATTATATCCATCCTTTTTTTCTGTGTTAGCCCGACTTCTTTTATTTTAGAATTATTTTAAAACACTATTTGAATACTTATTTTATATATATATATATATATATATATATATATATATATATATATATATATATATATATATATATATATATATATATACAAGTCTTGTGGCAGATCCAACTGCTATTGCCTTTCAAGAAAGGTATACCGGCAGTGATGAGGATTCGAGCATAACAGCAGAATGATGAGATTTCCCTTTCTTGTTGCTACTATTGTATGGCACACGATGCTAAAAACGCTAGTTATGGTTATTTTGGATGTTTTCCCTTGTGTAAAGGAGCAATCCAAACACTAAATTAATATTTAGACATATGTTAGTGTTTAACCTATATATTTGTAAAGGTTTTATTTGGCATGCAAGGAATTCTTGGGAATATCTTTTAAATATTCCTGTTTAAGTCCCCCTCCCAGCCTCTGTTTACTTGCAAGAGAATCAGTGATGATCTTAGTCATCTTGCACGGAACATATGCAGTTACAATTTCATTCAGAAGATAGTAACTGCCTCACTGATTTTTGCTGTTGTTGTTTGACAGCAGTCATTGTAGGGGATATTTTTGTGTCATTGTTAATCAGCATAGTTTATGGAGACCACTGATTAGCTCCTACAAGTTGCTGGAGAGTCGCATTTTTGGCCTGATCAGCTGATGTCATTGTGGGAAAGAGATGAGCTCAAGAGAATGAATTAAACAGTAATAGCTAATAACGGTCCTTGCTTAGAGTTGAGCTTAAAATCTGCTGCAGAGGGAGGCCATCTATCTCCCGTGTACACCCTTTTGTTGATATCATTGACCTTAGAAGCCCATATGAAATCACACTGAAAACTACAGGAGAACTGTAATTTGTTTTAAGATGAAAATAAGTGTTTTTCATATCTATTAAAAACAGTACAACATACAGAAAATAAACTTGGTGGAACAGCCTCTTTAAATATGGATCTGTACATAAAGAATGCTTCATCAAGCAGTCTGTTCATTTAAATTAATTGGAAACATAAAGTTGCAATTAAATATGCTATTCTGGATAAGTGTGACCTTGAATGTTGTACCAGATTAGCAGATACAAATAGAGCAAATAGAAACTTTATCTGAAAAAATGTACATTTTATTTTTCTAAAGGTTTTTTTTTTTTATCTTAAAAATGGTTGCCTCTCAAGCCTTGGATTTATTTTTTTACTAATTGGTACAAAATTGCCTACATGCAATTAAAAAAAAAAAAACATTAAAAAAATTCTGTTCATAGTAGGTTGTCAATTTTAGAATTTAACTAGTAGAGGATGCAAAAGTTGAAAGGATGGGTAAAAACAGCAGCGATACTTAGTCTTATGAAGAATTGCCAAGAAGCATAAAATTGCTAAGAAAACAAGAAGACAAATGCAAAGAATGCTAAATACAGCAATTACACTCTGAAAACCACGATAATCTATAACAGCACTTTAAACATGATTATATCTATATTTCTCCACTTGATCCACTCCACAAGATAGTATTGCAGCATATTCTGCTGTCACAACAGTCCACAGAAGGTTCAGACATTTACAGAGGACAAAAGAACATAGAGTAAAAAGACATCTAAAAAAATATATGTATTTATTAAATACATTAAAGTAATAGGGTTTGAAATGCTGGTGAGATTGCTCAGTGGCCTAATGCGCCATCTTGTAGAATTTGTTCCATTCCGTAAGGTTGCAGGTTCATTCCAGATGGGTTAACTCAGTCCTCAAATGAGCATCGTTCAATTAAGTAAGATCCAGGGGTGGCTCTATGTCTTTGGGGACCCTGAGTAAAAAAAGATGGAGTCTCCTGTGTCATCTATACCCCCCCCCCGCCCCCGCATGTAATTAATTGTCTCCCCAGCCATAGTTACATCCTATGTGTGCAATGGAAAACCAGAGAATTTATGAAAATACCTTTACTGGTTAAACACCTTATTTTTCAAATATCATCAGAAAAATCTTTAGTAAAAAAAGAAACCGCCAATGCATTCTGTGCATTTTACTAGTCATACAAGTCTTCACACTGACTTTGCTCTACATGATGAATATTGATTAACACAATTCTATTTAGATTGTACTGCTGCCTGTTGCAACTACCAGTGAAACACAGGTGTTCCCTTTTGTAAATGTTTTGATGGTTCTGGGTAAAATACAATTGCACAACACAGGATTAAACTAGACCACTGTGAATAAAGATCAACTCAGTATCAAAGTTATGCAGAATAAGGTTATCAAAGAAGAAGCCTTGGAAAAATATCAGAATGTTACACACAATAATGGTTTAGTTGGTAAGATGTTATCAAAATGAAAGCCCATTTTTCGATAGCATTTATTATACAGCAACTATTTGTCACAAATACTAATATTAAAAATATACCGTTTCGCCTTTCAGACGGAAATTCAGAAGCCCTTATAAATTTGGATGGGACGAGAAAGAGGCCCAGCTCAGGACAAGAGATCAATGATTATTTCAAATAAGAATAAACAAAATAATTTAGAAAAAAAAAAAAAAAAAAATGCTGGGTCGATTACTCACATGGCTAATGCAGAATAAAGAAATAGAATGGAACTCGATACAGACACAAGTACTATACCAATGGAGGATCGAAAAAGACAGTGCTAGATTGAGAAACACCAATGTAAAAAACAGAGTGAACTGGGTTCGATGGATAGATGCTTGGAAGGGGGGATAGAGGAGATCCATCAGAAAGAAGGGCATCACCAATAATGACTCCTTCTATATACCCTGGGTGATCCAAGTGTCCTTACTGTCCCTTATGGGAAGACCATCCCGAGTCTGTGTGGACCTGAGGACGTGCAAGAATGTTATTTATTTATTATGTGTACATATGTTATCTATGTAAATCAGTAGAAAGGTCAAGATACGATGGAAGTGTATTTGATTGAATATTGTAATGTGATGTGATATGTATAATATAAGATACACCGACTGACATAGTAATGGAGAAACCTATAGGCAATTTTATATATCCTGTATATTTGACTCTTTTTGTATTTTTGTAAAAGAAAAAGCAAAAATATATAAAAAAGAATATGTATAACCATCAACATTGCAGGTTCAGTTCCTGGAAAGGTCAGCTCAGTTATTCCTCTTTCCAAACTCAATACCATTAAATTCACTAAACTCTACTTGAAACCTGGGGAATATCTAAATGTACCCTTCCTGGATGAATACTTTATTATTTTATAGGTAAATGTTGTGAGATGAAAATTGCAAAAATCTATCATATTTATTGCATGACATAACAAAGTGACAAAAAATTTTTTTAAAAAACTGCCCCACAACAAAGGACATACAATTTGATCTATATATTTTGATATGCAAGCTTGTAACAGATGTAAAACTCAATAGATGTGTTTATACATTTTTTTTTTTTTTTTTACATTTGTATGCTAGTAATATTATGTTCTGGTAAGTGGGTTGTGCTTACTCACAACCCCCTATTCAATACTAAAACAATACAAAATCCTAACATTAACAAAATAAATTGCAACGGTGATGTATCTTTTTGTATAGTGCTGGGTCAAGTCTATTACTTACATTATGTTCATCAAATGTTACTAATGTTAATATTTTTACTAAACAGCAGAATACCAGCAGTGGTTTGTCTGGTGGAATGAAAGTGTTAATTAATTATAGTATATAATATAGAGCTTTGGAAACCTCTCAGGAACTGCAAGATGAATATCATTAAAGATTTTAATTAAAATCTTTATAATAAAAAGCCAGAACCAAAGTTCATTAAAGAGAACCTGTCATTAAAATTGTTTAAAATATTGTTAGAAAGATTAGAGATAGTCATCTAAATAAAGTAGGCCAACAGAATTACTATTACATGTATTTGTCAGGACTAATTTACTAAGCACAACAGAAGTGTGCTGGCATTTAAACCAGTTTAGTCTGAGACCCAGTGACAACCCATGTCATTTAAAGCTTTCACACTAAGAGCAAAGAAATGTGTTTTGGCTTGAAAAATATCATAGATATTTTGAAAATATTACTTCACAAAATTTTTCATGAACTCCCACTGAAACAATTGAAATCAAATATTGAATTTGACCCACAACAAACCCTATTTGTGGTGAAATAATTGTTGTTGTTTTTTCGGGCCCCCTCGCTACACTTGGTGGAGCATTGTTTTTCCAGGTGCCTTGTTTCCAGCAAGTGGATATTATCGATGGAAAGCACTATTCTTGTGCCTTAAGTGTTTTTTTTGTACCACGAGTAGTCTTGATTGGCTTCTTAGATGGTGCTATTATGGTTTGTGGATAGATGTTAAGGATGTTCAGTGCTAGTTTACCCTTATTAAGTCTATCTATACAGCCTGACAGTATGTGGACTCGCCCATAGTAATGTGTTGCTGTCTTTTGCTTGATGCTTTGCACCTTATACATATTTATTTTTTTGTTTTATTTTTGGATATTATTATTTTTTTTGCTGCTATCTGTTGCTGTTGTGTTTTGAACCCTGACTATTATGGGGAATACATTGTTTTTCTTGTGTATTGTTTTTGTGCTGCTTTATGTGAGGCACATATGTTTTTGCTGGGGGTTATGAATTATTTTATGTTTTTACCATGTGCCCATCTGTTATGAATTGCAAAACAATTTTTTTTTTTATTATTAATCGGATTGCTATTTAGGAGACGTACTGTAGTGGGTTTCTATTTGCCTACAGTTTTCAATGTTGCATATTAGGTCCGTAGGGTCCATCTTACACATATGATAGTGTTTCTGGTAGGTTGTTTTAGGAGAGGGTTAATACCTTTTTCCAGATACAAGTGTAATCTATGTCTAAAAATAAAATGTTTCTGAAATAGTGTGTATAGGTCTTACAGTTAAAAATAGATAGTAAATTATTTTCATTAATAATATTTTGCACACTATATTACAACAGAAATATGTACAGCATTATAAAACAATACTGCTCATTTGTAGATTATACAGCTGGCTATTCTATGTTTTTGCTGTAACTTCCTGCTTCTTTGATGAACAGTGTAAGAAATATCACAACTAATAAGCCACATTTAAGATAAACTAGGCCAGAGGACATTTCAACACTCCACAGCACTTTATTGACATAGAAGAGAGGCCTACTTTATTTTCAGAATGTATCCAATATGTATATTTTATCCAAACTTGTAATATATGGTCTTAGTTTTTATTTTATTTTTTGGGCCATGTTGTGTGGATATTAGATTGTATACACAAATTCGAAGATGTTGATAAATTCTACTCTGCAGGGATAGGCAAGGATAGCACTGTTCATGCCAAGATCTGTGATGGTCCATAGAACATAATTACATTTGATGTCACATGGCGTGTTGGTGTTAAGTCTACATTCTTTTATTTGCTCTATGCAGCATTCTTGGGGATTCTGTTTGTTCTGCAGCCGACCTGCACAACAGTGTTCATTATTTTTATTTTTCATATTCTTGGCATAGTCTTCCATTGGTAGAATGGAATAAGCATACAGTTGAAATGAGGTGAGTCTACCAGATGGACTAATTAGTGGTTACCTACTATCACAATCTTTGTTTCTATGAATAGAATTCTGCAGGAAAATATATATAATAATAATAATATAGGTTTAACATCTGTACCCCTGATTTTCTCAAAATCAAGTGTGGAGACAATTTGGTCTTGTTTTAAGTAATTTATTAGCAATGAGTTCATTTAAATATGTATGAACATATCAATCATATTGTTCTTATAAGAGTAAGAGAGGTTAGCTCTGATAACAAATTATAACAAGGGCCATACATTTGTGAAGAAAATAGTTAGCAAAAACTGGCATCTACTCCTACGTGACGATGACTTGAGCAGCATTCTAACAGAAAGACCATTAATATCGTACAGAGGAGCAACTAATCTAGAAATGCCCCAAACAAAAAGTTATGAAAGAGCATTACAACACAACAAGAATCACTTTGAACTGAAAAAGGGTTTCTTTAGATGTGGATCATGTCTGGCCTGTCGTAATACATGCAAAAATGGAACAGAAACTTTTATTTCTAATGTCACAAAAGAAAACTTCACTGTATCACATGTATGTATCTTTTTCTCTGCAATTGCTGAACTCAATATGTAGGTAGAACCATGAGACCTTTACACAAGAGAATAGAAGACTATATCAGAAAAACAAATGTAGAAAACACACTGTCTCAACACATTTTGCTGAGAAACATGGAGGTAAAGCAGAAACGCGCCTGGCATCATACTCAGGAGGATACACAAGACTGAACCACCATCAAAGTATGCAGGACTTCCTGACTTTTAAAATCAGCAAGTGATTTTGTGACACTCGTGAGAGCGGTCACCTTGATTTTATATAAGAGATTCTAACCCTTTTTTTTCTATTGATTAAAATATCAGTTTTACACTATGCAGAAATCTTTTTATCTATTGCATGCAAGCCCAAGTGTCTTTTAAAGAGACAAAGCAGTGTTCCAACAACATTTTGTGAGATACCAACTTGGGGGGACCCTATTACCATTTATTATATACAGAGAGCACTATTGTTGCGTTTTTTTCTCCCTCCACATATTATCGTATCATATGACAAAGGACATCCGATCAACTCCCAAAGAACCTGTTTTTGTAAGTTTTAGCGCTCCATCTTTTATCATTTTACATCAATTACAGTTTGAATAGTTTGTCTTTCAGAAACTGTTTAAAACTAAGAGAAACATTCAAGTGGATTAAAAATAGGAGTGTGTCAAAGTGTTGGATATTTGTTCTCTTAATTGGTTTTCATTTTTTTTAAAAAAGATCTTTATAGATGTACACGGTTCCCACTTCTGGTACATTTAAGATATTTCATAACATTTACTGCCTGCCACCTAAATTATTTTATTTTTCTAGGCCCGAAGGTAAGAAAGGAAGAGTGTGAGAGAGACAGATAGAGGAGTATTGTAAGATAAGAAGATCGGTAAACCTATTTTGCCTGAAAAAAAGACATAGACTTAATTATTGTTCTTGTTCTGAGGTGTCAACCATAGAAATATATTGCAGAAACAACGCTAAGGCCTACTATTTATTGGTTCACTGACTACTTTGCTCCATACATGGATATATAAATTGAATCCAGGGGTGCAAATAAAAAAATGACCCAACTTACCACATAATCTTTAATATGTACTTTTGATCTTTAATAGAATCCTGGAAGGAATGATGTACTTTTGAATAATTCAGATATTCCTATTGTCCCGTTGGATTCAGTGCCTGAAGGTGATAGCCAGAGGTCATTCAGAAGATCAGAAATGTTTCTAAAGCCTCTTCCTTTTCAGTTTTATCACCATGTCCTGCATAACTGAAGTTAAATTCCCAGTATACCTTAATCCATTCCTCACAAATGCAAATTATAATGCTGAACAAATCCATGTTTGCATTCATGAAGGTTTGCTCTCTGACAGTATTCTATGAATTTTGTGGATTTTCCCATAAACAGCACATTTTCTTTGGTATTTAGATGAATTGCTTCTTTCCTCATTCATCCTTTGATCTTTGTGTCCTTTCCATAAACTTTGAAGGGAAATTTTCAGGGGCAAGTGAATGAGAAAGTTTTTCTAAAGTATTTCATGTAAACCTTTGAGACAGCGATCTTCTTAAATGGAAAAGAAGAATCTTAAATTGAATGGCAGGCGACTTCAATTATTATCTGTTATATATTGGTGTTATTTCCAAAAAGTCATAAAAATCTATTATTAAATAGCTCCTGAGAAATATGAGCAAGTATAAAAAGTTCATTATGTCATTCATGCATAATGAATAATCAGAAGAAACATTATATAGCTGCATACAGATACCATCAAAAGTTAGATAATGCCAAAATTATGAATCACGAGTTCCCATTTCTCAGTCTGTAGCACTTTATCTTCTCCCTGCAAATTATATTGCATTCAGTAACCATATCTACACTATCACATGAATTACTGTAATCAACAATCAAACTGCAACCTGATCACTCCAAATCAGTGCTTGCAATACTGGTATCTTTGAGAGAACGAAAGAATTACCTTACCATTAAAATAGCTCCAAAATCATCGCTCCAAAAATATGCTTCCGTGAGGGTTTTATGATATCTGCATCTAAAAAAAAACCTGGAGGCTGGCACAATTGTAACATCTCCAGAAATATTGAAAATAATATTTTTGGTTCACTTTAAAAATGTAAAATAATTTCACACACATGTATTTTACTTAATATGACATAATTTATTATAAATATAATTGTATACAATATGTTATACATGAAATGTATATAGGCTTGATTTGCTAGACTCACATTTTATTGTTTTAAGACTTTATTTGTTTTAGGGCTCAGCATTTTATTCCCTTACTTTAGCCTTATTGGGTGCTTGACATATATATATATATATATATATATATATATATATATATATATATATATATATATATATATATGAGATGGGACTCTCATATCCTCAAACTGTTATTTGTTTTCTTATGAAAACTGCATACTAGTTATCCCTATAATCAACCCACCTAGCTCCAACGGTCCCCAAATTTTGTTACTGCCAGAACCTTCCCCTTCAACCTTTACACTCACCTTATGTGTCTCCTGTTCCCCACTCCCACCATTGTAAACTTGTGAGCAGGGCTCTCTATCTCATGCATTAGGCTATCTTTGGCATAGTATGTAGTTACATTCTATGCTCTGTACCAAGTGCTACATTCAGTATTTGCTTGAATATAAGATTACCCTCACTATGAGATGATGCCCCAAACTTTGAGTATTCATTTAGGCAAAAAAGAAAAAAAACTTAACATATGCCATATAGGAAACAAACTTACAGTTTACTACTGCGTGTGTGTTTTGGCTTTGGTCTCTGGTGTCCTAGAAATCGGAGAATCATCTTAAAGACACATTCTAATCACCTATATGACTTTGGTGCAACTTATAGGCACCAAAGCTTGAACTAGACTGTCACTTTCATTTTTTTCCTTTCTATTCTATCTAAAATGCAAGAAATACCTATGGAAGTCCTCCCCCAGGTGGCAATCCTTGGTATAGCAACGATGCACTCTTGCGTAAGCACAGTTCACAATTTTCTCAGCTACCACTGCTGTCTAATTACCCAGCACCATCCACTCTATCTTCCCTGTCTGAGCTGTCCTTCCCTCAGCTGCAGCAGCTGCCACCACTATAGATCCCCCTCACGCGATCGTGCCGGATATGAAATATCATGGCAGCAATTTATTTAGCCACAGTTTCGCTGAAGTGCCCAGTCTCCGATACTGATATTGGTTTTTTTTGTCTCCACTTACACAGAGTTTTAAACTCTCACAGGGGGTGAGAGACAGCATGTACTGTTTAGCGTGCGGTTGATTTACTGCTGGATCACACACCAGCTAAAAACACTGCTGCTCCACCTCCTGTACTCTCTGTCATAGGAAGGGTGTCGGTGTCACATAGCATCCCAGAAAAGAAGTAACAGACTTACTGAGCAACCCATGTGCACGGACCACTCTGGACCTCGACACCTCCTTCCTGCAGGTGTACAGAACAAAACCAGAATGGCGTTTTTTTATATAAAAAACAGAAAGTAATAATGCAAAATTGTAACAACCACATAAACACAGTGGATAGCTGGAAATGGATGCACTCACAAACATACGTGAAAAACAAACATCTCAAGGGTAACTTGGTATCTTGTAAAATGTTATTGTGTCTGAAATAGACAAAGAACCCAAACACCCAAAGTGTGCAAAAAGAATATTGGCCCCTGCTGGAGACAAACTCACAAGATGTAAAAACTGATGAGCAATAAGGAAGTCCACTGGAGCTGGAAATATCCATGGAACTCGCCAAAACAGGACCAGAGGTGGCAGAGGACAGTGCAGGAAAGCAGACTCTGGATAGAAATATACAGCTGCAGGTGTCTACGCGTTTCACCCGAGCTGCCCCCTCTTTCTGGAACTCTCTTCCGCAGAGCATCCAGCTCTCTCCCTCCTTTTCAAACTTTAAAAAGTCCTTCAAAACTCATCTCTTTAAAGAAGCTTACTACCCAACCCACTAGAATACCGGTCACTTTACCTCTAGCTGATCCCACCTAGCTGGAACACACACAATTCATCTTTGGCTTATCCCACCTAGTGCCACCCATCCACACTACTGTTACTACATCTTCGATCTTTTTTGTGTCTCTCGTTTGTAAGCTTGCGAGCAGGATTCTCTACCTCATGTACCAGTCTGTTCGTGTTTGTCTAACTTAGTATGTAGTTCCCTTCTATGCTCTCTAGCGCTACGTAAATTGTTGGCTCTATATAAATAAATGTTAATGTAAAGTAATGGAGCTTGTGTCTCGGCTTCATCAGGAGAAGAATAATCTAAGGCGCTCAGAGGTTAAAAAAGAAAAAATCAGGGAGGGGGTCACTTATTGAAAAATGTGTTCTGATGTGTGTGTATATTAGACACTATGTGTGTGCGTGAAGGGGGCAGCATTTCTTCTGTTGCCCCAGGCAGCACAATATCTCAGGCTGGACATGGTCCCTGATAACTGCAATTAACCTGGAAATGAGTTGTCCAGAAGTTGCCCAGGCCCAGTCTTTTCTTCTTCAGGCCTCCAGCTGCCCTGCAGCCCCAAAAGCCCTTGCCTTAATCTAGCACTGTTTGGAATATAGAGAGGAGTAATTTCAGTTAGCACTTGTTGCTATGATGCAACACAAAAAATGGGACTTGGGAAGAGACACAGCATTTGTTGCTATAGCAAAAACAACTCTATGATATGTTCTATGTAGTTTCTAGAAAATAGGAAGTGCTGAGGATAAAGATATATTTTTTACTTTAGTATTTATCAGTATTTTTTTAATATTTTTTCCCCAACACCGTATGTGGAACAGACGCCTTATAAAACTTATTTGGAGCAGTTTCACTTATTTTCTGTATGTTGTACTGTGTGTAATAATGTGAATTATTACATTGCTATTATTATTATTTTATTCTAAAACAATTTACAGTTGTCCTGTAGGTTTACATTGAAAACAATCTCACAGGGGCCTCTAAATTCAGTCACATTATCTACAGCGCAGTGACTTACTTGTGTTGACTTCCTCTACAATGATATTCAGCCAGCCATATTGCTGTTTGACTAGGGTTATGGAGGCCTACACTACACACTAACTGCAGGTCCCATGATATATAGCCAGCCATTGCTATGGGTACTGCAGTGAATGGTAGACTGAGGCGGTCGTGGCTAATATTTATCACCCTAGCTACTGAAAACTAAAGTTCACATGATGCTCAGCATCCTGTTAGCTGAGCATCATAAAAATTGTTAGCCGCTACTGCCATAATCATGTTTCATTCCTGTTAATGGTTAACTAACATGTGCCTTCCACCAGGAAACCTCTATCCCACGCCTACCTAGGCAATGGACATCTTGTCCCCTTCCCCCTGGAAAAAAATCCTGCGGACGCCCCTGTTTCTATGTGTCTAATAATTCATGTTTCTTTATTGTCACCTTTGCTACATTTCCCGTTTCTATATCTGTGGTTGGAACACAAGAAAACAATTTGTCAAATGACTCATATTTAACAGTACTGTAGGGGGTTAATTATAAAGCTGATTTCCTTTGTGAAAAAGATCCTTGAGTTCATTCCTAGACATCAAGTTACACGCTGTGTCAGAACCATATCAACGTATGTATTTAGGCCACAATTATACAATCAAAAGCATTTGTGTCATATTCAAACATTGTTTAGTATTTGTTATGCAAATTTCTTAAAGTAATACTGACTTTTCTTTTTAAGATTAACAGAAAAATACTGGGGGGGGGGGATCAGTACAGTTGTATTAATATTAAAAAGGGAAATTATGGAAAAATGTGTGTTTTGTATTAAAACTTTTTGCATGCATTTTCTAATCACAGAAAAATATGTTTATTGTTCTATTCATCACATTTTAAACATCCAGCTCTATGAGCAGTAGGGTGCATTTCACAGTTTTGAGGGTGCCCTTTTTTGTATTCTTCTCAATGAAGTGCTTGAATTATCAACCATAGCTCTTAACATGCAGAAACTTAAGAATTTTCAGAGCTGTGATGATACCTGACTCCCATAAATATTCAAATTTATAGTATGAATAGGAGCATTTGCTTTGAATAGAAATCACATTTAGTAACCTTCATCTTGTCCTTTTTTTTTTTTTATAAACTGAGCTTATTGTTTAATCTTCACAGCCTTTTGTCACTGGAAATTTCAAAGTGACACTTTAAAATAAAGCCTGCCACATTACAGGTCAAAGCAATTGTATCTTCGTAGTTTTTTAGGCAAATTTCTAATGGATGTATAGCTCAAAATGTGGATCCACGTGGATGTAAAGTTTGTTGTTTGTATGCCACTAGTATTATGTGCTGGTGCGTGGACTGTGCTTACTAACAAACCACTCCATGATACCACAATTTACAGGGTTTATCCAAGTATGGTGATTTGACAATTGAATGACACAATCTAGGCCCCAAATATCTCTAAATAGGCAATTTTTTTCCAAATCCGCTATTTCATTCTAAATTCTAAAGCGCTGTTGTTAAACCACTATAACTGACCATAGGTAAATCAAGCAATATGTATCTGTTGTATATGCAATATGTATGACATTAATACGTTAGTGTGTGACTAGTGACACATAATAATTTAGAAGTGAATGATCAAATCCTGGGGCTCCACCCTTGGGGTAGAGTGGTCACCCTGCACAAAGTATCACACCTGCTCCGGGCCCTGCACCTGGACTCCAGTCGGAACTGGCATCCTTGCCGGTGACAATAGCTTTCCTGGTTAAATAGTTTAGGGGTTTGATGTATAAACATGGCGCCCATGCAGACTGTTCGATGCAATCATCATTGTATGTACTTCTCAACACTTTACAGTGCGGGAATGTTTATATATTATCCCCATTGTTATCATTTACATAATTCCACACAGAGACCAGATGACACACTCCTTAATCCCTTCGTGACGTTGGGACGTTCTATGCCGTCCTGACTTTAAGTCGTTAGGACGGCATAGTACGTGTTGTACTAAACAGCTCATCGCGGCTCCCCGTGGCGTGACGTCCGGAGGTCTCGCGATTTTTTGGCAGGGACCCACAGGGTCTATTAACCCCTTGGCGACTAGGTCCGTCCTGTGTGCCGAGGCGTTAGTGACACAGGACGGATCTAGTCCGTCCTGTGTCAAAACGAGCACTGAAAGCGGAGTTTTTCCGCTTTCAGTGCTCAAGCGGTATTGTAACGATGCTTCCGTGTGGAAGCATCGTACAATACTAAAAAAAATGCCGTCGGCATTTTGATCGCTCTGGAGAGCGATCGAAATGCCGGTTTTAAAGGCACAGAGCCTTTAAAACACGTGCATTAAAAAAATGAGCATAGGAAGCGAATCAGAGGCAATCAGAAACACAAAAAAAAATGCACGATCTTGGTCACTGAGTGACCAAGATGGCGCTGCCCTTCTAAGGGCAAGAGCACAGGAGGCAGGAAGTACCTGCTTCCTGTGCTCTCTGGCTGTCACACGATTGCCTCTTCACAGAGGCAATCAGTGACTGCCAGGCACACTGACAGGCAGTGGGGATGTTCTGCTGAACATCCCCACTGACTGGTCAGATCAATATTAACCCTATATTGATCTGACCAGTTATGATCTGTCTCCCTCTCCTCACATTGTTTTTAGTGAGGGACAGAGACAGATCAAAGTAAGTAAAAGTAAAAAAAAACCAATAAACACACAACACACAAATAATAAAACAATAAAAGATTTTTTATTAAAGCAATTCCCTGTGTTTAACCCCTTCCCCGCCACTGATCTTGCGTAAGCAGCGATCGCACACATCAGCGCATTTATTTTTGCTGTTTGTGCATTTTTTAGGGGTTATTTTTTTTTGTACTGTGATTTATTATAGTACTACGAAGGCTCTTCTAAGAGTTATTAACCCCTTCTTTGCTGTCGATCACTGCTTACGCAATGATATTGACGCCAAAGCAATTTTTATCTGTCTGCATATTTTTTTTTATTTATTTTTTTTACACATACCCGCTAGCAGATTACATGTAAAGTAAAAGTATTTGAGATTTTTTTTTTAAGCTGTCTGAGCGCATAGCGATCAGTAACAGCGAATTAGTGGCAAAGGCGGTTTGGTGATTTCTAAATTAAGTTCACCATTCGCCCTGGTCAGATCAAAATTGGTCGGATCAATATTCACAAATATTGATCTGCCTCCCTCTCCTCACTTACATTTTTGTGACGGAAAGAGACAGATCAGTATTAGTGATATAAAATAACATTTTATAAAATTGGCAGGTTTTATGAAAGTCTTTCACTGTGTATTAACCCCTTCCCTGCCATTCATCACTGTATAAGTAGTAATCTTGCACAGCAACAGTATGTTTTGCTGTCTGCACTGTTTTATGGATTAATTACTTTGTACTGTAATGTATTACAGTACTAGATAGGCTCTTCTAATAGCTATTAACCCCTTCTTTGCTCGAGATCACTGCTTACGCACTGATTCTGAGGCCGTGGACTCAGGGTTCGATTTTGACCCTGGTCAGCTTTCTGATACATCATCTAGTGATGTATCGGTGGCTGCTGAGCCCTTGCCACAAGGAGTGATGGGTGTCTACCGTTAAAAATTATATGGTTTGGTGGGGGTAAATTACATTGGCTGGCTTCAAAGATATATCCCATATGGGACACGGACGCAGGTTGACTACATGTCAAAATTCCAAGTTGGAATTTTGAGATGCGCATCTCACAAATGTTGCCTTCTAGCCAAAAAACAAACCAACAAACATATGCATGGGTGCTATCCCTGTACTCGGGAGATGTTGCTGAACACATATTGGGTTGTTGTTTGGCAGTGACATATACCAGAATCTGTGAATTCATGCCTGAAGTACAATGCATGTGGAAAAAAACTCCCAAAAAAGAACTACCACAAACTTTTACAAAGGCTGGTGGTAGAATTAGTACATATACAGTATTAAAATACCACCATTTGAAATAGCTTAGGATGTCTATTTTCCAAAAATATATGTTATGATGGGGTACAATTCATTGGACAGCTTCAAAAATGTTCCAAATGGAACATGGGCGCAGGCTGACTACATGTCAAAATTCCAGGTTGGAATTGCGCACCCCCTAAATGTGGCCTTTTAGCCCCAAAACAAACCAACAAACCTATGCATGGGGGGTATCCCTGTACTCAGGAGATGTTGCTGAACACATATTGAGGTGTTGGTTGGCAGTGGCAAATACCAGAATCTGAAAATTCCTGCCTGAACTACAATGTGTGTGGGGGAAAAATGACATCCCAACCCTTTGACATAGGTTGGTGGTAGAATTAGCACTTGGAAAGTGTTAAAATACCACAGTTTTAAATACCCTAGGATGTCTAGTTTTCCAGAATATATGGTTTGATGGGGTAAAATACTTTGATAGGCTTCAAAAGTGTCCCAAATGGAACATGGGCGCAGGCTGACTACATGTCAAAATTCCAAGTTGGAAATGCACCCCCCCCTAAACGTGGCATTTTAGCCCCTAAACAACCCAACAAACCAATGCATGGGTGGTATCCCTGTACTCAGGAGATGTTGCAGAACACATATTGGGGTGTTGTTTTGCACTGACACATAACAGGATCTGTGAATTCATGCTCGAAGTACAATGTATGTGGAAACAAAACATTAAAAAATTACTAACCTAAAATTTGACAAAAGCTGGTGGTAGAATTAGTGCATGGAAAGTGTTAAAATACTATCATTTGAAATACCCTAGGGTGTCTAGTTTGCTAAAATGTATGGTTTTGTGGGGTAAAATACACATTCTGGCTTCACAAATGTCCCAAATGGAACATGGGCGCAGGTTTTCTGTATGTCAGAATTCCAAGTTGAAAAACCAAAAAGCGCACCTCTCAAATGTGGCCTTTTAACCCCCAAATAATCTAACTAACCTACACATGGGTGGTATCCCTGTACTCAGGAGATGTTGCTGAACACATATTGAGGTGTTGTTTGGCACTGACACATAATAGGATCTGTGAATTCATGCCTGAAGTACAATGTATGTGAAAAAATATTACTATCCATAACATTGACATTGGCTGGTGGTAGAATTAGTGCATGGAAAGTGTTAAAATACTACCATTTGAAATACCCTAGGGTGTCTAGTTTTCAAAAATATATGGCTTTGTGGGGTAGAATACACTTGTTGGCTTTAAAAATGTCCCAAATGGGACATGGGCGCAGGTTTTCTGCACATCAGAATTCCAAGTTGGAAAACCAAAAAGCGCACCTCTCAAATGTGGCCTTTTAACCCCCAAATAACCTAACCAACCTATACATGGGTGGTATCCCTGTACTCAGGAGATGTTGCTGAACACATATTGAGGTGTTGTTTGGCACTGACCTATAACAGGATCTGTGAATTCATGCCCAAAGTACAATGTATGTGAAAAAAAATTACTACCCAAAACATTGACATAGGCTGGTAGTATAATTAGTGCATGGAAAGTGTTAAAATACTACCATTTGAAATACCCTAGGGTGTCTAGTTTTAAAAAATATATGGCTTTGTGGGGTAGAATACACTTTCTGGCTTCAAAAATGTCCCAAATGGGACATGGGCGCAAGTTTTCTGCATGTCAGAATTCCAAGTTGGAAAACCAAAATGCGCACCCCCTAAATGTGGCCTTTTAGCCCCAAAACAAATCAACAAACCTATGCATGGGTGGTATGCCTGTACTCAGGAGATGTTGATGAACACATATTGAGGTGTTATTTGGAAATACCCCTTCACATTTTAAGGTAATGTTTACCTAAATTGCAATCTATGTGAAAAATTAAAAAAAAAGATTTTTTGCTGCAAACTTTGGCAAATATTGGTGGTAAAATGGCTACATGAAATGTGTCAAAATACCTCAAGTTAAATGCCCTGAGTGGTCTAGTTTTCCAAAATATATACATGTTGGGGGTCATTAATGGATTTAGTACAGAAATCAGTGTTACAATGTCACTATCGCTAATTTTGAAAAAAAGGATTTTAAAATAGCGTTGCACTACTTATAGTTCTGGCCCTGTAACATGAATAAAAAAGCACAAAAACATAAAAACATGGGCTATTTCTGAACTCAGGACATATATTAGAAACTATTTAGCAGTGTTTTTTTGTTGTCTCTTGTATATGAGTATACGATTTTTCAAACAAAAGTTATAAAAAAAATTTTTTTTCATTTTTTTGCCATATTTTATTATTTTTTTTACATCAAATGATATGCTATTATCAAAATAATGGTATCAAAAGAAAGCCCTTCTTATAACGATAAAAACGATATATAGTTTGTGCGGGTACACTAAATGAGACAGAAATAAATTACAGCAAAACACAAACACCTCAGAAATGTTAAAACAGCCCATGTCACCAAGCGTCGGACAAGCCAAAAAAGTCATGTCACTAAGGGGTTAAGACCCTGATCGGGTCTCTGCCAGAGTGTTCCTGGCTACCGATCACCTTGTGACGTGACGTTTTGGTGCTTGCGTCGTTTGGGACGCAAGCACCATGCGTCACGAAGGGGTTAAAGGGACTGTCACCTAAACATTTATACTGCCAATGAAAACAAATCTATACATTGTATGAGCACTATAGGCGTTCATAGTGCAGTTTAAAATATAGATTTATGTCTACACATGTGCTTGCAACTTTTTTTAACACAATTTATAAATCAATCTGTGTTCAAATGACATTCTCTACATTCCCACAATAAGCAATATTTAGGTGACTGAGTCCTTTTATTGCTTGGGATTGCGTGTTAAGCATCGTGGGCCTATGCATCTGCAGGCCAACTGTTACCATGCCAACTGGATTGTAAAGTAAATTTAAAATAACTTTTCATGTGGAAATTTTCTAGCACTTTGACGAGCACAATTTATTGATGAAAACGTATTGTATTTGAAGTTGCAACCATGTCAGTTTTGCATGACGGGTGCACCTTAAAGGTCTTACATGGATTTAAACATAGATTGGATTTAATAATAGACGTGTTGTGTTTTGTTACATTGATTTGATGTGGATTGCGCCTTGGATTCTCTAAAAGTTGTGAGGGCCACGACAATGACGCCTGCATTATCAACAAACTAAAAAAAACTGACACAAAATGGTATGTGCACTGCATAAAAGCACAAAACATTTAATATACTGGAATGTATGGAGCAATTAATCATTTCTGAAGGATGATGTAGAATCCACTATGCTATTTCTGTCTGTTCTCTATACTGTCATTTTTAGCCTGGCTTCAAACATGTTACAGACATCTAGAAGGACTTAATCATACAAGACACCTCATGCAATGAGCAAAAAAACCAACATGACTATGGGGCCTTCAATTTCATGCAAAATATTGTATTCTTAAGTAAAGCCATATAATTTAAGTGTATTTAGAGTTTAGCTTTTGGCACCGCTCTTATTTTCAAGTTGAAGTGCCATCTGCTGGCCCCATGGCTGAGCTATAATGATATGCTAGCAAGCTGGCTGCTTTTCGCAAAGGGTGTTCATAAATTTGAAGAAATGACACAACGTGTGAGCAGGAATAGTTAATATTCTCTTTGACTTATTGCAGGATCATTTTAAACATTGAACATTCACAGTGAGAACTGAAACATGCAGTTCCTTGCAAATACATATTTTTATTTCTGTTTAAAAACCTTACAGATGTAACTGTCCTTAACTGCTGGCTTTCTGGGTTAAGCCATCTTTGTCTGATAAGCAACCTACATTGACTTTCAAGATAATATGTGTTTACTTGGCATAGAAAGTTAAAGATATGAATGGGAAATCAGAAACAACAAGACTAAATCTTGACTGTGTCAGCCATTTATAATTGCGAGTAGGTAGCTATCGCTATAGACCTTAAATCTACAGTCTGATAAACTGCACTATAAATTATATGAAACTTCAGGAGGTGGCCAAAAAAGACCATTATAGGCCCTAGTGTGAAAACAAGTTTTGGCCTTCCATTAGACCAATTTCACCAACTGTAGCTTTGATACTGGAGAGCGTGTTAGTCACACATCCCCTAAAGTTTAGTGCACCTATTGCACCCTCTATCTTTCTGCCCTTGCTTCAGGGGAGCAATTAGGAAGTAGCCAGGGTGGAATATTTAGGCAACCCATGGTAAGAATGTGGTTACTAATGTTACTGGGTAGCATGAGTGATGTCATCATGTAAATGCGACATGTGACAAGTCTGGTTCAATGCACTTCAAAGGTGGAAGGTGCCCTCAGCTTGTGGCTGCGGAGACTAATCCCAACAGATACACTTGTAATCAGCTATAAATATACTTGTGTCTGTTTAAAAAGGCATCTGAACAATGTGCCTATGGCTAACTGTTCAGAAGCAATTCTATTTTGATTTATTATTCCCTATGAAACTTACATGCTTCTATGTTGCAGAGCTGCTTCTCTGTGACCTGGCAGAGCTGATTGGTGTGTAACGTCTGTGATGCCAAACGCACCTCCTATGTTAGATGGAAGCTCCATAGACTTTGCTTTTACAAAGGCATCGGATGGATATCCTTGGAATAATGCCTACTGCCTCATTAAAAGAAACATTTGGGGGTTAGTCCCTCTTTAAGTGACCAATCTTATTTTTGTTTCTCCCCTTCTAGTTGATAAATAAACTCCATAGAATTATTTATAAGTCTACAAAGGAAAGACATTTCTGCCCTGCATGATGGGTTATGAAATTAATGACAAAAGAGCATCCCTTTGTCTTTAACAAGAAACTTATTGTTACCTTGTGCAAAAAAAAAAAAAATGAAAAAAATTGTGGTTTGTTAAATAAGTTTTGGAATTAGGCTAAGCATATAGTTCATGTTAAGAAACAAAAGATCCAAAGTGTTCACCATCCATACCAAGATTTAACTGGCATTGCACATACGGTATTGTGAGAGCAAACCTTTCTATTTTGCAGGCGATGCAGAAGTAAAATCCAATAGGAATAAATAGGTGTCATAATTCAGAATTGTGTTCAGCTTGCGAATCCATAGTAATAAAGCAATAAATATTCCCTGTGCAGAGAGCTTAATGGTGCCCTATTCTGGTCACATTCTTATTTTCTTAATACACTGGTTTTGTCCTGCCCTCTGCTGAAAGGCACTGCTTTTACACAAGGGATTCTGGGTAAGGATTTTCAAATAAGCCCAACAATAGTTGCCTTTTACCTCTGTATCCAATTTACACACAAGCTCTTTAATGCAAATGTACACTGTTCAAAGCAGCATTTCAAATATAACTGAGGATTCAGGTTCAGTTCCAGAAAACCCACCCATGGATTGCTGTTTTGATCTAGATGGAGCGTGTAAACTTGAGGTTTGGTTTTGAAAAACTGTTAATGTGGCTTGAGACATGAGGTCAAGCACACACAACATCAGATGTGGTGTCATAAAGCCAACAGGCAACCTGTCCACTATAGAGTAAAGTAAGGCAACTGATTATCGTTGGCCCTAATTGTGTTCTTTTTAACCAGAATCAAGTGGTGTGAGAACGGAACTCTGGGAATAATTGTAGGAAAATATGTCTACTGACTTGTCTAGGATACGTAGATATGTTCAACAGTGCTCTACTGATTTTATCATAATGTAACCAATGTTTCATGTTGCCTTTTCTCTTTTTTATGAACTTTTTTTTACCAAAATCCAAAAATGAGATAATGGTATATCATTCAGTGGGATGGTGAAAGGTTGACACTTATTTAGTAATTGACAAGAGAAAAACATGAGCCAAAAGATGAAGTTCAAGTTAAAGACTTTCCCGCATATTACTAAGCTGAATTTGATAAATGATGTATAAAGAGTAAATACTTGGATAATCACCTTAAAATTCAATGTAATATACCTGCTAATTGCTCCAAGTTTTCAACTTTTTTTTTTTTCTATACCTACTATATTTATATTGCAAGAAATGGCTTCTCTATTAAATGTGCTGCTAAACAGAAATATATCTCTACAATTTGTAGGCTTTATTTGGACTCCAGGGGCTAGAGAATAACAGACAAGGACCCTGTTCCCATGTGCCACTCCTGGCAAGGGAATGAACAAGTTATAACATTGTCATTTGAAATAAAATAAGCCTTTCTATTAATATGTTCACAAATCAATACAGTTACACTCCCAGCCTCGTATTAGTACCCCTATAAGCGAACTTCTGTTAGAAACGTAACATTAAATCTGAAGGACTAATTTCAAGTCTTTGCCTGAATGTCTTAAAGAAAGACTTTGTATAGAATGTAACATTTGAAACAGCTCATTCAGACTGCTTTCTACATTGCTACACAAAATAAAATAAGGACTTGCAATGAGAAAAATGAATATGATTATGACATTATAAGGCAATAAGAACTTATAAATTACATTTTGGCACATGTCTGACTGAAAGCACCTTTAATGCTAAGTGTAGCATTTACAGAATAACATGCAAAAGGAATGGCCATAATAGGTTATAGAAATCTCCAGCTGAGTCATTATTTAGTCAATCACAAGCAGAAATGTAAGGTGTTATTGCTATTTATTGTCATTAGAAATCAAAAGGAAAAAAAGTTGTAAAAATGTTTTTTTTCCCTTTTACTTTACATTTTACGTTTAGCCCAGCATGTACCCATAACGACTTTAGGTTTATATTTCCCTGTCATTAGTAGACCACTCTGCGATCTAAATCCAACAAATCACAGTACTGGGGTGGTTGTCCAAACGCTATGCTTGTTATGCTTCTACCTTATGGATTGCTAATTTATTTTCTTGTTTTTGCTAAATGTCTTTGAAATTATACTGGAAGCATTTCCATAAAAAAACAAATCACAAATTAAATAATAGTATTAATATCACACAAGGCATTGTACAACTAAGCCTAACTTTGAAATTCAAGATGTTGGTGAGTCTGCATCCTTTCTGGTGCAGGGTACATTTCCCACAATGCACAGCCAATGGAATATGTATTATATAATGGACCACTTGAGCTACTGAGGACTATTTTCTACTGTTACCATTCTAACATATCTTTGATTTATTATAGGGTAGAACATGCTGCATTTGTGCATGTACAAATTAATCATTTATAATGTTTAGAAAAATAAATAAATAATAAAATTAGTACCACCTGCTACTAATTTTGAAAACCATGAGCATACAGCCGTACATGCCCATAGCTTGCGTCACTGAAAACAATCGGGAAAACCAAGCATGTCACAAGTGTGTGGCAAAATAGAAATGCACACATGTAGTATATCCCTATACCTCTCAAATGTGCAGTAGCATGACTCTGATGTCACACTTGTTCATTGGGCATCCTAATTCATTGCTCTCACTGGTTTTCAAGAAAAAGGAATGTAAAAGGGAATCTCTCAAGGTAACATCTTTCAGTAACAAACAATCGACAGGGATGCCCGATGGCCCCATTGTTATATGTTTTATCTATAGAACCCTCTGCAGAAATGGTGAGACAGTCTTCAGGTATTGTGAGATTCAGGGGTAAGGGGCGTAGCGCTGGGTGGCGGGTGGAGAGATGAGGTGACTCCAAAAGTGACACAAAAAAGGGTAAGGCGGTAGAATAGTCAGTCCAATCCAAAAGGTCAGTGCCGGTAGTCAGGATACACAAAACAGGTATAGAAGTACAGGTAGGGATACAGCAATAAGGATAGTCCAGGGAAAAAGCCAAGGTCGGTACACAGGTAAATCTTCAATCAAAGTAGCAGGTAAATGGGGAATAAATGGTACTGAGAACAGACACAACACTGCTCAACAAGCAAGCAATGATTGAGGTGAGTGTGGGCTTTTTATAGAGCTGTTGATTAAGGACCTCTCCCCTTTACACCTGGGGACAGCCCCTGCACCATGTTGTGAATATGGAGAAGAGGTAGAGCCTCCTCTTCCTAGTCTCCTTGCCCCTTTGCCAACAACCAATCGCGCAACGTTTCTTGCGAGTAAGCTCCGCCCCCTAAACCTCTTGGAAGTAGTTGCATTCACTGTTAGCGGGTGAATAGCAACTCGAGGCCGAGGATGCGGCCTACCTCGTGGTGGCGCTACAGCGCGATGGCGGCAAACAGGGACAGAGGATGACTTTGGCTGTGAGGGTCCCCTGGGCAAGCTAGGTGAAGGTCCTGGGACCTGACAGGTATTCACGGGATAAGCATGCATGTATTTAGTTACAAGATTACACTCTTTGCTGACAATGTACTATTAACAGTATCTAGACCATCCCAGTCGATCCCCAGTGTGTTAGAAAATAGTTGAAGAAAATGGTAAATACTCATTACAAACTTAATATACAAAAGACTCAAATTATTGTTTGTAATGTCACAGAAAAGACGACATCACAAACAATAATGCATTGATGGGAATCTCAGAACGAATGGGAATAATTAACCAATAGATTATTTGGGGATAAAACTGATACTTGAATTATCAAATATGTTCAAATTAAATTACCCAACATTACTAAATAAATGTAAAGAACAATTAAAATCTTGGAGCGGACTATAATTATCCTGGATAGGAAGAGTTAATACACTCAACACTTATCTGATCGCAATGAGAGCAATACCGATGAGTACCAAGTCAGATCTTAATTGGGCTTCAAAAATCAATAAGTTTGTATGACAAGGAAGGAAACCTAGAATTGCACAAAATATACTTTCAAGAAATATAAAGAGTGTAGGAATATTAATGCCTGTAAACAGACTCAATGAATCCTGCATGATAGCCCACTACTTGACATGGAACCAAAAAGGAAAATGGAGTCAATAAAGAGTCCTATTACACACCCCTAATACATGTGTTGGATGGATCTTCCAAAAGTAATTAACAATCCACAAGTCAATCACAAAATATTTTGATAACCTTAAAAAAATTGAAACACCTCTTGAAGATATAAGTCTATCACGATGGAAAAATATAGGACTTAAACCAATAGAAGAATGACTAATTATTTGGAATTGCTTAACATTTTTCCAAGTACTAAAGGAATGTGGTTTGGCAAACACCGAAAAATATACTTATTTAAGAATCATATTTTAATTAAAAAAAAATAAAATAAAAAAATATATATTTTTTTTGTCTTCCATATATAATGTTTGGATGGTGCCTTGTAATATGTAGATAGTATGTAGAAGTCATATACAATGAGAAATAAATATATGAACTAATTATGTAGCGGATCCTACAGAACCAGGTTGATTAGTTAATTGATTTCAATCTGGTCCTATATGAATTCTACACACAGCTAGGCAGCATACAAAAGCATTTATCTGTTCTATGTTTAAAAAAAAAAAAAACCTCAGACTTGCTCTTTATACTTAAATTTACCAAGCAAATAGCTTTTGCTTCTTCATGTCCTCCTCTACCCTGCATTGTAAAGATCATCCCATTCCCCACAGAGTTGTGGCAGTCTAGCTAAAGGTAGAAGACAGATGTTTTTTGCTATATCACTTGAGCAGGAAAGTTGTGTTTGACCTTTGAACTTTAAATTAGTGTATGCTTCTCCCGATGCATATGTGATATTTACTTGTGCTAATTAACCATTCTTACTACTAACAGTGTGAGAATGTGCATTACTACTCCACAATCTTACAACATTTTGCTCCTTTATTCACTTAAAATATTTCCAACGTATCTTGGTTTGTTTTTTACAACTTCACTGCAGTCCACTGTTTAATGAATAGACCCCACATGTTTGTAAACTAGAGTCGATTTACAGTGTGGGGTGTATAAATTTGTAACGTATGTGAATAATTTTAAAGTCAATGTACATTTTTTTATTGCTTTTATGCTGTGTTTTATAAAGTCTGTGGGAATTGTTTTTCTATACATAGTATTACATGGAATGCCTATCTAGCTATTATGTCTTATCTATTTTGATTCTGGTTGACAGTGTACATATTCTGGTTCATGTTTATTTATATGTCTTTGTTTTTATCAACCTGGCAATGAATATTTGGATTGTGTTTTACTGTGTGTCTATTATGTGTCAGTAAACACATCTATATGTGCACTTGCAATGACATTTTGACTCACACAATCAGAAGTATGTGTGTTTGACCACAGACATTTTTTTCTGGATATATTGTATATTATACAAGTGAATCATGTTGTCACATCATTTGAAGGTGAGTCTGTGAGATACCACATATTTGTTTGCAAAACCATTATAATCCTTTAGGCGGAATAATTATTGGCATAATATCTTCCTTTACTAAATGACGTTATAAGTTGTTGAACTTAAACTCTCTATCGATAGCAGAGAGAATTTTGCACCTCAGTCTGCTTACTGAGGTTTTAAATTGAGCCTTGTTATATTTGATGAAGCATGCATCATCAGTGACATCACATCATATCGAATAGGGAAGCTGATTTAGGAGGTAATAAAATTCGGCCTCCTCACGCTATTTAAAAAAAAAAAAAATAGTTCTCCTACTCATACTACCTCACCAAAAGGCAAATTAGGCTTCCAAAACACATCCGGCTAATTGCCATTTAAAATGGAGAGTTGCATAAATTTGTTTTAATAAAAAACAAAAATAAATAATAAAAGCCCCCTCTTCCCCTTTATAAACCAGGGCAGGGGGTTCCCAAAATGTCCCCCAACCTGCAAAACATGTTAGGGGGCCAGGAAAAGTGGCGCTGGAACTCCATCCTACAATAAATATTGCCAGGAGATGAGCAAGTGCTCCTGTCATTATAATACATACATGGCGGCCCTCTATAATAAATGTGGCTGGGAGCTGGGCAACTTGAAAGTTGGACTTAGCCTTAAAAGCATTTTTTTTTTTTACCTTCCCTCACTGAAATAAATGGGAGCTCACCCCTTCATTTCGGTTGCCTTCACTTCATTTTGATTGTTGCAAAATGGCTAGTGAATGCCAACATATTCTATGTTTCTATGTTTGTCTTTTTTGTGTCACCACAGGTAAGACAAGGCCCAAAAGTCATGTCACTATTTTTATTACTAGTACCCTAAGCAACCATCCCTCTTAATCGGAGTTGCTACCATAATCTTGCTATTAAAGGGACTGTGTCACCGAAACATTGTTTTTACTATGAATGTAGAGCTTAAAAATGATTGAAAATGATCTATACATTGTATTGGCAACATTGCAAGCAAATATCTGAATTAAAAAATATATATATATATATATTTATATATATATTTAATATATTAATACACACAAGCTTACAGTTAATACTACGTATATCTATATAATATTCTCAATACATCTATGCAGTGAAAACCAGCAGCAAACGCATGTCAGCAAGTATGTTTATTAACAGACAGATGTTCACCTTATTAATCTGAAATGACAAAGTAGTTGATATTTCTTAGTTTAATATTATGACAACAGCATCCTGTATTTTGTCCCCTGGGGATAAAACCTTTTAATTGCTTTGGCTATTAATCATAAAGGGACATATTAGCAAATTATTATTCAGTGAAAGGCCATCTTATTACATCTATAATTCCTAAAATGTTATTTTCGTATGGTTTTTATACTGTATCGGTATATACTTGTCATATTTTTTTTTTTATAACAAAGAGAATTCCTAATTATGAAAAAAGAATATGTAAAATAAGATTTCTTATTACTGCTTCTATCATTTGTACTGTATTAAAAGTTTCATTTTTTTTCTTGAGCACAGAGTCTCAGTTTGGTTAACAGTTCGCGAAAAAGACATTGTTTAAGCTGACCAAGCAGCTACCTACAAAGGGATCTTCGGGAAATGTAAGATTTTAAGGATAAAGAGAGGATACAAAAGTTAGATTACTTTACAACACCAAACAAAATTTGCCTTGGAAAGAGTATAATATTATAAAAGCATAGCAAGGCCTGTTTATTAATGTGGTTGTGTATTTGAGGTCATAATTCAAAAGATTTAATTTGTAGCACAGAGTTTGTTCCCCCCCCCCCCCCCCCATTTATTTAGAAAATTCACTCCATGGAGTGTTGTATTACCAAGTGTAATAGATATTTTTTAAATGTAGTAGAATACTCTAAGAGACAGCCATGTCTTAACCCATATAACAAAAAAAAGTAGTGAATACATATTAAAGGGACTGAATCGCCTAAACATTGCATTTACTGTGAAATATAAATAACACATAATTATGGAAAATTAGGTATACGTTGTGTTAGAAGATTTGCAAGTAAATGCCTATATTAGGAGAACATTGTGTTTTTAAATGTGTCTGTGGAGTTGCCTGCTTATGACATCGTCTGTGGCTTGATATGAAAATTAACTGTTTTTCAATAGGAAATGTGTAATTTGCATAACAGGCCACAGATGATGTCATAAGCAGGCAACTGCAGACACATTTAAAACACATTTTCTCCTAAATTAAACACATTCTTGCAGTTTTACTAACACAATGTATAGATCATTTGCAATTATTTTTTATACGTACAGCAAAACAATGTTTAAATGATACGGTCGATTTAAAGCTGACCTCTCAAGTACTAATTAATTAATATTTTAATTTTCAGCACTTTGCATACCTGGTCATCTCTGAGAGCCCATCAGGGCAGTGTATAGTGTGCATGTTCATACATTCTGTGTTTCCCTGAGGTCATTGAGTTCTCCCATTTTTCGCCATGCACATCACACATGACATAACCGTCATTATATATATTAAGTACAGTTTTATTCTTAGTTTGTTGTTGGTGCTAGCTATTTTTGTGAAAGCTTAACAATAATTATATAGATCATATGCAAAAAAAGTGGTTGAGGTGAATTTTTAAACAAACCATGCCTCCCAACTATTCAGATTTTTTTTGGAGGCTGTCTCACTGTCCCTCCGAGCTCTACCTTTGTTCAGCTTGAGCTCTACCTTTGTTCAGCTTTTTGGGATAGTGAGAGAGCTTTGCGGGATTCAGGACCGCAATCCTTTGTGTTTCCCTGTCATCATTCCCTTTGACCTCTCCTTCACTTGTATTTTATTTTATTCTTTAGTCTTGCATCTCACTTAACAGCAACTATAGATTTAGCAATATACTACATAGTTAAATTCTAGTGATGCCTTGTGACCTTTTATGACTGTTGTGTAACTGCACCAGCCTTGTCTCAGTTTCTGCACAGCAGAAATGCATCTAAATAAATTATGAAGTTAGCAAAGACATTACCTTTTCTAACAGCTCAAAATATGTTCTGTGTATTTATGTATTACAGAGACAGCAATGGCAATGTGCAGTTTGTGAGCGTATCGCAGAGCTCTACAGTAATGTGCAGGGTGTGAGCTTATTTCAGAGCTCTACAGTAATGTGCAGTTTGTGAGCGTATTTCAGAGCTCTACAGTAATGTGCAGGGTGTGAGCATATCATAGAGCTCTGCAGTAATGTGCGCTGTGTGAGCGTATCACAGAGCTCTACAGATATGTGCGCTGTGTGAGCATATCGCAGAGCTCTACAGTAATGTGCAGGGTGTGAGCTTATTTCAGAGCTCTACAGTAATCTGCAGTTTGTGAGCGTATTTCAGAGCTCTACAGTAATGTGCAGGGTGTGAGCGTATCACAGAGCTCTACAGCAATGTGCAGGGTGTGAGCGTATCGCAGAGCTCTGCAGTAATGTGCACTGTGTGAGCGTATCGCAGAGCTCTACAGTAATGAGCAGGGTGTGAGCTTATTTCAGAGCTCTACAGTAATGTGCAGATTTTGAGCATTTCGCAGAGCTCTACGGTAATGTGCAGGGTGTAAGCGTATCGCAGAGCTCTGCAGTAATGTGCGTTGTGTGAGCGTATCGCAGAGCTCTACAGTAATGTGCGCTGTGTGAGCATTTCGCAGAGCTCTACAGTAATGTGCAGTTTGTTAGCGTATCACAGAGCTCTACAGTAATGTGCGCTGTGTGAGCATATCGCAGAGCTCTACGGTAATGTGCAGGGTGTAAGCGTATCGCAGAGCTCTACAGTAATGTGGAGGGTGTAAGGGTATCGCAGAGCTCTGCAGCAAAATGCGCTGTGTGAGCGTATCGCAGAGCTCTACAGTAATGTGCGCTGTGTAAGCCAGTGCTGTATTTACCGCAAGGTATCCTAGGCGGATGCCTAGGGCGGCAAATTTTTGCCGCCCAGCACTGAAAAAAAAAATGTAAAAAAAAAAAATTTGAAAAAAAAAAAAAACCCGGCCCTTTAAAAAAATAAAAAAAAGACCGCTCTTGCAGGCAGAGACGGAGGTGAGAGGGGATCGGAAGATCCCCCCTCACCATCGCTCTGCCTGCCAGGCTGCACGGAGAGCCGAACAGGCAGCACAGAGAAACCTTTGTGCTGCCTGTTCGGCTCCCCGTGCAGTGTGACACGGAAGTCACGTGACCGGGCGCGCGTATGACGTCAGGGAAAATCGCCGGGAAGCCAAACAGGCAGCATGGCGGGACCATGCTGCCTGCCACTTGCCACCAGGGAAAGGTCAGAGGTCAGAGTGTGTGTGATGGGAGTCAGAGTGTGTGTGATGGGAGACAGTGTGTGTGACTGAGTGTGATGGGAGTCAGAGTGTGTGTGATGGGAGACAGTGTGTGTGACCGAGTGTGATGGGAGTAGGAGTGTGTGTGTGATGGTAGTATGAGCTTGATGTGAGTCTGAATGTTATGTGTGATGTGAGGTCATGAAATGGAGGTGATGGGGCATGTCTTAGGTGTGTAACGTGGGTGTGCAGCTTGGTCAGGGGGGTGCCCGGATTTTGCCTGCATAGGGCAGCACAAAATCAAGATACACCACTGGTGTAAGCGTATCGCAGAGCTCTGCAGTAATGTGCGCTGTGTGAGCGTATCGCAGAGCTCTACAGTAATGTGCGCTGTGTAAGCGAATCGCGAGCTCTGCAGTAATGTGGGCTGTGTGCGCGTATCGCAGAGCAATAAATAAATGCTATATTTCCAATATTGTCCTCCAAATCTATGTTAGATAACAAATGTTGGCACAATTTGAAACTAATTCTATTATGGATCAATTGTGCCATTTTGACAATATCAAATCACCATTCATTTTATTTCTAAGCTTGCCTGTTGATGATACAAGCAGCTTGTGACAAATAATATTCACTAATATTACAGCATAATACAATGTATTCCATTAGCATTATTTTTATAGACATCATATAGGTCATGCTATATATCTATTCTAGACTAAAGTTCTCTAAATTAATTCTTTATATTCCACTCATGTTCTCTTTCCCCGTGTTAAGATTTTTAAATAAAAACCCTGGAAGGCTCTTTTTAAAAGATTTTTTTTTTTTATTGGATCTTCTGAAAGCCAAAATAGATGTTAACCTTCATTATGCAAGTATCTTGTGGTCAACTAAACATTAACCTTTATATCTGAGGAACTAATGTGCCGTTTTCAATATCTAATTTGGCCACCACAGCAGCAATAATGTTAAATCATTATTCAAGTAATTTGTGAGGTTTTTTTGTGGTAAATTCTATTCACACATAAAATGGTATTCGTAGGCAAATGTTGAGGTTTGTTTAAAATTTTGCCTATATATTTGTAATATTGTTAGATAATTGAGCAATGAACCAAGTGCCTATTTTGAGTTACTTCAAACTACGGGGCTAGGGTTACCATAAGTCCTCTTTTACCAGGACATTTCCTCTTTTTTGAGGACTTACATGTCCATCCGGGCGGCTTTTTTAAATTAGAAACAAATGTCCTGGGTTTGTGGGTAGTGTTTTTTTTTCATATTAATCAGGTACTCAGATTCCAGAGGTAAACGTTGAAAAATATATGTTTCCTTTTTATTCTTGGTCCTTGGAATGTCAAAAGTAAATAACATCAAAGTAAACAATCAAAAAGTAATATTCAGCAAACAGAGAGTAGAAGTAAGCTGGAAGTACGCTTAACGCGTTTCACACATACGTGCGTTGTCAAAAGCTATCGACAAGTGTTTTTTTAAATAATAACATGATTACTATAGTCAACACATTGGTAACGTGCGACTAACTGAACACACATATATGCCAGTACATACAGAGAGACACTTTTTTTTATTATTAGAATTTTAAAGGATAACTGTAAACAAAAAATCATCTTTTGTTTAATTGACTACATCAACTACATTACATTAAAATACCTTAGTGAGCCTACTTTGCCCCATGTAGCTTTAACAGGAGGCTGACATGTTGCTCAGAAGTATGGGTGATATCTTCATCTAAAGAAATTGGGCTTAATAAAGTATTTTATTTGTATTCTTTCATTAAATCATTTATCTACACTTGTCTTTCAATGAAACATACATTGTTTATTTATTTTTCTTTCTCTACAGTTGTCCTTTGAAGCTGTTGCGATAAGGGCTTTCCTCAACTTTTGTGTAACTTGTCATAATATACTAGCACAAGTGAAACGTTTAGTGCACCTACAATGAGGGTAAACTGCCATGTGCTTTTTATAGTACATGCCTGTTTATCCTCTGACCTGTAGCTGGGAAACAGGCAGCCTGATCAGGTCTGTGACAGTCTCCCTCATTTTTATATGGCATTGGCAGAGAAACACCATCCAGATGTCAGTTGGGTGCCCCAGAGGCAGAACTGAGAGTAAAATTGCATTTATGTCCAAAGATACATGTTGGGTTCACTTTGGAGAAGTGACACTTCTAATTCAGAAAAATCAGGATTTTGCCCCTCAATATGCCAGGATTTTGCCCCTCAGTATGCCAGGATTTTGCCACTCAATATGTCAGGATTTTGCACCTCCATATGCCAGGATTTTGCCACTCTATTGCCACTTAATTGTTTTAACCATTCTAGAGATACAAGGGCTAAAAAAAGTGTTTCTTTAAAATACTACATTACACTTTAAAGTATTGTCAAGTGAGACAAATCACTACTAGGGACTCAATGAAATTAAAAGTAATACAACATTTCCCATTGAACTTTGCATTGGCAGCTTAAAAACCAAACTCTGTACAGTATAATATCACCAATCAATATGTTAAGCAGTGTCAGATGTATTGGAAATCAAAATATTCTTTGTTTCACTCACATCGTTGCTGGATACTGATACGTTTCAAAAGACGACAGTTAACCTTCAGATTATTCCAGGGCACGGGGCTTTCTTATATTTTTGGTTTGTTAATGCCCTACAAATCATATGAGTATAAATCCTCTAAAGCAGGATTACTTGCTTCCATTCAGTTTAATCTTGAAATCTCTGAGGCAGGTTTCTTATGTGACTACGATGTGCTCTCAAACAGTGGAGCCAAGCTTGTTGGTTCATCAATACTTGTAATATTATCAAATGTGAAGATAATCCCTTTCTCCTTCACAGGCTTCGAGGCAGTTAGGTCATTTATGCATTTGCATAGCTGCACACTAATTAAAGATTTACATTTCATTGCTAGTTAACATCCATAGAGGGACATGTACTAAAAAAATTGCGAATAAAAACAGGCAATTTTGCAAATATTTTTTCGACCTCTTTTGATAGCACTTGCTAAAAGCTGGTGTAATTTTCACAAGCAACCAACAATTATTTGTCACACAATATTTGCAGAACTCTTTAGCGCAAATATAACCGCAATTTATTAGCGCAACTGGAAAAATGCACGCTAAATGAAAATAAACAGAAGAGGCGCAAATCAAGAAAAAAAACGGAAAATGTTACAAATAGTCGCAAATTGCTCCTTACTCCTGTTTTACCTCCTTTTTTCCCATTGCACTTGTTTAGTACATGACCCCCATGGTACTATAATTTTGACTTTCTTGTATCACAAATACATAGCTTCAATAGCTGGAAACAGTACTAGTTTTGCTACAAAAGCCCCAATTTTTTTTATTTTTTTTATAGGTGTGGTTGGGTATATAGTGAGTGTGTCCTGTCCCGGCATTACTACTGCCTGTCCATCACACATACAGTATATGTCATTATTACGGTTTTAAAATACAAGTCCATTATGGGTCTGCCCTGACATTACTGCTGCCTTACACCATAGACAGCAGTATGTCAAAAGGTCAAGTAATGTAGCACAAGTAATCAAAATTTAACCAAATACTCCCGTTTGTGTGATGTGGCTATATACCAAGATATAACCTTCTCTTTTTCCCAATGAAAACATATTAAAAAGCAAACCAATTGTATTTTTTCCTCTATTGTGCTCCTGATTTAATCATTAGTTTCTATTAGATAAGATATGTGTATATTGTTGGATTGCATCCGTTAGAATTGCTAATGATTTGGCCTGAAAGATTTTACGGCTGTGAAATCAGCAGTTTGTTATTTCGGAAAAGAGACATGAAGTAGCCTCTGTGGACATATTTTCGTTGTTAGCTTTTTAAAAAACGTAAACCATTTATTGAAACGATACTGCATGTTCCAATTTACTTAAAATCCAAGGGAAAGTCCAGTGATCAGCTATATTACAACAAATTAGAATATAACCATATGGTGGGGGTGCAGAAGATTAAGAAAATGGCATCTAAATTGCATATATGTTTTACATTTTAAATAGTACAAAGTATGCTGAAGTTTTTTTTTCAGTGTAATTCGTAGAGCAATATGCATTACAGTCATTTCTTTTGACTGTTGTTGTTTTGGAATTGGGATCGTCATGTGGCTTAGTTTGAAATTGTTACATCTTCCTCTATATAGAATCTTCTTCTTTTTTTTTTTTTTTTTAGTTTGTCTTCTCCAAGCAGCACCTTTTCTGCTGATGATAGAGTATCCTGCAAAACATATTCAGTTTTATATTGTATGCTTCAATGTGCACCTTTTTGCAGTTCATGTGAACACTTTAAAAAAAATACTGGTATAGTGATAGCGCCCTCTACCTGTAAAGAAAATAGGGGAATCACTGGGTTGATGTGGTGCAGCAAGTGCAATGCACTTGGGCCTGCCCCTCAAAGGGAATGATGTACTAAACAAGTGCAGTGGGGAAAAAAGTAGGTAAAACATGAGTAAGGAGCGGTTTGCGAATATTTGTAATATTTAGCTTTTTCTTCCTGATTTTGCGCCTATTCCGTTCATTTTTATTAAGTGTGCATTTTTCCGGTTGCCCTAATATATTGCGATTTATATTTGCGCACGCTTCAGACTTTTGCGAATATTTAGTGAAAAAGAAATCCTATTTTGTGTGTGAAAATGAAACCAGCGCAAGTGCTATCAAAACCGGTTGAAAAAATATTCGCAAACTTGACTGTTTTTATTCGCAATTATGCCCGTTTTTATTCGCATTTTGCTCGTATTTACTATCTGAGTGTTAAATGTTTAGTACATTGCAAAAGGAGCAAAGTGCAAAAATTGTTTGCACATAAAATATATTTGCGTTTTTTTAGTACATGCCCATCTCAGAGTCCTATGGCAGCTATAAAGCAGCACTGCCTCTTTTACCTTTTTTACTATTTGTAGCCACAGCTAGCCATTTTACACCAGCTGTTGTGGACTGAATTTACCATTTTGCTCAGCCACCCACATGTCCTCCAATAAAAAGCCCTCCACTACTCGACCCCTCTCTACATTGCCTCCCTCATTAACCAATACTACTCTGGACGACCCCTGTGGCCCTTTAACCCCTTAGTGACCGAGTGCTCTGCTGCATTTGATGTACCTTGAAGACCAGAATTCCATTATTTTTGTCATAGGTTTACTGAACTGTGAATTTCTTTCTTTGTGTTCAGTCCACCCACACAAAGTATATATACTTTTTTTAAAGGACGGATAGGGCTTTAATTTGATACTATTATTTTCATCATATGATATAATTTACTATTAAAAAATATATAAAATATGATGAAAACATACACTTTTTCTAACTTTGACATGATTTTACTGTGCAGAGAAAACAATAAATAAGGGGTTATGTTGTATATTGTTTAGCTGGATCCACGGAAAGGTCTGCGTGGTAACAGGTAAGAATATTATTAATGAAATACTGCCGGGAGAGTGCAATCTGACTGAAAAAATGTCCTTAATACAAGAATAACAGCAAATGTTGTGTTAATTGATTTAGCACTACAAAAGCAGTACGCATAAACTAAGGTATATCACAAAATTGTTGTAGTAATAGAAATATTTAATTATTTTACAAAAACATTTTTAATATACCGTATCTTCGAGAATATAAGACAAGGTTTTTTTCAGAGCAAATGCTCTGAAAAAGCCCCCTTGTCTTACATTCGAGGTCGTCTTACAATCTGACCTCAAATCGAGGTCAGACTATAAGACTTGGATCCAGGTCCCCTGCAGAGCTGCAGGGGACCTGGATCCCCCTCGCTAACAGCAGGTGGATGTCTGCGCGATGCGCGCAGACTTCCCCTGCTGCCGCCCCGCATGACCGCCGGGACATCTATGATGAAGCCGGGTCGTTCCGGCTTCATCATAAAAGTCCCGGCGGAAGTGCCGGGCAGCAGCGGAGGATATTTGCGCGTATCATACAGACATCCTCCGGCTGCCCCGCTAGCCACCAGGGAGATATGGGCAGCTGTCATAATAGACGGAGGTGTCGGGCAGCATGGAGGGGGGATAGAGAGAGACTAGGGGAGGGGGGATATAGAGATACAAAGGGGGGGATAGAGAGAGACAAGGGGAGGGGGATAGAGACGAGGGAGATGGAGAGAGAGAGAGAATTTTGGGGGGAGGGAGAGAGAGACAACGCTGGGGGGGGGGGGGGAGAGACAGCTGGGGAGGGGGAGAGATGCAGCATTGGCACCTAAAAGGAAATACAAACAAGAAATGCATTTGTTTAATACCAATTTTTTATTAAATATTAAAAAGCAATTTACCTATTTACAAGTTAAACTTATTTCCCCCTATAAATAATATATAGTCTTATATTCAGGCTTTTAGTTCTTTTCCTAAAGGAATATACAAAGTTTGGGGGGTCGTCTTATAATCAGGGTCGTCTTATATTCGAGCAAATATGGTAGTTATCTTATATAGAAATGTATAAAAAGTACCAGTATACAGATAGCTATCTGATTAAAAACAAATGTGCCATACATTGTTGAATATATACACAGGGTTGTGAGGAGATCTGTCAGATACACCTGAGTAATATCGCACATGTAAGGCTCACAGATGTAAATTGAAACAATATTTAATAGTAAAAACCGAAAGATAAAAACTATCTTTGTAGGAAGGGCTTACGGGAATGTCGGTGGGACCTGATAACAGAATCCAACAGAAAGGCTTTGGGCGTCGGAGTGCCCTACTCGGAGAAAAAGTTGAAGATCACCCGGTTGCTGGATTAGTGCAATTGGTGCCTCGCGATTTCGCTAGAGGTTTCAGCAATGCTAGACGTCTTCAGCTGCTTCCAATAATTTGTATGTGCAGATCCGTCGGTAGGTCCGTATTAAGCAACGCGGGGAAATCTACAATGTCCGTAGATGTAACTTGGTAACTTTGTAACTTTTGCGGACAGGTCTCCGAGGGCAGAGCAGAACAAAACATGAAAACATGAACATCTTATCACTATACTGCTAAAGAAGGTGACCCAGTGTCCCAATGCCACAGTAACAAGAGATCCAGTGTCCCCATGCACCCACAGTAGTTGCCCTAGCATCAAGATTTTGGAGCTGCTTGCATCTGTTTTATTCTGTTTCGAATTCTTCCTCCCTATTCATTTACCTACTGGCACAGACCTACACTGAGTTTCCAATACATGCCAGTATTATGGGGTTTAGTTAAATCTAATTGGAACATCTTTCCAACACTGTACACCTAAATGATTATATAATGTCTGTCATCATGTTAAACCTACAATACTGCCCACCACAACCTTTTAACTCCTTAGAACCTGACTAATTATGTTTTGGCACTTTTGTTCAGCAATTGCCACAATAAACACATGTATAAATGCTGAGAGCAATGTTTTTTGGATATCCTGCATTGCTTCGGTTAAAGCTAGTGATAAGGGAAAGGATTAAAGTGTTCATGATCTCTATATAAACAGAGTAAATTGTGATGACAGAATGCCCATTTGAAAGGCATCAGGCAGGTGGTCACGGCAAAGAAGCTGTGATAGGAAGATTATTCCTAATCTCTTTTGAAAAACCAATGTCAGTACTTTCTGTAAAGCAGTACATAGAAACACTCCTGGAACTGTTGATGGAAAAACAAAAGGCAAATACATTTATTTGCAGGCTGGATATTAAAATCCTTTAGTGCTGGGAGGTTCATTGCATTGATGGGCTTAAAGATCTGTGCTTAGTAAAACTGCCTAGAAGATCTGAACATGAAAAGTGAGAACAGAGATAAGCTTTGGTTTCGAATATCTGTTCTATTGTACAGGTAACTATGCATTTGGAAAGCTAGCTATAATACTTACAACAATATCTGTCTTTTTTGAGCACACATTTATATTGTTCTAGGCAAGTTGGTAGCAAGGTACACGTTTTGTTTTTTGTTCTCATGTTATGTTGCTGGCACCTAGAACACTCTCTCAGTAACCGTGACGGGAAACAGACAACGATGTCTATTCGCTAAAAGATGTAGATGAATTGAGAGTAGCTTTTCATCTCACCATTTGAACTATACAACAAGCTGGGCCACTAGAAGAGCCTAACTGGCTATGAATAATGTACGTAATATTTCTTTACAATGTATTATGCAAGACCAACTTCCGTGAGAGGTAATGCTCATTTCAGCTTCACTTGCCTTTTGGCGAATAGACCTCACGGGGAGCTTTGACTAAAAGTGGGTTGCAAGTGAAATAAATCTTGTGAGATTTTCTTGAGTGGCCCTGCATAATGCATAGTTTAAACTTTCAAGATTTAACAATTCACTTGGCAGGGCCAACTCTTACAGAGGAAATTCACCAGATGCGGCACCGTATAAAGCATTAGTTAATGTGTATTGCTCCTCAGCTCACCGGCACCTCACATTTTAGTGAGTAGTTCAAGCAGTGACTGTAAAAAAATAAAAAAAATAAAAAAGTATATTGCAATGTCTTTGAAGGTCCATAGAACACCATTCATTTTCCCCATCAGTCGATTAAATATACACCATGAATAATGTTTGTGCCTACGCCTGTTATAGGAACAGTAAAAGTATTGCCATTTGTTCCATTTCTTTAGACATTTCTTGTGGTATGCCATATCAGTAACTGTAGGTCCTTGGATACCCAGTGATTCGCTGAACCTTCAACATCACGCAGCAAGGGAGCAGCTATAGAGATGTGTGGTATAAAAGGGAACAATCTCTTGTTCCTCAAAAGTTTCATTTCATGGCAGTTGAGCCACTTTCCACTCATTATGGCAACAGCCAGATATTGTCTCTGGACCACCCTGCAAGAGATCTTCAATTCTGACATTAAGGCTCACTACCCACTCATGTTTGTGACTGCAAAATGTTATCTTCATCACTTATTCCACTATAGTGTGACTTATTACACTATTTGCTTGTTTTGTTTGTTTATTTTGCTACATAAAACTGCCTGCGCCTATCTACCCTGCCTATGTACCATTGTCTATAAATACTTGAGGAGTGCTGAGGAAGGATGTGTTGGTTTTAGTGTGGGTATCCTATTTTATTGTTTTAGAGTGACATATTTATGTTCTACACTATTCTATAAGACAAACCAGCCGGCTTATTCTAAGAATGCTTTGAAACTAATTTGCCTATCCTTCACATTTTCTTAATTGAAGTGTATTGTATGTATGAAATACATAACTTAACAACATCCTTGTCGGCTGATCGTATCTTCGCTAATTATTATGATCCATTATTAAAATTGCACCAACATTTGTCATACAATAGCTTTTTTGCAAATCAAACATATTTTAAAGCAGATTTCATATAGACAAAATACGCTTTTTCCACACACACAAGTCTGTTTCCAGTGAAATGCAATGTGTCATCATTCCAGACACACATTAAACAGCATATGGCAGAAGTCACATAGTTTAATAGATCCAGTTTTTTTTTATAGTTTTTTTTCATTAACAGAAAATGCTTTGGTTTCATTCATAATTGTATTACACAAAAACTATCAACTAAAGCATTTTACTAAAAATGTAACCATCACCCATTTTTAGATTTTTTTTGGGGGGGTTATTTTTACAATTGTTCAAATGCATAATACAGTTTTGTATTTTATAATAGAGCTGGGGTAACATAAAAATGAGGGAGGAGATCAGCTATAAGAGAACCAGGCACACAGTTGGGTGACCATTAGACTATTGGTTGTAGCAGAGGAGGGAAGAGGAAGAGGGCAGCCAATCCCAAGTTTCTCCACCCTAACAAATTTGCTCACTTGAGTGAAGACCATTTGTCTCTGCAGATATGGACCTATATTATATGAGATTGCATATCATATGAACAATGCACAATTGACCAGTGCAACAGGAATATGCATTCATTGGATTCTGTCTACTGTATTTTCTTATTTAACCATTGTGCCTCTTTTCAGCCAGCCTCCATGACTCAGTGACCAGTAGTGTCCCACACAAAAGCCTGAGGCCTGACCACTGTGGGGCAGAGGACTGAGAACTGACCACTACACAAACGGTGTACCATTCAAATTAGACAGAAGTCTTCTATCACTCTGTACAATCAAAAGGTTTTTTCTACATCATAACCAATGTAATTGTGCTAACCATTGCCGATGTTTCTTTCCAAATAAACTGTTACTATTTTGAAGCTGACAGCACAATGAGTCGCTGGTTAACTGTGAAAGTAACATTTTAAGTCTGTGAACCCTTTCATCCACTTGTGTATAAAGCACTAGTAATGATGAAGTGCATCTGACAAACACAAAAACATAATGATGATACACAAGGTTATTTGCTGCCAAAAGCCTGCCAACAATGCTGCTTTAGAACGTAAAGATGCCGTCCTTGTTTTAGAATATATGTTTTGTGGATGATAATGTTTTTTTTATTTCTGTTGTGATTAGATTTTTGTGTGTGCACATCGGATATATGTTTGAGTGTAGAGTGTAATCATCCATTTAAATAATCATACAAAATATAATGATTTCTTGTTTTTTTTCAACCAGAAGCTTTCTACTATTATGTGTAAAAAAAAAAGAAAGAAAAAAAGCAGGGGTTCTCTACCAGATACATGGATTTTAAACGTCTGCGGTGTTTGTGTACACACACCTAATATACTTTTTTTTTTTTTTGTAATGCTGTAAGGTCTTTCTTAATGTGCAATTATTTCTATAACATCACATAATTTGCAATAACATTTTTTTTTCTAACTTTGAGCTTAAAAATCTTTTACACAATTACAAACTTTACAAATTGACAAATGTTTACAGATATTTCTATAGTTTTTTTTTAATATATATATAGTTATAGTGTAATAACCTAAAGTAGCTTCTAACAAATTTCCCTTAGTGACCTTTTGACCCCAAAGATAAACTTAACCCAAACTCTCTCACCCTAACTTTACTATAACTCTAAGCCTAATCCTAGCTATTGTTTGATGTATTTATTTGTAATATCACTGACTGCGCGGTGGGCAGTCTAGCAACTACAACAGAGTGACTGATGCTCTTGACCACAGTAGGGCAGCGCCCTATTTGAGAGGAAGCTGCCTTTTCAGCGAGTGATCGTTTGTCTGTTTTTCAGACACCTTAGACGGTCTTAAAGATGCAGCACATACGTGTACGTCCTAGCATCATAAAGGGGTTAATAATTAATATCAGATTTTAAATTATATATTACTAACCGAATAACCAACTAATTTTGATGTTTATAACACAAGGGCCAGTACCACAGGAAAACTCCTACACTGTATAAGGTCACTGGATGCTGTCTGCTGTATTTTTCCTTACTTGACCCTTGTGCCCACACTATGGCACATGAGCACTATTGGCCTAACACAGGCAATTTCAAGAACTGAAACAATATGTGCACAAATAAATTAGATTTCCAAGTGAAGAGGTGGTTAATAGAGACAAGGAGTGACAGCTAAAAATAGAAGGGATGAAGAACTTTGTAACAGGAAAGCAGACTCAAAAGTAATGATCTGATAAATGGGCATTATCACTTGTGGCAAGGTTAAGGTGGTGGCATATGCTGAGATTTGCTTCTTTCTCCCCTACTGCAAAATATGTACATTTAAATATATTCCGTGGTATTAATCTTTAGATGTTTTTCAATCATGCTTCCACTTCTTCTATACCTGGGTATCTTTTTTTTAATTAATCGATTTTCTAACGGCATGTAAGAGTTGTAAAAAAAAATATTTTTTAGATACTCAAAGCCGTTACCACTGGAGATTCAAAACAATAGCATCAGCTACAATTTTTATTTTCAATATAATGTACAAGGGTACCTATATTCTTTATGTCAGATCATAATATATGTATGCATTTATTGCAATAAAAACGGCAAATCCTGATTAACTCTAGGCAGCTTCTCACCCTTTACTACAACAATTTAGCATTTAATAAATGAGCACTGCCAGAGGATGTCACAGCATGATCACATTGTGCACTAAAAACATTACTTAGCCTGTGTCGTGATATTATAATAAAGAAAAAAAAAGAGTTCATTTAAGCAAGCTTTTCTTTATAAAAAAAAATGAGCAAAGGAGAGTTTGTCAAACTTATTTTTCAATTTTCAGCTATAAAACACCCCTGCTGATGGTTTATCAAGCGCAAAATTGACACAATATTGGCTCTACTTTCAAACAAAATTGAATCAATTTGCGATGACCTATTGCAACAAAACCAACTGTGAGCTTTTAATGAGTTTATGTACTTGCATGAATGGCAAGGATGGGATTTACATGTGAGACCTAGAGATGAGCATTTTAACAGATCAGGGTGGATCGAGCCTATCCCGAATCAGGCTTGGATCAATGCACAATCTACTTATACATAATGAAGCTAATGCATGTGACTGTAAGCTGGTAAAAAGTAAATCCATTTCTAGGGAGAACATTGGCTTTATACAATAATAATTCTCACATTTTTGTTTGTTTTGCTTTTAAAAATTAGCAACAATCATTAACTGGAAAAAAGCAGATTAGTCAAATAAAATGTTAGCATTAAAAAATTGAGTAATTTATGGTATTTTCCCCATTATAATATTAATTAAACTATTTTTTATTTTAGTAGGGCAGCTGATTTCCAGAATTTTTATATAGGTGAGCTATTTATGACACTGTATCTGTAACGGTGTACCGGTGACACCTAGGAGGAGGGACCCTTGTTGCAAGATCACCTCTTGGGAAATACTTTGTGGTGTTCACCCTGACAAATAAGTACCCGAAGGTTGAGCCCAGAATGATGTTTTGCCAGGGGCTTGTGTGGCACAAGTACAACCTAGAGGTAACCAGGAATGGGTTGCTGGAGTACACTGTGCAGCACAGGAGACAAGACAGACTGTAACAGTTTGAAGATATAGATAGGTTGAGATCAAGCGGAGTCGGGGAACAAGCTCGGGGTCAAGGCAGGCGGAAAACAAGCCGAGGATTCGAGGCAGACGGAGATCAAACAAAGTCAAGGTACTAGCCGGAGTCGATGCAGGCGGAGATCAAAAACAGAGTCAAAAAACAAACCGAGGGTCAATATCAGAAGTCAGACGAAATATAACAATAGCCCAAAAATAGAGAGAACTCTTTGCACAGGCAACTAGAAAACGATTGAACAGGTGAATAAATATAGGAAGTAATTAGCATAGACCAATAGAGGAGGAGATAGGTTTGTCAGGAGGGAGGTACAGAAGAAAACAAAAAGAATACAGAACACTAAAACATATATGCATATATAATACAATAGACGAGGTTCCCAAGTGGTAGAAAGAAAGTAAAACCGAAAATAATAAAAAACGAATGCATCTAATTGGAGTCTGTACAGAGAGCAAACAGACTCCACAAACATGGCCGCCGTAACAACAAGAGAACTATGACGGCGTAATGAAGGCAGTAACAAGCGACGTGTGGAGATCAGGTGACAGTATCACTGTTACTCTTTCTGCAGGTCAGACAGGGGAGGGCTGGCAGCCTTAGGCCTGGGGGGCAAATCCAGTCAAGTGGCCCATTGCATCATCGAATCGCCTCCCCATCCACGGCCATCTTTTCCTTGTTTTATAACGAATATTGCCAGGATTTTCCCCCACAATATACCAGGATTTGCCATTTAATATGCTAGAATTTTACCTTACAAAATGCCAGGATTATGCCCCTCAGTATGCCAGGATTATGCCCCTCAATATGCCAGGATTATGCCCCTCAATATGCCAGGATTATGCCCCTCAAAATGCCAGGATTTTCTCCTCAATATGCCAAGATGATGCCCCCTCAATATGCCAGGATTTTCCCCTAAATATGACAGGATTGTGCCCCTCAATATGCCAGGATTATGCCCCTCAATATGCCAGGATTATGCCCCTCAATATGCCAGGATTTAGACACCCAATATGCCAGGATTTTCCCCTCAATATGCCAAGATGATGCCCCCTCAATATGCCAGGATTTCCCCCTCAATATGCCAGGATTATGCCCCTCAATATGCCAGGATTTAGACACCCAATATCCCAAAATTTGGGCACCCCCCCCCCTACCCACGTTGCACACCTACGACATGACCCATAACCCACGTTGCACACCAGGACATGCCCCATCACCACATTTACATGCCTCCATCACCCCATTACATACACATTTCCAATATTATTTGCCATTAATATTCCCCAGCCAATTTGTCCCATAATATGCCAGTGTTATTCTGCAATTTAATATGACCAATAATATTCCAAGGTTATCTGCAATTTAATATGCCCCAGCTAATTTGCCCAATATGCCAGTGTTAATTGCCTTGTAATATTCCCCAGCCAATTTGCCCAATAATATGCCAGTGTTATTTGCCATGTAATATGCCCCAGCCAATTTGCCCAATAATATGCCAGTCTTATTTGCCATGTAATATGCCCCAGCCAATTTGCCCAATAATATGCCAGTCTTATTTGCCATGTAATATGCCCCAGCCAATTTGCCCAATAATATGCCATTCTTATTTGCCATGTAATATGCCCCAGCCAATTTTCCCAATAATATGCCAGTCTTATTTGCCATGTAATATGCCCCAGCCAATTTGCCCAATAATATGCCAGTCTTATTTGCCATGTAATATTCCCCATCCAATTTGTCCAATAATATGCCAGTGTTATTCTGCCATTTAATATTCCCCAGCCAATTTGCCCAATAATATGCCAGTCTTATTTGCCATGTAATATTCCCCAGCCAATTTGCCCAATAATATGCCAGTCTTATTTGCCATGTAATATGCCCCAGCCAATTTGTCCAATAATATGCCAGTGCTATTCTGCCATTTAATATTCCCCAGCCAATTTGTCCAATAATATGCCAGTGTTATTCTGCCATTTAATATTCCCCAGCCAATTTGCCCAATAATATGCCAGTCTTATTTGCCATGTAATATTCCCCAGCCAATTTGCCCAATAATATGCCAGTCTTATTTGCCATGTAATATGCCCCAGCCAATTTGCCCAATAATATGCCAGTCTTATTTGCCATGTAATATGCCCCAGCCAATTTGCCCAATAATATGCCAGTCTTATTTGCCATGTAATATTCCCCAGCCAATTTGCCCAATAATATGCCAGACTTATTTGCCATGTAATATGCCCCAGCCAATTTGCCCAATAATATGGCAGTCTTATTTGCCATGTAATATTCCCCAGCCAATTTGTCCAATAATATGCCAGTCTTATTTGCCATGTAATATGCCCCAGCCAATTTGTCCAATAATATGCCAGTGTTATTCTGCCATTTAATATTCCCCAGCCAATTTGCCCAATAATATGCCAGTCTTATTTGCCATGTAATATGCCCCAGCCAATTTGTCCATTAATATGCCAGTGTTTAAAAGCCCCCCCCCCCTTACCTTTTTCCCTGGTGGCTAGTGGCAGGACTTCCCTGGTGGCTAGTGGCAGGAGGACCTACCTGGTGGCAGGCAGCATGCTGCCTGTTCGGCCTCCCGGCGGTTGTGCCGACAGGTCACGTGATCGGCGCGCGTCTGACGTCAGAGCGCCGATCACGTGACTGTCGGCACTTCCGTGTCGGCACACTGCACGGGGAGCCGAACAGGCAGCACGGAGGTTTCTCTGTGCTGCCTGTTCGGCTCCCCGTGCAGCTTTGCAGGCAGAGCAGAGGTGAGAGGGGATCTTCCGATCCCTTCTCAGTCTCTGCCTGCAAGCGCGTTTTTTTTTTTTAAACACTGGCCTAGCGGCCGTGTTTTAAATAGCTTAGGGCGGCCTGGGGGGCAATTGCCACCCTGCCCCCCGGCCCAGCCCGCCCCTGAGGTCAGAGGTAGGCAACCTTCGGCACTCCAGATATTGTGGACTACATCTACCACCATGAGAAATAAAGGATATGTTTTATAAAGGGTTTGGTGTGAGTGCCTTCCCTATTTTTCTTTGGTATGGATTCTTCTGGAATGACAAATGATCCAAGTGCTGAGCTGCACCTCCATTATGAATTGTACGGTGAGTGAATGATTTTCTTATGGCAATTCAACTGGTGTGTGAAGCAACTCATTTCTTTATTATAGGAAACTTTGTCAGTATCGGGAGAGTGGCTTGTCGGACAAGTCAAGTTCAGTATCAGGAGGCCACACAAGGGTAAAGTGCAAATGCTGCCTGTAACGGACTGTCTACCAGACGTAGTAGACCCTCTGCCCATTGTAGGGAATCACCTCCTAAAGCTCAGCATCCACCCAGCAAGTCTTTCTGGAACCTTGCTCTTTGTACCCAAATAGCAGACAGGAGACAACTAGCAGTTAGGTACAGCAAGAATGAACAGCCACTTTATTTTTGAAACAACACAGACATAAACATGACATCACAGACATTGGTATACAATGTGGGAAAGAAACTAAGCATAGTTATCCAACTAACTGGGGCAAGGCTGCAAACCAAATAGCAATTAACATACAGTGAGTAGACCTAATTACAAAACACACAGTAAGACACATAATGAACACAACATAATCAGTTTAACATTAAATCCGGTTAACACAGAACAATGGATGTTGGCGTAAACTATCAATTAATGTCACTGACACATTGTAATCCTTCATAGTTGAATACTCACAGTACACATAACCAATATACTAACAGAATATGACTAACTAACAATATTAAAGTATAGATTTATTGCACATAAGCCAAGGCCAATAATCTATAGGGAGGTGTTTGGCCCTCAGGCCCCTCCAAGGCTGTCAGGATTCACTTCATGACACTGCATTTTACATTTGTCACAGGGATTGCCCATCACCAGAACACACATCATACGTGCCCACATTGCACCCCATGACATGCTCCAGCACCCACATTGTGCACTCAGGACATGCCACAGCCAGATCCCACCATTTTAATCCAGCTCCCTGGTGTCTAGTGGTACGCAACATGGAGTCTGTGTGCTGGGCAGGTGCATGGACATTGTACCATGCTGCCTCTCGCACTCCTTAAAGGGGCAGCATTTTTAGCCGCACCACCCTAGGCACTTGTCTTGTCTGCCTCGCACTAAATACTGAGCTGTGTTAAAGTAAATTTTATCCATTTACTGTGGCAATGACCAGTTCAGGTTCTGGGAGGTATTTATATTTAAGCACGTTTAGTGCTCCGGATATATACAGTAAATAGATAAAATATCAGTTATATTCGACTGAGATATTTGCATCGGCCCACCCCAAAATGTTTAACAATTTCTTGCTTGTGGGTAGTACACTGAATATGATGAGATGCTGATGTCATAATATATGGTTTATGTGGCCATTGCAGTACCCATAGTTGTATCTTTTTTTTTTAAGTTTAACATTTTTACCTTTGTTTAGCAACATCCAGAAAATGTATAAAATATCATTTAGAACCCTAATTTCTGTCACACTTTAGATACCAGCATGCATTGTGCTCTATCTCTATTTGTTTTCAGTACTTTTCAAAGTATTATCCTGTGTCAGGGTGACTTGTTAGTTGCAATTTTTTGTAGTACACTGCACCTTCCAGTCACAGGTTAGCCTATGGCTAAGTGAATAAATGCTTGATATGTTCTGCTCAAGCCAAGGATTGTTTTTATCTATTGGATTTAATCAACTACAAATATTATTATTTATTTGACTCTTGTGCACCAGATTGTGTATCCGTGGCAGGTGTTTCCTCATGGACCTTCGATCTATTTGTAGTTACAAGCTCCCGATCTTGCATCTAACAAAACCATCTATCAATGCTTTTTTTCTTCTGCTGTAGCAATTCTCTCTAGCTTTATATAGTTTTGTATTGCTTGCCTCTATACTGAAGGCTTAGTTTCTAAAACTCGATTGTAATATTAGTTATACATTTCTATCGTGTAATTTGTGCATGACAGGTGCACCTTTTTTAAAAAATAAATAAAAAGTTAATATTGATTTAAGGTGATGAATTGTTGACATTATAGCAGTGGGGAAACTTATTGGATTCTAAAATATATCCTCAAAGTATGAATGATTGTAGAGGCTGCTACTTTTTATATTCAAAAATATATTTTTACAAATCCAATACGGACACATTGTTATTTAATTTTATTTTTGTTTATATATTTTTCCACTCAATTCTCATTTATACTTTTCCTTTTTAAGTGTAAACTGCATCTATCATTGGTGTTACTAGCCAGACCAGCAAATAACGATTCAAGCATCACATTCACTACATGAAAGCTATGTACTAAGCTGTTGAACATGTTGTATTCATGAAAATCAATTTAGTTGCTGTATAAACTGCATGTGCCATCACAGTGCTAATCCTAATGAAATAGGCTAGGCATCCCATGAAACATACCATCAAGCATCTTTGCCATTCTGTGTTCCCAGAAGTGATGTTGGTTGGATCCACAGGGTACCAGAAGTGATGTGCTGGTAGTAATTTTTATTTATTTATAACCTCCTTTTTAAAGTATGCCTTACCTGCAGAGGATCTCCATTTTACACGTTTATATGGAAAACCGGTAGATGCTTTACAGATGGTGGCTTATTATTGGCACAACTCATCCACCATAAAGCCTACAACTATTTGTTTACTGTAATTTTGCACTTCATTAACAGGTGTCAATCTTTGTGAAATATGCAGACCTACAAAGCTAAATAGTGAACTTAATAGACGCTGGACTCATTAAGTTCTACAGTAATTGAAGAGGAGATTAATATAGTGTGGTTCAGAATCACAATACTATTAACAAAAAAGATATAGTATTGTAGGTATTATTACAAGAACAGTGAACATTTTGGAAGACTGTTTTCTTATTTAGAAAAATAAAATTATTTGTAATAAATTATAAAACTCTATTTCTTTTATTTTTATAATATTAGATGGCAGGTAATAAGAGAGGCCATGAAGGAATGTTTGTACCCCGTGTTGTATTTATTATATAGATATTGGGCATACATTTATATGCAGCATTCTGCCTAATGGTCCAGGGGCTGTTCTAGATTTAAGTTTTAGGTTTAGGTGTTGCTCTAGGCTGATTAAACTCACACACACCCTAACCGTCATTTGTCAAACACCATTTTATTTAAAAAACAAAAACAAAAAAAACAACTGATGGGTACAATTATGCTGGTCCACCAGTCTTCTAATAGCATCAAATAGTTAAGGCAATTAATAGCAAGATTTTTAAAAACTCATCTACACTTCTCAAAGCATATTACTGCTTTTTTGATATATATACTTATTTTATTGTTGAGTTTTTGAGATTCTGGTTTGATGTACAATATTTTTCAGAAAAAGGCTGACCATAATCCTCTTGATTCTTATCATTATATATATATTTTTTTTTTGAGAGCATACATAACAATGTGTATTTTTCTGCCCTTCCTGTAATAATTAGTTCCTGTAAATGCAGTTGTGAATCATAGATTTTTATCAATGTGTAATGGAATCCAACATTTTTATCTTTATTATCGTCATTTCCTGATTTGTTAGTGTACTTTCCAATAATTCACATACAAAACTCTAACCGTAAATTTGTACAACTCCCAGCCAGTAGTACGTTTCAATATTGCAAAGCCGTTCGGAATTAGATTTTACTTTTCTAGGTATGACCTAATACACTGCAAACGGAAACACTTTAATCAACCAAGGAATGGAAAGCCACTTAAACTATTATAAAAAGCATAACATGGGTGTCCTAGATTGTAGACATGATATCTGGACCATTTGGAGAGTAAGGTATTTGCTGACAATGAACAGATATACTAACTTTTGTCTTTAATTATTTTCACATGATGCACATTAAAAAAAGTCAGCATATATGCCTATTTCTAAATACTGCTTTTGTTTTGTTCAGGGTTTTATACTACATAGGCCTTTAACCCCTTGGCGACACAGGACGGACTAGGTCCGTCCTGTGTGCCGAGGCGTTAGTGACACAGGACGGACCTAGTCCGTCCTGTGTCAAAACGAGCACTGAAAGCGGAGTTTTTCCGCTTTCAGTGCTCTGATGGTATTGTAACGTGCTTCCAGAGAGCGATCGAAATGCCGGTTTTAAAGGCACAGAGCCTTTAAAACGCGGGCATTTCAAAAACGAGCATAGGAAGCGAATCTTTCGCTTCCTATGCTCAGAAAGTGTTTCTGATTGCCTCGCAAGTCGAGGCAATCAGAAACATAAAAAAAAAAATGCACGATCTTGGTCACTGAGTGACCAAGATGGCGCTGCCCTACTAAGGGCAAGAGCACAGGAGGCAGGAAGTACCTGCTTCCTGTGCTCTCTGGCTGTCACACGATTGCCTCTTCACAGAGGCAATCAGTGACTGCCAGGCACACTGACAGGCAGTGGGGATGTTCTGCTGAACATCCCCACTGACTGGTCAGATCAATATTAACCCTATATTGATCTGACCAGTTATGATCTGTCTCCCTCTCCTCACATTGTTTTTAGTGAGGGACAGAGACAGATCAAAGTTCTAAAAGTAAGTAAAAGTTAAAAAAAACAATAAACACACAACACACAAATAATAAAACAATAAAACATTTTTTATTAAAGCAATTCCCTGCGTTTAACCCCTTCCCTGCCACTGATCTTGCATAAGCAGTGATCGTGCACATCAGCGCATTTATTTTTGCTGTTTGTGCATTTTTTAGGGGTTAATTTTTTTTGTACTATAATTTATTACAGTACTAAAAAGGCTCTTCTAAGAGTTATTAACCCCTTCTTTGCCGTCGATCACTGCTTAAGCAATGATATTGACGCCAAAGCAATTTTTATCTGTCTGCATATTTTTTATTTTTTATTTTTATTTTTACACATACCCGCTAGCGGATTACATGTAAAGTAAAAATATTTGAGATTTTTTTTTTTAAGCTGCCTGAGTGCATAGCGATCAGTAACAGCGAATTAGTGGCAAAGGCGGTTTGGTGATTTCTCAATTAAGCTCACCATTCGCCCTGGTCAGTTCAAAATTGGTCGGATCAATATGCACAAATATTGATCTGCCTCCCTCTCCTCACTTACATTTTTGTGACGGAAAGAGACAGATCAGTATTAGTGATATAAAATAACATTTTATAAAATTGGCAGGTTTTATGAAAGTCTTTCACTGTGTATTAACCCCTTCCCTGCCATTCATCACTGTGTAAGCAGTAATCTTGCACAGCAACAGTATGTTTTGCTGTCTGCACTGTTTTATGGATTAATTTCTTTGTACTGTAATGTATTACAGTACTAGATAGGCTCTTACTAACCCCTTCTTTGCTCAAGATCACTGCTTACGCACTGATTCTGAGGCCGCGGACTCAGGGTTCGATTTTGACCCTATTCAGCTTTCTGATACATCATCTAGCGATGTATCGGTGGCTGCTGAGCCCTTGCCACAAGTAGTGATGGGGGTCTACCGATAAAAAAATATATGGTTTGGTGTCGGTAAATTACATTGGCTGGCTTCAAAGATATATCCCATAAAGGACACGGACGCAGGTTGACTACATGTCAAAATTCCAGGTTGGAATTGCGCACCCCCTAAATGTGGAATTTTAGACCCAATACAAACAAACAAACCTATGCATGGGGGGTATCCCTGTACTCAGGAGATGTTGCTGAACACATATTGAGGTGTTGGTTGGCAGTGGCAAATACCAGAATCTGAACAATCCTGCCTGAACTACAATGTGTGTGGGGAAAAAATGACATCCCAACCCTTTGACATAGGTTGGTGGTAGAATTAGCACTTGGAAAGTGTTAAAATACCACAATTTTAAATACCCTAGGATGTCTAGTTTTCCAAAATATATGGTTTTATGGGGTAAAATACTTTGACAGGCTTCAAAAGTGTCCCAAATGGAACATGGGCGCAGGCTGACTACATGTCAAAATTCCAAGTTGGAAATGCACCCCCCCTAAAGGTGGGCTTTTAGCCCCCAAATAATCTAACTAACCTACACATGGGTGGTATCCCTGTACTCAGGAGATGTTGCTGAACACATATTAAGGTGTTGTTTGGTACTGACACATAATAGGATCTGTGAATTCATGCCCGATGTACAATGAATGTGAAAAACAAATTACTATCCATAACATTGACATAGGCTGGTGGTAGAATTAGTGCATGAAAAGTGTTAAAATACTACCATTTGAAATACCCTAGGGTGTCTAGTTTTTAAAAATATATGGTTTTGTGGGATAGAATACACTTTTTGGCTTCAAAAATGTCCCAAATGGGACATGGGCGCAGGTTTTCTGCACGTCAGAATTCCAAGTTGGAAAACCAAAAAGCGCACCTCTCAAATGTGGCCTTTTAACCCCCAAATAACCTAACCAACCTATACATGGGGGGTATCCCTGTACTCAGGAGATTTTGCTGAACACATATTGAGGTGCTGTTTGGCACTGACATATAACAGGATCTGTGAATTCATGCCCAAAGTACAATGTATGTGAAAAAAAATTACTACCCAAAACATTGACATAGGCTGGTAGTATAATTAGTGCATGGAAAGTGTTAAAATACTACCATTTGATATACCCTAGGGTGTCTAGTTTAAGAAAATATATGGTTTTGTGGGGTAGAATACACTTTCTGGCTTCAAAAATGTCCCAAATGGGACATGGGCACAAGTTTTCTGCATGGCAGAATTCCAAGTTGGAAAACCAAAATGCGCACCCCCTAAATGTGGCCTTTTAGCCCCAAAACAAACCAACTAACCTATGCATGGGTGGTATCCCTGTACTCAGGAGATGTTGCTGAACACATATTGAGGTGTTATTTGGAAATACCCCTTCACATTTTAAGGTAATGTTTACCTAAATTGCAATATATGTGAAAAATTAAAAAAAAAGATTTTTTGCTGCAAACTTTGGCATAGATTGGTGGTAAAATGGCTACATGAAATGTGTCAAAATACCCCAAGTTAAATGCCCTGAGTGGTCTAGTTTTCAAAAATATGTACATGTTGGGGGTCATTCATGGATTTAGTACAGAAATCAGTGTTACAATGTCACTATCGCTAATTTTGAAAGAAAGGATTTTAAAATAGCTTTGCACCACTTATAGTTCTGGCCCTGTAACATGAATAAAAAAGCACAAAAACATAAAAACATGGGCTATTTATGAACTCAGGACATATATTAGAAACTTTTTAGCAGTGTTTTTTGTTGTCTCTTGTACATGAGTATACGATTTTTCAAATAAAAGTCATAAAATAAATTTTTTTTCAATTTTTTTGCCATATTTTATTATTTTTTTTACATCAAATTATATGCTATTATCAAAATAATGGTATCAAAAGAAAGCCCTTCTTATAACGATAAAAACAATATATAGATTGTGCGGGTACACTAAATGAGACAGAAATAAATTACAGCAAAACACAAACACCTCAGAAATGTTAAAACAGCCCATGTCACCAAGCGTCGGACAAGCCAAAAAAGTCATGTCACTAAGGGGTTAATTCAATATCAATGATATGTACTGATTGTTAGTCGCATATTTTGGATAAAAACATGAAAGTTACTATTTTTAAATCCGTAAAATAGGCTACACAGTAACCTATATAGCTACGAGAAGCAAAATCCATATTTCTAAGTAAAAGTCTACTTGATAATGGACTATAATAGTATATAGTATACAAATCAGATATATGAATATAAATTGCTAAAACCAAGAACAAAATTTGCTCCTCACTCCTGATTGTGCCCTCTTGGTTGCTATCTTCGATGAGGAAGATTTTTTTAAAAGGGCACCTTTCAATACACCATTTAATCCAATGAAACAAAATCTTCTTAATCTTCATCTAAATACCTAAGCAAACGTTGACTTTCAGCACGATGTCACCTCACTAGCATTTCGCAACTTTTTCACTATTCGAACCCCATACCTTAGAATAGGACACTTCTTGTAAAACGGCAAATTCAAAACCCTAAATGACCTTACAGGCTTCACCTCTCCTACACAACTTAACAAACTCCTCTATGTACAGACGAGAAACTACTTACAAACCCTTCCTGACATTGAAAACCCTATAGCCTAATTTACTACGTTCGAATCTCTCAACACAAGCTGATTTCCACAATGCATTCCTTACTAACGAACTTGAACTTCCCTACCAAACCATACTTCATTAGGGGAAGATTGACTGGAACACCACCTTTACTGATATTCAATGGACAAAAATCATGTGTAAGGATCGCAGGACTACCCCCCGTCACCCACCTGCAGGACCTGATGCCCGACGGGTCCCGCGATCGGGACATGGCATCGCTCGCGTCCCCAGCCGTCGGATTCCCCGCTCGGCGCGCGCCCGGCATTGGTTACTCGCGCGCGCGCGTCAGACCTCTGTGGCTTTTCTCTCCCGAGCGTCTCTATGGAAACGAGCGGCACGGCGCGTGTCTCACACGTCACGGGGGCGGGGCTATGGCCCTTTAAAACACCGGCGCGTCTTTTTCAAAATTGCTTGAGTATTCACCTTGCCTGTTCCTGTTTAGTGATTTTTTCCTGCTATCGTTGTTTGACCCGGATTGTTTACTGACCTTCGCTTCTTCTGGACTCCTGACCCGGCTTGATTCTTTGGACCTCCCGCTTTCTGGCTCCCTGACCTTGGCTCTCCTCCTCGTTTTTTGTGATCTCTGGACTCCCTGACTCGGCTTGGTTACCGTTTATTCTTTCTCTTCACTACTACCTGGATTTCCCCTGGACTACCCTTTTTTCTGACACTCGTGCCAGTTGTCACTGCTGCAGTCTCACTATCCTCCAGTACTGTGGTGTCTGGCAAGGGCTGTCACTGCTGCAATCGGGGCTCCACTTCTGAACCATGGTACGTTCATCACATCATGACACTAGCACATAAAATAATAACGAGATACACAAACTCTTCCCCGGAGTCTCGGATAGATGCTGGAGGTGCAAAATCAGGAAAGTTGATTTCCTGCACATCTGGTGGTCCTGCAGCAAACTCCAACCCTTTTGGAAAGTCGTAGCACACATACTCACTGACGTAGCTGGGACCACACTTCCTTTTGAACCAAGTACTTTCCTATTGCACCATCATTCACAACCAATATCCAAGTACAAAAAATCCCTTACTATCCACCTCCTTAACACGACCAAGATGCTTATTCCTGGACACTGGAAGAAACCCCATTCACCGACCTTCAAAGAGTGGATGGCACAGGCGGAGGACATCTGTTCCGCAAAGGACCTTAGGCTCTCATCCCAAGGTAGACACTCCCAACATGTTACTCAATGGTTTGCGTGGTCAGAATTCTTGCATAGCGAAAAGTGTACAGCAGCCCTCCAAAAATATATGTTTTAACCAGAGCAAGTATGACACTGTGTACACTTGGTCAATTCACAGCCTGTACACTGTATATACCCCCTCTGCAATAAGAGTCGAGGGAACAACTTGGGCAATTTTCTTTTGTTTATTTTCCGTAGAGGGACACCAGGAATACCACATTGACAAGACCTATGAAAGGCCAAAACTTATGTATGTGGTTGCTGTGTTCATCATGCACAGGAGGCTTGCCAGGCATTTCAGGTCTGGCCTGCAAAGATGGAGGGAATCAGTCTGATATGTTAATGGAGAGCTCTCCTCTGAATGGTGCAAGTGAGCCATTCATTTCTTTTTTTATATACAATATAAATATAAATACAATTTTCTGTGCAGGTTTTTGCATAGACATGCTGCAGCGATTTCTTACCTGCCTGGTTCTTTTAGAAGCACAAATGAAAAATGTAATTAGTCCTAGTATGAAAAAAGCAGTGACAGGCTGTACGATACACATAATGAGTAGGTGACATCTTCAGTACCTGAGTGCTGAAACACCTGGTGCACCCAGTCCAGAGTCCATACCATGTAAATGCAACAAACCAGCCAACATCAGTAAATCCAGACAGAGAGTCTAAGTGAAATATAAAAATTATTTAATTGAAGTCCTTGTGCAAGAAAATCACAGGAAGCTGAAACAGGAGGATACATGAACATCAAACATGTATCCTCTGTGTGTGCTAGGTGTGTCCCACACTGTATTTCCAGGGTTTGTGTGCTCTGAATAGACAGCATACAAACCCCAAAAATACAAGAAATAGAGCTGAGAGGCTGACGCCAGCAGCGAATTCGAATCAGAGTCACCCATTCAGTTGCCAGTTCAACCAGTACAAAGTAAACCGTTATTTTCGTATACTTTTTGTGCTGGTTGAATTGGCAACAGAGTGAGTGACCCTGCTGCTGTCTGCCTCTCGACTCTATTTCGTGTTGGTGTTCTGCCAGTTCAGGGCACACCTATCACTCACAGGCAGTATATGCCCCAGATGAACTCTAGTCTAAAACGCTTACTACGTTATTGCACATAGATATACTAGTCATAAGCAGTCCTAGTATGAGGTTAGAGGAGGTTACTCATGTACTTTTTAGAACATTTTCCATTTTTATTTATCCTCTTACCAACTGATACCATGCTTCACTGTGAAGCAAGCAGGGTGATCTGGTAGATGGACTGCTGCTGACTATATATGTGAAAACAATGATCTGTCCCTGCACTCAGAGAAAGATGGCCAGCATCTTTTGGAAACCATCAGATGTCCCTGCTCTGATTGGCTAAGTGTACCTGTAGCCACATGAGCTCTGAATGTAAGCCAGTATGTATCTGCCATTTTTAAACTTAACAACATTTTTCTTGGGAATTTATAAAGGTTTTTTTTAATTATGGAAATTTGGTTTTAATAGCAGTAAATGGTATCCAATATTTTTGGGGTTCTTTGACTTGGCATTATTTAATTATTCTAATGGCGACTATTAAAAAAAATAAAAATGTTTGTGAATATTTTTTCTGCCAGGTTTTAGAAAGTTCTTTCTAGAGTGAATTAATTCTCATAAAACATTTGCAAAAGTCTTTAGAGTGCGCAAACATAATTACAATAGTAATAGTAGAGTAGCACAATTGGAAAGATTCACACTAATTAAAAATACATCAAAGAGGTGTAAATAGGAAGCAATCCCCCCCCCAAAAAAAAATTATAAGTATTTGCAAACTGCTCCATACTCATGTTTGATAAATGACCCCCTTTTAGTGCCTATCTAACTATGCATCTAAGATGCAAATGCTTACATTCTGGTCATCTGGTGCCTAATACTTTTTAGCACTTTGTTTTTGTCTCTAGAAAAACATTGCAATTTCCTGAATACTTGTTGTTATGGTTGGGTGAATATGGACATTTGTGGTCAGATTAGAAGCCCTAGAATGTTTAATTTTGCTCTGATGTGCCATCTGAGAATAATTCCTGTATAAACACTATGACATTAACTTTAATGAATGCTTTGCAAAGGAGGTTGATTAAAAGCTTGTTAATATTTTACTCCTAAATCTCAACAAATTACTTTCATCCAGATTATTTTAGTTTTTAAAATGTCTATCACATTTGATCAGGTTTAGTAACAGCATAATTAATAGATGCCCTGCCCTATCAATTGCATTGTATAGTGTATCTCCTTTTCATGACCTCTGTACAATTAAAAAGCAATAACTGTTAACACACATTGTTCGTAAAGGGTCAATACTAATCAGATGCATCTGGTAGTGTTTAATCTGTAGGTCTTTCAAGGTTTCTTGCTCTATCCCTCTTTTTTGTTTACTTTGGGATGTCACTCGTGACATAATATACATTTGGCACATGTGCAGCTGCCACCCCATGGCATCTCAATGGGACACAGGGCCTGCCTTACGTGTTCCGGCGCCCTGTGCGGGCATCTCCCGTGGCGCGCCCCCCCCCCCCATGCCTGTCTCTTTCATTTCCCTCCATGTATGTGTCTCTCCATTCTCATGTTTGTCCCTTTCCTCTTCCTTGCCATGTCTGTCTCTCTCCAACACACCCATACCTGTTCTCTCTCCCCCTCCTTCCCCATATCTGTTCTCTCTCCCCCTTCTCCCCCATATCTGTTCTCTCTCCCCCCTACTCCCCATACCTGTTCTCTCTCCCTCTCCTCCCCATACCTGTTCTCTCTCCCCCTCCTCCCCGTATCTGTTCTCTCTCCGCCTCATCCCCACATCTGTTCTCTCTCTCCCCCCTCCTCCCCATATTTGTTCTCTCTCTCTCCCCCTTCATTTTCTTAACCCCCCCTGTTCTCTCCCACTCCTGTTCTTTTCTCCCCCCCTTCCCCTGTTCTCTCTCCCTACCCCTCTTCCCCTATTCTCTCCCCCCCCTTCCACTGTTCTGTCTCCCCCTCTTCCACCTTTCTCTCTCCCCCTTCCACTGTTCTGTCTCCCTCTCTTCCACTTTTCTCTCTCCCTCCCTTCCACTGTTCTGTCTCCCACTCTTATTCTTTTCTCTCCCCCCCTCCCCCTGTTCTGTCTCTTCCCCTCCCCCTGTTCTGTCTCTTCCCCTCCCCCTGTTCTGTCTCTCCTCTGCTCCCCTTGTTCTGTGTCTCCTCCCCTTGTTCTGTGTCTCCCTCCCCTTGTTCTGTTCTTTCTGTGAGAGGGCGGAGCTCACCGGGTGAGAGGTGTAGCTCCGGTCCCCCACCCTGTTTCACGGGGAGCCGCGGGCAGCATGAGAATGTGCTGCTCGCGCTTTACATACACAGTGATTATGCAGGGTATCGGAAATCCGATACAACAGGGTGGGGGCAGAGCTACACCTCTCACCCGGTGAGGTCCGCCACCTCCACCGGCAAACTTCTTCTTTTTTTTCGGCTGGGCGGGCGCCCCCTGGGGTGTAGCGCCCTGTGCGATCGCACAGGTCACACACCCCTAAGGCCGGCCCTGATGGGACACCTCTGATTAGCTTCCAGGAGGTCAGTAAGAAGGCCAAGGAACATTCACTGAAGACAGACAGAAGTTGTAAAAACCAGTAACGGACAAGGAAAGGACATCCAATGAGGCATCAGAACAGCAGAGCAAAAGCTGTCTGTACATACAAACTTCACAGGCAGTTAAATGAATGAGCACATACCTCAATGAGACTGTAGAAAGTTCATGCACTTCCAGGCAGCTGTGAGTCTGCATGATTATCACTTAACAGTGCCCCCTCCCTATCTGGGCAGCGTAGAGGTAGGGTAAGAGGGTAGACATGCCTTTATTTTACATTTATTTTAGTGACCCTACGTGGTGATCACAGGTAGCATATTGGAGAACAGTATGCTACTCCATCATGGCGCTGCCCTGTACCTGGCTAGAGTGATGGAAGTGATCAGAAACCAAAACCCTAGATCTATTAACCTTAGATTTAGGGTTGCAGATGGGCTGGGGTTATAATTAGGGTTAGTGCTAGTGTTAGGGTTAGATTTATGGTAGCTGTTATGGTTGGGATTTAAAACTTACTTTAGGAGAACATGTTTAGGAAACAAACAACAACAAAAACGTACTTTCGTTTGTTGCCCCATAACTTGAAATAATACAGAAAATAATGTAAAAATGCATAATTGTATTTTTTAAATCTTGTAAAGGTAGAAAGTGTGTTTATTTTTTTCATATTTTATCAATGTATTTTTCTAGTAAATTTATTTGATTAAAATAATGGTATCTAAAGAGTTATTTTTATGGCGATAAAATAGTGTGGGTACATTATATGAGAATGAGGAAACTTAAATCTAAACATGGACACTGCAGACATGTAAAATTAGCCATTGTCAAAAATGGTAGAAACATTTCAAAACTTTTGCTAAGGGGATAATGTGTTATTTTTATTTCATTGATCATTTTCACACTTTTTTTTTTTACTATATGTTTATTACCTTTTCAGTTCAATTTGCCAGTTAATATTTGGTTGATTGAACTGCCCAAATTCTGCAATTTCCATGGAGGGGGAGGTCATTTAAGAGTGAGTTGTCTGACCACCATTAAACCGAATGGGGATGAAATTCAGCTCCAAATCGGCAGACATTGCCAATTTTGTTCCAAAATTTACCATATTTGGTAGTCTAACTGGGGTTCTTGCCCCAAATCTGCCCTGACTTTGGGCCAGTTAGGGGCATTGTTGAATAGACCAAAGGATGTATAAATGGCATTTCTGTGGTGGAATTGCATGGTGGGATTTGGGGGATGCAGAGCAATTTACAGCTCAATTCACAACCCATCCTCACTGTCCCAAAGATGCCCTGCTTGCCAACAATGAACAATTGCCATGCATACACCAGGATGGTTGTTTCTGGTATGTCTCACCTATTCAAAAATGCAGTTGCTTTGTTTGTATTTTTAAATATTAATAAAAAACAATCCAAATTCAATAAAGACTTAACAAATTAAAAACTTTCTTGGCTTTCTACCTATATTAGATTGGTTGTTTAATATTTGGCCATTGTAAATATTGGTTGACAGAAAATTCCACAGTCTTAATTAATTTGGGATCATGACTGGGACTATAGCAAGCCAAAATGGAACTATTTTAAGATGAGGTACATTTAGATCCTTGCGTCAAATTCAGAATCTTAGCCATTTCATTAACTATGGAACCCTGCTAAAGATCATTGGTTAACACCATGAGCTATCATTTCAATCATGCTTATTAGTGATGTCACCAAGTGCTGTCCTTTCAATCATGCTTATTAGTGATGTCACCAAGTGCTGTCATTTCAATTATGCTTATTAGTGATGTCACCAAGTGCTGTCATTTACAATAGTAAATAAAGCTGTTCTTAACAGATTTTGAGAAGGGGTAGAAGAGATTAACCATATCCTTAGGATACTAGTCCAAGTATTCAGCAACAATAACACTGAGTTTTATCTAATCTGACATCCACAAACCTGGGAACTATATATTAATTATACTTGTGCTTAACGATAAACATCTACTATTCTTAATGACAGGTTCACTTCAAACGTATCAGCCATCATTACTGTACTCACAAGGACCATGAGTTGGTACAATCACATCTCATCACACTGACATGTTTTTGGTTTACCTAGAAAGATGAAAACTGACATATTGACAATACACTTAAGTATAATTTCTGTTTATCATGTCAATGACTGCCTATAAATAACCTGCCTTAGGCAGACTGGCCAGGACCACATACCATTCACATTTGTGTCTGTGTCCTTGTCTAATGGTTGGCAGAATGTCCGCTGTTGAGGGCTTTTTAGCCATCTATTATTATGTGTCTGACATTACAGAAGTGTTGCTGATTTAATATGGAGTAGCATCTAAACAGTGGCAGTGCAGGAAACTAAGCAATAAAAAGAAAGCAGGTCTATATTAGGCACAGATCCTCCATGTGTGCTAGGTGTGCGCCACACACATAGTATGATCCTACACTGTATTACCAGGGTTTGTGTCCTATGAACGGACAGCACACAATCCCCGGAAATCCGAAAAATAGATCCGAGAGGCCGATGGCAGCAGTCACTCTAAGTGAGTGACCCTGATGCCGAATTTGCAGCTGCCGTCGGCCTCTCAGATATATTTTGTGTAGGTCTGGCGCACAGCTGTCACTCAGGGGAAGGATACGTCCCCGGTTTATATGTGGATAAAGTGAACCTGGTTAGTGAATAGAACACAAGTCATACAGCTTGGTAACATCATCATTTATACATGAATATTACTTTGTTTTACTATTTACTGTATGTTTTAGGATGTGCACCCAAAGATGTTCCTTATTCTCCTAAATTACTTGAAACATGCTATTATTATTACTATTTCCGCCATCCCATGCTATACATGCCTGTGAAGGTTTACTACCATTCACCAAAAAATATACCGGCCATGCTATTGCCTCTGTAGACTTAACATTTGCCTCAAGCCATTTTGTTTTACCAAATTGCTGGTAAAATGCTGGATGGGTGACAACCCCTGTGTCTATGGTATGGTTACCATACAAGATGCCTTGTTATTTATTACTGTAAAATTTCTGTGCTTTTGTTTCAGAATACATTCTGCAGTGCTGTGCAATGGACTAAACAGAACTAAATCAAAGATACACCAAAGGTCCTTCCCGAATCTCTGTGTGTATCTGTATATAAACATAATGTTCATGATGTTTACCATAAGCAATTCAGAAATAACATATTAACTCTTTTTTATTATTATTATTTCATTTTGATGACCTACCATTTGATTTAGATATAATAGACCAGGAATGTCTTTCACAACTATTTTACATATTCCCACATTTTGCTTTATTTCCTGGAATATTACTGAAATGGATGGACGATCGCATAGAGTCTTGTTAGCATCCATATAACCTGAGGGTTACTCAAGTGATGACCTCCACATTGTTAAAATATTCTATGCTTGGTTCTAAGCAGCATGGCATTATGGTTCGGCTAATAGAGTTATAATATACAGACACCATTTGCTTCCATAAAACAGCAGGGGGGATGCGTTCGTATATATTATAAAAATAAGACATGATCATCAATATTTCAAAGATTCATTAAAGCTTACAGTATTGCACGGAGGTATTTACAGTAATGTAAAAGGACCACGTTAAACTAACAGTTTTCCAATTGATGTAAAATTAGGCTACATATCTTCGGAAGGATGGATACCATAATACTTGATTTGCCATTTTAAACTTCTTCAAACTTTGTAGCAAAAAAAGTTATCATTTAAACATAGTTAGAATTTAATATGATGCTTCAAAAGTGCTAGTTTCAGACTTGTAGCTCACATTTTAATACAATGATAACACTTTGTATTTGTACTAATATATATATATATATATATATATATATATATATATATATATATATATATATATATATATATATATGGCATTTAGTAGACTATAACAAGTTGTAAGCAATTCACAGGATCATGAATTTTAAATTTGATTTTCCTATATTTTAATATGTCATAATTAAAAGGTTTAAGCAGGAAATCATTTTTAAAAGCAATGTACTATTTTCTTATTTCATTTAATTAGTTTTATTACATATCTGATCATTTTTGTGCACATTTTTTTTTAACATGCCATATGTGCATTGTTTGTATCTTATACAGCATTTGGGATTAATAGTTCACACTTTTTTACATTTTTGAAACAAAATACTGCAGCTGTGAATTTTTTAGCTCATATGTTGGCAATCCCATCCTCACTGTACCCTAGCTATAGATCAGTACAGACTTTTACTGTCTCTCTATATCCCTTGAGGTGGAAATTAATATAGGTTGCATTACCACAAATGCGGGGTAGCAAATTAATTAATCCAGATTGCCAAGAACTCTTTTAAACATGCATTAAAGTTTTTTTCTTCTTACTTTTTCAATAGAAGCAAACGTTTAAATGTTATTGCCCATTCTTCAATGTAAAGTCAGCCTGTATTTGTACAGACACATGCAGCTTTGCAGTGTAATTCCAATTGTGGCCACTAGTTAATGGAAAGGTTTGGGAAAATTCATAGAATATTATCCATTAGTAAAAGTCTACTGTGTACAATGTCTGTTCTAACCTCTAACCCTGATGTGGCTATAGATAAGAGTATGTTTTAGTTTTGTAGATTTTTTTATTTCTCATTTTTAAGTGTACCAAGGATATTATTTTTTTGGTTTCTGTAAACCTGTACTTATGTGAAGTTGACTCTATAAGGTTCTACTCAATAAAGAGACTTGTAGGGAATATAGATAGGAATTTGATGTACAGTCATGATGATGTCTTGTGTAATGTGACTTCTTTTTGTTCATTTTACATCCCAACGAGCACCTACAGAACAGATAGAGAAGACGTTTCTCAAAGCTTTAAATTCTAAAGCACTTGTTGTAGTGAATAGATATCCAATTAGTAACACAAATGTTACAGTGGTCAAACAAAGGGCAGCATTGGGCTTATAGAGTTTTTAAACAAGTGGTAAAAAAAAAAAAAAAAAAGTCTTCAGGAAATACATTGTAGATTTTGAGTGTGGGATCATACAATTGTCTGAATATATTGCATTATAATTATATCCATGTTCATTTCACAAGGTCATAATACCAAGTGGGAATTTTCTCTGCCCAATGAATATTTCATTCAAACATACACTATACATGAAAGAAATGTATTTAAAATAGACAGCTGTCATTTTCTCTAATCAGTAAATCACCAAGGTAAAATGTATTATCATAAGAACAATAGTAAAATTCACAAAGCAAGGTAAAATAGTAAAATACATTTCTTGAAGCCAGGAATATGTTAAAGATTTGATGGCTAATGATGATGAAAGCCTTAACTAGGGAACACGAGTATGTGCTTGGTCCATTTGGTTTCTTGTGCAAATTCTCATTATGTGAAGGGGATTAATTTAACCATTTGAGAGCATGTACAATTATGAAAGGCTTGTTTCCATGTTCTATCATGTATGAGAAATGGGGTAACTTCTCACCACACAACGCAACAAGACTTAGGCATTACAATGCTCTGAGCTGATTAAATCAGAGAATTTATATATATATTTCTGGTATAAACATAGATGACTCATGAAAGCTTGTCATTCCAGAGAACTGTTAGTGAAATAAAAAGCTATTACAAAATTCTACAATATTCTATTATTTGCACATACATCGTTGGAGTAATATGGTTCCTCCAAACCACAGTGACTTTGGGATTGTATTAGTTAGGTCGTAGGTGAGATTTGTTTAGCTCTACATACATAGGACAGTTGGCTTCCCCTTCCCTTTTTTTGATGTAAATAATATTTTGTTTTATTGTTGCAGCTATTTGGAATGTGACCCTGCCAGATAAGAGCTAATGCACAAGCAGGGCCGCCACCAGGAATTTCAGGGCCCCTTACTGAACACATTTTCTGCCCCCCCCCCCCCCGACAATATCTCCCACTCGCCCCACCTACCCTCACAAGCATGTTATCCCGGTCTAGTGTAATATGGAGAGTGGTTCGGAGCAGTTGGTCAATATGCCAGTAATATTTTGCCACTCAATATGCCAATAATATTTTGCCACTCAATAAGTCAGTATTTTGCCCTCAATATGCCAGTATTTTGCCATTCAATATTCCATTATTTTGCCATTTAATATGCCATTATTTTGTCATTTAATATGCCATTATTTTGTCATTTAATATGCCAGTATTTTTCCCCTCAATATGTCATTTGATATGCCAGTATTTTCCCCCTCAATATGCCATTTAATATGTCAGTATTTTGCCCCTCAGTATGCCATTCTTTTGCCAATTAATATGCCAGTATGTTGACCCTCAATATGCCAGGATTTTGCCCCTCAATATGCCATTCATTTGCCAATTAATATGCCAGGATTTTGCCCCTCAATATGCCAGGAATTTGCCAATTAATATGCCAGGATTTTGCCCCTCAATATGCCAGGAATTTGCCAATTAAAATGCAAGGATGTTGCCCCTCAATATGCCATCCATTTGCCAATTAATATGCCAGGATTCTGCCAAATAATATGCAAGGATTTTGCCCCTCAATATCCCAGGATTTAGCCCTTCAACATGCACCTTGTTCAATCAGGGTCAGGCATTGGGACACACCCATGGTTTCCATGGCTCCCTGGCCTAGGTTATTCTACATTCAGGCTTGGTTTAAGTTATTTATGTGATGTCATTATGTTAATAAGGTGCATGTTTTGTGATGCTCAATTATGGTTTCAACCTGATAGCCATGTACCCCAAGATTGAGCCTGAGATATCTGCCACAGGAGGTTCGTGCAACACAAACCAGATCTCAGGAAGACGTGAACCTAGTAATGGCGACACTACAGCTTTAAGGCAATATATAGCTAGGAACGACCACAGATGCACATAATATGGATAGAAAACTGGATGACAGGCACAGCTGGAAATAAGTATGCAGTCTGCAGTATGGTAGAGAAGACCAAAAACAAACGTAACAGGCAAGGAAGCATTCATAAAATGGAACCAGAGTCTGTGCATGCAGTGCAGGATTTAAACCAAATGACAAGTGAAAAATCAGGAAAGTAGAAGGTAGCAAATTTAGGGTAAGCCAGGTCATAACACTGGAACACACTGAGAAGTACTAACAAGTAGCCTAAAAAAGGCTATACTTCTAACACAGATAAGGTATTGCACCAGGGGGCAAACACGGCTTGGATGTCCCCGGAAGCTCAAGTGAAAATAACTTCTTCTCCATAAATATTTGGTTTAGTGTTTATAGTAAAAGATGCACATTATCAGTGATAGTTTATGGTACTTTTGTCATATGGAGCACTGTTTCCTATTGCATTAGGAAATGTAAAATTATTACATGGAGAAGTTCTTGTGTCAAAACATTCACAAAATGTCATCAGTGTTCTAGAGAACAAATCTTAGGTGTTTTAAAGAGTCTAACAGAAGAACAGAATTTCTGTTTTGATTATACTGTGAGCAATCAGACTGACAGCTAATAATAATGTAGATGGGCATTTAGCTGATTTCTAACACTCAGGCATTCCAGATTTACTTTAAAATTCATCCTTTTTGTCAGTGATAATGTAAGTCCTGTCATCCAACTCTTGACACTGTAAAACCCCAATGCTATTGAAAGTCAAGTTTAAAGAGAATATATTTCAACTACATTGAAAGTGTTGCATCCATCCTAAACCCAGATTTTATGTTGTAGTTACTATTGTGTCGAAGTTACATTCTGACAGCCTTTCAGCATTCTATAGAGTTTTAGACGTAACAAATCCTTAAAGTTATTTTGTGATTTGCACATTTTAACATGGAATTATAACGTTTTATATGTATTAAGTCATGGCAAGAGAAACAAGGCAGTTTGTGAGATTATTAATAATAAACAAAATCCACAAAATTATAAAATGAGCTTGATAAATGGTGGTAACTTAATTTATTAATATCTAATAAGGATCACTACATCCTAATAATCTATTGTTTCTATTAAAAAAAAAAATGCAGGATAATATTTTTATAAGTAGTCTTGTATTAATGGTTGCCATGTTGGACTGCATAGGTCCTCTGACTTTGTTCATATAAGGACACCTCAGTCCATGGCAAGGTCTATGAAGGCCATAGAAAATGGCTATTATATTATAGCGTTAATGTGTTCGCCAATACAATATAGAAAATGTGCAATAGAAGGTCACTACCCCTGGTGGAAGAATCTGGCTGGTCTCATACACTAGTTTCTCTGCAGCAGAAACACACATACTGGAAGGGAAGAAAAAAGAAAACAAAATGGCAAATTAAGATACCTTAACAATATTTAGAAGCTATTGGAAGATATTTCCAATGTATATCCTATAGATTATATTTGGGGAATATGCATTTACCTTTTGACCTTTCACTTTCCCATCATCCTTTAGGAGAACACCAAAAGTCATTTATTTTAACTATAAAATGAGTTCCCGTCTGTCAACTTGTCTAATGATCGTATATATATCTTGTTTTTTAGTAATAGTCCTACTAGAGGCGGAAAGGGACTGTTCATCGTTTCATCACAGACATTTCAGCTGCTGACAGTTCACCACGGCATGCTAAACGTAAGGTTGATTTTAGGGTTAGTATCAGGATTAGGGGTTACTGTTAGATGTGCAAAACAAAATTTTTTGTTTCGTTTTCGTTCATTCGGACGAAAATTATATTTATTTCGTCTAAAACTAATTTCTTTCATTACTACATTCGTTTCAGACAAAATTCGTTCATTATTTTCGTTTCGTTACATTCGTTTAAACGAATGAATTGACCTAATAGTATTCCATAAACCGAAAATCTATTAACCGAACAACGTTCGGTTTATAGATTTTCGTCAGTTGGAATACATGTAATAGTACTATTGGCTTTCTATAAACAGAAACAGAGTCTCCATTCATAAAAATTTATGAATGGGGACTCTATTTCTGTTTATAGAAAGCCAATAGTACTATCACATGCATTCCATAAGGTGAAAGTCTATAAACCGAACGTTCGGTTTATAGACTTTCGGCTTATGGAATACATGTAATCCTATTGCTATTCTATAAACCGAACGTTTGGTTAGCATTTTCGTTATTCGTTTTTCAAAGGAATGAACGAAAATGCTATTTTCGGACGAAAATGCATTCGTCCAAAAACGAATGCACATATCTAGTTACTGTTAGGGTTAGTTCTAGGGTTAGTATTTGATTTGGGGTTACACATTGGCAGCGCAGAATGGTCAGTGCTGTAGCGTACGTGATGAAACAGCAGCTCTGGAATTGCAGCAAAGAATGGGATTTATTCACTAAAAGGGGAGTAAAGGTGAGATGAACATTTCCTCCTACCCTTTTAACCATATACTGTGCAGGTACACACCTGGTGAGTTTTGCTAAGCAAAATGTGTAGCTAAATTAATGAGATGAAATGTCCATCTCACATTTTAGTGAATAGCCCCCATAAACCCTCATACAGGAGCCTATAGTTTTTTCTTCTATCTTTATTAAAATATACTGACCCACGGAGTATATTTCTTATTTGCACATAAGACTGCTAAGAATAAAATGTGTTTTAAATGTGTATGTGATGCCTCATCCACAGACACAGGCACGTTTTAACACTTTTTCTCTGAAGTTATACATATCCATTAGAAAGCCATGTCTAGACCATTTTTGATCATTCTCTATTTGCTACATTCACAATATACAACAAAATGCTTAAGTGAAAGTCCCTTTAACAAGTAGCTCCTGTTGGCTGATATTTTGCACCACCTGTTCGTCTCATGCCTTTCAGCCTATAGTTACTACATGGTGAGATTAGATACATTGGGAAATAAGCTTTGGATCAAACAGATTACGCACATCTAACTAGCTACATGCCCAGTAGGACAGTAAATGTATTTATACCATAAGATTGCATATATATATATATGTATATATATATATATATATATATATATATATATATATATATATATATATATATATATATATATAATGTTTTTCCCTTACTTTACTGTAAGAATATAAAAGGGACCCATGAGCTAAAGAAATTCCCAGAAACATAAAAAGTGACATTGTAACGTGACATAACTTCAAGCTGTGAGAGCATAATACAAAGGAGGGAATTAGACAAACAGAAGCAACAAGAGTTTTCCATAGACCTTTGAAAATGAGCTGACCCTTATTCCTTTTACAATACTATCCATTCAAAAGACCACCAAAAAAAAATATATGAGCCATATGTAGAAAGGCTAAAGTGGGGCAAAGTGCCAAGTGTAAGGTAATCAGCAAAAAACATACCATTGGTTTCCATGGGGATTGCTACATATTATGCATTGTTCTCCACAATTGTTCCATCTATTGTTTAGATAAATAAGGCCCTATGTTGTGGTAATGATAATGTCCTCGTATCAGTGCAATACATTCCTCTCCCCTCTGGCATTCAAAGGATTACAAAAACAAAAAAAAAGGCTAAAATAGAAGTAGCTAAATAATTGTAATGTAGACTCCTAGAATAGTGTTTAAGCTTTAAAGTATCCCAATTTCTGCTAATGAGAATCCAGAACATGAGGGTGTGACTACAATCATGCAAATGTGAAATGTCTTGAATTTTAAGTAACATTCATAAATGTATATGACACATTTTCTATACGTTCTCCTAAAATTCTATTCATGGCATTGATGTTTCCATTAGAGAATTCCAAAATTAAAACCATAAATATAATGACAATGAAGACATTATAACTGCACAGTAGATGGTAAAGTCTGCCGCCTAAACATTGTTTATACTGTGAACATAGAGAATAAAATATATGAAAAATGATTTTCACGTTATAATAGTGAATTTAGTGGAAATGTGTCTGTGGTGTCTCATTTTCATGACATCTCCTTATGGCCAAATGAAAAAGTCATTAATTTGCATATCAATCCACAGTGGATAGTCTGGTACAAGTCGAGGTCAAAACACAGGAACAGGCAGTGATGTCGGGAATGGGAGTGGAAGTCAAAACACGGGAGCTAGGTAGAGTTGTAAACCAAGCTGTGTCCGTAACAGATAATCAGTAGCAGAGTGAACAGTAATATAGTACAAGTCAAAGACCACGCTATGTAATGCTATGTCTGAGAGCAGGGTTTAAATAATTGACAGGTGTTCAAAATGCAGGGGCCATTTTATAATGACCTCATATCCTGCCTGCATCCATCATCATGGCTGCAAAAAGCCAAAAGTGCTATATTAAAGGAAGAAATCTGCACAGTCAGCAAGGGTTGTGACGGTAATGACCTGGGCCCCCTCATGCTTAGCTTTCCAGGGTAGTAGTCGCTGGTGCCCCCCCCAGTTTTCTGCTGGGTAGAATGAAGAGTGTGGCTAGGAGTGTACATTGGGATAAAGGCAGAGTTGAAAAGTTTAAGGAGGCTCTTGTGGTCATATTTTTGGATATTTAATCTGGAGGAAATGCATTTATGGAGTAGGGTGACTGATTATATTCAGTGGTTGAGATAGATGAGCCTTGGAGAAGGGTGACCACATTTTACTTCTACCATTCCAGGACACGGTATATCACTGATAAGATTCCTCTCACAGGTGTCTATATTTAAATGTACCTATGCATGTGTATATATATATATATATATATATATATATATATATATATATATATATATATATATATGTATATATATATATATATGAAAATACATATGAAACAAGTATGGTTAAAATTATACCATTTATTGGCTGAGAGTTTGGTTGGGAAGACCTAACACCTTGGTCTTGAAAGCTTGCAACCAAACTCTGCTAGACAATAAATGGTATTATTTTAACCCTACTTGTCTCCTATTTTTCAACGGCAGTAACACAGTACTACACCTTTAACTGTTTCAGGAAAGAACATATAGGAGCAAAGAAAAAACTTTTATTTTCTTTCAGGTTACACATTCTTTTGGAGCAAGCTATTGAAGACTATTTTTTGGACTTTATTTATCTTGTATCATTCTATTGCATGATATTGTAATATTTACATTTGTTCTATTATCAGTTTATATCTTTTGCTAGATTTGCCACATTGATATTTATCATTTTTTCACTACTTTTTTCAGTCTATATTGCACTTTATTCCAAGTACTTCTATTGCACTATATTTTAATGTTTTATTTACACAAGTGCTTACAATTTATTTAGCCTTAGTGTCTCTCTTATTTTGGATATTTGGGAATGTATTGAGTGTATTCACAGATTTTATTCTGTATTTACACTTTTCCTCGCTTCTTCAAGGTATAGTGTAGTATACCTATACACAATCCCATCCAGATAAGATCTAACTGTTGTTTCCTGCCCTCCTTTCTATTCCCATTTTTGGGGGTAGTCCCTTTCGCATTATTAAAGAAAAAACTTGACACCAGTGAGAACAGACTACAGCAATCTCCCAGAACAGAACCCAGTCACAATTACAGTAAACAGACATCCATCAGTGGGTCAAGAAACATGAAGAACTGGACAGCACCTTGCCTGGACATGTTCCACACCTACTGGCCAAAGAAACTAACCTGGTAGATCAATATCTGGCAGCACAGGTGAACCACTTCTAGTAGCAGGCTCCCACTCAGACTGGTTAATGACTGGTTAATTGTAGGCAATGCAATAGAGCAGCAGGAAATGCTAGCAGAATGCTTGGTTGCATAGGGAGAGGTATTAGCAGTAGGAAGAGGGTAGTGCTCATGCCATTGTACAGAGCACTGGTGAGACCTCACTTGGAGTATTGTACGCAATACTGGAGACCGTATCTCCAGAAGGATATTGATACTTTGGAGAGAGTTCAGAGAAGGGCTACTAAACTGGTTCATGGGTTAAAGGATAAAACTTACCAGGAAAGGTTAAAGCATCTTAACATGTATAGCTTGGAGGAAAGAAGTAACAGGGGGGATATGATAGTAACATTTAAATACATAAAGGGAATCAACACAGTAAAGGGAGAGAGTATATTTAAAAGAAGAAAAACTACCACAACTAGAGGACATAGTCTTAAATTAGAGGGGCAACAATTTAAAAGTAATATCAGGAAGTATTACTTTACTGAGAGGGTTGTGGATGTATGGAATAGCCTTCCAGCAGAAGTGGTAGAGGTAAACACAGTCAAGGATTTTAAGCATGCGCGGGATAGACACAAGGCTATCCTAGCTATAAGACCGGGAACGGGGGACTAATAAAAGTACTCAAAAAAAATTGGGAAGACTAGATGGACCGAATGGTTCTATGTTTCTATGTTAACACAAGAAAGGACAGTGCTTATCATGAAAGACTCCAACAAGGGTGCAGCACCATCCAACTACTGGTCAATAACCTTCCTCCAGACCAACCTGAGCACAGCTTGAGTAAACTACAGGAAAGCCTATGACTCAAAGCCACACAGATGGATCTGTGAATGTCTGGCGCTATGCAAAGTCAACAGGACACAAAAGACCTTCCTCAATAACTCAGTGTGGCTCTGTAATACAAAAATGCAAGACAACTCAAAACGGCACAAGTGACCATCTGCTGCTGTTCTGCATTAGTTTTAACCCTTCAACCAGCTAATCACAAGGACTGATATAGATACAAGTTCACGAGTAGAACCACCATCAGCTACCTCCTATACGTGGCTGACCCCAAGCTATATGCGAAGAGCAAACAAGACCTCGACTTGCTAATCCCCACAGAGTGAAGACAGTGAGATGTCATTCAAACTGGAGAAATGTGGTCAGATGGTAGTAAAAACAAGATGGAAGGTAGACCTACGGACTAGCTATAAGTACCTTGGTATCCCACAACCACACAGTAACCACAATGAGGCAAGAAAGATGGCAACATCCAAGTACCACCAAAGAAGAGCCATCTAATGGAAGGAACAAGAGTCATGCCATCAACACATTTGGCCTGCCAGTCACACGATACCCTTATTGTGAGCTGCCAAAGGAAGATCTAGAAGCTGCCAATGTGAAGACCCAACAGCTCCTCAAAATTCTGCCCCAAGTCCAATGGAAAGGGTCTGATGCATGTCAGAGAAACTGTCCTGGATGAGACCCATCTGGGAATATATTGGTAATATGGAACCCACAGGTGAACTTTTGAAAGCATGCCTGAAGAAACAACAGAAGATGCAATGAAGATCAAGTAGAAGAAGTGCCATGGTAAGCCAAGACCCTGCTGAGGATGTACCATTGACAAATAGCTGAGGTGGCTGGCACTGCTAAATCTTAAGCAGCAGATTCATAGAAGCAAGGAACACTGCAGCAAAGATGCAAGTAGTTGGCATTGTGTACAGGAACATCTGCACAGCATATGGGCTACACCCTCCGAAGTACAGAGGGGAGATTCCACAGAAGGTTGTGGAGAATAATAGGCTAAGGATGCAAATGGTCAAAAGAAAAAAAGGAAGAAATGGGGTTTCACATTGGTATAAAGACTCCATATGGAGACTGTCCCTTCTTTCCCTGTCTTAGACAAAAAAATAGAAAACAAAAAAGAAACAAATCCAAAATGGACAGTTTCTGGCTAATCATCATGGTAGTAGACAAAAACAAGAAGATGGTGATTGTGATGTAGAGATTCCAGGTGACAGCAACATCAGGAAGGCGGAGTAAGAGAAGCTGGAGAAGTACTAGGGCATGAAAGAAGAACTAGAGAAGATGTGGAAAGTGGTCCCAGTAGTGATAGGAGCCCTTGGGGCTGTGCCACCTAAGCTGGTAGATGTAACGCACGGGGTCCATGATGGTAAAGGGACCCTGAGCGCACGAGATCAGGAGCTGCGTTGCAGGGTGGAGACATAGGACCTGGTGCTGGGTAACTGCAATCCCTTGGAGGTTTGGGACCCCAAGTTTTTGCAGCCACAACCAGGCTCTGTGAAGCAGCTGCTGTATCCAGGCCCCAGGCTTGAAATGAAATGAACTAAGTGATAGCCAAGCAGAGCTAAAACAGAAAAGTGACTGAGGGATAGCAGAACTAAAATGCAGAGTGCAGGGCTACAGGACAGAGGGAAGACATAAGACCAAACTAAGGATAAATAATACAAGACACAGGGTAAAGGGACACAAGAGAAACAATGAACAAACATAAATACAGGAACTAGCCTAATACTAAAGATGGTAAAGGTGGGTTCTTGGTACACCAAATGGCCAATTAGTTGTTAGCTTGCCAACCACGTCAAGGTATCCCACATAGTGTAACCATGCACCCTTGAGCAGACTCATCCAGGCTGTATCCAGGCTTTTTCGTATCCTTCTTGCTTTGCTTTCTTTTTATTTATGTTTATTCCTGCCCTGTATACCTGTCCTGCCCTGTATACCTGTCCTGCCCTGTATAGCTCTCTGCCTGTCCTTATGTTCCATTTCAGGTTTTCTGATTCCCTCTGCCTTGTCAGTTTATTATTTAAACCACACCTGTTTCTGTTCAGTCCTTTGCAGCAGTCTACAGATATTTTATCTGTGCTTAAGTTCAATGACATTTATGTGTTTTAGATTCTATTTATGCTTTTCTTATATTATGTCTTAGTTAGGGACTTGCCTAATGTGGGGTATCTTGACGTGGTTGGCAAGCTAACATCTAAATTGGCCAATTTGTTTCAACCAAACCCCCACCTTTACCAACTTTAGTGTTAGGCTAGTTTCTGTATTTATATTTATTCCTTTGTATGTGTGTCTTGTGTTCCTTAGTCCTATTACCTGCAGTATTCTTATGTTATTATTCTGCAACCCTGTGCCGTGCCTTGCCTTGTATTGTTTATCCTTAGTTGGTTTCTGTTTTATCTTGCTCTTGTCTTGCCTCTGTCCTGTAGCCCTGCACTTTGTATTTCTGTTCTGCCCTCCCTCAGTTCTTTTTCTGTTTTTAGCAATGCTTGGCTATCATCTAGTTCATTTACTCTTAAGCCCTGGTTCCTGGATACATCAACTGCTTCACAAGGCCTGGTTGTGGCTGCAAAGACTTGGGGTCCCAAACCTCACGGCAATTGCAGTTACCCAGCACCAGGTCCTGCATCACTACCCGGCAGCGAAGCTCCTGAACTAGAGCGCTCAGGGTCTATTACCACCTGGGACCCCGTGCGTTACAGCAGAATGGCTCCAACAGATTCCTACATTAGAGCACTTTGTCCAGAGAAGTGCAAAGCATGAGTGTGAAAAATATTTAAATATATGTAGACACATACACACACACACACACGGTGAAGGGAGGACTCAAGGAACTTGTAAATAATGAAGATAAGGAGTTTATGCCATAGATCAATGTTTCAGTCACTCACAGGGAACAATGTATGTTTCTCTGTGTATGGGATTTTGTGTGATTGTGTATGTGTTTCATCATATAATAAGACATATAATAATTAATATAATATAGAATTTATTTTATGTAACTGTATATGCTTGTGATTAAGGCACATGCTGTCACAAGATGAAACACATACAGTCACACACACACACACTATTTGTTTTTCTGGTGAAAGCAGGTTGCTGCAGCTAACACTGAGCTCCGTGTGAAAGAGGTAGACTATCAGGAGATACTTTTGAACACAGCCAATCGTCATAGTTGAGAATCCTCTCCTGACCTCTTTCACTTAGAGCATGCATTCTTCATCTTTGCATTGACCCTGATTTAAGCTGACCTGGACCCGGGACATGAAGTCTGTTTGCGGGTCTGTCCTGGGCAGTATGAGATGTGTAGTCACCTTACCTTGCAGTGGTGCCCATAATAGATAAAGGGGACAACTAGGTGCAAAATAAAATAGATGGAGAAGAATGATTTCACAAACGTAAACGTGCATAATCCAGTACAACCTAAATACAGCATTTCATAGAATGCAAATATGAGCGTTCAGTTATTTCTATGGGTTCACGCTGAAAATCGAATAAACTTTAAAATCTTAAGGGAAGGGCCTGTTTTTATCATTTAGTCAAAAGATAAACTAATGGTTAAAAATTCAATTAAAGTAACTCTTAAATAAGGTGTGCTCATCTAATTAATCTCCATATAATGACTATTTTTGTAAGTCACCAAAATGTCTTCTAATACTGATCATTAACTGATTGATTATCATGTCATTGTCTTCACAGAAACTGCTGCCAATATAAGTTCTACTGAGGCAGAAGATCATTAGGAATGTTAAATTGCACAAGGCTATGATGTTCTCAGAATACAATTGGCAAAGCAAGCTAAAATTGTCAATCCGACACCACACGAATCATTGCTTGATTATACTTCCCTGTGGTGCCAAGTACTGAACTTTTGCCTTTTTCAGAAAGCATACAGTAAGATATTATTTTATATTTTTACTTGCATTTCTTGAGAATATCCCTGTATAAATACAAGTGAGTCAAGGGTTCACTCAGTTACTTTTACTAAACATGATGAAGACTGTTAAATATGTGACTACAAACGAGTTGAACCAGTGGTCTTCATGCATGTGGAGGGTTAGCAAGGGAGACTTGTACCCCGTGCTAATCTCTATGCAATACTATGAGAACTGCTTTGGACAGCCTTTAGCCACTACCTAAGAGGTTACAATACTATGGTTACTGATCCATAACTGTAATATTTATTTAGACTCGGACCACACTGGATCAACCTAAATTATGCCGTCTTCACTTTAAGGGAGGACAATTATGGAAACTGTTTATTACAGTGGTACATTCAACTAAATACAATGTGTATGGAATATTTGTCAATAACAATATTTTAACAGAATTCATTGAGAAATCTTGTTTTCACATATGTCCTGGTGATTTTTAAGAAAATATAAGAGCACAAATGAAACGTTAGTTGTCCCTAGTATCAGGATAAACTAGCATGTACTTTTTCCACTGACCAGCGCTGTCATGCTTTTCTGAGAAGTGATCAGGTCAGTGACTGTTTCTCTAGTGTAGAGAGACTCGTTTTTACATGGGTTCAGCAGTGGAGCTCAGAGAGAGACACCTTCATTTTTACTAGGTTCCATCTGGTAATCCCATGTAAAAACGAAGGGTCTCTCTGGACTAACAGAATAAATGAGGAATTTATTCTATTAAGATTTATGTTAATATTGCAAATGGTGTGAGGACGTTGTTGAGAGTTTATGTTCTGGACATCATTTAGGGAATAAACATTATTTTAAAAAAAGATTACATTTACCTACATTTGTTAATTAACAAAGAGTGGAGAAATGATGTCGAGGAGCTACTTAAATAAAAAAAAATAAAAAAAAAATAATATTCTGCTGCTCACTGATGATGGAAAGTGACCTCTATTTCCAGCTAAATAGAAGATTGTGACAAAGAAACAGGAGTGCAAATGTGAAATAAATTAGTGAAAATAAACTTCAAATAAGTGAAAAAAACATTTGTGAATATATTGTGCACACTGTTCCCTGAGGATAAAAGGCATGTCCCGCAGTCTGTGGCTGTCCAGAATTCATTTTCAGCACTTTCAGAGTGCAGTGGTGTTGTGGAGGCAGGCTCAGACACAGAGTTTGAGGAACCACTCTCCTATGTGGCTAAGGTGTGCAAGGAGAAGGTGAGGCCTGGTAGAAAGCAGTTGTTGTTGGGCGATTCTATCATAAGAGGTGCGGAGTTGGACAGTATTGGCTTAGTGAGATGTCTTCCTGGAGCTACTGCTCGCAGAGACAAGAGGCGTATTTCTCACCTTGTTAAGCAAGCAAATCAGGAAGGAGAATTGGATGTACTGGTTCATCTAGGGACAAATTATTTGCCTTGCAATGAGGTTTCAGAGGTGAAGGAAGCTTTTCGTGTTCTTGCCAATGATATACAGCAGGTTGTGTCCACACTGTCCTTTTCTGAAGTTATGCCTGTGTATAACATTCAGAATGATAGACGGATGTGTATTAGGGACTTTAACTTGTGGCTTGGGGAATGGTGTCGGGAGCAAGTGTTTGGCTTTGTTTCTCATGGAAGTTCACTATGGCATAGAAAGGAACTGTACAAAAAAGATGGTTTGCATCTTTCTCAAAAGGGAACGAATGTTCTCAGTGAGCAGTTCAGAGGTTTTGCTAGGAGGTTTTTAAACTAAAAGAGGGGGGCAAAATGGCGATAAAACATCAATCCAATTGCCCCCCAAAACAGGGACAGAAGATCCCTGTAGTCAGTGTGCTGAAAAATGATAAGCTTAGGGTCATGTCTACAAATGCTCGCAGTTTAGGGAATAAGATCCATGAACTTGTGGCAATATTGGCAAATGAGAATGTAGATTTAGTGGCTGTTACTGAGACATGGTATAATGAAAAACATGACTGGGACATATCAATACCAGGGTACTCTTTATATAGAAAAGACAGAGAAGGTAAAAAAGGGGAAGGGGTGGCCCTGTATGTGAGGGATAGCTTAAAATGTAATGTACTACAAGTTAGTGAGGCAAACATAGAGTCAGTTTGGGTTACATTAGAATTTGGTAATCATTTGGTAACTCGGGTAGGTGTGATTTATAGGCCCCCTGGACAAATAGAGTAGTTAGATAATCTACTAGTTGAGGAAATAGCTAAAATGACAATGAAGGGAGAAGTGATCATCATGGGTGACTTTAATCTTCCTGATGTGAACTGGAAATACAAAATAGCTACTTGCGCCAGGAGTACGCATATCCTAAACTCCCTACTGGGATTATCTCTAAAACAAGTAGTGGAGGAGCCAACTCGAAAGCAGGCCATACTAGATTCAGTGTTCACAAATCGAGATTTGTTATCAGATATTACTGTAGGTGAAAGTTTAGGATCTAGTGATCACCAGACAGTGTGGTTTAATATAAGAACAGTGACGCAGTCACACCACACAAAAACAAAAGTTTTAGACAGACTTTTCTAAAATTAGATTAGGTGTAAAGGAGTCATTATCAGACTGGAGCAATTTAAATGGAGTCCAGGAGAAATGGGATTATCTAAAAGTTACACTACTGAAGGCAACAGAAAATTGCATAAGGCGTGTCAGTAAGAGCAAAAAAGTGAAGAAACCACTTCACTACTAGTATTTAGTAATTATAAAAATACTCAGAGTGAGGAAGATAGAAAGATCTATAAGAGTAGGCAGAAAGAGGCAAAGCAAGCTATAAGAGCTTCCAAAGCACACACAGAAGAGACTATAGCCCAGTCAGTGAAAAAGGGGGATAACACATTTTTAAATGAGAAAAGGAAAGTAAAACAAGGATTAGTTAGATTAAAAACAATGTAGAAGAGGATAAATGCTTAGCAGACTGCCTTAATGAATAATTTTGTTCAGTTTTTACAAATGAAAATGAGGGTAAGGGACCTCATTTAGGGAAAAAGACTAATGAGTCTTTTGATGCATGTAAGTTTACAGAGGAAGAGGTTTTACTTCAGCTGTCTAAAGTAAAGACAAATAAGTCGATGGGACCTTATGGGATACATCCAAAGTTATTAAAATAACTTAGTGGTGTACTAGCAAAACCGTTAACAGATTTATTTAACCAATCATTGTTAACGGGAGTAGTTCCAGAAGATTGGAAATTAGCTAATGTTGTGCCCATTCACAAGAAAGGTAGTAGAGAGGAGGCGGGCAACTATAGACCAGTAAGTCTTACTTCAGTAGTGGGAAAAATAATGGAAACCTTGTTAAAGAATAGGATTGTTGAACATCTAAAGTCGCTTGGATTTCAAGATCAGAGACAACATGGGTTTACTTCAGGGAGATCATGCCAAACTAATCTTATTGATTTTTTTGATTGGGTGACTAAAATAATAGATCAGGGTGGTGCAGTAGACATTGCTTACCTAGATTTCAGTAAGGCTTTTGACACTGTCGCACATAGAAGGCTTATCAATAAACTGAAATCTTTGAGTTTGGATTTCAATATTGTTTAATGGATTAGACAATGGCTGAGTGACAGGCAACAGGTTGTAGTCAATGGGGTATATTCGATGCAAGGTCTTGTTACTAGTGGGGGACCTCAGGGATCTGTACTTGGACACATTTTCTTTAATATTTTTATTAGCGATATTGCAGAAGGTCTTGTTGGCAAAGTATGTATTTTTGCTGATGATACAAAGATTTGCAGCAGGGTTGATATTCATGGAGGGATAAGCCAAATGGCAAATGATTTAGCTAAACTAGAAAAAAGGTCAGAGCAGTGTTAACTGACATTTAATGTGGACATGTGCAAGATTATGCACCTTGGGCATAAAAACCCAAAAGCAGAATATAGACTATTTGGTACAGTCCTAACCTCAACATCTGAGGAAAGGGATTTAGGAGTAATAATATCAGAGGACTTGAAAGTAGGTAGGCAATGCAATAGAGCAGCAGGAAATGCTAGCAGAATGCTTGGTTGCATAGGGAGAGGTATTAGCAGTAGGAAGAGGGAAGTGCTCATGCCATTGTACAGAGCACTGGTGAGACCTCACTTGGAGTATTGTACGCAGTACTGGAGACCGTATCTCCAGAAGGATATTGATACTTTGGAGAGAGTTCAGAGAAGGGCTACTAAACTGGTTCATGGGTTGAAGGATAAAACTTACCAGGAAAGGTTAAAGCATCTTAACATGTATAGCTTGGAGGAAAGACGTAACAGGGGGGATATGATAGAAACATTTAAATACATAAAGGGAATCAACACAGTAAAGGAAGAGAGTATATTTAAAAGAAGAAAAACTACCACAACTAGAGGACATAGTCTTAAATTAGAGGGGCAACGATTTAAAAGTAATATCAGGAAGTATTTCTTTACTGAGAGGGTTGTGGATGTATGGAATAGCCTTCCAGCAGAAATGGTAGAGGTAAACACAGTCAAGGAGTTTAAGCATGCGTGGGATAGACACAATGCTATCCTAGCTATAAGACCGGGAACGGGGGACTAATAAAAGTACTCAAAAATAATTGGGCAGACTAGATGGACCGAATGGTTCTTATCTGCCGACACATTCTATGTTTCTATGTTTCTATGTTTCTAAGGGACCTCCTTACATCCACCTATATACTGAGCAGTAAACTAGTCTAAAAAGTGTGAGTTAAATACTTACCATCTGCACTAAAGAATTATCCTGTATTTAAAGCAGAAAAACACTATTGTATTCTCTTGTCCCTTTAATTTTTTGGGTATCTTTGAATGAACCCTGTTCTCTAATCAAAATCTCAAGAGATCTGTGCCTATATCCAATCATAAGTTTTTTTTGCAAATTGTGCACAATATATTCACAAATATTTTTTTCACTTATTTGAAGTTTATTTTCACTAATTTATTTCCCATTTGCTCCTGTTTCTTTGTCACAATACATTTGTTAATTGTTTCTCCCTTTAATTTAACATTCTGATTGCCGGTCAGAGCGGAGGACAACTAAAGTACCTCTAGCACATGAGATTTTAAAGGCAGACTACCTAAAAAAAAAAAATAAACAAAGAAAAAACTATAATTCTATTAATAAGTAAAGGAAACCTTGAGTGCCAGCTTGGTGAGCAACACAAATCATCAGATTTCAAGACATAACTTTATAAGAGGTGTAGCATTTATAGAACACTAACTGTACCTTGATATTTACAGACTTGCTAGTTAGTACTGAATATATTATATCATGCCTAATATTATGTAGGTCCCCTTATGACACCAAAGAAGCCCTGACATGTTGAGGCATACACTCCACTAGACCTCTGAAGGTGTACTGTAAGTTGCGAGGTGGGGCGTCCATGGAGATTGGACTTGTTTATCCAGCACATCCCACAAATGCTGGAGTGGATTGAGATTTGGGTAATTTGGAGGTCAAGTCAACACTCATTGTTGTATCCTCAAACCAGTGCTGAACCATTTTTGCCTTATGGCAAGGCACATTTTCCTGTTAAAAGAGGCCATTGTCATCAGGGAATACTGTTTCCATTAAAGGGTGTACATGGTCTACAACAATGCTTAGGTAGGTGGTACGTGTCAAAGTAATATCCACATGAATGGCAGGACGCAAGGTTTCTCAGCAGAACACTGTCCAAATTATCACACTGCCTCTGCCAGCTTGCCACCTGTTAGTGGTCATAATATAATGTCTGATCGGTGCATATTCACAGCCATTCAAAAGTTTGGGGGCACTCAGAAATGGCCTTGTTTTTTGAAAGAAACGCAAGTTTTGTCCATTAAAATAACATCAAATAGTTCAGAAATACAGTGTAGACAATGTTAATGTTGTAAATGACTACTGTAGCTGGAAACAGCTGATTTTAAACCCTTAATGACATATGACGTGCTAGGAACGTCATGCAGAAACATGTCATTAGTGACACATGACGTGCCTGGCACGTCATGCACTAAAAAGAGCAAAGAAAGTGACCGAAGGAGTGACCATAGCTGCCATTTAACAAGTTTGTTTCCTAAGCTGGTGGTGTTACTAAAGTTGCTAGTGTGGCACTTAGCAACACCAAAGTCTTCCCCAGATCCGGTGGTGGTCGCTCTCCTGACCACATTGGCTCAGCAGAAGGGAGTGCTGCCTGTATAGGCAGTGCCACCCTTATACTGGAATGACCATCTGAAGTGATTTTTTTCACTTCCGTTGCTCTAGGGGGCGGTAGTGGATGCCGGCACAGACAGACATTATATATATGTTTATTATATATATGTTTGTATATATATATATATATATAGGGGTGTATCTTGGTTTTGTGCTGCCCTAGGCAGACAAAATTCAGGCACCCCCCCACACACACTCACGTTGCACACCTCCGACATGCCCCATCACCCATGTTTGCACACCCACGACATGCACCATCACCCACATTGCACACACATTAAATGCCCAATCGCCCCATTACATGCCACCATCAACCTCATTACATACCCCCACCACGTCCATTACATGCCCCCATCACCCCCGATTAATTGGAAGGAGCTAAAGCTTGTTGAACGGTCGGGAGGGAGTTAAAATGTTTGAAGCACCAGAAGAGTGCTTTAACACCCTCTGGCAAAGTGCCGCCCTAGGCGAGTGCCTTGTTTGCCTTATGGAAGATACACTACTGTATATATATATATATATATATATATATATATATATATGTGTGTGTGTGTGTGCGCTTGTGTGTGTTTACATACACACATAAACGATCTCACAAGCTGTAGTAATATGCTGTCATTTTTGTCTTTAGCAGATCTTTACACTAATTAGGGCAGCTAGAATCAGTGCTGTATTTACCGCGAGGCATCCTAGGCGGATGCATAGGGCGGCAAATTTTTGGGGGATTTTGCCGCCCCCCCAGCACTGAAAAAAAAAAAACCGCGGCCCTTTAAAAAAAAAAAGACCGCGCTTGCAGGCAGTGACGGAGGTGAGAGAAACCTCCGTGCTGCCTGTTCGGCTCCCCGTGCAGTGTGCCGACACGGAAGTGCCGACAGTCAAGTGACGGGCGCGCTGACGTCATACGCGCGCCCGGTCACGTGACCTGTCGGCACAATCGCCGGGAAGCTGATACAGGCCACCAGGGAAATGTAAGTGCTGATGGGAGACTGTGTGTGTGTGTGTGTGTGACTGAGTGTGATGGGAGTCAGAGTGTGTGTGTGTGTGTGTGTGTGTGTGTGTGTGTGTGTGTGTGACTGAGTGTGATGGGAGTCAGAGTGTGTGTGTGTGTGTGTGTGTGTGTGTGTGTGTGTGTGTGTGTGTGACTGAGTGTGATGGGAGTCAGAGTGTGTGTGATGGGAGACAGTGTGTGTGACTGAGTGTGATGGGAGTCACAGTGTGTGTGATGGGAGACAGTGTGTGTGACTGAGTGTGATGGGAGTCAGAGTGTGTGTGATGGGAGACAGTGTGTGTGACTGAGTGTGATGGGAGTCAGAGTGTGTGTGATGGGAGACAGTGTGTGTGACTGAGTGTGATGGGAGTCGGAGTGTGTGTGATGGGAGTAGGAGTGTGTGACTGAGTGTGATGGGAGTAGGACTGTGTGACTGAGTGTGATGGGAGTGTGAGATTGATGTGAGTCTGAATGATGGGGCATGTCTTAGGTGTGTAATGTGGTTGTGCAGCTTGGGTAGGGGGGTGCCCGGATTTTGTCTGCCTAGGGCAGCACAAAATCAAGATACACCACTGGCTAGAATAAAGGTAATTACATGTTTACTTAATATATTACTGATAATGAAAGTTTATATAATGGGGCTTCCTTCTGATTCTAATAGAGATAGCCTTTATAAGTAGCAGCTATGCATATTTTCTCTAATAGGTGCATCAAGTACCAGATCGTCTTATTACAATGGTACAGAGTAAGACAAAAGAAATCTCTATAATTTCCATCAAAGATAAATCCAGTTTCTTATTAAGAAAATAATTTGATTGCACCACAACTTGCTGCAATAATTGAATGAAGTAAATAGAAAGCAGAACATTTATTACAATGGTACCTAAGTCATAAGCAGGGTATAGTATTGAAAGCTAAAAATATATTTTTTTATTTGAATAAACCAGCTCAATGACATATTCTAGATCTTAAAGTAACAATCTTGTATCTTAATAATAATAATGATAAGTATGTATATAGCTTTCTTCCAGAATAATAAATATAATCTAATTGGTACTCAATTGAGCTTAACATATATAAATATATATACTAAAAAACTCAATACAATTAAAATAAAACAGAATATATAGTCACATTAAACAATTTTAATAACATTATTTTAGTTTACAGCCAATTAATGTATAATCCTACATTATCTATGTTAAATCTAATCACCTATTTCTCTTCCAAAGTTTTACATTTATAGCGCTATCTTTACAAAGAATAAACCTCTTGAAATGAGCTCATCAGATATTGCCTTAAATTCCCTCTCCAAGATTATTAAAAATTCAAAATGTAAACGGCAGTGCATAACGACCCTTTATCCTCTCCCAATCCTCTTTCTAATTAGGACGCTATACCACCTTTATGTCACATGATTTAAAGGGCCTCTGGTAACCTAAACATTGCTTATAGTATGAATATAGGGGATAAAAAAATAATCCATATTTGTGTTAGCAAAAAAAGGACCAATTCGGCCCATCTAGTCTGCTCTTTTGATGCCTTATCTTATATCTATGATGCCTATCCCATGCATGCTTAAACTCCTTCACTGTATTAATGTCTACCACTATAGCTTGAAGGCTATTCCATGCATCCACTACTATTGATATTATGTTTAAACCCTACCTTTGCCCCTCTAATTTAGGACAATGTCCTCTTGTTGTTCTATGTTTTCTTCTATTACTATGTTGACTCCCTGCATGTATTTAGATGTTTCTTCAGTACAGCGAACAATACTCCAAGGTCTCACCAGTGTTTTGTACAATGGACTGAGCACTAACGTTTCCTGCTAATACTTCTCCTTATACAAACAAGCATTCTGCTAGAATTTCCTGCTGCTCTATTACATTGCCTGCCTTCCTTTTACTTCTTCCTAAATAATAATCTCCTAAATCCCTTTCCTCAGAAGGTAAGGTTAAGACTGTAGAAGAAAGATGTTCCCCATAAGGGGATAGCCGGCTCCACCCGTAGGAATGTGGGTATGATTCCTATGTCAGGTGGTGCTCTGAATATGTTGTGGACTTAGCAGGTAAGTGCCATATGATTAAGTGCCATTCAGGCACGAAACGCGTAAGGCGACCTGTCTGCCTTTCCATGTCCTCACGTCTCCATGTATTCCTGTATTTTTATCGAATAAATATTACATATTTTTCTACCATCACTTTACGGATATTCCTTTTGTCTAAAACCGGTGAGTGCTCGAATCAACCTTTTTATAAGGTTAAGACTGTATCAACTATTCCAAACTCTGCCCTTTGGTTTGTATGACTAAGGTGCATTATTTTCCACTTATCCTCATAAAATGTCTGCTGCCACAGCTCTGACTAGTTTTCTAGTTTACCTAAATCATTTGCCATTTGGCTTATTCTTCCAGGACATTTAACCCTTTTGCAAATTTTTGAGTCATCATCAAAAATGCATTTTCCACCATCAAGACCTTCTCTAACGTCACTAAAAACATATTAAAGAGCATAAGTACAAGTACAGATCCCTGAGGTACCGGAATGATAACAAGAGCTTTCTCCAACTACATTGACTACAACCCTCTATTGTCTGTCACTCAGCCATTGCCTAATCCATTAACTATATTGGAATCCAAACTCAAAGATTGCAGTTTAAGCCTTTTGTGTGGCAAAGTGTCAAAAGCCTGAAATCTAGATAAGCAATGCTTATGGCACCACCCTTCTTTGTTTTAGTCACCTAATCAAACAAATCAATACAATTAGTTGGCATGATCATTGCTTTGATCTCCCTGAAGTAAATCTGTGTTGTTTCTGATCTGATCTTGTAATCAATATAATTTTAGCTGTTTAGCAATCCTATTCTTAAACATTATTTCCATAAATGTTCCCACTACTGATGTAAGACGTACTAACCTGTAGTTGCCTGATTGCTCCCTTTCTTTTTTTTTTTTCAATTCCAATTATCATTTTTAAATCTTCGTATATTATTTAATTTATCCATGAACCATTTCTGGTATAAACCAATTTATTCATTTATTGTGATATTAAAATCTCGACACAATCTAGCCTTCCCTTCCCTGAGTCGAGTGTCCCTGCCATTTCTCGTACATCAGAGACCCACTACATGCAATACACAAAACATACAAACATACAAAACCGTGTCACTGGGGTTGGGCACAGAACCTCCTTATTACCAATATTAACCATGACTATGTCCATTAGACATGTGCATTCGTTTTCGGACGAATGCATTTTCGGACGAAAATAGCATTTTCGTCCATTCGTCCGAAAAACGAATAACGAAAATTTTAACTAACAAAATCCGAATGAACGAATGGTTAATAAACGAAAATCATTCGTTCATTCGTCCATTCGTCCATTCGTGCTATTGGCATTCTAAACCGAAATAGAGTCGGTTTACAATACCAATAGCATTGTACTACATTCCATAAACCGACATGAATGACTTTCGGTTTATGGAATGCATGTAATGCTATTAGCTTCCTATAAACCGAAATTGAGTTCCCATTCATACGAATAGGTCAATTGACCTATTCGTATGAATGGGGACTCTTTCGGTTTATAGAAAGCCAATAGCAGCATGTATTCTATAAGCCGAAAGTCTTTAAAACAAACGACGTTCGGTTTATAGAATACATGTAATGCTATTGCTGTTCTATAAGCCGAAAGACATTCGGCTTATAGAACAGCAATAGCATTACATGCATTCTATAAACCGAACGTCGTTCGTTTTAAAGACTTTCGGCTTATAGAATACTATTGGCATTCTATAAACCTAACTAGAGTCCCTCCTCATTCATAAGAATTTCTTATGAATGGGGACTCGACTCTAGTTCGGTTTATAGAATGCCAATAGTATTCTGTAAGCCGAAAGTCTTTAAAACGAACGACGTTCGGTTTATAGAATACATGTAATGCTATTGCTAAACTATAAACCGAACGACTTTCGGTTTATAGAATAGCCATAGGATTACATGTAGTACATAAGCCGAAAGTCTATAAACCGAAAGTCGTTCGGTTTATAGGCTGTCGGCATTTAACTATACAGAGACAGAGTCTCCATTCATAAAATTATGAATGGAGACTTTGTCTCCGTGTAGTAAAATGCCGAAAGTCTATAAACCGAACGATCGGTTTATAGACTTTCGGCTTATGTAATACATGTAATCCTATGGCTATTCTATAAACCGAAAGTTCGGCTTATAGAATAGCAATAGGAATACATGTATTCCATAAGCCGACAGCCTATAAACCGAACGTTCGGTTTATAGGCTGTGGGCATTTTACTACACGGAGACAAAGTCTCCATTCATAATTTTATGAATGGAGACTCTGTCTCTGTATAGTTAAATGCCGGCTTTTAACTATACGGAGACAAAGTCTCCATTTATAATTTTATGAATGGAGACTCTGTCTCCGTATAGTTAAATGCCCACAGCCTATAAACCGAACGTTCGGTTTATAGGCTGTGGGCATTTAACTATACGGAGACAAAGTCTCCATTCATAATTTTATGAATGGAGACTCTGTCTCTGTATAGTTAAATGCCGGCTTTTAACTATACGGAGACAAAGTCTCCATTTATAATTTTATGAATGGAGACTCTGTCTCCGTATAGTTAAATGCCCACAGCCTATAAACCGAACGTTCGGTTTATAGGCTGTGGGCATTTAACTATACGGAGACAAAGTCTCCATTCATAATTTTATGAATGGAGACTCTGTCTCCGTATAGTTAAATGCTATTGTATTCTATAAACCGACTCTATTTCGGCTTATAGAATGCAATAGTACTACGAATGGACGAATGAACGAATGATTTTCCTTTATTAACCATTCGTTCATCCGGCTTTAGTTAGCTTAGCATTTTCGTTCTTCGTTTTTCGGGCGAATGGACGAAAATGCAATTTTCGGACGAAAATGCATTCGTCCGAAAACGAATGCACATGTCTAGTATATATTCACATGTAAATTGCTTTTTAAATAAAAAATTATGATATAAAAAAATCTTGTTTTTATTTCCTTTTATGTGACAATGCTGCCTCTCTCTTTCCCTTGCCCCCAGATTTGTCGCTCTCCCCCCCTTAGTGTTGTCTCTCTCTCACCCTCCCTTTGGCTCCCCCCTCGCTCCCCTTGTGTCTGTCTCTTCCCCCCTTCCCTCCCCTTGTTTCTCTCTGCCCCCCCCCCCCCTTGTTATTCTGTCCCCCCCTCACCTGTTTCTTGCTCCCTGGTGGCTAGCGGGGGCAGCCGGGGGATGTATGCACTATACATAAGTGTCGGGCAGCATGGAGGTTGTCTGCACGATTCGTGCAGACATCCCCCAGCTGCCCGATTCTCCCTGGTGGCTAGCGAGGGAGCGGAGGATGTCTGCGCGATGAGCGAGACCTCTCCTGCTGCCGCCCGGCATGACCGCCGGGACTTCTATGATGAAGCTGGGTACTTCCGGCTTCCTCATAAAAGTCCTGGCTGTCGTTCCGGGCGGCAGCAGGGGAGGTCTCGCTCATCGCGCAGACATCCACCGCTGCCTCGCTAGCCACCAGGGAGAATCGGGCAGCTGGGGGATGTCTGCACGAATCGTGCAGACAACCTCCATGCTGCCCGACACTTCCGTCTATTATGTATAGTGCATACATCCCCCGGCTGCCCCCACTAGCCACCAGGGAGCAAGAAACAGGTGAGGGGGGGACAGAATAACAAGGGGGGGGGGGCAGAGAGAAACAAGGGGAGGGAAGGGGGGAAGAGACAGACACAAGGGGAGCGAGGGGGGAGCCAAAGGGAGGGTGAGAGAGAGACAACACTAAGGGGGGGAGAGCGACAAATCTGGGGGCAAGGGAAAGAGAGAGGCAGCTTTGTCACATAAAAGGAAATAAAAACAAGATTTTATTTATATCATAATTTTTTATTAAAAAAGCAATTTACATGTGAATATATACTAGACATGTGCATTCGTTTTCGGACGAATGCATTTTCGTCCGAAAATTGCATTTTCGTCCATTCGCCCGAAAAACGAAGAACGAAAATGCTAAGCTAACTAAATCGAATGAACGAATAGTTAATAAAGGAAAATCATTCGTTCATTCGTCCATTCGTAGTACTATTGCATTCTATAAGCCGAAATAGAGTCGGTTTATAGAATACAATAGCATTTAACTATACGGAGACAGAGTCTCCATTCATAAATTTATGAATGGAGACAAACGTATAGTTAAAAGCCGACAGCCTATAAACCGAACGTTCGGTTTATAGGCTGTGGGCATTTAACTATACGGAGACAGAGTCTCCATTCATAAAATTATAAATGGAGACTTTGTCTCCGTATAGTTAAAAGCCGGTGTTCTGACAAATTTCTGGAGCAAATTCTCCTGCGCAATCGCAGGAGAATTTGCTCACTGCGCATGCGCATAAAGTTACAGCTGATAACTCAGCTGTAACTTTGTGACCACCGTGCATGAGACAGCTGCGCAACCCACCTCCCGCCCCCTCACACCCGCCGCACACCCCTTCTTACCAGATCATCGACCACAGCGATACACAGCGCATGCGCACGCCTATCCAGCCGTTTGGGAATGCGCGCGTCCGTTGTTGTGTTCTTAAGGTGGTAAGTAACACGGGCCGTCGGGACATAAGGGGGCAAGCATCCTGGTGAGGGCTGCCTCATCTTGATGGGATTTGTGATCCTCCTGCTGTATTATTGATGCAGCAGGAGGATCACAAATCCCATCAAGATGAGGCAGCCCTCACCAGGATGCTTGCCCCCTTATGTCCCGACGCCCCATGTTACTTACCACCTTAAGAACACAACAACGGACGCGCACATTCCCAAACGGCTGGATAGGCGTGCGCATGCGCTGTGTATCGCTGTGGTCGATGATCTGGTAAGAAGGGGTGTGCAGGGGGTGTGAGGGGGCGGGAGGTGGGTTGCGCAGCTGGCGCATGCGCGGTGGTCACAAAGTTACAGCTGAGTTATCAGCTGTAACTTTATGCGCATGCGCAGTGAGCAAATTCTCCTGCGATTGCGCAGGAGAATTTGCTCCAGAAATTTGTCAGAACACCGGCATTTAACTATACGGAGACAGAGTCTCCATTCATAAAATTATAAATGGAGACTTTGTCTCCGTATAGTTAAAAGCCGGCATTTAACTATACGGAGACAGAGTCTCCATTCATAAAATTATGAATGGAGACTTTGTCTCCGTGTAGTAAAATGCCCACAGCCTATAAACCGAACGTTCGGTTTATAGGCTGTCGGCTTATGGAATACATGTATTCCTATTGCTATTCTATAAACCGAACGTTCGGTTTATAGAATAGCCATAGGATTACATGTATTATATAAGCCGAAAGTCTATAAACGGATCGTTCGGTTTATAGGCTTTCGGCATTTTACTACACGGAGACAAAGTCTCCATTCATAATTTTATTATTTATTATATACATTATAACATATTATTTATTATATACATGTATTCCATAAGCCGACAGCCTATAAACCGAACGTTCGGTTTATAGGCTGTCGGCATTTTACTACACGGAGACAAAGTCTCCATTCATAATTTTATGAATGGAGACTCTGTCTCCGTGTAGTAAAATGCCGACAGCCTATAAACCGAACGTTCGGTTTATAGGCTGTCGGCTTATGGAATACATGTATTCCTATTGCTATTCTATAAACCGAACGACTTTCGGTTTATAGAATAGCAATAGGAATACATGTATTCCATAAACCGACAGCCTATAAACCGAACGTTCGGTTTATAGGCTGTCGGCATTTTACTACACGGAGACAAAGTCTCCATTCATAATTTTATGAATGGAGACTCTGTCTCCGTGTAGTAAAATGCCGACAGCCTATAAACCGAACGTTCGGTTTATAGGCTGTCGGCTTATGGAATACATGTATTCCTATTGCTATTCTATAAACCGAACGACTTTCGGTTTATAGAATAGCAATAGGAATACATGTATTCCATAAACCGACAGCCTATAAACCGAACGTTCGGTTTATAGGCTGTCGGCATTTTACTACACGGAGACAAAGTCTCCATTCATAATTTTATGAATGGAGACTCTGTCTCCGTGTAGTAAAATGCCGACAGCCTATAAACCGAACGTTCGGTTTATAGGCTGTCGGCTTATGGAATACATGTATTCCTATTGCTATTCTATAAACCGAACGACTTTCGGTTTATAGAATAGCAATAGGAATACATGTATTCCATAAACCGACAGCCTATAAACCGAACGTTCGGTTTATAGGCTGTCGGCATTTTACTACACGGAGACAAAGTCTCCATTCATAATTTTATGAATGGAGACTCTGTCTCCGTGTAGTAAAATGCCGACAGCCTATAAACCGAACGTTCGGTTTATAGGCTGTCGGCTTATGGAATACATGTATTCCTATTGCTATTCTATAAACCGAACGACTTTCGGTTTATAGAATAGCAATAGGAATACATGTATTCCATAAGCCGACAGCCTATAAACCGAACGTTCGGTTTATAGGCTGTCGGCATTTTACTACACGGAGACAGAGTCTCCATTCATAAAATTATGAATGGAGACTTTGTCTCCGTGTAGTAAAATGCCCACAGCCTATAAACCGAACGTTCGGTTTATAGGCTGTCGGCATTTTACTACACGGAGACAAAGTCTCCATTCATAATTTTATGAATGGAGACTCTGTCTCTGTATAGTTAAATGCCGACAGCCTATAAACCGAACGACTTTCGGTTTATAGACTTTCGGCTTATGTAATACATGTAAACCTATGGCTATTCTATAAACCGAAAGTCGTTCGGTTTATAGAATAGCAATAGGATTACATGTATTCCATAAGCCGAAAGTCTATAAACCGAAAGTCGTTCGGTTTATAGACTTTCGGCTTATAGAATACAAGTAATACTATTGCCTTTCTATGAACCGAACGAGAGCCCCATTCATAAGAATTTCTTATGAATGGGGCTCTCGTTCGGTTTATAGAAAGCCAATAGTATTACATTGTATTCTATAAAACGAACGAAAAAAATTAACGAAACGAAAATAATGAACGAATTTCGTCTGAAACGAATGCACTAATGAACGAAATTCGTTTTAGACGAAATAAATAACATTTTCGTCCGAATGGACGAAAACGAAACGAAAATTTTAGTTTTGCACATGTCTAATGTCCATTTAAACAAAGTTGTCCTAGAGCAAGCAGAGCAAGCTCCCTCCAGAGAAATCTACATTTGTTATTAAATATTCTCTAATTTTGCAATCCATTCTGGCCAGTTTGTATTATCTTTGAATTTTAGATCAAACTGATGTCCTATTCCTTTCTCCATTTTAAATTGAGTAAGTACTTGATTTTTAATTTCCTCCCAAACAGGTGTGATTAGTGAGGTCCATCTCCTCGCTATTAGTAGTTTTGCCGCCACCAGAATGTGGATTATAACCTGTTTCTGAGATTTTGTCATCCGCTGGTTGAGTACATGTAATAAAACCGCTCCTGGTTCCAAAGTGAGGGTTATCCCTGTCAGTACCTTAATTTTCTGTAAAATGTTTTCCCACATTTTCTTAATATTATCGCAACTCCAGAAAATATGAAGGATATCCCCCTTGTGTACGCCGCAACGCCAACATTTATCTGATTGTTTATTGCTTATCTTTACTAGCCGTGTAGGCACCAGGTACCACCGATTTAATAATTTAAAATATACTTCACTTAAATTTAGACAGTGGACTGATTTATATGTTACTCTCAGGGCTCCCAACCATTCTTCTTGTGAAATTTGATGACCTATATCCAAACTCCACTTGTCTCTGTATATATTGTTTACTTTTGCTTTGGAATGTCTGATTAGAGCCATCCACTTAGATATCATGTTTTTCATGTTTTCCATTTTCAATATTTGTAATAATTCCTTCTGGTTGTTGTTATTTGGTTTTCTAACATGTTTTAGTATGAAATGTTTTATTCTTATGTATGTGAAGAGCTCGTTGCTGGGCATCCTCGTGTCTTCAACAATCTGCGAAAAGGTCTTAAGACCTACTGTAGTAAACAAATCATCTATTTTTACATAACCCTGTTCCTCCCAGCTGTTTAGATTTAGATCTTGCACATTTGTGGTTAATAGTCTCAACGGTAGGTCAGATAGTAACAGGGAATTTATTTTGAGCGACTTCTTTAGTTTTGTCCAGGAATTTATCAGGAGGATTGCTACCTTTCTTGTGAATGCACACAACATTTGGAAATTTCCAATCTTCTGGGACCACCCAAATCAATAGTGCTTGGTTCAATAAATCCGTTAATGGTTTTGTTAGTACAACACTAGCTCTTTTAATAACTTTGGGTGTATCGCATCAGGTCCCATCAAATGTCTTTACACAGTTGAACAGAATCTCTACCTTTATAAATGCACATGTAACTGATTACTCATTTGTCTTTTTTTCCAAAAAAAGAGGTTCCCTTCCTTCATTTGGGCAGTCAGCTAGACCTTTTAACCTTTGCACATACCTTACTCACTTTGTTTTTAATCTAACTAATCACTGTTTTAATTTCCTTTTTTAATGTATGTATCTAAAAATGTGTTATCCCACTTTTTACTGACTGGGGTTATTTTTCTCCTTTGTGTGTGCTTTGGAGGCTTGTATAACTTGCTTTTCCTCTTTTTAACGATTCTTATAAATCTTTACCCATTACATTAACCTTTATTATGATAATGGTAAAGACCATAAAAGGAAATTATAGACTGTTGCATGAGACTGACTGATATATGAGATAAGGGTCCTGCTCACAAGTTGCAATTGAGAAGGAGACATACAATGTGATTGAAATTGGAGGAAGAGAAGATGGTGGCAGTAGTAGTGAATTGACAGCTAGGTGGGTATGACCAGAGATTATGTTACATAATTTGAAGTTATGTAATGACATTTGTTTGGAAGCAAAATTGTATCAGTATTTGCTGCAAATATTTATCTTATATGTTGATTTTTATTGCATATTTTTACAAAATATGGTCAAAAAAGTGTTCAATCCATAATTGCATTATGTAGAATTATCTGGGAAAAGTTAAATCCTTGGATTTACTATGTAATTTTAAATAGAGAATTAAATTGTATTTTAAGTATTTCTAAATATGAACATAGAGAGATTACAACCAGCTTTGAAAACATACCAACATAATCACAGACTTTTTCTGCTTTTATAGCATTATGGCATGGTGTGTTTAACACAATACTTTGCTTTGTTATGATTTTAAGTTTAACAGAAGGTGAGCAATTACATCAACCTCAACATGTAATCTCGACAGTCACTTACAAAATGGAAATAGCCTTCTTCCAAACAAATTAAGATAGCTTCACAAAACAAATAATAGCAATAGTCTGCATGTTAAATAATATTATACCGAAATAAAAAATGAAAAACAGTGAAAAGCTAAAGTAGCAAATTAGCATCTATAATATTTTATAGTGTGTTAAATATAATGGGCCCTTTAACTTTGAGGTTAAGATATAGGTAAATATAATTTTTTTATCGATATCAAAGCTTAACAATATATTTACATTATACCGCCTGTGCGCACCACTACCAACCATATCATAGCGACTGTGTCAACCACAACATTGCATATACTGTACATAAAGAGAATAAAAAATGGTGAAGAATGATCTATTCATTGTGTTAACAAAATGACAAGAAATGCGTATATTAATATGAAATTGTGTTTTAAATGAGTCTGTGGGGTCTCCTTGCCTTTTGGCTTGATGCAAATTCCACATTGCCCTTCGAAAAGTAGTTGATTTGCTTATTAACTCACAGGTGATGTCATAGACATGAGACACCACGGACATATTTAAAACATATTTTTCTCCTAATGTATGCATTGACTAGCAATTCTCATAAAACAATGCATAGATTACGCTATATCATAGTTGCCAACTGTCCCGGATTTGCTGGGACAGTCTCGGCAAAATATGATTTGTCCCGCATATATCGCGATCGCGGGTCAGACCTGTGAAGATGGGCTGTCTCATGATTGCGGGGATGTCATGTGACGTCACGTGACCATGTGCATGGCTGTGTGAGCTACCCCTCACATCAGCCTGCACAATCAACGGTGCAGCTTTTTTGTTTTTTTACTTTGTTTGTTTTTTTCTTTGGCCGGATATGACAGCAAGGGTAGCGGATACATGGAATGGCCTTCCAGCAGAAGTGTCAGAGGTTCATACTAATGTATGTTTTATGGTGTAGACACTGCACTCTGACTGAAGCACATCTGCACCAGATCTTACTATATTTCATGTAAAAGTGTATGTGAATGTATCTGTTGTATACCAAGAATGCATGGTAATGTTGGAGGGGAACTTGGTGATATAATCTACACTGTGACAACTTGGTGGAGTTAAATTATGCTAATTATATGGAGTGGGGCTATTGCCAGTGGGTGTGGTCAGTTCGAAGTTGAGCTGCAAAGTGTCCCTGGTTTTTATTTTTCAAATGTTGGCAAGTATTCACTACATTCACAGTATAAGCAAAGTGGAGGTTAACAGAGTTCCTTTAAGACAAGGATGGAAACTTACTAAACTAGTTGTGGCTTTAATTTGATCACACCAATAATAACCAATTGAAGTAAGCTACAAAGACAACCATGTGACAGAGTGGGAGGCTTGACTGAAGGAGAGAGAGCAGCAGGGAAATGGACAGATTATATTCCCACATGACTACTAACTCCATAAACGAACAGATATAATGCAAAAAGGAGGCCAAACAACCCCACCGGGTGCAGGCATTTCACTCTATGGGATGCTTTAAAAACCAACCGGTCAAACAAGGTGAAGCATCTAGCACTGTGATTTGCCACATTTGAATATTTAAATAAATGACAATGGAAAAAAAAAATCCAGATTCACCCTTCAGACAAAAATCCAGATGTAGACTGCATGTGTTCCAAACGCTTTAAACGGGACCGCAATACCGATTTCTCCAGTATCCAGGACCCTGGGGAATTGGATACTGTGCATGTACAGAGGTCTGCGTATATGCAGAAGTGCTGTCATCTCCCCTTCCAAGCCCTGTCCTCCAGTGTCTCTCATTGCCAGGGAAACTGAGAGGTATCGGACTTCTACAGGAATTTCTACACCTTTAGTCATGTGATTCAATGGCATTATGTGAACTGTAATGTACTGGGAGTATTTTTTGCAAACATCATACCACCTCTGGACTAATCAAACTAAATTTAAGGATTATTGACTAACATCCATATTTTGGATCAATGTTGGGAGGGTATGGTTGAGATGATGCAGGGGAGAGTTCTAGCATTCTCAGTTCAACTGAGAGCACTCTTTGAGTTCACATTTGTCAAATTTTAGTTTCAGTGGTGTCTATTCACTACAAGTGAATTGCATGATGTGAAATGCAAACATCAGGCACTATTAGTTGAGTTGAAAAAATTCATCTCCAACTTGTCTATTAATGCTTGAACTTTGCAGTTCACTTGTAGTGATTACCTCTGAGTCTGCATGCATTTAGATTTCATAACTCCACATAGGGGTCTTCCTTGAGAAGGTGAGTTGAGAGCAATATTTCATCTCGCTGACTCGGCTACATTGTGTGGGACCAAACTTAGTGAACTTCTCCTGCTTGGAAAGCTCAAATATCCATAGATAATGCATGGATAAAACTATGCATTATGTAGGTCTTACTCAAAGACTGCATTAAGTGTAGATGGATTGTTTAGATATGATTTATTAAAAGAAAAAAACAAAGAACCTTATTGAGCCCGCTTTTTGTTTTTATAGCTCTATCAGGGGGCAGACATGTTGTTTAGACTCTTGCGTCAAATGGGTAAGATCTTAATTCAGCTGACCCAAGATTCTAAACGACATGCCTGCTGGTAGATATGGCTATATGATGCAAAGAGGCCCTATATTTGCATTCTCGCAATTAAAAATAGGTACATTTTTTGCTACAGTTGTACTTTTTTGTTTTGTTTAAGACTCTTGAGTTTCTTGTTTTTTAGTTGTAAAAGAGAGTCACTTAGCCATTCTGGGCTGTACTGTTTATGACTTAATCAGAGTATTTCTCACTTAAAATACACAACTTCATAAATGAAATGCTTTCATTGTAAAACATGAGTATTCTTTTAGCTAATGCAAAGTTGATTTGTAATCAAATACAGATATTTCACACAGAGAAGCATTATGTTTGTTTAGCAATTAATTTTGATATAGCAATAACAATGCAAAAATGCCAGTGATGTACTATAAATTTGCCATGAAGTAATTGAAATGTATCTAGTGCATCAATAATTTGAGAAGCAATTCCCTTTGTAGCATGACGATACTGTATATTAATCTGTGTCTAGTGTATTTTTAAATGCAGTTTTGATATTTTAAAAAGATACTTGCATTGATACTTGCTACATAAGTTCTGTTTTTTGTTGAGGTAAATATTTGTTTTCTGAGTTGGCATTGTGTTAAGAATCTAGCATATTCCTGGTTCCAGTGGTAAACATGATATATGTTTCACAATTATGGTTTGTAATTGTTTTACTAAACTGTAAACCATAGAGGTATACATTCCCTCCACTCTATATAAACAGGAATAGCCCCAGGACCTCTAACACCCATGGGAAGGGCCACCATCAGAGGGTGATGGATGTTTCTCCTATTATACTGGGAATCATTTCCATTCACCTAGGATGTGTGGATTGATTTCTAACATTTCTACAACTGCATATAATAATGCAGCAATTAATATTGATTAGTAGTACTAAATGGGAAAATTGAGGTTCCTAATTAAATGACATTTACAAATAGGCATATGAAAAACCATTATTTATTAAATTAACCCTTTTTTATGGAGTTTTTATTTTTATTTTATTTTAATGTTGGTAGTTTGCTAAATCATTTGTAATGCTACATAGATTTTGAAATAACACCATCCTAAAGGGATTTTAAGAGGTTTATTCATGAACAGTGAATGAACTCACCAGATGGTATTTGTGGAACTAAATAGGATCTTCCCTACTACCTCGCTCAGTGCTGGAGGTGCTCTCAATGTCCCGGATCAGATGTTTGGTGGTACTACCCCAAAATAGTGTCATTTTGGACTATACAAAATAACACACACCAAAGTAAGAGAGGAAGGTTTTATAGCTGCCCCACATAGCGTTCTCGTACACCACACTCAATTGACAAATATAAGAGGTCACTTACGATTCCTTTATTAAATGCAGCCAAAACTTTAATACCACTTAAATGGAAACAACAAATTTCACCTACATGTGGCAAATGGGTTACGGTGGTGAAAAGTGTCAGAGTACAGGAGAGACTCACCCTTACAGCACAAAGCAAGGGCATACAACATGACAAAAAGGTGGTTTGCATGGTCTAACGTCCTGGAGTCGGGGGCCTCCCACAATATTAAAAAAGTCATATACCTTTTGGCTTCAACGCCTACTGGATTGTGAGTGTTTCTTCCCATTAACTGCTGGGCTCTCTCACCGCGGGGCGATCCACTCCCAAATACACAATATAGAAAACGGAAAGCAGCGGAAATTGCGGAGTGAGCCCCCATACGCAGTATAAGTATGCCAAAAATGTATAGAAAATGTATTTAGTACAAGCAGCAAATACAGGAAAACATAGTGATGGTCGCGTTTCGTGCCATATTGGCACTTAATCATAAATATTATGTAGGCCTGCCAAAACGATGTACGGTTCAAGGCTACGCCAAGTTAAAACTAAGTGTTAGTCTCTAACTCATGCACACTGGTTTAAAGAATGTTTTATAATGGCATGTAAGATTCCTGAATCCTATCACAAGCGGTGAATCAGCAATATTATGTTTGATTTGTTTGTTTTTAAAAATTCAGTCTCATGTGACTGATTTGCACTAATTGACGGCCAGTATAGATCATATTCCAGTAATGGAACTTGTAAACAAACAAATACACATGCAGAATAGCAGGTTGTAAAGCCAGCAGCACTGAACCGGCAGCTGTGGCTTAAAGTGGCTCTGTCATCTAAACATTGATTGCACTGTGAATAGAGAGTATAACACATATTAAAAATGATCTAATCATTGTGTCAGATAAATTGCAAGGAAATGCATAAATCAATATAAAAATATGTTTTAAATGTGCTTGTGGTGTTTTCAGTTTATGACATCACCCGTGGCTTCCAGGTACAAGGTGATGCCATACACAGCAGACACCGCAAACTTATTTAAAACCTTAATCTCTCAATGTATGCATTTGCTTGCAACTCTGCTGGCACAATTTATAGATTTGTTTTTTATCCTGAGACACATAAACAGTTATAGTGTTTATTGGCCACAGTCCCTTAAATCGGACAAATTCAAAATAGCTGTCACAGAGATTTTTAATAATATTGACTGTCAACACTATCCTTAAACAGATATGTGTTAGCATGATTAAGATAGTTACCCCACCTGTGCTGATCCAAACATTTTCTACAATAAAACCATGCATCTTTTCTTTTATGGAGTCTAAAACAAATGCACTTGTTACAATGAAATGCTTTACATAGTCATACAGTTGCTGCCTACTCTCAGAAGATGCAGAATAAACACTCTGAATGACCATCAAAATTGTATGTATGAGTCATTAGAAACATAGAAACATCCATCTAGTCTGCCCAATTTTCTAAATACTTTTAGAACATTAATGACCCATGTGCTTTTACATAAGCTGCTCTTCATCTGTTACAAAGACTAATCTTTTTAAACCATTTCTAAACCACACAGTTAATAATCTGGTAACTCCAACTACTGTTGGGCTACAGCTCCCATGATTCTCATCTAGTGTCTGGAATGCAGTTATTGTGTAAAATGCATTGTTTAACAGTGAATGAGAAAGAAGAAAAGTACAGCTAAACACCAACACTGCAGAAATGTTTCAACACCCCATGACATTCATGTCACTAAGGTTAATTATACTTCCTTAACTAATTTTGAGCTTGCCTTTATTTGTATTGCTAGAAACATGGGATGAATAGACCTCAACTGTAAGGTTTTCTAAAGTAGACCACATTCTTGTGAGTGAGACCTGAATTGATCATGACTACGATAAATTGCACTGGAATGTCTCATAAGTATATGATAAACCCTTCCATGTACTACAACATTCATTATTATTGTGTTGGATAAATGTTTTTAAACAGAACTTATTTCCTGTAATAGTTACAATAATTGATTTAAGTAACAAATTGAATAAAGGATTTAAGTCTTTGTTCCTTACTCTTTGAATGAAGAAGTAGATGGAAAATTGACAGAGCAATAGATGATGAAAAAAGCAGTATTTAAAGATATCGGACTTTTCACAATTATGAGTAGGCAGGTTCCAGTATTCACGGTAGCAAGATACTCTTCAGTTGCAATTAGTAAATGAACAGAAATAAGGTAATTACTTAGCATAATTCTTATTATGCCCAACTGGGGATCACAAGAGCAAGGGTGCGGTAAGTACTAACGCAGGTTATAGGATTGCAGTTGGTAAATGCAGAAACACAAGGTAATCACTTTTTAATAACTTTTGCAGGTAATAATTTAAGTTTAAAATAGTCACAAACTGAGTGGGAGATATTTGAGAACCTTTCCAGGACAAATCTTCAACTCTGGAATATTACTTAAAGTAGAATTGGTTTGGAAGTGTATCTACTATCCTCCATCAGAAGTTCAACTTCAGATACCCGATTCAGGAAACAGCATAGCAAAGACTGAACAACATGCTGGCATTTCAGTCCATCTTAAGTAGTGCGAGAGTCGCCTACTTCTGGCTTTCTCTGAGAAAGAGAAGTAGCATGCCTGTTGGTAGGGGGTCTCGCGTTGGTGATCACGAACCTATGACACATCCATACATGCTCATGTCACAAACATTAATATATTAAACAAAATAAATTAACAATTAAAAGGACAACTGTACCAACAAATTAACTAGTGTTTAGCTGAACGATCACACAAATTCTTGGCATTTTACATAGAAATGTTTTAATGAAAGAATACAAATATTGAGTCGTCTTTGTTTCATATACCTCTAACAGGGGGCAGACATATTGTTTAGAATTTTGTGCAGATCTTCATTTGCCATAAAAGTTAATGCAGATCTGACCCAAGATTCTATACAACATGTCTGCCCCCTGCTAGAGCTATATGTAGCTATGTATATAAGTAGTGAGTGCTGTATAAGGTGCTTTATTTGTATTCTTTCATTAAATAATCTCTTTATACACCATCTACACATGTAATCTTTCAATTAAACATCAGTTATATTTTGCCTACAGTTGTCCATGTTTTTTTTTCATATAAATAAGTTAGTCTCTTCTTATTTACAAAAGGTAGCATCTAGATAATTAATTTTGTAAATGCCAAACAGATAAAGCAGTTATACATTTCATTTTCACCTCATTAAACAAACCAAGGGTGCAGCTCCCTTATGCTTGACAGGAAATGGTTTAACATTGTGTCTGATATGATCCTGTTATGTGATTATATCTCTTAACTCTATATTAATATGTGAATTTCCTCTAAAAGATCAATTACACATCTGAACACCAGCTGAAAGCTATTTTGGCATGGCATTTCAATAAATAGCTCATACGTTTGTGTAAAAAGGTATCGCTGAACAAAAGTGATATGAGAATACTCATTGTAATAGATTTGGCTATGTTTAATTCCCATAATCTCATAGCAAGTTCAAAAAATTAACCATCCACATCTGTTCACTTCAGGCAGCAGGCAACAACCTTTTTTTCACTTTCTATTTTTTTGTCTTGCATAGTTTATTTTATTACGCTAGGCTAGGTTTTTGACACTCTTTTGTCTTTTTGTTCCCACTGTGATGTTAGTTTATTGCTATTGAGAGAAAACAGCTTTACCTGTCTGTGGCCAAATATGTTTCACATTTCCACCTGCTTTTCTATAAAAGCCACCATTCACTGCCCCCATTAACTCGGAAACCTAACAATTTGGTGAATTAAATGAGTCGGATGCATTTTTAAGTGAAAATACCTTGATAAAATATACTGTGGTAGGCACATGATCAGAATTTTCAGAGATGCAATTGTTTTAACAAGACAAACATTACAGCTCTGATTAACGGTAAAGTAGGTTTTTTTCTAATTAAATATTAAATAAAAGTAGAGAGCAGTAAGAGCATGGAGGACAAACCAACTAACACATTTCACACAAAATGGATTTGCCCCTTAACTCCTTCATGGAGAATCACTTATTTTTGCTTTAACAAGGCAGTGGACATATTCTCTACACCGCCTAGCAGTCTAAAAGCAAGAAGAGGATGAGTCTATGACTCCGGATGCTGAATAGACATCCTATAGTTCTGACTCACTGAGGACCATGGGACTGCATGATGCAATAGCTAAAGCTGTTAAAGAATGTGCTGGATACACAGAAAGCATCCTGCCAGGCCTAAGTTGATTTTTTTTTTAGGAACATGTTGTCTCTCCCTGTAAATGTTTCTGTTGATTCTGAGGCCAGTGTCTTTTTTTTGTTCTATGTAGATTAGGAATAGCATTATTAATATACATTAATTAAAGAACACTTTGCAGGCATGGGCATCCCCAGTCATCTATAAATTCTATCAGTCACAGTGTAGAAATAGCAAGGGAAGGAGAAGCAGTAGGCTATTTAGGGTAGGTTAAATAAGCATAGAGGGCAGAAAAAAACACCTAGCATGTAGGGAGTTCAGCAAAAAAGTTTTTCTAATGCTAAACACCCCTTTGCTGTCAGAGGGGTTTTGTCTGCTCTCTTTTCCTCCCTCTAGCTGGTCTCCTCTTCACTCTATGCAGTTAAAGTAGTAGTAGTCAGAGTCCCCTCCAGGGGGCAGACACACAAGGTAGTTTATACAAACATGTATTGCAGCGAAGGTAAGTTAACACTCCATCTACTGAAACTACATTTTCAATGAGTGTCAGCCAGTCTAGTATGTAAAGCATCATGGGAAAGTGAGTACTTAACAACTGGAGTGCCGAAGGTTAGCTATTATATCATTATGGATTATTATAGCAGCTGCTATGGAATATATTTGGTTGGCAGAACATCATGAGACATGTAATCACAGCATGTGGCATGCCAAAGGTTAGCCACCACTGCTACCCAAGTACCAATTTTTCTATTTTTGGGCCAAGCCTTCATGTCCCTTTTTACTACCCTCTTCTTTTTTTGTAATACCTCAGAATGTTTGCTGTGCATTACAGAGCTACACTGTATAACATTAACGTTTGTTGATGACAACTTCCATGATGCTGAGCAGGAAACATTGCTAGTTGATTATGATGGGAATAGTATTAACTGGTGTTGAGGCTGTGCAAGGTGGTGGCTACACTAAGTCTACAGTATAAACACTAACTGTTGATTGCATGGACAATAATATTTAACCATCCATATCACTAGCTGAACTTCATGGAAATTGTGGTTATATACTAGTCTTGTGGTTATATACTAGGTCCTACACTATATATACACATTATCTTTTTTGTTGTCTCTAGTACTAGGTTTGTAGTTAAATACTAGGCCCTACACTATATATACACACTATCTTTTTTGTTGTTGTCTCTAGTACTAGGCTTGTGGTTATATACTAGGCCCTAAACTATCTTTTTTTGTTGTTGTCTCTAGTCCTAGGCTTGTGGTTATATACTAGGCCCTACACTATATATACACACTATCTTTTTTTTTGTTGTCTCTAGTACTGGGCTTGTGGTTATATACTAGGCCCTACACTATATATATATATATATATATATATATATATATATATATATATATATACACTATCTTTTTTTGTTGTTGTCTGTAGTGCCGTGATATGCAGTCAACCATACTTGGCTGAACACCATATGAATTTTAGATGAGGGTGGTTGTGACTAATCTTTCCCACTCCAGCTACTGTAAACAAAAGTCATCATGTTCTCCAAGTTTTTTTTTTTTTAATGGTCTTCTCCCTGTCCAGCTTTTCTCCTTTTGTTCCTACAGCAGCACCTGACCACTGCTGGCCAAAGGGAGAGTCCTGCCATATGGGCTGCACTGAATGGTGGTCAGTGATTGTGACTACTAATCACTGTTATCCATATGGATTGCACTGAATGGAGGTCAGTGAGTGTGACTACTAATCACTGTTATCCATGTTCTTTGCTCCAAAAGATAATGTGGTGAGATATAACCTGGTACTCTATGTATGGTCTTGTACATATAATGCCACTGGAGGCCGAGGATTGAAGCTTAAGTCAATTTATAGAGCTATACTAAACAAGCTATCTAGCTATTGAACTCAGGGGCGCATCCTGGTTATGAGAGAAAGGTGTGCTGCTACTTAAAAACAATTGACATTACTTACAATGTAATGTCAATGTAAGATACCAGGAATATTGTGCCAGTCAGATGCCAGTAATAGTGTGCCAGTCAGATACCAGGAATATTGTGCCAGTCAGATTCCAGTAACAGTGTGCCAGTCAGAGTCCAGTTATAGTGTGCCAGTCAGATGCCCAGTAATATTGTGCCAGTCAGAAGCCCAGTAATAGTGTGCCAGTCAGATACCAGGAATAGTGTGCCAGTCAGATACCAGGAAAAGTGTGCCAGTCAGAGCCCAGTAATATTGTGCCAGTCAGATACCAGGAATATTGTGCCAGTCAGATACCAGGAATAGTGTGCCAGTCAGATGCCCAGTAATAGTGTGCCAGTCAGATGCCAGGAATAGTGTGGCAGTCAGATACCAGGAATAGTGTGCCAGTCAGATGCCCAGTAATAGTGTGCCAGTCAGAGCCCAGGAATATTGTGCCAGTCAGATACCAGGAATAGTGTGCCAGTCAGAGCCCAGTAATATTGTGCCAGTCAGACACCAGGAATATTGTGCCAGTCAGATACCATGAATAGTGTGCCAGTCAGATACCAGGAATAGTGTGCCAGTCAGATGCCAGGAGTAGTGTGCCAGTCAGATGCCCAGGAATAGTGTGCCAGTCAGATACCAGGAATATTGTGCCAGTCAGATACCCAGGAATAGTGTGCCAGTCAGAGACCAGGAATATTGTGCCAGTCAGAGACCAGGAATATTGTGCCAGTCAGATGCCCAGTAATATTGTGCCACTCAGAGCCCAGTAATATTGTGCCAGTCAGATACCAGGAATAATGTGCCAGTCAGATACCAGGAATAGTGTGCCAGTCAGAGCCCAGTAATAGTGTGCCAGTCAGATACCAGGAATATTGTGCCAGTCAGATACCAGGAATATTGTGCCAGTCAGATGCCCAGGAATAGTGTGCCAGTCAGATACCAGGAATATTGTGTCACTCAGAGCCCAGTAATAGCGTGGCAATCAGATACCAGGAATAGTGTGCCAGTCAGATACCAGGAATATTGTGCCAGTCAGATACCAGGAATAGTGTGCCAGTCAGATACCAGGAATAGTGTGCCAGTCAGATGCCCAGTAATAGTGTGCCAGTCAGAGCCCAGGAATATTGTGCCAGTCAAATACCAGTAATATTATGCCATTCAGATACCAGTAATATTGTGCCAGTCAGATGCCCAGTAATATTGTGCCAGTCAGAAGCCCAGTAATAGTGTGCCAGTCAGATACCAGGAATAGTGTGCCAGTCAGATACCAGGAAAAGTGTGCCAGTCAGAGCCAAGTAATATTGTGCCAGTCAGATACCAGGAATATTGTGCCAGTCAGATACCAGGAATAGTGTGCCAGTCAGATGCCCAGTAATAGTGTGCCAGTCAGATGCCAGGAATAGTGTGGCAGTCAGATACCAGGAATAGTGTGCCAGTCAGATGCCCAGTAATAGTGTGCCAGTCAGAGCCCAGGAATATTGTGCCAGTCAGATACCAGGAATAGTGTGCCAGTCAGAGCCCAGTAATATTGTGCCAGTCAGACACCAGGAATATTGTGCCAGTCAGATACCATGAATAGTGTGCCAGTCAGATACCAGGAATAGTGTGCCAGTCAGATGCCAGGAGTAGTGTGCCAGTCAGATGCCCAGGAATAGTGTGCCAGTCAGATACCAGGAATATTGTGCCAGTCAGATACCCAGGAATAGTGTGCCAGTCAGAGACCAGGAATATTGTGCCAGTCAGAGACCAGGAATATTGTGCCAGTCAGATGCCCAGTAATATTGTGCCACTCAGAGCCCAGTAATATTGTGCCACTCAGAGCCCAGTAATATTGTGCCAGTCAGATACCAGGAATAATGTGCCAGTCAGATACCAGGAATAGTGTGCCAGTCAGATGCCCAGTAATAGTGTGCCAGTCAGAGACCAGGAATATTGTGCCAATCAGATGCCCAGTAATATTGTGCCACTCAGAGCCCAGGAATATATTGCCAGTCAGATGCCCAGGAATATTGTGCCAGTCAGAGGCCCAGGAATATTGTGCCAGTCATATACCAGGAATAGTGTGCCAGTCAGATACCAGGAATAGTGTGCCAGTCAGATACCAGGAAAAGTGTGCCAGTCAGAGCCCAGTAATATTGTGCCAGTCAGATACCAGGAATATTGTGCCAGTCAGATACCAGGAATAGTGTGCCAGTCAGATGCCCAGTAATAGTGTGCCAGTCAGATGCCAGGAATAGTGTGGCAGTCAGATACCAGGAATAGTGTGCCAGTCAGATGCCCAGTAATAGTGTGCCAGTCAGAGCCCAGGAATATTGTGCCAGTCAGATACCAGGAATAGTGTGCCAGTCAGAGCCCAGTAATATTGTGCCAGTCAGATACCAGGAATATTGTGCCAGTCAGATACCATGAATAGTGTGCCAGTCAGATAACCAGGAATAGTGTGCCAGTCAGATGCCAGGAGTAGTGTGCCAGTCAGATGCCCAGGAATAGTGTGCCAGTCAGATACCAGGAATAGTGTGCCAGTCAGATGCCCAGTAATAGTGTGCCAGTCAGAGCCCAGGAATATTGTACCAGTCAGATACCAGGAATATTGTGCCAGTCAGATGCCAGGAATAGTGTGCCAGTCAGATGCCCAGGAATAGTTTGCCAGTCAGATGCCCAGGAATAATGTGCCAGTCAGATACCAGGAATATTGTGCTAGTCAGATGCCCAGGAATAATGTGCCAGTCAGATACCAGGAATATTGTGCCAGTCAGATACCCAGGAATAGTGTGCCAGTCAGAGACCAGGAATATTGTGCCAGTCAGAGACCAGGAATATTGTGCCAGTCAGATGCCCAGTAATATTGTGCCACTCAGAGCCCAGTAATATTGTGCCACTCAGAGCCCAGTAATATTGTGCCAGTCAGATACCAGGAATAATGTGCCAGTCAGATACCAGGAATAGTGTGCCAGTCAGATGCCCAGTAATAGTGTGCCAGTCAGAGACCAGGAATATTGTGCCAATCAGATGCCCAGTAATATTGTGCCACTCAGAGCCCAGTAATATTGTGCCAGTCAGATGCCCAGTAATAGTGTTCAAGTCAGAGCCCAGGAATATTGTGCCAGTCAGATGCCCAGGAATATTGTGCCAATCAGAGGCCCAGGAATATTGTGCCAGTCAGATGCCCAGGAATAGTGCGCCAGTCAGAGCCCAGGAACCACCCTCCTCCCCATCACTTACCTAGTAGCTGCTGCTCCGGGTCCCTGGAAGGACACCTCCTCCGTGCAGACAAAAGCCCACGAAACGGGCGAAATTTCGCGTCTCGCGAGAAATGGACTTTGAAAAAATATATATATATATATATATATTTTTTTTTTTTTATCACGGCGGCTCAAATCCATAGGTGTGCGGCGCACACCTCGCACCAATGGAAGATCCGCCACTGATTGAACTGTATGTATCTTCTGCACCCTTGAATTAGTCCCTACCTTCTATTGCATGTTCTAGGCTCAATTTATCAGTTAAATAGTTAAACTGACTTCTTACCTTTTTGTACTGGGTTTTTCATGAAGTTTATAATTTAGATTTAAATAAAGCAGAAGTGATTAGAGGTGTACAAAACTATGTCTATAGAGACAATTATTTATAAAGACCTGTTTATAAGTGCATAATGGAATAACTAACAGCTAAATCTCAATACACATGATTACAATATTAAGAGATAAAATATGCTGCATAAATAAAAAAAAACAAAAAAAAAAACACCAAGTATTCTGTGCCCTGTCCTACAACAAATGTCTGTGTCTTATGGTTATTAAATCAGCCTTTTGTTTCCCTTTATTGACTATATTGCCTTTCTGCTTGCTGGAGATAAATTGCTATTCAGGCCACAATATTATCCTGGGATTTTATGATGTACTACAGGAAGAATAGTCATTTTATTCTCTTAAATATTGTTGTTGTTTTGTTTTCTTCTTCGTACTGAATAGTTTGCTTAACATTACGATAGAGAATTACATGCAGCCAATTGATAAAGAGGGAATATGGTATTATTATCAATAATAATGACAATAACAATAAAGCAGTGTCATATTGCACAACTCAATACAATAGGAGAACATAACATATATGTATTTGGTGATATAAATGTACACTTACAGAAATACAAGAATAGGGAAACCCTGTTCAAATAACATTACAGGCCAAAAGGAAGCAGAATACAGTTTACATTAAAGTTATACAAATGATTGATTAATCCAGACACATTTGGACTATGCAGGAGTGATCATAATTAACCAGATGTACAGTTTGTACAGGGCCAGTTTAAGGTTTTATAGGCCCATGGGCTTTAGTTACTGCGAGACCCACCGTGATCGTGACACCAGGGTGGTGCTTTGGAGTGACAGCACTTTCATAGTACTCCATCTACGGTGTCCCTCGGCGGAGTCCTATGGACCAGGCAGAGGGTCGGAGACGCTCCAGTTGGCAGAGCCCCTAATGCCCATGCTTTAATCCAGCCTTACATTTGTATCACACCATGTACATTATGTGAACAGTGTGACTAGCTAGTTATATGTGACTTCAAGTGAAAGGACATGTGAAGGAAGGGCCAAATGGCTAAGGCAGCAGTAGACAACTATAGCGAGGGAAATAAAGAAGGTGGACCATAGATTGGAAGGAGCCGGTTAGGAGGTACTTGGTAAATAGAGATGAAATGTAGCTCATGGGACAAATGTAAGGATATTTTATAGGTGAAAGCCGGATTGCAAATTAAATTGTAATAGATGCATAAGGGTTGACCTTAGTGAGTTGTTGGTATAGATATGTGCAAGGAAAATAATCCTGAGAGCAACAATGATTTTGAAATCTTGAAATCTATAATCAGAGACAACATGGGTTTACTTATGGGAGATCATTCCAAACTAATCTTATTGATTTTTTGGATTGGGTGACTAAAATAATAAATCAAGGTGGTGCAGTAGACATTGCTTACCTATATTTCTGTAGGACCTTCTGCAATATGATAAAAGAGAAACACGTAAGTGGGTCCCTTCCCGTTTTCTTGCACTTAACTTTAGATTGATCCTTGCACAAATTAAACATTACTTTATCTTGGAATCATTAAATTAGCCGACTATCTCTATTTTTGCATCTATTACCGCCCTGCTTGTCAACAGCAGCCGGAGCACCCGGTTTTGTGTCCACCAGCAAGCTTTATATTATTGAAGCCCGATTTACCTTGTGGTGAGGTTTTCTTTTGTATCGTATTGCAGAAGGTCCTGATGGTAAGTTATGCATTTTTGCTGATTCAAAGGTTTGCAAAAGGGTTGATATTTCTGGAGTGCTAAGTCCAATGGTAAATGATTTTGGTAAACTACACAATTACTTAAAGATTAAAGTGGACCTGTCATTCACATTCAGGTTGGTATAGGCTGTTAATCTACATATTTGATGGTTAAACTGTCAGTAAATATGTAAACTGAGATGTATTTCCCTGAAAGTGTCTGCAGGCTACTGTAGCATGGCTTCCAATACACCCCAAGATGCAGACAAAATGGATGAGCACGATGGTATGGTTGGGCTGATACACATGCATCTAATACCACAGGCATGTAGTTTATAAATGCTATGTGTTTCCGAAATTAGATGGAAAGGCATACAGCTTGGTAAATAGATTTGACTAACACACTGTACTGACAACTATGTCAGATTAAACCTGTACCAATTGGCGTTGTGAAATTGTTTATTTTTTCATGATGGTGATCGGTAGTGGCGTCTGCACCACTATGTAACGTCAACTCCAGATACAACTTGGGAGTAAGTGCAATGTCCATTGGTCCGCACAACTGGGTAGTGCCTGCCCAACCAATATATAAAGTGGCACAATGTGTGTGTGTGTTTTGAGGGAGACAAGCTCCATCAAATTTCCCACGTTCAGACAAAAGATACTGACACTCCTGACATGCTTATCTGCATGACTTTTATATATAAAGCCTAGTGTGAGCATTTGCACAATTGATAGAATGTTATTATTATTGAATACCCTTACTGGATGTGCTTTATTATACATGAAGAATAATTGAAAAACACTATGTTAGACAAAAAAAAAAACATGTAGAAAAATGAACGGGAAATGCATATCATACATAGTCTTTGGTTTAAAAGTTGAGGTATAAATATGCAAACCCTGTGTTCTCCAATGTCCCCAGGTATTACATATTTATGTGGTGGTGTATAACATGGTAAATTAGATAATATATTTACTTAGAACCATTATTCCATTATTCATCATTGTTATTTTTGCACATTACATTGCGATGCAGATGTTTTCCCTTATGTATGTGTTCATTCGCTTTCCTAGTATATGAGTCTCTGTTTTATTTTCTAACATCTCCCCTGTGTTTTTCTTTCTGCCCCAATGAAATCAATCAATGTTACATTGAGAATCACGTTGTGCAGCTTCTCCCCAAGGTGCCAGTGTTACTCCCTCCTGTTTTCAATGTGATTCACATGTCAATAGTGACATCAAGGTCACAGGTCAAATTAGAGTTCTAGATTGCCAAGTCAATCGAGGAGCCATTTAAACGTTACTGAATTTCCATTAAATACACTGTGTAAAGTGACATTCCAGCAGGCAGCCATGAAAGATGTGTGGTCAAAATGTTAAACTGGCACCTGATTTATTATTTATAAGTGTAACTGAAACATTTAAACTAAAATGTGACCAGTAGACCCCTAGACCTATTCAATGTTCAATGCATGTAGAAGGATGCATTTAACGTGGATTCTGGGATACAGGAAGCATGTAAGTAAACATAAACAATGTATATTAAAGGAGAACTCTCTTTAAAATAGGTTTGGTTAATTAAAAGATTGCATCACGTTAAGGCATTTTAAATAGTAATTCTGTGATGAAAAATATAAATAAAAAGCTATTTTGAGCCTTCTCTGCTTAGTATAACTCTATTTTGCATCCTAATGAAGATTATTCCAGTTTAAAACAATAATGTAGGTTCTGTGAAAGAGCTATATTGAGCAAATATTAAAGCATTTCTATTTAAAATGCCCACAATGGATGCAATTCTTCAACTAAACACTTAACATGTTTTTTTAACATGCTTGGTAGTGTAAAGGTACTAAATGGAAGCACTCCATAAAAAATAACCATTATTATGAAATAATAATAATTTCAAAATCCAAAACAGAGTTATATTAGGTTGATTGCCAATTAGTCTTATATAGAAGATTTCTGATCAATGCTTTGATATAGTTAAAAACAATCCAAATAGTTGGTACCCAAATAGGGTTGCCACCTAGCCGGTATTTTACCGGCAGGCATGTAAAAAATTTGCTTCATGCCAATGTTAAGTCTATGGAGACAGTACCAAGGCTGGTATTTTTTTGAAGAAAAGGTGGCAACCCTATACCCAAATGTGCATCTGTCATAGAAACTGCAATACTATTTAATGTGCCAAAGGTAGGACAGCATAGACCAAAGATGGACACACTGCATTAGCAAGGAGGAAGCTCACTTTAAAGGTTAGACAGACACTTAACCGGATAGTTGCTAGAGTTTCAGAAGTATAGCATCAAAAACTAACACAGAATTGAATCAGAACCTCTGTGACCCATTTTCAGTAAAACTTCTACAAAGCTGAAAATCATGACAGTTGCTATTTAGAATCCACTTGTATCCAAGGCTAATACCCAGAGATGTATAACATGGTTTAAGGAGCTCAAACCCTGCCTCCCTGAGCAATGGAAAAAGTAATGTGCTACTATGTGTCCTCTTTTACCCTATTTACAACATTCTAATAGTTTACATTTGGAAAAAACCAAATCATGTCTTCAATATGTAACTACTGCTATGAATTGGTAAATTTGGTGGCATATCTTTAATATTCTGGGTGGTCATCTTGTGTGAGTCTTGAGCAGCTTCTAACACTTTATATAGAAAGTACATAAAATATTTATAGGTTGAGTATCCCTTATCCAAAATGCTTGGGACCAGAAGTATTTTGGAAAATGGATCATTTTGGATAAAGGATTATAGGATAAGGGATACTCAACCTATACTTTGCTATTAGACTGATTAAACTGGGCAATAAAATAAATAATATTGGTGAATAATTCTCATCAATAAAATACATATGCATTGTGTAATACGTATATAAAACAGTATTTTTCTCACATTTCTTTAATAAGCAGAAGTACAGTATAGTAAATATAACTCCCGCTAGAATGCTTGGCTCAAGATCCAAGTCCATTGCGAATGTAGTGGGATCAAGATGTGAATCCTGAGATCCTGCTAAACTTCCAGTTTAATGTGGAGCCATTGGAGCACCGTGCTACAACATGAACTGTGGCCTTACGCATATACAGTATTTACTGTTATATGATTTTTTGCTTGGTTTTTCTAAACCTACTCTTGTCTGTAATTATTTGGATTACTTTTCTTCCGTGTTCTTCAGTTTGTAAAATGTCTCCATAAACAGAATCTCTTATGAAGAATGTGCGTAATCATTTAGTTAGAAACCAGGTCACAAAGGGAATTTAGTTTCAAAAATTAAAATAATGATTTAAAAAAAAACTCAATTAATTGTAGTCTCATGCAGGGTTGACCATCTAGTGATGTTTATTTGAGCGATAAAGACTGCACTCTGTGTTTAGTGATCACTTCATGCATCTTACAGAACTAAAATCTCTCCCTAAACATTTCTTTAATATATAAACTACCAGATCTTTAATGACATTGCACTTGTCTGAAAACCTATGATCAAATGGGCTATTTAACACTAATATCCTGTAACATAAGCACAGTTTGGGGAGATTACTTGTTAACGTTTAATGGACACTCAACCGATGTAATGCTGGCTTAATCTATTGCCAGTTAACAAGTGCTGCCTTTGCCATGATTAGGCCAGCATGATATATGATTTATGTAATGTTTTAAAACGTGTTCTATGTCACCTAGAGCACTTTTGTGTTCACTTATGTTACAAGCATTGATCTATTAATTCACCTTAAAGGACATTTGCAGTCAAAAGATGAACTTATGTTTAAAGGACAACTAAACTGTTTTTTACCCTTGCTTGCCCATAGGAAGCGTGGGTTAACAAAGCATGTCCTGACTGTCTGCCGTAAACCCGACATCTATCGTAATAGATTGTGGCGAAACGCGTGAGACTGTGTCTCTCCGATTATGCTTTTACTTATTCATTAATAAACGTCTTTTTTAGTTTCCTAAAACACTACGTTTAATGATTTTTTGGACTTATCAAGAAGGGATGAAGTGGTGCGCTACCTTGGCTTGCTGCAATTTTTTTTTTATATCAGTTTACACACTAGGGACAACTAACCTTTCACTCGTGCTTATGTATAAGAACCACAATGAAACATAAGCTAATATTTTGCCTACAGTTATCCTTTGAGCACCATCCAATGTATTTCCAATATATTTTGTTTATGTGTAGGTAGATGTGGGTGTGTATATATATATATAACAGTATATCTGTCTTGCTTGCCTCTCTGATGATAATGAGTGGGATCGTTTGGGGTGTTTTTGGGGGTACACAATGCATTACATGCCACTCTGGCACAAAATTATGTATGAAGAAGTCGCACAAAAAGAGTCATATTTTTTCAGAGAAAAAAAAAAATTCACTGCTAAACTGTGAGACACACACATATATATATATATATATATATATATATATATATATATATTCATATAAATGACTCGCACTAGGTAAATCATTTTTACTGTGCAAAAATGAAGTACTGCTTTAGTGTAACTATGGGTGCAAGTGAACTTCTGTGAATTAGTTATGGCGTTGCCTCTATTTTCCCAGAGGGCACAAGATCAAAAGATTGAAAGAAAGCTATCCTTTGCTAAATTAGCTATAGCCTCATCTGCATGCACATACAGTTCTTGCAAAGACGACGCTGCTGCAAACATCTACTTGGAATCCTATAATGCCTAGCAACACACAAAAAAACCTTCTCCAGCCCAGAAATTCAAACACGTAGTGGCTTTTACTTCACAAGCACATTAGTAAAGATTTAAGGCAAACATTGGTCTCATTAAAATGGAGAATAAAAAAAGGAAGCATTGGACAGCATAGTTTTACAAAGTTTGCCACTCAATAAATCTGGTTAGGCCTTGCTGTAGTACAATACCATGCTTTCAAATGGGTAACAGAGGTTAACAAAAAAAATATATATTTTGACTCTTCGGAGAACCAAGTAACTTCAAGGACTACTGTTATCATTTCTTGTTCAACCTGGTACATTGTAGTTCTCACAAAAAAAGCACATCAGAGTATGTTTTACTACTGTGAGTATGTATCTTTTGAGTTTGACGAAAATAAGGAATTCATATTTAAGCTGTGGAAATGAATGACAACATTAGCTTAGTTTATATCTGGATATACTTGGATTTTTGGCATTGTGGGGAATGTGTAAATAATATAATTTTATTATTGTATAAATGAGCATCAAAAAACATTTATGGGATTATGTAAAAAAATGTCCTGCATTGTAAAGTATTGCAAAAAAAAGAAGGTGCATTTACCATTATATATTTTTAAAGCCAAGTGTACCTTTTTAATAGATCCCAACCCACTCTGGGATGTTTTCACTAAAAGGTGAGTTAAGGTGAGATTAACATTTCATCTCACCATTTTAACTATACACTGTGCAGGTTTAAACCTGGAGAGTTTCCCTGCTATGGAAACGTAACAGGATTGTCCCTTCACAATCTAAAGCTAAATCAGTGAGATGAAATGTCCATCTTGCCTCTACTCACCTGTAACTCACCTATTACAGAATAGCTTCCTCTCAGTTTGGAAAAGGTTTCCAAATCTAGTTTGCCTGAGGTTGTCCGATACTTCTCGTATGCTCCTATTCACTGGTACAACCAATGTCTTCGTTATTTGTAATATTGTTAACAAAATAGTTATGTTATTTTCAAAAAATATAGATTGCTGTATACAAAATATATTAACATAATTTTTAATAATAAAATATATATTATAAAGAATGAGGTAGGTTTATTATTAATAAACCACTATATTAACAACAGATGAAATCATATGAATGGTCAGTTTAACAGTAAACATGGATTTGTTTCTCTTTGTGTAAAAGCTGACTTTATAAAAAGCTGACTTTATAAGTGAGCATGACGATGGTGACAGTATTCAGGCAATCTTTGGGCACCTTCTTTATACACAACTCCCATAATGTTGTGTCAGAGTGGTATGTAATGTATGTAAGTACCCCAAAGACTTACAGGAATCTGAGATGCAAAAAACCCTTATCCAATCTCTATACCCTCTTTCAGCCACTCTGAGACAGACATATTATAATGTAACCTGGGACAGGGTTGGCACCTTTTTCCCATATGGGGAAAATGGTGGCAATCTTTCAATTAGGCATAAGTACGTTTTTTGCTGACAGGTGTCCTTTGAGATTGTAGCTGTTTCATAGCACTTCAACAGCAAAATAACGATGACCTAATTTGTATCTAGTCAAGAGTTAAGTGCATGATAATAAACCACTGTTTAAACTCTTATCTAAAACAACAGATGGAATTACATCAGTAGTCAGTTTAGAAGTAGAAATTGATGTGTTCCTCTTTGTGAAAAAGATTATTTTAACAAAGTTAATTTCTTAACATCGTATTAATAATCAAGAGGGGGTGTGCTGATACAAAGTGCTAAACCACATCACGAGTTACAGAAAATATAAGCACCATCAGATCTTCGTCGGAATTATATTGTTTTGGTAAAGCTCTGTTCAAAGGAGAGCTAAGCCTGTTAACTTTGTGTTTCATGCTAACATCAGGTGACTTTACCAGATGTGTCCAAAGGCCTTTCAAAGGAAATCAAGGGACTACTTGAGTAAAAAAAAACTATTCACATGAGGAAGTAAGCGATGCACATATTTCTGTAAATCTACTAATAAAATAACTGTATGGCAAGTGGCAAACTCTAACGTAGCGTTCAGAAAAAAACGCTCATATTTGATTGAAATGTTTGTCAAGCTTTCCATTACTAGATTGGAAAACATTCACTAAACCAGGGATGTCCAAGCTTTTTTTTTGAGGTACAAAAATGCATATGTGTTTCATGCCGCATACATTTTTTTTTAACTAATATGAAGTGTAGCTTGTTTGCATTAGAAAATATGTATGTTTTTTTAGCTGTAAATAAAAAAAAAACAGTTGCAAAAAGTTTAAATTAACTTTATTCAAACAAAACTATAAATGTATAACCTATTTATAGGACTGATTAGCATACGTGTAGTTAAGTCTGTTGGACTGCACCTTGTGGTTAGATGGCTGCTTGTTGGAAGCCTCTGCACTAAACTGTAAACTGAAACTAGTGAAAAATTTGTATGAAAGGATAATGCTGTATGCCCCAAACACACACAGCATTGAAGGTTTAATACCAGAATATCAGAGAAATAAAATATATTACTGCAAATATCCCTTAAACATGCATCGTGCTCCAGGCATGTCATAGGGTTATAATCACAGCCGGTAGTATATCTTCCACAAGGCAAACAAGGCACTCGCCTAGGGCGGCACTTTGCCAGAGGGTGTTAAAGCACTCTTCTGGTGCTTCAAACATTTTAGCTCCCTCCCCCACCGTTCAGCAAGCTTTAGCTCCTTCCAATGAATCAGGGTGATGTGGGCATGTAATGGATGTGGTGGGGGTATGAGGGTGATGGTGCCATACAATGGGGTTCATGCGGCATTTAATGTATTTACAATGTGGGTAATGGGGCATATAATGGGTTGATGGGGCATGTCGTGGGTGTGCAACGTGGGTGGGGGGGTGCACAAATTTTGTCTGCCTAGGGCAGCACAAAACCAAGATACCCCACTGATCACAGCGTACATCTGTGTAAGCCGCAGTCCAGCATCTTTCAATCGGCCCCCTCCGGCACATGTATTTACAGTGATAGCCAATCACAGAGATCACATTTGCTAATCAGTTTATGCTTATCTCCATGATGGTCAAATTGAGATGCAAATTGTGTAGCTCAAAATTTGGCTTCTGATATATCCCTGATCCTGGATGTTTCCAAACTTTATTCAAATATGCTTAGAAATGTTTTAAGTGAAGAAATATTGCAAGTGATGTGATGGGTCATTGTTTTAAATCACCAGTGATGTCATAATCTACTATTGGCCATCTCCAATGTCCCTAATAAAAAAGGCAAAGAGATGAATATAAATGTGTTAACCTACAATCTCATGATTCTAGAGTTCATTGTTAGAGTTTCTAGCACTTTAGACACACAAACAAATAGACAGACATTTTCTGTTTTATAGTTAGCTGCAATACTGTAGGTGGGTGCACATACAGGGCGTAAGTCCCTGCACTTTTTGAGCATTGAGGACCCAGTGACAACATGAAACATACTGTGTTAAAATGAACGGTGGATGTGATAATCGAAGGCTTTGTTGCTATAATGCCTTGATGTTGAGGGTTAGCAACTACGGTTAGTTAGATTAGGGTTAGTGCTAGTATTGAGGTGAATAGACTTCGGATCAAAAGGTGACTGTAGAAGGAAAAGGTCAGAAAAAACTCTGTTTCAAGCCGTATAACTTGCAAAAAACAAGAACAAAACATATAAACAATGGATATTATAAACGTAGGAAAAATATTAGAATCAATTTAGCAGCTTTTTATTTGTGTAATGTGTAAAATGTTTTTCATGTAAAATTTAGAAGGTTTTTATATTTTTATCATATCTTATGACTGTATACTAAATAATGAGACATGATAAAAAAATAATGGTATCTAAAGTAATCCCATTTATGGCATTAAAAGTAATATATTGTAAGTGTGGGTACAGTAAATGAGAAAGAGGGAAACAACAGCTAAACACAAACACAGCAGAAGTGTAAAAAACAGCCTGTGTTCTAAATTGTATAACATTACAAAAACAGCTGTATCCTCAAGGGGTTAAAAAAAGAAAGAGGGAAATTATAATTACTCAACCATACAGCAAAAATGTCAAAAAGACTTCACTCTTCAAGATATATCATTAACCACACACACACGCCATTTGTTTTGCTCCTATTAATATACCAGTTTCTGTGTTATGTATATGCTTTATATATTCTCTTTATTTTAAGGAGAAAGATCTCATTAAGTACATAATTGGTGCTTAGCTTTTTATTCACTGGAAGTCTATGTTCTTCAAGCTGCAGTTGTTTAAAGCATATAACTTCTGCTTAAGCACAATTCTTTATATATAAAACATATTTGTTTGCTCCAGATGTCTTTTGCTGGTGAGCAATAGCTTGATATCGTAGCTAATTATTCAGCCACTAAAGATGCTATTCCTTTGTTTCTAAGGGAAGTAGGGCATGCTTGGTGCCATATGAAATAAACATTAAATGCAGAAACAAAAAATAGACTATTTTTACATTTTTAAAGAAACTAGATTATCAGAAAAATAGAGCTACAAATCAAGCTGCATTTTAAATGTAATTAGATGTTTAATTTACATGAATGTCTAGGTTTGTTTGTTGTACTTATTTTTGTTATTGTAGTTGGCTCGTTTATTGCCCACCTTTAAAACCAGATATTCATCGGTTCTGCTCGAACTTTCAGATTTCGGAAAAGTGCAAATGGTATAGCAATAACAAAAAATGACAAATCACTCAGTTTAAACATAATATAAAATTTGGCTAATTAAAAAAAAAATGACATTTGTATGTAGTTTCATAAACTGTGAGATAATTTATAACAGACAGTTATCTGAAATTACTAATAAAAAAAATAAAAAAATTATGGAGCAAAAATGTTTGCTGCAGTTAATCTGAGCATAAATAGCCTGACATGGAGCTAATATTTAATTTGGTTTATATTCTTTGAAGTGAAATTTGCAACATTTATTCAGTTTTGGTAAATATAATGTTAAACTTATTGTGAATATTGGATTCTTTTGATGATTTTTGTTTGTTAGTTCATAAACTGAATGTATATTATGAAGTGCATAAATTAATTTAAAAAAAAACATTGTGTACAATAAAAAGAGAAAACATTAATTGTATGTATGCACAGCAAGAAAAAAAAAAAACAAGTAAAAGAAAAAGATGTATTTGTGTGAAATTAAGAACCTTTTGTTGCTATAGAGCAATCATCCATACAACATACTATACAAGTCATTCATGACTTGAGCTACATTATTTAAAATATAAATATCCTGACATGAAAGGAATTCAATTTATCCAGGTCATTCCAGGTAAAGTACAGTATTATTTAGAATCTCTTGTCCACATACGGGTGAATGCTTATGGCTCATGTCCAGTTTCAACAGTGTACACAGGAGATCTTGTTTAACCCACAATGTTCATTGCAATGACAAGTAATTCGATTCTGACTGTTGTGTAAGTTCATGATTGCAGCACAAGCTATGCTATGCATACCTAGTAGACAATGATTCTGCATAGAGAAATTATTTGAAAACAGAGATTCACCCTTTCCTTTCATTTCTTTTCATGACATCTATATAACTGTTCATATTTCCAAGTAAGTTGCAAGGTCAATTACTAGGTCAAGCACAAACCTGAGACAAGAAGAAAATGCAATACAATGTGGATTTTCATTTTAAAATGGGAGATTCCAATAGCATAGTTGGGGGAGGGGACCGTCACGGGTGCCTGGATGCTGGGAGTGCCTTTTTGGGCATTCATGACGAGTTGTAGAAAGGGTACATATGGTGCCATGCTTCATGATAGTGTGTGCTCTGGAGGATGAAGGGAAGAGGAATTGGAAAGAGACAACCCATGTGCCTTGCGAGTTTACTAAGTTTAAAGAAATTAGTCACGGTGAACGGAGCCAAAAATAGACTTGAGTGAACGTGTTTCTCCCAAGCTCCAGACTCTAGACACCTGGATGCAAATACTCCCACTGGGGGAACAAACTGGAACTGTGTATCAGGTAAAGAAAGTGAGAAAAGGAGCGCGATACAGATTGATACCGTGTAATAATAGTATAATATGTGAATATCAGTGAACAAAAAATTTGCGATACTTATATTCAGATAACTTGATTGCAGATCTCGTGAGATGCTCATAAAAATAGAGACAGAAAGAGAAAAAAATAGTGCTTTCCGGTTGGGCAATAGCAATGGGGATGAGGGTAATAGGAGTGGTACTCACAAGGTTGGAGCAGATTTACTGCTCTATGTATGTGCAGTAGGGAAGATCCCTGGGCATATATAGGGAACACCAGCCTTTTTGTACTCCACTGTGTATCCAGGTAGGGTATTTAGATGAACTTCCCGAATTACATACGACAAGAAAAAAGAACTCTCATGGTGTAGTATATAAAACAGTATAAATTTTAATAAAACAATGAAGAGGCTTACTTAAAAACGATGTGAGTGCAAGAATGGACTCACTAAAAGCGCTTGTGTATTGCACAGAGTAGCCAGGCGAAGGGATCAAATAGCTGTATGTGAAGGAGCAGTGTCCAGAGAGCGTTTGGAGAGCGAAGTCCCTGAGCATCTACTCACTGTATCAGCCAGAGATCAAATGCAGAGAAGTTGCGGAGAGGAGGGGGCGTGTCCAACGTGTTTCGCCGGTTGTGGCTTCATCAGGTGCACATCCTCCTCCCCTTGACGTCCGTCTTATATAGTGATCGTGTGGACTTGCCTCCTCCCCGCTGTAGGCTGTGTTTAATTATACATTGATCATCTGGTGTAACCCTTTCTATGACGGCTTCATGGGTGTGTAGAATATTTAGTAGATACAGATATATATAGCAGGAATACAACAGAAATACATGTTCAATAATAATTCGGCCGTCTCATTAGCAAAATACTCTGTCACTCGGGACTAATAAATCATGCAAAAGCGTGTATTTATCTCTATAGATGTAAAGGGTAAAAAGATATACTTTGGACAAGTAAAAACAAAAATTTTTAATCTTAATTATTTAAAAACGTAATGTTAAATCATATATGTCCCTGTGCAGTGTTATGTCTATTGAGGCAGCCCAATGTAGTTCGAGAAATATATATATATACACAGCGGCCACTAATGGCGTACAATTACCTATTAAAACCTGTTACATTTATTGGGATATAGCCATATGTATCGAAGTGCACATATTAGAAGATACAGAATATTATAAATAGATGTATACAACAAATACAATTTAATCATTTCATAGAGTCATAAAGAGAGGGGGACAAAAAGGTACACATAGATGGTTAATACATATAAATATTATAAATAGAGACAATTCAGTGGCAGTACTATTAATGTGGAGACCTAAAGAGGAAGCTAGAAAACTGAGAAAAAAGACATTTCATACGAGGAGAAAATCAAGAAAATTATATGTATATATTGTAATGGACGAAAAAGGGGGGAAGAAGAGGAAGAAGGAAAAGAGACTAAGGAAAAAAGAGAGGGGGGGGAATAGAAAAAAGGAAAGGGAAATAGAGAGAGGAACGAAAAGAGAAAAGAAAGAAGAAAAGAAGAGAAGAAAAGATAAATTATATTTAGATGAAAAACAAAAGGAGTTAATGATAGGGGATTAACTTCTATAGAAAATTATAAAGATCAAACTCAATATTTAATCCCATAGGTTTTAAGGTTTTTAGGGTATATACCCATTTCATTTCTGTTTTACCTAATGTTTTAACAAAGTCTTCCCCTCGCCAGTGTTTTTTAAGTTGGATTATTCCTATGAAATGTAGTTTTCCTGGGTCTGCGTTATGGTGGGTGCTGAAGTGGGCAGACACACTATGGCCCATATACTTATTTCTGATGTTATTCATGTGTTCTCCTATTCTTTTGTATAGAGGTCTAGTTGTGCGTCCCACATATTGTAAGCCACATGGGCATGACAGAAGATAAATAATATTATTAGATCTACATGTGATTAATGTTTTTATTTCATATTGTTTTGGGTGATATCGAGATGAAAAATGTGTTATCTTGTTTCCCACCATAACTCGACTGGATGTGCATGCTCCACATGTTTTGCATCTATAGAAGGCATTTGTTACACCAAAGGGGTTCTCTTTCTTAGTGTTGGTGTTTTTAATAAAACTTTTACTTAGTGTTGATCTGATATTTGGAGCTCCTCTAAATGTGATATTAGGTTTTTCTGTTAATATGTTTTTAAGTATTGGGTCTTTCAATAGTAGGTTCCAATGTTTATGAAAGATCTTTTTTAAAAATGTATGGTCCTGATTGAAATCTACTATTATAGGTATCCTTTCTACTGTGCTTATACTTTTTTTGGGTATAGGTGTCTCTTGATTTTTTCCGGCCTCCGAGATTGCCTTTAGGATAAGTGCATCTGGATATTTTTTGTCTCTAAAGTTTTCACTAATCTTAATTGCTTGTTCTAAATAGACCTCATGTTCTGTGCAGTTGCGTTTTAACCTAATAAATTGATTTTTGGGAATGTTTGTGAGCCAGGGGGAGAAATGGCCACTGTCAAATCTGATGTAGCTATTTACGTCTACGTTTTTAAAGTGTGTTTTAGTTTTAAGTGTATTATTTTCTATATAGATTTCTAAATCCAGATAGGTTACTTTTTGTTTACTGTATTCATGAGTTAGTTTTATGTTCCAATTGTTTGTGTTCAAATAATTCAAGAAGGACTCTAAAGTCTCTTCATTACCTCTCCAGATAAAGAATATATCGTCTATGTATCGGGTGTAGGACACCAGGTTCGCAACCCAGCTATGGGGGCCATACACAAAAATGTCCTCCCAGAAAGACATGTATAGGTTCGCATAGCTGGGGGCGAACCGGGTGCCCAAGGCTGTACCTTGTAGTTGTAGATAGAAGGCCTCTTGGTACCAAAAGAAATTGTTGGTTAGGATCCATTTGATGCTATTTAATATAAATTCCTTTTGTATCTCGGGGAATGTGGATTCTTTATCTAGAAAAAATTGTACCGCCTCACATCCTTTTTCGTGTATAATGCAGGTGTAGAGCGCTGTTACATCACAAGTTACCAAAATATCATTCTCTTGCCATACGGTGTTTTTAAGTTTATCCAGCATACTAATGCTGTCTCGTAGATAGGCTTTTGTTTTAATGACCAGTGGTTGTAGTTGTCTATCAACGTATTGTGATAGATTTGATGACATGGAATTAATGCCGGATATAATGGGTCTTCCTGGTGGGTTTTTACTGTCTTTGTGAATTTTTGGTAATATGTAAAATGTTGGAATTTTAGGGTGTATAATGGTTAAGCATTGGTATTCTTTTTTTGTAAGAATGACAGATGTATGTCCCTTATCTAACAGCTCCATTAAACTTTTTTTCATATCAGTAGTGGGATTTCCTTTGAGTTTTTTGTATACTGTGTTATCATTGATTTGTCTATCACATTCTGATGTATATTGTTCAATGTCCAGAATAACTATTCCCCCCCCCCCCCCCCCCTTATCTGCAGGTTTAATGACTATGGATCTATCTTCTCTTAGGGTTTTTAGTGCTGTTCTCTCTTTTGGGGTTAAATTCGAAATTTTATACCGATTTGAGGTTTTATGTTTTTCTAAGTCTTCCAAGACTAGTTTTTCAAATAGTTCTATTGAACCTGGCTTTAAATAGTTTGGGAAGAAAGTGTATCTATTTTTTAAGGTAGTGTGAATATATTTTGATTGTGGAGTATTGTTGTTAGCAGCTATTGGATTATTGGCAAAAAACTTTTTTAGACACAGATTCCTTGAGAATTTTTGTATATCTACATATGTATTGAATTTGTTTAGACTTTTATTTGGTGCAAATTTTAGACCCTTATTGAGTAGGGAAACATCATCCCTTGTCAGTGTCCTTTTACTTAAATTGAAAATTCCTATAGGGGTAATGTTCTGCCTCTTTTCATTCTTATGTGTCCTGCGTCCGGCTCTAACTCCTCTAGTGTTGAATCTCTGATTCTTTTCAGAGGGGAGTTTTTTCCCCATGTATTTGTTCTGGTAGGGAGATCTCCTAAAAAATCACTTTCTTCCCCATTGTAATCTGCCAGGGCCAAGAAACGATTTTTTAGTGGTATGTGGTTTGGATTGTTTTTGGTGAGTTGGTAATTATTTATATTTTTATATGCATCATTATATGTTGTATTATCATTTCTACTGTTAGGGTAACGGTTAGACCCACTGGGTCTCCATTGTTGTGTATCTTGTTGATTTCTATTAGGTGTGAATCTTGGTGTGTGTGAGTATTGAGGTTTAAAATGTCTGTAGTTTGTGGCATTATGTTCCATGGAGTTTGTGTTGTTATAGCTTCCGTCTCTATTGAAACGTGAGAAGTTTCTAATTTTGTCATTTTTGTAATCTGTTTTGTCTCTTATATATTTCTTACATTTCATATTTCTAACCTCTCGTTCAATATTTTCTAAATCCTTTTTGCTTTTATCAGATAAATCCTTAAAGTCTCCACTGTCAGAGAACGGTTGTAAGTTCTCTTGGAATCTCTGTATTTCTTCATCTAGTGTATTGAGGGTCTTTCTTCGTTGTCTAATAATTAGGCCCATTAGTTCCCTTGTGCAGTTTTCCAATATGATGTTCCAGAATTTCATGAACTCTGGATCATCTTGCCCAAAGGTAGGGGCCTTCAATATTCTTAATCCTCTGGGGGTGATGTTATCCTTGAGATATTTTTCAAGGGTAATCACCTCCCACTTGATTTTGGCTTCTTTTATTAATAATTTATCTAGATTTCTAAACACTTCCTCTAGATTATCTGTGCAATTAGGGACCTTATTGTCTCTTTCTGTTTCATCAAAGAATCTCTGAAAGTTGGTGTCTAGCATCTTACGATATTCAAAAATAGACATATTAATGAAAATGTATATGTATTTGCTAGGTTAAAGATGTGTATATTGAGGAGAATAATTGCAAGTGTGTAAATAGACAACAATATGTGCGGAACAAAAAATGAATAAAAATTAAATAAACAATATTATAACAATATATAAAAAATTTTTTATAAAAAACTTATTTGTGCAGCCAACACCAATGAAATGATTAAATTGTATTTGTTGTATACATCTATTTATAATATTCTGTATCTTCTAATATGTGCACTTCGATACATATGGCTATATCCCAATAAATGTAACAGGTTTTAATAGGTAATTGTACGCCATTAGTGGCCGCTGTGTCTATATATATATTTCTCGTACTACATTGGGCTGCCTCAATAGACATAACACTGCACAGGGACATATATGATTTAACATTACGTTTTTAAATAATTAAGATTAAAAAATTTTGTTTTTACTTGACCAAAGTATATCTTTTTACCCTTTACATCTATAGAGATAAATACACGCTTTTGCATGAGACGGCCGAATTATTATTGAACATGTATTTCTGTTGTATTCCTGCTATATATATCTGTATCTACTAAATATTCTACACACCCATGAAGCCGTCATAGAAAGGGTTACACCAGATGATCAATATATAATTAAACACAGCCTACAGCGGGGAGGCGGCAAGTCCACACGATCACTATATAAGACGGACGTCAAGGGGAGGAGGATGTGCACCTGATGAAGCCACACCCGGCGAAACGCGTAGGACACGCCCCCTCCTCTCCGCAACTTCTCTGCATTTGATCTCTGGCTGATACAGTGAGTAGATGCTCAGGGACTTCGCTCTCCAAACGCTCTCTGGACACTGCTCCTTCACATACAGCTATTTGATCCCTTCGCCTGGCTACTCTGTGCAATACACAAGCGCTTTTAGTGAGTCAATTCTTGCACTCACATCGTTTTTAAGTAAGCCTCTTCATTGTTTTATTAAAATTTATACTGTTTTATATACTACACCATGAGAGTTCTTTTTTCTTGTCGTATGTAATTCGGGAAGTTCATCTAAATACCCTACCTGGATACACAGTGGAGTACAAAAAGGCTGGTGTTCCCTATATATGCCCAGTGATCTTCCCTACTGCACATACATAGAGCAGTAAATCTGCTCCAACCTTGTGAGTACCACTCCTATTACCCTCATCCCCATTGCTATTGCCCAACCGGAAAGCACTATTTTTTCTCTTTCTGTCTCTATTTTTATGAGCATCTCACGAGATCTACAATCAAGTTATCTGAATATAAGTATCACAAATTTTTTGTTCACTGATATTCACATATTATACTATTATTACACGGTATCAATCTGTATCGCGCTCCTTTTCTCACTTTCTTTACCTGATCTATTTGTGTGAAAACAGAGGTGTTTTTCCACTGACTAGTGAGCTGCATTTCTTTAAATTTTCACAATTATACATTTTTTAATACTGAGTAGCGCCTAGCACTACCACCTATTCACAATTGGAACTGTGTATCGTTACAAACTTTGCTTTTACCCCGTAGAAGCCTGCCCCGTATAATTAGAGTTGGTGGTTTTTCTGGCCCACACAAGTTTGCCCGTTGGCCCATTTTTCACAATGTGCCCTTGCTGCCAGAAGTCCCTCTCTTTTTTGATACCTATACATTTTTGTATTCACTCTCATTTACTATTTCTTCGCTACAGTCCAACTCTCATTCCCTCAATTAACTTCCATTTCTCCTCTTTTATATTAGCATACAATAGTTGCTATAATAGTATTATGTCTGTTTTCGATACCATGTTACCATCTTTACCCCACCATATCTTAATCGTTGTGTTCTTTATTAATATATCTATGAATCAATAAAGTAAATCATACACTACACAGTTGCCATTCAATGCTGTTCATGCAAAAAAAGGATGTTTGCTCATTTTATTTGCTTATTAAAAGAGAAACTATATAGAGAACTTTGAAATAATATGAAAATCAAGTCACACTAAGTACATTCTACATGTTTTCATCATAAATTCTTATAGCTAGATGAAGCGTGATGGATTTCAAAAAATGTAAGATAGTTCCAGTATACATCAATGTATTTTTCTGGTCTTGTCTATCATTTCTAAACCATCTTTTTTTCAAACTTCACATCATGAGTAAAATAAATAAAAACTATGTTGTGATTTAATGAAGGACCAAAATAGAAAGACTTTAAGTAAATCTCAACCTAAGAAGAGAAAACAAAATTCAGGAGGATTAATATTTTAAAATGTAAAGTAACAAAGCTTTGTTTTATACAAGTTGCTCAAACTAATTTCACTATTTCAAACCTTAGGGGGAAATGTGATACTAATTATGATCACTGTGAAACTGTTAATTTGCTTATTAAATCAATCACACATCTTTTCAGATTTTAGATTATAATTTGTATTTTAAATTGAACTGTTTTATAATTAAATTGGGAACATTTCTCAATCATTTTAAATACTATAAATACTGAAGCTCCGATTTTTGAAAAAGTCAGTATTTTAAAGTGGTTCTGTGATATGCAAGAGTGTACATGTATTCTAATATCTAATGGTTTCCATCATATACATTTATCTTTCACTTTCACACGCTTACACAGCACTTATAATCCTACTTTTGTTTATTTTACATGAAATGATCTATAGCAAAATTTCCTACAAGGGAAACATTTGCGAACATTAGAATACAGAACCAAAGATGCTGCTTATTTCAAAATGTATAATTATGAAATACATCACATTGATCATATTTTTTCATGAAATACATAGAAATTAAAACATATTGCAATGTACAAAACAAAATAATTATTAAGGATTTTGTGAATACTTTTTTTTCCCAAATTTTGCTTATTAAAAAGTTGGTTTATTGTATTCATATTCCTACTCTGTTTAATTAAATGATACTTTAAAAAGCTTTTAATTCTGAGACATTTGAATATATCTTTTCTGTGTATGTATGTATGTATGTATATGTGTGTATGTATATATGTATATATATATATATATATATATATATATATATATATATATATATATCCATTTACGTAGCTCGAGAGCTTTGATTTGTTGTTGCAATTCTGTATATTTATAAATAGAATTTACCCTTATAGGGATGATGGAGTCTTATCAAGTTATACTTCTAAGTTAATCCCATCCCACATGTAGGATGTCCAATGCCATCCCTAAATACGTGACTGAAACGCCCGTAGGATAGAACAGAATGTCCTCTAAATAGCACCAGTTACATTTTTTTTTTTAAATTGTGTGATACTCAAACATTTGTATTTGCATAGACCTCCGTGATGTGATCATGGGCAGGAACATAACATCACCTTTGTGATGCTTTTGTCCTAAAGGACAAAAGCACCATTAGGGATCAAGGGGTTAAAATAGTTATTCATACTTCTTCTGGTAAAATTTTTATTTTTATTCTAACTTTATCAAAATATTCTCCTGTGAACACTCTCTGGCATTACAAAACTGCATTACTATATTAATATCAATATTCTTTATTTTATTGTTGAAAATACTATACAATCATACAGCTCATTTGCGTTGACATTTTAAGAAATCTTTATTTTATTGGTTCAACTACAAATCACTAGACTATGTCGTATTAATAACTATTGGTAAATGAATTAGATCAGACCCTGATGTAACTTGCCAACAGCAAGTTTTTTTTTAACCTAGACTACTATGTAAGTAAATTACCCTTCAGTTCTCCTTACTTATATTTTGCCACTGAAATATTAAATAATATAATAATATATAATAATTTTTACCTCTACACTTTGCAAGTTACCTGTACTCTATGAACCTTTAACTTACAGCATCACACCCTCTATGCTTCAATACAGATCAATCACCAAAACCTATAAATGTCATTCCAATTTTTTTCCATAATATATTTATTTTTTTATTGGACACAATAAAACTTGGATGTCAGGCATATTGTGCTATATCAGAATCTTCAGAAAAATGGCTAAACAAAAAAATAAACTTGTTACTGCAGGAGCTTACAACTCCATACACCCCAACTGTCCAGCTTTGTGTGGTCTATCACACCGAACACCGGACAAAGGTATAGCTTGGCGGAACAGTGAGATTCAGGACCACAATTCCGTGGTCTTGGTTGCTTTCTCCGGTGTCTGGGACAATGGAGCATGTGAGTAGAGCTGTCAGGATGACTGACAGTGCCACCTTGCATATTTAGTAGCGCTGTCAGTGATTCTACTACACTTGCACGGTAGTGCTGATACTTGATCTCTCAAGCTCCACCCACCCGATGGGTCCTAATTCATGTCCTAATTTGCTGGGAGATATGCAACTTACTAATGTGTAATGTGTGCTGCAGGTTCTTCAGTGAAAACGCTAGCATCCAGCATATGTACAACTGCTTTTTAGTCTCTTCTAGGGTAAGCACATTAAAAAATTGAAAAGAGGATCATCAGCCATACCACACTGACGAGGCCAATGTAGGCCGAAACGTACGTCTGTGGTTTGCTGTGTTTCTCGTGTAGAGGGTACTAGCCATGCATTTCGGATCTGGACTGCCCTTATGGGTGGGATCAGTCTGATATGCTAATGGAGTGGTTCCTTTGCAATGGTGTAAGCAGGCAAAAAATGGAGTCGCTCTCCCAAGTAGGTATTATCCTACAGGACAGACTATTGCAGTACTGTTTGTTCTCGGTATTGTAGCACCCACTCCCCTCTTTGTCACTAAGTTGCAACAGGCTAGTGTGGTCTGAGGTTATCTGAGATTCATATATAAAGACCACCCATACGTATGCCTCCCAGTGTGCGACCCCAACACAGGGGGTATTGCTTCGAAGGCACCTGCTCATTATTCACTATTTGGTGTTCCGAGCACTGAAGAATGAAAATATCTGGAAGGTGAGCTTGAATTGGGACCAAGTCCCTTAAAACAGATTGGGGCATACATACTCATATCGAATTCAACTCTGGCAGCAATAAATAGTGATATATTTTACATATATTATCTGATTTGTTCACACAGTGGCACCAGTTTTCATAATATAAAAAGATAAGATTCTGCATAAAAGTAATAGTCCAGGGAGGAAGCCAATATATTAGCCAGACTCCATATCCCATATATACTGCTCATTTACTATATATCTATTTTGCTCTTCATCAATCCAGCAGCCACCTGTGATGAATTGTGCTATTGATCCCACTGCAGAAGTATCCCCTCTATCAAAGTGAGCGCCGGCTACATTTTACTAAAATTTGAAATGTCGAAACTTCCAGATTCGGGCATGCCTCTGCGATGTCACACGTGACATTGTGAAGTTGTGTGCTATTTGGGCCGGGACCAACAGGGTCAGTAAATACCCTGGTCGGGTCTCTGTTTGTGTCCTTTGCTCCTCATGATTGTGATAGAGACCAGGAGCAAAAATATGACGTATTGGCTCTTTGGTCCTTCAGATGGGAACAGGTTAAAAAAAAGATGAAACATATACAGTGTGTTAGCAAGATTGCCAGCAAATATATACAGTAAGAGAAATATATGTTTTAAATGGTTCTGTGATTTCCAGTGCTCATAAAATCACCTGTGATTTAATATACAAGTTAACTACTATTCAATTGGACATGTGTACTATTCAATTAGACAAGGTGAAAACAGGATACAATGCAGGGCTCTGGATCCATCAACTCACATCATGATATAAGCAAGATTGCTATATGATTTATGAGATCTTGCTCACAGCCACTAAACTTCTACGTTAAAGCAGAAGACAGGTTGGATGCCCTGTTTGCTCTGCGGGAGCCATTGTGGTACAACTCCTGATCAGGAACCACAGAAATATTATGGAGTATATTTGTAGTTTCCAAATATCAATACATAATTGGCAAAGGTTATGTTTTCCTAAGAGGTTATTTATAGCTGGAAAGATATGACTTTTTTTCCTACTATATAACATAATTTTTTCAACTATGCCATTAATGTCTGATTTGTGTCTGTTCACTTTTGGTGCATCTCCCCCACCCTTTTTGCTACCAGTTAAAATATACCATCCAAAAAGTATTAACGAGTTTGAAATAGTTAAAAGATGAAAACACAGACTTTAAGTTGTTAGCAGCAAACCCACGTTAATCATATGTTCCCATCTAAGAATTTTTTAAATGAAGTTTCAAACTACAAACATTTAACAAAAATGTACCATATTTTCTTTGTCAAAACTGATGATAGAACAAAATCTTAATTAAACGGCATTAAGCTAAAATCTATAGATATGAGAAGCACTATAAAAATACACAGATTTACACACAAATATAACTTGAAGCAACCTGGATTTTTAGCATACCCATGGGACATTATCTTTTCGGCTACATTTCTAGGGGATTGAATTTACACATAAAACCCACAATAAATTGCGAATGCTTTAATGCAGCCTGCTTTCTTTCTAGGAAGTGTAGGAGGCATCAAAATTAATGGCACACATCCTCTGCTGCTATTACACCTAAGAAAGAAAATAGAATCCTATAAAAACCTACTTTGAGAAAGTTGTGATTTCTCTTTAATGTATTGGCATCTATAAAATGTGATTGTGTATAGAAATACACTAGGTGGAGCACAGTTACCAATAATAAGACTGGTAACATTTACAAAAAAAAAAAAGATGATAACAGGACCATGTCTGCAAAGCTTTTCATACATAAATATACATGATGTATTGAAAACAATGTAATAAGCCATCCTTTGATTTGTAACACTGGATTAAATTACAGACATCATTAATTTCTTTATTGATATCATTTTTTTTGTTATTCCCTTCCAGCAGATAGCGAAAGCTATTTAGTCTGCTACTTCATTAGCCGTATGCACGAATATCAGAAAAACACACTAACAATTTTGAAATAGTTGTGACTATAAATGTATAGTAGACATATGCATTCGTTTTCGGACGAATGCATTTTTGTCCGAAAATAGCATTTTCGTCCATTCATCCGAAAAACGAAGAACGAAAATGCTAAGCTAGCGAAAGCCGAATGAACGAATGGTTAATAAACGAAAATCATTCGTTCATTCGTCCATTCGTAGTACTATTGCATTCTATAAGCCGAAATAGAGTCGGTTTATAGAATACAATAGCATTTCAATACACAGAGACAATGTCTCCATTCATAAATTTACATGTATTCCATAAGCCGACAACCTATAAACCGAACGTTTGGTTTATAGGCTGTCGGCATTTCACTACACGGAGACAGAGTCTCCATTCATAAATTTATGAATGGAGACTTTGTCTCCGTGTAGTAAAATGCCGACAGCCTATAAACCGAACGTTCGGTTTATAGGCTGTCGGCATTTAACTATACGGAGACAAAGTCTCCATTCATAATGAATGGAGACTCTGTCTCCGTATAGTTAAATGCTCACAGCCTATAAACCGAACATTCGGTTTATAGGCTGTCGGCATTTTACTACACGGAGACAAAGTCTCCATTCATAAATTTATGAATGGAGACTCTGTCTCCGTGTAGTGAAATGCCGACAGCCTATAAACCAAACGTTCGGTTTATAGGTTGTCGGCTTATGGAATACATGTATTCCTATTCCTATTCTATAAACCGAACGTTCTATAAACCGAACGTCCCAGGGCTGGAGAGCAAATTAACTAAATGACAGCCAAGCAGAGCTAAAACAGAAAAGCAACTGAGGGAGAAAAGAACAGAAATACAAAGTGCAGAGCTCCAGAACAAAAGCAAGCTAAAACAGAAACCAAAATAAAGATAAACAATACAAGGGACAGGGTTCAGGAACATAAGAGACACATACAAAGGGACAAACATAAATACAGGAACTGTACAGAAATGGGTGTGGTTTAAATAGAAGTAAACTGACAAGGCAGAGGGAATCAGAAAACCTCTAATAAAACCTAAAGACAGTCAGAAAGGAAAACATAACAGGATTTCATGGCAGGGCTAAATACAGGGCAGGGATACAGGGCAAGGACGATATGACCATACATAATAAAAAGAAAGCAGAGCAAGAAGGACACATAAATGCCTGGATACAGCCTGGATAAGAATGCACAAGGGTGCATGGTTACACTCTGCTACATTGGCCTTTCGTTTGAAATTTTTATCTCTATTCCCTTCAGTTCACTGCAATTATCTAATTATTGAGTAGGTCCTTATGTACAATTACATCTACATTACTAGACAACACTTTATGCTAACCAGCTATATTGGAGGAGTCCAAGGAGTACAGAAAAAGCATAGCTTGTTCTTTAATTAGCATGGGATGTAGGTGGACCTGTCAGAAAGACAGTAAGTAAACTACCCGTAGTTATGTACGGAGATCCTGATTTCTTGCAAACCATGTTTATATGTATGTGATACCACTCCGCTGGTACCAGACTTGCTCTGGGATAATGACTGTCAAGGTGAGTACCAGCAATGTGTTAAGTGACTAGGTGACCATTCTGAATTTTATACTAAGTCCAGTCTTCAGTATCGCTTAGTTTTACTGAGAATGACACCAGGATATCTCTAGGAAGTTAAACAGCAGCTTGACTAGAGAATCTCTTTTCAGGGCTCCACTCAATTCTACTGCATAAATACAATGACTCTGCATCAGCTCTGGTTTCACCACTTAAAAAACACGAAGAAATTGGATGTGGAAACGTTAAAACTTTTATAGAAGAATGTACAGGAAAAGTGGCACTCCTCTCCAGGTGATGGAAAATCAAACTGCAAACACGGGAAAAAATGTATTGACCATATTTTGATGCAACCAAAAATAGACTCACAGATAGCTTGATGCGTTTCACGCCAGAATCAGCACTTAGTCATAAGCATGCAAGTTTAAAACGTGTAAGCATTACTAGATCTACGTACTTACTGATGGGATAAATAGTAAAACCTGTGGTTAAGAAGTCATTGTATGTATGTTCATGAATCATGATTGAACAAACAGGTTAAATGTTTCATCTGTTATAAACATCTGTAAAATGTTTACTTTAAATCAGGAAACGGAGCATACTTTCTGAAAATATGTTCTACACAGCGAGATATGTCTCATGTCAATGTTTTTTTTTACTTTACCAACATCTTGATGACTATTCACTTTTCAACCTACTCTTTCCACACTTTTAGTGTAAATTATGTTTCCTCTATTCTGCATGACCAAATTGGAATGTACTTTAATTTTTGTTGACATATAAGGTTCACAAGCAAACTATGTAAAATAATACATACAAAAATGTTACAAAACCTTCTCAAATTCTAACAATTCCAACAGATTACATAGCTTGTATAACTCTTCTTCATACATTATTACATATAATGTACTCTTTTTCAGAGAAAGCAAAATGTAACTACATCTAAACTTAATTAGGCAGACATGCGTAATTTTAGAAGTCCATTTTTGCCCCACCTATCTAAAAATATTAACATACCTCTTATTTGATGCTACCTACACTTAGGCAGGGAGAAGATTCTTTTCTCAGTAGTATCTGCTAGTCTAGGCCTCATGTTTTAAGGACTGATTTTATTATCTGCTAATATCCACCTCACTAGGTTAACATAGGCTAACTTAGCACTCACAGTTCCCACACCTTGCATTATCACAATCTGATTATATTTCTACCTCCCCCATATTTTTTGCCTCTTCACTCTCCTTATGTTCCTCATGTTCCCCATCCCCTCTAGAATTTAAGAATGCGATCGGGGCCCTGTACCTAATATTTTAGTCTGAAATTGTCTAATTGTGTTTGTAAACCCCTTTTTATGCTCTGTACCAAGCGCTGAATAAATTGTTAGCACTACATATATAAATGGTAATGTAATGTAATTAGCACTGTCATACCCTGCAAAATTTAAAGAAACTAGTTTCTAAATTTCCTTACTTAGAACTGGACTCATAATAGAAATATTGACATAAGTGAAAACATGTAGATCCAGAACAATGTCATATAAATATGCAATTAGGTATTGAGCTTCCACAAGCTATGTGATTCCTGATCTTATGCAAACTAAGTTAATAGAGTATATGATACCAGTCAGCTAGCACCAGACTTATTCTGGGTGCAATGGTGGCCAAGGTGAGTATTCCATTAGTCAGTTTGTTATAATCCTCCAATAGTGAATTGTTCCTGAGTAACAAGTGGAAACTTGTAAGGAAGCCCAAAAATGATCCCTTCTCAAAGCTTTTTTTGTAGCCTTATTTGTTATGTCCTTGTACTTTCCCACACCGACCTCGGAAACCAACTGCTAGCAGAAGAACATTGAAAAGACAATGGTACATCTTTTTTATATTATTGAATTGTGTTGTACTGTTTCAACAAGTATGTACAAAAGTACATATTACAATAGAGTAAATAACAGAGCTATGATTTGTAACTCCATATGTATATTTTTTCAGCTCATTGTTCGTTTATGCTTCAGTATGAAAATGATACCTATTAGAAGTTTGAATAATAAAATGAAATGCAATAATCCTTTTCTACCAGTCGCCATTCTCATAACTTTATAACATTGCTGTAAATGTGCTAATAAAATTCAACAATGTGCTGCACAATATATATAAAAATGAATACAGTATAATTAAAAGGAATATTTATATGTCTGTACATGCGGCTTGAGCAATTCAATGCCAATTTCAGATTTGTGTTTGCTTTTCAATAAAATAATTTAATAAATCCCAAAATAACATTTTAATAAGTGAATGATTTTGGTAAAAACACATGCCTAAAATGTCTGGTGATTATTATATTTATGATTAGAACATATGCACTGATACGAATTGAGAAATTTGAGAAAGTGGTTCTAAATAAATGAGAACTATTCTTCCGTGAAATTGAAGATTATTGTAAAACTTTGATTTATAATAATATTTGGCAACAGTCAGGCAGCAACAGCTACTGTATCTGTGATTAGTTTTGCTGGTTCCTTATTTGCCAGTATTTGCTATAAAGCTATCTCTGTGTATAAATGAAATATACATGTTCTGAAAAGCAAAGTCTTGTAAGTGCCCACAAATACTAGTTCTATTGAATGTGGATAAAGCTCTTTTTTTTCTTTGTTCTGTTCTCTGTTACACTTGTTTACACTTGTTCATTTTTTCCATTGCTTAATATGAGAGTTACAGTAAGTCTATAAAGTAATAGGATATTCCAAGTCGGAATGTCAAAACTAACTGGTTTAGTAATCAGTACATCCTAAGAAGCTGTGCTGTCCTCGGCATACACATTTCAGGTCTAACCGATTCTGGAATCAGACCAACATGGATTCACAGAGCATTTACTACATGTGAGTGAGGAGCCACATTTCTGCATGCCCAATCCTTTCTTCCTTATTTACTGACAACGACTGGGTTTGTACATATTCCAGTGTACATCTGTATGCTTTAGAATCTTCAAAATACATAAATAGGGTGGGGCGGCATGCTAAAGTACTTATAACGCCGTTTAAAGGACAACTATCAGCAATGAAAATGAAATTACGTTTGAGAGTTTACATGTGTAGACATTTTAGTAGAAAATGTTTTAATGAAAAATACAAATAAAGTGCCTTTTTGTGCCTTCTTTACTTGTACATCTTTATCAGGAGGTAGACTGCTTGTGTCACATGGGTTAGATTACATTGATTAACATTTTTTTAAATTGCATAACAATTTACATAGTGCTTGGCATGGAGCAAAGAGGGGGACTACCTACAAAGTTAAACGAACAAGAACAGACTGATACAGGAGGCAGAGAGCCCTCCTCACAAGTTTACAATCTAGAGTGAGTGGGGGACATGAAAAACGTAAGGGACTTAAAGAAAGAAGATGTAGTCGATGACAGCAGAAGGAATTTTTTACAGTAAGGACAATTAAAATATGGAATTCACTGCCTGAAGAAGTGGTTCTAGCAAATACCTAAGATGCCTTTAAAAGCGGCCTGGATACTTTGCCAGAGCATGGTGGGCTATGCATCTTAGTATCTGTATCTTCTATATCTCTATATCTTTATACTTTTTTCCCCACTGGAAGCAGAATTCAAAATTTCTGAAGGGGTTTTTATTTGTCTTCTTTTGGATCAACAGGAAAGTATTTTTTTTCAACCTAAATTACCATGTAACTATATTGAAGGTGGTCATAGTAACAGTATTAGACATGGTTGTTGCTAGGTGGGTTTGGCAAGAGATTAATTAGGTGTGTTCTAGTTGGATAACTTGTAAGCTTCTTAGTCCTAACAGTGTGTGAGCACTGTATGAGTTTGGGTGGGATTGGATAGAGGTTAATTAACAGGTGGGATGAGTTATAAGCTTCCTTAGAGAGCATATGAGGTGAGATTGGAAGGGGTCCACTACAGACATAGTAGATCTTGAGGAGGATCTTGTGAGAAGATATTCAGAGGGAGTTTGGGGAAAGGGAACGAGGCAGGAGGTAGTTGCAGCAAGCTGTGGAGTTTAAAGTTTTGATGAGATGGTTGATATTAGTGTTGAGAAGTAGTGTTGCTTAGACTGAGAGAGAGCAGAGTTGTAGGAGCAAAGCATGCATTTAAATTTAAACTTATAGATCTTCCTTTATCTGACCCAAGATTTCAAACAACACGTCTGCACCCTGTTGGTGCTATAGATTGCAACAGAAAGTGTGCAAACATGGCATATTTTTAAACTAAGAGTACATTTTAGAAACTTTTAGACAGGGTTTTTTTACCGTTTGTAATTGTGCAAAAGAGTTTTCAGGTCAAAGTTAGAATTTGTTTTCATTATATTTTATGATTTGTTATAATAAATGATAAGATATAATGAAAATAATGGTACCATAACACATCGCTTCTTAAGGTGATTAAAAACCGTATATTTAATATGTGTGGGTACATTAAAAAGAATAATTACAGTTAAACACAATAACCACAGAAATTAAAAAGCAGCCTCTGTCACCAAGGGGTAAAAAACTGCAAGCAAATGTTTTGTGTTTTTTTTTTAAATGTAACTCTTATTTATGACATCACCTGTGGCTCTACATGCACAGTAAAAACAATGTTCAGGTGATACAGTCCCTTTAAAGACAGTCAACATATGTTCTTCTATCGACAATTGCTGCTTTGTTTCACTTATCTAAAGAGACAGTGCAGTGCCATTTTTTATTTCTTTTATTTTTTTTAATTAGAAAAATGCAAAAAGTACAAAGACTAAAAACTACACACACATAAATATGACATAAGCTCAGCTTAAGCGGACCTGCATTAAATGTGATGATAAAACACCATATAGCTGCCATATTCTTAACAGACCGATGACATACATAAAAGACATAACAATCAACAGTTTGGACAGGACAATTTGACACATAGATTTACTCTTTTTTTTTTTTCTATGCAGTGCCATTTTTATTCCATACTTCCTAAGAAAACATTTAAATCCTAGCGTCAAAGCAGAAAAGCTTTTCAAATTTATATAGATCTCAAAGTGAAAACAGAAAAAAGCAATGTTTCAGCACATAATTGCTTTTAACCAGAGATAAATGCCACGTTGTATTGCAGCCTTCAAATTGCGAAAGAATAGTCAAATACTAACAATCTGTATGAAACAAGAGCCGTTATTTTAAAGCTACTTTTTACTAATGATTTTTCTGCAACAAAAATGTGTGTTTTTCATACTACACAAAAAAATGCTGTGTAAACAAGCAAATTAGAAAATGTAAGTGTTTCGAAAACACTGATATAGGAAACATGTACTATACAATTAACCTTGTAGTTTCTGAAACCTTCCCCACCCTCTAAGTATAGTATATTCAAATCTATAGCCATATTGTTGAAAAAATCAAATAATGCCTAATAACATTTTGTTATTGTAGTATATATGTGTATCTATCGATGTATCTATCGACGTATCTATCTATCTATCTATTTATATACGTGTGTGTGGATGTGTTTGTTTCAGTATTATCCTTTTCCCCCTTTGCTCCAACTATATGCACGTCATTTTAGAATATAGTCATAGAGTGGAATTAAAGTTTAAATTGTTGTAGTTAGTTATATTCTGTAGGTATACTGTCAATATCTGATGGTTTTGTTGGCGGTATGGGGTATATGTGCACGTGTGCTATTTTATATATATATTTATATAGGCAGTGGTGACATGAGAATTTTAATTTTGATAATGTTCCACTTGTATGGCACCAGTGGTTTCTCCTTCATGTGAATAAAAACTGTGTACTGTGTTTTAAGAGAGAAGAGAGCATGGTGTTCTTCCTGTAGAAATTTGAGTTAGTGTGAGTGCCGTTATCCTTTTTACTTTTTATATATATATATAAAACATCCACAAGATAAACAAACTCACAGGGCTTAACGATATCAAAAGTGTTGATTTATTCACTCATCAAGCAAAACAACAATTGATATTTAGGGCTTAGAAAAAGTGTGTTTTTATTGTGGATATTTTATATGGATGGCTAAACTGTACCCGAGCACAAATCAAAGCCCTCATATCACATAAAGGCTTTTTAAAAACTTTATATGGCCATATTATGCTTAGCCTATATATTTTGATCACCCATGTGCAAACCACACCTATATGAAAGCCCTGCCGACATACAAGCCCCTCCCCCACCTTCCTGAAAATGGGGTCTATGTATCAAACTTTTTAAAAAAAATGATACAATGCCAAAAAAGTGGATAAACATAACCATATATTTTTTAAAATACAACATGGTATTAAACTTTTATTAAGACATGCCCCATCACCCACATTGCAAACTCAGGACTTGCCCCATCACCCACACTGCACACCCAGGACTTGCTACAGGAACCCTAAAATATGCCCCTACAACCACATTGTATTACCAGGAAGGAAAAAAAGATACCACATAAAGCACTTATGAATATGCGTTGCTAGGCGCAAAATGCGTAAAAAGTCTCCAACATTTTCTACAGTACATTGCAATATGTGTACTCTTGTCCTTTAATAAAATTATTATATTTTTTGCACAGATCCAGGAGTGCTGGTAGTATCCTTTTTTCTCTGCTTCACTGTTATTATAGCGTGGTCCGCTGTTTTTCATCTGAGCACCCAGGACCTGCCAAACTTCTGTCGCATATTTATTCTAATTTATCTTGCCAATGAGGAAGAGCCCGAAATTTCCTATTTTTTCCCCTTGTTTGGAAAAATATTTACTTACATTTATAGCATTACCAGCATTAGGTAGATGTAAAACTACACAATAATATGTTAAATAAAAATATCCATTTAATACAACTGTGAGAATCATTCACTATATGAACCATAAGTGAAATCAAAGTTCTAAATGTTATTATATTATTGAATTCTAAATATAACTATTACTAATAGAGTGGATGGAGACCTTTCTCGATATGACTTGCTGTTGTTGCACTTAACAATCCATATACATTAGACTTCCATGACTTTATTTCTAACAATGTTGTTATGCTTCAGCAGATAAAGTTGTCTGCTAACAAAAGGAAGAAGGATTATTGTAATTAATTATGATTGTTTTCATTTACACTATACTTTAATCCTTTTGCTTCATCAAACCTAACATTTACTGTATTCTTAGCCACAGTTTTACAGATTTATCTGCATATGCACACTGGACACCTATTCTTTTACATAGAAAAAACTAAATTGGATTCAAGCTCACTATGTAATTTGTTACTGTACCCGGCTATTACTGCCATATATCTATGATCCACTTACATGATTTGTGTATTTTTTCAAAGTATGGTGTTTATCTTTCTTGATATGTGCAGCTTGTTATTGTTATGACAGTCAGATAATTTAATTCACACGCTGTTCTGATGTTTCTCCAACAATTATTGTTAGTGCTGACAAGAAAGCCATGGATTTTTAGCACTTGGTTAATAGTCAGTTTTGTTCAAGATGGCTTTCTACAAAAAAGAAAATATTTTTTTTTTTGGACAAAAAAAAAAGAAGAAAAAAGAAACATATACAATATTGCACTATATGCACAAACGTGTCAACGTATGTAAAAAAAATAATCCTTTCATGCACTGTAAATTGACCGCCACTTTTCTGTTGGTATCAGCAGCTAATTGTTTACACCAGAAATGTAGAACCATGCATAGATTTCTTACTCCCTTCATCTCTGAGCGCATGGCGGCAGAGTCACTTTTTGACCCTTTTTTATGTATAATCCTCATAGAAACCTTGTTTGTACATAAAAATTGAAAATATAAAACAATGGTGGACAAAAGTGAATTAAGGTCCACTTGTATTGACCAAAATCAAATAAAAGAACATTGGCCCAGATTCAATGTTAAAAACTGGCATTAGTGGTAAAAAAATGTAGCAATGGATATTGAATCTACCCCACATAAACTTCGTAAAAATACCTCTGCATCTGCTGAGAAATTGGCAACCCCAATGTAGCATGCATTAACAGTTCTGTTAAGTTTGTGTTAGCAAAAACTGTGCAAAGACAAATACTTCCAACGTACTGATTGGTAAGTCAGAGTACTTAACCAAACTGCATCAAAGGCAGTGAGAGTTACAAACTCAATGGATGGCTTTAGTTGACTTTGGGATTCTGCCTATATAAACAGATTTTATTAACGCTCAAAAACTTTATATGTTAATATAACATTTTTCATGCTCAAAGAGGTGAGGTGCAGATGAGATGCACATTTCAACTAAACTATATATTGTGCAGGGACACACATGGTGAGTACCTCCTGCAAGAAGAGCTCAGTTGGCCCTACATATTGTATAGTTAATACCTTAAATAATAATGATTCATCTGCACATCACTTTTGATGAATAGCCCACTAAAAGTATGCAGCAGGTGACTTGAGGTGAGATGAACGTTTCTTCACTAATGAAAGATTGAACTATGCAGGGCCAGTTGTATAAGTTTAGCAGGATACACTCACCAGGATGCTCCTATACATTAGTCCCCACCTCACTGTTCATGAATAGCTCCCATAAGGTAGGGGCATATTGTGCCCCTGAGAGTGCCAGTCTGGAGCACACCTGTCACTCGGAGGCACGACAGGCAAACAGCCAGCACACAAACTCTTGAAATACACGAGTGACATCCGAGGGGACGACGGCAGTCACGAATTTGCCGATGCCGTCTGTCTCCCAGATGTATTTCTGGGGTTTGTGTACGCTCTGTTCGGAGCACACCTAGCACTTATGGAGCATCTGCACCTGCCATAGGAGTCTATGTACTTAAGGTCATCCATATCACAATATTCACTAAATAAATCTCCACCTCACCAAAGTCCATCTTGACCTCCCATCTCAAGCTCCCTCCAGCGAAAAGCAATACAAGCTGGGAGGCAAGTTGTACTGGTGCAAAAACATGTTCTGGAGGCTCCGCAATAGGTGCCTGGGATCTCTAAAACATATGAGGGGGCCAGAGAAAGTAGACATGCCCCCCTATAATTAAAAATGTGTCTGGAGCTGCAATGTAGCAGCACCAGTCATAATTAGGCGGGGCCTTATCAGGGTTGGGAAGTCATCTAGTTTGACGCTATCTTTTTTTTATCCCTGATCTTGAGATGTATAGTGTTGCTATGGACACATATGTTGCTAAGGCACACTCTCAATGCTCCTTCCCCTTGTAGCCATGCTTTTCCAAACAAGCAGTATGCTGTGCTTGGTAAATGCTCTGAAAACCAATACTGATGAACTTTCTGTTTCATGTGATTTGTGCACATCTATATGGTGGTGATTGAGGGTTCCAATGGACAGACTATCTTAGGGGCGGATCTATTGAAGTATAGTTGTTACTGTGCATTGTGCAGTAACATGGCACATTAAGAAAAGAGTGTTGTCCCTGAAATGTCTGTCTATAAAGCTGCTTTTTGTGTCCCACATTTAAAAATAGTGTCATATAGTGTACATTTATAAAATAGTGTCTCAGACGTGTGTGTTTTGTATTTTCTTTCAACCGAGAAGGAAATAAGAGTGCAGGAAATCACTGCACATTTATCTTTTTAAACAAGAGAAATGCTGTTGCAGCCATGACTTTTAAAGTCTTGCTGCAAATAAATTGGTTTTTAAAAATGACTAATTGTACTTTCACTGTCCTTTGTAAAGAATGATACCTTACAAATAATCAGGAATTAAATGAGCCAAGCGTTTCAAGTCAAATTTCAGGTTGAGAAAATGGCTATAGATCTGTATTTTTTAACTGCTAAGCAAATGAGTACAAGGGATGTGATAGTTTCAGGTGACAGCGGCAACAGGGTACAGCGCTGTCTAACAGCAGTTCCTCATCTCTCCAAGTTAACCTAATTGAAATTCCAGCCCATGTTATGGAGAGGATTTAGGAACCATTTCCCATCATTTCTGGGCTGCATTAAACATAAATTAGCTTTTAATTACCTTGCTTCTTTCCCACTGACATTTAAACTTGTGTATAAATTAACACTAACTATGACTAATAGAGTTGAGTTTCAGCCCCGTAGCCGTCTTTCAGACTTCACTTATTCTCACCCCAGGTTTTGCTGACTATCGCACAGCAAGTTGCTTTAATTTTTGAAGGGGTGTTGCCTTAAAAAAAAAGCCCCTTGTCATACACAGTAATAGTGTCTATTTGGAGCAGCTGATATTTCCTTGTTACTACTAGAGGGTATACAGTAGCCTTGATACTTTAAACTCAGTCAAGATTATAAGATTATAGGAGCCTACCTGTAACACTTTTTTCCAGCGCCGTAGTTAGCTCTTTGTGAGCCCGAGGTAACATTAACCAATTGTGCCCCCAAAACTGACAAAGGTTGCACCATTGCACGGATTGTTGTAATCAAATTTGACACCCTCTCATGTGTCTTTTACATGCCTCTAACTTCTCTTTAGTCTTTCTCAGATATACATTTTCTCTCTAATTTCCCTTCAGTCTATCTTATCACCTTGGCATAATCTGTTCCACTCTCTTTTTCCTCATATTTACTTACTACTGTGCTTACCTCTCCTAATCAATCCTCTTTTTTTTTTATCTCCTTTATGCATTCGACATCTTGTTTCCCTATTAACACCTTCTCCCAGTTTTTCTTTCCCATACTCTCTTTGTAAGTCTCCCCTACTTCCCATTACTCTGTACCCTTTGCTTGGTGTTCTTTCTTCCTAAAAAACAAAAATTTCCACTTACATGTTACCCTCTCTCTTGTTCACTCATAATCCTCTTCTATTTTGGCAAAACACAAATTACAGTCTTCCCTCTTTTTATTTACTGTCTTTTGAAGCATGGAATGGGAGTATGAACTTTATGGTTTATCATAAATCAAAATGTAGTCATGGAAATCACCAGAGTAAACTGGTTAAGCATTAAGGGAAATATAGTTCAAAAACAGCTGGAATGGTTATGGTTATAGTTTTATAGATTTGAACAAAGAACCAACGGAGCAATTGTTTTTATTCTGTGATTTTATGATAATAGATCCAGTGAGTTACTGCACACCAATGGATTATATTTCATGATGCTCACCAAGCAAAAACATCTCCATAACCTGAACACATTTCTTATCTATTTTGAGGTGGTCATGAGGGATCTGTGTCAATGGTGGTCTAGTAAAGGGAGAGGCTTGCCAGAGCCCCCCGTTAGTTTTAGGTCTCCATCGGCCGGTTTCTTTGTGTGGCAATTTGACACTAACAGTGACAAAATGCACTAGTTCTTATGTCACACTTATGAAAATGATATCATTATGTATGGTGTGGGAGATGGAGAATTACTGTTATAGCTTTTTTGGATTAATGTTTTGCTGGAATGTGGGTTTGATGATATTTCTAGCCTATCTGCTTCCTCTCTACTTTCAAAAAAACAAACCATCTGCATCTGTGGTAGTTCTGTCCCTGGCTTAAGATTGCTTTTCAACAATCTTACTCTTTGCATGTACTTAGTTTATTTTGTTGTTGTTTACTACATTCTTGCATTGTTTTGTTAAAACAAATTTTAGTCAGAAGAATTATATATATATATATATAATATAAATCTGAATTGTTCAGTCAAGTATTTAATTTCTGCAACAAATCCTGTGATGGGGAAAGAAAAACAAACCAACCTGCATGAACGAATCTCTTTTCCCGCTCTCAAAACACTTGCAATTTCTGATTCCTTGAGCAAACTCATTTCATATAATTGTAAACTCTTTAAAATCTTTTTGGATATCACTTTTCGCTTGCTTTGTAATTGCAGAAAACACATCCTGACAGAAATGTGTAACAGATTGCAAATCGTTACTCTGCCACATTCACTATTATGCTGATAAATGCCCTTGACATTGTGTTTTCATTGTTTTGTTATTGCATACCATAAAAGAAAGAAGGAAAAAAAAAAGGAAAAAGGAAAATGGAGCTTAAAAACAGTGAACTCAAATTACATCGTCACTAATTTCCAGATCGTCCTACATTAATAGGTCAGTGGAATACAAAACAAGTCATATTTTTGGGCTTTGACTTGATTAACCTTTTTTTCATTTATATTTGCTGCTGCCAGTTACAATAGATCGGAGCATACTGTAATAAACACAAAGGAAAACTATTAATTATCATTTGACCTAGTCAGTCAATCTTTTTTTTTTTTTACCTCAAGTATATTTGTGCCTCTAAACTAAAGGGTTTACTCAATAAATTGTAGGCAATTGAGATGGGAATTTCAAACTTATTCCAAAGTAGCTTAGTTGGAAAAATTCTTCAATGCGAGAATTTTTCCAATTTGCCTACTTTGGCCTAAAGTTTGAAATTCCCATCTCAATTTCCTGCAGTTATCTCTTTATTGAGTAGACCCTTAAACGTTGTTATTATTTCCCTTTCCATAAAATAGTCCAATAGTGCAACTGCAGCCTCTATAATAAACACAACAGGATAACAAGGATGCACACTTATTAGAATTGAATCAAGGCAAGATAATTAGGGGAAATTATTTGTTCATCAATCCTTTTGCTGCCTCAAGGCAATGTGGTAGCGTCTTTGTTTGTGTATGTGTAAAACCTCACCAGCTCATCAGACTTTAAGCTAGTTCCTTATTCTCAGATATGCAGAATGTCATGGCACAACAAATAAAGATCTAATACAATAACATTAAAAGGGAAATTATTAAAGACTTATAAAACTGTAATTCAAGGACAGATTTAAACAGCATACAAATTAATTTTACATTACACAGTATTAACAGGGTAACCAGATTTTGCAAATAAAAAACACAGGACACCCATTAGCCCCCCCCCCCCCCCCCCCCATGTCTGCTGTCTCTCTCTCCTCTGCCCCATGTCTGATGTATCTCTCTCCTCTGCCCCAATGTCTGATGTCTCTCTCTCCTCTGCCCCATGTCTGGTGTCTCACTCTCCTCTGCCCCATGTCTGATGTCTCACTCTCCTCTGCCCAATGTCTGATGTCTCTCTCTCCTCTGCCCCATCTCTGGTGTCTCACTCTCCTCTGTCCCATGTCTGATGTCTCTCTCTCCTCTGCCCCAATGTTTGATGTCTCTCTCTCCTCTGCCCCATGTCTGGTGTCTCACTCTCCTCTGCCCCATGTCTGATGTCTCACTCTCCTCTGCCCAATGTCTGGTGTCTCACTCTCTTCTGCCCCATGTCTGCTGTCTCTCTCTTCTCTGCCCCATGTCTTTTATCTCTCCATTTTTCCTTGTGGTGCTGCAGGCATCTTCAGGACTGTGTACTAAGAACACTCAGACCTCTGTCAGCTCTGCACGTGATACTTGTGCATAGTGATGACTTAGAACATTGTATTTCCAATGCTCTGAATCATAACTTTGCAGTGGGAGCATGAATCAGCACTGACTGAGGTCATAGTGTGTTTAGCACACAGACCTAAAGCTACCAGTAAGAATACTATGAAAACAATGATGACTTGAGTATAACAAACATTGCTAATGGACCTTTATATTACCATCTGTGTTCTTATTAGGCTTCATTGAATGTTCTTATCTAATCAATATTATGAATCTGTTATTGTATTCAGCGTGTTCAGGATGACACGTGGCCTTAAACACTAAGTTCAATCTACGAGTAACACATTATCAAGTTGGGGGAAAAAATAAACACATTAAGGTGACTACACTATTCTTTTCATAGGAGAAATAATAAAAAAACCCACAGCCCGGCATACATCATCAAACTAATATGGTTACCAGCAGTCACGTGACTCATGTATACTGTTCCTACAGGGAGACAAGTTGTAGCTTTTAATATGATAATTAGGTCATTCATTACCTTTACAAGTCAGGAAACTATCACTACCCCAATATTTCACTTCCAGCCTGTACTTGTGAAAAGACATGGGTTAGTTTATCATGGTAATATAACAGTGGGGGAAATCTGATGTGTTTACTTTGTTGTTTTTATTATAGTTCTAGTTATTTAGATTGTGGGTCATTATTTGTATGTTGCTGTTATTTAATCACTGAATACATTTTTGTTAAAGTAGATAACGGGGGAATTCACTAACTGAACTGACAATGTAACAGCAATTGAACTTCAACAATCAGGAATTATTAGCTCATATAGAAATAGTGGCAAGTTGAAGAAATGTATTTTGATTGACTGGTAATGCCAGAATTTTTCAGTATACTTGTCCATTCTGAAAAGTTCACTATGTAGCGTACAGACCCCATCATGGCACTTTACTATCACTTGCAATCCTTGTCAGCTTTGTCAAAATGATCTCTATAAATGCATCAGCTGCCAGTGGTATTAAATGCATGTGAAATTAGAAAGCAGGTAACCACAAGTGGCTTGACCTGGAACTGATTATCACGATCCAGTAAAATTCAAAACTAAACTGTAACAAGACCTTGTGCAACAATGACAGCGATGAGTTGGATGCTTAATCTAAAAGGTAGATTTCATAGAACACAGCATTTTCTTTAATGATGATTTAACAGTATATGTATTATTTTATAGAATATATATATTCTTTTACAGCATATGCATTATTTTACAGTATATGTATTTTTTCACCGTATATATATATATATATATATATATATATATTTTTTTTTACAGTATATGTATCTTTTATTGTATATGTATTCTTTTTAAAGTATATGTATTTTTTTTTACAATATATGTATTTTTTTACAGTATTCGTTTTCTTTTACAGTACTTTTTTTTTTTTTTTTACAGTATATTCATTCTTTTAACTGCAGCTTCAAGGTTATCTACTATATGTAGCTGCTGAAAGTTTACAAATAGCTCTTCACAGTAATGAACACTTCCCATGAACTAGCTTTTGGCAACACAAGCAGAGCACTTGTCAACTACACTCTTCTAAGAATGTAATGGGAGCTAATAGTTTTTCTTTCTGTTTGCTACACACACAAAAAAAAACTCAGGTGCCTTATTAGCACACTTTAAAGCCTGCTCTTCTGAATAAAGCTCTTTCTGTCTCTCAGCGTGTGAGAAGCTGTCTCTGCATGCTACCTGTCTGATGTGTCTGTGGAACTCAACTCTCTGTTTTTATAGTAACATAGTAATTTAGGTTGAAAAAAGACACAAGTCCATCAAGTTCAACCCTTCTACCTATCATTACAGTTTTTGATCCAAAAGAAGGCAAAAAACCCCTAAGGAAGCTATTTCGAATTTTGCCTCCTGGGGGAAAAAATTCCTTCTTGACTCCAAGAGGCAATCAGATTTCTCCTTGGATCAATAAGCTCTTTTATTAATGCTTATTCTATTATTAATAGCCCTGTATGTTCTGCTTTCCTAAAAAAACATCCAAACCATTTTTAAATGCATCTATTGTGGTTGCTAGCACTACCTCTCTTGGCAGTGAGTTCCATAACTTTATTGTCCTAACCGTAAAGAATCCCTTCCTTTGCTGTCTATGAAATCTTTGCTCTTCCAGTCTGAGGGGGTGACCTCTTGTTCTTTGTACCTTTCTGTTAATGAACAGGTCACTGGAGAGCTCTTTATATTGGCCCTGCAAATATTTATATAATGTTATCATATCCCCTCTGAGACGCCTTTTTTCTAACGTATATAAATTCAATTTTTTAAGTCTCTCTTCATAACTAAGATCCTCCAAACCCCTTATTAATTTTGTAGCTCTCCTTTGCACTTTTTCTAGTTCCTTAATATCCTTTTTAAGGACTGGTGCCCAGAACTGTACTGCATATTCAAGGTGAGGTCTAACCATTGATTTGTTTTTCTTCAAAAGAAACGGAAACCTGGTTTGCTACAAACAGTTTATTTTCCTATGCTGCTATGCTGCTCTGCCTGAGTGCACAATGTCTAGAGGCCGTGTACAGCACAACCTCTTCAAACGATAGCAAGGGTCTGCTGACTAAAAAAAACAAAAACACCTTTACTGTAAAACGGTAGATGAACTACTGTATATAAGGAAAACCTGTAGGAAAATAAGTTTTGTTGGTAAATACTGGTTCACATGTTAACTTTTTAAATCTTTAATAAAAAAAAGTTATTGAAAATAAAGCATTTATTGTTTTTATTTCTTTCCTCCCCCTTCATTTCAGGTCTTCTGACAACCTTTCATTAGTTTCCCCACAGGACTTTCCAATGCACCACATTTCATATTACACCACCCATTCAACCTGCCATTGTACCCACTGACTTGCCCCTGCACCCACAGTACCTACCTTTACATCCACTTACCCAATGAGCATGCCATTGCATCTGCTCACCCATTAGAGTTGCCATTGCACCCACTTTACTTGCCATTGCACCCACTGGACTTGCTATTGCACCCACTCGACCTGCCCCTCCACTTACTGGGCCTGTAATTCCACCCATTGGACCTGTCGTTGCAATTACAGACTTGCCCCTGTACTCACTGATTTGCCCCTGCACCCACTGGACCTGCCATTGCAACCACATGACTTGCCCCTGCAGCCACTGGACTTGCCCCTGCAGCCATTGGACTTGCCCCTGCAACCATTAGATGTGCCTCTGCACCCACTGTGTCTTACCACATGGGCAGTTGCAATGTGGCCTCACGATTATTGGGGCAACATGGTGAATAACCCCTTCTGATTAAATGGCAAATACATGTGTTCCTCTCCGTTTTACATAGAAGTTCCTTGCGAGTGAAAACTATGCACTATTTCTGCCTCAGAAGCAGCTAAGCTAGTCTTGGAACCAAACCACACAAATAGCTCTTCACAGTAATGAAAACTAGTTCCCATGAACTAGCTGTTGGCAACACAAGCAGAGCACTTGTCAACTACTGTCTTCTAAGAATGTAACAGAGAGCATTTGTTCTCCATTAGTATTGACACAAATTATATTTTTGCCTTGAAATGCATTCATACAAATACATTCATATAAATACCACTATCCTTTGCAACTCCAGTGCAAATCAGTGGATACATTGCAGCAATCACATCTCAGCATATTTAATTATAATTAATATTATAAAGCACAGCACACAACGGCAAATTTGACTACATCCACTGGCTAATAATTCATTAACTGAGCTACTAAATGTTAATGTTCTCTCTGCAGAAACCCTGTGCTTTTGCCTGATGTAAAAGTGAGGTAAGGTGGCAGTATTATGGAGTATCAATATGAACATAACATGTTGCCGTGGAAGTGATATATTTATTTACTAAAATGAGTTTCAGGTGAGCTAAGGTGAACATTTTTCTTTCAATAACTCTTCATTGTAGAGAACCAGACTTGGTGAGCTTATCCTGTTTGAAGATTGACAAAGACCATTTGGTATAAACGTTGTCACTGGAGTTTATACCAATACATATTTGATCTCACTACTATTGACTGCTGGACTATTCCATTTGTTTTGATGTATTGGGCAACAGTTTGGCGTGCTGTTTGACCACCGATGTTGGTGTCTCCTGTTTGAAGAGCTCAGCCAATCATGAATAATGCATAGTTAAGTCTTTAAAAACATGTTTTAACAATTCATTAAACGGGGTCAAAACTGATATTCTTTTGTTTTGTTAATCAAAGCTGATTTTTTTTCACATAGACTTTTGTGGAATCGGTGGCCAGTGGTATTTTTTTAGATGCACACCTTTTTCAAGGACAAGTAACGTTGCTCCTCTCACATCTGGGGCATATTTCATACCATAACAGTTTTGGGGAATAAATGGTAATTTTCTCTCTTGGGAGAATCTATGAAGAATTTAACACCTTTCTATATACCTTTAACAAACAAAACAAAAATATTGACAATGACCTAGATATTTTAATAGGGGAACTCTATTGTTCCAGTTGAATAAATCCAATCATTACAAAAAAATCAATGTAACAACCATGTGCAATTATCATCGATTTAATTGTGTTGGCAAAAGCAAGAGTAATTATGTAGTTATACAATTGCAACCGTTTATAGAAATGTTTCTTTTTGTTACTTATTGTGTTGTTATAGACCTGCTCAAAGATGTATCCCAGGACAAGAGTCTTTGTGATCAATTATTGTGTTACTAAATATTATAAAGAGATCCATAGTACCTTATTATACAGCTTTGTGTAGCTTTTCAACTTAGAATCTGTATTGAGTTGGTATATTCTTAATAATAGCAATACATGAGAGGACATACCTGCCAGGATAGTAGACTCTAAAATGTTTATAGACCTAGGCTTCATCCAATTGTGAACTAGACTTGAGGTAGACTTTGAACCAAAGCATGGATATTCACAATATAATTTTCACTGTGGTCTGCAGGATGGACTTGAATTACCAGGATTATATCTCTGCCCTCTACCTTTCTTTATTTCCAGTGACGGAGCTAGGGGTTTGGGCACCTGGGGCAGTCCATGAGCTTGCCATCCCTCTCATTACTCACTTTTTTTAACCCCTACCCATAGAAATTTGGTTAGTCAGCTAAATTCACTGAGTGCTACATATGCCTAAGGCAAAAACAATTGATGCCATTCACTGTTTCCATATGACAGTAATCTATACCTGTCATTGGGATTCAACCTTGTTTGTAACTTAAGCACTATTGGTTCACTAGAACAACAACAAAATCTCATTTAAATACTTTCATTCTTCAGTTTTCTTAATGTTTATTTTTTGAGAATCACATGCCTACTGCATTATGTGTACAAATTATTTAAGAGAATGTTTATGTTTATCAACTATTTACTAAAGAAACAGTGATTACCTAGAAACATCCATCTCATTTGTTTACTTGACAACACTAACTCCCTTCAGCTGCTCCAGGACTTTAGATATGTCTGTGACTAGATAAGGAGCAGTGTATACAACACAGAAAACTAGGCCGCAATTGATGATCTCTCACTGCACTGAACCTCCTACAGGTGATTTTCTAATGGAGCAAATGTATTTGTTTTTCCCATTTTGACACCACTGAAATATCTCTGTATATTTAAACAGATTTTACGCTTTATCTAAAGACATGTGGGTCTTTTTGTTAAAGGCAAGGAATGATTGGACACAAATATATCAATTTTATTTTGTAAAGGTTGAGTTATGCTACGCGGAGACACAAGAAAAACTTTACCTGAGAAAAGAAAGGAACTTAATGCCATTTTCTTATATACATTTTTGTACCTGAGACCTATGCTTGAGCTACCCCACATGAACAGTCACTGGTGCGTTCAACCTTTAAAACACTAGATTCTGTTAAATCTAGTAACAAGTGGAAAACCTAAAGACTATTTAAGCCTGGATGTTTTCCTTTTGGATAACTGCTGGTCACCATATTGGCATTCTAGGGAAAACACAGTATAAATGATGTACCAGAATTTACAGATACAGAAGCTGTTATTGTATCAGACACTGTGGTGTAATTCTATACACAATCTCCACATACTCATTCATTTCCTGAGGGATATCTTGTAAATAATATACCAAACTGTTGCAAGAAAAGGTACAATAATGCTGACTACATCTCTGTCTAGTTGTGCGGCAGAGATTTTATTATCACTCTCTCAGGCATGGATCTGTCAAAAACATTAAACCTGCAGTAAGGTCTTTACTTAAACCCTATGTTAAGTATTCATACATTCTACAATCCCTGTCCATTTAGACATGTATTTTTGATTATGGGCTATAACTGCCCTAGTCTACAACAAACATTAACTGACTATTTCTTGCTAATCAGAAACAACATGGCACCTGCAGAAATCTTCCCTGATGCCAAAATACTGGTCTAAGAACAAGCTCCTTATTTTGTCTCCTCTCCTTGTCACTGGGAATTTTCTTGCTCTCTGTAACCAATCACTCACATTGTTTTGGAGCAGTAGATCTGCAACTTCTCTATTAATAGCCATGACACATATAGATTGATTATTTTAAAACCAGACGGTCCTAGTCCCTCCTCTGTAGTTTCTCTCACCTCTAGTTGGCTTCTCTCAGTGTCAACTTAATTTGCTTGCTTTACTAAAAATACATGCTGTCAGTTGTCTGCTTACTCTGATGGGGTTTTTCAACAACATTGCAAGTCTATAGTTGACATAAGGAAAATGTAGCTTGAGATGAGACTGTTTTAGGGTAATCTTCTCTATAACAAGAGGTGATCTGTAAGAGATAGGTGACACTGAGATGTTGCAGCGGGTGGTTTTCACTACATGCCACCATGACACTGACATTTAGCCAAGGTCAGATAAAGAAGTATTTTTTTTCCTGTGATAATGTGCACATATACGTACACTGATTCAGATTTGTTCTGACTAATCACTGGTTCTTTCAATTAAAATATGTGTACTCTCTTAACCATGGTTTACAATAAAAGTACATGCACATAAAAACAATCAGTCATAGCATTATGACCATTGACAGGTGGCAAGCCGGCAGAGGCTGGGTAATGCATTTGAGCAATGTTCTGCTGGGAAATCTTGGGTCCTGCCATTTATGGGATGTTACTTTAACACCTAACTAAGAATTTTTGCAGACCATGTACACCCTTTCATGGAAATGGTACTTCCTGATGGCACTGGCCTATTTCAGCAGGATAATGTGCCCTGCCGCAAAGCAAAATGGTTCAGGAATGGTTTGAGGAACACAGCAATGAGTTCACACTGTTGACTGGCCTCCAAAATCCCCAGATCTCGATAGAATCGAACATTAATGATGTTAGCAAAAGATTATGGAGTTATTGTAAGACTGCATTGGTATTATTATTACATTTTACTGTATATATTATTAAGTAAGTGGTACAATATGGTGTAATGATCAATTTATGGGCAACATCACTATAAAAATGGAACATCATACTGATTTGATTTTTTTTTTTTTTTTATGTGACTCAATAGGGTCTATTCGGTGACCTGAGTTAATGTATCTCATGTCACTGAATTCCATAGACTGTAACAAAAACATTTGAGTTGACCATATTTGGTGATATTTTGCATCAATGAATCAGGCTCAATATCCAGTATATAATGCATAAATAAAGATATACTCTTATATTGAGCGCTGGAGCCTAAATTATAGAAAATACATTTTATAGTTCTTAAAACAAGTCAGTGACAGTTTACATTTATTGTACCAAAACAAACAATTATTGTAAGAATCATGTTAAAAATGAAGATGAAAATGTCAAACAATCACATGCATATTTAATCAGAGGAAATGTACGCTCTATAGAAATTTTGTTTCGATAATTTAAATTGTTATCACAAATGCTATCCAAAGGATTCTTATTTAATTAAAAGCTCTGTCTTTTTTGAGTTGAGACTACTGAGATCAAAAATCTGTGATCAGTGCTTGCTGTTAGATCACATTTCTGTTTAAAATAATGAGCCCATTGTTTTAATAAGTCATTACTCAAAGGATTCACAACTTCTTGGAGTCTGTTTCTGTTTTGGCATTCTAACAATTCTATACAAAAAAGTTATGGTTCTAAATGCGAATCAAGTTTCTTTCTAAGCTTAAAAATATTTCAGATGCTCTTTTCTATTAAGTCATTTTAAATCGACCACAAAAGAACCCACACAAACCGAAAATAGAAACATTGGTGCTTAAAAATGTATCAAGGGTCAGTAGAAATGGCCTGGAGTGCACACCTGCGTATGATAGTATTTTCTATAGGTAAAAGGAAGGCTTATAATACTTCCTGATCAATACTAGCAAGCATTCGATGTATTGATACATTAACCCATAACTCTTACCCAACACATTTTGTCTTGGGTTACACAGATTTGGAAATATTAAGAAATATTGTTTTTCAGTGAATTCACAGCATCTTACTCTGGAATAAAATGGTTATATGTTGATTTGTAAATTTAGCATACAATATTTAATATAAATCAAGAACAAAAATCTGTCACTGCAGGTTGGATAAGTAATATGCATAACTATTTTCAATTTCACAAATGTGTTAATTGATAACAAATATATGTATATATATATATATATATATATATATATATATATATATATATATATATATATAGGTAAACAGAATCAATACATTTCTTTGACTAGAAAAGTCAAATTGAGGTGTTTGTTTTGCTACTGATTATAACAATGCAGCAACATGTATAACAAATCGTTGCACACAAGAAAATTTCTTATTTAATGCTTAGGAATTATTAATAGTTATAATGTGTATATGTACTTGTATGTGCAAAAATAGTTGATAGAACAGTGACAAGTCAAACGAGGAAGTCCATGTGATCCTCTTTTCTAAAAACTTGATATATACTGGAAAGACATATCTTTTCTTCACACTGGCACTTTATATGGCAGTAGAGGTTGAGTATCCCTTATAAAGAAATTTGTTATCCAAAAAAACTTTGGTTGTGCCAAAAGTTGCAAATTCCACACACACCTGTCAGAATGCAAGTGCACAAAAGTGTATTCAGCGTCCAGCCCCCTTAATATGTGATATAGCCTTTCCATGCATGCTCAGTTTCCCCCACGCCCACGATGGGTAATACAGTGACACGTGTGCAGGCTGAAAATGCCAATGCCAGGCTCCTGACGATGCCTCACATCACAGCTACATCACAGTAAAAGTGATTTATTTTCCTATACAGTATTTGCATTGATACTACTGTGTTTCATTAGTGCTTAGAGGCTTTAATATATCTTATTGGGGAAAATAATCCATTATCCGAAATGACCCATTATCCAAAATACTTCTGGTCCCAAGCAATTTGGATAAGGGATACTCAACCTCTATGTAGTAAATGGTCTATTCAATAAAGAGATGATTGCAGGGAATTTCAAACTACCGTATTTGCTCGATTATAAGACGACCCTGATTATAAGACGACCCCCCAAACTTTGGATATTCCTTAAGGAAAAAAACTAAAAGCCTGAATATAAGACTACCCTATAGGAAAAAAGTTAAACTTGTATATATTCACATGTAAATTGCTTTTTTAATAAAAAATTATGATATCAAAAAATGTATTTCTAGTTTTTATTTCTTTTTATGTGCCAATGCTGCCTTTCTCTTTCCCTTGCCCCCATTTTTCTCCTCTCCCACCTCCCCTTGCCTGTCTCTTAACCCCCTCACTCCCCTTGTCTCTGTCTCTTAACCCCTTCCCTCCCCTTGTCTCTGTCTCTTAACCCCTTCCCTCCCCTTGTCTCTGTCTCTTAACCCCTTCCCTCCCTTTGTCTGTCTCTTAACCCCTTCCCTCCCCTTGTCTCTGTCTCTTAACCCCCTCCCTCCCCTTGACTCTGTCTCTGCCCCCCTCCCTCCCCCTGTCCCCCTCCCTCCCTCCCCCTGTCTCTCTGTCCCCCTCCCTCCCTCCCCCTGTCTCTCTGCCCCCCTCCCTCCCTCTCTCCCCCTGTCTCTCTGCCCCCCCTCCCTCCCTTCCCCTTACCTTGATCCCTGGTGGCTAGTGGGGGCAGCCGGGGGATGTCTGCACGATACTTGCAGACATCCTCCATGCTGCCCGACACGGCAGTCTATTATGACGGACAGCTGGTCCGTCATAATAGTCTGCCGTGTCGGGCAGCATGGAGGATATCTGCACGTATCGTGCAGACATCCCCCAGCTGCCCGATTGTCCCTAGTGCCTAGTGGGGCAGCAGAGGAAGTCTGCGCGATGAGCGCAGACCTCCCCTGCTGCCGCCCGGCACGCTCGCCGGGACTTCTGTGACGAAAGCGGAAGTATCCGGCTTCTTCACAGAAGCCCCGGCGGTCGTGCCGGGCGGAAGCAGGGGAGTCTGCGCTCGTTGCGCAGACTTCCCCTGCTGCTAGAGAGGGGGATCCAGGTCCCCTGCAGCTCTGCTGGGGACCTGGATCCATGTCTTATAATCTGACCTCAATTTGAGGTCAGATTATAAGAGACCTCGATTATAAGACGAGGGGGATTTTTCAGAGCATTTGCTCTGAAAAAAACCTCGTCTTATAATCGAGCAAATACGGTATAGGCCAATGTAGCCAAGTTGGAAAAATTCTCCAATGCAGCCACGTGGCATCATTTTTCTAACTTAGCTAATTTGGCCACAAGTACTAAATTTCCTGCAATTCTCTCTTTATTGAGTTGTATGTGTGCTTTACTTAACCCGTTAATATCCCATGTGAATGTGTGTTGGGATGCATTAAATAGCAATGAAAGTGGGGGGGGGGGAGTTGGGGGGATAATTACTGAATGCTCGATACAGTCTGAATGACAGAATTAATGAGGACCATGACAACAAATCCAAGCCTACAAAAAGATAGTGAGAATTAAAGCCTTCAACATCTGTAACTGAAGGCTCCACTTCACACATTCATCTTGAGTGGTGTCTACATTTGGAACGAATGCACTTAATTTGTATCAGTCATGTCGGTGGTTTATACCACACTGATTACACTGAAAGCTTCTGGTGTTAGGGATCTCATTACATATGTTACTTATAGTTGGTTCAGTCACTGCTATTTTGGTCAGTAATGTTTCACTTGGAAAGAACCGAATAGTTTAAAAATTCACTTACACACATTCTTTGCAAGGTATATTAATTGTATTACTAAAAAACACAACACTGTAGTAATAATCCCTCCCAGATATGGCTTGTGCAGGATGTTTTAGATGCCAGTTATAACACCATGACCCTGGTGTAAACACTGGATTAAAAAAATATATACAAATTGCTGGAGAAAAAAACATGTTTGTGAATTTTATTTTTTACTTTAAAGGACAATAATTAACCTAACTAAACTTATTTGCTTGATAGAGTCCAAAGTTCCCTCCTACTATCATTCCAGACCCCTTGGCTCAGTTGTATAACCAACACAAATTAAGGGGCCGAATGTGGCATTCAAATTGCATTTCCAACACTGCCTGCCTGCATGCATGCATGATCGTAGATTTTATATGAAAGCAGAATCAATGGAAACTTTGCTTAAATATAAGACAAGGTTTTTTTCAGAGCAAATGCAATGTCTTACATTCGAGGGCGTCCTATAAGACTGGGATCCAGGTCCCCCGCAGAGCTGCAGGGGACCTGGATCCCCCTCTCAAGCAGCCAGGGGGATGTCTGCGCAGTGCGCACAGACATCCTCTCCTGCCGCCCGGCACGACCGCCGGGACTTCTATGATGAAGCATAAAAGTCCCTGCGGAAGTGCCGGGCTGCAGCCGGGGGATGTCTGCGCGTATCGTGCAAACATCCCCCTGCTGCCCCCACTAGCCACCAGGGAGCGATGAGGTAAGAGGGGGGGGGGGCAGAGAGAGAAACAGAGGAGGGGGAGACAGAGACAAGGGGAGGGAGGGGGGAAAGAGACAGAGAAAAGGGGAGGGATGGGGAAAGAGACAGAGACAAGGGGAGGGGGAAGAGACAAAGGGAGGGAGGAAGAGAAAGAGACAAGGGGAGGGGGAAAAGAGACAGAGACAAGGAGAGGGGGGGAGAGACAGAGACAAGGGGAGGGGGGGGGAGACAGAGCCAAGGGGAGGGAGACAAAGAGAGACACTAAGTGAGGGGGAGAGAGACACACACAAAGGGAGGGGAGAGACACAAAGAGAGGGGAGAGAGAGAAAGGGAGGGTGGGGGAGAGAGATAACGCTGGGGGGAGAGACAGACAACACTAAGGGGGGGGGGAGAGACAACGCTGGGGGGAGGGGAAAGAGAGAGGCAGCATTGGCACATAAAAGGAAATAAAAACAAGAAATGCACTTTTTGATATCATAATTTTTATTAAAAATCACTTTACATGTGAATATATACAAGTTGAACTTTTTTCCTTATAAGGTAGTCTTATATTCAGGCGTTTAGTTTTTTTCCTAAAGGAATATCCAAAGATTGGGGGGTCGTTTTATAATCAGGGTTGTCTTATAATCGAGCAAATACGGTACATTTCCCATGATTCTGCAGATTAAGTTTAAACTAAGTGCCCTCCCTCAAAAAAAAAAGATGAAGTTCACTGAAGTTTATTATTGACAAACATTGAGTCAAAAAAAAAAGTTTAGTTGTCCTTTAATATGTAACATCTAGTGATATTTCCAAAGCAGAGATAAAACATGTATATTGAACTTCACTTATTTCTTAAACAGAAGCCAATGGTTGTTTATGAACCAACAACCAGAACAGTTGTTTGTCAAGCAATTGAACTACTTGTCTGTAATGTAAGGAAGAGGAAGGTAGGAAATATTCTTAATATATTTCTCTTATTATGTGATAATGCCATACATGGCACATGTGCTCACTGAATCACCTGCTCCCTTTAAGAATAATAATAATAATCTTCACAATGGAACTGACCAGGGGCGGGCTGACAAAGTTTGAGGGGGGGGGGGGGGGAGAGCAAAAACAATTTAGTAGCCCATCATAAGAGATAGATACAGAAATACAAACAAGACAGATATGATGACAGAAAAAGTGATAGTCAAACAAGAGTTGGATAGAAAGTTTTCCCTTTTACTACCTTGCCAACCCTCCAGTGGAACTGATGTAATTTCATGACGTTTTTTTATTTATAGTACAAGACATAGTTATACAACTTTTAACCTTTCTCAGTGCAAAAACAACAACTACATTTTTCCTTTTAGGAGGCCAGGCCATTTTTGGGAATTTTGCTGTACCTTCCTTTAATAAGGATTCTTCCAGACAGCTTCTAGATTATATATAAAACACCATATTATTTTTCAAAAGTTCAGTGGTTTTTTTATAGGTGAATTTTACATCACATGAAAAAATATGATGTCATATGAAGGGTCCTTCTGAAAAATAAAACAAGGATGCCAAATGTAAATCTCCTATGTCTCCTAAATACCTAAAATCCACACATGTCTAGTATAATAGCATTATTGGGCTCCCCAAATGTCCCCAACCAAATAGACCTCAAATCTGCACCAACCAAAAATGTACTCCTCATGATTACGGGGGCTAAACACCCAAAAATCGGAAAGTAACCCTCACAAAGTATATATTCCCAAAAAGCACACCCCCGGGGGAACACAAAGCTTTTTTACTCTCCTTCTGGCCTGTCCCACAACATTTACAACTTTTTTGGGAACATGAACGTTTCTTGTTTTTTGGGGGGGAGGGCGGTTGGTTATAACAAAATCTGGTTAAATATTTGTGTCATGAATAAATAGACACCACATATGTGATGTTACACCATTACCTGGTCACAAATAGTTCCCAAAGTAAAAGAATGCAGTATTATGTCAACTCACCCTCCTCTTGGTTTTTGGAGCCAAACTAGTTGATAGCTTAAAAATAACTCGCTTAATAAACATACCCCCATTTGTACGATTTTCACCATAGATGGAAGAGTAAGTGTGCAAATAATATGGTAAAATAAAAAAGTAGTTGAAAGGGGGGAAATAATGGTATGTAGGAACCATTGCCAAGGCATAAGGGATCCAAAATCCCACCTGGTGCACCTATACTGTGCATGTCTCTCAACTGCATGGGACATTCTTGATTTTGAGAGGTAATTCCTCTGTCCTGCTGAGCTCAGCATGTGAGTGCATGTTATCACTAGTCCATATGCAGGGTAGGAGATCTATAAGAGGGCTATTGTATGGCTGTGCATGATTGTATGATGGGAAGCACAAGCCATAACACTAGTGGTGGAACAATGTAGCTGTCCTATGGTGTTCAGCCAATGTTTGTCTGGCTAAATATCACGTGAAGCAAAATCCCCAAACAATGAATAACCACCATGCATGTGTTATGGTGTGGTTACTCAATCTGCTCGTGTGCATAAAACATTGCCATCAGATGTCTCAAAAAAGTGGGACACTGGAAGGCAAAATTGTGCTGGTGGACATATGGGGGGCATGCCCCCTGCAGATAAGTCACCACTTTTACACATGTAACTTTTACACATACATGTAAAAGTTATATGTGTGACTGAAATTATTATCCAGCAACCCTAGGGGAATGTCAGAGGGCTTGCTTGTTGGTACAGTGTGCTGTGCACTGTACTAACAAGGTGCACTGTCACATTATATTTCAGAGGGAGAAATCTAAAAGTTATATGTATTTATGTTCTGACTTTTACATAAAAGGAAAGGAAATCCGCCTTTATAAAGACTGTGCAATGTCACTTTATATTTCCTTATATGTAAGCCATAACATTTACACACATAACTTTTATACATGTATGTAGATGTTGAATAAAATACTGGGTGATCTGGCAATTTTAGGGGTATATAAAATTGGTGTGCACTGTCACTTTATTTGTTGCCATCAAAGGGGCGTGTCCGAATCCTGGACATTTGGACAAGTTTCTAAATAGAATGCAGCTGTTGAATATCTCAGGGAAGCAATGGTGGGGAAGTGGCAGCTGCAAAGTATGCTCTGCACTGTAGGGAAACATGTTCCTTCAGTTCACAGCCATTTTTAACCCTGCAAAGAAATATGAGAGTTGGGTATTTTGCCTGTAAACTGCTGGGGAGTGGTAAATTGATTATCATGGAAACGTCAAAAAAGTAGCATCAAGACGATAATGTATTCTATCTATCTATCTATCTATCTATCTATCTATCTATCTATCTTTCAGTAACTCCCAAATTCAAGTAATGCTGTTACTTCCTGCTGTTCTGGCTGGCCTTGGCACCTTGGTAAATGTTCTGTTGCTGTTTTCTGTAAGAAGTCAGGAGCGTCCGTGGAATATTTGTTTTATCTACATATAAAAGCATACACTTTTTAAATTTATTTTTCCAAAGTCAATACATAGTTTGGGATAATCGTTTGTTTTACATTTTGCATTTAGATACCATTTGAAATATATTTCACACATACATCTATTGTGTAGCCTTCTTTCTTCAAGACATATTGAGTTTCTAAGTAATGTAGCTACTAGAGTAGCCACAGTAATCTACTTTGGTGAGAATGCAACATCATTAGGTTCAGTAGATACATTGCAAAATCAGATGGCACAAATAAATGGTGAAATTAAGATTAGTATAGTAACTTCAAAGTAGCATGGCATCCAAGATTAAAGATGGCATCATCAATGACATCCCGGATTAAAGATTAAACAGATAACGTGTAAGTGCTAATCAATCAAATAAACATAATAAAATCTATAGACATTGAATTGACATTTTGATACTGATCATAACGTGTGTTGGAAATACTACTTGTTATTCCAACTGGGGCAAACTCTACTAGGCCTTCATAGTACAAAGTTAATATATTGGGTTTCATGATTTACAAAGTTTAAAACTAATCTATATAGTCATATCACCAGGAAAAACAGTTTTAAGGAAGTGCATGACGTGATGAATCAGTTTTTTTTATGAAGTAAAGTAGCACGAGTTTATATTCATTACATTATGAAAATCGAAGAACCATGAAAATGTCTAAAACCAGTCATAACTCAGTCATTTCAGAATAGTGATGACTTTTATACCAGCTTTCTATCCAAAATGCAGGTCGGTATCATAAAATCCTCATTTAGGATCAGCAAAGCAAGAAATCATGAAACTGTTTTATATCATCCATTTCTGAATAGACTTCACAGAGTAGCTAAAAGTACAGTCAAAGGGCTGACATGTCAGTATGTAATCAAAGAGCACAAATCAAACATTACAGTCAAATCTACATAAAAGCTCAGTGCTAGATTTGTATAGATTTCTCAAGAGACACTCTAAACATGACTTATTATCAGGCACTAAGAACATTTTCACAACAACATGTGCCATTTGGATTCCTGTGCTGAAAACTTTTACCTTGAGCCTCATAAAGTGTTTCAAAGAGGTTAGAAGTGATTTTTCTGTCACATTCCACACAAAAAAATATCATCTGCCAAACACTGTCAGAGTATTTCTACACCTGTTAAACTTTTAAAGTTCACATGCCTGCTTTCAAACACCTACGCCACTGTTTTAGACAATACTAAGTATTCTATATTGGTTTTGGGTGGATTGAGTTCAATCTGTTTGATAAAATCCATAATGCCTTAGTTAACACAATTTTTACCACTGTAAACAAGATTGATTTGTGTTAATGACACTGGCTTGTCATTATTTATTGATCTCTTAGTTTTTTTTTCCCTCCTGTAAATGAGTCTAATACAGTTAAATTAGAAGTTTCATTTGCTGTTGTGAAACACACATGTAACCAGTCAGTATTCATCTATATTGTATATGTCCTGACAGTTTAAAAGGCAGGAGCTGCTGCCTCCAATAGTCGTTCATTATCTATGGCTACAAGAAAGAATTAAGTAAACTATATGTGGCTATTTCAAACTCCTTTGGCACTCAAAAGGTTAAATGCCCATACTGTGTCCAGTACAGTACTGGCATGGTGTTAAGGAATGGTGTACACTGTCTTAGCAATTTCTGGAACACTAAGCAAGAAGCAGTTTCTCTCCCACCTTTTCAGTCCTGAATTTATTATTAAGTGCAATTTAGATGCAGCTCAATCATCATGGACAAGACAGCACGGGATGCAGTGAAGCACTTATATGTTTATTATCCTTTCCAAACAGCTAGAGTAATGCTGTCCATTATTGCCTCCTGCTGCAATGATGCAAAACAGCATCCCCCATTTCATTTGGAATACAGATCACTCCTCTGCCTTTCACCATAAACACTGTCCATGCCATTTGACACAGGTACACAAAACCACCTGCACTCTAACATATACACAATTCCCATCAGGCTGTACTATCAGGTCTTAATGGTTTGCCCCAATGACTAAACCACCTATAATGGAAGCTCACCTCGCCAACTCATCAAAGCACACTGAAATATCATCAAAGGTAAATACCTAAACACACAACTCTGGACTTCTTAAAGTGCCCCCTCCCCTCCTGTCTTATTAGAAACTGCATAAACTGACAGTCATAGTAGGTGCACATGGAAGTTGTAAACCTGCAGATCTTAATGAATGTGAATTTTGCAAATACAACACTGCACAGGCTGATCTTTAATCTGTATGGCAACAGCACTATGGATTAATCGCAGGCAGTCCTTTAGGAGAGATAAAATAATATTACCAGTTAGTCCTGCAGCTTCACTACTGCAATTCTAATCTTCTAATCGCCTGCCTCTCTCCCACGTTTAATTGTCCAGGAGTTTCACAGCACACGGATATCCCATAGTACCCTCTAAGGCAAGGGCAGTTATCCCCCTCCACAGGCTCCAGTACAGGATCCACACAGCTCTAAAGGAGAGTGAGCAAAGCACCAGCAGCAGCTCTCTGTGTTGGAGAAGCTGCTTCTGAATCAAGACAGGGAGCCGACTGAAAGAGCAGGATGTCCAATCCCTGGGCTTCTAGCTCCAATTCTGACATGCATAGCAGATTGGGAGCTACCAATGCACTACCAGGCCAGGGAGGATGTCTAAAGAGCGCAGAGCAAAGACGTTCTACAGCTAATCGGCTTCAGCACACCGGACAGCTCCTTCTCTATCCCTGCCATTCAGCACTTGCTCACTGTAGCCCTGATAGCAAGCTGCTTTCTTCTGTTACTTTTTTTTCCCCAGGGCTGGCACAAGTAACTACGTGCTACTGACATTCAAGCATCAGGAGTGAGCAAAATGAGTCCAATAAAAATTTGATTAAAACAATAATGTTTGTTGGAATGTTAAGAAAAGGTGGAGCTTCCATTTGGCATTAGCTGGAAAAATCAGTGCTAGGTACTAAATGCCTGCTGCTTATTTGTTTTCAGTAATTGGTTACATACAGTTGTAATTTCCATTTACTTTTTTTTTCTTTTTGCTTTATTTTCCCCATGTACAGCCTATGGAGTGTAATAAAAAAAATGTACATATCTATAAAATCTTTATTGTGGGCATTCCAGCACATAAAGCAGGTCATAATCAGGATCACATACTATTTATGTGCTACTCTGGTTAAAGAAAAAGCCATTTGATTTTTATTTTCAAAAGCCTGCCATTAGCTTAATATCTGCACAATATGTGTCATTTCTTGAAATGCATGTCTATTTCAATAGAAGTTTTTAATGTTATGGTAATATTATGTCACTATTTTTGAATATCTTTCTCTGACCACATAACCATTATTACATTTTATGGTTTTGTACTGTAGTTAAATGATTAAAATGATATAGAGTTCACATCTTCAAAGCCACTTATAGCTCATATACAAGGATCATAAAGTGGCCCTCAAGACACTACATAAACTTGTAATGTCCAACTGCATTACCCGCAGGTCAAGTCTATAAGGCACAGGGTCATGTTGGAAGTTATCTTTACAGGGGAGGGCTGGCAACTGATGGCAAAATGTAGTTGCCCTTGGTGAAAATTAATCAGCCCACCTGCAATCATCAGACACACAAGACAGATATACTGACAGATAGAAAGGTCAAATGTGGTACTACTGACTGGGGCATTCAAAAGTGAAAAGTGCTACAGCCCCAGCTGTTAAGAGAGATTACAGAGACTTGGGGGGGGGGGGGGGGGGGGGGTGATGGCTCCTGGCCCCCTTGCCAGCCCTCTCCTGTATCTTTACCATGGCCAGCACTGCACATTTTAATCCTTAAGGAGTTAATAGTGTGTATATGCTTTGCAGAATTTTTAAATCAAAATCCCCTTTATTGAGCACTTTTTTGATGCCAGTTATATAACTGTGTATAATTTTTAAAGGGATTACATTATAAAGCGTGCATTACTTCCCCATGCTAGATAACCTTCATCTGATGCAAGGTAAAGAAAGATTTAACCCCATGATAGCACTATTTGGAGCATATAAGTCCATGGTTCTATTCCTACCTTAAAGCATCTAAATAAACCATTTACACTTAATGCAATCTTTCAAATAAACAAAATAATTATCTGTACAGTTTCTACTATGAGTAAGTGCTGATTCTTAGATTCTCCATGCTGAACTGGAAGAAATAATAACATACAATTAAAATATCATATTTTTCATAATAATAATCCAACTGTAACCGAAAAGCCTGAAAGTATCCCTTTTCCATAAAGCATTGTAGCTGAATTTGCTTACACACATAAGCCCAAATGATTTCTTTCTCACTCCTCCAGTTCCTAGCTATGGTTACCTTTTTTTTTTTTTTACTGACAATGTTATCTGACACAGCACTGCATTCCTCACAAAGTTTCAACAGTGATGGAAATACTCAACATGAGGATACTTAAACTAACCAAAATATAGGGCTGTGTATTTATTAGAGGGACAAAAATAATTCCATGTTATTTGCTATTTTTTTTTTTTTTTACTGATAATTTCAAAATAGGAAATGGCAACACAATGTATCAGAATGCATATCATAAACAGATTTATGTTCCACTGTAGTTTTTTTCCCCAACCCCTTGTACAGCAGGTGCAGCTATAAATATCAAACAAATGCTTGAAGAATTATCTCGGTGGTTACTTTAGGCCATTATAACCTCATGACTTCAGATTCCAATTATCTGTGATGCTGTCAAAGACACCAAAATGAAAATTAGAATTGTTCAAGACATACAGTATATGCTCTAGTTATATATTTTCCTATGGACAAGATTGTATAATTATTAATGGCTTATGGCCATGCACTTATATTTAATGCAAGTCAATTTACAAACAACTATGCAGCATACTATGTGTTTTAGACAGAAATATCATACATCTATGGTTTGTTTTAATTATTATTAAGAATTACCTGTGCCTTGAAAAACAATCCTTTAAGATGAGTTTAGCATTGTAAAATCATTTTAATGTGCTATTACGTTGTATTTAATTCCCACACTTCTTACAATATGATTGTGGTGTTCTGAAAATTTATTTTAATGTATTTAGCTGTTTTGTGTGTAGCATCAACTCAAATTGTCCAAATTGATAATACTTGTTGATTGATACTACATTGTTCACCCCTTCCTTCATTTAGTCCCACACCTTTTCTACATTGGTAATTTCTTCATAGTAACGGTATAGCAACTCAAATGAACAGTAAAATTACTTTGGATTTGGAGGACAGTTGACTAAAACTGAAATGACAAGAACTCCAAACATCAGGCATTAACTTGCCTTAATGTTGAACTATGCTATTGATGACTATTAGAGGAATGCAATGAATCAGATACTGCCTGACCTGGTGGAACGCATCTCTAACAATCTCTGTAAAAATCCTGAGCACTTCTCCTCTGTTAATCATCGGAGCTGATTTCATCTTATACATTCAATTTATGCCAACAAAATTAATAGATCAATAACAAAGACAATAGCGTGAACAGTTAAATCTAAAAAAAAATGCAAAAGTTTGGCCACTGTGCAGGGGAGGGCTGTAAACCTACCTTCAAGTGCCAAGGATGACATGATCTCCCTTAAAGTATTGCCCACATTCTAAGCACTGTGGGTCGCAAATGTCAACATTTGGTCGCGGACCGATATGCATGCATTTTGTTTTCATGTTCGTAGATCCAGGCAGCCATTATGGAGCGAATGCCCTTTAGGTAAGTATATAAATTAATCTAAACATTTGTTGGTGATTTTGTTATCTAATATGTAAATCATACCATCAGATTTTGAACTTGTTATCCACACTGTTTAGACAATTGTCAAGGAATTGAATGGATGGACACATTACTTTACATACATGAAAATATCAGTTTTTAGTTGCCTTTTGTATACAGGACAACAATGAATTTTGTTTTTCCACTTTGAATGTAACATGGGTTTTAGAATGGTTGGTCATGATGTATTTTTGTTTTTTCCTCCATTGAAACTATGTAACTATCAACATGGAACTGTCTAAGATAACGGTTCATGATGCCCCTCATCACATCCTTATGGCATGTGCTTTTATAAACTGTGATATGTTTTCTTCTGCATTATTTCTTCCTTCCTGTTCTCTGCTAAAGTGATAAACTTTAGTTTTAGCCAAAGGATGCAATTTTTGTACTTAAAATAATGTTCTGGGTTGAATTGTACTACAATGAAAAGTAAGTTGCAATTGTAATAGATAGTCATGGAAAAGACGTGTGCACAAAAAATCCTGTTTGACTTAGGGTCATTTAAGAAATTTTTCCTGCTGTGTGAAATCTTTACTTTTTGAATCCTATGCATATCAAATTATGTATGGGATTCTGTATGCACGGCAATTTAACAACTTCAGTGTCTGAACATATTTTTCTGTATTTTGCAGGTTTGTCTGTTGTTCTACAGAATGCATGCATGTCAATACTTTGTGATCAATGCCATTATTCATTGCCGTGTGGACTCATTGCCAAGTCTTTCTACATAGATGCTGCCCATGTTGACTGCAATATAGTAGTGGACCTGTACTGATTGGATCTGTTGTTACACTTGGTAAGTAATGAATATATATATATATATATATATATATATATATATATATATATATATATATATATATATATATGCCTTTTGTTATTGCATTTTTAATTTAACCCTTTAATTATTGATTCTTGGTCCATGATATTTGGCATTATTTTACTGTACTATCTCCTAGTGTCTGACATAACATAATCAAATATTAAGCACATGCCAAAGTCCATCTGTATTATTATGTCTGTTCCTCTGTATTATTTTATTCCACTTTATCATGCCCTAAATCTGCCATACCACCCCACATCTGAAACTCTCAACTCCATTAATACATGACTTTTGTGCTGCAAAACATAGCAGTCAACCTACTAAACATCGACACTGGTTTAGGTCACTTAACATAATTTTTCATCTGTGAGGTGACTTTCTATTCAGTGGCGAAAACAAGTCAAAATAGGGACTGGTAATATAGCTAATCTCTTCTAAGTGTGCCCAGAGTTCCCAGATATTCAGCCATGCCATTATGTACCTTAAAATGTCTATCTAATTTATACATAGGTTTATCTTACCTAAGTAAAGTCTCTCTTGTTGACATAATACCACTATGTGCATCCAATATTTCCTTGTTAGTTTTTAATTCTTTAGTTTTATATTTTTCAAAATGACTAAATCCAGATGGGAGATTCCACAGATAAGTTTAAGATCCAAGTTAAGATCCTGTGGGAGTTCAACATCCATATGGACAGACAGGTTCTGGCAAAGCATCCTTACATTGTGGTAGCTGACAAGGACCAGCAATGTTAATAGACATAGCAGTGCCAAGTGACTGCAACATCAAGAAGAAGGATTATGAGGAGCTGGAGACATACCAAGACCTAAAATAGGGACTAGAGCGGGTGTGAAAAGTGACAACAAAATGAAAATAAAATATTACAAAAATCAATCAAATACATATATTAAAACATAAATAAAAACATAAATAAATAACAGGGCCAGTGAATAATAAATTGTGTAAAGATATGACACATTTATGCAGCCTACACTGAATGACACAGCCATGTAGTGGGCATTGTGTACAGGAACATCTGCATAGCATAAGGGCTAAACTTAGCGCTGTATTTAGTGTGAGACAAACAAGGCAAGTGCATAGGGTTGCACTTGCCTTGTCTGCCTCTGGGGGGTGGTACAAAAACAAAAAAACGTGCTTGCCGGCAGAGACAATGTCTGGGGAGATTGGAATATCTTGCCTCACCACCGCTCTGCCTGCAAGCAGGCAGCATGTGGAGCTGAACAGGCAGCACAGAGAAACCTCCATGCTGCCTGTTTGGCACCCCATGTGGTATGATGGGGAAGTGCTGATAGTTCGCGTGACCCGGCACTCTGACATCAGACATGTGCTGGGTCACTCGACCTATCTGTACTCACCACGTGGGGAGCCGAACAAGCAGCATGGTAGGACACCCTGCTGCCTTCTACTAGCCACCAGGGACCTGGGTAAGTACTAGGGTGTCAGGGGGGATGGGGGCATGTAATGGGATAGATGGAGGCATGTAATGAGGGTGATGAGGGCATGTAATTGGGGTGATGGGGGGCATGTCATGGGGTTGATGGGGGCATGTAATGGGTTGATGGGGTCATGTAATGGGGTGATGGAGGCATGTAGTGGGGGTGATGGAGGCATGTAATGGGGTGATGGAGGGATGTAATGGGATGATTAGGGTAATGTACTGGGGGTGATGGAGGCAAGTAATGGTGGTTATGGCGACAAGTAATGGGGGTGATGCAGGGATGTAATGTGGTCATGGGGTCATGTAATGGGGTGATGGAGGCAAGTAATGGGGGTTATGGAGGCAAGTAATGGGGGTGATGGAGAGATTTAATGGGGTGATGTGAATGTGTAATGGGGATGATGGAGGCATGTAATGGGGTGATGGTGGCATGTATTGGAGGTGATGTATGCATGTGATGGGGGCATGCAATGGGAGTGATGGGGCATGTCCTGGGTGTGTAACGTGGGTAGGGGGTGCCCAAATTTTGTCACAAAACCAAGATACACCACTGGCTAAACCCTCCTAAATCCAGATGGGAGATTCCACAGAATAACAAAGGTAAGATCCTGTGGGACTTCAAGATCCATATGGACAGACAGGTTCTGGCAAAGCAATCTGACATTGTGGTAGTAGCTAAGTAGCCAAGACTGCAACATCAGAAAGAAGGATGGAGATGTACCAAGACCTGAAATAGGAACTAGAGAGGGTGTGAAAAGTGACAACAAAATGACAATAAAATATTACAAAAATTAAACAAATACATATTTAGAACATGAAAAAAAAAAAATATAACAGGGCCAGAGAATAATCAATTGTGTAAACATATGAAACGTTTATATAGCATTCACTGAATGGCAAAACCATGTAGCTGGCATTGTATACAGGAACATCTGCACATTATAAGAGCTAAACCCAGCCCTGTATTTAGTGTGAGGCAAACAAGCCGAATTCCTAGGGTGGCACTTGCCTTGTCTGCCTCTGGGGGGTGGTACAAAAACAAAAAAAACTTGTTTGCTGGCAGAGACAGAGGCTGGGGAGATTAGAAGATCTTGCCTCACCACTGCTCTGCAAGCAGGCAGCATGTGAGCAAAACAGGCAGCACAGAGAAACCTCCATGCTCCCTGTTCAGCTCCCTATGTGCTATGATGGGGGAAGTGCTGACAGGTAATGTGACCTATCTGTACTCACCGCATGGGGAGCCAAACAAGCAGCATAGTAGGACACCATGCTGCCTGCCACTAGCCACCAGGGACCTGGGTAAGTCCTAGGGTGCCGGGGGGATGGGGTCATGTAATGGGGCTGATGGAGGCAAGTAATGGGATGATGGGGGCATGTAATGGAGGTGATAGGGGTCATGTAATGGGGGTGATGGAGGGATGTAATGGGGTGATGGGAATGTGTAATGGGGTTATGGGGGCATATAATGGGGAGATTGGGGCATGGAATGGGCGTGATGTAGGCATGTGATGGGGTAATGAAATGGGGGTGATGGGGCCTTTCCTGGGTGTGTAGCATGTGTAGGGGGTGCCCAAATGTTGTCTGCCTAGGGCAGCACAAAACCAAGATACACCACTGGCTGAACCCTCCTAAGTCCAGATGGGAGATTCCACAGAATACAAAGGTAACATCCTGTGGGACTTCAAGATCCATATGGACAGACAGGCAAACCAACCTAATATTGTGGTAGTAGACAAGGACCATAAGACAGCAATAGTTATAGACATAGCAGTGCCAAGTAACTGCAACATCGGGAAGAAGGGTTATGAGAAACTGGAGGAGCACTCAGGGCTGTGACACCTAAGCTAGGAGAGTGGCTCCAACAGGTTCCAGGAACAACATCAGAGCACTCAGTCCAGAAGAGCACAGTGCTAGGAACAGCTAAGATGCTGCACAGAACCCTCAAGCTCCCATGCCTCTGGTAAAGGAGCCGAGATTGAGGAACGCACACACATCTCACATATTAGGGTCAGAAAAAAAGGAAATAATCTATGTCTAATACGTTTCACCAAGCCAGGAGAGACACAACGCAACCAACTCTCAATGTCAAGTTGAGAAATAATAAAATGTATACCATGGTTGGCCAGAACAACCAGACCTAATCAACAACAAAAAAATAATTATTGTGAACCATAGCGGTCAATCGATCCATCTCAATGACCTCTTTAATTTCTTTTAACTATATTTAATGTTGTAATTTCATTTTTATTCTGAACCATAGCTATGTGTTTTCATATTATGTCAGGTTATTTATTTGTTTGTATAATAGATATACCTATGGATTTAATAATATTTATTTATTTAATGATACAGACAGTTATTTACATAAATCCATAACTTTTGTACTTCAGGACAACACCACCAGACATGAATATTAGTTCACATCCAATTTTTCCAACAGGGATTCGATTGACAAAAACCTATATTATATAATTTAACTGGAGCAAAGTTTTAATAGAAACATAGAAACATAGAATGTGTTGGCAGATAAGAACCCTTAAGAACCATTCGGTCCATCTAGTCTGCCCAATTTTTTGGAATACTTTTATTAGTCCCCTGTTCCCGGTCTTATAGCTAGGACAGCCTTGTGTCTATCCCACGCATGCTTAAAATCCTTCACTGTGTTTCCCTCTACAACTTCTGCTGGAAGGCTATTCCATATATCCACTACCCTCTCAGTAAAGTAATACTTCCTGATATTACTTTTAAATCGTTGCCCCTCTAATTTAAGACTATGTCCTCTAGTTGTGGTAGTTTTTCTTCTTTTTCAAATTCTTTATTTTTGTACATTTTTAGAATTTATAAAATTTGAATTTCCTGAAAATTCACTATATATATGGAAAATATATTACGTATACAAATAGAACAATCTTGTAACAGATCTAGTGACTTCATTTGACAATATCAAAACAATTAAGACAATTAAAACAACAACAATCAAACACTACAAAAAAAAAAAAAAATAGGAGAACATAGAGGAAAGAAAAAGAAGGAGTAATCAGAGACAGGAGAGAAATGAAGAAAGCTGGGTGTCCTATCCAGGGCAGCGTATCTAACAGTGTCCATCTAATATGTAGTAAGTGGGGTTTAGCCTTTAGGGAAACGCTCCAGCCAGGGGCCCCATATAGAGAAAAATCATTTGGGGGAATCGTGGAGGAATGCGGTCAATTGGTCCATTTCCACTACTTCTTCTAGTATGGCCAAAACTGTACTCAAAGAGGGGATAACAGTTTGGTTCCTAACCTGAGCAAGAGCCCGGCGTCCCGCCAGGTATATTCGGGAAAGCAGCAGATTCTCAAATTTTGTGAAACCATCTAGAGGTTTAGAAAGAAGTACTGAGTATGGGTCCATGGGAGTTGGTTTGTTCAGTAGTTGGGAAGCAAAGGTGGTGACTTGTTTCCAATATAATTGGATTTTAGGGCAATTCCACCAAGCGTGAATGTAAGTCCCAGGAGAACCGCACTGTTTCCAGCACAAAGGAGAGGTTATGAGATGCATTTTCGCTAATTTGGAAGGGGTAGTGTACCAACGTAAGAGAGTCTTGTAGGCTTGTTCTTTATGCGCCATACAAATAGATATTTTTGAGGTGGCTTCCCAGATGTCGATCCAATCTTCCCTTTCAAGGACCTGACCTGTATCCAATTCCCATCTAGCAATATAGGGAGGTGGGAGGCTGGGACCTGATAGTAGTAATTCTGTATAAAGCTGGGAGATAAAACCTTTTTTCCTAGGAGAGATGAGACACACATGTTCGAACCAGGTTGCGGGTGAGGAAGCTGCAGCTTTGATCTTTGGATCCGAGGCAAAGTCTCTCAGCTGAAGATAACGAAAATAATCAGAGGAGCGTAAGTCCAATTTGGCTTTGATGGAATCGTATGATTTAACTGTGCCATCAACATAGAGGTCTGCAATTCTAGATATATCTCCTTGGTCAAAAACTTTAAAGTTGGTTGGGTTCATTCCTGGTGGGAAGGCACGATTCCGATATATCGGGATCATTGAGGAAGCTGATTTGGTGAGAGAGAATTTGAGAGCGCTGGTGTCCCAGATCCGCAGAGAATTGGAAATTGAGGGGCAGCTGGAGCGGAGCAATGGTCTTTGGTGTTTGGGTGTCCAGATATAGCAGGGTAGTATGTCAGGTCTGAGGAGGTCGTTCTCGATGTCAACCCAGCGTATATGGGAGACTGAAGCATGCCAGGAAGCAATTTGGGAAAATTGTGCCGCAAGATAATACTTTTGGACATCAGACAGACCAAGGCCTCCAGCGAATTTGGGCTTGTACATCGTGGTTCTATTTATACGGGGGCGTTTGTTGTTCCATATGAAATCGTTTATTTGTCTTTGAAGGAGTTTGAAATCAGCAGGAACCAAAGGGACAGGTAGGGCTTGGAATAAATAAAGTAATCTGGGGAGGATATTCATTTTGACTGTTGTGATGCGTCCTAGCCAGGAGATATGAAGAGGGGACCAGCGAGTCAGATCAGATTTGATTTGCTTCAGTAGGGGGGAGTAATTCAGTGAGTATAGTTGGGAGTACGTGGCCGATAGTTTAAGTCCTAGGTACGTCAAGGGTCTGTCAGAAATGTGGATGTCAAAGTTAAGGGATATTAGTTTGGTTATGTGTTTGGGGATATGAATGGGTAGGGCTTCAGACTTGGTCACATTTATTTTGAAGCCTGTGAGGGAGGAGAACTTGTCTAGGACATGAAAGAGGTTAGGTAGAGAGGTCAGTGGGTTCGTAATTGAAAGTAAGATGTCATTCGCATATGCTGCTACTTTATAATGATGAGGGGGTATCGATAGGCCAGTAATATCAACGTTGTCTCTGATTGTCTGGAGTAAGGGTTCGATGGAGAGGGCAAATAACAAAGGTGATATGGGGCAGCCCTGTCTCGTTCCGTTGTAATTGGAAAATCGTACTGGCAATGCACCAGGTATGCATATTTGGGAAGATGGTCTATGGAATATGGCAGCCATGCAGTTCTGGAAATTGTGGGGGAAGTTCATGCGTTCGAGCGTCAGTCGTAGGAAGGACCAGTTCATACGGTCAAATGCCTTTTCGGCATGAAATGGGGGTGATGGGGCCTTTCCTGGGTGTGTAGCATGTGTAGGGGGTGCCCAAATGTTGTCTGCCTAGGGCAGCACAAAACCAAGATACACCACTGGCTGAACCCTCCTAAGTCCAGATGGGAGATTCCACAGAATACAAAGGTAACATCCTGTGGGACTTCAAGATCCATATGGACAGACAGGCAAACCAACCTAATATTGTGGTAGTAGACAAGGACCATAAGACAGCAATAGTTATAGACATAGCAGTGCCAAGTAACTGCAACATCGGGAAGAAGGGTTATGAGAAACTGTAGGAGCACTCAGGGCTGTGACACCTAAGCTAGGAGAGTGGCTCCAACAGGTTCCAGGAACAACATCAGAGCACTCAGTCCAGAAGAGCACAGTGCTAGGAACAGCTAAGATGCTGCACAGAACCCTCAAGCTCCCATGCCTCTGGTAAAGGAGCCGAGATTGAGGAACGCACACACATCTCACATATTAGGGTCAGAAAAAAAGGAAATAATCTATGTCTAATACGTTTCACCAAGCCAGGAGAGACACAACGCAACCAACTCTCAATGTCAAGTTGAGAAATAATAAAATGTATACCATGGTTGGCCAGAACAACCAGACCTAATCAACAACAAAAAAATAATTATTGTGAACCATAGCGGTCAATCGATCCATCTCAATGACCTCTTTAATTTCTTTTAACTATATTTAATGTTGTAATTTCATTTTTATTCTGAACCATAGCTATGTGTTTTCATATTATGTCAGGTTATTTATTTGTTTGTATAATAGATATACCTATGGATTTAATAATATTTATTTATTTAATGATACAGACAGTTATTTACATAAATCCATAACTTTTGTACTTCAGGACAACACCACCAGACATGAATATTAGTTCACATCCAATTTTTCCAACAGGGATTCGATTGACAAAAACCTATATTATATAATTTAACTGGAGCAAAGTTTTAATAGAAACATAGAAACATAGAATGTGTTGGCAGATAAGAACCCTTAAGAACCATTCGGTCCATCTAGTCTGCCCAATTTTTTGGAATACTTTTATTAGTCCCCTGTTCCCGGTCTTATAGCTAGGACAGCCTTGTGTCTATCCCACGCATGCTTAAAATCCTTCACTGTGTTTCCCTCTACAACTTCTGCTGGAAGGCTATTCCATATATCCACTACCCTCTCAGTAAAGTAATACTTCCTGATATTACTTTTAAATCGTTGCCCCTCTAATTTAAGACTATGTCCTCTAGTTGTGGTAGTTTTTCTTCTTTTTCAAATTCTTTATTTTTGTACATTTTTAGAATTTATAAAATTTGAATTTCCTGAAAATTCACTATATATATGGAAAATATATTACGTATACAAATAGAACAATCTTGTAACAGATCTAGTGACTTCATTTGACAATATCAAAACAATTAAGACAATTAAAACAACAACAATCAAACACTACAAAAAAAAAAAAAAATAGGAGAACATAGAGGAAAGAAAAAGAAGGAGTAATCAGAGACAGGAGAGAAATGAAGAAAGCTGGGTGTCCTATCCAGGGCAGCGTATCTAACAGTGTCCATCTAATATGTAGTAAGTGGGGTTTAGCCTTTAGGGAAACGCTCCAGCCAGGGGCCCCATATAGAGAAAAATCATTTGGGGGAATCGTGGAGGAATGCGGTCAATTGGTCCATTTCCACTACTTCTTCTAGTATGGCCAAAACTGTACTCAAAGAGGGGATAACAGTTTGGTTCCTAACCTGAGCAAGAGCCCGGCGTCCCGCCAGGTATATTCGGGAAAGCAGCAGATTCTCAAATTTTGTGAAACCATCTAGAGGTTTAGAAAGAAGTACTGAGTATGGGTCCATGGGAGTTGGTTTGTTCAGTAGTTGGGAAGCAAAGGTGGTGACTTGTTTCCAATATAATTGGATTTTAGGGCAATTCCACCAAGCGTGAATGTAAGTCCCAGGAGAACCGCACTGTTTCCAGCACAAAGGAGAGGTTATGAGATGCATTTTCGCTAATTTGGAAGGGGTAGTGTACCAACGTAAGAGAGTCTTGTAGGCTTGTTCTTTATGCGCCATACAAATAGATATTTTTGAGGTGGCTTCCCAGATGTCGATCCAATCTTCCCTTTCAAGGACCTGACCTGTATCCAATTCCCATCTAGCAATATAGGGAGGTGGGAGGCTGGGACCTGATAGTAGTAATTCTGTATAAAGCTGGGAGATAAAACCTTTTTTCCTAGGAGAGATGAGACACACATGTTCGAACCAGGTTGCGGGTGAGGAAGCTGCAGCTTTGATCTTTGGATCCGAGGCAAAGTCTCTCAGCTGAAGATAACGAAAATAATCAGAGGAGCGTAAGTCCAATTTGGCTTTGATGGAATCGTATGATTTAACTGTGCCATCAACATAGAGGTCTGCAATTCTAGATATATCTCCTTGGTCAAAAACTTTAAAGTTGGTTGGGTTCATTCCTGGTGGGAAGGCACGATTCCGATATATCGGGATCATTGAGGAAGCTGATTTGGTGAGAGAGAATTTGAGAGCGCTGGTGTCCCAGATCCGCAGAGAATTGGAAATTGAGGGGCAGCTGGAGCGGAGCAATGGTCTTTGTTGTTTGGGTGTCCAGATATAGCAGGGTAGTATGTCAGGTCTGAGGAGGTCGTTCTCGATGTCAACCCAGCGTATATGGGAGACTGAAGCATGCCAGGAAGCAATTTGGGAAAATTGTGCCGCAAGATAATACTTTTGGACATCAGACAGACCAAGGCCTCCAGCGAATTTGGGCTTGTACATCGTGGTTCTATTTATACGGGGGCGTTTGTTGTTCCATATGAAATCGTTTATTTGTCTTTGAAGGAGTTTGAAATCAGCAGGAACCAAAGGGACAGGTAGGGCTTGGAATAAATAAAGTAATCTGGGGAGGATATTCATTTTGACTGTTGTGATGCGTCCTAGCCAGGAGATATGAAGAGGGGACCAGCGAGTCAGATCAGATTTGATTTGCTTCAGTAGGGGGGAGTAATTCAGTGAGTATAGTTGGGAGTACGTGGCCGATAGTTTAAGTCCTAGGTACGTCAAGGGTCTGTCAGAAATGTGGATGTCAAAGTTAAGGGATATTAGTTTGGTTATGTGTTTGGGGATATGAATGGGTAGGGCTTCAGACTTGGTCACATTTATTTTGAAGCCTGTGAGGGAGGAGAACTTGTCTAGGACATGAAAGAGGTTAGGTAGAGAGGTCAGTGGGTTCGTAATTGAAAGTAAGATGTCATTCGCATATGCTGCTACTTTATAATGATGAGGGGGTATCGATAGGCCAGTAATATCAACGTTGTCTCTGATTGTCTGGAGTAAGGGTTCGATGGAGAGGGCAAATAACAAAGGTGATATGGGGCAGCCCTGTCTCGTTCCGTTGTAATTGGAAAATCGTACTGGCAATGCACCAGGTATGCATATTTGGGAAGATGGTCTATGGAATATGGCAGCCATGCAGTTCTGGAAATTGTGGGGGAAGTTCATGCGTTCGAGCGTCAGTCGTAGGAAGGACCAGTTCATACGGTCAAATGCCTTTTCGGCGTCAAGGGAGAGGAAAAGGGTTGGGGTGCGAGTGTGAGAGGAGTGCCACATCAAGTCAATACATCTCCTAGTGTTGTCCAGGGCTTGTCTATGTGGGATAAATCCCACTTGGTCAGGGTGAATGAGTTTTGGTAAGATAAGGTTTAGTCTGTTGGCCAGGATTTTGGTGAATAGCTTGTAGTCGGTGTTGAGTAGGGCAATAGGTCTATAATTGGCGGTGTCATCTTTGGGTTTACCTGTCTTATGGATAAGTGAGATTGTCGCTGCTTGCATGTCATCTGTGAGGTAGCAACCGTCACGGAGTCCGTTGAAAAGGTCAAGGAGGTGGGGTGATAGCTCCTCATTGAAGGTCTTGTAATAAAAATTGGTAAAACCGTCAGGTCCAGGGGCTTTATTCGCTTTAAGGGATTTGATTGCCGTCTGTAGTTCAGAGGAGTCAATCGGCTGGTCGAGAAAGTCGCTGTCGGCTGTCGAGAGATGGGCTATGTTACTTTTGGCCAAATACTGGGTAATATCATGGACATGGGAAGGGTTAAGGAGAGTGTGGTCTGGGGAGTGTTTGTAAAGAGAGGAATAAAACCTAGAAAATTCGGTCGCTATGTCTTGAGGATGGGTAATAATGGTACCTGATTTTGTGCGGATTCTTGGTATAATCTTTGAGGCAGTTTGGGATCGAAGACAGGAAACAAGGATCTTGTCCGCTTTGTTGGATTTTTCGTAATATGTGCGCTTTGTGAATTTCATTAATTTTGAGGTGTTGGCCAAGTGCAGTTTGCGAAGTTCTGTTCTGACTTTAGTAAGGTCGTTGGTCGTGCGGGAGGTTGGGTGAGATTTGTTAAGAGTTTCTAGGCTGAACAGTTCCGACTGTAGCTGTTGTGATATGCGTTCTCTCTCTTTCTTAAAGTTGGAGCATAAGGCTATGAGTTGGCCTCTGATGACTGTTTTATGCGCGGACCATAGAGTGGCCAAATCTGAAACGGAATCCTTGTTCAGAGTAAAATATTCAGCAATGGAGGTTTTGAGCAACGATACAACATGTGGTTTGTGAAGGATGGATTCGTTCAGTTTCCACGACCAATGCTTGGAGTGATGAGGGAGGTTGAGGGTAATAGTGATGTCTGCATGGTCTGATAGAACAATGGAGTGAATTGCGGTAGAGGCGACCATGGGTAAACAGGATTTTGAAATGCAGAATAGGTCGATACGGGAGTAGCTCAGGTGAGGGTGGGAAAAAAAAGTATAGTCTTTTGTAGTCGGATGTTGGAGTCTCCATATATCCAGAAGGTTGTGGCGTTGTAGGAAATCAGCTAGGTGTTTATCTGAAGGATATACAGGGGAAATTGTGGAAGACGATGTCCTGTCCAGTGCAGGGCAGGTGGTGGCATTAAAGTCTCCGCCGATAATCAGTCTATCAGTTGGGTGAGAGTCCAGAAAATCGGAGAGGGATATCCAGAAAGCGGCATCAGGGACCGCAGGGGCGTAGATATTCAGGAATGTTACGGGGGATGTGCCCAGTTGGCCAGTGAGGAATAGAAACCGGCCAGCCTTGTCGGCGTGGGCAAATTGTGTTATAAAAGGGCATGATTTGCGGATGAGCACTGCCACTCCGGCTATTAGCCATATAGCAGACATTATAGGTAGGATCACGGAATGTAGGTGGTGAATCGTGGGCGAAATGAGTCTCTTGGACAAACACCACATCAGCATTTTGTTTCTTGAAATAACGGAGCATGGACCTCCGTTTTTGCGGAGAATTGAGGCCATGTACGTTGAGGGACAGGAGAATGAGCGGGGATGGCATTTTGGCACGGGAATCCTGGACGGTGAGCAGGAAAAAAAGAAAGAAAAAGAAAGAAGAAAAAGAGAATGGGAGAAGAGAGAGGAGAAAAAAAAAAAAACACAGATGTTATTACCAATGTATGATACAAACACTAGAAACACATGTAATAAAAATAAAAAAATACTTATGAAAATTAAAATGAATGGAATACTAATTCAGTAAAGGAATTCAGTAAAAAGAAAAAACATAGAAGGCTTATCCGTTATTTTTCGAGATCACTGTAACGATAACAGGCGCTGGGCTTACTTTAATGGCCAGTCGCTCGGGTCGGGAGGAGGAAAATGTGATGCCGGGGATAAAATCCCCGGCAGCACATAGAGTGGGTTATATAATCGTCTAACACTAATAGAAAAAAAACTTGTGGTAATTAACAGAAAACAGTATAGCGAGGCCTTGAGCCTATTGCTATTACATTTCAACAGGATTGATAAAGATGCAGCAAAATTGGAGGCCTGAGGTGTGTGGTGGCCCAGGATGTATCTGGGTACCCCCTTTAACCCTGAGGTGTGTAGGAACTAGCTGTGTACGGGGGGTAATTTGGTACATTTAAAGGGCCTCTGGAGAGAGAAAACACGGGTTTTGACTTTCTTCATGGGCTGAGCAGGGAGGGGAGAGTGGTCCCTTTACTTTCTAGTGGGCTTGTATCGTTTGGGTATAGGTGATACATTGGGGGGTTGGGGAAACCCTCGTGTCAATAGGGATCAAACGGTCCAAAACGATTATGAGTAATCTATTTTGGCCCTAGGATGTCAGCTTAGGGACGTACAGGGTTATGTATATTAAGAAAATAGGGCAAAGTGATATGACCATATCGGGGTAGGGCAATTCTCAAAAGGCAGGTGCCACGATTAGCCTTAGGAGCATATGCTTGCTGATGTGATATATAATTTTGGGACCTTTGAATGGAGAATCCATGTGGGGCGATTGTGTAGTATACTTATCGTCCAAAGTTCAATATGGGGAAGTCTCTCTGCCTTAGGATGTAGGACAGTGTAGGGTCACGTAGTCGCTTTCTGGGACCTGTTGGGGTCGGAGCAGCCTTTACCGGGTAAGCATCATCGTGGAAGTAAGCCAGGTAAGGTACACACTCAGGAGCAAGGTGAGAGCTTGGAAGGAGGACAATCCACGTCGCGGGCACTGTCCTTAAATTTGGAAGCTTATCAGGCCCTTGTGTTCGGTCCTTTAGTTGTGGCTTGGTGCGAGGTTGAAGGCAGAGCCGGGAGTCTAGGCCGGGGGCTCCGTGCTCTGGGACCATCTTCCGGAGGGGCGAAATGGAGAGCGTCTACGAATGCCTGTAAGTCCTCATAGGTGGTGAAGGAACTTGTCGTGCCATTTTGCGCAATCATAATTTTGAATGGAAATCCCCAAGCGTATTTTAAGCCCACTGCTCGAAGTTGGTCTGTGAGAGGCTTCCACTGTTTGCGTCGGTATAGTGTAGCGGGTTCCAGGTCTTGAAACACCTGTACGGGAGCGTTATTATATTTCAGAGGGGTGCGCCGGGTGGATTTCATCACTGCCTCCTTAGTCTGGTGGTAGTGGAACCGGAGGATAACGTCTCGGGGCTGGGACCCAGCCGGGCCCGGAGCCCTCAGGGCTCTATGTGCTCTGTCCAGCATGAGGAGTTCTGAAGGTAAGTCAGGGAGAAGGTCCTGGAGCATTTGGAACAGGGCTGCCGGTAGGGCTTCAGGGCCCACCATTTCGGGAAGTCCCCTGATCCGGATGTTATTTCGCCGGGACCGGTTACCCATGTCTTCCACTGAGAGTTCAAGCGCCGTTACTCTGTGGTATAGATCCACCGAATCATCTGCTAGGTGTTCATAATCGGAGGAGATGGCGCGGATTTGTTCCGTGTGGGTGTCCACCAGGGAGCGGGTATCTTGGACCTCCTGGCGAATGGTCGTGAGAGCGTTGCCAATTTCCTCTTTTATACAGGACTGCAGTCTGAGGAATATATCTTCGAGGTCCTGTTTTGTGGTCAGAGGCGGCGGTATGGGTGAGGCCGCCATGTCATCCAGAAAATGGCGTTCAGCAGGTAGGTTTTGTTTGCGGAAGATAGGCGCAACTTCGGGAGGGTCTTTTTTCTTCGCGCTTCGGGTGTGTGCGAGGGGGGACCCATGAAGGAGCTCACCCAGGTGTTGTTTGTAGAGAAAAGTCCTGTGAAGGTGCTAATGTAAGGTATAATAGGCTCGGGATTCGCGGAGCTGCGGAGTTAAGCGGCCATCTTGGAACGGAGCCACGCCTCCTCTCAGTTTTTCTTCTTTTAAATATACTCTCTTCCTTTACTGTGTTGATTCCCTTTATGTATTTAAATGTTTCTATCATACCCCCCCTGTTAACGTCTTTCCTCCAAGCTATACATGTTAAGATTTTTTAACCTATCATGGTAAGTTTTATCCTTCAACCCATGAACCAGTTTAGTAGCCCTTCTCTGAACTCTCTCCAAAGTATCAATATCCTTCTGGAGATACGGTCTCCAGTACTGCGTACAATACTCCAAGTGAGGTCTCACCAGTGATCTGTACAATGGCATGAGCACTTCCCTCTTCTTACTGCTAATACCTCTCCCTATGCAACCAAGCATACTGCTAGCATTTCCTGCTGCTCTATTGCATTGCCTAACTACATTTAAGTCCTCTGAAATTATTACTCCTAAATCCCTTTCCTCAGATGTTGAGGTTAGGACTGTACCAAATAGTCTATATTCTACTTTTGGGTTTTTACGCCCAAGGTGCATAATCTTGCACTTGTCCACATTAAATGTCAGTTGCCACTGCTCTGAGCATTTTTCTAGTTTAGCTAAATCATTTGCCGTTTGGCTTATCCCTCCATGAATATCAACCCTGCTGCAAATCTTTTTATCATCAGCAAAAATACATACTTTGCCAACAAGACCTTCTGCAATATCGCTAATAAAAATATTAAAGAGAATGAGTCCAAGTACAGATCCCTGAGGTACCCCACTAGTAACAAGACCTTGCATCGAATATACCCCATTGACTACAACCCTCTGTAGCCTGTCACTCAGCCATTGTCTAATCCAGGGGTCCTCAAACTTTTTAAACAGGGGGCCAGTTCACTGTCCCTTAGACCGTTGGAGGGCTGGACTATAGTAAAAACAAAAACTATGAACAAATTCATATGCACACTGCATATATCTTATTTTGAAGTGAAGAAACAAAACGGGAACAAATACAGTATTTAAAATGAAGTAAAGTTAAATCAACAAACTTACCAGTATTTCAATGGGAATAGTGTGCCAGTCAGATGCCCAGGGATATTATGCCAGTCAGAGCCCAGTAATATTATGCCAGTCAGAGCCCAGTAATATTGTGCCAGTCAGAGCCCAGTAATATTGTGCCAGTCAGATGCCCAGGAATATTATGCCAGTCAGAGCCCAGGAATATTATGCCAGTCAGATGCCCAGGAATATTATGCCAGTCAGATGCCCAGGAATATTATGCCAGTCAGAGCCCAGGAATAGTGTGCCTGTCAGATGCCCAGGAATATTATGCCATTCAGATGCCCAGGAATATTATGCCATTCAGATGCCCAGAATAGTCTGCCAGTCAGATGCCCAGGAATATGATGCCATTCAGATGCCCAGGAATATAGTGCCAGTAAGAGCCCAGGAATATTATGCCAGTCAGATGCCCAGGAATATAATGCCAGTCAGAGCCCAATAGAATTATGCCTGTCAGATGCCTAGGAATAGTGTGCCAGTCAGATGCCCAGAAATAGTGTGCCAGTCAGATGCCCAGGAATAGTGTGCCATTCAGATGCCCAGGAATATTATGCCATTCAGATGCCCAGGAATAGTGTGCCAGTCAGATGCCCAGGAATATTATGCCATTCAGCTGCCCAGGAATAGTGTGCCAGTCAGAGCCCAGGAATAGTGTGCCAGTCAGATGCCCATGAATATTATGCCAGTCAGATGCCCAGGAATATTATGCCATTCAGATGCCCAGGAATACTGTCCCATTCAGATGCCCAGGAATAGTGTGCCAGTCAGATGCCCAGGAATATTATGCCATTCAGATGCCCAGAAATAGAGTGCCAGTAAGAGCCCAGGAATATTATGCCAGTCAGATGCCCAGGAATATTATGCCAGTCAGAGCCCAAGAAAATTATGCCAGTCAGATGCCCAGGAATAGAGTGCCAGTCAGATGCCCAGGAATAGTGTGCCAGTCAGATGCCCATGAATATTATGCCATTCAGATGCCCAGGAATATTATGCCATTCAGATGCCCAGGAATATTATGCCATTCAGATGCCCAGGAATAGTACAGTGCTCGTTTTACCTCCCTCCTCCCCCCCCTTCCCCATCACTTACCTCCAGCTGCTGTGTCCCCGGCCGGACGTCTCGCGCAGTGTTCCCTCCTCCCTGCACGGGAGTTACCGGATCTGGATATGACGAAACGGATTTTTTTTTTTTTTTTCCTGCAGCCGCATCTTCTGCGGCTGCAAGAAAGAAAAAAAAAAGGTAAACGGCGGGGAGCGGGGGGTGCCGGCAGCACCCCCCGCGGGCCGGATAAATGTGCTCGGCGGGCCGCAAGTGGCCCGCAGGCCGTAGTTTGAGGACCCCTGGTCTAATCCATTCAACAATATTGAAATCCAAACTCAAAGATTTCAGTTTATTGATAAGCCTTCTATGTGCGACAGTGTCAAAAGCCTTACTGAAATCTAGGTAAGCAATGTCTACTGCACCACCCTGATCTATTATTTTACTCACCCAATCAAAAAAATCTATATGTTTGGCATGATCTCCCTGAAGTAAACCCATGCTGTCTCTGATCCTGAAATCCAAGCGACTTTAGATGTTCAACAATCCTATTCTTTAACAAGGTTTCCATTATTTTCCCCACTACTGAAGTAAGACTTACTGGTCTATAGTTGCCCGCCTCCTCCCTACTAGCTTTCGTGTGAATGGGCACAACATTTGCTAATTTCCAATCTTCTGGAACTACTCCCGTTAACAATGATTGGTTAAATAAATCTGTTAACGGTTTTGCTAGTACACCACTAAGTTATTTTAATAACTTTGGATGTATCCCATCAGGTCCCATCGACTTATTTGTCTTGACTTTAGACAGCTGAAGTAAAACCTCTTCCTCTCATTTTCATTTGTAAAGACTGAACAAAAATATTCATTAAGGCAGTCTGCTAAGCCTTTATCCTCTTCTACATAGCATCCTTCTTTTGTTTTTAATCTAACTAATCCTTGTTTTACTTTTCTTTTCTAATTTATGTATCTAAAAAATAGCTAAATAATAGCTTGTTCTTTATAATTTACATAGATAGTTTATTAGGTTTTTTCATAGATTTGTTCCCAATCATTCTGTTCTAGAATATTTTCTAAGTCCTTTTTCCCAATTTTCAATATTATTATATTGACAAATATATGCTAAATTCATAAATTTGGTTATACCATCTCTCTGTTTGATGTTTAGCAAAACATGTTAGTTGCAAGAAGAGTGAGAACCCAAATGTTGTCAGACCATTTGAACTTCAATCTCTATAAACTGAATAATCATATTAGCTTTGAACATATTAAAGTATCTTGTAAATCCAATTTCTATTTCAAAATAGTGTCGTTAGAAGGGAAGGAGCTTCGATTAAATTATATTTTACAACAAATTCATCCCATATTGTATATGCAAGGGCAGGCACGAAATAGCATAGTTCGTAAAGTTCTAGGTAACAAAATATATTGATTAAATATTTCAAATGGGAGTAAAGCGTGTTCAAGGTCTACCCATATTTTTGTACTTTTTTAACATGTATTTGGATCAAGCTGGGTATTCCTATACCTCCTTAGTCATAACTTAACTACATTGCATTTCTTCTTATTCTTGGATTCTTATTGTTTAATATGAATGTATCAATTATTTTTTGAAGATCATTATTTGTTTTCTTAATTGATAATTGAATAGATATAATCTTGGCAATATGTTCATTTTGTTGAAATTGATCCTGCCTACCCACTATATACCACAATCTTTCCATTTGTACATTACACATTGAGACATAGTTATTTTTAAAGAGCTCAGAGTAATATGTAGTAATACTGATTACATAAATATGTCATAAATGTATTTGCACTCTTTAAAGTAAAGGGTAATTATATATCACTTGAAACAGATTGGGGGTCTAGGACACTTCTGCGCCGCATCTTCATCACTGACAGTTCAGCGCGGCAGTTAGAACGCTGAACTGTCAGCAATGAAGAGTAACGCAGCCGTTACATTGCAGCCGCGGCTTTGTAAGAGCTGACAGTTCAGCGCCCAGGAATATTATGCCATTCAGATGCCCAGGAATAGAGTGCCAGTAAGAGCCCAGGAATATTATGCCAGTCAGATGCCCAGGAATATTATGCCAGTCAGAGCCCAAGAAAATGATGCCAGTCAGATGCCCAGAAATAGTGTGCCAGTCAGATGCCCAGGAATATTATGCCATTCAGATTCCCAGGAATGTTATGCCATTCAGATGCCCAGGAATAGTACAGTGCTCGTTATACCTCCCTCCTCCCCCCCCTTCCCCATCACTTACCTCCAGCTGCTGTGTCCCCGGCCGGACGTCTCGCGCAGTGTTCCCTCCTCCCTGCACGGAGGAGGGAAACAGTTACCGGATCTGGATGTGACGAAACATCACATCCGGTCGCGGTGATTTTTTTTTTTTTTTTTTAGTTTTCCTGCAGCCGCGTCTTCTGCGGCTGCAAGAAAAAAAAAAAAGGTAAACAGCGGGGAGCGGGGGGTGCCGGCAGCACCCCCCGCGGGCCGGATAAATGTGCTCGACGGGCCGCATGTGGCCCACGGGCCGTAGTTTGAGGACCCCTGCCCTAAACCCTAATACTAACCCTAATACTAACCCCCGAGCCCTAATACTAAAAAGAACCCCCTAAACCCTAATACTAACCCTAATACTAACCCTAATACTAACCCCCGACCCCTAATACTAAAATTAACCCCCTAAACCCTAATACTAACCCCCGACCCCTAATACTAACCCCCGATCCCTAATACTAAAATTAACCCCTAATCCCTAATTCTAACCCCCTAAATCCTAATTCTAACCAAACTAAAATAGCTAAAATACTTACCTTTAGCGATGAAATGTCCCGCGATGAAATCTCCAGCGACGATCTGTCTTGCTGTGTAGAGTCGGCGGTGAAGCGGCTGCGCGGAAGCAGCCGCGATGAAGAGTCCCATCCCCAAGATTGGAGAGGGAGGTGAGAGGAAAGGTGACCGTGAGCATTATATCATCGGCAAATGCAGCCACTTTATACTCCTCCTCTCCCACATGTAGTCCCATTATATACACACACTCTCATATATTTTGTAATAGAGGTTCAAGACAAATAGCGAATAATAATAAAGAGGACAATGAACATCCTTGAGGTGTTCCGTTTCTTATTTTAAATGAAACCTAGGTACAGGCAGGATGTTTATCTGCAACCGAGTAAGTCTGAAAACCAAGTGCTCTGGTGGAAAGCACAGCAAACAAGGTTATCACAAACACAGAGGTTTGATCCCAGCAGAAGTTACAAGAGGGAAAATTATTGGAGAATAATTGCACAATAAAACACACACACATCCATTATCATGGAACTGCCACCTCCTGGTAGCCTTCACACCACCTCCATACAAGTAGGAAAAAAATGAGGAAAGGTGGTTTGTTGATGAAAAAAATCTGTTTATTTTGATCTTCAGCATAAGTAAAAAAATATATAAATATATATAAATACATAGCAAGGGAAAAATAAGGATACACCATCTGCCTCATGCATTTCACACTGGGTTACAGACAATGTCACACTACATCACAGGCAAGTTCACAAATAAAGAGTGCATATATATATATATATATATATATATATATATATGTATATATATATGTATATATATATATATATATTCCCTAACCACATGCCAACCCCCTGATTACACTCATCCAGTCATATTCCTCCAGACTGCTGTGAGAACAGGTGTGGCATAAGGTTAGGTTAATTAAAACCAATGATGAACACCCTGCATGTAATATGAATTTAAAGCTAGATGGTGAAAAAATGAATGGTACATTGTTAGTAAATACAGATAAATATCCATAAGCAACCACATGTATTTATATAATGAGTACATGGTTTTCAGTCCGGATATTGAAAACATATATTAATTCAAACCCACACATGTGTCAAAGTATGTCAAACATAAATATCCACTTTGTCGTTTTGATTAAGTTACAATGGACAAAGATATACAGCTTGGTGGTAAAAAAAAATAATAATAAGCAAGCCTGTAAAATTGTGGCCTACACCTCCTGTCATATTTTGTTACAAGTGCTATTGTCTGGTATATTCAAAAACGTTGTACCTAGTATAGATGATAAGTTTAAAAATATACTTGGAAGACAGGGACATATTTGACATATACAAAGCCCAAACTTGTGAAATATCAAGAACATTAGATATTTTATATACATTCCATAACAATTCCAAAAATTATCCCATAAATATTTGCTTATTTGTAACAAGGACTCACAGACAGAAAAGCGCAATAAAAATAAAAATAAAAAATGAATATTAGTACCACTTTATACTGCTGTGAAAAGATTGCCATTTTTGTGAATTTCAATGGAAACTATGCATGAAACTTGGTACATGTTAGTCATGTTAGTACACTGGAATAAAATGTCTCTTTATAATGCATTAAACAACCATCAATGGGTATTTTCTTTTTGCTCTTAATTGTCTTTCTAAGTATCTTTTGTCTTCTAAAGAATAAAGAATATGTAATTAATCTCATGTTTCCTTCTGTTTGGATTTTATTTATCTAAATATTTGCAGTGCTATATTAAAAAGGATTTGTTTTGAATATATATATATATATATATATATATATAATGCCCATTGGTTATTTGTCCTTAAATAGTTTTTGTGCAGTGACATTTGTTAAAAGACGTTCTTCTTAATCTGCCTTCAATGTCTCTATTTATTTTGTTATTATTTTTTCTTCTCTGTTTTTTTCCATGTTTTTTGCAGTACGTTACTACATATCATTATTTTTCATATTTTTATTATTATTTACATATCATTGTTATTATTACTATTTAGAGTATTACTATTGTATTTATCAAGCACCAACCTAGTTCATGTTATTACACAATAGGCAGAGAAAGCATAACCATATTTTATAAAACAATCAGTTTAGATATACAAGATATAAAAGGAGTGAGGAGGGCACTACAGGGAGTGCAGAATTATTAGGCAAGTTGTATTTTTGAGGATTAATTTTATTATTGAACAACAACCATGTTCTCAATGAACCCAAAAAACTCATTAATATCAAAGCTGAATATTTTTGGAAGTAGTTTTTAGTTTGTTTTTAGTTTTAGCTATTTTAGGGGGATATCTGTGTGTGCAGGTGACTATTACTGTGCATAATTATTAGGCAACTTAACAAAAAACAAATATATACCCATTTCAATTATTTATTTTTACCAGTGAAACCAATATAACATCTCAACATTCACAAATATACATTTCTGACATTCAAAAACAAAACAAAAACAAATCAGTGACCAATATAGCCACCTTTCTTTGCAAGGACACTCAAAAGCCTGCCATCCATGGATTCTGTCAGTGTTTTGATCTGTTCACCATCAACATTGCGTGCAGCAGCAACCACAGCCTCCCAGACACTGTTCAGAGAGGTGTACTGTTTTCCTTCCTTGTAAATCTCACATTTGATGATGGACCACAGGTTCTCAATGGGGTTCAGATCAGGTGAACAAGGAGGCCATGTCATTAGATTTTCTTCTTTTATACCCTTTCTTGCCAGCCACGCTGTGGAGTACTTGGACGCGTGTGATGGAGCATTGTCCTGCATGAAAATCATGTTTTTCTTGAAGGATGCAGACTTCTTCCTGTACCACTGCTTGAAGAAGGTGTCTTCCCGGAACTGGCAGTAGGACTGGGAGTTGAGCTTGACTCCATCCTCAACCTGAAAAGGCCCCACAAGCTCATCTTTGATGATACCAGCCCAAACCAGTACTCCACCTCCACCTTGCTGGCGTCTGAGTCGGACTGGAGCTCTCTGCCCTTTACCAATCCAGCCACGGGCCCATCCATCTGGCCCATCAAGACTCACTCTCATTTCATCAGTCCATAAAACCTTAGAAAAATCAGTCTTGAGATATTTCTTGGCCCAGTCTTGACGTTTCAGCTTGTGTGTCTTGTTCAGTGGTGGTCGTCTTTCAGCCTTTCTTACCTTGGCCATGTCTCTGAGTATTGCACACCTTGTGCTTTTGGGCACTCCAGTGATGTTGCAGCTCTGAAATATGGCCAAACTGGTGGCAAGTGGCATCGTGGCAGCTGCAAACTTGACTTTTCTCAGTTCATGGGCAGTTATTTTGCGCCTTGGTTTTTCCACACGCTTCTTGCGACCCTGTTGACTATTTTGAATGAAACGCTTGATTGTTCAATGATCACGCTTCAGAAGCTTTGCAATTTTAAGAGTGCTGCATCCCTCTGCAAGATATCTCACTATTTTTGACTTTTCTGAGCCTGTCAAGTCCTTCTTTTGACCCATTTTGCCAAAGGAAAGGAAGTTGCCTAATAATTATGCACACCTGATATAGGGTGTTGATGTCATTAGACCACACCCCTTCTCATTACAGAGATGCACATCACCTAATATGCTTAATTGGTAGTAGGCTTTCGAGCCTATACAGCTTGGAGTAAGACAACATGCAAAAAGAGGATGATGTGGTCAAAATACTCATTTGCCTAATAATTCTGCACTCCCTGTATTTGAAAAAATATTTGATGCAATAGATTTCTCGGTCTCCTCCCTCCCTCTCTATTAGTTAATTTCTCAGTTTTTCTCATGGGTCTTCTCTCTTTCTTTATCTACCTGTCTCTATGTCTTTCCCTCTGTCATACTCTTTATTCCGTCTCTCGCTCCTGCAAAAATGGACATTGTGTGTTATTAAATCATTACAAATGTTATCATTAAATGGGTACTTCCACATAATTCACCTTATGCATGATTTATTACTTAGCAAATAAGATGTATTAATTTATAAAGTATACAGTAAATCCGAACCATTTGTGGACTATCTTAAAGGACAAATATAGGCAAACAATTAACTCATGTGTAATAAAAAAAAAACCTGCATAGAGTGTATATATTTTAAATAGAGCACTCCTTGTTCTACTTAGCTGTATTAACATGTATGCAATCTTGCCAGATCTTCAGATGAAGAAAGATCTCACCCAGTATCTGCCTCGCTGCTCCAAATTGTCTAACCATGTTTTCTATGTCGTCCCTCATTTAAATTATGTGTTCCTTGTAATACAGTAACATAAATCAGGCCTCAACTTCAAATGCAATGTTACCATCCATCACAGGCTTATATATATATATATATATATATATATATATATATATATATATATATGTATTAATTATACATGTTGGGCTCTCTGTGTTCAAGAAGATCCTTGCCATTTGTAGTGTGTATCTGGATCTGGTCTCCCTTACATTAGATGGAGTCCATTTCATGTTGATAATGCCATGGAACTCTAGAGATTGGAGGGTAAGTCCACCTTTATTTCATTCATCAAGAACAGCTTGCATGGCTTGTTTGTTTCAGAACTGTACCATCTACACACTATGCAAAGTATCACAACCACCCTACTAATCATCCAGACTTGGTAAGGTCCCATGACACAGTTTTCCATCTGTGAACTGGCTTCCGAATATTCATAAATATTTAATCTATAAAACAATGAGAAATCATCTCTTTTGACTTCAAGACTAGTCCAATGTTACACACATTTAAACAGTTTATATATATATATATATATATATATATATATATATATATGTAAATATTTATACAATGATACACAATAATACACATTTACACATATAAAAATATACAGAAAACGAAATACCACTGATGTCTCAAACTCAAATCTATGGAAACGTGGCTTAGAAAGTCCATATTAATAGGACATGTTCAGGAATTTCTCAAATGAGGAATAGAAGGTACCTTCTAATTTATAATGTCTTGTGAGTTGCTCAAGCTAGACTTAACCTGTAGAATATCTGAAAATGCTGCTCAGATAAATTGGTAGTGCACCTGGAGTGCATCCAGTTGTGCAGTGTCCATTTTTAGGACATCTACACTACACCCCTTCAGACTCCATCTTCCCTCCTCCCAAATTCTCATCCCTTCTCCAAAACGCTTTCATCCATACTCCATTATTCTCCCATACATCCTCTTGAATGCTCTAATGACTCTTTCTTTCTAACAAACTCTTTCTTCCATCCCCTTAAACTACCTGCTACCTCATCTCTCCTCCCTACTCCAGGCTGTGTCAGTCTTCCTGCGTCACCTGTCCTCCCTGTTCCATGCTTTGTCAAACCTCCTGCATCATCTGTCCTCCCTGCTCCCTCAGATAACATACATCCTACATAATCTGTCCTCCCTGTTCCCTCAGGAGTCATATGTCCTGCATCAGCTGTCCTCTTGTCCTCCCTGCTCACTGAAGAGCTGGATGACCTACATAAGCTGTCTTTCCCCTCCTTCAGATGTCAGATGCCCGGCTCATCTGTTCTCTTTGCTTCCTCAAGTATCATTTCTCTGTCATTCTTCCTCATCACACAAACATTATGTTGTTACATTGAATCTAACCTACACAAAGAGAAAAGAGAGAGCAGGACTATATAGTGACCCACCCAACTCATAGAGAGAATCCTTGCCTGCACTGAGGAAAGACTTGTACTGTTTGGTGAATAATTGGGGTCTCTTCCCCACTCTGGCAGCTGGTCCTTCGCAGGCACATAATTCCTGCCTGGGCAAAGACATAGCTTACATTCTACAGACACAATGAGTTTTATTAATTAAATATAACATTGCAGGGAATTGAGAAAAGAATTGCAAACTTATTTCCAGTAGCAGAGTTGGAAAAATTATACCATTCAGCTACACTATGCGTGTAATTCTAGTCTCTATTCCCTGCACTTCTCTCTTTCATGAATAAAGCCAAAGGTAATTTCTTGAAAACATGTTCTTGCATGGTTTAAATGTTTATGCTTCTGGAGTTAGTTAATAGTCTGGATGTTGAGACTCTCAGCCATCCATTTGGTAAGCGAATACTCAACAACTGTAATAGTTTAGAAAGTTTGCTGAGGATAAAAGAGCTATATTACACAACCCTACACTAACCTTTGTTCACTAGCAACATTGCCGGTTGATCGTCATGGGAATTGTAGTTAACTGTAGATGGGATTGTGAGAGGCCTACACTATAGGCATTATTGAGGAAAGAGGGTATTGCGGGAAATTAAAAAGGGAATTTTAAACTTAAAACTAAAGTAGTCGAGTTGTAAAAGGATTCTCTGAATGCAGTTCATCTGACACCTGAGGACGAAGGGAGGACAGCTGGTGTAGAACATCTGGCTCCTGATGGAGCAGCGAGGACAGATAATGCAAGACATCTAACTACTGAAGGAGGGCAGATGATGCAGAAAGTTTTATACCTGAGGGAGCATGGAGGACAGATGGTGTGAGGCATCTAATTCTGAGGTTGCAGGGAGGACAGCTGATGCAGGAAGTCTGACATAGCCTGGAACAGGGAGCACAGTTGATGGAGGACATCTGACACCTGAGGAAGCAGGGAGGAGAGATGATGTGGGGCATCTGTAGCAGGGAGGACAAATGGTACAGTAAGTCTGCACAGTATGTAACAAGGAGAAGGGATGAAAGGGCAGGGAGGATGAAGGAGGAAAGCTTACGGGGAGCGAGGAAGAAGTTTGGCAGAATAGAGGAGGGATGAGAACAGTGGCATATTAATGGGCATATTGACTATGGCATATTGATAGTTAAATTGTCCGTGGCATATTGATAGGCAAATGAACAGTGGCATATTAATGGCATACTGGCTGTGGCATATTAAGGGCATGCTGGCTATGGCATATTAGTGGGCATGCTGGCTGTGGCATATTCATGGATTTGCTGGCTGTGGAATGTTAGTAGGCAAATGAATAGTGCATATTAGTGGGTGAATGAATAGTGCATATTAGTGGGCAAAGGAACAGTGACATATTAATGAGCAAACTGATTGTGGAATATTAATGGGAAAACTAACAATAGCATATTAACTGGCAAACTACCAGTGGCATATTAATAGACAAACAGTGCCACATTGTAATGGACAAATTGTGGCATATTTTAATGGGCAAACTGGCTGTTGCAAATGTTAATGGCAAACTGATTGTGGCATGTTAATGGGTAAATGACTGTGGCTCATTTTAATTGGCAAAGTGATTCAGTGGCATCTTCTGTGGGGCGAAATAACATGTTACACTGTGGCATGTTCTGTGAGGGAAAGTGGCACTGTGGTATGTTCTGTGGGGAAAATTGACACTGTGGCATGCCAAATCATGTGGGTGCAATATACGTGCATGGCAAGGGCTGTGGATACTCTATGGTTTAGTGTTAAGTCTTTTAGGTACAATGTGGGTGCAGAAAAAGGGACTATAAACAAAAAATGTGATTTTTCCAATAACATTTTTGTTTATTACATATACAAAATAGTTTAATGTGACATGAACATAGATGCATTTAATATTAAAAAGTTTACATTTAAATATAGATGTTTACATTTCCACTTTAGAAAAATTGGGTCGAGTGGAGCCCAAAGACTTTGCCCAGGGCCCACTAGGGTCTTAAAGCGGCCATGACCATATACATGATTTCAGTGAACACATACACAAAATATTCAACCAATTCTAATTTTACTGTTAACAAATGAACAGTGAAAATATAGAAGACAAAAATACAGCAAAGGAATAATAAATACAACAGCTGTACCAGGCAGCAATTTGTTCATAAGTTATTAATACACTGGATTTTTTACTTATTACTTTATCATATCAATTATGTGAATTGTATTTTCTGTAGCACAACACAAGCTGTTCATAGAAATGGGTCATTCTGCAGAATGTAATTTTCGGTTGGATTTGGTCATCATGAAATCTCTTATGCGGTTGCATAATTTGTTTCTGTGTTCCACAAGATAAGTCACAAAAGGGATATCGGTCAAATAAATGACCATTACAGCTAATCTGTGACTTGTTTCAGCAGATGTAGGCAAGTTCTCTCTAAATGTGTCTCACTAACAAAGAGGAAAACACATTCTCAAAATCAATATATCAAGGAAAGCAAATAAAATGGCAAGTGCTTGGATAGTGTTTCGTTGTATTGCCAAGATTGTGCAAACATCCTTGGAAATGCATGGCATGAGCTATTTCCAGCATTACAAAATAATTTATATAATGTTACATTGTATTGTCACAATTACCGTATTTGCTCGATTATAAGACGACCCTGATTATAAGACGACCCCCCAAACTTTGGATATTCTTTTAGGAAAAAAAAACCTGAATATAAGACTACCCTATAGGAAAAAAGTTCAACTTGTATATATTCACATGTAAATTGCTTTTTAATAAAAATTATGATATCAAAAAAATGCATTTCTTGTTTTTATTTCCTTTTATGTGCCAATGCTGCCTCTCTCTTTCCCCTCCCCCAGCTTTGCCTCTCTCCCCTTGTCTCTCTCTCCCCCCCCCTTTGTGTCTCTCTTTGTCTCCCCTCCTTGTCTCTGTCTTTCCCCCCCCCCCCCTCCCCCACACCTTGTCTTTCCCTGGTGGCTAGTGGGGGCAGCCGACGATACGTGCAGACATCCTCCATGCTGCCCGACACTTCCGTCTATTATAACGGACAGGCTGTCCGTCCGTCATAATAGACGGAAGTGTCGGGCAGAATGGCCCAAATCTCCCTGGTCGCCAGTGGAGGCAACCGGAGGATGTCTGCATGATATGCCCAGACATCCCCTGCTGCTGCCCGGCACTTCCGCCGGGACTTTTATGATGAAGCCGGAAGGACCCGGCTTCATCATAGAAGTCCAGGCGGTCGTGCCGGGCAGCAGGGGAGGATGTCTGCGCGCATTGTGCAGACATCCACTAGCTGTTAGTGAGGGGGATCCAGGTCCCCTGTGGCTCTGCAGAGGACCTGGATCCCAGTCTTATAATCTGACCTCAATTTGAGGTCAGATTATAAGACAACCTCGAATATAAGACAAGGGGAATTTTTGAGAGCATTTGTTCTGAAAAAACCTTGTCTTATATTTGAGCAAATACGGTAACCATTTTATTCCCAGCGATGGTGGTGGGTTAGCAACTCATTCTCATGAGTGTCTCATTCAGAAAGTCTAATATGTGCCAGACTTTAGTTCCGATGTCTCCAAAGTCTGGACTGATTTGGGGTATATCTGGGATATATCGGGAACTGAATTTTGAGCTACTCAAATGTACTCCAGAATAGGTCAACATAGTCAATTTCATGCTGATGCCAAAACATCATTGAATCAAAATGTAGCTTCTATAATCCTGACTTTTTTCAGGAGGACTTTGGCTATTATGAAAATAGCCAAAGACCTGCCAGAAAAAATAAACCAGATAAATAAATTCATAAACATACATCAGGGCAAGTAACCCTGTTACCCACCTATTAAATAGGGCTGGGAGCTGGCCAAATTGTACCCAAACCCCTTAAAATGGATTGGAAGTCGGGGCTAGTTTCCCTGGCCCCAATATTATAAAATAACCCTGTCTGGGGTCAGACATTAACTGGGTTTTAAGTTTTTTTTTTGTGGGTCTGGGGACATTTTGGCAGTCCCCAGACACCAAGGGGGAATGTATTTTATTTTTATTGGGGTCTCGGGGCATTTGCCCAGACCCTGGGAGGGATGATATTATTGTATGGTGGACAGGGCAAAAAGCCCTTGCCGTCAATGTGGCTAGCACCTTGGCCTGGTCACGTTAGGGGTGCCAGCGCTACTATCAATGTTTTTCATAAGGGGCTAGAAGCACTTGCCAAGCTCCCAGTACCATTTCTTATAGGGAAGGGTCAGGGCTTCTTGCTCTGACCCCCATATGTGTAATGTCTGTTTAAAAATGATAATTACTTTTAACAAAGTAGAAAACCAAGGAAGAAAGAGGAGAGGGGTAACTATTCCAGTATCCAATAAATGTTACAGCACTGGGGTGTGAGCACATAGGCTCCACTAGCCAAATCCTTTCCAGAAACTCGATAAAGGAAATCAGTATTACGTTGCAATGCTTGTGGCTTGATAACTAGATTGTCCAACAGTCTTAAAATAGCATTGCTCATGAGAACTTATAGGTGGAGCAGAGACTGAGGAAAACATATGGTAATCACCAACCAGAACAGGAACAATTATATATAGAGAGATAAATAGAGAAGAGGAAAAAAATGTGCAGGGTAGTATGAGAAAAATAGATGTCAAGGTCACAGGTGCAGAGTAATTAAAACATTCAACAAAAGGTTCTGTTTGACAACCCATGGTCCCCAAATTCTGCTAAATTGTTGGACTTTATCATGCAGTTGTGCTTTCACCCCCCCCCCCCCCCCCATATTCTATCAGTTCAATATGTTTGGGCGGTTCTCAGTGAGAGAGGGTGGGGGACCTTTCCACCTCAGGGCTATCGCCTGGGAGGTGACTGAACAGGCTTGTTGTCTAAATTCTCTGCAATATTATGATTATGAATGAGTGGAGGCTATCTAGAACCAACCGGTAATCTGGGATCAGCTGGATTCCTATCATATCAGAAATTTGGTTTTAGATCTGAACTCCCACCACACATTTATGTGGGTACCTAGAGATTGGCAGCATCTAAAACAAGAAGCTTAGTATTAATCACAGTATTTGTTTAGCTGCTGAGGGATCATGCACCATGAAGAGATTCTTTTGTAAGTTCTCTCCTCCTCTGATAAAGGTAATGGAGGCAATGGTCATTGTTTTGTTGAAACATTTACAGGTACAAACTTTTCTGTCAGAAATGTGAAAGGTTTAAATATTGGGAAAATATATATTTTTTTGCTAAATGTTTGGAATGGGTTATAGTTCACCCACATGTAGTAACTTTATAGTTTGTATTGTTTGGCACCTTTAATATTACTGTTTTTGTCGTCAAAAGTATTTATGAAAGAACAATGACATTTATAAAACTACAACATTCTGCTTCATGTAGTTTTGACTGCCCGTAAACACAAAATATTACTTTACTTACCCAAACTTTTTGGAACAAAAATTGATTCCTCATTGTAGAACTGAAATAGCCTAGCCATTTAAAGGCCTTGTAACTTTTCTTCTTGCTTGTTTGTAATAGGGAAAATCTTACCAAAGATGAAGGCATTTGTAGGGATTACAGCACTTCTGTGGTGGCTAAAATTACATTGCTTCCAGTGTATAGAAAAAAAGTCTTTTCAAAAGTGGTATTTTCTTGTGTCTTACTGCTAGGAATAAATATAGGATAAAAAGAACCCTCGTAACCACAATTTAAGCAATGACAGTTTTCAAACTAGAACTTTCCTCTGATTCCAGAAATTGAGGGCTATACAATAAAAGGGCATACATGCAAATCAATTTATAACTTTTTTGACATACGTTTTTCTGGATTTTTGTTGTTGTTGTTATTCTGTCTCTCACTGTTAAAATACACCTACCATTAACATTATAGACTGATCATTTATTTGTCAGTGGGCAAACGTTCAAAATCAGCAGGGGATTAAATACTTTTTTCCCTCAATGTACTTTCAATCAGTGTGTAATCTCTGTAATTTTTATTATTCTGTAAAATGATGTATATGAAATAGAATTTTTTTGTTAGAATGAAATATAACTGCATACATGTTTACATACCTTACTTGATTATTAGTATTATTACTAATCAGAAAACATTATTTTTTCAAGGCGTAAATTTTATATTCAGATTTTTATTATATTTTTTATTTTGACAATTCAATGAAGTTAACATTTAAAAAAATCAAGACATTGTAACCTTTGATTTACCAAGTTTTATATTAAGATTTATGCAATAACAAAGATTTTAAACTGTTGAATACATTTCTAAGAATTTTTTATTGCACATTGCACAATTTATTTTAACTTATATTTATCTATATATGTGTGTGTATATATATATATATATATATATATATATATATATATATAAAAATATATGTGTGTGTGTGTGTATATATATAAATATAAAAATAAATATATATAAACATAAAAACACCCTTCTCCCAGCAGACATGGCTGGAACATTTTGCTTGCCTGCTTGTTTGTTTGTGTTGCACTTTTCAGAGATTATGCGTTCTTAACATTCTTATATTGACTCAGCTTGTTCTTCTGTCTGCATCGCACTGACCCCTTGGCTTGTGACCCAGACCATGATTCCTGCTTTTGCCCATTGGTTCCTGTCTATCCTGTATGACCAAAAGGAAGACTAAGGCACCCTGTTTGTGGCCATTCAGAGCTCAACCTGCTCAGGTTATTACACCTGCATCTGTACTTTTGCCGGAAAAGACATTCACACCAGTGGCAGAATGTTCCACCCAAACAGTGGAGTCTGCAATGGCTTATGCTATGGCATTTTTGATGGAGCAGATGAGAACACTGTCCAAGTACATACAGACACGGCAGAAAAGTTTGCCCTTGCTTCAGGAAGAGGTACGTATCTTGAGGTCAGCTTTTACAGCTACGCATGATCCCACTTCAGCAAAGATGACTGGGAAGAACTCTGCACCTGTGAGACATTGACAACGTTAGAAACAAGAATTCCAAAGAATGACAGTTTTCTTGGTTCCTTAAATGGTTTTCAGCTGATGTAATATAAACCTGTGATGGTGAAACGGTGTGTCTACAGTATCACTTTCAATTATGGGGGAGCCTGTACATTACATTATCTAAAACTGACATTTGTGGATAATTGCCACTTTTATGCACAGTTGTTAGGTAAATAGTACTCATGATTATGTTGTAGAGCCCAAAGTTTAGGGATGAACACATTGCTTACTATGGTATACACTGAGAGGCGGCTAAGAAACAGAACTATCTAACAGTAGAAACAATACTTCCAGCTGCAGTGAAAAGGAGAGAGGCTACCTGTGACTGCAAACAACTGCACAAACAGAGTAAAAGTGCTCATTTTATGATCAAACGGCAAATAAACAATACAGTAGTCGGCAACACTAAATGCATGAAACAATATAACCTAAAAAACAAAAACCACAAATACACTGCAAAAGATCAAATAATGTCTATGTCTCTGTCCATAAAAATTATTTAAATTGCCCTTTATCCATGGCAGCTATAAATAGTTCCTGTAAGAAACAGAAAAATGGGGCATAGTGTAGATTGTTTGAAACTAATGTTCACGGCAGAAGGAGAAGTGATGACGTGAGATGTGAAGGTGTGCGTCTCAGAAGGCGGGTCGTGTGGGTGAGAGCTGACTCTTCCGGGATGCAATCACCCCGATGGAGACAAGTCTTCGGCAGGGATACAGGACTACACACTGACAACCTCCATTGGCTGTGAAATGGACAGGTTCAAGTAGAGATCCCCTCGTGAGTTAGAGGGAGAGAAGACTGATCAAAGGTGTACAGGACAGGAGACAGGAATAAGAGCTGCTCATTTGGTAATATGTTTCTCTTTTTGCCTCCCAACAGTGACACCATCATCACTGGACATCCAGATACGTTTTTCACTCTATATACTCTAAGCTGATTGGCGATATAGTTAAGCTTCCTACACATGTTGTTGTGCAACTGGATGACCACTTCTCAAACAGACTCTCACTTACAATATTAAACCATAGTACTTTGTCTGTCCTGGGTCTGGGACCAAAGTTGTTCATTATAGGCCCAAAATGTCCCCCAACCCCCCCCCCCCCCCCAACATGGTCGGACTAGAGATAAAGACAAAAAGCAAGAAAAGGGGTCCACGTCCTTTTTCTCACCCAGACCCAGTAGGGATTTTTTGAAAAATTCTATGTGGATATAGTTTCACCAACAGAGGAGGCAACGGATACTACGCAGTTAATGGAGGCAGGTGTGGCTACCCAATCTTATCTACAGAAAGCTATAGAAGACCTGTTAAATGGCATTGTCAGGGTTCAACACTGACCTTCTGACTCATGCATTTAAAGTCATTATTTATGTGCTTATATTCCTCCTGCCTCCTCTAGAGGCCTCCCTACCTTATTTTGCTTGTATTCCTTCCCCTCTGTTTGGTGTCAGGTGGGCTCGTTACCTTTTGCTCACACCCAGGATAAATAGCTGCAGTTTCTGGCAAACAGGGCTTTTGCATTGAAGTTTGTGACTGATTTCTGAGAGCTGCTGCTTCTGTTCCTGATACTCTCCTTAAAGCCCATTTGTTTTGTGACCTTGTCCAGGAACTGGGAATCTGACCCTGAGTGGCTCAACCATCTCAGTAGATGATTTTCAGCATCTCCTGAGACCCTCTGAGTACATCAAGATCTCTTCAGCTAAGTTATTCCCTTTAAGCTACCCTTCTCATTTCTCACCCTTCCCAGGGTGTTCCTGCTTTGTCACCCTCTCCAGGGTGTTCCTGCTTTGTCACCCTCTCCAGGGTGTTCCTGCTTTGTCACCCTCTCCAGGGTGTTCCTGCTTTGTCACCCTCTCCAGGGTGTTCCTGCTTTGTCACCCTCTCCAGGGTGTTCCTGCTTAGTCACTCACTCCAGGGTGTTCCTGCTTAGTCACCCTTCTAAGACCTCACCCCTACCTTTGCTTTGTCTTCAGTCCCTACTATAGCTCTTTGTTCTTACTGCAGTTCCTACTCCTACCCTTTTCCTATTCTGCAGTTCTTTGCTAAATTCCCTCGTCTCTCCTTCAGTCTCTATTCCAATACCTAGCTCTGTTTCTTTATCTGTTCTCCCTTTGCACTATATTTAACATGCAACCAGACACCTCCACTATCCCTGCACTTAAACTCCTACCCAGTGCTGTATTTACCGCGAGGCATCCTAGGCGGATGCCTATGGCGGCAAATTTTGGGGGGCGGCAGCGCCCCCCAGCACTGGAAAAAAAAAATTTAAAAAAAAAAAATATTAAAAAAAAATAAAAATCCGGCCCTTTAAAAAAAAAAAAAAAACACCCCACCGCGCTTGCAGGCAGAGACAGAGGTGAGAGGGGATCGGAAGATCCCCCCTCACCATCGCTCTGCCTGCCAGGCTGCACGGGGAGCCGAACAGGCAGCACAGAGAAACCTCCGTGCTGCCTGTTCAGCTCCCCGTGCAGTATGCCGACACGGAAGTGCCGACAGTCACGTGACGGGCGCGCTGACGTCATACGCGCGCCCGGTCACGTGACCTGTCGGCACAATCGCCGGGAAGCCGAACAGGCAGCATGGAGGGACCATGCTGCCTGCCAGGGAAAGGTAAGTGCTGATGGGAGACTGTGTGTGTGTGTGTGTGTGTGACTGAGTGTGATGGGAGTCAGAGTGTGTGTGATGGGAGACAGTGTGTGTGACTGAGTGTGATGGGAGTCAGAGTGTGTGTGATGGGAGACAGTGTGTGTGACTGAGTGTGATGGGAGTCAGAGTGTGTGTGATGGGAGACAGTGTGTGTGACTGAGTGTGATGGGACTCAGAGTGTGTGTGATGGGAGACAGTGTGTGTGACTGAGTGTGATGGGAGTCAGAGTGTGCGTGATGGGCGTAGGAGTGTGTGACTGAGTGTGATGGGAGTAGGAGTGTGTGACTGAGTGTGATGGGAGTGTGAGCTTGATGTGAGTCTGAATGATGGGGCATGTCTTAGGTGTGTAACGTGGGTGTGCAGCTTGGGTAGGGGGGTGCCCGGATTTTGTCTGCCTAGGGCAGCACAAAATCAAGATACACCACTGCTCCTACCTGACCTGGTAAAGGCCCTGACAGGCATTAAGAATGAACTAAAGACTAATCTGAGATAAGAAATGATATTTCTGTACTGACTAATCAGGTGACTAATCTAGAGAAGAAAATAGAGGCCCTGGAGACATATCAGATATCCTCCAAAGAAAACTATAAAAGAGTAACAAAAAGACTAGACAAAATGGAAATCAAAATGGATCTAGAAGACCAATCCCACAGATCCAATTTCCGTTTTCAGAAATATTCCTGATTTCTATTCGCAAGAACAATTGAAGGAATTTCTTATAGAAATGTTTCAAGACATGCACTTAGAAACATATTTCCCTCTAGCTCTCCGGTTAAATAAACCAAGGAATGTAACTGATATAGTTGATATGTAACTGATATAGATCATGTGTTTCTCCTCCTTCCAGTATAAAGAGTTAGTTCTAAAAGCTGGAAGAGATAGGAAAATGAGAGATGCAGAATTCTCAAACGTTTCGTTTTTTTCTGATTTCTCATATGCCACCTGAAGTTGTAGGAAAACCTTCTAAACAGATTTGAAGCTGCTGAAAGAAAGAAATATACAGTACACGTGGGGATTCCATAGAGTTTTAAAAGTCATTTGGAAAGACAGATTTGAAATCTTTGTCAATGCGGAAGATCTTAGTGACTGGATAAATCTTTTTTTTTTTTATGCCATCAGATTATCATCAACTGGAGTAGTATAGCTATTTTTATAGGCAACTTCTTCTCCGATCATGTCTCATCCTTTGGCCTTCATTGAACAATTCTATCCCAAGTTTTAGAAAACACACGGTATGTTTCCAATACTCCATATAGTTTATCCTTTTATGGGAGTCCAAGTCATATCTGGTTATGAGTAAGATGGCTGAACCTTATCTAGTCTAGTTATGGTTCTCAGTAATATTTATAGGATATTCCTCTGGCTTCCTACTGCAGAAAGGATGACAGATAAACACCAGGCTAAAACATATAGATCCCAGAATTTGTAGGATTTAAGTTTAATTTACCCAAATATATATACTAATTACATCTATAAAAATTGAGATTATGCTAGAAACAAAGTACCGCATTTATACTTTACCGGCAGAGGTTGATATGCAGTGGAGACTCCTTCCATTGAAGAATTGTGTGATGGAAGTTACCCCTGGGACTTAGCTCAATACTATGAGTATGAAGATTTCTATTATTATAGTGAAAATGTGCAATTAAAAGTCTCATATTCCTGAGTTCTCCCCAGAAGGAGAGAGACTCAGCCCTTTTCTAAAACATTCCCATCTCTCAACCCACTAGTGTGTGGCAGCTCTCCCACAATCAGTCTCCCCTTGGGTCTCCTCAGGTCTCCCCTCTACACCTCCAGAATCAACTTCTTAACCAAACCTTATCTCAGATCCACACCCTGTTCTCTGTAACTTTTAGCCAATTAAAGGTGAATTGGTGTATTTAATTTGAATGAGATAATGTCATGATTTATAGCTATACCTGGATTGTGCGTATAATGTGAGAGAATATATATGTTGAAATGTATTGAAGTGTTAATATAATTTCAAATTAGAGTCAACATTCCTATTCTTATCATTGTACATTAGATAAAAACTTATAATAAAATGTATACCACACTAATAAAACAATAAAAACAATATTCTAATAAATATGTAAGATTAAATATACTTTACATATTTATGAGTGAAGATGTGATATAATTATATATTGTAATGAGTGATTTGAATCAACTAGGTGTGTTTATAATAACCCTTATTAGATTCTTCAAATCTAAAATCCAAATCATTTCAGTGTGTTTGTCTGTCAGTTTCTGTCAGTTTGGGTGGGCTAGCAAGTTGAAGAGAAGCCCCCTTCTCCTCTTGTATGTATATAGACACAGCTGTGTCTGCATAAATACAATGAGATGTGGCTTAGAGTCATAAACCGTCCACTAACAATGGCCACCTTATCTGTTCCGGTGATACTATGAACATCTCTAGCTATTTATCAGTAAAATATTTGGTAACAGATAACATAGTTAGGAATGTGGAAGACTTTCTTTTATCCTCAGGGACACAGAATAAGATTTGAACACACAGAAGGATGTCCAAAAACTGACACAAAATGGAGGTTGCTGGCATCCATCTTGTTATCCTTTGCTTTATTCATATGTACCAGTCTCGAGATTACTGTTCAGTACCTCTGACAGCCCATCCCCCCACCCCTTGCAGCAGGGAGCCTGGGGGGGGGGGGGGGGCTCACAATCCTCGATGTCCTAATATTTGGTAGATTCTAATGCTCAGTCATGGAACCTTCCCTCAGATTGAACTGATTTTGCACAATATCCCAAGGAATCTCCCCTTGTTCTTTCCAACGTCTTGCCATAAAGAACTGAATTGCTATTATCTTATGGCTAGGGGACAATATTTCCAAGTTCAAATGAAATATGGCTTTTAACAGGTGACGTGTTAGGATTTTACCTGACATATCAGAAATAAGATCAAATATTTTCCTCCATGTTTCTTCAATTTTTTTTTACAGCTCCACCACATTTAGGAACCCACCTGTTCCCCACAAGATCCCAAGTAGTGGGTTATTCTTGCCACCGTAAAATACTCTTCACTGGGAATACCTAGGCTCTCACTCAACTCATTATATGACATAATTTCGTTATCTCTAAGGAGATCCTTTATTTTTAACTTCTTGATGTCCCCCCACCCGGATAATCATAAGTTCTCTATGTTATATTCTAGGGATTTTCGTAGGGCGTACGTAGGCAACTTGTCTCTCCCAAAAGTTTTCTTTCTAAAGTTTTGCCATATTTGTATAAGATCTTTTAATACTTCAGAGTCTGTTTTCTTTTTTCTTTTATTTAATTTCTCCTGATGTATTCACAACAAGGATTATAAGTCTGCCAGGCCCGTCATTTCCTGTTCTATCAAATACCAGACATCCACTTTAAACTGGGGTCCTTGTATCTTAGTTATATGCGTCAGCATACTTGTCTGAATTAAAAGCTGCAGGTTAGGGACATTAAGGAAGCCCATTCTTCTGTCTAAGTAGAGCAGACTCTTTGCTACCCTTATACTTTTATCTTTCCAGACTGGATAAATCTGAGGGATCACCCCTAGAGCTCTGGGCTACCTCACGATTATTTATGATAAAAAGACAGAACCGTGCAAGAAGAAACTTGGAGGACTTTTTTTTTTTTTCAGCGTACAACTTAGAAATAATAATTAGGAATAATGTATTCATCATATATGCACAACTTCGAGGGAAATAGGATAAGGGGTGGGATGGATTAAGTATCTAAAGGGAAAGTTTGATTGCACACTTTAAATGTACAATTTAAAGGTAATGTTTGATGTTGGTAATAACCTGTATATTTGATCATGTACCAATGCACACAAAGGTTTTTTTTTCTTTTCTCCCCTCTCATAAAAGGTATCTTTCTTAATAACATATAATTTAGAATCAATCGTAGGAACATTGATTACACCATATATGCACAACCTGGATAAAAACAGGATGTGGGGGATGCTTGTCTATGTACTTCAAGAGAAAGTTTGACTGGGTACTTCAAGAGATGGTCTCAGCACTTTATTAGGTAAATAATGGATTTTTAGTTAACCCCTTAACGACAGATGACGTGCCAGGCACGTCACGGCAAATTGTGGACTTGCCGGCAGGTCATGTGCCTGGCACGTCATGCACTAAATAGAGTAAAGAAAGTGACCAGCGGTCGCTTTCTTTACTTTATCAGTGTTGCTACAATGCCTCTAGGTAGAGGCATTGTGCAACACCAAAAAAAGTGCAGGGGCGCTCTACCATCACTCCCCGGACACACATGTGCTTAGGAAGCGAACAATCGTTCGCTTCCTACGCACCTCCAGCGTTGCTAAAGTGCCACTTTAGCAAGTGTACTTAGCAACACCTTCATCTTGCTGCAGAAGCATTTTTACTTTTTTTTTTACTTTTTTTTATTACACTTGTCAAGGGTTAATTATATCCGCTAGGGGATTACGTTTAACGTTAAAAAATTAACAGCTTATCAGTGGCAAAGGCGGTTTGGTGATTGCTCAGATGAGCATTATCATTCACCTGGTTAGATCAATATTTGTCAATATTTGATCTGACCCGTGTAGATCTGCCGTTTTAGTGAGGGAGACAGACAGAGCTGTATAATGTAAGTTTTTAATTATAATATATTAAATAAAATTGAGACTCAAAGGCTTTTATAAAAGCCGTTTCCAGTGTTTAACCCCTTCCCTGCAATTGATCACTGTGTACGCAGTGATCTTACACAGCAGCACATTTTTTGCTGTCTGTGCATTTTTTTAGGGGTTCATTTTATTTTACTGTGATTTATTACAGTATATCAAAGGCTCTTTTAAGAGCTATTAACCCCTTCCTTGCCATATATCACTTCCTAAGCAGCCCATATGGTCACTGCCTAAGCAGTGCATATGGTCATTGCCTAAGCAGCGCATATGGAGCAATCTGGTTGCAGAACGATTTTTTTTATCAGCATTTTTTTTTGTCACACACGCTACGGGTTAATTATACCCACTAGGGGATTATGTGTATTCCTTTTGAAGCTGTCTGAACGCATGTATGGCGATCAGTAAAAGCCGATCAGTGGCAAAGGTGGTTTGGTGATTTCTCAGATGAGCATCACCATTCGCCTGGTTAGATCAATATTGGTAAATATTGTTCTGACCCATATGGATCTGCCTCCCTCTCCTCACTTGAGTTTTAGTGAGGGAAAGAGACAGATCTGTATAATATAAGTTTTTAATTGTAATAAATTAAATAAAATGTAAAAAAATTGTGAGACCCAAGGGCTTTTATAAAAGCCATACCCTTTGTATAGTGTACCCTGTATATTAACCCCTTCCCTGACACTGATCACTGTACAGCAGAACATTTTTTCTTGTCTGTGCAATTTTAGGGGTTAAGAGCTATTAACCCCTTCCTTGCCCTACATGTCAAAATTCCAAGTTGGAAAACCAAAAAGTGCACTTCTCAAATGTGGCCCTTTAACCCCTAAACAAGCAGACAAACCTATGCATGGGTGGTATACTCAGGAAATGTTGCTGAACACATATTGGGGTGTTATTTGGCAGTGACACATACCAAAATCTGTGAATTCATGTATGAAGTACAATGTTTGAAAAAAAAATAAAAATAAAAATTACTACCACAAACTTTGACAAAGGCTAGTGGTAGAATTAGTGCATGGAAAGTGTTAAAATACCACCATTTTAAATAGCCTTGGGTGTGTACTTTTAAAAAATATATGAGTTGATGGGGTAAAATACACTGGCTGGCTTCAAATATGTCCCAAATGTTACATGGGTGCAGGCTGTCTGCATGTAAAAATTTCAAGTTGGAAAACCAAAAACTGCACATTCCAAATTTGGCATTTTAGCCCCCAAACAACCCAACAAACCTATGCATGTGTGGTATCCCTGTACTCAGGAGAAATAGTAGAATCTATTTAGCAGTTTTTTCGTTCGCTTTCGTTGATGAGGAGAAGATGTTTCAAATAAAAGTCAGGAAATGTGTGTTTTTTTGTTTTTTTTACCATATTTTATTTTATTTTTTTATATAATATAATAAGATATGATCAAAATGATGGCATCCATAGAAAGCCCTTCTTGTCCCAATAAAAACAATATATAATATGTGTGGGTACAGCAAATTACAAAGAAGAAAATTATAGCTAAACACAAACAGCACAGAAATGTTAAAATAGCCATTGTCCAGAATGGACAAAAATGTTTCAAAGGCTCTGTCCTTAAGGGGTTAATATTGGAGGTTTTAAAAAACTGGAACACACAAACTGGGTGCACCATGGTATTTAGAGCCCCCCACCCCTTTTTTTTTTTCTTCAAAAAATGCATTCTTTGGTAAACTCAAGAATTAAATGTAGGAATATTGAGTATATTATATTTGCACAATCTAGAGAGAAACAGGATATGGGGGAAGTTTGATTAAGTATTTTAAGAAAAAGTTTGATTGAGCACTTAAAAAGATAGACTAAGCACAATGGATTTTGAGTTATATATTAGAGGTTTGAGACAACTGGAACACCTGATTTGGCAATAGGGCACTTTTTTCCCCCTATGTCTTTCTTATCTTAAATGGGATTTGAACAGTATAGAAATATAGTATATAAATGTGGGAATATTGACCATATTATATATCGTATTACTTGGGGAGGGAAAATTGAAGGAGTAGGAGTTTGCCAATGTGGTACATGAGAAATGTTTTTTCTTTCAATATCTACAGAGATATTTAGACTCACATGGAGCGGGCCTGATTTGTTCTAATTGAACTTAAGAGTGTCAAATATTCTCTTTTTATACGCTAGATTTCCTTGGTAAATGCTTAACCAAGGAAATAATGTTTGCCATGTTTATGTTTGGGAGTGTAATCTCTCCTAATTGTAAATTGTGTAGAGTTTTGTATAAGTGTATCGCCGATGGAGTTTTGGACTATAGCAATAGAAAAGGGGCAGGTGGAGGGGAGGTCTCAACATCCTTTATAAACCCCTGGGTGTGGAAGGGCACATAGTCTGAAACTAAACTAAATTTTGAAAATTATTAGATGTATCTCAGTAAGTGCCCAGGGAATGAACTCACCAGTTAAAAGAACAAGAGTATATAATTTTCTGAGGAAAGAGAAGGTTGATGTAGCTTTCTTACAAAATACTCACTTGAGACTGATAGACTGGTTGCGATGGGGAGGTAGATATTTTCCAGACGTCTTCCACTCATCTATGATTGATAAAAAGTGGAAAGGGGTAGCTTTGGTTTTTTCAAGTTCCTTGAAAATTGAAACTAAACATCATCATCAAGACAAGGAATGCCGTTTTGTGATATGGGTGGGGAAAATCAATGATGCACGGGATACACTTGTAAATATATATTCCCCAGAACTAGATAAAAAATTGGCTAAACATAAGAAACCTGACTAAAATCTGATTAGAAGAGCCAGGGCTTTTAGAAATATCATATATAAGAGAAACTTGTATGATGTCTGGAGAGTAAAACATCCAAAAGAAAGGGATTTCACCTATTTCTCAAAGGTCCATTCTACCTATTCCAGAATCAACATGATATTTGGTGATTTAAACCTAGTAAAGAATTGCAAAAAAATAAAGATGTGGGAAAACATCTGGTCGCACCACAGCCTTCTCATTTTTTAATTGAGTGACACCCTGGAAGGTTATACCCACTCAACATGGCATTTGGAGACACATTCTTATCATACAAGAAAATAGAGATTATATTGCAGAAATTACTAAATAGTTTTTTCAAGAAAATAAAGTAGAGGACACTTCAAAATTAGTAAGATGCTGTGCCTACAAAGCTGTGATGAGAATATATTTTATTAAACTCAAGAAAAACAGGAGGGAAAAAAGGGATAAGCCTCTGTCAGATCTATATATTACCCTTTACAATTTAGAAGCAGGATCCGACACTGCACCTCAAAAAACAATTAGATGGACTTCAGAGTAGGATAAATCAAAAAGAAATAGAAAACACTTTAAACTGTATGGAAAAAATGAGACTCAGGTTTTATCATAAAAGTAATAGACCGGATAGAATGATGACTAATCAGCTTAAAAAAAGGAAAATCAAAGAAAGAATTAACATGATATCAATACAAAATGAGGTATGTAGGACCCCAGAAGCTATAGCAGAAGCATTCAGGGCCTGTTATTACAAATTATATAACATAAACAATGGGTCTCCTGAGGTGGTGGTTGAGGAGGATCTACGGGTATTCAATATACCAAGAGTAACCCATGAACAATTGTTGTCTCTGAATAGACCCTTTGAGAAGGCTGAGCTAAATCGCAATATCGACAAACTAGTTAAATAAAAAAAAACAGGACCAGACGGATTTTACTCATAAATCTATGGAATTAGGTAAATGCCTCAAAGAGATGCTTGAGGCGAATACAATTCCAATCCTTAATGATGACAAAAACCCAGAAGATGTTAGAAACTATCTGTCAATTTAACAAATAAACGTGGAAAGTAAGCTTTTCTGTACCCTGCTAGCAGATAGGTTGAAATCCATTTTACATACCATCATTTATAAAGACCAAGTCGGCTTCATACCAGGACGAGATTCAAGTAACAATGTTAGATGACTAATAGACATTGATGATTATTCAGAAAGGTGGGGGATCCCCCTCCTGACCCTGTCATTGGATGCCGAAAAGGCATTTGACAGGATCACATGGGGTACATGTTGGCCGCTCTAAAGGCTTTCGGTTTAGAGGGCCCCATCTATTCTGCTATAGCATCACTATACTCTGCACCAAGCGCGACAATGGGGGGTCAGGGACTTTGTTCCGGCTGATTCAAACTTCAGAATGGCACCCATCAGGGCTGCCCCCTATCCTCTAGATTCTATCATTAGAGCCATTAGCTATCAAAATAAGAGATAACATATGAATTAAACAGATGCAAATATGACAGAATGAGTTTTAAAAATTTCCCTAAATGCAGACGACACATTATTGTCCCTGACCCAGGTGACTTTAAACTAAACCTGAACAAAACTAAGACTCAATGCAAAAATATAAATAACAATATGACCAATCTAGTTCAAGAAAAATTTCATGTGGTCCCCAATAAGAAGGGATACGAATATTTGGGAATCACTATACCTATTAATATTGGAGACACAATTGAAACAAACTTTTTGGGCCTGTTTAGGGCCACCAACAACTGAATAAGAGAGTGGAGGACAGACAGAACTTTCTTGGTGGGGATGTACTAAAGCTTCAACATCGTATTTAATCCCAAAGTGGACATATCTCTTTTGTATGCTCCCACTTGCATTCCCTAAACGTTGGCTAGAAATGATCCACCATAGCTTTCGTAAATTACTTTTGGAAGGGAAAGAAACCCCAAGTCAGTATTAAAATCTAAGGAGAAAACCCTAAACAGAGGAATGGGCTTCCCCCTAATCAATCAAATCCATGATGTGACGGCAATTGTTATACGCTCTCAGATGTCCAATGCCAGTCAAGAAGCCTGGTATAAGATAGAGAAAGAGGCATGTGGTGTAAAACATCTAAATTCCATTATCTGGGTAATAAATAGTAAAAGCATGGGGGAAAAATCAGGTCAAAGAACATGATTGTTGACAGTATAATTCCAACATGGGTCACTTTCAAGCAAAAAGTTGGTATCAAGGATAAACTACTAGATTCCTTGGGTATACAGGAGATAGAAAATAATGTTGATGATCTGTCCTTGGGGGACTGAAAGGTGGTAGGTGTTCTTGATATAGCTGACTTGATGACCCAGGAAAAAATTAAACCATTGCCGACCTTGGCTCATTAGTTCAAACTGCCGGATATGTGTGTATTCAAATATTTAAGAATAAAAAGTTGTGTAAATAAGCACGTTAAGGCTGGCAAAATTGTGCAAATCAGATACTAATCTAAAATTACTTGCTAAATGTCTAGAGTGCATAATAACTAAAGATACATTAGATGCCTACCACTTAATCAATTGTAGATGGGAAAAGGAGTTGTCCATACATATTGCACCTGAGGCCTGGGCTGGTGCGTTCGGGAAGGTGATAGCCAAGGTTCATGATCTGTCACTCTTAGAGACCCATTTTAAGGTTATACAAAAGTGGTATCTGGTCCCCACTCTGGGGTCTCAGATCTATTATATGTGCCCTAAGATATGCTGGCAGTGTCATCAAGTAGAGGGAACTTACCTGTATATTTGGTGGGAGTGTGGTAAGGTCAAACAGCTATGGAATAGAGTTTTTAATTTCTTATTTTAAATTAATCAGATTATTGTCCCAAGAAATCCTGCAGCAGTATTGCTACATCTAAACTTGCCCCCCTTAACTCAGGAGCAAACAACTATAGTAAGCCATACCTGCTTAGGAACCAAGAGAGTAATTGCAAGGGAATGGAAACAACTTAGAGAATTTGAATGGCAACATGTTTGCCTATCAACTAAGGATGGAATCAATCCAGACATCATTAGATACCTATAATGGCGAGGCAAGAAGAACTTGCATAGGGTTCTCCCTATAGAGATTTGAACATCAATAACAGACGGAAGTGTCGGCAGCATGGAGGATATTTGCACATATCGTGCAGACATCCGCCGGCTGTCCCCACTAGCCACCAGGGAGAGGGGAAACAGAGACAACATTGGGGGGTGGAGGGAGAGGGGAGGAAGGGGAGACAGAGAAAACATTGGGGGGGAGGGAGGGGAAGAAAGAGACAACATTAAGGTTAGGGAGGGGGAAACAGAGACAATGTTGGAGAGAGGGGGAGAGAGAGACAATGTTGGTGAAGGGAGGGGGAGAGAGACAACGTTCAGGGGAGGGAAGGGGAGAGAGACAATGTTGGAGGGAGGGGGATAGAGGCAACGTTGGGGGAGGGGGGAGAGAGGCAGCATTGGGGGGAGAGAGCCAACATTAGGCAAGTCTGGGGATGGAGCATTGGGCAAGTCTGGGGGGGTAGGGGCAGCATTGGCACATAAAAGGAAATTAAAACAAGAAATGCATTTTTTTTATTTATCATAATTTTTTATTAAATATGAAAAAGCAATTTACATGTAAATATATACAAGTAACATTTTTTTGTTCCTATAAGGTAGTCTTATATTCAGGCTTTTAGTTTTTTTCCCTAGAAGAATATCCAAAGTTTGGGGGGGTCATCTTATAATCAGGGTCACCTTATATTCAAGCAAATATATATCTTAAGATGTTGTTGTGTTTTAAAATGTTCAGTCGCTCCCACCTTTCCAAGCTAATTACTTGAATCACCGTTTTATCACCATATCCAGATAAGTAGGCCCTTTCCATATATATTGAGACTCCAGCAAAAGAGATGAAATAAAATACTTAGTCTTTCCAGAGAGAGTTTCTTCCTTTATTCAAGGTTTGCCCAGGACAAGATAACACAAGGATATTCAGGGCTTTAGTCTTCTTCTAAATCTTCTGCTTTGTTATCTAGCTTTCTCTCTCACTAGACTCCAAAGCTCTCCTACCCACCAACCCAGTTCTACTCTTTCACTTTACTACTCCTTTAGAACAATCCCTTTGGTGATGTCGCTTCTCTTTTACCCAATCAAATATCTTCCTGTGTGTCACAGTGAGAATATACCTACACACCCATACACATACACAAAAATACACACATACATACAAATACACATATGCACAGTCCCTCATTTTAATCGGTTCTGACTAAGTATTGATTCACAACAATTTGATTATATTAGGACCGTCATCTGATTTCAATTATTCTTACGAACTCTTAATGTTCTTCATTTTTGTGCATTTTATGAAGCTGTTTGCTCAAATCACAATAAAGTCCAAACAATAGTATAAACTGTATGAAAACAAATACAATTGAAACAGTTCTTAGCAATGGGTGTATGTATGTATTATAGAGTATGCTCCACCAGGGCTTCTGAAATTGTTTTGTTAAAATTTGGATACAATTTTATTTTGTTTAACCAGCTCCTGTAATTCTATAACCCTCTGATTATTTTAAATAATTTACTCAAGTCTACCATAAGTGATGGAATATTTTTAAATAAAGGAGGAATCATGGATCCCCAATTGCTGAGATCAGTTTCCATTAGAGGCCTTTTTAAGCTGTATGTTGGCCCTGATGATTTCATTTCCAATCATCATTGATCCTTCTGTGAGATTCACACACCATCCTGTAGGGGGCATATGACAATGTACTCTTTCCTACCACTGAATCACAGGAACACCCAATGCACAGACAGCAGTACCCTCTCCATGTCATACTCTCTTCCACACTGGACAGGGTCATTAAAGATGGATATGGCAACTTCCAGAATGTTTGACAGTACATCCATCTATTTGGTCCAGCTGTTCAAGTACAGCCATGATTCCATCATTCAATGCAGCTCAAAGTGATTTCCATCCAAACCTGGTCTTCTTTCACCACCAGTATTTTTGGGGGCAGGAGTTGCTTCAGTACATTTGTGCCATTGCCTGTTTAAAGTTTTGCCAAAACAGTCGGTACACTTGGAAGTGGTGTTGTTGTCCATACTGAAATGTCAACCATTAGGGGAATAACTTTTCGTCATAGTTGGTCTTTGTTACACCAACTTTCCAGCTTCTTATCTTTAATGACAGCAGATTTTTACAGTAAATTCCATAATTCTTCACCAAACCAAACACCATTGATAAGTTCATCATTTTTGTCCATTCACCTATTTATCTCTTTGAGACCTAAACTTAAATGTTCATTCAGTAAGCCTCCAACTATGCCACACATCCTAGACTTGGATACCATACTATCATTTACTGATTCAATCAGAGCATTCACAAATACATTAATCCCCTGCAAATTTGCAGCAATCATGTGAATGTTCTGTATATCTAAATCAGGATCAGCTAGCGTGTTAAAGTCCACTCTTCCCTCTTTAGGCAACATTTCTTGCCACCCTCCCACAAAATGTTGTGCTCTTGAGTTTAGGCCTTCTAGATCCACCCTTTTCCAAATGTAAGTTCCCAAACTCATTCCTGATATATCTGTTCCCACATCCCTTTTACATATTTTAGGAAAAATTAGCCATTGTGTAGCATCCCAGAATAAATATATGTGTGCTTGAAAATAATTTCTAAACCATACTTTCATTGTCTCTGGACAACTCTCTGGAATATCATAAAATGAAAAATGTTAACGAAGTAGTAAATAGTAATGTATCTTTTCTTCTGTATCCTTTAATTTTTTTAATAACAAAAGTATTCCATGACATGCTCTTTGTTCCAGTTTGATGTCGACTACACGTAATATTGTCATCATTTGTTGTGAGAAGTGACATTTTTTTCCAACACCATATTTATTCTTGCTTCATCTGTTGAGTTGACCCACAGTGTACTTGTGCTTTTGTGAAAGTCGCGTCCCCCTGGAAATGTAGAAATATCAAATTCTGAAAGAAGATAAACTTTTGGCATAGTTATATCACATTGTATCATTACCCAATCTCCCAGTAGTCCTTATATTATGCTCATTTACCTTTACCCCCTTAGAAATCCCAACTACCTTCATAATCACTGTTACTGACGGTTACTAACTCCACTGTTACAAATAGATGTACATACATAGTATGCAAGAAGTGCAAGAAGTAAAGGTAGAACATTATGCAGAAATCAGTAAGTGAGCAGCCATATTTGAGGATATTTGGGTGGAGTTAGGATGTTGGTTTTCCACTTCTATGCTGGCAAGCAATGCTACCAGGTTAAAGAAACAGTCATCCAGCAGAGTGCACCCAGCAGATATCTCACTGTGCTTCAAGCATCATTTGGTTTGTTTGGGGGTGGGTAATGGAGGCAACACAGCATATTCCATGGAATGCACTAGTGGACATGAGGTGTAGGTATGGGTCTGGGAGTAAATTAATAGCTTGTGAAACCTAGTAATACACCAAGGAGGCAGCACAAGTTACAAATGCCACTTTGCATGCCCCCAACACATTCATGTTCCAAATAAAAATAACAAACATAATACTAATAATAATTTGGTTATGTGTAAGTTGAGGGTGGGGTTATTCCAATTCATAACCCCACAAACCCTTGGGATCCCTATTCAGGAAAGTTATGCTTAGTCCACATGACTCAAACCTAAAACGATAGATCTGATAGCAGGTTATGCACCATTGGCATTTCATAAAACACAGAGAAACACAGCCCATCCCCCTACTGAGATATATTGGTCATGTCATGAACCACTCACTGCCAAATCAATAGTGAAGCAAAAGCTTCAGTAGATCAAGCACAGAGCTTTTTGTCTGGTCACCATGAGACAAAGTGGCATCCAGAGGCATAACTAGAAACCAAAATTGTAGTCCTGTCCTTGCCTGTAGTCCTGTTATGTTTCTCTTTCTGCCTGTCCTTATGTTTCATTCCAGGTTTTCTCATTCCCTCTGCCTTGTTAGTTTACTTCTATTTAAACCACACCCGTTTCTGTTCAGTCCTTAGTAGTGCAGTCTACAGGTATTTCCTCTGTGTCAATTCCATGTATGTGTCTTAGACTCTATTATTTATTCTTTGCTAATATTATCTCTTAGTTAGGGACTTGCCTAATTGGGGGGGGGGGGGGGGGGTATCTTGACGTGGTTGGCAAGCTAACATCTAAATTGGCCAATATGTTGAACCAAACCCCCACCTTTACCATCCTTAGTGTTAGGCTAGTTCCTTTATTTATGTTTGTTCCTTTGGATGTGCCTGTTGTTTTCCTAAACCCCATGCTTTGTATTGCTTACCCTCAGTTTTGTTTCTGCTTTATATTGCTTATGTTATCCCTCTGTCCTGTGGCCCTGCACTCGGTATTTTAGTTCTGCTATCCCTCAGTCACTTTTCTGTTTTAGCTCTGCTTGGCTATCACTTAGTTAATTTCCTCTCTAGCCTGGGACCTGGATACAGCAGCTGCTTCACAGGGCCTGGTTGTGGCTGCAAAGACTTGGGGTCCCAAACCTCCAAGGGATTGCAGTTACCCAGCACCAGGTCCTGTGTCTCCACCCTGCACTGTAGCTCCTGATCTTGGGCGCTCAGGGTCTATTACCATCTGGGACACTGTGCGTTACATAGCTTTGCTGTAGGCAAACAGTGGGAGTTTGCGGAGTGGAGTCTTGCGAGCAGCACCCACAGCATGTAAGCTGTTCCTGTTTGGAGTCTGCTTTTGATCCATGCCAGTTCCAGGGACCCTCCAGCTTCCTGCTAAGTTTTTTTATTTCCATTATTATAGTTACTTCTATCTATCTGTCTCCATTTCCAAATATTGGAAATTTCACTCAATAAGGATTTCCTGATTATGTAATCTAATGTATACTTATCTTCAAGTCTGTATTAGTCATATTTAATTTTCAGCATTATTATATTTTATTAGAATAGCCCTGTTTAGCCCAAGCTCTTGACATTTTATGTTTAGTCCAAAACTCGAACAGTTCAGCTGCCTACAAAAAGACATTACTGTAATCTTCGTGTATACACCTGATGTAGTAGCTGCTTGTAGCAGCATTTTATTTGTGGTTTTATTTTTTTATATATGTGTATGGTTTTATGCGTTTAGGTGGTATCTACTACCGGTCTTGCTGTCTATTGTATTTTTTTAGTTGCTGTTTAAATCGAGCACTTGTATTCTGTTTTTGCCATTATTTGCAGTCACAGGTAGCCTCCATCCTTTTCACTGTAGCTGGACAGCTGAGTGATTAGATTGACTATTTTGCTTGGCTTTAATTAAGGCCTTTATAGTGTAGCAAACGCCCCCCATAACCTTACAAACCAGCGTTGCATTCTCCGTTGCCATAGTCACATGCCCATATCGAGGAAACGGCCTACTTCATGTACAATACTAATGTGGCGCAAGCCTTTGTGCACACACAAATGGAGATCATGCAAGGGGACCACTGTACACCCCGATGTTGCCTCCCAGGCATCCAAAGATATCCTTCAGTGCGGGAAGACAGAGGGCAGTGCATAGCCCTAGTAGGTGCCTTACAACAGTTTTTATTTGAACATTGGGAAATTATAGGAATGTAAGGAGATCAAGAATAAGCAGGGTGGCTGATATTGATGGATGTTATATGCCTGAATGTGAGAGTTTCATCTTGGCTTCCTGTTAAGTTGAAAAATATTTGCCATCACTGATATATACTATTAAAAATTAGCTGTTTCAAGCTACAATAGTAATTTACAAGATTAACAATGCATAATTGCCAACACTGACCATGTTTCCAGGGACACATATGTGTTCCACATGCTGCAGACAGAGCATGCAAAGTGTAGCCCGGCAGTATGGAGGAAGGATATATGCACAGACACAATCCAATTAATTTATCATGGTATGTCCTTTGAAATCTGCACCCTGATTAATTAATTGGATTGTGTCTGTGTGTATATCCATCCTACAAACTGCTGGGCTGCACTTTGCATGCTCTGTCTGCAGCATGTGGAACACATTTGTGTCCCTGAAAACATGGCCAATGTTGGCAACTAAGACAATGTCTACACTGGTTTAAAAAAAAAAAAAAAACTTTTGAAAGGTAGTGTGTGTGTGTGTATATATATATGTATATATATATATAGCCAGTTTTATTGATTCTTTAATCAGCACAACAGTTTTTCAGCTGTATGATCTTGTCAATGTCTTAACTGTATTTTCTATTCATCATGCAACTCAAGGAAATTCTTAGGTGACCCCAAACTTTTGAACAGTAGTGTATGTTTTCTTATTGTATGTTTGTATTGGTATGATAAATATAAGATTTCATCATGGGATACATTTAGTAGGTATCATGTCATGAGAGAGTTAAACAGTTGGAATAAAAATGATGAAATGCCTTTATTTATCTCTTTCTATAAACTGGAGAAACCTATCATCAGGAGAGCTCCACAGTTAATGCACTGAGCGTAACGAGTTAAGCAATAGGTTTATAAAAAGATATGGCAAGCACTGTTTATTTTCTGTAAATATGTATGATTGCAAGGGAAATATCCATTTATCATTTTTACAGTGCAATACTACGACCATGAACTGCACAGGCAAAATGTTATCTGGTCCTCCTGAAAGAGACGATACAGAAAAAGCCTAAATAACATTCAATAGAGCTGAACCAGCAAGTAATTCCATAAGAAAGTAATGACAAACAAGAAATGTAATCCATAGCCGAACTTTATTTTTTGTGGGGTTTTTTTCAACCAATGGATTGAAAAGAAAATCTTTTGATTCAAAAATATTCTTAAGCATATGCTTCATTTATTGTAAACCTTTACAGGTAAAATAACAGGAATTTATGTTCTCTGAGAATGAATGTTCATATCTGCTTGTTAGAGATTAAAGGGAATCTGTAAAGAAAAAAATATATATTTTATTATTTATCAATATAAATATATTGTAGTAGCTTACCGCTCAGTGTTAATCCATTCCCAAGTGCCATATATATTATTTCTAAATGTTTTATTGATTTGGACAGCTTGTATGTAGCTACCAAATCATCACAGCATAGGATTTGAGTCGAACCAGGCGGAGTTGCAGAAACAGTTGTGCATCGGTACAACCCATTTATAAAGGATCATGTATAAAACACCTTTATTAGCATTGGAGAACCTCCAACAAACACATTCTTGGGCAAAGTTCTGAAGGTTGTGTGATCTGCAGGAGCATTCTATAGGGTACCAGGCTGACAGGGCCACTTTTAGAAACTGACCTTTAAAAATTACCCTCATAGTAGCTTGATTAACGTTCACAGTGTATGGCAGAGGTTTAGCTCTAAAGTAGACATGTGCAAAACTAAAATTTGCGTTTCGTTTTCGTCCATTCGGACGAAAATGTTATTTATTTCGTCTAAAACGAATTTCGTTCATTACTGCATTCGTTTCAGCCAATTTTCGTTTCGTTAATTTTTATTCGTTCGTTTTATGGAATACATGTAATACTATTGGCTTTCTATAAACCGAACGAGAGCCCCATTCATAAGAAATTCTTATGAATGGGGCTCTCGTTCGGTTCATAGAAAGGCAATAGTACTACATGTTTTCTATAAGCCAAAAGTCTATAAACGAACGTTCGGTTTATAGACTTTCGGCTTATGGAATACATGTAATCCTATTGCTATTCTATAAACCGAACGTTCGGTTTATAGAATAGCCATAGGATTACATGTATTACATAAGCCAACAGCCTATAAACCGAACGTTCGGTTTATAGGCTGTCGGCATTTAACTATACAGAGACAGAGTCTCCATTCATAAAATTATGAATGGAGACTTTGTCTCCGTATAGTTAAATGCCGACAGCCTATAAACCGAACGTTCGGTTTATAGGCTGTCGGCTTATGGAATACATGTATTCCTATTGCTATTCTATAAACCGAACGTTCGGTTTATAGAATAGCAATAGGAATACATGTATTCCATAAGCCGACAGCCTATAAACCGAATTTTCGGTTTATAGGCTGTCGGCATTTCACTACACGGAGACAGAGTCTCCATTCATAAAATTATGAATGGAGACTTTGTCTCCGTGTAGTAAAATGCCGACAGCCTATAAACCGAACGTTCGGTTTATAGGCTGTGGGCGTTTAACTATACGGAGACAGAGTCTCCATTCATTATGAATGGAGACTTTGTCTCCGTGTAGTAAAATGCAGACAGTCTATAAACCGAACTTTCGGTTTATAGGCTGTCGGCATTTAACTATACAGAGACAGAGTCTCCATTCATTATGAATGGAGACTTTGTCTCCGTATAGTGAAATGCCGACAGCCTATAAACCGAACGTTCGGTTTATAGGTTGTCGGCTTATGGAATACAAGTATTGCTATTGCTATTCTATAAACCGAATGTTCGGTTTATAGAATAGCAATAGGATTACATGTATTACATAGGCCGACAGCCTATAAACCGAACGTTCGGTTTATAGGCTGTCGGCATTTCACTACACGGAGACAGAGTCTCCATTCATAAATTTATGAATGGAGACTTTGTCTCCGTGTAGTGAAATGCTATTGTATTCTATAAACCGACTCTATTTCGGCTTATAGAATGCAATAGTACTACGAATGGACGAATGAACGAATGATTTTCGTTTATTAACCATTCGTTCATAAGAAATTCTGTAATTCTTTGTATTCTATAAACCGAAAGTCTATAAACCGAACGACCTTCGGCTTATAGACTTTCGGCTTATAGAAAGGGTGTAGTACTATTGCCTTTCTATGAACCGAACGAGAGCCCCATTCAGAAGAAATTCTTATGAATGGGGACTCCATTCATAAGTACTACGAATGGACGAATGAACGAATGATTTTCATTTAGTAACCATTCGTTTATTCGGCTTTCGTTAGCTTAGCATTTTCGTTCTTCGTTTTTCGGACGAATGGATGAAAATGCTATTTTCGGACAAAAATGCATTCGTCCGAAAACGAATGCACATGTCTACTCTAAAGTGTTCCCACACTTTAGATTTGTTTATAACCCGCTTCACTTTTTATATTAGTAATGCATGCAGAAAATATATAGTTACATAAAGATCTACTTTGCTTCAATTTGTGCACCTACTTTTCCATATTTTTGTTAAAAAGTTCATCAATACATTGGTAATGCATAGGACATTAAATTTATAAATAATTTTTTTGATGCATATTTAGATATTTTATTTAGAACTGGGGCTCAACATGCCTAAATTTAAACAAATCTCAACTCTCAATCTGAACACTATTACACTATAGGTGCTATAGGAACTCTATAGGAACTGCTATAGGAACTCTATTACACTATAGGTGAACACTATAGGTGCCTGACACCGAAAGTGAACTGCTCATTTTCTAAAAATTTGTTATAATTGAAAAACTGAGCCTTGTACAAGGGACATTTTTTATTGTGTGCAATATTTAAAAAAAAATATCCTAATGAATTCCATCAATATCATTCATGTTGTTACTTAAAGTATTTATTTTATTCATTTATTATTTTGTGATATCTTTCATCATTCAATACATATAGTATATCTATGCAATCTTAAATCAAGAGAACATCGGTTTACATGCAGTGTGAGTAGAAAATGAACTTTACCATGATGGTTCTCAAACAAGAATATGCAAATGTTATGGTAATAATCAGAAAATTTGACCTTGTGTTTAAGACAAAGACCATGTGATGCTATTGCATCTTTTTTTGACATATATAGTTTAATAATTTTATATAGGGTGAAATATGTCATTTTCTGACAGATGGGTTTAAGTCCCTATGTGTATACAGTATTTATTATGTAATAGTGTTCGGGCTGAGAGTTGAGATTTGTTTAAATTTAGGCATGTTGAGCCCCCATTAATAGAGGGACAACACATGATATTGCCATCAGTAGGAGCCATGTCATTTCTGGCAAGCTGTTACAGGATATAATATATATTAATTAATTAATAACTATCCTAATAGATGGGAACTAATGTCAATTATTTTAGCATGTCAAATCCAATCCAATATTATGTGAAACAAGCAAATCCGTTTACTCAGTTCTTTCATATTAAAAATAGTAAAATCTCAACAGCTAGAGTATTAGACGTGACAAGAGATTTAATATAGAATTCTTGTTATATCTGTCTATAACAAGTTACAGTTGATGGAGTTAAAAGTGCTAGGTGATCAATATACCGTGAGGTGTTTTGATCAATGAATATTAGTTAAGTACAAGACATTATTTAATGTCCTGCACAGCTCTATTAATGTAATGTTATATTGTCTATGGTATTATCTGTAGTTTGAAATATACATTAACATTTTGTAAAAGTGAGCAAGCAAATTATATTCTGACTAAAAGTATTTAACATACAATTAACCATTAGTATGGTTAATACGGTAGGGACAATGTCACTTACATAAGATGTAACTAGATTACCTGTGCTTTTAAAACTAACTCTTATATAAGATATATGCCACTGTTTTTTCCAGTGCCAATTTTTGAATTAATTGCATATAAAAGTAAAAATAAAATTAGGTGCCTATCTCCTGCCATGATGCAACATTCTCCAAAATCTTCTGGCAAATCTCACTTAATTGTGGGAAGAACCTATACAATGATGTCATAAGACACCCCTGCTCTCTTACTGACTCCTGTATACCTTTTTTTTATCTACCCACCAACATAAGAGAGAGGAGATTGACTTGATCAAACAGGATCAAAACTCTGCCCCCTTGTGATGTAATGGTTACATTACCCTCCCTTTCAATGCAAGTCTGTGGTCAGAATTTAGACTCATAGACTGCATTCGGTGTCCCCAGCCCCATGGTGAGATACTAGTGCTTTAAAGTCACTGTGGGGTGGCACCCAAAAAATATATTATATTTCACAAAATGGTGGCACCCAGTCACTCTTGTTTAGTAAAATATTTTATTAAATAAACTCAGATAACAAAAAACAAAATACATATCTGAAATCAACAATGCAAAATAAAATAAATAAAAATGTTTCATTTTTTTGGTGGGAGTGTCCCTTTAACAGTAATTGGAGACTTTATTAAATAAATCTAATATGATATTTTGTTGTCCAAAAACTGAACATGTTCTAAAAGAAAATAAAAACACTATTTACACTAACACTAGCACTGTACAATATCATGGCTATTATCACATAAATAAAACTAATGTGCTTTTATTTTCTATTTTTAGAAGTAGCGTTTTTAAAAGCCTGAAAAGGTCAGCACCAGCTTTTTTTGTTTGCAATACCATTTTCCTCTATGTAATGCATACAAATTCTATATACACCCCACTGATGGTTTCTGTTGATATTCCGTAATGACCTGATAGCACAAACATTGATGATATTGTTTTGCTTTACCCTCTGAAATAATATGTTATGTTTTAGAACTGCAGTGATTCTGAAAAATATAACTAACTGTTAAAGCTTTATTTAAAAAAAATATTTTGATGTACCTGTACATTTTACTATCTTGATTTTCAGGGAAATGCACCAATTATTTCAGTTTCGCAAGGAACAACTTCTCAGTCTAAGTGTTTTCCAAATAAATAAAAACATCATTACTTAATACATAAAGTGTTACTTATATTAAATAACAATGCTTTAGAAAAACATATCCATGATGGTGGTTTATAAATTCTAAATGATGATAAAAAAAAACAACTAAATACAGTGTTGTAATCCTGGTGTTGTTATGCTTTTTATTTTATGGCATAAATATTAGACAAGTGCATTCGTTTTCGGACGAATGCATTTTCGTCCGAAAAGAGCATTTTCGTTCATTCGTTTGAAAAACGAATAACAAAAATGCTAAGCTAACGAAAGCCGAATGAACGAATGGTTAATAAACGAAAATCATTCGTTCATTCGTCCATTCGTAGTACTTATGAATGGAGTCCCCATTCATAAGAATTTCTTATGAATGGGGCTCTCGTTCGGTTCATAGAAAGGCAATAGTACTACACCCTTTCAATAAGCCGAAAGTCTATAAGCCGAAGGTCGTTCGGTTTATAGACTTTCGGTTTATAGAATACAAAGAATTACAGAATTTCTTATGAATGGGGCTCTCGTTCGCTTTATAGAAAGCCAATAGTATTACAAGTATTCTATAAAATGAACGAATAAAACAAAACAAAACGAAAATAATGAACGAATTTCGTCTGAAACAAATGCAGTAATGAACGAAATTAGTTTTAGACGAAATAAATAACATTTTCGTCCGAATGGACGAAAACGAAACAAAAATGTTAGTTTTGCACATGTCTAATAAATATTAATATATGACTGTTATTCTAATAATAAATATGTAACTTCTCAGTAACACAAGACTGAGGGTTGTTTATAAACAAGTCACATACATATAGTGAGATACTAGTATGATATGCTATCTTAGTGTGCTCCTATGTATGAAGTAAACTACAGACAAATAAAAAATCCAACTACAGGTTTAGTATCCCTTATCAAGACATCCGTTCTCCAAAATGATCCGTTATCCAAACTTTTTTGGGATTTTGCCCCAAGTTGCACACATACTTTTCAGAATGCAAGTGCAAAACATTGCATTCAGTGTCCAGACCCCTTAAGCTGTGATATAGCCTTTCTATGCATGCTCATATTTCCCTTCACCCACAAAGGGTAATAGACATGTCCAAAACTAACATTTTTGTTTCGTTTTCGTCCATTTCGTTCATTACTGTATTCGTTTCGGACGAAATTCGTTCATTATTTTCATTTTGTTTAGTTGTGTTCGTTCGTTTTATAGAATACGTGTAATACTATTGGCTTTCTGTAAACCGAACGAGAGCCTCATTCATAAGAAATACATGTTTTCTATAAGTCGAAAGTCTATAAACCGAACGTTCGGTTTATAGACTTTCGGCTTATGGAATACATGTAATCCTATTGCTATTCTATAAACCGAACGTTCGGTTTATAGAATAGCAAAAGGATTACATGTATTACATTAGCCGACAGCCTATAAACCGTACGCTCGGTTTATAGGCTGTCGGCATTTCACTAAACGGAGACAAAGTCTCCATTCATAAATTTATGAATGGAGACTCTGTCTCCGTGTAGTGAAATGCCGACAGCCTATAAACCGAAGGTTCGGTTTATAGGCTGTCGGCATTTCACTACACGGAGACAGAGTCTCCATTCATAAATTTATGAATGGAGATTTTGTCTCCGTGTAGTGAAATGCCGACCATGCTGTGAGTCTCGGCAGGGACAGCATGGGGAACAAGGCTACAGGTGGCAGGAGCTATGGATGGAGACTTTGTCTCTGTGTACTTACATTAGCCGACAGCTTATAAACCGAACGTTCGGTTTATAGGCAGTCGGCATTTCACTACACGGAGACAGAGTCTACATTCATTATGAATGGAGACTTTGTCTCTGTGTACTTACATTAGCTGACAGCCTATAAACCGAACGTTCGGTTTATAGGTTGTCGGCATTTCACTACACGGAGACAGAGTCTCCATTCATTATGAATGGAGACTTTGTCTCCGTGTACTTTCATTAGCTGACAGCCTATAAACCGAATGTTCGGTTTATAGGTTGTCGGCATTTCACTACACAGAGACAGAGTCTCCATTCATTATGAATGGAGACTTTGTCTCCGTGTACTTACATTAGCTGACAGCCTATAAACCGAACGTACGGTTTATAGGTTGTCGGCATTTCACATTACACGGAGACAGAGTCTCCATTCATTATGAATGGATACTTTGTCTCCGTGTACTTACATTAGCCGACAGCCTATAAACCGAACGTTCGGTTTATAGGCTGTCGGCATTTCACTACACGGAGACAGAGTCTCCATTCATAAATTTATGAATAGAGACTTTGTCTCCGTGTAGTGAAATGCCGACCATGCTGTGAGTCTCGGCAGGGACAGCATGGGGAACAAGGCTACAGGGGGCACGAGCTATGGATGGAGACTTTGTCTCTGTGTACTAACATTAGCCGACAGCTTATAAACCGAACGTTCGGTTTATAGGCAGTCGGCATTTCACTACACGGAGACAGAGTCTCCATTCATTATGAATGGAGACTTTGTCTCCGTGTACTTACATTAGCTGACAGCCTATAAGCCGAACGTTCGGTTTATAGGTTGTCGGCATTTCACTACACGGAGACAAAGTCTCCATTCATAAATTTATGAATGGAGACTCTGTCTCGTGTAGTGAAATGCCGACAGCCTATAAACCGAACGTTCGGTTTATAGGTTGTCGGCATTTCACTACACAGAGACAGAGTCTCCATTAATTATGAATGGAGACTTTGTCTCCGTGTACTTACATTAGCTGACAGTCTATAAACCGAACGTTCGGTTTATAGACTTTCGGCTTATGGAATACATGTAATCCTATTGCTATTCTATAAACCGAACGTTCGGTTTATAGAATAGCAATAGGATTACATGTATTACATTAGCCGACAGACTATAAACCGAACTCTCGGTTTATAGGCTGTCGGCATTTCACTACACGGAGACAAAGTCTCCATTCATAAATTTATGAATGGAGACTCTGTCTCCGTGTAGTGAAATGCCGACAGCCTATAAACCGAACGTTCGGTTTATAGGTTGTCGGCATTTCACTACACAGAGACAGAGTCTCCATTAATTATGAATGGAGACTTTGTCTCCGTGTACTTACATTAGCTGACAGTCTATAAACCGAACGTTCGGTTTATAGACTTTCGGCTTATGGAATACATGTAATACTATTGCTATTCTATAAACCGAACGTTCGGTTTATAGAATAGCAATAGGATTACATGTATTACATTAGCCGACAGACTATAAACCGAACTCTCGGTTTATAGGCTGTCGGCATTTCACTACACGGAGACAAAGTCTCCATTCATAAATTTATGAATGGAGACTCTGTCTCCGTGTAGTGAAATGCCGACAGCCTATAAACCGAACGTTCGGTTTATAGGTTGTCGGCATTTCACTACACAGAGACAGAGTCTCCATTCATTATGAATGGAGACTTTGTCTCCGTGTACTTACACTAGCTGACAGCCTATAAACCGAACGTTCGGTTTATAGGTTGTCGGCATTTCACATTACACGGAGACAGAGTCTCCATTCATTATGAATGGATACTTTGTCTCCGTGTACTTACATTAGCCGACAGCCTATAAACCGAACGTTCGGTTTATAGGCTGTCGGCATTTCACTACACGGAGACAGAGTCTCCATTCATAAATTTATGAATGGAGACTTTGTCTCCGTGTAGTGAAATGCCGACCATGCTGTGAGTCTCGGCAGGGACAGCATGGGGAACAAGGCTACAGGGGGCAGGAGCTATGGATGGAGACTTTGTCTCTGTGTACTTACATTAGCCGACAGCTTATAAACCGAACGTTCGGTTTATAGGCAGTCGGCATTTCACTACACGGAGACAGAGTCTCCATTCATTATGAATGGATACTTTGTCTCCGTGTACTTACATTAGCTGACAGCCTATAAACCGAACGTTCGGTTTATAGGTTGTCGGCATTTCACTACACGGAGACAGAGTCTCCATTCATTATGAATGGATACTTTGTCTCCGTGTACTTACATTAGCCGACAGCCTATAAACCGATCGTTCGGTTTATAGGCTGTCGGCATTTCACTACACGGAGACAGAGTCTCCATTCATAAATTTAGGTTCGGTTTATTGGCTGTCGGCTTATGTAATACATGTAATCTTATTGCTATTCTATAAACCGAACTTTCGGTTTATAGAATGCCAATAGACTTACATGCATTCCATAAACCGAAAGTCGTTCGTTAGCTTAGCATTTTCGTTATTCGTTTTTCGGACGAATGGACGAAAATGCTATTTTCGGACGAAAATGCATACATTTATGAATGGAGACTCTGTCTCCGTGTAGTGAAATGCCGACAGCCTATAAACCGAACGTTCGGTTTATAGGTTGTCGGCATTTCACTACACAGAGACAGAGTCTCCATTAATTATGAATGGAGACTTTGTCTCCGTGTACTTACATTAGCTGACAGTCTATAAACCGAACGTTCGGTTTATAGACTTTCGGCTTATGGAATACATGTAATCCTATTGCTATTCTATAAACCGAACGTTCGGTTTATAGAATAGCAATAGGATTACATGTATTACATTAGCCGACAGCCTATAAACCGAACTCTCGGTTTATAGGTTGTCGGCATTTTACTACACAGAGACAGAGTCTCCATTCATTATGAATGGAGACTTTGTCTCCGTGTACTTACATTAGCTGACAGCCTATAAACCGAACGTTCGGTTTATAGGTTGTCGGCATTTCACATTACACGGAGACAGAGTCTCCATTCATTATGAATGGATACTTTGTCTCCGTGTACTTACATTAGCCGACAGCCTATAAACCGAACGTTCGGTTTATAGGCTGTCGGCATTTCACTACACGGAGACAGAGTCTCCATTCATAAATTTATGAATGGAGACTTTGTCTCCGTGTAGTGAAATGCCGACCATGCTGTGAGTCTCGGCAGGGACAGCATGGGGAACAAGGCTACAGGGGGCAGGAGCTATGGATGGAGACTTTGTCTCTGTGTACTTACATTAGCCGACAGCTTATAAACCGAACGTTCGGTTTATAGGCAGTCGGCATTTCACTACACGGAGACAGAGTCTCCATTCATTATGAATGGAGACTTTGTCTCCGTGTACTTACATTAGCTGACAGCCTATAAACCGAACGTTCGGTTTATAGGTTGTCGGCATTTCACTACACGGAGACAGAGTCTCCATTCATTATGAATGGAGACTTTGTCTCCGTGTACTTACATTAGCTGACAGCCTATAAACCGAACGTTCGGTTTATAGGTTGTCGGCATTTCACTACACGGAGACAGAGTCTCCATTCATTATGAATGGATACTTTGTCTCCGTGTACTTACATTAGCCGACAGCCTATAAACCGAACATTCGGTTTATAGGCTGTCGGCATTTCACTACACGGAGACAGAGTCTCCATTCATAAATTTAGGTTCGGTTTATTGGCTGTCGGCTTATGTAATACATGTAATCCTATTGCTATTCTATAAACCGAACTTTCGGTTTATAGAATGCCAATAGACTTACATGCATTCCATAAACCGAAAGTCGTTCGTTAGCTTAGCATTTTCGTTATTCGTTTTTCGGACGAATGGACGAAAATGCTATTTTCGGACGAAAATGCATTCGTCCGAAAACGAATGCACATGTCTAAAGGGTAATACAATAGCACGTGTGCAGGCCTGACGTGCTAATAGCAGGTTCCCAACGATGCCTCACATCACAGTTACATCACAGTGAATGTGATTTATTTACTCTATTCAGTATTTGCATTGATTCTACTGTATTTCATGAGTGGCTTTTATATATATTATTGGTGAAAGTGATCTGTTATCCAAAATGATCCATTGTCCAAAATACTTCTGGTCCCGAGCATTTTGGATAATGAATACTCAACATGTAGCTACTTTATTACTTAGTAAGAAAGTCCTGCACATAAAAATAATGCTCAAAGGCAGAATAAATACAAATGGCAGCCAGAGAAGTCACAACTGTGCTATGATAAGACTTGGTCTCCCAATCAGTGCTCAGTGTTTCACTTCCTGCTTTGTGATAGTGTCTAACATTACTGGACTCACACTTCCAGGTTGTTGCGACACACTCTGCGAATGGATACTAAGCATAGCAAAACGGCCTGTTTAGGAGAGAGCTGTTGCAAGGATAGGGAGTCATTATCTGCCCACTTTTCTATAAAACTAAATACAGTTCCAAAAGGAAGCGTATTTGGTGGCAGGAAGATGAGCCACGCTTATATCCCTAAGGAGACAACGAGCTGAAGGGTCCTTACACCTGAGCCAAAAAATCGTAACATATGGGCCTGAGATAGCCGACAGAGATAGAGACATATTAATAGTATGGTAGGATTTTTCCTGGATGAAAAGATGCACAGGGAAGTTAATGACTGATGTTATAGGTGCTGTAATGGGATCAAGATGTTGTCCCATACACCAACCGTGCCAAACTCCCTAAGCCTGCCCATAGGAACGTCTAGTGCCTTGCGTGCTGCTCACTGTAAGTGACTAAAGGGAATCAGCGGTATTGTCACTTAGGGAAAAAGGGACTGGTGACCCCCCTATAAAGATGGTCTGAGTAATGCCTACACAAGTGATAGGAATATTATTAAAATAATAGGGTAATAGAATTGAAAAACATATTACGTAGACTATGTGTATGAGTACAGAAGAAAACAAAAGGAGAAATATGGAATATAGTGTTACCGAACAACATTATAGTGTGTGAGGTGCTCACCTGGAGGCTAGCAGCAAAGAAAGGGGAGTAAGGAGGAGCTACTGAATGTTGTATATATCTTACTTGATCCTGATTGGTTACACTTTTAACACACCCATTGCTGCTGGAGGTTTTTCAGTAAAGAAAGTAATGCAAATCTGAAGTCTCCTGTCCTGTGATAACATTTTAAATGCTTAACTCCATATCCCATATCATAAATGAGTATATACATCATTAAGTAACATGTTCAAATATCAACAGAAATTGAGGTGTTGGTTCTACATTCATTTTAAGAAACCAAACCTGTTTCTGATAAACCTTTTCCATGAAATGACATTGAAATATAAAACAATTTGAAAAATAAAACAAAGATTTTCTGATGTAGGTCTAAATATCACTCTGTCCTTTCAAAAGGTAGTTGAATGGCTAAGCCTCTGCTTTTAAATCTGTCTTTTGTTCAGCGGCCAAAAGATATTTAAAGGATTCCAAGGTTGGTATGCTTTCTTTATTGTTCTTAACCGCATTGTTACTGTGAAAGTTTTTATTCTTAATGGGCCCATATCCAACACTGAAGGTGAGCACACAAAGCCATCTCTGACCATGGTAATCATTAAAGCGATACTAAGGTTTCTTTTTTACCTCTTTAGATTATCAAACGAGGTGAAAAAAAAATAAACAAAATTTCATGAAATAGAGGTCAAAATGTTACAGCCAGTTTGGGTAAAAGCAATTTTTGCCACACATCTAGAAAGACCACGCAGTGTTTTTTTTCCAGGGTATTTTATGAAAATTGTAAAAATTATTACCGCTGAGTGATCAAAATTTTACTTGTTAAGGCTTGGAGTATTACCTTTTACATAAGTGTCCCTGACTGAAATGGTGATAAGCACCATAACTTCAATTTCAGCCAAATTGCCCTAACCTGTATGAAATTCAAAATAAATGAATAGTATGAATGTTGGCATAAGGAGAGCCAACCTTTTTTTATATCCATAAACAATGAAGTGGGTACCACAAAAAATACTGTGGTCACCAGAAACCCCCTATCTAATGTACTCATTTTATTTATTTATTTAAAGTATTGGTTTAAGTTAATAGGGCTGAGTGTAATGGGCTTTCATTTAGTTTAGGAATTGGGAACAACAGTTTGCTCACCCTGACCTGACCAAATTTGTATTCAAATACAAGTGGCCTATTCAAATAGGTGTAAACTGGTGTTTTACCAATTTCAAAAGACACAAGCTAGAGATTTTCACCTAACAGACATTGCTCTCCCATACAATGCTATGTTAATCAAATTAACATAACTCTTGTCCACTTGGCCAAATGCAAAGTTTAGTAAATGACACTAGATATCTATTTTAAAGATGGCATACATACACTTAGAGATCTAGTAAAAGACGATCAAATAAATGTGCCACGCTTTTGACGTGGACCTGTATCTTATCCTCCATCATAAATAATCATTTTAAATAGATTTGTGAAATGAAAGATGTTCCCGGGATTGAAAGTCCCCAGGACTGAGGCTGTGTTTTATCTTTCACCAGGTAAACATGTGGGATAAAAAAAAAAGTTGACATGGATTTCAGAAAGATGGAATAAAATAAGACGCATCTTCAGTGTTGGTCATTTTGGCTCTGATCATTTAATTTAATTGAAATGCACATGTTCCAGATCTCGTTAAAGAAAGTTACTTTGTCAATTAAAGAATGACGGCTGTAGGATACTCCACACTGGAGCCTAATGAACAGTTTTCGAAGCGCACATGAAACAGAACAACATGAGTGTTTAATACTCTAATAACTGCTTTGCTACTGAAAAGAAAATAGCTTTCTTTGACATCTGATCAAACAACGCATTAAAACATTTGGAGTTTATCGCTGAACAGAGAAGAATATTTATAATGAAAATATTCTAAAAATGTATAGACTTAGATTTATTTTGTGTGATTCAAGAAAAACAAATGACCTAACTAGTCCAGTTTGTCAATTAGCAAAAGTCTCTTTCTTTTGGATCCATCTTAGCCCCATCACAGCGTGAACAGAAGGGGGTACAATGATGCACAAATATCCAACAAAATCATAAAATATATATTCCTGCAAACACAGACCTATAATCCCATAATTAGGACTAAAAATGTGATGGTGAAAATAAAATATGAATAGTTACATATAGTCCACCAATATCAAGTTTGGTTTTTAGTTGATAAAACCTCAACACCATTGTGGTGTTTTTGGTTTCCTTGCTGCACAATGAAGACATTGGTGTAAGCCTACACACCTTGTCATTGACATTAATGGATGCACACATTGTTTCACTTGTATTCTGAGCCTTATTGTGTCTTTATCCTTGTCTTTGTTGGCTGTTCTGTAATTATGTACCTTGTGTTTTTTCTCTCTATTTTTTTAATCTTATTGAAAAAACATAAATTTGTACACCTGTTCCTCTTCCCTTTGGATAGTCAAGAATAACCGAACACACTATGTAATTATAAGGCAGAAGGAACAAAACTATATACACTAAAAATTACTTTATTGACCCATACAAAATTGCACAAAACAGAGAGCAGAGCTTCAAGCAGAAGGAGGCAGTGTATCTATTGCACAACTGAGTAAGGGAAATGTATGAGACTTTATTGTTCTTGTTTGTCTAAGTTATTTTGAACTATGATTAAGCATGTCCATCACGCGAAATGCGGAAGGTCCTTCCCTTATCGGCTTGTTTGTCCATGGAGTTCCATTCTGTTGGTTTCTCAGCATCATTAAAACACTTTTTGGATATTACAAGCTGCTGTAGAGGAGTGCACATTTTTTTCTTATTGTGTACATGTACGTCTTAACCGCGTGTGGAGCACCTGCCTACAGCACTAATTGATGGGAGTGGAGCCGGCTTGTGCTTGCCTTTGTTGAAATCTATTTTGAACTATGCTCTGCTTATTTGAACAATGATGCTTTGTTATATAACTCCATCTTCTGGTCTGTTATATTCAATAGTGAACAGAAAATACCGCTGTTTATCTTTGTTGATCTATTCTGTATCCACACAGGAAGCCTGCTAATATGTGTTAGTTCAACCTTGGATCCTTTTAGAAGGTTACTACCTAGAGACCTCACCATCAGTTATCGAGGCAGACTGACCTCCTTTTTTGGGAAGGGAGAAGCACTGATCATTTACATTAATTTAGATTATATAAATTTATTCAGGAATAGAATAGTACATCTAGGAACAGATTGTGAAGTGGAAAAAGACTTAATTTGCAAAAACCTTTTTTGTGTATTGAAGCAATATACCGTGACACATATTTCATGAATGTACTTCATGTTATTGTCTTGAAAGATTTTTCTGAAGCAATTACCTATTGTGTTCCCTATGCTTCCATCTTTCCTTTAACATGTAAAAGTTTGTTAAAGGAAAACCTGTTGCCGACATGAGGAATGTCCTCTGTTAAAATGAGCAGTGGATGTGATTAATTATTGGATCCACTGCTCAGGCAGTGTTGCTATAATGCATTGATGTTGAGGCATTAAGCGACACACTCCGCGGTCACTCCAGGGAGTGATAACAGGCTCCATATCGGAAGGCACATTGTCCATCAACATGGCACTGTTTTTAGTCTACTGTCAACATGGCTCTCGCCCTGGAGCTGGCAAGATAGACAGAAATGCTAAATATCACTGCTGTTGCTCTTTACTGTTGCTAGACTACCTTTAGAGGAAGTTTGCAACATTATACTTTGGAAGGGGGAAGAATGCTAGGGTTAGCATGTAGGGTTATGGTTATAATCTAGGGTAAGAGTTAACATCTAGGGTTAGATTAGGGTTAGTGCTAGTGTTGGGGTGATTAAGGTCACTGTAGGAGAAAAAGGTTACTTAGGCACTCAAAAGGCAGTTATGATTAAGAGTCAGCAGACTCAAAATGCATCAAGTGTTTCTACCCCCTTATTTGTTGCACTGTTGCTCAAATTAAACACCTATATTCACTTTATAAACTGGAGTGCCAGCACAATTTTTCCTTTGGAACTTTTCATAAAAAACAAACCACTACTTTGAGTTACTGCTGTAGCGATTGCGAACCTAAGGCACACATGTCACAATGGACACACCAAACCCTCTATTGTGGCATACTGCCAGGTTGATGACTGACCAATTAGTTGGTTACAGTTATCATGTTGATGCTACCATTGCTGACACCACTGCTAGCGGCATGTCTATGGCTCCGATGAGAGGAGCATGACATCATGGGTGGGTGGAGAACCAGTGTCATCCATGGGAAGCTCACGTATTCATGCCAAGCTTTGTAATGTATGTAAGTGTGTGTATACATGTACTGTATGTGTATTTATATTTGTGTTTACGTGTGTACTGGCTGTGTGTGTATGTATGTGTCATCAAAAGGCTAAGCATTGTTTTAAATGTCGAAGTGTTGTATTCCATGTACAAATTCATGCTATATTTTTATAAATGGAAGTATGAATTTTTTTCTTATTAAATTTTCTTCAAAAGTAAAAAAAAAAAAAAAAGATAATCTTACCACTGGCATTCCACAAATCCCACATGTGAACAGTATTAATTTCAAGATGTTCATGTGGTGCCATTGCTGTCTGTTGTGACCTGTCTGGGTTTGAACCTGGTTTCTTGTGTTTCTGATCTGCTTGCCTGATAGTCCAGCTCCTAAGAACTCCAGCTACAAGAGTCCTGTGCTTGAGTATTTGGGATGCTGCTTATTTAAACCACCTCCGCCCAGCTTCCTCTGCTGGAACATTTCCCTGCCTGGCCTTGTTATTATATCCTGTTGCTGCTTGACTTCTATAACTGTGTTGGCTTTGCCCTCTGATCTTGCTCTGACTCTGTTTGGCTTTTGTTTGGACTACACTTTTCGACTTCCCATTGTCACATCCTGGCAGATTTGATTCAGTCCCTGCATGTGGCCACTTAAAATCATGGATATAAACATTGTTGCACCCCTTACACCTGGGCTCCAGACATATCCTGCTAAACTGACAAATGTGCCAGTTCTATTTCACAAAAATTCAGGGCAATAAACTACAGATTTAGCAAAAGGTCTTACAGAAAGATACATGTTTATAAATCAAAAGTATGGTGCATCTTGTGTTAAGAAATTAAATATAATTTGAGGTACACTTCTAAAGAGCTTACCATGTGATCATCCATGTGAAAAAAACTCAAAATGGCTGCTTATAATTTACAATAGTGAGATTTTAAACATATAAAAATCACATATTAGTCAATCCAGAAATTATACAAGTCTAATGTGGTGCTTTTTTATTACTACATTGATTTATTATCTTTAATGTAAGGTGCTTGGAGCTGTTTTTTATGCAATGTACTATGAAACCAATGTTTGTACTTTTTGGCTATCAAGGAAGAGAAAGAGATGACATTTTTCATGCCAGAGACACATTTGTATGTTCCATGAGTTTTGGGAACCCAACTGAAGAGGTACAAATGAAGTGATCAATTTCAAATTCTGATGGGGTCAACTCTATCCCTCCTCCTTCGAAGGTCAATAAAATTAGTACCATTTTGCCCCCAGACTTGCCAATGCATCCACAGACTTACCAATGCCCCTCCAGAGTTGCCAAAGCATCCCCAAACTTGCCAATGTGGTTCCCAAGTCAGCCAATGCCCCTCAGCACTATGCCACCAGACTCTTCCAACGTGGCTTCTGAGGTGAAACAGGAGGTCACGTGACCCCAGCATTCCATCTCAGAATCCCCAGCAGAAGTGCCAAGCAGTATTGGATGATGTCTGCGTGGATAATCCAGGTCCCCTGCAACTCTGCAGTGGACCTGGATTCTAGTCTTATACTTAGACCATTATTTTAAGGTATGATTATAAGACAAATTTAAATAAAAGTCAAGGTTTTTTTTCAGAGCATTTTCTCTGAAAAAACACTTGTATTATATTTGAGTAAATATGGTATTAAATATTTATATGTATATATATATGTGTGTATATCTCTGAGATAGAAATGGTGAAAGCACTTGAAGAAAGGAAAGGGGATAATGTTGCTAAGAATGTGATACAGCAAGGTAAGCACATGTAACAAGTAGGTTATTTAATACAATTAACATGCTTGCTGTAGAAGGACTGAGTGCAACTTTCTGCTGAATTAAGTTATTGGACATAGGTAGCCCTATTTCTTCACCGAATAAAAAGAGATATCATGGGACGTCAACAACTTAACTGAGCAGACAGTCGCACTCAGTCCTTCTAAAGGAAGCCTGTTCAGCTTGCAGAAGAAAAAGTTGTCCTGTCCTATCTCTATCGATCTGTAATTCACAAATTAACAAGAACTTTGTGAAAAAAAAAAAGTTTGTGATACATTTCTAAGAGACCTCAACAGTCCCATGTGCTTAAATCATATCTACAACTTCGAGTTTAATACTCAAACAATGGCTTTAGCCACTTGTTTAAGCACACACATTTACTTGTTTTTATTTTTTCTTGCTGCTACATTAACAGTAGTCTTCCCTGCACGTACAAATATGATATATCTGTTCCCACACCATGAGTGTGATCTCTTGTTCTCTATTCCTAAAACTAACAATTTGTAACAATATTGTTTAGGTTGTAAGTAGACATGTGCATTCGTTTTCGGACGAATGCATTTTCGGACGAAAATAGCATTTTCGTCCATTCGTCCGAAAAACGAATAACGAAAATTTTAACTAACAAAATCCGAATGAACGAATGGTTAATAAACGAAAATCATTCGTTCATTCGTCCATTCGTCCATTCGTGCTATTGGCATTCTAAACCGAAATAGAGTCGGTTTACAATACCAATAGCATTGTACTACATTCCATAAACCGACATGAATGACTTTCGGTTTATGGAATGCATGTAATGCTATTAGCTTCCTATAAACCGAAATTGAGTTCCCATTCATACGAATAGGTCAATTGACCTATTCGTATGAATGGGGACTCTTTCGGTTTATAGAAAGCCAATAGCAGCATGTATTCTATAAGCCGAAAGTCTTTAAAACAAACGACGTTCGGTTTATAGAATACATGTAATGCTATTGCTGTTCTATAATCCGAAAGACTTTCGGGTTATAGAACAGCAATAGCATTACATGTATTCTATAAACTGAACGTCGTTCGTTTTAAAGACTTTTGGCTTATAGAATACTATTGGCATTCTATAAACCTAACTAGAGTCCCTCCTCATTCATAAGAATTTCTTATGAATGGGGACTCGACTCTAGTTCGGTTTATAGAAAGCCAATAGTATTCTATAAGCCGAAAGTCTTTAAAACGAACGACGTTCGGTTTATAGAATACATGTAATGCTATTGCTATTCTATAAACCGAACGACTTTCGGTTTATAGAATAGCCATAGGATTACATGTAGTACATAAGCCGAAAGTCTATAAACCGAAAGTCGTTCGGTTTATAGGCTGTCGGCATTTAACTATACAGAGACAGAGTCTCCATTCATAAAATTATGAATGGAGACTTTGTCTCCGTGTAGTAAAATGCCGAAAGCCTATAAACCGAACGATCGGAGTAATACATGTAATCCTATGGCTATTCTATAAACCGAAAGTTCGGTTTATAGAATAGCAATAGGAATACATGTATTCCATAAACTGACAGCCTATAAACCGAACGTTCGGTTTATAGGCTGTGGGCATTTTACTACACGGAGACAAAGTCTCCATTCATAATTTTATGAATGGAGACTCTGTCTCCGTATAGTTAAATGCCGGCTTTTAACTATACGGAGACAAAGTCTCCATTTATAATTTTATGAATGGAGACTCTGTCTCCGTATAGTTAAATGCTATTGTATTCTATAAACCGACTCTATTTCGGCTTATAGAATGCAATGGTACTACGAATGGACGAATGAACGAATGATTTTCCTTTATTAACCATTCGTTCATTCGGCTTTAGTTAGCTTAGCATTTTCGTTGTTAGTTTTTCGGGCGAATGGACGAAAATGCAATTTTCGGACGAAAATGCATTCGTCCGAAAACGAATGCACATGTCTAGTATATATTCACATGTAAATTGCTTTTTTAATAAAAAATTATGATATAAAAAAAATCTTGTTTTTATTTCCTTTTATGTGACAATGCTGCCTCTCTCTTTCCCTTTCCCCCAGATTTGTCGCTCTCCCCCCCTTAGTGTTGTCTCTCTCTCACCCTCCCTTTGGCTCCCCCCTCGCTCCCCTTGTGTCTGTCTCTTCCCCCCTTCCCTCCCCTTGTTTCTCTCTGCCCCCCCCTTGTTATTCTGTCCCCCCCTCACCTGTTTCTTGCTCCCTGGTGGCTAGTGGGGGCAGCCGGGGGATGTATGCACTATACATAATAGACGGAAGTGTCGGGCAGCATGGAGGTTGTCTGCACGATTCGTGCAGACATCCCCCAGCTGCCCGATTCTCCCTGGTGGCTAGCGAGGCAGCGGAGGATGTCTGCGCGATGAGCGAGACCTCTCCTGCTGCCGCCCGCCATGACCGCCGGGACTTCTATGATGAAGCTCGGTACTTCCGGCTTCCTCATAAAAGTCCTGGCTGTCGTTCCGGGCGGCAGCAAGGGAGGTCTCGCTCATCGCGCAGACATCCTCCGCTGCCTCGCTAGCCACCAGGGAGAATCGGGCAGCTGGGGGATGTCTGCACGAATCGTGCAGACAACCTCCATGCTGCCCGACACTTCCGTCTATTATGTATAGTGCTTACATCCCCCGGCTGCCCCCACTAGCCACCAGGGAGCAAGAAACAGGTGAGGGGGGGACAGAATAACAAGGGGGGGGGGGCAGAGAGAAACAAGGGGAGGGAAGGGGGGAAGAGACAGAAACAAGGGGAGGGGGGCAGAGAGAAACAGGGGGAGGGAAGGGGGGAAGAGACAGACACAAGGGGAGCGAGGGGGGAGCCAAAGGGAGGGTGAGAGAGAGACAACACTAAGGGGGGGAGAGCGACAAATCTGGGGGCAAGGGAAAGAGAGAGGCAGCATTGTCACATAAAAGGAAATATAAACAAGATTTTTTTTATATCATAATTTTTTATTAAAAAAGCAATTTACATGTGAATATATACTAGACATGTGCATTCGTTTTCGGACGAATGCATTTTCGTCCGAAAATTGCATTTTCGTCCATTCGCCCGAAAAACGAAGAACGAAAATGCTAAGCTAACTAAAGCCGAATGAACGAATGGTTAATAAAGGAAAATCATTCGTTCATTCATCCATTCGTAGTACTATTGCATTCTATAAGCCGAAATAGAGTCGGTTTATAGAATACAATAGCATTTAACTATACGGAGACAGAGTCTCCATTCATAAATTTATGAATGGAGACAAACGTATAGTTAAAAGCCGACAGCCTATAAACCGAACGTTCGGTTTATAGGCTGTGGGCATTTAACTATACGGAGACAGAGTCTCCATTCATAAAATTATAAATGGAGACTTTGTCTCCGTATAGTTAAAAGCCGATGTTCTGACAAATTTCTGGAGCAAATTCTCCTGCGCAATCGCAGGAGAATTTGCTCACTGCGCATGCGCATAAAGTTACAGCTGATAACTCAGCTGTAACTTTGTGACCACCGCGCATGAGCCAGCTGCGCAACCCACCTCCCGCCCCCCTCACACCCCCCGCACACCCCTTCTTACCAGATCATCGACCACAGCGATACACAGCACATGCGCACGCCTATCCAGCCGTTTAGGAATGCGCGCGTCCGTTGCTGTGTTCTTAAGGTGGTAAGTAACACGGGGCGTCGGGACATAAGGGGGCAAGCATCCTGGTGAGGGCTGCCTCATCTTGATGGGATTTGTGATCCTCCTGCTGCATCAATAATACAGCAGGAGGATCACAAATCCCATCAAGATGAGGCAGCCCTCACCAGGATGCTTGCCCCCTTATGTCCCGACGCCCCGTGTTACTTACCACCTTAAGAACACAACAACGGACGCGCGCATTCCCAAACGGCTGGATAGGCGTGCGCATGCGCTGTGTATCGCTGTGGTCGATGATCTGGTAAGAAGGGGTGTGCGGGGTATGTGAGGGGGGCGGGAGGTGGGTTGCGCAGCTGGCGCATGCGCGGTGGTCACAAAGTTACAGCTGAGTTATCAGCTGTAACTTTATGCGCATGCGCAGTGAGCAAATTCTCCTGCGATTGCGCAGGAGAATTTGCTCCAGAAATTTGTCAGAACACCGGCATTTAACTATACGGAGACAGAGTCTCCATTCATAAAATTATGAATGGAGACTTTGTATCCATATAGTTAAAAGCCGACAGCCTATAAACCGAACATTCGGTTTATAGGCTGTGGGCATTTAACTATACGGAGACAGAGTCTCCATTCATAAAATTATAAATGGAGACTTTGTCTCCGTATAGTTAAAAGCCGGCATTTAACTATACGGAGACAGAGTCTCCATTCATAAAATTATAAATGGAGACTTTGTCTCCGTATAGTTAAAAACCGGCATTTAACTATACGGAGACAGAGTCTCCATTCATAAAATTATGAATGGAGACTTTGTCTCCGTGTAGTAAAATGCCCACAGCCTATAAACCGAACGTTCGGTTTATAGGCTGTCGGCTTATGGAATACATGTATTCCTATTGCTATTCTATAAACCGAACGTTCGGTTTATAGAATAGCCATAGGATTACATGTATTATATAAGCCGAAAGTTTATAAACCGATCGTTCGGTTTATAGGCTTTCGGCATTTTACTACACGGAGACAAAGTCTCCATTCATAATTTTATGAATGGCGACTCTGTCTCTGTATAGTTAAATGCCGACAGCCTATAAACCGAACGACTTTCGGTTTATAGACTTTCGGCTTATGTAATACATGTAATCCTATGGCTATTCTATAAACCGAAAGTCGTTCGGTTTGTAGAATAGCAATAGGAATACATGTATTCCATAAGCCGACAGCCTATAAACCTAACGTTCGGTTTATAGCCTGTCGGCATTTTACTACACGGAGACAGAGTCTCCATTCATAATTTTATGAATGGAGACTCTGTCTCTTATTAGTGAAATGCCGACAGCCTATAAACCGAACGACTTTCGGTTTATAGACTTTCGGCTTATGTAATACATGTAAACCTATGGCTATTCTATAAACCGAAAGTCGTTCGGTTTATAGAATAGCAATAGGATTACATGTATTCCATAAGCCGAAAGTCTATAAACCGAAAGTCGTTCGGTTTATAGACTTTCGGCTTATAGAATACAAGTAATACTATTGCCTTTCTATGAACCGAACGAGAGCCCCATTCATAAGAATTTCTTATGAATGGGGCTCTCGTTCGGTTTATAGAAAGCCAATAGTATTACATTGTATTCTATAAAACGAACGAATAAAAATTAACGAAACTAAAATAATGAACGAATTTCGTCTGAAACGAATGCACTAATGAACGAAATTCGTTTTAGACGAAATAAATAACATTTTCGTCCGAATGGACGAAAACGAAACGAAAATTTTAGTTTTGCACATGTCTAGTTGTAAGTATATATTTCATACATCATTAAATCAAATAATTGTTTGCAGACTTTGGAAGATTTTTTTTTTAAAATCCCTATGACAAATAGTGTGAATACCTAACAGAGGTACAATTACAGTGGAAGGAACATTATAATGAACCATGAAATGTCAATACTGTTTATGAACTATACTTTGTTATGTATATGTACAGTATCTCCTGAAAAACAGTTTTAGATCCAGATGGGCTTAATAATTGTCTACATATTCCCTAGAAATTTTATGACCACGCTGCTCAATCATACAACCTGGTAACTCCCACCAGATGTCTACCATACCATTATGGGACACAAGTAGGATTGCCACCCACCTGGTAAAAATTGTCTTGAGACCAATGCTAATTCTACAGATGCAATAGCAATGTCGATATTTTTTTGAAGAGAAATCTATTAATTTTTTTTTTTTCTAGTAATAATATGGACCATATTTGTGTCCATGTAAATATGAACAATGGGTCATTGTTGCATTGTTTTATATCTAGGTTATTAAAGAGGGACTAACCGTCCTTAGCAACTTTTAATCAGAATCAGACCACTTTTAAATTATATTCTAGAGAGCAATATTCCAAAGCAATTCAAAAGCAAATTATTTTGAACAGCTCACTGAGATTTTCTTGCTGTACTGTTACAGCAAAATAGATAAAAATAATATGTTGGAAGAGCAGCAGATCACACACTAGGCAGTACCATGTGAATCTACACATTTAAAAAAAGGGAGGAGTGCCAACTGAACCCCTTATAGATTATGAGAAAAACAGGCAACCTCAGCTGTCAGTTAAAGCAGTGCAAAAATGACAAACACAAGAGCAATGGGTACACATAAAAAAAAAACGCACAACATTTTTGCACAGGGTATACTTCATAAAGTGTAGTAGTGGTTAAAATATAAACAACCATTGGTGTACCCCATTGTTGCACCAGGCCACTGTAGCAGTTCACTACCTGGAGTGTGAGGCCTGAACTTAATTAAGTTCAAAGCTTTTAATTGTGGTTATTGGGTGTGACATTCTGTTCAATAAAGACATTTTTGAGTCCACCAATATTGGAGGAGATTTCCAGTGTTCATATCTTACTGAATTCCATAAAATGGAAACACAAGATGTGGTGAGTATGCCCTCCCATCATGCTTGATTATATCTAGGAGCTACACTTGTGAGTCTGCCAGTTTACCCCTTGTTTCTTGAATCTTACTGTATTAGTTTGTTTTCTATACATACTGCACTAGTTGTCTGTGCTTTATATTTTTAGGTACTTTGTAGACATGTGCATTCGTTTTTGGACGAATGCATTTTCGTCCAAAAATAGCATTTTCGTCCATTCGTCCGAAAAACGAATAACAAAAATGCTAAACTAACGAAAGCCGAATGAACGAATGGTTAATAAATGAAAATCTTTCGTCCATTCGTGCTATTGGCATTCTATAAACCGAAATAGAGTCAGTTTATAGAATACCAATAGCATTACATACATTCCATAAACCGACATAATGAACGACTTTCGGTTTATGGAATGCATGTAATGCTATTGCTATTCTATAAACCGGAATAGAGTCCCCATTCATACGAATAGGTCAATTGACCTATTCGTATGAATGGGGACTCTATTTCGGTTTATAGAAAGCCAATAGTATTACATGTATTCCATAAGCCAAAAATCTATAAACCGAACGACGTTCGGTTTATTGACTTTCGGTTTATGGAATGCGTTGGTCAATCGATTCGTACGAACGAATAAAACTAAATGAAAAAACAAATGCAGTAATGAACGAAATTCATTTTAGACTAAATAAATAACATTTTCGTCCGAATTTACAAAAACGAAACGAAAATTTTACTTTTGCGCATGTCTAGTACTTAATGCTTAAATGCTTAAAAATGCTTAAACTTGAATGCTTAAATGAAACTGCACTTTATGGATATTGCACTTTGTCCTGTTACAGAGCTGCTGCTCATTTCCTTCCACTCTATTGACTATGTGCAGAATAATAGCACCCTAGTCTTTGACCTGGCAGTCTGTCATTCAATGCAGTATTTGATTGTTATAACTTTACTGATGTTGGGGTACTCAAAAACATCCACACTTTTTAATTCAATTTTCCAGCAAAAATCTGGGGACATTTTGGAGGGAAAATGATTGCAAGGGTGTTGCTAATTAATTAATTAACGTTCTCTGTGAGACTCTGTTTACTTTGAAGGAAAGCCACTTATTCTGAAAGAAGCAGGCAAATACTCAGCCAGGCAAATTTGGGTGACAAGCTTCTACATGTGTTGGAGTTATAAGCAAATAAGGAGGTAAAAGTTAGGAAGGAGGGTAAAGTATAAATCCTTATTTATTCTATTTATATTGTGTGTTTTACATTAGAGAGCACGTTGGATAATGCCACTAAGTAAACATCTTGTGGCATGTATGCTGCCTTGGAGCAAGTTCTCCAGGGTCCATACCGCTGCTGCAGATATGAGCACGTTGCTGCTTTGGAGGATATAATACTATACGTAAAAAGGCAACTGGCAACACTGAGGGACATAAACAACATGGAGTGGAGTTTACTGCTCATGGAGCAGGCATTGGCTGGGGCCATTGTAGAGGAGGGGGAAGATGGAGGAGAAGAGGTTTTTAGGGTAGAGAGTTAGGTGTGTAAGGGGAAGTGGGGGTCGGAGAGCTAGGGAGGCTTGTTCTGGGCTAGTTCACCCCAACATGTTTGCCATGTTGAGACCAGCTCAGAAGAGGCAAACAAAATGGGTGGGCTAGGGATACTGGTAAGTGTTGGACATTATGATTTAATCAGTATCACAGAAATGTGGTGGGATGAGACCCATGACTCGTCAGTTAATTTACAAGTCTACTCTCTTTTTAGAAAGGACAGAGTACACAGAAAAGGGGGAGGGATTTGTAAACCCTAAATTAAAGCCCAGTATTAAAGAAGGTGTGCATGATCAAACTGGAACTGATGTGGAGACAATGTGGGTGGATATTAGCATTGACACTAAAAAGAGTTGCACATTACTTGCAGATGTATGCTACAAGCCACCAAATATTAGTATTGATGTAGAAGATCAGCTTTTATTACAAACTGAAAAGGCTGCAAATATGAATGAAGATTTAATCAAGGGAGATTTTAATTACCCAGATATAGATTGGAACTGTGGATCAACTAGTTCCGCTAAGGGCAGCAATTTTCTGAACCTGCTGAAAAACAGATTTATGGCACAATTAGTGGTAATAACAAACAATGAGGTGCTTATCTCAAATATCCAAGTAAGAGAACACTTGGGCAATAGTGACCATTACATGGTTTCGTTTGAGATTAATGCAAAAAAGCAAATTGGTAACTACTCCACCAAAACACTTAATTTTAAGGGCCAGCTTTGATTGACTAAGGGCATTGATGGAACATTAGACTGGGAAGGATTGTTTCCTGGACTAAACACAGAAGACAAGCGGAATTCCTTTAAGCACACATTACAAAAGTACAAATCCCAATATAAACCTTTGGGAAACAAATACAGAAGACAGAAATCAAAACCATTGTGGTGTACTGGTAATGTGAAACCGGAAATACAAAACAAGAAAATGGCATTCAAACATTATAAAAGTAAGGGATCAGCATTATCATCTTTCGAGTACAAATATGCCAACAAAGCCTGCAAAGAGGCAATTAAAATGGCTAAATTGAAAAATGAGAAAAGGATTTCTAAGATTTTTTTAAAGTATGTAAATGGAAAAAAAAGCTAAATGCAGAAAATGTTGGGCCCTTGTAATCCCAAATGGGAAATTTGGTTAGTGAGTACAGAGAGAAAGCAGACATTTTAAATACTGTTTTTTCTTAAGTTTATACTAAGGGGCTCATACCAATGGATGAGCTGCGGCTCCTGGAATTTAAGGAACAATTGCTGAAAATATGGGGTTGGCTGACAAGGAAAAAGTGCTTAAGCAATTATGTTAAGATAGACAAGACCCAAAGGTACTTAGAGAGTGAAGCATAATTCTGGCCAGATCACTATTTTTTTGATTTTTAGGGATTCTTTCAGTTCAGGTATAGTGCCAACAGACAGGCAAAAAAGCGCATGTCATTCCAATATTTGAAAAGGGATCAAAATCTCTGCCGGGTAATTTTAGGCCAGTGAGCTTGACATCTGTAAATGCAAAATTATTTGAAGGATTGCTAAAGGTATACACTCAAGAATCTTGAATCAGAATGTAATTTGTAAAAGTCAACATGGTTTTGTGAAAGACAGGTCTTGTCAAACAAACTTAATAACATTCAATGAAGTCAGTAAAACTATAGACCTAGGTGTGGCAGTTGATGTGATCTATCTAGATTTTTCTAAAGCATTTGATACAGTTCCACATAAAAAGTTACTCTACAAATTGATAGAAATAGGTTTAGGGGCAAATGTATGTATTTGGATTGATAACTGGCTAAAAGATAGAATGCAATGGGTTGTTGTAAATGGAAGATTCTCAAATTGGGCTAGGGTATTAAGCAGAGTACCTCAGGGGTTTGTTTTAGGGCCTCTTCTTTTTAATTTGTTTATTAATGATCTCCCAAGTTGTGTTGAGAGCCATGTCTCAGTGTTTGCTGATGACACAAAATTAGGTAAGGTAATACAGACTAACCTTTATGTTCGTTGTTTGCAGGAAGATTTGGACAGAGTTTGGGACTGGGCATTTAAGTGGCCAGTCAGGTTCAATATAGACAAATGTAAAGTTATGCATTATGGGAAAAATAAAAACATGGCATTTCTCTGGAAAACCCCCACGAATGAAAAGAATTTAGGAACTTGGCAACAGTGCTCAATGCCAGTCAACAAGTTACAACAACTGTGAGGGCCAATAAGATACTGGCATGTATAAAGGTATAGATTCATGGGAGGAGGATATCATATTTCCTCTTTACACTTAATGTGAAGACCTTACCTTGAATATACAGTATAATTCTTGGTACCAGTCCTTAAAAAGGATATTACGGATATAGAAAAAGTGCAAGGGAGGGCTACAAAATGAATAAGGGGATTGGAGGATCTTAGTTTAAGAGATACTTAAAATGTTGCATTTATATATGTTAGAAAAAAGGCACTCAGTTTGGATATGAGGGCCAGTATAAAGAGTTCTTCTTTGACCTGTTCATTAACAGAAATGTACAAAGAACAAGAGGTCACCCCCTGAGACTGGAAGAGCAATGATTTCATAGACCACAAAGGAAGGGATTCTTTATGCTAGGGACATTAAAGTTATGGAACTCACTGCCAAGAGAGGTGGTGCTATCATCTACAACAGATGTATGTAAAAATGGTATGGATTTTTTTTAGAAAAGCAGATCATAATCATCTGATTATTCTTTGGAGTCAAGAAGGATTTTTTTTCCCTTACGAGGCAAAATTCGAAATAGCTTCCTTATGGGTTTTTTGCTTTCTTTTGGATAAAAAGTGGGAATGATAGGTTGAACTTACTGGACTTGTGTATTTTCTTAACCTAATTTGCTATGTTATTATGTTACTAACTGAACTGCCCTAAACGGGGGGGGGGGGGGGGGGGGGGACAGTCATTTAAAGTAATCCATAGGACCCCTGCAAACAGAATGTGATGAAAATCCTGCCCAATATCAATGGAAATTGAGGCTTTCTTGCCACAATTGGCAATATTGGTTAGTGAAACTGGATTTAGGTTGAATACCTGATCTGGCCCGATTTCAGGGCATATTGAGTTAACTCTTACATGTCTTAATGTCATTTGTACCAAAGGATTCCAGAGATTGTGTATAATAATTTTTGTTGGAATGCTTGGTTTTGTTTATAAAACGGTTTCCTTGGAATCACTCCAAATAGACCTCTGACAATTTGTCAAGCTCTGAGATGTAGCAAAATGCATATTAACATTTTTAATTAAGCAAACAATAACTGTAACAATAGAAGACATTACTTGAAAATGTTCTTATGTTCTAAGTGCAGGAGTCGTTGCTTGACAGGCAGCATGGGACATCCAAGACTTGACAGGGCATGGAGCGGGAGTGTCTATTCCTCTCCCCATGTATATATCTCTCTCTTTTCCCCCTAAGTCTGTCTTTCTCACTGCCCCATTTCTGTTGCTGATGAGGGATCAGTGTTAGTTGCAGAGAAAGCATTTGGGCCTGTGCTGGTGTGGACATTCAGTCCACCTTTCAAGCAAACAAATGTGATACAGACTATAGATGTCCCGTGAAACTAAAGCCTAAATCAGTAAATCACCAGAATTTTTGTAGGAAATAACATGAGGACCAGTGAAATCATACCAAAACTGAATTTTACTATATACAGTCTATGTCTTGCATTTTTTTCTTTCAATCATTACTTGATTTTTTTGAAAAAAAAAATGTTATTTGTAAAATGCTGGTAACCATTCAATTTTTCTTCTTCTTCAAAAACAAATAATAGTGGATTTAATGGTTGTAATTATATTGATAAGAATGTTAGCTCTACATTCACCCTTAATCTATCAGTCATCTAAATGATCTTAACAGATACTGGCATTGTTCTACTGGATGGAGATTTATCTTGTGCTTTCTAATGTATTTATTAATCTCCCAGTCACTGTATCTGCAGGCGTGTATTTATATTAAGGTAGGATGGTATACACAAGTTGGCCTTCCCTATTAAATAAGAACAGGCAACAGCTATAAATAACTATCTTTGTTTTTTTATTGAACAACTTTAGCACACATAAACAAAAATGGTGCAATTTTGCCAGAAACCTGTCTTTTCTTTTATTTACAGGCTCTGAAACTATTTTTTTGTAAAATCAAGACGCTAGCATAGCTTTGCTCTTGGGCTGGTGGCTCACCCATGATAGTCATAAGAAATAATTTGGAATAATTAACTTACATTGCCATAATCATTCAAATACACTTAAATATTTTATTTTGCCCATTTAACATTTGAATGGCATATACATATACAATCTATCTCTTAATGGCATCATGGCTTAAAATCATTCTTTAACTTGTTTTCTCTCCTTTATCAATACTGAATCTAAAGAAATAGGTAAAATCAATAAGGTCGTAGCTTTCACCCTGATTCTTCGTGTTAGTCTTTTTGACAGAAGTAGCAGGTGTTTCCAGTGTTTGTATACACAATAAATATATTGGGAACTAACAATAAGCACATTTATCTATTGTAGATGGATTACTGGAGGACCTGGTAGACTTATGGATTTTATCACTAAAAGGTGAGTTGAACATTTCATCTCATCAGTTTAGCTATAAATGTCCCATTGTGCAGGGACAAACCTGGAGAGTTTGCTTAGCAGGGGAACTCACCAGGTTTATCCATAGAAGTATAGTTAAATTGGGGAGATGAAATATTCATCTCACCTCAACTCACCTCATCTCACCTGCAAATCACCGTTTTCAGAGAAGGACTAACATAGTAACATAGTAACATAGTAATTTAGGTTGAAAAAAGACACAAGTCCATCAAGTTCAACCCTTCTACCTATCATTACAGCTTTTGATCCAAAAGAAGGCAAAAAAAACCCTAAGGAAGCTATTTCGAATTTTGCCTCCTGGGGGAAAAAATTCCTTCTTGACTCCAAGAGGCAATCAGATTTCTCCTTGGATCAATAAGCTCTTTTATTAATGCTTATTCTATTATTAATAGCCCTGTATGTTCTGCTTTCCTAAAAAAACATCCAAACCATTTTTAAATGTATCTATTGTGGTTGCTAGCACTACCTCTCTTGGCAGTGAGTTCCATAACTTTATTGTTCTAACCGTAAAGAATCCCTTCCTTTGCTGTCTATGAAATCTTTGCTCTTCCAGTCTGAGGGGGTGACCTCTTGTTCTTTGTACCTTTCTGTTAATGAACAGGTCACTGGAGAGCTCTTTATATTGGCCCTGCAAATATTTATATAATGTTATCATATCCCCTCTGAGACGCCTTTTTTCTAACGTATATAAATTCAATTTTTTAAGTCTCTCTTCATAACTAAGATCCTCCAAACCCCTTATTAATTTTGTAGCTCTCCTTTGCACTTTTTCTAGTTCCTTAATATCCTTTTTAAGGACTGGTGCCCAGAACTGTACTGCATATTCAAGGTGAGGTCTTACCATTGATTTGTAAAGAGGCAAGATGATATCCTCCTCCCGTGAATCTATACCTCGTTTTATACATGCCAATATCTTATTGGCCCTTGCAGCTGCTGACTGGCATTGGGCACTGTTGCCAAGTTTGTTGTCTATAATTATTCCTAAATCCTTTTCATTAGTAGTTTTTCCCAGGGAAAAAACCATTTAACGTATATGTTGCTTTGTTATTATTTTTCCCATAATGCATAACTTTACATTTGTCTATATTGAACCTCATTTGCCACTTTACTGCCCAGTCCCCCACTCTGTCCAAATCTTCCTGTAAAGAAAAAACATCAAGATTAGTCTTTATTGCCTTACCTAATTTAGTGTCGTCCGCAAACACGGAGACATGGCTCTCAGCACAATGTGGCAGATCATTAATAAACAAATTAAAAAGAAGAGGGCCCAAAACAGACCCCTGAGGTACTCCGCTTAATACCCTTGTCCAATTTGAGAATTTTCCATTTACAACAACCCTTTGTGTTCTATCTTTTAGCCAATTTTCAATCCACATACACACATTTGCCCCCAAACCTATTTCTCTCAATTTGTAGAGTAACCTTTTGTGTGGAACTGTATCAAATGCTTTCACAAAATCCAAATAGATCACATCAACTGCCACGCCTAGATCTATATTTTTACTGACTTCTTCATAGAATGTTATTAAGTTTGTTTGACAAGACCTGTCTTTCACAAAACCATGTTGACTTTTACTAATTATATTCTGGTTCAAGATGTATTCTTGAGTGTATACCTTTAGCAATCCTTCAAATAGTTTCCCCACTACAGATGTCAAGCTCACTGGCCTATAATTACCTGGCAGAGATTTTGATCCCTTTTTAAATATTGGAATGACATCCGCCTTTCGCCAGTCTGTTGGCACTGTACCTGAACTGAATGAATCCCTAAAGATCATGAATAGTGGCCTGGCCAGAATTATGCTTAACTAAACTGGTTTATAGATTGCAGAATAAATCTTACCAGAAAAGGTTAAAGGATCTTAACCTGTATAGCTTGTGTCATACTTGGTAGAGCCACTGGCCCATTGCATGAGTGTAGTGGAACCTGTGAAGCAGGAGATAGCACACCCTTGCAAGACCCCCACTGTCAGGGTAGTTCTGATCAAGAACGAGAGACTCTGACAGTGGATGATAGCACTGGAGTGTAGGGCAGAAGTAATCAGGAAAGTACCAAGGTGGAGCAGGAACTGAAGGAATCAACATGAAACTGGAACAGCAAATAGAAACACAAAACAAACAAACCACAAGGGATTAAGCTGTAACAAAAATAACAAGAGGCTGTGCGCACGTGCCCAAGAGCCTCCCTGCCATTGAACCACCAGCCCCTCTTCTGCCATGCGTGAGAAAGCAGGACACTGGCCTGACACTGCTGGCGTGTGGGGAACAGGTGAGCAAGGTGGCCACCTGCCTCGGGCATCTGGTCCACCGGCCCGACAGAGCCTCCTCCTAAGAGGCAAGTTCCGGGTGCATGTTGGTTTGGGTCGGGTTAGATATTTGAGATGAAATCTTTGCAATAGTCTGGGGGCATGGATGTGCCCTAGTGGTAGCCATGATCTTTATTCTGGGCTGTAACACTTACCATGAATGAGTTATTCTAGTTTGCCTCTTCTGTATCGTGAATCAAGGATTTCTTGGACCACATATTACACTTTGTTCTTCACTTTTATGGGGGCTGGAGGAGGATAAGAGAGCGATTAGGAAAAGGATTCTTCTTCCAAGGTTTCAGAAGAGAAACGTGAAATACTGGATGTAGTCAATATGGATGGCAGTTGGAGGCATAGGGTGACTGGATTGATGATCTCATGAATGGTAAACCGTTCAATAAATTAAGGCCAGAGTGGGATTGGTGGGATAAGGAAGTTTGATATGTTTTGTAGAGAGCCATACATGCTTTCCTAATCTATACTCAGGAGGAACCAACCTACGGTTATCTGCGTGTTTGTTATGGGTCATCTGTATACAAGAAGTTTAAAAAGGTGTTGTTGAAGCTTGCGTAGTTCATTTGTTCATTGTGTAACATCGGGGACCTGGGTTTCAGAAGGGATGTCTGGTATTAACAGAGGATGGTATCCATACATTGCAAAGAAGGGAGAGGCGCCTATGGATCTATAGAGGGTGTTATTATAGTCAAACTCAGCACTAGGTAAATGCAACACCCAGTTGTCTGGGAGATAGGCTGAGTAGCAGTGAAGATATTTCTCCAACATTTGATTAGTCCTCTCCGTCTGTCCATTGGGGATGATAAGACATGTCATGTTTGATCTTGAGACTGTGACAAAAGGCTTTCCAGAATCTGGATGTAAACCGTGTTCTGTGATCTGTTATGATGTTCCGGGGTAGGCCATGATGTCTGAAGACCTCCCGAAGAAGACCTCCCGAAGAAAAATATCTGCCATCGGAAGTATTATTTTACTGAGAGTATAGTGGATGCATGTAATAGCCTTCCAGCAGAAAGGGTAGAGGCTAACAAAGTGAAGGAGTTTAAACAAGGCATAGGAATAAGGCTTTCCTAGATATTTGATAAATCCCGGGACTAATGAAAGTATTCAGGGGATTTTTTGTCATAAATTCGGTGGACTAGATGGGCCAAATAGTTGTTATCTGCAAACATTCTGTGTTTCTATGCTGAAGTCAATATCTAAAATGTTTATATAACATTTGAGTTTTGCCAGATGCTCAACAGACCAATGTTTAAATGGTCCGCTGTAATATTAATAGATAATCCATCTAGCCATCCTATGGAGATAAGTAACCTTCATGAAATTTTAGCTTCCTACAGTCTGTTCAGTATTCACCTATTCATGAAATTTCTAGGTTATTAAATGATTTTAGGTCTGTATTTCCAAAAAGACTTGAGAGTTGTGTCCATGACAGTTTATTGAACAAACTCTTACCAAATACTCAATTTAGGTATTTGGAATTTAAATTGAATTGCGCAAATGGCATGGAATTGCCTAGTCTAAAAAAGGAATATCGAGAAAGTGAAATGGGGGAGGTAGAATGCGCTCTGAGGGGTATAGCACTAGCAGCAACTAGCCTAGCAGTTATCCCAAAATACTGCAGTACAGATAAACAACAAACATATAAAAAGTGGCAGTGCGCTTATGTGCTATAAAGTGAAAAAAGTGCAATGAGGTATCTTACCTCTGTGCAGATATTACAGAGTGTGTACCCCGTAGGGCAAAAGAGAGAAAAAACTTTAAAACACTCACACACAGTCCCTGATGGTATGGGACACAGTAAATGATGTATAGCAATTCTTGATATAAGACCTCCAAAGAATAGAAGATGGTGTTAATACACAAAACTTCAATTTAATACAAAAAGTGCTTAAAATATCTTACACTTCAGTTTTGGAGTAGCAGCAAAATCTTGGAGCATAGATAAGAAAACAGGATCCGGAGAGAGCTCTGATGGGTAGTAATAGATCGTGATCAACGCGTTTCGCCTTTAAATGGTAGGCTTCATCAGGATCCAGTAGTATCCATGAGAGACAGAGCAGTTTATATAATGTTACTATTAACTGAAACAATAATTACATCACAGACAGGGCGACAGAGCTATCAGCGTCGCGTCATACTATATGCGACCATATAGGCCGAACAGAACCAGTTTATTCGTCTTTTTCCGCTATTCGTAAGTGTTCGGGTATTTCCGGAATTAGATTCGGCTTTTTCCGCTATCTGTTCGCTTTCCGAGTAGTTACGAAGATTTCCGATGATGTTCGTTTTCGTATTAGCTACTTCTCGGGTAGTCTTCAGCTTTTTGTTCGAATTAGCGGCTTCGTATTCATTTCTTTAGTCTTTCGAATAGGGGCTAATACGATATTGTAACAGAGTTCGAATGAAGGAAAGTCGAAGGCTTCGGTTTAAACATAAGAAGCTCGGTTTGAATTGTGTCTTAGCCCGAACAAGTATCTATAGTCCACATAGTTCACTCAGTGATAGATCCATGCAATGTAAAACACAAAGATAATTAGATACAATAATAATGCACTTTTGAAAAATAAAAAAATGATAAAAATATAACTTAGTGCGAAATTTAGAAAGAAAAAAGGATTGTTTAAAAAGTCTATTTAATTAGTAAGATATACTTACAAAATTTTAAAATATCTGAAAAAAGTATCTAAATGACATCTAATAAACATATATATAATTCCAATTTCGCACACAGTTTTAAATAAAATTAAACAGATCAAAATCTGCATTAAGGCCCGTGGGGTGCAAAGTGTTCATTTTAAAAACCCACTCCATTTCAGTTTGTCCAATTTTTTTGATATTGTTACCTCCACTCCAGTATTTTTTCACTATCATTATAGGCCAGAATTTGAGGTTTTTTGGATTTTTATGGTGACATTCTAAAAAGTGTTGAGGTAGTGAGTATTGTGTGTTTCCCTTCCTTATATTCGTCACGTGTTCTTCTATTCGTTTTTTTAAAGGCCTTTTTTTTAGTAAAACAAACATTCAGTTTTTAGATTTAGATATTTATATAAAAGAAGGCCTAGTACAAACAAAAAACTTTTTTAAAAAAAGTAGACTCCAACAGTTACATTGATATTGAAAGTTGCCATCATCCAACTTGGCTTAGAGGAGTCCCCAAAAGCCAGTTTTTAAGACTAAGAAGGAATTGCGGAGATGAAACATCCTATTTAGAGCAATGTAACATCTTAAAAGACACATTTTTAGAAAAAGAGGCTACTTTGAACACCCAGATTCAAGAAATTCTAAAAAAAACCAGAAATTAACTTTTAAAATATAAAGAAAAATCAGAAGCTAACATCACAGAATGTGCTCTACCTATTATTTTAAATTATAATTTAAAGGCCGTTAAATTTAAAAAAATTTTGAACAAACACTGGAAACTCATCAAAAAATATGACATTCTAGGTCCATTATTACCAGAAAGGCCAAAAATAATTTTTAGAGGAGCACCCAATTTTAAACGCAAATTGACCAACAACTATACAGCCAAACTAAAAAATAAAAACAAAAAAGAGAACCTACACTTTCTAGGGGAGAAACCTGGCTTCTATCCCTGTAAGATGTGCTCAGGATGCAGTATAGCCAAACACGAAAAAAGCCCCATACTCTCTTTTACTGCCACGGCTACCTCCGAAAAATTTGAAATAAAAGAATTTATGACATGTCACACTAAAAATGTAATTATGCCGTAGAATGCCCCTGCGGACTCCAATATATAGGCAGGACAATAAGGCCTTTAAAAAAACGAATAGAAGAACACGTGACGAATATAAGGAAGGGAAACACACAATACTCCCTACCTCAACACTTTTTAGAATGTCACCATAAAAATCCAAAAAACCTCAAATTCTGGCCTATAATGATAGTGAAAAAATACTGGAGAGGAGGTAACAATATCAAAAAAATTGGACAAACTGAAATGGAGTGGGTTTTTAAAATGAACACTTTGCACCCCACGGGCCTTAATGCAGATTTTGATCTGTTTAATTTTATTTAAAACTGTGTGCGAAATTGGAATTATATATATGTTTTTTAGATGTCATTTAGATACTTTTTTCAGATATTTTAAAATTTTGTAAGTATATCTTACTAATTAAATAGACTTTTTAAACAATCCTTTTTTCTTTCTAAATTTCGCACTAAGTTATATTTTTATCATTTTTTTATTTTTCAAAAGTGCATTATTATTGTATCTAATTATCTTTGTGTTTTACATTGCATGGATCTATCACTGAGTGAACTATGTGGACTATAGATACTTGTTCGGGCTAAGACACAATTCAAACCGAGCTTCTTATGTTTAAACCGAAGCCTTCGACTTTCCTTCATTCGAACTCTGTTACAATATCGTATTAGCCCCTATTCGAAAGACTAAAGAAATGAATACGAAGCCGCTAATTCGAACAAAAAGCTGAAGACTACCCGAGAAGTAGCTAATACGAAAACGAACATCATCGGAAATCTTCGTAACTACTCGGAAAGCGAACAGATAGCGGAAAAAGCCGAATCTAATTCCGGAAATACCCGAACACTTACGAATAGCGGAAAAAGACGAATAAACTGGTTCTGTTCGGTCTATATGGTCGCATATAGTATGACGCGACGCTGATAGCTCTGTCGCCCTGTCTGTGATGTAATTATTGTTTCAATTAATAGTAACAGTATATAAACTGCTCTGTCTCTCATGGGTACTACTGGATCCTGATGAAGCCTACCATTTAAAGGCGAAACGCGTTGATCACGATCTATTGCTACCCATCAGAGCTCTCTCTGGATCCTGTTTTCTTATCTATGCTCCAAGATTTTGCTGCTACTCCAAAACTGAAGTGTAAGATATTTTAAGCACTTTTTGTATTAAATTGAAGTTTTGTGTATTAACACCATCTTCTATTCTTTGGAGGTCTTATATCAAGAATTGCTATACATCATTTACTGTGTCCCATACCATCAGGGACTGTGTGTGAGTGTTTTAAAGTTTTTTCTCTCTTTTGCCCTACGGGGTACACACTCTGTAATATCTGCACAGAGGTAAGATACCTCATTGCACTTTTTTCACTTTCTAGCACATACGCGCACTGCCACTTTTTATATGTTTGTTAAAAAAGGAATATGATATAATGTTTTTTTCATGTGATATTGCCCATTTTTTAGACTATTTTTTCCTATGGTTAGACCCCTACTTGCTATATTTGGGATTTTATGTCTGTATAGTTTCTATTTAAGGTATTAAACACACTTTAGTAAAAACGGTATTCAGTATTTTTATGCATTTTTATACATGTTATGCATTACATTACATTAACATTTATTTATATAACACCAACAATTTACATAGCACTAGGTACAGAGCATAGAAGGGTACTACATACTAAGTGAGATGAACTAGAACAGACTGGTACATGAGGGCTCGCAAGCTTACAATCTAGAGGCAATGGGGTACATGAAACCCATAAGGGAGTGAAGAGGTCAAAGTGTTGTGGTAGTAACAGTATTGTGGATGGTTTGCGTTAGGTGGGTTTGGCTAAAGAATAATTGTATGTGTTCTAACTGGATGATTTGTAAACTTCCTGATCCTAACATTGATTGAGGACAGCTAGGTGGGATTAGGTAGTGGTTAATTAACAAGTATTCTTGTGGGTCAGTGTGATGAATGTGATGACGTAGGACGACCTACGCAACGCGTGGCGTATGGGGGGTGTGTCCACCGCCGGGGAAGATTGGCTGCCGAAATCGGACCACGCTAACAACCGAACCCTGGAAGCCAACTGCTAAACAACTGCTACACGACAGATATCCAAGCAGCACGGGCAGATGAGGAAACGCTTCTCGGGTCTTTTTGTACACATGGGAGCGAAGTAAAGGCGACGGAAGCAGCTCAAAGTGCGTGAACAAACAAAGTAAGGTAACGCACATCCTTCATTGACCGGAGGTTGCTCTAACAACCGAGACTTACCTGTAGTTTGATCCCCCTCCTGGCACTTCAGTGGGGCTGCCGGGGAGCGGGGACCGACAATTCTGATGTGTGCCTAGGCTGCCTGTACCGCTTATAAATGCGGAGCTTTGTATAATTCATGCACTAGTGCCAAAGAAAACTCCGGAAGTGGTGTATATTTAAGGTGGCGATTGCAGGATTAAATATCTTGCCGCCTTCCTCCGTCTGATCTGAATCGAACGAGGCCGACTTGGTTCTTATTGGGTCGGCTTTTTGCTGTTGGGACATTGAGTCTTAAAGATCCTATTCTGAGGTTGACATAAAGACTGATATAGGAGACAGTTGCGGGATACTAGCAAGGGAGTCGGTTGACTGTGAAGTCAAAATGCCGCCTAAACTCGATAAGCTGGATAAAACTGACAGACAGAAAAACACCAGTAAATCGGGCAAACCTCTACCTATGGAGTCATACTACTCCCCGAAGAGCCAACTAAATATGTCAGCGGCTGTGGATAAAAGCTCGCCAGACCGGGCTGCCGACTCACTCTCCCCTGATACACCTGCCTATGTCACTCAGCCAAACCTTCTAGCGGCCCTGGACGTGCTGTATTTGAAGATCAAGTCGGACTTGGATAAAATGCTATGTGACAACAGAGAGGAATTTGCTCAAATAAAGACAGCAATAAAAACCCAGTCTGTGGAAATCGAGGCACTACAGACAAAAATTCAAGAGTTGCAGGCTCAAAATGCAGCCGCCAATCTAACCATTGACAGGCTTGACCTTAAGGTTACTGATCTGGAAGACCGCTCGAGAAGAGCAAATCTGAAGATCAGAGGGATTCCAGAGGATACTGAGGATGTTGAGACCTTCATATTGGAACTGTTATCTGTATACATAAACCCAAAGATCATAGGAGCAACTCCCCTGGACAGGGTACATCGTCTCCCGAAACCATCTACCTGGTCACAGGGTAATGTGGCGCGTGATGTAATTGCCTGCTTTAACAGTTGCAAAGTAAAGGATGACTTGGTTAAGGAATTTAGGAAGAATCCGTCTAAATCTATGAAGTTTGCACATTTGGCTCTATATGCAGATCTCTCTCTCTCCACGAGACTTACTAGAAAGAAATTCGGCGATATAACTAGCTGCCTGAGAGAACACAATATTTCGTATTCCTGGGGATTCCCTACTAAGTTGCGCATCGTATTCAAAGATAAAACCTATATATGTCTGGATGCACAACAGGCTAAAGACAAATTGACTCTCTGGGGGATCTGGAAGCCATAATTATAACTATGGTTGGGAAGGGGATTACAGATTAGGGGAACTCATTGTCTCCTTCTTCTGATCTTGGTAGCTAATAACGATAGCTGCTTGCCGTTTAGAGTGGCTCATGATTGAATGCATAATTTGAGGCCATTTATCTGTATACTTGTTATTTCTTGCTATATGGTTTGCAGTCTACGCTCTGTGTATCTCGCAGTATAAATTTAGAACAGGACGAGATATAACTGACCAGGAGAGGGAAGGTTGTCAATGGCATGTTTAATGTGAACAATAGTTGAATTGTTATATTTTGTACTATCAATAGAGGGTATAAAGCCATATAAACACTCACTGTTTAGAACTGCTCACGATGGAATGCCTAGTTACACTTATCTTCATGTACACTCTATTTCCATGGTATGGAATTGTGTTTTTGTTGGCACGGTTATAGAATATGATGACATATCACGGTTCACTGCATAGAATAGAGTTTTTTTTTTTTTTTTTCCTCCTATCACTTGAATGTCGAGTATAAAGTAGTATTGATACTCACGGTTTAGAATTGTAGAACTAGTAATGCACAAATGGAAGTAACTGTTTATATATATAATGCGCCCACTGTATTGAATATTGTCTCCTTTCCCTTTTTTTATTTATTTATTTTTTTTTATTTATTTTCTCCCTACCACTCGAATGTTGATTATAAAGCACCATTGATATTCACTGTCTAAAATTGTAGAACTACCAATGCACAAATGGAAGCAATTGTTTATATATATAATGCGCCCACTGTACTGAATAATATTTCCTTTTTTTTTTCTCTCTTCTCCTATCACTTGAATGTCGAGTATAAAGTAGTATTGATACCCACGGTTTAGAATTGTAGAACTAGTAACGCACAAATGGAAGTAACTGTTTATATATATAATGCGCCCACTGTATTGAATATTGTCTCCTTTCTTTCTCCTTTTTTTTTTTTTTCTCTCTTCTCCTATCACTTGAATGTCGAGTATAAAGTAGTACTGATACCCACGGTTTAGAATTGTAGAACTAGTAATGCACAAATGGAAGTAACTGTTTATATATATAATGCGCCCACTGTATTGAATATTGTCTCCTTTTTTTCTCCTTTTTTTTTTTATTTTTTTTTTTTCTTCTTCTTCTTTTTTCTTTCGTTTCTCTACTATACAATATGATTTTAGAACACTAAGATTTATATTTCCCCTTTGTATTGTTCTACCGATGAGGTTCTTTCCTGGACTTACTTACTCATGTACTTACTTCGGTGTCACTGCTGGAGGAGATGGGAGGGGGGGATGAGAGGGAGGGGGAGAGAGGGGGAAAAATTCTTGTTTTTAGATTACCAAGACTTATATTTGTTCTCTGTATTGACCTATCGATGAGACATAGCACAATCTGAGACACAGATATACTTGTTCACGGCCTATAATTACTGTTGACGATTGAACTTCTTGGTACGCCGCCTTAGTTACTCATGTACTTATTTATGTGAAAAATATTTTTTTTTTTTTTTTTGTTCTCTCTCTCTCCTCTGTTCCTGTTCCTCTGGTCTCTTCCCCTTCCCCACCTTGAATGTCCCAAGAGAAACTCTTGGTGCCCATTTTCCGGTGGGGATTTGCCTAGGCAACCAGATGAACCCATATTATTATTCTGTCATAGCAGGGATTGGGCTTGGAGAACATAACTTTCCCCGGGTTGGATCCCCACCCCCCTGCGCTCCCTGCTGGTGTCAGGGAATTTGGATTCATACACAGCAGAGAATGTTTCTCGGTTGGGTATGTAGAGGTGAGGTATGCGTGTGTGTGAATGGGTGGCCGCTGGGACTGGGTGGACTGGGTGGGGGGGTGGAGGGGTGTATCTGGGGGCAAACGTGGGCCGCCTAGCCTCGGGATGACTATTAAAATAATGTCGTTAAACTCGCAGGGCTTAAACTCTCCGCACAAGAGAGCTTATTTATATGATTCACTGGTAATAGGGAACATTGACATCGCGTTCATACAGGAAACCCATTGGAGGCAAGTAGAGAAAATTCAATGGAAATATTCCAAGTACCCCCACGTTTTTTCCGCTGCTATGATGGAAAAAAAAAAGAGGGGAGTAGCAATTATTATATCTGCTAAAAATAAATTTGAGCTTATTCACCAAGAATCCGACTTGGACGCACGTAGATTGTTGTTGATTTGTAAAATCAACGACATACTATATACGCTGGTGAACGTGTATGCTCCGTCAGAGGGAACTACTAGGTTCATCAATCTATCATCAGACCATATTGATAGGGTCGCTAGAGGCTTTTTGATCGTGGGTGGAGACCTTAATGCAGTTGCCGACTTTAACTTGGACAGGCGAGCAGACAAAGTTAGAAAGCAAGAAAAACGGATGAGGACTAGAGCGGACGCTTTTTCAGGCTGTCTGTTCAGACAAAATCTATACGACGTTTGGAGGGTGCATCACCCAGGAGAACGGGATTATTCCTTTTTCTCTAGGGTGCATACAACTTATTCTAGGATAGATTATTTCCTGGTTAGGGGCCCAATGCTACGAAGATGTCTTAAATCTAGCATAGGAAACATCACCTGGTCAGACCATGCCCCAATATTCTTAGAAATCAAAGACAACCCCGATTATCAAATTCGTAATAATTGGAGATTGAATGAAAAATTGATAGAGTCAGAAAAAGATGCTCAAGATCTGACGGAGCAAATTAAAAGCTTTATAAACACTAATGATAATGGAGACACATCAGTCCAGAATTTTTGGTGCACTCTGAAGTGCGTATCGAGAGGATACCTTATCAAAAAGGGGGCGTGGCTTTAAAAAAGCAGAGGCAGGGATCTGGCGGAACTACATGCAGAGATGGCAATCCTAGAAGCGAGGAATAAGGTTGGTCCGACTGGACAGCTAGGCAGGGAGATCCAGGTCCTCCAAGAACAGATTAAAAAGGGACTTCAGAAAAGAGCAGAAAGTGCAATGACCCGCCTAAAAAGTAACTGGTATTGCAGTAATAATAGACCAGGGAAAGAACTAACAAAAAAACTCAAAGCACAGCAGGCAAACTCAAGAATAAAAAAGGTAATACAAGATGGTGAGACTTGCATTGCCCCGGAGCAGATTGCTGCAGCCTTTAAAACATATTACGAGACATTATATAATATACCTAAGTCGGATAAAACAGCTTCGGACTTGGCTGCATTTCTCGGATCTCTCTGCCTACCTCGCCTGTCGGAGGACCAAATTGAATCTATTAGCGAGCCGATAACATTGGCGGAGGTGTCTAGCACAATTAGAGAAATGAAAAAGGGTAAATCCCCGGGCCCTGATGGCTTTTCAGTCACTTTCTACCAGGCGGCTGATATGGTTATTGCTCCCATATTGGTTAAACTGTATAATTCGATAGCGAAAGGTGAGAGATTTCCACAGGAGATGCTGGAGGCCTCTATTTCTCCAATTCCGAAGCCAGGGAGGGACCCGGAGGTGGTTAGTAATTATAGACCCATCTCGCTGATTAATGTGGATGTGAAGATATTTTCTAAGATCTTGGCAAACCGTCTGAAACTTGTGATTCACCATCTGATTCACCCCGACCAAGCAGGTTTCATGCCGGGTAGGGAGGGAGCAGAGAATACCAGGAGGGTTTTCGACATCATCGACATTATACATCAAGGGAAAATCCCCTCTGTCCTGGTCGCTCTGGACGCAGAGAAGGCCTTCGACAGAGTGGATTGGAGATTTTTGTCGGAATCCCTCCTGGCTTTCGGCTTCAAGGGTACGTTTTACAACTCGATAATGGCATTGTACACGAATCCACGTGCTAGAATCAAAGGCCCCTTCCTGGCATCGGAATATATGGAAATTCATAATGGAACAAGACAGGGGTGTCCTCTGGCCCCCCTCCTGTATGCACTGACTATTGAGCCCTTGGCCCAGTACCTGAGAGAATCTCAGGAGGTGACCGGGGTAAAGACCGGGCCAGACGAACACCTAATTACTCTCTACGCAGATGACGTCCTTTTGACTCTGACGCAGCCCAGATCCTCTGTTCCGGCACTCCTGAAAGCCCTAGAGCTCTTTGGCCTATATTCTAACTATAAAGTCAACCTCCTCAAGACACAGGTAATCACCTTTTATATGCCAGGCACAAATCGGCAAATGTGGCAGGCTTTTGGTGAAAAAGGGTCGACACATGATAAAATAGAGTACCTAGGGATAAAAATTTATAGACAATTGGATAGGGTAGTCCCAGGGAACCATGGGCCGTTAATAACTGATCTTCAAAAACAGCTGTCACAATGGTCTAAGTTGGAGATATCATGGATGGGCCGCATTAATACCCTGAAAGCCTATATCCTACCGAAACTTATATATCTGTTTCGTATGATACCCTACAAAGTCCCAGTTAAGATCCTCAGGGAATATGAACTACTGTTTGCAAAGTTTGTATTGTGACCTTTAGGGCAAAGCAACACAGTCCTCTAGGGTAACAGGTATAGAACACAGTAATTGTATGCAAAACAACAGTGTGGTTTATTCACATTGGGCTCAAAATAAATCCATGCAGCAAAACATAAAGGAAAAATCTACAAACAAAATCCTAGCTCAAATTCGAGCACTTACTACACATAAAGTAATGCCCCTTACTAACAATAATCTAAGCAACAAAATAAACATTGGTTTCACCAACCTTTAGCCCTTTCACTGGTGCTACTCTGCACAGACCTGCTCTCTCTCTGCAGGTCAGATTGTATCTCTCTTCTTTCTACTCTGAGATCAGCTAATTAAAACCTCAGCAGTTGCTAATTGGGGCAGGTGAATGAGTACAGGCTATGTAGGATTCTGGGTCCTACATACCTTCCTTCTATTACCCTCCCATAGACTCTGTCACAGTATGGTCGGCGAGGAAGCCCCGCATTCCGAGCCAGACCATGAAGCGAGGTAGCCAATATGATGGTTTGGGGTACCCAGATATTCGTAAAACGTATGAGGCCTGTCAACTCGCACACATAGTTGCATGGAAAAATCAAAGGCATAATACACGATGGTATTCCCTGGAGAAGACAGTCTGTGACAACATTGACCTGGCCTTGCTGGTCTGGCTTCCCAGAGAATTTTTTAAAAAGTTGGATCCTCCCCTTAAAGTAGTAGTTGATCTAATGTCCGCGCTTTATAAACTAAAGAGATCGTTGAAAATGACGGACAGGTTTTCAAAAACAGCTCCCCTACAGGTGATCACTTTATGTACAGATAATATTAATTTACAGAGGTGGAGGGAAGCCGGGATCACCAAAGTGGACGACCTCTACAGAGATAATAACCTAAATCCCTTTGAGATATTGATTGAGAAATTTAATCTCCCAAACCTAGAATACTATAACTACCTGAGAATTGGATCTTTTCTCAGGGAAAACCCTCCTATGGACGTTACAGATTGGGACAGATATATAATCTCGGTAGGCAGCAGCAGAGTTATTTCAAAGTCCCGACGATTTCTCGACTCGGGGGTGACGGTCGAGAAGTCGTCGGCGATTAAACACTGGGAGACCGATCTGGGTAAATCATTTACTCTGCGGGAGTGGTTCGGGGCTTGGCAAGAGGTCAGGGCAGTTGTTCACTGTATTAACATACAAGAGCAGTTTTTTAAACTGTTCCACAGATGGTATTGGGTCCCCAAAAGGCTGGCTAAATATAATGTAGACGCCCATGATCTGTGTTGGCGCTGTCAGCGAGCAATTGTGTCCCAGTACCATATGTGGTGGGGGTGTGACGAACTAGTACCGATAAGACAAAAGGCTTCCTCACTTATAAATGGGGTGACACCGGGTCAAGGGCAATTGACCCCACAAATTCCATTCCTTTCTATTCCACCTCGATCTAGTAGAAACCAACAAAAATCGAAAAGCTCTCTGTATCCAAATCTTATCAGCTTTTAAGATCTGTATGGCAAGATATTGGAGGAGAGAGGATATACCTCCTTGGACAGAAATTAAATCACAGATAAACTTGCAAGCAGCGGCGGAAAAATACTTCTTTATAAAGTCTATAAATAGACAAAATAGAGCCGCTTATGATGAAACATGGGCAAAATGGCAGGAAGTGTTGGGCTGATTCACTCTAGATTGTCATGCTAGACCGGTGCGGTTTATTATAGCCCTAGCGGATGTAAACTGCCGTCTCCTGAGGCTATGCTACAATCCTCGTTTGTCCCGGGTTCTCACACTCCAATTCCAACTCCCCCCCCCCTGACCACCCCCAGCGGCGATAGCATGAGTGATGTTGCGTATGGTGACGGTATGGACCAGTACAGGGACGGATAAATTAGACACCAAGGTATGGAGATGCAGACGGGGTTTCTCTAGCAGGCAGTCAGAATGTTATAATGTAAAAATATGGTGATAGAAAATGCTTATATCTCTAACGGTGGTAACCACACCATGAATTCTGAATGCAATCACCGGTAGTAACAAGGAATATGTTTGACTATGGTATGTCCTGCAAGATAACTTGTCTGTATAATCATAAGATATGCTATGCCCGCCCTGGTCTGCTGTTTAGGGCATTGTTTGTTTTGTATAATAATAAAATTACAAATAAAAAAGTTAAAACACAAAAAAAAAAAAAACAAGTATTCTTGTGGGATGAGAAGTAAGCTTCTTTACAGAGATGCATTTTGAGGTTCTTTCTGCTCTGCGGAATAGCGTTCCAGAGAGTGGGGACAGCTTAAGCAATATCTTGCAGGCACGAGTGGGAGAAGGTGATCAGGTATTTGTTGCTAGAGCAGACAGGGTGCCAGTAGAGGGTGTTGCAGAGAGGAGCCGCTGAATCAGACTGACTAGTGAGAAAGATGAGTCTGGCAGCTGTGTTTTGAATAGATTGCAGGGAAGATAGATGAGCCAGAGGTAGTCCAGTCAGTAGGCTGTCACAGTAGTCAAGGTGAGAGATCACAATCTAGTGCACTAGAATTATGGCGGTATCTTCACTGAGGAACGGGCAAATGCATGCAATGTTCCTTAGGTGCAGATGACACGATTTGTCTAAAGACTTAATATGGGGAACGAAGGAGAGAGCATATTCAAAAGTGACCTCACGACATCGGACATGGTCAGCAGGTACAATTGTAGAATTTATAATGATGACTTTGAAGTCAGCTATTGGGACGGAGTTTGATGGAGGGAAGGTAATCAGCTCTGTTTTTGAAAAATTACTTTTCAGGTAGCACTCAGACATCCAAGTGGAGATGGATGTGACACATCAGAGGTCATGAGGTCAGGGGAGGAGAGGTAGATCTGAGTGTTGTCCGCATACAGGTGCTATTGGAAGCCAAAAGAGCTTATGAGTTATCCTAGAGAGGAGGTGTACAGGGAAACCAACAGCAGGCCAAGGATGGAGCCTCCTATACTGAACAAGGATAATCTGTTAAGAAGTAGGTGGCCAACAGTGTCAAAGGCAGCAGAGAGATCTAAGAGGATCATCATTAAGAAGTGGCTTTTACAATTATTTTATATCATATTTAATCATGTGAGAGTCCATGATGGTTATTATGTTTTGATATAGATTAAGCACTAAAGTTTCTTATTTTTTTGTGTAATAGTTTCTGGTTGATGGTAGATAGCATGCACCACATAGAATAAGCATTTTCTTCAAGAATAATCATCAATTTTGAAGCAACAGATTGACTGTAATTGGGTTAAATGTGTTTTAGTCTCATAATATTAGTGAACACTGATGGAAAAACATTTTTTTTAACAAAATCAAATGTTTTGTTAATTAAACTCAAATGTGCACAATAAAGTACTTGGTGTGTGTTCAGTGCTACTTCTATATTGTGCAGTATGTTAATCAAGCTGTTTTTCATGCTGAGATGATATGACACATTTTGAAGTACATGGTATTTTTAAACAACATTATTTCATACAATTATTTCAACATGGTCAGATGTGGTACTATAATTACTGAAATATGCATTAATATAATTGCACTTTTCGTTTAGAAAATGCAGCCTAGTGATTTGAGAAAATCATCTGCAAACAATGCTTTGCTCTTTCAGGGAGTTTATTCACATTTACTTTATTTTTCAAAATTAAAGAATTATTGGATAATTAAACTGTAGACTATTAGATTTTTTTTCTCCATAATCCTACATAAATCTGCACTGAAGTCTATATATAACTATTCGCTCATAAGAGCATGTAACAAGTAATTTTTTTTATTTCTTCCTTTTTCTGTCTTTATTTCTTCTTTATTTTTTGTTTGTTTGTTTCTTTAACCCCTTGGCGACACAGGACGGACTAGGTCCGTCCTGTGTGCCGAGGCGTTAGTGACACAGGACGGACCTAGTCCGTCCTGTGTCAAAACGAGCACTGAAAGCGGAGTTTTTCCGCTTTCAGTGCTCTAAGGGCATTGTAACGATGCTTCCGTGTGGAAGCATCGTACAATGCTAAAAAAAATGCCCGTCGGCATTTCGATCGCTCCGGAGAGCGATCGAAATGCCGGTGTTAAAGGCACAGAGCCTTTAAAACGCGGGCATTTAAAAAACGAGCATAGGAAGCGAATTTTTCGCTTCCTATGCTCAGAAAGTGTTTCTGATTGCCTCGCAAGTCGAGGCAATCAGAAACACAAAAAAAAAAATGCACAATCTTGGTCACTGCCCTTTTTTTTATGTCACTGTTTTATGGATTAATTTCTTTGTACTGTAATGTATTACAGTACTAGATAGGCTCTTCTAAGAGCTATTAACCCCTTCTATGCTCGAGATCACTGCTTACGCACTGATTCTGAGGCCGCGGACTCAGGGTTCGATTTTGACCCTATTCAGCTTTCTGATACATCATCTAGCAATGTATCGGTGGCTGCTGAGCCCTTGCCACAAGTAGTGATGGGGGTCTACCGATAAAAAAAATATATGGTTTGGTGGGGGTAAATTACATTGGCTGGCTTCAAAGATATATCCCATAAAGGACACGGACGCAGGTTGACTACATGTCAAAATTCCAAGTTGGAATTTTGAGATGCGCATCTCACAAATGTTGCCTTCTAGCCAAAAACAAACCAACAAACCTATGCATGGGTGCTATCCCTGTACTCGGGAGATGTTGCTGAACACATATTGGGTTGTTGTTTGGCAGTGACATATACCAGAATCTGTGAATTCATGCCTGAAGTACAATGCATGTGGAAAAAAAACTCCCAAAAAAGTACTACCACAAACTTTTACAAAGGCTGGTGGTAGAATTAGTACCTATACAATATTAAAATACCACCATTTAAAATACCTTAGGATGTCTATTTTCCAAAAATATATGGTTTGATGGGGTAAAATTCATTGGACGGCTTCAAAAATGTTCCAAATGGAACATGGGCGCAGGCTGACTACATGTCAAAATTCCAGGTTGGAATTGCGCACCCCCTAAATGTGGAATTTTAGACCCAATACAAACCAACAAACCTATGCATGGGGGGTATCCCTGTACTCAGGAGATGTTGCTGAACACATATTGAGGTGTTGGTTGGCAGTGGCAAATAGCAGAATCTGAAAATTCCTGCCTGAACTACAATGTGTGTGGGGAAAAAATGACATCCCAACCCTTTAGAATTAGCACTTGGAAAGTGTTAAAATACCACAATTTTAAATACCCTAGGATGTCTAGTTTTCCAAAATATATGGTTTTATGGGGTAAAATACTTTGACAGGCTTCAAAAGTGTCCCAAATGGAACATGGGCGCAGGCAGACTACATGTCAAAATTCCAAGTTGGAAATGCACCCCCCCTAAACGTGGCCTTTTAGCCCCCAAATAATCTAACTAACCTACACATGGGTGGTATCCCTGTACTCAGGAGATGTTGCTGAACACATATTAAGGTGTTGTTTGGCACTGACACATAATAGGATCTGTGAATTCATGCCCGATGTACAATGAATGTGAAAAACAAATTACCCTCCATAACATTGACATAGGCTGGTGGTAGAATTAGTGCATGAAAAGTGTTAAAATACTACCATTTGAAATACCCTAGGGTGTCTAGTTTTCAAAAATATATGGTTTTGTGTGGTAGAATACACTTTTTGGCTTCAAAAATGTCCCAAATGGGACATGGGCGCAGGTTTTCTGCACGTCAGAATTCCAAGTTGGAAAACCAAAAAGTGCACCTCTCAAATGTGGCCTTTTAACCCCCAAATAACCTAACCAACCTATACATGGGTGGTATCCCTGTACTCAGGAGATGTTGCTGAACACATATTGAGGTGTTGTTTGGCACTGACATATAACAGGATCTGTGAATTCATGCCCAAAGTACTATGTATGTGAAAAAAAAATTACTATCCATAACATTGACATAGGCTGGTAGTGTAATTAGTGCATGGAAAGTGTTAAAATACTACCATTTGAAATACACTAGGGTGTCTAGTTTTCAAAAATATATGGTTTTGTGGGATAGAATACACTTTTTGGCTTCAAAAATGTCCCAAATGGGACATGGGCGCAGGTTTTCTGCACGTCAGAATTCCAAGTTGGAAAACCAAAAAGCGCACCTCTCAAATGTGGCCTTTTAACCCCCAAATAATTTAACCAACCTATACATGGGGGGTATCCCTGTACTCAGGAGATGTTGCTGAACACATATTGAGGTGTTGTTTGGCACTGACATATAACAGGATCTGTGAATTCATGCCCAAAGTACAATGTATGTGAAAAAAAATTACTACCCAAAACATTGACATTGGCTGGTAGTATAATTAGTGCATGGAAAGTGTTAAAATACTACCATTTGAAATACCCTAGGGTGTCTAGTTTAAAATAATATATGGTTTTGTGGGGTAGAATACACTTTCTGGCTTCAAAAATGTCCCAAATGGGACATGGGCACAAGTTTTCTGCATGTCAGAATTCCAAGTTGGAAAACCAAAATGCGCACCCCCTAAATGTGGCCTTTTAGCCCCAAAACAAACCAACAAACCTATGCATGGGTGGTATCCCTGTACTCAGGAGATGTTGCTGAACACATATTGAGGTGTTATTTGGAAATACCCCTTCACATTTTAAGGTAATGTTTACCTAAATTGCAATATATGTGAAAAATTTAAAAAAAAGATTTTTTTCTGCAAACTTTGGCATAGATTGGTGGTAAAATGGCTACATGAAATGTGTCAAAATACCCCAAGTTAAATGCCCTGAGTTGTCTAGTTTTCAAAAATATGTACATGTTGGGGGTCATTCATGGATCTAGTACAGAAATCAGTGTTACAATGTCACTATCGCTAATTTTGAAAGAAAGGATTTTAAAATTAGTTTTACACCACTTATAGTTCTGGCCCTGTAACATGACTAAAAAAGCACAAAAACATAAAAACATGGGCTATTTCTGAACTCAGGACATATATTAGAAACTTTTTAGCAGTGTTTTTTTGTTGTCTCTTGTACATGAGTATACGATTTTTCAAATAAAAGTCATAAAAAAATTATTTTTTCTATTTTTTTGCCATATTTTATAATTTTTTTGACATCAAATTATATGCTATTATCAAAATAATGGTATCAAAAGAAAGCCCTTCTTATAACGATAAAAACGATATATAGTTTGTGCGGGTACACTAAATGAGACAGAAATAAATTACATCAAAACACAAACACCTCAGAAATGTTAAAACAGCCCATGTCACCAAGCGTCGGACAAGCCAAAAAAGTCATGTCACTAAGGGGTTAATTATTTTTTTTTTTTTTCCTCTTATTCTTTCTTTGCTTCCTTCTTTGTTTGTTTGTTTCTATTTAAAAAAAAAGATTGTATATCCTAACAAATAAATTCAGGTCCGCACACACCTCTAGTGGTGTACATGAGAAAGACTATACCCAACTCCTTAAAATTTTAATAAACAGAAAGGGGCACAGCAGTCTATGAAAGGGATTTTTTCTAAATTAGTCTTTTTGAAAACTTGCAGCAATTTCCGGATGCTATTGATTTGAATCCATGGGGTAAGGATTTCAGGCTATCTTTTAGGCAGAAGCAATTCTAACTCATACTATGTAATAAAGGGGCCATTGAGTGTGAGCCATGCATATTTTAACAAGTTTCATCTACAGCATCTGGGGGTCAGGATAGAAATGAAATAGACCAACATCTTGCAAACCTAAGGCTTTGTGAAAGAGGGAATATTCTAATATATGATGCCATGTCTGCAACCCCCATCCCCCACTCAAATGTAGCATGCAATCAAGATGTCCATAATACAATTTTTATACCATATATATTTACATTTCATATAAATATTAAATTCCTGACTTAAACCCACTGGTTTTATAATCCTAAATTTGAATATCCATCCGACCTTCAGATAATTAAGTCTCCTCACAAGCTTACTCCAAGACATGCCTTTTCTATCCATCAAATTATGCAGTTACTACTATATCTACTATTTCAGTGTAATAAGTATAGCCCTATAGGAAGGGAAAATCCTGCTGAACGGGAGAATTTTTCAAACTCTGCTACTTTGGACTTAAGTGTTTAATTGCCTTCCCAGTTGCCTGACATTCTCTCTTTCATGAATAAAGTCCTTCATTTTACATTTCATTTGATCTTAAAATGAGAGGGACTCATTTCTTGATCAGGCCACTTGATTATTTAGTCTGGTTTTTCCATTCCATTCCATTAACATTTATTTATATAGCACCAACAATTTACGTAGCACTGGGTACAGAGCATAGAAGGGAACTACTTACAATCTAGAGATAGTAGCATGACATTAAAAAAATACTTACACATCTTTATGTTGGTAAAAGCTGCTGTGATTAGTGATGTTTTAGGATGGGAGGGCAACTTTCACATTCTAGAAATAAGGAGATATTTGTGATGATAGCACATCAAATGTAAAAATATTTCATTATCACATAAATGATCCCACTGAAATAGTCTTGTTGAAAGGATGGTCCATTATATTTTTTTTTATTTATTTTTTTTATTTTTCCCTTCCCTTTTTTATTTAGTTGAATTATGTACAATTTATAGTTATACAGAAAAACACAAATAGACAAATGTATGACGAATTTAATACATATTAAATTATCACAATCAAACAATATGCTATATTCACAATTTTCTGTAAATAGGAAGAGATACAGGAAAATAAGAGGACATTAGCAATCAGTTTGTCTAGTCTAATGTTGGGTGCATCCGATTCCACAGGTAGTACAAGATAGGCTAGATGATAAACAAAATAACATATAAAGGATTAAATCCTCCACAGGCTTCTCTTTCAATCTGGTACCAGCAAGTCCAGGAGTAATAAAGATTTTTTATTCCATTTTAAAAAGTGTGATGATGATTACGTGGATCGATTCAATATCAGGTAGAGAAAGTCCCCCTTGTTTACTGTTGTAATAAGATAATTTGTGCTTTACCACCATTTAATTCACTCTGATATTCAGGCATTCTCTTTCTTTAAAACAACAGTTACCAGCAGTGGAAGGGTTACTTTGAAACAAAGGATGTGTTTGTTTGTGTCCTACACAGTAACTAGTTCAGTTTGGGGGCTTAAAGTTGTGACTCTAGGAGGGGCTTGTAATGTTTCTAAGGTTATTCAGGTAGCTAGACAATCTGGCAATGATTGTGGAAGAGAGAAGATGTGACCAATCTATCCACCCAGCCAGCAGGCCCAAATCCAGCTAGGCAATGTGATGTATTAGACCCAGTAACTTCCTACAGAACCATCAGGGACCGATTGATCCAGAGGCTGATCCACCCAGAGATGCAGCTACAAATATTACCTGGGAAATAAGTATAAACTTACTGTATCAATTTCTTTATAATTTTTATACTGTAGTTTAGACTTCATTCAGATAAACCCATTTGCTATTTGTTTAGCTTAGCATATTGTTAAGATATGTGTTTAGTTAGCATTGTTGATAAACGTGTTTTATTAAATTATTATTATCTAAGCAGCATTGTGTTTGATTGATTTGTCATTTTGGGAATTATCTGCTTGGGATATAATTCTGCCAGAATTCCTAATATAAATTGGTTGGCTTTGGGGTATTATTCAATTGCATGTTACAACTATATAGTGTTTAAGTTTAACACAGCAGTTATAGTGAAATTCATTGCACCATATTAATTCATCCAAAACCACGAACCACAAAATTTACTTTTCCTGATTATTGATTTATAAGCTACTCTTGGTTTTTTGTTATTCCACACAAATCGGATTTAAAGGAAGTCATGAGTTTTGGAGGAATCTAAACATTAATTTTGGGATTAACCCTTTAAGGACCAGGGGTTTTCCTAGGCCAAAGACCAGAGCATTTTTAAATTTTTAATATGCGTTTTTTGAAACTTGATTTTCCTCATTCTCATTTAACGCAAACATACAAGTTATATGTTGTTTTTTAAAGGACAGTTAGAGCTTTCTTTTGATACCCTAAACATAAAAATTATTTACATTTTAGTATTAAAAAATACATCCCCATTATTTTCCCAATAATAAGCTACACAACTAGTGCAACACTAACCCACTTATCCCACCTAATTAACTAACTAATAAAAAAGAAAAATATTGGTTCCCAAACCCCCCTAAACAAAAAATACATTAAAAAAAACTCTGAAGAGTGCGATGTCAGATCCATAAAAATCATGCAAAAGGCATGCACGGGTTAAATAAATATATTACAATTAAATGTATTTATTAAAAAACTTTATAAACTGCAAAAATAAAAAAACAAACTAAATGAGGGCCATAAAGTGGAAGGAAACTGATCACAGTTAGAAACTGTGATCAGCAATGAAAGGGTTATTTTTATTTTTATCATACAACGTTTATTTATCTATTTATACTTACAGGTCACTCTCTGTGCTTCACTATAAGAACGTGAAGCACAGAGAGTGAATTAGAGGCAAAGTCAGTGTGTGAACACACTGACTTTGCATCTAATTTGCATGTTATCGCGGTGATCACTCGATCACCGCGATCACATGCCCGGAAATCCACCGATCGGGTCCAGGATCTTTGCCTCGGGTCCGAGGCTTAGTCCTGGACCCGCTGCAGACTGAGCACACGGAGCGCACCGCCGGATAGACTGCATGACGAGTTAACTCGTCATAAGGTCGCTAATGCTGCGGCTCTTATGACGAGTTAACTCATCATAAGGTCGCGAAGGGGTTAAATAAACGGTAACCGTATTAATTCACCAAAAAATTTTAAAACCTTTCCATTTGGTCAATTTATCCTTAAAATACAATAACAGAGGCAAGTAATTAGCCTGAATAAATCAGGAATCAGGATTTATTTTTCATTTGATCCCCAGTCAATTTTGTATCCCAAGAATTTCCATCCATATTGTTAATGGAGGACCTTTAGGGTTCTAGTGTCAAGATTAGCTTTTAATATTTGGGTTTTGTTTAGATTTAATTTTTAGTTTGAGAATTTGCTGTATTAATGAGTTACCCTCATTACTGCAGCCACGGATAATACCGGATCCTAAAAAGTAAGTAGGATATCATCAGCAAAGAGTGTAATCTTCATGTTTTGTTTTTCTATAGTCATATCATGGATATCTGGAGTCTTTCTGATTAAGACTGCTAGTGGTTCTATAAATAAGAGATGAAGGAGTGGGGCCAAGGGGCAGCCCTGTCTTGTACCATTCCTGATATCAAACCAAGTAGAGTCCAAATCTGGGCCCACAACTTTTGCCTGTGGAGTTGTTTATAGGGACATAGTGTTTACTACAAAGGTGCCCATTATTCCAAAGCCCTCCAATACCTCCCCCAGGAAGGTCCAGCTCACTCTGTCAAATGGTTTTCAGCATCTAGTGCTATTATAATAGATGGAATATTATTATCTCTAATGTTGCAAAGAATATTAATAGTTTTGCGGAAATTAGCTTCAGCATTTCTATCATTAATAATGCCTGCTTGGTCAATATGGATTACCTTAAGGATAACTAATTCCAATCGGTCCACAAGTATTTTTGATAATTTATTTATGTCTAAATTTATTAAAGATATAGGTCGATAATTTGACAGGTTGGCTGGATCCTTACCTGGTTTAAGTATGAGAGAGATGGTAGCTTGCAGCATCTCAAGGGGATTAGATTGCCAGCAGATATCTCCCTGAAAGAACTTAATAGTAAGGGGTATATGATGGAAGAGAAAGCCTGATAAAATATGGACGAATAGCCATCAGGGCCTGGTACCTTATCATGCTTAAGATTATTTATGACAAGTTGAATTTCTTCAAATTTAAAGGGTTCCCTCTGTCTTTCCAGGTCTTCTGAGCTGATTCTAGCATGTTTAAGGCTCTGCAGGAAGGAAGCAGTATATCCCTGGGTCTTATTGCAATCATGTAAATTGTATACACAAAGAGCTACTTTGGGTGATAACATAGCCTGGGACCCTATCATGATCCTTTTAATATTATTCTGCCTTCTTCTGTCCTTTAATTTGTTAGTTAAAAGTGTATTGACCTGGTTTGCTCCAGAGTACTATTTTTGCTTTAACAGATGTATAGTTTGTTTTGTTTGATCTTCTAACTTAGTTTTAATACGTTTTTATCTGAGGTGGTATTTGCATCTGATTTATTCAGGGCTGTTTTATTAGCTCTTTCTAATTGGCCAATTCAATATACAGATCTGATACAGGTTTTTCGTTCTTTGTTTTTTTTTCACTACCAATTTTAATAAGGAGCATATCATTTCAATTTTTATAGGCCAGTGCTGTTTTTTTTTATTGATGGGGCTACATAGCTGCCCATTCGCATGCTTTTATCCATTTTTTAATGTCTCCTACACAGTGCATATCGCCTGCAAAAATCAGGATGCCCTTAGAAATCTGTTCCACCCTACAATAGAGTTTACGAAATAAAAGTATTTGAGACTGGTTAGGTTTACATCTATTATCACATTTCTTATGTATAGGTTCAAATTTTGACATTTCTTTTCTTTTTCCTCCTTAAATGTTTGCTTGTAAGACTATCAAATATTTTGAATAATTCCAGAGTGGTTTGGCAGAAGTAGACCAATGGGTTTCTTGAATATATGCCACGTCAATATTTTGTCGTGCAAGTGTATCATAAAGATTGCCTCTTTTTTGTGGGGAGTTAAGCCTCAGAACATTCAAGGAGAGAAATCTAAGTGACATTGGACCTTACATTAGTCCCGCCCTGCTGGCTGCAGACCTGACACTCAACTCCACAAGTAAAAGGGAAAGAGGAGAAAAAGAAAGAAAGACGAGACAATGCATGTGCAGCTTCTGCACCACATTCGTAACAAGTTCAAGAGTTAAGGGAAATCTTAAAAGCTGCTCTGCTGGTGTCGCAGAGACCATACATTGCTGGCATAAAGGGGTGTGTCTGAATTTAATGAAAATTAACTAGTTTCTAAAATGTCGATAATACTAGAGAGATGGGAAGGGGTGTAGAGGAGCGCCCTCACCGGGGCAGCCAGACGGGGTGCATCTCCTCTGCATCTTCCCCTCCATTTGTCTTCAACCTTGCTTCCATTTTTGGGACATATTATAAAAAATTCCATCAATTAAATTAGCCTCTTGACTGAGAATCAACAAGAAGCATACCAGATCAAAATATCATATCTTTATTATGCATAGGCAGTAAATATGTTCATCCACACAGGGTGAAATGAATTGAAGACAAAAAAATGTGTTTTGTGAATAGCCCACAGGACCTGCCCATGCACCAAATGGCCAGGGGGAAAGGTACATGAGTGGGGCGCCAGTCCACCCCCAGGGCATGTGGTTCCCTGCAGCCACCCTCTCAGCTCTACATACCAAACATTAGGTCCAATCATATTTTTTGACAAAAAGTTGGCATAGACCTACATAATATCAGTTGATATAGAAACATAGAAACATAGAAACATAGAATGTGTCGGCAGATAAGAACCATTCGGTCCATCTAGTCTGCCCAATTTGTTTATTTTTTTTTTTGAGTACTTTTATTAGTCCCCCGTTCCCGGTCTTATAGCTAGGATAGCCTTGTGTCTATCCCACGCATGCTTAAAATCCTTGACTGTGTTTACCTCTACCACTTCTGCTGGCAGGCTATTCCATACATCCACTACCCTCTCAGTAAAGTAATACTTCCTGATATTACTTTTAAATCGTTGCCCCTCTAATTTAAGACTATGTCCTCTAGTTGTGGTAGTTTTTCTTCTTTTAAATATACTCTCTTCCTTTACTGTGTTGATTCCCTTTATGTATTTAAATGTTTCTCTCATATCCCCCCTGTTACGTCTTTCCTCCAAGCTATACATGTTAAGATGCTTTAACCTTTCCTGGTAAGTTTTATCCTTCAACCCATGAACCAGTTTAGTAGCCCTTCTCTGAACTCTCTCCAAAGTATCAATATCCTTCTGGAGATAAGGTCTCCAGTACTGCGTACAATACTCCAAGTGAGGTCTCACCAGTGCTCTGTACAATGGCATGAGCACTTCCCTCTTCCTACTGCTAATACCTCTCCCTATGCAACCAAGCATTCTGCTAGCATTTCCTGCTGCTCTATTGCATTGCCTACCTACCTTCAAGTCCTCTGAAATTATTACTCCTAAATCCCTTTCCTCAGATGTTGAGGTTAGGACTGTACCAAATAGTCTATATTCTGCTTTTGGGTTTTTACGCCCAAGGTGCATAATCTTGCACTTGTCCACATTAAATGCCAGTTGCCACTGCTCTGACCATTTTTCTAGTTTAGCTAAATCATTTGCCATTTGGCTTATCCCTCCATGAATATCAACCCTGCTGCAAATCTTTGTATCATCAGCAAAAAGACATACTTTACCAACAAGACCTTCTGCAATATCGCTAATAAAAATATTAAAGAGAATGGGTCCAAGAACAGATCCCTGAGGTACCCCACTAGTAACAAGACCTTGCATCGAATATACCCCATTGACTACAACCCTCTGTTGCCTGTCACTCAGCCATTGTCTAATCCATTCAACAATATTGAAATCCAAACTCAAAGATTTCAGTTTATTGATAAGCCTTCTATGTGCGACAGTGTCAAAAGCCTTACTGAAATCTAGGTAAGCAATGTCTACTGCACCACCCTGATCTATTATTTTAGTTACCCAATCAAAAAAATCAATATGATTAGTTTGGCATGATCTCCCTGAAGTAAACCCATGCTGTCTCTGATCTTGAAATCCAAGCGACTTTAGATGTTCAACAATCCTATTCTTTAACAAGGTTTCCATTATTTTCCCCACTACTGAAGTAAGACTTACTGGTCTATAGTTGCCCGCCTCCTCCTTACTACCTTTCTTGTGAATGGGCACAACATTAGCTAATTTCCAATCTTCTGGAACTACTCCCGTTAACAATGATTGGTTAAATAAATCTGTTAACGGTTTTGCTAGTACACCACTAAGTTCTTTTAATAACTTTGGATGTATCCCATCAGGTCCCATCGACTTATTTGTCTTTACTTTAGACAGCTGAAGTAAAACCTCTTCCTCTGTAAACTTACATGCATCAAAAGACTCATTAGTCTTTTTCCCTAAATGAGGTCCCTTACCCTCATTTTCATTTGTAAAAACTGAACAAAAATATTCATTAAAGCAGTCTGCTAAGCCTTTATCCTCTTCTACGTAGCATCCTTCTTTTGTTTTTAATCTAACTAATCCTTGTTTTACTTTCCTTTTCTCATGTATGTATCTAAAAAATGTTTTATCCCCCTTTTTCACTGACTGGGCTATAGTCTCTTCTGTGTGTGCTTTGGAAGTTCTTATAGCTTGCTTTGCCTCTTTCTGCCTACTCTTATAGATCTTTCTATCTTCCTCACTCTGAGTATTTTTATAATTACTAAATGCTAGCTTTTTATTTTTTACTATTTTAGCCACCTCTGCAGAGTACAATATAACAGTAAACTAACAAAAAGAGTGTTCATCTACATCTTACATGGATGATAAATACATGTATACTAGCAGGTATGGGAGAGAGGGTGAGAAAGAAAAAAATAAAAGGATGGTCCATTATTGACAGTAGCATATGTTAAATTAAATTCATAAAAGTGGGATTAGACATCAAGTTCAACAAGTATGCATAGAACTTAATTATAGATCTTTATTCCACATTTTTATAATTCAACCTTATACTTGAGAGCAGTTGACTGAATATTTTGTTACAGGCTACCTATCAGTCACATTGAAGGGACTATGGATGTCAATTAAGTTTAGCTACAACAAAACCCTTTATTGACTTCATTTCCAGTTTTAGGTCACCTTTTCACGTGTTCAGCAAGATCTAAGTCTATATTGAAACATCCATTCATAACTTACAGGAAATGTGTAAAAAAAAATGTAAAGAGTAATAAAGGATACCCAACAGCTTTTTCACAGTGTGGTTACCAGATGTCCCAAGTTTTTGGGGATAGTCTGTGTATTTAGAGCAGCGTCCCCAGATATGTCCATTTGCTGAAACAGAAGACAAAGACAACCCAATGCCAGGTCACCAATGTAAGCAGCATGCTGTACTTTCAAAAGGCTATCTGAAGAATAATGTAAAATATAAATATAAATATATATATATATATATATATATATATATATATATATATATAAAATTGTATTTACTTCAAAAATCAGCTTGAAAATAAATATCTACAGATTTCATTTGAAAAATCTGGTCACTTTAATTTACAATGTCCTGTTGATGTACTGTAGGATTCATTTATATGAAAAGCATAAATGTAATCTTGCCCTAATTACATTATGGTTTATTCAATAACCTTTTCACTTCTAAACACTTATCACCTGCTGTGCATACAAATGTAGTTACTGTTCAATGTCAGAGCTTGGCTAGTACATATTAGGCCTTATTGAATATTTGTTTTGTATTCAATATGCTGTGTTGATAATAGCCACACAGTTTCTATTAAAAGATTGTAGCGAAATACTTTTATGTTCTGCAATTTGACCTTAAAATAACCTAATATTATACACATTGTGTGTATAATTTTAGGCTTTTTAACAAAGTGTTTTTTTAATATCAACATTTGATTATTTACCAAAAAATTAAAACCGATACAGTTATATGGAACATAATTCCAAGAGATTGTATTTTTAGAAATGTTTAAAGTATTATAGCTAAAGAGATTCAATACCATCTATTCTTGGTATCATGTGTTATTGATTATTGTTCCATGTTCAAGAATTTACAATTGCATTTTCAGATAAAGAACCAAAATGTATACTTTGATATCTTCTTTAATCGTGTTCTTTTAATATTAATTTAGCTTTTGGGATATTTGATGCACTGCTGTTAGTGGGAGCTTAGTTACTACCATAATCTCGCTGGAATCCAGCAGGAGGATAATTATTTTAGATGAAAAAAAAAAAAAATATATATATACTTTGATATTGCAAGTTGTATTTAACATTTCAAGGCTCATTTGAACCAGCACTGAACTGCAAATGCTTACAAGAGAACATACTGTGTAAAAATGAAATTAAACTGTAGATGTATTATCTGGCCTGGAGGATTTTGAACAAATTCCGGAAAATGATTCAAACCAGGGAAAAATCTGGCAAAGAGGTAAAAAAAAAAGACAAAAATTGCAACTGTCGAGTGAATAGTGTTTAAAAAATGTCTTGGAAATATACTTGAGTAGGAATATTTCTTATTCTTGTCCAGGTAACCTACAGTACATGCCTAAATATCTGGAAAACCATCATGAGTCCATGGTTTTGTTAGTATTTTGTATAACTCCGTTTTATGAGTTTATAGGTACTGGAGTGACAGTGGTAGAGCGTAGTTGATGTCTTTGCTGTGTATATGTATGTCTATTTTTATGTGGGTAATAATACCCGCTCAGCACTTTACATAAGTTTATATAATTACATTTGTGGAGAAAAGAGAAGAAATATGAGGAAGGAAAATGGTAAATGTATATTTTGTTTTGCTCTGGGTGGTTAACTTTTTATCTTTTTACACTTAGTTTTATTACTACCTTAGGAATAATGATGACAAGGTAAATATAGAGGAAATTAGGTATTTATTTAGTTATCTTTGTGAGGAAAACGGATACATTTAATGAAGGACGATATAATGGGACAGCGTGTTTAACCTCAATAGTGTACTGAAAACATGTTTGTGTGTTGTGACGACATGTCTCTGTTGGTCTATGTAATTTTGATATTTTCATAATAAAAATGTTTTTTTTTTTAAACCTACAGTACATGCAAGCTTCTTTACTTTCCAAATAGGATAGTACACAGAATCAAGTTAAGTTGTTGTTGCACAGGTAAAAAGTGGCCTATTCCAGGAGCTCAAGTATTTGATCAATGCTATAACAAAACATTGGCCGAAAAGTCCTCCATTTTCCAATATCGCATGATTTAAAAAAAGAAGAAAACCAGGCATTTCAGCCTCCTTATTTAATTCATGTCTTTTAATATTAAAAATGAGGTTTACATTTGCCTGCCACTCACTAAAGTTTGTTTTAATCCTAATAATAAAAAATAAATATTTATTTTCTTTACTGCAGCAATAATCTGAATACTTTGTTGGGATTCGAATGCTTAGTGCTTACTAACTTACCGTTAGTATTTTACATATCAGGCCATGTCATATACCAGCCTATCCTTGTTTGTCTAACATAATATGTAATTCCCCTCTATACGCTGTGCCAACCTTTTTGTAAATTGTTTATGTTAAATTTATTGTTAATGAAATACAATGATATTGTAAAAATTACTCTTCAACAAATTAAAATTCTGGCTAAAGATTTGCTATCTGTACCTACACCACAAATAAATTGGCTAGAGTATGATGTTGCATTATATACTTTCTTTAGACAATTAAGGCTTCAAGCCTTTTTCTCTGGGGAACTCAACTCCAGATAAGTGATTAGGGATGCTGAGGACAGTAAAGATTAGATAAAATTCTTGGTCAGCTGGCTTGAAACCAAAGAGCTCATTCCAACCACCAAGGAACATTCATGCTGTTGAACTCTATGTCAACATGGTTAAGCGAGAGTTTGAACAATTGCAGATTAGAATGGAAAACGAGAACAAACAGACCTTCAATAAATTTAAAAAACAAAATGTCTAAAAAAGAGCGGGAGTTTATTACTGAAACAAGCAAATTGTTCTCAAGCCCACTGACAAAGGGGTGAGATAACGAATAGGAAAGACAATGGGGGTTATGTATAAACTTGAATCACACACAGATAGTGTCAAATACTGATGCTATTGGTGTGCAGGCATATAAATCAGACTCCTCACAAATATCGAGAATCTGCTCCACATCTGCTAGTATCAGGTTGTGCTGGCACTCATTGTGCCAATATCTAAAAATCCAGGTTCTGAAAATCTCTCAATTAGTATCAGAGAATTTCCACCAAACAGTGTGGCGGAGGTCCTTTTCCAACATTTGAAAGTGTCGTGATTTATAAAAAGGCACAATTGCTGTTTTACATAATGAACAGCGATTGTGCCTTTATTTATCCTTTCTGACACGTTTCAGTGTGGGAGTTTTTATATGTGACCCCCTCTGTGTTTGACATTTTGGCTCAATTGAGTGTACTAGATAATTATACCATGTACAATGTGACCCAACTGCTGGAACTGATCAGCAATGACTTGCCAGACTGATTGATAAGAGTTTATTTGACTATATGACAACTGCTTTCCAAATTAATTCAGTGTTTTATACCCTGCCAAAAATGCACAATGATCCTAAAAAGCCCTTAGGACATCAAATTGTGGCAATAGTTGGGTCTATCTTCCAAACCATGGCTATATTGTTAGATCATATCATATATCCTTATTCTTAATCATATGATTTTTCAGTACTGCTAAGAAGGGCCCTGTCTGTCATATACATATGGTAACAATGTTACTAAAGGAGACCATGTTCTGCATCCTTATGAGGGGAGAACGTTTTCCATTAGGGTTTACTACACATGTTAATCTATTTGTTGAAATGTCCCTGTGGGTTTAACTATATGAAGGTGACCACCAACAGGTAAAAGTTTGGATTTTAAAGAATAAAGCAGTGACAAGGAATGCCTTGTTATGTAATAAGTTGTCCTCCCAACAAGTCGCTTGCCACTTCAAAGACTTTGACTATAATGTTGGCCAATTAAACGTTCATGTGGTAGACACATACCACCTAAGCATTGTTTCATGGAAATGCTATTCCCTGATGGCTTTGGCCCATTTCACAAAGCAAAAATGGTTCAGAAATGGTTTAAAGAACACAACATAAAGTTCAAGGTGTTGAACAACTTCAGAGTAGTCCATGCCTCAATGTATCAGGGATGGTTTAGTTATACAGGTGGTCATAATTTTATGGCTGATGGGTGTATAGTTCCAAAAAGTTCCATAGTGCTAGGTACAGAGCATAGAGAGGTACTTCATACTAAGTTAAATGAAGAAGAACAGACAGATACAAGAGGTAGAGAACCCTGTTCCCACTCTTACAATCTAGAGGGAGTCACACAGGAGACACATAGGGAGTGAAGAGGTCAGGGGGAAGGTGGTGTTATTAACCGTATTGGAGTTTAGCTAGGTGGATTTGACCAGAGCTTCATTGTGTGTTCTAGTTGGAAGACTGGAGGTTTAAACAAATAAATTTAAACAGAATATTTTTGGCCTAGGTGTTGGTCTGCTCTGTATGAAGAGGAGGATGGCTCCTGGGGGTACATAGAGGGCAATGCTATTGGTGAGATTGTTCCATTTTTTATTCTTACTATTAGAACAATTCATTTACACATGCATTTTAGCTCTTTTTTTCTGTGTACATGGAATGGACATTTGCATCTGCCGGAAATTATTTTGAGGATCTTCATAGATCATTGTTTAGATATCTTGTATCTACTTTTTTTTTTTTTACTCTGATTAATATTAATTATGAATGACTCCAGAAGCTTGTGCCTATTTGTGGAGTTTATTAAAGACTATTTGTTTTTATCTATATGTGAGTTATTGTATACATTGAGACTGGTATTGGAAGCACAATGAAGTATTTTCAGGGTACACTTGAGCAAATCACTGTTTCCTCACTCTGGAAGCATTTCTTGACAGCCGACACCCTGGACATATGCATTTTTTTCTTGTTCCTAAGCTTTTTAGCTGGGGGGATTATTGTTTTTGTTCAGCGGGTGTTTGCCTATCTTGAATTGAATTTATGTAGTTATCTACCTGGATCCCCCTCGCTAACAGGCGGTGGATGTCTGCACAATGCACGCAGACATCTTCCACTGCCGCCCGGCTTCATCATAAAAGTCCCGGCGGAAATGCCGGGCAGCAGCGGAGGATGTCTGCGCATATAGTGCAGACATCCTCCGGCTGCCTCCACTAGGCACCAGAGATATTTGGGCAGCCGGGGGATGTCTGCTTGATAGTGCAGACATCCTCTATGCTGCCGACACTTCTGTCTATTTTGACGGACCGGCTGTCTGTCATAATGGACGGAAGTATCGGGCAGCATGGAGGATATCTGTACGTATAGTGCAGACATCCCCCGGCTGCCCCCACTAGCCACCAGGGATATATGGGCAGCCGGGGGATGTCTGCACATATTGTGCAGACATCCCCCGGCTGCCCCCACTAGCCGCCAGGGAGGCTACGTTGGGGGGAGGGAGGGGGTAGACAGACAACATTGGGGGGAGGGTGGGGAGGAGAGACAGACGACATTGGGAGGAGGGTGGGGGAGAGAGACAGACAACTTGGGGGGAGGGTGGGGGAGAGGGACAAATAATGCCTGGGGGAGGGAGGGGTGGAGAGACAGACAACATTGTGGGGAGGGAGGGTGGAGAGACAGACAACATTGGGGGGAGGGTGGGGAGAGAGACAGACAACTTGGGGGGAGGGTGGGGAAGAGATACAGACAACGCTGGGGGGAGGGAGAGACAGACAACATTGGGGGGAGGGTGGGGGAGAGAGACAGACACCGTTGGGGGGAGCATTGGGTAAGTCGGGGGGTAGGGGTAGCATTGGCACATAAAAGGTAAATAAAAACAAGAATTTTTTTATATCATAAGTTTTTATCAAAATATGAAAAAGCAATTTACATGTGAATATATACAAGTTAAAGTTTTTTTCCTATAGGGTAGTCTTATATTCAGGCTTTTAGTCAGGGTCAGGGTCGTCTTATATTCGAGCAAATACAGTAGATACCATCACAACTGGCCCTTAAAAAGTGTTCTATCTTTGTCGTGAGTCATATTTACCTCAGATGTAGTTATCACAATGCATGTACTTCCTGAAGTTTTTAAATTTGAAGGCTTTGACAGAGGCAGCAACTCAAGTTTACTCAAATACAATGCCAGGTTAGACATCTGCCTGTGTTGTATTTATAATTTTTTTTTATAAGGTCTATTCACTGAAAACTGTACTTTAGTGAACTACCTACTGATAGTGGGAGAAACATCCCAAAGCATCTGCAAAAACATATATAGCCTTCTTTATTGCTGCATATGCTTTTAAACAATGTTGTACACATGTCTAAAGTAAAAACCTATCTTATGGGATCAGACATGGCATATCAGGTTTTTTTTTTTTTTTCCTCCCTTTTTACACCTAAGTCTATGATTTTAATTGAAAATAAGCCAGCCGGAGCTAAAAAAGGGACTCCACCATAAGCTCAATTGAGCTTAGAAGGTGCCAAGATTGGGCACAACATAGCGGACAGGGAGAGGATTCTCTCTGATGCTGCTCTAAACTTGTCGAGGCCAGCGAGCAGGGCCTCTTGTATTGTGTATTTTTCTGTTGTCTATGTAAATGTGATGTCTGTGATTACCAGCGAGCTCCCAGGCTCCACACTAATATGGAAAATACTCGATTATGGTTAAATTCGCCTCATTGAATACTCAAGGGCTGAATGTCCCACAGAAGAGATGGTCCATATACAATTACCTATATAAGGAAAAGGTACAGGTAGCAATGATCCAGGAGACCCACTGGAGATTACAGGACAAATTAAGATGGTGTGGAAGATATTATACAACAATAATTCAGGCCTCAAGAGAACTAGAAAAAAGATGCGGGGTAGCCATCCTATTCGCAAATTCAGTTGAAATAGAAACAAAATACCAAGAACTAGACAAAGAAGGGAGATACATAATCTTAGTATGCACGATTAATGATAAGTGGTACACCTTGATAAATGTGTACCTTCCCAGTGTTCACCCAGTGGGTCTCCTGAACCAAGTCCTGGAAAAAGCGGAAAGAGTGATGATGGGCGAAGTCATAATCGCAGGTGACTTTAACTGCGTACCAGATGCAGCACTAGATAGATTCAGTAAAGCAAAAGGCAATGGAGCGGATAATAGATCTACTAAAATATCTAAGTCACTCAATCTTACTATGAGGAAACACGGGTTATACGACATATGGAGGGTAAATAATCACGATATAAGGGATTATACATTTTTTCCCCACACCTCCTATTCGAGAATAGATCTGATTTTGGGAGGCGCAGGATTATTAGGTAGAGTCCAAAAAATATCCATAAAACCATGTATATGGTCTGATCACGATATGGTGGTAATGGATCTAAAAGAAAAACTAAATAGTCCCATCAGATCCACATGGCGGTTAGAAGATTTTACAAAACAAAGAAAACAGAGATTACTTATCAAATATGTCTACTTGCTTTTTCAAAGAAAATACAGTGGAGGATATGGACCCAGTAATAATATGGTGCACCTACAAAGCAGTAATGCGAGGACACTCCATAAAATTAAGAAGCATTGCGAAAAAGAAAGCTGGCCTACCTCTATCTAGGCTCAATATAGAATATTATAACGCAACAAAAGGGATCAGACATTAATTAATTTCATGAGTAAAGTCAACATTTGACCTGTTCAACTAGTATAGAGCAACAGAAAAGCTCTCCCGTGTGTGAACCCCAGTTGTACATAAAAAATATAATTATCTATTAATTTAGGTAATGGAATTATTTTAACATAGAGAGAACAAAATATATTTTTCTCATCAAAAAAATAAAATATACATGGATTTTGGCACATACATCACAATTTGTTTCCACTTTCTTCTTCTATAGTTTTAAAATATTTTAATAATTTTTCTCTTTCTATTGGAAGTTCAAACACTTAACATCTCATGAGATTGGCTTGAATATATACACAAAACTATACAGATTTATTTCAATAGTTCACTCAAGCAGTAATTATTAATCCTTTATACTTGAAGTCAGCTTTCGAAACACTTGTACAGCACTTAGTAATATGTAACTGAACTGGCAGTTGGACAGTGTGAAGACTACAATATTAACTATATGGTAAAAAAAAAAAGAGGCAAGTGTTACACGGATATAACAGACTTTTCTTTTGTCTGTAAGTCGAATGTAAAAAAAAAATATAATAAATGTACACTGCTAAATAAAATCACCACCGTTAAAAGAAAATTGGAATGTTGTATATACATATATATATATGGAAGGCATGGCCTGAAGTTGTGGGAGGGGCTTGGTTCCCCTTCTTAAAGGGGCATCAACCCTTCCCTCATTACCTGTTGGGTCTGGCGAATTGTGGGTAGAGAGATCGTCACTTCCGTTTTTGCTGGCGCCATTCTGCTCACCTGTACCTCCGTTGGTGGATTCCTGGGCCCTGCGAGTGCTGTCTCCTCCGGTTTTCGCCCGTCTGGCTTCAATTCCTGTTCGAGACCTTCGCTGCAGAATCGTAAGTCTCGGCCGTCGCATTTTCGGCGCGGCCGTTTTTCGTCATCCCTGTTGTTTCGGTCGCACTCGTATGAACTTTCGGTTTGTTCACACGAGTGCCGGCGTTCGGTTTTCGGCTGGTTCCCACGAGCAGGCTTCCTTAGTTCGTATTAGGCCCGTCTTTTCCCCGAATGCTTTTACTGTTAAATTGCTATTTGTTGTCCTAGGGCGACCTCTGGTGGTTGTTTTTACTTACTGCACTCTCAGTGCGTTCTACGTCCCCTGGTGGTCAATTAAGTTATGGCATGTTGCACAATATAGCTGATTTAAAATGTGGTTTTGTTTTGAAACAGGTTTCATGCTGGTTACACTTTTGGGAAACTTGTTGTATATGTTTTCGATCGACCTCTTGCATTCAGTTTTTCGGCACCGAGTCCACCGGGTTTTGCTACCCACCACCTGTTTTTCACTTGCATGGGTCGGTTTCATGTTTCATTTCCTATATGGGTCGCACTAATTCAGATTCATCGGGATATTTCTGTATTACGGGGTTTAAGCATCCTTGCTTTTGGAGTTTTCAGTTGCCTATTCTGCTGAAATATTGTTTTAGGTATCTGATCATCCTGAGGGTTAGGGGCTCCTTCGTTTCACCCTCATAAGTTCATATTACTCTAGTAGGTTACTACAAGCTCACCTAGGTCACGTGTCCACTTTCTGCACTTTTTCACTACTAGTTAGTACTGCTGGTGGGTCTCAGATTGGCTGGATTTTTAGGGGCACTTTTCTTTTACCCATTCGAACGTCAATTACTCTTGTAGGTCACGTCGGATCTCCTATACATTTATCTGCTAACGGCCAACGTACGTCACGTGTTCAACTACTTCCCCTACCCTTTAAGGTGTGTATAGATACTGGCATCCCAAATTAGGACCCACTAGGTAAATTTTCTGGCCTTCTACGCCTTACGTTAGTGGTCCCGCGAGGCCAACACCCATCCTCAATTCGGAGGTACGGCATCCCCTCGGGCCCATTCATAGCTAGCCGCCTCGCTTAGTTGCATAGAGAGGGCCTCACTTGTCACTCCCATTCTGTCTTATGTCTTTCCAAGTCACTGAGAGGCCACCACCCCGCCATAATGCCAATGGCCTCGTACCCCACTCGCGCCAATTCATAGATAGTGCCTCTCAAGGCCGCTTGGCCACTAGTAGGGCCTCACCTGTCACATTGCTTAATAATCCTTCGCCGCTTGGCATTAGTTCATCAGCCAGTTGGGTAGCCCCCGGTTAACAATACTATTTTATGTTATAGCATGTCTCAAGTTCCTGAAGAAAGGGAAGATGTGTCCATCGCCAGTACACCAGCTAGGTCGGTCACACCATCGCGGGGTGACGACAGCGCGAGCCCTGCTTCACTCAGGGCTTGGACTGTCCCGAGAATTACGGCCGAATTGAGGAAAAGGAATATTCCGTTCCCCGCTACAGCCAGGAAAGCTGAGCTGTACAGACTTTTAAATACCCAGACTGATAACTCTGGGGCAGGGGAAGGATCCAGCGGGAGCCAGTCCTCAGATCTGCAGTCGGTTTTGTCATCAGTCCTGGTCTCTTTGGGTCGGATTGCAGACAGACTGGACAAAATGGACGCAGGGGACCAGCATAGGTCACCTGCTGCTGCGGGGAGCCCAGTTGCTGCAGTATGCCTGGACCCCCTACCGGGTAATTTACCAGCTAGTTCTAAAGACCCGCATATAATCACCCCAGCACACATGGTGCCCGCTAAAACCAGAAAGGACATCTTGGAAGGAAAGGATATCAATCTGGTATCACTTTTGATTGCCTCACAAGATGTCCTTGAGAATAAGACGTATGCATATGGGGATGTGTCAGTGGTTCTCAAGTCCAGAGATCCTAGGTTAAATCAAAAGCTTTCCATCCCAGAATTTGTTTTAGCTTTTGGCATATACAGAGACGTCCTGTGCTCTGTATATCCGGATAGGAGGGAGGAATTAGACCTTTACCTCCACAAACTGGTGGATTTGGGTCACAAGTACGGTGGTACGTCTTTTTACGACTACCACCGTGCTTTCTCAGCAAGGGCAGCTGCCACTCTTGCTCAGTTCAATATTCGAGCCGATTGGGGTGTGCTGGATACTGAGCTGTTTTGCCGGCACTTTGCGGGACTTAAAACCCCGGCTTGTGCCATTTGTTCTTCCAATTCCCACACGGCTAATTTAAGTCCTAATTCCCCTGATGTGAATGCTGTTTTTTCACCCACTAATGTAGTTCCCACAGGGAGGTCTGGCAGGGTGCTTAAAGATAAGCTAGGCCGTGATGTTGTATTCTTGGGCAAGTCACAGGTCTGTAACAATTTCAATGCCGGGTCTTGCGGCTACAGTGCCTGCAGACTTCTGCATGTCTGTTCCAACTGTTTCAGGGCTCACGCCAAGACTATGTGCCCCAATAAACTATTCCCTAAGCAGTATCTGACGTCTCTTCGTGTTCCCCTGCTTAAAGAACTTTTACGTGCTCACCCATCACAACATCTCGTTGACTTTTTGGTAACGGGGTTTACAGTAGGGTTTCACACGGGTATTGTTCACATGCCTACAGGAATCCTGGAGTGTAATAACTTACAGACAGCCCTTGCAGCACCCGACACTATCGACTTTCTCCTTCAGAAGGAGTTGGATCAAGGATTCTTGTTAGGCCCTTTTGATTCCCCGCCGTTCTCAGTTTGGAGAACTAATCCCATAGGTCTAGTCACTAACAAGTCCTCACTTAAGCAAAGGCTAATTCTCGACCTGTCAGCCCCTCATGCATCTCCTACGCCAAGTCTAAATTCTTTAATACCATCCGAATAATTCTCCCTCCAATATGCTCACATAGATAACGCGGTCACAGCCATCCTCTCAGCCGGGGTAGGGGCTTGGTTGGGTAAAACAGATATTGTCAACGCGTTCAAGTTACTCCCCATTCATCCATCCCTATGGCATTTACATGGGATCAAGTGGCGAGGCTTATATTACTTTTTCACTCGTCTCACGTTTGGTTCAAAGAGCAGCCCCAAGATTTTTGATATTTTTGCGGAGACATTGTGTTGGATGCTGCTTAACCTCTGTGAGTGCCCCACAGTTATCCATTACCTGGACGATTTCCTGACTGTTGAGAGTAACTCAGCACCTCCCACTAGCCTTCAATCAATCACACGACTGTTTACTCAGTTAGGAGTTCCGGTATCGCCAACTAAGACTGAAGGTCCCGATACTATAATTAATTTCTTAGGGGTAGTACTTGACTCTGTGAACATGCAGGCTAGCCTCCCCAGGGACAAGATTGATCGCATTCTGACAGCCATCGATCTTTACTTGGGAGGGGGCTCATGTAATAGGTTGGAACTGCAATCCCTGTTGGGTTCACTCAACTTCGCTATGAAAATTATTCCCCAGGGGAGAGCATTCATTTCCAGGTTGCTTCACCTTTTTTCTATGTTTCAAACTGACGCATCCCGCATTACACTAGACATACATGCCACTGCTGACCTTCGTATGTGGAAGGAGTTTTTGCTAAGCTGGAACGGGAAAAGCATCTTTATCCCGGTTTGGTCGGAACATTCGGTATCACTCTGGACAGACGCAGCAGCCACTTCTGGTTTTGCCGCTATTTGGGGCGACAGTTGGATGTATGGTAAATGGCCGGGAGAGATTACAGAGGTTCCCAGGTTTAAGGAAACTTCAGCACTTTTGAGCTGTATCCTATCGTGGCGGCAGCAGTCAAGTGGGGAGCAGGCTGGTCGGGGAATACTGTTCGTTGCTTCTCTGACAACTTGGCTACATGCCACATTGTGAATAAGGGACGTTCCTCTTCCCTGGCCATCATGCGGTTCATGAGGACTCTCTCATGGCTGGCCGCCAGACACAGTTTTCTTTTGTCTTGTGTTCATGTGCCTGGTTTTCTTAATGTTGCAGCTGATCACTTGTCACGGTCTCGGTTTCAGGAATTCCGGGACGCCCTGCCAACAGCTGCCCTTATACCAACTCCCGTTCCACAATGGCAGGAGATGGTCTGGGACTAAAAAAGCTGCTATGTCATGGGCGGCAACTCTCACAGCTCGGTCTTTCTGCTAATACTAAGAAAGCATATGGTAGAGCGTTTGATGTATTTAATAAATTCTTGTTGGATTTTGATATTGTTGACCAGTTTTCCATGGAGACCATCATTGCTTTCATCTCATTTTGCCACCTTCATCTTACATTATCATACAACACCATTAAATTGTATATCACAGGTATTCAACACCACATACTCACTACTTGGCCTAACAAACAACGTTTTCTATCCTCCTACCAAGTTAAAGCTATACTTAAAGGTATCAAGGACTCCACTCCTACACCCGCACCTACTAGACTACCCATCCACGATTTATTATTCCAAGCACTGTCTAATCTACTAGACACCTCACCATTCGAAGGCCATACCAATCATGTTATTAAAACAGCCATCTATCTAGCTTTCTACGGTTTTCTGCGGCCTAGAGAATTCACCACCACTAGCGTTAACTCACTCACCTTCATTACTAGATCCGATCTCATAAGGGTGCACGACCACTATCAGCTATCTCTACACCACACCAAAACTAGCGCCAAAGATCAGACAGTAATTATACCTTATTACCCCACTAGTAATATCTGGTGTCCGGTGGCAGTTTTTGACACTTTTCTGGCTTTCTGTAATATGGCTCCAACACAACCACTCCTGTCCTTGCACGGTAATATACTCACTACGAGCAAATTCATGACGTATGTTAGGATGTTGTTGATCCGGCTGGGTGTGAACCCAGCCAGCTATTCTGGACACTCCTTCCGCATAGGAGCCGCAACTACAGCTTCTAAAAAGAATATACCGGCTCACATTATCAAGATATTAGGCCGTTGGAAATCCACAGCTTATACCCGCTACATTCCTCAGCCTGTACAAGAAGTACGCCTGGCGTTCAGAACCATGAATATGTAATATGTTATGTCGAGTTTTCAGATCAATAAATGATTATATCTTTTTGCCCTCTTTTCAGGCCTACTTCCTCGTCAGTTCAGGCACACCACAACTGACTTTGCCATTCTATGTTTGTCATATGTCAATTATACTACGGCTTATGCCATGACCACAAATGGAAGGCATGGCCTGAAGTTGTGGGAGGGGCTTGGTTCCCCTTCTTAAAGGGGCATCAACCCTTCCCTCATTACCTGTTGGGTCTGGCGAATTGTCCCACCCACCACACCACCTTTTTTAAACATCCATAAGGTAGGCCCTCTTTTCAGGCCTACTTCCTCGTCAGTTCAGGCACACCACAACTGACTTTGCCATTCTATGTTTGTCATATGTCAATTATACTACGGCTTATGCCATGACCACAAATATATATATATATATATATATATAAACAAAAATTGTCTGTGCTTCTCACTCTAAAAAAGTTAGCAACAAATATATAAACATAACATAAATGAGAGGTTTTGGTTATATCTAGTGGGCACATAAAGCATTTTATAGAGGTACCAAATCCTTTTTAATGTGGTGAGGAGGTGCAATTAAACCTCCTCCCAATTAACCTATGCAAACTGCAAACCAGACAATTAGGCGCCACCAACGTTAGCCCCAAGAAATTGTTGGCCAGTGAATTGTTAGAGGAGGATACATTAAGTACATCTCAAACATTTCATAAATGGGAATAAGATCTAAATGAGGAACTATTAAAAAAGATTGTCCAGTCGTTAAGATAGAGCTGAAGAAAGCGATACATTGCTTATATATTTTAGAGCTGCAATATAAGGTCACCAACAGATGGTCCATTAAGTTCTGATAAATGTTGTACAGCAAAGTGCACTTACCTACATATATGGTGGAGATGTCAAGAAATTTTGGGACATGATAGAAGATGACATGATAGAAGATGTAATTAGATACCTATGGATAAGGGGCCTAAATAAGACCCCAGAAAAGTTCCTTCTTCACTTGAGTTAGCCTAAATTGAGTTTAATAAATAAATATTTAGTAATTCACCTATTAATGGCTGCAAACAATGTGTATCACACTACTCTGCAAAAATCAGTTAGCCCCTTATTGGATTGAAGTAATAAACCAAATGTTGTTCCAATTAACAGTGGAATATGGCCTCTTAATGGGAAAAAGACAATTAATAGCAGAAACAGCAGTGGATTTAAGGGATGCATATATCGAGAAATAATAAGCTGAGAACTAATATACACCCTCCTCCCCTCAGATCAATGGAGCTGAACCCCGCCAAAAATGTTTGTACATAAATGTACTTAAATGTTTGGAAGAATAAATAAATATTATAATTAAAAAATAAAAAATAGTTTTGATTCTCACAGGACAGCATAGCTAGCATTGTCAGTTCCTTAATGGGTTAAAGCAAAAGCATAGTTGAATGTGGCTCACAAGGAAACAAAATGAAAACCATAGTATCCGTGAGAATCTTCAATAAACAGATGTGCAATAATTTCACTGAAAAATCAGTACTAAATTAATGTTTGTTGATTTTCTCGTTTGGCAATGAATTTCCTTATAGCCTGGAAATTAAGTATTAGTGTATTTAAACATCTGACACTCAAAATGGGATTACTGATTCATGTTTCACCACAAATTACAGAATATTGGACATCTGCCCAAACATGTTATATATTTCAATCAACTTTGTCATGCTTATTATGATACTTGCTTTTTTGGGAATACAGTTACATAGTTTTTTGTTTAACAAACGTTTAAAATCTTTTTAATTTAAAGTGGAGGTTACAGGGAAAGTAAATCCCTGCACCGTTAGGAAAGGGTAGCATGACTGATCCATGCTAATCTTTAAGGGGTGTGTTGTCTGTTCTTATTTTAAATGTGTTACAATGTTTTACCATATACATTCTGTGGCTCCCTGGCAGCTCCTCCTCTGGCTCCAGGACAAGCTGGATACAGCACTTCCAATTTAATCCAATCAAAGGGGAACTATCACCTTCAAGTTCCCTATGTGTCAGGTTTGGGGTTGAGAGCCTATGGCAGGAGGTTCGTGAGTGGCCACAGGGGAGCAGCAGAGAGCAGGATCTAGGTTGGGGTAACCAGAGAATAAACAGTACAAGCCAGGATCAAAGGGCAGGAGAAGTCAGAATGTCCAGGAGGAAAGCCAAGGTCAAAATCCGGGGAATCAATGAGAACAGGAGGTAAGACAAGGGAAAAGAACTCTGGGAAGGAACCAAGGGTATACACCTCTTAGCAGCTCAATACACAAGCACTGATTGAAGTCAGTGCTTGGTATTTATGGGCTGTCAAGTGCACCTCCCCGCCTCCTCCAATCAGGGAAGTCCACCCACTCACATAGGAAAGCCTGACACTCACTGGGGTGAGTGGCAGTCTCTGGCCACACCCCCGCTGTCTCCACCAATGGATCGGCACCATCGCGCAATAGGCCACGCCCCTCTGCCATCCGAAATAACAGTAGCACCAGCAACTCGCGGGACGCGAGTTACTGGAGTCCGGGGATGCGGCCTACCACGCGGCGGCCTTCCCCTTCGACGGGCAGCAACGGGAGTGGATGCAGGTAAGGGACCCCTAGCCTGTTGGAGACGGGGTCTGGAACCCCCACAGAGCCCCCCCCTGAGGCACGACCTCCGGTCGGGTGAAGGAGTAGGACGACTTGGGTGTAGTCTGTGGAAAGCTCTGATCTTAGCAGGAGCATGAATATGGGATACAGGTTCCCAGGAATTTTCTTCGGGACCATATCCTCTCCACTGTACCAAGTATTCGAATCTACCACGATGGATACGGGAATCCAGGATCTGGGCGACTTCATATTCCTCTGAGTCGTTTATAAGGATGGGAGGAGGTTGGGAATCTCTTGTTCGAGGATTAGGTACCCATCTCTTGAGCAAACATGTGTGGAAGGTGGAATGAATACGCCAAGTATCAGGAAGTTGAAGACGGACAGCTGATTTACCAATAAGGGCGGTGATTGGGAAGGGACCTACAAATTTGGGTTGAAGCTTTCTTGCGGGACCTGGAAGTTTCAGATTGATGGAGGATAGCCACACTTTATCTCCTACTTGGTAGGCAGGATAGTCTCTACGGTGTCGATCAGCTTGTTTTTTGTAGTTCTCCTGGGCTTGAGAAAGATGTCGCTTTAATTGGACTATCCCTTGTGTTATTAGTTGGAGACGATCCGTAACAGTGGGAATGGTTTGGACTTGGGAGTAATGAGGGATGAATGTGGGATGGAATCCATAATTGGCTTTGAAGGGAGACATTCCGATGGAACGTTGGAGATGGTTATTATAACAGAATTCTGCCAATGGTAACATACGATACCAGTTGTCCTGTGCGTGGGTGATGTAACATCGGAGGTATTGTTCAAGGATTTGGTTTATCCTTTCGGTTTGTCCATTAGATTGGGGATGGTAGGCTGAGGTCAATAAGCGTTCAATCTTTAGTCCTTGGCAGAATGCTTTCCAGAATCTTGAAGTAAATTGTACTCCTCTATCGGATAAAATAGAGCGAGGGATTCCATGCAGACGAAAAATGTTGCTAATGAACAATTCTGCTGTAACAGCGGCTGTGGGAAGTCGGGTTACCGGGATAAAATGTGCCATCTTGGTGAGTCGATCCACCACAACCATGATGGTATTGTGTTGGTTTGAAATAGGCAGGTCGACTATGAAGTCCACTGTGATGGCCTCCCAGGGTTGATCAGGGATAGGCAAGGGCTGTAGAAGTCCGGTAGGTAGTTGGTGACTTCCCTTGCTACGGGCACATACCGGACAGGCTCGAACATACCGTTGGACATCCTTTCTGATGGTAGGCCACCAAAAATGTCGTAGGGCTAGAGTGAGAGTTTTCTTCAATCCTCCATGGCCGGCCAAAGGGTGATCGTGGATGGCCTGAAGGACCTCTTCTCGGGAGCCTGGAGGAACGAATAGGAGGTCCTCCTTGTAGAGAAGGCCTTGTTCTGTTCTGAGAGGGGGTAAACGAGGTGATAGGGTGTGCTTCTTGCTTTGATCTTTAATTTTCTCAATTAGAGTAGTTTGTGCAGCCATGAAATGGTGAGATTGGAGGATGGTGTCATCCGAGGGAGTCTCGACTTGAACAGGTTCATGGATTCGCGACAGGGCGTCTGCTTTCCCGTTTCTGCTTCCGGGACGGTATGTGATGTGGAGTTTGAAGCGGGTAAAAAAGAGAGCCCATCTGGCTTGTCGGGGGCATAATCTCTTTGCTGTTCTTAAATATTCGAGATTCCGATGATCAGTGAAAACCGTGATCGGATGTATAGTTCCCTCCAATAAATGTCTCCATTCTTGAAGGGCTAACACAATGGCCAACAATTCCCGATCTCCCACACTGTAGTTGCTTTCTGGGGTTGTGAGTCTCCGGGAGAAATAGGACACTGGGTGGAGGATTCCACTCTCAGGGGATCGCTGGGACAGTATGGCTCCAACTGCATATTCAGAGGCATCTACTTCGAGTGAATATGCTTGTGTGGGTTCAGGGATGGCCAGCACAGGTGCTTGGGTGAAACTCTGCTTTAGGTTTTGGAACGCCTGTTGTGCTTGGGGAGTCCATTTGAAGGGAGTATGTTTCTTGGTTAGACTGGTAATGGGTTGGACAATTTGAGAGAAGTTTTTGATAAAGCGTCTATAAAAGTTGGAAAATCCCACGAATCTTTGAACGCCTTTTACTGTAGTGGGTACAGGCCATTCCAGGATAGCGGAGACTTTAGAGGGATCCATCTGAATATGACCAGGGGAGATGATATACCCCAAGAATGATACTGTGGTGACTTCAAAGATACACTTTTCAATTTTGGCGTATAAATGGTTCTCTTGAAGGCGAGTGAGGACGAGTTTCATATGTTCTCGATGTTCTTGTAATGAAGATGAGTAAACCAGAATATCATCCAGGTACACCACCACACACGAATCCAACAGGTCTCGAAAGACATCGTTGAGGAAATGTTGGAAAGTGGCTGGAGAGTTGCACAGACCGAAGGGCATGACATTGTACTCGAAATGTCCATAACGAGTTCGGAATGCTGTTTTCCACTCATCTCCCTTGCGGATTCGAACCAAGTTGTAAGCTCCTAGTAGGTCGAGTTTAGAAAAAACTTGGGCTTCTCGAAGTCGATCCATCAGTTCTGTAATGAGAGGGAGTGGATACTTGTTCTTTATGGTAATGTTATTCAACTCTCGATAATCGACACATGGTCGAAGTCCTCCGTCCTTCTTTCCCACAAAGAAAATACCGGCCCCTGCAGGGGAGGTTGATGGCTGAATGAACCCCTTCCGGAGGCTGTCTTCTAGATAGTCCTTGAGTACCGCCAATTCTGGTTCAGATAAGGGGAAAATACGTCCGAATGGAATGGCGGCGCCCGGTAGTAGGTCTATCGGGCAGTCATAGGAGCGGTGTGGAGGGAGGAGTTCAGCCTCTTTTTTGTCGAAGACTCTACTGAAGGGAAGATACTGTACCGGGAGTTGAAGACTGGTGTTGGGTGTTGTTACAGAATTTGACGTTGTAGCAAGGGTTGCAGAGGCGAGACACTGATTTTTGCAGAATAATGAGGAGAAGACCACCTTTCCAAGGGACCATTGGATGTTCGGGTCATGCTTGCGAAGCCAAGGGAGTCCCAGGATGACAGGGAATAGCGGAGATGTAATAATATTGAAGGTGAGGGTTTCTTTGTGCCGGTGACCAATGAAGAGAGTAAGAGGAAGTGTTTCGTGTGTCACCGGACCTGATTGGATGGCACTTCCATCTACGAGATGGACAGTAAGAGGTTGGTCTTTAACTCGAAGAGGGATCTTCAAGGAGTGAGCGAGCTGACTGTCTAGGAAGCAATCGCTGGCTCCGGAATCCAGAATGGCCATTTGTGAGGTGTTCATCTTATCCCACTGTAAAGAGATAGAAATGGATAGATGAGAGGCTGCACATCCCAATAGTACGGCAGTGTCCGATGTGTCGGGTTTACCTCTGGGGGGACGTTTAGGACATTGAGGAATCAGATGAGTAGCGCTTCCACAATACATGCAAAGGTTGCCCTTGATTCTTCTATTCCGTTCGGACTCCGAGAGGGGTCCGCGGGCCATTCCTATTTGCATGGGTTCCTCCGAAGGATCGGAGGTAGGAACCGAGGTGGTCTGTGGGGCACTAGAAACTCGAGGAAGTGAAGATTGATGAGCCATCCGTTCCATACGTCGTTCCCGAAGTCTCCGGTTGATTTGGGTGACCAACTGGATAACCTCTTCAAGCGTGCCGGGGAGGCCCACTCGGGCTATTTCGTCTTTCAATGACTCTGAGAGTCCCAGCCTAAACTGGTGGATAAGGGCTGGTTCGTTCCATGTGGTCTCTACGGCCAGACGGCGGAATTCGGAGGTGTAATCCTCGACCGGGTGGCGACCTTGTCTCAAAGATCGGATAGATGATTCGGCCACCGCAACTTGGTGTGGGTCTTCATATAAGGCATCTAAGGCTTGCCGGAAGGCCATCCAAGTAGCCAGAGAAGCATGGTTTGTTTGTAACAAATGTTGGGCCCAGGACATGGGACCCCCGGTGAGGAGTGAGATGGCCGTACGCACACGGACGAAATCTGTGGCATATGTTCTAGGCTTCAGAACGAATAGCAATTCGCATGAGGTGATGAAGGTTTTATAGGTAGATCGGTCTCCATTAAAGCGATCGGGTAGTTTGACTTGTGGTTCGGGAGCAGCTACCGCACCTTCCGCTGGAGCAACAGCGACTAACACCGGTTCAGGAGGTGGAAGGGGTGCTGCTTGCAAGGTTTGTACTTGATTTTGTAAGTCCTGTTGATTGTTTCGTATGTCTTGTACTGCGTGAGCCAATGCTGCAATTTGCTGGGTGAGTGCTTGGATGGCTTCAGCCACACCTGCAGGCCCATAATGGCTTGTGTATTCTGTCAGGTTTGGGGTTGAGAGCCTATGGCAGGAGGTTCGTGAGTGGCCACAGGGGAGCAGCAGAGAGCAGGATCTAGGTTGGGGTAACCAGAGAATAAACAGTACAAGCCAGGATCAAAGGGCAGGAGAAGTCAGAATGTCCAGGAGGAAAGCCAAGGTCAAAATCCGGGGAATCAATGAGAACAGGAGGTAAGACAAGGGAAAAGAACTCTGGGAAGGAACCAAGGGTATACACCTCTTAGCAGCTCAATACACAAGCACTGATTGAAGTCAGTGCTTGGTATTTATGGGCTGTCAAGTGCACCTCCCCGCCTCCTCCAATCAGGGAAGTCCACCCACTCACATAGGAAAGCCTGACACTCACTGGGGTGAGTGGCAGTCTCTGGCCACACCCCCGCTGTCTCCACCAATGGACCATCGCGCAATAGGCCACGCCCCTCTGCCATCCGAAATAACAGTAGCACCAGCAACTCGCGGGACGCGAGTTACTGGAGTCCGGGGATGCGGCCTACCACGCGGCGGCCTTCCCCTTCGACGGGCAGCAACGGGAGTGGATGCAGGTAAGGGACCCCTAGCCTGTTGGAGACGGGGTCTGGAACCCCCACACTATGTCGAATGACCAACCTTCCTATCGTTTAAGAACAGGACACCACCAGATTGAGCTTACATCTGCAGTGCTCCAATGATTTAGATTTGGAAGACAGCTGCCAAATAGGAACAACCTCTGATCACACTACGGTGAGGTCAATGAAGAGAGCGGTCCAACGGGCTATATCATTTTATTGGCATGTATTAATTAAATGCCAGGTCATTAGCCCCAGCATGCAACACTAATATAATAGAGGAGGGAACATACTTTTGGAGTTCTAGACATTCACAGCCTCACAAATCCAAAGGCTCAACCAGAGGAGTACTGTTCTTGCTGGAGGTAAAAAAGCTATGTTTTAGGCTGAATCTAGTTTAGTTCTTCACTTCAAAGGTTAAAATTGCAGGAGTATTTCGTAATGCTTCACTGTAATATATTAGGGAACTTTTAGAATTTTACAGGTACTATTCCCTGATACAGTATGGAATGAATGCACATCAATATTATATAAGAACAACGTTTTTTTATAGATATTATAATTTGTTTGGGATTTGGAATAATCTAGAGCTGCAAAAAATGAAAATCAAGGTATATTCTTTTTATTAATAGTAAGCAAGACTGTTATTGTAATTCACTGAAACATCCAATAAAAAGCAATCTGAAAAAAAAACTTCCTTAGTAAGCAATACTAGAAATACCATTTCCATTTCTGCTCATCAATAATGAAAAAAGATGAGTCAACGAAGTAACATTTTGTATACTTAGGAAAATATATTCTGAGCAAAGACACCTATATGACTTCCTATTTCTGTATTTAATACCCTTGTGTAGCTGAGTGAATTGTCAAGTAAACCTACATCAGGCTTTATGAATGTAATGTCTGTTTTTTAATAGAAACATAAAATTCTACTAAGTAATTTTAGAGCAGGTACATATTCCATCATCTCTACAGGCTTTTTAAGATAACCCATACTTAAACATATTCACATATCTATATTTTCTCCTGATCTTCTTTTGTACATGCTGATTTGCTGTTTCTGTATTACCAAGTCAGAGGTTTTTTACTCTACTGCCATTTTCACATCAAAAGAGAATAAACTACAAGAGTCACTTTTCAAACTATACTTTTGAACTGTGCTCTGCAATGATTATCTCAGTACAAATATCTATATTTTTAAACTTGAGTCTGTTTATTGTGTTAACTGTTTGCATGCTCACAACAAAGAGGAAAGTCCTTTACTAAAAGTTCATTGTGCAGTGTAGAAGTTCAGCAAACCAACACACTGAGATATACAGCTATAACCATCATTTTTTCACCATGTAAGTTTCGTACCTGAATTGGACCCTTGAGAAAGGCTGAACCTTTGAGTGATCTCACGCATGTAAGCCGTTTTTTTTTTTGTCGCTTATGTTCACTACCGGGTCTACTCAATAAAGAAGGAATTGCACAGAATTGAGATGGGGATTTCAAACTTTAGGGCAATGTTGCTGAGTTGGAAACATTCTCCAATGCAACTGAATGGGAAAACTTTTCCAACTCCTTTTGGCTATAAGTTTGAAATTCCTGTCTCAATTCACTGCACGGTTGGTTAGCACCCTGTATCTAGTATTAGTAAATTCTTTGGATTTTGCACTGAACTGTGCCCACGTAACAGTTTGTTTTGTATATGTAGTTGCTTAAATAGCTATATTTGATTTAAAATAAAAAAAAGTGCCGGCTCCAGAGTTATACCAGTTTGTAACTGTGGAGAAACACCTCAGTGTATACATTGATCTGCTCAGGTATATTCAGTGGGAGTACTCTCGCTGTCTGTGCAGCACGGGACCCTTATTTTAAGAAATAAATCAGTTTAAAACAGAGACACATACATAGTTACAGAATATACAAATATAATAATGTCTGTGTAAGAGGGCAGGAACAAGGGAGGGGTGCCAACCAAAGTCAAAACTGCATCCCAACACATCTCAAGGTCAAGCTAAGAGATTTAAACACTTCACATTAACCCCTTCTTGTCTATACAGCCCAGCCAATTGTCCCAAATTACAATTTTTTTTTGTTGATCAAGAAATATATCTATTTATTTCTCTTTCCATCTGGAGCTGTAGTATAATCTGTTTTCTGACAGCTTCCCAAGATAAGCTGATGGTTAAGCTGGTGGTTTGTTTCCAGCATCGTGCTTTTAACCCTCCAGTTCATCATGGACCATTTTAAGTGAAGCAAAAACACCTCTGGTGACATCTCCATTTTTAAATTAGTAAGTATCTGTATAAAATCAATTTATCTTATCTTCTTACAGCCCCACCAGATATGTAGGTGTGATCACTCTTTACATCCACATTTCCAACAGACATAACTTCTTATTTCTATTTTAATTTTTTTTTATCTAGGATTAAGGTTTTGATGAACTTTAACCCTAACCCAAGGGTTAGGATTAGAACAATAAAAAAGTTTTTTTTGGTATTAAGAAAATCCTTGGGGTGGGCTGAAGGTGCTTGGGGGGACCAGGGGGAGACTTGAAACCCTATGTTTAGTCTCTCCCTGCTCCACTGCGATCATTGGGCAGGGAGAGACTAAATGTAGGCACTATAGCTGTCAAAGCAGGCATAACGAAAATGCTAAGCTAACGAAAGCCGAATGAACGAATGGTTAATAAACGAAAATCATTCATTCATTTGTCCATTCGTAGTACTATTGGCATTCTATAAGCCGAAATAGAGTCGGTTTATAGAATACAATGGCATTACACATAAATAGTACATTCCATAAACCGACATAATGAACGATAATTTCGGTTTATGGAATGCATGAAAGTCTATTGGCATTCTATAAACCGACTCTATTTCGGTTTATAGTAATGCCAATACTATAGCACGAATGGACGAATGATTTTCGTTTATATTAAACCATTTGTTCATTCGTTCAACTTCTTAGCTTTCTAGAAACCGAAACAGAGTCCCCATTCATACATTTTTATGAATAGGAACTCTAGTTCTGTTTATAGAAAGCCCATAGTATTACAACGCTCGGTTTATAGAATAGCAATAGGATTACACGTATTCCATAAGCTGAAAGTCTACAGGGAGTGCAGAATTATAAGGCAAATGAGTATTTTGACCACATCATCCTCTTTATGCATGTTGTCTTACTCCAAGCTGTATACTGTAGGCTCGAAAGCCTACTACCAATTAAGCATATTAGGTGATGTGCATCTCTGTAATGAGAAGGGGTGTGGTCTAATGACATCAACACCCTATATCAGGTGTGCATAATTATTAGGCAACTTCCTTTCCTTTGGCAAAATGGGTCAAAAGAAGGACTTGACAGGCTCAGAAAAGTCAAAAATAGTGAGATATCTTGCAGAGGGATGCAGCACTCTTAAAATTGCAAAGCTTCTCAAGCGTGATCATCGAACAATCAAGCGTTTCATTCAAAATAGTCAACAGGGTCGCAAGAAGCGTGTGGAAAAACCAAGGCGCAAAATAACTGCCCATGAACTGAGAAAAGTCAAGCGTGCAGCTGCCACGATGCCACTTGCCACCAGTTTGGCCATATTTCAGAGCTGCAACATCACTGGAGTGCCCAAAAGCACAAGGTGTGCAATACTCAGAGACATGGCCAAGGTAAGAAAGGCTGAAAGACGACCACCACTGAACAAGACACACAAGCTGAAACGTCAAGACTGGGCCAAGAAATATCTCAAGACTGATTTTTCTAAGGTTTTATGGACTGATGAAATGAGAGTGAGTCTTGATGGGCCAGATGGATGGGCCTGTGGCTGGATTGGTAAAGGGCAGAGAGCTCCAGTCCGACTCAGACGCCAGCAAGGTGGAGGTGGAGTACTGGTTTGGGCTGGTATCATCAAAGATGAGCTTGTGGGGCCTTTTTGGGTTGAGGATGGAGTCAAGCTCAACTCCCAGTCCTACTGCCAGTACCACCTTCTTCAAGCAGTGGTTCAGGAAGAAGTCTGCATCCTTCAAGAAAAACATGATTTTCATGCAGGACAATGCTCCATCACACGCGTCCAAGTACTCACCAGCGTGGCTGGCAAGAAAGGGTATAAAAGAAGAAAATCTAATGACATGGCCTCCTTGTTCACCTGATCTGAACCCCATTGAGAACCTGTGGTCCATCATCAAATGTGAGATTTACAAGGAGGGAAAACAGTACACCTCTCTGAACAGTGTCTGGGAGGCTGTGGTTGCTGCTGCACGCAATGTTGATGGTGAACAGATCAAAACACTGACAGAATCCATGGATGGCAGGCTTTTGAGTGTCCTTGCAAAGAAAGGTGGCTATATTGGTCACTGATTTGTTTTTGTTTTTGAATGTCAGAAATGTATATTTGTGAATGTTGAGATGTTATATTGGTTTCACTGGTAAAAATAAATAATTGAAATGGGTATATATTTGTTTTTTGTTAAGTTGCCTAATAATTATGCACAGTAATAGTCACCTGCACACACAGATATCCCACTAAAATAGCTAAAACTAAAAACAAACTAAAAACTACTTCCAAAAATATTCAGCTTTGATATTAATGAGTTTTTTGGGTTCATTGAGAACATGGTTGTTGTTCAATAATAAAATTAATCCTCAAAAATACAACTTGCCTAATAATTCTGCACTCCCTGTATAAACCGAACGTTCGGTTTATAGACTTTCGTCATTTGGAATGCATGTAATAGTACTATTGGCTTTCTCTACACAGAGACAGAGTCTCCATTCATAAAAATTTATGAATGGAGACTCTGTCTCTGTTTAGAGAAAGCCAATAGTACTATAACATGTATTCCAAATGACGAAAATCTATAAACCGAGCGTTGTTCGGTTTATAGATTTTCGGTTTAAGTCAATTGATTCGTTCAAACGAATGTAACGAAATGAAAATAATGAACGAATTTCGTCCGAAACGAATGTAGTAATGAACGAAATTCGTTTTAGACGAAATAAATATAATTTTCATCCGAATGAACGAAAACGAAGCGAAAATTTTCATTTTGCACATGTCTACTATCAACACCAAGATAAACTTAGGTGTTTTTGCATTCTATTCTATTTAAATTATTGAGAAATTGTAATGCATTAGACAGACAGCTGGCACTCAAAAGATTACTACACCATGTCTGTGAATCAATGAGCTATCATATGATAATTCCCACCATAATGTTTAAGAGTGTACTCATAAAGAGAGAATTGCAGGGAATTGAGATGTGAACTTCAAACTTTAGTTTAAAGTGTCCGAGTTGGAAAAATTCTCCAGTGCAACTGGTCTAATGAATATCTACTAAACTCAATAACAAAAAAAAAAATCAGAATTTCATATGAGAGTGGGTTAACCCCTTAGTGACCGAGTGCTATGCTGCATTTGATGTGCCTTGAAGACCAGAATTCCATTATTTTTGTCATACGTTTACTGAACTGCGAATTTCTTTCTTTGTGTTCAGTCCACCCACAGAAATTATATATCATTTTTTAAAGGACGGATAGGGCTTTCATTTGATACTATTATTTTCATCATATGATATCATTTACTATTAAAAAAATATAAAATATGATGAATATATGCCATAAAAAAAACACTTTTTCTAACTTTGACCTGATTTTTTTTTTTTTTACACAATTACAAATGGTAAAAAAGACCACATCTATATATTTCTAATATTTGTCCTGAATTAAGTAATACCAATGTTTCCTTGTTTGTCTATGTTTTATTTCAAGTAATAGGGCAATAAACAATATTAGTGTTTTTTGTTTTCTAGCCATTTTCTTCTACAGTGACTTTTTAACCCCAACCCTAAATTTACCCCAACTCTAAATTTACCCTAACCCTAAATCTACCCCCACCCCTTAATCTAACCCTTGTAATCATCCGAACCCCCCTGTAACCCTAATTATGACCCTAACCCTAGATCTAGGTTTAGTAGATCAAGGGTTAGCTTTTTCCATTTATTTTATTTATTTATTTATTTAATTCATTTTCTATTTCTAACTGTAATATACTTAACTGCCTCTAGGGGCAGTCAAGTAGCGGTTTCAGAGCGACGGAAGATAATTTTTTTTTTCTCTCTTCCGTCGCTCTCCTCTGGGCACGCTGCATTGGAGGAGCATGCTCTTCCAATACAGCACCCACCCACCGGGTGATCGCGGTGCCCAGCGGGGCACACAAGGTGTTGCATGATGCCTTGATTGAGGCATCATTGCAACACTTTAACACACATAGGCAGTGATCAGCTTTCACTTCCTATGTGTGTAACGCGCATACAATCCCATTCGCAGTGATCGTATGCGTGCGGGGGGCGAGGGGGGCTGAAGGCACTCTCAGAGGCTTCGGATCCAAAGCAGCCTTTGGGAATAGCTACAGACATGTAGCGTTGCGCTAAGGAGCAACAAAATCAGGTAGTGAATATCGCCTCTTGAGTGATTGATCTGACAAAAAAATACCTGTTGATCTTACCTGATAAGTTGATCTTACCTGATCTAAGTCATATCTACCAATATTTATTAAAAATCCAAATTTCAGTTGAGGAGGCCAGTCTCCTAATTAAAAATTAAATATCTCAGGAATTAGAACAGCTAACAAGAATTTTGGCTGACCAAACCTTTGCTAACATTTAGGCTATCACAGTCAATAACAGTTTGTCCAAATGTTTATTGAGGGTTAGCCCACCCTGATGTTAGTTGATCTAACCTGATCTAACAAAGATCTAACAAATGGCATAATCTTTTGTTAAAATTCTTATTATGGGGAGGTCACTTTTTTCCAAGGTTTCACTAATATTCTTAAATCTGCCATTTTTCTCTCTCTCAGAATCTTTAACACTATGAGGGCTGATTTAAGATTTGGTAATTACTCTTCTGACACTCAAGGGGTTATACTAAACCACTAATACTCTGCTGGGGGGGGGGGGGGGTTGGATTTGAGATAAATGTATTTAAGAAGAAATAAAATACTGTTAAAATGAAATGTAATTTACTGAGGCTTAGTGGCAAACCTCTGAATGTTCAATATTTCCACTGTTTACTTTATTATGTTGCCAGCGTGTATATTTAAGTGCTCATCTACCTTTAATCTCTAATAATACTTTCTTTAACGCTCTTTTTTCTACTTTAAGCCATTTCTAAATAAAACTTCTGTACTGCAAGCATGTCAGCAGGGCCGGCCTTAGGGGGTCCCAGGGGGCGCCTGCTGGCCGCTCAAAAAAAAAGCCGGTAGAGGCACTGGATGGGGGAAATCATGAGATCCCCCCTCACCAGCCCTCTGCTTGGCATGCTCTGCTGGATCCGGGGAGGGGGTGGAGCTAACCGGCTGAGCGGTGTTGCTCCGCCCCCACCCCATGAAGCATAGCAGCATCTGTTTCATGGGGAGCCCCGGGCAGAATGAGAAAGTGCTGCTCGCGCTCCACATGCTTTCATTAAGCATGGGGAGCCTAGCAGCACTTTTTCTTGCTGCCCGTGAAGCAGACACTGCTGTGCTTCACAGGGTGGGGGCAGAGCTACACCGCTCAGCCGGTTAGCCCCACCCCCTCCCTGGATCCACATTTGCAGGTAAAGGGAAGGGAGGGGGAGGGGAGAGACAGAACAGGGGGAGGAAGGAGAGAGACAGAACAGAGGGAGGGGGGTAGAGAGAGACAGAACAGGGAGAGGGGGAGAGAGAGAGACAGAACAGGGAGAGGGGGGGAGAGAGAGACAGAACAGGGGGAGGGGGGAGAGAGAGACAGAACAGGGGGAGTGGGAGAGAGAGACAGAACAGGGGAAGGGGGGAGAGAGAGACAGAACAGGGGGAGGGGGGAGAGTGAGAGAGACAGAACAGGGGGAGGGGGGAGAGAGAGACGGGAGGGGGGAGAGACAGAACAGGGGAGGGGGGAGAGAGACAGAACAAAGGAAGGGGAGGAGAGAGACAGAACAGAGGGAGAGAGAGAGAAAACAGGTATGGGGGAGTTAGAGAGAGACAGACATAGCAATGAAGAGGACAGAGAAACATATATAGGGGGTGAAAGAGACGGGGGCACCACAGGGGAAGCCGGCACAGGGCGCTGGGACATTTAAGGCCGGCCCAGCATCATCTTTGTCCCCAAGCAGATTCCCAGCTTCATATCTGTCCTCAAACAGCTTCCTAGCACATCTCTGTTTTTTATGGGAATGATGCCATAAGTTACAACTGACTTGGGTTGAAAGCTACTCCTAATTTTATTATTTTACATTTACAAACACAAGTACTTTCTGATATGTCTTACCTACAGACTTTTGGTGAATTGGTATATGTTCTTACAATTTTTAACGTGCTATGCTAAATGGTTTGATAACTGGTTCAGGAACAAAGTAAAATACTGCATTACCACTATTAGTGTCTGGCTCAGTATATAATTATGGTAGTTATGCTGTATTACCATCAGTGCCTGGCTCAATAAAGGCTATACCACTGTCAGTGTTTGCCTCAGTATATAATGATGGGAGTTATGCTGTAATACCATCAGTATCTGGCTCAGTATATGCTGTACCACTGTCAGTGCCTGTCTCAGTATATAATGATGGGAGTTATCCTGTATCATTGTCACAAGTTGACAGGCGGCTGCTTTTTTAAAAAGATGGATGTCCCAGGTGCAGTATAACGTAGTGCGGCCAACTGGGCAGGGCCAAGGGGCAGCAATATTAGGTTTTGCCAAGGGTGGGGGATTTACCATAAGTCAAGCCCTGCAAATTGTGAGGTCATGGAATCTGGTGATGTCATACTTGATCTGCAACTGCAATGAAGGCATGTTCTGAGTAGGTCACCATTCAAGGAAGGAAAACAACAGTGTCAGCTAAATCCTCAAAAACCAACAAGATAAGTTCAGTGCTACAGTGTTTCGTAGAGAGTAATAGCCTTAATATGTTGACACTACAGATGTAACCACTGGGAGGGGCGGGCAATTGAGGACAGATATGACACTGGGGAGCTGAACTTACCTTCCTCCGCTGTCCCCTGTACTGAGCTGCAGCTCCTTTTGACCTGACCTCACACAGTGCTTCCTCGCAGCAGGAGTAAAAAAAAAAAAAATCACAATATCCCGATAGGCCAGTTCGACCCTGCCTCTTTTGTGGTCAACAATACCCCAATACATAGGTTTGCTGAGTATGAGGTATTGTCCAGACCAACCTCCCCATATGTCTGTTATTTCCTCAACATTGCCACTGACAGAGACAGCAATAATTATCTTACCAAGGATTGTGGTAAGCATGCAAATCTTCCTTCACTGCCAATAACTTCTAATGTTTACTAACCAAGTCAGTGTAGATTATTATCGTATGGTCTGTAGCTAAAAAGTAACTTGGACAAAGAAACACTAGCTTGAAATGTGTCCACATAATATGAGGTCATTTAATAAGGCAGGAACATTAATAGATAGTTACCAGATCAGCTTGTGTCAAGTAATAGCATATGATGGAAATGGTGTGTACCTATAAAACAAATATCTATCCTGCACTTTATTTTATCTTCTGGTACACAATTTTAAGATACACATTAATGCCTTTTTTCCCTTCAAGTTGATACAGAATTTGCCCCTTATATCATCATATCTGCTGCTTTAGACAATAGTGCTTGCATTGCTAATTAACCACTGGTTAATTATTCTTGACTATCACGTACCTGGCATTATGTCCAGTAATATTAAACCACTAATCCCTAATCAAACTAATTAAAATGTAAAACTACATCTCTGATTTATGTTAAACTTTACTCCCAGCAAGAGAAAAAGCCATATAGCTTTATAAAGATTTTTAGCTGCACACAAACACAAAAAAGATAATTTGCACTCCTGAAAAAGATGAACACTCTTTAAATGCCTCATCTAATTATCTAGATTTCCTCTCCTCTTAGAGCACATTTACAGAAATAAAGTTGTTAATTTGACGGACAAAACATTTTGAGAAAAGTATATAAAATATCACATGTTGGTTTGAAAAACCCCAAAGGGAAGGCATTTCCATCACAAAGTGTTCTCTTTAAAAAAACATCTTTGAAGCTGGCCAGTGTTCTGCAATTGCAGAAATATTTCCACTTTGTTTTCAAATTAATATTTAGAATAATTTGGGTGGATTCAAATGTATACAGGATGATAGCGAACAGAAGAAAGTACTAAAGAATGCTCTGGAGACTACATTTTTACCCTCACAGCCTTTTTAGATTTCATTTTGATGAATCATCAAATGGAATTTTTAATTCACTCTTCGCAAAATACTGCAGATATTTCATACAGATTTCGTTTCACAGCATATGATACTTTGATAATGGTAATTAGATGTATAAACTTTTTTCCTGTGATTGCAATCCTGATCTTATCCAGATTTGTTTATAATATAATATATGATATTTGTATGCATATACATTACATATAAATGTCTTAACTGTCAGCCCTGATGGCAGCAAAAAGTAAATACTGCCATGCATTATTTTCAGTACATCACAGCTACTTTAAAAGAAACATCAGTGTGCAGTTATTGCTTCCCTGCATTAGAGCAACTGGGCCGCTTAAAAAAAGATATCAACTTGCCTCCTTGTAAGTGTTTGTATATATATATATATATATATATATATATATATATATATATATATACACACAAAAACGTTGAAGCAGACTGTCCACTCTGACACCAATAAATGAAAAGCCCTACAATTAGTCCTGGTGGGTCCAAGGACCCAGATAGCATTTTATGAGAGGTGGCAAACTGCCACCCTCACCACTGTCCCAGATCCTCTCGGAGTGCAACAAGAGGGAATAAAGTCACCATCAACCGTTCAGTTCTTAAAAAGACCCAGTATGTTGGTTGTCACATGACAACACTGTGCTTAACAAGCGGGAGTGCTTCTTCTAATAACCAGCCACAGACAGTACTGGAGAGCCCCCTCTGTGCTATGAAAGGTAATAAAGGGAGAGGAGTTGGGAGCATTTCAATTCCAGACCCAGGCAGCACAATATTTTGGCCCTGCCTTGCCACTGTACACATCTTATTAGGTAAAAACTTTAAAATTGTATTGCATGCATTCACACCACCTAACAGAAATTAATAAAACATTTGTCTGCTTTCTAAATATTTGAGGGTCAACTTAGGTTGCTCCATGTTTCTATTCAAAAATTGGATCACTTCAGTGATCTGAATAGCCCTCAAATTCATGCTATTCAGAGACCACCAAAGTGATCTCAAATCCATATGAAAAATCAGGCCAATGTAGCCAGAGTTTGACTACCGAAACGGTAATTAAACAAAAGATTCCTATAAGGAACACACCAGGCTATACCTTGCTGGCCAAGTATAGTTTTGTGTGAAGCAGAATGTTTGTGGGTCTCTGTAGGTGCTCAGACTGGCGTTGACAGGAGTTGACACAAGGCACAAAACAAGGAAAAAGTTGGCAGTAACTTATTAGATCATTAGGCACAATTATTCATCTTTTTTTGCATGCAACGAATATATATGTGTCACGTAATTTATTTTTGGAGTACACATGTGATGTTGGACCTGCTGCAACTATTGTAATGCATTTTGTATTAATATGACCTTTACGGGATTGGTTCACTTCACCTCACACTTATGATGAAGCATCGTAGGATGCAAAATGTGTGAAGTTCATACTTTTTCCTACTCGTGTTTCAATGCTTTATTTGGTTTTCAAGTTATACACCTTTTTGGATAAATAAGTCTATTGGTGGTTCCGTGAGTGCAAACTTTTTCCTTGTCTGTAGCCTTACTCCCCCCTTCCCCTAATAGGCTTATTTCAGAGCCATTTCAGGACGACCTCAGCTATTACAGAAATAAAAGTGAATGGAAAGACATCGTCAAAAAATAAAAAACTGTGCCGCATTAAATACATTACAGTGCATAAAATGAACATAAAATATAAACTATTTTTTATTAATAATTCAAAATGTTTACGTTAATGTAAATATACTATTATATTACATTAATATATCATAATAATATATACATATGTCTAAAATATGTTTAATTCTTTTCCAGCTAAAATATAAACCTGCCTGAAATTCTATAATTTTTGCAGATTTGTGGCCAACTTTTGGGGGCTTCGGTCCTAGCCCCCTGAACTGAATGTTGTCCGAAAGCCAGCCGAAAATAGACATTTACAATTGTGTGCCCAAATCAGCCATATCGGGTAGCCTAAGTGCAGATTTCACAGCCATTCAGTTTTTTTGTGTCACGAGCTGGCCTGACTTCGGTCTGCCTTGGGGCATATTGAATAGATTTTTTTTTTACTTGAACCTGTTGTACTAATCAGAACGGGATGTGTGCTTTTAGTTTGGAGACATTTTTGACAAATAGAATCTTTAATACTTTGCTGAAATTTGTATAACTCATTGTTCATTTTTAACAGTATTAAACAGATGTACCATAACTCAGGGTGAAAACAGCCACTATTGCAAGTAATACATCTCAAAACATTTTTTTTTTTAAAGCTTCACTAAAAAACTGCTTTAAAATGATTTGATAATACAGAGGCAATAAGGCCTTGTTTTTATAAGCAACCATAGTAAAATAGTAGGTTTAGTTAAATGTTTCTTTCTTTAATAATTAAGTTTAAATTCTAATACGCAGACAGAATGTTCAGAAAATTATACAATTAAAACTTCCATAACAACATGTCTACATGATAATAAGCCATTGACAACCTCAGCAAAACTTGCTCAGAGAGTGTTCTGGTTTTACAATCTTATTGCTGATTGTCTTATGAAAGTCTAACTTCAAAATTTCAATACGAAATATCACAGAATGTACCAATTGTGGCTCGGTCTTTACTTTTTAATTAAGGTAATTATGCAGCAGAAATTCCAAAGCAGTAGTTATTGCAGCTGAATTATTATGAAACCTTTGCAATCTGTAATAGTCACTGGAGAACATTTTTTATATGGATTTCTTAAAAATCAGAAAATTAATGACTTTTCACAATGGGACCTGTTGGACATTATGATGAGAAAAAAATGTGGCATTTCTGGCTAGTTAATTGCTTCTGGGCTTAATACAATTCCACAGAGCCTATATGTGGTATGGCATTTCCTTTGTTGGAAATAATCTAAGTATAGTATGAACACAGTTGTTTTAATTTAATCTGAGCTTTATCTTGCATAATTAGTTTCAGCAATGGTTTCAACACGTTAGCATCTCTATTATTTGCAGACATTTTCGAAAAAGCAGTTACATAATGAGGTCTTTAGGTTGCATCTTTAGTATGCACCATTCAATGATCTATATTTTGTATTCTCAGAAGAAGATTATATATATCTTCCATTATTTATCTCACCTGTGTCTCAAATTCCATTCGGGATAGAGTATGATTTAAGTGCAACAAGGATCACAGATATCAAGCGGATTAAAGCCCTACTACTGCCTTATAATAAGCCTTACTTATTGCGTCAAGGACTCGTTAAATAAAAATTTAGCCCTAGTCACTAAATAAAAAATTAAACATGGCACCTAGGAGATGCAGGCCAGCATATGCCTGCGGCCCCCAGTGTAATTAAGTAATTGGCCCCAGGACGGTGCAATTCCTGTATCCAGGTCCCAGCAGGTATCAGCAATGGTCTGGTTCCTCATCCATAGCTGGTATTTCACAAAGATAGTGGGAGGTGTCTGATTGGATGACTGTCAGACAATTATAAGCCTCCTTGTTCCAGCCCTACTATTGGCAGGATTTTCAAACTATACCGGCTGGTATTTCATTCTTTGACTGTTCTCAGCTGAGCAGACATATAAGAGATAGGCAACACTATCTCTAGACAACATAAATTTTTAATGGATGGCCTCTTCCCCTGGGCTGGGAGCTGAGGATTCAGGATGTTGTAGATCGATGATGGAACCTGGATACACATATATTTCTTTCCTACAGGATACCCAATGTGTGCCAGGGTGGTGGGCAGTGATTTTATTTCACAGATATTGGTGTCATTTATGATCCTCCCTCCTACCTGGTCAAGGTATGGTATGGGGGTAGGTAGGGATTCAACTGGAATTATTTTATTTATTGTGCCAGGATAATTTGGCACAAGGGCGGGGTGGTGGGAGGAAGGATATTTTAATTTCATCTGGGTTTTGGGCATACCGCCAGCCCAAAGCCCACGGGAATCATTATTTTATTACCTCTGGTCTTGCACCAGCCCATGGCCCCATGGAGCCAGTACATATTTTGTCAAGAGCTGCAGGAATGCGCTGTCCTGTGGCATGGGGGGGGGGGCACCAATTTTTTTGACTTTGCAACCACGGGCATTACGATTACTTTTTTTTATTTAATGGAGCCTGAGGAAGGTTGCTGGCCCCAGGACATGTGTTTTTCTAATATGTAACCCTTCCAGTGCTGTAGGAAGCATTGCATATGCCCCCTACAAAACTGAAAGGGTTAAAATATATTGGCTGAGTTATGTACATTGAATCATGGTTTGTGAAGTAATTACCATAGTAAGTATAGAAGATTGTAGCTGGTATGGTGAGTTTTTTAATGGGTAAGTCAATTATATTACCATACTCATTAAAATCATTTATTTACTGTTAATTACATTTTTTGGGTTAATGGGGGCCATTATGTGTTTTTTTGTTTTAATGTTAACATATTTGTAGATTAACTTTTCCAATCTACTACACTATCTGCATGGTGACTTAATTTCATCAATCCTTATGGTCAGCTTAGGTGATGTCCAACCAAAGGAGCCTACCTTTTGTGTATTTGAGATGAGGCTGTTTGATGCTCTTCAGTTATGGCACTGTAGCTGAATTCACAGAAAGATCCTAAGATACATAAAATATTGCATATTCAGTAACAGAGACTCACTGTTAAGTAGGCTCCATCTCCTTTTGGTTGGGAAGGGAAAAAGCCAATCTAGTATTATAATATATTGAATCATGCATACTAAATATGCTTTGCGGGATACATGTATCTTGCTGCTGACAGCCAGGTTTTTGTTTTTCTAATTTCTTTAAATGTGCATGTCAGGCCACCTCATGGGTTACAGGAGATGGCTCACCAGCCCTCTATGCGCCCCGACACGCACGAAGGCTACCCCACTACCCTCACTTGTGGGGAAGTCAGAGCGTTCAAGGTCATGTAACCTCATGGCGTTACTCACTATATACTACAGCCACGTGGGAGATAGGCAGAGCCTGCTGAACTCTGCACCTGGATGCTGGGGCAAGTCAAATTTATTGAGTGTGATTGGCAGAGTGTAAGTTTGTGTGAATATGTTAGTGCAGAGTGTAAGTGTGTGTGTGTGGCAGAGTGTAATAAATGGGTGTATCAGAGTGCTGTATTGATATTATACCCCTATTTCTACAAATGGGTATGTTCAAATATGTCAGTGTATATATGTGTTACTGTGCATGTGAGACACTGTGTATGTGTGGTTGAAGGCGCATGTGTTACTCTGTGTCTGTACACGTGCCTATGTGTGAACATGGGCCACTGGATGTGTGAATGTTAGTGATGTCGCGAACATAAAATGTTCCGTTCGCGAATGGCGAACGCGAATTTCCGCAAATGTTCGCGAACGGGCGAACCGCCATAGACTTCAATGGGCAGGCAAATTTTAAAACCCACAGGGACTCTTTCTGGCCACAATAGTGATGGAAAAGTTGTTTCAAGGGGACTAACACCTGGACTGTGGCATGCCGGAGGGGGATCCATGGTAAAACTCCCATGGAAAATTACATAGTTGATGCAGAGTCTGGTTTTAATCCATAAAGGGCATAAATCACCTAACATTCCTAAATTGTTTGGAATAACGTGCTTTAACACATCAGGTATGATGTTGTATCGATCAGGTAGTGTAAGGGTTATGCCCGCTTCACAGTGACAGACCAAACTCCCCGTTTAACGCACCGCAAACAACCGCAAACAGTCCATTTGCACAACCGCAAACTCCCCATTTGCACAAGGTTGGATACCAAGCTAGCCATGTCCCATTCCTTGTCCTCACTGATGTAATTGAAGGTCTCTTCCTCCACCCAGCCACGTACAACACCAAGGGTCCCCGAAAGGTGACAACAAGCCCCCGGGGACGCCTGCTTTGTTTGGTCTTCCACCTCCTCAAAGCCACCTTCCTCCTCTGACTCCTCTTCTTCAGACTCCTCTCTCTGCGTTGCCTCTCTCTGCTTTATTATAAGGTGTGTTATGTAGTACTATTTAGACATGTGCATTCGTTTTCGGACGAATGCATTTTCGTCCGAAAATAGCATTTTCGTCCATTCGTCCAAAAAATGAATAACAAAAATGCTATGCTAATGAAAGCCGAATGAACGAATGGTTAATAAACGAAAATCATTCGTTCATTCGTCCATTCGTAGTACTATTGGCATTCTATAAGCCAAAATACAGGGAGTGCAGAATTATTAGGCAAGTTGTATTTTTGAGGATTCATTTTATTATTGAACAACAACCATGTTCTCAATGAACCCAAAAAACTCATTAATATCAAAGTTGAATATTTTTGGAAGTAGTTTTTAGTTTGTTTTTAGTTTTAGCTATTTTAGGGGGATATCTGTGTGTGCAGGTGACTATTACTGTGCATAATTATTAGGCAACTTAACAAAAAACAAATATATACCCATTTCAATTATTTATTTTTACCAGTGAAACCAATATAACATCTCAACATTCACAAATATACATTTCTGACATTCAAAAACAAAACAAAAACAAATCAGTGACCAATATAGCCACCTTTCTTTGCAAGGACACTCAAAAGCCTGCCATCCATGGATTCTGTCAGTGTTTTGATCTGTTCACCATCAACATTGCGTGCAGCAGCAACCACAGCCTCCCAGACACTGTTCAGAGAGGTGTACTGTTTTCCCTCCTTGTAAATCTCACATTTGATGATGGACCACAGGTTCTCAATGGGGTTCAGATCAGGCGAACAAGGAGGCCATGTCATTAGATTTTCTTCTTTTATACCCTTTCTTGCCAGCCACGCTGTGGAGTACTTGGACGCGTGTGATGGAGCATTGTCCTGCATGAAAATCATGTTTTTCTTGAAGAATGCAGACTTCTTCCTGTACCACTGCTTGAAGAAGGTGTCTTCCAGGAACTGGCAGTAGGACTGGGAGTTGAGCTTGACTCCATCCTCCACCCGAAAAGGCCCCACAAGCTCATCTTTGATGATACCAGCCCAAACCAGTACTCCCACTTGCTGGCGTCTAAGTCGGACTGGAGCTCTCTGCCCTTTACCAATCCAGCCACGGGCCCATCCATCTGGCCCATCAAGACTCACTCTCATTTCATCAGTCCATAAAACGTTAGAAAAATCAGTCTTGAGATATTTCTTGGCCCAGTCTTGACGTTTCAGCTTGTGTGTCTTGTTCAGTGGTGGTCGTCTTTCAGCCTTTCTTACCTTGGCCATGTCTCTGAGTATTGCACACCTTGTTCTTTTGGGCACTCCAGTGATGTTGCAGCTCTGAAATATGGCCAAACTGGTGGCAAGTGGCATCGTGGCAGCTGCACGCTTGACTTTTCTCAGTTCATGGGCAGTTATGTTGCGCCTTGGTTTTTCCACACGCTTCTTGCGACCCTGTTGACTATTTTGAATGAAACGCTTGATTGTTCGATGATCACGCTTGAGAAGCTTTGCAATTTTAAGAGTGCTGCATCCCTCTGCAAGATATCTCACTATTTTTGACTTTTCTGAGCCTGTCAAGTCCTTCTTTTGACCCATTTTGCCAAAGGAAAGGAAGTTGCCTAATAATTATGCACACCTGATATAGGGTGTTGATGTCATTAGACCACACCCCTTCTCATTACAGAGATGCACATCACCTAATATGCTTAATTGGTAGTAGGCTTTCGAGCCTATACAGCTTGGAGTAAGACAACATGCATAAAGAGGATGATGTGGTCAAAATACTCATTTGCCTAATAATTCTGCACTCCCTGTAGACTCGGTTTATAGAATACAATAGCATAGTACACTACATTCCATAAACCGACATAATGAACGACTTTCGGTTTATGGAATGCATGTAAGTCTATTGGCATTCTATAAACCGACTCTATTTCGGTTTATAGTAATGCCAATACTATAGCACGAATGGACAATTGATTTTCGTTTCTATTAAACCATTCGTTCATTCGTTCAACTTCTTAGCTTTCTATAAACCGATATATATTTATGAATGGGAACTCTAGGTCGGTTTATAAAAAGCCCATAGTATTACATGTAATCCATAAGCCGAAAGTCTATAAACCGAACGTTCGGTTTATAGACTTTCGGCTTATGGAATACATGTAATCCTATTGCTATTCTATAAACCGAACGTTCGGTTTATAGAATAGCAATAGGATTACATATATTCCATAAGCCGACAGCCTATAAACCGAACGTTCGGTTTATAGACTTTCGGCATTTGTAATGCATGTAATAGTACTATTTATAGTATAAATGTATAAATGGAGACTCTGTCTCCGTGTAGTGAAAGCCAATAGTACTACTATTACATTCATTACAAATGCCGAAAGTCTATAAACCGAACGTTCGGTTTATAAGCTGTCGGCTTATGGAATACATGTAATCCTATTGCTATTCTATAAACCGAACGTTCGGTTTATAGAATAGCAATTGGATTACATGTATTACATAAGCCGACAGCCTATAAACCGAACGTTCGGTTTATAGACTTTCGGCATTTGTAATATTACTATTGGCTTTCACTACACGGAGACAGAGTCTCCATTCATACATTTATGAATGGAGACTCTGTCTCCGTGTAGTGAAAGCCAATAGTAAACTTTCGGTTCAGGGTACAGGGTACAGGGTCAAAGTTTACTCAATGATAACGAATAGGGGGCGGACCGAACATCGCAATTGTTCGCCCGCCGCCGCCGGGAACTATTTGTCGGCGAACTATTTGGGACATCTCTAGTGAATGTATGTATTTGGTGCTGAGGACAGGATCAGCAAGGGGCAGCAAAATGTATGTTTGCCTAGGGCGGCAAAAAGTCTTGTACCGGCCCTACTTCACTGCCAAATGAACTAAGAAATTCAGCCATTTCATTAACTGTGCTTGTTTTGTATTTCTGTAGTGTAGTGACGAACTGCTTCTCTTTTGAAGGTTTTATCATGTATGTGACCATTAAAGTTATGAGGTTAGGGAGCCACATGAAAATTTAAAGAATTGATGCCGATGGTTTTACAGTATTGTCAATAAGTGCAATAGAAAACGAATAACTGTCAGGCAAGGAATATCAGTGAACTAAATCAGAGTACAAGAGCAAATGACAGTTTAATTGTGGATCAATGGGCAAAATTAGTCATTGTAGATGGAAAAACAAGTTTTACTGGTACCTTGCTTAAATCAAGCATCACAATTAAATTCTTTACATATTAAATAATTCCAATTTAGACTATTATTTGATTCAAACAATAAAGCAAATCTGGAGTTTGTGAACATTATAAGACCTTAGGGCATTGTTTTAGAACCTTCAGTCCTCTGGAGAGCACCACTGTGCAGATTTTTTGGCTATCCCTGTACCAGCACAGATGGATCAATCAATGCTTCTGTCATTTTAATTATTTTACCTATGCTCACGCAGAGATATCTTTAAAACCTGTTGTTTGCCCTGAGGACTTGATGCTGGGATGTACTGCATTAGTGAGTCTACTTTAAATGTCTCTCTGCTTCAAGACAGAGGGGAAACTAAAGGAATCTCATATTTATCAAAAGGTAAGAGGGTATAAGTCACCCCACTGTGAGCAATGTGTTTGATCAGTTCTGTACTATGCAGATGACATACTCAACATGTTTCGGCTATAAAACTATGTTAACATTTATATCTATTAAAGGGTCCTAATCAGTCTTCAGAACTTTAATAGACATCATTGTCTTCTCAGGCGGGTCCACCATACTATCAAAAGGAGAGGCTATTTGCGTATGCCCCTAAATTGATGGGAACCCCAAAGATAGCATAGAAGTAATAATGCAAACACAACAGATTCAACATAATGATTTACTTACTATATATATAAATCATTTTTTAAAAATATGTAGTATACAATTATTAACTTATATACAGTTAATACATTCTTTGTAGTAGAGAAACACACAATTTTTGTTTTTACTTTTCTCAGGTTCTGTTAAAGAACATATTTGTACAAGTTTATAAAATAATAATATATCTATAAGCAAACACACAAATTAGAATAAGAAGTGTCTGTGGTGTCTCTGTTAATCACATCACCTTGTGGTTTGCTATGCAAATCAATGTCCTTAATTGGAAATGTGTGTAATTTGCATAGTATGTCACAAGGTCATGTCATAAACATGAAACATTACGGTCATTTTAAATAATTGTTTTCTTGCAATACTGCACAGTGTACTAATATTTTTTTAAGCTCTTCACATAGCAATCTCTAAGGCATTGTAAAAGAGGCAGTGGTACCGAGCCAATACAAGATATGACACAGCATTTGTCACCTGTACCCTGTTTTTTCTAATTTGCTTGCTGCTTTCCTAGCACCAACAGGTTAAGATGTTCTCGATTATGAGAGACTTGGTCCCTCTGAGAGACCCAACAGGCAGGGCAGCTATTTTTCGGCTGGGATTGAATAACAAGCGTGTACAACATATTTATTCCTTTCTGTGACTGGTTGTGCTGCTGTGAGCAGACTAAGCTTCACCTCTAGATCTTCAAACTACTCTCCTGCACAGGATATATAAGTAAATATTTTTTTGTCTTTAAGGGTTGCCACTGAGTTGGGAACTTACCAACGGGCCAGTATAAAATTGTTAATAATATGGATACAATAGCATGGCCTGGTGAGCGCCATGAAAAATAAAGTTCCCAATTAGTAGAGTGCCAAGGTTAGTCTGCAGCTCACATCATCATGTTTATGCTGTGCATGCCTGTTATACATACAATGTTTAAATGCAATGCTGCTGTATACAATGACAGAGCAAATTTGAGAAGATAAGACACCCAAAAATGTGACTGTACCAGCAAATCTATATTTGGTATACCTCTATACTACTTAATCAATGCTTTTTGTAATCATAGATAACTGTTTTTAATTCTCTACATCGACAGTGCAAGCAATGTTTAGGCAACACTTTTATTGTGAAGGGAGTGCAGGGAATGGGGGACTGAGCTATAACCAAGTGATTGAACAACACACTGTGTAGGGGCCATAGAGCTTTCTCAGGGTATTATTAAAGACGATCCTAATGTCACAACCTGGAATAGCAGACTAGAGAGGATACTCATTGCAGGCAGGGCTGTTTTTAACGCAGGGCAAACGGGGCAGCTGCCCGGTGGGCCCGCTGCCAATGTACATCCATAACTGCTACCTGCACTATGCGATCAGCACTGATCGCATAGTACAGGTGAGTCCAAAATGCGGACACAGAGGTGTCTGCCTGTGTCACGAGAGGGGGGGCAACTCTTCATGTTAGAGCACCGGATGTCCGTGACATACCGCTGCTCAGAACACATGGAGCCACGCACAGAAGAATTAGCCACCTCCCTGCAAATGTAAGGTAAGCGGGCAGGGAGGGGGACAAACAAAAGTAGCGTGTGTGTGTGTGTGTGTTTAAGTCTGACTGTGTGTGTAAGTGTGTCTCTCTGACTGTGTAAGTCTGTGTGTGTAAGTGTGTCTATCTGACTGTGTAAGGTTTTCTGTGTGTGTATGTGTCTATCTGACTGTGTAAGTCTGTGTGTGTAGGTGTGTCTATCTGACTGTGGAAGTCTTTGTGTGTAAGTGTCTCTATCTGACTGTGTAAGGTTGTCTGTGTAAGTCTGTATGTGTAAGTGTGTCTATCTGACTGTATAAGGTAGTCTGTGTGTGTAAGTGTGTCTATCTGACTGCAAGGTTGTCTGTGTAAGTCTGACTGTGTGTCTATGTGTGTGTGTTAGTTTGTGTGTTTTTTTTTTGGAGGGTGGAGGGTGTGATTGTATGTTGGGGATTGGGGTGCAGGGGCATATCGTGCCCCTGAGTGACAGGCGTGTTTCCAGCACGGAGCACGCCTGTCACTCGGAGGCACAATGTCTCTTGTGTATTTCCCGAGAGACGTCGTTACATCCGAAAGACGATGCTGAATTGAATTCTGCAACAGAATTGCCAAATTCATATACTTTTCGTGCTTGTTGAATTGGCAACAGAGTGAGTGACTCTGTTGCCAAATTCAACGCAGCGTCGTCTTTCAGGATGTATTTATGGGGTTTGTGTGCTTTCTGCTCGGAGCACACAAATCCCCAGAAATACACAGCTCGGGTGCATATGTGCTAGGCGCACACCTAGCACATATGGAGCATCCGCCACTGTTGGGGTGGGGTCCAGGGGGCCCAAACAAATTTTTGCCCAGGGTCCAGTCAATGTTAAAGACGGCCCTGATTGGAGGGAATTATCTGGGGGTTGTGGGGTCTGTCTGCACCCCACGATGCATACTGTGGACCGGATAGAACCTCAAATAGGACTGATAGTGCAGACTGGCAGCTGAGGAAAGAACTGGCAGCTGAGGACAGGACTGGCAGCTGAGAACAGGACAGGCAGCTGACAATAGGATAGGCAGCTGAGAATAGGCAGCTCTCTGAGCAGAGCACGGGCCTGGATAACTGTAATGGTTCAGATAGGACGTGGAACCGCAATGCAGGATAGGTACTGGGTATAACAATAGGTCAGAGTAAAAGATCAGAATTCCTTCTGCCTGGATAACTTGTATTTAGATCAACTCTGAATTGAATAAATAATATTCATACCTCTTACTCCAGAAAAAAAAAAAAATTCTACTGACAGAGAATATGTTTTTTATATTCCAGGGCTAACATTCCTGCACCTACTAAGCTAGTATTGTGTTGCTGTTCAAACTTCCACTAAGAGAACCTATTATAAATGACAATCGCTGTTTAACGTGTATGTTTTACCTTATGTTTCTGACAGCAGGTAACCTGCATGTAACCTTCTGCTTCACTACGTCTGATTCAAACAATGCACAAAGCGATGTCTTGGTGAACAAACTAGTCTAATTTGCACAACTGCTCACAAACCAGTTATCTCTACATGCTACTTTCTTGGCAGATGTAAGGTAAATTATGCTCTAAATCTTACTCAATAAATAGGCAAATGGTTTGGGTGTCCACAGGATTTTTATTTTTTTTTAACCCCTTGGCGACACAGGACGGACTAGGTCCGTCCTGTGTGCCGAGGCGTTAGTGACACAGGACGGACCTAGTCCGTCCTGTGTCAAAACGAGCAATGAAAGCGGAGTTTTTCCGCTTTCAGTGCTCTGATGGTATTGTAACGATGCTTCCGTGTGGAAGAATCGTACAATACTAAAAAAAATGCCCGTCGGCATTTCTATCGCTCCGGAGAGCGATCGAAATACCGGTTTTAAAGGCACAGCGCCTTTAAAACGCGGGCATTTCAAAAACGAGCATAGGAAGCGAATCTAGATGACGCTGCCCTACTAAGGGCAAGAGCACAGGAGGCAGGAAGTACCTGCTTCCTGTGCTCTCTGGCTGTCACACGGTTGCCTCTTCACAGAGGCAATCATCTGCTGAACAGGCACACTGACAGGCAGTGGGGATGTTCTGCTGAACATCCCCACTGACTGGTCAGATCAATATTAACCCTATATTGATCTGACCAGTTATGATCTGTCTCCCTCTCCTCACATTTTTTTTAGTGAGGGAGAGAGACAGATCAAAGTTCTAAAAGTAAGTAAAAGTTAAAAAAAACAATAAATACACAACACACAAATAATAAAACAATAAAAAAAAATTTATTAAAGCAATTCCCTGCGTTTAACCCCTTCCCTGCCACTGATCTTGCATAAGCAGTGATCGTGCACATCAGCGCATTTATTTTTGCTGTTTGTGCATTTTTTAGGGGTTAATTTTTTTGTACTGTAATTTATTACAGTACTAAAAAGGCTCTTCTAAGAGTTATTAACCCCTTCTTTGCCGTCGATCACTGCTTACGCAATGATATTGACGCCAAAGCAATTTTTATCTGTCTGCATATTTTTTATTTTTATTTATTTTTTTACACATACCCGCTAGCGGATTACATGTAAAGTAAAAATATTTGAGATTTTTTTTTTTTAAGCTGCCTGAGTGCATAGCGATCAGTAACAGCGAATTAGTGGCAAAGGCGGTGTGGCAGAAGCAGCCACAAGAGACTTTTGCATTGATTATTGCCTGTTTTATGGACTTAGTTTGACTGTTTTATTCCCCTCCCTCCTAGACACCAGTTTAAAAACCCTTAATAACTGGCATATTTTCAAACACTGTCTGTCTGTAACTGTCAGTTTGTTTTCCTCTGAGGAGGAGTTTTTTGGCTGCCTTAGTGCTGTTGCTTTTGGGTGCTCATTAAAACAGACCTGCTTGACCCTTTCTTGAAGCCTTGGCTCATGTTTGGGGGATAGGATAAGTCTGCAGTGCTGATGGTGTCGGTTGGAGTGCTTGAAGTCCTCGGCAAGCACTAGGAGCATCGATTGGCGGAGGTACTCGGTCGGAGTGCCAGGGGGTCCGTCACATTTGGTGGCAGCGACGGGACTCAAACCTCACAGCAGACCGTGGTTCGGCAGTTACAGCCATTTGGGAAATCTGCTATTTCGTATGGAACCGAAAGGAAAGGGTATGTGAATATACCCGAACGGATAGTGAATGGGGACAGACTATACCAACTTGAAACGGGCCACGCTAAAAGAACTATTGGAAGCAAGGGGAATTATTGCCAGCAATAAAACCAAAGCTACCCTTATTGCTGAACTCATGGAGGGAGACCGGGCAGCTGCTGCAGCACCTCTTATGGACAGCACACAGAATGAGTTTGGAAGAGAACTCCAAAGCAGACTGGCCTTTTTCCCAGGTACGCCTCCCACAGAAACCTTGGAAAGGATTATGGCAGATGTCCACGAATACATAATGGAAAAGCAGCGGGCAGACCGGAGGTCCAGAGAGGGGTCCCTAATCACACCACACATAGTACCGGGGAAGCCTAAAATCCCGTACCATGCTTTTAAAAACTATGTGGAGACCGAAGACATCGATGGCTACTTGCATGACTTTGAGAGGTTATGCCAATTACATGAGATCAACGCCGCCGACCAGGTACCCCTGTTGGTGGGTAAGCTAGCGGGCCGGGCAGCAGAAGCCTACCGCACCATGCCAGACGAGGATAGCAGAGACTACCAGAAAGTAAAGCAGGCGATCCTGGACAGGTATGCAATTACCCCTGAGGCATACCGGCAGCGGTTCCGAGAAAGCCGAAAGACGGAGAAAGATACTCAGATGGAGTGGGCACACCGCTTAACTAGGGCGGGCAAAGGTTGGGTGCAAGCCGCACAAGCAACCACAGTGGAGGACATTCTACAATTACTGCTATTGGAGCAATTCTTCCAGGGGTTAACCCCGGATTTACAAAACTGGCTGAGGGATCGGAAACCGCGCATCTTAACTGACGCCGCCAGGTGGGCAGGCGAGTACCAAGATGCCAGGAGGGCACAGCGGGCACAGGCACGGTCCATCTTGGGAGCTGCTAACCCACCTCCCACCATTAACCCCACCCCAGCACTCCGTCCGGGTGGTGGGAACTACCAAACCCCTCCACGGTACAACAATGCCCAATCTTTCATCAGGTGCCACACGTTTAACCAGCAGGGCCACATGCAGAGAGACTGTCCCAGAAACAGAAACCGCTCCACGTGGAATACTCCAACTAATTTCCCTGCAAACCGGGCAGCAGTACACTGCTACCAGAGTGAGCCTCGACAACCTTTCTTCGAGACCCGGTTTAATGAAGAATCTTTGGGCACCCTCCACGAGGTTAACCCAGTACAAGCAGCTGCAGACAACCGTCAGGGACACCGCCAAGGGGTACACGTAGAGGGAAAACGCCTTCAGGGTCTGCGCGATTCTGGGGCCACCATAAGCCTGGTTCGCAATCACCTAGTCCCCAAGCACCAGCTCACTGGAGAATATGTGGCAGTCCGGGTGGCAGGGGGAGCGATTTACAAAATTCACACTGCTAAAGTACATTTGGATTGGGGAGCGGGGTCGGGGAATGTGGAAGTGGGCCTCATGCAGGACTTACCAGCTGATGTCATCCTGGGTAACGACTTGGGGGAGCTGACCTCCGCTTTTGTTTCTCAGCACCCCGCGCAGGAAGCGCTACCCGTGGTAACACGGCAGCAGGCCCGCACCACCGCATCTTCTGAACACTCTGAGGCTCCGGTAAGTAAGAGTACTGACCCACCTTTCGTCCCCTGGGCTCCCCCCTTAGAATTTGGTACTGAAGTAGTCACCGACCCGTCCCTGCAGGTATACAGGTATATAGGGTTACACAGAATCAGGCAGGGTTGGAGGGGGAAAGATACGCTTGGGAGAAAGGATTATTGTATAGATATGCTGAGAAGGTAGTAGCAGGATCTGTACCCATGACCCTCACACAATTAGTCGTGCCCCGAAAGTACAGGCAAGAATTACTACGTATTGCCCATGACATCCCTTTATCAGGACATCTAGGCGTCAGTAGGACGAAGCATCGTTTGACCCAAAATTTCTTTTGGCCAGGGGTCTCTAAAGATATTCGTCAGTATTGCCAAACTTGTGACACATGCCAGAGAGTAGGGAAGAGAGGGGACCGGTACAAGGCAAAAATGCGCTCCCTACCCATAATAGATGAACCCTTCAGTAGAGTGGCAGTAGATATAATCGGACCCCTAGCAAAACCCAGCCCGTCAGGGAAGAAGTATATACTAACCGTAGTAGACTATGCCACCCGGTACCCAGAGGCCGTAGCCCTAACTAATATCCATGCGGAGACTATAGTAGATGCCCTAATCCGGATATTCTCCAGAATGGGGTTCCCCAAAGAGATTATCTCAGATCGGGGTACCCAATTCACAGCCGAAGTCACTCATCAGTTATGGAGAACATGTGGGGTGAAACCTATTGTAAACTCAGCGTATCACCCCCAGTCCAATGGGCTCTGTGAACGGTTCAACGGAACCTTAAAGCAAATGCTCCGTACCTTCATGGATACCCAGAAGGACTGGGAAAGGTTTCTTCCCCATCTGCTCTTCGCGTACCGAGAGGTACCCAAGGAGTCCACGGGGTTCTCGCCATTCGAATTACTATTCGGAAGGAGAGTGCGGGGTCCCTTAGACCTCATTAGGGAACACTGGGAGGGAACGGTCACCAGTAACGGTACCCCTATCGTCCCATATGTACTAGAGTTCAGGGAACGCTTGGAGACCCTAATTCAGACGGTACAGTCTAATCTCCAGGCGGCCCAGCAACGACAGCGCAGATGGTACGATAGGGGAGCCAGAGACCGCAGTTTTCAAATAGGACAAAAGGTGTTAATCTTGAAGCCAGTCCAAAATGACAAACTGCAGGCCTCCTGGCAAGGCCCTTATAAGGTGGTGGAACAGGTATGTGACACCACCTATATAATTGCCCCATGTACAGGAGCAGGCGGTAGACGCATGCTCCACGTTAACATGCTGAAACCCTATCACGAGCGGACCGAAGAAGTAACTGCCATATGTGCCTCGGCCGCCGAGGACCCGGATAATCTACCCCTACCAGACCTATTAGCCCAAGGGGGGGCCAACACCGAATTAGGGGAAGTACAGCTAGGAGACAGGCTGAGCACTAGAGAGCGAGCTCAAATACTAGAGCTGATCTGGGAAAAAAGGGATACATTCTCCAACCAGCCCGGGTATACCCCGCTGGCTACCCACAGGGAAGAAACCCCAGGGCAACACCCTCTTTGACAAACCCCCTACCGCATACCCGAATCCGTAAAAGATCATATGCGGAAGGAGATTGACGAAATGTTACAACTAGGAGTGATAGAACACTCAGATAGCCCATGGGCCTCTCCGGTAGTGCTGGTACCGAAGCGGGACGGAACCACCCGCTTCTGCGTCGATTACCGGAAACTTAATGATAAAACAATTTCAGATGCATATCCCATGCCCCGAATCGATGAGCTCTTAGATAAAATGGCCAGGGGCCAGTACCTCACCACAATAGACTTGTGCAAAGGGTACTGGCAGATCCCACTAGCCGAGGATGCCATCCCAAAGTCCGCATCCGTCACCCCGTTTGGGCTATACCAATTCAAGGTGATGCCATTCGGGATGAAGAATGCGCCGGCTACGTTTCAGCGGATGGTGGACCGGTTACTGGACGGATCCCAGGAGTATGCTTGCGCCTATTTAGATGACATAGCAATATTTAGCAACTCCTGGGACGAGCACTTGACCCATATAGGAGCCATCCTCGACCGCATCAGTGAGGCAGGTCTCACGTTAAAACCCAGCAAGTGCCACGTAGGGATGGCCGAAGTGCAGTACTTAGGCTACAGGGTGGGCAGTGGGCAGCAAAAGCCAGAACTCGCTAAGATAGAGGCCGTAGCTAAGTGGCCAACCCCTCGCACGAAAACTCAGGTTTTAGCTTTTCTAGTGACCGCCGGGTATTACCATAAATTTGTACCTAATTATAGTGCCCTAGCCAAGCCCCTTACTGACCTCACCAAAAAGAACTTACCCAAAGTAGTGACCTGGAGCCCAGAGTGTGAGAAGGCATTTCAAGAACTGAAAACTGCCCTAATTCATGCCCCTGTGCTGGCCGCTCCCGATCAAACTAAACGCTTTCTCGTTCATACGGACGCTTCTATGTTTGGATTGGGAGCAGTGCTGAGCCAAGTTGGGGCCGATGGCGGCGAGCATCCAGTCGCTTACTTAAGTCGGAAACTACGACCCAGGGAAGTAAGCTATGCCGCCATCGAAAAGGAATGCCTGGCGGTGGTGTGGGCCCTCAAGAAACTACAGCCCTACTTATATGGACAACAATTTGCCTTGCTCACAGATCACAACCCGTTGGTGTGGCTAAACCGGGTGTCAGGGGACAACGCTAGACTACTGAGATGGAGCTTGGCACTACAACCATTTGATTTCATCATCCAGTATCGCCCAGGGAAACAAAATGGTAACGCCGACGGGTTGTCCAGACAGACAGAACTCGAGAAATGATCTGTGAGCACTCCTCCGGACATCCCCAAGCAGATCCGTTGGGATCAGACTGTGTATGCCGGCTTGGTTCTGGGGGAGCATTGTGGCAGAAGCAGCCACAAGAGACTTTTGCATTGATTATTGCCTGTTTTATGGACTTAGTTTGACTGTTTTATTCCCCTCCCTCCTAGACACCAGTTTAAAAACCCTTAATAACTGGCATATTTTCAAACACTGTCTGTCTGTAACTGTCAGTTTGTTTTCCTCTGAGGAGGAGTTTTTTGGCTGCCTTAGTGCTGTTGCTTTTGGGTGCTCATTAAAACAGACCTGCTTGACCCTTCCTTGAAGCCTTGGCTCATGTTTGGGGGATAGGATAAGTCTGCAGTGCTGATGGTGTCGGTTGGAGTGCTTGAAGTCCTCGGCAAGCACTAGGAGCATCGATTGGCGGAGGTACTCGGTCGGAGTGCCAGGGGGTCCGTCACAGGCGGTTTGGTGATTTCTCAATTAAGCTCACCATTCGCCCTGGTCAGATCAAAATTGGTCGGATCAATATTCACAAATATTGATCTGCCTCCCTCTCCTCACTTACATTTTTGTGACGGAAAGAGACAGATCAGTATTAGTGATATAAAATCAAATTTTTATAAAATTGGCAGGTTTTATGAAAGTCTTTCACTGTGTATTAACCCCTTCCCTGCCATTCATCACTGTGTAAGCAGTAATCTTGCACAGCAACGGTATGTTTTGCTGTCTGCACTGTTTTATGGATTAATTTCTTTGTACTGTAATGTATTACAGTACTAGATAGGCTCTTATTAACCCCTTCTTTGCTCGAGATCACTGCTTACGCACTGATTCTAAGGCCGCGGACTCAGGGTTCGATTTTGACCCTATTCAGCTTTCTGATACATCATCTAGCGATGTATCGGTGGCTGCTGAGCCCTTGCCACAAGTAGTGATGGGGGTCTACCGATAAAAAAATATATGGTTTGGTGGCGGTAAATTACATTGGCTGGCTTCAAAGATATATCCCATAAAGGACACGGACGCAGGTTGACTACATGTCAAAATTCCAGGTTGGAATTGCGCACCCCCTAAATGTGGAACTTTAGACCCAATACAAACCAACAAACCTATGCATGGGGGGTATCCCTGTACTCAGGAGATGTTGCTGAACACATATTGAGGTGTTGGTTGGCAGTGGCAAATACCAGAATCTAAAAATTCCTGCCTGAACTACAATGTGTGTGGGGAAAAAATGACATCCCAACCCTTTGACATAGGTTGGTGGTAGAATTAGCACTTGGAAAGTGTTAAAATACCACAATTTTAAATACCCTAGGATGTCTAGTTTTCCAAAATATATGGTTTTATGGGGTAAAATACTTTGACAGGCTTCAAAAGTGTCCCAAATGGAACATGGGCGCAGGCTGACTACATGTCAAAATTCCAAGTTGGAAATGCACCCCCCTAAACGTGGCCTTTTAGCGCCCAAATAATCTAACTAACCTACACATGGGTGGTATCCCTGTACTCAGGAGATGTTGCTGAACACATATTAAGGTGTTGTTTGGTACTGACACATAATAGGATCTGTGAATTCATGCCCGATGTACAATGAATGTGAAAAACAAATTACTATCCATAACATTGACATAGGCTGGTGGTAGAATTAGTGCATGAAAAGTGTTAAAATACTACCATTTGAAATACCCTAGGGTGTCTAGTTTTTAAAAATATATGGTTTTGTGGGATAGAATACACTTTTTGGCTTCAAAAATGTCCCAAATGGGACATGGGCGCAGGTTTTCTGCACGTCAGAATTCCAAGTTGGAAAACCAAAAAGCGCACCTCTCAAATGTGGCCTTTTAACCCCCAAATAACCTAACCAACCTATACATGGGGGGTATCCTTGTACTCAGGAGATGTTGCTGAACACATATTGAGGTGTTGTTTGGCACTGACATATAACAGGATCTGTGAATTCATGCCCAAAGTACAATGTATGTGAAAAAAAATTACTACCCAAAACATTGACATAGGCTGGTAGTATAATTAGTGCATGGAAAGTGTTAAAATACTACCATTTGAAATACCCTAGGGTGTCTAGTTTAAAAAAATATATGGTTTTGTGGGGTAGAATACACTTTCTGGCTTCAAAAATGTCTCAAATGGGACATGGGCACAAGTTTTCTGAATGTCAGAATTCCAAGTTGGAAAACCAAAATGCGCACCCCCTAAATGTGGCCTTTTAGCCCCAAAACAAACCAACAAACCTATGCATGGGTGGTATCCCTGTACTCAGGAGATGTTGCTGAACACATATTGAGGTGTTATTTGGAAATACCCCTTCACATTTTAAGGTAATGTTTACCTAAATTGCAATATATTTGAAAAATTAAAAAAAAAGATTTTTTTGCTGCAAATTTTGGCATAGATTGGTGGTAAAATGGCTACATGAAATGTGTCAAAATACCCCAAGTTAAATGCCCTGAGTGGTCTAGTTTTCAAAAATATGTACATGTTGGGGGTCATTCATGGATTTAGTACAGAAATCAGTGTTACAATGTCACTATCGCTAATTTTGAAAGAAAGGATTTTAAAATAGCTTTGCACCACTTATAGTTCTGGCCCTGTAACATGAATAAAAAAGCACAAAAACATAAAAACATGGGCTATTTCTGAACTCAGGACATATATTAGAAACTTTTTAGCAGTGGTTTTTTGTTGTCTCTTGTACATGAGTATACGATTTTTCAAATAAAAGTCATAAAAAAAAATGTTTCAATTTTTTGGCCATATTTTATTATTTTTTTTACATCAAATTATATGCTATTATCAAAATAATGGTAGCAAAAGAAAGCCCTTCTTATAACGATAAAAACGATATATAGATTGTGCGGGTACACTAAATGAGACAGAAATAAATTACAGCAAAACACAAACACCTCAGAAATGTTAAAACAGCCCATGTCACCAAGCGTCGGACAAGCCAAAAAAGTCATGTCACTAAGGGGTTAAAAAGCCTCAGCTAGAAGTTGAAACACATTGTGTGTGGGAGGAGAGCACCTTATAAGAACACTCTGCACTTTTTACAAGACTTGTACTTCGTGCACTTTCTGCCGGATATTGTATTTTTTAATGTAAGATTTTACTATATATGTAATGCGCAATAAATGTGTTTTATCTAAGGTATATTTCCTTCTTCCCCTGTATATTGATCTAACACCTGTACTGGAGATTTTTCCTGGAACAGCATTTTATTCAAGACCCCACGAGGGGCTCCTTGATGCCTGTTATACTGAGCAGACTACTGCTCAGTAATATGTGAGTGGACCTATATATATTTTTACAAAATCACTTTTTTAGAGAAATACTACACTATCATTTTTTTATATATATTTTCTTTTCCCTTTGCATAATACGGAGAGGATTGCCTCATTTTAAGGGTTAAAGTGTTAAGGCTTCAAAGTGTGAAGTGTTTGGGAGAAGCACACTGATTTAGCATTTTTTTTTTTTTCTTTGTACTAGAAGTGAAACACTAGTTTATTTTGGTGCTACCACTCTAATCACATATAGGTGCAGTGTATTCTTGTTGGTTGAATCTATAAAATCATAAGTGGTCAAAATCACCAGACTAACAGACAAAAAATAGGCATCATGCTTGAGCATAAGTGTCATGCCTATTTTTTGTCTGTTTGTCTACCATCTGTTTGGGGGACAAGGATGAAAAAGGCAAGCTATTTTGGGGACAAGGTGGCAAGTTGATACGGGCATAGGCGGCACTGACAAGGTGTTTGGGGCAAAGCTAGCACTGACAAAGTGGGTGACCATAACACATTGGGAGCAAAGCTGGCACTAACAGTCTGATTTGGGGACAAGCTGGCACTGACGGATTGTTTGGGGCAAAGCTGTCACTGTGGAAAGTGATGGTGTATAGCAAAGCTGGTGACGTGAAGATGAGGGGATACATTTTGCACTGAGGCCCTGTGGTTTCTAGTTATGCCTCTGCATGTAAATGAGTGTTAATTAGTGTTGAGCGAACCCGAACCACACTGTTTGGGTTCGTACCGAACATTACGGTTTTTGGACCCCGGACCCTAACACGGATATTTCTCTGTATGTTCGGGTTGGAGTTCGGGGTTCGGCGATTACATTGTATGTAATGCTATGGGCTTTCTATAAACCGAAATAGAGTCCCCATTCATACGAATAGGTCAATTGACCTATTCGTATGAATGGGGACTCTATTTCGGTTTATAGAAAGCCAATAGCATTACATGTATTCCATAAACCGAAAGTCTATAAACCGAAAGACATTCGGTTTATAGACTTTCGGTTTATGGAATACATGTAATGCTATTGCTATTCTATAAACCGAAATAGAGTCCCCATTCATAAGAATTTCTTATGAATGGGGACTCTATTTCGGTTTATAGAATACATGTAATGCTATTGCTATTACATAAACCAAAAGTTTATAAACCGAAAGAGATTCGGTTTAAAGACTTTCGGTTTATGTAATACATGTAATGCTATTGCTATTCTATAAACCAAAATAGATTCCCCATTCATATGAATAGGTCTATTGACCTATTCTTATGAATGGGGACTCTATTTCGGTTTATAGAATAGCAATAGCATTACATGTATTACATAAACCGAAAGTCTATAAACCGAAAGAGATTGACCTATTCGTATGAATGGGGACACTCTTACCCACATTTTACTTCATTTTGCAGCCCTCTAGTCCTTTCCAGGACTTTTTTAGAGGCATTTTAGTGGCCAACAGTTCGTGTCCCCATTGACTTCAATGGGGTTCGGGGTCAAGTTCGAGCACGGACCCGGACATTTTTTTGAAGTTCGGCCAAACCTGCTGAACCCAAACATCCAGGTGTCCGCTCAACTCTAGTGTTAATGTGTGTGTGACTATGTATGTAACTGTGTGTGCGCATGTATGCATATGTGTGTATGTCATTAGGTATATCCCTTTTTGTGTGCACTGGGGGAAAGACGGCAACATTTTAATCTCAGATCCCAGCTCAGACATCATCATACAATGATTTTGTATTATTAGCAAAGAGCAATGCAAGGAATGGCTTCTTACGTTTATTTGAAAATAATTCAGTCCTAGTATACCGTTTTCATATAGACTTGAGATATTTGTTCAAAATGCATTCTCCAGGACTGCATTACAAGACAGCTGTCATGCTACATAAACTGTTCCATTAAATAAATGATTTTATAATAAAAAGGGGCTTTTTCATATATCATATACCAAAATCATTTTCTTTATCTTGTATGACAGCATATTCGCGAGGAAGAGATCTTTCCCATCTGTATGAAAGTCATGCTTAAGAGATAAATGTTATGCAGGAATGTGCAGCAGGGGCAGCCTTCTCTAACCTGTGGTCAAATTTTCATTGACCTAATTGAGGTGCTAAGAACACATGGTGGTGTATAAAGCAATAAAACGCACAATTACAGAAAGTAAAACCAATGATTTGTATCTATAAAAATGTTTACTGTACATGTTTACATAAAAAAAAACATACTGTCTATTCAGTCTAGAATATATTTTTTAATGGAACATTTTATGTATCCTTCTAGACATAAAATACTCCTCATTGATACAGCTCTACTGCCCATGTGTATTGTTCATTCTACGGTGTGTAGACCACCATAGAATGAAATGTAGGCCCTTGGAATAGCAGTCCTTAATTTGGACTGCTCACTTAAAGCCAGCCACTTGTAGGGTATGCTAAAGTGTTAAATCCAATTTTGCCCAGTTGTAAAAAAGGCCTTGTCATCCCTTTCCTTTTATTCACAAATGTTTAAATATGTTATGTTATCTACAATGTGCAAGTTATGCTTACCTCATTATGCAGCCCTGCATAATGGCTTGGCACTTTATAACTAAATCGCAATAAACGATCTCTAGTTAAAGGGCAGGTATTGTAATCCTAAGCGTTTGATGGCATTTAAACTCCCAACATGCATCACTCAGAAATACAACATTAACAGTTAAAATTAATAAATATGTATATCAAGTAATTCCTGCAGTACATTAAATTGACAGCTTAATACAGAGATAATACACTGAGTCTACATGGGATAAGGTGAGCAGCACAAAAATCTGCTAGTGTTCCACTTCTAGCAATAAAGTGCAAAATATCAAAATAAACTGATTAAGTGTGCTAAAACCAACACTCAGCACACTGACAATTACCCTAATGAATGAGATCTCTCTCGCAAGTGTAGTATAAAGGGAAAAAAACAAAAGGAAATATAGTGTAATATATTAAAACAACATGCATATGCATGCTTAAACCATATATAAAGTGTACACTCACATGTACCTGAGCAGTAATCTGCTCAGGGATAGATGCTTCTGGAGACCCCCAGTGGGTGAAAGAATATAACACCGAATTTATTCTGTTAAAGATGGCTCCGAATGGTATAACACATAAGGGGAAGAGGAGGCAGGGATTTCAGTATAGAGATTTATTTAACACAGTAAAAAACATAGTAAAATCTTACAATAAAAACTGCAATGTCCAGTATTCTTGAAAAAGAGTCTTTACGCAAAGTGCAGTATGCAGTAGTAGATAATCCTTCCGCCTCCTGCACAAAGCATTTCACCTCTTCAGTGAGGCTTTTTCAAGGGACAAATGATATTATATCCATGTCATTTTCTATTGATTCTAAGTGGGAAATGTTCTGTTCTAGACAACATTGGATCCATTGTCATGAAAGCCATTTCTGCTGTTAACCTAATCAATTGACTATGTTTGTCAGGTTTGAGGCACTGTCCATTTACTGTCCTCTGTGTACTTACATGTCCTTGGCTGTAATCGTAAGGGCTACAACATTGCTGCCATGCTTATGTACTTCCCCTCCACCCCCCCCCCCCCCCCCCCCACCCCCTCCAAATGTAGGTGCAAATTTCCACAAGACTAGCAACTCAGACATCTAGGGATCACAGAGCTGTCCATGCTGGGCATCTAAGGCACAATACTTCCTTTGGGAAAGCTAAAGCTGTTGGCTATGCAGGGGTTGGATCTAGCATCTTAAACACATATATGCTTATAAAAGCCCACTCTGCCTCCTAATAATTGCTCAGTTATTATTTTGCCTTGATGGTGTGTGGTTCAAGCGCTCTCAGTTCCTGTGTCCAATTATTGTTTATTTAGAATAATATTTTGACCCTTGCCTGTTTCTTGGATTTATCTGCTGTGCCTTTTATTTGATCTTGGATTGCTTTCTGTACTACCCCACTGCCAGCTTGTCTAGGACAGTTCATTGCGGCTGCTTCACCACTAATAGTTCAATGCAGCCACTTCATCTCAGCTATGTAAGCGCTGACAGTTCAGCTCTGAAATGACAGTGCTTACAAACCTACACCCCAGAGACGTCACTAGGGTTGGTGTCACCCGGTAGGGTAACTCATGGTGTCACCCCCCTGGATGTCCATGCCAAACAGATTCCTTAGTAATGCCAGTCAGATGTCCCATTAAATATGCCACATACAGGAGCCCCACAAATTATGCCACACACTGGAGCCCCATAAATTATGCCACACCAGAGCCCCATAAATTATGCCACACAAGAGCACTGTTATTTATGCCTCACCTTGGAGTCCAATTAATTATGCCACACAGACAGGATCCCTTAATTATGCTACACACAAGCGACCCCATAGTTCTGCCACACACAAGCACCCCATAATTAGGCCACACAAAAGAGCCCCTTAATTATGCCACACATGGTACCGCCATTAATTATACGACACACTGGAGCCCCACAAGGTGACAACTATACAATTCTAAAACAATACATATCTATACACACAGACATCTCTCTATCTCTCTCTTTATAACTAGTTGCATTTATACTTATTTGAAGTGTTTAATATTATATGCAACTATTTTCTTATGTAATAAAAATGTTATTGAAAAATTGCATTCCTTGTTTTTATTCCCTTCCTCTGCACCCACATTACACCTAAAGGACTTAACACAGCACCATACAGTACCCACAGAACTTGCCATGTACATATATTGCACCTACCACACTTGGCTTGCACTCATATTGCACCTACATGATTTGGAATGCCACAGTGTCAATGCCCCACAGAACATACCACAGTGTCACTTTGCCCAACAGAACTATCCAGTGTCACTTTCCTCATAATACATGTTATTTTGCCCCACAGAACATGCCACAGCATCACTTTGCCAATTAAAATAGACCAGTTTCCCATTAACATGCCAGTGTTTGCCCATAAATATGGCACAGCCAATTTGCCCAATAATAAGCCAGTATTACTTTGTCATTCATAAACCAAAATTTGCCCCAAAATATTCCAGCATTATTCTGCCATTAATAAGCCAGACAATTTGCCTTATAATATGGCAGTATTATTTTGCCATTTAATATGCCACTGCCAATTTGCCCAATTATATGCCAGTACTATTTTGTCAGTTAATATGCCACAGCCAATTTGCCCAATAATATGCCAGTATTATTTTGTCATTAATAAGCCACAGCCAATTTGCCCAACAATATGCCTGTATTATTTTGTCATTAATAAGCCACAGCCAATTTGCCCAATAATATGCCAGTATTATTTTGCCATTAAAAAGCCACAGCCTATTTGCCCAATAAAATGCCAGTATTATTTTGGCATTAATAAGCCACAGCCAATTTGCCCAATAATATGCCAGTATTATTTTGCCATTAAAAAGCCACAGCCTATTTGCCCAATAACATGCCAGTATTATTCTGCCATTTAATATATGCCAGTACTTTGCCATTTAATGTGCCAGTATTTTGCCATTTAATTTATTCCAGTATTATTTTGCAATTCAATATGCCAGTATTATTTTGTCATTAATAAGCCACAGCCAATTTGCCCAATAATATGCCAGTATTATTTTGCCATTTAATATGCCAACCCCCTGCCAGCTGCTTGCCCTGACCATTTTGTTTAGACTAGGTTTTGATAATCTCTGGTACCCCAATCTCGGCTTGTCCCCTGTGTGTTTTTTTTCCTATTGCCCATCTTACTTCTTGGTGTACATTATGTCCTGTCTAAAAAGATGCAGGAACTGCAAAGTAATGAGATGCAGTTACAAATACAAATCCAAGACCTACAGATGGCTAATAAATCAGCACCACCTATGGTTCCTGTGTCTTCATTTACTATTCCGGTGCATGTGCCAAACATGGAAGGTGCAGAAGCAATGCCTGAACCTCACATCATATACTTACTATCCGTAGGTCATATAACTTTGCGTCATATTTTACTCCAGAGTAATACTCCACCACTAAATTCATAGGAGAACAACATGATGACTCATACTGAATTTCCACAGTTGAAGCATCTCTAAGACAAGGAAGATGTCCAGTAGATAAATATATATTACTGAATTCATGGCTATATCTTGGAAACCGTGTGGAAACCGCTTGGAATAAACCTGCTCTACCAGACCAATTCCATTTAGGAAATTTCAATTGTCCTAAATCCTCAAGAATGAATTAGCAAGTTTAGGGATACCCGAATCCTTTGATGAGTTAATCCATCAAATTTTAAATTGATAGAAGAGTCTCTGAGCAATGCTCAGAATGTGGCTCCGGATGGTATCTTTGTTCTTACACCAGCTCTGCTCCTCACCCACATATTTACAGGGCTATTATAACTGACTTAGAAGAACCTATGCAAATTGCTCTTGCTAGGGGTCCTATTTGTACTATACAAAAGGAGTGATGCTGTAGGTTCAGCTTATACCTTTACTGTGGCCCCCTGGGACACTATGTAAGAAATTGCCCAAAACGTAAAGCTGTAACAGGAGTCAAGCTACCTTTTCCATCTTCCTCTGTATTACTGGGTAATGTGGCTCCCAATCTTTCTGTACCTTTCTTTCTACAGTGGGCAACCGACATTGCTTCCATGGACGCCATCATTGAATCGATGGCAAGTGGCTATTTTTTGTACCATACACCTGCTCGTACTCTTTGTATTTCTAGCCAGAAAAATGTGTATCCCATCACCAATCAGAATGTGGATAACATATTCACCAATTTCTACAACTGGTGCGTTTTTTGGTCTTCAACAATTTCTACAATTGGGGCATTTTTTTGGGCTTCACCAATAACTACAATTGGGGCTGCACCAATTTCTACAATTTGTGGGGGTTTTCACAATATATACAGTTTATACATTTCTTTCTACAATTCATACAATTGTTCCCCAAGGTCTCCTTACCCAAATACCGTATAACATTTGTATAAACACAAATATACAATTCAATTTGCAGGGAAATCATCTCTTTACACGTTACATGTTAATTGTTCTGTGAAAATTAGTAGTTTCAAATGCTCTTTGACCACTGCAATGTATCAGTTCGGAAGCCATTTGTAGCTCTCCATATTATAGTGGGCCATATTAATCACCCCTTATCAGCTTTAATAGCCAGTAATAGCCTCTAAAGTATTACAACAAATTAGCAGCATTTCAATAAAGACTTTAATTGCCATTTTCAAACAAATACACAGTCCGAATAACCTTAATGAGTGCTCCAGTAATTAGTCCTTGGTTCGCAGTTCATGGTATATTTAAAAGAAGGTTTGATAAATTCATGGAACACCATTAGCACATTTTCGATTTAAAAGGTGTGATTTGTAAAGAAATGAGATTGATTAAAGGGGCTCTGTCCCCCCAATCCTTATTTAATTGCAAAGGAGGGAATGAAAAAATGGTAAAACAAACATGTATCTATCTATACATTATGCCAGCAGCAAGCAAGAAATGTTTCGTTTAAAGTGACTTTGGTGTTCTGTTTATGATAAAACCATGTGGCTGTATAGATCATTTTTCATCATTTTGTTTCTTTTTTACATTCACACTCTCAATATTTGGGTGACAATGAGTGATACAATCTTTGACCAGCAATATGCAATTGTGGAAGGCAGGTAGTCTTTTACTAATACATTTAATATATCTGCTGATGATCTCTCTCCAGTGATTATTTAAAGGTCACTGTTTACACTGTGAGTGTACAGACTACCGGTACTATTTATCTAAACATTTTTTGAGCAAAATTACATAAACAGGAGATACCACAGACACATTTAAAACATTATGTTTCTCTTATTTTATGCATTTGCACACAATTTATAAATCAATTTTCAAACTCTACATTAACTGTATCATCATTGGCTACCCTTTAACAATTGTATGGTAAGTAAGTGCATGGAAGGTCACCAAGTTCCTCCTAGTACCTGTTATAAATAAAGATCTTTACATCTACAATATAATGTGTGACAGAGTGTATAAACCATTCCCCCTAACAAGGCACAAAGGGGTTAAAGCCCCCAAATAAGATCAGAGCGGTGGGAATTTAAAATTCTGCCTGCAGTGCAGAAGCAACATTTTAAAGGAACAGTATCGTATCACCAAACATTGCTTATACTGTGAATGTAGAGATCAAAATTATGTATACATTATGTTAGCAAAACTGCAAACAAATGTCTAAATTAAGAGAAAAAAGTGTTTATGTGGAGTCTCCTGCTTATGGCATCACCTGTGGCTTGATATGCAAATAAACTGATTTTCAATGGGAAATGTGTAATTTACATATCAAGCCACAGTTGGTGTCATATTTGATACTACATCTGTTGAATTCCTGTGATGTGTGTTGACCCCCAAAAGCATCAAGATGGATACTAAAAATGTGTCAGCCATATTGGAATGGCCCATTCCTGCTTCAGTCAAAACCACACAGAGTTTTGTAGGCTTTTCCAACTTTTATAGAAAGTTTATCAATGGGTTCTCCAGACTCATTGCACCTATCACCCAACTTACTAAGAAAAACCTTGCTTTTGTTTGTACCCCTAAAGCACAAGCAGCTTTTGATGTATTAAAACAGAAGTTCACAATAGCTCTATCCTTATTCTTCAAGATCTCCTAAAACCTTTCTTTGTTGACGTGGAAGCATCAAAAACAGATGTGGGAGCCATCCTGTCTCAATGGAGAGGACATGGTGGTATACTTTACCCTGTGTGCTTCTCCAGCAGAGGTCAATGATAGTGTGAGTGATAGAGGATTGTTGCACATAAAAATAGCACTGGAGGAGTAGTGTCACCTTCTAGAATGGGCAAACCATCAGATTACTGTATTCACCAATAATCTAATGCTGGAATATTTTGTGACTTAGACAGGCTCTATTTTTCTCCCGTTTTTTGATTACACATCACATACAGACCAGGTATACTGTGGATTAAAAAATTAACTACTGCTACGTGAATTATAGTACCTCCATTTTGGATTGCAAATACTCTACCGGCAATCCTCCATTTTACCTGCATGAGTCATATATTGCGGCTTAGCCTGATCCAGCCTTCCATCAGAATTCTGCTTCACAACGACTCAGGTGTGTACAAGACTTCATTTGATGCTGACTAATTTATTATTTGTGGATGTCCTGCATTCTGGTCTCTGATCCTATATATTCCTCAAAGTTACCCACCTACAATGTGACTGGCTTTCTCTACTACCAACTGCAAGATATGCTTTTAACAATCATCTACACAGTTCTATAGGTATGTCACCATTCAAGGCCAAATATGTTTTTCACCCTACATTTCTAATCTACCTGCAATAAGCATGGTTCCACAAATTACAGATCTAATCCAGCTCCGTAATTAAAGATTTACATGATTACAAGATATTTTAAAGAAGGCACAACAAACCTACAAAACCAAGTAGATTGGAGAGGTATGCTTCCTGCACTATATAAGATTGGAGATAAAGTTTGGCTGTCATTCACTCATGACAAGATGTCTTGTCTTACCACAAAGCTAGGCCCTTTTACCATCACAGAGATTATTAGTCCTGTAGCAGTTACCTTAAAATTGCATACTACATGGCGTATCCATCCTACATACCATGTCTCAATTCTCAATGAATACCCGATACTACACAAATAAGAATACCTATTTCTCCATCCGCATAATTGTGAACAATGAGGAGGTATTCGAAGTACAAGAAATCCTGGATTCACATATACGAAGATGACTACTTTAGTGCTTAGTGCACTAGAAAGGTTCCGTTCCTGAAGAACGGTCATGGGAACCAGCTGCCAGGATTCATACTCCTGCCTGTCTTTGTGTATTTCACGGTAGCATGGTAGGCCAAAACCAGGGACTAAAGCTGGTAAAGGCCTAGAGAACAATATCCACAGCTTACCCCAATCAAATGGTGATAATTTGCACCTCTGTCTCTACCATCACCAATGAGCCAATAATCTCCTGGCAAAGAAACAGAGTGGTATGTGCTATAGAAGCACAACCCCTCTGACATCCAGTCCAGTATGGGGCTTGTCCAACAGAGGGGAGAAGTGGACTCCAGTTACCTGTGAACTTATCTTTGCTATGCTACAATCTCTCTATTTGTAAGGGTTGGCTATAGGAGGTCAGTATACGGGTACAGGAATATACATAGAGTAAGGCACTCACCAGGATGTAGAAACCCTTGGAACAATATGTCGTGGAATAGTCCAATAGATGCCCAAAAATCCACAGGGACAAACAGCATACAGCAGTAAGGAGATAGTTAATAATCCACAAGGAACTGCAACGAAGTCAGCAATGAGATGGTTAACAAACAGCATACAGCAGCAAGGAGATAGTTGATAATCCACAAAGAACTGAGGAAAACGAGACAATCCGAGGTCAGGGGCATAGACAGACAGGTAATCGATGAAACAGTCCAGGTCAGGGGTGCAGGCAGGCAGGTAATCAATAGTACAATCCAAGGTCGGGTAGAAGAAGGCAGGGAACACCAACAAACAGTCCAGGTCGATAACGGGAGGTAAGTAAGGCAGGTAAGGCAGTATAGGCAAAAACGAGCAAGAATCACCAAGCACAGTACTCAGCTTGGTGATTCCTTTTAAACTTCGCGCCATGTGACGTCATGACGCGCGTGCCAGCTTGGGCAACGCTGCGGGGAGGAGAAGCGTGCGCACCCTTCTTTGGTGACGCGTGCTTGAAGGGAGGCTGCCAATCCAGAGCACAGGTCGCCCGCTACTCCGTGACACCCAGTGAGGGCTGGGTACTCCGGAGATGCGCTGCGCGGTGGGACCTGACACTATTAGATTTCATATTACCTTTGGCTTGTCTCCTGGATTATGCCATTTGCCTGAACCCTGACCTTTGCTTGGACTACTTATTATTCTTCACCGCTGCTTCCCCTGATCTGTAGGACTGTTCCTGACTTTGCTTTTGAAATACCCTTTCTTTATTTTGTGGTACTCTCATCTTTACCAGGGCCACTTGGCAAGAGATAGCATCCCCTGCTCTACACTCCAAACCCCGACCCCAACAGTAGGAGAGTAAAGAAATGTCTACTATCCCAAAAAGGCACTCTATTTTGCCAATAGGTAACCAGTATTGCAGTTGCATACCTATTTAGCATTTCTATCAAATGAGGTTTATGAAACTGTGCAAAGGTCACGCTTGAGGTTAACGTAATTTCCCATTATGGACTGATAGATGACGAATCATATGGTATTTCCTTAGTAAATTTTGGGTAAAACACAGAGTAGAAATTATGTCCAAAGGAGAAAACTGGAATATAGATGAAGCCACCATTGATACTAATGGTGACCTGAACAAGTACTGTTTGTGGGATCTTTTTCCATCTACCACCAGCGTGATTTTAAGTTCATCATGGTTTGGAGTAAATACTACAAATAGTGTATACAAAATTAACAGATACTACATCATGTGTAATACAAGAAAGTAATTTTTTATTCTTTTTGAGAGGCAGGGGGCAGAAAGGTTGTTTTCACCTCCACCGAAATTTAAAACCAGCTTCCAACGCTCTGAGTCATGACTGAGCACGGAAAGAGCAGGAATCGCTGAATGAGGTCTGAGGGGCTGCAGAGCCTGCTGCACCTGGGCAGCTGTTTGCAGAGGTGTACCTAGGGTCTCTAGTGCCCTTGGTGAGGAGCTATATCGACATAGACAGCCACACACTCACATTTACACAGCTACACAGGGTCACACAGAAATACACTAAAAGTCACACTTACACAGACCCCCTTACACACACAGTCACACTTACATACACACACAGAAATAAACACCCACACACTGTTATACACACCCTTACACACAGTCACACTTATACAGAAATACACACACTCTTAAACACACACAGTCACCCTTACACATATATATACACAGACACCCTCACACACAGTCACACTTACACACATATATACACGCCCACACTTACAGACACACAGATACAATTACACACACACTCACAACTCTTAGACAGCCTTACACACGCTTACATTTTATTTATTTTTACTGGGGGGAAAAATATGCTTGTGTGACACTAACAGTCATACTTACACATATACATACACAGACACCCTTACACACAGTCACACTTACACACACTTACAGACACACAGATACACTTACACACACACTCACACACTCTTAGACAGCCTTACACACAGTCACACGCTTACATTTTATTTATTTTTACTGGGGAAAAAAATATGCTTATGTGACACTAACAGTCACACTTACATACACACACAGAAATACACACCCTTACACACAGTCACACGCTTACATTTTATTTATTTTTACTGGGGAAAAAATATGCTTATGTGACACTAACAGTCATACTTACACATATACATACACAGACACCCTTACACACAGTCACACTTACACACACTTACAGACACACAGATACACTTACACACACACTCACACACTCTTAGACAGCCTTACACACAGTCACACGCTTACATTTTATTTATTTTTACTGGGGGAAAAAATATGCTTATGTGACACTCACAGTCACACTTACATACACACACAGAAATACACACCCTTACACACAGTCACACCCTTACATTTTATTTATTTTTACTGGGGAAAAAAATATGCTTATGTGACACTAACAGTCACACTTACATACACACACAGAAATACACACCCTTACACACAGTCACTTACACAGAAATACACACATTCTTAGACTCATACACTGACACCCTTACACACAGTCACACATACACAATCACACACTTACAGACACACAGATACACTTACACACACACTCACACATTCTTAGACAGCCTTACACACAGTCACACGCTTACATTTTTTTGTTGTTTTTTTACAAAAAAAATAAAATAGGCTGCTTGTCCCCCTCCCTGCACATTTACCTTTACTTGCAGGGAGGAGGACAGCTATTTCAGCTGACATCCGGCTCTCTGATTAGCCAGAAGTTACACAGCGTGATGGGGCAGAGCTTGCCCCCGTCACGATGTGTTCATCCCTTTGTGCGGTTACAGCAGGCGCTCACCTGCGGGCCGCACCTCGAGGTGAGGCGGTGTTAGGCAGAGAACTCCCTAAAGCAGCACCTCTGGATTCTTGCGCCTGGGCGCGGTGCACCCTGTGCACCCGACCAGAATCGGCCCTGGTTCCTACCCATGCAGTGATCCCTAGGTTCTCAAGGCTACTGCCAAACACAGGTAAGAGGAATGAGATGTTTTGGTGAAGCAATAGGGTGAGGCATAGCCTCACCAACAATCTAGTGTTCACACAAAGCATTCTAAATAGCAACAATCTCTTGAACAGCTGAACAGCTGTTGTTGTTTTACTTTAGTTTAATTCTTTACTTGCTCATTACTTCCTGCACCAACCCATAAGTTAGGTCAGTGGAACAAGGAACACATTTCAAATTTTATAGACAAGTTTCAATATGTAATTCTCAACATTTCTGAGTAAATTTAAACTCATTTATGCAAAAATCCATATAATAATAAACATCCTTTTACAGTAAAATAATGGACCTATATGAATTTGTATACTGTATTCCATCCTTTATTTATGTAGAAAACCTATATTTGAGCATATGGAGCAATACTAACCTTTGTATTAAGCTACCCAAAGAAACCTGAAAGATTGCAAAATACATTTTTAAATGATTTATGTTTGATAGACTATTTTTATTCCTTGGTTCTGATTTCTTAGTATGACAAGCATATGATTACATTGAAGCCAATCACATATAAAACACTTAGTGTTCCATTTTGTCTACCAACAGGTAGCATTTCCATGGTAACAAATACCATGGTAATACTGCACCATAAAAAAATATAAAACTATATACTAGTTTAACTAGTTGTGATCAGATGGAGTATGTAGAGGATATTTAATCTTCAAAAGTGATGACTTACTGACTTAATCACTTAAATGTTGTTTCACTGTGAATCTACAGATTTTAGCAGATTACTATTAATTTTAGGAGTACCTGTGGTGTCTCTAAATTTGCTGTGGTTTTGCAAGCACAGTGTATGGATGATTTTTCCCTAATTTTTTGGTTCTTTAATTTCACAGTGTGAGCGATGTTTTGTTTGCCAGAGTCCTGACAAACGAGGGTTAGAGGAACCCATGCTTGGTGTATGGGCCTATAGCATTATTCATGAACATATTGCACAAGTGCTGTGTGTTTAGTTTGTCTAGTTGGTAAATACTGAAAGAGGGCCAAGCACATTAACAAAGCAACATCTGCATATCTATACACATTATTTAGAGTACCTGTTTCAACCACTAGGAATTTAAGGTATATAATTATACATGTATATAATATTTGTTAGAATGTGAAGATATAGCTTTGTCCCTGCATGCAACTTTTTCTTTACTACAACTTATTAATATATCAAAGCAGCCTTTGAGAGCTTACACCTGTTTGATCTTCATAGAAAATGATGTTTACCAAAGTGGGACATATTGTGTCCAAACAAATGCATTAAACTCAGACCCCTTATAAATGATATTTGTTGATGAACAATGTCAGATATGCTTTTGTCTCCTTTGAAAGCATTGTGCAACTGAAATGTAGAATGCAGGCTGCAGTATCAAATGCTAATAAATAACATTTTTAAAATCTTTTTCCTGGTAAAATGTGCACAAGCAATGCCCAAATGAAAATCAACAGATGAGGTAGAAGAAGAGTGAGAGCCAGTAAGACACTAAAGGGCCATGTATAAACACGGCACACACACATTGCTTCAGCATCTTATGACACTGTTTGGCGGAGGTCCCTCTCCCACACTGCAAAATGTTGGGATTTATAAAAAAGCACAATGTTATCCATACCAAATGGCGATTGCGCCTTTTCATGAAACTCCAGACACTTTGCAGTGAGTTTTAATATATATAAAAAGGATGAAATGAAAAAGGTTAAATAAACTGTATCAGCTACCCTTTTGCTTACACTATGAATGTAGAGAATCACTGGGGTCCCGAGAGGGGTGCGGGGGGTGCGGAATGTACAGCATTTTATTGGACAAATTGGCTGTGGCATAATAATGACAAAATGCTACTGGAATATTACTGGGAAAATTGGCTGTGGCTTATTAATGGCAAAATAATCCTGGCATATTTTTGGGCAAATTGGTTGTGGCATATTAATTGAAAAATAATACTGGCATATTATTGGGCAAATAGGCTGTGGCATATTAATGGCTAAATAACACTGGCATTTTTTTTTTTTATTATTATAAACGTACAAACATATAAAAAAGATTCACTTGGGATATATGACATGAAAACTAAGTCAAAATACAGTAATAGAGAATATTCCCTTAAGATTAGCATAGTGATAAAATCGAAGGACAGACACAATCATACAAAATATATTATTTATTTGTATTAAATACATTATACAATACATAGAATACCTGCCAAAGAAAGGGTCCACCCGGATGGGATCTATAGAATATACTTTGGGAGTTAGTCAGGAGTATTTAAACTTGGAAGGGTACGGGGGGTCGCCTCCTGATATATTATTTCTTAGATTATTAATTTATGAGTTTTGTTAAGTGCTCGGGATGGAAATCACTCAGCCGACAGGTGTTTCCCAAACCAGTCATCCCATATATTTCTGTAGGCCTGTATGTTGTCATCGCCAAAGAAAGATGCTTTCTACATTGATCCCTGGTAATTTATCTAGACTATTATTTTATTTAATGTTGGGGGGTTTTCACTCTTCCAGTGCCTGGATATACACAATTTAACCACCATAAGTATATGTACAGTTAACAGAAACAAACAGAGGTAGCGCCAGCTGAAGTAATCCGGAAGGTAGACAGCATCAATCCCTAGTTGGTTTGTAAAAAGTAACTTTATTAAATCAAAAAAAGAATAATAAAACCATCGAGCAGGGAGACAGGTACAAAACAGAAACGACACACGCTTGACGCGTTTCGCACCAACTGGCGCTTTGTCAAAAGCCGTATATATATATATATATATATGTACAGTTAGTACCAAATATGGCTTAGAGATTTTGGGGAGGTTCAAATGAAAAAGAAAAACTGTGGGAGAAAAGTCCGTTATGTTAATCTTTAGGTCCCTAAATAATTCCAGGACCAGTTTTTTTAAAGGACCCAGGACTTTACAGTCCCACCAAATATGTTTTAAGGTGCCTATATCCTGTTTACATTGCTAGCATTGATGAGTGCAAGCCAAGTGCTGTGGGTGCCATATAGGTGCATGACAAGTGCTTTGTGCCCTGCGTGGTGCTGTGTTAAATCCTTTAAGTGCAATGTGGGTGCAGCAGAAGGGAATAAAAACAAGAAATTCAATTTTTCAATAACATTTTTAGTACAAATGAAAATAGTTGAATATAATATTAAAAGGTTCATATAAGTATAAATGCAACTAGTTAGAGCGAGAGAGATGTCTGCACGTCTCCGGCCGATACGTGCAGACATCCTCCAAGCTGCCCAACACTTCCGTCTATTATGACGGAAGCTGGGAGGTCCCATGACCTTCTGGGTGTCCGTCATAATAGAAGGAAGTGTAAGGCAGCATGGAGGATGTCACCCCTGGCTGCCCCCACTAGCCACCAGGGAGAGGGGAAACAGAGACAATGTTGGGGGGGAGGGAGGGAGCTAGGCGGGGAGACAGAAATATGAAAAAGCATAGGGTAGTCTTATATTCAGGCTTTTAGTTTTTTTATATCCAAGGTTTTGGAGGTCGTCTTATAATCAGGGTCGACTTATATTCAAGCAATTAAGATACTTTGCTAGTTGCAAAATGGTGACATAGAAGCTACTAAATTAATATTTGTGAGATAACACATTTATAATACAGATATCCACTTTTTAGTGAACACATACTATTTTATAATTACTGAACTTAATGTGGTTTATTCAATAACCTGAGTTAATTTATCTCATGTTACTCAATACGATAGACTGGAAACAATTGAGTTAAAAACCTATCATAAGTGATATTTTAGGTTATTGAATTGCATTAAAATGCTTTTAATGTGTAATGAATAGTATTCAAAATAATTTGGCTGCTCGTGAGGTTTACACAGGCGAGCACAACTAATGAAGTACTAACACTTTCGTGCTTGGATAAAGATAGTGTCTTTAGATAAAGGACTGCAGTAATCTCATATGTATTAAGAAATAACACGTTCTACCAGTTTAAAAAAAATATTGTTCAATCTATGTAATGAAAACCTTCTTAGAGACGTTAGATCTACAGAATATTCGAAGAAAGTGATTGACTCAATCAAGAAGATTACAGAATACTAACAATACCGGTTTCTTTAACTGTATCTCATTTTGAATAAATTGCAAGGTTTTATGAGGATGTGGAAGGATCTTAAAAAAATAAATACATGATCAGGTGGGAACTTGCATATAAGTACATAAATATATTTTTCCTACAAATGAAATATACCCAAGCTGACAGAGTGCAATAGTCAGCTGCATTCCAAAAATACTGACATTCAACAAACCCTGCACATGACAAATTAAATAAATTGAGTAGAACTGGAGGACATTGCCTACCTGAGGACTTCGCTATAAACTATTGCTATGTCACAAGCAATATAATGTGTTGCACTCAAAAATAGACTAATTAGTTCTGTTCTTGTAAATGAAGCTATTTTTTTCTCCCAGCTATATATTCTTTTTATTTATCTTTCAAATGTAACTTCCATTTAGTGTGCTTTTCCAGACAATATTTATAGGGGCTTTATTCCCTACACATTGTGTTACTGAGCCTGTAGAGAACATTTTTTGGGGAAAATGATATATCGATTGTGCAAAACTTAATGCAAAAACCTAAATTAGGAGAACATGTGTTGTAAATGTGTCTATGGAGTTTCATGTGTATGACATCACATTGTTTTGCTTGATATGCAAATTAAATGGTTTTCAATGGGAAATGTATAATTTGCATATCAAGCTGCAGGTGATGTTATAAGCAGGTGACATCACAGACATATTTAAAGCAAATGTTTTTCTCCAAACTTGGCCATTTTCTTTCAATTCTGTTTTGATAATTTTCAACCTTGTTTTATTCTCTACATCCATAGTATAAGCACTGTTTAGGTGATAAGTCCCTATAATAGTAATATTATAATTAACATTACATATCTGATCAACTAATACTAGTAGCAAGTAACAGTGGTCTTAACCAGATGAATAGATAAAGGGAAGAACCATAAAAAGACACTAATAAAAAATGTGCTAAGATCAAAAACGATGTATTCCAAATATATGACTGTTTTTTAATAAATATTAAACTATATGAATAGTGTAAGTCATATTCTTCAAAGATGTACTTCACAAGTAACCAAGATGATGCACATTTGAATGGACTTTGCATGCTCTTCTGCAGCATGAAGAGGATAATCACATAGACCTAAAACAAACAGAGGCCTGTCCTCTGGTACAATACTTATTTAAAGTGATGGATCCTGTGGTTATAATTTATGCAATTGACTCTGTGGAACTATGTGAATTATCATTTGGATTTTTGGCATTGGGATGTGTTACAATCTGACCCTTACCTGGAGCTCATTTTGCCGTCTAAATCCAAATTAGTGTTCTACAAAACTAATAATATACTGGCACCTAACAAGCTTAAGGCTCTCTGTAATACTCTTGGTAACAATGATAATTACTCATCTATCCCTGGGACTTTTCCTTGTAAACATTCTAGATGCCTGACATGTTCTCACATTCATGCTAACTTTTTTTCGGTTAGATTTAAATCTGCTAATGGTAGTTTTGACATCCAAGATAGGTTTACATTTTGTTCCAATTTTATGGTGTATCTAATGCAACTTGGAGAAATTCTAAAAAGTAATATGTGACCCAACACCCCACTGCTCGTGCTGTTTCCAGCATTTCATTACAATATGCCTTTAATTTGATATATCCTGCAGACCCAGCCAGCCATACCTGTTTCAACATTATAGTTGTTTATGTTATCCTATTTTTTAGTTTTACTTTACTATATTTTATAATTACTTTATTTTACGTTACTTTATTTTAATGCATGTATTTATTGTCAATATTAACATTTACATTTATAGCAATGTCTGATCATTGTGGTTCTATATCTTTCAATCATTATGAGTCCGTTCTTTATTTCATGTTTCTTCTTTTTGTGGTGTTTTATTTTATTAATTATTTTAATGTATTATTATTTATGTTTTCTATTTATGTAAGTGGGCACCACTCATTTTAAAGTGATTTTAAAGATTAGCATTTCCTGTTAACTCCTTCCTTTCTTTTTTTTCAGCTATGCCTAATTCATGTCTATGCACTCGTTGGTTATATTTCACACAGTACACATATAGGGTTTCTTCACAAGGTAATATGCTATGGTAAACTGACAAACACATTGCAAATATTGAGTCAAAATATTTCAGTTGGAAAAATTCACCATCTCATTGTTATTTTCATGTCAGTAATTTTTGCCTGATTTTGAGTTGAAAGGTCACCATATCTCAGTTGTCAATAAAGCAAGCTCATGTGCTCGCTGTACCCCTTCTGATACACCTTTCTAAAAGAAGGTATTAATGTTTAATTTGTAATGAAATCTAGCTGCATTTTAACAAATACTCTTGAAATACATTCATACTTGTCGTTCTGTTTATTAACAAAAAGTGTGTTTTTTAGTGTGCATATCCTATATTTATTTTATTCTACCCATCTATCTATACACATGCATCCTCCTACAGTATTATTTCCCCTACGCTCAAATTGTGTCACATTGTACTGGATTTCCTTGTTCTAACACTCTGTTACCGCATGTCACTTTACCAAACAGTGTTTATAACTATTTTTAAAAGTAAGCAGGGACATTCCTATATATTTGTGCACTTAATATAAAAAATGTCAACTTACAATCAAATATGCATAATTTTCATAAATCAATTTAACATTCAGTGTTATCAATCCTAATCATCAATACAAAGTCAGTGATTAATGACCTGATTTTTTTTTTGTTCAAGAAAATGCAAATCAATAATAGTACAAGCACAAAACACACTAAGCTCCCTACAAAAATAACAAAAACATATGAGCATTTTATTAACGAAATACTGACATGTATCAGACAGATATGTAAAATAACTGGAATGGTTCCTTATTTTACATTCATTTATATTTGCTCTTTACTGTGTAGTCTACCTAATAAAACATAATATTACATTGTATCCTACTAGTAAAATGATATATGTGTTTTTATTAACACAGGTATCTGAGTTTTCTCACTGATGAGGATATCAAAGCATATCTTTGCAAAGAATAATAAAATGTAAAATTAATAAACCTGTTTACATAGGAGATCAGGCGTAAATACTAAGAACTGCATCTATGATGATAAACTAGTCACATTGTGGTAAACCTATCCACTTCTGGACACTTAGGGTGAATATTTCGTTAACTGTTGCTATGCTCATTTTAAATGCAGTGTGTAGCATTCGTCTGCATATTATATCAGTTATGTATTTTTATGTAAAACTGTATATTTTGTTGTACGGAAAGATAATGTGATTAACAGTACATTCTTGAACAATTATCTCTCATGTACAGCAAGGCATGCTGGGAAACAGCCTTGCAGGTTAAGTTCCCCACACAGTCCTCTGTAGTAAAATCCCTGCAATGTCATTCAGGAAACCCCTTGCTTGGGGTCTTGCAAACATACTGTGACTGTGGAATAAAATGACAGTTGACAGTTGACTCCCAGACTATGTGTCGTCTAGTCCTTGGGGAAGAGGGATTACTATTACGCTGCCTGTGTTTTACCTGCTCTATCATGACTACAAGCGGAGATACTGTGGAGTATACTGCTACTTTGTTACACATTGCTATATGTGATTTGTCATGAATTAGTTAAGCCTAATAAAATGGTTATTAACCCCTTGAGAACACAGCTGTTTTTGGAATATTGTACAATTTAGGACATAGGTTGTTTTTATACATCTGTGGTGTTTGTGTTTAGCTGCAATTTATATATATACACACACACATATTTACACCACTTAAAATCAGACGTTTCCAGGTACAATAGTCATTTACAACAATAACAATGTCTACACTGTATTTTGATCTATTTTATATTTTTTTTTTTGACAAATATTCTCCATTATTTTTTCAACTCATTTGATGTATGTGTAGCGGAACATGGCACTACCTGAAACCAAAGAATTTAAAATCAACATTTAAATGGCACAAATCTGGAATTCTAAAAGGTGCTGCTCATAGATATATTAACCCCTTAACGACAGATGACGTGCCAGGCACGTCACGGCAAATCGAGGACTTGCCGACAGCTGACGTGCCTGGCACGTCATGCACTAAACTGAGTAAAGAAAGCGACCAGCGGTCGCTTTCTTTACTCTAACGGTGTTGCTACAATGCCTCTAGGTAGAGGCATTGTGCAACACCCCCCAAATGTGCAGGGGCGCGCTACGATCACTCCACGGAGTGATCGTAGCAGCCATTTAAAAATGGCTGCGCCGGCTGCACACATGTGCTTAGAAAGCGAACGATCGTTCGCTTTCTAAGCATCTCCGGTGTTGTTAAAGTGCCTCGCCAGCGAGGCACTTAACAACACCGTTCTACTCCCCAGAGCCGATGGTGGTCGCTCTCCTGAGCGACCCCATCGGCTCAGTAGAAGGGAACGCTGCCTATACAGGCAGCGCTTCCCTTCTAATGGCAAGAGCATCGGAAGTGAAAGTATTTCACTTCCGATGCTCTAGGGGGAGCCAATCGATGCCGGCACAACAGATCTATGTGATCTGTGTGCAGGCATGTATGGTAAGTGCTCTGATGAGCACTTATCATACTGTCAAAGGCAATATTAGCAAATATTGCCTTTGACAAGTATTGATCTGCCTCCCTCACCTTACTAGTTATAGTAAGGGAGAGAGACAGATCAGATAAAGTAAAAAAAAAAAAAAAAATAATAAAACAAATATTTAATAAAATTTTAAACACCAAGGGCTTTTATAAAAGCCATTTAACCCCTTCCCTGCCATTGATCGCTGTGTACGCAGTGATCATACACAGCAGCACATTTTTTGCTGTCTGTGCATTTTTTAGGGGTTAATTTTTTTAACTGTAATTCATTACAGTATAAAAAAAAGCTCTTTTAAGAGAGATTAACCCCTTTCTTGCTGTAGATCACTGCCTAAGCAGAGATCTGACGCAAATGCAGCAATCTTGCTGCAGAAGCATTTTTAATTTTTTTAAAACTTTTTTATTACACCCGTCACGTGTTAATTATACCCGCTAGGGGACTACGTTTAACGTAATTTTTTTTTTAAATAAGAGCTATTAACCCCTTCCTTGCCGTATATCACTTCCTAAGCAGCACATATGGTCACTGCCTAAGCAGTGCATATGGTCACTGCCTAAGCAGCGCATATGGAGCAATCTAGTCGCAGAAGGATTTTTTTTTTGCTATCAGCATTTTTTTTGTCAGACTCGCTAGGGGTTAATTATACCCACTAGGGGATTACGTGTATTCCTTTTGAAGCTGTCTGAACACGTGTATAGCGATCAGTAACAGCCGATCAGTGGCAAAGGTGGTTTGGTGATTTCTCAGATGAGCATCACCATTCGTCTGGTTCGATCAATATTGGTAAATATTGTTCTGACCCATATGGATCTGCCTCCCTCTCCTCACTTGAGTTTTAGTGAGGGAAAGAGACAGATCTGTATAACATAATTTTTTAAATGTAATAAATTAAATAAAATGTTAAAAAAATTGTGAGTCCCAAGGGCTTTTATAAAAGCCATACCCTTTGTATAGTGTAGTGTATTAACCCCTTCCCTGCCACTGATCACTGCACAGCAGAAATTTTTTTCTTGTCTGTGCATTTTTAGGGGTTAATTTTTTTGTACAGTACTACAAAGGCTCTTATAAGAGATATTAACCCCTTCCTTGCTCTACATGTTCAAATTCCAAGTTTGAAAATCAAAAAGCGCACCTCTCAAATGTAGCCTTTCAACACCCAACAAAGCTGACAAAGCTATGCATGGGTGGTATCCCTGTGCTCGGGAGATGTTGCTGAACATATATTGTGGTATTGTTTGTCAGTGACACATACCGAAATATGTGAATTTGTGTCTAAAGTACAATGTATGTGGGAAAAAATACACAATAAAATGACTACCACAAACTTTGACAAAGGCTGGTGGTAGAATTGGTGCATGGAAAGTGTTAAAATAACACCATTTAAAATAGCCTAGGGTGTCTACTTTTACAAAATATATACTTTTTGGGGTAAAATACACTGTCCTACTTTAAAAAAAAAGTCCCAAATGAAAGATGGGCTCAGGCTGGCTACACGTCAATATTCCAAGTTGAAAATGCGCACCTTCACAATGTGGCCCTTTTAGCCCCCAAACAACCCAACAAACCTATGCATGGGTGGTATCCCTGTACTCAAGAGATGTTGCTGAACACTTATTGGGGTGTTATTTGGCAGTGACACATACCAAAATCTGTAAATTCATGTCTGAAGTACAAGGTTTGTGAAAAAAAAACACAAAAAAATGACTACCACAAACTTTGACAAAGGCTGGTGGTAGAATTAGTGCATGGAAAGTGTAAAAATACCACCATTTGAGATAGCCTAGGGTGTCTACTTTAAAAAAATATATGGGTTGATGTGGTAAAATACACTGGCTGGTTTCAAATATGTCCCAAATGGGACATGGGTGCAGGCTGTCTGCATGTCAAAATTTCAAATTGGAAAACCAAAAACTTCACCTCCCAAATTTGGCCTTTTACCCCCCAAACAATCCAACAAACCTATGCATGGGGGGTATCCCTGTACTCAAGAGATGTTGCTGAACACTTATTGGGGTGTTATTTGGCAGTGACACATACCAACATCTGTAAATTCATGTCTGAAGTACAAGGTTTGTGAAAAAAAAACACAAAAAAATTACTACCACAAACTTTGACAAAGGCTGGTGGTAGAATTAGTGCATGGAAAGTGTTAAAATACCACCATTTGAGATAGCCTAGGGTGTCTACTTTTAAAAAATATATGGGTTGATGGGGTAAAATACACTGGCTGGTTTCAAATATGTCCCAAATGGGACATGGGTGCAGGCTGTCTGCATGTAAAAATTTCAAGTTGGAAAACAAAAAACTGCACCTCACAAATTTGGCATTTTAGCCCCCAAACAACCCAACAAACCTATGCATGGGTGGTATCCCTGTACTCAGGAGAAATAGTAGAATCTATTTAGCATGTTTTTTCGTTCGCTATTGTCGATGAGGAGAAGTTGTTTCAAATAAAAACAAAGACATTTGTGTATTTTTTTTTTTTTTACCATATTTTATTATTTTTTTTTAATAATATGATAAGATATGATCAAAAATATGGCATCCATAGAAAGCCCTTTTTGTCCCGATAAAAACAATATATAATATGTGTGGGTACAGCAAATGACAAAGAAGAAAATTACTGCTAAACACAAACAGCACAGAAATGTTAAAATAGCCATTGTCCAGAAAGGACAAAAATGTTTCAAAGGCTCTGTCCTTAAGGGGTTAATAAAGATCATTAAAATAATGAAGCCTTGTGCACACTTTAGATTTGTAGACATTTAATGACCATCTCTTAATCACTAAGAATGTGATCGTGAACAAAGAAACCTGTGATCCCACAATGGACATTACATTGTAGAGTCGGAATTGATAAAGTTGGAGATATTTTAGTTCCATTGATGTCTCTAAATATCTTTAAACCAAGAGAACAAGGTCAAGTCAGAATGTCATCTGGAAACGCAACCTGCTGTAATGCTTACAACACATACCTGTACGCATTTAATGTATTTTTTTGCTGAAATTAAAAACTGCAAGCGATTTTGATGTCTTTTTATCCCATATATGTATATGTGTGGATTTCGGAGATGAGAAGTGTGAGATCCATCTGTGCAAGATTTTGATTCAAATAGTAAGCCAGGAGGCTAAAAGGTGGTAGATACTGAACAGTTGATTTCGGCTCCATAAATTGTAAGTATAAGCCCTGTAGTGGAGAAGGGTTGATATTTTTCCTGCAGGGTGCACTATTGTCCTTCATTTTTTCTTTCCAGTACAACTGCTCTGGAGGTCCAGAATCTGCATATTCCATAACAATGGATTTCTACTGAAAACTTAAAATTTGAGTATTATTCTCTGCATTTTGACACAAAGGGTGTTATTTATATATATTGTTTGCTCCTATATTTAGTTTTTTTTTACTTACTGGTTCTGCATACAGTTACCCCGACACACACAGACAATATGCCGCACAGGGCTAAGGAGCTGAATACACATTTATTATATTTTTGGCCCTGTAATTTGTGTTTTAATTTAATTATTTGTTTTCGTTTTGTTAAATTTTATCATTTGGAATGTGAAAAAAAATACTTGTCAAAAAACTCATAGTGTACAACTTAAATGTCCCATATGCCGACCATTTAACCATTTCAGATTCAGTTATTGTGTTCTTTGGTTGTATAGCACTCAGAGGCGTCGCTAGGGGTGGGCTAAGGGGGCTGAAGCCCAGAATGTAATGAGCAAAGCCCCGAGTCTCTGCAGCTCCGTTATAGCTCTGCCCCCTAACATCACACAGACAGTGTGTGAAAGCCCTACACTGATAGGAGGCTGAGTGATGTGTCAGCCAATCAGTGCAGGGCTTTTACACAGCATCATTACTGTGTGTGAAAGCCCTGCACTGATTGGCTGACACATCACTGAGCATCCTATCAGTGCGGGGCTTTTACACAGCATCATCACAGGGATGTGAAGGAAGCTCCACGTGGGACAGTGAAGCAGCTCTGAAGATATCCTTGCTGGCTGTCACGTTGTGGGAGATGCAGAACAGGTCTGTTCCCATTCAGGTAAGCTCTGGGTATGGTGGAGAGAAGGGAAGGTTGGGGTCACTTATTTACATCCACCTTTGTGTATTTAAGCTATATATTGTTGGTTTGAGATTCCTTATTACAGGACTGCCAAACAGCATAGGAATGATTCATGTTACATTTGTGTGTGTGTATATATATATATATATATATATATATATATATATATATATATATATATATAACATAAATCCTTCCTATGCTGTTTGGCAGTCCTGTAATAAGGAACCTTAAACCAACAATATATAGCTTAAATACACAAAGGTGGATGTAAATAAGTGATTTATGCTATATATGCATAATGATTTATACTATATATATATATATATATATATATATATATATATATATATATATATATATATAATCATAAATCATTCCTATCCTGTTTAGCAGTCCTGTAATAAATAACGTCACACATGTGTTTTATATGTATGTGTGACATGTTTTATTACAGGACTGCCAAACAGCATAGGAAGGATTTATGTTTATATCAGGGCTTGACAAATTTTATTTAGTTTTAGGAGCCAGCAAAAAAAATTTAGGAGCCAGACAATGGCACATCAGAAAAGCATACATACACAGACACATTCACATGCACACACCTCACAGACATCCAGTCAGTCACATACACAGCCAGTTACACACACACACACACCAGTCAGCAAGTTTTTGTTTTTTTTAAAAATAAAAAAATAATTCCTTAATGTGTCCCACACGTCACATGCACAGCCAGTTACATACATATTCACATACAACACATACACAGCCAGTTACATGCATACACACACAACACATACACAGCCAGTTACATACATACACAACACATACACATCCAGTTACATACATACACACACAACACATACACAGCCAGTTACATACACACACAACACACACACAGACAGTTGCAAAGATACACACACACACACAACACATACACAGCCAGTTACATACATACACACACACACAGCCAGTTACATACATACACACACAACACACTCACACTGACATACACACACTCTCGCTCACACTGACATACACACACTCTCGCTCACACTGACATACACACACTGTCGCTCACACTGACATACACACACTGTCGCTCACACTGACATACACACACTCTCGCTCACTCTGACATGCACACACTCTCTCTCACTCTGACATGCACACACTCTCGTTCACACTGACATACACACACTCTCGCTCACACTGACATACACACACTCTCGCTCACACTGACATACACACACTCTCGCTCACACTGTCATACACACACTCTTGCTCACACTGACATACACACACTCTTGCTCACACTGACATACACACACTCTTGCTCACACTGACATACACACACTCTCGCTCGCACTGACATACACACTCTCGCTCACACTGACATGCACACACTCTCGCTCACACTGACATACACACACTCTCGCTCACACTGTCATACACACACTCTTGCTCACACTGACATACACACACTCTTGCTCACACTGACATACACACACTCTTGCTCACACTGACATACACACTCTCGCTCACACTGACATGCACACACTCTCGCTCACACTGACACACTCTTGCTCACACTGACATGCACACACTCTCGCTCACACTGACATACACACACTCTCGCTCACACTGACATGCACACACTCTCACACTGACATGCACACACTCTCACACTGACATGCACACACTCTCACTCACACTGACATGCACACACTGACACTGACATGCACACACTGACACTGACATGCACATACTCACACTGACATGCACACACTCTCACTCACACTGACATGCACACACTCACACTGACATGCACACACTCACACTGACATGCACATACTCACACTGACATGCACACACTCATTCACACACTGTCAGTTTTTAACTTACCTGCTGCAGGCATCTCTTTGCTTTGAGCTCAGTGTGAAGGAGGTCTCAGCCAATTATGGGAGGCTTCGGAACTGATTGGCTGAGACCTCCTTCAATCAAGCTCCCCTGGACACAAGAAAAAAAAAGACTGCTGCATAGAGCAGCAAAGTGCCGACCCTGCCAGGGTGCTGCCTGCGGCAGCTGCCCCATTGAAGGACCGGCCCTGTGAAGGCCCCTAAATTACAAAACTGGCATGAAGCTCAGAGCGGTGAGCATATATTGGTAAGTGCACGTATGGTTCCATTTAAAAAACTAAAAAAGTCTTATGGGCTATAGCCCCAGATCTTTTGGAAACCTAGCAACGCCTCTGATAGCACTTAAACAGTGTGCAAAGTATTTACTTTTTTTTTTTAATGCATTGGACGTTTGTAGCACTATTCACTAAACCTTGACTTTCAGTTCTCTTCTGGATGTGGAACTTGGATCAGCTTTGAGTTGAGAACCAAATTCAACACACAGAAAATATACACAGTTGAACTGTAAGAAGGAGAAGGCAAAAGATAATAATAAAAAATTAACCACAACAGGTGTAAATGGAAAATATATAAAAAAAAAATTAAAAGCCCTGCAAATTTATAGGTATGCAATGGTCAGTCAGACGCTCTCCAGATGAACACATTCTGGTAATGTGCTGGTTGTGGTGCTGGAAAGATATGCTTGTCTGAACATGGGAATATATTTCTAGGCTAATGTTTTAGATATCTGATACTAAGCTGTATCATTTGTGTAAGGGTTGCCAATAAATTCTTTACAGAGCGAGATATTACCTCTTTCCTGTTCGTTTTATGTCCTTATTCAACTACCATTAAACCTGCAGTGTTTTTCTGTGTGTTTCCTTGTAAATAAAAGGCTTGTAAATAGAAAGCTATGCTCTGTAGAACATATATAAACTATTCAGAGCTTGCAATCTGCAGGGTAATGCAAGTGTTGTGAGCCAGATTGTGGAGCAATCCACTGATAAAAATATATAATTTTTTCCAGGATGACTATCTATAGCTTCAATATTCAATTGACCTATTCGTATGAATGGGGACTCTTTTTCGGTTTATAGAATAGAAACAGCATTACATGTATTCTATAAACCGAAAGTCTATAAGCCGAACGTCGTTCGGTTTATAGACTTTCGGCTTATGGAATACATGTAATACTATTGGCTTTCTATAAACCGAACTAGAGTCCCCATTCATAAGAATTTCTCATGAATGGGGACTCTAGTTCGGTTCATAGATAGCCAATAGCATTACATGTATTCTAAAAGCCGAAAGTCTATAAACGGAACGAAATTCAGTTCATAGACTTTCGGTTTATAGAATACATGTAATGCTATTGCTGTTATATAAACTGAAAGTCTTTAAACCGAACGTCGTGCGGTTTATAGACTTTCGGCTTATGGAATACATGTAATGCTATTGGCTATCTATAAACCGAACTAGAGTCCCCATTCATAAGAAATTCTTATGAATGGGGACTCTAGTTCGGTTTATAGAAAGCCAATAGTATTACATGTATTCCATTAGCCGAAAGTCTATAAACAGAAATACATTTTGTTTATAGACTTTCTTTTTATAGAATAGCAATAGCATTACATGTATTCTATAAACCGAAAGTCTATAAACCGAGTGTCTTTCGGTTTATAGACTTTCGGTTTATGGAATACATGTAATGCTACTGCTATTCTATAAACCGAAATAGAGTCCCCATTCATAAGAATAGGTCAATTGACCTATTCATATGAATGGGGACTATATTTCGGTTTATAGAACAGCAATAGCATTACACGTATTACATCTGAGAGTCAAATAGAACCGTCAAATACTGTGCTTACAGCGCACTTTGAAAAATTCTGGCTACCTCCTCCTCCTCCTCCAGCGCCGCTTCCACCTACACCGCCACGGTCACCACCTCCTCAACCTATGGGTCACTTAGTATAAACTAAAAGAGAATACCCTGTACTCCAACCCTCTCTCAAATGGATAATTCTGTTGATCCTCCTGGCAGCCATTCTTTATATTTAGATTTATGTTCTTCCAAAGCTAAAATCAAAGATTCCATCTAGTGCTATTTTATGGCTCAGCTGTATTTTTAATTTGTATGTATTTTATGTTTTTTGAAGTTATTTCCCTATCCATATTTGTTTGCAGGGCACTTGTCCTACTCTTACCCACATTGTAATTCCTTTTGCAGCCCTCTAGCCCTTTCCAGGACTTTTTTAGAGGCATTTTAGTGGCCAAAAGTTTGTGTCCCATTGACTTCAATGGGGTTCGGGTTCAAGTTCCACCCCGAACACAAACTTTTTTCCGAAGTTCGGCCGAACCCGCCGAACCCGAACATCCAGGTGTTCGCTAAACTCTAGTTATGATATATGACAAACATATAGTATTTCTACATGACTAAAATACTGGAAATAATGTGTATATCCGAGCAAATAACAACTGGGGAAAAAATAAATTTTTTTATATATAAATATTTATCGGCATGCCAGCATTACGTAGCATAAAAATATAGTGAAAAGAAAACATACATTGCATGCCTGTTTTATACTTTTGGTAAAGTAATTAAGACAATGTGAAACAATGTGTGAACCAGATAAACAATTACACATAAAGTATCCACTCTAACAGATATATTATAAAAAGAGTGGAAAAATAGACAGCACAGAGTCAAAATATAAAGAGTTATACTACCCGAGATATAGTAAGAGGGAAACAACCAGCAAGTTGCATTCTGTTTGGGTAGCCCACTTACTATGGGATCCCTATCTAAAAACTAATCAGCATGGATTGAGATATTTAGTTAAAAAACAAACAGGTTAAAAAACTTGAGTAGAATACAAAATAGACAGTTCGTTAATTCAAACCCTTGAAATAGTAACATATTTCAGCATAGTTGTCCTTCAGCATAGTTGTCCTTCATTGATAAATGAGTGGCTGGGAAATGAAATTAACCTTAAGTTTTAGAATACTTGATAGCATGACACTGATATACAAATTAAAATAGCACACTCTCTACTAAATGTATGCAGGATAAAAGAAAAGTAGATAAAAAGTTGAGAGAAGCAAGAACAAAGAAAAACAGGACAAAATAAGGGGAAAACAAAAGAAAGAAGAAAAAGGGAGGTATGCCAAGTAAGGGACCTCGGGCAGGTATTAGGGCATGATTAACGAAAAAAAGAGGGGCCTGTAACCACCAAATTTTGGTAAAATTCCACAAGTTTGTGGAGAACGGCAGAGATAACCCCAGGGGGTGAGGTAGCTCCAGCCACAAACAGCACCTCTGAGTGCCTTCGGATGGGATCAATGCCTATGTCTTGTAGAAATGTGGATATGGTGTCGCGATCATCCACCGTTTTGAAGCCCCACCGGTATTTGATTCCAAGGGCTCGGAGATCGGTACCCTTTGGTCAGTGGTGACATAGTTTTTGTCCAGGTGAGGATTTCAGGTGGAAGGTCTTCATATGCCTGTAATTTGTCCTCTCCATAAGAGACTGAATGTAGGTTATGGGAAGCAACCAATACCGATGTCTTATCATGTGTAGCATACAATCACATGAGGACTGTGGAGCCTTTCTGGGTTTCTTAACTTGGCAGCAGTATCAGGCATTAATTGTTTGAGTAAACCGCATAGGTAAGTGCGGATCGCAGAGGGCCCTACCACCTCTGGCCCACCTCTAATTCTTACAATGAATTGCCTGGATTCGATATTGAGCAGCAGGGTCCGTTGGTGAGTCCTGTGGAGTTGCTGGGTTATGAGGTTTATTTGCTGAGTTGTATCTGTTTGAGTCTGCAGCAGGCTCGCAGTGACTGATTCCAAGGTGTAAGTTTTTGAATGGAGTGAAGTGACCCTTGAGGTAGATAACCTCCATTTCCTCCCTTACCATAGATTGTAGGTCTTTAAAAAGTCTCCATAGGTCTCCCCTAGTCACCGGGGTCTTATCCGAATAGATGCCATGCAAATTGACAGGGTTCATCCATCTCTCAGAGGGATCTGAGTCATTCGAGCATTCCTCCCGATGCAGATGAGCTCTTGGTTGCTGTATTGGATATGGCTTGCAAAGTCATTTATTAGTGATTCACATCACAGAAACAACTTATATTGTAGAGCATATTAATGATGTGAAGTACCTCTCTTTAGATAAACCACTCCTCTGCCTGTGGCATCCATTTGATACCTGATCTATGTAGCATTCTTAGAAGTGCATTACTCCTACCAACAGGTGTCACTGGGGAGTGATTGATTTGAGTGAGTGATGACCCTTTGTTCCACCAGGTAAATCCTGGAGGGGGGTTGGAGAGACTGGACAATAGCTGGAATCAGGGCTGGCCTTAAGTGTTACGGCGCCCTGTGCGGGCTTCCCCCATGGCGCCCCCCCCGTCTTTCACCCCACTATGTATGTGTCCCTTTCCTCTTCCTTGCCATGTCTGTCTCTCCCCCCCCTCCACCTGTTCTGTCTCTCTCCCACCTCCTGTCTCTCTCTCTTCCCCCTCGCTTGTTCTTTTTCTCTATCCCCCCTCCACCTGTTCTGTCTCTCTCTCCCTCTGTTCTGTCTCTCTCTCTCCCCCCCTTCACTCTGTTCTGTCTCTCTCTCTCCCCCCCTTCCCCCTGTTCTGTCTCTCTCCCCTCCCCCTGTTCTGTCTCTCTCTCTCCCCTCCCCCTGTTCTGTCTCTCTCTCTCCCCTCCCCCTGTTCTGTCTCTCTCTCCCCTCCCCCTGTTCTGTCTCTCTCACCCCCTGTTCTGCCTCTCTCCCCCTCCCCCTGTTCTGTCCTTCTCTCACCCCCTGTTCTGCCTCTCTCTCCCCCCTCCCCCTGTACTGCCTCTCACCCCCTGCTCTGTCCTTCTCTCACCCCCTGTTCTGCCTCTCTCTCCCCCCTCCCCCTGTTCTGCCTCTCACTCCCTGTTCTGTCCTTCTCTCACCCCCTGTTGTCTCTCCCCCCCCTTGCCTGCAATAGAAAGTGCTGCTCGGCTCCCCATGCCTGCATTAAGAATGGAGCCTGCATTGAGCATGGGGAGCCGAGCAGCACTTTCTATTGCTGTCTGTGGCTCCCTGTGAAGCAGACGCTGCTCTGCTTCACAGGGTGGGGGCGGAGCTACACCACTGAGCCAGTTAGCTCCGCCCCCTCCCGGACCCAGCACAGCATGCCGAGCAGAGGGCTGGTGAGGGGGGATCTTTTGATCTCCCCCAGCCAGTGCCACTACCGGCTTTTTTTTTTTTTTTTCAATGGCCGGGCAGGCGCCCCCTGGAGTGTTGTGCCCTGTGCGATCGCACAGGTCGCACACCCCTAAGGCCGGCCCTTGCTGGAATGGCGGGAAGGAGAGACAAGACATGTGGAAGGAGCAGGAAGCAGAATGGACAGAGTGCTCTGAAACTATTTATATTTAAAAGTAAAGCTTTCATCTTGGGCTTAGTTTAAGTGCCAAGAAGCTAGGGATTAAGAAGCCAAGGTTTATGGCCTAGTACTGTAACTAAAAGTAGAACGTAACTGCTGCAGAACCTCTTTCAAAATCATCCTTATCGACCAGGAATCAAGAGCCATTTTGGTTCTTTGCTGAACCTCTCTGAAATTAAGTACACATGTTATCTAATTAATTCAATGCTATATAGAATATAACAGTTGTATGTTTGTAACTTTGTTTGTGATATCCTTTTAGATATATTGTTTTTACCGGCAGAGGTATAAATAATGCATACTATATATATCACAACGTCTTTTGGTATTCATCTTTACATAATTTATCTGTATTCTCGAATCAAAGAAATGTATTGTTGTACTGTTATTCTTTTTTGTCTGAATAAATATTTTTTCATTATTAATTAATAAGTATTTAGCCTAATTTAGCTTACAGCAGGCCACAACCACAACAGTTGCAAGACCTCTGTCGCTCCAACTGCAGGCTTAGATAGCAAAGTTCCAATATCTTGGGATACCGGTTGTGTGTTCAGCTCGCACTTTCTATTCTTTTACCCCATAGCATCAGATGGTCTTCTGGTAGATTTTAGGGGCAATTTGGTTGGTGTAACCATCCGATGGTCCCGTTATAGAGTGTATAAGCCCAGAGCTCTGAAAAAACATGTCTTCTCACAGCCTGTGTTAGCTTTGCCCACCCGAAAGTTATGATTTTACTAATTGTCCAGTGATTATAAATAAATCAAATATGGAGCAGTAAGTAATATTGCTAAAGTACAAAGTATTCAAACCAAAATAAATAAAATAGATGGTAACAGTCAGGATTAACAAAAGGTACAGGATGGATAGCCGCTGATACCAAACCATAATGTCTGAAGAAGGATAGTGATATATTCATTGGTGGTTAGTATTAACAGATAAAGGGTGTGAGCTCACATTCAGTGAATCCATCTATGAAAACAGCCCATGGGAGACCAAAAAGCCTTAGGTTATAAGCAATTATTTTGTGGACCCATCATTCAGTTCTGCTCCTAGTGAAAAGAAAAATGTGTGCATTTGAATCTGGGTTTTGTCACCAGTATGCACTAATGGCTTAACACTAATAGTGAGTTGCACTTTAGTTAATGTGAGATGAACACACAAACCTGGTAAATGTATAAAGCATTGTTAAATGTTTGAGGTAATCTCTCTGATTTAACTATGCATTATCCATGGTCAACTGAGCTCTTCTTGCAGGAGAATTAACCAAGTTTGTAATTAACCAAGTTTGTACCTACACAAAGTATGGACGACTAGATGAGATTAAAGGGACTGTATCACATAAACATTGTTTATCCTGTGGAATGATATGTAAATTAACCATTTTCAATGTGATACTGCATGTGTAATTTGCATATCAAACCACAGGGGGTGTCATAAGCAGGAAGCACCACATACACATCAAAAAACACATTTGTATCATAGTTTTGTTATTACTTGCAATTTTGCTAGCACAGTGTATAGATCATTTTCAATTATTTTTTTTCTCTACATTCTCATTATAAGCAATGTTTAAGTGATGCAGTCCCTTTAAAATGTTAATTTCACCTCAACTCACTTTTAGTGAATAGTTACCATAATGTTCAATCCAAAAACTGACCGGAAAATATATTTATTAATAATTAATTAATACAATAATACTGAATACTATTAAAGAAGGTTAAAAGTTTAAATGTTTTTTTAAAAGTGGATCTTTCCAGAACAACTTAAAACATATTATGTATTTTATTTTTTTTCAATTCAATAAAGCAGTATCACTGCAAAACAATTCTAAAATTAATTACAAGGTATGGTAAGTTAAAAAACAAATTTGTTGTTTAACATTAGTTAGATGAATGTCACACATGATTGTGACACCCCCACGCACATGAGGAATTTGAATGTCAGTTGTTTGCATCGTGATATGCTTTTTCATGTTTACCTCTATTTGTCATACAAGCACCAAAGCTGATTTATAGTTATAAATATGTAAGATGTGGTGTTGTGTTTTACACTGAATAAATGAAGCTGTGTATAGCAGCCAGTATTACAGTTACAGCATATTTTGTAAATTAAGCAAAAGGTTAGATTACTTATTTGTTTTCAGTTTGTTTATTCCATGTTTGTGGAACTCTATGAGGGAAATAACCTCAACCTTAGTTTGTTTGCAATGTCAAAAATAGTAAGTAACATTCTGGAAGTTGACATAAGGTTATAAGAAGTACAGAGAACATGGGAATGCAAAAAAAAAAAGTATGTATGACTTAATTATCAATCTATATAGATATTTTCTGGTATATGTATATTTTGTTTTGAACATTAGCCATTACAGCTCTTTTAACATATCCCAATAATACATTATACATTTATTAATTTAAGAAAGCAAAGTATTGAATTAAACAAAATGTAATATTTAGCAAAATAAATGTATATTTTTTGAAGGCACCAAATGGGAAGGTTAAAGATTTGCAACAACGTTGATGCCAAATGGCAAATTATTTGAGTAAACTAGAAAAATGGTCAGAGCTGTGTAAACTGGCATTTAAAGGGACTCTGTTACCTAAACCTTTTCTTTTTTCTTACTGTGAATGAAAATAATAAAACATGAGTGCAGATGATCTATACAATATGTCAGCAAAATTTCACTCAAATACCTAAATTAGATTTAAAATTGTGTTTTTAAACGTGTCTGTTCAGTCTGCAGTTTATGACATCACCTGTGGCTTGAAATGCAAATGTTTTTCAGCAGGAAATGTGTAATTCACAGATTACACCACAGGTGATGTCATAAGCAGGAAATGCCACAGACATATTTAAAACACACTATTCTCTTAATTGAGGCATTTTTTGTGCAATTTTGCTATCACAATGTATACATCATTTTCACTCATTTTTTATTCTCTACATTCACAGCAAAAATAATGTTTAGGCTATACAGTCACTATAATGTGGATACGTGCAAGATCACGGATTTAGGAGTAATAATTACAGAAGACTTAAAGGTAGATAAACAATGTAATAGAGCAGCAGAGAATGCTAACATAATGATTGGTTGTATAGGGAGAGGTATAAGCAGTAGAAAGAGGTAATTGCTCATACTATTGAGCACTGGTGAGACCTCACTTGGAGTATTTTACACCGCATAAGAGACTATATCTCCAAAGTATTGATACTTTGGGGAGAGTTTAAAGAATGACTACTAAACTGGTTCAACGATTGATGGTTAAAACTTACTAGCAATGGTTACATTTTTTTTAACATGTATAGCTTGGCACGAAGATGAGGAAATGACAGAAACAATGAAATACATAAAGGGAATCAACACAGTAAAGGGAGTATATTTAAAAAAGAGTATATTTAAAAGAAGAAAAACTATCACAGCAATTGGACATATGGGTCTCTCCACTTCAATTCAACTTTGGAAGTTGATTTTGATTTTTAAGACTAAGTCAAACTTGTCACCCAAAAAACCCAGGTTTGAATCTTCCCTATTGAAAGTAATTGAAGGCAAAATGAATGAAACTATTTTTGAGGCTAAGTAAAACTCAGGTGCTGAATTTGATTTGGTCTAAAAAATAACTTTGATCATTTCATCTCCCATTACTATAAATGGGGAATATTCCAGTCTGGGCTTTTTTTCTAAGTCAAACTCGGGTGCCGAATTTGACTAAGTATCAAAATGAAAGTCAACCTCCAAAGATGAATCTTAGATAGTAGACCCAATAGTCTAAAATTAGAGCTGCAAAGGTTTACAAGCATGCAAATGTTATATGCCATATATTAGAGATTGATGAAAAGGCAACAAAACCAAAAATGTATGAAAAAATTTAATTGTATGAAATATTTAGATTTTTTGGCAAGTATTTTAAAAAAAATAGGAACATTGGAACTTTAAGTCAAACATATCATTGAACGTATTGGAGTCAAACATAGAAGAGTTTTAAATAACAAAGTGGTTAGAAAAAGATTTAAAAAAATTTGGGCAGTTAACTTTCCACTGCACCCATAGTGAACCCACATGGATTTGCCACTGCACTCATATTGCACCCATATGAGCTTGTCACATCCCCTTGGGACCTAGGGAATTCAAGAAACCTAGTGGAAGCAAGAAACATAAAAATATAATAAAACATATTGGAGTACTCACAATACAGTTGGGGCTAGGTAAATGTTATATGCCATATATTAGAGATTGATGAAAAGGCAACAAAACCAAAAATTAATGAAAAAATGTAAGTGTATGAAATATTTTGATTTTTTGGCAAGTATTTTAAAAAAAATAGGAACATTGGAACTTTATGTCAAACATATCATTGAACGTACTGGAGTCAAACATAGAAGAGTTTTAAATTAAAAGTGGTTAGAAAAAGATTTAAAAAATGTTGGGCAGTTAACTCTCCACTGCACCCATATTGAACCCACATGGATTTGCCACTGCACTCATATTGCACCCATATGAGCTTGTCACATCCCCTTGGGACCTAGGTGATTCAAGAAACCTAGTGGAAGCAAGAAACATACAAATATAATAAAACATATAGGAGTACTCACAATACAGTTGGGGCTAGGTAATTTGTGGTCCCATGCTGCTGTAGGCAAATGCTTTTTCTGCTCCCTCTCAACCTATTCAGTGAATATGTACATGGTTGAGTAAAGTGAATAAAGGCATTTTATTTGTTATAATCTATTTATTACTGTAACCTTTCACTCATATCTGCCCTGGTGGATCAATTGTAAACTGTAAAAGAAACAAAAATATGTCTAACATCAGCATTTCCCTTAGTAGATGATCTTAGATATCTGCACTGACTATAAAACCCAACAATCCCTAAATACATACATTTGGTATGCTAAGTAATGATGAACAACAAACCAAGATACTTCCTTTATACACACAAATATCGCATCTACCACAAGGAATAATGTAAATCTCTGACATGTTTAGACTTATGGTGCCTTTCTCATCCAGGCAAACTGTGCTGCAGCCATAATATTTATATAAACATGAAAAAATAATTTACTATTCACCCAAATATAAATGTAAACGCTTCCATATCATTTGCTGTTTTTCATTAAGCCAGAGGCCCTAATTTAATTTCCCCCATGCTCTTTTTAAGTAAAAGGCTAATGTGAAACACAGCAGGACGTCAAATATGCAAATAGAAATAGCTTTCCTCAGCTTGATATGAGACAGCATAGTAATTTCAGTATCTTTAGTTCTGCCAAGGTATTGGATGTTTGACACACATTATCAATTGATTTTCAATTCTAAATAGACTACAGCTACAAGATTGCTTGAACTTAATGCCTACTCACTTCTTCAAATAATCCTAATAGGTTGGTTTGGCAAGATCTACACTTAATAAAACCTTGCTGAATTCTCTCAAAACTTAGATCAGCAAATGCATAGAGGTAAAGATGGATTCAAATGTATCTTAAAGTCCACATATAACATGAATAAGGTGGTTTCTGGAAGTTTGATGTTACTATTAAACAGGAAAACAAAAACTGGGATGCTTATTAGAGTTGAGCGGACACCTGGATGTTCAGGTTCGAGAGGTTCGACCGAACTTCGGAAAAAAGTCCGGGTCCATGCTCGAACTTGACCCCGAACCCGAACCTCATTGAAGTCAATGGGGACACGAACTTTTGGCCACTAAAATGCCTCTAAAAAGTCTTGGAAAGGGCTAGAGGGCTGCAAAAGGAATTAAAATGTGGGTAAGAGTAGGACAAGTGCCCTGCAAACAAATATGGATATGGAAATAACTTAAAAAAACATAAAATACATACAAATTAAAAATACTGTACTATTTAGCACCCAAAACGATTAGAATGTTGTGCTCTGTAAGCACAGTATTTGACGGTTCTATTTGACTCTCAGATGTAATACATGTAATGCTATTGCTATTCTATAAACTGAAATAGAGTCCCCATTCATTAGAATAGGTAAATTGACCGATTCTTATGAATGGGGACTCTATTTTGGTTTATAGAATAGCAATAGCATTACATGTATTCCATAAACCGAAAGTCTATAAACCGAAAGACATTCGGTTTATAGACTTTCGTTTTATAGAATACATTTAATGCTATTGCTATTCTATAAAAAGAAAGTCTATAAACAGAATGTCTTTCGGTTTATAGACTTTCGGCTTATGGAATACATGTAATACTATTGGCTTTCTATAAACCGAAATAGAGTCCCCGTTCATAAGAAATATAATGTATGAATAAGGACTCTATTTCGTATGAATGGGGACTCTATTTTGGTTTATAGAATAGCAATAGCATTACATGTATTCTATAAACCGAAAGTCTATAAACAGAATGTCTTTTGGTTTATAGACTTTCGGCTTATAGAATCCATGTAATGCTATTGGCTATTCTATAAACCGAAAGTCTATAAACTGAATGACTTTCGATTTATAGCCGAACCTCGAACTCCAACACGGACAAACAGTGAAATGTCCGGGTTCGGGTTTGTGGCACGGACACCGTAATGTCCGGTACGAACCCGAACAGTGCGGTTCGGGTTCGCTCAACACTTTGGTTACTTAATTTGGTCAAAGTGTTATTGAGCTTATCCACCACAGTGCCTCTGACAGGACTAGTATCATTGTACAGGGGTGGGGAACCTGTGGCCCTACTACATTTCCCATATTCCTCTGCCAGCCTCTTAGCTGAAAGACCATTATGGGAGTTGTAGTTCATCAGCAGCTGGAGGGCTGCCTGTTCCCCACCCCTGATCTAGTGTCTCATGGGCATAGAAACAGTTCACACTGCTGTCAAAGCCTTTTAAATCTCTTGCCATGTAAACAAAAAGAAGGGCCAGATTTACTCACTATAACTATGTAATGTCACAAAAGGACAAAGTGTGTGCACTGTTTAGACTATTTATGCTTGCAATAACATTCACACATATTTGCATCTTCATGTCGACCATCTCCAGGTCCAATAAATAAAGATATGCTGGATCAAGAGTCTGATTTAGTGTTGACCTAACATTTTAAATTTTGCCAAATGTGTCTAAATTGGATACTAACATTGCAGGTAAGTAGTCCATAGATTTCATTACAATGCCATTTCGGGAAGGCGGGGGACGCTTCCAGCACTATTCTATGCATAATTAGTCACTGCACATGTTCTGAAGGCAACTTTACATAAATATTTGTTCAGCGTATGCAACAGTTCTGGGTCTCAATGCAAACTTGGTACGTAAAAACCAACAATGGGTCAGGGTACAAGAAAAGAGTGGTTCACCTGAAAAGAATCCACCCTATGGATGAGCATGAGTTTTTTTATACGCCTTCTTATACCAAAGAGGGGTGCACAATACAAAAAATAGACAGGAAAAAAAAAGCTAGTTGGTAGCAGGCAAACAGATCAGGGCTGGCATCAAAAGAGCAGAGTCACTAACTGGCAGAGTGGGTCAGAACAAGTTGCAAAAACGCAGAATCATGGCAGGCAAACCTCAGCAACAGAAGTAAAAAAAAACCTTGCTACACTAGTAAAAGCACAAAGGCACCATCACAGGCAAAGTACAAGTGAACACTGATGGTTTGAATAACCATCCTGGAAATGGCTAACCAATGAACATGTTAATATTATCCATTTAAGCATTGAAAAGCAGGAGGCCAGAATATGTCCTACACATGTGCAGACCATGGATCTATGTGTGCCTCATTCAGCTGGTGGAAAGCCGACAGAGTCGCGCTGAAGGAGAGTGCACCTTGCGAATGGTGCCACATGTGGAGTAGAATACCTCTGCAGTAGTCTTTTGGTTCCACCGCATGTGACCATGGAGGGTCCGAAGAAGGTAAGGAGTATTTTCATTTCATTTTATTCGTTCGTACGAATCAATTGACCTACACATTCCATAAACCGAAAGTCAATAAACCAAACTTCGTTCAGTTTATAGACTTTCGGCTTATGGAATACATGTAATGCTATTGACTTTCTATAAACCGAACTAGAGTCCCCATTCATAAGAAATTCTTATGAATGGGGCTCTCGTTCAGTTTATAGAAAGGCAATAGTATTACACGTATTCTATAAACCGAAAGTCTATAAACCGAAGGTTGTTCGGTTTATAGACTTTCGGTTTATTGAATACATGTAATAAGAATTTCTTATGAATGGGGCTCTCATTCCTCAGAGAAACATAATAAGATTTGAACACACAGAAGGATGTCCAAAACTTGACACAATATGGAGACTGCAGGCATCCATCTTGTTATCCTTGAATTCTGCTTTATTCCTATGTACCAGTCTCAAGATTACTGTTCAATACCTCTGACAAGGCCCATCACCAGCCTTTTAGAGTTTAGAGTTAAATAATTGGTTTAATTGTTATCATTGGTTTTATAATATCATTGGTATCATTGGTTTTAATTAACTGTCAGATGTATTTAGTTATGGTATGTAAGGAGAAAACCTCAGATGGTGGAGGTTCTAACCATAGAAGGCCTACTAGAAAGAGCTCAGGACTAATTTTTCAACATTAACCCATCTATAATGGTCTCTAGAAGACTGCTATAGTAGTAACTGTACATATCTGACAACCTTGCAATATCTAGGTATTTTGTTCACCCATATGAATCAAAATATTTACTTTACAAGGTAAGTTCAAGTCATACCTGAGGACAGGGATTGAATGTTAGGTAAAATATTCATTTTTTTGAGTAGATCCTCCCCAGCCAAGAAGATTCCTCTGTATATTCTCTGCTCACTCTCAACTACGGATGAAGCCAACCTGTGGAAGTTCTGAAGAGTAAGGGCATTGTTCTATTAGCTAAAACTTTAGTGAAAATATAATATCTATTTATGAGGGATATAGGGCGTAAATGGTACAGAGTGCTGGGTCTTTCCCATCCTTAAGGATGACTACTATACAAACTTCAAGCATAGTTGGTGTTGGGGGAGTACCTGTCATGAATGAGTTCTGTATAATGAGGGCATGGGTATCCATATGGTGAACGGGGAACAAGGCATCAACCCCTCCCCCCAAAAGGCAGAGGAGTGCAGCAAAAGTTTTTATTTAATTATTACACCCCCTTAAGACTGGTTAGGTCTGCTCTCTTCTTCTAATAGCTGGATCCCTCCCCATTCATTCTAGCCATTCATTCTTGATTTTCAAGATACTGGGACATTTTTCCCAATAGCCTGCCTGCCTTTGGGCCATTATTAGACGTGGCCTGCAATTTTTTTTATTCCTGCCACGAGAAAGCACTTACATGTGCTCCATCTTGGTTTAGCAACTAACTTAAGAAAAAATACTCTGCCACTGTAATCTCATGCTGGTCAGGTCAGGAAGAGCTGCTGCTCAGCACAGAGGAGTGCGGAATAAGGTAAGTTCCGCTCCCCTTACCATATCTGTCCCCAATCACCCCCTAGTATCATATATGTCCCCAATCACCCCCCTAATGTCATGTGTCCACAATCACCCCCAATGTCATCTCTGTCAATATTCTGCACATTCAGTGTAGTCTCTGTCCCCAATCACCCCCCAGTTTCTTCTCTGTCCCCAATCACCCCCCTACTTGTCATTTCTGACTACTATTGCCCCCCCAAAGTATCATCTATGTCCCCAACTGGCCTTGCCACAGTATCATGTCTGTCCCTAATTGTCCTCCACTGTCATATCTATCCAGAAACGGCCCCCCACTGTCATCTCTGTCTGCAATCAGCCCCCCCAATGTCATCTCTGTTCGCAATCGGGCCCCCAATGTAATCTCTGTCCCCAATCTGCCCCCAATGTAATCTCTGTGCCCAATCAGCCCCCCAATGTAATAGCTGTCCCCAATTGGCCCCCAAAGTAATCTCTGTGCACAATAAGCATCCCAATGTCATCTCTCTGCCCAATCATCCAATCGGCCACACCCCCAGTGTCATCTCTATCCCCAAACGGAACTTTGACATAACAGTGACAGTCAGACTGTTCTGATAACTGGGAGAATTGGTAGAGTTAACTGCTGCAATGGTCCAGCAGTCAATACCACCTACTTCACAGTAAAAAGAAATCAATTAAAAAAACACATTATAGGGTCCTGTGCTGTGTATAAAAAAATACTGTAGGATCCAGTCTTTCAGCATGTAAAAATCCTTGATGTTCCCACATAAAATGTGTGAAACAAGTTAAATTGCTTGCTTTCCACATAATGTATGCAACAGAGGAAACAAATACAATAGTGTAATAAAGTTGATAATAATAAAAATGTTATGAAAGAAAAATATTCAGACTTACTCCAATACTCCAAATACAACCCAGAGCACAATATAAACATGAACAGTCCTGACTTCATGGCACTGTAGCAGAATGCAACTCGCTCTCGCCGAAACACTGAAGAAGTGGTTGGTGAGGATTCAGGCGACAAATGATCTCTGTGTGATGGATCACAGAATGTACCAGTGTAGCCTTTTCTCTGTTGTTTTCTTTCCTTGAATGGGGACCTACTCAGGACATATCTGCATTGCAGTTGCAGCTGAATTATGATATCACCAGATTCCATGACCTCGCAATCTTCAGAGCATGACTTTGGGTTGATGATAAATTTCAGGTGGCTCTGCCAGGCATAAGCTGTAAGCAGGGAATTTTCTTGTAAGTAGAACTGGTGCAAGGTTTTTCACAACCCCAGGCAAAACCTAATTTTACTGCCTCTTGGCACTGCCCCCTTGGCCCAACCCCATGATACCATACCTGGGACATCCATCATTTATAAAAAACAACTGCCTGCAACTTGTGACAATGATAAAGTATAACTCCCATCATGATATGCTGAGCGAGACAGACAGTGGTACAGTATCACTCCCATCATTATATATGGAGCAAGACACTGACAGTGACACAGCATATCTCCCATTCCTATATACTGAACCAGACACTGACAGAGATACAGCATATCTTCCATCGTTCTATGCTGAGCCAGACATGGACGGTGTGATACAGCATAACTATGCTGAGCCAGACTCGGATGGTTATACAGCATAACTACCATCATTATATACTGAGCTAGACACTCACAGTGACACAGCATAACTCCCATCATTCTAAAGTATGGCCGCCATTTGCGGTAGTGCACCAAATAATGAACCAGAGATTGACAGTGATATATAATACAGTAGTGTGAAAAGTGATCGGCGCTAATCAAACCAAAAATACAACAATAATAACCAGTGCAGCAAACACTAGTGTGGCTCCTCCAAAACACACATCAAATGGTGAAAAACAAACAAATAAAGTGTTGCGCAAATCTAAAAATATGCTTATCTTAAACAGAATGTATCTCAGCAAGAGTGCATGTAAATAGATAAAAAAAAACCAGAAAACAGAACACAATGTGTAGCACAGAAAAAATGGATGAGATATATTATCCCCCAATATAAATTTACTCACAAAGTGCAGAGCCTACAAACTGGCTCTGAGTATGAACGCAGCAAGGACTCTAAGTCCTGTCATCCATAGCCGCCTGCAGATAAAGTGCAGTGGAAGTGATGGTCAGCAGATATCCCAGAGCTCCAATCGATGGTATTAAACAAACAGCAACTGGGAAAATAAGAATAACCAGATGTAGAACAAATATGAAAAAAAAATGTAATATCCCTCCAAACCTGAGGCTTACATAAAAAAAGATTAAAAACAACAACGGAATCATCACCAGTCTTTGCGCTAAAGAGTCCCGTGTAGTCAAATCCTACGGCAATCTCTAGGCAGATCGGGGCTTTCAAACGGCAAGGGAACAGGATCCGATCACAGAAGCCAGCTTCCGGGTACAAGTCTCATACAGCGTCACCAAACTCTCGCGACGAGTTTCGCCCAATAGGGCTTCTTCAAGGCAGTCTAATATAGTGATGTAGAATAACTCCCATCATTATGTTATGAGCCAGACACAAACTGTTTTACAGCATATCTCCCATAATTATATGCTGAACCAGATATGGATGATGGTACACAATAATTCCCATCATTATATAATAAGCCAGACTCTGACAGTGATACAGCAAATCTCCCATCATTATCTACTGAGCCAAACACTGACGTTGATACAGCATAACTCCCATCTTTATATAATGAGCCAGACACTGACGTTGATACAGCATATCTTCCATCATTATTTACCGAGGTTGATACAGCATAACACCTATCATTATATACTGAGCCAGACAATGACTGTGACACAGCATACCACCCATCAATATATGTTTAGCCAGACACTGACGGTCATACAGAATAACTCCCATCATTATATATTGAGCCAGACACAGATGATGGTACATAATAATTCCCATAAGTATATAATTAGCCAGACACTAACAGTGATACAGCATAACTACCATCATTATATACTGAACAAGACACTGAGGTGTATACAGGCATCTTATTATCTCTTGCTCGTGTTTGATAATGTAAAATAATAAAATGATGGTAACATTCCCCCCCTAACATGTGCACTAGTATTGATGTCACCTTTGCTGTATCTTATGGTATCAGCCCTATAAAAAATTAAAAAAACTGATAATGCCTAGAAGCTGTTTTATGACGGATATGATGCTGAGTGATGAATGTGGGTGTGCGAGCTGCACGGGGTGACAAGCTTGCAATACAGAAGTTTTTATTTAGAAATGGGTCATAGTAGAAAAAAGATTGAGAACGTTAAAGAAAAAAAAAATTAGAGATTGAAAGAGAAAAAGAAAAAAAATGGTGAGGAATTAGGCTTTGATAGGCCACAAGAGAACCAGAAGAGCATAGCACTGCAATGTCTGTGATGGGCGGTTACTAAAGAATGGGAACTGGATGCTCTAGGCTACTTTCGATTTTTTTTTTTCCTTTTTCTTTTATATTTAATTATTTTCTTCAATTTTCATAGATATACAAACAGTATAAAAAAGTACAAAATACTTCAAAGTGCAGTATATTCAAAGACAACAGACAAACACGTACAATAAAGTGCAGAGAGCAGATATTGGGGGTTGAGACCGTCTGGTCTTAGTCTCTTATCTAAGGTGCAGAAATATGTATTTAACACTACTAGCTATATAGATTATTCAATTAGTTCAAATAATCTCACAGGTTGAGTAAACCAAATCCTTCGGCCTAAAAGGCATATTAAATATTCAGTAATTCCTCAAGTAGGTGCACTTTTTAGGAAATATTTATTCCCAATGCCGCTTTCCCTTCCCCCTCTCAATCTATACACAAACATATCAAAACAAAAATCACATGAGGAATTGTATTAGACTGGGGTGGATCCACCTAAAGGATCCTCACCAGAATTCAAGCTTCATCAAATTACCTCTTACTAGTTGTTGATCACTGGAACGCTTCCCGGGGTTTTCAATCCTGGAGCTACTAAAGCTCCTTTTATAATATAGTATACACTAATGCTCTTTGGGGGAAATCAGCTGAATCCAATAGCTCTTAGCTACTTTCATGCATTACAAGTTACTTTCCTCATTTTTAGAGGCTACCATCAACATACAATGAATAAAATGAAATTCAGAGATACTGCTCTAGGAGTGAATGAGCCAGTGATGCACCGAATACAGAAGAGTAAATAAATGCAGGACACATTAAGTAAAAGCTCTTAAATAAACATGTAAAAAATCGAAATAATAAAGAAATCAGGGGGAATATTGAACATTAAGAGGTTTGCCACTAAGCCTCGATAAATTTCATCTAATTTTAATAGTATTTTATTTCTTCTTAAATACATGTATCCCACCTCCAACCCCCAGCAGAGGTAGAATTGACTGGACTATCATTTCCTTATTAAGTCTCAGTGCCAGTAAGCAGTAACACTTTTAGTGCCAAAAGAGTAACTACAAATGCTGCATCACCCCTCCAGCCCTCATTGGGTTAAAGATTTTGAGAGAGATAAATATTGGCTCATTTAAGAATAAAAAATGTAAACCACTAAAATATTAGTGACATTTTGACAAAAAGTGCACTTTGAAAAGTAGAGGTGATGAGCGCTTGGTGGAGCCAGTGGTGTATCTTGATTTTATGCTGCCCTAGGCAGACAAAATCGGGGCACCCCCCTACCCAAGCTGCACACCCATGTTACACACCTAAGACATGCCCCATCACCTCCATTTCATGACCCCACATCACACATAACATTCAGACTCACATCAAGCTCATACTCCCATCACACACACACTCCTACTCCCATAACACTCAGTCACACACTCCTACTCCCATCACACTCAGTAACACACTCCTACTCCCATCACACTCAGTCACACACACTGACTCCCATCACACACACTGTCTCCCATCACACACACTCTGACTCCCATCACACTCAGTCACACACACTGTCTCCCATCACACAAACTCTGACTCCCATCACACTCAGTCACACACACTTTCTCCCATCACACACAATCTGACTCCCATCAGCACTTACCTTTCCCTGTTCGGCTTCCCGGCGATTGTGCCGACAGGTCACGTGACCGGGCGCGCGTATGACGGAGGTTTCTCTGTGCTGCCTGTTCGCCTCCCCGTGCAGCCCGGCAGGCAGAGCGATGGTGAGGGGGGATCTTCCGATCCCCTCTCACCTCCGTCTCTGCCTGCAAGCGTGGTCTTTTTTTTTTTTGTTTGTTTTAAAGGCCGGGGGTTTTTTTTTTTTTTTTTTTTTTCAGTGCTGGGGGGCGCTGCCGCCCCCCAAAATTTTTCGCCCTAGGCATCCGCCTAGGATGCCTCGCGGTAAATACAGCACTGGGTGGAGCCCTCCAAGAATAACTGTAACTTGTATAATTAAGCACATGGCTTGTGCAAAAGTTCTTAATGACAGCTTGGCAGGAGTGTTTCTACTGTATTTTATCTTGGGGACAGAAATGTCACTGGGAAGCTGTTTTGGGACAGAGATGACCCACTGTATCTACCTTCCAGCAAGAGGATCGTATGTATTCCACTCTCCCTGCTACATATGCTCCATGTCTCCCACACCTGACCTGAGCAGGGTCAAGAGAAGTCATTGCAACATCATTTGACTCTGTGATCTACCAATTCCACGGTCAGGGAGAGCGCATTATGCTGCCAGTACCACCAACAACATGTTGAGATGATAATACGCGGTGCTAAGTCCACACAGGCAGTACATGAAAAAAACATACAAAAATATATATATAATGTCAGCTAAAAGAGCTGCAGTACCAGACAGTGCCTCGCTCTCCTCCATGCTGCCTTACATAAATATAGACGAGTGCAGGTGCCCCTAGTAAACGTGCATCCTGGCTGTTGCCTATAGGTGGCACTTTCTCTGCTTGTGACCTTGGCACAAATGCTACTGCTGCTGGCCTCATCCTCTGCTCTTGGATTTTTGTACTGGTCTCCTTGAAGCTTTAGTTTTTTTTTTCCTGTGGAGCTGTAGCCTCTTCCCTGTCAGATACTGGCAGTACTCCTGTACCCCACTGATACCTGCTGACAATTATTTCCAACCCTGGAAATAATTGTATACCAGCCCAATAGCATTCATCATTACACCAGCCCCACGACATTGCATCATTATTTTCTTGTGCATAAAAGGGGAAAAACACATTTGAAGAAAAGAGTATTTATAAATAAGACAGATAACAAGTTCTGTAGGAAGGTTTCAAAAGTGGAGAAATCAGCAAGAACAGTCCATTGATGGTGATTAGACTATATTTCTAAAGTTTTTGTGAATGAAGACGATGTCACTAGGCACTAAAACCAGAGTGACTCACCCTGTTCTATGACTTAAGTAGGAAGAGCATAAGAAAATCTATGCCAATTTAGCAGTGGAAGTACATGATTACTGTCAGTATCTGCAAGAAAAAGGCTGCAGCTCACCAGGAAAAGGCTAAAGGTTTAAGGAGCCAAGCACAAAAACCCAGCGGCACAAGGTGAGTCTAATAGCAGTTGCATTTGTGCCAAGGTCACAAGAGACAAACAATGTGGCCATGTTTACAACCGCTGCCTGAGATAGCCACTGAAAATGTGTGGGATTTACCATGAGTAAAGCCCTGAAGTTTGTGAGGTCATGGAATCTGGTGATGTCATAATTCAGCTGCAACTGCAATGCTGATGCTTCCTGAGTAGGTCATCATTCAAGGATGGAAAACAACATGCTCCACTTTTACAACTTTCCTAAGGAATTTTCTGCTGATTAAATGATATGTGCTTTCTTATCTGTCTTATCTATAAATACCGCATTTGCTCGATTATAAGATGAGGTTTTTTTCAGAAAAAAAGTTCTAAAAGAATGACCTTGTCTTATAATCGAGGTCGTCTTATAGTCTGACCTCAAATCGAGGTCTGACTATAAGATTTGGATCCAGGTCCCCTGCAGAGGACCTGGATCCCCCTCGCAAATAGCAGTAGATGTCTGCGCAATGCGTGCAGACATTCTCTGCAGCCGCCCGGCACGTCCGTCAGGACTTCTATGACGAAAGCCAGGAGGTCATATGACCTTCCGGCTTCATCATAGAAGTCCTGGCAGAAGTGTCTGACAGCAGCGGAGAATGTCTGCGTGTATCGTGCGGACATCTTAAGGTTGCCCCCACTACCCACCAGGGAGATTTGGGCAGCCAGTGGATGTTTGCACGATATGTGCAGACATTCCTTGGCTGCCACTACTTAGTGGGCAGGGGGGGAGACAGAGACAACACTGGGGGAGGGGGGTGACAGAGACAATGGTGGGGGGGAGGGGGAGGCAGAGACAATGCTGGGGGAAGGAGGGGGAGAGAGAGATAGACACAACACTAGGAGGAAGGGGGAGAGAGAGAGAAAAGGCTAGGGGGAGGGGGAGAGACACAATGCTGGGGGAGGGGAGAGAGGGAGAGAGAGATAGACTATGCTGGGGGATGGGGGCAGGAGAGAGAGAGACAGCGTTTGGGGAAGGGAGGGGGAGAGAGAGACAATGTTTGGGCGGAGGGAGGGGGAGAGAGAGACAACATTTGGGGGGAGGGAGGGGGAGAGAGGAAGCGTTGGGAGAGAGCCAGCATTGGGCAAGTCTGAGGGGGGCGAGAGGGATCATTGGGCAAGTCTGGGGGTAGAGGCAGGATTGGCGCATAAAAGGAATCATCATTTTTATTAAATATGAAAAAACTATTTACATGTGAAACTGTTTTCCCATAGGGTAGTCTTATATTCAGACTTTTAGTTTTTTTCCTAAAGGAATATCAAAAGTTTGGGGGGTGTCTTATAATCAGGGTCGTCTTATATTCGAGTAAATACGGTAATAAACTGTTTAAATATGCTTCAAAATGCAAATTATATATATTTATTTATAATTTGATATTTAATATATATACGTACACTTTTCAATAAATACATGAAATACAAATATATTATTGAAATAAATCAAGAGATAAAAGTTATTTAAAAAATATGTTTAACTATTTATAAAATATAATTACAAATATCAAATTGAAATGAAAACCATCTAAATGTTTATGGAGTCCCTGACACATATTCTACCTTAGTCTATGAATCAGAGAAACATCTAAATCAACAATACAAATGGGGAAGCCTCTGACTTCTTCCTCCATACCAACCTAAGGAATCTATCAATGTTCATGCCCCAGGCCCACAAAGCCATCTTGATTCCGACATTTGAAAACATGGTACTGAAAGATCTTGATAAATTAAGACAGAAAAATTGAATATTAAAATTTAAAATAATAAAAAAGCCTAAAATAATTTTGGATCAATATGGAAATTGTAATTAATGGGACACTACCACTTACATAAGATGTAACCAGATTACCTGTGCATTTAAAACAAAAACATATCAAAGACATATGTCACTGTTTTTTTTCTATATGTTTGAATTAATTGCATATAAAAGCAAAAATAACATTACTCTCCAGTATCCATTTTGAGAATTTTACCCATGATGTAACATTCTCCAAAATCTTCCAGCAAGTCTCACTTTACAACTGTGAGCCTGCATGATGATGTCATAAGGCACACCCCTACTCTCTTACTGGCTCCTTTGTATCTTAGTGGGAAGGACTAGGTGCAGGGCCGGAGCTACCGTAGGCAGCACAGGCGGCTGCCTTAGGGCGCCCCAAGGGGGGGCGGGAAAATCGCCCGCGCCCCCAGGCCCATTTTCTTGCCTTCTTGTTGATGTCCCCCGGTGCAGGTCCGTGGCTGTGAGGGAAGCGTTATGCTCCCCTTCAGCCGCGCAGATCAATAAAGTTTGTTTAAAAAAAAAGTTTGAACAAACTTTATTGATCCGCGCGGCTGGAGGGGAGCTCACAACGCTTCCCTCACAGCCACGGACCTGCACCGGGAGACAGCAGCAAGTAGGTAAGTACTGGCTGGGGAAGGGGGGAGGAGGGTGGCATATTAATTGACAATACCCTGGCATATTAAGTGGCAATACCCTGGCATTTTAATTGGCAATATCTTGGCATATTGGGAATATCCTGGCATATTAAGTGGCAATATCCTGGCATATTAAATGGCAATATCCTGGCATATTAAGTGGCAATATCCTGGCATATTAAGTGGCAATACTCTGGCATAATTATTGGCAATACCATGGCATATTAAGTGGAAATACCCTGGCATATTAATTGGCAATATCCTGGCATATCAATTGACAATACCCTGGCATATTAAGTGGCAATACCCTGGCATATTAAATGGCAATAGAGTGGCAAAATCCTGGCATATGGAGGTGCAAAATCCTGACATTTTGAGTGGCAAAATCCTGGCATACTGAGGGGCAAAATCCTGGCATATTGAGTGGCAAAATCCTGGCATATTGAGGGGCAAAATCCTGACATATTGAGGAGCAAAATATTGGCATATTAAATGGCATATTGAGTGGCTAAATACTGGCATCTACACCTGGCAGAAGAGGACACCAAGAGCACAGAGCTCTGGAGCTGGTTGAGATCTCATAACGCTGGAGAGAAGGATCCCATCCAAGAACCATGGGGACCACAAGTGATTTGATACAGCTACAAAAGAACACATAAGCTACTGGGAAAGGGGAAATAAGTGGGTCCCAACATTTACAACACTGCCAACAAGAAGATATGGACAGACAAAAACAGCGGTAATCCACATGGGAGGCAAACCCTAAAGGCTAAATTTACAGGAAAAGTACATAATTCTACAGATTATCTAACCCAAGGAATAAATCAGGAGAAAAAATAAAAATACATGTGGCTTTCACGGAGTGTGATGCGATTACTTCCTCCGGTGTTTTAGGCAAATAAAAATAGGCTGCAAGACTCTGATCAGACGCTGGGCAATCCAAAGCCCAAGTAAACATAAAAAGTAAATATCCTGTATATTTGAGGTAAATCAGGCTGGTACAAATAGTGTAGGCATGTCTATGATTAAGTGCCATTTATGTAAGAAAGATGTTAGGCATTAACATTGTGCCTCTACTATTTTTAAGGGTAATAGAATTAAAGTAAAGTATTACATATCAAGAGTTGTAGAATACAGATCACCATAATTTACAAAGTACAATAAAATTGATATGGTCCTAAGGTTAATAGAACTAAGGAGTTATATATAATAGGTGTATAATTTATTTTTCTCCTCTCCCTTAAGATATTGTCCCAACCAAGCAGGGAGGTAATGATGATGAATAAGGTTACCTCCAGGTGTCCTATGTCATCTTGATAATGACAAAATAAATGTCCATGTAATTTTAATGGGTAAGGTGTCCACACTATGGGGTGGATGAACACATATGGTTATGTTTGTAAATTGTTATGTATTAAATGTAAAATTTGGAATTGTTTGTTGAATACAGTGTACATTAGGCATGGGATCAGAAGAAAGGCAGGCTCGGGAGATATGAAATGTTTTGAATATGGTTAAATTCTGCACACTATATGCTCAGGGATTCAATTTCCCAGAAATAAAATGGCTCTCTGGTGGGTTTTATATCAAAAGTCCTGAAAATGGTGGTAAAAGTGAAACAGGGTTCCACAGAAGCAATGGGAGATTATTTTTTTTTCTTGCAATGGGAGATAGATAACAAATTATAGGGTCTCCTGGAGATAGAAAATCAAGCTAAATTATTTCAGTCTCTACTTGAGGGAAACACACTCTTTGATGTGTGGAGAATTCTCCACACACGAGAGAGAGATTGAACCTGTTTTTCAAAATCCTATAATGCTAATTCGAGGATAGATCTGGGGAACATGGGCCTGATTCAACATACCAGAAGCAAAAAAACATACAGAAATCTCCTCTTGCTGTGTTCCTTTATATAACTGAAACAACACCCATTTCCTCTGTTTGCTTTCTTCAGCTCTGCCGGTATTTTCTCTGTTTGGATGTCTGTGTATTGTTATTCATTTATTACATTTTAGCGTAGCGACCTGCCTAATTGTAGTATGGATCCGCCAATCCACTTATTAATTTTGTAGCCCTCCTTTGCACTTTTTCTGGTTCCATAATATCCTTCTTGGTGCACAGAATTGCACTGCATATTCAAAGTGAGGTCTTACCATTGACTTGTAAATAGGCAAGATAATATCTTTCTCCCGTGAATCAATACCCTGTTTTATACATGCCAATATCTTTTTGGTCATTGTAGCTGCTGACTGGCATTGTGCACAGTTGCTCAGTATGTTATCTACAATTATCTAATAGCAATTAGATATTATACTGTTGATCACTGGCAAATCATTTTTTTTTAAAGTTTATTAAAGTCATTTATATTTTATTAAAATTGTACATTTTACCATAGTCCTTGCTATCTACAGTCCTATTTTGAGAAATGTAAACCACTACATTTTTTACTTACCACCATCCTTACTAGCATAAGGACTTACCATATTCTTTTCCTTTATTATTTCTATGTGTGAAGGAACAACATTTTGGTACCATTTTAGCTGCTCCTTTCTTCTGACCTAGAGTTCACCATCTTAATCTCTTTCCAGCTGTAGCATTTGTGCCAAGGTCACAAGAGATGGAAACTGTTGCCCCGCTTACAGCTTCTGCCTGAGAGAGCCACTTGAAATGTGTATGATTTACCATAAGTCAAGCCATGAATATTGTGAGATCATGGAATATGGTGATGTCATAATTCAGTTGCAACTGCAATCATGACACCCTGAGTAAGTCACCATTTAAGGCAGGAAAAATCATAGAAAAGGCTACATGGGATCCATCTGGCAGAGTGCCAGTGTTGACTGAATCCTCACCAACAAGATCAGTTCTCTGCTAGAGTGTTTTGGAGAGAATAATGTCTTAGAAGCATTCTGCTACAGTGTCAAACTCAGCACTGTTCACAATAACACCGTGCTCCGGGTTGTATGGATAGCTTTCAAATGTGAGTCTGGATTTTCCTTTTTTTAACATTTTATAATTTAAATCAACAATATTACACTATTGTATTTGTATCTTATATTGCAAATATCATATAGAGAGCAAGTGCCATTTGAATTTTATATTTACATTTTTTGTTAAATATAATTTTTTACCAGCAGAATGACTGAATCATACAGGATTATCTTATACACATTGCAGGGCCTTTTCCCATTTTTAAAAAAATAAACATGTTGCTGGCAGACAGTGGCTTATGAACTTTATTATTAGACACCAGGGGCTGGCAGACTGTGTGTTCATAACTGAACATTGCTATGTCTATGGCATGAGGGGGAGATGGAGAATCTGTCATACCTTGTGTCTGTCAGTGATACCCAATCTGTCCTCCATTTCTGTGTGTGACAGGTAGAGGAAGGCTATTTTTGACGTGTCTTCATTCCATATTCTAAAAGGAGGAGTGAAGCAGGCTACCAAGAACTCCATTTGAATGAACTCTATAGTCATAATGACAGAAAAGAGATGTGTATTAACCTTCGAAAATATAATATTTATATTGTCATTCCGGAAAATATATAGAAAAATGTAATGGTCTGGCACATAAAAGGGAGAGTAAATGGTGTGGTACAGGTACAGGGAGAAATTATTGGGTGGATATCAGGGATCTGTAATTCTCGATACAGTCCCTGTATGCACTGTACACTCAAGAACCTACTGTAGTATGTCATGTTCAATACATTGCAACATAGAATGTCCCAGATCTGTCCGAGAATTGATCTGTCCGAGAATAGGCAGATTGCACCGATAATTTGTGTGTGTGTTGAGTCAGTTCAGCATAAATATTTTACCAGTGCCCAATAATAGCATGTTGATAAGTAAAAATCACATAAATTCAACAGTTCTCAAATACCAGTTATATTGAATCAATGGCCAAATACATAAACATCAGTGTATTTAACCTTAGGAAGTCTGAAATATTACATAGTTAGATGAAACTGATCAAATAATCTATTTAAAGGTCCACCTGTTTCGTAGGATAAACATAGCACTGAAACGAAAAACAAGTTGCGTATTGTAAGAGGGATCCTGTCGAAGCAGACATTTGTAAATTCCGATAAGGATCTCGGTATGTGGCAAGATCTCAATGTGGTCTCCATATTGACAAGCTAATATCAATACTGTGTCATAGGGTTGGCTGTCTATACAGGAACAAATCTAACCTTCATTTTACTGTAAGGCAAGGTATTGTACAGCAAATGTTAATGGTGATCTTAGACTATAGGGATGTAGTATACAATTCCGCACCGCATATCCATCTCAGCAAAACTGATACTTGTAAAATGCTGATGCTTGCCTCCAGGTGCACTCTCCACCATGCTTGCTTATTAGCTAACACTCACTTCAAAAAAGAAGCACATCATTATGCATTCTCTTTCAGATCCCCTAATATGTGAAATAGTCTCCCCCAATCCTGCCACATCATTCTCTTGTCTAAAATCCTTGAAAAATGAGTGTCTCCCGACTTCTAAAAACACTATAAAACATAGTTTACCTGTTATTAGATTACAAATAATACATTTTCCATATTGTGGGAAAAATTATAATTTGTATAGCAGTATCAATAATTATTTACCCTCTATGTTGTCTATGTAAAATAGAAACTTGAAATGTTGGTTTTATAACATCAAAGATGGGAAAAGTGCTCATGGCAAGTTCTGTGAATGTCCCTCAAAATGTCCTCCATAAAATATGTTTCTGTGAAGAATTAAAGACAAAATACAATATTCTTGAACATAGCATTGACATTTTTTAGATTTTGCTTTCTATGTAAATTTGGTATTTCAAGAATTCTGTAACGTAAAATATTGTGAAGTTATTAAATTGGTTTCAGCAAGTGTGTCTTAATTGACACTTACAATGTGAAGTGGCAAGTGTACATTAGAAATGTTTTGATATTTTATGGCATATTTAATGAGTTGATCACCTTTATTATTAAGGCATGCACAAGAATTGCTTTATCAGTCTTACTGACATATAATGAATATTGTTTATATATGTACATGTGTATATACATTCACTCCACACCCTTCTAAACCAGCTGAAGAATGATACGATTTCAGTCAATATATCTCGACTCAAACCACTGTTGTGTTAATGAAATGTGGTAACTCTTTTAAATAGTAGTTATGGATGTGTTCCTGAAGGCAAGAACAAGGATCTGATCAAGCCTACTTCAAAGACTACAATTACTGATTAATAACTACTTCAGACAGGACATCTGTAGGCACACATTAATCCATTGTAAAATACCACATGACACATTTGTGTCCTCAATTTTTTGAGCCCTAATATATTCCAACCAGTCTCAGTAAAACCTGTACCACTGACTGATGAATAGTTTGTGGAGGCTCACATTATGAATGTGTGGTCACTGAAGAGTCAAATGATTGTTTTTGCATGCACAGATGATTCATTGGTTCAAGGTTATTTCTTGCTGCAGCAATTACTATCAGGTGGGATTTTCTTAACATTTAGTTTATATGCCATTAATATCAGGTATGATTAAAATCAATGTAACACTGGCACCAAGTGTATAAAAATCATGAACAAAAATTAAGAGTTTTGCTTATTTGATTTGGTCAGAACATAATTATGATTACCAATCATGTAACAGAATGAACTATATAGAGAAAATTTCTGTTCTACCCAGAGGGCATGTGCATCCAGAGGGCAAAATGAGGTAGATAGATAGATAGACAGATAGATAGACAGACAGACAGACAGACAGACAGACAGACAGACAGACAGATAGATAGATAGATAGATAGATAGATAGATAGATAGATAGAATGAAAGCGTGAGATAGAATAACCTTCCATCAAATGAACACATGAACAAAAAATTGCAAGCAAACAGGGAGCTAAAAATAAAATGCCGATGGTCTACGCGTGTCACAGTATTTTACATGTCAAACAGTAATGCAAGTACAGTGTTATTAACAACATACTACATACAAAAAAGACTGCATTTCTCAGCCCATTGTATAAACATAATAGAAACTATATCTTTTGTTTTTATGATTTAATTAAAGTTTATTCACCACTTCATAATAAACCATCAATAGAGTAAACTGACCTAGTGTGCACACAGGAAGCATCTATTGCCATGATAACCTTTTTAATCTATTTAACCATCATCCCAATTAGCCCTCGTACAGCAAGCTGTACCATGTAGCGGGATCCACAGCACAGCTCATTGCGGGGAGCCGTGATGAGCTCTTCCTGTCAGGATGGTCTATGCCATCCTGCAGGGCTTTTTTTTTTAGAAAAATATAGCAGACTCTCACTTTGAGCATCGTTACATTTGCTGTGTAAGAGTGTGGCCTTATCTGATGCAGAGGGATCAGCACACAGCTCATCGTGGGGGGCTGCGATGAGCTGTTGAATTTAGGACATTCTATACCGTCCTAGAAGCCTTTGGGCAATAAAAGTAGGACTGCATAGAACGTCCTAAAAGCAAGAAGGTTTAAGCTGAATAAATGGAAATATCTATGTATTTGTCTTTATATTAATGTTTAGTATGTTTCATTCATTGCATTTTTCTCTGCTTTATTGTTTGTTCCAATTTAATTTTTTCTTTACTTTGCAATTCTTTAAATGCATTTATAATCTGTTTGCCTTTTAAGTATGTTTTATTCCCCTTTAATTTTTTGTACCCTAAAAGTTACAATAATATATCATTAAAAAACTAATTTATACACAAACATTCTTTGTGATTGTTTAAATCCTCTATTTATGCAAAGTCAGGTCTATGTGTTCCTTCTTGACTATTTGTTTAATTTATGTAAATGTGTTTGTTATATTTCTTGCAAGGCTGTTGTCGCTAGATTATAATATGTATTTGTACGCCATTCTTTATTACTTTTGTTTTAAATGTGTTTACATACACTATCACTTCAGTTTCTAGAATTGCAAAATGGGGCTCATAAATTCTTGCTCAAATATTGCTTTTAATCTAATGTATCTTGTATCCTTAATTGTATATACATGTATTTTAGCCACATTACTTGCCAATTTAATTTGTAGTTAATGTAACATGGCATTAAATTATAATGATTAGTTTTTTCCATTGCAGCTTCATTAGCAATCCCTCTTGCCAAACTTTAGTTAATTTGTATGTGTATCTTATTGAGATATATTGTGTAATAAATTATGTGAAGAATGAATAGGCTAAAAAAAATGGAATGAATAAAGTGATGGGATTTTTTTTTAAATTAATTTAATTTTTTGTGTATCTTGTATAACATTGAAACACTTTTTAGAAATAATTTCATTTAGAACAGCCTGCATGCCTCAGTTGTCCAAAAGAGTTAAGTTGGGTGTCCATGTACTGCAAAACCTAGTCATTCATTTTGAGGAAACATCAAACATGTTTTCCCTTGGTTCCTCATTTTGTGTATGATGTCATGAGAAAAGCTTCTAAACTGGTCCATGGTCTACAAGATAAATATCTGGAAAGACTCAAGGCTTTCAATATGTAAGAGTGAAGGACTATAATAGAAAACTTAAATACTTGAAAAGGGGAAATGCCTGGAGAAGAGGACGTAATGATAAATTAGAATCTTGTTGATACACTGCTGAATCTGATTATCATTTGAATAATTAAACCTGATGGACTTAAGACTTTTTTCCAACTAATTTACTATGTTCCTATGATTTTACAGTAAGTATAAATGTGGATAGATTAGATGGGTTCTTGTCTGCCAACATATGCAATGCTTTTATGTTCTTGTATAGGTTGGAATGTTGTCATATATGGCACTAGCTTAAGTCATTATAACTATAGCTTTCACACAAAAACATCCCAGATAACTGATACAGATACTGAATGGGTATGGGCTTGTCTAAGGCTTTGTTTATAGTTAAACCAACCAGAAAAACTGAACTATACAACCAACTTATAAACCATCAGCCTCAGCAGACGGTTCTACCATCATATTGAACATAAGGACTAGATTCTCTAGGTGATGTTCAATCACCAGCTTAATGTGCTTTCTCTAATCAGGTCTACAATAATTTCAGAGCAAGTCAATGTTCTTATATTATTATGCTTGCCTAACATGGCAATGCATGGCATTGTGTCTACTGTTGCATTAATATGTAACATTCAGCATATGGGATTACATTTATGTAATTGTAATAGTTATTGCCACTTTGTAAACTTTAATATGCATATTTATGTTTTCATACTATCGAGGTTAAGCCTAATTGTTTTTATTTATGATCACCTATGGATATTGAATACCAATCAATGAAAGAAGTGTTTGGGTGGTCTCTCCAGTGTTTTTATAGCATGCCCTACATGATTTCATTTGTCTATGATTAAACCACATGAGCGAAACACATGAGAGACTGCTTTTTTCTCCAATGTCTTTAAAACTTTATTAACAAACTTCAACATTTTATAGAGAATACTGCAATTTTTCATCTTATATACCACATTCGGAGAGGAGCACCAGTTGTTCCATTTTGTCCCATTCTTTCAATCACCAGCAGGCCATGAATTGCCAAGTATGATGGGCTGCATCTGCAGTAGTGATGACAAGGAAATCACTGCTACATTAACTATAAAATAAGTGAAAATATGCAACTTTTGTAGTACACATAAAAGTTGTGCATCAGCCAGCAGTCATGTCCCCCTTTACTATTGGTTGAGGTTTTCTTTAGAGACTATCAACAGAGAGGTTTGAAACAGTCTTTCCTGTTTGGTCTGTAAATGAGCATTCAGTCTAGTTGTATTAACTGAAAGCAGGTGCGGGTTCTAATGAATTTATCTTAACATGGACACATAGATTTTTACATGCACATGTCAGGGAGTGCATATGGGGAGGCACAGAGGTTACCCTACACATTTATTCTGTTGGTATTGCCCTTCTGCAAGGATGTATTTGTATAATACATGGATACATTTGCCATTATTAGGGAAAGATACAATATTACTAATATGTTATGTGGCTGCTAGATCAGGATTGTGGTAGGTTATACAGCATATTAACTTATATTAAAAGAGAACATCATTTAAGTTCATAGAGTGTGTTCACTCATGTTCCCTCTTTAATATATGAGATAACTGGATAGTGCGGCAAATGAAGGTCTTTTTCAGCTCAGCACTTAACCTTTCTCAAGTTGATGAAGTAAGTTCTGTTAATACTAGCATACCCCGGGCACAAGAGATATTTGTTGTTAAAATTATACTATTATGGTACCCACCAAAATAGCATACCTACTTGCTCCAACCTATGCTGGAGATGTCATGCTACCCAAGTCTCAGTGAGTCACATGTGGTGGCACTGTTTGAAATTGGCATAATTTTGGAAGGATACCTTTGCCCTCATCAATTCCTTTCTTTTTTTTTTTTTTTTTTTTATAAATATATTTTATTGAGAAAGTACAAATTACATCATAAAAAACGTTAAATACACATATATATACATCAAGTACATTATATATAAATAAATGCTAGTTAATCCTCTCTCCTTCCCCTATAATTAAAAGGAAGAAGAAGAAAGGAGGGAGGGAAAAAAAAAAAAAAAGCAACAGATATACATATCAATATAAACAAGTTATTAAATTCCCCTTCCTCTATCCATATTTATTCATTGAGTTGTAATAACCAAGTAAGGATAGAGAGGGTTACCTATAGATATATATCCATATCCTAACTCTAGCTATACTCCCCTTTTTTTTTTAACTTTAGCATTTGCACTATCCTATCTACTTCCATGTTACATCTCCCCCGAAATAGCAGGGGAGTTTACACCATTCACACACATTCATCCATTCACTCCTATTAATTTTGACTAAAAATCGCTTCGCGTCTTATTCTTTATTTTCATTTTTACTCCTCCCTTTTCACCTCCACTCTCACTCCCCCTCTACTCGTCTCACCATTTACCTATTATGTTTTTTTGTCTTTATCTTTATTGTTTTTCTTGGGAGCAACTTGAGCTATGGTTGGCCTCAAGGGCTATCTGCGTTACTTCGCAATACTGGTTCCATGGGAGCCAGACTGACATATCTACATGAGTCACTTCTTCTATTTTCTTTATCTTTTCTATTTCCTTTAACCAAGCTTTCTTTGGTGGTGTCCTATGTTGCTTCCAGTATTGTGGAATCACACTTTTAGCTGCATTTATAAGTCTTATAGTTAACGAGTTCCTATATTTCTTAACTGACAGATCGGTGTGATTTAAAAGGATTAGCTCTGGTGTAACTTTTATTTTCAATATATCTACTTGGTGAATCACTTGTTTTATTTTTTCCCAGTATTTCTTTACCTTTCTACATCGCCACCATATATGAAAAAGATCTCCTGTCTCTAAATTACACCTCCAACAAAGCTTACTAACCGATGGAAAAAATGTATTTATACTTTCTGGTACTCTATACCACCTGATTATCAATTTGTATGCCAGTTCCTGGTGCTTACTAGATATTGAGCATTTTTGTGTCATGTAAAAGCACTTTAACCAATCCTTTTCTGAGAGTTGCCTATTTAGGTCTTTTTCCCAGGCCAGGGTAAAATGGGAGGGCACCATTTCTCCCACATTTACCATCTTATATGCACGAGATAGAGATCTCCTGTCATTTACATCTTTTTTACACCAGGCTTCAAACTCTGTTTCCTTCTGGGGTATAGTTTTACCTTTCCCTATTGTCTCTATATAATGTTTTAATTGTAGATATGTAAATATTTCTATGTTGCTAAACGTATCTTTCTGTATTAATTGTTGTATTTTTCGGCATATGCCTTTCTCCACTATATCTCCCAGTGTTAAATGATTTTGTCTTTCGCTCACAAATTTTTCAAATGTTTTTGAGATTAAGCCAGGGGGGAATTCGTGGTTACCACATATTGGCATCAATAAACTTGGGTAGGTAGTAATTATTCCCCTTCTACGACATTTCATCCATACTTCAATTGTAGGGGAAATTGTGGGATGTGTCTGTTTCCCCAGTTTCTTTATTGGGTCGGCTACCCAAGGTACCACCTGGATAGGAGAGTCAAAGAACTCTCCCTCCATAGCTACCCATTCCCTAGGGTTTCTACTGTTCCATTCCTTTATTCTCACCAGGTGTATGGCCAAATAGTAGCTATATGGATCTGGTACGCCTAATCCCCCCCGTCTTCTATCTTTTATCATATATTTATAAGCTATTCTATTAGGTTTATTGGCCCAAATATATTCTGTGAAGATCTGTCGAATTTTAAGAAAAAATACTGGTGGTATATGGATTGGGAGCATTTGCATCAGATACAGGATCCTAGGCATGATGTTCATCTTTATGACCCCTATTCTACCTAGCCAAGTTATGTGAGGGAGCGCCCATTTCCTTGTATCTCCCAGTAGGGTTTTAAGAAGTGGCTTAAAATTTGTATCATATAGATCTATCGCATCTGGTGTCAATTGTACTCCGAGATATTTCAGTGTACCATTACACCATCTAAAGGGATATTTTGACCTTAATATCTCCTCGGTCCCTATCTGTATGTTGATATTCAGCACCTCCGATTTTGATTGATTTATTTTAAAGTCTGAGACTTTTCCGTAGTCTCTTAGTTCTTTGCAAATCCAGCTTAAAGTAGTCTCTGGTTTTGTAACAAATATCAATAAATCATCTGCAAATGCTGCTATTTTCTGTTGTTTAGTTCCCATTTCTAATCCCTTAATTTTTGTATTTCCTCTAATAGCATTCAGGAGGGGTTCCAATACTAGGACAAAAAGAAGGGGCGACAGTGGACAACCCTGTCTCGTCCCATTCGACAGGGTAAACCGGCTTGAGAGTAGTCCATTTATTCTTATCCTTGCAGTAGGGGCTTTATACATTGCTTGGATCCACAGCAGTAGATTCGGACCAAATCCCATTTTTTTTAGTACTTCCCACATAAATAGCCAGTTTACCTTGTCGAACGCCTTCTCGGCGTCCGTGGACAGGAGGAGGGAGGGAGTCCCAGTTCTTCTTGCTTTATGGATCAGATTTACTATCCTAATAGAATTATCCCGACCCTCCCTTCCAGTTACAAAACCCGATTGATCGGTATGTATTATACCGGGGATTATCTCTTGGAGTCTTACTGAAAGTATTTTAGCTATTATTTTTAAGTCTACATTCAGAAGTGATAAAGGTCTATAATTACCGCAATATTCTTCCTCTTTTCCTTTTTTATGAATTACTGTAATGTGGGCTTCCAACATATCATCACTTAATTTTTCACCTTTAATAACTGATTCCAACATATCTTTCAAATGGGGTATTAATTCCTCTCCAAAAGCCCTATAATACATTATTGGGAACCCATCTGGACCAGGGCTTTTTCCTACTGAAAGTGAGTTAATTGCTAGCCGGATCTCATCTGTAGTTATCATTTGCTCTAAACTTTCACTCTGTATATGAGAGATTTTTCTATTTAAGTGTTTCGTCAAATAGTCTCTAATTTTTATTAAGTGTCTACTCTCTTCTTCCTCTCCATTTTTATGATGTAGGTTATACAGTGTTTTATAGTATTGCTGAAAGATTTCTGCGATGTCTCTAGATGTATTATGTACTTTCCCACTTGAATCCTTAATCTTGGCTATATAGTTTCTTGTTTGTTTTGCTCTTAGGGCCCTAGCTAGCAATTTTCCCGGCTTATTGCCTTGTTCATAGAACAGGCCTTGTGTCTTCTGATATGAAAAAGCTAATTTTATGTTTATTAGGTCTGCCAGTTGGGTCTTTTTTCCCCTTAATGTCAAGTAAGTCTCCTTTTGTATAGTGGTTTTATGAGTTCTTTCAAGCTGCTCAATCTCTTTTACCAGTATATCCATTTGTTTTGTTCTTTGCCTTTTCATTCTGGCTCCTTGTTGAATAAACAACCCCCTTAACACAGCTTTGTGTGCGGCCCATATCGTACCACTTGACATGTCTGAGGTTTTATTTTCTAAAAAATAATTTTTTATGTGGATCTTAAATTCCTTTAGTAATGTTTTGTCTAATAGAAATCTCTCGTTTAATCTCCAGTTAAATTTTTTCCCTGTCGAGTCTGGTGATTTTATTATACATGTAACTGGGGCGTGGTCGCTCCATGTTGTTGTTCCTATATGGGTATCAATCAATTTTTCTAGTCCATAATGCGAGATCAATATTGTATCTATCCTTGAGTATTTGCTATGCAAACTTGAGAAAAAGGTGAAATCTTATCAATTCCTTTCTACGCACACCGATTCAATCTTCCCTCCAGATGGCTCTCCTTGATATGCTCTCACCTGGCTTTAAGGGTACAACCAGGAAGTTAAGGATGCATATACTGGCTGCTGGCAAAAGACTTATAGCACGTAAATGGAAATCCACTGTACCCCCCACAATTTCACAGCTGACTGACAAAATCAAATGTATGGAGACCAATACATCTTCTCAACAAATGAAAGCCAACTCACAAGTCTGGGAATATTGGCTCCTCTATGCTGTACCCCACCTGAACAAAAACCCACCTCTGATTCTGGAATCACCTCATGGCCTCCCCTCTGCCCCTCTGGTTGATCCCGGCCGAGCTCTCTGTGCTTTTATTCACTTAAATGCAGTTTCCTCACGTCTGTCCTGTTGTACAAATGTATAATCACCAACATATAATGTATTCTCAGTTCTCAGGTTTTGATCACTATTACTGACAATATCAAGAACCAGGTTTTGGCCTTATCCATCTTGATACCACAACTGTACATTTTTTAGGAATTACATCTGCGTATCCCCAATTCTGTAGGAAATTTTTAAAAGTGGAGCCATCAGCATGAACAGTCCATTGATCTCTATGGTGATTAGACTACATTTAGAACTTTCTTTTTGTGTGACAACTGTCACAGACTTCACACAATGCACTAAAACAAGACTCCTCATCAAAAAAAAAATGTCTTCAGATACCAGTTACAGGAGGACTGCCAGTAACTGACAATCACAGGGAGAAGGCCGCAGCTCCACAGGAAAAGGCTAAAGGTTTAAAGAACCCAGCACAAAAATCAAATAACACAGGGTGAGGCTGGCAGTTGTAGTATTTGTGCCAAGGTCACAAGAGATGGAAAATGTGGCCTTGCTTGCAGCTTCTGCCTGAGATAATAATGGGAGATAGGTTGTGCCACTATCAGTGTCTAGTTCCATATATAATGATGGGAGTTATGCTGTCCCACTGTCAGTGTCTGGCTCACCATATTATGATGGGAGTTATCCTGTATCACTGTCGCAAGTAGCCAGGCAGCTGCTTTTTTTAAATTATGGATGTCCTAGATGGGGTATAAGGTGATGTGTCTACAGGGGCAAAAAATGTAGGTTTTGCCTAGCGTGGGAATAATTCTTGCACCAGCCCTGGTCACAAAAGATGGAAAATCCCCTGCTTAATGCTTGTGCCTGAAAGAGCCACTTGAAGTGCATGTGATTTGCCATGAGTCAAGCCATACAGATTGTGAAGTCATGGAATCTGATGATGTCACAATTCAGCTACAACTGCAATGCAGACAGATGGTGAGTAGGTCACCGTTCAAGAATGGAAAACAAGAGATGAAAGGATACATGGAAACATTCTGGTACTCATCTGGCAGAGTACCAAAAAACTAAGTTTTCTGCTACAATGTTTCAGAGAGAGATAGAAGCATTCTGTCCCAAACTCAGCACTGTTCAAGCTTATACTGTACTCCTGGTTGTATGTGGACCATTCAAATGTGAGTCTGAATTTTTCTCTTTTTTAACATTGTATCATTAATATCATAAGTATTACTATTCTATTTTTTCTTATATGCATTTACCATTATTTTATACTAAGCGCAGTATAACAACCTTACCTGATCCTCGTCGCACTGCTCCCCGTGTTCATCACAAACTTACTCACCTAATTCCGTTCAGCTGTCATATAAGTCCTGCCATCTTTCTGGATTCCATCAACCAACAAAATGGCCGTGCAACACCCAATGCACATGTGCGAGCAATGGGATTGACAGATCTTAGTGTAACTCTGCTCTGTGATTGGTTACACCCCTCTGGCTGGTGATTGACACCAGTTTTGTATTTAAACCCCTCACTTACCATCTAGCATTGCTTGTAACAGGTCATTTGGTGCCTAATGTTTGCTTCCTGGCATTTATTCATATTCTGTCTCCTGTATTCTTGGCCCAGCTTGACTATTATTGATCCTCTTTCCAGTGTACCAGACCCTTGGCTTCCTCTTGATTATCCTGTTCTCTATTATCTTGACCTGGGCTTCCACTCTGTTTCCTGCAATTGGTGTCTTAGTTTCAGTGGCTGTGTGTCCAGCCATCCTAGTCCTCAGAACCAGTGGCTGTATGTATCCAGTGTTCCATAACCAGTACAGTTACATGTTATATCATCCTGAACCTCAGTACCAGTGGCTGTGTGTAATCCTGTGTCTCAGTACCAATGGCTGTGTGATATCCAGTATCTCAGTTCAAATAGCTGTATATTATCCTGAGTTCCAGAACCAGTACAGCTGTGTGTTCCAAAATCCAATATCTCAGTACCAGTGGCTGTGGCTGTGTGTTATTCCATATCTCAGAACCAATACTGCTGGGTGTCCAGTTATGCTGTGTTCCAGATGTCTAAAGCTATCTGCTCAATAAACTTTTGTCACTAGTACTTCCTTAACTAGTATTCGGAGAGAGGTTGAGGTGCAGCTATTTACATTTTCAGTAGTGTCCACGGCTCAATTAAGGATATCTCTGATTTGGAATGAAGACCTCCTACTACCTCATAGACCCGGTGACGGGTTGTACAAGAAGATCTCAAGTGTATAATTCAGTCCCTGAATCATGGATGCTAAACTCTGATCACTATACTGTTACACACAGGACCCTTTACCCTTTTTTATCACACATGTGGCTGGCAAACTGTGTGTGTAATGAACTGGATTTTGCTACGTCAGTGGCTGGCAGGCTGTAGTTTATTAACTTTATTATTACATGCCTGTGGCTTTCATGTTATGTGCTGATAATTGCCCTTTGACACACTTATGACTTTCAGACTGTGGTTTGTGAACCTGATTATTACATGCCTGTGGCTGTCATGCTGTGTGCTTATAACTGCCCTTTGCTAGCAGACTATGTGTTCATAACTGAACCTTGCCACATCTGGGGCATGAGGGGGATATTGATATTCTGTAAACCTTGTGTCTGTCGGTAACATCCATGCTGTCCTCCATTCCTGCCTGCTGCTGTGTGACATGATATCCTGGGGTATGCTATCCACAGACAGCATGCAGGGATAAGAGGACTGTTTTTGATTGCAAGAATCATGTGTCACACCTGCTTATCTGGGATGATGCCTAAAAGAGGGGGCACCGGGCACTGATGGCCGTTTCTAAATGTAGTCTAATCACCATAGTTATTGATGGACTGTTCTTGCTGATTGTAGCCCAGAGGCCTACAATGTCTTAATCCAGCCCTGCTGATTACTCCACTTTTACAACTTTCACACAAAATTTTTATTTTTATATAAAGCTCTATTTGCTTTCATACCTATCTTATCTATAAATAATACACTCTTCAAATATGCTTTAAAATGCATGTCTTTCCTTAACACGGGTACAATGACGCAATGCTATCAAGTTTGTATACATTTATTTCTGGGGCTGGAATTTGCATTAATATTTATAAAGTGCCAACAATTAATGAAGCACTAGGTACAAGGTATAGAAGGGGACTACATGCTAAGTTAGATGAACAAGGGCGTACCGAGGTAGAGAGCCCTGCTCGCATACTTACATATGAGATATGAGACACATAATGGACTTAGGAGGTGATGGTAGTAACAGTATTAGGGATGGCTGACCTAGGTGGGTTTGGTCAGAGATTGCTTATGTTTGTTCTAGCTGGATGGGTTTCACGGAACAGTGTTTGAGGACTTGAGAGCTGCTGGATGTAGCCTGAGATTAATTAACCAGCATTCTAGCGGGATGAATAGTAAGCTTCCCTAAAGAGGTGAGTTTTTCACATTTGGGAAATAGTGAGAGAGCTGGATGTTCTGGGGAAGGGAGTTTCAGAGAAAGAGGGCAGCTTGGGCAAAAATGTTGCAGGCAGGAGTAGGAAAAGTAGATTGGCAGTGAACACCAGTCCATTTGTGGATTGCAGGGGTCATTCAGGGTAGTATCGGTTAATGAGGAATGCAATATCGGGAGGGGCTGAGGAGTGGAGGGCTTTGTAGGTTAGAGATAGAATTTTGAATTTTTTTCCTAGAGCAGACGTTAAGCTGGTGGAGGGCATTTCAGTGAGGAGAACCAAATCTGAATGATGAGCAAGAAAGATGAGCCTGGCAGCTGTATTTTCAATAGATTTCAGGGTGAAGATGAACCAGAGGTAGGCCAGTCAGGAGGGTATTACAATAGTCCAGATGAGAGATCCCAAGTGAGTGCATTTGGATTGTGGCAATCGCTCCATTGAGAGATAGGCGATTGGGTGCATGTTTCTTAGGTGCAGATGACAAGATTTGACTAGAAACTTAACATGGCCAGTGAAGGAGAGAGCAGAGTCAAAAATGACACCAAGACATCGGACACAGTCAGAGAGTACTTTAGAGGCATTTTAATAGTGACAACAAAGTCAGGTACAGGGCCTGAGTTTAAAGGAGGGAAGATGATCAGCTGCATTTTAGAAAGATTAAGTTTTAGGTAGCAATTAGCCATACAGGTGGAGATGGCCATCAGACAGTCCACAAAATGTGACACAACAAATTGTTGTGGTCAGGGGAGGAGAGTTAGATTTGTCATTTGCATTCAGGTGAAATATGAAGACAGAAGATGAGTTTTCCTAGAGAGAAGGTGTACAAGGAAAACAACAGAGATCCAGGGACTGACCCTTGTGGAACACCAAAAGATCATGAAACACGTGATGACATCTTGCCAGCATTCAGCACAGAGAAGGAGTGCCCAGATAGGTGTGACTTGATCCAAGAGAGCACCGCACCACCTATGCTGATCAAGGATAGTCCGTTAAGAAGGAGGCAGTGATCAGCAGTGTCAAACGCAGCAAAGAGATCTAAGAGGATCAGTACTAAGAAGTGCGCTTTAGATTTGGCAGAGATTAAGTCATTTGACATTCTAGTGATGGCTGTTTCAGTAGAGTGTATGGGTCTAAAGCCAGATTAAAAAGGGTCAAGTAGGTCATAGGCAGTCAGAAAATCAGTCTGCACAGTTCTCTCTAACAACTTGGATACAAAGGGGAGAAGGAATACGAGATGGTAGTTTGATGGAAATGTTGGATCTAAGGAAGATTTTTTTCAGTGCAGGTATGATTTGGGCATGTTTGTAGGTCAAACATGTTTGAGCAGTCTAGACCTGTCTACAAGTAGCACGTCTTGAGCAGACAACACCTCTTCCTTTTTTTAAATCGCATGCCCATGGCATCTTCCATATACTCCACCCTCCAAACTAAGAAGGGTAACTCTCCAGCTGTCGAAACTCTATCCCAAGAAACAACCATGACACCCAGGTCAGTCCAAGGTCTAGATGCATCAAATGATACCACTGCTGCAAACAAAGTCCATAAAATCATTGACATAATCTACCCTCTGCTGGATGTTAAGCTAGCAAAACTATCATTATCCATTGATAATGCTTTTCACTGAGAAAGTGAACCAAAATCAAAAATTGTTGGTAATAGAAACAAGAATCTTCGATCTAAAAGATAACTCTGCATCCATAAATATAGTGACCCAGTGAAATATGGACCTTGAAAATTGTAGCAGAAGGTATATGTTATGTTTAATTGGAATCCCTAAATTGGTAAAATGGCTGGCCCTTCAACAACTGGTATTTGAATGGTTACCACAGGCTCTCAATCTCAATACTTTGGATAGAAGCATGTAGCAATGAATTCCTATCAGTGTCCTTCCTAAACAAGGTATGACCTGGTGCTATACACCAAAAATACACAAGAACCCAACTAGACCACCAGGACAGCCCATTGTTTCAGCCAGGGAAAGCCTGTTGGAACTAATCACCAAATGGTTAGATTCACAATTAAAAACAACAGCATTACAATCTGGATGTTTTTTTTACACAAAAAACATTTATCTAATCCTCTTCACCTTATTAACATCAGGAGGGAAGACTGCTCGGAGGAGATGACCAGGGACATGGAGCAACAAGCAGGTGAGTACTAGAGAAGAAGGGAGGAGGGTGGCATATCATTGGACAAATTGGCTGTAGCTTATTAATGGCAAAAGAAAACTGGCATATTATTGGGCAAACTGTCTGGGGCATATTAAATGGCAAAATAATACTGGCATATTATTGGGCAAATTGGCTGGGGCATATTAATGTCAAAAGTAATACTGGCATATTAATGGCAAAAGTACTACTCACATATTAATGTCAAAATAATACTGGCATACTAATGGGTAAATTGGCTGTGGCTGATTTTGTTTGTCTATTTATGATTTGTAATGCACCGGTTTCATTTGTCTATGTCTGATTTGTAATGCACTGGTTTGGTTTGTCTATTTATGATGTGTAATGCACTGGTTTGGTTTGTCTATTTATATTTTCTAATGCATCGGTTTGGTTTTTCCCACGGAGATACCCTTTAAGGTATTTGTTGCATAGTTATTATTTTTCCAATAATGCATTATTTTACATTTGTCTATATTCAACCTCATTCACCACTTGGTTCCCCAGTCCCCCTCTTTGTCTAAATCTTCCTGCAAAGAATAAGCATCAAGGTTAAACTGTATTACCTTACTCAATTTTGTGTCATCAGCATACACAGATACATGTCTCACAACACAACTTGGGAGATCATTAGGAAACAAATTAAAAAGAAAAGGGTCTACAACAGACCCATGAGGTACTCAACTTAACTGGTCCAGTTTCAGGATTTTCCATTTACAGTAACTTTTTACATTCTTTTATAAATGTAGCCAATTTCCAATCCAAACACACACATTGCCCCAAGCCTATTTCTCTCAATTTGTAGAGTCATCTTTTGTGTGGAACTGTATCAAATGTTTTAGCAAAGACTAAATATGTCACATCCTCTGCCACACCTAGATATATATATGTACTGATTTCTTCATAGAATGCTATTAAGTTGGTTTGCCAAGACCTGTCTTTCACAAAACCATGTTGACTTCTGCAAATTATATTCTGATTTAAGATATAGTCTTGGATGTATATCTTTAGCAAGCCTTCAACCACATTTTCCATATGGTTTAACAAAGGACCAACATTTTATGCCTTCAGCTTTCTTCCATTTCCATACGTAAAAAAACTATTTTAAATGCCTTTTTGCAGGTTTTGTTGGCTTTTTTTGTACTCAATAAAAGATGCTTCTGATTCCCCGCTTTTATAATATTTAAATGTAATATTCTTGTTTTCTATTTTTTTATCTTATGGTAAGCCACACAAGTTTTGATTTGCTTGTTTTGTGTTTGTTTACCACAGGTATATTGGTATGTGTAATTTTTGAGTTTAAAGGAATTCCACTTCTGTGTTTTGTCCAGAAAACAATCCATCACAGTCTTGGAGGGGCATGTACTAAAACAACGCAAATATTTTTTATGTGCAAAATGATTTTTGCGCTTTGCTCCTATTGCAAGTACTAATAAACATTTAACACTCAAATAGTACATACGCGCAAATGGTGAATAAAAATGTTCAAAATTGCGAATAAAAACAGGCAATTTTGTGATAGTTTTTTCGACCGGTTTTGATAGCACTTGCTAAAAGCTGGTGGAATTTTCACATGCAAATAAGAATTATTTTTCACAAAATAGTGTCAGAATTCTTTAGCATGGCAAAGCTAATTGCAATTGATTGGCCCAACTGGAAAAATGAACATTAAATAAAAATAAACAGAAGAGGTGCAAATCAGGGAAATTGCTCCTTACTCATGTTTACCTACTTTTTCCCCCACTGCACTTGTTTAGTACATGACCCCATAACTGTTCTATCGATGCCTTTAGCCCATCAAATTTGGCCCTTTTAAAATTAAGTGTTTTGATGGAGTAGTTACCAATTTGTTTATTTGCAATAATCTCAAATGAAACCAAATTATGGTCACCATTCCCCAAGTGTTCTCTTGCTTGGATGATTAAAATAAGCTCCTGGTTGTTCGTTATTACCAGATCCAGACAGGCATCCATTCTAATGGGTCTCTACTAAGTGTGACATAAATTTAATTTAGCAGGTTCAGAAATGTGCTACTTCAGCGGAACATGATTCCAATTTATATCTGGGTAAATAAAATCTTCCATTATTAAAACGTGTACAATACTTAGGCACAAGAAAAAACTCAATAATGATTACTGGAACAACCATTTTTTTTTAACAATACAGGAAAGCTACTATCAAAATTAGTCAGATGCTGCAAAACCTCACAGAATTCTCAAAATTTACACCCCACATGAATCACAATAACTGACCTGACACACCTTACCAATCATTTTGCAGAGTATTTTAAAACTTCCAATCAAGCTGAACCTTCAAATTTCTCAGGCATCCTCTATTTTCGCCACACCTTCAGTCATTGTTGGCAAGAAAAAGGTGGCATTTGCCTAGTGCAATCAAAACGAAGACTCCAATGGGGCCGCAAGGTGACCAAGGGTCTGTGGGTCTGTAATTTGATCAAAATTATTAAATAAACTACCTACTCCTCCCTACTTCTACCTTGCACAGGTAGGGGGAGACGATTCTTTCAAATCAATGTCCACCTGTAAAAAAAATATCCATTTTGTGCCCACCCCTGCACATAAAGAGTGCCCCTTGAATCAAATTAGACATTTTCTGAATGTCCAGGAAAGGCCCATGATGCCTGTGAGTCCTTATATTCTGCCCATGAAAAAGAGGCAATCAAATGAACAAAAATAAATTCACCTATTGCTTAAATATAAATTGCCAGCAAAAATGAAAAAAATAAATCACACACCCTTGTTTTGTGAATTTGTGTACACATATGGGGCCAGTTAATATTATATATGAGGTCAGTGGTGGAACCCGCTGGCTCCTGGGGCTGTTTATTTTATATATGGGAACATTTTTTTTTATATATAGGGCCAGTGGGGAAGCCTGCTGGTCAGAAGGTGGGCCGCATATACCTGGGTGGGGCCAGCAGGGAAACCACAAATATGTCAGGGGGCCACAAATACGAAACTGTGCTATTGGGTTGACCCTATGGTTTTTACTTTTGCAAAGAGAAAGTAGGGATATCTCTTGAACAGTGTACAACGAGAGTACCACTCAAATGGAATTTCTCTTCAGTCTCTTTATTTATACAAAACATTTTTCATCATGGCATTACAAACATAACAATACATATTATTCCAAATGTTTACAGAATCACAAAAAGTTTAAAATTAGCCTGAGGGAGGATCAGTTCACATAAAGTTGGCCGGGTCTCCTAAAAGGGGTGTGACCTGTAATACTCATCAAAACCAGGCTGCAAACATCGAAAGTAGACAAAACAACGCACTCTCGGACAGGAATAGAGGGATAGATGGAACTGAACAACCCATCTCGCCGGCTCAGTGGTGTCTCTGGAAAAAAAAAAGATTTGAGTCTCAGGGACCTGGTGTCTGGGTAGTATACCAGGGGGACCAAATATCTCTAAAATATGGGGCCTTTCTGCCGGCATCATAGGTGAGGCAGTTGAAAATTAATCTGGTTTCTGATTTTGTCTCAAATGGAATTTCTAATGTAGCAGAAGTGGATTTTTGCTTGAGTAAAACTGATTAAGCATTTGTGCTTAAAGTGTTTCAAGGACGTTCAGTGATTGAGTATTGCATTGATCTTGACAACGAGTTAATACTTGCAGGGCATATGTATTTGTTTTGTTATATAATGTGAGACAAATAACACTGACATACATTGAAAAACATGTTAAATAACTTATGTGGGTTGTGTTTTTATACCATGGGTTATTTAGGACAACTGAAATTCAATAATGCCAGATTTACATTTCCAGGAACTTGAGGTCCCTTTGCATTAATTGCAATTAGTTTATTGTTGGCGATGTACACTAGACTTATTATTTATTCATAAATGCATACATATTACATAAAGAAGAAGGTAACCATTTTAACAATGTTGAGATATTTAAAACCTGATCTAGAAACGTAGCCATGCTAATAACAAAGAAGTCTTTAAAGGACAGAATTTTCTCAAGGACGAATACTACAGTAGACATCCTGTTAACAAACTCTTTTTTTTTTTTTTTTCAATTTTTTATTTAGCTATATTCATATACAAAAATAAAAATACACTTGTACAGTGTGCAGTTACATGTTATACTAAAAAAAAAAATATCAAGACCTCAGAGGGGAACAAATAAATAGTCGGTGACAACCTCCTCATGGACCTTTGGTGGACACAGCGGGGCTGAGCTAATCTTCTCATGTTCCCACAACATCGGGGTATATCTCTTGTATTAAGATTAGCCATTTCTCCCATCTATTCTCCTTCTTTATCTTAATCCTGAACTTGATCATCAACTTGAACTCTAGCAGAATATGTATCATCAAATTTCCCCACCCTTTTGACCACACTCATTCATTCAGTTGCAAGAGGTAACTTTGCGGAGTAAATTCTTCCATACATTTTAGTTATTTTGTGGTTACTCATCTTCCCAAAAATTCCACCAGAAAATTCCACCAGAAAATTCCACCAGAAAATTCCACCAGAAAATTCCACCAGAAAATTCCACCAGATATGGAGAAAATTTCCTTTGTGTGATCAACACCTCCAACATATATAGGATATGTGTGGGTAGATTTTGTTCAACTGGCTCCGGGTCAGGTACCATCTGTTCATAATCTTGAATTGTATTTCTCTTAGGTTTAAACATTTGACTGCTTTTTTATACTCGGGTTAGTGAGTCATACCAGTCCTCCTGGATTATATCTAAGTACAGACAGATCTCTATTTCCATTTTTCAATGGCCCGGAGTTCCGGTTCCCGTTCGGTATTCCTTATAAGCGAGACACACTCGGCCACTAGCTCGCTTAGATCAGTCTTATTTTTTGTCAATTTAATTCTTAGAAATTTGTTCTGTAATGTTTTAATCCAACATATGTAAAGATTTCCCTATTAGGAATTCTATATTCCTGGTTTAAATTTGCAAATGGTCTCAATTCAGAGCCGCTACAAATGCTCCAATGCTATATATTCCCTTTTAAATCCAGCCACCTAAATTAAGATCTTGTATATTAGCACTCAGAATACATAGGGGGAGACAAGTCAATATGTGGTTATCTATTTTCAATTTTCTCTTTATTTTGTCCCAACAGGATAGTAGTTCCTCCATAATCAAGACTTCTATTTTATGTCTTTTAACTTTCGTCTATTTTTGCCCACCCACCAGAATGGGAGCTTTTAGGTCCTCAATGTTTAATAGTTCTTTCTCAATAACATGCCATGCTTCATCTCTTGCGTTAGTTTATTGTGTGTTAATGGCTTGCAAGATTTTGCAGGCCAGGTGGTATTCCTGTATGTTAGGTGCTCCCAGTCCATCTTGGTTAACCCTCCTTGATAGACATTTATTAGATATTCGAGCCTTCTGCCCTGCCAAATCAATCTTTGCATTGCCCCTTGAGCCAACTCTAACCATACTGACAGTATATGGAGATGAATCATCTTAAATAAATAGGTCCACTTTGGCAAGACATAGAGTTTCAGTATATTTATACTGAAGAGAACCACAACAGATTCAAATTTCTAAGTTGTTTGTTAGTCTGTGTTAATAAGAGGAGGAAATTAAGTCCAAATTTGAGCCTGCATTGTTCTGTTAACCCCTTAACGACAGATGACGTGCCAGGCACGTCACGGCAAATCGAGGACTTGCCGACAGCTGACGTGCCTGGCACGTCATGCACTAAACTGAGTAAAGAAAGCGACCAGCGGTCGCTTTCTTTACTCTAACGGTGTTGCTACAATGCCTCTAGGTAGAGGCATTGTGCAACACCCCCCAAAAGTGCAGGGGCGCGCTACGATCACTCCACGGAGTGATCGTAGCAGCCATTTAAAAATGGCTGCGCCGGCTGCACACATGTGCTTAGAAAGCGAACGATCGTTCGCTTTCTAAGCATCTGCGGTGTTTCTAAAGTGCCTCGCTAGCGAGGCACTTAGTAACACCTTGATGCTCCCCAGAGCCGATGGTGGTCGCTCTCCTGAGCGACCCCATCGGCTCAGTAGAAGGGAACGCTGCCTATACAGGCAGCGCTTCCCTTCTAATGGCAAGAGCATCGGAAGTGAAAGTATTTCACTTCCGATGCTCTAGGGGGAGCCAATCGATGCCGGCACAACAGATCTATGTGATCTGTGTGCAGGCATGTATGATAAGTGCTCTGATGAGCACTTATCATACTGTCAAAGGCAATATTAGCAAATATTGCCTTTGACAAGTATTGATCTGCCTCCCTCACCTTACTAGTTATAGTAAGGGAGAGAGACAGATCAGATAAAGTAAAAAAATAAAATAAAATAATAAAACAAATATTTAATAAAATTTTAAACACCAAGGGCTTTTATAAAAGCCATTTAACCCCTTCCCTGCCATTGATCGCTGTGTACGCAGTGATCATACACAGCAGCACATTTTTTGCTGTCTGTGCATTTTTTAGGGGTTAATTTTTTTTACTGTAATTCATTACAGTATAAAAAAAAGCTCTTTTAAGAGAGATTAACCCCTTTCTTGCTGTAGATCACTGCCTAAGCAGAGATCTGACGCAAATGCAGCAATCTTGCTGCAGAAGCATTTTTAATTTTTTTAAAACTTTTTTATTACACCCGTCACGTGTTAATTATACCCGCTAGGGGACTACGTTTAACGTAATTTTTTTTTTAAATAAGAGCTATTAACCCCTTCCTTGCCGTATATCACTTCCTAAGCAGCACATATGGTCACTGCCTAAGCAGTGCATATGGTCACTGCCTAAGCAGCGCATATGGAGCAATCTAGTCGCAGAAGGATTTTTTTTTTGCTATCAGCATTTTTTTTGTCAGACTCGCTAGGGGTTAATTATACCCACTAGGGGATTACGTGTATTCCTTTTGAAGCTGTCTGAACACGTGTATAGCGATCAGTAACAGCCGATCAGTGGCAAAGGTGGTTTGGTGATTTCTCAGATGAGCATCACCATTCGTCTGGTTCGATCAATATTGGTAAATATTGTTCTGACCCATATGGATCTGCCTCCCTCTCCTCACTTGAGTTTTAGTGAGGGAAAGAGACAGATCTGTATAACATAATTTTTTAATTGTAATAAATTAAATAAAATGTTAAAAAAATTGTGAGTCCCAAGGGCTTTTATAAAAGCCATACCCTTTGTATAGTGTAGTGTATTAACCCCTTCCCTGCCACTGATCACTGCACAGCAGAAATTTTTTTCTTGTCTGTGCATTTTTAGGGGTTAATTTTTTTGTACAGTACTACAAAGGCTCTTATAAGAGCTATTAACCCCTTCCTTGCTCTACATGTTCAAATTCCAAGTTTGAAAATCAAAAAGCGCACCTCTCAAATGTAGCCTTTCAACACCCAACAAAGCTGACAAAGCTATGCATGGGTGGTATCCCTGTGCTCGGGAGATGTTGCTGAACATATATTGTGGTATTGTTTGTCAGTGACACATACCGAAATATGTGAATTTGTGTCTAAAGTACAATGTATGTGGGAAAAAATACACAATAAAATGACTACCACAAACTTTGACAAAGGCTGGTGGTAGAATTGGTGCATGGAAAGTGTTAAAATAACACCATTTAAAATAGCCTAGGGTGTCTACTTTTACAAAATATATACTTTTTGGGGTAAAATACACTGTCCTACTTTAAAAAAAAGTCCCAAATGAAAGATGGGCTCAGGCTGGCTACACGTCAATATTCCAAGTTGAAAATGCGCACCTTCACAATGTGGCCCTTTTAGCCCCCAAACAACCCAACAAACCTATGCATGGGTGGTATCCCTGTACTCAAGAGATGTTGCTGAACACTTATTGGGGTGTTATTTGGCAGTGACACATACCAAAATCTGTAAATTCATGTCTGAAGTACAAGGTTTGTGAAAAAAAAACACAAAAAAATGACTACCACAAACTTTGACAAAGGCTGGTGGTAGAATTAGTGCATGGAAAGTGTAAAAATACCACCATTTGAGATAGCCTAGGGTGTCTACTTTAAAAAAATATATGGGTTGATGTGGTAAAATACACTGGCTGGTTTCAAATATGTCCCAAATGGAACATGGGTGCAGGCTGTCTGCATGTCAAAATTTCAAATTGGAAAACCAAAAACTTCACCTCCCAAATTTGGCCTTTTACCCCCCAAACAATCCAACAAACCTATGCATGGGGGGTATCCCTGTACTCAAGAGATGTTTCTGAACACTTATTGGGGTGTTATTTGGCAGTGACACATACCAAAATCTGTAAATTTATGTCTGAAGTACAAGGTTTGTGAAAAAAAAACACAAAAAAATTACTACCACAAACTTTGACAAAGGCTGGTGGTAGAAATAGTGCATGGAAAGTGTTAAAATACCACCATTTGAGATAGCCTAGGGTGTCTACTTTAAAAAAATATATGGGTTGATGGGGTAAAATACACTGGCTGGTTTCAAATATGTCCCAAATGGGACATGGGTGCAGGCTGTCTGCATGTAAAAATTTCAAGTTGGAAAACAAAAAACTGCACCTCACAAATTTGGCATTTTAGCCCCCAAACAACCCAACAAACCTATGCATGGGTGGTATCCCTGTACTCAGGAGAAATAGTAGAATCTATTTAGCATGTTTTTTCGTTCGCTATTGTCGATGAGGAGAAGTTGTTTCAAATAAAAACAAAGAAATTTGTGTATTTTTTTTTTTTTTTACCATATTTTATTATTTTTTTTTAATAATATGATAAGATATGATCAAAAATATGGCATCCATAGAAAGCCCTTTTTGTCCCGATAAAAACAATATATAATATGTGTGGGTACAGCAAATGACGAAGAAGAAAATTACTGCTAAACACAAACAGCACAGAAATGTTAAAATAGCCATTGTCCAGAAAGGACAAAAATGTTTCAAAGGCTCTGTCCTTAAGGGGTTAAAAGATCCAATTTTCCGTGTTCTGAGGTTACTTAGCTCAGAATGACTGGTTCTAGTGGAGTTTACTCTATAGGTTTGGAATGTTTATTATAAAAAAGAAACTATAGAGTCTAACACGATAAAAGTAAACTTTACATTCGGGTATATGAGAATAGTTAATTCAACAGTGCCGTTTTGCATGAGTTAAAGCTTTAGGAAATATATTGTAGTAATTCACTGTAAATGATCATCCAAAACTATTGATAAGGTGATGATTATGAGTATGCAGCTGATTGTGAAAGGCTTTTGCAGTGAATGTATTTTATGATTTTCTCGTGGGTGGAAAAAAAGAGGGAAATAAAGCATCACACTACTAGTTAATTATGTAATGCATTACATCAGTCTTTAACTTCGAACTTCTTCATACATTCCTATATACACACACCCACATTTGTATTTATTGTGTAGTTTGAAAATGATATTATCTTATTATTCAGAATTTCTACCAAACTCATTCTTTAGATGTTGATTCTGAGAAATGAAATAGATTATGCAAATTATAACAGCTTTAATTCGCTGTTGGCTAGAAAGCATAGTCACACAATGTTATATTCTGTTTACCAATATTTCCAGATACTCTAGGACATTACACTTTACTATATTCAATCAAATGAAAAATTGTCCTGGTTTTAACAATGATGTGAATTTATGGATTGTTTAATTTACCTTACTTCTGTTATTCTAATTGATATTTTTGATACTTTGTTTGTATATTTATATATATAATAATAACATGTATTATTATTATTATTATTATTACTATTGTAGTGTATATTGTGATTAAATAAAAATGGTTGATTATCTGTTTTATTCTGAAAAAAAAGTGTTGTCTTCTGTATTTTACCCATAGAATAATATTAATATTTATGAATGCAAAAGTACAGTGCAATATTTATTTATGACACATTACAACCATGTATTCTGGTTATGAACAAAACATTGTTACTATGGCTTATTCATGCTGTTTAATAAGTAATGTCTCTTAATTAAAAACAACAGTAATCCATTAACAATTATTCTAAAAAAAACCCACAAAACACATGGACCCCTGGAGAAAGGGCACAGTACTTAATTAGAAGGCCAAAAATAGGTATTTTAACCATTAGCATGAGGATTTCTTTTAATTGCTTTAATTATTTATATATCTTTATGATAGAGTTAGATACAGACACAGCAAGTGGACAACATAACAGAAATACTACATGGAGAAGGACTGTTACTTAGAAGTAATTTACTAGACATGTGCATTCGTTTTCGGACGAATGCATTTTCGGACGAAAATAGCATTTTCGTCCATTCGTCCGAAAAACGAATAACGAAAATTTTAACTAACAAAATCCGAATGAACGAATGGTTAATAAACGAAAATCATTCGTTCATTCGTCCATTCGTCCATTCGTGCTATTGGCATTCTAAACCGAAATAGAGTCGGTTTACAATACCAATAGCATTGTACTACATTCCATAAACCGACATGAATGACTTTCGGTTTATGGAATGCATGTAATGCTATTAGCTTCCTATAAACCGAAATTGAGTTCCCATTCATACGAATAGGTCAATTGACCTATTCGTATGAATGGGGACTCTTTCGGTTTATAGAAAGCCAATAGCAGCATGTATTCTATAAGCCGAAAGTCTTTAAAACAAACGACGTTCGGTTTATAGAATACATGTAATGCTATTGCTGTTCTATAAGCCGAAAGACATTCGGCTTATAGAACAGCAATAGCATTACATGCATTCTATAAACCGAACGTCGTTCGTTTTAAAGACTTTCGGCTTATAGAATACTATTGGCATTCTATAAACCTAACTAGAGTCCCTCCTCATTCATAAGAATTTCTTATGAATGGGGACTCGACTCTAGTTCGGTTTATAGAAAGCCAATAGTATTCTATAAGCCGAAAGTCTTTAAAACGAACGACGTTCGGTTTATAGAATACATGTAATGCTATTGCTAAACTATAAACCGAACGACTTTCGGTTTATAGAATAGCCATAGGATTACATGTAGTACATAAGCCGAAAGTCTATAAACCGAAAGTCGTTCGGTTTATAGGCTGTCGGCATTTAACTATACAGAGACAGAGTCTCCATTCATAAAATTATGAATGGAGACTTTGTCTCCGTGTAGTAAAATGCCGAAAGTCTATAAACCGAACGATCGGTTTATAGACTTTCGGCTTATGTAATACATGTAATCCTATGGCTATTCTATAAACCGAAAGTTCGGTTTATAGAATAGCAATAGGAATACATGTATTCCATAAGCCGACAGCCTATAAACCGAACGTTCGGTTTATAGGCTGTGGGCATTTTACTACACGGAGACAAAGTCTCCATTCATAATTTTATGAATGGAGACTCTGTCTCTGTATAGTTAAATGCCAGCTTTTAACTATACGGAGACAAAGTCTCCATTTATAATTTTATGAATGGAGACTCTGTCTCCGTATAGTTAAATGCCCACAGCCTATAAACCGAACGTTCGGTTTATAGGCTGTGGGCATTTAACTATACGGAGACAAAGTCTCCATTCATAATTTTATGAATGGAGACTCTGTCTCTGTATAGTTAAATGCCGGCTTTTAACTATACGGAGACAAAGTCTCCATTTATAATTTTATGAATGGAGACTCTGTCTCCGTATAGTTAAATGCCCACAGCCTATAAACCGAACGTTCGGTTTATAGGCTGTGGGCATTTAACTATACGGAGACAAAGTCTCCATTCATAATTTTATGAATGGAGACTCTGTCTCTGTATAGTTAAATGCCGGCTTTTAACTATACGGAGACAAAGTCTCCATTTATAATTTTATGAATGGAGACTCTGTCTCCGTATAGTTAAATGCCCACAGCCTATAAACCGAACGTTCGGTTTATAGGCTGTGGGCATTTAACTATACGGAGACAAAGTCTCCATTTATAATTTTATGAATGGAGACTCTGTCTCCGTATAGTTAAATGCTATTGTATTCTATAAACCGACTCTATTTCGGCTTATAGAATGCAATAGTACTACGAATGGACGAATGAACGAATGATTTTCCTTTATTAACCATTCGTTCATCCGGCTTTAGTTAGCTTAGCATTTTCGTTCTTCGTTTTTCGGGCGAATGGGCGAAAATGCAATTTTCGGACGAAAATGCATTCGTCCGAAAACGAATGCACATGTCTAGTATATATTCACATGTAAATTGCTTTTTAAATAAAAAATTATGATATAAAAAAATCTTGTTTTTATTTCCTTTTATGTGACAATGCTGCCTCTCTCTTTCCCTTGCCCCCAGATTTGTCGCTCTCCCCCCCTTAGTGTTGTCTCTCTCTCACCCTCCCTTTGGCTCCCCCCTCGCTCCCCTTGTGTCTGTCTCTTCCCCCCTTCCCTCCCCTTGTTTCTCTCTGCCCCCCCCCCCTTGTTATTCTGTCCCCCCCTCACCTGTTTCTTGCTCCCTGGTGGCTAGTGGGGGCAGCCGGGGGATGTATGCACTATACATAATAGACGGAAGTGTCGGGCAGCATGGAGGTTGTCTGCACGATTCGTGCAGACATCCCCCAGCTGCCCGATTCTCCCTGGTGGCTAGCGAGGGAGCGGAGGATGTCTGCGCGATGAGCGAGACCTCTCCTGCTGCCGCCCGGCATGACCGCCGGGACTTCTATGATGAAGCTGGGTACTTCCGGCTTCCTCATAAAAGTCCTGGCTGTCGTTCCGGGCGGCAGCAGGGGAGGTCTCGCTCATCGCGCAGACATCCACCGCTGCCTCGCTAGCCACCAGGGAGAATCGGGCAGCTGGGGGATGTCTGCACGAATCGTGCAGACAACCTCCATGCTGCCCGACACTTCCGTCTATTATGTATAGTGCATACATCCCCCGGCTGCCCCCACTAGCCACCAGGGAGCAAGAAACAGGTGAGGGGGGGACAGAATAACAAGGGGGGGGGCAGAGAGAAACAAGGGGAGGGAAGGGGGGAAGAGACAGACACAAGGGGAGCGAGGGGGGAGCCAAAGGGAGGGTGAGAGAGAGACAACACTAAGGGGGGGAGAGCGACAAATCTGGGGGCAAGGGAAAGAGAGAGGCAGCTTTGTCACATAAAAGGAAATAAAAACAAGATTTTATTTATATCATAATTTTTTATTAAAAAAGCAATTTACATGTGAATATATACTAGACATGTGCATTCGTTTTCGGACGAATGCATTTTCGTCCGAAAATTGCATTTTCGTCCATTCGCCCGAAAAACGAAGAACGAAAATGCTAAGCTAACTAAATCGAATGAACGAATAGTTAATAAAGGAAAATCATTCGTTCATTCGTCCATTCGTAGTACTATTGCATTCTATAAGCCGAAATAGAGTCGGTTTATAGAATACAATAGCATTTAACTATACGGAGACAGAGTCTCCATTCATAAATTTATGAATGGAGACAAACGTATAGTTAAAAGCCGACAGCCTATAAACCGAACGTTCGGTTTATAGGCTGTGGGCATTTAACTATACGGAGACAGAGTCTCCATTCATAAAATTATAAATGGAGACTTTGTCTCCGTATAGTTAAAAGCCGGTGTTCTGACAAATTTCTGGAGCAAATTCTCCTGCGCAATCGCAGGAGAATTTGCTCACTGCGCATGCGCATAAAGTTACAGCTGATAACTCAGCTGTAACTTTGTGACCACCGTGCATGAGACAGCTGCGCAACCCACCTCCCGCCCCCTCACACCCGCCGCACACCCCTTCTTACCAGATCATCGACCACAGCGATACACAGCGCATGCGCACGCCTATCCAGCCGTTTGGGAATGCGCGCGTCCGTTGTTGTGTTCTTAAGGTGGTAAGTAACACGGGGCGTCGGGACATAAGGGGGCAAGCATCCTGGTGAGGGCTGCCTCATCTTGATGGGATTTGTGATCCTCCTGCTGTATTATTGATGCAGCAGGAGGATCACAAATCCCATCAAGATGAGGCAGCCCTCACCAGGATGCTTGCCCCCTTATGTCCCGACGCCCCATGTTACTTACCACCTTAAGAACACAACAACGGACGCGCACATTCCCAAACGGCTGGATAGGCGTGCGCATGCGCTGTGTATCGCTGTGGTCGATGATCTGGTAAGAAGGGGTGTGCAGGGGGTGTGAGGGGGCGGGAGGTGGGTTGCGCAGCTGGCGCATGCGCGGTGGTCACAAAGTTACAGCTGAGTTATCAGCTGTAACTTTATGCGCATGCGCAGTGAGCAAATTCTCCTGCGATTGCGCAGGAGAATTTGCTCCAGAAATTTGTCAGAACACCGGCATTTAACTATACGGAGACAGAGTCTCCATTCATAAAATTATAAATGGAGACTTTGTCTCCGTATAGTTAAAAGCCGGCATTTAACTATACAGAGACAGAGTCTCCATTCATAAAATTATGAATGGAGACTTTGTCTCCGTGTAGTAAAATGCCCACAGCCTATAAACCGAACGTTCGGTTTATAGGCTGTCGGCTTATGGAATACATGTATTCCTATTGCTATTCTATAAACCGAACGTTCGGTTTATAGAATAGCCATAGGATTACATGTATTATATAAGCCGAAAGTCTATAAACGGATCGTTCGGTTTATAGGCTTTCGGCATTTTACTACACGGAGACAAAGTCTCCATTCATAATTTTATGAATGGAGACTCTGTCTCTGTATAGTTAAATGCCGACAGCCTATAAACCGAACGTTCGGTTTATAGGCTGTCGGCTTAAGGAATACATGTATTCCTATGGCTATTCTATAAACCGAAAGTCGTTCGGTTTATAGAATAGCAATAGGAATACATGTATTCCATAAGCCGACAGCCTATAAACCGAACGTTCGGTTTATAGGCTGTCGGCATTTTACTACACGGAGACAAAGTCTCCATTCATAATTTTATGAATGGAGACTCTGTCTCCGTGTAGTAAAATGCCGACAGCCTATAAACCGAACGTTCGGTTTATAGGCTGTCGGCTTATGGAATACATGTATTCCTATTGCTATTCTATAAACCGAACGACTTTCGGTTTATAGAATAGCAATAGGAATACATGTATTCCATAAGCCGACAGCCTATAAACCGAACGTTCGGTTTATAGGCTGTCGGCATTTTACTACACGGAGACAGAGTCTCCATTCATAAAATTATGAATGGAGACTTTGTCTCCGTGTAGTAAAATGCCCACAGCCTATAAACCGAACGTTCGGTTTATAGGCTGTCGGCATTTTACTACACGGAGACAAAGTCTCCATTCATAATTTTATGAATGGAGACTCTGTCTCTGTATAGTTAAATGCCGACAGCCTATAAACCGAACGACTTTCGGTTTATAGACTTTCGGCTTATGTAATACATGTAAACCTATGGCTATTCTATAAACCGAAAGTCGTTCGGTTTATAGAATAGCAATAGGATTACATGTATTTCATAAGCCGAAAGTCTATAAACCGAATGTTCGGTTTATAGACTTTCGGCTTATAGAATACAAGTAATACTATTGCCTTTCTATGAACCGAACGAGAGCCCCATTCATAAGAATTTCTTATGAATGGGGCTCTCGTTCGGTTTATAGAAAGCCAATAGTATTACATTGTATTCTATAAAACGAACGAAAAAAATTAACGAAACGAAAATAATGAACGAATTTCGTCTGAAACGAATGCACTAATGAACGAAATTCGTTTTAGACGAAATAAATAACATTTTCGTCCGAATGGACGAAAACGAAACGAAAATTTTAGTTTTGCACATGTCTATAATTTACAAGCACATTTGTAAAGTTGAATAATATTTGGTTGATTGTCAGTTAGTATGACTGACATACCACTGACTTAGTTGACTGCCATATTAGTATGTATCTCACATTTATAAGTGGTCTGACACGTAGCAGTTTGGTATGAGTTTTCAAAAGAACAAGAGCTAGTTAAACAGATCTCAAAATCTCAAGGATTCAAAATGGGCAGTGCCTAGAATGTATGTGTATTGGTCACAAAAATGGCAGAATTATTTAATATGCAACGGGGAACAGTCTAAAAATGATTATGGCATATGGAAAATATAAATATTGCATGGTAGGTAGGAGACCTAGTATGCCAGCTGCCTCATGCATTTCGCTCTTAGAGGAGCTTAATCATAGGTCTATGATTAAGCACCTCAAAGGGGGAAATGCTCTTTTTTTTTGCCTAACTATGTGCTATAACATTTTCTAATAGAGACAGGTATAATAGTCCACTGGAATTATTTTAGTTATTTAAAAAGACCAAACATGTAAAAAAAAAAAAAAAGAAAGTATCATAAAGGAAACACAAAAAAAAACTTATGGTGAACAATTTACACCTACATTTTAAAAATGGTATTAGAGAAGACATGATTATACGAGATAAGAATACACATGTATTATTTGCATTATTTTCATATATAGCTGACCAAATTCTTTAGTTATAAAATTCATAATCTCGTAACCGTATGTGCTGTTAAATACATTTTCTTTGGAGAAAAAAAAAATCATACCATTAGCCTTGGCAGTAAATTAAAACACATTAATCAAATCAAAGATTTGGATTACAAATGTACATTATAAATATGGATATGCCATAGCTTCCGGGCTGCTATATATCAAATCTTAACCAATCAATACAAACAAGAATGCAATATTTTTTTTAAGTTGTGATGATTAAGCAATGAATGGAGAACTTTTATTTCTTTTGGTTATATAATCCAGTCGAGTACTTTAATAAAGGATGAAGCAATTACACACAGCATGCTTTTATTTAATTTTATAAGTGCTCGTGGTTCCTGAGCACCAGCCAGTGTCATACAAGCTATCATGCCACACCACCAAATCTACACTTACCAGACATTTAAGTGAACACTCTCAAAATGTTAATGAATAGAATAGACTTAGTAATCAATTATGTTCGAAGGGATTAAAGGGAATCTGTAACACTTTTTCAATTATATTGGGAATGCAGAGAACACAACATTATCAAAAATGATCTATACATGGTGTTAGCAGAATTGCAACTAAATGCATGGAATAAGAGAAAAATATGTTTTAAATGCATCTGTGGTGACTCCAGTTTAAGAAATCACATGTGGCTTGATATGCAAATTAGCTAATTGTTAATAAAAACAATTGTAACTTGCATATTAAGCCACAAGATGATGTCCTAAGCACAAGCATATTTAAAGGGACAGTCTAGTCCCCAAACTCACTTTGGTGCAAGATGAAGATTACTGCTTGTATAATGCACAAGCTTTTATACCTGTGTGATTTGATGCAGGCATTCTGTATAAATCACATTTTTAATATTTGACTCAAGCCCTCCCCCAGTGATTACTTTGCATGTTTACTGCAGGTGCAGCAGCACTGATTCTATAGACACTGAAGATATAAAGTTTTGTTTCATATAGTCACTTCTTGTCCTCCTCAAATTGAGTCTATTGAGTGGCCTATGAGTGACCTTGCTCTTGTACACAGTAGGATCTCTTAATAGTGCAACACATTGTCTTATAACATCACTAGAGAGACAGGATATTCCATTCATTTGAATGGCATTATTCTCATTGGTTCCTGCAGCAAAAAAAAAAAGGAAATTACTTTTACTCAGCTAGTGTGGGAAATCCTTGTTTCTTGCAAACTGCTGTAATTTCACAATTTGTTCTAGCTGTAAGTGTTTTATATTTTAAGCAATGCAAAATGTGAGACATGCATTTTAAACTACTTTAAAAGCATTAATTAATGCATTATTATTTGGAAGATGCATTTTGGCATTCTATAAACTGAACGTTCTGTCTCCGCTTAGTGAAATGCCGACAGCCTATAAACCGAACGTTCGGTTTATAGGCTGTCGGCTTATGTAATACATGTAATCCTATTGCTATTCTATAAACCGAATGTTCGGTTTATAGAATAGCAATAGGATTACATGTATTCCATAAGCCGAAAGTCTATAAACCGAACTTTCGGTTTATAGACTTTCAGCTTATAGAAAACATGTAGTCCTATTGCCTTTCTATGAACCGAACGAGAGCCCCATTCATAAGAATTTCTTATGAATGGGGCTCTCGTTCGGTTTATAGAAAGCCAATAGTATTACACGTATTCTATAAAACGAACGAATAAAACGAAACGAAACGAAAATAATTAACGAATTTCGTCTGAAACGAATGCAGTAATGAACGAAATTCGTTTTAGACTAAATAAATAACATTTTCATCAGAATGGACGAAAACGAAACGAAAATTTTAGTTTTGCACATGTGTACCGGAGAGTCAATTTAGTTTAACAGAGAAAAAAACAATAGTACAAGACAGAAGATGCGTGTGGACCCAATACTTATACCTCACATCAGCAGAACAAATATTAATGTGTTTCCCTAACCCACAAACAAATGGAGCATAGGATAAAGAAAACATGGACAGAATGCGCTCAATGTGTTAATATGATGTAAACAAGGGAATTTACAACCTTTTATAATGATGGTGCAATGATGCTTTCCAATAGAGCATAAAAAGGGAAGGAATAAACATATATAGTGTGATGTTGTAAACAACTAAGATGATATCCCTAGATCTCCCTTCAGTATTGCACTCACAATGTAGCATGATAAAGTCGGCACTGTAGATAAGTATAATAGATTGTATAACTGGATAAACTATGCTCTTCCAGTCTCTAGGTGATAGACCTCAAGGCAAATTCCCATTCGCAATAAAGCAATATATTCTTACATATTAAAAAGCCAACATCAGCATTGGGAAAGCTAAGAATAGTAGCTACAGAAAAATGTGCCATACAGCAGAATCATGTAAATGTCCTTAGAGTAAAAATTCAAAAATTACAGTCCCAACATCTAGACAACGCATTTCACTGGCCAATGATTCTACCAGCAGGTATGTTTGTAAGACTGCAATATCTATAGTTAAATATCCGCTCTCCAAAAGAAATTCCACAAGGTGAAAAAGTTTTTCAGTCAACTGTATACCGGTTAAACTTGGAAGAATTCACATTCTGCAAAATAATTTACATACAAGGGAAGAAACAGAATAAAAAAAGGCATTAGTATTTCAATTTTACATATATGTACAAATATATTCTTACTACATATCTATATATCTTCACATAATATAGAATGTTCAAAATACACATTGCTATTAGAAAAAATCTATAAAAATAATTAGAATAAATAAAATAGATATTTTTATTTCAGGGTTATGTATACATGCATTTATTATTATCCTTATATAAAAAAACAAAAACCTCTATATTACAAGCATATGTAGCAAGATCTACAAATATAACATAAGTAGTCTGTGGAAAATACTCCCATCAGTATGAGATTTTAAATATTTTACAGATAAAATAAAATGATAGGTGGGCCAATCACATCAAATCAAATTAAAGTGCAAGGGAATTTGTACAACATGTACATTCTGTTTATTCATAAAGAGATTAAAATCTGCATTCAAGTCTTGTGGCTTTAGAGGGCCTAACTTAAATACCCATTCCATTTCATGTTTGTCAATATTTTGGATATTATCTCTCCTCTAAAATTTTTTTTTTTTTTTTTTTTTTAATATCTTTTTTTTTTATTCAGTACACATTGTGAATAACATATAGGACATGTAATAAACATTGTAAAACATATAAAACATGTAATAAACCTATATTAAACATGTGTTGGTGGGCCTTTTAGTACGTGAAAGACTAAGAAATCATCTCAAATTCGTGAGGGGAGGAGAGGACAGGTGAGAAGGAAGGAAAGGAGAGAGAGATTAAGGAGAGAAGAAAAAAAAAAAAAAAAGGGGGAGAGGGGGGGGGGGAAAGAGAGCGACAAAGGAAGTTATTTACAATTTACCTCTCTCTCTCTCTTTGGAATATCACCTTCCTTCCTTTCTTTGAAATTACGTTATGCTAGATATGATTCAATACGACTAAGGTTAGAAATTAATTTGAGGCCCATAATCCAATTTTTCAAATTTTGAACTCAGTTTCCCGTTTTTAACCCAATTCAAACACACACACATACTGCAGTCTCTACCGTCGGTGGAGTCGGGGGGCGGGAGGGGGGGGGACACCGAAATCCACTCCGGTGTCCGGAGACCCACACCCCGTGTCCCTCTCTACTCAAAGGTGGATCTATTTAATGCATCGGATCACCACCAAGAAATGTCTGCCATGGTGCCCATATGTCACCATGAGATTTATACGTATTTTGATCTTTGCAAAAACCTAGTTCCATTGTTTTTTGATATTGTATCTGATTAGTTACATCCAACCAGTTTGGGGTTTGAGTTTGTCTCCATGCTCTGGCTAGACATTTCTTGGTAGCCATAAGAATGTGCACCAAAAGTTTTTCTTGAGACTGATCATACTCTTCTAGTTCTATGTGAAATAAGAAAGTTTGGGGAGAGATATCAGATGTAGATTTAAATATTGATTTTAGTGCATAATTTAATTTAACCTTAATTTGAGTAAGTTCAGTGCATGCCCACCAGATATGGAGGGGATCGCCTCTTTGTCTAAGACATCTCCAGCATTGATCTGAATATGTGGGAGATATCTTATTCAATCTGGAGGGGACCAGGTACCCTTGGTAAATGAGTTTGAGATGGGTTTCGAGTAGGGACACGGAGTGTATATTCTTCCTCACCAGGGAGAGGCCCCGAATCCAATCTTCTCTAGAATATGAATGAGAGATAGATATTTCCCATTTAATGAAGGCGGAAGGTTTAATATCTTGTTCCACTTGTTTAAACAATTTCAGGGTTCTGGATATTTGTTTCTTTTTGTGGAGGTTTAGAAAGAGTGAAACAACCGGGTGATTAGAGGGAAGCATCCTACTTTTCTGAATATAGGACTTAACCCTTAAGTATGGGAAAAGTAAATTTGATGGAAATGTAAACTTAGCCTGAAGATCATTAAATGAAAGAATTTTATTTCCTGATAATATGTCTGACAACGTTACAATGCCGGCCAGGGTCCACTGAGTCGTATAGAGATCTTCGATCTCAGATGCTAAAAGTTCAAATGGGACAATTGGTGCCAGGGCATCTGTGATGGTCATTTTCCTTTTAAATTTCTTAATAGTGAACACACAGTCCTGGATTATTGGGTTTTGTGAATGATATTTTTTTTGGATTCTACTTCACCTAAGGTAATAGGGCGATTTAATATGTCCAAGTTGTCCTTGGAGAGCCTCGGAATTTTAATATCTTTTAGAAATCCTTTGAGTTCTTGTAAGGATTTTTTATTCTTTGGGAGGTTATATAATGAAGAATAATAATCTTTGAAGGCCTGTGCTATAGAGTTTGGCGATAAAAGAGTTTGATTTCCCACTATAATTTTATTAATTATTTTCTTACTTTGGTTATGTTTTAATTTGTTGGTTAGTAATTTCCCTGTTCTGTTTGCCCCGTAGTACCACTTTTGTTTTAAACGTGTAATTGCTCTGTTTACCTTATCAATAGTTTTGATCTTAATTTGTTCCTTAATCGAGGCCAATTCTAGAGTTATATTATGGTCCGGCTTCTTTTTATTTATTATCTCTAGTTTAGCCAAAGCTATGTGTAGATCTAAGAGCGGTTTACCAAGACTTTTCTTATAGACTGAACCCATTTTTATTATAACCCCCCTCATGTATGATTTGAAAGCACACCACAGTGTGCTGTTCGAGACTTCCTCATTATCGTTTATTTCAAGAAATTTCCTCGCTTCCTTTTCCAAAGCTTCTTTACGTTCAGGATTGTTAATCAGATTTTCATTAAGTCTCCAGTTAGTTCTTGACTTGTATTTTAAATTATTTTTAATTTCTAGAAATACTGGGGCATGGTCAGACCATGTGATTGGACCTATTCGGATCTTTTTCACAGAGTTCATACTTACACAGTTTGTTAAAAAATAGTCTATTCTCGTATATGATTGGTGTACCTGTGAGAAATAAGTATAATCTCTTTCCCTTGGATATAGAGTACGCCATATATCAAAGATTGTATTTTTCTGAAAGAATCTGAATAATTGTGATGTTCTATTTGGTGAAGTATTATTTAGAGGAAATCTTCCGCTCCTATCAAGGTTTGGGTCTGAGATACAGTTTAAATCACCCCCAATTATTAAAAGACCTGTCGTAAAGGTTTCAATTTTATCAAAAACTTCCTTTAAGAATTTTATGGGGGACTGATTCGGGGCATAGATGTTTACCAATGTGTATGGTATGTCATTGATTTTAGCCAGTATGATCATATACCGTCCGTTTGTATCTAAAATCTGGTGTATCAGTTCGAATTTAATGTTCGAGTTTATCATAATAGCTGTTCCTCCTCTTTTTTTTCCATCCGAGGAATTGGTTGAGAAAACTGTGGGGTATTTAGAATACCTCCAGAGTTTCTCTGGGGGTTCTGTCCAGTGTGTTTCTTGAACTAAGATTATGTCGACATTATTATTTACCAATAAGTCATACAAACAGCCCCTCTTTTGAGGAGAATTAAGGCCCCGGACATTCAAGGTGGCAATCACCAGCGACATCTTTATGATGTTACGCTGTTCCCCCATCCCGCTCCCCGACCGCCGTCTCCACCTTCAGGCATTCTCCATTCATACTTCACATGCATACAACCCAGAGACCTATTTGACAAGGAAATTACCTTATCAATAAGTCTAGTCCTGCTGCCGCCGCAGGATTAGAGCCCCAAGAGGTATGGACCACGCCACCGCCTGGAGTACCAGAACTAATATATTATATGTTGTCATCATCATCAGGGGAGGGGAAAGGAAAGAGGCAGAGAGAGGGACAGAGAATCCGAAGTGGGGACAAACGTGTAACATACTCTTCTATCGTGCACATATTTATCATCTATATCCACTAGATCTTCTGTACTTAATGTATCCTTCATAAAGTCATCTCTGTTAACAGTGTTCAAACAAATAGAATATCGACTGCCTCAGGGGAAGGGGTCCTTCTGGTTTTGGCCAATATTTATGTTTCGCTAAGGACTGCTGCCTATATTTGGTCAGGCACTATCAGAATGTCATAATGGGGAAGATAACAATAGTAATGTCTATATATTTCAGAGAAAATATAAAAAGTGCCTTTGTGCTAAAGTGCTATTCATATACCCACTAAGTGAGTGAGTTTAAGAGAGAGAAGAAAGAGGAAAAAAAAAAATAAGAAAGTGACATTGTGCTTACTGTAGTGCTAATTCGAAATTACCAATATATAAGGTGAAGATCACTGCTTTGCCTAAAGTGATTAATCGGATGTTTAAAAATTCATCTTTTCCAATTTGAACTGTATTAATTACGTCATGGTGGGATTTCTTATATAAAGTGCTGATGTGCCAAAGTGCTAGTTAGTATGATCGATTAATCTAAGTGTGTTACCCTAATTCCTTAAGGTGAATCCAGTGAATATGTAAACCTCTTTTCACCGGATTAAAGGTGTGAGGTATTGTGATATTGAGAAACATAATCTTACTTTAGTTTATACCTTTCTACTCCCAAATAACCAAGTTGTCTAAAAAATTTGTATATCAATATATTTCCTTCATCTTACCCCCTCTCTATTAATTATCATGACCCCCCTCTTATCACCCTCCCCCTGTCTCTACCCAACCCCCCCCCCCCCATAAGCGCAAGCTATCTCAAAAGCCATCAACTTAAAAGCATATATCACAAAACAGTGGTTAGAATTCAATTAGGAATTAGGTCCCAGATCTTTAGACTTTCTGTAAGGATTCCAGGGTCCTTAAAATAATGTGAAGTGTCCTTATAGTTTACAATAATGGCTGTTCTCCTCTAAAATTTCTAAACTTATTAGTGCAACAAAAATGTATGCATTTGGGGGAGGGGATATGACCGTCCAAAAAAAAGCACCAAAACACACAACAAAAGAAGAAGAGAAAAAAAAAAACGCTCCGCCAGAATCCACCATGCCGGCCCCGCCTCCCCTGCTGCAGTCACATCCCCCTAATCTGAGAGAGTCGGCCTCATGGCCTCCCACAGAGCCCAGATCTTTTGAAATTTAATCTCCAGTCCCCTCGAGAGATAAAAAGCCCTCTCGGCCGTAAGCTGGAAATCAACCTGTTTACTAATGTCAACCCATTTGGGGAGGTCTTGACTCCTCCAGAGTCGAGCTAATGAGAGCTTTACTGCCATGAGTAAATTTATTGCGAGGATCTGTTCTGGTGATCTTCCTGCTCCCAGATTCATATGGAATAAAAAGGTTTCAGGGGTTAATAAGACATCTCTTTGAAACACCGCATTTAATATCTGTGAGATTGAAGTTTAATAGGGGTCAGAAGATGACACACCCACCAAATATGGGGGTGAGTACCCTCCCCTCTGCCACATCTCCAGCAGAGATTTGAAGAGTCCGGGAGAAATTTATTAAGGCGGGATGGAACAAAATACCATCGGAAGAGTACCTTATAAATTGATTCCTGTAGATTAATACCATGTAAGGCACCTCTGGTATTATGACATGATTGATTCCAAGTTTCCAAAGGGAAAGAGACCCCCAGGTCAAGTTCCCAATAATTTATAGGATTAGGTTTATCATTTAACGATGAATCCTCCAGGAGGGACCGTAATCTGGATATCGCCCCTGAAACATAGTATAGTTGTTTCATTGTAATATTATTCTATGTAATGAGTCATAGTATAACACATTGTAATAACAGCTGCAAACATTGTAATGAAATACAAAACATGTTCAAGTGAGAAAAGGAAGACAAAGGGGTGGGCGGTCCTAGGTAAAACAATGCAGAAAAGACTAGAGTAAAGTAGAAATAAACATGGGTGGAAAAGATTAGTACGAAGTGGTGGGTAAGGCCATAGTTTTTTTTTCAAAGCGGTTTTGGAGTGGTGATCCACATGTTGTATTTAATCTCATATTTGTATCCAATTGTTAGGTAATGGAGTTTTTCCATTTGGAGGTGGTGGGTTATTAAATTGTACAGTTCTGCAGTCTAGGGGATCTTTGTAGATATCCTAGGAGCGTTGTCACTGTTAGTAGTATTAGGCCAATCAAAACTTTTGTGACGGCAAATTTTCAGGAAGAATATGAGGTAATGCATCCTCCCACCTCCCACCCCCTTATCTGCCAGCTTCATCCAAATGGCATCAACAACCATTTCCTTTATTAGCTATTGAGGAGGAGTATGATTGTGGTGTAGGATTGTGAAAGAAGAAGTTTAAGACTTATACCAATGTACATTTATTTGGCTAAATGAACGAAGACATACTATTACAACCCGTCTATTCTTGAATTAGCAATTCAGAACTATTAGTTTGTTTTACATCTAACTTTTCCTGATAATAAAAGCGTTTTTGAATATCTTTTCTAGCTTGATTATCAAGTTACTGAAGGATTATTCCCTAGGTATTATGCAATTTATTGCAATCATGTATTCTTTTGGCTACGGCATTCGTCTATTATATCACCAAAAACAGATGGATTTTAGCTTTCCACCGTTCTAGTGAGAGTAATACATCATGAATCAGAATATAATTAGTAAAAGTCAACATTGTTTTGTGACAGACAGGTCTTGCCAAACAAGCTTAAGAACATTCTATAAAGAAGTCAGTAAAAATATGCAGCTAGGTGTGTCAGTTGATGTGATCTATTTAGACTTTGCTAAAGCATTTGATATAGTTCCGCACAAAAGGTTACTCTACAAATTGAGAGAAATAGGTTTGGGGGCAAATGTATGTATTTGAATTAAAAATTGGCTAAAAGATAGAATGCAGAGGATTGTTGTAAATGGAAAATTCTTAAATTGGACCAGGGTGTTAAGCGAAGTAAGAACTTGTTTATTAATGATCTCCCAAGTTGAGTTGAGAGCCATGTCTCAGTGTTTGCTGATGACACAAAATTAGGTAAGGTAATACAGACTAACCTTGATGTTTGTTCTTTTTCAAAATAAACTACTATGTTACTATGTAATGCAGGTTCTATTTATTTTGTGAGTATACATTTTAATGATAATAATACTATGAAATCCAATAATCCCAGAATATTTTTTTGGAGTATTGACTTGCAGGTGGTTTGAACCTAGTATGATCTCTGGGGTTGTAATGTAAATTTTAAGATACATTATTGGTTTCAGATAATTTTTTAAACTTTGTGAGATCCATTCAACAGCCAACTGTTTAAAAGATCTAGTAAATGTGGAATTGAGGATTGAGGATTGGGCAGACTAGATGGACCGAATGGTTCTTATCTGCCGACACATTCTATGTTTCTATGTTTCTATGTTTCTACTAAATAACGCCACATCACCTGCAAAAATCACATATTTATATTATATTCCCTTTATTTTTATGCCTTTAATATTTTTAAATAATATGTAAATGTTTACAAAATGGTTTGAGACAGAACAAACAGACTTGATGAAAGGGGAGGCAGCATGCGTCTCCAATATGGCTGCTGCCCTCTTGTGGGAAGAGCGACAGAAGTGAAACATTTTTACTTCCATCACTCTATTGCTGTTGCTAGACTGCCCCTAAAGGCAGTCAGCAACTTTGCATTACAAAACAAGCAAAAAAAAAAGGGTTAAACTCTAGGTTTATGGTTAGGATAATATCTATGGTTAGAATAACATTAGGGTTAGCATAAGAGATAAGGTAAAATTTGGATAGAACAAGGGTTAGAGTTAGGGTTACATTTAGGTTCAGGATTTGAGTTCAAAAGTCCACTGTAGGAGAAAATGGCTAGGAAACAAAAAACTGCTACCGAAAATATTTAAAGATGGTCGTTTTTTCCATTTGCAATTATGTAAAGTATTTTTAGGTCAAAGTTAGAAAAATGTATTTGCTTTTAATTTTTAATGATTTCTTTTGCAGTAAATTATGTAATATGATGAAAATAATGGTATCTAAAGAAAGACCTTTTTATGGTGATAAAAATAAGATATAATTTACATGGGTATAGTAAATGAGAAAGAAGAAAACTACAGCTAAAAACAAACACTGCAGAAATGTTAAAAGCCCATGTGGAAAATGGGGTAGCATTTGTTTTTGGGGCATAATAGTGAGTGAGGTTGATGTCAGTGATACTGAGTTGCAGGAATTGTCCGTTAGTCGCACATTCTGTGCGAGAGAGAATGGGGTTAAATTAGACACGGTTTTGTGTGTAATTTTTTAAGGTTTGGTGCCTCTTAAGGGGACTGTCTGGTGACCAAAATGCATATTCCAAATGTTTTGCATATTAATGTGCTTTATAAGTACTTTAAAATGCATTGTCAGAGCAAGATCACTTTGATTCCACACAATTTATTCTATTCAAGCAGCACATGAAGTGACTGAATGAAACAAAACTGTATATGTTCAGTGTCTATATAGTCAGTGCTGCAGCACCTGTAGTATACCTGCAGAATAATCACTGGGGGAGGTCTTGAGTCAAATATAAAAAGCAGTAATCTTCATCTTGCACCAAAGTGAGTTTGGGTACTAGACTATCCCTTGAAAGCCTAGGAGGCATTATACAATATATAATAAAATAATTTGTATAATACAACTGAGGACCATATTTGTTACCTTGTTTCAAATGTGATATTTACACAGTTTAATGTGCTGGGTGGCTGCAAAATATAGTGATTTGAAGAGCCTCTTTTTTGTCAAGCATTAGAGACTGCTTTAATTGGATGCAACTATACTTGTGAGAGTATACATATTCATTTTTTATTTCACTGGTGTTTGAGTGTTATTTTAGTTTTTTTCTGTGCTGTATATAGTGATCTTAGAGTTCACGCAGTGAATCTATTTGATGCAGCAGGGATTCTCATCGTGAGCACGGGGTTGTCCTGCTGTGCCCAGAGCACGGCATCAAATGAATTTACTTCATTTGATTTTCTTTTGTCATTCAAGGTAATAACATTTACTTGCTTTCCATCTGATGCACACTGCTTTCTGAGTTGTCTACTGAGTTTTCGGCCAGTTTCCTCAATTTCTTTGATGGCTTGAACACCTAACCTTGAAAATGCTGTTAGATGGAACGTTTTTCACTGATCATTGCCTGGTTAGTGCTGAACTAGGATGTTATTCCATTTGAATGTGTTCAGTTTATCATTTTAAAACCTCTCATTCAGGTCCTTTAACATACACTGCCTTTGTTAATTTCCTGAACCTCCTGACAGAGCTAAATATTGAGTTGAATAGATATGCTGCTTATACAAATATACCAGTTGGATACATGGAATGCCTAAACTGCCTTGAGAAGAGGGTTGGAAAACATTTTTTACCCTGCATCTGTTGGTGTAGACACCCCTGATAAACTTGTTGACAGAGGAAGAATGTAATTGGCCAACGGAGTGGCTGGGACGTGCTGGACCAGGTCCCTTTTATGCAAAGCACACCATTGTTTACATTTCAACCTTCTCAAACATCTTTTTTTTGTAATTGTTGTTATATTTTACTTTTTTTTATTAATGTTCTGTAATTCACTTTTTGGATATTGTGTAATGTTTTCCTCCTTTGTCTCTTATTTTTGTTTGTGAGTGTGAGGGCAATTTGTTACATTAACACATACATTAACAATTTCATAATCATATAGTATTTTTGTACAATAACCAACAACAGTTAAGTTATGAAAAAACAATGAAATCTTTCTGAGACATATATGAATAACATGATGGTAAGTTCAATTGAAATAAATGAACACTACTGGAATGGTTTGGTCTTTCAATATTTCTAAATCATATTTTTGATAACACATTTTATTGAGCTAATAATATTTGAAACAACCGTACACATGCCAAAAACAGTAGCAATTAAGCAAAATGTTGGAAACAAAAATGTAAATCTCTCCAGGAGGAAAAAATATACAAACTTCAAAAACAGCATGTCCACTTTTATAATCGCCCTCCAGCCACTTTCCCTAAAATAAAAAACTCACCCCAGCAGCTTCCCTAAAAATGTTTGTCAAATGGTTTTGAGTACCCAGCACGTTTATGTTAAATACCACGATGCATATTCAAAAGTATGTCCTCTTTTGTGTTGAAAGGCTTCCTCTAAAATCTGAGTTTGGAGGTCAAATTTAGTACAAATGTTTACCTCCAACCTCAGACAGACTTGCCTTCACCTATAATGCCCCATTTTGACCTGGAAAAATAGCCTTCACTGACCATTTTTGCATTGTTGATATGATCCAATATGTTTCCCAAGAAAGGTATGCTGAGAAAGTTGAATTTGGAGGTCGAATTGGACTTAGTATCAAAAAACTAAAGTATAATTTTTTTTCTCCCATTGTGAAAAATTTGATTTTTGTGACCGTCTGAAACAGATATGGACTTGATCTCAAAATCGCATTCCACCTCCCATTATTTTCAATGGGAAAATAAATGACACTTTCAGTTGTTGAGAACCAATTTGAACTTAGTCTCAAAAACAGCTGTCCAAATTACATTTTTAGTGACTAAACTCCTAAGTGTTGGCTATATACCTGCCATTTCAATCTTAGCACACTTTTTTGTTATTTTTTGTATATATTTTTACTTGTATGTATATGTACACTATATATATATATATATATATATATATATATATATATATATATATGTTTGAAACACACTAGACTTTTTTTGAAAAAACACCTTTGCGTGCAAAATGCGTCATGTGTCTATTCCTGTATTTTTCTTAGTTGTTTGGATTTCCACTTTTATTGTCCAAAAACTTAAATAAATTTGCTATATACTATTGGATGATATTGTGCTCTTTACTTCGGATAAACCAGTTGACATTTTCACAATTTAAACACCTGCCATGTAGAGAAAAACTGGTTTGTTTATCCCTTTTTTTTTTAAATGGAAAGTAAAAAAAAAAACAGTAGTAAGGGGCATATGAAAGTATCCAATAATGCAAGATGGATTTTATTGTTGCTGCAGTAATTATTTTTATTGGAAATCATCATTATTTTCTTGAGTGATTACTCTCCTATTCAGATGATAACTAGATGATTTATTTCTTTACATATTTATATCCTTTTTATAAGCTGTATGATATCCTTTAAGGGAAGTAGCTCAAAATAGTCTTAACATGTTTTAATAATGTTAACAAACAGGAGTAAACCATTGATATTCTGGGACCCATTGGTTATTGATGCCCATGTGAGTAAAATGTATTTTTTATTCCAAAGTATGGCTGCCATTTTAATTTATAATCTGTCTATATTTTGCTAAGTTGCTATTGAATCTCTTTTTATTGTCACTTTAATATGTCAGTTGTTTTCCTCACTTGTCTTTACATATGTATTTCTATATTTGTTTTAAAAGGTTTGTTTACCATAAAATGTGTTAATTAAAATAAAACCTTAAAGTCGTGTGGAAAGTACTATGCAGATACAATATTTAATGACACTATATTTCAATGAATGAAATATAGTTTGGAGTTTGCTTTTACAGTTCCATATTTTAGAACCAAATTTTTTATTTAGCATCAGATATTTAAAAATAGTTATTATTTGTTTGCAAACACACTGAACTAATTTTGGATAGTGGTGTTTCATGATGTGAGTTTGCTATGTTACTATAGATAAATACAAAGTAGTATTGCAAAAAAATCTTCCAGTTTGGTGATAAATCTACTTCACCTCAATGCTTTCTAAAAAATAAATGTATACTAAAAAATATATATTGGTCTTGTGAGTGGAGTATAAAACATGGTAAATGACAGAATAATTACATATTTACTTTATTCTGTGCAAACATGAATGACAGCTTTTTGGTTGGATATGTTTTAGTGTAAATAAAGTTGTATATTCCGTCTAGCATGTATCCATGCTTAACAATGGAAAGAGGCTTTTGTTTCTTTAACAATGCTCTCCCACCTGGCAAAGCAAAGCACTTTGTAATTGCAGTAATGTGAAAACACTCATTCGTGTAACCATTCCATGCAACAATAAATATATTTTCCATGAATAGCTAATTAGCAACATATACCAGTAGCAACTATGAAAAGAATAATAATAATGTATTTTCAAGGTTTTAGTGATTATTGTTATGCTCTGATTCATTTCTTATTTACCATGATATTTTCATGCTTGACAAGGCTATGTAATATAATCCAGGCATGTAAGGACAACAAGTATGCATATTTAACAGGCATAATGTGTACATATATACATATATGCAGGTTAGATGAACATTTAATTTCACTATTTTAACTATATCCTGGACAGGTACAATGCTGGTGAGTTTCCCCTGCTAAGAATACTCCCCGGGAATGTCCCTGCACAATGCATAGCTAAAATAGTGAGATTATGGGGGTCATGTACAAAACAAGTGCAGTGGGAAAAAGAAGTAGGTAAAACATGAGTAAGGAGGAATGTGTTAATATTTGTAACATTTTGCATTTTTTCCCCCCGATTTGTGCCTCTTCCGTTTATTTTTATGTAGTGTGCATTTTTCTGCTTGCACCAGTATATTGCAATTATTTTTGTGCATGCTAAAGGCTTTTGCGAATATTTTGTGAAAAATAATTCTAATTCTGCATGTTAATATAACACCAGCTTTTAGCAAATGCGAATAAAAAAGGTAGAAAAAATATTCGCAAACTTGCCTGTTTTTTATTAGCAAGTATGCCCGTTTTTCCCCCAAATTTGCACGGATTTACTATTTGAGTGTTAAATGTTTAGTACAATGCAAAAGGAGAAAAGTGCAAAAATAGTTTTGCACATAAAATGTATTTGTGTTTTGCCAGTACAAATGAATGTGCACACATTCACACAAAAGAGGTTGCAGACTTCCAAAAGGGTATATAAAAAAAATATGGTAAAAAGGGGAAATTTAGTCACATTGGGTGATGCTATCAAACTAGGACCATCGCTATGGGTCTGAAGTGAAAAAGGGTAATTTCAGAAGTATAAGCAGCTATACCGGCTCCAAACACTTATAACAAATATGTTTGAGGTTTTGGGTGCTCCACAGCACTGATCAGGTGCTAAAATCAGACATGAAATGAGAAAACAACTGTGCACTCCACTCACCGGGTAGATGTAAAATGAGATGCTTTAATAGTGAACAAAAGTGTTCCAGAACAGACAAAAGAGGATAAATCCACGGATGATAGAGTCCACAGGACGGCAGCCTTACGCGTTTCGAGTGAAACACACGCTTAATCATAGGACCTATGAAACCTATGATTAAGCGTGTTTTTCACGTTAAACGCGTTAGGCTGCCTTCCTGTGGACTCTATCATCTGTGGATTTATCCTCTTTTGTCTGTTCTAGAACACTCATTTTACATCTACCCGGTGAGTCGAGTGCACAGTTGTTTTCTCATTTCATGTCTAAAGTCAAAAAGTCTTGCTTGAAGTGACTTAAACTCAGTTTCTTCCATTTAACTACTTACAAGGGATCAAAGGTCTCTCTTCTTTACATACACTAATACACTTCTGATCCGTTAAAGTAGCAGAAGGTGCTATAGTCAGAAGTCTGGTGAAGTTTTAGTTTTAATGTGCAAAGTCAATGGAGAGCACACTCCCCTAAACAAGTACTTATAATAAACGGGTGCTAAAATGACCAATAATTCTATACAATACACAAATGAATGCAAATGATCTTACAGCTGCATAAGAACAAGTATCTATGATGAAAGAAAACTGGAGAAATCTAAAGAGATTGCAGATGCCATGCATAATTGACCATGCAAAATAAAAAATCAAGAATGCTTAATGTAAAAAGGTCTACAAATACAGCAAAAAATGATGGCCGCATGAAGTGGATTCAACGAGGGTCAAACATGTGCTGAAAGTGTAGGATGAAATTATAGGAATTATTGTAATGTGGACATCCATAGACCCACATCCGGCTACACATTCAGCTAATTTAGCTAGCTGTTACTATATGCAGGTTTTCTTTGAGTGACTAGTCATAAGTGCATACCTACTGGCTTGTTCTATTCTACAAATACTTCTCCCTTTGTAGAATTCATTCCAATTCACCTTTGTGCACAGAGTGTCACTGTTTGTACATTGTTCTATCAACTTCAATATAAGCTTAATGTTATAGTTCCTATACTTGGAAGTGAAGTTAAGGGAGGCATTAGATCCATTTAAGTGAACTGTTTTACATTTACATTGCCTGCATCAGCTGTAGTCACCCTTCCAGCAAATAAATATGTTGTAAAAGGTTAAAGTTCCTCTCATTATTTGCTATGCACCACATATAGTAAGTAGTATAGGATCTGTAAACTTCTATTAGTACAGTCATCCATGCTTGGAGAAACAAACCCAGAGATTTGCAGGAGAATATTAAGGCTATTCCGCTCCAAGAAGAGGGCTTTTCAATAATACAAATCCATGGAATTATGGTAAAGAGCAGAAAAACCACAAATGCCTTACTTGTTTCAAACCTTGTGTCGACTCTTAGACATAGGAGTTACCTGTGAGGCACTAAAACCTTGCTTTACTAACACCAGTGTCAATAAGACCTACGAATATGAGCATTCATGGAATGGCTATATTGCAGCTTCAGGAGGCTGGACATGGAATAAACTATTGTGTGCTTGCATTCTGACAGGTGTGTGTGGAATTTGCATCTTGTGGCAATATTTAGTTTTTTTGGATAACGGATTTCTGGAGAAGAGATACTGTACAAACTTACTTGCTTTCTGTGAAATGGTAAAATAATGCATTGGAGGTAATATACTTATATTTTGCAAAGGCTTTTGATACAATGCCACACAATTGGTTACTATACAAATGAAGGTACATAAGACTAGAAAGAAGTATTTGTTTTAGTGAGCTGGTGGAATGGAACACTACTTTCGGATGGATGCAAATGGCACATCTTCTAGCTGGACAAAATAAGTGCCTCAGGTTTCAGTCCTTGTGCCAATTATTTTTAATTCATGTAATAATGACCTGGAAAATGGAACTGAAAAGCAAAGTCTACAGTTTTGCTGATGATGCAACATTAAATCATCTAGAATATGCAGTCTTAAAAAAGTACACAAAATGGACATGCAGGAACATGTTCAGAGATAGGCTATAAAATTGGGGAATGGAAGGCTTCAGCTAAAAAAAAAATGGCTTTCCACATTGGGATGTTTTCTCTGGAGAAAGGACACCTTCCTAGGGATTTTATCATCCTTTACAGGTTTGCTTAGGGTCCATGCAAAGAGCTTTCTAGGATCTCTTTAGTAATCAAACTTTTCAGACTACACCGGGACAACCATTAGGACTGAAACTTTAACACCAACATTTTTTTTTCCATATTTTGGATCAGCAAATATGGGTTTCTGGACGGGTTGAACTTAATGGACTAGGTGTCGTTTTTCCTCTATCAGAGAGTGAAGTCTGTTGTATTTAAATATTTAATATGCAAAATCAACTGTCAGCATATTAAGTACAATATTTTATTAATACATTGCCTATGGTGTTTCTCTCCTAGCAGCAAGGGCTTTGTGCAATGTGTCCGTAAATGATTGACATTCCCATGTGCCAATGATTGACAATATATAATTGAATTGCCAATGTTAGTTTTATGCTGGTTTAAACTTCAATAACTTTTAAAGCAAGAACAGCTAGGATCACCATGTTTAATCTTCCATTCTAATTGAACCTTATAGCAAAACTTAATTCTCCTCAGGTGGGAAATGGACCTAGTGAAAAAACATGGGAGACATGTTCTGCACAGAAATCAACAACATTTAGTTTTAGAAGTTTGATGATGATCAAAATACATTGTATTAGCAGCATTGCACACAATTTCCTAAATTATGATAAAAACATGTTTTAAATGTGTCTGTAGGTTCTCCTGTCTATGACACCACTTGAGGTTTGATATGAAAATTATACATAGATATTTTTTCAAGTAAAAGTTAGAATAAAGTGTAAATTATATGATTAAAATAATGGAAAGGCCTTCTTTTCCTGAAAAAAATGAACCTATATAATATGTAAGAAGAAAAGCGAACAAGAAAGACATGAATAAGCGTATGTTCACACGAAACACGTAAGGCATACCACTATCCCCTTTTTGTCTTGCCCTTATATCTCTTCCTGTGATGTTTATTGAATGTTATTGGATCCTTTCATGAATAAATTTTGAAGTTATATTTTGTCACCAGAGCCTGGAGTGCATACGTCTTTCTTGTTCGCTTTTCTTCTTGGATAGTGCTGCTTCTACAGCCCAGACGGAGCACACCCGCAACCCGGTAATACCATACATGTGAGATACACTTATAGATACAAAAACAAAGGGGAACTGAACTCCACTGTCCGGATTCAATGCAAAAAAGGTGCTTAATTCAATATGTAGCAAACAGGAAAAAAATGGATGGACAAAAAATAAACTGGGGTAAGGGAGGACGACCTGACGTGTTTCGCGTGTTCCCATGCTTAGTCATAGGTAGAGATACACTTATAGTCACCGGTGGAGCTGGCTTATTCCTTTTGATTTCTGTATATATAATATGTATGGGTACTGTAAATGAGAGAGGACAATTACATCTAAACACAAACACCACAGAAAGGTTAATTCTGCCGTTGTCCAGTGCATCCAAACATTTTCAAAAACGTTGGCTGTTGAATATAGATTTGGAGTTAATAAGACCTCCTATTCAACCTTCATTAATAGAGCTAAAATAACTTAAGTGAAATTGATTGACCAATCAGGTGCTAGGCAAATTTCAGACGAAGGAGGAGCCAGAGTATTTTCATCTTTAGTCCTGTCTCCAGTCAGCAGCCAGACTATAACCCATTTGTCTTACCTTTTCCAAGGGCTTCCTGACAATGACACATTACCAAATGAATAAAAGATAACAGACTCCTAAAAATCCTTTACGGGTTTTATTGCTACCAGAGTGGGTACTGATTCATCTCTGTCATTAATCATCATTTCCCCAAAGCTGTCATTTATTATGCTTGTATCGGTGCAAACTAGGTAATAAAGTTAGATTTGACTAAACTGGCCTAGCATTACTGCTGAGAGGTGCAATTCATTCCTCTAATAGCTTCATTTATGAAAAATCTGTCTAACGGAGGGAATAGATTGCTAATTTTGCCTTTTTAATTTTTTTTTTTTACTTTGACCTTGAATTTCTTTTTCATGCTAAGCAAATCATCTATGTTATATATTTCCTGGAAGAAGAAAGAACAGGTTTATGAAGGACTGACTTGGTTGCAAAGCCAAAGTCTTGCATCGGGAGCCGGCAAGCATAAGAAGAAGGTTTTTAGATTGGACGTATTTACACATATATATGGATCTGGACATACATATACGTCTCATTGTGTGAAGATGGCTAATTTCATTATATTAGATTAAATGCTCTGCGGAATAACAATTCTTTTAGAAACTGAAAATCAAGTGTATCACTGATTTCAGTATACCTTAAGCATAACAGTTGCTGTGAATTTAATTTAATTAAACTCCTTGCCATCTCTTCCACTGCTAAAGAATAAGGAAGTCATTTTCTTTACTCAGACTCAATTATATTTTTGACTAACTTATTATCTCTATGGGAAAGCCACTTTAACTAAAATGGCAATTTGAAAATACTCTAATTTTTCAGAAATATGTCACATCATTAACATCCAGCTTGCACTGTATCTTTCCCAGCAGTCGCTGACTGAGGTATCCTTTTAGCTTAAAAGTATGTTCCAAACGTGGACATTTAAAACAGCTGGAAAATAAGTTGAACGGAAGAAAGCAAGGGTAACCAACTGAAACATTCCAAGTTTAAATTGTTAACTGTAGTTAATGCAAGCATGCATCTCTGAGTACTCTAGAAAGCTGTACAAAAGTTTAAGCAACATATACACCAGGTATAATGAGCAATTAGGGTTTATAAATGCCTATTTAAATGCTTTTGAATTATCATATGTGCACAGGGTTTAAGACAGTGTTCACACAGTAAAATCTTTCTTCGAGGATCACTTTTAAAACACTGACCCCAGCCTTCAGCACGTTTGGCCACAATATACATCTCCACCACTGGCAATAATGAAACAATCTCACAGATAATACATTTCATATTTGATATGAGGTGCTCATCTCTTCCCATGCAATCTTCACGTTCAAGACTTTTTATGCCACAGAATATTCAGCTCTATCCCTTTTAAAAAGTCCTTCAAAACTTACTGATTCCATATTCTGTTTACAACTTGTTAACCTTTCTAAAGCACTATCCATCTCCAGACTACTCCTAGGTAAAGCACATTCTACATCATATTGTAACTACTGAGTAGGTGTTTGGTTTTAGAATGTAATAGTATGTTACATTGCAACATACTGTGCCCTCTTTTATTCACCTATCAATATTTATATTATTTGCCATATGCCATTCATAAGGAGAAGAAATATTCTGATTGTTCTACATATATTATGTAATAAACCCATACAAAACAAACACAAATGAATTATCCTTTGCAAGATAGTTTATCCTGTCAAACAAACATATGGATATGGTTTGTCTTCCTTAAACCCTAAGGGACATTTTGTTTTCTGAAAGACTGCTCTGCATTTTTCAATGTAACATATTATTGTTGTTATCTTTGTTTTAATTGTTTGTGTAAAATGTATACTACTTCTATCAGGGGCTTTAAAATTGTTTCTGAAGTGGCTCAGAAACTCATATGTGTATTAGGCTGCATTCATTTTTTCCCTATTTACAGTAGTAGTATAGTAGCTTGATATAAAAGGTTGTGTCTTTTGACATTCATAAAAAAGCAGTCCAAAATAGTTCAAATATATTTTCTTCAAACAAAACTACATATGAATAGGGCTAATGAGAACATGAATAGTTAAGTTATTTGGGCTGAATCTTGCTATAAGGATGGCTTCATCTGGCAGACATGCATGATGGGCGTCTCTGACTTCTGTCTTATCTGTGCTCACGCATTTATTGTTAATGTTTTGCTGCGTTCGAACATTCATTCAGCAACCTCTTCATATTGTGAACACACCCTAATGCATATTTAAAGATTTATATATTAATTGAAAATGTTTTTTTTTTTTTCATTAACCCATGATAGAATGAATGGTCAGTGCTACAATATGTATCATAATATATTTTATCATAAATATAGCAAATGGTATTTTTAGCATTGATGACAAATCAAGTGTTAAAATCAGAGTTAGCAGGAATCTGCTTGTAAACTGTAGCTTGCTATGGGTCCAGAGTAAATGAGTTAAAAGGCCATGATAAAAATCAAGATTACAAAATGGCTGCATGAGATACACACATACTTCACGGATAAATCTCCCCAGAGATTGTATTGAAAGCTACATTAGTATTTTATCTATACATAGCCAGGAGTACATAATTCTGCAAGGGCAGTGAAAGTTGCAAGTAATATAGTCTACGAGAGAGAAAAAGTGAAATAATAACTCAAAATAAGAAAAATCTAGCTGTGGTTATTTTACTAGCAGAAAGAAATAGCCATATAGAATTATTTCCATGAAGACATCTTAAATAGGTGCAACAGAAGCATAAGCAGCACATCTTCTCAATTAAGAAAGAATTGATGGGCATTTCAAATGTGAGGCCAAAGTAACTAAGTTGAAAAATTCTCCCATTCAGCTGGATTGGATAATTGCTACTTTGGGTTTAAATTTGAAATTCCCATCTCAGTTCCCTGCAATTCTTTATTTATTGAGCAGACCCTTTAATGTTTGCTCATGTTGATCCAAATAAAAAAAAGGATGTGTGTTTGTCACAAAGAGAGTATAGTGTATGCATTAACCATATATAACTTAGTAAATGGGCAGATGAAACAAACATGCATATTGTTGGAACCTTCTCTTAAAAAAAAAAAAAAATTCATAGATAGACCATTAAATTACTTTCATAGACTGAACAATGACACTGAGACGCTTTTTTAAACACCTGCCGGTAAAATGCCCACTGGGTGTCAACCCTAACACACACACATTGGAGTTCAGAGGGGCAAACAGAAAAAAAAAACAAAGGTAATGGTTAAAATAGTTTGCAAAAAAAAATTATTGTACCACATACTCATGTTTTACACAGCTTGTGATTTTAATTCACCAAATAGGCAATTAAATGATGTAAAAGAATACATTTTAATGAAGTGAACCAAAATGTGTTCAGATTCAGGTTGGTATATGCACATTTGCTGTAAAATATTGTCTGAGATACCTGAGAAAACAAGAAGTGAGGATGTCCATGAAAATATCAAAACCAGCACATAGCTTAACAAGTATGGGCTTAAGTTATTTTTTATCCCAAGAGCCTGGCAGTGTGGCTCAGATCCAAGTGAGTGTACAAACGGGGAGTGGACACATAAAGTCTCAGTCTGGCCATCTACACTATGGTGTATTCTCTTTGTATTGTATTCCATGTGCTGAATTCCACACAAGCCCAAACTTGTTAAGCTAAGTGCACGTTTTGTTTTCTCACATAGTTTCTTATTTGGGTGATGTATTTGTGGGGGATGCATCACCCAAGCGGTAGCTGCACTTTCATTAATTATTTGAGAGCCTTTATTTACACAATCCACTATTGTTTTAATATAACCAATCTCCCTATGGAATATTAACCAAACCCATTTCCTTTTGAGCAAAATCATTTTAAAAAAAATTAAATATGAAATTAATAATATCAGGTGTATCATTTTATTTTTATTGATAACAATATGAAAATGCTATATCTATAAGTATAAATTAAGATGGGCAATATAGTCCCATATTAACCATGCTGGAAGCAGTAGTGATACTTTCATCATGTAATTACTGTGTTCATGACAGTTTATATTTCAATAGCAAATCCAATGATATTGGGGACATGAGGTCAGCACAGGTACATTCATTTGTAAACACCTCCTACACATTATAATGAGCAACATCTTACTTTCATAGATTTTGTGATCTGTCGTTTTATCTATTAAACATATTACAATAACCAGTCTGTAAAAATCAAAGTCAAAAAGATAACCTGAAACAGCCTCCCTCAATACTAACACAAATAATGGGGTCCTGTATAAAAATAGTACAATCTGAAAAGTGTTTTATAGGACAACTTTCAGCAGAAAATGAAGCTATGTTTATCTGAAAGATTTCATCAAGTGTAGGCAGTCTGAATGGAAACATGTTAATGAAAAAGAGAATAAAATACCTTATTTGTTTCTCTTTGGTTATACAGCAAAATCAGGGGCAGCCATGTTGTTTAGAATATTGGGTCTGATAATGAAGATCTGACCCATCTGACTCAAGAGGTCTGCTTTAAGTGCTTTAAGGGCTCATTAAAGTACTTAGAATTGCTTTAATGAAAGAATATAAATAACTTAAATTGGCCACAGTTCATGCAATCTTTCAATTAAACATAACTTTATATTTTGCAAACAGTTGAACTTTAACAATGCGCTACCATCTGACATAACTGTACTAAGGAGCAAAAAATGTGTCTAAAAAGTTGAATTTCTTCTACTTTTTTCCCCTTATTTGCATAAAACACTGGTAATTGTTGCACGCTGCAGCAGCTCCGCATTAACAGCTTGAATTTTGGCGTATTCTGCCTACCTACCTTATCATGGGCTGCCAAAACAAAGTGGCTGACCTGACTAAGCCGAAAAGGACCAAACCTGGAGCAGAACCACCACCTCCATGCAAGATTTTTGCTCGTTCTCTGAGCCCGTTCCACCAGTCAGGCCTAAACAACGCTGGGCCGGAGCAAACCTCTACCACGGGTACCCAACAGCCTGAGAGACATTTACCCTTGCCTGGGAACTGGCAGAAGGAATTCCGTAATCTACCTACGAAAGCGGACATCACCAACATAATAGACAAGGCACTCCAGCCTCTGCGTGCTGACTTGGCAGAGCTCCGACAAAACCTGGAGCAAATGGATGGCAGAGCTGCAACATTAAAAGACTCCATCCAGCTTATGCATGAGATGGTGGATGCTCTAAACCTCCATAACCAGAAGCAGGAATATACAAGTTTATACACAGCAAGTCGAAGAACTTGACAACTGTAGCCACAAAGGTAATTTGAGAGTCCGTGGCTTACTCAATGATACGCCCCCAAAGGATCTGCAACCCCAGATTCAAGGCCTTTTTGCTACCATACTAAAACAGAACGCAGACAACTCTGTGGAGCTCAAAAGGGTGTACAAGCTACAAGTGAAAAGCACATCGACCAGCCCCTCTGGTGATGTGGTCTGCACCCTGCATTACCATCATGAATGGGACGCACTGCTACAAACCTATAGTATGCCCCCTATTAAGGTACAGGAAACTGACATTGCTCTTTTTACAGACCTCTCGCGCACTTTGTTGCAAGTCCAGGCTCTGAAGCCCGTTACCACGGAATTACTAGTGGCTAACATCTACTACTCCTGGAGCATGCCATTTGCTCTCACCGTACAAAAGGATAATAGAGCCCATTTCTAGCTGTCCGTCATAATAGTCTGCCGTGTCGGGCAGCATGGAGGATATCTGCACGTATAGTGCAGACATCCCCCAGCTGCCCGATTGTCCCTGGTGCCTAGTATGGCAGCAGAGGAAGTCTGCGCGATGAGCGCAGACCTCCCCTGCTGCCGCCCGGCACGCTCGCCGGGACTTCTGTGACGAAAGCGGAAGTACCCGGCTTCTTCACAGAAGCCGCGGCGGTCATGCCGGGCGGAAGCAGGGGAGTCTGCGCTCGTTACGCAGACATCCCCTGCTGCTAGAGAGGGGGATCCAGGTCCCCTGCAGCTCTGCTGGGGACCTGGATCCATGTCTTATAATCTGACCTCAATTTGAGGTCAGATTATAAGAAGACCTCGATTATAAGACGAGGGGTAGTTTTCAGATTTTTTTTTCTGAAAAAAACCTTGTCTAATCGAGCAAATATGGTAAATGTAGTCAAACTAAATCATTAACATTAGCATAAGAGAAGTTCTTACTGAAGTTGGAGTTTTAGAGATCTAAAAATGAAGTGAAACAATTGTGGCTGGAATGGCCATTTGGAGAGGGGCAATTATTGCAACCCTATCCAAACAAGGGTAGGGTTGACACTTTTATTTCAAAATAACACCAGTCATGTAATTTCCAGACTTAACACTGGCCGCAAACCAATTTGTGATATTCAAAATATTCAATAATACCAGCTGGGTGGCAACTCTAAAGAGAGAAGTAGTAGGCTATTTAGGGTAGGTGAACCAGATGAAGCGAGTGGGATACAAATCTGACATGCAAGGAGAAAAGACAGCAGTAATGCTCTCTATATGTATTACACCAACATAAAACACACAATATATATATATATATATATACACACTCACTTGCACTAGAGCAGAAAGATAGAAAAAGTTATCCATCTTTTTATCATTGTAACTTTGTTCTCCAAGAGGTTTTAAAGGGGACCAACACCCAAGATGTGTGTAGCAACAATGTGAATTGGATTATAAGAGATACGCCTGAAAACACTTCTTTCTCCACAGGTTATTTACTATATAATATAATTTGGATTGGTAGTACAGCTATTATAGAATGCACTTCTCATGATTCTCAGCCACCCATTTTGTTGTTTCAACCTCATGAAAAAGTGTTCTATTATGGAAACAAACTTTACCCTCCTCTTAGTATATATATATATATATATATATATATATATATATATATATATATATATAAAATCCAGTCTCTTAGACCAAAATGGTCAGAAAAAAATGAAAAGTTAGGAGACATTACTGCACAAAACAAATAAACCCCTTACTGGCAAAAAAAGGTATAGACGCGATCAACCAGCATTTTGGAGCAGCGGTGAGAGTTATCGACTCAGGGACACCAGTGTTCTATTCATGATGTGCCTATTTTTTACATTTATCTTGTAAGTTTTATTATCAAAGTGAGACCTTTTTATGCGTTTTCTGACAGTACACACTATGGTCTGGTTTCTTCCTCTATTTTAGGGAGAAGGTTTTACAGCAAGAAACTGTCACTTTTTCGGCTTCCACATTATGAACTTTTATCTACACAAGAATTGCATTAAATGCTATTCATACGAAAGTCCTATATGGATATTTTCATGGACATGTCATTAAAGCAAACACATATATTTTGTGATTTTATACTTGTTCTTTGCCCTTTCTTTTCTTGTTGAAATTCCAGATACTTATCTGTTTGTTTATTTTATTTCTACAAGTGCTATTTTATAGCCTTCTTTGCCGATTTTATTTTCTCTGTATTGTTTATTAACCCTGCTGTCACTTTTTGATTTTTGTCTGCTTTAACTTTTGTGATCCAGACACATTTCAGGATTTCTATTTACCCTCCTCTTGTCTACCCTTTAACTATCCTCTCTTTGGTAATAGTTCAGAATGTTTTCTTTGTATAAAAGAACTACACTACCCTACACTTTTGTTTATTGCATCAACAATGATATTCAACAAGCATTATAACAGGCTGAACATCAGACTAGGGCTGTGATGGTCTACTTTTTTCTGTTGATTGCAGCTCTGTTGATATACAGACAGCTATTACTGGCTGAAGGCCATGGGAATAGTAGTTAATTGTAGAGAACATCTCCCCCAAATCAACCAAGTCAGGCAATGGCGAGGAGATAAGCTAGTATTCTAGCAGTAAAGGGGAAGGAAGGAGACAATATTTTGCTTCACACTGGAAAAAAAACCTGCAGACACCGATGCTGATGAGCTCATCCCTGTGGTCTCAAAGTGAATGTTACACCTTACAAGTATAAATGTTGTGTGTCCAACTGCCAAATGCACACAGTGAAATCATCATCAAATTCATAAGAACACTATGAGATGAAAAATGTATATATTTCTATAAAAATACGTTTATGTTCTATATGTGTTCAGTAGGAAATCAGTTAATTAATCAAGTTAGTTCATGTGTGATCCTGTAAATGTCTACTCTGAAAGGATCCTGCGCAATATAGTTATGCACACATTACAACTAAAGTCTCACTGAAGATAACTATGCTCTTTGCATATTGAAACACTTTAAAATGTTATTTTTTTCCCTCCAAGACTCTAGCCAAAGATAAAAACCTGATATTTGTTAGTAAATTAAACAAATTTAGAATACATATACTACAATTTAAATAAATGCATACATGTTTTAATATAATTAATTAACTTAAAATGTTCATAAAAGGTAGGTAATTCCATAAAGAGTTTTGCTTCATGTGTAACACCTTACAGAGATAAGCCTTTAGTCGATATGTGGGATTTATGTTATATATTTTGAAGGGTACCTCCCAATTATGCTGTTTTTGTTTTTCTTCTATTTTCTTCTTTAGATTGCACACCATCAACAGAGTTCAAAGAAGGTGACACCTACAGACAAATCTGTTTTCCTCTCTTTTCATTATGTTTGTGTGACTTTTTCTTCAAAATATTAAGATATTAGAGATTTAGTAAACAGTGTTAACATGAGCCAAATGGGTATTAATAAAAGAGATAACCAAATGTACTTTTCTATATACATATGAAATGTTTTCCCTTAGGGTATACATAGTTATTTGCTAACTATGGCATAAATTAGGCTATAAGGCATTTACATACTCTACCAGCTTTAAAAATAGTATTCATTTAACAATAAAAAATATTATAATAGTGCAATTTGTGAAAGCTCAATCAATCTGAATCATGATGTTTATTTCACAAATTTACATATAACAAGAAATAAAAAGGAAACATTAAATATGTTTATACAGAAATATACATGTATAGATGTACAAATTCAAACATATGAACATCTAGCACATAGATGTGTGCAGAGGAATAATATGTGTTGTCCGTGTGTATTCTAGTGTGAAATGCAAGATTTTCTCTGAGGTGTATGTAGGATAGGAAGATTAATTTGTTTTATCAACATTACTACATAAATTGAATGTAATTGAATCAGTGCTGGAAAAAGATTTGTGTATTTTAAAATGTAAAAGAAATAATATGATTTTCTTCATGTAAATATGACTACTGTTCATTTTAATTGATATCTCTACTGGATGTTGCACCCAGCAAGGATAAATGGTTTGCCAGATAAAGGATTATGGGATTAAAATGCAATTTTTCTTGATCCTCTATTATCAAGTAAACGATATAACACTTTTAAAAAATAAACAATGCTTTATATTATAATAATCTCCCTTCTCTGTTGAATTTTTTTGATAGTGAAAATGTATTTGAGAAATGTGGGTGAAGAGATTCTTGTTCGGCTGCATACTTTATTAAAACATATTTTTTAAATTGCATTTATCCATTTTAAAAAGCATAAAACTATTGAAAGACAGTATAAATAATATATAATACGTGACAAAATACATTTGCTGCAAACATACACACATAAACTAAAATGTAAACAAAAAAAGTTAATAATCATAAATGTAAAAAATTACCACCTGACAATTAAGAAATATTTTAATTCTTCAACATTTCAAGATTTGACAATTTCTCAATTGTTAATTTTTGTGCCTCAGAATACGTTCACAATTCAGAAAGCATAGCCTGATAGCTGGAGAGAAGGGAAGGCAAGGACAAAGTGTTATGCCCAAAGTTTTGTGGTGGAGGAGAACATGGCATTCCTGAGAAGCCTTTGCCAACACTATAACCGGGTGGGGGAGCAGCCAAGAGGACAAGGCTGTAGAGGAGGAATGATATATGGCAGGACGTCATTGATCATTGGTGGGAACAACTGCTCCATCGAAAAATTGAAGAAAACGGTAAGCGCAATTAAAATACCATAGGCCATATTCAAAACTGCACTACACACTACTGCACTGACTTTCATGTAACACATGTAGCACTCATGTCAAGGATAGCTAGGAGGGTACAGATAGGGAATGTTACATGTGGCTGCACATGTTAAAGTGGCTGCCACACATGGAGAAACTGTAAGGGTGTGTGTAGAGAACTGTAGCTGTGTGAAAATGTGAGCTGAAAAGAGGCCAGGAAGAAGCACAGTGCAGCTATTAACATATTGGCATGCTGACATGATTGACTTCGAGAAGGAGCTGCTGCAGGCTAAAAAAATATTTTGTAGTGTTCTTTAGAGGGCTTTAAAACTGAATTATCCAACTAAAATCTGTTCGGTGTGATCCACCTATATTGGGTAGTAGAAAATGAACAGTTTTCATGGCTAAAATGTCCCAATCCAAATGCTTCCAATATTCCAATATCAGGGACATTGAGTAGCTGGATTCTGATAATTAAGCTAACTTGTCAATCTTAATTTATTTGATGTATCTTTTATTGCAAAAGAAATGCATGCAGCATGATATATAATCTTAATACAATTTTGGGCCAAATCAGTCCATACTGAGTCGACTCTTTTGTGTTAAGAACATTAAAATGTATTACATAAGTAACAATGGACAACTGCCATTTGTACTCAGAAGAGCTTAGATAAATAACAAGACTGTACAATATGGAAAAATGGAACTCTAAATGTATAATACAAAGTAAAAAAAAAAACTACTGTTATGATGTATAAAAAAAAAACATTGTAGTATCTCCCAGGCACAGTAAACCAGAGAAGAGTCAATATATGATTGATTGTCTTTCCTGCTGGAGAATAGAGTGGAAGTTTGTAGACTACGGTGGAAAAGTAAAGCATGGGGATTCCTGGGATGCCATAATGATGACAGCGAGTCGGTATTTGCTTCACCTTCTGCCACTGTAAATTGGAATGGGGTTTAAATACATATTAACATGAACTAGGGTACCACAAACCCCCATTAATAACTCCATGTAAATGGATAATGGTCACTATGACTCTACAATAACATCATCACTGAAACTGAACTGTCATCCACTTCTATCGAAAAAAAGGAAAAAATAGCAAAAGTGTTCTTCATTAAGTTTGTTTTGATTTAAGTTGTTGTATGTGTTTAGTGTGTTGAGAAGGTGTCACATTGGAATATGCATTATCAAACACACAAATATCTCTGATAGCACCTATATGTATGGAATTATCATTATTCCTATGACAACATCTGTAATGGATCTGTACTCTAAGTTTTATGCCACCCTTCTTTCCCTCCTCTTTTATGTTATGGCAAATCTATGTTTCTAACCTCTATGATTCCCCTCTACCAAAATATTCTGTCATCTATTTATTCTCTTTAACCTCTGTTCTCTGTCCCCACTTTTAATAATTGCTGTGACATTCCTTATTTGACTATGTTCCTTTTCCTCAAATTCAGTGTCCTTGCTAGCTGCCCTTATTCGTGTCCTTCTAATTACTAGACCTTTTACTTTGTTATGGTATTTTGGTAAGTATTGGTAAAGGCAAGCTAAAGCAGATATTCACGTGATTTATAGATGTATTTCCTTTAAATGAAGGATTAACTAACTATACATATTTTATGCAACAGATTGATTATGAACAATTGTTCTCATGCATTCTGTGAGGACCTTCGTCTTTATAAATGTAACCAGCGTGGGCTTGTGTTCCTAGTCTTAATTGTGCACCATAAGGCAAATTAAACTCTTTATGTTTTTACTGTATGGGGAATTATCTATGTGATGAAGTTGTTTATTTTTATGACCATCATTGAGAGTCCAGGTTCTCCTTGAACATTTTGTGTTAGAATTGTTGAAGGACAAGTAACTTATTGGAAGCATAGAAATGCAATTTGTCTAACTTTCTTTGTATGTAATATTTAAATGTGTTTTTTTAATAAGTCTGGTCATTTTATTTTCAATCTAAAAATGTTGTACTTAAGATCAGAAATATGAAAACAGTTGGCACACAATTAATGTATGTTTAATTGAAAAATTGCCAGTGAAGGCTTCTGAAATGGAAACATTTTAATGAAGCAATACAAATATAAATATAGGACCTTAGTGGGCCATCTTTGTTCAATGTAGCATAGAGCTCCATATATCTGACTGAATGTGAAGTAAGGCCTGACAAAAGATCCTAACCAACATGTCTGAAGGGGCAATAAGCTTGTTTATTTGTATTTCTCATTAACCCCTTGGCGACACAGGACAGACTAGGTCCGTCCTGTGTGCCGAGGCGTTAGTGACACAGGACGGACCTAGTCCATCCTGTGTCAAAACGAGCACTGAAAGCGGAGTTTTTCCGCTTTCAGTGCTGTAATGGTATTGTAACGATGCTTCCGTGTGGAAGCATCGTACAATGCTAAAAAAAAATGCCCGTCGGCATTTCGATCGCTCCGGAGAGCGATCGAAATGCCGGTTTTAAAGGCACAGTGCCTTTAAAACGCGGGCATTTCAAAAATGAGCATAGGAAGCGAATCTTTCGCTTCCTATGCTCAGAAAGTGTTTCTGATTGCCTCGCAAGTCAGAAACACAAAAAGAAAATGCACGATCTTGGTCACTGAGTGACCAAGATGGCGCTGCCCTTCTAAGGGCAAGAGCACAGGAGGCAGGAAGTACCTGCTTCCTGTGCTCTCTGGCTGTCACACGATTGCCTCTTCACAGAGGTAATCGGTGACTGCCCGGCACACTGACAGGCAGTGGGGATGCTCTCCTGAACATCCCCACTGACTGGTCAGATCAATATTAACTCTATATTGATCTGACCATTTATGATCTGCCTCCCTCTCCTCACATTTTTTTTAGTGAGGGAGAGAGACAGATCAAAGTTCTAAAAGTAAGTAAAAGTTACAAAAAACAATAAATACACAACACACAAATAATAAAACAATAAAAAAAAATTTATTAAAGCAATTCCCTGTGTTTAACCCCTTCCCTGCCACTGATCTTGCATAAGCAGTGATCGTGCACATCAGCGCATTTATTTTTGCTGTTTGTGCATTTTTTAGGGGTTAATTTTAGGTGTTATTAACCCCTTATTTGCCGTCGATCACTGCTTACGCAATGATATTGACGCCAAAGCAATTTTTATCTGTCTGCATATTTTTATTTATTTTTTTTTTTTACACATACCCGCTAGGGGATTACATGTAAAGTAAAAATATTTGAGATTTTTTTTTTTAAGCTGCCTGAGCGCATAGCGATCAGTAACAGCAAATTAGTGGCAAAGGCGGTTTGGTGATTTCTCAATTAAGCTCACCATTCGCCCTGGTCAGATCAAAATTAATCGGATCAATATTCACAAATATTGATCTGCCTCCCTCTCCTCACTTACATTTTTGTGACGGAAAGAGACAGATCAGTATTAGTGATATAAAATAACATTTTATAAAATTGGGAGGTTTTATGAAAGTCTTTCACTGTGTATTAACCCCTTCCCTGCCATTCATCACTGTGTAAGCAGTAATCTTGCACAGCAACAGTATGTTTTGCTGTCTGCACTGTTTTATGGATTAATTTCTTTGTACTGTAATGTATTACAGTACAAGATAGACTCTTCTAAGAGCTATTAACCCCTTCTTTGCTCGAGATCACTGCTTACGCACTGATTCTGAGGCCGCGGACTCAGGGTTCGATTTTGACCCTATTCAGCTTTCTGATACATCATCTAGCGATGTATCGGTGGCTGCTGAGCCCTTGCCACAAGTAGTGATGGGGGTCTACCGATAAAAAAAATATATGGTTTGGTGGGGGTAAATTACATTGGCTGGCTTCAAAGATATATCCCATAAAGGACACGGACGCAGGTTGACTACATGTCAAAATTCCAAGTTGGAATTTTGAGATGCGCATCTCACAAATGATGCCTTCTAGCCAAAAACAAACCAACAAACCTATGCATGGGTGCTATCCCTGTACTCGGGAGATGTTGCTGAACACATATTGGGTTGTTGTTTGGCAGTGACATATACCAGAATATGTGAATTCATGCCTGAAGTACAATTCATGTGGAAAAAAAACTCCCAAAAAAGTACTACCACAAACTTTTACAAAGGCTGGTGGTAGAATTAGTACCTATACAGTATTAAAATACCACCATTTGAAATACCTTAGGATGTCTATTTTCCAAAAATATATGGTTTGATGGGGTAAAATTCATTGGACAGCTTCAAAAATTTTCCAAATGGAACATGGGCGCAGGCTGACTACATGTCAAAATTCCAGGTTGGAATTGCGCACCCCCTAAATGTGGAATTTTAGACCCAATATAAACTAACAAACCTATGCATGGGGGGTATCCCTGTACTCAGGAGATGTTGCTGAACACATATTGAGGTGTTGGTTGGCAGTGGCAAATACCAGAATCTGAAAATTCCTGCCTGAACTACAATGTGTGTGGGGAAAAAATGACATCCCAACCCTTTGAAATAGGTTGGTGGTAGAATTAGGACTTGGAAAGTGTTAAAATACCACAATTTTAAATACCCTAGGATGTCTAGTTTTCCAAAATATATGGTTTTATGGGGTAAAATACTTTGACAGGCTTCAAAAGTGTCCCAAATGGAACATGGGCGCAGGCTGACTACATGTCAAAATTCCAAGTTGGAAATGCACCCCCCCTAAACGTGGCCTTTTAGCCCCCAAATAATCTAACTAACCTACACATGGGTGGTATCCCTGTACTCAGGAGATGTTGCTGAACACATATTAAGGTGTTGTTTGGCACTGACACATAATAGGATCTGTGAATTCATGCCCGATGTACAATTAATGTGAAAAACAAATTACTATCCATAACATTGACATAGGCTGGTGGTAGAATTAGTGCATGAAAAGTGTTAAAATACTACCATTTGAAATACCCTAGGGTGTCTAGTTTTCAAAAATATATGGTTTTGTGGGGTAGAATACACTTTTTGGCTTCAAAAATGTCCCAAATGGGACATGGGCGCAGGTTTTCTGCACGTCAGAATTCCAAGTTGGAAAACCAAAAAGTGCACCTCTCAAATGTGGCCTTTTAACCCCCAAATAACCTAACCAACCTATACATGGGTGGTATCCCTGTACTCAGGAGATGTTGCTGAACACATATTGAGGTGTTGTTTGGCACTGACATATAACAGGATCTGTGAATTCATGCCCAAAGTACAATGTATGTGAAAAAAAAATACTACCCAAAACATTGACATAGGCTGGTAGTATAATTAGTGCATGGAAAGTGTTAAAATACTACCATTTGAAATACCCTAGGGTGTCTAGTTTAAAAAAAAATGATGGTTTTGTGGGATAGAATACACTTTCTGGCTTCAAAAATGTCCCAAATGGGACATGGGCACAAGTTTTCTGCATGTCAGAATTCCAAGTTGGAAAACCAAAATGCGCACCCCCTAAATGTGGCCTTTTAGCCCCAAAACAAACCAACAAACCTATGCATGGGTGGTATCCCTGTACTCAGGAGATGTTGCTGAACACATATTGAGTTGTTATTTGGAAATACCCCTTCACATTTTAAGGTAATGTTTACCTAAATTGCAATATATGTGAAAAATTAAAAAAAAAGATTTTTTGCTGCAAACTTTGGCAAAGATTGGTGGTAAAATGGCTACATGAAATGTGTCAAAATACCCCAAGTTAAATGCCCTGAGTTGTCTAGTTTTCAAAAATATGTACATGTTGGGGGTCATTCATGGATTTAGTACAGAAATCAGTGTTACAATGTCACTATCGGTAATTTTGAAAGAAAGGATTTTAAAATAGCTTTGCACCACTTATACTTCTGGCCCTGTGACATGAATAAAAAAGCACAAAAACATGGGCTATTTCTGAACTCAGGACATATATTAGAAACTTTTTAGCAGTGTTTTTTTGTTGTCTCTTGTACATGAGTATATGATTTTTCAAATAAAAGTCATAAAAAAATAATTTTTTCAATTTTTTTGCCATATTTTATTATTTTTTTTACATCAAATTATATGCTATTATCAAAATAATGGTATCAAAAGAAAGCCTTTCTTATAACGATAAAAATGATATATAGTTTGTGCGGGTACACTAAATGAGACAGAAATAAATTACAGCAAAACACAAACACCTCAGAAATGTTAAAACATCCCATGTCACCAAGCGTCGGACAAGCCAAAAAAGTCATGTCACTAAGGGGTTAAAGCATCTCCATTTAAAATGTATACACTTGATCCACTCTTAACATAAGTCATTTTTTTAACTAGCATTATCCTTTATGTACTGTCATTTGTATTTGGGGCAGATTTTCTAAAAAAAAAAAAAAGCAACCCAAAGTAGGCATCTGAATTAAAATATACAGAATATTTAGGTTTCTTGCAAATTTCTTTAAAAATAAGTACTTTTCCGAGTTTGTTGTGCAGTGGGTGTTTAAGTTCCAAAAACATCTGAGCCACCGGTTCATCAGTTTCTCTGTCTTGGCATGGTGTTCGAAATGCAGATCTCTGTCCCCACATACATTCTGGAAGGGTCAGCATCATCTTGCTTATGTATGCCACATGTATGCCACAGAGCACCAAATTTTGTTAATGACACAATCTATTTTGCATGTGAGTCTATGCTTGATTATATACTGCAACCGTCTGTGAGGGTGTCCAAATCAGTTGTCAGGATTCATGTGTTCACAAGTCACACACCCCAGACATGTGTATGATCCACCAGCTATGGCACCAGCATGAAATGAAAGATAAGCATTTACAGGATCCATCTTGACCAAAAGATCTCTCAAATTGTGATTTTTTTTTAAACATTTCATGGGTTTAGACTCAAGACAACATTACAACTTTTAGTGTTAGGATTGAGCTGAGGAATGCAGTTAATATAGACACACATATATATGTCTTTATTGCTTCAGGATAGCACGACTGGTAGATCAAATGCAGTATGTAAATTGGTAATTAGTACCTTTAATAGTCGATACAGCCACTGTGCTAATGGCTCAAGTGGACTCCCCTTAGCAGATACAATAGGCCATTCTGGGCGACATGTGGCATGTTTGTGAATTTTCAGTATGCTGTATGATATTGGATTTTTGGGACACTGTTTTAACAAAAATTCCTGTCTTCTCAGAGATGTACTCCATAGTCTTACCCCTTTCAATGACTTTCAAAATGATTCTCTTAAAGGACTCATTAGTGTCACTATCCATTTTCACATATATAGTAGTATTTTTAAGTTGTATCAAGATATCTTGTTGATAATATTGATAATCCAGTAAGACAATGCTCCCACCCTTATCGGCTTGTCATTCAGCCTTTGAAATATGCATCTTCAAACACTGAACAAAATTATAAACGCAACATTTTTTTATGTGCTGAACTCAAAGATCTAAGACTTTTTCTTGTGCACAAAAGGCCTATTTCACTCAAATATTGTTCACAAATCTGTCTAAATCTGTGTTAGTGAGCACTTCTCCTTTGTGAGATAATCCATCCACCTCACAGGTGTGGCATATCAAGATATGCTGATTAGACAGCATGATTACTGCAAAGGTGTGCCTTAGGATGGCCACAATAAAATGCCACTCTAAAATGTGCAGTTTTATCACACAGAACAATGCAACAGATATCGCAAATTGTGAGGGAGCCTGCAATTGGCATGCTGACTGCAGTAATGTCCACCAGAGCTGTTCCCCATGAATCGAATGTTCATTTCTCTACTATAAGCCATCACCAAAGGCGTTTCAGAGAATTTGGCAGCACATCCAACCAGCCTCACAACTGTAGACCACGTGTAACCACACCAGCCCAGGACCTCCACATCCAGCATCTTCACCTCCAAGATTGTCTGAGACCAGCCACCGGACAGCTGCTAAAACAATAGGTTTGCATAACCAAAGAATTTCTCAGTAGTGTTTCTCAACATCATTGGAAATTAATTGATCAATCACAGCACCATGGGCATACATCAGTTATATTGGTATAGTTGAGATTGGTAATGGATTCCATTTGTGCAGTCTTGATTTATATTGTATATGGAACTAAATGCCTGGAATTGAATGGATTATAATTAAAGCATTCCAACCGGTATATTGCTAAGTTCAATGCGATATAAACATTTTATTTGTAACTGGACAAAATTATACATTGTCTTGATGGAAAATATGTTAATGATCTGAATGCCATTTTTTGGACAACACATGCATACGAACACAAACAGACATATACACGCACACAATCCATTTATCTGTATCGCCTGCTTTCTCTCTCTACATATACCATATATTTTGATGTTGCAGATGTTGATGATGATGACTTATTTTAGGAAAAAAGCTAATTTTTTAAAAGCTTCACTGATATTTGTTTTTCCTTTGAAAAAGGCTATTAAAAACAATTCACAAAAGTTGTTCATTTTTGTTTTTAATATTCAGCATGAAACTATCAAATTTACATCAAACTGCCAGGAACGGAAAATTGAATTCTTTGACAACCATATAATTAAGAGAGGCATAGGACTGTACACAGAATGTTTCTTACAAGAAATACTCCATTAGTCTGCTCTGTGTCTAATTTTCTTTGCCTTCTATATGAGAAGACAGAATTGTCATTTAATCAGATGCTGAAGTTGAGACGCATTGTCAGTGATGAGCACATTGTACCAGCTAGACTAGAGCAAATGCCTAGGAAATGTTTGACAAGTCGACATAACAAAAGACAGTTGATCAGGGCAGTGCTGGAAAGCTCAAGAAATAAAAAAAAACAATACTAATACTACTAGAAAAATAGAAATGTAGCATATACCATCACCAAGTTTAATCATTCTAAACAAATTATCACCATAAAAAATGTGTGCTAGCACACCAATCAAAGGGCATGATTCCAGTTTTTAATTCAGAAGAAACATTGTAAAACATTGCAATTCAGTGCAATTCAGGGACCAGTCAAATTATTAAAACAAACAAAAAAAACCCATAAATGTTGTTTTCATTATAAATAATGAATTGTAAAGAATACAATATGAAGCTAAAATAATAAAATATGCCTTTATTGAGCGCGGTAGGCCGAAACCAGGGCCTACAGTTTATGCAAGCCCAGTATGCATCCTCTAGAGTCTTCGCAAATCAAGGGGGATCTATTTGCACCTGTAGAAGGGAGGTAAACTCTGTCACCTCTATCACCAAAGCGCCTATGGACTTTAAGCACAGAGACAGAGAGGTATGTGCTATAGAAGCACACCCTTCTGACATCCAATCAAGTGAGGAGCTTGTCCAACAGAGGGGAGGAGGGTAATGTGACCAAGCTCATGTAGGTAAACCTTTCTTACAGGGGGATAAGCTTTACCCTTTGACATGTTAATTAGTTAATTCAATATCTTTATAAGTTAAGAAGAGACCTCCATCTATCTCTCACTTCTTTCTCTTCTTTCCTTGCTGTGCAGACATGGGTTAGGTTTTTTCCTGGTGAAGTGTGGGTTAGATCTGTTGATTTTTACTTATAAAGTTTAGTTGTTATTGTTGTTTAGCAGTTATTGTTGTTGTTCTAGTTATTTAGATTGTGTGTTATTATTTGTATGTTGCTGTTGTTTTGTCTCCGAATAAATGTTTGTTACAGTAGACGGACCAGAGTTTTTATGTGTATGTGTACAGAATTAGGAATTATTCTAACCTTGGTGTAGATATAATCTAAATTTTATTAAAGACAGGAGGCGAGTATTTGAATTTCCTTCTTTACTGATAAACCTCCAGCAGCAAAGCAGTTAACAGAATAAAGAAAAAATCAACCAATCAGAGCACGGTAACATGTCTATATAAGGCATAACAGTCCTCTCCACTTCCTCTTTCTTTGGTGTGTAGAAAACCGGAAGACCGTAAGCCATAATCCAAGAAATCCAAGAAGTCCGAGGTAAACATCCAAACAATACCGAAATCTGGGCACCCAATTCAAGAGCCGTGGAGTTGATTATGCTAGAAGAGACAGAGAAACATTGTGAAAGTAAATTGTTCACCATAAATTTGTATATCCGAAATACTGAGACATAATCCTAAATAAAGTCATACGTTAGAATATAGGTTCATATCTAATAGGCAAACAATCTAACTTATAGACAATATGGATAGTAAAACAGATGAAGGACAGTTTAGGTGCCAGAAAAAGGGAGGGTAGTAAAAGGTAACAAACTGGGTGGGAAATACTCGCCTCCTGTCTTTAATAAAATTTAGATTATATCTACACCAAGGTTAGAATAATCCCTAATTTTATGTCAAGACAGGAGGCTTCATATTTGCTATTTTAACGCTGAATCAATAAGACCCTGTGTGTGTCAGAGGACAAAAATAAAAGGTCCGAAAAGTTGACTCCTTGTACCAGTCTGCTGCCGCCAGGATATCGGGTAAGGATCCCCCCAAATCCAGGGCCGCCGAAGCCATAGCTCCGCGAACAGAGTGTGCGCCGATTGAACCATCGATTCCGGCGAGGGATAAAACCCACTTGATCCATCGAGCAATTGTTGGTGCTGACACCAGTCGGAAAGGCCGCACATAAGAAATCAGAAGTTGGCCGGTAGAATTCGAGCGAAACGGAGCAGTAGAGGACAAGTAACAGCGTACACATCGAGCAACACATGGTTTGGGACGATCTGGAAAGTATGGATAAAACACTGTTGAGGAAGCTGTCTTAGTTCGCCACGTGACGGACACCACAACTCCCTCAGGTGAGAAAGAAAAGGACGTTGCATCAAATGCACGGACGTCAGAAACTCTCCGGAACGATATAAGACATAGGAGTAAAGCTACTTTAGCTGACAGTTGTCGCAAGGACAGGAGGTTGTTGTCCGGCCAGGTGTCTAAGAAGTAGAAAACCTATGACGCATCCCAGAAAGCCGAATACTTAGATGAGGGAGGCCTGGTTTACCGAATCCCGCGTAACATGAGCCGCCGATATAGCTGACCGAACCATATTGATGGTACGATAAGACTTCCCCTGAGAAAAAAGAGATACCAAGAAATTCAGTATGTGCATTACAGGGGCTGTAAAGGGATTAAGGTGTTGTCCCAAGCACCAGCTACTCCAGGAACCCCATGCCCGAATGTATGATTTTCTGGTACTGGGTGCCCAAGAGTCCCAGAGTAGATTCCGAGCCGTTGACGATAGGCCCGACATATCCCAGGTACCCCGGAAACCGTCCAGGCCACTAGTTGGAGCCGATCTTGAAGTATTAATGGGTGTGGATTCCCTTGCGGGTCTAACAACAGATCCTGAAGTGTTGGGAGTAGCAGGGGGTCTTTGCAAGAAAGTTCCAATAGAAGGGGGAACCAAGGTTGGGTCCGCCAGAGTGGTGAGACTAGCAATACCGTTGCCTTCTGACGCATCAGCAGATGAAGGGCGCGAAGAATCATTGCGAACGGGGGAAAAGCGTACGCTCCCTAGGGGGGCCAGGTTTGGAGAAAGGCATCTACTGCCAGTGAGTGCGGTTCCGGCATCCAGCTAAAATAATCTGGTGTTTGGTGATTCATTCTGGACGCAAAGATATCCAGATGAATGGGGCCTCTGCACCGGGCTAAAGAGTGAAAGATCCGCGGAAGGAGTTGCCAATCGCTGGTGTCCCTCCTGGAGAACCAGTCCGCTACTGTGTTGTCCTTCCCTGGGAGATACTCCGCACGTATGGAAAGGTGGTGTTCCATACAGTAATGGTACAGCTCTTTGGTCAGATTTGTCAACAGTTTTGACCGAGAGCCCCCCAGCCGGTTGATGTAGCGAACCGCGGACACGTTGTCCATTTGAAGGACCAGGGAGCAATGGGTCGAATTCTTTGTGAAGCTGCGAACTGCGAAGGGGCCCGCGATAAGTTCTTGACAGTTTATGTGGAGGTCCCTTTCCTCCGACGTCCAGGTACCGCCCGTGGTATCCGACCTGCAAGTCGCGCCCCAACCAAGTAGGCTGGCGTCCGATTCCAGGATGAAATCTGGGACGCAACCAAAGATGGCACAGCCGTTCCAGGCTGTCATGTGTGTTAACCACCATTTTAGTTTGAGACGAACTTCGTCCGTGAGAAAAGAGTGTTCATAGGATCCCGCGATACGTAAGTGATGAGTCTTTAGTCTTTGCATTGCGCGATAATACAGGGGACCTGGAAAGATCGCCTGTATGGATGCTGACAACAGACCTATGATGCGTGTCAGATCCCGGAGAGTCACCTGAGGTTGTTGCAGAAAGCGTCGGATTGACTTTTGTATGGTGGTGATCTTGGATTGGGGAAGTCTGAGAACCGCCGCCACTGAGAATCTACAGTGAACCCCAAGAACTGGATAGACTGGGAAGGAGAGAGTTCCGATTTGTCTTTGTTGATTACAAAGCCTAACTGCTGAAGAAGATGGATGGTAAGGAATGTGGCTCGGCAGAGGGAGGCCCTGTCCTGTGCCATAATGAGAATATCGTTGAGGTAAACAATGGATCGAATCCCCCGGGAGCGTGGGAACTCCATGACGGGTTTGAGGAGCTTTGTAAAGCACCAAGGGGCCGAACTGAGGCCGAAGGGTAGGCAGGTGAACTGCCATAGTTTCCCCTGCCAGAACAACTGAAGGAACCTCCTGAGGTTGATAACCGGCCGGAATTACCCTGACATTTTGCAGACCAAAAATATGTTGCTGACAAACCCGGGTTCCCCAGGAGCAAGCTCTATGGCGCCCTTGTCTCTCAAGTCTACAAGTTCCCCATGAACTAAAAAGTGGTCGCTGCGCGACATGTGAATTGGGTGTGGGGGAGTGGGTTGTCCTGTAGGAGAGAAGAAATCTATTACGAAACCCTGGACAGTTTGAAGAACCCAGGGATCCTGTGATACATGCCCATTTTTGATGGAAATATTTTAATCTGCCTGCAATAGGTATATGAGGTAGGAAAGGTTGTAATCTTACATGACTGGAACTTGGACCTGAATGAGGACGATCCCCTATTCCTGGTGGTTCCACGGTAGTATGGGTTCCGAAAGTTGGACCTATTCTGGAACCGGTAGGAAGACGATTCCTGGAAACGGGGTCTTGATGCCGTGAAGGCCGCCCTGCTGGTGGCACGACCCCTCTGCCGACCAGCTCGATGGGAAAAACGATCTCTCGTATGAAACATCCTTTTCATGTTGAACTGTGCATTGTTAAGGGACGTGAAGGTTGTCACATGTTGATTGAGATCTTTCAAAAACTTGTTTCCAAATAAGAGGCCTTTGGCATCGGGGCCCAGTTCTTTAGGGGCCAGGTCAGCCAGTTTACTGTCTAGCTTGAAAAGTGCCGCCTTGCGACGTTCAGTAGAAATCGCTGTGTTGGCGTTACCAAGCAGGAATAAGGACTTTTGTACCCATTCCCTGGCCAGATAGGGATCTATTGATGCTCCAGAAGTAAGAGCTTCGTCAGCCATGAGGAATAACTGGGTCAGTGGACCTGAGATATCGAGCATCTTGTCTTGTACAACACGTAGACCTTGCTCTAAACCCTTACAGGGGTCCTTGCCAGTCTTCGTCATGAATGTTACAAAAGTAGGGTCGAATTCGGGTGTTTGAGCTACCCTGTCAGGGACGGATGAACGAGGGCATTCAGCCTGTAGACGTTGGCACACCTCCTTTTCAAGGGGGTGTCTTAGCCAGTAGCGTAGGAATTCTGCAATGTGAGGTGGTGGGGCCCATTCTGTTGAATGAGGATGGTGCAAGGTGCGCGGATCGAACAGGGGAAGTCCACAGGAATCCAGGATTTCCACGGGTAAGTCGGGATTGGCAGCAGATTCCTTAAACTGTTGTGTAGCGGGACGGGTCGGTGACCGGAGATGTAGAGGTGCCGGGTTTAGCATGGTCATCGAGATATTCGTCCAAGACCTGGAAATCCTCCTTTTGTTCGGAGAGTGTGAGATGAGCCGATGGAGTGGCGGTAGGGAAAATGGGTAGCGAGTTGCTTTTGGCTTTCTTAAGCAATGTTTTACCCTTACCAGATGTTATTGGGCCACTGAACCACACCCTTTTTTTCGATTTTGGGAGTCATCTGGGGACTCAGGTGACCCATCCGAGCCCGAAAGTACCTCCCTATCATCTGGGGATTGGGTACGTTGGGTATCTTGCAGGGCTGCCAATGCGGTAGGGAGGGAGTCCACCAGGGCAGTACATAACCATTCCTGGAAACCAGATGGCATGGTCTGTTTGTTCTGGTCGTTGGTCTCATTTTTATTTTTGAAGGACAGACACGTCCGTGGCTGACATAAAAAAAAAAAAGAAAGCCGTTGTGGCGTGGGTGCTACCAATAGGTATACAGAGCTGTTAATCAGAACAGTTATGTTGTTTAGTTTGGTATAATGGTAAAGACCATCGCAATACCAGAGTATAATAAATGGGGTTCACCCGATAGACGTGCAGGGGGTTACCCAATCAGTCTGTATGAAATGAAGGCTACGAAAGCCCGTTCATTAAGGTAAATTAATTATAATAGTGATACCAGAAACATAAGAGGGGGTCACCCTCAATAATGAAGAAATATGCACACATAGTGCATCGTTCTCAATGATTCTGTATATAAACATAAGAGGGGGTCACCCTCAGTGAACAATTGTAAAGTGTGTCAGTGCACACATGTACATTAAATCCGTTCCGTTTATAAATAGAGGGGTTCACCCTCAGGGACACCCCTTGCAATGTGACAAGGGTTAATGAACAAACCTACTGTATTTGTAGGTAACTTGCATATAGACAGGAGGGGGTCACCCTCTACAAGCCGGTTTATTTATTCATTACTATGAATGAAGATTCAGATAATGTCCCATTATATCATAATTTCGGCTATTTGCAAATAACCTGTAGGAGAGAAAAGAAGTGTTAGCGGTAAACACCGCTAACAGTGAAGCGCAAGATAAAGAATAGAATAAGGCCCGTCGCGTGACGGGTAAGGCTCACGTGGACCATGTGCTGGTAGGTCGCGCAACCTAGGAAGTGATGCGGTGATGAAGACGAAACGAAAGTAACGAAAATAACGAAAACGGAGCACCAGCAAGCTCCGTTTGTGGTAAAAAGACTAAGCGGTAAGGAGAGGGGCCTGCAAGCAGGCACATGCAAGCGTTAGGGTTGGAGGTGAGAAAAAAACTAGGCCTCCCCGTGTCTTGTGGAGACACGTGCGTGGAGGTATGACAGGCGAGGCTTGTCAGACAATGTGCAGTTAGCGCTGAATAGTATACAAAATATATAGTAGTTAGATTAAAGTGGTGAAAAAAAAAGGATTTAGCCTTAGTCATGTGAGGAAAAACAAAGGATTTTTGAAACAGAAAACATTACTATAAATGTGCAGACAAACTGAAAGTTAAAATAACGGAGGTAATTGCTACAATACAGTGTAATGATATAAAGCAAGCAATAAATCATACATTTATCTAATCATAATAAATATAATCACAACTAAATATCAGAGATAAGAAGCTCTTATCTGGAGTGTGCTCACCTGGAGGTTTTTCAAGCAGCAAAGAAAGAGGAAGTGGAGAGGACTGGTATGCCTTATATAGACATGTTACCGTGCTCTGATTGGTTGATTTTTTCTTTATTCTGTTAATTGCTTTGCTGCTGGAGGTTTATCAGTAAAGAAGGAAATGCAAATATGAAGCTTCCTGTCTTGACATAAAATTCATACACCACAAGGAGTAGAGACCTCCAGCACTATAAAAACCCCTCAAACTATTACCACAGTGCTCCAGTGGTCCCGAGCTTTGGTTCCTGTTTGTCCTTGGACCTGACCTTTGGCTTGTCTCGTGGATTTCTCTGTTTGCCTGAACCCTGACACTTGCTTGGTTTATTCTACTATTCTTGACTTCTGCCGGCCCCAATCTATTCGACTGTTCCTGACTTCGCTTTTTGGATTATCCTTTTATTATTTTGTGGCATTCTCGTGCACCTATCCTTACCAGGGTGCTCTGCCTATATACACCTGTGGACCACCTGGTAAGGGTTACTAGCAAGAGATAGCATCCCCTGCTCTATGCTCCAAAAAACCTCAACCCTGACAGAGCGTTACATAGAAAATCTTAAAAAATAAATTGGATTAAAAACTGGCATCACATTAGCATACACATTTGCACATAATCAACCATGTATCTAATAGTGTGCTTACAACATATCAATAATAGGTCTCTGCTTTAGTCTATAAGTCGCTGGAGATGTATTTGAAAAAGATAATCATTTTTGGACTGTCAACATTTGTTAATAACCTTCAATTCATATTGAGGTAATGTTACAAAGTCCAGAAGGTTTGACCTTTTTAAATAATCATAATTGTTGGGAAATGTCTTGAACACAATTCATCAATTAGTAATATTCATCTCCTTTGATATGCTTCTCAAAATATGAATAGACCCTACAGTCTAGAACAAATTACAACGTGAAACATGTTTTGCCACCACCAGGTGTTTTCTTCTTTCTTCATTAAATAATTTTCTTACATTTATCATAATACAGCAAATCTCAGAAATATGAATGCATTGTGTTTAAACATAAATACTACAAGCAACTCAACAATTATAGGAATCCATTTATATCATACAAATTACAAAGGTTTGTCATTTACTTATTTTGATAACTATAGCGTTTATTTCTTTGAAAGGAAAATGGATAGATATATTTCTTCATTTAGGGCTTATGATCTTTCTTCTAATTAAACAATATGTCTGTATATAGCATGGATGTGGTTAAATCACCATTTTAGAGTATTTATTCAAGGAAGAAGGAATTTAATATTTTATTCACTGAAATGCCTCCTGCAAACCCCTCAGTATTCTTTCACTATTTTAATATAACTGCCCTAGAACATTAGCTCTGGCCCTAAAAACCTCTTGTCAAATCTCCTTTGTTCCATGCCCTAACCCTATGACTTACTTGTCTCAGCCTTAACTCTAAGGGGATTGTTCACTGAAAGTAAACTGCAAAAAAAACGAATTTTATAGTCAATTTGGAAGAAAAAGCAGGAGAATATTCCCAATGTGGCTAATAATACCTACATTTACAGTTCATTTATCAGTCCACCTTTAGTGAAAAGACCTCTACAACATCCTCATCCAAGCCCATACTTTATGTATTTCAGTAGTTACAGTTGAGGCACTTCATACAAACTATTAGAACCATATTCTCTCTCCCATCTGCATATACAGAATTTGAAATCTCTGTGTACATGTGGATCTTTTTCTACATCCTTTATCTAAAATGTGTGTACTAAATTAAAATGTTATAGAAACTTCATGTGTGAAGGAACAGAACATGATACACCTGCGCTCTACTAATTACTCAAGGCTAATTTACTTAAATGACTGTTATTTACTGCAAGAGGCATTTTTTGTTTTCCTTTTTTTCTTTCAGTTTGTTCATTGGACTTTGCTTTACTGTTTTTTGAGCTATTTTTCTCCTATTGTTTCTATTATTTTGTGGTCAGAATTTTTTTCACTGATACTTTATTTTCAAGGTTTATACCTGGCATAACCACATTTTTCATTTTCTTTTTCTTTTTTTTCCCTCTGTTTGAATAATATGTATTTATTTTTTGCTGTACACATCCCCCTGTGTCCCCTCCCTTTTTTTTGCTTTCCCTGTACACTTGTTACTTTCTTTTATTTTTTGCTTTTTGATGTATTCACCATCTGCGGTGATCATTTGTCTATTTTGATTACTATTTTGTATCTCACCTTACATCTACAGCTTCTATCATATAAATATATATATATATATATATATATATATATATACACTGTTTTTTTTGTGTCCCTTTTTTTGAGACATATATTGCCTACGCTTACCCCATTGTCGATACATTTATCTAATAAATATACATTTTTGACGTATTCATCAGTGTGCATGTCTGCTTCTTTCTGTATACTTGTAGTCAATGGAGTACATTCGATGCAAGATTTTATTACTAGTGGGTTACCTCAAGGATCTGTCCTTGGACCCATTCTCCTTAATATTTTTATTAGTGATATTGCAGAAAGTCTTGTTGGTAAAATGTCTTTTTGCTGATGATAAAAAGATTTGCAGCATATGTTGCTCATGCAGGGATAAGTCAAATGGCAAATGATTTAGCTAAACTAGAAAAATGGTCAGAGCGGTGGCAACTGAAATTTAATGTGGACAAGGGCAAGATTATGCATCTTGGGTGTAAAAACCCAAAAGCAGTATATAGAATATTTGGTATAGTCCTAACCTCAACATCTGAGGAAAGGGATTTAGGACTTAAAGGTAGGTAGGGAATGCAAAAGAGCAGCAGGAAATGCTAGCAGAATGCTTGGTTGCATAGGGAGAGGTATTAGCAGTAGAAAGTGGGAAGTGTACATGCCACTGTAAAGAGCACTGGTGAGACCTCACTGGAGTATTGTATGCAGTACTGGAGACCATATCTCCAAAAGGATATTGATACTATGGAGAGAGTTCAAAGAAGGGCTACTAAACTGGTTCATGGGTTGAAGGATAAAACTTACCAGGAAAAGTTAAAGCATCCTAACATGTATAGCTTAGAGGAAAGACGTAACATACGGGTGCACATGATAGAAACATTTAAATACATAAAGGGAATCAACACAGTAAAGGAAGAGAGCATATTTAAAAAAAGAAAAACTACCACAACTAGAGGACTTAGTCTTAAATTAAAGGGGCAATGATTTAAAAGTAATATCAGGAAGTATTACTTTACTGAGAGGGTAGTGGATGTATGGAATAGCCTTTCAGCTGAAGTGGTAGAGGTAAACATAGTCAAGAATTTTAAGCATACATGGGATAGGCACAAGGCTATCCTAGATATAAGATAGGGAACTGGGGACTAATACAAGTATTTAGAGAATTTGGCAGACTAGATGGACCGAATGATTCTTATCTGTTGACACCTTCTATGTTTCTATCTACCATGACTAACTATCTGCTTTCCCTCTGAACAAATGCCAATTATGCATTCTGTAGTGCAACACAAAAAACTTATGTTGCCCTCAAAATATGATGTTCAGCACCCCAGGACATCCATGACATTCCCCATCACATGCATTACACACACAGGACGTACCCCAATAATCACATTGTACACCAAGAATTTACTTCTGCACCCTAGGACATGCCCCATCATCCACACTGCACACCCAAAACTCACTCCTGCACCCAAGAACATGAACCATCACCATATTGCTCACAGGACTAATCCCAGCACCAGAGGACATGACCCATCAACACATTGCATCATGCTGCCTGTTTGCCGTAGAGAGGCTGGTGATGGGAGATCTTTTGATCTTCCCAGCACTCCCATCTGTCAGCAAGCTTTTTTTTTTTAAGGGGGCGTATCGCCTGTCATCCACTGATGGTGGCCTGTGTGTATGTATATATATGTATGTATTAGGCCCTTGTGTGTATTTCTGGAGGTCAAACAAAATCCAGAAAAACGAATGTTAAAAATGTTATGAATTGATTTGCATGTCATTGAGTGAAATAACCCCTTTGACTTAGTACTTGGTGGCAAAAGCCTTGTAGGCAATCACAGATATCAGATGTCATCCTGTAGTTGGCCACCAGGTTTGCACACATATCAGGAGGGATTTTGTCCCACTACTCTTTGCAGATCATCTCCAAGTCATTAAGGTTTCAAAGCTGATGTTTGGCAACTTGAACCTTCAGCTACCTCCACAGATTGTTTATAGGATTACGGTCTGGAGACTGGCTAGGCCACTCCAGGATCTTAATGTACTTCTTCTTGACCCACTCCTTTGTTGCCTTGGCTGTGTGTTTTGGGTCATTGTCATGCTGTAATACCCATCCACAACCCATTTCAATACCCTTGGTGAGGGAAGGAGGTTCTCACCCAAGATTTGACGGTACATGGCCCCGTCCATTCCAGCCTTGTGTAGTCTACAATCTACAAGCCAATGCATAATCTCCTGACATACTGTTATCAAGATCAGATTAAATTATATATGGGTACTGTAGCATCAAATTTGTGTAATTTACATTCATATTTTATACAGGGAGGCTAATTAATTAACCTGTGATTATGGCAGTGGATAGAAAGTTATAAATAGCTCGCAATTAGATTGCTCTAGTTTAATGCTAGTCAGTTGCACCGTGGCTGCTCTGTGTCTTTCAGGTTACTATTGTCAAACTGTAGTAGCTGTAGTATTTGTGCTAAGGTCACAAAAGATAGAACACGTTTGACTGTTTTTCTGAGAGCGCCATATGAAATGTGTATGATTTACCATGAGTCAAGCCCTGAAGATTGTGAGGTCATGGAATCTGGTGATGTCATAATTCAGCTACAACTGCAATGCTGATGCATCCTGAGTAGGCCACCATTCAGTGAAGGACGAGAACAGAGAAAAGGCTACACGAGTACATTCTGTGATCCTTCTGGCAGAGAGCCATTGATGGCTTAATCTTCAGATAAGTTCTCTGCTACAGTGTTTTGAAGAGAGCATCACCTTAGAAGCATACTGATAGTGTCATGAATGCATCACTATTCATGCAGGGTTGTATGTAGAGTATTCAAATGTGAGTCTGAATTTTTCCCTTTTTACATTTTTTTATTATTAATATCAACAGTATTACACTATCATATCTTTTCTTCTATTGCATGCATCACATGGAGAGCAAGTGCCATTTAAACTTTATAATTTTATATGGGATCATCAAAGCTGAATGAGACAGCATTATTTTATACACTGTACAAGGTCCTGTACCATTTTGTGGCTGGTAGACTGTGTGTCCTGAACTAAATTTGTATATGCCTGTGACTGGCATGCTGTGTGCTAATAATGTCCCTTTCTCACATTTTTGACTGACAGCATATGTTTTCATAACCGAATGTTGGCATGTCTGTGGTATGAGGTGGAGATGGAGTGTCTGTCATACCTTGTGTCTATTGGTGACACCCATGCTGTCATTCATACCTGCCTACTGGTGTGTGACATGATATCCTGGGGGTATGCCATCCACAGACAGCATGCAGGGAAGGAAGAATGTTTTTGAGCTTGTGTGTCACAAATGTTAACCTGGGATGATACCTATAAGAGGGGGTGCCATTGGCACGGATGGCAGTTTCAAGTATGGGACAAATAAAAAAAAATAGTTCCAAAATGCAGTCTAATCATCATAGTCATTAATGGCCTGTTCTTGCTGATTGCTCCACTTTTACAACTTTCCTTTTCGAATTTTCTATTTAAATATAAAGCTCTATGTGCTTTCATATCCGTCTTATCTATAAATAAAATGCTATTCAAAGGTTTTTCCTTTTATTAACAAGGAAATAATGATGTTATGCTGGCATACAATTATTTCCAAAGCTGATTTTTATTCCCAGTCTGGCCCTGTCTGTGGGTACAAGATGGGTGATATGCCAAGTTATGTCAGATGCTGTGGTGCAATGGTAAGGAATTTAGGGGCAGTATTTAAAGGAGGGTCTAGAAATGAAGCAATGTGGGACAGAGGAAGGAAATAAAAACAAGGAATGCACTTTTTCAAAAACAGTTTGATTATCTGATAATGATACATTACCCCATCTCCTATCACTAATGGAGGGAAGGGGCACCACGAGGGAGACACATGCAGCACCTGAGCACCTAAAGCCGGCCCTGCTAGCAATATATAGAAAGTTTGGCAGTCAAGACTAATTTAATCATAATTTGAAAAATCTCTACTACTTCTTATAACTGAGGTTCTAGTCAGAGTAAAAACCATATTGTGAATGGTTAATGCATTCTTTATAAGTGGGTGCAATTTCCCTGTTCCAGTTATTTGGAATAACACTTTTTGTAATGTTTAAACATACGATTTTTTTTCATGTTTAAATAAGTCAGGAAAATTCATGATATAAATATAGTGTAGCTGGACTGGGAAATAAAGTTAAAACATTGTAATAACGGTAGAAAACATTTTATGCCAATACGCTGAATGGAAAATGCATGTATACCATATACTGTATTTATTATTTTACATTCTTCCAAATTGCATCTCCAACATTCTTTTGAAGAAGTAGCATGTAGCATTAATTTTTATAGGTGTAAAGTACTATCAGGATCTTATACTCAAATTCTAAAGCTTGTGTAGATATATAAGATTTATAAATAGTTTTCCATGTGCAAAGCCAGACCTGTTAAGATATAGAAACATAAAAACATAGATTGTGCTGGCTGATAAGAAGCATACCATCTAGTCTTCCCAATGCATGGGATAAACATAAGGCTATACTACTTAAAAGATGCTTCACTGTATTAATCACTACCACTTCTTCTGGAAGGCTATTGCATGCATCAACTACCCTCTCAGTAAAGTAAAACTTGCTGATATTACTTTAAACTTTTTCCCCTTTAACTTAAGACAATGTCTTTATCTTCTTTCCAAGGTATACATTTAAAGATCATTTAACCTTTCCTGATATTCTTTGATCCTGAAATCCATGAACCAGTGGGTAGCCCTTCTCTGAAATAACTCCAACATATCAATATCCTTCTAGTGATACATTGTACTGAATACTATACTACAAATGAGGTCTCACCAAACTTTTTGTTATTTAACCCATTGCCAGGACATTCCATGCCATCATACACTTTTTGTGCATTGAAGATCCAGTGATGGAACATCCTTTGTTAAGATGAGTGGTGGATGTTATTGATCATTGCATCCACCACTCAAGTCATGTGGCTATAATGCCTCAATGTTGAGGCACTAAGCAACACACATATTTTAACCCTTTGTCTCTCCAACATGGAGCTGTCCTGGGGCCAGTGTTCTGAAAAGAAATGGGATAGATCATAAAAATTCAAAAACCACAAACGCCAGCTGACTCCAGAAACATAAACAAGGTAAGTCTAATGTAAAAAATACTATTATTACAATGTCCGTGAAGCATAAAAGCTTTTGAGCAAAAAAGAGGATGGCAACAAACATGGGGGGCTAGATGCTTGAAGCGTTTCACACCATTTGGTGCTAATGATGAATATCATTACTTTATTAATTTATTTAATTAGTGCCTAGACATCATCATTTTTTCACTCAAGAAGTGTGAAAACAGCGTGTGTCCAAAATTGTCCTCAACTGTCCCAGGGGAAGATGTTCGGTTTGCAAACACATTACACTGTTTGTAATTTGCAAACCATGGTAAGGTCCCTGGGACTGCATCTGGAGAGCAGGGTAGGCCAGTACTCCAACAGCACTAACTGTTGTTTAAAATCCAAGCCAGAACCTGTGGTCTACCAAGGAGCTCCACAGGTGTGGACCAATTAAAGGTCACCTGTGACTGATCAATTAGCAGCCAGTGTGTGTGAGAAAAAGAATCAGCCTGCTGCAGTTAGACAATATTTTCTAAATCCAGCTAGGAGACAGAGGAGTGTTTTCTCTTAAAAGTATGTCTTGCTGTGAAATTTTGGGAAGTGGGAAATAGGGTTGCCACCTTTTCTTAAAAAAAAAAAATGGCCTTGGTATTGTCTCCATAGACTTAACATTGGCCTGATGCCAATATTTTACCAGCCTGCCAGTAAAATACCGGCCAGGTGGCAACCCTAGTGGGAAAGCCTCCCAATTTTACAGAGTTGCTGCTATGTTTAGCAAGTGCTCAAGCAAGAGTGAGGTGTTTATTTCTTCAATTATATCTGTTGTTGTTTTCACCAAATAAATAATGGAAACTTAGGTGATCATGTCCTGAGCTTCATTTACCTTAGAAGGCTGTGCTTCCTAAAAAAAACCTTGATAAATTCTGACTTCAAAAGGGGATTTCTGTCACACTACCTTTTAAGTCCTCTAAAATATTTAACCCCTACATTTCTTTCCTCAGATGTTGATCTTAGGACTGTATCAAATATGTTTTACTCTTTCCTTGGGTTTATACACATTATTTTTCATTCATCCACATTAATTGTCAGTTACCACAGCTCTGACCATTTTCTAGTTTACCTAAATAATTTGCTGTTTGGCTTGTCCCTCTAGGAACATCAACCCTGCTGCAAATCTTTGTTTTATAAACAAACATATTAAATAAAGTGAGTCCATTTTTTTAATATATAAATTATGTTTATTGACCGATATGTCATTGAAACCACTAGATATGTAACTTTAAAAAAAGATTATACTTCTTTTCATCTAAAATAATCTTCTCAAAATATGTACTTTGTCTTATTACTTGTAAGGAAACCAAGTGTATTTAACCTCAATCGGTAGTTTCCTCCCGAACCACCAGAGCCTAGTGAACATAGCCCTCCGTTCGGTAGTTATGGTAGACGAATCCCCGTGTAATTTCAAAAGTGTCCCTGGATAATTCCCTCAGTAGACACACAAACTCTCTAAAAAACATACGTAGTCAAAAGAAGGGTACAAAGATGTGCTGAAGATTTATTGACAGGCAATCTTGAAACGGAGCTGCAAAATTATATCCCCAGTCCACACGAACCCCAGAACAGGGAGTCAACTGACAATTTTTAAATCTCGCTCAAAGAGTCAACTGCCAACATGAAACAAGAGAATACAAACTGTCACCCCAACGCCAAACAGGGGAATTCCTTCATAAAAGTATCTACTTTTAAGAATCAAATTTATTTAAAATTTATATATTCCAAATTTCTTTTTGGTAGTAAACATTTTAAGCCAATATGCTGAATGTAAACTGCATGAATATTCTATACAGTTGGTATTGTTTCTTGCGAGATTGAATGTCTTTCATTTATTAAAATAACAGATTAGTCTCTTAGCCAAATTTGGAAATCTGTTCTAGGCATAATATAAAGTGTTTGCTTAATAGAGAAGGAATAGAACTAAGATTATTGCGTATAATATATGTATTCCATGTTGCATGGGATATCTGGAAACTATACATTTGACCATGGTGGTTCCAACACATCTTTATATTCTTCTGTTATTTTGGGTAGATCTGGTTTTCCAAATAATTAATAGATTCTAGTGCAAAGGGTGTCAGTGTTGGATCTCTCTTTAAATTATTCAGACTTGAATAATCATGGAAAACTTTTGCTACTCTGTATTATCTTTTTTTTTTAGTAGTAGATATAAATAAATCTTGATATTTTAGCAAGATTTTTTACAAACTCTATTGTTATATTCAAAATAGTGGACAATTAAATAAAATAGTGCTTTGCTAGAATGTTGAATTAACATATCAGATAGTCGTGATCTTAAAGTACTAATTTTGGTCAAAAGAAATGCCAGATTTCTTTTTATGTATTTCTCTAATGTATTTCCTTAATATCTTCAATTTGGTATCTTTCTTTTTATATTGCGTTTTTTTTTTTAAATGGAGTTAAATGTTGATCTGATTTTGACTTGAAATAGTCATTCAGTATTTACTACAAATCATTTACTACGAATAAGATGACTCTATATATTTAAAACCAGAAAATCTCAACGTTTTTAGAAAAATACTTAAGATTAGTTGAGATCAAGAACTCCTTGTGATGGAGCAGGCTACTTGGAGATGAACGAGCCAGAGGAGACCTAACTTATACTGTTGTCCTTCAAGGCCTTTAAAGGTATGGTTGAAGCTCATAAAGTATGTTGTGATCCTCCATCATTAAAAGTGAGGATTTTTGATGTTATCCAAGCTGCAATAGGAACTCTTTTCAATCTTGTCCACATTTAATTTAATGCATTTTGCAATCCTTGAGAATCATAAGTCCTTTTTGAAAAATCCAACATTACTATCTTTGGTGTTTGTAGACTAACAATGATAGATTTCATCTCTCTTCACCAAAGAATTGTTGCGTGTGGTCAATGTTTAAAATGTTTTATTTCCATATCCTTAAACTTACTAGGTTGTCTAGTCTAGCATGATTTCCTTCTAGGTATAATAATGACATTTCAGAATCTGTGTCTCGTAGTGCTGCTATCAATGACTTGTTGTGTGGCTTGAGAAACTTGTGTTGGATAAGGGCTCTGTTTGCCCTGTCAAGTAAAATAATTTCCATAGCTGGTTTATCCCTCAAATAAACATTGTAGAATTTCTGGTATGAGTTGATTAGAGAGATTCTGACTTACTTCTCTGATCATGATGTTACAAAATCTATTCCTGTTGTCGCGATCATCTAATTTAAATTGTACATTGCCAGGTTGGTTTTCCAGCTGGTGTTTTTTATCAAGATTTATTAGGATTGTTTATTACAATCTCTGCATCTAGTCATTTCAGAAACACTGAAAGTAGTAGAAGCTGGTGAAGACAGAGTCATTTTGGGCATGAGCTCCAGCTTTGATTTTTTTACCTCAAGGTATGTTTTGCAGAAGAGGAGGAGGTCTGTTTTGATGTGATGAGATTTTACATTTTGTTTTTACTCCTCAGTGTTGTAGTTTTGAAGAATAATGCTCAATCTGACAGCACACTGCTGCACATGCACAGTACACATTCTACGGTGCCTCAGGCCCAAATCCTGCTGTTCCACCGAACTCTACCTTTGTCCCTAAAAGTGGGATAAAGGAAGAACTCGACGGGACACCCCCTCAAATTCAGAACTGTTTGGAAAGCATGCTAATCTGCATTATTTTGCTAGCAATTCCCCAACATTGTACCATGTGTTACTAAATTCTTTTACTCAACTTGAAATGCACACAAATCATAGTTTCATTTTATCCCACATGTGCTTATGTTGCTTTTCAATGTTTATCAGAGACATAGTTAAACTAATTCCTATCTATCTAGGTTGTTTGCTTAATAACTACTATTCATTTGTCCTCTCACCTGTGTTAGTTGCCATGCTTGTGACTATGTAGGCCTCATACAACAATTTTTACTATTTTAATTCAAACCATTTAAAGGTGCTGTTCCATGTAGCATGAATGATATATCTAAAGGGAAACTAAAGAAAACAGATCTATAGTTTTATTTTGTTAATTCTCCCTGTGCCATACATGTTTTTTTATAAAACAAAACTAAAGGTAACTAAAGTGTAAAGGTTTTCTTAACAACATAGTATCATTAACGCAAAATCCTCTTTCTGTCACCACACTGCAGTAGACCACTCCCAACCTGTTAGTCACCAAAAACCTCTAAAATACCACTGTCACGTTGTTATCTAACATTATGCATCACTTGGTTACAATTTTTAATGTGTAATCTCTGTTGTAGGCTGCAGCCCTATACTCAGCTGCTTTACTGTTATGCAACATTATATGTTACTATGTGTGCTGGCTATCATGACTAGTTTTGTTGAAGATGGTATTTCCTGTTGGTCTGGTCAATTCAGGAGAAATAATCTTGCCTTTTGTGTACCACATAATTAGCTAAGTTGCAGGATCTTTGCAGTGGGATTTATTGCCAAATGGTGTCACTATTTTTAAAGAAATTCCATCATATTTTTTTTCCTACACCTGTAGTAAAATATATGACATGACAAAAATTATTGTATCTAAAGAAAGCCCTTCTCATACTGAAAAAATATGACTTGTGTTGGTACAGTAAATGAGGAATTACAGCTAAACACAAATACTGCAGAAGTGTAAAACCAGCCATTGTCGCGAAGGGTACAAATTGGAACAAGCAAAATTTTGAGCATTCTGGTAGTCTTGCATTTCTATAAAGATGTACAGGCTGGGCACCTGATGAGAATACCTGTACGTTTAGTAAATGAGAATTAATGTTGGACAGGATATAGTGCATTATTCACACGGTATATACAGAAATGCATGTTTAAGCAGTAAAGTAGTTAATTAAAACTCCCATCAGTTTGCTACAGTTTTTCCGGGGTAGACGCAAGTTTAACTGGTGGTTGGTAGATGCTCTGTGCAGACTCTTGTAAAACAAAATAATAAAAATAATATACATAGCTATCATTCCAGATACTTTGTTTCAGAAAAAAATACACCCCCGATAGTTGTAAGTAAATTAAGAATATTTACTATAGATATTCATATCTTAATGCACACATACATCATTTAAGTTTATTAATAATGAAAGGTAGTTTATCTTTAAGTTGCAGTGGTCCTTTAAGGATGGATATCCTGCTGTATTTACATAATGTTTAATGAATGGAACTAAATCAATGAATAGAAAACAAATATTTTATTTCTCACTCAATTATAAGCCACTAAATCCAGGTCTTCTCAATTTCTCATTTCCTTCCTTCATTTAGTTGTCTTCATAGCTTTTTTAATGTTCAGTAATTATTATGTTATCATTTAATCACTACTTCAATTCCTTGATCATTTTTATTTTCATTCTTAATTTCCCACTTCCATCGAACCTTCTGTATTTAGTTGTTTTAATTGGATTACTCTGTTTCAGAAATGAAGGTATTAGCATTTCTTTTCAGCTGTTTCTGAATCACTGATGTGCCCAATATGCACTTTGTCTTATTCTCTAACAAATTCCAAATAATTCATTTGTATGTAGTGGTTGTTTTTCATTTGTAATTTAAGCAGATTTACAAATAAGCATTAATCGCATACAATACAGAATGGGAGCATATTATTTAGGCATCTGTGTTTTGCGTAAAGTGAATCAATTTTCTAGTAATTATTATTTATTTTTGTTAATCAAACTGAGTTCTTAAACTTAAAGGACAACTTAAAAAGTATTTTTTTTTTAACTCCTGCTTCCTTGAAGGAAGCCAGGGTTAAAAAAAACATGTCCTGCTCGTCTGGAGTGAACCCGACGTGTATCTTAATAGATACACTCAGGTTTACTCTCTACTGTCTCACATCTGAGACACAGCAGTTCCTGGTTGTCATGTGGTGGCAGTGTCAGCATGTGCACAACCAATCAGAGTGGGGTCTCATCGCTCTCCGTCTGCAGGATGCGGGGTTCTCTTGCTGCTAGCGCAGAGATAGACATTGCATGTGATCCGCAGAGGAGAACCTAGTTAAGGTTAAGTTGGCAAGTGGACGGCTGCCTGCTTTCTATTAAAGCATGGCAGCTTCCGGTCATAGGATAAACTAGCATGTACTTTCATAAGTACATGCCGGTTTATCCTCACACGAGCAACAACTAGCCTTTCACTTGTGCTTCTATATTAGAAGCACAAGTGAATAGTAGCGTTTAGTGTACTTTTTAAATTTAACAAAAATTGTATATAGTTTCTCTTTTAAACAAGTCATTAGTATGGTTTGTAAAATAAGTGACAATAAAGAAAGTTAGTAATATTTAACAGGAAAAATGTTTGCTACCCCTCCTCGCACTGGTTTTTTAAGGACATGCATCTTACATGGTATGTCCGTTGCTTTTACATTATGTAACCCAGTATCCTTCCAGGCAAAATTGTGAGCAGGTGCTAACATTTCCTCAGCGACAGTAACCAAATTTATTTATTTAGCATTGTTCAGAAACTGTAAAAATGTGCTGATACGCATACATCAATGTTTTTCAGTTGAAAATACTGTAATGATTGAAACTCCTCATTCAACTACATTTTAGTTTATTTTAAAATGCTTTCAATGGTCAAATAAATGTAATTTTTTTTTTTACTACTTCTATTAGTTACAGTAAAGTGCATTAAACACTTTTCATGTAATGCATAAAGGATTTTATTTACTAAATACATAAAGACAGGTCAATAAAAATAAAAATATGAGGGTTTACTAAAAATGCCTTTAAGCCTCCATAACCCACAGGTATCCTTTTTTGTCAACAACATTTCAATTTGTTATTGCTCCAGTAGTTTTCTACAGGGTAATATAAGTATCTGCTGGCTTGATCACATTTTTATGCCCTGGCATCCATTAAATATACATATCCTTGCTTACATATTCTTCCAAATAGAGGGGTTGGAGGTTTACTATAGACATATTACTGCTATGAACAAGAATTCTTGGAAGGTGCTTTAGAGAAGGAGAAGACATAGAGTAGACACCTAGGAAGATTTTTTGATCAAGAAGGAGAATGAAAAGGGCACAAATAGTGTCTAATGGATGTTGCAAAGGGAAACAGTGTGGAATCACAATAGTCTGGGACTAAGGTAGAGTGATATTATAAAATGTGTGTATATATATATATATATATATATATATATATATATATATATATATATGCCCATGTAAAGTGTGCATTAGATATGCACTGGTTCAGGTTAATGGCAAGAAAACTGTAGCAATTCAGAAAGTGTGATTGAGAGGGATGGCTGCTTAAAGTGACTGTCGACCTCTACATCACTTATACTGTTAATGTATTACATTAACATTACCATTTATTTATATATTGCCAACAATTTATGTAGTGCTATGTACAGAGCATAAAAGGGAACTACATATTAAGTTAGACAAACTAGAACAGACTGGTACATGAGATAGAGAACCCTGCTCACAAGCTTACAATCTAGAGGAAATGGGTACTTGAGACACATAAAGGATTGAAGAGGTCAGAGGGGTCGAATATGTAGTAACAGTAGTGAGGATGGGTGGCACTAGGTGGCATAGGCCAAAGATGAATTGTGTATGTTCCTGCTAGGTGGGATCAGCTAGAGGTAAAGGGACTGGTATTCTAGTGGGTTGGGTAATAAGCTTCTTTAAAGAGATGAGTTTTGAGGGACTTTTTAAAGTTTGAAAAGGAGGCAGAGAATATATAGAATATAAAATGAAGCAAAATGATTTGCATTGTTTTACATTGTTTTAACCGGATTGCATGCAAATTAATAAAATTAATTATTGTTTTATAACAGGTGTCTCCTGTTTATGATATCACCTTGTTACTTGATATGCAAAGTACACATTTCCCATGAAAAGTAGTTAATTTGCTTATTAAGGTGCAGGTGATATCATACACATTTTATTTTATATACATTACAAACATTATGCCTCACGCTGGGTGCCCACACTACTTAGTGAATGCCATTACACGCCCAGGAAATGTGCATGTTCTCCAGTATCTAGAATCAAAACTGAGAACACCTACTACGTACTAAGAATAACATGGTATGCCTTTTCTAGACACTTAGGCTCATAATTGAAGAACGGTGTAGGGCTGGAGCGGAGGGAGCGCAGCACAGGGAGTCGAAGATACTGGCTTCACAACAAGAGGGAAAGTACAAAGAATAGGCTGCAGAGGTTCAAGGACGGTTAGGTGAATCCAAGTCGGGGGGAAGAGAGATACGGGAGGTCAGAGCTAAGGCAAAGGTCGGTACACAGGAAATCTATATAATAAGCCCATTCTGCAATAAGGAAGGTATGGGACTGAGAACACGCACCACAGCTCAACAAATGAGCATGGTCTAGAGGGCTTGTAGGGATTTTATAGAGCCATTCATCAAAGAGCCCCTCCCCTGTGCACCTGGTATCCGCCCCATCACATACAGAGTTTAGAGAAGGGGAGTGGTGAAGATCCCCCCCTACCCATTGCGACTCCACCAATCATGCAGCACTATCCGTGAGGGGACAACGAACCCTGAGCCATGCATGGACCCTTCACGATACCAACGATCGGATTCCCTGCTACTAGAAACCGGGGATGCAACCTACCCCATGGACGCGCTACAGCATGACAGAGGAGTCTGATAGTGGGAACTGCACCCGTCAATGGAGACCAACTTGGCAAGGTAAGTGGGGAACCTGACGCCTGACAAACAGTTTATCCAACTTACTCCTTTTTCCATCTTTAACAGTAATGCTAATTGTGACCCTTAGTGACAGAAATGTTTTTAAATTGTTGTACTCTTTATGACACTGGCTGTTTTAAAAATTCTGCGGTGTTTGTGTTTAGCTGTAATTTAATGTATCTATGTATATTTTACACACAGGTTTCTTTAGATGCCTTAATTTTATCATTCAATTTAATTTACTATGAAAAAAACATAACTAAAACTTACAAAAGCTAAAAAAGACCCTGTCTAAAAGAGTTTCTACATTTTGTCCTAAATTTAAAAATGCTTACATGTTCTGTTTTTTTGCAACTTATATACCGGTACGACCTCTGTCACTAAGTGACAGGTTTTGTGTGTCATACCTCGTCTGTCGTATTTTTCTCCTAATTTATTCATTTGCGCATAATTCTGTCATTGATCATCATTTTTTGTTCTGTACAGGCACAGTATAGTTAATGTTTTTAGGTTTATTTTAGTCATTTTACTGTACAAGTAGCAACACTGTGGGGAAACATGTTTTGCATGAAGTGTGCCTTTAAACATTTGTTACCATTTTCCTTTTTGCCTTGGGGGTGTAGGTGGGCAGTCATTTATCTCTATATGACTTGGTGAATAGCTTATGATAGTACTGTGGAAAAGAAACATTTTTGAACGTAATATATTTTGAAACATCTCTGTCACCTAAACATTGTTTGCACTGTAAACTATTATCTATATACCAGGTTTTCAGAATTGCATAGATTTAGAGAAATCTATTTCAAAAACCACATTAAATGTCCGTGATGCATCTCGTGACATGGTATACAAATTACAGCCCATGAAAACCAGTTAATATTCATATTAAGCTACAGGTGGTGTCATGAAGAGGAGACACCACAGACATCCATAGGGGATTTGATCCATATTTTCTCTTAATCGATGCAATTTTGCTAATAAATGTATAGATTTGGTATTCTGTACTGTGTAATGGATTCCATAAATGCTTTGGTACAGAAGACCCTTCTGAAATACATAGTAACTGTAGTTCAGCCCTGTATAACAACTGCTCTGTTATTTCAAAACAAGTATAACTGGTGTCATTTTATGTTTAACAAGGTTTACATGCTGTTTGGTCAAACAGAATGAGCATGTGAAAAAATGGCCTGAAACAGCAGCAATTTATCAACAGCAATGACTTGTAAATGTATATAACCTTTGTTAATCCCAGAGAAATAACCAATAAAGGAAAAACTTCAACATATTCAATGTCGCTTCAACTGGAAACATTTTCAGGAATGGTAATTTGTTTGTAAAAGGGACACCTGTTCTTTTCAAGGTCCGAGCAACGAATGTCAGGTGGAAATAACTGTTGGCCAGAAGTGACGTGAGTTATTATAGAAAAACTCCATACTGATAGGTTTTTTGTCCCCTTAACAATCCATCTCATTGCATGACAGGTAAGAAGATTGCAGTGTTGACGGTTCAATATGTGTTCCATATAAAGGACTGTTGAAATTTTTTAGCAACCCACCGCATTTGAATTTGAATGCTAATTTAAACTAGGATTGTATGGTGTGTGGAAAATATTGAGCAATTTATTTCTCTAATGATCCTTTGTTCCTTTAACTGTAGGAGTTGATGCATACCTAGATGGAAAAAATTATTGAGGCAAATCTAGTAAAGCCAATTGAAAATCATTTCCATATTCTTTGTTTTGCTGACAATGTCATTTCATGGGCAAACTCATTTTATCTTAGGTGTACAAAATAACATATTTGAAAATATTAATTGTTTATAGGTTTATTATTTTTGCATTGTAGGATTTGTTTTTTATGGGGGGGTTTTAAAAATAATTGTAGCTGATTTTATAGTAATGACGGTTGGTAACAGTTGTTTATATCAGCACTCAAGTACAGTCTTATAAAGATAACACACATTACTTTGTATGAATGCAATAAAATATACTGATTTGGCATACTTATTGTCTAAAAATAGCATAATGAATTCTTCATAATTTTTTTTAATTATATTGATGGGTCAACTTAATATGTCCCAATCTGGCCTGAATGCAGGCCACATCAAGTCATAATGCCAAATTGCGGACACATAAGCAGTTCGGCTGCCCAATATGCATAATTTCAGCACAAAATTAGCAATTTCCTCTGATTTCTGGCAGGTTTTCAGCACATTCGGTTCAGAGGGGCTTACTCCTAAAGGACTAAATACCCCTGAACATTTCTGAATTTCAGGCAGTACAATTATTAATATTTTGGCTTAAGACTGGAACAGAAATGTGTAGAACAATTATAGTAGACATTTTTGTAAAACAATATAACATTATAATAATGTTATTTATTATAATAGTATATTTAGATTAATATAGTTTTACATTTGTTAATTTTATTTTTATGTAGTGGTAGTTTATATTTTAAATCTTCCAGGTTTTTTTTTTTATCCTTCTATGGGATGGCTTTGGCCATTTCCCTAATAGCACAGGTCCTCCCTATGGGGAGGATCAAGTCTACCAATTCATCAGAGCTTGACTTCCGAAATGCAGGCATGAAAATCAACCACACTGGCCAATTTGTAGACCAATTCGAGATCATACGATGATCATCGAGTAGAAAAATGTTAAGGCTTTTCAGAACACCAAAGTGATCCAAATTCGGTCCAAAAATTTTCACAAGTCTTGACTTGACAGGTAATTGTTAAGGAAATGGAGAAATCTTGGGGTATGAACATTTAGCTCTCCCACTATCTGCCGACAAATATATGACACTCCTTCCTAAGTATAAGTAGATAATTAACATTTGTGTGTGTATATTTTTGCAGTTGTTGATTTTCTTTTTTTTGTTGCTTGTTCTAGCTAACCATAGCACTTGATGGCATTAACGAGCAATTGGGACATACATATTCTTCGAGAGCTCAGAACAGTTTATTTCTAACAATGTAATGTTGCTAACAATATTGCATTTATCCATTTTTTTTTGTGACATGCTGTTTACAAAGGCTTAGGAAGGATTATTTGGAGGTAAACATTGTAAGGACTGATAATTCCTAAAAAAAAAGAAAAAAAAGTCTACAGTGCAGCTGAATGGGAGAAATTATGCAACTTGGCTACTTTTGCCAAATTCCTATCCCAATTTCAAGTAATTCTCTCTTTAATGAGTAGACACTTAAATATGTCAACTTATTTTATCAGATCATCACTGTACACTTTTTAGTGAATAGACCTCATGTATAAATAATAAGTACGTATATTTTGTATATATTTATTACATTGAGGAGTGAGAGATATTTACACTGATTGTACATTTAGATAAATACTATCAGCTTAAAAACTGGGCTTCAAATTATTTGCTATGAAAAAATCCTTCCTAAGTCAGTATATAAAGAGCATGTCACAAAAAAAAGAAATGGATAAATGTAATTTTATTTGTAACAACCTTACATGGTTAGCAATAAACTGTTCCAAACTCTCAAATAAATTATACAAATGGGTGAAAGCTACAAAACACCGGGGGGTCTGTGCAATGAAATTAGATATAATGTTCAAATCCCAGAATATCATAGAAATATGCAAATGTCTATGTTTAGGTTATGCAAATATGGGATTTATCTGCAAAGTAGGCATTTCCTACGTCAGTTTTTTACTGAAATAAACATGCATTTGGAAAGACAGACAGAATATCTTTTGAAATCTTGATCCATTTTACATATGCTGGATGGTTATTTGGCATTTATAATGTATTTGTGGAGGCTCACTACAGCATAACATGAAGCACTGTGCTAATGTAAGTAAAACTGTAGTGCAGTTTTATTCTTTTTTCCAGCTTTTCAAATTGTTGCTTGCTTATGGTTGCTATTTCACAGCAAAAATAATAATGATGCCAGGGATAAGCGTCGGTTCTTGTTATATATTATTCATTTTCCAAGTGAGCTGATACCTGGCATCAACTTATCTGTAAGGCTTAAAAGGTAAAATTGGTAATCAGTGATCTAAACAATAAAAATAAAAAGTGTAGGTTTTCAGAAAGGAGAAACCTGAAAATCAAATAATTGATGCTGTACTTTGCAACAGGTTACAAATTAAAAAATAACGTCTTACGTCTAAAATAGAATATTTTGTAATAGAATATTGGTTCTTCAGACGAGGCAAGAGAAGTGAGCATTTAAATCACATCCAGAAATTAGACATGCTATAATGTGTAATTATACCTAATGTAACTGTTACTTAGCTTTCTTACATATAGTTGTTACCTGTGTGTTAAAATATTCCTCTTCTTAAATATTAAGAACCTTGTGTGAACACAACATTTTATTACAGACACAATCACTTGTTTCATTCTGCTCATTTTTTCTGTAGTGATGTTTTTAGTGTGTATAGAGGCTACTTTACATTGAGTAAGCAGTATTGTAGTTTTTGGTATAAGATTGCCACCTTTTCTTCCCAAAAAATTCAGGTCATACTAGTGCCTCCATAGTGTCAGGACTGGATAGGAGCTCAATGCAGGGAGCACAGCAACAGCAGGGGAGGGGGGGGGGGTCTCTGGGCAAGAGGCAGAAGAATCAACACAAGGGAAATGCAGGCGTGCTGTCCGTAAACTTCCTGAAGAGTCAGACAGACAGCAAAATCTTAAGCGTAGAAGGCAAGTAGAATTTGGCTTCTAACATGATCTGCCGGGAGGAGGGTCCTGGGAACTGACACACAAACTTAAGAATATACTCAAGAATTGCAAGGACTTGATATGGGATTTTCAAACTTTTGGTCAAAGTTCCTGAGTTGGGGAAATTCTCCAATACAACTAAATTGGACTTAAGGTCAACTATGACAATTTTAGAACCAGGGCCCTGTTGTCTTTAGTTACTCCCCTAGTTCTATGATCTTTTTAAACCAATAGTTAAAAATTCCTTTTGAGTATTTAAGATGATAGATCATTTTTTGCCTGCATTCCTTTTCAAAGTAACAACATCCATAAATTAAATAACAACATAAATTTAAAAAAAAAGCTCAAAGACAAAACCCTTGAACAGCTGGAAAATATGTGATTGACAGCCAAACGCTCTACCTGGATAAAAAACTGGTTGGAAGTTGATTACAAATACTTTCTGTATAACGTAATCTATTGCGTGGCACAGAATCAAAAGCCTTTAAAAATATCCATGTATGTATTTTACATCTATTGTAATATCTTGGTTCATATCTCAATTACATTTTATTGAAAGAGACTAAGTTAGTTTGACATGACATAAAACAGCGTTGAAATCGACGACATTATATTGCTGTTTTAATAATGTCTGATCTCTTTAACATGTATGCATCAATAACATGTCATTCAAGGTTTTAACAATGCTAATTATATAGCTCACTTTCAGAAAGGATATAGGTCTAAATCAAAAAGGATAAAAGTGTAAATTTGATGGTTCTTACACTTTCTCTGTCGACCCAGGAAGCATTTCGATCTATCAAGCATACTCTCTCTCATTATTTAAAATTTAAGAATCTGTCAGTTTCATAAGCCTTTAGTGGATTTATCTTGTATGAAGCTGAAATGGTTTTCGAAGGCATGATTCATTGTTAACAGTTTCACTTCTCATTTGGTATGATGTGAGATGTGTACAACAGGAGAAAGGTCTATAAGGATTTTTCTAGACATCCTTTAGAGAAATGTAAGAATTCCACAAGGATTTTTTTGAAGTGACATTATGTCTGGTTAATAGAAGTATTACAAGATATGTTTGATATAAAATGCAAGTCTGGACAGTGGATCTTTATGGTGATTTCTTGTTCTGCAGCTACCTAGGGAATGTAAAAGGAAAAGGCAAATCTTCAAGCAAAATAAGTCTACCCACATGTATTAAACCGCATTTTCACAGGTCTAGTTGCTGCTTGAAATCACTATTAAGGTGGCACAAACTACACTTAGAAGTAAATGTAACACATTCAATATTGATAATGTTAACACAGTGCAATTGTGTCTGTAACCAAAAATGTAAATCCCACATGAGTGACTGTAAATAAGCAGTTACTCAACCTTATTGTGATTCATTTATATTAAATGGAACACTGTCATGAAAAACAAGTTGTGTAATGAAATAATTATTTTTTTTGTTAATACAAACCCCATTTTCTACTTTTTTTTTGTGTAATTAAAGCTTTCCTTATGATGGCCAATGGCAGGGTTTTCTCTGATGAATCTGTGGAATCAGCCTTGAATCATATAAATCACATAATTATACTTGTGTGAGGATGGTTAGGTGTGAAGAATGCTATAAGAAAAGGAATGATATGGTGTATGATTTGTATCATATTATACCTCATCTCCATCACACTGTAGCCTATCACAAGGAGACCTCTTCTGGAATTGCTGGGTTCACTACACTTGTTTTTCTTTTTTTTTTTTTTTAGGCACTGGGCTACAATCTTTTCCCTGTTAGCTTCCATGTCTCCAACTATAGCTAGTATAAGCTATTTAGATTACTTGGGTGACATTGCTGTCCAATGCTATTAACCCCTGCAATTCTGATATGACTACATAGACCCACATGCATGAGCACACAAACATTTTATACTTACTGAGCGAGCACATGTAAAACTGGAATAATTAATTATCTGGATGGAACTTCAATCATTATTTGACCCCTTGTTCCAGTCATCCATCTAGGGAAAGTGCTCATCATTATAACTGCAGCACACATGCAGTGCTGCAATTATATTCCATTCAAAAGAACATTATTACATGCAAATCACTTACAAATGAAAAGTGGTTCCATTGTCTGTAATGGACTGACCTTCAACCAACACACCCAAACGACAGACTATAGTATATCAATGCACTGTGCTGACCCAGAAGAAAAAATCCATGAAAATTACAGACTAGTTGTTTCAAAGATTACAAACATGGAAAAATGCCAATAGTCTTTGATTGGAATACCATGCAATATGTTCATTAGGGGTAAATATGAATTTATCTACATTGGAAGACACAGTCTTATGTAAGAGCTGTGAACAAAAGTTAATTTAGAAATTGGATTTAAAGCAACTAAACCTCACTTTAGATCACAGGTAGGCAACCTACGACCCTCCAGATGTTGCAATACTACATTTCCCATAGTGTAGCTTTAGCCTTCTTTTTGCCACCATATCATTCACAATTACAGTACTCTACCACTGTAATAGAAATGTAACCACATGTTATTATTTGTGAATTACAATACTTAATTACATCTAAAAAAATAAATGATGAATAATCTAGATCCGTTAGTACAGGGGTAAGCAACCTGCGGCCATCCAAATGTTTCATGACTAGATTTCCTATACGCCTCTGCCAGCCTCTCAGTTTAAAGAGCATTATGGGAGATGTAGTTCATCAGCAGCTGGAGGGCCGCAGTTTGCCCACCCCTGCTTTAGATCCTTGACGATAGTGTTTCAATTTGTTTATCGTACCTTAAGAATGATATGTGCATGTGTACTGCATCTGGTTGCTTACACAAAAGGTGCACCCATACCATCATAATAGCAATAAACCACTTGTGCCAAGATGCTAATTATTATGTAAATTGGCAAATATGACTTAATTAGGAGCAAACTGTAATCAACATGCTCCAGTGAATGACTTCACAATGCACAATTCATTTGTTTTACAATGTAAATTACCCAGATCGCATAGGTATAAACACTCATAAGTAGAACACAACAGCAATTAAAATCATTGTATAAGTCCTAAGACGCACTCCATTATTTTGAATCTCCCCTAACATCTGTAATTCACTGTCTTAACCTGTGATTGAAGCTAATTTTATGTAATTGGGCAAACACCTGCATGAAAACTTCTTTCAAAACCAAGAATGGATTGATATTTCTATTTCTTTCTTCATTTCAAGGTAAAGTCAATCAAAGAGGTGCAATATATTATAATGGAATAGCATAATTGGGATAGGCCTGAATATTGTAAATACTGAAAATTCATTGCAGGAAATTAATATAAATGCTTTCTTGAGTTAAAGTGGTTTGATTCTATTGGAGCTCTTCTTAGGGAAATAAATATTGGCTCCACTATTTCTGGGATCATAAGCAACTACTGTAACATTGCTGATTACAAATTAGTCAGCTAATCAGGCTATTAACTTGCTCCAGGGCAATATAGAGCTGTCCATGTTGTGGACAAGAGCTTCAGAATCACCACTTCTGTGGCTCTGTTGTAGATGCTATACTGCCCATAGCGACAGTCAATAATATTAAAGCTAAAAAAAATAATCAGGTTAAGATTGTTAGGGGGGAAAACAGAACAAAACTTCTGAACATTCACTATTTCTAAACTGAGAAAGAAGAAAATATTAAAAACTATTTACATGGGTTGTTTTAGTGTTTGTAACTGTGTAAAAGATTCTTTTAATTAAAGTTAGAACACGTTTCATCATATTTAATTATTTTTTATAGTACATTATAAACATTTATGAAAATAATGGCATCTTGAGAAAAACATTCTCTTGTCAATACAAACATGTTATAATATGTCTGGGTATATTTGTTTCATAATAAAATATAAATATGAGGTCATATCGTATTTTCTATGCTTTAAAGTGTTTATATGGAATTAAATGTTTCTTATTTTTACTTTTTAGTTAGTTCTTTGGAGCACACTTGTCCCTTCACTATATTTATTCAGTGATTCAATATAGCATATGTGGCACCTTTTTAGATGTGACAGGGCACTGCTACTTTTTTATTGGCTATCTAGCCATTTTTAATTATTAAGGTAATAAAAAAAAAAAAGTAGCCTAAACACATATCTGAACATGCAGGTCACTTAAAAAAAATCTTCTCCTACTTCATGGTGTCAGTGAAAGAAGCCAAGTGTGCTCTGCTCTGTCAAAGATAGGGACAAGGGGCATATATTTGATCTCTTGAACAATCAACAAGTTATTTGCATTTAATTTTGTTCAAATGAATGGTGAATGTTGAGTTTTTAATAAAAACAAGGACAATAAGTGACAGACATAGAATCATTATATCTATTAGACATGTGCATTCGTTTTCGGACGAATGCATTTTCGGACGAAAATAGCATTTTCGTCCATTCGTCCGAAAAACGAATAACGAAAATGTTAACTAACAAAATCCGAATGAACGAATGGTTAATAAACTAAAATCATTCGTTAATTCGTCCATTCGTGCTATTGGCATTCTAAACCGAAATAGAGTCGGTTTATACAATACCAATAGCATTGTACATTCCATAAACCGACATGAATGACTTTCGGTTTATGGAATGCATGTAATGCTATTGGCTTTCTATAAACCGAAATTGAGTTCCCATTCATACGAATAGGTCAATTGACCTATTAGTATGAATGGGGACTCTTTCGGTTTATAGAAAGCCAATAGCATTGCATGTATTGTATAAGCCGAAAGTCTTTAAAACGAACGACGTTCGGTTTATAGAATACATGTAATGCTATTGCTGTTCTATAAGCCGAAAGTCTATAAACCGAATGTCGTTCGGTTTATAGACTTTCGGCTTATAGAACAGCAATAGCATTACATGTATTCTATAAACCGAACGTCGTTCGTTTTAAAGACTTTCGGCTTATAGAATACTATTGGCTTTCTATAAACCTAACTAGAGTCCCTCCTCATTCATAAGAATTTCTTATGAATGGGGACTCGACTCTAATTCGGTTTATAGAAAGCCAATAGTATTCTATAAGCCGAAAGTCTATAAACCGAACGACGTTCGGATTATAGAATACATGTAATGCTATTGCTGTTCTATAAGCCGAAAGTCTATAAACCGAACGACGTTCGGTTTATAGACTTTCGGTTTATGGAATGTATAATGTAATGCTATTTTCAATGGCATTACTATAAACCGAAATAGAGTCGGTTTATAGAATGCCATTGCCAATTCCATAAACCGAAATTCGTTCATTATGTCGGTTTATGTAATGGCTATTTTGCTATTGGTATTCCATAAACCGACTCTATTTCGGTTTATAGAATTGCCAATAGCATGAAATGATTTGAATTTAGTATTAAAAAATAAATTGAAAAAAGTGGAGAGTTTTAACCCCTTTGTGACGCATGGTGCTTGCGTCCCAAATGACGTAAGCACCAAAACGTCACGATTTGTTCCTGGCCACTGATCACAAGGTGATCGTTAGCCAGGAACACTATGGCAGAGACCCAATCAGGATCTTAATAGACCCTGTGGGTCCCTGCCCAAAAATTGCAAGCCCTTCGGACGTCACGCACGATTTAGAGAAATGTAGCTGGTGCTCGTTTTGAGCACCAGCTAAATTTCCCCTGTCAGACTGAGGCCATTTAAAATGGCCTCATCTGACAGGTGGTATCCCGCTGCAAGTGCCTGCAGCATGATCCGAGCCGCGATATGAGCTGTTTAACACAGGACGTACTATGCCGTCCTAACGACTTTAAGGGACTTAAAATCAGGACGGCAGAGAACGTCCCAACGTCACGAATGGGTTAACGTTTGCTCTGGTCATAATCACAGCACAGGCTTGTAGGAGTTAACTACATTAATACATGAAAAGAATATAAGTAATATAGTAAAAATGTACAAAATAAAATTTATTTTGAAAAAACTAAATGAGGTCCATAAACTTGGAAGGAAACGGATCACAGTAAAAAGAAACTGTGATCAGCAAGGGAAGTGTTAATACCCCTTTTATAATCGAGATCGTCTTATAATCTGACCTCAAATTGAGGTCAGACTATAAGACTGGGATCCAGGTCCCCAGCAGAGCTGCAGGGGACCTGGATCCCCCTCTCTAACAGCAGGGGATGTCTGCGCGATGAGCGCAGATCTCCCCTGCTGCCGCCCGGCATGACGCAGGACTTCTATGATGAAGCTGGGTACTTCCGGCTTCCTCATAAAAGTCCTGGCGGTCGTTCCGGGCGGCAGCAGGGGAGGTCTCGCTCATCGCGCAGACATCCTCCGCTGCCTCGCTAGCCACCAGGGAGAAACGGGCAGCTGGGGGATGTCTGCACGAATCGTGCAGACAACCTCCATGCTGCCCGACACTTCCGTCTATTATGTATAGTGCATACATCCCCCGGCTGCCCCCACTAGCCACCAGGGAGCAAGAAACAGGTGAGGGGGGGACAGAATAACAAGGGGGGGGGCAGAGTAACGAGGGAGGGGAAGATAAACAAGGGGAGGGAGGGAGGAAGAGAAAGAAACAAAGGGAGGGGGCAGAGAGAAACAAGGGGAGGGAAGGGGGGAAGAGACAGACACAAGGGGAGCGAGGGGGGAGCCAAAGGGAGGGTGAGAGAGAGACAACACTAAGGGGGGGAGAGCGACAAATCTGGGGGCAAGGGAAAGAGAGAGGCAGCATTGTCACATAAAAGGAAATAAAAACAAGATTTTTTTTATATCATAATTTTTGATTAAAAAAGAAATTTCCATGTGAATATATACTAGACATGTGCATTCGTTTTCGGACGAATGCATTTTCGTCCGAAAATAGCATTTTCGTCCATTCGCCCGAAAAACGAAGAACGAAAATGCTAAGCGAACGAAAGCCGAATGAACGAATGGTTAATAAACGAAAATCATTCGTTCATTCGTCCATTCGTAGTACTATTGCATTCTATAAGCCGAAATAGAGTCGGTTTATAGAATACAATAACATTTAACTATACGGAGACAGAGTCTCCATTCATAAAATTATGAATGGAGACTTTGTCTCCGTATAGTTAAAACGTTCGGTTTATAGAATAGCAATAGGAATACATGTATTCAATAAGCCGACAGCCTATAAACCGAACATTCGGTTTATAGGCTGTGGGCATTTTACTACACCAGAGATATGACAACACATTAAAATATGAATTGGTGCCATGTACACCATGAGAACGAGTTCATCAAAATTCATACAATGGTTTTATAGTCCAATTTTATTTGTTTCCACCTTGTTTTGGATGATTCTAGCACTGCTAGGGCCAGGTTTTAAATTGCGGCCCGCCGAGCTTCGAGGTGCGGCCCGTCTGAGCTCTGCTCCGGTAGCCGCACCTCGAACTGCACACCACACGAGAAGCTGTGTCGGGGAACGAAGTTCCCTACACGCTCTGTGTAGGGAACTTAGTTCCCCGATACAGCTTCCCGTGCGGTGTGCAGTGCACATATCCCTTCCTCTACCCTGCGTGTGAGGTCATGCGCAAGGGTCAGAGGGAGGGAAGAAGTTCACCGGGAGCCCACAACCTCTACAGCCACGTGTATGGGGGTAAGTGTATGTATGTATGTGAGGGAGGGGGAGGGGGGGTAACTGTATGTATGAGTGTGTGTGTGTATAAATGTGTGTGAGTGGGGTAAGTGTATGTATGCGAGTATGTGTATAAATGTGTATGTATGTGAGTGCATGTTAAGTGGGTGTGGGGTAAGTGTATGTATGTGAGTGTGTGTATAAATGTGTATGTATGTGAGTGTGTGTATAAATGTGGATGTGTGTGGGGGTTAGGTGTATGTATGTGAGTGTGTGTATAAATGTGGATGTGTGTGGGGGTTAAGTGTATGTATGTGAGTGTGTGTATAAATGTGGATGTGTGTGGGGTTAAGTGTATGTATGTGAGTGTGTGTATAAATGTGGATGTGTGTGGGGTTAAGTGTATGTATGTGAGTGTGTGTGTGTTTTTAAATGTGTATTAGTGTGTGGGGTAAGTGTATGTATGTGAGTGTGTGTGTGTGTTTTTAAATGTGTATTAGTGTGTGGGGTAAGTGTATGTGAGTGTGAGTGTGTGTGTGGGGTAAGTGTATGTATGTAAGTGTGTGGGGTAACTGTATGTATATATGTGAGTGTGTGTGTATAAATGTGTATCTATGTGAGTGCATGTTAAGTGGGTGTGGAGTAAGTGTATGTATGTATGTGAGTATATGTGTATGTGTGTGTGTGGGGTAATTGTGACTGTGTGTGTGTGGGAAGGGGGGGTAAGTGTGACTGTGTATGCATGTGTGTGTTTGTAGTTAATCTGACCACTACACATTAGTGTAAAAAATATATATATATATATATATATATATATATATTTACATACACACACATGTATATAATTATATATATTATTCTCTGAATGAATTAAAAATGAATGCAGCCCACGCACGCATACATTTCTAGCAAAGTGGCCCTTTGCCGAATAAACTTGGACACCCCTGTACTACACAGAGACAAAGTCTCCATTCATAATTTTATTTAAAATTATAAATGGAGACTTTGTCTCCGTGTAGTAAAATGCCCACAGCCTATAAACTGAATGTTCGGTTTATAGGCTGTCGGCTTTTAACTATACGGAGACAAAGTCTCCATTCATATGAATGGAGACTCTGTCTCCGTATAGTTAAATGCCCACAGCCTATAAACCGAACGTTCGGTTTATAGGCTGTGTGCATTTAACTATACGGAGACAGAGTCTCCATTCATAAAATTATAAATGGAGACTTTGTCTCCGTATAGTTAAAAGCCGGCATTTTACTACACGGAGACAAAGTCTCCATTCATAATTTTAAGAAAGGCAATAGTACTACATGTTTTCTATAAGCCGAAAGTCTATAAACCGAACGACTTTCGGTTTATAGACTTTCGGCTTATGTAATACATGTAATCCTATGGCTATTCTATAAACCGAAAGTCGTTCGGTTTATAGAATAGCAATAGGATTACATGTATTCCATAAGCCGAAAGTCTATAAACCGAAAGTCGTTCGGTTTATAGACTTTCGGCTTATAGAAAACATGTAGTACTATTGCCTTTCTATGAACCGAACGAGAGCCCCATTCATAAGAATTTCTTATGAATGGGGCTCTCGTTCGGTTTATAGAAAGCCAATAGTATTACATTGTATTCTATAAAACGAACGAATAAAAATGAACGAAACGCATATATACGTCCTGAAAAGCATGGTCCTTGAGGACCATGAGGACGTATATTTACGTCCTCCGTTTACATGTAGTGTTGCGCTCCTTAGTGCAACACTACATGCCTGCAGCTACTCTCAGAGGCTGCTTCGGATCCGAAGCAGCCTCTGAGAGTGCGTTCAGCCCCCCCACACTCCCCGCACGCATACGATCACCACGAATGTGATCGTATGCGCGTTACACACATAGGCAGTGAAAGCTGATCACTGCCTATGTGTGTTAAAGTGTTGCAATGATGCCTCGATTGAGTCATCATGCAACACATTCTGTGCTCCTCCAATACAGTGTGCCCAGCACAGATCGACGTAAGAGAGAAAAAAAATATATCTTCCGTCGCTCTGAAACCGCTACTTGACTGCCCCAAGAGGCAGTTAAGTATATTACAGTTGGAAAGAAAAAATTAATTAAATAAATAAATAAAATAAATAAATAAATGGAAAAAGCTAATCCTAGATCTACTAAACCTAGATCTAGGGTTAGGGTCATAATTCGGGTTACACGGTGGTTCGGATGATTACAAGGGTTAGATTAAGAGGTGGGGGTAGATTTAGGGTTAGGGTAAATTTAGAGTTGGGGTAAATTTGGGGTTGGGGTAAAAAAGTCACTGTAGAAGAAAATGATTAGAAAAAAAAAGCACTAATATTGTTTATTGCCCTATTACTTGAAATAAAACATAGACAAACAAGGAAACATTGGTATTAATAAACTCAGGACAAATATTAGAAATATATAGATGGGGTCTTTTTTACCATTTGTAACTGTGTAAAAAAAAATTAGGTCAGAGTTAGAAAAAGTGTTTTTTATGGCATATTTTCATTGTATTTTTTATTTTTTTTATAGTAAATGATATCATATGATGAAAATAATAGTATCAAATGAAAGCCCTATCTGTCCTTTAAAAAATTATATATAGTTTGTGTGGGTGGACTGAACACAAATAAAGAATTTCACAGTTCAGTAAACGTATGACAAAAATAATGGAATTCTGGTCTTCAAGGCACATCAAATGCAACTCGGTCACTAAGGGGTTAAGGAAGTCCACATAATCAAAGACTTGGCGGAAGCTAGAAGGATAATCTCAGTCCAAATTAAAAGGATGGGTTTAGCCCATTTTTCCAAATCTCTCCATCATTTGTACCTAAATATTCTTAGCATAGGTGTTTAGTATTTGTTGCCTAGATCAGTGTTTCCCAACCCAGTCCTCAAGGCACACCTACCAGTCCAGGATTTAGGGATTACCCAGTTCTGTCTAAGGTGTTTTTTTTCTTCTTTGTAAAAACACCTGAGACACACCCAGGTAATCCCTAAATCCTGGACTGGTAGGTGTGCCTTGAGGACTGGGTTGGGAAACACTGGCCTAGATAAATGGAACTATTACTTTTAAATGTGGTGGTTTAAGAGTAATCCGTATTAAGCAGAAAGCATTACATTTCAGAACAAAAAACCCTCAACTTTATGCCTTCTGTTTTCTTTCTTTTTTTGCAAATGCTGCATAATTATTTACTCCTCTGTCCTGTCACTTCCATTCTCTTTATAGCTCCTTCTATAACTGCCAAGGCATATCAGCTATGACAAAAGTGGCGGGATGCATTAATGGAAGGGAACAAACATGCAAATTAAGCTAGAATGGCTGCCAGCATTTGGAAATTGACACGTTAACTGTTGAGCCTCCTGTACCACCTCTCCACAAACTTATTGTAAGTATTGCAAAACATTACTATTATAATTTAGTCACTTTTAATGCTTTGAGTACAACAGACTCCCAGACATTTTGGAAATATGACATATTGTGGTTGTTTGGTTTTTGTGTGCTATTTGTATATTTATTTCATACAAACATGCAGCAGTGCAGTGTTGCTTGTGTTATCTGAGTTTGCATCACAGCCACGGATACAGAATTACACATGCTTCATGAAAGTGATCAAAATGCTGTCAGCCTCAATACTGAAAGGAAATGCAAGCCAACAGATATATACTTGACTTTTATCATGACCTTTTATTTTTCTTTATTCTGCTTTTTTTGTAAAGGTTTCGCCTCCTTTTACAGACAGTTTACTGTGATTAAAAAAGGAAAAAGAAAAGGAGATATGTCTGCATAATCAAACCTTTCTGTTTGTATTTAATAATTTGCATATATTATATTATATATGATTTCTAAGCAACATATGCTTTAACCCTTTAAGGACCAGAGCAATTTTTCAATTTTTAATATGTGGTTTTTGAAACTTAATTTTCCTCTCTGTCATTTAACTAATTTTTAAAGTACAGTCAATTTGTGGGCAGAATTTGTGGGAAAAAATGTTTTTCATCATTATTTTTCCAATAATAATCTATATAATTAGTGCAACCCTGAACCACTTATCCTAACTTATTAACTAACTAATAAAAAATGAAAATCTAGGTTCCCAAACCACCCCAACAAAATTTAACACGAAATTAAATTAATATAGTACAGTAAAATTTATTTTTTGAAAAAAAACTTTAAAATTGCAAAAATAAAAAAAGTTTTGAAAAACAAAACAAAATGAGGGCCATAAAAAAGGAAGGAAACTGAACACAGTAACAAACTGTGATCAGCAAGGAAAGGGCTAACTTTCTCTTTTTTTTACAGGAAATGTTTTTTATTTATTTATTTTTCACTTGCAGGTAACTCTCTGTTCTTCACTAAGTTTGTGATGCACAGAGAGTGAATTAGAGGAAAAGTCAATGTGTGAACACATTTGTCTTTGCCATATAATTTGCATGTTATCAGGCTGATTGCGTGATCACCGCGATCACATGCCCGGAAACCTGCTGATCAGGTCCAGGAACTTTGCATTGTCTGGCAGTGCTCATGGAGTGCACCACAGGAGACACAAATCTGTGACCTAAGGGTAAGAATCCTTCACATTCAGCAAATTATCCTCCAACTTCTCCCCCATTATCATAGGATATACCTTGGCTTTCTATAAACCGAAATACAGTCCCCATTCATATGAATAGGTCAATTGACCTATTCGTATGAATGGCGACTCTATTTCGGTTTATAGAATAGCAATAGCATTACATGTATTCCATAAACCGAAAGTCTATATACCGAAAGACATTCAGTTTAAAGACTTTCGGTTTATGGAATACATGTAATGCTATTGGTTTCTATAAACCGAATCTCTTTCGGTTTATACACTTTCAGTTTATGGAATACATGTAATGCTATTGGTATTCTATAAACCGAAAGTCTATAAACCGAAAGAGATTCGGTTTATAGAAAGCCAATAGCATTACATGTATTCCATAAACCGAAAGTCTATTAACCGAATATCTTTCGGTTTATAGACTTTCGGTTTATATAATACATGTAATGCTATTGGCTTTCTATAAACCGAAATAGAGTCCTCATTCATACGAATAGGTCAATTGACCTATTCGTATGAATGGGGACTCTCTTTCGGTTTATAGACATTCGGTTTATGGAATGCATGTAATGCTATGAACGAATGGTTAATAAACGAAAATCATTTGTCCATTCGTGCTATTGGCTTTCTATAAACCGAAATAGAGTCGGTTTATAGAATACCAATAGCATTACATGCATTAGTGCACTTCATATCTGAGAGTCAAATAGAACCATCAAATACTGTGCTTATAGCACACTTTGAAAAATTCTAATAGTTTTGGGTGGTAAATAGTACATTTGCGTCTTGCGGTGCACTTCATATCTGAGAGTCAAATCGAACCGTTAAAAATACTGTGCTTACAGCGCACTTTGAAAAATTCGAATAGTTTTGGGTGGTAAATAGCACATTTGCGTCTTGCGGTGCACTTCATATCTGAGAGTCAAATAGAACAGTCAAATACTGTGCTTACAGCGCACTTTGAAAAATTCTAATAGTTTTGGGTGGTAAATAGTACATTTGCGTCTTGCGGTGCACTTCATATCTGAGAGTCAAATAGAACAGTCCAATACTGTGCTTACAGTGCACTTTGAAAAATTCTAATTGTTTTGGGTGGTAAATAGTACATTTGCGTCTTGCGGTGCACTTTATATCTGAGAGTCAAATAGAACAGTCCAATACTGTGCTTACAGCGCACTTTGAAAAATTCTGGCTACCTCCTCCTCCTTCAGCGCCACTTCCACCTACACCGCCACGGTCACCGCCTCCTCAACCTATGGATCACTTAGTATAAACTGAAAGAGAATACCCTGCACTCCAACCCTCTCTCAAATGGATAATTCTGTTGATCCTCCTGGCAGCCATGCTTTAGATTTAGATTTATGTTCTTCCAAAGCTAAAATCAAAGATTCCATCTAGTGCTATTTTATGGCTCAGCTGTATTTGTAATTTGTATGTATTTTATGTTTTTTTAAGTTATTTCCCTATCCACATTTTCTTGCAGGGCACTTGTCCTACTCTTACCCACATTTTACTTCATTTTGCAGCCCTCTAGCCCTTTCCATGACTTTTTTAGAGGTATTTTAGTGGCCAAAAGTTTGTGTCCCCATTGACTGGGGTTCGGGGTCAAGTTCGGGGTCAAGTTCGAGCATGGACCCGTAACATTTTTCGAAGTTCGGCTGAATCTGCCGAACCCGAACATCCAGGTGTCCGCTCAACTCTAGTTGTTGGTTACTCGCCTTCCTTCATGGGATATAAAGTATCAACAGCCTGAGTATTAGCCCTAACATGTACCTTTTGTCTGCAGCATGCAGGCTGAGTTTCTGCCCAGAAGGGGACTCTATGTATCTGAAGTTACAACAGCTAGAGTAAATGGGGATGAGAGGAGGCCAGCTAGAGAGAGAAAGGAATAGAGCAGACCAAAACACTCTGAAAGCAAGGGGTGTATGTAATTAAATAAAAGTTTTTTGCTGCAATCTCTTTTTGCTCTGTCTAGTTAATCTGCCCCAAACAGCCAACTGCTTCTCCCTTCCTTGTTCTTTTTGAAAGATCATTGTTTAAATTGCCAGGCGGGCACATGCCCCGCTCAGATTACCCATACTATTTTGGCCTTAAATTTGAAATTCCCTTATCAATTCCAAAGGGAGGCTGTTCCTATTTTCCTGTCCATGCATTCCTTTGACTTACTGGTGATGAGGATTATTTTACCATATTTATGCTTGTTGCACATTAGTGAATAGTGCTGTTAAAATTGACCATTTAGGCTTTGTAGCTATAATGTAAGTGGTGATTTAAAAAAAGGAAAACTAAAACCACACAAAAGAAAAACTTATTAATTGTAGGCTTGTAAATTTTATAATTCGATATTATGTGTAACACCAGCTTTATCACTAGAAGAAAAAATTACTCTTGAAATAAAGAAAGACCCTAAATATATGTAAGTGTCTACCAAAAACCATATATGTTTATGTATATATATATATATATATATATATATATATATATATATATACATAATCTAAAGTGATCAGCGCTTTGACGTAGTTGTGGGCTTAGCATAATATGGTCATATATGTAACCAGATTTTGTTATCTTAGAAAGAAAGGTGTTTTTATGTAGCTTTAATGAAACCTGTAGCTTTAAGAGTTTTTCTCATACCGGCCTTGAGATGAGTGCGCTGATCTCTTTGGATTTTGTTTAACTTTTGGTCTCAGCAGCACCCCTTATAATATATGGTAGTTTAGGTGAGTGCATTCCTTTTGGATTTGTTTGTATAGTAGAGGCTGTGACCAGTCCTCTGGTTTAGCACCCCTCCCCATCACAGGTGCTCCATAAGTGGTGTCCAGCCCTATAAATTGCAGGAGTGTCTCTGTATTGTAAACATAGGCGTGCGCAGCCTATTGCATTAGGGTGTGCACCCTAAAGCACAAACACACACGCCGCACACGGCGTCCCCCCCCCCCCCCCATTATCATATTATTTTCCCATATCATGACATCACATGTTCCACCCCTTTCTCAGCATTTAAATTAAAAGAGAGTTAACAGAGTTACATGTTTCAATAAAGCCCCCTATTAAGAATGGTGGAGAATAAGTAACATAACTTAAGTCTCAATATGCCAGGATTATTCCCCTCAATACCCCAGGATTATGCTCCGCAATATGCCAGGATTTAGCCACCCAATATGCCAGGATTATTCCCCTCAATATCCCAGGATTATGCCCACAATATGCCAGGATTATTCCCCTCAATATCCCAGGATTATGCCCCACAATATGCCAGGATTATTCCCCTCAATATCCCAGGATTATGCCGCTCAATATGCCAGGATTATGCCCCTCAATACCCCAGGATTATGCCCCTCAATATGCCAGGATTATTCCCTTCAATATCCCAGGATTATGCCCCTCAATGTCCCATTATTATGCCCCTCTTTATCCCAGGATTATGCCCCTCAATATCCCAGGATTATGCCCCACAATATGCCAGGATTATTCCCCTCAATATCCCAGGATTATGCCGCTCAATATGCCAGGATTATGCCCCTCAATACCCCAGGATTATGCCCCTCAATATGCCAGGATTATTCCCTTCAATATCCCAGGATTATGCCCCTCAATGTCCCATTATTATGCCCCTCTTTATCCCAGGATTATGCCCCTCAATATGCCAGGATTAAGCCCCTCAATATCCCAGGATTATGCCACCCAATATGACAGGATTATGCCCCTCAATATGCCAGGACTTTCCCCCAAAATATGCCAGGACTTAAACACCCAATATGCCAGGACTTTCCCCCAAAATATGCCTGGACTTAGCTACCCAATATGCCAGGACTTAAACACCCAATATGCCAGGACTTTCCCCAGCAATATGCCAGGACTTTCCCCCAAAATATGCCTGGACTTAGCCACCCAATATGCCAGCCAGGCCTTCTTTCCTTTACTTACCTCGTCGCTGCTGCTGCTGCTGCTCTGTCTCCGGTGCTGGGCCGCCTGTGACTGAGAGGGAAGCGTTGTGCGCTCCCCTCCAGCCAATGCGCTTTCAATAAAGTTTAAAAATAAAAAACTTTACTGAATGCGCATTGGCTGGAGGGGAGCGCACAACGCTTCCCTCTCAGCCACAGGCGGCCCAGCACCGGAGACGCAGCGACGCCGACGAGGTAAGTAAGGAGGAGGATTTTTTTTTTTTTTTTTGGAAGCAGGGTTCCGGCGCCCCCAGCCAAGATGCGCCCTAGGCAGCTGCCTAGGTCGCCTTACTGGTGGCGCCGGCCCTGGATTAGGGTGTGCCCAGGCACACCCGGCACACCCCGTGCGCACGCCTATGATTGTAAAACAGTAAGGCCTTTTTGGACTCTGATAAGCAATACACATAAAGAGATTAAGCCCCATAAGCAACAGTATTTCGTGTTAGGACCCACCAATATTGGAGTACTTTGACATAGTGGTGGGCTTAGCATAATATGGCCATATATGTAACCACATCTCCAATTTTTTTTATCTTAGAAAGAAAGGTGTTTTTAAGTAGCTTTAATGAAACCTATAGCTTTAAGAGTTTTTTTCCTACCGGCCTTGAAGTGAGTTTGCTGATCTCTACTACTGGATTTTGTATAACTTTTGGTCTCAGCAGCACCCCTTTATAATATATGCTAGTTTAGGTGAGTGCATTTCTTTTGGATTATATATATATATATATATATATATATATATATATATATATATATATAATCATAGGAGAAATGTGCAAGGGATATAAGCAAGTTACATCTTTCAAGAGAAAACATTGGAAAGACTAAGTATGTACTTTTCTTTCAAATAAAATCCACTTAGCAGTAAATAAAAAAAGGTGCCAAATAATGTTGCATAAATGAAATACCAACATCATTTAGCACATTCTAAAAGTGAATTTCCATTATAAATAATACCCATAACAATGATAATGATTTAAAATGTAATTTTTTGGAAAGCTAAGGTATAAAAATGAATAACATTATTAAAAATGTAAATCTAATGTAACAAAAAGGGCTAGTGTTTTGTAAATCAATAAACCAGCGTAATCATTTGATTATAGGTAGTAGAAATGCTGAAACAGTGCATAAGGAAGAGGACTGACAGTGGTGAACAGAACTCTCCCTTTGATAACTGTAAGCATGGGCGCCCAGAGTTGGAGAGGAGATCACCCTGCAGGTTGATGGGAATCTTCTGCAGAAAAAAAACTGGAGTCAAATAGTCAGGCCAAGGATCAGGAAACCTGAGAGCTGCTTAATCAAAAGAGTTCAATGGAAGAGGAGGTAAGAATTGTCAAGTTTAAGCAACGGTTCCAAGGGTGCCAGAAAATCAGGATCATCAAAAGGGGAAGCTGATGTCAAATACCAGATATTAGAAATCACAAGGGAATGCTTGGAGGCTGTTTGATCACTAGGAGAAGCACAGAACTCTGAGCAATGAACCTTTGCAACTGTAGGATTTATATACTGGGTGAAAGGTTTTGACATTTTTTGTGGGGAAGAGCTTCAGTAGTCCATTCATACAATAATGCCTTTCTGCATATTTGCCCTTTATTCCTCATGCGTGCGAGAGAATGCAATCATATGCATGCACACATGAAAGAGAATGGAGGTGGGCCGTGCAAAAGCTATGCAATGTTCGCGAGCGACATATCTGAGGTGGGTGTGTGTTGCGAATAGCGGGAACACACCGACAGCCATGACACCAAAGCTTAAAATGAGTGCTGGTTACATCTAACTAAATTGCACAGTGCCTGAACTTCCAGTATCATGGTCTTTTGGCAGAGACCCTCAGGGTCTCTAAAGTCTCCATAAGGGTCTATAAAAAAAAAGGTCTCTATTATCATGTCCCTGACTTCTGATCACTCTGTCAATTAACACAACATTGTTGGAGGGGGGGGGGGGGGAGTTGTGTGAACTGGGTAATTATAAAATAAACACATTCAGAGTTTTCACATTTAATCTTCAATTTTGGCAATATTTCCATAAATCAAATCATACAAATTCCATGACAAACCATGACACAATCTAATATTAATATAATTAATTTTTTAGCTTCATTATTCATAATAATGCCACTGGTAATATGTCTAAATCGATTCGAATTTTAGTTTACATGTTTTGTTCTTTTCATTTTTTTTTCTTAGTAGTGTGGAATACCATTTATCTTATTTTTTTTTTTTAAAGAGGATCAAAACCCTCCTTAACCAATTTAATGTAGACAGAAGTCTATTTCTGTCTCCTTAAGATGGCTATTGAGTGGGACGGGAAGTTGTGTGGACTAGTAGCACTTTTCAAAAGGGATACAATTTTTTTGAGACTTTTTGAGACTCCCAATCAGCCATGTCAAGGAGCTGCAACTCTATGACCTCAAAACAGTGATTGATGCTCATCTCCTCCCCCACTAATGACAGTGTGATTGGCACACGTGACAAACCAGCTAACAATAAAAAAAATTACATATGTAATTCAAATATTATCCTCTTCCCACCTGTAGGATGTTCTATGCTGTCCTACTTTTCAGTGCATAACAGCTAGTAGGATGGCAAAGAATGTCCTGACTATAACAGCTCATCGCGGATCACATATCATGTTCAGTTTCCAATTTATAAAATTAAATTCCAGTAGGGGACAATCATTGGACAGTTTCACCTTTATATACATAAAATAACCACTTGATCTACCACATCTCCAGCAGGTTACTTGTGTGTCCGGGTACATTTTTGCAATTCTGGTCAGGATTAAATACCATCTGTGAGGTAGATTAAATTGTAATTAATTTAATGTTTCATTTCCATGCAAATTACCTTAGTTGACATAACATTTAAGTTAAAAGTGAACCTCAGGATTAACTATGCTTGTGAGGGGGCAGCGGAAAGACGGTTATTGATGTTTGTTAATTTGAGTCTAGGTGTTGGACTTTTTCTATCCATTTGTTCCAATAGTTGAACTCTTCTTGTTTCCACTTACAAGCTGTCACCATTTTACATTGGTTCGCTAAGGTGGCTTTCAGATTCCCCCATCTTCTTACAGTAGAAATTCTCCAGTTCCTTACAATGTCATGTTTCACTACAGCAAGGAGGTGGACCAATATCCTCTGTTCCTTTCTCATGGGCTCCTGGAAATTAAAATGGAGGAGTGCTCTATCAGGTGATAAGACCACTTTAGTCTCACAGATGTGGTGTATAATATTTATAATTAAATTCCAGTAGGGGACAATCATTGGACAGTTTCACCTTATATACATAAAATAACCACTTGATCTACCACATCTCCAGCAGGTTACTTGTGTGTCCTGGTACATTTTTGCAATTCTGGTCAGGACTAAATACCATCTGTGAGGTAGATTAAATTGTAATTAATTTAATGTTAGACAGTGTACCACTCTATATTGTTGATGTAATGCTTCATACCAGTCCCTTACGGGAATTTGGATGTGCCAACAATTTACGTAGCGCTAGGTACAGAGCATAGAAGGGAACTACATTCTAAGTTAGACAAACTAGAAGAGACTGGTACATGAGGTTGAGAACCCTGCTTGCAAGCTTATAATCTAGAGGGAATAGGGTACATGAGACACATAAAGGATTGAAGAGGTCAGAGGGATTGAAGTTGTAGTTACAGTATTGTGGATGGATGGCACTAGGTGGGTTCAGCCAAAGATGACTTGTGTGTGTTCCAGCTAGGTGGGATCAGCTAGAGGTAAAGTGACCAGTATTCTAGCAGGTTGGGTAGTAAGCTTCTTTAAAGAGATGAATTTTGAGAGACTTTTTAAAGTTTGAAAAGGAGGGAGAGAACTGGATGCCAGCTCAGGTGAAATCTTGGAGATGTGAGTGAGAAATGGTGATGAGGTCGGAGGAGAGTTTTAGTCCCATTGAGGAGCGAAAAGGTCGTGCAGGGAGGTATCGGTTAAAAAAAGAGGAAATGTATGGAGGGGCAGAGCAGTGGAGGTTTTTGTAGGTTAAATACATAATTTATTGTCCTAATTAGTTCATGGCACTTTGAAACAATTCTTCTACAATCCTGAAGTTTAATTATCTGCAATAACATACTTATTGAACAAGAGTGTTCATTTATAGAAACTTCCTTGGTTACAAAACTTTTCACTCTCATGTACCTAAAAAGTTTCCTCTCAGGAAGAGCAAACTCCAATTTGAGCTGTTGGAATGATTTAATTTTGTTATTATCAATTATTTCCCTAATTCTATCTATTCCACATTCCCTCAACTTTTCTAGGTTGAGGTCTTCAACCCCGTGTGAAATAGTTGAGATCATGAGGCAGGGAAGAATCTTATCTTTCAGGCGTATCTCCTTTTTTATCTGGTACCATGCAGTTAGGATGTCTCTCAAAACCAGGACTTTACACCCCTTAATCCTAATGAGTACTTGTTTATTGTCTATCCAGAACAGAGACGACAAACTGGGGTATGTTCCTTCTAGGGAGCTTTCCATTCTGTACTAGCTTTCTGTTATTACTTGGTCCCTTTTTTTATAAGTATAAGGCATGCGCTAATAGAGCTGACCGTGCATATTCCCCCACCACCGGGATCCCCAGTCCTCCCTTCTTGATCTTATTAGATACTAGTTGGGAATTTAATCTCTGTCTTTTTCTGTCCCAGATAAAGTGGGTAAATGAGTCCTGGATTAATTTAATCCAGCTACTTGGAGTCTGTGAAGGGATCATGCAAAAAACATAGGTTCATTTTGGTAACATATAAACCCTGACTGTATTGATTCTTCCCCACCAGGATATCTCAAGTTTTTTTCCACTGGCCTAGTTGTCTTTTAACATCTTTAATAAAATGGAGGATGTTTAGTTGAATCCATTTGTGTGGGTTTGAGGAGGGCAGCAACTTTTTTGCCCATGTAAAACCATATCTATGATTTAGGTATTGGATTGTGGGCTGATCTAAGTTCAAGGGAAGTGTGATGGTCTTTCCCTTATTCAGCCTATAAATAGAAAGCTCGCTATTTTCTTTAATACTTTTCATAGACTCTACCTATCTTCTTGGGTCTTCTAGGGTAAATAAGATATCATCCGTGTATGGTTTGATCTTTTGCTGATCTATGCCATTACACCCTTTAATCTCTTCCTTGGCTCTGATGTCTCTTGCCAGGGGTTCTAACAATAAAATATACAGTAATGGCGATAATGGACAGCTCTGTCTTGTGCCATTTGTAATCCTGAACCACTGTGATTGAATCCAAAATCCTAGAACTCTTCACCTTGGGTAAGAGTACAGGGCCACAATGGCATCATAAAGTCTCTCCCTCACCCCAAATACCTTCAAGGACTCAGCCATAAAGCCCCAGCTGGGGCAAACCCAGGAAAAGGAAAGAGAAAAAAAGTGACTAAAGTGAGATGATAAATAGTGTTAGAGGTGTGTTTTGTGTTGTGGTCTTGATAGTGGTCAGTGTATAGGTGATACTCTACAGAGCGAGGAAGGGGGAAAAAATGTGAAGTATGTGTATGAATATCTAAACTCAAGTCAGTAAAACCAGTGGTTTGGGTATTGTAATTTAAGCAGTGCTCAATAGTTCCCTGTGTTAAGGTGCTGCTCTGTTCCTTAAAAAAGAAAAATACACACTTTTGAGGGTCAAAATAGCTTAGAGTACTTTTCTATGAATGTATAAGCCCAGGGGCGGCTGGGCCGAGGGGCAGGGAGGCAATTGCCCCCCAGGCTGCCCTAATGCACGCTAAAAACAGCCGCTGGGCCGTCTTTAACGCTGGGCGCCCCAGGGGGGGATGGCCGATACTGGCGTCCCGGGCCCGCATTCAATAAAGTTTGTTGAAAAAAAAAGTTTAAAAAAACTTTATTGAAGATGCTTGGCTGGAGGGGAGTGCACAACACTTCCCTCACAGCCACAGACGGGCAGATAAGAGCACCGGTGAGACGGAGACAGAGCAGCAGCAAGGAGGTAAATACTCAATATGGTGTGGGGGGAAATCCTGACATATTGAGGGGCAAAATCCTGACATATTGGGCAGCTAAATCCTGGCATATTGTGGGGCATAATCCTGGCATATTGAGGGGGAAATCCTGGCATATTAAGGGAGCATAATCCTGGCATATTGTGGGGCAAGATCCTGGCATATTGAGGGGAAAATCCTGGCATTTTGAGGGGGCATAATCCTGGCATATTGAGGGGGCATAATCTTGGCATATTGAGGGAGCATAATCCTGGCATATTGTGGGGCATAATCCTGGCATATTGAGGGGGCATAATCTTGGCATATTGAGGGGAAAATCCTGGCATATTGTGGGGCAAAATCCTGGCATATTGTGGTGGAAAATCCTGGCATATTGAGGGGCATAATCCTGGCATATTGAGGGGCATAATCCTGGCATATTGAGGGGCATAATCCTGGCATATTGAGGGGCATAATCCTGGCAGATTGAGGGGAAAATCCTGGCATATTGTAAGGGAAAATTCTGGCATATTGTGGGGGAAAATCCTGGCAATATTCTTTATAACACAAGGAAAAGATTGCCGTGGATGGGGAGGAGATTCGGTGGTGCAATGGGCCACTTGACTGGATTTGCCCCACAGGCCTAAGGCTGCTAGCCCTCCCCTGTATAAGCCTCAGTTTGATGTGAGATGGCAAATAATTAATGTACAAATTACATCTTACAAAAAAAATATACGTGTGTTATACAAAGTCTGGTTAACGCTTAGTGGTTTTCTGAAAACATCTTGGTTGCCACTCCGTATGTCTTCCCCTAATAATAAATATATCAGTACTGTCTATCTTTCCGATTCAGAGAGGATTCCATGATTTTATAGGCAGGATCATATAACATTTAGAGTCCAAATTCTTTAGTACAGGTTTCTCTGGGGGTCCTTGTAAAAGAAAAACAAAAAAAAGAAATATGCGTGGGTACTCTACCAATGACTTCTGGTGACGAATAGTGTCTGTTCTATCAATTGGCAGTTCAGAGCAGATTCCGTAATTTTATGTACAGAATTATATAACCTTTAAAATCCAGATTACTTAGTTCCAATTTCTCCACATTTCTTGGTAAAAGGGGAAAAAAAGGAATAACTTCAGGTTATTGAAAGTTTCTTCTGATGTCTTGCTGCAAGGGAGAGAAGGAAAAAAAAAAATCCAGCTTCCATCTATTTTTTCCTTTCCCTTATCATCTCACTGTACACAGAGATTTTTTTTGATCCATGCTTCCAGTTTCTCTGGCAAGTTAAATGTCAAAGTTCTCGCTTTGTGCATTAGAGTCACTTTAACTGTGAACCCCAACGATATTTAATATCTTTTTCTCTCAAAATTTGGGTTACTGTTGCAAAGCTGTGTCTATTGGAGCGAGTTTGGTAGGACAAATCAGACAGGATTTTAATTCCTGTAAATGGGTCTGTCAGTGATGTTTGGCAGATTCTGGCTGCTCTGACAATGGCCTCCTTGATTTTGTACATGGAACAGCAAATTACATATCTTGGAAAATTGTGGGAGGTTTATATGTTCTATTATAACGGTCCCAGTAGTAAGTATATCCATCCAGAGGAACTCCTAATGACTTAAACATGTCAACTTCTCCATGAGTTCATTGACCACTGGTATCCCTTTGAGTCTTAAAGTCCTGCGTCGTGATTAATCTTCCAGATCTGTTAATTTTTACTCCAAGTTAGCAATTTTGTCTTCTGTTTTTTGCTCCACATCTTTCAGCGAGGCGACGATTCCTTCAATGTTTTCAATCTTCTCTTGGTTAACTTTTGTTTTTTTGTCTACTGCTTTTAGTGATAAGATGCTCCTCATAATTTCAATTTTTATTTTAGTAAACTGCATTTCCAATGCCTGGATTAGCTGTTCATTAGTTACAAGATTTTGTATCTGCGTCTCTCTTTTGTCTTGTCCCAGTTCCTCTTCGCCTGAGTTGCTACTGCTTCTCACATTCTCTTAAGGAATGCTCCAAATCTGCTTTTGTGGATTGTGGTGAAAAGAACATTTATACTGGGTAAGCTTTCAAACATTTTTGATTCTGCCACATGTATTTTCCTACATGCACATGCCATTATGTAAATGTAATTAACTGATACTGTTGCCTACAGAAATTCTAATAGTCAGCTGATTCTCAATAGATGCGGCTAATAAAATTTAAATTTTCTATACACTGTATTCTTTGAATGTCATTGCTGGTTAATACTTAATGAAACAAATGATTAAGCCATTATATTGATTAAAACAACCACAAAAATATATATTAATACATTTATATCATCATAAATACTGTATTAGTAGTCACTGAATGCAAGTTCCATTTTTAATTAAAATACTCTTCTTTTCACTGTGACCTTGTGCCTGATGTCATCTTGGAAGAGGCTGGGAAACACAAGAAGGTGTTTACTAGAGGTGACAAGCACATTTTATTTAACATTGTATACATAGAACAAAGCTTTAGGCACTTGTCATTTTGACTCCAAGTGTTCTCCTGATTTAAGACATTGCTGCAGATGTGACTGCCTGAATTAGCCTTATTTAAAAATTGTTTGTGTTCCTTGTCAAATTTAATCAAATGCAGGTTCTGGTTAAGGAGGCCAAAAAAATTAAGATGCTTCAATATAAGTACACTAGATTTCTATCTAATACATTTGTCAAGAGAGTAATGCTTTCACATTAAATTTAAATCGAATAACATGCTTTGTGATCTTTGTGTGTAGTAGCAAAGTGATGAAACTGTTGTATTAGAACATATCATTTATGGAATTTCATTTTAATGTAATTTAACATTTCATATGTATTTCAGTTATTACTCGTAGAAGAAAATGAGAAGCATAAGTCACCTGTGACTTATTCATTGTTGTGATTTGTACTTATTCCTTGGTATATTTAAACCATATTTGAGTCACAGATTATGAGACAGATTTGCTGCTTTTGGAAGAGAAAGTTAACTGTGAAATTAGAGTAAGCTTCTTAAGGTTTACTGTAGTTTATATTTAGTTTGGTTACATACCTAGCCATAATATATATGTGTAGTGTGTAAAATTGTATGCTATACCTTATATATTCCTATATCCTATATATATCACTCAGTCCATTATATTAATGTTTATCTTTGTTTATATCACGGTTCTACCCCATTTCCCTGGCTCCTGTATATTGTATATTTTATTTTCAGGTTTTGTGGATGTTTCCACTTTAGCCTCTATTGGGCCCGTGCTTGTCATTCTTCTCCATTATTGGTGTTAGATGGCCACGTTAATTTGAAGTCCAGCCCTTTATATACTTTCAATTTACAGCAAAGAGGGCCTTTGGATTGCTTTGGTTTTTGCCTGTATTGTGCCTATTTGCCTTACTAGTGTTCCTGATACCCTGTTGTGATTTTTGCCTGTCTCTGACCCTGCCCGTTTACTGCCAGTCTTGACTTTCTGCCCTAAACACAGAAAAGGGAATGCAAAAAGTAAGAACCAAATTCCACAGTGGTAAAAAGTCCTTGTGAGAACCAAACTCAAGTCCTGTTTTGTCAGCTGTCCGTGCGCCTCAGGGATTTTATCATTTGCTGCATTAAATCATTGGTCTCCGACTGGACACAACGTCTGATAGATCAAGCCAGCAAAAGTGGAGGCAAGTATACCATACTGAGTGTTGATTCCACCCAGTTTTGAGGCTGTCGGTTCTCACCAGTGGACACCAGATTTATTATCTTTTATTTTTGTTCACTTGTGGTGCTGCTGGTTTGCTCATCCTTTATTCTTTTGCATTGACCTTCTGCCCGTCTGATTGCACCTTCTGGCTTGCCCTTCTTTTTGCACCCCGTTCAGTTCTTAGGTTTGGTTGATATTTTTGTGTCCTGCTGTTTTAGTCTCTGTGGTTCCATCTTCAGTTTTGGTGGTACTAGTCTGAGTGCAAAAGTCCTGGGAGGATAAAACCAGAGGCTCAACCCTAGGGGGGTATCAGAGTCCTGGACCCCGTCTGCTGGCTCAATGGGAGTGAGGTGGATCTACCTAATTGGTGTGGGAGGTGTTTAGCCCTGCAGCCCTTTAAATACCAAGCACTGATTTCATTCAGTGCTTGTACATGAAGCTGCTAAGGTGTTTTACACCCTTAGTCCCTGGTTTTTGCTACACTTGTTCCTATAGTTCCTGTTCCCAATTGATTTCCCAGATTTCTGACCTCCGCTTGTATTTTTGGATTACCTGATCTCTCCTGAATTTGACCCCAGCTTGGACTCTCGTTTATGCTGATTTGCAACCTGTATTTAAACAGGACTGTTTTACATTTATTCTCCACTAGCTGCTCCCCTTTGGCCCTCGGGATACCTTCCTACCATAGGCTCCCAACCTTAGCCTGACAGGTGGATTCCTTTGCTACAAACTGCGTCCAGTCCTGTCTCAGCCCTGTCTCAGCTGCCACTCTCAGATTCCAGCATGGACTCTGCTTTCCAGCCCAGTCTCAGTCCTGTCACAGTTATGCATCGTGGAGTGGAAACATACCCCACATTATTCCCTGCAATGAGGCTCCTCCCTCTTCTGCTATCCCAGGTTGTGACAGTTTGCACCAACTATTTAGAGATAAGGGAGTCCTGCTCAAAAGCTAACATTTTAGAGCAGGGGTACTTCAGGGCATCAGCATTCAGAGGACCACAGTTCCATACCACTGCTTTAGAGTCAATCGGAGATAGCACATTGAATCACTTTGTTTTTCTTTCTTTTTTTTACTACGGGTAACAGTCGCCATCCAGCCTTTGCAACGTTAGACCTTCTCCTAAACAATCCACACATACAACTGGTCCTGGGTACTCGGGAAATAGGGGTATAGGGGTAGGTAGCTCCCATGGGTATTTCTTAAAGGCAACATATCAGAGCCCCTTTTCTTCCATTTGATTATTTTCTTCCCCTTTTCTTTCCCCCTTCTCTTCTCTTTCCCCTTCCCTCTTACCTCCTTCCTCCTATACTTTCCTTCAAGCATTTTAAAGACATCAGCCCTTTTTTTCCAATATTGACAGATCTGATAATTCTCCTTTAAATATGAGCTTATACCCTTCTCCATATGGCATTGATTTGTAATCTTTGCCCGTATAGACGGCCATAGCGGGACCTTCAATGACCTCCAGTTTCTGGCTATTTCCAGCTTCATGGCCAGTAAAATATGAAAAATAATTCTATGTATCTTTCTATAATCAGAAATACTCATACGGAGTAATGCTCTTTGAGGTGTAAGTTCCCACTCTGGACCAAATTATCTACAAATACGTTGAGAGAGATCAGTCCGTGTTGATTTAATAACTTTACAATTCCACCACATGCAAGAAATCACCCACCTCTGAACCACACCTCCAACAAGTTGGAGGAATATTCGGAAACATTTTTGATACTTGTATATGGGTCATATAACAGAGGGCTGAAATCTTAAATTGTACCCCATTTAGGTTAAGACAGTGGACTGACCAATAGCATTTCTGCACTGTGGTATACCAGTCCGTAGGCTCAATCCGAATATTCATATCCTCCTCCCACCTCTACAAGGAAGGTATCTGTGACTTGTTTTTGCTCTCATTAATAAGTTGGATCAAAGTTAAGGAATTTTTTTTTTTTTTTTACAAATGTATCATAACAATTCTTGTTTTTTTCCCCACTCCACACAAATCTAGAGAAGGCTGTTTGTTTCATTTGAAGCCAGGCCAATGGGGTCTTCAAAGGAATCATCCAGAATACGTAAGAAAATTTGGGCAGGACATATGTCCTCACTGTATTTACTCTGCCCCACCAGGAGATATGAATTCCCTTCCAATCTCTGAATTTTTGTTGCTTATATGTTATCAAAGGAAAAATATTTAACTCCACCCAATTTGCCAGTTGATATTCTTATCCCTAGATAAGACAAGTAAACCTCTTCCCAGGCAAAATAATATTTCCTGTCCATTTCTGAAATCTGCAGATTATTCATATTTTGTGGCATAGCCTTGGACTTAGAAAGGTTTCATTTATAATTTTATAGAGCACTTTATTCTCTAATGAGCGTCATGGTTGCATCAATGGATTTTTGTGGGTCTTCCACTGTAAGATATCATCAGCGTATAATTACATTTTTTGCTAGTCTAGTTCACAGAAACCTTTAATATCTGATTTCTTTCTTTTTTTTTTTTCATTTATAGTTTTTTTATTCTTTTACAATATCAGAAAATTATGAATAAACATACAATCTCATAAATTAACATTCACAGCAAGAAACGGTTGTGACCTTTCCAGATGTAGAAACAATATCATATAAAGCTTGTGATCTTTATCGGTTAACGCTAATCACACTTATATCTTTTACATCTGGATTTTATGCGTATCTACAGTTTCCCCCCTCCTTTCTATGAACCTAAGGGGTAAATTAAGGGATTAGATTATCACTAAACATGCTCTTGCACATTCACATCCTCAACACCACTCATTCTCGGAAAGGACTACACATGGAGGGGGATGGGCGCCGCGGCGGAACCCGCTGTCTCAATTTTCAGATTCCCATATCCATACCCAGGGCATCCAAAAAAAAAAAAGGGAGAAGCAGGGGAGTTCTAAGCAATAGATGTCATTTTACCTGCTGACCTGTGCACCCATCAGAGACCACCGAGACCAGGCTTCTTCATATTTAGTCATATCCTTAGAAACATTCCTATAGAAATATTTCTCAGCTGCCGCCTGGTTATCGATTTGTGTCTTAATTTCTTTCCAGGGAGGTAGTTCTACTTTTCTCCAATATCTGGCAAGACATATTTTAAACGCGGAGAATATATTAATGAGCAGCAACTTGTCAAATCTGTCTCTAGTTGGTAAATCCAGATGAAAATTAAAGAGTTGAGGTGTTAGCTCCATATCTCCTGGAAACAAAGCCTGCTGCAGCACACTGATCAACCTTTCTTTATAAGTTTTCAAAGCTTCGCATTCCCACCATATATGGAAGTGCGAGCCTTGTGTTTTTAAGCATCTCCAACAAAGATCACTTCCACCTGATACATATTTTGCTAACCGAGTAGGAACCAGATACCATCTGTGTGATAATTTCAAATATTGTTCCTGGATATTAATACAATGTGTTGCCTTTCTAGTGTCATTCCATACCACACAACAATCTTTAAAGGTGTTATTAAATCCGATATTGTTCTCCTATTTGGTTATCGCCACTGATTTATTCCCAAAAGTGAAGGATTCAATCAATTTTAAGGTCTTAGACTGGATTTCTAAGTGGTGGATGACATAGAAAGGCATCCAGTTGTGCTTGATCCTCTGGCATATGTTTCCTCAAGAAGTTCTTTATCCCTAGATAACTAAAGATTTGATTTGAGGTAAGGTTAAATCTTTGTAGTATTTCTGGGAACTGTATTAGACCTCCCTCATTATATAGATCACCTATTGTCTCGAACTCCATTAAATGCCATCCGGACAGATTCAAGTCCGGAATGCATATTGAGATGGTTTGAAGTGGGGCGGTTTTGGACAGTATATTGGGGATGGAGTTAGTTCTTTTAAATCTAAAGTACGTCTGCATAATATATTTTATTAATTTAGATGTAATACTCAATTTTTTAAATATCTTGATTGGAAGCCATCTAATTAAGGATAGATCTGTTAGATGGGTCTGCATTCTTTCAATATCTATCCAAGGAGGATTAATTTTTCTTTCCTGTTTCCAGGCATTTATATGTGCCATTTGGCAGCTCTGAAAGATTTTATTTAGATCTGGACATCCCAGACCCCCTTTCTGTAAAGGTTGTTTTAAACTGTCTGCTGGTATTCTTGGTTTTTTAGCTCCCCACACAAACCTAGAAAACAAAAGATCAAAGTCTTTGGTCGTTCCGGGTGGCACTCTGTATGGTATTACCCTGAATAAGTAGATCAATTTTGGGAGGATATAAGATTTTAAGATATTTATACGCCCGAACCAGGATAGCTCTACTTTTGCCCATCTCTTGATTTCTTTTTGTAATTCAGATAGCAGGATAGTATAGTTTTTTGGCACGATTCGATCAATTTGAGATGTTAATCTCACACCCAAATATTCAATATTATCTACACCAGCGTTTAGATGAAGATCGTGCAGAAGGTTTTGTTGACTAGATTCTAAGAAAAAGGAGATTATCTGTGTTTTAGGTATATTTAGTCTATAGTTGGACACAGTGCTATACAGTTCGATAGCTTCTAATACAGCGGTAACAGAGTTTTCTGGAGAAGACAGTGTTAGTAATACGTCATCCGCATATAATGTAATCAAATGTTCCTCTTGCCCTATCTGTATACCCCTAACCAAACTAGATCGCCTCAAATATTCCGCCAAGGGCTCAATTGTTAGGGCATATAAGAGGGGAGCCAACGGGCAGCCCTGACGTGTTCCGTTTTTAATCGGAAATAAATCAGAAGCAAGGGAAGGGCCCACTATCCTCGCCTGTGGGTTGGTGTAAAGGGCCATTATAAAATCCAAAAATAAACCCTTTATACCGAAAGACTGGAGGGTTACTAGCAGGAATCTCCAATCGACCCGGTCAAAGGCCTTTTCCGCATCTAAGGCCATTACTACCGATGGAGATTTCCTTTGGTGTATCACTTCCAGTATTCCACAGACCCTTCGGATATTGTCCGCTCCAGATCTCTCCGGAATAAATCCTGATTGGTCTGGGCGGACAAGATCCGAAGTTACACCCTTCAATCTGTTAGCCAGAATTTAAGAATAGATCTTGATCTCCAAATTAATTAAGGATATCGGTCTATAATTAGCTACCAACGTTGGGTCCTTCCCTGGCTCCAGTGACAAAAGATATAAAATCTGGGACAGAGGGCAGTCCTGTCTAGTGCCGTTAGACAGATTAAACCAAGATGATCCTATCCCGGAACCCACCACTCTCCCTGTCGGTCTAGACTATAGGGTCATCACAGCACTCAGAATGTCTCCATGGAATCCAAAGGCCACCAGTGTTTCCCTTAGGAAGCCCCAGCTGACCCTGACAAATGCTTTTTCTGCATCTAATGACAGGGTCAGCTGGGGAACTACACGCAGCCTAGTACTCTGCATAATACCCATCAATGATCTTACATGTTTTGCCACAGACCATCCTGGTATAAACCCCACCTGATTAGTGTGTATGAGATCATTAATGAACAAACCAATCCGCCCCTCAAAAATTGCTGAATAGATTCTCACACCTACATACTGCCCTGCAAACTGCATTTCCTGTTCGTTCCTGTAGACATTGTTCCTCCTGTCACCCCCTATGTACAACCAGAAGATGCAATGCCTGTTTATAAACCTCAAGTCGCTATACCTGAAAAGTTTGCAGGAGACCCAATGCCTAAAGTTTATTATGGCTTGTCAAGTCCTGTTTTCTCTTAAACTCCAGACCTATGCCACTGACTTTGTCCATGTTCATACTGTTATTGTAACTGGAGAACCACGAGCCTGGGCTCATCCTCTGTTATGTGTACGTAGCCCTATTTTGTATATGTGGGTTTCCTTCACTAATGCAATGGGGGCTATGTATGATGATCCACAAAAGGCTTCCTCTGCACAATATGCTCTCCACCATCTTAGGCAAGGGTGAAGGCCAGTGGTGGAGTACATCTCTGACTTCAGACGTTTGCCCCTGGAAACGGGATACAATGAACTGGCTCTGCTGGATAAATTCAGCTGGCGTTTATCAGATGCCTTGAAGGATGAACTTGCTTGTGTGGGCACACCTCACACTTTAGAAGCCATGGAGTCCTTAGTTATCCAAATTGATAGAGGGTTCAGAGAGAGACAACAAGTAAAAGCCCTAGAACATGGTTTCTTTCACATTTCCTCTCAGACCAGTTTCAACAATATCCCATTAAGAACCCATGCAGTTAGGCATAGTCCGTGGGCCTCTAACTCTAACGCTAAATCAAACTCTTCTGTGGATAAGTTTATTCCTTGATTGTCTCATGCACCTCCCAAGTAATATTGCAGCCCCCACCTTACGGTATCTGTTTTCTTGCAATGGAATGAAAGTAAAGTTAAAGCTTTTGCTGTGATAGATTCTGGAGCCAGTGGCTTCTTTTTGGATCATTCTTTCATGACCCATAAAATTCCTACAAAAAAGAAACCTGTTCCTCTTCACATACAACTGGTGGATGGAAGTCATCTAAAGTCAGATCCAATTACCTATGAAACTTTCTCTACGTGTTTCCTTGGGACCTAACCATCAAGAAGATCTATATTTTGAAATAGTTGATTCTCCCATTTTTCCTGTGATATTGGGACTCTCATGGCTTAGAGTACATAATCCATGCATTAACTGGGAACTAGGTACTTACTTCCTCCTATTGTAGCAGCAGTTGTAGACGAGAGACAAACAACCCCCTGTCTCCATCAGTTCCTGTTCTCCGATTCCAGCATATGCGTATACCAATCTACAGACTCCAAAGTTACTATCAGCTTATACTCCCTACGTTGGATGTATTTGAAAAAAAAGGAGCAGACACCTTACTCCCACATCACCCATATGAATGTCCAATCGACTTATTCCCAGGCGCTTCTGTTTCTTTTGGTCAGATGTACCCTTTATCCAAGCCAGAATTAAACATCCTAAAAGAATACATAGAGGACAACCTTAAAAAAGGCTTTATAAGACCATCTACCTCCCCATAAAATATTTTTTTCATAAAGGATGGGGGCCTCCGTCCCTGCATTGACTACAGGGAGCTGAACCAAGTAACCATTAAAAACCATTATCCTTTACCGGTAATCCCTGAGTTGTTGGAATGCATGGGTACAACTTGTATCTACACCAAGATCGATCTAAGGGGTGCATATAACCTGGTTCGGATTAAGGAAGGGCATGAATGGAAGACCACTTTTCGTTCTAGATACAGACATTTTGAACATACAGTAATGCCTTTAGGTCTCTGCAATGAGCCCTCAACATTTCTAAATTACATCTTTCGGGATTATTCAGATCATTTTATGGTTGTCTATCTTGACTATATACTCGTCTTTTCTTCCTCCTTAGAAGAACATTGAAAGCATGTACTCCAAGTATTGTCCCGGCTACGACAACATCGTTTGTATGCAAAATATGAGAAATGCATTTTTGACGTTCAATCCATTGACTTTCTTGGATATATCATAACACCCCACAGTCTACAAATGGACCCCCGTAAAGAATCAGGCATTCTTGAATGGCCAACGCCTACCTGTAAAAAGTATATCCAAAGGTTTGCGGGATTTGCAAACTACTACCGGAAGTTCATAAGAAACTTTTCATCCGTTATTTAACCCTTAACCCCTTGCCAACACAGGACATGCTAGGTCCGTCCTGTGTGGCCAGATGTTGAGGACACAGGACGGATCTAGTCGGCGCAGTGCCTTTAAAACCGCGGGCATGTAAAATGAGCATAGGAAGCGAATTTAATAGCTTCCTATGCTTTGTAAGTTTTGCTGACTTGCCTCCCAAGTCAAGGCAATCATCAACACAGAAAAAAATGCATGATCTTGAGTGACCAAGATGGCACTGCCCTTCTAATGGCAAGAGCACAGGAGGCAGGAAGTAGCTGCTTCCTGTGCTCTGTGGCTGTCACACGGTTGCTTCATCACAGAAGCAATATTTGACTGCCAAGCAGACTGCCACGCAGTGGGGATGCTCAGACTGCCTGTTCAGATAAATACAGTGGGGCAAAAAAGTATTTAGTCAGCCACCAATTGTGCAAGTTCTCCCACTTAAAAAGATGAGAGAGGCCTGTCATTTTCCTCATAGGTATACCTCAACTGTGAGAGACAAAATTAGAAAAAAAAATCCTGACAATCACATTGTCTGATTTTTAAAGAATTTATTTGTAAATGATGGTGAAAATAAGTATTTGGTCAATAACAAAAGTTAATCTCAATACTTTGTTATATACCCTTTGTTGGCATTGACAGAGGTCAAACGTTTTCTGTAAGTCTTCACAAGGTTTTCACACACTGTTGTTGGTATTTTGGCCCATTCCTCATGCAGATCTCCTCTATAGCAGTGATGTTTTGGGGCTGTCGCTGGGCAACACGGACTTTCAACTCCCTCCAAAGATTTTCTATGGGGTTGAGATCTGGAGACTGGCCTTGAAATTCTTCTTATGAAGCCACTCCTTCGTTGCCCGGGCGGTGTGTTTGGGATCATTGTCATGCTGAAAGACCCAGCCACGTTTCATCTTCAATGCCATTGCTGATGGAAGGAGGTTTTCACTCAAAATCTCAAGATACATGGCCCCATTCATTCTTTCCTTTACACGGATCAGTCGTCCTGGTCCCTTTCCAGAAAACCAGCCCCAAAACATGATGTTTCCACCCCCATGTTTCACAGTAGGTATAGGGTTCTTTGGATGCAACTCAGCATTCTTTCTCCTCCAAACACGACGAGTTGAGTTTTTACCAAAAAGTTCTACTTTGGTTTCATCTGACCATATGACATTCTCCCAATACTCTTCTGGATCATCCAAATCCTCTCTACCAAACTTCAGATGGGCCCGGACATGTACTGGCTTAAGCAGGGGGACACATCTGGCACGGCAGGATTTGAGTCCCTGGCGGCGTAGTGTGTTACTGATGGTAGCCTTTGTTACTTTGGTCCCAGCTCTCTGCAGTCATTCACTATGTCCCCCTGTGTGGTTCTGGGATTTTTGCTCATCGTTCTTGTGATCATTTTGACCCCACGGGGTGAGATCTTGCGTGGAGCTCCAGATCGAGGGAGATTATCAGTGGTCTTGTATGTCTTCCATTTTCTAATAATTGCTCCCACAGTTGATTTCTTCACACCAAGCTGCTTGCCTATTGCAGATTCAGTCTTCCCAGCCTATTGCAGGTCTACAATTTTGTTTCTGGTGTCCTTCGACAGCTCTTTGGTCTTGGCCATAGTGGAGTTTGGAGTGTGACTGTTTCAGGTTGTGGACAGGTGTCTTTTATACTGATAACAAGTTCAAACAGGTGCCATTAATACAGGTAACGAGTGGAGGACAGAGGAACCTCTTAAAGAAGAAGTTACAGGTCTGTGAGATTCAGAAATCTTGCTTGTTTGTAGGTGACCAAATACTTATTTTACCGAGGAATTTACCACTTAATTAATTAAAAGTCCTACAATGTGATTTCCTGGATTCTTTCCCCCCATTCTGTCTCTCATAGTTGAAGTGTACCTATGATGAAAATTACAGGCCTCTCTCATCTTTTTAAGTGGGAGAACTTGCATAATTGGTGGCTGACTAAATACTTTTTTTCCCCACTGTATTAACCCAATATTGATCTGACCACTTAGGATCTGCCTCCCTCTCCTCACATGTTTTTAGTGAGGGAGAAAGACAGATCAAAGTAATAAAAGTAAGTTAAAGTACAATAAAATAATAAAAATACAATACAATAATAACACAACAATAGAAAAATATATAAAAGCCATTCCCTGCGATCTTGCACATCAGCACATTTATTTTTGCTGTTTGTGCATTTTTTTGTACTGTAATTTATTACAGTACTAAAAAGGCTCTTCTAAGAGATATTAACCCCTTCACAATGATATTGACGCCAAAGCAATTTTTATCTGTCTGCATATATTTTTTTTTTACACACACGCTAGGGGGTTACGTGTAAAGGAAAAATATATATATATATTTTTTTTTAACTGTCTGAGAGCATAGCAATTAGTTACAGCTTATTAGTGGCAAAGGCGGTTTGACGATTGCTCAGATGAGCATCACCATTCGCCTGGTCAGATCAATATTTGTGAATATTGATCTGACCAATTTTGATCTACCCCCTCTCCTCACTTACATTTTTGTTAGAGAAAGAAACAGATCAGTATTAGTAATATAAAATAACATTTTATAAAATTGTCAGGTTTTATGAAAGCCATTCCCTGTGTATTAACCCCTTCCCTGCCATTCATCAATGTATAAGCAGCAGTATTTTTTGCTGTCTGCACTTTTTTATGGATTCATTTCTTTGTACTGTAATCTATTACAGTACTAGATAGTCTCTTCTAATAGCTATTAACCACTTCTTTGCTCTATATCACTGCTTGGGCACTGATTCTGAGGCCACGGACTCAGGGTTAATTTTTGACCCTGGTCAGCTTTCTGATACATCATTTAGTGATGTATAAGTGGCTACTGAGCCCTTGCCACAATGAATCATGGGTGTCTACTTTTAAAAAATATATGGTTTGATAGGGGTAAATTACATTGGCAGGCTTCAAATATATATCCCATTTAGGACATGGACGCAGGTTGACTACATGTCATAATTCCAAGTTGGAACACTGAGATGCGCACTTCACAAAAGTTGCCTTTTACCCCCCAAGCAACCAAACAAACCTATACATAGATGGTATCGCTGTACTCAGGAGATGTTGTTGAACACATATTGGAGTGTTGTTTGGCAGTAACATATATCAGAATCTGTGAATTCATCTCTGAAGTACAATGTATGTGGAAACAAAACTCCAAAATTTACTAACACAAACTTTGACAAAGGCTGGTGGTAGAATTAATACATATACAGTATTAAAATACCACCACTTGAAATACCTTAGGATATCTATTTTCAAAAAAATATATGGTTTGATTGGGTAAAATACATTGGACGGCTTCAAAAATGTTCCAAATGGAACATGGATGCTGGCTCACTACATGTCAAAATTCCAAGTTGGAAATGCGCACATCCCAAACGTTGCCTTTTAGCCCCAAAACAAACCAACAAACCTATGCATGGGTGGTATTCTTGTACTCAGGAGATGTTGCTGAACACATATTGAGGTGTTGGTTGGCAGTGGCAAATACCAGAATCTGAAAATTCAGGTCTGAACTACAATGTGTGTGAAAAAAATGACATCCCAACCCTTTGACGTAGGTTGGTGGTAGAATTAGTACATGTAAAGTGGTAAAATACCATTTTAAATACCCTAGGATGTCTAGTTTTCCAAAATATATGGTTTGATGAGGTAAAATACTTTGACAGGCTTCAAAAGTCTCCCAAATGGAACATGGGCACAGGCTGACTACATGTCAAAATTCCAAGTTGGAAATTCGCAACCCCCAAATGTGGCCTTTTAGCCCCCAAACAACCCAAACCTATGCATGCATGGTATCAATGTACTCAGGAGATATTGATGAACACATTTTGAGGTGTTGTTTGGCACTGATACATAACAGGAGCTGTAAATCCATGCCCAAAATACAATGTATGTAGAAACAAAACATTCAAAAATAATCCCAAATGGAACATGGGCGGAGGTTTTCTGCATGTCAAAATTCCAAGTTGGAAAACCAAAAAGGGCACCTCTCAAATTTGGCCCTTTAACCCCCAAATAACTTAACCAACCTATCCATGGGTGGTATCCCTGTACTCAGGAAATGTTGTTGAACACATATTGAGGTTTTGTTTTTACTAGTGACACATACCAAAATCTGTGAATTCATGTCTGAAGTACAATGTTTGTGAAAAACCCCCACAAAAAAATGACTACCACAAACTTTGACAAAGACTGGTGGTAAAATTAGTGCACGGAAAGTAATAAAAAACCACGATTTGAAATAACCTAGGGTGTCTACTTTTAAAATATATTTGGGTTGATGGGGAAAAATACACTGGCTAGCTTCAAATATGTCCCAAATGGGACATGGATGCAGGCTGTCTACATTTAAAAATATGGATTCAGCAACATCTCCTGAGTATAGGGATACCACCCATGCATAGGTTTGTCAGCTTGTTTGGGGGTTAAAGGTCCACATTTGAGAGATGCGCTTTTTGGTTATCCAGCTTGAAATTTTGACATGCAGACAACCTGCGCCCATTTCCCATTTGGGACATATTTGAAGCCAGCCAGTGTATTTTACCCCATCAACCCATGTATTTTTTAAAATTAGACACCCTAGGCTATTTCAAATGGTGGTATTTTAACACTTTCCATGCACTAATTCTACCACCAGCTTTTTGATTTTCCAACTTGGAATTTTAAGGAGCAAGGAAGGGGTTAATAGTTCTTATAAGAGCCTTTGTTGTACTGTAAACAAAATTAACCCTTAAAAATGCACAGACAAAAAAAAAAGTGCGGCTGTGCAGTGATCAGTGGCGTCCCGAGGGGGTTCGGTGGGTGCGGACTGCACCTAGTGACACCTCCAGCGGGGGTGACACCCGTGCTGCCAGCATTCCCCCGCAGCATATCGTGGTCCTGTTCTTTTATTTTTTTTCTCTGGAAGCAGCATCCGCTGGATTTGGCCGCGGGAGAAAAAAATTATAAAAAAAAAAGTCCCTGTGACCGGATGTGAAGTAATGTCACATCCGGTGTCAGTGTTTCCCTCCTCCGTGCAGGAGGGAAGACTGCACAGAGGAGGCGTCCGGGGACACGGAGCATCAGCCAGGCGTAAGTACAAGGGGAAGGGGTGAGGAGGGAGGAATAAAACGAGCACTGTAACCACACTATTACTGGCATTTGAATGGCAAATATTACAGGCATTTGAATGGCACAATATTACCCTGGACAGATCTGCTTTCTTTTACCTAGCCCATTTTATCATCAAGGACTTCTTGATTTGCAGGACTGTGAGGCGCCCACTGAGTCAATCATCATAAAGATCCTTCATGTAAGCAGCTACTGTTCTTTATTAAAATTGCATTTTTACTTTGTAATAACTCCTGTCTGTGGATATTTTCTCTTCTATGCCTGAGTCCTGGTAGGAGGAGGAGTACAGAACATAGGAGACTTATCTACATGCCTGCATATTCTGGGAGTCTGTGAGTGCATATTACCGGGGGAGTGCTGCTAAACTCCCCTTTTTAACTTCACTCTGACCACTTTACATTCACCTAAAAGGTGTCTTATATTTTTTTTATTACTTCAGCACACCAATTAGCGCACTTTATGTATTGTTGTTTTAGCTGTGTATTCTCTGTGTGTTATTTAGGGACACACTGCGTTAAGTGCTGCTTGTTTTGACACTTAAGCGCTGATATCACTGTTTTTTCACTGTTTGCACTAATACAGGCATCTGAATGTCACAATAATTCAGGCATCTGAATGGCACAATATTACTGGCATTTGAATAGCACAGTAATACAGGCATTTGAATGGCACAATATAACAGGAAATTGAATGGCACAATATTACAGGCAATTGGATGGCACACTAAGACAGGCATCTGAATGGCACAATAATTCAGGCATCTGAATGGCACAATAATTCAGGCATTTGAATGGCACAATATTACAGGCATTTGAATGGCACAATATTACTGGAATTTAAATGGCACAATAATACAGGCATTTGAATGGCACAATATTACATTCAATTGAATGGCACAAAATAACTGGCATTTTTAATGGCACAATATTACTGGCATTTGAATGGCACAATAATACAGGCATTTGAATGGCACAGAGGCGTCACTAGGGTTGATGTCACCCGGTGCGGTAACTCATGGTGTCACCCCCCTGGATTTCCTCCAATACCATGTCAAACAGATTCCTTAGTAATGCCAGTCAGATGGCCCATTAAATATGCCACATACAGGAGCCCCACAAATGATGTCACACACAATAATAATATGACAGTATTATTTTGCTGTTAATAAGCCAGACAATTTGCCTAATATGCCAGTAATATTGTGCATTAAGATGCCAGTAATATTGTGCCATTAAGATGACCCAGCCAATTTGCCAATCAAGATGCCAGTAATATTGTGCCATTCAAATCCCTGTATTATTGTGTCATTCAGATGCCTGTATAATTGTGCCATTCAGATGCTTGTATAATTGTGCCATTCAAATGCCTGTAATATTATGCCATTGAATTGCCTGTATTATTGTGCCATTCAAATGCCTGTAATATTGTGCCATTCAGATGCTTATATAATTGTGTCATTCAAATGCCTGTAATATTGTGCCATTCAATTGCATGTAATATTGTGCCATTCAGATGCTTGTATAATTGTGCCATTCAAAAGCATGTAATATTGTGCCATGCAAATGCCAGTAATATTGTGCCATTCAGATGCTTGTATAATTGTGCCATTTAAATGCCTGTAATATTGTGCCATTTAAATGCCTGTTATATTGTGCCATTCAATTGCCTGTAATATTGTGCCATTCATTTGCCTGTAATATTGTGCCATTCAAATGCCTGTAATATTGTGCGAGAGAGAGAGAGAGAGAGAGAGAGAGAGAGATATATATATTGGGCCCCATGTGTGGCATAATTAAGGGACTCTTTTGTGTGACAAAATTATGGGGTACCTGTGTGTGTGTGGCAAAATTATGGGGTACCTGTGTGTGTGTGGCAAAATTATGGGGTACCTGTGTGTGTGTGGCATAATTATGGGGTACCTGTGTGTGTGTGGCATAATTATGGGGTACCTGTGTGTGTGTGGCATAATTATGGGGTACCTGTGTGTGTGTGGCATAATTATGGGGTACCTGTGTGTGTGTGGCATAATTATGGGGTACCTGTGTGTGTGTGGCATAATTATGGGGCACCTGTGTGTGTGTGGCATAATTATGGGGCACCTGTGTGTGTGGCATAATTATGGGGCACCTGTGTGTGTGGCATAATTATGGGGCACCTGTGTCTGTGGCATAATTATGGGGCACCTGTGTCTGTGGCATAATTAATTGGGCAGAGGTTAGGCATAATTTATGGGGCTCTGGTGTGGCATACTTTATGGGGCTTCTGTGTGTGGCATAGTTAATAGGCCATCTAACTGACATTACTAAGGAATCTGTTTGGCAATGTATTGGAGGAAATCCAGGGGGGTGACACCATGAGTTTCTGCACCGGGTGACACCAACCCTAGTGATGTCCTGTGGCACTTCAGCATCCAAGAAGCAAGTAGGAGAATGTCCTTGCACACAACTACTAGCGGGTTTAGAGTAGATATTGAAAAGATCGCCTTGAGTCTAGTGCCAGTTTAATTATTTCAACATGTAAGTGTTGGGTTGCATAACTGCATTGTATCGATTTAGTAAATGTGTTAAGTTTACAGATTACATATGGGTATTACATCCAAATAATATGGCAGTAATTGGTTTGCAATCCATTTTTTTTTTTTTCAAAAAGGAATCTGGATTAGCACAGAGCATTAAATTAGCTTCCTATGCTCTTTTTAATGACCATAGTTTTATAAGGCCCTTTAAAACCAGCATTTCTATCGCTCTCCTGAGCAATCGAAATGCCGACAGGAAGCATCGTTGCAATACCGTTTGAGCACTGAAAGCAGAAATAATCCGCTTTCAGTGCTCGTTTTGAAACAGGACGGACCTAGCACGTCCTGTGTCGGCAAGGGGTTAATATGGAGATCAAACAAGAGATGAAAATCTACCCAAAACCCAATCTTATTTACAGGGGTCAGTCTATAGATTCCTTTACTAGTTTTTTGGGTCACTTTTCAACCTATTGGTAATTTTAGTTGATAGGTTTTTTTTGTGTCTATAAATGATGGTGTTTGCTGTACACATTTTCACACTGTGGAAGGCCACTAATAAACTGAAAAAGTATTATGAAGCCAAGAATGGGGCCATGGGGCAATCCAGACGTGAAAGGCAGCTACTTTTGTCAGTGTCAAAATATGTCTTTCAAAAAAAGAATCATCGTCACTCATTAGCTATCTATAAGACTTTATTTCATATGCAGTTTTTATTAACTACCAGCATGTAATTCAATATATATTTATATATTACATATATACACACATAAATATATACCGATCAGCCATAAAGTAATGACCACATGCCTAATCTTGTGTGGGTCCCCTTTTGATGCAAAAATATCCCTTCACCCTCAATGCATGGACTCGGAAGGTGTGCTGTGGTGTTATCTGGCACCAGGATGTTAGTAGCAGATCCTGTATGTTTCAATGTGAGGCCTCCATGGATTGCACTTGTTTGTCTAGCACACCCAACAGATGCTTGATTGGATTGAGATATGGGTAATTTGGAAGCCAAGCCAACACCTTGAACTCGTTGTGTTCCGCACACCATTCCTGAACCATTTTTGTTTGTGGTAGGGTGCATTATCCTGAATAAAGAGGCCAATGCCATCATGGAATACCAAATCCATGAAAGGGTGTTCATTGTCTGCAATAATGCAATAACGGTACGTTTCAAAGTAACATCCACATGGTTTGGACCATTGCAGGACCCAAGATTTCCCAGCAGAACATTTCCCAAATCATCACACTGCCTCTCTTGGCTTGCCACCTGTCAGTGGTCATAATGTTATGTCTGATCGGTGTATGTGTGTTTTGTGTGTGTGTGTGTATTTATATATATATATATATATATATATATACATATATATATATACACATCCATCCAACGTTTGTGCACTCAAAACATGTTCTCAATATGGATTATCAACCTAGGTGCTGTGTCGCCACCATATACCAATTCAGAGAAAAGAAGAACACATACTCAAGGATTAGTAGATTTTATAAATATAATATCATCATATCGATGTAATAGTTCCAGGTGGAGTGCATGTTTTTCTTTTCTTTGGATTAGTATATGTGTCAGGTTTGGGGTTGGGAGCCTATGGCAGGAGGGTCGTGAGTGGCCACAGGGGAGCAGCAGGATCTTGGTTGGAGTAACCAGAGAATAAACAATACAATCCAGGATCAAAGGGCAGGAGAAATCAGAATGTCCAGGAGGAAAGCCAAGGTCAAAATCCGGGGGAATCAATGAGAACAGGAGGTAAGACAAGGGACAAGAACTCTGGGAAGGAACCAAGGGTATACACCACTTAGCAGCTCAATACACAAGCACTGATTGAAGTCAGTGCTTGGTATTTATGGGCTGTCAAGTGTACCTCCCCACCTCCTCCAATCAGGGAAGTCCACCCACTCACATAGGAAAGCCTGACACTCACTGGGGTGAGTGGCAGCCTCTGGCCACACCCCCGCTGTCTCCACCAATGGATCGGCACCATCGCGCAATAGGCCACGCCCCTCTGCCATCCGAAATAACAGTAGCACCAGCAACTCGCGGGACGCGAGTTACTGGAGTCCGGGGATGCGGCCTACCACGCGGCGGCCTTCCCCTCCGTCGGGCAGCAACGGGAGTGGATGCAGGTAAGGGACCCCTAGCCTGTTGGAAACGGGGTCTGGAACCCCCACAGAGCCCCCCCCTGAGGCACGACCTCCGGTCGGGTGAAGGAGTAGGACGACTTGGGTGTAGTCTGTGGAAAGTTCTGATCTTAGCAGGAGCATGAATATGGGATACAGGTTCCCAGGAGTTTTCTTCGGGACCATATCCTCTCCACTGTACCAAGTATTCGAATCTACCACGATGGATACGGGAATCCAGGATCTGGGCGACTTCATATTCCTCTGAGTCGTTTATAAGGATGGGAGGAGGTTGGGAATCTCTTGTTCGAGGATTAGGTACCCATCTCTTGAGCAAACATGTGTGGAAGGTGGAATGAATACGCCAAGTATCAGGAAGTTGAAAACGGACAGCTGATTTACCAATAAGGGCAGTGATTGGGAAGGGACCTACAAATTTGGGTTGAAGCTTTCTTGCGGGACCTGGAAGTTTCAGATTGATGGAGGAGAGCCACACTTTGTCTCCTACTTGGTAGGCCGGATAGTCTCTACGGTGTCGATCAGCTTGTTTTTTGTAGTTCTCCTGGGCTTGAGAAAGATGTCGCTTTAATTGGACTATCCCTTGTGTTATTAGTTGGAGACGATCCGTAACAGTGGGAATGGTTTGGACTTGGGAGTAATGAGGGATGAATGTGGGATGGAATCCATAATTGGCTTTGAAGGGTGACATTCCAATGGAACGTTGGAGATGGTTATTATAACAGAATTCTGCCAATGGTAACATACGATACCAGTTGTCCTGTGCATGGGTGATATAACATCGGAGGTATTGTTCAAGGATTTGGTTTATACTCTCGGTTTGTCCATTAGATTGGGGATGGTAGGCTGAGGTCAATAAGCGTTCAATCTTTAGTCCTTGGCAGAATGCTTTCCAGAATCTTGATGTAAATTGTACTCCTCTATCGGATAAAATAGAGCGAGGGATTCCATGCAGACGAAAGATGTTGCTAATGAATAATTCTGCTGTAACAGCGGCTGTGGGAAGTCGGGTTACCGGGATAAAATGTGCCATCTTGGTGAGTCGATCCACCACAACCATGATAGTATTGTGTTGGTTTGAAATAGGTAGGTCGACGATGAAGTCCACTGTGATGGCCTCCCAGGGTTGATCAGGGATAGGCAAGGGCTGTAGAAGTCCGGTAGGTAGTTGGTGACTTCCCTTGCTACGGGCACATACCGGACAGGCTCGAACGTACCGTTGAACATCATTTCTGATGGTAGGCCACCAAAAATGTCGTAGGGCTAGAGTGAGAGTTGTCTTCAATCCTCCATGGCGGCCAAAGGGTGATCGTGGATGGCCTGAAGGACCTCTTCCCGGGAGCCTGGAGGGACAAATAGGAGGTCCTCCTTGTAAAAAAGGCCTTGTTCTGTTCTGAGAGGAGGTAAACGGGGTGACAGCGTATGCTTCTTACTTTGTTCTTTAATTCTCTCAATTAGAGTAGTTTGTGCAGCCATGAAATGGTGAGATTGGAGGATGGTGTCATCCGAGGGAGTCTCGACTTGAACGGGTTCATGGATTCGCGACAGGGCGTCTGCTTTCCCATTTCTGATTCCGGGACGGTATGTGATGTGAAGTTTGAAGCGGGTAAAAAAGAGAGCCCATCTGGCTTGTCGGGGGCATAATCTTTTTGCTGTTCTTAAATATTCGAGATTCCGATGATCAGTGAAAACCGTGATAGGATGTATAGTTCCCTCCAGTAAATGTCTCCATTCTTGAAGGGCTAACACAATGGCCAACAATTCCCGATCTCCCACACTGTAGTTGCTTTCTGGGGTTGTGAGTCTCCGGGAGAAATAGGACACTGGGTGGAGGATTCCACTCTCAGGGGATCGTTGAGACAGTATGGCTCCAACTGCATATTCGGAGGCATCTACTTCGAGTGAATATGCTTGTGTGGGTTCAGGGATGGCCAGCACAGGTGCTTGGGTGAAACTCTGCTTTAGGTTTTGGAATGCCTGTTGTGCTTGGGGAGTCCATTTGAAGGGAGTATGTTTCTTGGTTAGACTTGTAATGGGTTGGACAATTTGAGAGAAGTTTTTTATAAAGCGTCTATAGAAGTTTGAAAATCCCACGAATCTTTGAACGCCTTTTACTGTAGTGGGTACAGGCCATTCCAGGATAGCGGAGACTTTAGAGGGATCCATCTGAATATGACCGGGAGAGATGATATACCCCAAGAATGATACTGTGGTGACTTCAAAGATACACTTTTCAATTTTGGCGTATAAATGGTTCTCTTGAAGGCGAGTGAGGACGAGTTTCATATGTTCTCGATGTTCTTGTAATGAAGATGAGTAAACCAGAATATCATCCAGGTACACCACCACACACGAATCCAACAGGTCTCGAAAGACATCGTTGAGGAAATGTTGGAAAGTGGCTGGAGAGTTGCACAGACCGAAGGGCATGACATTGTACTCGAAATGTCCATAACGAGTTCGGAATGCTGTTTTCTACTCATCTCCCTTGCGGATTCGAACCAAGTTGTAAGCTCCTAGTAGGTCGAGTTTAGAGAAAACTTGGGCTTCTCGAAGTCGGTCCATCAGTTCTGTGATGAGAGGGAGTGGATACTTGTTCTTGATGGTAATGTTATTCAACTCTCGATAATCGACACATGGTCGAAGGCCTCCGTCCTTCTTTCCCACAAAGAAAATACCGGCCCCTGCAGGGGAGGTTGATGGCTGAATGAACCCCTTCCGGAGGCTGTCTTCTAGATAGTCCTTGAGTACAGCCAATTCTGGTTCAGATAAGGGGAAAATACGCCCGAATGGAATGGCGGCGCCCGGTAGTAGGTCTATCGGGCAGTCATAGGAGCGGTGTGGAGGGAGGAGTTCAGCCTCTTTTTTGTCGAAGACTCTACTGAAGGGAAGATACTGTACCGGGAGTTGAAGACTGGTGTTGGGTGTTGTTACAGAATTTGACGTTGTAGCAAGGGTTGCAGAGGCGAGGCACTGACTTTTGCAGAATAATGAGGAGAAGATCACCTTTCCAAGGGACCATTGGATGTTCGGGTCATGCTTGCGAAGCCAAGGGAGTCCCAGGATGACAGGGAATAGCGGAGATGTAATAATATTGAAGGTGAGGGTTTCTTTGTGCAGGTGACCAATGAAGAGAGTAAGAGGAAGTGTTTCGTGTGTCACCGGACCCGATTGGATGGCACTTCCATCTACGAGATGGACAGTAAGAGGTTGGTCCTTGACTCGAAGAGGGATCTTCAAGGAGTGAGCGAGCTGACTGTCTAGGAAGCAATCGCTGGCTCCGGAATCCAGAATGGCCATTTGTGAGGTGTTCATCTTATCCCACTGTAAAGAGATAGAAATGGATAGATGAGAGGCTGCACATCCTAGTAGTACGGCAGTGTCCGAGGTGTCGGGCTTACCTCTGGGGGGACGTTTGGGACATTGGGGAATCAGATGAGTAGCGCTTCCACAATACATGCAAAGGTTGCCCTTGATTCTTCTATTCCGTTCGGACTCCGAGAGGGGTCCGCGGGCCATTCCTATTTGCATTGGTTCCTCCGAAGGATTAGAGGTAGGAACCGAGGTGGTCTGTGGGGCGCTAGAAACTCGAGGAAGTGGAGATTGATGAGCCATCCGTTCCATACGTCGTTCCCGAAGTCTCCGGTCGATTTGGGTGACCAACTGGATAACCTCTTCAAGCGTAACGGGGAGGCCCACTCGGGCTATTTCGTCCTTCAATGACTCTGAGAGTCCCAGCCTAAACTGGTGGATAAGGGCTGGTTCGTTCCATGTGGTCTCTACTGCCAGACGACGGAATTCGGAGGTGTAATCCTCGACCGGGTGGCGACCTTGTCTCAAAGATCGGATAGATGATTCGGCCACCGCAACTTGGTGTGGGTCTTCATATAAGGCATCTAAGGCTTGCCGGAAGGCCACCCAAGTAGCCAGAGAAGCATGGTTTGTTTGTAACAAAAGTTGTGCCCAGGACATGGGACCCCCGGTGAGGAGTGAGATGGCCGTACGCACACGGACGAAGTCTGTGGCATAAGTTCTAGGCTTCAGAACGAATAGCAGTTCGCATGATGTGATGAAGGCTTTATAGGTAGATCGGTCTCCGTTAAAGCGATCGGGTAGTTTGACTCGCACCTTCCGCTGGGGCAACAGCGAGTAACACCGGTTCAGGTGGTGGAAGGGGCGCTGCTTGCAAGGTTTGAACTTGATTTTGTAATTCATGTTGATTGTTTCGTATGTCTTGTACTGCGTGAGCCAATGCTGCAATTTGCTGGGTGAGCGCTTGGATGGCTTCAGCCACACCTGCAGGCTCCATATTGGCTTGTGTATTCTGTCAGGTTTGGGGTTGGGAGCCTATGGCAGGAGGGTCGTGAGTGGCCACAGGGGAGCAGCAGAGAGCAGGATCTTGGTTGGAGTAACCAGAGAATAAACAATACAATCCAGGATCAAAGGGCAGGAGAAATCAGAATGTCCAGGAGGAAAGCCAAGGTCAAAATCCGGGGAATCAATGAGAACAGGAGGTAAGACAAGGGACAAGAACTCTGGGAAGGAACCAAGGGTATACACCACTTAGCAGCTCAATACACAAGCACTGATTGAAGTCAGTGCTTGGTATTTATGGGCTGTCAAGTGTACCTCCCCGCCTCATCCAATCAGGGAAGTCCACCCACTCACATAGGAAAGCCTGACACTCACTGGGGTGAGTGGCAGCCTCTGGCCACACCCCCGCTGTCTCCACCAATGGATCGGCACCATCGCGCAATAGGCCACGCCCCTCTGCCATCCGAAATAACAGTAGCACCAGCAACTCGCGGGACGCGAGTTACTGGAGTCCGGGGATGCGGCCTACCACGCGGCGGCCTTCCCCTCCGTCGGGCAGCAACGGGAGTGGATGCAGGTAAGGGACCCCTAGCCTGTTGGAAACGGGGTCTGGAACCCCCACAATATGTTTAATAATTAAAATTTCTCAAACCGTAGAAAAGTAAAATGCCAATACAGTTACTTTCGATGATTTAGCAAACAATCAAGTATGAAATAGTCAATACCTGCACTGATCATGTGACAATGTAATGGTACCATCACTAATCTTTTTTGTAGTTTGTATTACAGTCATCTGATTAAAATGAGAAACTGATGGAGCACATTATTTTCAGGTAATTTTTTTGTTTGTTTTTGCTTTTTGTTAGATTTCGACATTTTATTAAAAATCTACACTTTTGATTAGACTATTTTGAGCCAATACATTTTATGTGGCTGCCAGTGTGTTTGTCCTCATTTGAGTTCTGAAAGCTACTGAAAGGGTGTCCATTAAATTGCCAGTATGGCTGCAATGTCATATTTCTCTATAACATGTCATATTTCTATATGACATGTCATGCCAATGCTTGCAATCATTCAGTTAAACAGTTAGTTTTCCATACCATTGTCCTTAACCTCTTAGTGACCTGACCTTTTGACCCTGTCTTTCCCTTGGTGACATTGGCTGTTTTGACATTTCTGGGGTATTTGTGTTTAGCTGTAATTTTCTTCTTTCTCACATACTGTACCCGCACAAATTATATACTGTTTTTATTGCCATAAGAAGGGCTTACGTTAGATATAATTATATTCATCATATCTTATAATTTACTACAAAAAAAAAATCATAAAATATGAGTTCAGAAATATTCTTGCTTCTATGTTTTTCTGCAGTTTTTTGCGAGTTATAGGACAAAAAACAAAATATTTTTTTTTTTTCACCTACAGTAACCCTAGATTTAACCCTAAACATTTTTCTAACCCTAGATTTTTAGCTAATTAAGTCTCTTATTTTTCTTTTTTTTTTGTTTACATTACATTACGACCTCGAGGCATTAAAGCATCATCATTTGAGCAGTGTTTGCGATCTTAGATCCAATGTCGGCAAAGTTTTGCAGGATAGGACAGACCGAGTCTGTCCAATGTTGGCAAGAGGTTAAACCCTTTGAGGACACAACTGTTTTTGTTGGCATATTGTATAGTTTAGGAAACAGGCTGTTTTTATACTTCTGCCATGTTTGAGTTTTTCTGTAATTTTTCTTTTACATGAAAAATATTTTATACATCTATAAATACAAATAAAAGAAAATGCTGAGTTTAGAAATACCCATTGTTTACATGTTATTTTGTTGTTGGTTTTTTTTGCAAGTTATATGCCAATAACTCAAAGTAGTGTTTTTTACTCCTCCAGTGACCTTTTTACCAACCCTAATCACCCAAACACTAGTACTAACCCTAGACCTAGTTGCTAGCCTTAGCCCTATATCCTAACCCTAGCCCTATATCCTAACCCTAACTCTAGATTCTAACCCTAGATGCTAACCCTAGCATTTTTTTTCTTATACTCAGTGTAATGTTGCTGACTATCCCTAGAGGCAGAGTGTGCGTTCAATCAAATCTTAAAACTGAGTGATCGCGCACATGCTCAGTTTAGTCCATGGTAAGATCTGAGTGATCGTGCGCATGTGTTGTTCATCCAATGGGAACTTCTGAATTCCCGTACTTTAGGGTAGAAGACTAGCTCCAGGGCAGTGCCATGTTGGAGAGATATGCTGCCTTCTGATATGGTACCTGCTAATGCTCTACGGAGAGATTGTGGTGCCTCAATGCACAATGAAATGCATGACTGCATATAATATCCTTGTGTTGTGAACAGGCTAAATACAGGTTTGTTATCATATACAGAAAGATAACACTATTTGTTTGTACATTCACATCCATTCACAGGTGGCTAAATAAATACTGCTTCACTCATGCTCAGGTCCATTGGGTTGCTCTTTTGCAATTTAGCTGTCAATGATATACTCAACCAAGGTCCTAACAGGTAACCAGCTGTGTTAGCTTTAATAATCCTGACTTCTGCCGTAGTTTAAAGGCCAACTCTAATGGAAAAATTCACTGTGGTATTGCTTGTAAAGCAAACATTCCTCTCCATTACACTTTCTGAATTATGTTTTTTTTTTTTTTACTGCAGTTAACCAGAATAGATCCTTAACTCACACCATCTTTATTTGAAAGATTTCACACATACAGCTTTACGGTCAGACCATTTTTTTTTTGGAGGGGTCTTATAAGGGTCTATTTGGGGAGCTGCAATCATAAAACCTGAGCTTTGAGTTTTGGTGCCGATCGAATCACTATATATATATATATATATATACACATATGTAGTAGATATGTAGTAGATATGTAGTAGATATGTAGTAGATATGTAGTAGATATGTAGTAGATATGTAGTAGATATGTAGTAGATATGTAGTAGTACTTATTCACATTCAAAGTGGACAATGGCGCATTTGCAAGCAATGTGGACATCCACACTGCCAGCATAAAATGGTACCATGATACATGTGGCATGATTGCAGTAGGATACTGATAACTCAACAGCTGTTGACAGTGAACAAAAAATAACATGCTTTATGAGCAGGTAAAAAATGAAATCACTTGTGTGTACAATTATATGCTAATATATGGAAATATGTATATGTGGCCATTCCCTAACTTGGGCATACTAAGTGGCACATGTGATATGTGTTTTTTTTTTATTAAATCATGTGTTCATTGACGTGATATTTGCACGTCTGTAATGGCATGTTTTAATAATAAATGAAACTTAATTTTTTATTAATAAATGTGCGTTTATGGTATATTCAAATATCTACCATGTCAATAAAAAATGGATTTGTAGTGTTTTTATTATATATTACTATAATCTATGTAACATTAATATAATATACTATTTTGTATATATAATTTTTATTTTGTAATATTTTTTATTTTTATTCATTTTTTCAAATGTTATGCATTAAGATTTTTTTATTTAAATATATTTAGGAACTTTTCAGTTCAATTCACCAGCTATTATCTGGCAAATTAAAATTCCTGCTCGGTTATTTAAAAATATACGAAAGTCAAACAGATCGTAACATTAAACCCTTTTTCTACTCTTTTCCCCACCTTTTTTTTAACCCCCTTCTCATTAATCTCACCCTCTATTATACCCTATGTATTATAATACTAAGTTGTATTATCTGGATAATATAAGTAAGATAAGACTGTTATTTAGACAAAGAGGAACTATACTGACCAATGGTGTATTGCCAAAAATAAATTAACCAGCCAATACAAAGCATACTTTTTTATTGGTAATAAAATAACAGCAGGTATTCAGTTGTTATATATCATGTGTTTGTGAAGCCCAGGATATCTTCATTTGGAGAAACCTACATTTGCTTTATAACATCCCTGTAATGCCCACATCTTACTAATTAAGCTTTTGAGCAGGAAGCTCTTACCTTATACATTCGGTGGAATCTTTTTCGATCATCCTCTCTCTGACATTCTGTGCACCTTTTTCAGCTTACAGTACTCACCTAATTAGTAGATCCCCTGTGTCTCTAGCACTGAATCTGAGGATGCTACATATACAAAGAGCGAGCTACACAACTCCTACATTTATGTTGGTTTTCAATCACTTTTCTCGTTTGCTCTTCTCATAATATTACAGTAATATTTTCATTCTCACTAGTTCCTATGTTTATAAACTGCTTTTAAAAAATAAAAAAAAATGTTGAGCGTTATTAATGATGACAATTAAGCCTTCTAGAGGGAGAGACCTCAACTGGGGTTAACAAAAATGTAATATTACATTACATTAACATTTTTTTGTACAGCACCACCAATTCTCGTAGCGCTTGGTACAGAGCATAGAAGGGAACTACATACTAAGTTAGACAAACTAGTACAGTACTAGTACTAGTACATGAGATAGAGAACCCTGCTCGTAAGCTTACAATCTAGACGGAATGGGGTCCATGAGACAATTAAGGGATTGAAGAGGTCAGAGCGATTGAAATTGTAGTAACAGTAGAGTGGATGGGAGGCACTAGGTGGGATGAGTGAAAGAGGGAGTGTCTGTTCCAGCTGGGTGGGATCGGCTAGAGGCAAAGTGACTGGTAACTAGTGGGTTTGGTAGTAAGCCTCTCTAAAGAGATGAGTTTTGATGGACATTTTAAAGTTTGAAAAGGAGGGAGAGAGCTGGATGCTCTGGGGAAGAGAGTTCCAGAGACAGGGGGGAGCTCGGGCGAAATCTTGGAGAGTGAGAAGTGGTGATGAGATTAGAAGAGAGTGTTAACCCCTTTGAGGAGCGCAAAGGTTGTGCAGGGAGGTAACGGTTAACAAGGGAGGAAATGTACGTAGGAGAAGAGGAGTGGAGGGCTTTGTAGGTTAAAGACAGAATTTTACATTTTATCCTCGAGCAGACGGGAAGCCAGTGGAGGGCGTTGCAGAGAGGAGCCGCCGAATCAGACCGACGTGCAAGAAAGATGAGTCTGGCAGCCGCATTTTGGATAGACTGTAGGGGAGCCAGACGAGCCAGAGGTAGTCCAGTCAGAAGACCGTTACAGTAGTCCAGGCGAGAGATCACAAGCGAGTGCACTAGAATTTTGGCGGTCTCTTCGCTGAGGAACGGCTGAATGCGTGCAATGTTCCTTAGGTGCAGCCGACAGGATTTGGCCATGGACTGAATTTGAGGAACGAAGGAGAGAGCAGAGTCAAAAGTGACCCCAAGACATTGGACATGGTCAGCCGGTACGATTGTAGCATTATCAACGGTGACTGTGAGCCCAGGTGTAGGGACAGCGGTTGAGGGAAGGAAGATAATCAGTTCTGTTTTGGAGAGGTTACGTTTCAGGTAGTGATCAGACATCCAAGCGGAGATGGCTGACAGACACTCAGCTACACGTGACACTAGAGAGGGAGTGAGGTCAGGAGAGGAGAGGTAGAGCTGAGTATCATCCGCGTACAAGTGGTAGTGAAAGCCAAAAGAGCGGATGAGTTCACCCAGAGAGGTAGTGTAGAGGGAAAACAACAGCAGGCCAAGGACCGATCCTTGCGGAACACTAACAGAGAGCGGAACAGGTGACGATGTCGCTCCAGCAAACAACACTGAATAGGAGCGCTCAGATAAGTACGACTCGATCCAAGAGAGTGCCACACCACCTAAGCCAAGCAAGGATAATCTATTAAGAAGGAGGCGGTGGTCAACGGTGTCAAAGGCAGTAGAGAGATCTAAGATGATCATCACAGAGAAGTGGCCTTTAGATTTGGCAGCAAGGAGGTCATTTGATACTCTAGTAAGGGCTGCTTCAGTAGAGTGTAAGGGTCTAAAGCCAGATTGAAAAGGGTCAAGTCATTGTGAGTCAGAAAGTCTGTCAGTCGCAAGTGCACTGTTTTCTCCAGCATCTTGGACAAGAAGGGGAGAAGGGATATAGGACGGTAGTTAGATGGAAGAGTAGGGTCGAGGGAAGATTTTTTCAATACAGGTACAGGTAATATTTAGAGCAACGAGAACAGTTCTTCTCATTGTTCTTAACTGGTTTTTAAATGTATCTTTTTTTCATTTATTTATCCACCATTTTAATACGTCTTACTATTATACCACTGACAAATTTACATTTTATGTTTATTTTGGCATATATAGTGCTATTATCCCTTATACTATGGTCATAACAGCGCCATCATGCTGCCGAACACCTCCCCGTCAGCCTCCTTACCTGTTCAGGATTCTCCAGAGTCCTGGTCCTCCATCCTCTCATGCTCCTGCGGGGGTGTCTGACCGTGCACATCCGAGAAGCACTCTTTTATCATGCCCCCGTCGAATTACATGATGCCGAACGGAACACACTTGCTTCAGCACTCGCGCATGCGCAGTAGTCTTTTTTGCTTCCTGCCCTTACCTTCCTTAAAGGGCCATGTTTTTATTACTTTTTCCCCTACACCTCTCATTGGCTGATTGCATTGTGGAAGGGCTATTTAAACCTTCATTTTGCAACTAGTCCTTGCCTGTAATAGTACTCCTTAGCCTTGCTTGCAGTCCTGTATAATTGTTGATACTGTGGTTGCCAACTTTTGCCTGATTTTTGACCAGGCTGGTTCGCTGCCTGTCCTGACCCTTCGCCTGTTTCTTACTCTGCTGTTTGCCACCTGCCTAGACCCTTTTGTCTGACTGATGATTCTTCTGCCAGACCCTTCTATACATGCCTGTCGTTTATATTTTGCCCTCCTGTTGATGAGGTTGTCGCTTCAGTACCAGAATATTAGTTTGAGTCCAAGTCTTGGGACAAAGAATCCTTAGGCTCCAACTCAGGTGAAATATACTCTGTTACATAGCGGGTTAGTAGTGATACAGGAAACACTAACACAGGTGAAAACGTGAATTATAATATAAAACAATACTTCTCCTCTAGTACTGCAGCTCTCAGATAAGTGCTCCTCGGGCACTTCAAAACACAAAAACACCAGAGCAGAGGCACATGTACATGGAAAAGAAAAGAAGTAGTAGTTTCATACAGTACAAATTGGGAGTGTTATCTGGTAATGTTTGGTTATCACACTCACAAACAAATTATGGTATCTGGCGCATCAACGTATAAAATCTTCTGAATTTATTCCACAATCTATAAAGAATATCAAGAATACATTGCACAGAAATACATAAAAATGGAAATATTAAAAAACGAAATGCACGTACAACAGACAATAGCACATAAAGTGCAACTTGCGTGTAAAATGTCCTGATAAGATAGTTCAACTCCTTCCTGCTGCCACCAGGTTAGGGTATTCAGGTACTCCGAAAAAGCTGTAGTCTTGGTCTCAACGTGTGTTGCTGGCTCCACTGTCAGCTTCCTCGGGAGAAATCTTTGTATCTGGTAGCTGGTTAACTGATACCTTTCTGCGCAGCGGTTCTGTTGCAGCACACAAACGTGACAACTATTAAGGTCCCCTTACCACTATACGGTGTGTTAATGATGATGTATTATATTTCAAAATGTTATTTGAAATTTACCATAAAACTGGTAGAATAAGTTTCCCAGTAGTTAATTAATGACACATCTTTATAGAATAAGGTTGCTATTTGGGGCATTGATTCAGTAATTATTATGTGAGCAGCATTGATGCAATGATAATAAAGTCAGCAGAAAATGCAGTAGAGACACTCTCCCTCCCAAGCTATGCCTCTGTGATGTGCTGATATAAGGAGGAGTGAGAGACCGCTATGCAGGATAAACCAGGGTATGCGAAATAGAATAGTCGGGTACAAATCCAAGATCAGGGGAATCGGCAAAACTTCATATATAGTAAACAGTCCAGAATCAGGGGAATCAGCAAGCTTCATAAACGTTAAACAGTCCAGGGTCATACACAGAAAAGCAGCAAAACGGATAACAGACCAGGAGTAGGGAAACCAGAAGATCAGAATAATCCAGGGAGCAATCCAAATCGGCAACAAGTAATCAAAAATAGGAAAACGCCAGGAGTTCAGGAAATACACGAGAATCACCAAGCATAGGTATTACTGTGAAGAGCACTTTTAAATGTTCCCGCTAGTCGCGCGCTGACGTCGGGTGTGACGTCATCGGAGGCGCGCCTGAGCTCCGATAGTGGAGAAACGCGCGTCCCCGGCTGTGTGCAGTCAGGCACAGCCGGGTGCGCGATTAGGAGAGGGTACTCTGGGGATCTGCTGCGAGGTAAGTTATGACAGCCCCCTTCAAAGTGAAGGGATTATGATATGAGTAGTGAGGCCACAATGTTCAAAGTGAGGTGAGCAGGGATGTCGTAACCTCAGTGCTCAATGCCAGTTGGTATCAGACCCAATTGGTACTAGCTTTCAGGTGATCGGTGCATAGATCTACTAGCTCAGACTTGCTTCTATTAGTTTGTCTACAAATATACATACTGAAAAGTAGAATGTAAGAAATACTTCCTATGAGTAATATAAAGATGAAATATCTACAAAGCTAGGAATCTAAATATAGAGTTAACATCCTGAAAACGTCCTGCAATTAATGAACACAGAGACACAAATTCCTGGAAATGATTTATAATAAATGGTAAAGATTGTGTTGTGACATTATTATTGGTGAGTTTGTAATTATGATGTAATTTCTATAAACAGTTAAATCAAATAGTAAATAGGGGGATCATAACCTGTCAAACTTACCACCATATCCAGCAATGTTCCTATCAAGGAACTGCAGCCATCTGCTCCTCCACAATGCTTTCACCATGTGGAAAATCCAAGATGGCGGACGCATGTTTTATGTCACCAATAAATGGATCCAGTATGGAGGATGCAAGTCCACACCTCCAGAAGAGCACCTCCTAGTCACCTACTAATGACTCCACATGCAGGGGTGTGTCTATAACGGAACTCAATAGCAACATCCCAGGCTTCTCTCCTGACACCTCCCTTGTAATTACAAGCTCATTACCTACAGCCTATATAAACAACACCTTACCTGAGTATAATTGCTTCTGGTTTTTGGAGCTGTCAGTTAGTTAAGTTTTACTTACTATTGTTTGTGCCTTGCTGAGTTTTTTTATTCCTGTTGGCGAACCTTTTGCTTCCCTTCTTGTCTGCAAATTTTGAGCCAACTGTCCTGACCTTTGCCTGTTCCTGACTTCAACCCTCAGCTGCCAGCCCACGACCTTGGATTGCCTGACCGTGATTCCTGCCTTGCCCTCCTGTACCTCGTTTTTGTTCTACCACCTTTGTGCACCAACTCACCAACCAAGTTGTTGTTCCCATCCTCAATAACTCTGGTTGGTGTCTTTATTTGTACATAAGTGCCTATTGTCATCTGCATCTGGACTCCACTTCTGTCTGGTAAGAGACTCCGACATTACATAACCCTCATTTATATTAGGGCAACTTGCTACTTAGCAAAGCTTTCATTCAGGGTTTTAGAGTACGTTTGCTATATGTGTCATTGATACAGGGATTATGATGTGACTGTCAGATAATTTTGTCTCTAAATTTACCAAAAATGAGTAAAAGTAAAAGGTTACCGTGCGAAACGCGTTAAGTGTTTCTGCTATTTCCCACTTTATCTGCTTGAATATATTTTGTATTCCTATCACGTTTGAAGATTAAAACCACAACCTTTTTTACCTGGAAAATGTGAGTGCGCTCTTTTGTGTTCCTGTATTTGATTTTGGCTGTTTGCCGGGCGCTGGGTTGGCGCCTTTGGAGTAGCACCTCACCAGAAGCCGCAGAGGGATTATTTCTACTCGGTTGATACGGTGGAGCCCGGTACCTCATTCTGTTCTTCTGAGACATAATTCCAATGCGTGATGGATATGATGACATTTTTAAAGTTAATGGTCACATTATAATGATTAAAATTAGGTTTGACTTTAATTTCTATGATGTATCTTTCCTGAGATATTTAATTATTTTTAAATGAAACAGAAAAATAATAAAGTGACACTGTGCAATATAAGTGAAGTAGTGAACAATGCAGCAACAACACTTGTGTAGTTCCTTCAGAACAAACACAAAAACAGTGAAATACAAAATAATAAATAAGTGTTGCACAAAGGAAATAGAACAATACTTCTCTTAAATCAAATATGTTCTCAGCAGAAATACATGTACAAAATACAGAAAATACTAAAATAATGTGTAGTATAGTTAACAGGAGACTAGATATAAACAATATCCCCCAATAGAACCTCACTCACACAGTATTGAGCTCTTAATACCGGCTCTGAGCGTAAAAAGGCGAGGAGGACTCTAAGTCCTATCATCCACAGATATGATGTAAATAGGCAGCGGTGGGGATGGTGATCAGGATATTTCAGACCAAATAAACTTCTGGAGACTCAGTTGGTCATATAGATGATGAAGACCAAAAAATACAAGAACAGCCAGATGTAGTAAGATATATCATAAACATTTAATATACCTCCAAAACTCTGAGGATTACATAAAAACAAATAAAAGAAAGCAACAGCAAAGATATCACCAGTCCTTCTGTCGAAATTCTATGGGACTGTGCATTGTAGAAGTCTTCGTGCGGGCAATGCGGTGAATCCACTATCAGAAGCCAACTTTCGTGTATGGGTCTCGTATGATGTCACAAATCTCGCAACGCATTTCGCCCAATAGGGCATCTTCAAGGACTGAAATGCATCGCAAGATTTGTGACGTCATACACAATTGCTCTTGAGTCAGTTTAATTTGAAGTTCCTCTTCCAATTTATTTACAAGAGGGAAGACCATCTTCCACTAGAACATTCAACTTTCTATAAAGAAAAGAAATGATATATCTAGGAGGTTTTAACGCTGAACACCTTTCCTCAAAATAAGTAAGCTTACGATGAATCAACTGCTTATCTACAAGGCTTAAAAGGTAATGGTTTCATCTGATCATATTGAAATTGTAATAAAATGATATTAATATTATTCATAGTATCCCCCACTAATGTCTGAATATGTCCATTTGCAACCAATAGATGATTGGTATACAGGTCCTTCATAAGGAACCCGCCTGTCCTGCCAGGGGAGAAGTTCCCCGTAATTGTCAGCAATGGTTATGGTTATGGTGATAACCCGTATCTAACTCTAATCTCTGTCCAAATTGTTTAAAGGGGAAGAACGAGGGGATGGTCCCTATATCTACACCTCAGTACCTTTATTGGATCCCTTTGCCAAAAAAACATCATCACTGGGAATAAAAGGGCCTCATTTCCCATAGAAACCCATAATTTTGATGGAAATATATTCAAAACTATAGCTCTACTAAACTGAGAAAACTGTTCATATTTCCTAGTTGGGTAAACCCAACACACCATCTGTTTTATGTAATGTCAGTACTTTGTGAGCTATTCTAGGAGAACCATTTCTCCAAATGAATTCCCTTAATAATTCATGTAACCTCTTGACACAACCTTTTGACTTTCCCTTGGTGACACGGGCTGTTTTTACATTTCTTGTTTTTGTGTTTAGCTGTAATTTTCTTCTTTATCACATACTGTACCCACACAAAATATATGTTGATTTTTATTGTCATAAGAAGGACTTTCATTAGACACCATTATGTTCATCATATCTTATAATTTACTTCAAAAAAAATCATAAAATATGATGAAAAAATAATATAAAAACACTTTTTCTAACTTTTGACCTAAAAAATTATTTACACAAATACAATGATTTAAATAGTTTCTAAATGTTGTCCCGAGTTCAGAATTATGCTTGTTTCCATGTTTTCCTGCAGTTTTTTGCGAGTTATAGGTCAAAAAACTAAAATATATATTTTTTTATATTGACCTTTTGACCCCAACCAGAACCCTACATTTAACCCTAAACATAAATTTAACCCCAACTGTAACCCTTAATATATTTTCAGTTTAATTTAATTGTAACCCTATCCCTTATGCTAACCCTAATTTAATTGTAACCCTAACAACTATTATAACCCTATATTTTAGTTAATCTATCTACATCTATAGTGTATCTTATACAGTAAGCAGCAAGTCTTGTTCTTCTCGTCCCTAGCCATCACCCCTTAGAGAGCTTAAAATAAGTTTACCTGTACAGACGGACGTGTGGTGCCCACCTCGCAGTTCTAAGGAAACTCTTCATGTAAGCAGTTACTATTTTTATTAAATATATTGATTTCTACAAACTAATTGGTTGCTTGTTGTCCTGTCTTTGGAGTCTACATTTATAGAAGACCTGCAACTCCTGATTCCCTCTGGCAACTGCTTGATGTGCATTAACTTCTTACAAGTCTGTGAGTGCAATATCCTGAGGGAGGCTCTATTCCTCCTGGTTCATACCTCACTAGCACTATCTCACAGGACATTTATTTAAAGGTGTAAATATTGTTCCACAGTTTATGTAAAGCGCACTTTTGTTTTTTCTTTCCATATTCATTTTTATATTCAGCCTGACCAAGAAATGAAAGAAGTTTGGCACTTGGATGAATCTGAACAAATATTCAACAACTATTCTCACAGAGAGTTTATAGGTCAGTTGAATCCCCAGATATTTCGGATAGCTTGTACACCACTAAAAAAAAAAATGTGTCCTCATCTTGGACACATTTGTACTTGAAAGAGAAATGTTAAGGGATTCAAATTTTGAATAATTTATTTTCAAAATATGACAAATTAGCATATCATCATGCACGGGGTCTGGGATGGTAAGGGACCCTGAGCACCTGATTTCAGGAGCCCAATGGCAGGAGCGGAGAGACAGGGAACTGAAGCATTCCCATGCTTGTTTGGGAGCCCAGGTTTCTGTGGCTACATTTCAAGACCCTGTAGGAGTAGCTGTTGTATTCGGATTACATTGCTAGCATAGAATAAAGTAAGAGACAGCCAAGCAGAGAAACTAAGGGAGAATAAAACAGAAATACAGAGTGCAGGTCTACAGGACAGACATAAGCATGATAAAGCAAATGTCACACTAAGGATAAACAATGCAAGGAATAGTTGCAGACAAAGGACACATACAGAACATAAAGGGACAGGCACATGTATAACAGACTATATACAGAGGACAGGGCAAAGGAATAAGGGAACAATGGATGGCACGAAGAGCCAAAATCCTCAGGCGCTTCATAAGGGAACCAGAACTGCAATGTGAGATATGCCACCATGTGGCCGGGACTGGGATATGAAGCAGTCAAGATCCTTTTTCATAAACAAATGTTATCCAGTATTTGGTGCATATAAAGTAGCAAAGGTATATAATGTATGTGCTATATTACCCTTCACAATCTTCCCTCTTCATCTTCATATTTATCTATTAACACAAAGGGGAGGTAACTCCACATGTCTTCAAAGCATTCCATAGGATCGAGACCTACAAAAAAACAATTGTTTGGCACCCTAATGCACTTTCTGATAATTAGCTTTTGCCTGACATTATACTGATGACTGAACACTGTTTATACACACAAAGGAAGCAATCATTGTATCTTTTTTTTTTTTTTTATCATTTTTAGGGTATGTTTAGATCTAAACATCTGTGTAAATTTAGACCAGTGTCTAAATAAGAGCTTGATGTTGACTCTTTGCACATGGGATTTTAAATGTGGTTAAACAGCTTACGCCTAAGTATTATTTTCTTTCCCTTGGACAATGTTTTTTCTAGTGTCAATATAAATCTGTTTTGGGCCCTATACATTTTCACATTATAAATATTGAGCGAATATTATTCATAAAAGATACCATTTATACTCAGTTAAGAGTCTGACCAGTTATTTTGTTCTAACTGTACATGGACATATAATCCAAACTACATAACATTTCAACTCCACTACTGAAACTGGAATGCAATTATATAAATTACATTTTATTTTATCTTCACTGTTATGCTATATAAATATACAAATTACATTGCCAAGAAATACATTTATTGAGTTGTTTTATGATTGTTGCTATAGTAATACTGCTTTCTAAAAGTAACATTTTACACTGTATGAAAATGAATAGAATTATTAGCGTGTATGTGCTATATGTTATTATTTGTGTGAAGGGCTCATGATAGTACAGAAGATACAAACGCTGGTAAGAGAGGGATGGTATTAAAAGAGCAAGTCGGTTGTGGTGTGCCGGAACCGACGATGAGGTAGGCCTGTAAATAAAGAGGGCCCACCAAGATAAATGTAAGAGAAAAGGAGTTAATAATGAGGAGTGGGTGGGAGGGTGATGCAGCGCTGACCTCGAACGGTATGGAGCCAGGTAAGGGGTGTCCCTTAAATAGGGAGAAGGTGAGTCATACGCCCCTCCCACAATTACAGGCCAAAAGGCCTTAATACTTGTGTGAAGGGCTCATGATAGTACAGAAGATACAAACGCTGGTAAGAGAGGGATGGTATTAAAAGAGCAAGTCGGTTGTGGTGTGCCGGAACCGACGATGAGGTAGGCCTGTAAATAAAGAGGGCAAAAGTAGAAAATCAAATTTATTACGAAACGAGCAGAATACATATTTTAACCAGACATGTCTTGAAAGGCATTTCTAACTTCTTGTACCGGGTTAGGTATGTATCTAGCGTATGCAGAAGACTTCCAGCGCCCTAGTGACTTGATAACATGAACTGGAATGTTTGCACTGGACGCTGTGGAGGCCGCTCCTATGCGGAAGGAGTGGCCCGAATAGTTAGCTGATTTTAGGCCTAGTTGAGTGAGTAGAGACCTGACGTGGGTCATAAATGTGGTGGTAGTGAGTACCGAACCTTGTAGACAGAAAAGTGGCTGAGAAGGTGATGCTTTGACAAGCTGGGTATATGTGTCCAGTAATGTGACGGGGCACCACTCGTTGTGGGTAGGATAGTATCTAACCTCTACCGGAGGTGCATGTTGATTGGTTTTGGAGTGATGCAGAGCCAAGATATAGTAATCCATGTGTTTCGTCAAGTGTGAGTGAAGCAGAATGTGAGTGGATTGGGTTGTGTTGATGGCGGTAAATTCTCTTGGTCTCAAAAACCCATAAAAAGCCACGTATATGGCGGTTTTTATAACAAGGTTTGTGTTGTTGGCAAAGGGATTTAAATCTAGTAGGCTGGATAAATCTTTGAAAATATTGAAGTCTATGGGAAGCCTTTGCGCAGTACGTGGGGGTTCAGATCTCTGAATACCCCTGAGGATGTTCTTGATCTGGTAGGAGGACATGAAACTTGTGTTGTTTGGTTGTAAAGTAAGCATGTGATGTTGAACGCCTGTCAGATATAGCTTGATTGTGTTGTATGATAATTTGAGTTTGAGGTGGCAAAAAGAAGCAAAACCCAACAAGGATGTCATGATGAAAGGTTGTGTGATGTCGTGTGCTGACAGGAATCTTTTAAATAGAAGGAAAGCCCTGTCATAGGTTCTCCGGGTATTGGCGGACAGTGCTAATTGTGACAATGTCCTGCTATATTGCATGATAACGTCTAGTCCATTACTAGCTGGTGGAAAGGTGGAGTGGCTGTGGCTGTGCGCGCGGCTGACGGAAGTATTTGCCGAAAAGCCTGTAAATTAAAACGAGATAAATTGTCAGCAGCCGTGTTACATACACCTGGGACATGAACACAAAACAAGAAGAAATTATGACACGCAGCCAGCCAGGTGAGTTTCCTCAAGAACCTCATAATGATTAGTGACTTGGATCGGCCTTTGTTGATAATGTGGCAGGTTGCTTGGTTGTCTGAGTAGCAACGTACTGACGAACCTGCCCATAGATGTCCCCATGTCACGGCAGCTGCCACAATGGGATAGATCTCAAATAGAGCTGAGGTGGTGGAAAAACCCTCCAGGTCCTGGACCTCTGGAGGCCAGCTACCCCAAAGCCATTCATTCCCGTAAATTGCTGCAAAACCTGTGGTAGACGCCGCGTCTGACCAGATGGTAGGTGAGGAGTCAGATAATGTAGGGAGGAACATGCTTTTCCCATTCCAGGTGGTTAAAAAGTTTCTCCACATAAGTAGGTCTGCCGTGGCCTGGGTATCCAGGGGCAACCTGTGTGCATCATGTCTAAACAGTGGGAACATGTATAGGAGCCGTGAGATGAAAGCCCGGCCTTGAGGTATAATGCGCATGGCAAAATTCAGTGACCCAAGTAGGGACTGCAATTCTTTGCGGTTGCAAGTACCGAGATGAATGTAGAGGTTAATGTTGGTAAGTATGTTCTCTATCTTGGTGCGTGGCAGGCTGGCTTGCATAGTGGCTGAGTCTAGCATGATTCCCAGAAAGGTGATGATTGTATCTGGTCCTTCAGTTTTGGTGGGTGAAACTGGAACGCCTACTTGTTTAAAAAGACTGATGGTGTCTATGAGGCTACTGGGAGGGGAGTTATTCTTTTCGATCAGTAAGAAATCATCCAGGTAGTGTATGACTGTAGGGCATCTGGCTACATTTAATAGTAACCAGCATAGTGTTTCTGCGAATAAATCAAAAATGGCCGGACTACTTTTTGAACCAAACGTTAAGCGTGAGAAAAAGTAGTAGTGCCCGGCCCATTTAATGCCATGCAGGTGCCATAGTGTAGGGTGGATAGGCAATAATTTGAAGACATTGGTTATGTCGGTCTTGCTGAGCCATGCACCGACCCCTGCCTGCATGATAGCCGTAATGGCGTGATCTATGGTGGAGTATTGGAGTGAAAATTCCTCAGAGGGGATAAGGGAGTTCAGACTAGGTGTGGCAGAGGTGTGAGGTGCCGACAGATCGATGATGAGCCTTTGTTTGAGGGAAGATTTCCCCGTGACAATACCGATGGGATTTGTCCGCCATGTGGAAAAAGGAGGGGACTGAAAGGGACCCAATAGGAAGCCCTCTGCCACTTCTTTGGCTATAAGTGTACTAATCGCTGTAGGGTTTTGTTGCGCAGATTGTAAATTGGGGCATTCAAGGATCCCTGAAGGCATGTGTATGAGACCAGTATGGAATCCTTGTGATAGACCAGTGATGATGAAGTCTACCAAATGTCTAGATGGATGTTGTGATAGTAATGCTGTGAGTACAGAAATATTTATCTCCGTTAAGTATTGTTTAGGGTACATTTTATTCGGACACATAGTTTTCGCATGTGCCCTAAAACATTTTGAACATATATGCAATAACCGACATCCACTGTAATTACATGCACCGACATTGAAATTATTACATATTTGGGATTTCCCCAAAAACTTGATAGGTCGACCCAATTTGTCTTTGGGTGTTCTCTCTGTTGAAACAGTGGAACTAGCGCCCTGCGAGGTACTAGGTTCGTTCGCAGTGGTAGGACAAAAATTTGCAGTATGAGCCATGGAGGAGCAGTATGCACAGGCCGGTGCTCTTAGACCTGCAAAGTGCCTGCAGAAAATGATGGTATCTATCTTGCTCCAGTTGGACCTTGTCCCGTACTGTGAGAAGGCGCCAGACACTTTGGCAGAAAAAGATCTATGGTAGTCATAGAAAGCTGACCCACCGTATTTGTTGCCCAGGTCCACCAGCCTGTGCATATACAAATCAAACTCCTCACGTCTGTGGGGATATACCGTACAGATCACATCACGATAAATGCCAAAAGCTAATACAAATTCTGGAATAGTTAGCTTCCTATTCAATCGTGCATCCCTAGATTTGACCACCACAGAAATATCGTCGTAAGCGTACGTCTTATGTTCCACTATGTCCTGGGAGGCAATTAGAAGTGAGGCCAGATTGACATCTTTACCTTCCAGGATATCTTTTTTGAGGTGCTCAGGTATCATGTGGGCAGGGTAAACCTCTTGGTCATCCGGGGTGATGGCTGGAGAAACTGATTGCAATTCCACCACTGCTGGAGGGATTGCGGTGGCCGGCCCAGCCAAAGTGAGGGCTGTAGTGACCGATTCAAGTTTCTCCAGCCTAGAATTGACCTTGCTCATGGATGCCATGAGGGACGTGAGCATGCCATGTATGTCTCCTGGGTTAGACTGGCTAGACCCTTCCCCAGCGTCCCTGTTATCGGTTGAGGTGTGCAGTAACTTGTAAAGTTCCGCTTTCCTTGCTGTAGCAGGGAATGGGATTTGACGTCTCCTGAGTTCGCTAGTGATGCGAGGGATAGTCCATGACCTGAAAGATGCTGGACTGGCCGTATCTTCCACCTGTGATGGGGTGGTTGCTCTAGCCGGAGTACTTGGGAGGGAAAAATCCTCTACCCCGTCTTGAGACATACTAGATGACAAAATATATGTTAGCGTGAAAAAACCCCAGGGGATGTACTGGCAGGCTGATTATGCCGGATGAGGCGAAGAATTAATCTTGTTCTTTGGTGACAGGTGAGGCCCTACTAGTTGCCAAGTGGCTATGAGAGGCTCTATCTATGCGTTGGCGCGAGGGGTTATTGAGGCCACCCGACGTAGTGGCAGGAGTTCGTTGGCCTCTCGGTGACAATAAAAGAAAACAGGGGAAGGGAGTGACAGGTGAGGCCCTCTCTATAATTTGCGAGGCGACTAACTCACGTGTGGCCCGGGGGGCATTACCTCCGAAACGTTGAGGCGGGGTGTTGGCCTCGCGGACCACTAAACGATAGGCAGAATGCCTGGAGGGGAAATACCTATTTGGGTCTATAAGCCCTAGAATTGCCAGTACTCTATGTCCTAGGTGGAGATGGAACCGTAGGTTACGTATGGCGTGAGCAGGCTTAAACGTACCTGGTAGTATGTATGCGATAGATAAGCGGGAAAATAGAAAAACCTGGAAAAACCTAAAGGGATAGAAAACCAGAAATGATAGTGTGAGAATTGGATCCTATGATACCAATATAGACTAGCTAGCTGTGATGAGTATCTAGCGGTACATTTGGAGGGGAAAAGTTTAATGAATGGTAGTGACGCGACTGGCCATGTTAAGTGGTATGGCCCTGGTAACCAGGTTTTTTGGGGGTGTATATAATAAGTCTCTACGTGACGTATGAGTGGTTGAATCAAGACGTGTGATTCAACCCGAAAGTTGCGAGATTTGAGACCGTGTTCTCGTGTACTTGGTATGTCGTTTGAGTACACAAAGAAAAAGTCAGAATTTATAACGTGCCATGTAAGAACGTGTGTACATGGAGTGATAGAAACGTAATTCTAAATGAATTAAAACATAGGTTATAACGCAGGCACTAACGTGAGATATCTATAATAATGTAACGTTTGTTCAAGCATAACTCCATCTATATATACAGTCATATGCAAGGATTCTGCAATCGCATGAAATAAATACCAATAGTGACATGAACAGCAACTATAGATACTGATATTGCAGAAAATCGAAAATAAGTCTGCTTACTAAAAGAATCAGTACATAGAGTATAACGCGATCAATGCCGGAAGCAAAAGGGTTAATATGCCTGTGACTGGGCCGTGAAGCGTGCGGCCGTAAAGTAAGGCTGTTTAAAAATCGCGACGCCGTGGGAAATGATCCAGGCGACGGACTTACGATTTTGAAGTCCTGTGGACTTAATCTGCGGCGAAAAAACCGGTAATGTGCGTGGCTGGACGGGCGGAAAACCTGTGAGGGCTCCTGGACACAGCTACACCAAACGAAATCGCGGGGTTTTTTGAAAAGCAAGATGGCGCCGAAAGTGAACCGGAAGTGGATTCTCATGCAGCGCTGACCTCGAACGGTATGGAGCCAGGTAAGGGGTGTCCCTTAAATAGGGAGAAGGTGAGTCATACGCCCCTCCCACAATTACAGGCCAAAAGGCCTTAATACATATGTAAAATAATAATATTAGCATGTGTTGAGCATACACCCTATGCATAAAATAACTCATCATATTAATTAATGTTAAAGTAAACATATGCATTCTGTCCTATAATCAGATCATTATTTATCATTGCACAAAGTAGCTAAATCTATTTTGTGGGAGATAGCATAGTGACAATATAAAACTACTAATATTAAATATCTTCTAACTATTCATTTAACAATGACAAGTTACAGCAGCTGTCTTTTTGCTTTTTATTGAACGGCTACTGTCTGAACCTAGTTAATTGGATGTGAGTAATGTCAATACATTGCAGTGTCAGTGCTCTGTTTAAAGTTGGTCTGGCCGGCTGATCTAAAAGCTTGTTATCACTTTGATGTGTGTGTATGATTGGTTAGTATTCTCAGAAGCGCTTCACAGTTGCAGCTAGTTTGAATTTACCTTAATAGGGAAGAGGAAAAGGCAAGTTTTACATGGACATGAAGCAAACATAATATAATATATAATATACCTAATTTGAATGCCAAAGCATTATGTACACATACTATACCAACACAAATCTGGATTCCATTGCATTTTAAAAGGACTCTGTCATCTAAACATTAATTATACTGTGAATGTGGAGTATAACAAAATTAAAAATCATTTAGTAGAATTGTAAGCAACTGCATAAATCAAGAGAAAAAACAATTAAATACATATGTAGTGTCTCCTGTTTATGACATCCGTGTGCATTGATATGGAAATGAACTGCTTTTCATTGGGAAGTGTATCATTTGTATATCAATCCACAAGGTCATGTCATAAACAGGAAAAATCACTGCAAACACATTTTTATATTAAATCAGGCATTTGCTTTCAAATTCTGCTAATACAATGTATAAGCCATTTTGTATGATTTACATTCATAAAATAAACAACCTTTAGGTGGAAGTCACTCTAAATAGTAATATGTTATGATTTGCAAATATCGTAAAAAAAAAAACATGTTGCTTATGAGTTAATTTTAAAATGTTCTCATTAGCTGAAGGTCGATTCAGGGACAAGTTTCAAGACAAAGAACCTTTGGGGAAAAAAATGAAATATTGCCACTAGATAAACGGTACAGATATATTTGAATTTGTTTAATTTTGATATTGATAAATCGCCTTCTAATTATGAGTAGTAGCAAAGTCATGACTTAACAGCTTATCTGATTTAGAATGCTATTATATGCTCTTTTTTGCATTCATTTGGATTTAAGCCATTAATCATTGTTTGCGTTGGTCCCTTGAAAATTGAATCGGTTCCTATGCATAGTTCCTGTTTGTGCCATTTAAAAGTGAGATTCCGTTGCCTAGTAAGTTATAGCAGCTGGAATTTTGTGATACATTTTTATTGGTAATGCTTTTTGTTAGTTTTATTTGTGTGATTAAGTTGGAATTGACAAAGTCATTAATCTCTTTATGAGGAAAATTTTTCAAGACAACAGATGGACTATAATGAAACCACCTTGACATGATGGTCACACATGCTTTCATTCAGATTAGTTTTTATTTCAAGAGAACAAATATATCATTTTCCTTGTTCACACAGCCATACACCTCATAAGGCAAATATTTTGTAAAAATTGTTAAAAGTGCCCTTGTTAATTAAATATAATATAAGAAATAAATAGAGGTAAAATACTAGCATTTCCTCACTAAATAAGAATTTGATTTCTAGCTTTCAGGATCAGTTTTAAAACTCTCTTGAGCATTAATGAAAGTCTAACACAAGTTTCATAATTATATATACACATTATACAGCCTAAATGATCACTTAGACTTGAAGTAAAATAGTTATTCAAATGTTAATGATTATTTATATATTTGTATCTGTCTTCTAATTATTTACTTACAAATATCAGGTTTGCAGCTTCTACTGACCTTACAATGTATCTCTGGCTGAAGCCTGGAAGAAAAGAATAACATGTTTAAGTTTAAAAAAAAAAAGTAGTGTAGTCCAGGTCCAAGTAAGTCCAGGTTTAACTTGACTCATATTTATGTGTCAATCTAATAGGAACTACCTTTATGGATTAATTGTTCCCTAATTATATATTCTGATGGGCATTATGCAACGTATACGCATGTGCTCCTGAAAAAATACCAATTATATAAGTAGGGGTAGTTAAGGAAACACAGTAGCAATCCATAAATGATGATTGGGAGGAGTAGGTGGTTAAGTAATACATTTGTAAAGTAACCAATTTTAAAGTGACCAAATTGATGAGTTCAGTCAGAAATTCTTTGATCAACCACATTTTGAGTTAGAGGCCATATATGCTGTGTACTATACATGTATATTTATTAAATGGATTTTGGACTCTCATGAAAGCTTCCCCATGAATATATGGTATCATTTTTTTTCACTTTATAGATTCTTTTTTTTTTATCATATAAAAAGAAGATGTGACGAAGTGCCCTTCGCCACTTGGTCCTGGAGAGGCCTGTTTGCCAGCCTCCTCCCCTGTGACTATGGCCCTGGGGTGTATGGCCCTTTAAGAATGCTATTTGGGCCTATGGACTGAGTATGGCCCTTTAAGAACATATTTGGGGAATGATGAAAATGCCCCAAAAAGCTAACTTTTGAACTACTGGGTGGAATTGTCTGATTTTTAGTTATGTTCATGTTTAAAGTATGCTGATTCTGAAAATGTATGTTTTATGTGAATATGATGCATAATTTGAAAGTTATTAATATTGTGTAAAACCTGTATATTTTAGCTTGGAGATAATAGAGCTGATAAAAAGGTTATCTCAATTATCTCCCAAGCAGAGGAATGTACTGTAATTACTAGGATCCAAGTCTTTGTCCTATTCACTGTGTTTTCCCCAAGTTAAGATTGGATCCTATCCTTTAATCCCAGTCATTATATCACATTTCCCGTTGTCTTTATGTAAATCATTTAGTTTCCTGTATGTATCTGAACTGGGCACCTTTGTATCCTGAAAGGTGTGAGGCAGGATTTCCCTTTGTATGTCCTTAGGTTAAACTTTAATCCTGTTATAGTTCCTTTGTCTAATTTGGTTTGTCAAGATGTTCAACTGTATATATTCTCTGTTTCTGAATCAATAAAAAGTTCTGGTCAGTTCTACTTCACCCTTCAAAGGTAGCCTTGTCTCGTTCTTGAAAGGGAACCTGCCCAGCATAATCACTAGCTCTTTTAAGAGCTTGCTCTTCCCCACACAGTCCTGGAGGACAGAAGCTGATCCAGCATGGACAGAAGACGGTGAGACTCCAGTTAAGCTACGGCGGATGTGGAGTTGTTGTGGTGTGCGGTGCTTGTGGTCCTCGGCGCAAGCTAGGAAGAGTCCATCAATGGAAGGTACTCGGTCGGAGTACGGGGAGTTCCGTTACAGAAGACAATACAAAATATGCAAACATTAGCATTCAATACAAATTACAAAGACACTGCAAAACAGGGAGACAACATATAAGACTCCACAATAAAAGCAGAGAGGAAACAACTTTGCAGAACTACATCTTTTAAAGTGCACCAGTTTCAGTGTCAATGGCGGTGCAGCCTTTTCCTCAATGAGATATTCATTGTAATCTTCAATCTTTTTACGCTTAGATTTAAAATAAATTATACGTGGAAAGAGCACGAATAATGATAAAAATACCCATAGAATAACAATACATAACAGCAACTGTTTTCCTATTGCTTTATCATTCATAATAACCCTGAAGATTTATCAACTTGATATTAATTTAGATTCTAAGAGGGGGAAGACCACCCTAACCCATTTTTATCGGGGAAATTCAGATGCACAATCAAAATGAGGACAAAGACTCAAATAGACTGAAGATTACATCGCTCAATAACTCTCCGATATGCAATCTTTACAGTGTCACAACTACACTAAAAAACAAAATAACTCATTACACAATTGAAGTCTCCGTCAAGATGGCCCCCTCACAGGGTTCCATGAATACCAGCAGGCCCACCCATTTGCACCCACATCAAGCAGACCCTCAGGCAGGAATACAAGTAGGCTAACTCCCAGCAGTAGATATGACACTGACAGAGTTCCATAGTTCCTCTATCTCTTTGAATATGGTCATCAGTCCCCTGGTGTGATAGAACCCCTTTTCTAACACTTGTTGAAGATCTATCTGCTTCTGGATCAAATCCCAGTCCAGGATTTCTTGCCTCTTCCAAAAAATGAGCCAGCAATAATTTGGTTGACATAAAAATATGAGTTACAAGGATTAATTTTGATGATCATGCAGGGCATAAATCAAAATTAAATAAAAAGGATTGAGGTGTCAAAAGGACACTTTAAAAAAAAAAATAGAGTTCATAAGGGTTGATAATTTTCTTTTGATAGGGGCCAAATAATCACAGGACCATCAGATGTGGAGATGTGTACCCTCCCCTCTACCCCACCTCCAACACAAGCTTAAGAAACTAGAGGATATTTTGTTAGGGCTGATCGGGACCATGTACCAGTGGAAAAGGATCTTGTAGAATAGTTCTTGTTAATTGATCCCATGCAATGCTCCTCTGGTATTCCTACAAATGGCAGACCACATCTCCTAAGGGAAAACCTTACCAAGGTCAGATTCCCAGTGTCTGAAGTGGTCTATCTTAACATGAGAGAGTGTGTTGTCGACAAGGACCTGCAATTTAGATGTAATATTGGTACCCTCAACGGAATGTACACATTTATCTAGAGGGGAACATTCCACCAGTGTATTACCTTTTAGAGAACTCTTGATCTGCAAATAGTTAAAACCCTCGAAGTCTGCAAGGTTAAAGAGGTCTTGTAATTCAGAAAAGGTGTGTAAGTCATTATGTGGTAGTAAGTCATACACCTGGGTAACCCCAGAGGAGTACCATGGAGAGGTTTGAAAATCAGAAATAGCAGATGTCATTGCTCCCAGTGGGGCCAGTTTGGTCAATCCCTGCAGTGGGGAAAAGTCTTCTGAAACTTGGACATCCCCCTTATAATATCTGTTATTATTGGATTGGTAAACTTGAGTCTATTAAATGCTGGAAGGGTAATCCAAAAATAAAAAAAAGTGTTAAAGGCCACACATTCCCTCATTTGCAGGGGATGGCAGCTGGCTTGGAGGGAAGGCTTGCGATTCCAGACCAACAACTGCCGAGTACAGAGACATACCATTAGTCTTAAAAGCCCTTGAGAGGCCAAAAGCATCCAAAGTCTCTGATAAAAAATGCCAACTGACCCATCAAATGTTTTCTCGGCATTGAGGACCAGGAAAACAGTCAGGGTCTGAATGGCTCCCACCCAGTGGAGTAGTTTCACCAATCTTCTAGCACTATCTTCTCCTAGTGACCCAGAATAAAACCAGTTTGGTCATGGTGTACCAGGGATAATCAGTCTGTCCACCAGGATTTTAGAGACAAGTTTATCATCAAGGTTTATCAGGGTTATCGGTCTATAGTTGGGGATAAGTGATGGTTCTTTTCCCATTTTGGGAATCAGGACCCAGCGCCTTACCTTTCTTTATTTTTTTTATCACTAGAGCAAGTTCTAGTTCTGAGATTGGCTGATTAAGTTGCAAAAGTTTCTCATGTGAAATCCTAGGAAGGTCTAGACCTCAGAGGAACTTCCTGACCTTGGATACCGATCTCCCCTGGGATGGGAGGTTATATAGCGAGTTATAGTATTGCTTGGAAGCGTCACTTATGTGACAGGGGAACAAACATGTTTTGCCTTCGAAGACAATTTTTTTATACAAGACTGTTGACTCCTAAATGTAATTCTATTAGTAAGAGCCTTCCTGGGTCTACCATTGTTGACATACAAAGATACCTTCAGGCGAGTGACCATCCTTCTAAATTTGTCCTCAAGATTAATTTTTTATCAGCAGTGGTGATCGGATCAGGATAGTTTTTGTTTGGAGTGTTAAATATTAAGGTCATAAAGTGTCTTACCATTTAGTTTATTTGAAGCAGATCCCATTTTAATAAGGATTCCCCGTAAATAAGATTTGAGTGAGCAAGATAAGGTCTGTTCTTCATTGTTATCATTGTTCCATAAAAAAACATGGGCTTTGTTCCTCAAAATTATCCTGTTTGTATCCAAGGCCAGAATAGACTCATTAAGGCACCATTTTGACCTCCTTTTTAATCAATATCATCCCTAAAGTCCAAGAAAAGCGGTGCATGGTCTGACCATGAGATGTTGATAATGTGGGTGCCCACACAGCACTCAAGAGAAGCTGCTTCAACCAAAAAAAAAGAAATCAGTCCTGGAGCACGAGAGATGCAAATTTGAAAAAACAAAACAAAAAAAAAACGTATAATTCCTGTCTCGAGGATGCTGAACTCTCCAGGAATTGTATAGTCCATTTCTGAAGATAAACCTTGAGAAACATGCAGCATTACTTGCAACTCTAGGGCCCAACCCTGCCCAACTGGGCAAGCTTTTGTAAAGAAGGACATCCTCTATAGTATTGAGATCTCCTCCAATGATCCATATAAACTAACCAGGGTGAACAATACATTGTTTATTTTACAAACAACAATACACCTTCTACCTTTTGGAATCTGATTTGTGCTGAATTAGTTCAAATTTTAATGCTACAGATATAATTATGGCAATCCCCCTTTTATTCTTGTTGGACAGAGATGAGACGTAAGTATGAGGATATCTATGGAATTTCCAAAATTTAGAGCCCTCAGATTTCCAATGCGTCTCCTGAGCAAAACCCTCCTTTGGTAAGGTGTTGGCGTGGGGCAGGGGGGAGGTGGAGAAATCGGAGAATAAAACAGAATATTTTAAGAAAGTAGGAAAGTTTAAAAAAAAATTGTGGTTATGGGATTTAGTTCGGAGGTGCATCAGCTTAGAGGCTATCCTTTCTTCTTTGCTCCCCACATTTTCAAAAGTATAAAGGTATGTTTGTTTTCACACAAAATTGGCTCTTTCATCTATTCTTTCAAATTCCAAATGCAAAGCTGAACAAAAGAATGAATGGATGAATGCACAATGAATGAAATTAATTTGTTAATGCATTCATTCACTCATTCAGATGCCGATTGCATAATACGTTTGAATCACACTTAACCACTGGTGTATCTTGGTTTTGTGCTGCCCTAGGCATACACATTTTGGGCACCCCCCCCCCCCCCCCACGTTGCACACACACGACATGCCCCATCACCCATGTTGCACACACACGACATGCCCCATCACCCCATTATATGCCCCATCACCCACATTGCACACACATAAAATGCCCCATAACCCCCATTACATGCCACCATCACCCTCATTACATTGGAAGGAGCTAAAGCTTGCTGAATGGTGGGGGAGGGAGCAAAACAAATTTGAACCACCAGAAGTGTGCATTAACACCCTCTGGCAAAATACCGCCCTCTGGCAAAGTGCCGCCCTAGGCGAGTGCCTTGTTTGCCTTGTGGAAGATACACTACTGCACGTCACAACTAACTAGACTTGTACATTACTTTTTCCACAAATTCTCTAGACTAACCTCATTGGACTTATTCTGAAATGAACTTTTGTGAAATTCAATTTGTTCAAATGGAATTCCCAAGATGAATATAATGGACGAATTTCATCTGAAACGAATGTGTCAATGAACAAAATTCAGTTTGGATGAACCCATTTTTTTTTAGGCAGAATGCATTTGGAGGAACTTAAAGTTTCAGCTGCGCCCAAGTCTATTTAACACCTGATATTAATTATATTAGATTCGTACTTGCTAGTGCTCCCATTTGAACCTATAAATAATAACATCAGTTGACATATCTTTTGTAATCACGTGAAAGTATCTTACTGAAGCAATTTGAGGATAGGTTGTTGTCCAGAGTGCTGGAAAAATGTTCACAGTGCAAAAATGCAGTTAAGGTGATTATTTCTAAGATGAGGGTACACTGTACACAGATTAGCTTAAACCAAATAATTTACATCTAAAGCAAGACAAGGTAGAACTAAATTGACGACACAATCAGACTATTATATCAAACAAACTTATTAAAAGACAACTATCACAAAAATAACCTCTGTTTATATGAAAAGATCATATCAAATGTAGGAATTTCAAATGTAAATGATTTATTGAAAGCATACAACTAATAATAATAATAATTATTATTATTATATAATTATTCAATGGACCATACTTCTGTTTGTCTGTAGATCTCACCAAAGATGAAATTTCGGGGATCATCACCTATATTTTTACAATCACCCTACAGAATGGAAGAATCCCCAAAGATTAATATGTTATTGCAGCTGCAAAGAACTGATAGAGAGTTCGATTGTCCAGATTACTGTGGAGACCCTGGACTCTGCAGTGGGACCAACTTCATACTGTACCACATACCACATAGTTAAAAGTCATTTTTTTCCCACTTTGTAAATTTTACTGCTCCATTTTTATTCTCCAAAGCAGAGAACTTTAGATTAGTTAGTTTGCCCTTCTTCAAAATGTCCAGGAAGATTTGGGTTTTATGAGTTAGTTTTAGAGATTGCTGCTTCTGATTCCAATGATTAAAAAAAAATTAGATCCATGGGGCGAAGAAAGAAGATTTGATATCAAGAAGACTATTTGCAGTGCAGGAATGCAAACATTCCCCAAACTAAAGATTGGAATAGCAAAGCAAAGTTTCTATTCCAAGCACAATGAGAAATTGCCAGTGAACCTTCCCAAAACCTCTGACAAAGTAGTGCATGGGAGTATAGGTATACTCACGAAGACTTGCAGAAAACAAGTGTTTTCTTGTAGTAATTCATGTCAGGCTCTCCAAAACCACCGTCAAAAACAAGATTCAAAAGCAAGATTTGAATCGCACACTTTCATCATTTTCATTTTAGCAAAATGCATGTGAGGAATCAAAACACCCAATATGCAATATCATAGGGTGTCTATTTTTTTAAATACTGTTTTATTTGATGCTACTACCTGATTATCTCAGCAAAGAGTTTCTTTCCACTTTTTTTTCCACATTTCTTTTATTTTCCTTTTTATCCCATAGAACAGATATTTTTTTTCCTAGATCCTTTCCTGGGCTGAAACTATCCCTATATTAACTTGAAGCTTATCCCCTATACACTTCTCTTCATTATATTCTCTTTTCTTCTAAAGTGATGTATACATGTATTCATCCATGCATAGAAATGTGTCAAATTGAAAAAATTACATGGGAAGTTTGGCATTGCACTCCCCAAACAAACAACCCAACAAACCTATGCATGGGTGTTATCTTTATACTCAAGAAACATTGCTGAACACAAACTGACATGTTATTTGGCAGTAACAGGATCTGTAAATACCTGAAATACAGTTAGTGTGCTTGCATGGTATGTTTCAAAATATCACTATTTGAAATACCATAGGCTGTCTACTTTTTGAAAATATATTGTTTGATGATGTAAATTGAATTGGCAGGCTTAAATAAAATGCCCCAAATCAGACATGTCAAAATCCCAAGTTTGAAAATTGATATGCACAAGTTCCAAATGTGGCCTTTTATTCTCCAAACAACCTGACAGACCTGTGCTCGGTTGATATGACTGTGCTAACTCTATATTGACATGTTTGGCAGTAACAAATGACATTCCCACAAAATTCATATTATATGATATAATTTCGGTATCTAAAGAAAGCCCTTCTTATCCATAAAAAACAATACATAATTTGGGTGGGTACAGTACATTTTTGCACCTCTTAATTGGTTTTAATTTTACAATTAAAAATTAAGTCATAAATTAATCTCATGTATGTCCTATTTCATTGATAGGCAATAGATATTGAAAGTAAGCTTAGTGGAAACCAATTGTTTTTTCTAAGTAAAGATGGGAGATTCTCTGTTGCATTACTTGCTAAACTCATTTGAATAAAATTGAATGCTATAGAAGTGTATTATGCAAGTTTTTAACAATGCATTATGCAGGGCCAGCTCTTCAAACAGGAGGAACTCACAAAGTTTGGTCCCTACAATGCATATTTAAGTTGGAGAATGGACATTTTCTCTTCAACTTGCCTACACCTCTCCTTTTTTGAAGCCATTAAAGTCTTTTCAGATTGGTTATTTTTTGAATGTATAGCATGATTAATTGAAATCTGTATGTATGTTTCAATCTACACCAGTGTTCTGCAACTGTTGTGCCACAAGATAATGCTAGGTATGCCACAGGCGCAAGGAGAACAAAGCCAAACACTGAAAATTTTGTAACATTTCCTTACAAAATGTTACATGTTATCACAAGGTTGTGAATTGCATCATGGCTATGTTTTCTGTTCATCCAGCTTCTCTACTACCTAATTTGCATATTAATGTCCACTCCATCTTCCTTGTGATGATTAGAGAGAAGCTGACTCTGTATGTCTCCTCTCCCTTGCCATGTTTGTCTCTCCTCTTCTTTCCCATGTCTGTCTCTCTCCTCTACCTTCCTGTGTCTATCTCTCTCCTCTCCCTTCTCATGTCTGTCTCCTCTCCTTTCCCATGTCTGTATGTCTCCTCTCTCTTCCCATGTCTGTCTCTCCTCTTATTTCCCATTTCTGTCTCTCTCCTCTACTTCCTATGACTGTCTCTTTGTCCCTCTACCAATGTATGTCTCTCCCCTTCCCCATAGTTATCTCTTTTCCTCCACTCCCCTGTCTGTGTTCTCTCCTCTCTCAATGTCTGTGTTCTCTCCTCTTTCCTTGACCCATCAGTGTTCTCTCTTCTCCTCCCTTCATTGTTCTCTCTTCTCTCCATCAGTGTTCTCTCTTCTCCCCCATCAGTGTTATCTCTTCTCCCCTATCAGTGTTCTCTCCTCTCTCCTCCCGTCCTTTCCTCTCTCCTCCCGTCCTTTCCTCTCTCTCCACATCCTCTCATCTCTCCCCACATCCTCTCCACTCTTCCCTGGTTCTATCCTCTCTCCCCCACTATTCTCTCCCCCCCCGGTTATATCCTCTCTCCCCTGTTCTGTCCTCTCTCTCCCCTGTGTTCTCTCCTCCCCCATGTCCTCTCTTCTCGCTTCCTCATGTTCTCTCCACTTTCCACCCCCTGTTCACTCCACTGTCCCCCTCCTATTCTCTCCTCTCTCTCCACTATGTTCTCTTCCCCTGTTCTCTCCACTCTCCCCCTCCTATTCACTCCTCTCTGGTTTTTGGTTAAATGTATCTACATTTTCCCTGTCAGACTGAGGCCTCATCGGACAAGTAGTATCCTTCTATAAAATTATTATGACATAGGACATCCTAGCATTACAAAGGGGTTAAGTTCCAAACAGGGACAAAATAACAAATGTCAATATTGTCAGTTTCTACATATAAAGCAGGAGTAGGCAAACTTACATCACTACAGATGTTAGCAGCCTTTAAGCTGAAAGAGCATTGTGAGAGATGTTGTTAATCAGCAGCTGGAGGACAATGGATTGCCAATCCCTTATATAAAGGAACTCCTTGTACAACTGGAACACTAAAACATACATATTTTTTAATGTACCAGATGAAGTAACAACAGTTTGTGAAAGTCTGGAATATTAGTCTGCCAGACTAATGTCCATGGCGACTGGACCACTTTTAGTGTTTTGCCTTATAACTCACCTTTATACATAATCCCAGTTGGTCCACTGATTTATTGATGGTCGCCCCGAGGCATCATAGCCCCTATGATGCCTTTTACTTCTTTAGTTATATTTGTTTTTTTTAATTAGTTAGGACTTTTGCTTTGGAATAAGATATATTAGTTTTAATCTCCAATCATCAAATGATACATGCTAATTGCCATATACGTATTAACTTGACAGTCAGGGTTTTGTAACTTTTCTTTTCACAAACAACAACCATTTGGATATTATATAATGTATATTATGGTACTTTTTATAGTTTACTGAAGCAGACTAAATGTCCAAGGTTTCTCTGTATCATCGCCCAATGGAACAATAAATCTATTACATTTCTATATAATATAAATTATTTACAAGGCTAAAATGCTGCAGTAAGTGTCCAAATATATATATGAACCAAGATGATTCTGGGAAATTTAGGACTCATCTAATTTGTTCCCCTCATTACCTGATGCAGATTCTTTACATTACCATAAAGCTTTTTTTTTAGCAATCAGTGTAAGAGAAAATTGCTTATACCGGTAAGGACAATTCATATTTAAAATGAATTATGCTCCTTTCTCTGCACTAAAAATGAATTATAAAAAATTATAAATCATGTTTCTTTCAGTGACAGTGAAAAACTGTTCTGTGCAATGGGAATCCTCAACCTTTCTGTATTGAAGTAGCACACTGACTTTTTTTTTTAACTGTTTGTCTGCATGTCCAAATGTGTTCTTTCTTTTTGATACAACAATATAATAGTGTACAACCATTTCATATAAGAGCAACGATAAGAGCTTCATTACTGTGACTAAAAGAATAAGTAAAAAAGGTCGACTGTGGGTCAAAGTTCTAAAAGCCAATTAACTTTGCCACAGAAAATACCTTAATACATAACTCCCAAAGTATTATGCACCAGCTAACATACTTTCATTGTGGTCAGTCCTTTTAGTGTAAGCATAATAATATATTTGGTAGAGATTACATGTTATGTTTTTAAGACAAACCCTCACTTATCCTGACTTATAATAACTATAGTTATTAACCCCTTAGTGATATGACATTTTGATCTTGTCTTACCCTTGGTGACATTTTTTTCCTTCTCCTTTACCGTACCCACACAAATGATATATATTGTTTTTATCGGCATAAGAGTGGATTTCAGTGGATACCATTATTTTGATTAGATCATATTATTTTATATTAATACAATTTGGTGAAAAATGTTTTTTTTTTTTGACATGATAACATTGATATCGGTCATGAATCCCTGAATCACCCCCCACATATACACATTTTTCAAAATACTCAGGGTATTTAGCTTGGGATATTTTGACACTTTTCATGTAGCCATTTTACCACCGACCTTTGGTGATTTGTTCCATACCAATGTAAAGTGGTAGTGCTATTTTTGAAACCAGCAAATGTATTTTACCCCATCAAACCATGTATTTTTGAAAACTTGACACACTAGGTTATTTTTTTTAAGTGGTGGTATTTTACCACTTTTCATGTACTAATGCTACAACCAGCCTGTCAAATTGTTGGGTAGCCATTTTGTTTGTGTTTTTTCACACAAATGTACTCCAGGCATGGATTTTCAGATGTGTCACTGCCAAACAACACACTAATATGTGTTCAGAAACATCTCCCTAGTACAGGGATAACTATGTACAGGTTTGTTGGGTTGTTTGGGGGATAAAAGGCTACATTTGGGAGATGCGCATCTCAGTGTTTCAATTTGGAATTTTGACATGTTATCAACCTGCACCCATGTCCTTTTTGGTATAATGTAATTTACCCCCACGAAAACATCTATTTTTTTGTAAAAGTAGACAGAAGGCGGACCCTGAGTAAGCGGCATCAGAATCAATACCTAAGCAGTGATTTATGACAAAGAAGAGGTTAATAGCTCTTAGAAGAGCCTTTGTAGTACTGTAATAAATTACAGTACAAACAAATTAACCTCTAAAAAATGTAGACAGCAAAAAAAAATTCTGCTGAACAACATCACTGCTGAGGAAGTGGCCAATGGCAGGGAAAGGGGTTAATACACAGCTAATGGCTTTTATAAAAGCTACATTTACAAAAGCTTGGGTCTCACAATTGTATTACATTTTATTTTAACACTAATACTGAAAATGTAAGTTAGGAGAGGGAGGCAGATCCAACTTGGTCAGATCAATATTCACAAATATTGATCTGACCAGGCGAAGGGTGATGCTCATCTGAGCAATCACCAAACCACCTTTGCCACTAATTGGCTATTACTGATCGCTATACATGCACTCAGAAACTTAAAATATATATATATTTTTACTTTACACGTAACCCTCTAGTGGGTGTCAAAAACAAAATATAGATACAAACAGCAAAAAATTGCTTCGGCAACAAGATCAATGCATAAGCAGTAATACATCGCAAGGAAGAGGTTAATTACTTTTAGAAGAGCTTTTGTATTACTGTAATAAATTACAGTACAAAAAAATGAACCCCTAAAGGAAAATGCCAGAAACAGCAAAACATGTGCTACTGTGCAAGATCACTGACTATTGAATGGCTTTTAATAAAACCCCTTGTGTCTCAAAAATTTTATCAAATGTATTTTATTTTTTAAAATAACTTTTACAACACTGACCTGTCTCTCTTTCTCACTATTACAAAAGTGAGGAGAGGGAGGCAGATCCAAAGTGGTCATATCACTATTTGACAAATATTGATCTGACCAAACAGTGATGATTGCTTATCTGAACAATCACACCACTGTCCTGCACTCTGCCTGGCAGTTACTGATTGCCTCTATGATGATCCAGAGCACAGGGAGCAGATACTTTCTACTTACTGTGCACTTGCCCTTAGAAGGGCACCACCATCTTTGGCACAGAATAGTGGCCAACGATCTGGGGACAGAGGGGTTTTTGTGTGTGTGTTCTGCTGACTGCCATGACATGTCATCACTTCCTATGCTCTTTAACACTACCAGACAGGCATGTGTTTCAAAGACACCTTTTAAACTGGCATTTTAAATCATTTTCAAACTAGTGACAAAAGCAGGGGTTCTCATGATGGAAAACAAAATGAACTTGGTGAGGGATATGACCTATTGATGAGGCCCAGGATGTCCAACTAGTATGGGGCCCCACAATTTCTAATGGCATCCCTGGTGACTGATGTTGCATAGGTAAATATTACCAGTACCACGCGCTACGTCAGGGAGACAGCGCGAGCTTAGGGAGATTAATGCGTGGTTACGAAGGTGGTGCAAGCAAGAGGGATTTGGGTTCTTGGAGCACTGGGCAGACTTTGCAGTCGGCTACAGACTCTTTGGACGGGATGGGCTGCACCTCAATGATGAGGGGGCTGCAGTATTAGGGGCGAGGATGGCTATAGGATTAGATGAGCTTTTAAACTAAGCTCTGGGGGGGGAGGGTCAAGATCAAAAAGAAGCAATGGTAGCTAGGGTAGATTGGAAGGTGGGTCTAGCTATGGGAGAGGAGGAAAGCAGTGGTGGGGTTAACATAGACCAAAGGGAGGTCCATATAATTAAACCTGCACACATTAAGTGTTTGTCAACTAAACAGAAAATGGGTAGTAATCTCAAATGTCTTTTAGCAAATGCAAGAAGCTTGACAAACAAAATGGGTGAGCTGGAGATACTGGTAAGTGCTGAACAGTATGATTTAATCGGAATCACAGAAACGTGGTGGGATGAGACCCACGACTGGTCAGTTAATTTACAAGGTTACTCACTTTTTAGAAAGGACAGAGTAAATAGAAAAGGGGGAGGGATTTGTCTGTATGTAAATCCTAAATTAAATCCCAGTATTAAAGAAGGTGTACATGATGTAACTGGAACTGATGTGGAGACACTGTGGGTGGAGATTAGCTTAGACGCTAAAAAGAATCGCACATTACTTGTAGGTGTATGCTACAAGCCACCAAATATTAGCATTGATGGAGAAGATCAGCTTTTATTACAAATTGAAAAGGCTGCAAATATGAATGAAGTTCTAATCATGGGAGATTTTAATTACCCAGATATAGATTGGAAGTGTGGCACAACTAGTTCAGCTAGGGGCAGCAAGTTTCTGGACCTGCTTAATAACAAATTTATGGCACAATTAGTAGACACCCCAACTAGAATGGATGCCTGTCTGGATTTGGTAATAACAAACAATGAGGAGCTTATCTCAAACATCCAAATAAGAGAACACTTGGGGAATAGTGACCATAATATGGTCTCATTTGAGATTAATGCAAAAAAGCAAATTGGTAAATACGCCACCAAAACACTTAATTTTAGAAGGGCTAACTTTGATGGACTAAGGGCATCGATTGAACATTTAGACTGGGAACGATTGTTTTCTGGACTAAACACAGAAGACAAGTGGAATGCCTTTAAGCACACATTACAAAAGTACACATCCCAATATATACCTTTGGGAAACAAATGCAAAAGACACAAATCAAAACCAATGTGGCTTACAGGTAACGTGAAACAGGAAGTACAAAACAAGAAAATGGCATTCAAACATTATAAAAACACGGGATCAGCATTATCATTTATAGAGTACAAAGAGGCCAACAAAGCCTGCAAAAAGGCAATTAAAATGGCTAAATTGGAAAATGAGAAAAGGGTTGCCAAGGAGAGTAAAACTAACCCCAAAATGTTTTATAAATATATAAATGGAAAAAAGCTAAAGAGGGAAAATGTTGGGCCCTTGTTATCCCAAATGGGAAATTTGGTAAGTGAGGACAGAGAGAAAGCAGACATTTTAAATACTTTTTTTTCTTCTGTTTATACTAAGGAAGAGCAGATGGACGAGCCCCTGCTACAGGAAGTTATGGGACATTCGCCGCAAACATGGGATTGGCTGACACAGGAAAAAGTGCTTAAGCAATTACACTCTGTTAAGATAGACAAGGCCCCAGGACCAGATGGTATACACCCAAGGGTACTTAGAGAGTTAAGCATAATTCTGGCCAGGCCACTATTCATGATCTTTAGGGATTCATTCAGTTCAGGTACAGTGCCAACAGACTGGCGAAAGGCGGATGTCATTCCAATATTTAAAAAGGGATCAAAATCTCTGCCAGGTAATTATAGGCCAGTGAGCTTGACATCTGTAGTGGGGAAACTATTTGAAGGATTGCTAAAGGTATACACTCAAGAATACATCTTGAACCAGAATATAATTAGTAAAAGTCAACATGGTTTTGTGAAAGACAGGTCTTGTCAAACAAACTTAATAACATTCTATGAAGAAGTCAGTAAAAATATAGATCTAGGTGTGGCAGTTGATGTGATCTATTTGGATTTTGCGAAAGCATTTGATACAGTTCCACACAAAAGGTTACTCTACAAATTGAGAGAAATAGGTTTGGGGGCAAATGTGTGTATGTGGATTGAAAATTGGCTAAAAGATAGAACACAAAGGGTTGTTGTAAATGGAAAATTCTCAAATTGGACAAGGGTATTAAGCGGAGTACCTCAGGGGTCTGTTTTGGGCCCTCTTATTTTTAATTTGTTTATTAATGATCTGCCACATTGTGCTGAGAGCCATGTCTCCGTGTTTGCGGATGACACTAAATTAGGTAAGGCAATAAAGACTAATCTTGATGTTTTTTCTTTACAGGAAGATTTGGACAGAGTGGGGGACTGGGCAGTAAAGTGGCAAATGAGGTTCAATATAGACAAATGTAAAGTTATGCATTATGGGAAAAATAATAACAAAGCAACATATACGTTAAATGGTTTTTCCCTGGGAAAAACTACTAATGAAAAGGATTTAGGAATAATTATAGACAACAAACTTGGCAACAGTGCCCAATGCCAGTCAGCAGCTGCAAGGGCCAATAAGATATTGGCATGTATAAAACGAGGTATAGATTCACGGGAGGAGGATATCATCTTGCCTCTTTACAAAACAATGGTAAGACCTCACCTTGAATATGCAGTACAGTTCTGGGCACCAGTCCTTAAAAAGGATATTAAGGAACTAGAAAAAGTGCAAAGGAGAGCTACAAAATTAATAAGGGGTTTGGAGGATCTTAGTTATGAAGAGAGACTTAAAAAATTGAATTTATATACGTTAGAAAAAAGGCGTCTCAGAGGGGATATGATAACATTATATAAATATTTGCAGGGCCAATATAAAGAGCTCTCCAGTGACCTGTTCATTAACAGAAAGGTACAAAGAACAAGAGGTCACCCCCTCAGACTGGAAGAGCAAAGATTTCATAGACAGCAAAGGAAGGGATTCTTTACGGTTAGGACAATAAAGATATGGAACTCACTGCCAAGAGAGGTAGTGCTAGCAACCACAATAGATGCATTTAAAAATGGTTTGGATGTTTTTTTAGCAAAGCAGAACATACAGGGCTATTAATAATAGAATAAGCATTAATAAAAGAGCTTATTGATCCAAGGAGAAATCTGATTGCCTCTTGGAGTCAAGAAGGAATTTTTTCCCCCAGGAGGCAAAATTCGAAATAGCTTCCTTAGGGGTTTTTTGCCTTCTTTTGGATCAAAAGCTGTAATGATAGGTAGAAGGGTTGAACTTGATGGACTTGTGTCTTTTTTCAACCTAAATTACTATGTTACTATGTTACTATGTTAGAACACATTCCTCTAATATTTGCAGGAAGCAACACATAGGAGGATATGATCCAGAAAAATGCCATTAGGTCTATTATCTTATCATATAAACTTTTTAAAACCAAAAACAGTCACTAGAGTGCAAACATTCTGACGCACTTTTGCATTACAGATTGCTTTATCTGAACTCCTGCTGTCAGCGTGTTCAAAGCATATGTCTCTACAAAGTTGCCTATCCACTGGCCTTGCAGCCCATCTCGCGCTCATGTCCTATACTTCAGTGTCTAAGTGTTATAAATGGTTCTCCGAGTAACCTGCTAAAAAATTTAAAACATGTGCATCTTTATGAATATTAAAGACATATAATATTAAATTATATGTAAAATCTATTCAAGCAGGTATGCACAGTTTTTTGTACGATTTCTAAAGCACTGCTAATATTGATGCATATATCATGCTGCAGAATTCATCTGTTTTTTTTTATGCATTTACAAAGGAAATACTGCACAATTTATATTGTGAAATGTAAACATTTGTCATGTTATCAGCTTTTTCTTTTTGCAACTGTCATATAATCTGAGTAAACATGTCAGTTGAAAAATATAACTAACAATTTGCAAAACTGATGCTGGAGTTAACATCTGAAGAGTGATTACATTACATTACAGAACATGGTTTTTTTTTTTTTTTTACTTTTAATGCTATTTTGTTTAGTTTCACACAAGATGGCTAGCTGTTTTGACATTTTATCTCCTTGTTTTGACATTTTATCTCCATGTACAAAACAGTAAATATTCTAATATCGATTGACTAATGTATATCAAGGTTTAACAGTGTAAGTAGCAAATCAATAAGGCAAGCATCAGATCAGCCATTGAATTAGCAGCAACCAGTTGTCTGTCGGACACTTAAGGAGATGTGTGCTAATTATTCCCTATCTAAAACTAATATGGGTGTAGCAATTTTAGAAATAAGATTATATACATAGAATGTTTTACCAGTTAAAAACTATTTGGTGCATGAAGTATGCCCAAATGTCTACCCATTGTAAAATCCTCAAAACAAATTATATTCATTAGACTTGTGTTCAGGATAGATATGTGCTTATTCCTTAAAGATTATACAATTACTTAAAAAAAAAAAAAAAAACAGCCATGTTTGAGACATATTTTTCTGACCTGCCAGTAAAATACTGGCTGGGTGACAACTATACATCCCATGCATTCTTAAACTCTTTTACTTATTAACCTTTAACCTTTATGCTGAATGGATCTTAATGCACCACCCTTTCTGTTACGTATATAACATGCCTTTGCTTTACATAAATCTCATTTTAATAACGTTAGTCTTCTAGTAAAAGCCGAAACATGTTAATTTGTAATATGTATACTCTTTATATTGCAAGTTGATGTCTGCTGTCTGTTCATTCATTTTTGCACAAGCCTACCGTCAGTGGTCATTCACTGTTTAACCCTCAGTGAGACTACACAAGGTCTGGAGCAGAAAACTGCACTGCAAAAGTATTTTAGTAGGCAGTAAAGTTTTTGTATATACATTTTGGGCACTAGACATGACAAAGGTATTGTCTGATTCTCTGGCCATTTGAGAAAAACCTTATTAACCTCACCCTTACCCAATGAAACACATTATAAATGGGCTCATCTATTTAAGATAAATTATCATTCTAACAATTACATATTAGAATTGTTAAATGTATTATAAATTCATTGCACACAACATAACAGAAACCATCCCTTTACCCCACTTTTTACAATATCACTAAGACAATAACTCCATAGATAAACATTACACATTTTATAACATTTAAAATGCAATTCCTGAATTAACATTATAGTGGAATATCAAGGTATACATAAATATATGTATACCTAGCCCATACCTCATTCTGACATCACCATAATTTCACCCTACTCCTCACCCTGTCAATGTCCTCTGTGCTGCGCCACAGCTGCATGGGTTTCATTCCTTTTAATTACAGTTCTTCTTGAATGATGTAAACAACCACTAAAACTGCTGGTTTTGATCTGAGCAGCACACTCTACGAAGGACCATTGGTTTGAATGTCCATCTTCCTGCTTTGATGTGAATTTGTTCCCCACAATGGAATTATGCCTGTAGTTCAGTTTATTCACTGTTTATTTTCAATTAAACACACCAACCCTAGCCTTATGTATTTAGGAGGCTCCTTCTCCCTTTATCAAAAAGGCATGTATCCACTGTTCTCTCCTATGAACCACCAGGTATGAATATCAACAATAAGTGTCACTAGGAAAGATAGAATCCTTTTCTAGAGAGATGCAACTTCATCAGTTCACTGTATTACAATGGATGAAGGATATTAGAGGTTATTAAATGTTGTTTAACCCTTGGCACAAGCAAAATATGGTTTGTGTCCCTACATCATTGAGGGGAGAAGATGGGAAGACAAATGATATAAGTGTATTTGATTGGATTACAGTAGTTGATGCCAGATGAGAGTGTCTTAAGTACAACACGTTAGTAGCATGCTTATACATATAAATCATGGATAACCCACCTAATGGATTAAATTTAAAGTTATCCAAAGTCTCCAGATCTGAACCCAGTTCAAACATCCATTAGGGTCACAAATGCAGTAATTCTCAGACACAAATAAATAACTATCACACATAAAAGTGATAAGGAAGTGTATTGGTATTTACAAAAAATTCTAAATAATTGGTATGACGATAGAAATGCCACCCACTTAGTATTTCACTGGCAGTATGGTCAAAATTGGCCAAAGTTAAGTCTAATAAGGCAATGGAAGTAAAGCCCACCCTATATGTTCTGCATTTAGTGTGTTAAGTGGATAATAATACAAATTGCAATTGTACATACAGATTAAATATGTGTATAATAATGTATGTTTTAATGATAAGTCAACATTAAGTGTACAGATAAAGAAATACAGAAGGCAGTACTGAATACCATTGGTGGCACACCTTAACATCAGAGATTAAGGAATATAAATTGGAAGATATCTGTATAAATATTGAAGCAATTGTAAACAATACATTGTTGTAAAATACAACAGTTGTAATTTTTGATAAAACCAGAACTGACAGAACAAATACTGCTATTAGTTCACTTAGTACACAGATATTGAGAAATTGTTTCTGATGAAAAAAAATTATACCCAAAACATTTTACCCCACAGCTGGGGCTTCCTCAGAGGTGGTATAACATATAATTCATTTTCTAAGTTATTTAATTGCTGTGTTCCTGTGGTTGCCGGTTTTATTTATTATCGGCAATGAACATCTTACATGAAGATATGAGGAATACTGTTTGATAAAATAGACGTTCATCTGAATGGTCAATGGGAATGCCTGATTACTTGATGAATGTACTCTGTTATTGAGAGAAATTACAAGTGGTGCAGTTCGAATTCTGGGTAGCTGTTGCTTGATCCCATTGCGAAAAATAAGTTGGAGCCTTTCATGATAGTGACACTGTCACCTAAATAGCTGTACTATGGAAGTTGAGAAGAAAAAAAATTTGGCAACACATTTTGTTAGAAGATTGCAAGGGATATCTATAGATATAGAAAGAATGTGTCTGAAAATGCGATGTCTCTTGTTTATGACATAACATTGTGACATACTCAATAAAGAGAGAATTGCAGGGAATTTAAAACTTCAGGCTTTTGTACTCAAATGCAGTTGAATGGGATAATTTTTCCATCTCAGCTACTTTGGCCCTAAGTTTGAAATTACCTTCTCAATGCCCTCTTTATGGTGTAGACCCTTTATGGGTCTACGTATTCCCCTTTGAAAACCGTTAATTGGTGATGAATGTGTTTTTAAGCAGCTAAAATGTGATGCACGTACAGGAAAACTACATTTTTTATATTGTTCACATAAATGTTTCATTCAAACTGGTTTACATTATAACATGGTATACCAATGTTGCTGGTCTCAAGACTTCATGTTTAAAACCAGTTTGACACTTGTTTTGATGATTAGCAGCATTTCAGTATCTAAGTAATACATATCCGAGTTCTGTAGCCACACACATAACATTTATTTTATGTTGTGTTACAAGTTTGGCTTTGTGAAGAAATCACTCAAAGGCTCAGCATTTATTGCAGTGTCTTTTTCTTGTCAAATTAATGCAGTTATTAAAAAGTATACCACTGCTTACTATAATTCATTAAATACTCAATAGTGGTCTATTCATAAAAGGTTTTCATTTCACTCATAAGTTATCTGACATGTTTCAGTGTTACCCTATTGAGTCATTCCATCAAACCGTGAGGCATTTTTTACATTATGATTAATAAATTCTTGCGAAAACACAGGAAGTTCATTTGCATGAGAGAAATAAGAAACACTAACCGTTTGATTAATAGACTCCTTAAAGTCTTAATTGTGCTGCTCTTGAATGTCTCGCTACATTATCTTAATAGGCCACCAGGGTTGCTGGAAGGAGCCAGTGGAGGCCTTGTGATTAGTTCCCTTCTATCACTGCTCACAATACAGTATTCACTACATCTTAACTGAAAGAAAATGTGCAATCTATAAGAGATTATTGTTTCAATTATGCACATGATAATGACTGCCTTATCCAATGGTCAATGTGGGCAACAAACTGGGGTCTGCAGTTGGGTTCAGTTGTCCCCAAGAGGTCTAAATGGACAAATAAAAGATAGTAAAGTAAGAGAGTTGAGGAACTTACTTTTTTCCATTTCCATATCTCTGTTTTAAAAATCGCAATGAAATCTGTTTTAAAAATCACTACCTATATTCTGAATCCTTTATCCAGGATTTTTCCTTTTCTCCTAAAATAATATCCAAAGTCTGGGGGGTAAATAGACTGAAATTAGAACGACACCTGATGCCATCTCCAGACTGAGAGAGAAATATTGTATGTCAAATTGATGTCAGCTTCTTACCCAGCCATTTAGGCCTTCAATTTAATATTTATAGTAAGGTTGCAGGAGGGCCAGAAAGAGGTCTATCAGAGGGCATTGATGGGGCATGTCCTGGGTGTGTAATGTGGTTGATGGGACATGTTCTGGGTGTGCAGTGTTAGTGATGGGGCATGTTTTGCATGTCCAATGCGGGTGCTGGTGCATGTCTTGGGGTGCTGGGATAAATCATGGGAGTGCAATACAGATGCTGGGGCATGGGCTCGGTGTGGATGTGGGCATTGGGGAATCTCCTGGGTGTGCAATATGTGGCATGTCCTGTGTATGCCATGTGGCTGATAGGGCATTTTATGCATGTACAATGTGGCTACTGGGGCATGTCCTGAGGTAATCCTGGGAGTGCAATACTGGTGCTGAGGCATGTCCTTGTGAGGAAATGTGGGTGATGGGGCGTGTCCTGGATGCGCAAGGTGGTGCTATGGCAAGGGATGTGGGACAATAATAAAAGGAGAAATGGAGTGGGGAAGGAGAGGGCCCAGACCATTTTTCTGTAACAGCCCCACAATTCCTGATGGTGACCTTGGCACACTCATCCCTGTATAGCAATCATTATTTTTATATATATAAAAAACATTTTTTTTTCCTTTTCTGTATGTGTTTGCTTATTAAGAATTTCTTTAAAAAATAATAGGACTAGAACACTACTAATTACCTCAACTATCATAAATTGCTTTACTAGTGATCTCAAAATGTATATACAACAATTGTAGCTGCTCTGAAGAAAAAAGGGAGAAAGGTGGGGAAAGACGTCAGACAATTCAGTGTCTTTATAGCTCCATCTTGGTAAATATGCACACACTTATCTATAAAAAAAATAAATCCAGAGATAAACATATTTCAAAAAGCGCAACAATTTTAAGCGCTCTACAATCGTGGGAAGGAAAACAATATTGGTTTCCACATGTTTAACACGCTAAAACATAAATCATTTTTACAATAAACTTTAAATAACACTTACTGTAATGTGTAAACCTTCCCTCTGTAACATCCCCATTATGGATGTTATTTGTTTTTATCTAGCTTATTGCATCGTTCCAGGTGACGTAATACACTGGATGTGTTTAGCCATTCGGCCTCATTGGAGGTAAGAAAAATAGATTGCTGTACATATGTTGATTCTTTTATTATGATAGGGGATTTTTTTGTTTTAGAATAAAGTAGAATTGTTTCAAAAAATAATTTGAGGAGATTAACAAGTTTTCCATTAGTATAGTTGTTCTTTCTGTGTGGACCTCTTTAGATAACAAACTAGAGATTTTTCACATGACAATGTTTTCACAAAGAGATAATGGTTTATCCCCAACTTATAAAAGCGCCAAAAACAAGTCAGCGTTAAAATACACTTTCACTTTATTTATGGTTGCTGTTGATATTTGTTATTTAAAAACACAACCAGTTTTCTTCTTAAGTATCTGAAATACATGAAAATAAATGCAAAGTGTCTATACCACTGCTACTTTAAAGACCATATTTTTTATACACTGTCTCCATTTTGTTTTGTCTATGTTCCTGTTTGAAAATCTGAGACATGAAGACTTCATGGATCCCTATATGGTTCGTTATTTTGTGGAAGAATTGTTACCTTAAAATGGCCTTAAAGACTATAGTTTTGGTGTCTATTTAATCATACATTGGAATAATTTTGGGTGGTAAATACTGCCTGATATGTGCCATAATATTCTATTTTTTTCTGAATACAAAAGGTTTGTATGTTAATGGTAAAAGCACAAATGAAGCAGACTGTTGTGTTATTTGTGGTATTTCCAAATGGATTGTTTCAGAAAGTCATACATATGATGGACTACTCAACAAAGAGTAAATTGCAGGGAATTTCAAACTTTAGGCTAGTGTAGCTGAGTTGGAAATATTCTCCAATGCAGCTGAATGGGAGCATGTTTCCAACTTTTCTACTTTGCCCTTAAATGGGCAGTCCAGTCCCCAACCTCACTTTGGTGAAGTTGAAGACAATTGCTTGCATAGTGCACAGGCTTTTTTCAGTGTGATTTGATGCAGGCATTCTGCATAAATCACATGTTTAATATTTGACTCAAGTCCTCCCCCAGTGATTACTCTGCATGTATAAAACAGGTACTGCCGCACTGATTATATGGACACTGAGCATATAAAGTTTTGTTTCATTTAGCCACTTAATGTGCTGCTGGAATACAATGCATTGTGTGGAATCTATGTAACCTTTCTCTTGTACATGTAGGATCTCTTAACAGTGCAATATATTGTCTGATGACATCACTAGAGAGACAGGAAATTCCATTAATTTGAATAACATTATTCTCATTGATTCCTTCAGCAAAACAAACAAACAAGGAAATTGACTTTTACTCATGTGGGCAGCCCTGGTTTCTTGCAAACTGCCGGAATTTCACAATTCCATCTAACTGTAAGTATTTCACAATTTAAGCCATGCAAAATGTAAAACATGCATTTTACATTTTTGGGAGAGGTCTTGAGTAAAGTATAAAAAATGTGATTTATGCAGAATACCTGCATCAAATGACACTGGAAAATAGCCTGTGCACTATACGAGCAGTAGTCTTCATCTTGCACCAAAGTGAGTTTGGGGACTAGACTATCCCTTTAAGATATAAATTTAATGACAGTAGTTACAAAGGCAACAGATCCACTTTCAAATGTAATTATGATGTAAAACTGTAATGTTATCACTTTATAGGAAATTAAAATACATTCTATACTTTGTGCTGGCCAAGGATTTTATTTGGATTGGCCATATTTTAATGTATACCTCATCTGAGGACAAGTTCACTTTAAGAAGTATAAGGAAACCTTTTTAATTTGCACTGTAAAGCACACCCATGAAAGTACTTGACAAATTCACCTAATACCTTGTATTCATTTGCACATATTATTTTTCAGTTGATATTATTAGAAGCAGTTTGTATACATTATAATCAACTAATGTTCTTAAGCTTAGTGTAGAAAAGCTTTAACATATCACTATTTATTGCCTAAATACTGATTTTCAACAACAATGTAAATTAACCCTATAAGTATTCCTTTGATAAAAGCCTAGCTGTCTGTGAAATCAGATACACAAGAATTATCTCAAAGTCCCAAGGAGTATATATTAAAATAATTCACTGTATGTCAACTTCCCATGCATTAAATCCATTTTTTTCTTCTGTTCTTTTTTAAACAGAATTTCTAAGCTTTGGAAATTGTATTCGCTTTTATATTTTCACTGTTCACGTTTACTGCGGAAGTTACTTTTTTTTCAGTGGTTTATATAAAATATAACCTACATCATAAGAAAAAAAGTATATTTTCCATGTACAGCAGGATTCAGAATGTAATCCTGTGGTCATGGTTGCATATTACTTTTTTAAACCCAACGGACAAACGGGTTTCTTTTCTGGACATTTATATTGACATTCCTGTGGCCGATATGTGCAATGAATGAGTTAAGCCTCCACGATCAGTTTACACCACGCCCAGGGAGACACTATAAAAGCAAGATTGAGAGGAGGAGTTGGCATGCATGTGATGAAGCCGTATTGGGTGAAACGCGTCATGTGCGCCGACGCCACACACCCGGAAGTAACCTATACCAGTACTTACACGGAATACTGAGCATGCAGAACAGCTTTGTATACGTGAGCTTTTATGTTTTTTATATTCAAATTAAATATGTTACCCTTTTTAACCCCCTCTCCACTTGCTTGTTGTCATTTAGAGCATTAAAAAAAATATATAGATCTCTATTCATGGAAACAGAAAGACATCTACAGGATAGAGGATTTGATTCAAAACTCATAAATAAAGACTTTTATGATATTACTGGAGGAATATGATCAACCTAACAATGAGTGTTTCAGATGTACTGATTCCTAAACAATCAATCAAATTTAGTAAGTTATTGACACAATTACTTAATAAAAAGGATTACAAACATCTAATTTCATTATCACTGGATCTAATAAGATTCAATAAAGAGGCTAGCCCCCCAACTATAAAGAAATGGGAAAAGGAGTTAAAGATAGGGATAGACCTCAGCGAATGGTATATGGCACCTATAAGCATGTTCACTGTCTTAATCTGAATGAGACCCAATACAAAGTGATGAATAGATGGTATTTAGTTACTGTAACAAAAATGTTCTCTGATTCACCATCGATGTGCTGGAGATGTCAGTCTTACAGAGGAGATTTTCTCCATAAATGGTGGGAGTGTCCCATCATGTTAAGATTCTGGAAAAAACTATCTCAGATGTTGATAGAAAAAATAGAGCCGTTATGGAATCTAACTCCAGAAAGAGCATTATTACATATTCATTTTCCAAACTCCACTAATCGGAATTTCCCCTTTCTTGTCCATCTTTTGACCACCGTTAAACTATTGATAAAGAAAAATTGGAAATCTTCGGAACCAATAATATGGGTAGAGATTAGATCTCAACTGTTATACCAATGTCAGATGGAGAAAGGAATAGCCTATCAGAAGATCAAGTGCAGACACAACTTCTATTACTGGGATGAATGGGTGATACAATTGAATATTTGGGAATGGGATCCGAAATAGGATGTTACCCAAGAATACAATGTTGGGGTGCACTCTCCCCATGGCACCCAGACCCCTCTGGATGAAAAAAGGGAAAATATATGATAGAGCGCACTTTATACAGTAGTTTAACGGTGTAAATAAGATATATATGTACATATATAATTATTCTTTTTTATGGATATAACTTGTTAATATGAAACAATTATTGCTAAATACTTTTTTTAGGTTTCTACTTCTCTAATAAAGATTCAAAATAAAAAAAAAAAGAAACATTGTTGATTATCCATATAAATGTGTAGGACAGTTGTTTATAATGTTTTTGACACTCTATACGTACCATAAATAAGACTCAACTGGTGAAAACATAATACTTGCATCTCACCAGAAAAATAAAACAAAAAGCCATACAGATTATATACAATCACAGCTACAGACTATGTCATAATGGCAAATAAATCTACACATACAAGAAAATATAGAGACTAACACTTTGGAGCACAATACATTTCCCTAAAGGGAAACAACTGTATACGTTTTTGACTCTTTTTCCGATACCTTTGGAAAAAAATATAAATTGAGTATAAAGTAGAAAATAGAATTAGATTTACTTATTCTGTTGGAAATGAAAAGCCTCGGAAGAATATCAAATGTAACAAAAGGAATGAGAGGGCATCCCCAAGGATCATATTTAAAGCTATACACAAAAAAGTCATCAGTAAACATGAAGAATAACACACTAAAGATTACACTGTTATGCAGAAAAATAAGTAACAATATTGATATCCAAATGAGGTTTATTTGCAAATAGAGCTTCAAAACACATAAATATATGCCATTTCTATCAGAATTTGCAATGGTCTGATTTAAATCACATAATCACAGGCATCCAGCCACAATCTTATTCTCCTCCATGGGACACATTGTTTTCCAGTTAAAACTGCAGGCAATGGAGAGTACTATATTTTGTATACTTGGATATAATTAGGAGAAGATATTGAAACAACAGAAATTAAACTGGATGTACAAAATCAATTTAACTATAGTAAAGAGGAAAGTAATCTGGTAATTTTAACCATTCATTGCATGTGATGTTATCCCAGTAAACAATGCATACAATAAAAACAATAGTAAACAATGGAACTCCTTGTATCAGAGGTGCAATAGTCATTACTAAGAAGCAGGAAGGGCATAGCCTCATGTGCGGAACTACTGACCTTAGTAGTCTGATTGTGGAATAGACTTACCCAAACAGCGCATGAACATGAGGGTGCAGTAAGCAACTGAAAAATGGCATAGGTTCAGAAGCAGCAGTTATACAAAGAAAATCTAGGAACAATAGGTGAGTAACGAAGACTGTGAAGCAGTCCATTAGATGGGAGCTGGATAAAGTAACAAATGTAACAAAGATGAAGAATAGAGGAGACAGAGTGATGCTTACAGAATAGGGGGCACCAGTTTTTGGGGACACGAGAGTGCACTTTGGCTGTGTCCTTTAGAAGGTTAACAGGTAGAAGCAATGTATAAATATGCACAAATGCAATACATTCCCGTTTTCCACTCTAATAGGTGCTTTTTCATTGTATTTATGGATGTGAATGCTATACTCTGTGTATGAAAAAATTACTTTGGACCACCCACCTCCCTTACTAGATCTTGAATACATTTCTAGGGTTTATGAAACATACCTCACATTCCAATTTATGGTCAGTAATTATAGTGCAGTCACTTGACCTAACCAAAAAGTTCTTCCATTTAACATTGGACAAGATATTCAGAATTGAATTGCTATCCATGAGATAAGGTCTCTATTTCATTGCTGAACCCTAGGGAACACAAAATGTTAAATTTTACATGAGCCAAGAGCGTGTAATAAACTATCCCTATTTAAGGAATAGGGGATTAGTCATGTGGAGATATGTTTATTTTGTAATAAACAGAGAGGTGAGGTTTTAGTTTTGGCACTCAGTCTGTGGTACACATAGGAAACTGACTAATAGGACATGGGCTAATGAGATCAGGAATTACACCAATATAAGTAGTAATTTGTAAATAAAATAATCCCTGAAAATCAAAAACAACTGTTTGTCCATGGTCTTCCTCAGATCGTTAAGGTCTTGTGGATGTATACCATCTGGTCCTAGGATTTTGTGTACCTTAACACCATGTGTCAGTCACATACTTTCTGTGACTTTTCTATAAAATTAGCTTGCAGGTTCTTGACCACTGGATATTCTGTGATAAAAACAGAAGAACATTAATTATTTAAAATATAAATCCCAACAGGCCATCTTACCCATATCAGATAACAAAGATCCTTATGGCAATAGACACAAGTGGTTACTCTATCCTGATCCTCCTGGATCTCTCAGTGGCATTTGACACCACTGACCATAGGATTTGTAATAGAGTTGCATCACATCTGTGGTCTAGGCTGCATAGTTCTCAACGGGTTTAAATCTCCCCTCACTGGTAGATCACAGGGAGTAACATAACAATCAAGCTCATCAGCACAAACATAATCTTTGGAGTTCCACCAAGATCCATCTTGTCCCCCGTGGTATTCACATTTACTTGCTACCACTGGGGAACATCATCTGACAAGATATCATTGATACGCTGATGACACACTGCTAATCCTTTGCTATGTTTACCTGATTCCCTATCACTCTGTGGTCAGGGCCGTGAGCAAAAGATGCTGTTTTGGTGCTTTGGTCCTTAAAGACCAAAGCACCATCAGACGTGAAGGGGTTAAAGTGCCTTATTGTATGCTTTCTTTTATTGTATTTTTGCTAACGTTATGAGTTACTTATGCGTTTTTTTTCTTATTTTCTTTTGTGTTTTAAGACTGGCAACTGGTATGTGTGCTGTGATCAAATGTGTTATATACTACTAGCTTCATTTATATAAAGGTCTCTTTGAGGTTTGTATAACCTCTATTGTTTCACTCAATACACTATTGCAATGTTATTAAAGCTAGACTTTTTCTGCTCTCCAGCCCCATTGAATGTTATTGATATTACACAGATAATATTCATAGTTCATTGCTATGCGTTTTACTGTAAATTTTGATATTGTACCCTTCACATATTGTACATATTTTGTTGAGGGACTTCAAAAGCCTATCCATTTAAAATTCAATGCTTAATTTAAGAAACCATGATCCTTTGTATTTGCTTTGTTTTGTATGTGCAGAATGTTAAAGAATCCAGAAAAGGGTCTGCTTTTCAATGATCCAAGAAAAAAAAGAAAAAGATCAGCAGTAACAAAATGAAGGCCTTGGCCAAGGATCTAAACGTTAGAGAAATGCATTGTTAACACTGTGTTCAATTTTTGTTCTGGCAGCTAAGCTTTGAACAAGCTGTAATCTGTGCAGACCTCCTTCTGGCTATCCTGCCAGCAGTGATTTAACACATTAAGCCAAAGCGAAATAAGTATTAGCAAAATCAACTTTGCAATAGCACATCACAAACTGTATTTGTAAAATGTTCATTGCATATGTGCATGTATAATTGCATTATTATGATTAGTATTATTATTATTATTATTATTATTATTATTATTATTATTATTATACATCAAATATTATATATGTACAATATACATAACCAACCCAGAATCACACATATGTCTACAGTTTTTTTTAATATCCATGCAAAGTTTTTGTAAAAGGATATACATAATTATACCTTCAAACCAAACATTTCATTCGTACAAGGGGACCACTTGTGGGAGTGCCTACATTTCTGGTTATGGGTGGGGCTTTATCAGTAGTTTTTTGAGGAATTTATGGTCAATTGATCTATAATCCACATTATAGTCACATCAAACAGTTTATGAGCTCTTAAACCTATTGTTTTTATTAAGGCTACTTTCAAACACCCTTCTAGGATATTAGAATTGGAGATAAAATCACATTACATGGCCATATTACATTACGATAAAATAACTGTTTGGGTCCGTACACTCTTGAAAGTATCGGGTGCAACGAGGGAGTGTCACCCACGCTCATTAATCAGTAGAGAAATTAGGAGACTCAGCACACCGTTCAAGGAGTTTAATCCACAGAAATGCGACGTTTCAGCTCTGTGATGAGCTTTTTTCAAGTCATATTACATTACATTACCATTTATTTATATAGCGGCAACAATTTACGTAGCGCTAGATACAGAGCATAGAAGGGAACAACATACTAAGTTAGACAAACTAGAACAGACTGGTACGTAAGGTAGAGAGCCCTGCTCTCAAGCTCACAATATTATGCTTAACACAACACTATGCCAAAGTACTCCAATGTTGTTGGAGTAACACTTCATTACTTTTGCATATGTGGAGCTTAAACTCTTTAATTATATTACTTAACCAGAGACAAAAGGCCTAGGGATTTACTATCAGTGACATCACAAGGGGGTGACACCCATGCTGCCAGCATCATCCTGCAGCACATCACGCTGCTGCACTTTTTTCTTTTTTTTTTTTATGGCAGCCGTGCGGCTTCAATAAAGTTAAGAAAAGAAAAAAAAAGCCACCAGAGTTTCCCTCCTCCGTGCAGGAGGGAAGATTTTTTTTTCTACTGGTGTGACCTGGGCCCGCTGGGCCCCCTGGACCTCCTGGGCCTGGGACCCCAGTAATGCCCCTCACCACCTGATGGTGGGCCTGCTCCTGTGTGTTCCAAAATTAATGTGGCTCCTGTGTGAGGCATAATTAATGGGGCTCCCGTGTGAGGCATAATTAATGGGGCACTTGTGTGTGGTATAGTTTTGGGGCTCCTGTGTGTGGCATTATTAATGGGGCTCTTGTGGGCATATTTAATTGGCTCCTGTTTGCAGACAGTTCTGCAATTGGCCAATTGATTCCATGTGTGTAATTTGATGTCATTTAAGGCAAATATGAATTTTAAACAAATATAAAACACATGTACTGCAGTTTAAATTAAATTGTATTACTCTGGAGCTCAGTGATTTATGTGCTTCCATAAAAGAGAGACAATAGAGTAGGAAAGTGGGACTGGGAATAAAATAGGTACTGTGCCTCCTACATTGGGCACTTGGGAGGTGTGCATATTTATTGAATCTTTACATTTTTAGTAAAACAATATCTCTGTAAAGTAACATGAGGTTGTAATTTTAAGTCTAAATGACTTAAAATATAAACAGCAAAACTGGACATATGTGTTGCTTAGCAACAAAGATAGCATGAACCACAGAGCAAGTCAAAATACAAAATCATTCATACATTGACTCTGTATAATGGAAAAAAATAAACTATGGACTACGTATCCCCTTAAAATATAAGAACATTTACTCCTTAAGTACTAAGAATATTCATACATTTCATTAGAGAATTTGCATTCATGAATAGCATTGTTCCATTGATATCTGCTACTTTGTATTTGATTGGTTTAAGACTTTGCCCTTTTTGTTGGCTGTGAGACAGACTCCCTGGTACCCCGGCTTTTTACATCTGTCAAACCTCTGCTTCTTTGCTAAGATACGACCCAAAGGGAAGTTGCTCTAATTCACCAGGCAAGATCAATGTATAGAGTCAAGCAGGAACTGAGTTTATTGGACAGAAAAACAGCTTTTACACAGTTAAAAAAGGGGGATAGTCAGCACATGGACAAATATGACACAATGACTAAATACCTGAACGATACAAAACACGTCAGGCATTTTTTGTGCTGCATGTAGGGCCAAGTTTTTTTTTCCAATTTTTTGATATGTACCGTATTTATCGGCGTATAACACACACTTTTTCTCCCTGAAAATAGGGGGGAAATGGTGTGTGCGTGTTATACGCCAAAAAAAAAAATCTAAAACTTACCTTGTTCCTGCTCTGTCCCCTGGTGCTCTGAAGCTGCGTGGCTGTGAGGGAAGCGTTGTGAGCTTCCCTCCAGCCGCGCTGAACAATAAAGTTTGTTTTAAAAAGCAGGAACAAGGTAAGTGCTGGGGTCTGGGAAAGGGGGGGAGGAGGGTGGCATAACGAGCATACTAAGGGGCAATATCCTGGCATATTGGGGGCAATATCATGGCATATTAAATGGCATATTGGGGGCAATATCATGGCATATTGGGGGCAATATCCTGGAATATTGGGGGCAATATCATGGCATATTAAATGGCATATTGGGGGCAATATCATGGCATATTGGGGGCAATATCCTGGCATATTAAATGGCATATTGGGGGCAATATCCTGGCATATTAAAATGGCATATTGGGGGCAATATCCTGGCATTTAAAATGGCATATTGGGGGCAATATCCTGGCATATTAAAATGGCATATTGGGGGCAATATCCTGGCATATTAAAATGGCATATTGGGGGCAATATCTGGCATATTAAAATGGCATATTGGGGGCAATATCCTGCATATTAAATGGCATATTGGGGGCAATATCCTGGCATATTAAAATGGCATATTGGGCTTCAAAGTTCTTTATTTGAAATTTAATTTTTTTTTCCTGAAATTTCCTTCTTAAAATGAGGTGCGTGTTATACGCCGGCGCGTGTTATACGCCGATAAATACGGTAATTTTTTTCCATTAAAGTATAATAGTGTTTATATTATTTCATGCCCTGTCACCCACATTGCACACCCATTACATGCCCCATCACTGCATTACATGCACCATTACATGCCCATCACCCACACTGCACACACATTAAATTCCCCATTGCCCTATTACATGCCTCATTATCCCATTACATGCCCCATCACCCCCATTACATGCCTTATCACCCCCATTACATGCCTTATCACCCCCATTGCATGCCTTATCACCCCAGGACTTACCCCGGTCTGTAATGTAGGGAGCCCAACAGGAAGCATGGTAGGTTACCTGGGCTTGCAGGCAGTGTGCTGGTAAGGGAATATCTCCCCAGCCATTATCGCTGCTGGCAAGCTGCATTTTTGCCACCCCCCCATTACATGCCTCATCACCCCCGTTACATGCCACATCACCCCCATTATATGCCCAATCAACCCAGGACTTACCCTGAGCAGTGCTGATCCATGGTGTCTAACATCAGATATCTGGGGTCACGTGACCTCTTGTCACTCACCCATCAAGCTGCACAGGTAGCCCAACAGGCAGCATTGTAGGTTGTTTGTGCATCTGTGCTCGTAGGCAGAATGCTGGTGAGCGATCAGCCATTCTCTCTGCTGGCATTTTTTAAGGGACGGCGTTTATTGCCACACTCCCAGGCAGACAAAACAAGTATCACCCTAGGCTAAATACAGTGCTGTTTATACCCCAACAAAACACAATAACGCCAAGTCTGCATCCACAATCAACATAGTCCCTAGTACTTGAGGTAACATGGTATACTGTGTTGACATAGCAAACTGTTGTCAGAAAATTAGTACAAAAATACACCCCCGCTCAGTATTCCCCCAACATAACATACAAGACCGATCTAGTTAGGTTAAACAAAATGAGCACGCTTACATTAGTAACATGCATACAGTATTTATATATTACAAGATCAGATAAAAATAGATTTAATAATGACATTTAAACAGTTTAACTCAAACTCAAACAATAGAAAACATAAACATAATTTAATTTGGTGCCAGAATATCTGTCTGTTAAGGGAAGTCTGTGAAGGGGCCAGTGATTATAGCTTATCTAGGAGCTTTTGACTTCTGACAAGGTCCATAGTCTCTAGGCAGGAGGCTGGCCCCCTGTGCCAGCCAGGGGTAAGAGTCACAGTGGGTACTGTGACAGGTATCAATTATTGAGAGGATTTTTAGTGTGTCTAGGTTATCAGACTGCTGATTATTTGAAAAAGAATAAAGTGTTTATTGGCATACTCACAAATTGTCTTAAAATTGCTCATATTCATTTTATTATGTGTTAAAAAGTAATAAAGTAAGAACTTCTCTTTCATTATATAATACATAATAATTGTGGTGAATAATATATCAAGTTATAAAAACAAGTTTCAATTTTAAGAATGGCACAGACACCTTAGAAATTATAAAATAAACTTTGAACATTATATTGCTTTAAAATACAGCAATTTTAATTCTTAATAAGAACAGAATTGGCATGACATATCCTAAATTTTTTCCATGTATAAGACTCCCTTAAATATATGTCAAAACATTTTATTTTTGCATTGAAATAACTGATTGTAAACATTTTGTAAACAGCGTGGAGTAGCACTGTATTAGTAGTAGACAATTGGGTGGTGTATAGGGGGTTAGGACAGAGAAGTGGAAAAGTGGGATCAGTTCATCAATTTTCCCTGGAATCAGCAATTCGGTTAAAGGAACTCTCTCAAGCAATTACTTCGGTGTATAAGATGACCCCCAATTTTTGCTCTAACATTTTTAGAAAAAAAGGTTGTCTTATACATGGAAAAATACAGTAATTATTTTGGTTCACTCGATACTCAAATATTGAATTTTTTTTCTGGATTACAAAATATGAAACCTAACATGTTTCACCCCAGAGGTCTTCCTCAGAGGTATTGTGGTAATTTAACATCATTTGTAATTTTTATGGTCATACTCATCTTTTGATAAATTCACTGGTAAATAGTCTTTTGTACTGATACGGAGAGTAGATTTCTAACTGCTATTCAGTGAATGGATGTAAATCTAGATGCTGGATCATTTTGAGTTGATGCCAATAAAGAGAATGAAGTGGCATCTGGTAATCTTGATTCTCTTGTTTCCTGCAACCGGCAGTTGAAGCAAACTGTAAATCCTCATAGATACATGCTATAGAGGTTTCAAATTTTCTTACATATGTTTTCATTAGCTCACCACTTAAAAATTTTTATTTTGTACATTTTTATATTTGTAGACTGCTGAATATTAGTGTTCTTTTTCTCTGTTTGAAACTTCCCAAAATGTTTTTCTAGTTTTTATGCCCGTGACATTTATTCATATAATACTAGCTTATTTCTATTTTTTTACGCAAGTCTGTATAGTTTTTGAAATGTATAGTTCTTTTTTTTTTTCTAATTCTTTCCAGTTAGTAGAACACACTGAGTACAAAAAATGTTCTGATTACATGAAAATTTCCTGAAACTAAGATCTAACATTGTGAATTCAATAGATAGACATATTAATTTAGTAAAATAATTATTATTCTTATAATATTTTTTAATCTTACTCAAATTTTATAATAGAAAGTTTAAAATTATGTATTTTTAATAAACAATCCCATCATTCATTCTGTTTGACTTTTTATTCTTGCTCTCTGGCTGCACCTTCAGCGACTAAGGAGGGAGGAGGGGGTGGACCTGGCTGCAAATCCCATTGAGGAATAGTTAATCACTAAAGGATCTTTCTCTATAGTCTTTCCAAGGGGGCAACATATCAAGATATCTTTCATATTGTTGTTTATCATAGAAGAACCCAGCTTCCATTTTATATTGAAAATCTATTTGTTGTGTTACCTCTGACCAGGAAAAAACCTCCATTACATTTCCAGTTTCTGGCTAAAATTTTGTTAAAATTGTGAGTAGTTGTGATGTGAGTAGTTAAAGCTCTTTGAGTTTTATTTCCCGGATAATAAACAAAAAGATTTGAGGTGACAAGACTTCATCTAATATGGAAATATCATTAATAAGTGTTGTGTTTTATAAATTATGTGCTTGAATTCTGGACAATCCCACTATATGTGGGAGAAAGTGCCATTGATAGTGCCACACCTCCAGCAAAGTGGGGGAACCTTAGGATTAACCCCTTAATGCATTTGGACGTATATATACGTCCTGAAAATCATGGTCCTTAAGGAACATGAGGACGTATATATACGTCCTCCGTTTTCATGTAGTGTTGCGCTCCTTAGCGGATCCGAAGCAGCCTCTGAGAGGGCTTTCAGCCCCCCCTAGACCCCCCTGCGTGCATACGATCACCGCGAATGTGATCATATGCGCGTTAACACACATAGGCAGTGAAAGCTGATCACTGCCTATGCGTGTTAAAGTGTTGCAATCTATCGAGGCATCATGCATCACATTCTGTGCCCCCCTGGGCACCGCGATCACCCGGTGATCGCGGGTGTGTGCTGTTTCGGAGGAGCATGCTCCTCCGATACAGCGTGCCCAGAGGAGAGCGACAGAAGACAGAAAAAAAAAATCTCTTCCGTCGCTCTGAAACAGCTACTTGACTGCCCCTACAGGGAGTTAAGTATATTACAGTTAAAAAAAAGAAAATTAATTAAATTAATTAATTAAATAAATGGAAAAAGCTAACCCTTGATCTACTGAACTTAGATCTAGGGTTAGGGTCATAAATAGGGTCATAATTAGGGTTAAAGGGGGGTTAGGATGATTACAAGGGTTAGATTAAGGGGTGGGGGTCAATTTAGGGTTAGAGTAAATTTAGAGTTGGGGTAAATTTAGGGTTCGGGTTAAAAAATCACTGTAGAAGAAAATGGTTAGAAAAAATACACTAATATTGTTTATTGCCCTATTACGTGAAATAAAACATAGACAAACAAGGAAACATTGATATTACTAAACTCAGTACAAATAGTAGAAATATATAGACAGGGTCTTTTTTACCATTTGTAAAAAATCAGGTCAAAGTTGGAAAAAGTGTTTTTTTTATGGCATATTTTCATCATATTTTATATTTTTTTAATAGTAAATGATATCATATGATGAAAATAATAGTATCAAATGAAAGCCCTATCCGTCCTTTAAAAAATGATATATAATTTGTGTGGGTGAACTGAACAAAAAGAAAGAAATTCACAGTTCAGTAAACATTTGACAAAAATAATGGAATTCTGGTCTTCAAGGCACATCAACTGCAACATAGCACTCGGTCACTAAGGGGTTAATCTTATTAAGTCTAGGTACTAGATACCACCTCAAAATTATTTTGTAATGTGTCTCTATTAGGCTGATATAATGTATATTTTTCCTCACTTAGGTTGCCCCACTGACCCAATCTTCCAAGATAGGGAAAAATCCAATCCTTCTCCCATTTTCTCTAAGGCACCTACTTCTCCTGTGGCCTCAAATGATATGACATTTTTAATTCTGAGATAACTAAATATTTCCCTTGGTGAGAGTTCACAACTATTTTTGATGGTATTAAATGGAATTAAACTAGGTGTTATTGCAAGTGCTGTGGGTGCAAAGTGGTGCTGTGGACTTAAGTGGGTGCAATCAAGTACTGTGGGTGCAATGGCAAGTGATGTAGGATAAAAATGAAAGGAGGACTGGAGAAATGGAGTGAAGGGGAACAGAGAAAGTAAATAATAATTAGCAATGCATTTTTTTCAAAATACATTTCATTATCCCTTAACTATACCTTAGAACTCTCCCCCACTGACACACACCATGGTGTCCAGAGACCTGTTCCTTCCATGCAGGCTTTCCATACTCAGGGCTGAGGTCATATCACCATGCTCTCCTGTGATTGGCTCTTTGAAGATTGACATCAGCAGGTCTCTGCCAGAAGATGGGCAAAATACTTTTACACTGTGTTATGTGTTACAACCTTTATATAAATGACTACAATCTCATCATATATACTCTATTTATGTTAGTATTACCTTACTATGGAGTATATGCAATAACTTGTATTCATATTTAGATTTACTCATATCAAAACGAAGTAATCCCAACTGGTTAGCCTAATTTTAAGATCATGTTTAAGAATATTTATCATTCCAATTTATTTTAATATAAACTATTTCTTCCTACATCTATTTAAATGTATCATCTTATTATACTACTAAATTTGATTGTTCTAAATTGTGTCTCTGCTCCGTGTCCCTATGCCATAAATTAATATTGGCTAAATGAAAGTTGTGCAGATATCCATATGGTCAGCCCTCCGTTTGTTTACCCTTTCAAATATCATTTTTGCATCCATCCATTTGGTATACTTTTTTTATTCATTGAGTTGATATAGGGTTTCCAAGTTTAGCTGAAATTCGTTCCGTCTTTCTCCAAGTGCTATTGTAAAGAAATCAACAATTTTACTTTTCAAAAGACATAGGCTCAGATAATCTGGGTTTATTTAAGGTATAAACATACTTTTTAAACTAGTAGAATAGAGAAGTATACCAATCTTAGAAAGATTTTTGGAGTATTTTCTGGTATATCATAATTGCCTAGAATGTAGTTTTTTCCTAACAAAAGTCTGAAAGGATTGCATTTTGGGACAATCCAAAAATTTCTGTTTTATTTTTTATGTACATCTTTCAAAAGCCTCTACACAGATGAGGTGACTAAGATCACCTGTAATATCATATAAATAGAGTAACAAATCAACATATCTAGAATTGCTAATACAAATGTGACAAAGAAGAAGATTGTGGCAGCTTTTTTTTGGGATATGACTTGATCATTATAATGTTCTATAGCAGGTGTCAGTCTAAATTTAAGTTTGATGTTTGGGTGAAATCCAAGTTCTGGTACGTCAATGAAATTTATTTTCTACAGATGTCTGTTGAAAATTATTTTATTTTAGTTCTATTAAAACATATTTTGCTATCATTTTTGCAAAAGATAATTATTGTTGAATTTTCAAGACCCTTGTGACAAAAAAAAAAAAAACTATATGAGACTAGGCAGAGTGTGTACTACTGGTAATAAATATAAATCTTCCAGATAGCATTACTGTCACAAATTAAATTTCTATGGATGTCTAAACAAGAATTAAATCAGCAGTAATCAAAAGTAATGTAAGTTTTTTAAAATTGTGTGTGGAAAATAATATAGGCATATAAATAGTAAATAAATATTAAATAACAGTTTGTCTGTTAAAATTGCTGCTGGTTAAATTAAAACAATAATTCTATAACCCCATTTACAGGCTTCTTCCTGTGTGCAGGCAGACACATTGAATCATAGGTGATGGTACATTTTACCAAGGACTAATCAAAATTTTATAGATGAAACAAAGTAACCAGGAAAAGGTAGTGTCCACTCAGGCTCCCACATATCCATGACGAGGTCTACAAAAAAAAAGGTCAACAAATGATGTCTAGTTCCCTGATAACTAAAGTGTTAGTACAATTTTAAAAATACATATAAATTAATATGCCCACCTTCACCTTATTGGTTAAATCTATTTACCCTGCTACATATTAAAATTCAATTTAGATTATTTTTTTTACCTTTCCTTTTCAGAGAAAAAATTGTCAAGACTTACTATGGTATGCAATCCTCTTGGATTTCATTGGATGCCAGTTTTGTAGAATGTGAATGAACCAGGAACTATGAATGAGCATTTACAATTCATTTAACCTTTTAAAATCACTGTTGCTGAAATACACTGATTGGTGAACACTTTTATATATATATGTAAAACCAGGATCATTTCAAAGGAGGACAAATTTATTTTTAAGATTTTTTTATAAATATAAATTATTGGACATGTTTTGTTTATTTTTAAACGTTTCCCCTATTTCTTTTGCTTTTACAGTAGCATTGCTTTGAACTGTTCTGTGGTAGCCATAGAATTACAACAACTGGAACCATTTCAGTTGCATTACCACAATTATTCTAACACAATATAAGCATGAAAATTAGCTCAAGTAATGTCTACAATTTCAAAAAGATGCATTTTACTTTCATGAAACTTTTAACAAACTATAGAAAGCTAATACAAAACAAGAAATTCATTGATGTACTAAAATGGAATTTAATGATAAAGACTCTTTTGTAGGCATTTTATTGAATAGAGTTGGGCTGTTTCAAAGAAACAAATGTGTTGATGGATTGCAAAAGAATTTCCAAATAATACCTTAAAATTAACTGATTAGAATTCATTCATGGTGATATATTTAAGCCCTATTTATAAAATCTATTCTGTTGCTCAAAAAAAAAAAAAAAAACAATTTAAAAAATGAAATGCAGCTGTTTACCAAATTGATCATTTCCATTAGTTCTAAAAAGCTTCAATAGAATTTAAAATTGTATTCGTTGTATCTAAATAATGCTGGGCATTTGAACTAAAGGTGACCCTAACTATTGTTTTCTTTTTATTAATGACAAGGGAAAAAAATGTGAACAGAAGGGAAACAACATAAAAGATTAAAAAATAATAATAATAAAAAAAATGCATCAAAATTGGATGATTAGAAATTAAAGACTGCAAAATAGGATCGTGTTGTACTGTAAAAATGTTTAATAAAGACATCTGGAACTAATCTTAGCAGAGGGATTTACAATCTTAAATGTTAATCATGGTTTAATTACCAATTATCTGCAGTTTTTTTTTTTAACATTGCTATAATCTGCATGTCTGTCATATGCAATATGACTATGGAATGCTTTTAGTCCCTAGCAAATTTGACTTTTACTGTAAATGGGCACAATCGTAAAAGAATATTCAGAGGAATAAACAAAGTTTGCTTCATTGTAAAGGGGAATAAAACCTGTGATAGTGATCTATAGCCATTGAATGTAATCACTCTGTTTGTCCTTTGCTTTAAGGTTAAGTCTTTTTATTTCTTATCCTATTCTAATCTATTGTGCATAAAAAACAGATGAATTTATGCAAATAGCAAGGAATGACACCTTCACCTACAAGAACTCTAACTTTATTCTACTGAGCAACCCATATACCGTATTTCAATCGAAATCTAATCTAATTTGTCCTGGCTATTCTATGTGTGTGTATATATATATATATATATATATATATATATATATATATATATATAATTTATTGTTTATTGAGAATTTCAAATATGGAAGAGGGGAAGGATATAGGAAGAAGAAAGAGTTAATTAATGAACATATCAATATTTTATAATTACATCAGGTTTTTAACTTAATTTTCAAATTCTTATTATATTTTTATGGTATATATATATATATATATATATATATATATATATATATATATATATATTCATATTTACTATATAAGCCTAACAAATATACATTTCTTATATTATGTAGAAACCATTTCCTTATTAAAGTCAGTTTTATTTAAAGACTTTTAAACATGCATCAGTAAAATAGTCAAAAGAATACAATGGATTTAATTGCATCTATGTCTGTACTCTGGAGATAACATTATTGCCTCCTAATTGTGGAGTACTCACTTTTATAAAGATCACACTTAAAGGGACACTCCCACCAAAAAATGAAACGGTTATATTTTTTTTATTTTGTATTGTTGATTTCAGATATGTCTTTTGTTTTTGTTATGTGACTGTATTTAATAAAATATGTAACTATACAAGTGTGACTGGGTGCCGCCATTTTGTGAAACATGGTATTTGTAGGTGCCAAGTGACTTTACAGCACAAATTTCTCACTTAGTCAGAATTATGATCATAGACTTGCATTGAATGAGAGGGTAATGTAACTATTACATCACAAGGGGACTGAGTTATGATCCTGTTATCGGGTTAATCTGCTTTCTTTGTGTTGGAAGGAAGGTTAAAAAAAGGTTGTACACAGTCACATAGACCTGCCCACTATGACACTCAGGAGCCAATAATAAAGCAGGGAAGTGTCTAATGACATCATCATGGAGGCTTTGGCCACATTTGTAAAGTGAGACTGACTAGAAGATTTTGGACAATGTTGCATCATGGGAAATATTCACAAAATGGAGCCAGGAGATAAACAGCTAATTTTATTTTTCATTTTATATGCAATTAATTCAATCATAAATATATTTAAAAAAAACAGTGGTATTTGATTTATACATGTGTTTGTTTTAAATTACCAGGTTATCTAGTTACTTCTTATGTAAGTGGTAGTGTCGCATTAAGGCCAAAGAATGGAGTTGGAAAAATTCTCTCATTCATCTGCACTGGGGAATTTTTCCAACTGAAGTTTGCAACTCCCATCTCATTTCCTTGCTATTCTCTCTTTATTAAGCAGATCATATAGAATATTAAAATGTACATTGGTTGAAGTGAAACTCATTTACTTCAGCTATCCTGGATGTCTTTGAATAAAATAGTTATTTTGTGATCAAACACACAACTTTAATGGGCTTTGCATATAATGGACACAACTTTTCTCTTGTTTGACATTATTATTGCAATTATTTGTGGTGTTGAATTTTTCATAAATTATATATTATTTTTATCGGGACAAGAAGGGCTTTGTTTGGGTGCCATCATTTTGATTACATCCTATAATATAATATAAAAAAGGAATTTTATTTGAAACATATTCTCCTCATCTACAAAAGTGAATGAAAAGACCTGCTAAATAGATTCTACTATTTCTTCTGAGTACAGGGATACCACCCATGCATAGGTTTGTCAGCTTGTTTGGAGGTTAAAGGGCCACATTTGAGAGGTGCGCTTTTCCGTTTTCCAACTTGAAAATTTGACATGCAGACAACCTGTGACCCATGCCCCATTAGGAAATATTTGAAGCAAGACAGTGTATTTTACCCCAGAAAACCATATATTTTTTAAAAGTAGACATTTTAACATGTTCCATGCACTAATTCTACCACCAGCCTTTGTCAAAGTTTGTGGTAGTGATTTTTTTGTAGGTTGTTTTTCACATACATTGTACTTCAGACAGGAATTTACAGATTTTGTGTCACTGCCAAACAACAACCCAATATGTGTTCAACAACATCTCCTGAGTACAGGGGTACCACTCATGCATAGGTTTGTCAGCTTGTTTGGTGGTTAAAAGGCCACATGAGAGGTGTGGTTTTTGATTTTCCAACTTGGAATTTTGGCATGTAGAGCAAGGAAGACGTTAATAGCTCTCATAAGAGCCTTAATAGTACTGTACAAAAATATGTAACCTCTAAAAATGCAAAGATAAGAAAAAATGTGCTGCTGTGCAGTGATCAGTGGCAGAGAAGGGGTTAATACACAGGGTGCACTATACAAAGGGTATGGCATTTATAAAATCCCTTGGGTCTCACAATTTTGCAACATGTTATTTAATTTATTACAATTAAAAACTTACATTATACAGATCTGTCTCTCTCCCTCACTAAAACGTAAGTAAGGAGAGGGAGGCAGATCCAGATGGGTCAAATCAATATTTACCAATATTGATCTGACCAGGCAAATGGTGATGCTCATTTGAGTAATCACCAAACCTCCTTTGCCACTGATCGGATGTTACTGATCGCTATACACGCGCTCAGACAGCTTCAGAAAGAATACACATAATCCCCTAGTGGGTATAATTAACAAAAAAAATTCATATAGCCAAAAAAATCCTTCTGCAGCCAGACCGGTGCATATGCGCCGCTTAGGCATTGACCAAATGCGCATATGTGCTGCTTAGGCAGTGATCTACGGCAAGCACGGGGTTAATAACTCTTAAAAGAGCCTTTTATATACTGTAATAAATGACAGTAAAAAAAAATAACCCCTAAAAAATGCAAAAAATGTGCTGCTGTGTAAGATCACTGCATACACAGTGATCAATG